>JAKFHU010000428.1:11520000-16320000 GCA_023783475.1 Daubentonia madagascariensis
TTGTATCTAGAATATATAAAGAACAAACAACCTCAACAGTAAAAAAAAACAAATAATCCAATTAGAAAATGTCCAAAAGACATGAACAGACATTTCACTGAACAGGACATACAGATGCAAATAAGCACATGAAAAGATGTCCAGCATCAATAGCTATTTGGGGAATTCAAATTAAAACTACAACAAGATATCACTACATATCCATCAGAATGGTTTAAATAAAAAATAGTGATAATACCAAATGTTTGCAAGGTTATGTAGAAACTGAATCACTCATTGCTTGTAGGAATGAAAAATGGTACAGCCAATCTAGAAAATAGTTTATCAGTCTCCTATAAAATTAAGCAAGCCCTTACTAAACAACCCAGCAATTACACTCTTGGGCATTTATTCCAGAGAAGTGAAAATTTATGTCAACACAAAAACCTGTAAAAGAATGTTCACATAGCAGCTTTTTCATAATAGTAAAAAACTGGAAACAACCCAAATGTCCTTCACTGGGGAACAGTTAAATGGAATACAATAAAAAGGAGCAAACTATTGACACACACATCTTGGATGGATCTCAAGGAAATTATGCTGAGTAAAAAAAGTCAATCTCCAAAGATAATATTATTCCATTTATGTAACATTCATAAAATGACAAAATAAAAAAACTATAGAGATGAAGAACTTGTTAGTGGTTGCCAGGGGTTAGGGATGAGAAGGGGGGTGGGTGTGGTTATAAAAGGATAACATAAGGGAGCCTTGTGGTGATAGAATTGTTCTGTATCCTGATTGTGTTGCTAGTTACAAGAGTCTGCATTTAATTAAATTGCATAGAACTACACACACACACAGACACACATGAACACAAATAAGTACATGTAAATCTGTGAAATCTGAATCAGCTCTATGGATTGTACCAATGTCAATTTCCTGGTTTTAATATTGTATTATAGTTAATCAAGATGTTATTAATATCATTGGGGAAAATCAAGCAAAGGATACAGAGGCCCTCACTGTACTTTTTTTTGCAACTTCTTATGAATCTACAATTATATCAAAATTAAAAGTTTTTAGAAAGTTTATGAGAGCTTGAGTTGTGTGTTTATTGAGAAGTCTGGACAGTAAAAGGCTATTGTACTAATTAATTAGTTCCATCTCCTCCTTCTCCCTCCTTGAAGAATTGGTGGGTCTAGGTCTTTGAAAGATTCATGGAAGAAAATGAATTCTCCTCTTTCTTATGTCTGTTATTCCTATTCTAGACATTGCCACTCCTCATTATGAAATACACAGAAATGGGATAAAACTTTAAGTTTTCAAAACCCTCTCTTCTCTTTGAAGACTTCTCCTCCATTTGTTTAGCATCACCAAGATACTAAAATCTATTAGGCACGTATTTTGTGTCAGTCACTGTTACGTACTTCCAAAACCTAACTCAAAAGAAAAATGGAAATTTTTGATTTACCTAACTTCAAACTCCAAAGGATGGACCTGGCTTTAGGCATGGCTGCATGTCAGCGTGTATGACAATCTTAATCTCTCTCTTTGTCTCTTCATCTCTCATTGCTACTTGGTGTCATTCTAAAACAGCTTCTCTCCATGTAACTTATATGGTTCTTACACGTCAGATTCACAGAGAATGAGAACACCTTCAGTAAGCCCCTGCACAAATCTAAGACTGATCCCTGAATTGTGTGAGATTATTATAGAAGGGGGAAGGCCTGGTTTTCCAAAGAAGGGATGTTGTGTAGGCAAAAAAAATTATACACCCACATTTTATAAATAACAAAAACTGAAGATTTCAGAGGTCAATTATCATCCCAAGGTCTTCCATGGTGTTGCCATGACTCAAAGTCAGGTTGTCCTGCCCTACTGCTGAATCTCTCAATCATGGGGTCATACTGCCTCCAAGAATTATTGCTCTCCTAATTAGATAATCCCAGTTCCTCATAATACTTCTATATTTATTTTTCTTTTCTACCATATGCTTAGACTCTTTTCTTTATTAATTCTGGGTTCTCAAGTTTCCCAAATTGACTAGAACAAAATAGGAAATAGAACCCAGGAAGATTCTAAGCAATGGTTTATACAGTGAAAAGTTGATTATTATTCCCATATAGCTTAAGGGTATATCACCATTTATGCAGTTGATATATGTTTAAAGGTTGTATAATGTTATAAATAAAAGTTTTGTAAATCAGATTACTTCCTTTATTCATTTACATTTGTTCTTTAGCGCCCACTGTGTCAAGCTCTCTTAACACCAGCAAGAATTTGACATATCGGAATAGGAAAGCAAATATAAGATAAGTATTTTTAAAATGATAAAAGAGATTTAAAAGACTGATTTAGAGTTCTCATTCTAGTTAAGGGAAACAGATAATAAACAAACCAACAACTATATAGATACAGATACATAGTATGGTATATCAGGAGGTTATTAGTGCTCAGGAGAAATAATAAAACTATGCAAAAGGAGGTAGGATATGCTGAGAGGAGGGAGGGTGCTATTTACTATCAGGTGATCTGGGAAGGAAGATGTCATCAATAAGGTAACACACCACCCACATTGGATGCTTTTCCCAATAAAGAATTAACTCAGTACTCCTGAAGGTCTCTGTTACAAGACAGAGTAATAATGATGCAGAGGAGAGGAGTTAGAGGCAATTCCTTCAGATTGTTTTAGAAGGGAATAAAAGTATAGGAGGAAAGAAGGATGAGAGCAAAGAAATTCAAGGCAATTTTGTTGATCAACAATTGCCACAAGTCAATTGTTGGCAGCTGAACTAACAGACATTGAATATATAGATGTCATGACAGAGAATACCATAGGTGATGTGCTTGGAAACCTACTCAGTTAAGGCAATGATTGCCTTAACTTTATTTTTCAGCTCTCTCTGAGAAGTAAATATATCATTTTGTCTATTTCTGCTTTTTCCTTTGAAGCTGTTTAAAAACTTTTAAATTAGGGTTGAAGCTCAGTGAGATCGAAAGTGGCTCACGTCTGAATTCACACTAATGGGCAGAAACATAGAAAAAGAATGTGTGATTAATTTTTCAGAAAACAGGATTTGATTACTTCACAGATGAATAAAGAGAATAAATTGCTTAACCTTGGCTAATTTTATTCTCAGAAATTTCTTAAAATAATATCAACTAGTATTTAATTTAGAGCAACATGACATACATATATATACAAATTTCAACATTCATATCTATATGGTCCACTTAAAAAATCAGAGCTAAAATTATTAGAAACACTGGAGATAAAATGACTAGTGATTACTCCTTTTATAACATTAACTAAAAGTCACTTATTTTTATACTCAGAAATTCATTCCAAGTCTCTTTTGATTATTTTAACTTTTAAAAAAATGTCAAATTATACCAACTTTTTTCTCTTCATTTTTTTCAATTACCTTTGGCCAAATGCAATAAAAATTTGATCTGAACATGTCTATATAAGGAATGTGTGTATTTTTTCATAAATATAATACCAGATGCCTTTAGAAAATATAATAATGTTTTGATTCATTTTTAAATAGATTGAAAACAGTCTAGCAACTTAAAAAGGTTATACAATTTATTGCATAGAAATAAAAATCACTTTATCTGTTCTTGTATTTTTATAGATATCATTTAATTTTAGGTTCCATTTTTATAAAACCTCATAGGTCTAGGAGTGTCTGTTTTTCTGCCAGCTTTGTCTGGATGTGATTCATAAATATGTCAAGAAAATCTAATAAATCTTTCATTAGTATCTATTAATATTTTAATTGCAATTTAAGGAACAGAGAAAAGATTCTGCAGTCAATGAACTGGAAATATTTTTAATGTCATATTTCAAATTAGCAATAAATTGCTACTTTTCTATAATGGCTTTACTCTCAGAACATCTATCATGTGAAATCTAGCCTGTGGGCATTGATGTAATTGCAAAAAGCTATTGAATTTGCTTTTTAAAAAATTCTCTTATTACTTTTCTCAAAAGAAATTTATCTCTCAAGGCTGTCTCTGAGATAAGTATTTTCTGCCTTTAATTCTCCAAAAGGATCCCCACCCACAATGCATCCTGACCTCAAAAAACTGAAGAGATGGAACCTAGCTCCTTTTGCAAAAAACAATAGCATGAATGGCTCTTGGACTTTCATACTAATCTTTTATTTGCCATCAGTCCATGCAATATGCATTGGATGAACCTGAAAACAACATCAAAGGAAAGGACCTTTAATCATGTTGCTTATTATTTCTGTAAACTGTTTAAAATTAATTTTATCAAGTAATTAGAGAAAATAAGAAAAGCTTCCCTTTCCTGTAAAAGATGTTGTATTTCTTACAATTATGTATGCTGCTGTGTCATTAACAGGGCAAAGTTAATTATTCTACAACAGGAAGTCTTAAGAAACATTGATTTATTTGGTTTATAGTTCTCCATTTCTTGTAGTTATTGTACTTTTGTTGTCTTTTAGAAGACAACAAAATCCAGAGTGATTTCTCAGTACGGTATAAGGATTAGTGTCCTTATAAAAGAGGACCCAGAGAGTCCTCACCTGTTCTACACATGGGGACATAGCAAAAAGACAGCTATCTATGAATCAGGAAATGGGTCCACACCAGACATGGAATCTGCCAGTGCTTCAATCTTAGACTTAGTTCATCCAAAAGTCCTTCCAAATCAAGGGATTTTCTTGGAAGCAGAGAGGTTGATACCTACATAATTTGAAGAGATGGATGAGAAAAAGAATAATTAGTATTACTGGGGTTGCTATACAGTTTATGAACTATTGGTATTCAAAGAGAGCACAGTTATAAAATAGTAATTTCATATGGATGCAAAAGGCATTTGTGGAGAGAGCTGAAAAGTATCCTGTCACTAAATAATAGTTACCCATCTTCTGGACTAAACAGGCCCTCAATCACTTGGTCAGTTTCCTGTAATTGTCACAAATGACTGTCTCCTTTTGAGACAGCTCTGTAGCTCCACAACTGGCTTCTATCATGAACTCTATTTAGAGATCATAGGCTAATTTGGGTTTTTGGAGTAGTTTACTTTCAACTCCCATAACCTCAGTAGAACTTTTACTTTTTAGTATTACACATCCTTAGGCAAAAACTTTTCTCCACATTTCAAATTTGAAATTAGGGTGGTATTTCTAAATGGCTCACCCTGCATCAGCATAGGCAGTAAATAGCAGGAAATTGGGACGATAAATTGTCTTAGTCTATTTGGGCTGCTATTAAAACATACCATAGCCAGGTGGCTTATAAATAACAAATTTATTTCTGACAGTTCTGGAGGCTGGGAAGTCTAAGATTAAGGCACTGGCAGATTCCATGTCTGGTGTGGATCCATTTCCTGGTTCATAGATGGCTGTCTTTTTGCTATGTCCTCATGTGTAGAACAGGTCAGGACTCTCTGGGTCCTCTTTTATAAGGACACTAATTCTATTCATGAGGGCTCTGCCCTCTTTGCCTAATCACTCCCCAAAGTTCCCACCTCCAAATACCATCACATTGGGAGGTTAAGATTTCAACACTGAATTTTGGGGGGACACATTCAGTCTATAGCATGTATGAAAGGGTGCAAGTGGTCTTAGAGAAGATAAAACAACACAAAATTTTCAGCATTTTGAGAGTCTATATACAGCTGACATTTGGCTTAATGAAAGCTCACTGAGCAAATAAGCATCCTAGCAAGCATTTGGACATTACGGGTTATCATTATTTCACACAGTATCCACTCTCCATTTTTTAGATAATGATGCTATTCATAGTTACAGCTAACTATAACTATGTCAAAGTGACTGTAAAGACCAATGTTCTTCACTTGGCTTTTATAAAGTATTTTCTGCCCTTAAAAAATTAAAGCTGGCCGGGCAAGGTGGCTCATGCCTGTAATCCTAGCACTTTGGGAGGCAGAGGCGGGAGGACTGCTTGAGCCCAGGAGTCAGAAACCAGCCTGGCAATAGCGAGAACCTGTCTTTACAAAAAAAAAAAAAAAAAATTAACCATGTGTGGTGGTGCACGCCAGTAGTCCCAGCAACTCTGGAGGCAGGAGGATTGCTTGAGCCCAGGAGTTGGAGGCTACAGCAAGCTATGATGACATCACTGCATTCTAGCTGAGGCAACAGAGGGAGACCCTGTCTCAAAAATAAATAAATAAATAAAAATTAAAGGTAGTGATTATAGCGTAGTCATTGAGGCAGACATGTCTTAGGTGAATGCCTTCACAAAGTCAGACAGGAGGATTTCATAGTTATCAAGAACATCCAGGGAGTATGTAGTAAAATTTGGATATTTCATGCCAAAAATAGACAAATGTTGCTTGTGCTAACATTCAAAGATTGCCACTATCCAATTCAACGTGTCATTATCGTATCTGGCCTGGACTTCTTTCTTTTTTTAAAGCTGAGATGTTATTCACATAGCATAAAATTCATCCTTTTAGAGTGTAGAATTGAATGGTTATTAGTCTATTCACAAGACTATGCCACCACTACTACTGTCTAATTCCAGAACATTTTCATCATCCCAAAAGGAAACCCCCATACTCAGAAGCAGCCCCTCTCCCTAGCCTCTGGAAACCACTAATCTATTTTCTGTGTCTATGAAGTTGCTTGTTCTGGACATTAC
The DNA here is from genome assembly GCA_023783475.1 of Daubentonia madagascariensis. Taxonomy (NCBI): domain Eukaryota; kingdom Metazoa; phylum Chordata; class Mammalia; order Primates; family Daubentoniidae; genus Daubentonia; species Daubentonia madagascariensis. Next base: position 11,526,619 of record JAKFHU010000428.1, read on the forward strand.
ATATAAATGGAATCATACACTATATGCCCTTTTGTGTTTGGAGTCTTTCACTTGTGATAACGTCTTCAAGGTTCATCCGTGTTGCCGCATGTGTCAGTACTTCATCCCTTTTCACGGCTGTGGCACGGCCTTCCGCAGTGTCCTCTCACCTGGTCTTCCTGCTTTTACTGGGGTCTCCCAGAGCCTGCTCTCCACTGAAGCCAGAGTGATCTTTTTCAAATGTAAATAAGATCATCTTACTCCTCTAGTTAAAATCCTCCAAAGGCTTCCTGTTTTACTTAGAGAAAAATTCGAGCTCCTTATTATGGCCTACAAGACCCTTCAATGATCAGAACCCTACCTTGCCTACTTCTCTGACCTCAGCTTGCCACACTCCACTCACTCACCTCTGTGCCAGCTACACTGGCTTCCTTCTGATCCTCACACCTTTCAGGCTTGTTTCTGCCCCAGGGACTTTGCACTTGATGGTCTCTCTGCCTGGGGCTCTTTTTTCACAGTTCTTCCCATGTCTGGTTCCTTCTCACAGTTCGGGTCTCCCACATCACCTCCTCAGAGAGGCACGCCTTAGATGACCCTGTCCAAGTATTTTTCCCCCAACTCCCAGCCACCTTCTATTATTTCATTACCCTGGTTTAATTTCTTTATAGCATTTATCACTATCTGAAATTGCTATTTTTTGTTTACTTGTGTATTATCTCACTCTCTTGAAAATTGGCCAACTCCATCAACACAGAGACTTTAACTGACTTGGTCACTGCTGTATCCCAAGCTTCTAGAATGGAGCCCAATAAGTGCTCAATTAATATTTGAAGGACTGCATGACTATCTCACCAAGAAGCCCTAAATCTTCCAGATCTTGCCTTTAATCTCAGTTCATGAAGCTGGGTCTCTTTGTCTATTAGTTGTCTATTAGTTGACTTCTCTATTGCCTGCCTGGAGTTCTATCTATTGCCAACTCTCACATTCTCCTGACACTCCACTCTCCTCCCTTGTTAATCCCTCCCATGATGACTTTTCTAGTTGTCCCTATCACAAGCTAGCAGGTCTTGCTAATCTGCAGGCCCATGACCTATGGAGCCTTCATTCTTACAGGATGTCAGCAGAAAGCAAAGTCCAGTTGCCAATTTGTGGTCAAGGATGCAGGACATAATAGGCGAGAGCATGGTATTAAGAATCAAACTTTCAGTCTGGAACAGAGTAAACGGAAATGCTTTTAATGCTGGTGGCATATACAGATATACAAGCTCAATTTAAATGAATGTGAACTTCTAGGTGCAGATTGGAATGTTTGTAACTAAATTATCAAGGCTCCACTACAAAGATCTGGGATTTAGCTTCTTTGGAATGCTTGGACAAAAGGGGATCTGCCGAATCAGCTTCCATGTAGTCATTTGTTCCCAACATTTGTTCCTGGGGAAATAAAGAGCCTGTCCACCCCCATTTCCCCGCTCTGCCATCCATCTTCCCTTATCATTCAAGTCACATAATGGCATGACCTGCAAGTCTGCCGGTCTTTTCTTAAACATTTCTTCAAAAATAACAACTCACACTAAAGACAGTAGAGAAGCCATAAATAGGGAGGAAATATTTGCTACATATTTAACCAACAAAGGTTCCAGAATACATAAAGCATTCCTATAATCAATAAGAAAAAACTAACAGCCCAATGGGGAAAAAATAAGCAAAAGAGATAAACTTTTCACTGAGACATTTCACTGAAGAGAAAGCAATAAGGGCCAACACATTTGTGAAAAGACAGTCTCATTAGTAAACTGGGAATTGCAAATTAAATCCACAATGAGATTTCACACTCATCAGACTAGCAAAGATTTATGCATGGATATGCAGCCATGGAAGTTTCATTCACTGTTGGTGGGCGTGTAAATTGGTATAACACTTGGTATAAAGTAGAGTTTACCTAGATCATCACCTATGACCTACTAACTCTACTCTTTTGTATGTTCCTCAGAAAACTCTCACATATATACACCAGGGGACATGTAAAAGAACATTCCGAGCAGCCTGGTTCATGCAGAAAAAACTCATAATGCACAAGTTGTTTCTTTTGCTCACCTGCTAGGGATATAAAAAGCATTGAGCCCACCATTTCAGGCTTTTCTGTTCTCATTGACACCTCATGCCACACTGGCTGCTGAAACTAGTGATCTTCCAGTGCACCTCTGGGAGACACTAGGAAAAAGGTCATGGAGAAACAGAGCCTTGTTCACTCACCTATATCCTTGGGTCACTTACATCCTTTGCATTACTTTTTTTTTTTTTTTTACTACTTTGGGAATAAATCAAAGCAATCTTGAATTAAATCCATTCTCACCTATCCTTGAACCTGGACCAGATCCTATAATCTGGCCTTTTGCCTATGTTTCCTGTATACAAAGAACTTAAAAATGGTAGCCATTATTTATTTGTTTCTTACATGATCTGTCAGGGCTTTACTCCTGCCTCTCTCTACATTTCTGACAAAGCGTTATCCCAATCTGTGTTGTGATACAGCTATTTGAGTATGGGTTTGGGGTCCTTTACCCAATTGTAATTTCCTTTAGGAAAGGTCCTACTGTAACTACACGCTGTATGCCTAAAGAACTTGCCTTGGTATAGTAGGCCGCACTGTACATGCCTGATACATTAAAACTCTTGGTGGAATAGAGCCAGTGGCTCCCTCACATGCTGATATCCTTGAGCAGATTGTTTAATCTCTCTCAGCATCATCAAATGAGAATCGCAATACTTTGACATCCCAGCGATGTCATGAATATTAAATGAAACAGCATGAGAAAGTGCCTGACGCAAAAAAATGCTCCCTTTCAAAATGTTAACCTACTTCCTTCCTGCTTTTTCCTCAGCCTTCCTCCCCTTTCAAAAGGAGATCAAATGAAATCAGTTTTCCCTCTTTCTGTAGAAGGGAATTAGAAATGTATCAGCTGGTGTCCTGAGAAGAGGCTGCTACCTGGACGTTTCTGCTAAGGAAGTAAAGGAAAGTACATACAGGGCTAGGGGAAGTCAGGTCACGCTAGAAATCAGAACGCTATAGCAGCTGAAATGCATAACAAAAGGAATGACCTTAAGCTTGGAAGTCCACAGGACACGCAGAGACCTTCTACATCTGTTAGAAATGTGTGTGTGGTCAAGCTCCCAGCAGTCTCTTCTTCTTGATCCTTCATTAGCAGACAATGCATTTCCCTAAATCAGCGGTCCCCAACCTTTTGGCACCAGGGACGGGTTTCACGGAAGACAATTTTCCACGGACGCGGGGAGTGGGGGGGAGCAGGGGCGGAGGCAGAGCTTAGGCAGTGATGCGAGCGATGGGGAGCGGCTGGCTGTAAATACAGATGAAGCTTTGCTCTCCTGCCTGCAGCTCACCTCCTGCTGTGCGGGCCCCCCTCCCCCAAGTTTCATGGAAGACAATTTTTCCACGGACGGGGTGGGGGTGGTGGGGAGCTGCGGGGCTCTGCAGCCCGGTCCCTGACAGGCCGCGGGTATCGGTCCGCGGCCCGGGGATTGGGGACCGCAGCCCTAAATGGTCTCAGACTTAGCAGGAATTGGGGAGATGGTCAACAGCATCAACATCACCGTTGCACCAGCATTGCTCTAATACGCACCAGGCATTGTGCTAGGAGCTGGGAAGAAACGCGGGAACAAAACACAGGTGCTTCGACAGAGGCGCGTACTGCGGGCCACTGGGGCTCTTGGCGAAAGACACCCGCACAGTCTAGGGGAGCAGAAAAGGCTGCCCAGGGTGGGTGAAGAAGAAGGGGCGTCCTGGGCAGACTCAAGAAACGAGAAGGCGTAGCCGCCACCAAGTTTAAAAACCGGGATGCAGCCTCTTGCGACGGCCTGGTTTGCCATTCCCCTCCCATTCCCACCCAAGTCCTTCCGAAGGTGGGAAGGGACGTGCGTTGTTCCAAGTCCATTCTCCTCTATACCAGGGCGAAAATGCGTGGGACCTGAGTCAGAACCTCAGGCCAGGGGGCCCGGATCCCGCCGCGGGATGGGGCTGGGGAGGGCGTGGGTCCGGGTGACGCGAGGTAGGCCGGGGGCGCGGGCGGCGAGGTGACGCGCGCTGGGACCGCGCAGCAACAGCCCACGTGTGCGGGAGATTTAAAAGTTGGCGGCAGGCGGGGCGGTCAGTTCCGTGGCCGGGCCCCACGAGCTGCACGCCGGGGACGCCGAGGCACGGCCAGGACACCGGGTGGAGCAGCGCAGGATCCCTAGCAGCCAGCCGTCCGCAGGCGCCAAGATGCTGCGAGCAGCGAGTCGCCGCCCCGGGCCGCTCCCCGGACAGGTGGCCGCGGCGTCCCCGCTCCTGCCGCTGCTGCTGCTCGCCTGCTGCGCGGGCGCCTGCCGAGGTAAGTCGGCCCCGCGCCTCCCGGGCACCCGAGGCGCCGTCCCGCCACCCGCGCTTCTCGCGCCTCTTCCCCGCTCCGCTCACCGCTCTCTCTTCGTCCCCTTTCTCTCACCTTCACTTGGCTTCTGGGACTTACCTTCCCCTCGTGCCCCGGGTGCCGTGGTTCTTGCCCTTGACAACCCGCGCGGGTCGCCGCCCCAGGGCAGCCCAGCGGCGCGGGTGCGGTTGGCCCAGCTGGCGCGCGTTCCCCAGCCCCCGCCGAAATCCCCAGGCCCCGCGCGTTGGCGCCCTGCGGAGCCCCTGCGGGGGGCATGCTGAGGTTGGTGGAGACTCGTAGGGCTCCCTGATACTCGGGATCTCTAGCCTCCGTGGCCCATGGGTAACGGGAATTAAAATAGTGAACATTCAAATGCTTTTTTGTACTTATTGGAGGGCTTGACGGTTGAAACAAACGAGTGAGTTTGGTACTTCATCTGCTGATGCAGTGTAAACTTGGAGAGCGCTCAGCCGCTTTAGTGAGTGAGCTTATGTTCGATTCAGATAATCCTGAGCAGTGAAACAGGCCCCATTTTAGCCCTTTCGAAGGGGAAAAGAGTGCGCTCTGTGTCTTTTAGGTTTTCAGGCACCAAATCAGGAACAGGAATAGAGACCTTATCATCACACAAAGTTGGAGAGGCAAGTGTGTGAGCTGGGCTTTCAGGCAGTGCTACAGCTAAAGCCAGTGAAGGCAGATGTGATTTGATAATGATAGGGACTTCCTGAACTTGGTGTAGAGAAAGAAATAGGAAAAGCAAGTTCAGGGAGGTAGGTCTGTAGCTTTGGAGACATGGCAGAGCAGAGCGCAAATGTTCCAGGGGAGATCACTGCCTCAGTTCCCTAAAGGTTACAAGTTACCTTTCCAGGTACCTTGGGGGGGACCATCATTCATTTCCCAAGCTCTGAGCCAGGGGCCCCTCCAGTGCCAGCCACTGCCCTGCTACACCCGTGAATTCTCTAGTCCGGCAGCAGGTTCTCTTAGCTTCCCTCTGCTCTCCTGTCAGTGAGGTAAAGGTGGGCAGACTGTGTCAGGACGTTGGGGACTTAAAATCACAACTGCAGAGACAGACCTTTTAGAGCTTGTAGCCCAACCCTCAGTTAAAGATGGAGAAATGGAGCCATTATTCTTTTCCTAATCTGTTTGTTTCTGTTGCTCTCCTTTCATTGTTTTGATTTTCTCCTTTCCTTAAGGATTGGAGATGTGTATGAGGGGTGCGGCGGGCGGAGGGGTCCCCTGCATGAAAAGCAAGGTAATTTGGCTTTGAAATCTAAGCAATCAGAAGCTAACAGACCTAAACCTTTCCCACATAGCCAGTAGTGATACGACAGGACTTATGCAAGGTAAATGTTCATCCTTTTCAATTTAAAATTTGTTATTGGTAAAATTAGGATGGTAATCTTTATCTACCTTCTTAAGGAAGCAGAATAGCATAGTTTTAAAAGTGACTTTGCTATATAAAGAAAACACGCTTTCCATACATGTTACATGCTGTATGCTAGCAGTGCTTTTTGCGTCAGTGGGAGGTAACGACTGCCTTTAGTGGAAGGGGAGTGGATTTTCAGGCTGCTGGTGATTGAGCAGTAACTATGGAAGGCAGTAGCTGTTTCCTAAAAAACATGAGTCTTGGGTTTTATTCCCAAAAGAGCATTTCTGCTGGCTGACCATCATTTCATAAATATCCCCAATGTTTTTCAAGCAAAAGGATGAGATGCCTCCTTCACTACCCAGAAATCCCCTAGACTGCCCTTTTGTGTTTTCATTCCTCTTCAGATCTGCTCTTAATACTAAAAAGCTAATTTTAGCCCTCTAAAAATGTGGTGGTAGGGGGAGAGGGTCACTATACAGTGTGAACTGCCCTAGTCATGAGTCCCTAAAGATGGCACTGGGGGGAAGCATGACATATGTAATCTAACAACATCAATCGTTATGCACGATGCAACTGGATGTATCTAAAAACAACAAAACAAATGTCACAAAGCCAGAGGAAAATGAAAGTGTCAACAAGTGCAGCATCTTCAGCAGAAAGTGAATTAGCAGAGCGTACAATAGCAATGAGAAGATAAAGGGTCATCCACAGATTCGGTGGATGGAAATAGTTTACTATTCAGAGAACATTATCAAAATAAAGAACAATTTCCTATAAAAGGAACACATTTTAGGTATCTGCAACAATCTGTCACTTGATTTTGCCTGTGAAAATAAGTGATCAACTGGCCAAGACTAAATTAAGAGTGTCTTTTCCCACTCAGGCCCCTTGCTCATAGAATAATTCTTAACATTCAGTCAGGAGTAACGATTTCTCAATTCCCAACCCTGCAATGAAGTATGTACCAGCAATGAGAAAAAGGAAACTGACACCACTTTTAGAATAATCAGGTCTGTCTTTCTCTTACACACAGTGTATTTACAGATGTACAAGTTGTCTGTGTATATTATTTGCAAAGTGTACTGTATAAGACTGATGATTAAAAAACCAAAAAACAAACAAAAAAGACTGATGATTTCACTTTACTAGATAGTGCTGAAGTATAATATCTCAATGAAACTTATCAAAAATAGGACAGCTTTTATGATGTAGATCTGTGGTCCCCAACCCCTGGGCTGTGGACTGGTACCAGTGCGTGGCCTGTTAGAGACCGGGCTGCAGAGCTCTGCGTCCCCCCACCCCCCAACGTCCATGGAAAAATTGTTTTCCATGAAACTTAGAAACCAGGGCGGGGGCCGGTGGGTGGCAAGCCAGCGTATTTACAGACGCCAACAATGACAAAGGGAAAAAAATAATTCCCTCTTAACACTTGGGTTCAGACATAGGATATCAGTGGTGTTCTATAAATTATAGAAAAATATTTTTTATTTTGGCTTCTCTGGCCTTTTTACCCTGAGACTGTGTTTATATGTTTTGTGGAAGGGCCACAAAGTACCCCTTTTTTAACTTTATATAAGTGCTTGTGGCTAAGTTAGGCATAACGGCAATTTCTAAGTGCCTCATGCAAGCTTGGGACACGGCAAGGAGGCATGCTCTCAATGGTCTTGGTGAGGCAGTGTGGCTCAATGTAGTGTACTTGTGGCCACTTCCACGTTTACTTGGAGGGATGGGGGACAGTCAGCAGTATAAGAATATAAAATTGAATTTTTAAAACAGGAATGCCCTGTTGAATAGAATCTCATTTAGTGAGATCACCAGGTACTCTATATGAAAATTTGAGAAGCATAGCTTTATCCCTTCCTGAAAACAGAATGAGCTCAGAGTATGATCCACCAGACAACTGTGCCTTTGGGATATGTTTGTGGTAGGGTAAGAAATATATAATTGAGAAGAGAAGATTGTTTACCTACCTTGAATAGTTGTCCAATGAGAGGGGATTTAGTCGGGTTCTGAAATAAATCAACTCTCTACTATGGACTACAAGAACTCTGTAAATTATTTCTAATACTCAGTACCACATAAAATGCAGTTAGTTACTGTTTTTATTATTAGAACTTAAATAAATAATAGTAAAAACTTCTGTGAACTCAAGGCAAGACTTGCCTAAAAAGTGGTAGAATTAGGAAAAATAAATCTATCAGGATATAGAATCGGCCAGACTTGGTTTGAAATCTGCCTTGCTGCATATCTATTTAGGTGGCCTTAGACAAATTACTTAATCCTTCTTTCCTTCAGTTTCCTCCTTTTAAAATGGGGACAACAGCAATAAAAATATCTATCTCGAAAGGCTGGTGTGAGGGTTAAAGGACATACACATTTAAAATGCTTAGGATGGTACTTTGTATCAAGTAAATGCTCAATCAGTGTTAGTAGGTACTATCTTACTATTTTTAAAAAGTTCTATTCTTTCAGACTATTTTTTAAGGTGTTTAATTTTGCTGTATTTTAAATCTTAGAAAACTTTACAGTCTTTTATTACAGGACGTTGTCTTCTTTTCAGTAAAGATAAATGTATACATATAAGAAATTACTAATTACATTTAAGTATTCATAAAAATTGAAAATGCTGAGATAATATTTATAATTTGCATAGTATGAATTAGAAAATTAAACCTATGAAGAAATATTATTTTAGATTACCTTATTTTATAAATATATAAGTAATAAATAAATAAATATATAAATAATGTAAATTAATATAAAATTTATTTTATATTACCTTACAAGCTAGGTAACATTTTTATTTCAATAATTAAGGCCCTAATAAGTAATTCTTTTTTATTTTATTTATTTATTTATTTTGGTTTCACTTCAATGTTTTATTGAATTTTTCATATTACACAGTTTACCCAAAACATTTAAAATACCAGTGAGACAAAAACAACTTGAAAAAAAAAAAGACATACAGACAAAGCACCTCTAGGTGAGGTAATATTGTATAAGATTCATTGTCAAATCACAAGCTTTTGTTACTCTGCTATACAACTTGCTACCATATCAATGATATTAAATGACTCAAAAGTATGACATTACACATTCAATCGGTGTATGTGAGAGAGGAAGAGAGAGAGAGATAGATCTTATGTACAACTACTTGAAAAACAGAAATGCCAACATTAAGTGTCATTCAAATTCTAGTGCAATGTGAATTGTTACCAAAAGATTTTATCTGCTTATATAAGTTTTGAAAATAATTCAAACCTGGCTATCTTTTTAAGAGCTGGCAGAGTAGTCTTTTCTGTTCTAAAAGATAGTGGGCAAACATCCTCCACAATCTCAGTTGATAAAACAAATATCAAAGCAGCATTTTTTTGTTTTTCCATTTTCTGAATGGATTTATGAATACCTGGATAGAAATATTGAAACATTTGTGCCCAATCAATAAAGTGAATGCTTTGTGCAGTTATACTAAAACTAGTGCTAAAAAGACAGTCGTGAGTAGTCAGGTACATCTGCAAAAGTGAGCAAGATCTCTGGCCTCTCCAGTTTTGTATGTTTCTAAAAGCACTGGCTAAAGTATCAAATACCCTAATCTATAATAATTTTCAAATTAGCTTGTTTTTACTATTTCATATTTATAACATCTAGAGCTAGGAGTTTAGAGGCTCAAATAACTTTATTAACCTAGGGATTTTTTTTAAGGACTCATAAAATAAAATTGAGAAGAGCATCTCAGGAAAGTCTATATACACAGATTTAGTAAGTCAATTCATAAGTTCACTTTACATGGCAAGTTAATATTTATCAGTTCTTTATTCAATTGCTTTCAGTCTACATGACAAATTAAGAAACCATATAATGAAAGGCAAGCGTATCACAAGCTTCATGGCCAAAATCTGACTTATATCAGAGAATCATTGGGTCTGTGGTACATTTTGATAGACTCTTACTTATGATACTAATAGTCATACGAAATTTAAAAATATTATTCTAAGCTATTATCATCTTAAGAAATGTAGCCCATGGATATTTGTTTTGACACTCATATGTTAAAGAAAAATAGTGATTTTGAAAAGGGGAAGAGTATCTGGTGGTTATATTACTTATTCTTTTCTAAATTCAGTGAAACATATTTAGCCAGCTTAAATGTTAATGCTTGACTTTCAATGATTTTATGGTTCAACTAATTTGGAATGGCAGTAAAAAAATAATTAGTATTTTACTTTCCACATATTAATTTTAGTTTTAATGATAATTTGTATTTTCTTTCTCCAAAAAGAAAATAAGACCAACCTTACATATGTGGTTCAGCTTATCAGTCTTACAATGGTTCCGTAATAGAATAAATTTATGTAATTGTATTTTCATACTAACTTCCAACAAATAATCTTGAAATATCTAATTTTTAGCTACATAAAGGATCCCACAGATTTTCACAGTAAATATTTGATTCCATTCAGATTCTGTTAGAGAAATTTTGTGAAACTTTAAACTTTCTGGTTTACTTGAAACCACCTTGATTATAATAAAAATGGGTGGTTTTTAGGAGGTTGAACATATTATAAACATCTAAAAAGTTATTTGGCAGTTCAAAAGCAATGAAAGCAATTCAAATGCCATAGGTGGGACAAAGTAAACTCTACTCTAAAAGATTAACCATAACATACAAAATGTGATCAAAGGTGTTAAATTTTATTTTCCCCCTCTTGGTGAAATTTAAAAATGGAAAACTCGCCAAGCATCAGTTTCCTTATATATGAAAATAGGATGTGAAGTTACACTGTAAGTTTTGTTGAGGGATTTCCAATCAGTTATACAGAGCATTTACCACCAGGCAGTGGTAGAGGCTCAACAACTGACACTTCTCTTCCCTGCTTAAGGAAGCTTAATTGTGAATATTAATTATAATTGTTAGGTAATGGTACTTAAATATTTCATTGTAAGCACATGAAACATCTACTGTAATAAGTATAGGATAATGATGCTTCACAGTAGCAGCTCAACCTGTAGATTGACACAGTGACCACAAGAACTATAGTAACCTCAGACTCCATCAGCAGGCCCTTGAACCATCCGCTGGTTCTCCTCAAACTCTGTCACTTGGGGATCTCTGTCAAAATGTTAGGCCTTCATCAGAGACATACAAATCAAAACTACTATCATCTCACCCTAGTTAAAATTGCCTTTATCAAAAAGACAGGCAATAATGAATGGTGGCAAGGATGTGGAGAAAGGGGAACCCTCATACACTGTCAGTGGGAATGTAAATTAGTGCAACCACTATGGAGACCAATATGGAGGTTCCTCAAAAAACTAAATATAGAACTACCATATGTCCCCGCAATCCCACTGCTAGATATATGTTCAAAAGAAGGGAAATCAGTGTATGGAAAATATACCTGCACTCCCATGTTCACTGCAGCACTCTTCACAAGAACCAAGATTTGGAATCAATCTAAGTGTCCATTGATGGATGAATGGATAAAGAAATTGTGGTACATATACACAACGGAATATTACATAGCTGTAAAAGAATGAAATCCTGTTATTTGCAACAACATAGATGGAACTGGAGAACATTATGTTAAGTGAATAAGCCAAGCACAGAAAGACAAGTATTGCATGTTCTCACTCATATGTGGGAGCTAAATATTAAAAACAATAGATCTCATAGAGACAGAGAGTAGGATGATGGTTACCAGAGGCTGGGAAGGGTACTGGGGAGGGGGGGGAAAAGTGGGGATGATTAATGTGTGCAAAAATATAGTTAGATAGAATGAACAATATTTGATAGCACAACAAAGTGACTATAATAAACAAGTTATGGTATACTTTAAAATAACTAAAAGACTGGAATTGGAATGTTCTTAATGCAAAGAAATGGTAAATGCCTGAGGTGATGGATACCCCAATTACCGTGATTTGATTAATACACACTGTATGCTTGTATCAAACATCACTTGTACCTTATAAAGATATACAACTATTATGTACCCATAATAATTAAAAATAAAAAATTTTTTAAATGTTAATAAAAATAAAATAAAAATGGAAAACTTATGGTGTTTCAGTAATTAAAACACACACACACACACGCACAACAGTAGAGAAAGTTGCTACTTATATAGTGTTTTACATTTTTAGGATGTCTTTTTTTTGTTCCAACACTATTAATCACAAAAAGTAACCATTTCTGTGACATTTAACAAGTAAAATACATTTCAGTTTGTCTGCATTCTAGGTTGGACAACATTAGTGCAAAGTCACTGTGCTTCCGAGTACTAAATGATTTGTGATTAAAACTGTGATCATCCATGTGAAGAAATGAAACTTAAAAATGTTTAATGATGGATTGAACATATATCATTTTACTATACAAAGATCTTAACCCACCAAGTTAAATTTAGAATTTTTTAAATTAAACTGATTAATATTTTTTTGCTTATATATTGAAATGTACTTTTTCCCTTCACCCATAAAACACACAGACAAGTTTCCTTTAAGGTTTGTATTTTTTCTTCAGTATTCATCCAAACAAGGTGACAAGAAAAACTTGCTTTTCCCTTTATGTATTTAGTTTGGGAAAAAAAACCTTTGGCATTTCAGACCTTGGCTGTGAAGTGCTTCCAATTAATACACAGTACGAGAGAATGAGAGGCTGTATCAATAGCATAAGGCAGAGGAAGGAAATCTTGGGTTTTATAAAGGGTTTGGTGCTATTAAATACAGTACACACTACATGCAGCTGTTTTACGGATTACCAAAATTATTCACTCTATGCTTCTTCAAAATAGCGTTTGAGATTTAGGTTCCATCACTGGTTAGTCCAGAAGACATAATCTGGATAATCTGCTATGAAATTATGAGGGATCAAAGTGAAATACTGGGGAAAAAAATGGATTAGAAAGTGAAATTGGTAGAAAAAGCCCATGCTGATTATCTTGACTTTTCATTTTTTTTTAAGGCATAGGTACATATTTTGGATCAAAATGCTTCCAAATTTGAAAACTCAATAAAAATAACTCTTAAACGAATTAAATTCTAGGTAATGTAGCACTAATGCTAAAGTAAAAATGATCCTGGGCAGAAGCAAAACTTTATTATCAAATGTAAAACAAAATTTCATAGAGCTGAATCTATTCCATCTGACCTTAATATTGGTTACATGTTTATTTTACCTTCAAGATTGATGTCGGCCTGTTATCCTTAATACAGTGTAATATCCTTAATACAATCTGGAGGTTTTACTTTTAAGCAAATAAGTTATGTCATCCTTGAAAACGTCTAAGAGAATTAGATCTGGCAATCTGTAAGCAGGAAGAGAAGGGTTTTAAATTTCATTGTCCCTATATAACTATTTTAATGGCTGTATATATGTATTTTATAAAGCCATTTGTGTACAATGGCTTGGAATTAGTTTTCTACACTTACATCAGCTTATTGCATAAAATTAAGTCATATACTTTCTGCTTGAACATCAAAACATAACACCAAAAGCCAAGGTACTCAAACGATGTAAGTCAAATATAAGATACTTGCCCACATCCAAAACCCAGTGTTTCCGTGCCAGCAACTTAAAAATTCGTCATTTTACGAAGTTTGGTTTGCTTATCTAGTTGTATGAGTTGTCAGGCTACTTTTAGAACCACTTTTAAGAGAGAATATAAAATAATCATGACAACTATTACTGTTTCAAAATTTACAAATTGTGTACTTAAAGAAACCTCATTTGCCTTTCATTTCTGAATGACTTGTCTTAGAGGAGACAAAATTAAAATTCACCTGGGAATGTGTGCCTCTTGTCTACCTTATAGTCATCATTAAATAATGGCTTCAATTTTTATTTTCTTTCAGATTTTACTTAAAATATTTCTTTTTTAAAAGACCTTCATTGCAATATAGTTTGCATACCATAAAATTGAACTGTTTTAAGTATACAATTCAGTGATTTTTCTTTAATAGACTTAAAGAGTTGTGCAGCTCTTTGGAACATTTCCATTATTCCCAAAAAAGATCTGTTATGTCCATTTGCAGTCAATCCCCATTCCTATCCCAAGCCCCAGGTAACCACTAATCTTTCTATCATTATAGATTTGCCTTTTCTGGACATTTCATGTACATGGAGTCATACAATATTTGATCTTTTATATCTGGCTTATTTGACTTAGCATAATATTTCTAATGTTCATGTTATAACATATATTGTTAGTTCATTCATTTTATGGCTGAATAGTATTGCATTGAGTGGGTATACTACATTTTGTTTATCTATTCACCAGTTGATGGATGTTTGGATTGTTTCTACTTCTGGACTAGTATGAATAACTGCTGCTATGAACATTCATGTACAAGTTTTTATTTAGACACAATCAGTAATTCATTGTTGAAAGTAACGTCTTTGTAATTTTATTAAGATTAATTTAATAATTATGACTCCTTATACTAAGTCAAAGGCTGAAATATCTAGTTGAAATATGTGGGCAGTAATGTGCAGTGAAAAAATGAAAAATAGCATCTGAAAAGGAATTATATATAGATATTTAATTTTGGAAGAAATACTATAAAATTAACATGTGGATATAACTTTATTTTTAGGTGCTCCAATATTACCTCAAGGATTATGGCCTGAACAAGAACTACAGTTGTGGAATGAGGTAAGGAATTATTATCAAACAAATTAGTGGAAACTTTGTTCTTCTTTGAAATTATTATGGTAAAATGAAATACTATAATTGAGCTTTCAGACAACTGTGATTTTACCAAATTCTGATATGCTAATATTCAGAATTATTATTTTTATTAAATAAAAGAAGGAAAGATTAAAAGAAAGAATACAATAAATGGTAAAGAAATCAGAAATAAGTCCTAATAATAGAGTAATTATAATAAATGTGAATGTACTAAAATATACCACTTAAAAGACAGGGATTCTAAGATTGGATCTAGAAATATATTGTTTGTAAGAGTCACACTTAAAACAGAAAATAAACAAACAAAAAAGACTAGGTATAAAAGGATGGAAAATGATGTATCAAGCAAATTTGAACTGAAAGAAAATTGGAGTAGCAATCTGATAAAGTAGAATTCAAAATGGACAAACCATCATCACAGACAAATAGTGATCTTATATGCTGATAAAAGAGCAACAGAGCAAGAAGATACAGCCATCATTAATATACACTAACAATGAAACCTCAAAATTTATTTCACAACTGATAGAATTTCAGGGAAAATATGTAAATCTATAGTTGCATTGGAGATTTTATCATACCTCTCTCAAAAACTGATAGTTGAGGCAGATAACTCGTAAGTAGATACATCAAAGATCTAACTATACAATTAATAAACTTGAGCTGTTAGAAATATTTTTTAAACCCTACACTAAATAGTATACACATTCCTGTTGAGTATAATTGGAGCATTAAAAAAATAGAATGTATGTTAGAACAGAAAGGAAGATTCCATAAATTAGAAAAAATTCATTTCCAATGTTTTCCAATTATAATGCAATAAAGTTAGAAGTTAATAACAAAGGTATAACTTAAATAAATATCCCTTCTTTTTGGAAAATAAAGAACATTTTGGTAAATAACCTGGGCTAAAAAGGAAATTACAGAATAGTTTGAACTGAATGACAAAAACATTATAAGTCAAAATTTGTAGGCTATAGCTAAAACAGTAACTAGAGAGAAATTTTAGCTTCATATATATATTTACCAAGAAAGAAGAAAATTTAAAATTGAGCTAAGCATTCAACTAATAAAGGGAAAAAGAACAATAGGGAAGATTAGAAGAATCAGGAATGAAGTAAATAACAAAAATGAGGGCAGAAATAAATTTTAAAAAGGGGGGGGAGAAAAAACAGTATTAACAAAACCATATGTTTGTTCTTTAAGAAAATTAATAAGTATTGGCAGTACTGATTTCAAAAGGCAGAGGGGACGATAAAGATAAACAAGACATAGACCAAAAAAGGGTAGAAAGCCAAGAAAAATAGAGATATAAACATATTTTTAAAAGTATTATGGATAATTGACTGTGGTGATGGTTGTACAACTCTGTAAATACTCTGAAAACTATTGAATTATACACTTTAAATGTACAAATTGTATGGTATGTGGATTATGTCTCAATAAAGCTGTTACCAAAAAAAAGTTATGGATAGCTATATGGTAATAATTTTGAACATTTAGATGAAATGGATAAATTCCTAGAAAGATATCTGATGCCAAAAAAGGTACAGTAGTAATACAATAAGCACTGAAGAAATAATTTCTTCTTGCCTTATATCAAAGGCCAAGGCCTGTGTACTATCTTATACAGTATATGTATCTAAAGTTTCTCCATAAAGTATAAACATGCTCTAGAATATTTGATATATAACCTTTTCCTAGTTAAGGAAGTTCTCTCCTTTTTCTATCTTGCAAAGAGGTTTGTTAATCCTAAATAAAATTTGAACTTAATTATTTAATAAATACATTACCTATGTCAATATTGAGATAAGCAATATGCTTTTTCTCCTTTAGTCTATAATCATGATGAATTACATTAATAAATTTCTTGCTTTTGAACTATTAGAACTAGTGTGAGAGTTCAGGAGATTTTTGGATATAATACCAAGATATAAGAATCAATAACATTTCTTTTCACTAGGAAAAAATAACATAAAAATACAGTTTATAAAATATTATATCATATACAATGGTGACAAAGTTATAAGTATTTAGGGATTAGCCTAACCAAAAATACACAATAGATTTATGGAGAAAAAAATTAAATTATAATAAAGGAAATTGATGATGATGTGAATATTTGGAGATACATTCTCTCTTAGATAGAATAATTAACATAATGTAATAAAAATATCAATTTCTCCCAGATTAATCAATGTAAATCCTATAAAATCAATGCAATCCAAATCAGAGTTCCATTTAGATTTTTTTAAAGAAACCTTTAAATATAACCAAAAATTGATATGGAGAAATAAAGGTTTACAAATAGCTAAAGACATTTTAAATATAAAGAGCTACTAGTGGGAACTTGCCCTATCAGATATCAAGATATACTCTAAAACTGTAATAATAAAAAAGGCATGGTAATCACACAAGAACAGACAAATGGACAAATGGAACAGAGACTAGAGCTTGGAGAGTATAGCAGTCACTGTCAGTACTTGTCATATCACTTTGGCATTCACCACTCCAGGGTAGTCCAAATCTATAGTTTGTAATTGACTATACATGACTCTGCTTGCCCTTGACTGTGCTTGGGGCTGACCAAACGTGCCTGGGAGTAAATGCCCCCGCCACAGATAGCAGCCCCCCTGTTGGTGACCAAAGGGAGTTGATGGATAAATACCTTAGCTGCTTCACCCCTGAGCTAGGATAACTCTGAGATGTGTTCTACACTGTCTTCCGGAGTTCTCCAGACAGACTGAGCCCCAGTCACTCAGAGTGGCCTGCTTGTTAACATACCCTTTATTGAATTCCTTTTCTTCCCTGTTTTACTTCTCCATTCTTCTCTCAGTGCATGTTGGATCACCTCCCAAATGATCTACTTGCATTCACATCTTTATCACAAGTCTTTTTCTGGGGGAACCCAACCTAAGACAGAAATGCACACACACGTAAACCTACACACTAACCTACAATAAAAATAACACTACAACTCAATGGGGGAAAGAACAGATTGTTTGGCAAATGAGGGTTGAGTAACTCACTGTATGGAGAAAATGAAAACTAACACCCTATACAAAGGTGGGTTCCAGGTGGATTTAAAAAATAAATATAAAGAGTAAATTATAGAGTTAGTAGAAAATAATGTATGACAGTATCTCTGTGAGGTAGGTGCAAAGAAAGACTTCTTAAATAAAACTTCAAATGTAAATCATAAGGCCCAAAACATTCATGAATTGAATTACATTAAAAGTAAAAATTTCCTTCAACAAAGGACTCCTTTGAAAAAGGTAAGAGACTTTGAAAGAAGATAGTGACAATGTCTAAAATTGATTAAGGGGTTGCTTTTCTAGAATATCTAAGAAACTCCATAAAATCAATTGGGTAAAGATAGAACTTTAAAATAAAAATAGTCAAAGGATAAAAACAGTTTGCAAAAGAGGAAGCCCAAAAAACCAACAAACATCTAAAGAGATGTTCAAATTCATTAGTAACAATGAAATGAAAATTAGGACAACAAAGTGTCACTTCCTACCCATTAGACTAGCAAAAAATTGAAATCTACTTAATGGAAAGTGTTGACAAGGATGTGGGGTCTACAAACCCTCATGCATTGCTGGTGAGAGTGTTAACTGGTAGACAATCTGGAATACAGAATACAAAATACAGAAGGGAAAAGATAAGATAGATTATAAATGCCAACCTAGATGTCCCCATGATCCAGCATTCCCTTTCCTAGGATGTAGCCCAAAGATATCCTCCTACAGATCCATAAGTGGAGGACAGATACAGGAGGTTGATTACAGCTTTGTTTGTAATAGCAGGAATCGGAGGGAACCCAACTGTCCATCACTGGGGAATGGAGAGGCAACATGCTGTGGGTACACATTACAGAATATTCTACGTCACTTAGAAGTAACATACTAGATGCACACCTAGAAACATGGATAGATCTCAAAGCATAGTGTTAAATGGAAAAAAAAGTAAGAAAATATATATGCACACAAAACACCAAGACAGATCTTACAAGACCATGTACAAGTGGAGGGTACACATCAAATACATGAGAAGAGTTGTCAGCTGGGTGCGGTGGCTCATGCCTGTAATCCTAGCACTTTGGGAGGCCAAAACGGGAAGATCCCTTGAGGCCAGGAGTTTGAGACCAGCCTAGGCAACATAGCGAGACCCCATCTCTACAAAAAAAAAAAGAAAAAGAAAAGAAAAAAATTAGCAGGGCATGGTGCACACACCTGTAGTCCCAGCTCCTTGGGAGATTGAGGCGGGAGGATCGCTTGAGCCCAGGAGTTCAAAGTCACAGCGAGCTATGATTGCACCACTGCATTCCAGCCTGGGCAACAGAGTGAGACCCTGTATATATAAAAAAAAAAAATAGTTGCCTATAGGAGGATGTAATGGTAATAGGAAATGAAAATCTAAAAAGAATAAATAAATGAAGCAAGGCTAGTGATGATAGTGAGCTATGAACCGAGGAGAATACCCAACAAAATACAGAAGGGAAAAGATAAGATAGATTATAAATGCCAAGTATGAAACAGTCTTTAATGGTACAGAAATTCATAAAGTCTACTATAAGGGTCTCTGCCTTGGTAGAATGTTAGAGTACATGCTAGAAATATAAACAAGATGAAGAGTGACTTAGACAACAGTTATTAATGTACAATACAGAAATATTTATTTTAGTTTGAAATCATCTATATTTCCATGGAAAATCTTTGGAAAAATATTTTAGATGATAATGCTGGGAAAAAACTCGATAGAGTTGTAAAAGTACTATAAATGCTTTTATAGAAAAAGATGATATTTAAAGAAGTGAAGATGCTAAGAACATATAGGTAATTTTTCTACTGGAGGTTTTAAAAATTACAGAGCTATCCAGACGCTAGAAACACATACCTGTCTAACCATATATACAGACCTAACCATTTTCAAATTGATTCACCAGTGGACTCAACAGAGTTCTCAAAAGCAGTTAGTAGCACTCAAGACCATGAGAGTCATTAACTGAGAAAAACAAATGCTTACCCAAATGGAAAGTGGGTGAGTAGTGTTTGCTGTGCACTTCACAGAAATGAGAACAAATACTAAAAAATCTTCGCAATTATCTCCTAATTTGATTAACTGGTTTATTTTTTTTTAATTCTGATGTTTTTATTCAGGTGATGTTGATGTCCTGAGATTCAAGGGTTCTCTGTCCTTGGGCATTGGCCCCCTCACATAGATGGGCAGCCTGGTCTATGGGTGGACAACTTTCCCCTTGAGTGTATAATGTCTTCAGAGACCTACACACCACACAAATTTCAGGCGGAACTACTTCCTCCTACCCTACTAAAGTACAGAAGATAACATTTGGAGGTGACTTAGTAAGCATTGCTCAAAAATTAGAGCTTTAAAAGGGTATCTTTTCGGCTTTCCCCTCTCAATTAAATTCTCTCTTTATTTTTTCCCACAAGTTCAATTCAATTTAATTAAAGAATTTTTATTGAACACTTATTCTGTGCAAGTTAGATATATGACGTTGCCCCCGCCCTCACTGTGTGTGGTGTGTGTGTGTGTGTGTGTGTTTGTGTTCATGATTCTGGGTTTGTATGTGTGGAAGAGGGTCCATGTGGGTGGGCACAAGGGATGAGTGGAATAAAACAATTCCCCAAATTGTTGTGATATATAGAGAAGATGACAAGTTCTGTGAGGATAAAAAGGAGGGAGATATAAGCTTATGTTTTTCCATAATATCTTTTACCTTTGTTATTCTTTAAATTAGTGAATCATATGTTTTAGGACATGTTCAACTTTGAAGCAATAAGGAGCTTGAGAAATTATGACTGGGAAGTATAATAACCTCCCCCCGTTTCAGTTTGGTGTGAGAATACAAATTAAATTAAACTCATCAACAAAGAATTCTGGGCCTCTGAGAAGTGGCCTCTGAGATGTTATGCCATGAACAGGACTCAACCTAAATCATTCCAGACAGTCAAGAACCAGTATCAATTTTTTCCAGTTCCATTTTAAAAGACCACCAAAGAAATAAATGCCATAAACAACTCCAGACCTGCAGCTTAACTTCTCAGCACAGTTTTTTATGATTGACATAAATCTCTTACTCTACAGTTTAAAGTCTCTTTAGTTTTCTTTTTAGGATAAAGTCTGAGAACAGCTAGTTGCTGACTGCTGTTCAATAAACCTTCATTATAAAACAGAACTCTTATCTCATGCTGGTTCCATCGTAGAGAACTAGTGGATTGCCTATGTTGTATTAAGAGTTTTTTCTGTATGCTGTTTATCATGCTGTCATTCTGTTAATTTAGGTGATATTAGATTCATGTCTGCATGATAACCGAAGGTACTCCTTAATTTCAAGGTCATCCTTTAGTTAGCTCTAACGTTTCTCAGGCTGAATAATACCCAAAGTTCCTTCTCTCAATGTGTGAGGCATCTTTGTACTCTTGCATGATCCTTGTCAAGTATCACTGGGACATATACTCCTGTGGCTAGGGGGAAATCTTGGGGAAATCTCAATTTAGGGACTTCTTTATCAAGTTTTAGAGGTTCCTGTCTTCTAAATCCAGAGTCCTAAACTGTCCTGGAACTTTGATTAATGTTACATAGGTAACTTGACTTTGTAAAATCTACCTTCTATTTTCTGCTATTTTTCTGTCCCTTTCCAGGATGTAATTGATATTTTTATTTTCTACAGATAGATGATGCTTGTTCGTCTTTTCTGTCCGTTGATTTCCAGCCTCAGGTAATTCCAATTGGAGCTGTTTTGTAATAATATAGGCATTTGTGTAGTATTGATATTCTCCATTTCTCCCTTCAGACCTTTATGCACTCATGAAAACATGTCAGCATATTAGATATTATTATATTCTCTGCAAGTAATAATCAGTACCATGGGCTTGTGTTGTAGAGTGCTGGGGCTTTCATCTCTAAATAAAATAGATTTGCAGATCATATTCACGCATTTTGGAAATTATGGAATGTCAAATTAAAATGCCAATTTTAAAATCAAATTCCATGTTAAATTAAAAATACAATATCTATTGCTATATTTTGGGGGGGCTAATATCCTGTCCCCCAATTGAGTGTGAAACCCATTGAGAGATGACCTTATGAGTCAGATTTACAGAGGTCAAAGTATCATCATTACAACTGAAAAATCAATTTGTGAATGTGGCTTTAGATCTGATGCCAAATGTGTTTACTAAAATTGCCCCCAGAATTAAACTTGCCTGCAAGTCTCAGACAGTGACTCCAGGCCTCCCACCAGAGTCAGGTTCTCAGCCACAGGACAGAGACCAGACAAGAACAGCTGGCCAGAGCACTGGCTCCCTAAAAGCAAAGAGCTAAACTGAGCATGCCCAATTTCCTCCTTCCGATTCGCCCATTAGACAATTCACTCCTCCGATAGGAAAGAGTTAAGTGAGGGTTTGGGGGAGAGGCCATGAGTGGTCTTGCTCCTCTACATGGAAACATGAGGAGTGGGACATAAGTGTGTTCTTCTTACATTGCGTTTGCTGGACTATACTGCTGCTGTCTGCAGCTCTACCTATGAGTGCAGCTAGAGCAATTAGTCTTCCTGTATTGGTTTTCTTAATCCGTACATTAGTCTCATGGGCAGAGAAGAGGGCTCAGCAGAGACTGCCTGCTCTGCCTTTCAGGGCCGTCTGCTTTGTGCCTGGGGCATACTTCCTATATAATCTGGCCAAGGTGCCCAGGCTGTCATTCACACACAGTCCCTCCAGAATGTTTTCCTGGCTGATGTGGAGAAGCAGCAGTGTGTAGTGCTGTATTTCTCCTGCCTCAAACCATTCCCCAGGCTGCAAAGGATCACCTGCAGAAAGTTAGAGGCACTAGATGGTAAAGCAAGACCAGGATCATAATAGATGTTTTTGAACAATATTTCAAATTACTCAAGGAGCATTGACAAATATATAACATGAGATGGATATTAATCAACATATAAGCTTTTGTGTTATATTTAAAATTCCAGGAACATCCTCAAAATCACTTTTGTTTCTTCATTATTAGGAGGATGAATTTTAAAGCACTTCATTTAAACCTCATTGAGATAAACTAACGTTTTATTGGATTTCAGTACTGTGCATCTTGTAAGAAGAGCTTGGTAAATTTACTGAGTCTTTTACATTTACAATGTAAATGGTAATAAATTTGATACATTTTTAAAACATCGTTAATTTTCACATTAACTATTATTTTATTATTTATGTGACTATCTGAACAATGCTTCAAAACATTTTTACCAAATAGAAAACAAAGGATCTTTAGGGTCCATAACTTAAAAAATAAAATATTAAAAATTTCATATATGAAAAATCCTTAAAGAATAGTTGAGAATTGGCTTCTTGTAAAGAAGACCTGGAGAAAATGCATTTGTTTTGAAACTTTTTCGGTCAAAGTTCAATCTTTCTGAACCTCATCTGCCTTAGAACTATTTTCTAAAGAGAAACAACTCATGTATGTGAATTTATTCTTCTTTGAGTTGAGGTACATCTTTGACACATGACATCACTAGATATTTTCTTTTTATTGTTTTATATTTTGTAGCATTTCAAAATGGGCCATAAAGGGAGGTTTAGCGATTTTATTTCCAGAATTTTATGGGGTGACCAGCCCTTAAGTGTAGCAAGTGAGAAAGGATGTATCAGCGTTCACAGTCTACTTTTTCTCTCATCCAACTCCCAACTACAGGCTAAACAGGCAATACCAGTCTGGTACAGTAATATCTACAGGTCAGAAGTCCTACCTCCTAGGCCACACTATTAGCCATGTATGGTACTGGGCAAGTGACAATCTCTTAGAACTTCACTTCCTCTGTACATGAGAATAACAACTCCTGTCCTGTCCTGTATAACTCACAGTTGTGTTTTAAGGACAGAATGCAAATTATGTATAGCCACGCATCACTTAATGATGGGGATACATTCTGAGAAATGTGTAGGTAGGCGATTTTGTTGTTGTGCTAACATCATAGAGTGCACTTAGACAAACCTAGATGGTATAGCCTACTACCTACCTAGTCTATATGGCATAGCCTATTGCACCTAGGCTACAAACCTGTACAGCATGTTACTGTACTGAATACTGTAGGCAATTGTAACATAATGGTAAGTATTTGTATATCTAAACATAGAAAAGGTACAGTAAAATACAGTATAAAAGATAAAAACTGGTACACCTGTGAGGGCACTTACCATGAACGGAGCTTGCAGGACTGGAAGTTGCTCTGGGTGAGTCAGTGAGTGAATGGTGAGTGAATGTGAAGGTCTAGGACATTACTGTACACTACTGTAGACTTTATAAACTCCGTACACTTCGGTTACCCTTAATTTACTTTAAAACTTTTTCTTTCTTAAATAATAAATTAACCTTAGCATACTATAACTTTTTTACTTTATAAACTTTTTAAGTTTTAAAAACTTTTTGACTGTTCTTATAACACTTAGCTTAAAACACACACATTGTACAGCTGTACAAAAATATTTTCTTTCTTATTATATAAGCTTTTTAAATTTAAAAAAATTTTTTTGAACTTGTTAAACTTTTTTGTTAAAAACTAAGATAGAAACACACACATTAGCCTAGGCCTACGCAGGGTCAGGATCATCTAGATGTCACTATGTGATAAGAATTTTTCAACTCCACCATCATATATGTGGTCCGTTGTTGACTGAAGCACCATTATGTGGTACATGACTATATGTGAAAATGTTTTGTTGAAAATTTATTGATGCACTATGTTAAATATGAGATAATATTGATAAATACCCCAACAATTTGCATGGCAAGCAAACAAATGGAATGAAGAGAACAAAGCAGACCTCTGATGCTGGGAAGGATGCACAGAGAAACTGCCATGGCTCCAGCTGTATCCCTGACCACAACCAACCATGCTGAGCATGTACTGTTGTTCAAAGGGTGAGAATATTGGCGGCCCTGAATAATTTTTTTCACATATCTTCTAAATTAAGAGTAATTGCAGCTGTAAATAAAACCCTTTTCCTACATTTAATCCTTCCAAGAACTCTCTGCAGGGATGCCATCCATGATATATGGCTGAAGAAACTGAAATTTAGAGAGGTTACCAGCCCAAGGTAACACAGCTAATGAAGAGTAGAAATGGAATTTGCACTGCTGTAGAGTTGCAGACTGCCGAACTCCATAGCCCATGCTTTTAACCACTAATTATATTGCCCCCCCCAACTATTCAGCTCTTTATTACTTCCAAAATGCATTTATTAGGTAATCAATTGTTCATGGTACTACTGTGCTAAATTCTGTGCAAAGCAGGTTTCGCCCCTACTTGTCTATTTGTGCTACTCCTTACCACACCCAGCTGGCTGCTAACCACAAGGAGCCCTGCCCCACTTCTGTGGTTGAATGCTTTGAAAAACCTGATCCTAGGGTGTGCAGTCAGCACCCTGGAAGGGTGGTACTCAGATTAGGTGCACCATGCATGGCTTCTTCTCCTTCAATTCCCATTGTTTGCAAGCAGTTGCAGGGTTTTCAAATTAGCCAATAATGAGTAATATTCAGCAAGGTTCACAGCTTTGGCATGTAGATGCAGATTTTGCTACAAGCTAGGAAGAATAATCCCTCTTTTGGCACTGCCCCGCGTTAGTCTTGGTCATAGACTTTCATAACATCTTAGCAAGCGCTGAGAACTATTTATCTAGACCACAGTGGGAGCTTTCATGCATATATACAGTACATAACCTTTTTGTTTTTCTGGTTGGAAGGATGGTTTTCCTTTTAGCTGCCGGGTTTTTGTTGTGAGAGAAATCAAGGGATTCCAACAGTTTTAGTGGTCCACAAGAAGGACTCTTTTCTAGGTAGTTGGCATTTCCTTGTACTCTTAACATTTGACAGTTATGTCTTCTGTGCAAATATTGTTAAAGCAGAAGCATAGCCTATATATCTTCTCATTTCCATTAGGCATCCAAAGTACTGGAGGAGCTTTGCTTTGCGCTTACGGGGATTCTGCTAAAGCCTCGGGTAAGGTTGAAACAGTGTTTTGTTTGTGGGCAAAAGATTGCCCCCAAATTTCTTAGAATTCCTCCTGGAAGAAAATATGCCCAATTTAGGAAGCATGCTAAGAGGAGCTAGAAGAGAATAAATTGATTTTGGATAAGAAACAAATACTTCAGTTTCTCTGATCTCTGAGAATTTAGGGTCATATTAATGGAGTTTACAGTAATCTAATTGAGAGGGACATATGGGAAACCTATAAAATGTGTTCCAGTCCTGATGGAGAAATTTGAGGTCATGTTGGCTTTCTTTTTCACCGTGACTCATACTACATTGGAGAACAGATGCATTTTTCTAAGCTGCTAAACGCATCTTATGGTTCAGAGGTTAGGACATTGTACTTTGTTAGCGAGCAGGACATTAAGAATGCAAAAAAAGCAAACTGTATTGCCAATGGCAATTTGAAAATTATATTCTGACTTTTGTGTCTTGATTTCTTCCTAAAATATTTTGATTCTTTTGGAGAATGTTTTGTTCTAAAGTAGGATAGGTGGGAATTGAAAAAAAGCATAAGATCATACCTAATTTTATATTCTGTATCTTATGGGTGAACTTATTTTAAAATTACCCTATTAAAGATAAGAGCCTCAGGTTTAGAATTATATTTTTCATTTGCAATTCTAATTTAACCCCTGATCATTGGTACTCTGACTTCCATACCTTTCACATACAATAATTCAAAGAAAGAAACCTTGATAGTTTGAAAGCATAAATGTTTTCTGAAACTAAATAATCTACATTTACAATTGTATATTTATCCATAGTTCTTAATGGTGACATATTCCAAAAAACTTAATTGATTTTTTTCCTAATTAAGATAAAAGAAATGACAATGATATTTATCCATGATCTTCCTTTTGTGTTAAAAGCAAATAAGAACAAAAAAGAACAACAACAAAAAGGGGGTGATTTTTTTAGTTAAAAAATGTTTTTAAAAAAACATACATTTTTGGAGGGGTAGAAGAATATAGAAAAGTTTGTGGAAGAAACCAAAAACAACTCATAATCTTATTATTTAGTGATAACCACTACAAATATTTTGATGTGATTCTTTTAGTCTTTTTCTCTGAATATTCCATCATGTGATTATATCCTAATTTTCCATCCCATCACTGTTGAATATTTAGGATGTTTCCAATTTTTTACTCTTATGAATAATGTTGCAGTAAAGATCTTTGTTCACCTCTTTATTTACAACAGTATTTAATTCATTTCCCATTTATTTTCAGAGTGACAGATGTTGAACCTATTTTCAGTGTTATATTTTATATGTAACGCATGTGTCATGTATTTTTTAAAATATGATATAATTTTAGACTATATTATAAAATTTTAAATTATAGCATACATAGCATAGAATCTATAGTATAAAATTTTATACTTTTTCTATATGCTATGTAATATATAGTAGAATTTCATAGCATATTATTTATCATATTATGATATATATATCTTTTCAATAGGAACAAGAGGAAAAAGATAATACCAAAAGGGTAAGATGATTTTCATAAATATATACATTAAAAAATAATAAGGGAAACCACTATTGTTTTATAGTAAAACTCACTTTTTTTTAAACAGTTCTTATTTCATTATTCGAAGACACAGAAGTTGGACAATTCAAATGTTGTGGTAAGTTATAGAACTACTTCTTAGTAAATCACTAGTATGTGTTTAAAAACAAAAACCCTGTTTTTGCAGTTTATCTAATAAAGCTATATCTAATAAGCTATATTCAGGTTTTTTACTTTAAAAGTTTATATGTGGATGAACAAATGGAATCCAATATTTATTATACATTTAATTTATTTTATATATCAATAACTACATGTACATTAAATTCATTCATTCATTCAACAATTATTTACTGAGTATCTACTATGCTATATGCCAGGCACAATCCTAGGTACTAGAAATATAGCAATAAATGATACAGAAAATTAAGAAAAGAAATCTCTGCTCTCATGGAACTTACTTTAAAGGTGCAACAAAAAAAAGGAAATAAATAAGCAAAACACATTGTTTTAGATGGCAGTTGTTGCAAAGGAAAAATAGTTTTATCCTAAGGCATTTTAAAAATTATTTTAAAAGATGTTTGTCAAAAATGTAATTAAATATGACCAGAAATATCCTTTTCTATTCCTAAGATCTCCTTATTAGTAATTAGGCATTTAATGTGAGAATATATTCTCTAAGATTAGCTATAAACCAATAGCTTGAATTCAGTTCACTTCAAAATCATGTGCTTTTGGTGGTGGTTTTTCTTTTTGTATACATGTATTTAAAAAATGTTAACCAACTTACTTTGGTGTTTCAATCTAGAATACTTAGTAATTATTTATTTGACTATAATATTATTTGTAAGCTTGCGATTCACTACCAAGAACGAATTTAGGGAATGAGGGGCATAGTGTATTTTAAACATGTGTATATCTGTGGAAAGGTGATTGTAATCTTAAACTCAGTTTTAAGTATTTATCACATGGAACATTCATACATAGGAGGAGTTGGAAGTTAGATTATACTGGCTTACACCAAAGACAAGTTGAATTGGTTAACCAATAAGCATTATATAGGGCTCAACATAATCCATTTAATAAATGGATTTAATATTAGGGAGAAGGCTCAATTCAACCAATACCTTTAAAAAAAAATGCAACCATATCAGGTAGCTAGTTACATGTCTCAAGTGTACTTTCATTTTCTTCTGCTTGCCATCTTTACATATTGAGAAAACGTATCTTAGTCACATTTTTCACTATCAACAGCACATTGTTATTTTTGTGTACCCTGTTGTCTTGCTCCATGTGTTTCCATTTTAAATATATAATTTATAGGAGGAGATTACTAGATGTGTGTATAGTATAATCTTCCAAATAAATATGTTATAATGGAAAACTGCTACGCACAGTGTTGGTTTCATCTGACTCACATCATTTTGAGTAAGCCTAGAAGCAGACAGACTGCTTTTTGCCTCTCAAAGATGCAGTGAGGGGTTTTATTTTCACAGCTGACAAGAGCGTGGAGGCCCTCAAGAAAGTGCTTCAAATGTGATAGAAATCCTAGCGTAGAGCTGCCAAATTTTATTCCATCTCTTGGCTTATTCTCCGCAGTTCTTTGAACTGCTAACAAAGGGCTATCTTTGATATGTTAACCGAAAAAATGTAACAAGGTTTATAATTTGGAAAGGCGAGCTTTATTTCTTATAAAGCGTTGGCTATTCTGGCAGGCTGGAAAGCAGAGCCTTCCTCCACAAGCCAGGAACGGGTGCTTCGAGGCAGGGACAACGTGAACAGGAGTTTATCCTGAGTGGGATGGCCGAATATACACATTTACAAGCTATAGGAGGAGTCATGAATATTTATGAAAAGAGAAACATGTGCCTGTGCAGTCTGCTTTATATCCCTTTATGGGGTCCATTCGGTCAGGGGGAAGAGCTGGCACTTAGGATTTTATTTTCAGTTCACAGATAACATCTTTAATTTTCTTTTTTCTCTGGGAAAAGTATAGTGGGTAAAAAATAGGAAACCGTCTTTATGCCCAGTGCTGAGAAGCCGTTGTGCTCATCGTGTGTGTGTTCATGTCCTCTCAGTCGTCTGTTGTGCATCCGTTGCTGCAGCTCGTTCCGCAACTGAACGAGAGAAGAATGAAGAGATTCAGAGTGAACGTATGTAACACCAACTGCATGCTTGCTTTGCCACGCTGCGTGGGACAGCCACTCTGTTCTCTCCTGGCTGTGCTAGTTTATAAAATACTATTCTTCAGGATAAGCCCACACTAGCACCCAGTTAGCCAATGCAAGAGCATCTGTTTGCAGAGTTGTTTTCACACTCAGGAAGAAGAGAATTATTCAAACTCCCCCCCCCCACCACCCACCATTATGCCCCTTATAACTCAAGCTGGGATTATACTCTTTTCCAAAAGCCATGACCCTCCCAGTGAGAAAACCTATTGTTTGGTTTAAGAAAAGACACTGTAGTGTGTCTAGTCATTAAAGAGGAATAGGAGAACAAATAAAGGACAATTTACTGCCCCTCTGTATCCAAGTTGGTAAAAAGCTAGGATGGCAAGAGTTCTTGCCAAGTATTAAAATGTTGGTAAGAGTAAGACTCGTGAAGTAGATATATCAGATACTAAATGTAGATATTTTGTTTTTTCCACAATTAACAAAAATACGACCTAAACCCAGTGTCTATGTGTAAGATGAATATAACTGAGTTAATACATTCTTAACTAGGAATTGTGTAGTTTTTATTGTCATTTAAGGTGAATCCTAACTCTTTCAATGCTGAAAGTTTCTAGGTATTATTTTTAAGTTGTAATACATTATAACTTTCAGTCGTATATTATCTCATTTTATTCTTTTGGGAACTCTGTTAGTACTTACACAAGTATTGTTATTCCCATTTTACAAAACGGAAAACAACTCAGAATAGTTGAAGGAGTTCCCCAAGATCAGACTAGTAAGAGACGTTACAACAGTGTCTTCTGACTTCTAGTCTAGGCAAATTTTTTTTTCACTATGCTGTTCCCTTTATAGTTTAATCTTGGCTACTTTTATTATGTTGTTAAATTAAATTACATATTTTATTATTAAAAGGTGAATTCAGGTCACATTTTTACTTAATATCAATACCGTATTTATTTTATTCTTCTTAAAGAGCTACCTAGAGTCTTCAAATGCTTTTAAAATGCATACAGTTTAGGTGAATAAAGTCCTCAAAATTTATTTTTATGGATATTTCCTCCCTAAATTCTTCACATTTTCAAACTAAGCTTCCATCAAATAAGACAGTATCTGCTGCCAACTTTAAAGAGAAATGTAAGAATAAATGTAGTAGTCCCTTAAAATTTTAGGATTTCCAGAATGAAAAAAAAAGTCAGTTGTCATCAAACTCCCTAGAAGTAATATATGCTTTTCTGAGTTGACTTTTACTTCCTAAAGCATTTGCCTGACTTATGAATGGTGTACAATGTCAACTTAAAGATCCAAGTTTCTTAAAGTACAAAAACAAATATTAGTTTGACTACATTATTTCAGTGCACTATTTACACAACCAAAGCTAAACACTCAGTATTGTAGCCAGCACTTTGCCTGAATTTTATACCTTGAGTGACACCATCTATATTTCCAGTCAACTTGCCGAAACTCTGACTTAGTAGTTATATCCTGTCAGATGAATGATAAATCTTAAAGGTATTTTGCAGCAAGTCCGGTTTTTTAGGAACCTGTGAAAGAAAAGAATGCAAGAGATGAATAGAAAAACATTAGTGTTGTTTTGATGGGCCTAAATCACCTAGCTTTAAAATGTATTTTTGATAACAAAATAGTTTGAATTCTTGAAGAAAATGAGTTTTTGGATCTTAGTGCATTCAAACCATTTTCTTGAATTTTCTTGAATGTTGTTTGCTAGACATCTTCTACTTTCATCTCACATCATTTGTTTATCTCTACCTCCCAAATTCTTTTATATACGGCTCTGTGTCCAGTGATCAGAGTCTAAAATTACCTGTATATTTCGGGTTTTGCATTTGAAAGTTTTGAATATTGTGTACATTTTAATTTATATTTTGTCCTGTTTCTTTTTTCTCTTTAAAATAATATAAATGAGAACTTATAGGCATGTAAACATACAGTTTGTATGTGTACTTGTTTATTTTTTAAATTTTTAAAAAACTTTTTTGGTATTTTTATTGATATATTATAGTTGTACATATTTTGGGGGTACATGTGATATTTTGAAATATGTATACAATATGTGTACTTTTAAAATTCTAATTGTTCAATCTTAAGTAATTTGGGGGTAAGAGTAAAGATGAGAATTAAGTACAAATATTGAGAATTTAAGATGTATTTGTTGTAAATTAAGCATTTCAGAATTTAGATAGATACCAGAGCCATTTTTTAGAATTTAAGAATATGATTGTATTTATATTATGTAATAGTTGAAAAAAGTCTTGGCTGATAAATTTCATGGTGATTGCCATCCTGATAATACTTTTATGATATGGGTAATTGTTAATGAAAATAGGAAAGTACAAGCCAATTTTATGGAAACCATAAAATGTTAAATATTTTTTTCATGAAGCTTAAAATGAAATGTTTAAGAAAAGAAACACTACAAGATATCCATTATGAATAACTGGTTTGTTTCTATTTGGTATTTTTAAAATTACCATTCTGTACATATAATTATATTAGAAAAATCTCTTCTAAAGTTGTATTGAATAAACATAGTTTACCAAAATTGTCCCTCAATTTCAATCTACATTTCTATAGAAATACTGTATAATATTTTTTATCTTTGACACAATTCTCTTTCATATTTTTACCTGTTCACGTGTTATCACATACAATATGTTTTTTAAAGAAATTATTTCATTCTAACAAAATGCTGAAAGGAGACTTTTAAATATAGTTAATTATGAAGCGTCTGGCATTTCTCTTTCAACTCATTGATGAATACACATACAACTGACAAAATATTTGAAAGGAGAATCTGTCATATTGATCAGGAAATTATTTTTAAATATATTAGCTGATGATACTGCTAGTTGTTGAGAATTTTCAGTTATAAATACAAAGATTCTCTACTCAAGTCCTTGATTCACTCTTTGGTTAGTTATGATAGTTGAAAGTAACTTTGACCTTTACTATGCTCTCAAGAAGAATTTGCACTTATTTTTAGTGCTATTTGATTTGTTATGCCCTCATTTTCTCTTCCAGGAAGAATTCCAAAGTCCTTTTGCAAGTCGAAGTCGAGGATACTTTTTATTCAGGGTATGCACATACTGTATTTGTTTTAAAATCACTCAGTATCAAAATCGAAAAATACTTTGTACATTTATTTAATTAACTCATAAGTTTTAATTAAGTTTTGAAGTTTATTTACAGATATTTGACATCGGGTGTTACAGTCTGACATTCACTTCTGTCACCACCTTATTGCTTCACCATCATTCAGCACCACAGCATCTCTGATCTCTTCTCTGATCCACTACACATGTTTGTAAATACTCCAGATGACATTCACCTATTTGACAGTTTAATTCCATGACATTTCAAGTATGGGAAATAAGTGTCTTAAGGATACATTATTCCTTACATTCTAAAGAATCATTTAGTAAATTTTTGATTCAGTAGATTGGAAAAGTGATGATACTTTCACAGGTTCTCAAAATTAAAAGAATCAACTATAATAAAGGCTATAAGTAGACAAAATTTTGTGATTGCATTTCTGATTTTGTATGTCTACATTGTCCATAAAATCTGAGTTTCTTTTTAGGCAGCTATACTTTATAAAACATATGCATCCTTAATACATTACTAGAAAATTTTAATTAATTCAACAACTATTTGTTGAACTTCTGTTGGGTGCTGGGCAGTGTACCAAGGGCTGGGAATATAAAGACAGATAGGATTCCATTCCTACACTCTAGAGTTTATAGCCTAATAGAGAAAATAGATAAACAAACAAATATAAAGTACTGTGTTAAATGCACCTTCAGTCCAGGGGCTGTGGTTTCCAAAAGAAAAGAATTTAACTCGAGCTGGGGAATGGAGGAGGGACAGAGAAGACCTCATGGGCTGAATCCTGAAGAATCAATAGGAGTGATTTGATGAAATATTTAGCTAAGAAATGTCAACTTTATTTTAAAGGCTAAGGGCTATATGGTAATATTTGCATTTTGGAAATTAATTCTAACAGCAAATTGGAGAATGGATTTAATGAAGGAACTAGACTGATAGCAGGAAGAAGTAATGCTAAACAACTCTTGACTTCAATAAGTTAATTTTGGTTCATATCAAATTAAAATTGAGAACATTTGTTTTAAAATTTTGGTACCATCAGGGAAATAAGCAATATCAAATACTATCTAATTCATTGTGGTCCTCAGCAACTTTAGCAGCACCTCGGAATTTTTTAGAAATAATAAATTTTAGTTCAGACTTATAAATCAGAAACTCCAGCTGTGGGATCCAGCAGTCTGTGTTGTAAAAAGCCTTCCAGGTGAGTCTGTGATTCTGATACACATTTAAGAAACACTCCTCTAGACCATTAGTCTGTTTCTATGAATATTAACTTCCATCTTTAGTTACACTGATTTATTTCTAATTCATTATTTAATATTTTTCAGCCACGCAATGGAAGAAGGTCAGCAGGTTTCATTTAAAATGGTATGTGTTAAATAAATAAAAATAAAATGGTACATATTTCATAATTCTACCCAGGTTGAAAATTTCTGTTATTTTCAAATATTCGCAAATTGAACTATGCTCAGTGTATTTCTATTATTTGATTGCATATGTGCACTAATATTCTATATAAATACTACAATTATAGGGGCTATGAGGGCTTTATAGGATGGAAAATACCAATATTTTAGGGCCAGATTTGCTTTGCCCATGTCACGTGCCCTTACACTATGCCACAATAGTAATTATCATAATTGATTTTGTAGACGTTGATCTCATCATGTATTGTGTAAGTATCAGGTATTGAATTCTTATTGTGGCAATCAGTGTCTACTATAATGGGCCAGGATGTACAGACTGGATGTACATCTGTCATCCAAATTACTTATACTCAAAGATTTATAAAAGCTTTATAAAACCTTGTGATTTACCTGTTTCTAGAGAATTAAGAAAATGTGGAAAGACATGACAGCATGACTTCTTTGGTACTCCCAGAGTTTCCACCTTAGTGCTGGGCATACAGTAGAAACTTAGGAGCTGTTAACTGGCCCCACATGTTTAATAAATATGTTAATCCTAATATTTTATTAGATTATAAATTTTGAAATCCAATGCAAATGCAGATTGATAAATTTTTAGCACAGAAATAAAAGCATATTCTACTAACTTTGTGTAATCCTAAATCCAGATTCTATGCTGAACATATTTTTGCAGATATATCATTCATTTCATTTATCTCAACCCTTAAATATATTTTGCTTAAGAATGTCAAAATTCTCAATATCTTTTGAAAGAAAAAACAAAATGCACCATTTCTAACTAAAGAAGGTATCAACACCAAAATTACATAATATCTAGAAAAAAAGATTTAACACCGCATATTAAAATTTAGGGGACTCTGTCAAAGTCGTTTGCAGTGGAAAATTCAAGGCCTTAAACTAAACAAGAAAGAATTAATGAATCAAGAATTTAACTCTGGCTGGTCACAGTGGCTCACACCTGTAATCCTAGCACTCTGGGAAGCCGAGGCGGGTGGATTGCTTGAGCTCAGGAGTTCAAGACCAGCCTGAGCAAGAGCAAGACCCGTCTCTACTAAATATAAAAATACCAGCCAGGAACGGTGGTGAGTGCCTGTAGTCCTAGTACTTGGGAGGCTGAGGCAGGAGGATCGCTTGAGCCCAGGAGTTTGAGGTTGCAGTGAGCTTTGATGATGTCACTGCACTCTCTACCCAGGGGGGCAGAGCGAGACTCTGTCTCAAAAAAAAAAAAAATTTAAGTAAAAAAATAACAAGGTGAATTTCAGGAAAGCAGAGGGAAGAAAGTCATCAAAACAAAATAAGAAATTAATAAATTAAAAAATAGTAAAATAGAAGAATTGGTAAAGCAAAAATCCAATTCTTTGCAAAAAATAAAACAAACTAGCCCAAATAGCCTAGTGTAATCAAGAAAAAAGAGAAGAACCATAAATATACAAAAACACAAATGAAAAGACAAATTAGAACAGATGTAAAAGAAATAAAAATCATAAAAGAGTACTTTGCACACCTCTGTGTATATTAGTTTGGAAACCTACATAAAATGGAGGATTTTCTAGTAAAGTAGGTGCTACTAAAATTGACCTCAGAAGAAAGAAAAAAACTAAACAGACTAATAGGTATGGAGAAAAATTAAAAATGTAATCTAGAAACTATCCCCTGAAAAAGGACTAAGCCAACAATTTTGAATTGTTTTAATCTCAGAAAAAGAAAAAAAACTAAAAAATCTCAAAATATTTTTATGAAGCCAGAAATACTAATAATATAAACTTACAAAAATAGTATAAAAAAGAAACCGCAAATCAATCCTATTTATAAATATCAATGCAAAAATTTAAAAGAAATATTAGTAAATAGTATTCATCAGTATATTTAAAGAATTATATGACCCCACTAAGTGAGATTTGTTCTAGCAACTCAAGGATGGTTCAGCATTAGAAAGTGCATTAAAATATTTCACCATTAGAAGAAAAAATATATGATAATCTTAATGGATGCTTTTGGTAAAATTCCACATCAATTTCTGATCTATTAAAAGAGGATCTTATAAAAAGAAATGAATCCTTTCTTGACATTATTTATATAATGGTCACAAACAAAGTTAGTACAGTAGCAGGCTTGACAGTGAAACACTCTGGAGCATTTCTATTAATGTCAGAAACAAAATAAGGATACACTCTCACTTTATTTAATGTAGTTCTTAATGCATTAGCCAATTCAATTAGACAAGAAAGAAATAAAAAGATACAAATATTAGAAAAGCGAGGGAAAAATTTAATGTGCTCATGGGACATAATTAGGAACTTGAATTTGCAAACTGTGTTTGGTATTAACTCCTGTTTGAAAAGAGGGCTGATAAATTATGTTCACATGAGGAATAAGAGAAAATATATTCTTAATTTTTTATTTTTTCAAGGAACTAAGAAGAGAGGATTAATGGTAAAGAAACTATCTTTTATAATATTACAAATGTATATTGGCATTTATAAAATGTGAACAAAAAATAGTTTAATACTACATGGAAAAAAAACACTTGCAGCTGTAACACTGAAGTAAGTGTTAGAGTATTCACAATGTGAAATGGAATTTAATCCATGATTTGATCAATTTAGTAAAAAAATTCTCCCTGAAGTTGAGAAAAAATTGCTTTATTTGGGTTATTTCGAAGATTAGAGCATACATAGATTAATTTAGTCAGGATTTCATTTTATTTTGCCAATAGAACAACAATTTGATAATCATTTTTCTTTGTTTTTCTCATCTGATTATGTAAGGTCTTTCTCTATCCTGATGACCTATATTTATTTAGAAAGTGTTTATTTAAACATAAAATAGGATGATTTAATTGCAAATATATGAGAAAATAGATACACAAGGAGTAAATGCAAGTTCTGAGATGACTTAATCATAAATCTTATTGGTATTAATGAGCTTTAGGAAACCACTTTTATTTAGTTAAATACTATAAACTTTTGGAAGACACAGACACACAGAATAAGTGTTCCATTAGGGAGAGATTAAATGATATATAGATTAAAATATACAGATTGAAGAACAGCTGGGAAATATCTCAGATGCCAATGTTATTCTATGACAAAATATTTGTAGAAATGTCTATATGCAAACATTATATACACACATTCACATAGTCATTTACACTTGAATTTAATTCAATTTTCTTTTTTTACAGGTTGCCAACTAATTTTCCACAGAAGCAATGCTATAGATTATAGAATGTACCTGACATTTTGTTTCCTTCCCAAAAACCATCCTTGCTAAATTTACCCTATTGAAAATACGTGTGTTGTCAACATTCTCAGTAAAATTTTGTTGGGATTGTAAATGTTTAATTTGTTGAAAATTAAAAAGGCATCTTAAAATATTTCTTTGTGTTTTAATGATAAATAGTGTATAATAAACTTGTAAATAATGATGTTCCTTAGATCCCTGCAGCTTTTAACAGTACTGGCACACATGCTTTTCTTATATTTTCTTTAAAGGCACACATAGAGAGTTGAGTTTTAATGAGCTGTTTTAGTTTATCCTATTTGGATTTGCAGTGACAAAATCACCAGCTCTTATAAATACCAGAATGCCCAATAGCTACCAGTCTTAGAATGTGAATACCAACTGAAACAACACCAGTTTGGGGATTGGGCCTTGACCCATCCAATAGTCCATTAAGCAAGTTCTGATTTATATACTATAAAATGGATTTCTGATTACTACAAATATATCAGAGGGATAACATTTTTTACCAGCTCATAGTACTATTTATCTTAAAATAAGTTATTTCACCCTGCAACATCTAAAAGGACACCAATCCAGTCCATTGACGTAAAATAATCTTACTAGTAGAGGATCATGAATATACATGGAGAACGTTTTACACCAAATCAATATTTAGTGGACACAGAAGTAACCTCAGATGGAGGTTGAGTTTATCTCCTCCCAGGTTCCCCTCAATTTTTCTCTTTGATTCCCACCTCCTCCACCAAGGAGGTTGCTGGCTGATTAGGGAGGGGTGGCTTTTTGAGTAGATTTGAGGTAGATTAGGTCTATAAGTATATTCTTTAGATCAGAGTACCTAACGAACCTTTGTCTTCCTAATGTTGACCAATGATTACAGCTTAAATTACACCTTTCACTAACAAAATTCCTAAATTTTACTTCTTGTCAACCTGAGTGAAGAACTTGAAAGAAGCAGAAGAGGAAAAACATTGTATCCTTAGAAAAATAAGTTTCCTTGACAAGTTAGGTACTTGAGAGCAGAGAGAGCCTCCTGCTCTAAAGCCACAAATGCATGGGGAAGCATTGGCTAAGTTCTGTGTGCAGTAATTCAAGCAGCCTGGATTTTGGGTTGTTAAAATAAGAAAAGGGAGTTGAATATTAATTTAAGCAGCAGTTCCCAGGGCCTGTCAGAAATCCAGAGAGACAAAGGTAACATATTTTTAGGGCTCCTAGGATGAAGAAGAAGGAGAAACAGGAAGAAGAAGGAGGGGAAGGGGTAGAGGAAGAGGAAATACCAAAACATGGTTACAAAAATTGTCACGTTTTTAAGTATTTACATTTAACAAATTAATGTCTCATACACAAACAATAGAATAGATGGGCTACTAGGAGTATAGGATTTGTATCAAGCATCAACTGGGCACTACAGAGGGAGTGGTCCAATGCTGAACTCACATTTTAAATTGTCATTAAAAAATTTTTTTTCTTGTTTTCCAAATCCTGTGAGTATATTTCTGGAACTATGTGTATAACACCAAGTGTTTTCTCCCCTGGCAGCTCCCAGTAAATACCCTGTCCTTAAATACCAAGGAACCCCACTGTCCATTTTTTAAGGTAGTGGAGGAGGACAATTAAATTGAAATTACACTTTCCTACTTAAAGCCAGAGCTCCTGTCTCCTAAAGCGATGGTTTTTAAGATGGAGGTGGGGAGCCTAGCGTTCCTTTCGAGAATCTGATGAAAGCGAAAGTCCTTAAGTCCAGAAAAAATGCACACATACAACAAAATTATGTGTACATTTGGGGGTTGGGAGCTAGGTGTCCCCTAAAATCTACCCAAATATAGTCTATGGTCTCAGGTTAAGAACTTCTCCTCTGAAGGGTTCTCCACCCCAGGAGTCTGTTATTTCTCTGTGAAGACAGGACTCAGCGGTTGAAGGGAGCCAGAGGCTGGGAAACAACTGATGTGGTGGTGGCGGCAGAGGGAAGGGTGAGAGGAACGCCAGCACCGGCACCTCACAGCCAACGGGAAAGGCACTGCTTGGGAGAGAAGCTCCAGGACCCAGTGCGTCAGTACCCGCAGCCATCCCCTACCTTGCGCCTCTGCGTTGCCTGGCAACAGAGCCGCGCGGGGCCCACGTGCGTAACAAGTCTTTGTTCTCCCCTCGCGCTCCAGACCGGCGTTGGAAACCGCCAGGCTTGAAGCGGGCTGTTTTCCCGCCTTGAGGGGGCTGCGGGTCTCAGTCCCGGCGCCGCAAGAGCTACAGGCCGACTCCGGAGGCGGGAAGGGCAGAGAAGGACATGCAGGTGAGGGGCGGTCGCGGGCTGCTGGGTGACACTGGAGCACCCGGTGGCGTCTCCTGCTGGGCCCGAGGCTCAGGGACACAAATGGGGAGGGCGAGGGCGGCCACAAAAGTTAGGTTCTAACATTTGCTCTTGGCAAGTGCTAAATTTTGTGTGCGTCCCTGTCTAGTTTTGAGAGAAATCCGAATTAACTCTAGGAGAACGCCGTTTTTTCAACATTCAAGACTTGGGTTTGTTGATGGAGGAAACGTTCAGAGTTGTTGAGTATTGCGTTTCACATCTGAGTCCTAGAAATCTTACTGCTGCGCAATTTTTGACTTCAGAAATAGACTAGCAACGTTAGCCCACGTATAATTCGATTTAATTGTCCTCCACACTACCTTAAAAAATGGTCAGAACAGAAACCCTAGTAGTCAGATATGTCTTAGGAAACACTAGCTGTACTTGGAGTTTCTCCTCCCTGACCTCAACAGCTTTATTAGACTTCCATTTTTTTCCTTGGAAGGCTCTTCCTCTGTCTGAAGCTTCCTTATTAACCAGAAGCCTGCTCTGTTGTTTTTTTAAAGCAGAGTAAAATTCTCACTTTCCGACTTAAAGAAACAATCTTTTCCCACTCACTCCCTCAAATTAAAACCACCCGGATTTTCCTCGTTTTACATATTTAATTTTGGTATTTGTATATACTGTATAATTTATTAGGATATTTTGAACATAAATTACATATAACATTTAATGGCCAGTCCTTTCATATTAATAATAAATTCTTAGAAAGCACATTTTATATGTGTGTAAACACAGTGCAGAGTTGTCCTGATGTGCATCTGCTCTTCAGGATTTAGGCAGAAATGTAATTGAGAGTGAAGGCAACATCACATTAACCTTTGTTTGGTCATTGATTTATTCAACAGCCAGTTACTCAGTACTTACGTTTTAGATATGGATCTGTCTAAAAGAGCTTACTATGAGGGAATTGGAGGGAGACAGATTTAAGTATTTATGGCATGGTAAATACCATAATAGTTAAAGCAAATAGGTGCCTATTTCTGTTAGATAAAATTGCGTAGATAATTTCTAAAAGTGAAGGGAATAACAAAATATAGAACATTTACTGTTATGTAAAGTTCCATTACAACTAACTCCTAGATCAATTAAGGGATGGTCAGAACTGTGAATAAATCCATAAAAATGTGTCATGAATATCAAGAAAGAATGTTTTAACAAGAAAAAACTAACTCTCACAAATTCTGCTTAAGAGATCAAGTACAATGAATAGCCATTGAAATTAGAAACACGGAGGTCATAGGTAACCTTAGCTAGAACAGTTTTGAAGGAGTATTGTTGGCAGAAGCCAACCTTAGAGTGGATTGAAGTGTCAGTAGGAGGTGGAATTGGTTACAGCCTATATTCTAATTTTTCTCAGAGAATTAAGAAGTTTGACATGAGAGAGAAAAGAGACTGTTGTAGGGGGTGTGAAGTGCAGGGAGAATTTTTTAAAAAGATGAGTGCTGGAATTTCTGATAATAGTGGGCTGAGTTATTTGGGCCAACTTTCCTACTGAATTTTATGGGATGTTTTATCCCCTAAAAGCATCAAAAGGATCCCGTATAAGTATCAGAGTGATGACATGATATAAGAAATAGACCAAAATCAAAGGGAAAGTGGAAAACCAGTGGATTTCTAGAGTTTGTAGGAGACCAGAATAGGTCACCCCAAAATATGACTACAGGAGACCAGAGTATGCCACCCCAAAATAGGCCTTCTGGCATAAGGATTGTTTTGAGCTGATTATTTTGAGAAACAGCAGACACTGGAGAAGGTCTGAAAACAAAGGAGAAGTTACCCTTTTGTAAGAGAAATTTGAATTCATAAAGGAAATCTCCATTTATAAGGGTGTCTTCTCTCTACCAGGAAGAGAAGGATGACTCTAAATCACAAGAGAATCTTATCAATGCAGAATGTAGCACCTTAAATGTGCATAACAAACCTTACTCTAATATATCATGTTTTTCCTGGTCACCTCTCCATAACTTGCCTCCCCAACACCCTTCTTTTTATTGTTTCAGCTGAATATGGTATTTTAGCCTGCATTCTAAGCCACCTCTTTGAGATTTACTCATTTTTCCTGGTATCTCCCATGTATACATGAGGTATACATATTAATAAACTTCTGTTTGATTTTCTCTTAATCTGTTTTTTTATTACAGGAGTCTGTTCCATCTAAGAAATCAGAGGGGTAGAGAGAAAATTCTTTGAGGTGGAACCAAAGAATATGGTCCAGCAAAGGGTGGGGGACTACTAGGAGGGTAAACCAGAGATAAACACATGTCTAGGGGAATTCAGACAAGGTTATCTTGATGTCAGTGGAGCAGGGGAGAAAAAGAAAAGAAATAAAACCTGTCCACAAAAAGTTTTGGCCCAAGACAGCTCTCACATGGGTTTGCCTCCTAAGGCATATTTTTTGGGGGTCCAGCAAACTTCAAATGTTAATTAGTTGTATATTATAGTGCTCTCAAATACCTGGAAGAAGTAAATATAAATCCTATGTGGAAGAAGATATCTTTATCTTAGGCCTTAAGATATTTCCATCAATAAGTTTTCAAGGGCAGCAAGCAAAAGTCAGTCAAAAGTAAGTAGCCACACAAAGAAATAAGGTACCATGACTGTGAACCAACAAAAACAGACCTGCAGAGACTTTAGATATCACAGTGATCAGAAACGGATTATAAAACAACTGTGCTTATTAGGAAAATAAAAATAAAAGACATGTTTGAAAATATGTGCAAGAAGGAAACAATAAAAAGTGACCTTAAAATTTCATTTTGATAAAGACATTTCTATGGAGTAACAATGAACAATCTGAAATGAAATTAAGAAGACAGTCCCTTTACAATAACATCAAAAAGAATAAAATACTTAGGAATAAACTTAACCAAGAAGGCAAAAGACTTTGATGCTGAAAACTACAAAACATTGCTGCAAGAAATTAAAAAATACATAAATAGGTGAAAAGATATCCCACGTTTGTAGACTATAAGACTTAACATTGTCAAGAGGTCAGTACTACCCAAATCGATCTATAGATTCAGTGAAATCCTGTCAAAATGCAAATGTTTTTTGCAGAAACAGAAAAACCAATCCCAAAATTCATATGGAATCTCAAGAGACCCCAAATAGCCAAAACAGCCTTGAAAAAGAAAAACAAAGTTGGAGGATACATGCTTCCTGATTTTAAAACTTGCTACAAAGCTACAGTAATCAAAATAGTGTAGTTTTGATGAAGACATGAAGACACATATATAGACCAATGGAATAGAATAGAGATCTTGAAATGAACCCACCCATATTTTGAAATGATTTTTAAGAAGGCTGCCAAAACCATTCAGTGGGAAAAGGCCAGCTTTTTTTTTTTTTTCAACAAATGATGTGGGAAAACTGGATATCCACATGCAAAAGAATGAAGTTCAGTACTTTAAACTATATACAAAAATTAACTCAAAATGGATCAAAGACCTATAGCTAAAGCAAGGAAACAAAATAAAATGTAAGGGGAAGATTCATAACATTGGATTTGGCAATGATTTCTTGGATATGACACCAAAAGCACAAACAACAAAAGAGAATATAGATATATTGGGCTTTACCAAATTTAAAACTTTTGTGCATCAGAAGATGCTATCAAGAGAGTGAAAAGACAACCCACAAAATGGGAGAAAGTTTTTGCAAATCATGTATTTGATAAGGGGATAATATCTAGAATATATAAAGAACTCCTAAAACTCAACAACAAAAAGACAGCCCAATTTAAAAATGGGCAAATGACTTTGCCATGGTTTGAATGTGTCCTCTGCAAAATTCAGGTGCTGCCAATGTGTGAGTATTAGGAGGTGGGACCTTTAAGAAGTGACTGAGACATGAGGGTTCCTACCTTGTGCATGGGATTAGCTGCCCTTATAAAAGGGTTTGGTGGAGGGAGTTTATCCCTTTTTTGCTATTCTGCCTCTGCCATGTGAGGAAACAGCATTACTTCCCTCTGGAGGACACAGTGTTCAAGGCGCCATTTTGGAAGCAGAGACCAGACCCTCACCAGACAATGAACATGATAGTGCTTTGATCTTGTACTTCCAAGCCTCCAGAACTCTGAGAATTAAATTTCTGTGCTTTATAAATTACCCAGTTTCAGGTATTTTGCTATAGCAGCACAAAATGGTCTACAACAAACTTGAATAGACATTTCTCAAAAGAAGATATACAAATGGCCAATAAGCACATGAAAAGATGGTCAGCATCACTGATCATTAGAGAAATGCAAATCAAAACTATGATGACAAACCACTTCACACTCACTAGGGTAGTTATAATAGAAAAACAGAAAATAACAAAACTGTTGATAAGGTTGTGGAGAAGTTGGAACCCTGTGCATTGCTGGGGGGAATGTATTAATAAAATGGTGTACCTGCTCTGGAAAATGGGCAGTTCCTCAAAAAATGAAACAGAATTATATGATCAGCAATTACCCGTCTAAGTACATACCCAAAAGAATTGAAAGCAGAAACTCAAGCAGATAATATATACCCATATTTATAGCAGCTTTATTCTTAATAACCAAAAGGTGAAAACTACCCAAATTTCCACTGATGCATGAATAAACAAAATGTGGTATATAGGTATAATGGAATATTATTAAGCCGTAAAAAAAGAATGAAATTCTGATATATGTCACAACATAGTTGAACCTTGAAAATATGTTAAGGGAAATAAGCTAGTCACAGAAAGACAAATATTGTGTGGTTCCACTTGCATGAAATACCTAGAGCAATCAAATTCATAGAGACAGAAAGTAGAATAGTGGTTTCTGGGGCTGGAAAGGGTAGGAGAATGGGGAGCTATTGTTTAATGAGTACAGAGTTTCTCTAGAAATGAATAACAAGAGAGATCTTGGAAATTTCCCAAATATATGGAAATTATAGAACATACTGCTAAACAACTAATGGGTCAAAGAAGAAATCAAAAAGGAAATTTTAAAAAATCTCTAGAAAAGCAAAAATGGAAACAAAACATATCAAAACCCATGGGATGCAACAAAAGTAGATTTAAGAGGGAACTTTATGGCAATAAATGCCTATAAAAAAAAAGAAGAAAGATCTCAAATAACCTAATGTTATACCTCATGGAACTAGGAAAAGAAGAATAATCTAAGCCCAAACATGGCAGAATGAAAGAAATAACAAATGTCAGAGCAGAAATAAATGAAATAGAGACTAGGAAAACAATAGAAAAAATCAACAAAACAAAGAGATTGTTTTTTGAGAAGATAAACAAAATTGACAAAACCTTAGCTACACTAACTAAAAATAAAAGAGAGAAGACACAAATAAAATAAAAAAAGAGGCGACAATACAACTGATACCACAAAAATACAAAGGATTATAAGAGATCACTATGAATGATTATATGCCAGCAAATTGGAAAACCTATAAGAAATGGATACATTCCT
This sequence comes from Daubentonia madagascariensis, assembly GCA_023783475.1. Classification (NCBI taxonomy): domain Eukaryota; kingdom Metazoa; phylum Chordata; class Mammalia; order Primates; family Daubentoniidae; genus Daubentonia; species Daubentonia madagascariensis. The sequence goes on from JAKFHU010000428.1 coordinate 11,571,383, forward strand.
AGATATACATAACCTTCCAACACTGAATCAAGAAGAAATAGAAAATCTGGCAACATGGTGAGACTTCATCTCTACAAAAAATAAAAATAAAAAAATTAGCCAGGCATGGTGGTGCATGCCTGTAGTCCCAGCTTCTTGGGAGACTGAGGCAGAAGGATCGCTTGAGCCCAGGAGTTCAAGGGTGCAAGGAGCTAGGATCAGCACACTCCAGCCTGGAGTGAGACCTTGTCTCTTAAAACAAACAAACAAACAAAAAACTCTTTTTGCTTCTGAATGATGGTATGTACAGAAAATAAAACAAAAATAAAAAACAAAAAAAGAAGAAATAGAAAATCTGAACAGACTAATAACAAATAAGATTGAATCAGAAATAAAAAGTCTCCCATCAAAGAAAAACCCAGAACTTGAAGGCTTCACCCATGAATTCTACCAAACATTTTAAGAAGAACTAATACCATTCCTTCTCCAAGTCTTCCAAAAAATCAAAAAGGAGAGAATACTTCAAAAAAATTATAAAATTTTTTTATGAGGCCAGCATTACCTTGATACCAAAGCAAGACAAGGACATTAAAAGAAAAGAAAATTACAGGCCAATATCCCTGGTGAACATAGATGCAAAAATCCTCAACAAAATACTATCATACTAAATTCAACAGCTAATTGAAAGGATCACTCATGTCAAGTGGGATATATTCTAGGGATGCAAGGATCATCCAACATATGCAAATCTATAAGTTTGATATACCACATTAACAGAATGAAGGACAAAAACCATATGACCGTCTCATTAGATGCAGAAAAAGCATTCCACAAAATTCAATATCTTTTCATGATGAAAAACTTACAATAAATTAAGTATAGAAGGATGTGCCTCAACACAATAAAGACATACATGACAAGCCCACAGCTAATTATTCAACAGTGAAAAGTTGAAAGCTTCTCCTTTGAGACAAGGATAATCACTCTCACCACTTCTATTCACTGTAGTACTGGAAGTCTTTGCCAGTGCAGTTGGGCAAGAGAAAGAAAGAAAAACTATCCAAACAGGAAAAGAAGTAGTGAAATTGTCACTGTTTGCTGATGACATGATCTTGTGTATTAAAAAATCCTGAAGACTCCACCCCAAAACTGTTAGAACTAATAAATGAATACAGTAAAGTTGCAGGATACAAAATCAACGTAAAAAATCAGTAGCATTCCTATATGCTAATGATGAACTATCCAACAAAGAAATCAAGAAAACAATCTCACTTCAAATAACTACAAAAAAGTAAAGTACTTTTTAAGAATAAATAGGAGTAAATTTAACCAAGGAGGTAAGAGATCTATACCCTGAAAACTATAAAATATTGATGAAAGAAATTGAAGACGACACCCATAAATGGAAAGATATTCCATGTTCATGGATTGGAAGAATTAATATTGTTAAATTTTTCATACTACCTAAAGCAATTTACAGATTCAATACAATCCCTATCAAAATTTCAATATGCCATTTTCCACAGAAATAGAAAAAACAATTCTAAAATTCCTACGGAACCACCAAAAACTCTGAATAGCTAAGGCAATCTTGAGCAAAAAGAACAAAATTGTAGGCATCACATTACCTGACTTTAAACTATATTGCAAAGCAATAGTAATCAAAACAGCGTGGTGCTAGCATAAAAAGAGACATTAACCAATGGAAGAGAATAGAGAGCCCAGAAATGACCTCACACATTTATGGATCCACTCAATGGATTTTTGAAAAGGTGCCAAGAACACACAATGGAGAAAGGATAGTCTCTTCAATAATAGGTGCTGGAAAAACTGAATATCCACATGCAGAAGAATGAAATGGGACCCTTATCCCACTTCATATACAAAAATCAAATCAAAATGGATTAAGGACTTAAATGTAAGACCTAAAACTGTGAAGAAGACAGGGGGGAAACTATACAACATTGGTCTAGGCAGCGATTTTTTTTGGATTTGATCTCAAAAGCTCAAGCGACAAAAGCAAAAATAGACCAGTGTAATTACATCAAACTAAAAAGCTTCTGCACAGCAAAGAAAACAGTGAACAAAAATGAAAAGACAACATACAGATTGGGAGAAAATATTTGCAAACAATACATCTGACAAGGGGTTGATATCTAAAATACATAAGAAACTCAAAAAACTCAAGAAAACAAATAACCCAATTTAAACCTGGGCAAAGGACCTAAATAGACATTTCTCAAAAGAAGACACACAAACATGTTCGACATCATTAATTATTAGGGAAATTCAAATTAAAACCGCAATGAGATACCACCTCACACCTGTCAGGATATCTATTATCAAAAAGATGAAAGGTAACTAGTGTTGATGAGGATACGGAGGAAAGGGAACTCTTGTACTCTGTTGGTGGAAATGTAAATTAGTACAGCCATTATGGAAAACTGTATGGAGGTTCCTCAAAAAACTAAGAATTATCATATAATCCAGCAATCCCAATTCTGGGTATATATCCTAAGGACTTGAAATCAGTTTGTGGAAGAAGTATGTGCACTCCTACATTCATTTCTGCATTATTTACAATACCAAAATTCTGGAATCAACCTAAGTGTCCATCAACAGATGAATGGATAAAGAAAATGTGGTGTATATATACAGAATGGAATGAATGGAATACTATTCAGCCTTTAACACATTAACTGCCATGACAGTTCTATTTAACTCACTCCAGTTTTGACCCCCAGGCCACATGAGGCATATATAGAATCTTACTTGTTGATGTTCTTGTTGTTACAATTAATATTGACAATTTAATTCTAAAAACGTGGATTAAATGTGTAGAAGTCAATAAATTTCATCTGTCTATTTATGTTTACCTTTAAGTTACACTTGAAGTTTTTATTCTAATTTTATAAAAAAAACACTGTGGCCCCAGGAAAAGTTTCTCTTTTTTTTGTGTGGCAGTCAATGTGTTAAGAAGGAAATTCTGTCATTTGCAACAACCTGGGGGAACCTGGAGGACATTATGTCAAGTGAAATAAGCCAGGCACTGAAAGACAAAAACTTCATGTTCTCACCTATATATGGAATCTAAAATGATCAAACTCATAGGATCAGAGAATAGAATGGTGGTTATCAGAGTCTGAGAGTTGGGAGGATTGGGGACATGTTGGTCAAAGGTTAGAAAGTTGCAGTTAGGAGGAATAAATGGTAAGTATTTAAGATGATGGATATGTTAATTAGCTTGATTCGATCCTTCCTCACAGTATATATATAACATCACTGTGTACCCAATAATTATATATAATTGCAATTTATCAAAAAATAAAAATGAGTACAGAGTTTCAGTTTGGGATGGTGAAAAATTCTAGAAATAGATAGTGGTGATGGTTGTACAATAGTGTGGGTGTACTTAATGTCACTGAATTGTGCACTTCAAATGGTTAAAATGGTAAATTTTATGTATATTTTACCACAATAAAAATATTTGATAAAGAGCCAAGTAAAACTTCTGAAAATAAAAAACTGCAACAAATAAAATTTAAAATATTGGTCAATGGGTTTATCAGTGAGAAGAATAGAAATAGGAAAGATACAAAAAAAAAAAAAAGATGAGAATAAGAAAATCTAGCATATGTTTACTTGGCATCCCAGAAGTATAAATGAGAGAGAAAGAGGTCAAGAAATATTTGAAGAGATAATTTCTGTGAATTTTCCAGGAATGCTAAAAGATACCAGCTCACTGGTTCAAGATGGCTGACTAGATGCAACTAGTATGTGCCTCTTCCATGGAGAGGAACCCAGATGGCAAGTAGATATTCATATTTCACATAGATTGTCTAAGAGAGAACACTGGGATATAACAGAGATGTGACAAAAAGCACTAAAAGAAGGACAGGGAAGTGAGGCAGCCTACTTGGCTAGGAATGACTCAGAGCCAGGAGAAGCTCCCAGATGCAGGGAAAGGATAAGTGAGAGACCCTCAAGCCTCCACATTCCTGCCATGACTTTTACATTCCTAGCTGTGGGAGAACTCCTCAACCCATGCAGGCCTCAAGACTAACATAGGGAGCTGCCTGTGGATTTCACAGAGACACTGCTCCAGAGAGGGAACTCACACTGAGTCCCACAAGCTTCTGAGCCGTAAGCAGATGCAGCATGAAATTATTCCGAGAGCTAAGCCCCCAAAGGACTGTGTCCCACCTGAGGCTGGGGCTGCTGCTGCTGTTCCACTGCTGGGCCAAGGAGGAAGAGAAGAGGCTGGGCACTCACGCACCTCAAGGACAAATCTGATTGCCACTGTTGCAGGGTGCTATGGGACTGAGGTGCAAGCAAACTGTGCATCCCATAGCTATCTTCCTATGCTACTACTCCCACTGAGGGTAACCTCACCCTCCCCAGTGGCAGGCCTACAGCACAGCTGTCTCTGCCAACACCTGACAATTCCACTGGTGGCCTGGGGACCACCTCACTCCTGCCTATCACAGTCAGCGCCTGAATGCATTGCCAGGGAACCTGAGGGCAAGTTTGCTGGCCTGGTTCTGTTCCCCTAGTACTTAAGAATGCTGTCCAGAGGCCTGGGAACTGCCAGCCTAGTCCACCCCTGCTGGCATCTCATTACTCCTCCCAGGGTCTGAAGTCAGGCTGACCTAACCTGCCAATACCACCACAGCTGGCACTCACCTGCATGCACCACCAGCAGGCCAGAGTACTGGCCCATCCAACCTGTCACAGCCACTGTGAACACCAGCACAGACCACTTGGGTTCCAGTGGGTTGCTCCACCATCACTATCGCCGTTGCTTACATCAGATCCATTGCCCAGGGACCCAGGAACCTGTCTACACACCCAGCCTACCATTGCCACTACTGGCATTCAAGCAAGCTACCTGGAGGCCCAAGAATTGGCCCACCTGGACCAACTAACACTGGTGAAAACATATGCCACCCTGGGGCCCAAGCAAGGCAAACAGCCCACCGCTGCCACCACTGGGGCCCAAAGATTGGTCTACCTTGCATCCTAGGCCTCAGCAAAAGTTCACCAGAGCCTCCACCAATAACCATACCCTAAGCCACCGAGGAATCACAGATACCACTGAAACTCATTACAGCTGAAGAAATCATACAAAGATTACACCATTGCATGGACCCAAATCAAAGCCAAAGTGCCCTACCCACCCAAGAACATACATACATCTTCAGGAAAAAGTCCTCCCCGATGGAAGCAATTTTTAACAATTGGAAGAAGCAACTGTTACATCAGATGCACGGATATCAATGTAAGGACCCAGGAAACATGAAAAAGCAAGGAGATATGACATCTATAAAGGAACACAATAATTCTCCAGCAACTGATCCCAATCAAAAAGAAATTTACACAATTGCCGATAAAGAATTCAAAATACTGATTTTAAAGATACAAGATATAAGAGAATTCTAAAAAACAATACAGGGAAATCAGGAAAACAATTCAGGATATGAATAAGAAATTTACCAAAGACATAGATATTTTAAAAAAGGACCAAACAGAAATTCTGGAACTGAACAATTCATTGAATGAAATAAAGAATATATTTGAGGCTGGGTGCAGTGACTCACGCCTGTAATCCTAGCACTCTGGGAGGCCAAGGCGGGAAGATTGCTTGAGTTCAGGGGTTCAAGACCAGCCTGAGCAAGAGCGAGACCCCAGTTCTACTTAAAAAAAAAAAAAAAAGAAGAAAGAAAACCTAGCTGGGAATGGTGGTGTGCACCTATAGTCGCAGCTAGTCAGAAGGCTGAGGCAGGAGGATCACTTGAGCCCAGGAGTTTGAGGTTGCAGTGAGCTATGATTACGCCACTGCACTCTACCTGGGTGACAGAGCGAGACTGTCTCAAAAAAAAAAAAAAAAAAGAATGTATTTGAAAATTTTAACAATAAATATTGACCAAAGGAAAATTTCAGAACTTGAAAATAGGTCCTTTGAAATAATCCAGTCAGACAAAAATAAAGAAAAAAGAATAAAAAAGAATGAGTAAGGCTTTCATGACATTTGGGACAATGTAAAGTGAATGAATGTTCAAATTATTAGTGTCCCTGAGAGTGAAGAGAGAATGAAAGGGATAGAAAACCTATTTAATGAAATATTAGATGAAAACTTCCCAAGTCTAGTAAGAGACCTGGACATCTAGCTACAGGAGGCCAAAAGATCCCCAACAGATAAAATGCAAAAAGGTCTCTCCATGGCACAGTAAACTCAAACTGTCTAAAGTCAAAGCCAAAGAAAGGATACTAAAAACAGCAAGGGAAAAGTGTCTACTCACCTATAAATTAACCCCTGTCAGACTAACAGTGGATTTCTCAGCAGAAACCTTACAGGCTAGGAGAGAATTGGATGACACATTCAAAATGTGGGGAAAAAAAATACTCTGCCCCCCAAGGATATTAAATCCAGCAAAATTATCCTTCATAAATGTAGGAGAACTAAAGTCTTTCCCAGATAGGCAAATGCTGAGGGAATTCATTACCACTAGAATGGCCCTACAAGAAATTCCCAAGAGAGTCCTCAAGTTGAAAGCAGAAGGATGACATTTACCATCATGAAAGCACACAGAAGTGTAAAACTCACTGGTAAACCAAAGGACTCAAATGGTACCACTACAGTATACCACCAAACCACAATGACAAACAAAAGAGAAAAAGAAAGGAAAAAAGAACATACAAAACAACCAGAAAAACAATTAACAACAGTAACAAAACTTCACTTATCAATAACAACTTTGAATGTAAATGCATTAAATTCTCCTCTTAGAAGATATAGATTGGCTGAATGGATAAAGAAACACGATCTAGTATATGGTGCCTGTAAGAAATACACTTTACCTGCAAAGACACACATAAACTGAAAGTAAGGGAATGGAAAGAGATATTCCACACCAACCGAAGCCAAAAGCAAGCAGGAGTAGCTATACTTAATCACTTAAAACAGACTTTAAGTCTAAAACAATTAAAAAAGTAGACAAAGAAGGTCACTATATAATGATAAAAGGACCAATCCAGCAAGAGGATATAACAATAAATATATATGTACCAGCACTGGAGCACTCAGATTCATAAAGCAAATATTACTAGATCTAAAGAGATAGACAGACTCCAATACATTAATAGTGGGGGACTTCAACATCCCACTGTCAGCATTAAATAGAAAATCAAAAAAGAAACGTGGGATTTAAATTGCACTCTAGACCAAATGGATCTAACAGACATTTACAGAAAATTTTGCCTAAGAACTTCAGAATATATGTTTTTCTCCTCAGCATATGGAACATTCTTCAGGATATCATGTGGAAAACAAGTCTCAGCAATTTAAAATCTTTTCAGTTTTAAAAATTGAAATCATACCAAGTATCTTCTTGCTACTTGTTATTGGTGTATTCAGGTTTTCCAGTTTATTAGCATATTGTTCTTAATAGTCTATGATGATCTTTTGTATTTCTGTGGTATCAATTGTAATGTCCTTCATTTCTGATTTTGTTTATTTGGGTTTTCTCCTTTTCTTGGTTAGTCTTGCTAGAGGTTTATCAGTTTTGTTTATCTTTTCAAAGAACCAACTTTTCATTTGTTGATCTTTTGAATTTTTTTACTCTATATTTCATTTAGTTCTGCTCTAATCTTTATTATTTCTTTCCTTCTGCTAATTTTGGGTTTGGTTTGTCTTTGCTTTTCTAGTTTCTTGAGGTACTTTAAGTTGTTTATTTGAAATCTTTCTACTTTTTTGATGTAGGCATTCATTGCTATAAACTTGCCTATTACCACTGCTTTTGCTTTATCCCAAGGTTTTGGTATGTTGTGTTTTTTTTCATGTGTTTCAAAAAATTTTTTGATTTCCATCTCAATTTCTTCATTGACCCAATGGTTGTTCAGGAGCATGTTGTTTTAATTTTCATATATTTGTATAGTTTCCAAAGTTCTTCTTGGTGTTGATTTCTGGGGAGATTGAATCAATAACAAAAAGTCTCCCAGCAAAGAAAAGTCCAGGACCAGATGGATTCACAGTCAAATTCTACCAGATGTATAAAAAAGAACTAATAACAATCCTCCTGAAACTGTTCCAAAAAACTGAAGAGAAAGGAACTCTCCCTAACTCAATCTACAAGGCCAGCATTACCCAAACCAGACAAGGACACAACAAAAAAAGAAAACTACAGGCCAATATCCCTGATGAACATAAACTCAAAAATCCTTAACAAAATACTAGCAAACCAAATCCAACAGCACATCAAAAAGATAATACACCATAACCAAGTGGGATTTACACCAGGGATGTAAGAATGTTTCAATGAATGCAAATCAATGAATGTGATATATCACATCAACATAATGAAGGACATTAACCATATGATCATCTCAATAGATGCAGAAAAAGCATTCAATAAAATTTAACATCCCTTCATAAAAACTCTCAACAAAGTAGGAATAGAAGGAACTTACCTCAAAATAATAAGAACCATATATATGACAAACTGACAGCTAACATCATATTGAATGGGAAAAGGCTGAAAGCCTTTCCTGTAAGATCTGGAACAAGACAAAGATGCCTTCTTTCACCACTCCTATTCAACATTGTGCTGGAAGTGCTAGTCACATACTTGGAAGTGCTATGTATTGGTCAATTTTACAAATACATATTAAAATGCACAACTATGTTAATAGCTCTTCTTTTCTTTTGTGTAGGATCCCAATGAAGATACAGAATGGAATGAAATTTTAAGAGATTTTGGCATTCTTCCTCCAAAAGAAGAACCGAAAGATGAAATTGAAGAAATGGTTTTACGTTTACAGAAAGAAGCAATGGGTATAGTGGTGCATTTGGTGGGCTGGATGAAAGGGATAATACAATTAAGGTAGTAATACTGTATTTCATGAACATAGAGGGAGAGAGAACATAGAAATAATTTAATATAAACCCCACCTACTTTCAGTGTTAGGATATTGACCTAAAATGGCTAATTCACATGTTGAAAATCATGTGCTAGTTAATACAAGTGCTAAAATATCCTGGTATGTAACCTAGTGAGCTTTCTTCTTCCACCATATCCCTCTACCTTGTGATTACCTTCTATTTTGGTCATTCTATATAGTACAGATTATTTTTCAAAATTTCCAGGTACTTGAGGGAAGTCTAAACTTATGGGGTCTAATTGATTTTCACATCTACTTTTAAATGTAGCTTGTCAGTTCTATGAACTTTGAGGGAGTGATAACATTTTAATGTTACAGTTTCTATAATACGTAAAGCTATTTTGTGGCTGGCTACTTTAGGTTTGTTTATAGATACTCTTGACCTCCATTTATCTAAGATACTGTTTTTTCTAGACATTGGCTGTAAAGTAAAAATAGTTTTTAAACAATCTGATTATCTACAATTTATGTAATCTTAGTTAAACCATATGAAAAGATGACTCTTGCACAGTTGAAGGAAGCTGAAGATGAATTTGATGAAGAAGATATGCGAGCTATTGAAACATATAGGTACAGTGATTCATTTGGGCTGCTTATGAATTTTGGAATGAAGATGTATTGTAAGAATAACACTAAGAGTTTTTGTCTTATGGAATAGATTTTTAAAAGAACAAAACTAATCTTTAAGTAACATTTTAAAACTCACTTTATACTAGATGGAATTACATCATTTTTTTCTTAATTTTTTGCCTTTGCTTAAATAGAACTTTAAAAAATTTTTTTATATAGAAAGGTGGGATTTCACTGTGTTGCCCAAGCTGGCCTGGAACTTCTGGGCTCAAGTGATCCTCCCATCTCACCTCCTGAGTAGCTGGAATTACAGGCACATACCACTGCACCCACCTTAAATAGAAAATTATCCAATGATTTACAGTGGAACTTCATCAAGTTATATATAAGTAAAGGAGAAAATATTAATAAAAAGTCAATAAAAAGATGGTCATGATTTTACTTCTAGCATGGTGTTTATCAAGGGTTTCTATCATTTAAGGAAAAATTGATTACCATTGTTAAACAAATTCTTTTAGAAATTAGAACAAGTTCATACATTTCCCAACTTATGTTACAAAGCCAGAATTATCCTGATACTAAAAACAAAGACATTGCAAAAATAAAACACTACAGACAAATTTCCTTCATGAATGTAGACACAAAAATCTTTAAGAAAATACTAGCAAATTAAGTCCAGCAATTTTTTTTTTTTTTTTGAGACAGGGTCTGGCTCTGTTGCCCTAGGGGTGCAGTGGCATCATCATAGCTCACTGCAACCTCAAACTCCTGGGCTCAAACAATCCTCTTGCCCCAGCCTCCCAAGTAGCTGGGACTACAGGCACATGCCACCATGCCTAGCTAATTTTTCTATTTTTTGTAGAGATGGGGTCTTGCTTTTGCTCAGACTGGTCTTGAACTCCTGAGCTCAAGCAATCCTCCTGCCTTGGCCTCCCAAAGTGCTAGGATTACAGGTGTGAGCCACCACATCTGGCCAAGTCCAGCAATTTAAGAAAAGAATAATACATCCTGATCAAGTGGTATTGGTTCCAGGAATGTAAGGTTGTTTTAACATTAAGAAGCCATGAATTGGGATTAGAAGCAGCAATACTCCAGTAGCATTGAGCACATCTAGCATTCAGATCTTGGTTTATAAATACCATTCTCTAATAAAAGGAACTAGTGCTCCTTGGAAAACTGCTCGATTCCATAGTGTACAACATGAATCTGAAGCATCTTGTGGTGCGAGAAGGTAAGGAAGTACTAATAAAAAAGGTGGGTTGGGGGGTGTCCAAGAGTCAAATGGAAAATATAAGAGTGAATATACGAGCTTCCTCTCTGAAAGCCCATCTGCAGGGAGGGTGGGGCTGAACCACAATGTAGATTCAAGCTAATGACATAATAATTACCCTTAGGCTACTCTAGGTCACTTTCTAAATCCTATCATGCCTGGGCTAGGGAATTCCTTAAAGGATAAAGTTGCTCATGATAGGATTAAGGGTGGGACAGCACCAAAACAGAGTGCCCATGCTTATCCTTCTGCCCAGGTGGAGCAATTGCTCCAGACAGCACCAAAGCAGGGCACCCTTGTCCCTAGAAGAGCCAGAGATCCTAACTATCTACCTAACAGAACCATGAGCCAAATTCTTTATAAATTACCCAGCCTCAGGTATTTCTTTATAACAATGCAAAATGGACTAATATAGTAAGTGATAAAGGTTAATATCACCAGTAATACATGTTGATGTCACGTAACCCCTCATATGTTTTACTGAGGAGGACACATCGTCTCTGTGGTATCCTTCTCAATAATACATAATTTTAACCATAAGAAAACATCAAAGAAACCCAAATTAAGGAATGCTAAAAAAATAACTAATGAGGAGATGTCAGGGCAGATAGCAGAGTAGGAAGCTCCAGGAATCCATCTCTCCACCTAATGAAAAATTTTACTGGGAGAAACTGTTTGAAGTGGCTGTTTTAGAACTCTGGAGTCTATTCTATGCTTGCAGTTTCCAGGGGAAACCTTGGCTGGTAAATTGCAGTTAGTGCCAACTGAATTCAGCCCTCGGTTCAGTAGGAGCTACCCACTCCTCACCCTACAGCCCCATGGCAGGCAGTTGTGTGGATAGCAACCTGGATTTCTGATACAACTTGCTGGAACCAGGGTGGGCAATAAGAATCTTTTCTTCCAAATATCAGGGTTTTTTGTTTGGATTACAGATTGCTGCTTTTGAACATGAAGGTACAGGAACAGAGGCTGGCTGCCGTTATGTCAGCCCCTGCTGGCTCAGATAGCTACCAGGGGATGTAAAAGAGTTGTAACCTTTTCTTTTTTTTTTTTTTTGAGATTCAAAACCAACTATGCATATGGGGAAATATAGAAAGCCGCTGTCTATGCTCCAGGAAAGATGCAAGCTCAGAAAAGATGTGAGGGCTGGGTGCAGTGGCTCACACCTGTAATCCTAACACTCTGGGAAGCCAAGGCAGGAGGATTGCTCGAGGCTGGGAGTTCAAGACCAGCCTGAGCAAGAGCAAGACCCTGTCTCTACAAAAAAATAGAAAAAACTAGCTGGGCATGGTGGCATATGCCTGTAGTTCCAGCTACTTGGGAGGCTGAGGCAGGAGGATTGCTTGGGCCCAGGAGTTTGAGGCTGCAGTGAGCTATGATGACACCACTGCACTCTAGCCAGGTGACAGAGTGCGACTTTGTCTCCAAAAAAAAAAAAAAAGATATAAAAAAAATGTAGAAGCCTTAAACCTTAACCTCAATTACACCTCAGGCTGACCCACAGCACAGAGACGTGCTACCACAATTTAAAAATAAAAACAAAAACCCTGGAGAAGGAGGAGAATCTTATTTCCAAAGTTGTAAGATTCAAATGTCTAGTTTTCAACAACAACAAAAAAAACACAAGGCATACGCAGAAACAAGAAAGCATGGCTCATTCAAAGGAACAAAATACATTGACAGAAAACATACCTGAGGAAGCCCAGGTATCAGACTTACTGGACAAAGACTTTAAAACAACTATCCTACAGATGCTGAAAGAGCTAAAGGAAGACGTGGACAAAGACAGGAACATAATGCATGATCAAAAGGAGAATAGCGATAAAGAAGTAGAAATTATAAAAAGGAACCAAAAAGATATTCTGGAACTGTGATAATAAGAAATATATTCTGTCCAGTTCCTAACACAGAGCTCCTAAAACTTTTGACATTCTCTGGGTGATGAAAAGTGTCTTTGATATGCTTATGAGATGACTCTTGGTGGAGAACCTTCCTAGATAGCTTTAGGATAGGGGCTAGTTGCCAGAGGAAACAACCATGTGATTAGAAGATTGGAACTTTCAGCCCTACCCCTGCTCTCTGGGTAGGGAAGAGGGGTAGGAGATTGAGTTAATCACCAATGGCCAATGATTTAAATAATCAGCCTATGTAATGAAACCTATAAGTGATACTGCTGTGGTCTGAATACTTGTGTTCCCCCTCCCCCCAAATTCATATATTGAAACCTAACCACCAAGATGGTGGTATTTAGAGGCAGAGCCTTTGGGAGGTGATTTGGTCATAAGGGTTACCCCCTCTTGAATGGGATTAGTGCTCTTATAAGAGGCCTGAGAGCTGTGGGACCTGTTTTTAAATTCATTTTGCCAATCTCTGCCTTTAATTGGAGATTAACTGGATTAATTTAAAATCCACTTATATTTAAAGTAATTACTACTAAGAAAGGAGTTACTTCTGGTATTCAGCTGTTTGTTTTCTGTATTTCTTATATAACTATTGTTCATTAAGACTTCTCTCTTTTTGTAGTTAGCTGATTTTTGTAATGTACAATTTTTCTTTTCTTCTTTCCTTTTCTGTATATCTTTTAGTTTTCTCTTAGTTATTACCTTGAGGATAAAATTTAACATCTTATAATGACCTACTTTGAGTAATACTAACTTAGATTCAATAGCATGTGAACACTTTGCTCTTCTGTGTCTCTATCTCTCTCCCTTTATATTGTTATTGTCATAGACTACATTGTTATATATTGTGTGTCCATTAACATTATTATTATTGCTTTATGTATTTGCCCTTTATATCATATAGTAAAAAAGAATTAAAAACCAAAAGTACAGTAAAACTGGCTTTTATATTTCGCTATGTAGTTAACTTTACTAATATTCTTCATTTCTTCATATGGCTTTGAGTTACTATCTAATGTACTTTCATTTAAGCTTGAAGGACTTATTTCACTTATTTTGTAAGGCATGTCTAGTAGTAACAAATTCCCTTGGCTTTTTTTTTTTTCATCTAGGAATTTTTAGATTTCTCCTTCATTCTTTAAGCATAGTTTTGTCAGATATAGAATTCTTGCTTGACATTTGTTGTCTTTCAGCATTTTCAATATATTAACTCACTGCCTTTTGGTTTCCAAAGTTTCTACTTAGAAATTGCCTACTAATCTTATTAAGGTTCTCTTGTATGTGATGACTTGCTTCTCTCTTGCTGCTTTCAAGATTCTCTGTCTTTGCCTTTCAACAGTTTGATTATGATGTGTCACTATGTAGGTGTCCTTGAGTTTATTGTACTTGCAGTGTGTTGGACATCTTGGATTTGTAGACTCATATATTTCATCAAATTTGGGAAGCTTTCAGCCACTATTTCTTCAAATATTCTTTCTACCCTTTTCCCTTCCTCTTCTTCGTTGGTATTCACACAATGGGTGTGTTGGTCTGCTTGATAGCATCCTGCAGGCCCTTTAGGTCCTGTTCACTTTTCTTCATCCTTTTTTTTGTTGTTGTTGTTCCTCAGATTTGATACTTGAAATTGTTCTATCTTTATGTTTGCTGATTCTTTCTTCTGCTTGCTAAAATGTGCTTTTGGCACAGGCAACCAAAACAAAATTGGAAAAATGGGATCCCATCAAGCTAAATAGCTTCTGCACAGCAAAGGAAACAGTCAACAAAGTGAAGAGACAACCCACAGAATGGGAGGAAAAATTTGCAAACTACCCATCTTACAAGGGATTAATAATTAGAGTATATAAGGAGCTCAAACAACTCCACAGGAAAAAATCAAATAATCCAATTAGAAAAGGGGCAAATGATCTGAGTAGACATTTCTCAAAAGAGAAATTACCAGCGACCATACAAATGACCAACAGATATATGAAAAAATACTCAACATCATTAGTCATCAGAGAAATACAAATCAAAACTACAATGAGATATCATTTCACCCCAGTTTAAATAGCTTTTATCAAAAAGACAGGCAATAATGAATGCTGGCAAGAATGTGGAGAAAGGGGAACCCTCATTCACTGTTGTGGGAATGTAAATTAGTGCAACCACTATGAAGAACAGTATGGAGGTTCTTCACAAAACTAAAAATGGAACTACCATATGACCCAGTGATCCCACTGTTGGGTATATATCCAAAAGCAAGGAAATAGTGTATTGAGAAGATATTTGCACTCCTATGTTTATTGCAGCACTATTCACAATAACCAAAACTTGCAATCAACCTAAGTGTCCATTAACAGATGAATGGATAAAGAAATTGTAGTACATATACACGAATAGAATATTATTTGGCCATAAAAAAGAATGAAATCCTATCATTTGCAACAAGATGGATGGAAATGGACAGCATTATGTTAAGTGAAATAAGCCAAGCACAGGAAGACAAACCTTGTATGTTCTCACTCGTATGTGGGAGCTAAATATTAAAACAATTGATCTCATGGAGACAGAGAGTAAAATGATGATTACCAGAGGTTGGGAAGGGTAGTGGGGAGGGGAGGATAAAGGGGATGGTCAATGGGTACTAGAATTTATTTAGATAGAATGAACAGTAGATAGCACAACAACGTGACTATAGTCAACAATAAGTTATGGTATACTTTAAAATAACTAAAAGAATGTAATTGGAATGTTTCTAACATAAACAAATGATAAATGCCTAAGGTGATGGATACCCCAGTTACCCTGATTTGATTAATACACATTTATGCCTATATCAAAACATCACATGTACCCTGTAAATATATACAACTATTATGTGCCCATAATTAAAAATTAAAAATTAAAATGAAAAAATGAAATCTGCTTTGGAAGCTCTCCAGTGTATTTTTAATTTCTGTTACTGTACTCTTTCTTTTTTTTTTTTTTTTTTGAGACAGGGTCTCACTCTGTTGCCTGACCTAGAGTGCAGTGGCTTCATCATAGCTCACTGTAACCTCAAACTCCCAGGCTCAAGCAATCCTCCTGCCTCAGCCCCCTGAGTAGCTGGGACTACAGGCACTGTGTTGCTCAGGCTTGTCCCAAACTCCTGGCCTCGAGCAGTCCCCCCACCTTGAGTCCCAAAGTGCTAGGATTATAGGCCACCATGCCTAGCCCAGTTACTGTACTTTTTATTTCCTTGTGTGTATTTTTACTCACACCATTTCTGACACAAAATTGGCAGTGGGGGTGGCAGGGTTTGTCCCACACCAACCAATTCTTCAACTTTCTGGACACCAACTGGGTGTCCTACAATTTACTTCAATTCTGACACTAACTGCTGGAGTTAGGGAAGACCCCACAAGGAGAGACCACTTCACACCCACTAGGGAGATTATAATAAAAAAGATGGACAATAAAAAAAGTGTTGGCAAGGATGTGGAGAAATTGGAACCCTTGTGAATTGCTGGTGGGAATGTAAAATGATGCAGCCACGTTGAAAAACGGTCTGGTGGATCTTCAAAAGGTTAAACATCAAGTTACCATATGATCCAGCAATCCCACTTCCAGCTGTATACCGAGGAGAATTGAAAACATAAAACATGTATTGGAATGTTCATAGCAACATATTCACAGTAGCCTAAAAGTGGAAACAACCTGAATATCCATCAACTGTTGAGTGGATAACCAAAAGTGGTATATTTATACAATGGAGTATTATTCAGCCATAAAACAAAATGAAATATCAATATGTTCTATAACATGGAGGAACTCTGAAAACATCATCCTAAGGGAAAGAAACCAGTCATAAAAAGTCATAGAGACAGAAAGAAGATTATTGGTTACCAGGGCCTGGGATGGGGAATAGGAAGTAACTGGGAATAGATACTGGGTTTATTTCAGAGTGATGAAAATGCTTTTAATTAGATAGTGGTGATGGTTGCATACCTTTTTGATGCATATCCTATAGTTATCCTAAGCAGCTCTCCTCCAGGCAATGACTATAGGCCTGGGCTCTTTTCATTAGGGGCTACATTATCTTGGAATCCTTAATCTCCTGCTATGTGGGTCAGGGAGACAGTGTGAATGATCACATTGGACATTTTAGGGATGAGTCATAGAAATAGACATATCACTTTCACTCATGTTACATTGGCTATTTTCTAGTCTCATAACCCTAATCTAACTGCAAGGGAAGCTAACAAATGTAGTCTTACTGGCAATTATAGTTTCCCCAGAAGTGGAATCTATAATGATGACCACCCAACTAGTCCCTGCCACAGAGATTAAAGAGAGATACCATAAATAGAACTTCTTTACTTACATATTCCACATGAAAATCACAAATCTTGCTGCCACAAAATTATGGCATTATTTTCATTTCTGTACCTCAACCTGTAGGCTTTCAAAATATTTCTTGTTCTTAAGAAGAGGAAATTCTGTCATTATCTTGATAATGCCAATTTAAAGCAAATTTCTCATTTAAAGCAAAAACAAAACAGCAAGAAAATATTTTTTAAAACTATTAGTAAGCTAGAGCAATAGAACTTTTTTTACTTGATAAATATTTTAACAAATATTAAAAGTTACTATTATGAAAAAAAGATGAGTTGTACACTCTCATCCTGTTATTAAACATCATACTATATGTCCTAGCCACTGCCTTAGGACAGGATAAAGAAATGAAAAATATAATATTCAAAAAAGAAGAGACAAATTGCTATTGTATAAATGATTAGCTATAAAATAACAAGTGAATCAACTCAGAAGCTCTTATAGCTAAAAGGATGAAAAAAATCTATATGTAGCCATAAACATATCTGCAGTATATTTTTATGGCAGATATACTAAATTGGCCCCCCTTAATTACACCTTTCTCTTGGTGTATGTTTCAGTACATGGAAGCTAACGAGCTAAAACTATATATCTCAGACTTTATTACAGCGAGGATAAGAAATGTGATTTAGGTTCTGTTGGACACATTCACAGGAGATTCAAATACAGAACTAAATTAAGTGGGGAAAGAAGTGCTAGCACACAAAGCATCCATTTAGCTGGTACTAATCTAGAATTGGCATTAGGGTTTTAGAGCCATTATCCTGGTAACAGATTATTCCTATAGGAGATAGGTGTCTAGAGACAGCAGCTGTTACAGTGGCTTTCTAATTCTCAGAGTAGTTTGATACTAGGGCCAACAATGGAACAGTAGTTCCAGATTCCCCAGTTTCTGGATTGCAGTTAGTTTTGCAATGTTATTCTGGGAGTCATTTCTGGTAGCCCAGCCTAGAACCTGTTCCTTCTGTCTTTCCATTGGGTTTGTAAAGCACTTAATTCCCTAGATTAAGCTCTTTTCTGCCTAAAATAGCTAGAGAACTTCCTGTTTATGCAACTGAATCCCAACTGATATGATTGTTAGGTAAAAAATGCAGGCCATTGAACACTATGTGACTTCCTACTGGCAAACCTAGCCCGTGTGTTTAACCTTCTTCCTTGCCCAGTTCCATTGACATAACAAAGAAATATGAGGAGTAGGAGGTGAAATAGGGGAGGAGGAAGAGAAGTAGTTGATAGTTGCACCATTAAGTAGGGCATGGGGCCATTACTGGAACAAGAACATTTTGAAATTTCTGAAAGATGTTAAGCTATTAAGGTCAAATTGAGGGAAGTTAGTGATAGTGATACTAAATACTCAGTGTAAACAAAGTAGGGCTCCCAAAAGACCTTTGGAATAACTCTAGGTTCTGAATTTCTGGGCCAGTAGAGGGAAAATTGAAGGACTTACCTTTGAAAACCATGAGAGGCCCTAGGCTCAGGTTACTATCATTGGTGTGCTCCTCTAGGCTTTATTTTGCATGGATTATTGGTTATGTAAAGGGAGAGGTTTCACTTGACATGTTTCTAACATGTGAAATAAGGCCAGAGTGTTTTAAAATGTATGCAGAATTTTGTTTTTATTCAGGTATGTCAGGAATGATTTCCATTGAAAGGATAGTTTGTTATTCACAGTTACCAACGGGATGGGGGCACACCATGCCACACAGGGCCATGTAGGACCATACAGCAAAGCACCTGAATTGGTCAGGAGTCAGAAGGAGCAAAGGGAAAGCTTGGGCACAAGACTTTATTGTGGTTTCTGTGGGAAAGGCAAGGCAAAATAAGCAGAGTTAACATTAGCAAGTCTGAGTAATTTTAGTGGGTTCTGGACTGTAGGGGCCGTCTCTGGTTGTCTGGTACCTGGCCCTGGGATGATTAGGGCAGGGGGATAGTGGCTCAGTCTGATAAAGGAGGTAGTTGAGCATATGGGCTGTAGATTGGTTGGTTTGTGTTTGAAGAGCATGCTGTCTGGTGAATGTTTGCTATTTTTGGAATTAGCTAGCCCTGGGAGGGGCAGTCTCTATAGGATCAGCAAGGTGCCATATACCAGAGCATCAAGAATACACAAAATAGGAAAATATAATTTATATACAGAGAAAAAAAGGGAGTAAGTACCCCCAGAAAATTTAGAGGTATAGAATCACTAAATGTTAAGAAACTTGCAAACATATCAGAAACCATTTGGATTTGCTTCATGAATGAGGTATTCAATTGCTAAATTATCAAAGTATATAAAGTTTGAGAGTTTTTTTAAAACAAAGTTTTAAGGTTCTCTATGGATGAATAAATAGGTAACATTTATTGAATGTTCACTGTGTGCTAGGCAGCATGCTAAGAAATTTACATGCATTATCTCATTTAATATTCAGTGATCCCATGTGAGCAGTTATTAGTATTTTTTCCCATGTACAGTTGGGGAAATTGAAGTTTAGAGAAATTAAATAACTTGTCCAAGTTCATGCTGTTAATAAGTATTGGATCTGGCATTTAAAACCAGTTTAGTCTGACCTTAGAGTCCAAGTTCATAATCATTCTACTCTCCTACCTCTCTACCTTTAATAAACTTGTATTTATAACAAGTAATCGCAAATATTCACAAAGGTTTTGGACTGAAGGTCAGCTTAGCATGATAGTTACAAGCATATAAATGGGGATAATAATAGTAACATTGGTAACATTTTTGCAGGGATTAAATTAGTTAATGTGATATAGTGCCTGGCAACATGGTAAGCAGTCAATAAATGTCAGATGTTATTATGGATATTCTCCTTTAAAAAATATTTAACCTGTACATGAGAATTTGTTAGCCCAATGTCTAAATAAACTCTCTATAACTATGATTAAAAGCTAGTACTAATAGAAATAAATTTAAAAGTCAATAGGAAACTTCTTATACTTTTCAATATCCATGGAAACACAAATTCCCATATAAAAAGAAAACTTGGCTTTATAAGATCATTAATGGTTATTGTATCTTTTAAAGTATTTGATATATATGGGCATTAAATCCATTGCCCTAAATTGTTACTGCATATGAGAATGACTTTAAAAATATGACAATTTTCTTACATAATTTAATTTCATATTTTAATTAGAGAAAAGCGGTTACAGGAATGGAAATCTCTTACAAAAAAACAAAAATTTGGGGAATTAAGAGAAATTTCTGGAAATCAGTATGTGAATGAAGTCACAAATGCAGGAAAAGATGTGTGGGTTATAATTCATCTATACAGATCAAGGTAATTACCATAGCATTTCAAAATGTAAATATACTAATGTTTTAAAAGACATATTTCTGGTTATAAGGTTCTATAAAGCATATAACAGAGTACTCAAGAAAAAGAAATATGTGTATATATTATACATATATACATCTATAGAGTTTTTGATAGTCATCGCCTTCAGGGATTAAATTAGGTATTTTTAAATATTTTTATTTCTAATTTAAAGAAGTAGTCACACTTCTTAGAAAAATAAGTACTTTGCTAGTTAGTTTAAAACTTTTTATTATGGAAAATCTCAAAAATACAAAAAAGTAGAAAGAATGATAAAATGAGCACTCTAAATACCTACCAGATAGATTTAATAATGAACCTCTTGCATATTTATACCATTGTTTCGTGTGTGTGTGCGTGTGTGTATGTATTTGCATTTGCAGAACCATTTCCAAGTAAATTACACATGATGATGTATTCCTGTGTGTTTCAGCATGCATCTTTAAAACATAAGGGTGATGGAGAGGAAAAACAATTCTTACCTATCTTAGGTTCATGGCCGGGGCCCTGCAAATTAGACTGACAAAAGACAGATTAACAAGAGAAAAAGAAACATACACACTGGAGAATTCAATGATAAGTAACTCAAAGGGGTGGTTAGAATTTGGGCTTATACAGCATCTTAACAAAAGAACCATAAATTGTAGAGAAGTGACAACAAAAAGAAAAGGGACTTTGAGCTTCTAGGGGTGGCAAATCGTGGCAAGATAAATATATCGGTGAAATTAATAGAAGATAAAGGTTATTTTAGCAAGGTTTGTTGTGTAGATTCCTCTGGTGCCTCTCTGGGCTTATAAGAGTTTAGAGTTGTCTCCAGTGATTAAGAATGTCCTGCTCTTCCTGGTAGAGAGGAGGAGGGCAGAGTTTTTCTTGTGTCTGTTTCTTCTCAGTTGCCTTTGGCTCAAAATAATCCTTATGCCAGAGTGGCATATTTTGGAGTGGTATACTATGAACCTCTTCAAGAGCATTCTTCTACATAACCACAATACCATTTTCTCACCTAACAAAATTAACAATAATTTCTAATAGCATCTAATACCTAATCCTTACTAAAATTTTCCCAACTGACTTCAAAATATCTTTAATGAATACATATATTTTTGAACAAAGAGCCAATCAAGGATTATGCAGTGCATTTAGATATATCATGTCTCTTAAGTCTCTTTTAATAGAACAGTTCTCCCGCACTCCCCATTCCTCCAAGACAATTAATTTTAAAATGCCTGGTTGTACTAAGTATAACCCAATGTCCCTAGGCCACACAAGCCTGGTATAATAATTGGAGAGAGTAGACTTTTCCCCAACTGTTTCACTCACTGAAATAGTCCCTCTAGCTTTAGGTCCCAACTCCTCTGCCTCAGGGCTGTAAACCATTCCAGGGACAGAGGCCATGACACCAGCCCTTGTTGTCCTTATCTCAATCTCTGAATAATAAATTTCTTCTCTCTTTAGGTCCTTAGAGAAATTCTATACAAAGTAATTTATGCAAATTACAGTTCTGTTGTTCACCAGCTTTACCAGTCCCTCAGTCAAATTTTGATAGCACAACATAGCCCATAAAAGTTACTTTTATTGTAACTAAAACTCTTGGTAGATTAAGTTTTAAGTTGTTTTAAAGTCTTAAAAAGAATCACATTCTCATTTTACCTATACCACTTACTTGGTTAAAACAATTTGTAAATGTTGCTGGTAGTAGGTCTCACAAACAAGGATGAGAAACGTTGACATTTACAAACCTGGGATCTATTTGTGGTAAATGTTATGTACTGAAGTGGTTCACTGAGTGTCCTTTCTGACCCTTTATGATTAGCAGAATAGAGTCGCTTCTGAATAAAATTACTTTAATGGTTTTTTCTAGATAAGTTACTAGTTTTAACAAATGATTTTCAAAAATTCATAAAGAGAATGTCTTTTAGTCACCTTCAAATTGTTATATGCTTTGATAGACTCAAAGAGTAAGGATGTAGTTTCATAATATTTTAAGTATTTGTGACCTTCTCAGAAGGTTTTTTGGGAGCCAATCTAAGATAGTTACATAAAATATTAGTTTTTTGGACATAAAAAAATTCATGTGTTGGTATAAAACAAATATTTTAAGAAAGTTATAATAATCCAAATTTATAAAATGTTATAGGAAATAATTATTTGTGTTGCAGTTATTCTTTAGAAAAGTCTAGTTTTTAACCATAGATTTACTCATAACTTTTTTAAAAAAATTTTTTTAGAGATGGAGTCCCACTAAATTGCCCAGGCTGGACTCAAACTCCTGGGCTCAAGTGATCCTCCTGCCTCAGCCTCCCTAGTAGCTGGATTTATGCCATGCACCCAGCTCTCTCATAACTTTTTAATATTGTAAAGTGAAGTATAACTGTTAAACAAATTTGTGTTTTTAGCTACCTTATATACATTTTATAGGAGGGTGACAGTTTTTTTACTAGGCTCTTAAAGTTTTATAATTTTAATGGCTCTTTGCCATTAAATTTATAGGATTGGGCCTACTTTTCATCCAAATGAAAGCTCAACTTTCTTAAGGTGCCTTAGAGGGTTCTAACTCAACCTAGGCCACTGAGCCTAGTGGCTCAGCTTAAAGTCAGTCTTGTTTCTGTTTTTATTCAATCTTATACCTGTGCCTGAATTCGAGTTGGGGCTTTTACATTATTCCTATAGCCAAGTGCATATTTTGAAAGTTGAATACCATAAATAGGCCCTTCACTGTTTTCTGATGTCAGAAGTCTGCCTTATATTTTACAGCTCTTTGGGGTTAAAAATTCTGGCCCCTGAACCCCGACACCAAATTTGTTCCCCTATCACTTATCGTCAGAACTGTCTTCAGGCAACCCCTTTCTTCCTGTACTATAATTTGTTATGTCATACTCTCTTAATTACGTACTTTTCACTGCTACCACTAACGTCCACCTGTCTTCTGCTGTTTGCACTACTGACCCACCTCATAAGTATCTGTCATACCACTGACTGAGCTTTCATCCCGACAGTAATCATAAAATTTCTCTGAATTAGATATTAGTGGATTCATTTCACCTATTTGAGGAAAATTTAAGCTCACAAAGTCAATTTATATCATTGCTTTATGTGGAAAACTGGTACTTAAATTGGGCATTATATGCTTCTCTAGTATTACTTTCAGTAGGTCACCAACTAAAATAAAGCAGTATATAGATTTGTGGCATGTTATAATTGTCCAAAGAAAGGATATACATATATTCTGAAAAGTAAATTAAATGAGTAATGCATTTAATTTGTTTGTCTTAGCTTCTTCCTCCGTAAATTGATATATAACATCACCTAAGATCAAGAGGCTTTCTGAGAATTTTGTAGATGTTGTGGATGCAAAGTCTATCTCTGCCATTATGTACATTTCAATATAGTAGAAGGAGATGATTAAATGTAATAATAAAGTCTTGTAGGTGCTATGGTTGAAGTCTACACAGAGTAGAGTAAAGGCACTGAAGACGGAGTAGTAAGTTCTACTTTTAGAGGAGGGAAGTACGGAAAGTTCTATAGGGTAAGTCATTCTTGGTCTTGGCATCAAAAAACAAGAAAAGGTTCCCCAGGTATATAGTGTTAGAGGAAGTATATAGGATGAATGGGGTATTTTAGATGAAGTATGCAGCTTGAATAAAGATATAGAAGAGGCATCATGGTGCTTTGTGGGGCTTTAAGTAATTTGATCTGGCTAAAGCATGTGGTGCAATATGGTGGCAGACAGAGAATAATGCTGGAGAGACAGGCAGGGCCCAGACCATGGAGACCCTTGAAGGCCACCTGAGGAATCCAGACTTTATCCTGAAAGCAGTGAGGAGCCATTGAAGGGGTTTTAAGCTTAGGGGGAAGGACAGAGTCGTAGGGTTACCCAATGAAATTTTCATGCTGAGCTTCCTTTGTAAGCAGGGTTAAGGATGAATATGGGGAGCCAGGATTAGAAATAGAGACCATTTAGGGCAATCTGACATAGCTCAGATAAGAAAGGAGAAGAGTAAGGCAATGGGCAAAGAGAGGAGAGGAAAGGTATGAAATAAGGAGGTAGAATCAGTATGACTCGATTACCGATTAGACATTGTAGAACAATGGGAGATTTTTGTACTGGTTGCCAACCTAAGAAAATACAGAAGAAAGATCAGATTTTTTTGGTGAGGGAGGAGGGAAAATGAAATTCATCAGGAATTGATATTGGAGTGGTTAAGATTGCTCAGTGAATGTGTCTAGAATGAGATGAGGGTCCAGGATATAATCATAGAGATCATCTACATTTGAGACAGCAGAAGGAAGTCAGAAAGATAAAAAGGAAATTAATAGGAAGTGTTATCACAGAAGGGGAGAGTGGTTCAAGAAGGCAGGTGAGCAAAACAGAGAGACTTTTTTTCTTGACTAGAAGGAGAGAGTAGTTATTAGAAGGAGACACAGAGTTGTAAGGGATTTTTGTTTTTTTAAAATTTAGTAACTTGAATATGTTTATGCAAAATGGAAAAAGAGTCTTTGGAGAAGGAAAGATGAGAAAATAGGAAAAGAGCGAAGCAGAATAACAGAGAAAGCTTCCATAGGACATGGAAGGAGTGTGGAATAAAGTAGAGGTGAAGGGATTAGCCTTGAGACACTGTGATAAAGCTGTGAATGACAGACTGAGAGACAAGGGGCTAACTGAAGAATGGGTGTCATGGGAGTTAAATAATAGAGCAGGAAGAATAGAGCTCTTGGTCATATTTTCCAATCAGTTTTAAATTTCTGATGAGGAATAGTTCGGGATCATGGGACTAGGATATGGCGTGGAGTGGGATGCCAAAGACGGCAGATGAAGTTTGTTGGAGTCAGGAAAATCAAGGAAGTTTGAAACAAGAAACTTTGGATGTGGTAATCTCATTACGTGGAAATAAGTTCATGATGGTGACAAGAGTTGGGATCGCTTTGTTTCCATTCAAAACTGCCAAGGATTCACTAGAAGTGTCCTGTTTTTGTTTTAGTTTTGTTTTGTTTTGTGTGAACTACAAACTGGGAACTGGCTTGAACTAAACTGGTACTAATTGGATATAGTTTGCCTAAGTTAGGCATCAGATTCCCATTGTAGCTAGCTTCATTCCCAGGCTGTCATGGTGTTTGCAATAAAAGTCAGAGGACTCTACATATAGTCATCATTGCTAAAGGTAACAATAGAGGATGAAAATATGCTTTTATATCAAAAACTATCTAAATATATTTTTGTCATGGAAATGTTTCACTTATTTTATTAGGCTGAAATGAGTAGTCTGTTTTTTAAAGATACTGTGTGTACTATTTCTCTTTTTAGCATTCCAATGTGTTTGTTGGTTAACCAGCATCTTAGTCTTCTAGCAAGAAAGTTTCCAGAAACTAAATTTGTTAAAGCCATCGTGAATAGCTGTATTCAACACTACCATGACAATTGTTTACCAACAATTTTTGTTTATAAAAATGGTCAGATAGAAGGCAAATTCATTGGAATTATAGAATGTGGAGGGATAAATCTCAAGCTAGAAGGTAATGATGTTATTTTCAAATTTTGCTTATAAAAATAATAGGGGAAAACTTCCATAAATTAACAAGTATCATGAAAGTTTACTTCCTTAGTACATTAGGTTTTTTCCTTGCTTCTACTCTCTTCTTGTATGCCTCCAAATTAATTTTCCTACAATAATACCCTTATAAGCACCCCCTTGCTTAAAATCCTGTCTCAAATAAGTTAAAAATTTAGAATCTTCTGCTTTAGAATCTCAGCTGACCTCTCTAACTGTATTTCTCAGTGCTTGCTAGTTGCTGCTCCAGCTAGGCCAGTCTTCATTCACTACCCCCAGACATACCTTACTCATTTGTACCGTCACACTTTGTTGCATATTCTTTGCTTGTACCTAAAATACCTTAACTTTCTTTATTCTTCTTGTCCAAACTTACACTTTCATGGGTCTCCTCAATTTTCATCTACCCCATTATGTAATCCTGAACCAATTCATATTCTGTCTCCCTCTTCTCTACTGAATTTCTATAGCCTATATTCGCTATACAACTTATTTTTCACTTATTCATATGTTATCTGATTTTGTTCATTAATCAATTCCCTTTGAGTCTCATCTCCCTAAAAAGTGCAGAGACCATGTCTCCTATTATTTTCTTTTTCATAGCACACAGCACAAGACTTTATATTTGTTATCTTCTTTAATTATTTTTACTTCCTAAGGCCATATATTTGATCTATTCATTTTTTGGAACTGCTTTAATGCCATTTAAACTAAAAATTTCTTCCTCTCACCATCATGTTAAAGCCGTTGTGAATGGCTGTTTTCAATCGGTATTCTTTCACTCTGTCACTCTCAAAAAACTGTTTTAGGTCTTATGGAGACCTCCATTACTTTAATTGTTCCAGAATTTCCCCCTTTTCCTTCTATTCTCTAAGGCCCCTCCGTGGTTCCCCATGTTTTGCTAGCTTGGACCTTATCTTTTTAATTTAAAAAATTAATACATAAGAGTACAAAGAATAATATAGTAAGCATTCATGAAATCATTATTATCTTAGTCTGTGCAGGTTGCTATAACAAAAATACCATAAACTGGGTGGCTTATAAACAAGAAACTTTATATCTCACAGTTCTGGAGGCTGAAAAGTCTAAGATCAAGGTGCCAGCAGATTTGGTGTTTGGTGAGGGCCTGTTCTTCAGAGACAGTGACTTGACTGTCCTCACATGGTGGAAGGGGCAAACAGGCTCCCTCGGGCCTCTTTTCACTAATTTCATTCATGAGGGCTCTGCCCTCATGATCTAATCACTCCCAAAGGCCTCATCTCTTATTAATGATAACGTAACCATGCGGGTTAGGATTTCAACATAGGAGTTTTGGGGGGACACAAACATTCAAGATCATAGCAATTATCAAAAATAACAAATATGAATATTTATTCATGTTTGCTTCAGCTATTTGTTCACTTACTTTTTAAAAACACATTACAGATATAGTTGAAGTTACCTGTATTTTCATTCCTAGTCCTGTTCCCTTCCCTGCTTCCTTAGAGGCAAAAACTAACACAAATTAATGTGTATCTAATACTTTTTGTCTTTTGAGAGGGAGATATCAATGAAATTCACTGGTATATTTAAAAAATTGTATAACATAACGTAAAATTTAATACAAATAACATATTAATCATTAGTACACAGTTCAGTGGCATTAAGGACATTCACGTTGTTGTACTGCCATCACCATCATCTACTTCCAGAATTCTTTTCATCTTGCATAACTGAAACTTTGTACCCATTAAACAATAACTCCTCATTCTTCAATCCCTTCAGCCCCTGGCAACCACTTTTCTACATTCTGTCTCTATGAATTTGACTGCTCTAGGTACCTCATATAAGTGTAATCATATAGTATTTGTCCTTTGGTGACTGACATTTCACTCAGCATAATGTCCTCAAGGATCATCCATGTTGTAGCATGTATTAGAATTTCCTTCCTTTTTAGGCACATTTTGTGTATCCCTTCATCTGTTGATGAACACTTAGGTTGTTTTTACCTTTTGGTTAAATAGTTTTGAATAATGCTGCTATGAACATGGGTGTACAAATAATCTGTTCAAGTCCTCCAATAACAGTAAATGTTGCCATCCATGAATGAGTTACAGTTTGTCATTTATTTTAGTCTTCTTTTATGATTTTCAAATATATTTTGTATATTTCCTCATAAATGTTTTTTATCTATACAGTACTTAGTAATAAATTTAACAGAATGATGAGTTTGCAAGGATGAGGGACGTTTGGTTATCAATTCAATTCTTTTTGGTTATTGGCATATTCAGGCTTTTTTTCTTAGGCATATTTTGGTAATTCATACTTTTCTTGAAATTTTCCCATTAAAGTTTTCAAATGTATTGACATATGTTTTTTCACAGTAGTCCCATGACTTTTAAAATCTTTCGAGATTTGAGAGCGTGGTGAGACGTGGAGCGCGGCCAGTTCCCGCGGGGCCGCCTGGCCCTCGGGGCCCTCCAGCTCCCGGCGGCAGGTGAGCTGCCACCCCCGCCAGCCGCGGCCTCTGTCCTGCAGACACCCGGGGCTCTCGCTGTGGCCGCCCTCCGGCCGGGCCCAGGCCTGAAAGCAGCGGCGAACGTCTCTTCCACCCCCACCTCGGTGACCTGATAACGGCGGCGGCCTCTCCGAGGCCGGACTCTGCCGCCGCCGGGTCTCCCGGCCCGACCCTGCCCGGCGTAGGCGAAGCCCCCGCCAAGCCCCCAGGACGCGACGCCTTTGGGTGGTGGCGGGTGTTGGGGGGCAAGAGGAACAGTGGCCGCCCAAACGCCGCGGAGGGCCCGAGAAGGCGGGTCTGGGTACGCAAGTTTGGTCACCTCCTTGGGCCGTGGAGCCGCGCAAATCTGGATCCTGGTGTGACCGTTCTGTCCCAAATGGGCGAGCCCTGCTTAGTCCTGACAACGATGGACAAAGGCCTTAACAGGCCTGTAAGGTGGGACGGTTAGCGGGCTATCGGTGGTTAGTCTTCTTTCTACCACCAGACCATGATAGCAGAAGAAACAACATACCACATTTGGCAATGCCCACTACCCTTTGGGAAGATTTACTGGCGGGTTATAGAAGAAGACCTGTGTGTATAATATGAAAAAGCTGCTTTCAACTTACCCCCCAACCTTTTAAAAGAAAACTGCTACAGCTAGCCCTTCTAGATGTAAATAGGTTGCCGACGTATGATAAAGTAGAGTTAGAAAATAACACATCTTGTAAATTCCCATTTGTTTAAAAAAAATCATAGAAAAAAATGTCTTCTGGAAATGACTTCTTGAAATGAAATTGTTGGACCACCTCTGGAAGCGACAGCGCCCACGTTTGTTCAGTGGGTTAGAGGACGTGGAGCGGAAGACCTTGGGACGGAAGAGGAGACGATTCAGTGCCAGACTGGTCATATTTAGAAGACATTTTCATATTATAAACATTGTTTTGTGTGTGCATTTTATCCCTCACTATATATATAGTTGACAAAACTACTTTTGGAAATATCTAGTTTTTCTAGATGTTCTGAAAGGCCTGATATATTTTAAAAGTAGAAGTAGTAATACCTTTTGTAAATACCTTTTTGTTAAAGTTTATACGAAATTTTCTGGGGGAATGGCCAAACCACCTCTTGAGTAGTACACGTTGTGTTTGTGCACAGGTTGGGGGGGCGGGGCAGTGGAAGGAGAGAGAAGAGCTCTATGTCGGTGTGCTTATAGGGAGCAAGATGAACCATTGTTCCTATGTCTGTGTATTTTGTCTTACTGACCTGTGTATATAGTGCATATAAAGTACAAACAAATCTTAATTTACATTTAGTCTTTCTAGATGTTAAAGAGGTTGCCAGTGTATGACAAAGTACTTAGTAAAATTAGCACATTTTGTACGCTTTGTGTTGAAATTCATAGGAAAGCTTGTCCTCTGTAAATGACTTTTGGATATGAATTTGTTCAACCATTTATAAGCATTACAATGCCTGTACTTGTCCACTGGATATAAGGCAGAGAGAAGGAAATGAGGAAGGAATGGTTCAAGGCCAAAATGGTCATATTTAGATGATACCTCAGATCATAACCATTGCTATGTGTGTGCAATTTTATTTAACAGTGCTGTGTACATAGTGGACAAGTTCTTATATGAAATATCTAGTCTTTCTAGATATTTAGAAGTGCTTGATGTATTGAAAAGTAGAACTAGTAAAATAACACTTTGTAAATAGCTTCTAAAAACTGATGGGAAATACTGTGTTTGGAAGTGGAATTGTTAAACCACCTCTGTGAACAGTACACTCTCTGTACTTGTTCATTGGGTTGAAGGAGGTGGGAGGGAAAAAATTGCAAAAAGTGTTTTGCTAGTGCGTACTAGAAGATTTCAGCTTATCCATTGCCCTGTATGTTATGTGCATTTCATTTAACTTTGCTGCATTATATATATTGTACATATACCGGACAAAGGAGTCCCAACTTTATAATATCTAGTTGCTAGATATTAAAGAGGTTGCCAATGTATGACAAAAGTAGAGTTAGTAAGCTAACATTTTGTATACTTTGTGTTAAAATTCATAGAAAGGCTGTCTTCTGAAAAGGACTTTTCGAAGTGAAATGATAACATCGCATCTAAGTGACACATATGCCTATATCCACTGGGTTGGTGATGAAGAGGAGTTGGAAGAAATGAAGAATTCTAGACCAGAATGTTCCTTTTCAGAAGACACTTTCAGATATAATCATTGTTACATGTGTGTAGTTTATTCAACACTACTGTGTATATAGAGGACAAACTTAAGTCCTTATTTGAAACATCTAGTCATACTAGATGTTTAGAAGTGCGCAAAGTATGTTAAAAGTAGAGGTAGTAAATAACACATTTTGTATATATCCTTTTGTTAAAATTCATATGAAATACTGTCTTTTAGAAATTAATGATCGAATCATTTGTCTGAGCAGTACACATTATTTGTGCTGTTCAGGGAGGAAGTAGAAGAAAGTGCAAAGGGCTTTATACCAATGTGGTTATGGTGAGGCAAGATTGACTATTGTCCCTTATGTCTGTGCATTTATTTTACTTTGTTGTGTATATAATGTATGTAAAGGACAAATGAGTCCAAATTTACAACATTTAGTCTTTCTAGATAAAGAGATTGCCAGTGTATGACAAAAATAAAATTTAGTAAACTAATACATTGAGTAGACTTTGAGTTAAAATTTATAGAAAAGACTGTTCTTAAAAACACTTATGGAAGTGAAATTGTTAAAATCCCCTCTAAGCATTACAGATGCTTAGACCTGTCCACTGGGTTGGTAGAGGGTAGGAAGGGGAAGGGTTCTAGGCCATGTTCCTATTTAGAGGACACTTTGAAATTATAGCTTTTGTTATGAGTGTTATGAGTGTGCATTCAATGCTACTGTGTATAGTGGAAAAAAATTAAGTCCTATTTGAAACATCTAGTCTTTCTAGATGTTTAAAATGTTTAAAAGTGCACAACATATGTTAAAAGTATAGGGCTAAAATAACACCCTTTAAGTGTTTTTTGTTATTTCATAGGAGTGGTTGCATTTGGGGAATGGAATTGTTAAACTTCATGTCTTGGAGAGTATGCTGACTGTCCCTGGGTGGTGCGGGGAGAGGAAGAGGAAGTATGTCGAGAAGGGTTCTGTGCCAGTGAGTTAGATGAGTTCAGATTGCTTAACCATTGCTCTATATGTGCATTTTAGTTAATATTGCTGTGTATTAAAGGTTAAACAAATCCTAATGCTCAAAGTATGTTAAAAGTAGAGGTAGTAAAATAATCCCTTTATGTATGTCCTTTTGTTAGTTTTTAGGAAGGACTGTCTTCTGGGAGTGACCTTTGTTAATCCACCTCTTAGAGCTAGACATAGTCCTATACTTAGTCATGGGAGTGGGGGAAGAGGAAGAAGAGGAAGGGTGAAGGGAAGGGCTCTTTTGTAGTATCTCCGTATGTAGAAGACGGTTTTAGATTATAACCATAGGTCTATATGTGCATTTTTAGTAAAGTATCTGTGTTTATTGTGGACAAAGTTCATTATTTTGCAACATCTAAGCTTTGGAGATGTCCTGAGGTGACAATGTATGACAAAAAGTAGAACTAGTGAATTAGCCATTTTGTGAGTATCTTTTTGTTATAATTGATAGAAAAGATGCATCTTGGACATGGAATTGTTAAACCCCCTCTGAGCAGTGTATATCAGGATTTGTTCACTAGGTTGGCAGCAGAGGGGCAGAAGGCAGTATGAAAGGAGAGATGTATGCAAATGTGTTCATATTTACATTTTGATTTTAAATTGTGCATTAAGGGAATGCAATATTTTAATCAGAACTCTGCCAGTACTTTTATCTAGAGGCCTGTTGCCATTTTTATCGTCTATGAACTTTTTGACCCAAGAAAGGAAGGATTACATTTTTTCCTAACAGATTGAGTTGATGTGGTATATTCTTGGTTATCAAAATACTCACATAGCTTTGGGATTTTGGATTAATAAATATTCATGATATGTGAAAAAGCATGATACATACTGTACGATCCCAATCCCACAAAATTGGATGTTGTGTATGTGTCAGGATCTAGAAGGACATGTCAAACTGTAAATTGCTTGTGATTGTGGATGACTTTGTTCTTTGCTTCTTGTGTTTTTCAGTTTCCTATACTGCATATATTAACTTTTTAAAAAATAAAGGTTATTTTTAAAATAAAGGTTATTTTAAAAAGGTTATTTTCAAGTAAACTTGAAAAAAAAATCTTTTGAGAGTTTTCATTTTTATGAGAGTTCCCATTTACCCACATCTTCACCAGACCTTGGTAGTATTAACCTGTTGTTTTTTGTGTGTGCGTCAATCTGATTGACATGAAATGGTATCTTATTATTGCTTTGTTGTGTCCCATGTAAATTCTTTATGTTAATTGGTTTCTTTCCTTTCCTTGTGATCATTTTTACCTGAGTTGTGTCTATTAGTCTCTTCAAAGAACCAGCTTTTGATTTTGCTGGTCATCCCTATTGTTTTTACTTTCTTTTTCTCTAAAATATTTTCTTCATTATACCCCTCTTTTTTCTTTCCTTGGGTTTATTTTATTGTTCTTGTCCTAGCTTCTTGATTTGAACTTTTAAACTATTTGTTTTCAGTCATTTCAAAAAATAAACATTTTACTATGATTTGAATATGTCCCCCAAAGTTCATGTGTTAGAAACTTAATCCCCAATGCAACAATATTGACAGCCAGGACCTTTAAGAGGTGATTAGGTCATGAGGTCATTAATGTTGTTATCATGGAATTAGGTTCATTATTGCAGAAGTGGGTTTGTTACTGCTAGAGTGGGTTTGTTATAAAAATGAGTTTGGTTCTCTCTTGCTTTCTCTCTCACCCTCTCAAATTCTGCCATGGGATGATGCAACAAGAAGGCCCGGTCCAGATGCTGGCACCTTGATATTGGACTTCCCAGTCTTTAGAACTGTGAGAAGTAAATTTCTTTTATTTATAAATTACTCAGTCTATAGTATTCCATTATAGCAGCACAAAAGAGACTAAGACAGAAAATTGGTACAAAGAAGTGGGGCTGTTACTATAACAAATAGCTGAAAATGTGGAAGTGGCTTTGGAACTGGGTCCAGTAATCCCCCTTCATCTGTGGGGGATATGTTCCAAGACCCCTAGTGGATGCCTGAAACTGCAGATAGTACTGAACCCTATACATACTATGTTTTTTCCTATACATATAAGCCTATGATAAAGTTTAATTTATAAATCAGGCACAGTAAGAGATTAACAACAATAATAATAGAACAATTATAACAATATACTGTAGTAAAAATTATGTGAATATGGTCTCTCTTTCTCTCTCAAACTAACTTATTGTACTGTACTGTGTGTAACTAAAGCCACAGAAAGTGAAACCTTGGATAAGGGGGGACTACTGTTATGGGTAGAGGCCAGAAGAATTTGGAAGAGCAGGCTAGAAGCAGCCTAGATTGCTGTGAATGGAACATTAAGGGTGATTCTGGTGAGGGCTCAGAAGAAGAGAAGAACTGTAGGGAAAGTCTGGAACTTCTTAGCGATTACTTAGGTGGTTGTGATCAGAATACTGGTAGAAATATGGACAGTAAAAGACATCTGAACTGAGGAACAAGGTATTGGAAATTGGACTAAAGGCCATTCTTGTTTATAGTTGCAAAGAACTTGGCAGAACTGTGTTCATGTCCTAGGATTTTATGGAAGGCAGAAGAGCAGTGAACTAGGATATCTGTCAGAAGAAATATCTAAGCGGCAAAGCATTCAAGGTGCTGCATGGCTTCTTTTCTCTGCTTACAGGAAAATGAGAGAAAGGAGAAATGATTTCAAGACATAATTTGTAATTAAAGGGGAAGCAGAAAGTAAAAATTTTGAAAAATTTCAACATGGCCATGTAAGGAATGAAAAGGCATGTTCAGGAGAGAATACTAAAAGTGTGGCCAAGTGACTGTTTGCCAAAGAGATTAATATGGATGGAAGGAAGCCAGGTTCTATTCATAAAGCCAATAGGAGAATGATCCCAAAGGCATTTCAGAGATATTTGAGGCAAGCTAGGACCTTCAGGGCGAGGTTTCCAGAGAGGTGCCTGTGGGACCTCACCATTTACTGCCCTGTGCCACCTTGGGACTCTGCTTCCCGCATTTCAGCACAACACCCCTTGGCCACCCCAGACATGGCTTAGGTGGACCCAGGTGCAGCTTGATCTGCCAGTTTGGAAGGTATAAGCTGTAAACTTTGGTGGTGTCCACATGGTGCTAATTCTGTAGGTGGGCAGAATGCAAGAGCTGTGGGGCCATGGTGGCCTCCACCTAGATTTCAAAGGATGTTGCCAATAGCTTAGAGGCCCAGGCAGAGACTTGTCACAGGGGTGGAGCCACTGCAGAGCATCCCAACAATGCCTAGTGGAGACACAGGGAGCTGAGACTCCAAAACTGTAGGGCTACCAGTGTGCAACTCCAGCCTGAGAAAGCTGTAGGCACAAAACTCCAACTTGTTAGACCTGCTGTGTAGACTGGGCCCAGCAAAGCCACAGGGGCAAGGCTGGGGCCCAACCTTTACCCCAGTGTGCCCAGGATGCAGGACATGAAGTCAAAGGAGATTACTCTTCAGATTTAGGACTTAATGTTGTTTTCCATGTTGGGTTTTGGAGTTACTTGGGACCAGTTACCCTTTTCTTCTCACCTATTTCTCCTTTTATTAATGGAAATGTCTATCCTATGACTGTCTCATCATTGTATTTGGGAAGTAGATAACTTGTTTAATTTCATAGGCTCATAGCTAGAGGGAAATTTGCCTCACTATGAATCCTGCTTTGAGTCTCACCAATATCTGATTTAGATAAGACTCTGGACTTTGGGCTTTTGAGTTGATACTGGAACAAGTTAAGACTTTTGGGACTATTGGGATGGAATGAGTGTATTTTGCATGTGAGAAGGACGTGAATTTTGGGGGCTGGGGAAGAATGCTATGGTTTGTATGTGTCCCTCAAAGTTCATGTTCTGGAAACTAAATCCCCAATGCAACTGTGTTGAGAGGTAGGGCCTTTAAGAGGTGATTAGGTCCTAAGGGCTCTGCCCTCATGAATGGATTGTCATTATCGCAGAAGTGGGTTCATTATCTCCAGAGTGGGTTTGTTTTAAAAGCAAGTTTGGCCCTCTCTTGCTCTCTCTTGCTCACCTTCTCTCACCCTCTCAATTTCCACCACGGGATGATACAGTAAGGAGGTCCTCACCAGATGTGGGCCCCTCAACCTTGGATTTCCCAGCCTCCAGAACTGTAAGAAATAAATCTCTATTCTTTATAAATTACCCAGTCTTGGGTATTTTGTTTTAGCAGCACAAAACAGACTAAGACACATTTTAACCATAATTTCTCCTTTTAAGTACAACTTTGCTGTATCCACTGTGTATTTTGACATTGTAGTACTTGCATTGTCATCCAGTTCTAATTATACCATTATTTCCATGTTAATGTTATTATAGTCAACTTCTGTTTCATATAGATGAGAAATTCTTCTTTTCACTTTTCCAAGATTTGTATCTGACTTAATGATGGGTTATTTATTGCAGAACTTGAATGGAAGCTAGCAGAAGTTGGAGCAATACAGACTGATTTGGAAGAAAACCCCAAAAAAGACATTGTAGATATGATGGTATCTTCGATTAGAAACACTTCTATTTATGATGACAATAATAGCTCCAACAGTGATAATGATACCAAATAGAGAGAAATATTTAATAAATAGCTTTTAAAGTATATTGTACACTGAATTTTTTTTACTACTGCCTTTATAATCATAGGTCAGAAAATTTACAAATAGATTTATCTTATTTCCATTTTTGTATTAGAATTATAGCTTATATGTCATTTCAAAAATTTTCAGGTATTTCAGAGTATTCATTGCCTCTGAGAAAGCCAGAATTTGTATTAAATCCTTACTATTTTTCTGTGGCTTATCTTTTTATGACCAGTTACTTGGGACCATGTTGGACAAAACACAAATATTACAAGTCCTCTCTGTTGCCTACTCACTTTCAAAGAGACCTATGAATGAAAATAATGAAAGAGAACCATGAAATTTCATTTAGGTCAACACATTTTAATGTCTATTATTTCAGAGCCTTGAGTGAAAACTTTAAAATTTATGACCATATTCCTGCTTTGTCAAGTGATGACCATGAAAAAAAAAAAAAAAGAAAAAAAAATTTATGACCATATGCTTTTTCTTTGAAATCTGTTACCTACTAAAAATATTAACCATTTAATAACATAATACAATTTATAGATTCTGAAAAGTACATAAGAAACATCCCCATTCATTATTATTGTTTTGAATAGTTCTGTTATTAAGTTTGAAAATTACTAAGTATTCTCACTAATAGTTAAACTATAGAATCATTGGGATGGTATGACATGTAAGTTTCTAAATCCTGAGAAAGAGAGGTGAGAAAAATATATTGTGGGACTATCTATGTTTTAACAGTAATCACAGAATAATTCATCAGGAGAAAACATACAATATTTGGACACTGCAAAAGACCTGCAGGATGTTTTATATTGGCATAATAATGAACATCACTTTTAGAGGAAAGGTTGGTAAATCCAGCACATAATAGTTCAGTAACAGATTTTATTCTTCTACTTTGTTTGTATTGATGTCCCATAATTCTGATTATGGATGTTCACTGATGCTTGTGAGAGACTCTAGACTAAGTTTAAATGCCTAGATTATAAAAATAAATTGGTGAGAATTGAGGCAGTTTAACACGGAGTCAAGAAAGGGCTCTTTCTTGCTATTGGTGGGAGGTTAGGGGTCTTAAAGGCTGCAGAGAACCATGAAGTGGAAGGAAAGTTAAAGACAGATTTGAGTAAGGTAATGAGAATTTACTTCACCAAATAAGGTAAAATCAAGTAATCTAATTTTGGAAAAGATTAGAAAAACCCCTTTCTTCTGAGATAGCAAAGAAGGGCTTATGAAAATATACATCTTGGGACTCTTCAAGGAAACTTCCAAGGAAAGTTAAGAAAGATCACATGCAGTAGTCTTTATTATAGCATTATGCATACATGTCCGAGAAGTAATTACCTAGTTATATTGAGCAACTCCTGAACCCATTAAGAAATGGAAGGATAAATTCCTATTCAGGATAAATCAGTTGTGGAAATGAAAGGAAGAACCATATTATCATAAAGTTACAATATAACTCTAATGCCATCTAATGCACATAAATATGAACATCATTTTCCCCTCCAATTGAAACCAAATGCAAAATGTCCCCCTAAAATGTAATCTTTTTTTAAAGTAAATATATATTTAGCTATTTTCTTTTTTAAGTTAAACAGAGGAAGTACTATTAATACACATTGTATGCTTGTATCAAGATATCACATGTCCCCTATAAATATATACAACTATTATGTACCCATAATAATTAAATAGAAATTTAAAATAAAAAAATTAAAAAATTAACAGAGGAAGTACTAATAATATTTAGGAGAGCTAAAAAAAGGTATATATCTCCCTTTTAAATCTTAACTCAGATCCACCAGGTGGCAGTAAGAGGGTTTATCCACAAACACAATTCTGAAGACTTTAATATTTGTAAAAATCATAAAATTATAGCATGTTAGAACTGGCTGGTTGTGATTCCAGCCCCACTCTTGCAAAGTGCACACACATATTCTTCTAGCAAGGACTCATGCTTACCAACACAGGTCAGGTCACTACTACTTCCATATACTGCTTCATTTATACATTTTCATTTAAGTAGGGTATAAATAATTGTCAGAATGTGGGGAAATTATTTAATATGTAATATTGTTCCCCATTTTACTAAATGAATTTTTTATTCAATGGGGTACAAACTTAAAGGTTTTTTAAAAAAATTGCCAATATTCAACCATTTTGACCTACAAAATGGATATTGCATCCTATTATTTTGTCTGTTCCTTGCCACCTGTGCTCTATTGAAACTCCCATCCCTACTTTATACTGCCTTGTCAAAATGTGGTCCTAGAATCAGCAGCATTCCCAAGGAGCTTGTTAGAAATGCAGAATCTCTGGCCCCATCCCAGACTAACTGAACCAGAATTTTCTTTTTAATGCGATCCCCAGGTGATTGATATGCACATTAAAATTTGAGAAGCAGTAAGCAGCATATCCTTTAAAGAAGGCTTGCACACTTTCTTGAACCCTTCTTCCACACTCTAGGTTGTTATGTCTGTCCAGTTTAAAACTAATCTCAGTTCTAAACCAAATATCCTCTCGCTGAACTTGTGACTTAAGGAACTTTGAAGATGGAAGGTTGGGTTTGTTTTTTGATCAGTCTGTTCTCTCTCCTTTGCCCATCCCTCTGGTGTTGGGGACTGGGAGGGAGAATAGGGATGAAAGGGATAAGTTTCTTGTAACTGTACAATCCATATTGCTTCCAAATATTCACACTTTAATGGGGTACATTGAGTTTTCCTAGAAACTCTGAGGCAGCCTTCCCACTTCACAGTTCCTCCTTGACATGGAGATGAATTAGTCTTTCTTAGTACTCTCTCTTCTAACTCTCATAGCTCCCTCACCCAGCCCCAGAAGCAAACCCAGCCTCTTGCTGCCAGAATTTCTTTACCTCTTGGGTTTCAAGATGGCTCAAACCTGGACAGCACTTTCTACACAGCATCAATTGACCCATGAGAAATTTACACATCCTTGACATCCTTGCTATGCCAAATGGTAGAAGTGCAGATTGCTTTACTTTAGCCCACTCCCTGCTATTTCTGTCTAAGTCTCTCTCTCCTGTTCAGGTAGGTGCAGGGCAATATCAGCAAGTCTGCAGGTGGATGAGATGCCATTCTCCTCTTCTTACAGTTACTTCCAGTTTCTCTAGATGATTCTGTTGGAGTCTTGTTCGCCTAACTTGATGTGAGGTGGGGCATAAAAAGGAAAGGAAAAGCCACAGTACTCTCCAAGAACCTAATAAGACATGGCTTAAATGATTCTCTCGTGTTCCTCCTCTTCCCAAGTATTCTGCTTATACAGCCTGAAAGTAGGAAGTTGGAGGTTTTGGCTATGGTAAGTCCAGTTTTGTCCAACTTTTAGCCCTGGCTGAAGGAGTGGTTATCTGGCCTCAAATGCTGACAGATACTTACAAGGTGAGATACTTCATGATTTGTCCCTATTTTAGACTTCTATCAGCATCTTCTTATACAGGTGTGAGCTCCATCTGCTACAGTGTTACATGTTCTTGTGGGTCCTCAAATACTCCATCACTAGCACAGTATTAGTCGTGTCATATTTCACTAACTGATTTATTTCTCTTTGTACTTTCATACACATTACTAAGGCCACCTCTTGGCAATAATCTGGCTATGGTCATAATTTGGGATATAAAGATGATCCCAAAAATCTTCTTTCTAGCATGTTTTTTAATCTTTTATCTCATTCATTCATTTAATCTTTCATTCACTTCAGGCATTTATTTGATTTTTAAAATTTTTCATTTTTTTTTAATAGATGGGGGGTCTGTGTTTCCCAGGCTGGACTCAAGCTATCCTCCTGAGTAGCTGGGACTACAGGCACACACCACCGCACCCTGCTCACCTTAGGCACTGACATGAATGTTGCACATAGTGGTGAACAAAACACGCTGTTCTTGCCCTCCTGGAGTTTACCATGTCATGGTGGGGAAAATAGTTAATAAATAACAAATGCAGACACAATTTAAACTTGTAAGTATTATGGAGGAAAACAGTGGATGCAATAAAAGAGAGTAACTGTAGGTATATGCAGGAGGGAGACCTACTCAAATAGGGTAGGTAGATCTTTGAGACATGAAGGTTGAGAAGGAACCAGCCATTAGAAAAGGTAGGAGAGGAGGATCCAGGCCAGGGCACAGCATATGCCAAACCTGGGAGCAGAGAGAGATTGGCAAGGAACTGAAAGGAAGTTTGTGGGTGGGAGTGTTATGGGAAAAGGAGAAAATGGTAAGCCATGAGGTTGGAGAGATAGGCAAGGGCTAGATCCAAAAGAGTATTATAACCATAATTAGGAATCTGGATGTAATGGGAAATTAAAAAAGGGTTTTTAGAAGGCACATAACATGATTTCATTTATATTTTCAAAAGAATCTTGCTGCTCTGTGGAGAACAGATTGAAGAGGAGCATCCAGTATATTTGAAATACTGAAGAAGAGACGTCAAGTAGGTAATTGGACATGTATGTATGGAGCCCAAAGGAGAGGTGTAGGCTGGAATTAACCATTTGTGAGTCATTTCAACCATTCCTAGGTTTCCAGCAAAAAGTTAAAAAGATCTACAACCACCATCCTTACCACTTAACCTTTATGTAGCAGTTTACTTTACATTTGATCATCATAGTTCTCTGAAATGCTTATTCTTATAGCTTTATAGATAAGTACCCTGAAGCTTAGAGGAATTATTTGACTTGCTCAGTGTCTCTCAGCTTAGTAAGTATTAGTCAGGATTTAAGCCTAGACTTTTGACTATGAAGTCCGTAATACCACCTCATACTTTTGTACTTCCCTCTCTTTTAAAGGGACTAGAAAGACTATGAGTAAATGACTAAACCATGCAGGCTTAAAAAAAAAAAAACAAACCCAAAAACTTACCTTATATTTCCTATTAAGTATATCTTATGCTTCTTATTCTCCAATTCACCTTAAACTATGTGGCAAAACTGGGAATGGCAATGAATGGATGGATGAGAGGGGTATTATGAAAGAGACATGACTTTGTGACTGATGGGACTTAGAGAGTTAGGGGAAGAATTTGAGCAAAAGAGATGTGAGAATTACCCAAAAAGGAACACCACTGATAAAAATAGCGAACATTTATCTGGGATTTCTTATGTACCAGATACTATTAATATTATACACATAGTCTCAATTACCCTATGAGATGGGATTGTAATTACCTCCATTTTACAGACAAGGAAATTAAGGAACAGAGAAATAACCTGCTCAAGGTCATGCAGATATTAGCGGTGGAACTGTGATTTAAATCCAGGCAGTTTAGTTCCTGATTCTGTGCTCTTAACCACTATGCTATATTGCCTGTATCAAGATATCAACTGGGGGAAATCAGTTGAGAAGGGAGTTGCAAATATTCAGTTTAAATGAGATCAAGGCACCCAAGAAGTGAACAGAGTAGTTGAAATTGTGTTTAAGGCTGGGGGACATAATTTAGGATCTATGAAACTATGAGGCAGAATTTTTGTTTTATGGGAATGTGGAATCTCGGAAGTTGGAAAAGATATAAGAAATATTCGATACAGTTTTTCCTTGGAGAGACTATGGGGAGAAAGAAGCTGTGAACTGAACCATGGGAAATGTTCAAGCAGTGGCAGAGGACAGAGCAGAAAAATGGGATTATCAACAAGTCTTGGTAAATAATTACAAAGTGAGAGAGGGAGGAGTCAAAGATGAACATGGTTTGATCTTGGTGACTAAGAGGACAACGAAACCATTAAAAAGGGCAAAGGTATTTTTGAAGATATATGTTCTAGATGGTGGGTAATAGGAAGAGGGATCACGTCTCTAGAATAAAACCCAAACATCCATCCTAGGAAAAGCATTCAAACCGTCTTATCTGGCTGCAATCTACCTCATCAGTATTATTAACCTTGCCTCCTCTCTTGCTACTTCCCAGTATCAGCTAGGACTCTTGACTGCAAGTGACAGAAAACCTCTCACTGGTTTAAGCAATAAAATAAATGGATACAAGAATTTATTGACTGGTTTAACTGAGAGTTCCAGAGGAATCTAGTCCACATAGGTCTCAGGGCATCAAACATGTCTCTAGGCCAAATCTCCATCTTCGAATCTGTTTTTCATGTTGCCTGCTTTCTCAGAATTCATGCAGAAAGATGGTCCAGGCTTCCATTCTTCCAGATTTAAATCCATTGGAAAAGAGGTAGTACCTTTCTTGGTAACTGCAGCTAAAGACAGAGGATTTACTCAAACGTGCTTTCCTCCGGGGTCCTGCCCAGACCATGTGAGTGGTGACCATCTGGTCAGAGTGGAGAAAGGAACGGTTCTTCAGATGAAATTATCAGAATAGGAAATGAATGCTGAACAGGCAAAAATATCTACTAAAATCTCTTCTGCAATATGAGAAAGTAAATTAACGAATCATGCTTTCCCACTCTCGACAGAAAAAATCCTCAAATGAAGGATCAGGGATCTGAATAAGTTCCTCAATTTTGCGTGTACAGCAAGAATTTTAAATGTTTTCTGAGTATACAGCAAGAATTTAAAATGTTTACTGACATGAATGTTACCTTGAAGGGAGGGTTTTATAGCCAAAACAGTAAAGTGTATTTTTTGAAACAAGAAGATGGCTTCTATCTCAAATCCAAAGAAAAATCATCAAACATAGAAATTACTAGATATTAGAACTGTAAAGACCTCTTTTCCAGTAACTTGTAAGCACTGAAATCTGCTTTCTCAAGTGGACCAACTGTGTCTTCACGCATCAAGGGAAGTAGTTTTCCCTCTGGGACAAGCAATTAGTATTCACATGGTGTTCTAAAAAGGGAACCCATGCAAATTAGGGTACTGGTTTATCCCCATTGCTTCATTTCCCACCTTCCATTATACTGTCACTTGGCGTTTAATGTCATAAATGGAGAGGGGGAAAACTCCAAATGAGCAAACACATCCTGACCTCCTTTTGCCTCCCTCCTCCAGCCGCGGGCACATGTCCTGTCTACCTAGGCCCACCCACCGATAAGAAGCAACCCAAACCGCGCTCCTCCAGGAGATATGGAAAGCATGTCACTGGCGGTCCATGCACCTTCGCAACCCCCCTCTCCCAGCCCCAGGAGAGGAAACGCGAGTGATGCCACTGGGGGAAAAAAAGTCTTCCACCAACACCCGAAAAATCTAACCTGGCGTCGGCAAAGTGTTTTGCTTTGCAAGGGAGAAAGGGTCCCCTTTCTGCCTCCGGATTCCTCATCCGGCAGGAAGCTCTTCCTCCTCCTTTCGCCCCCGGCCTCTAGGGTGAAAGCCAAAGAGCCTCCCGGATCTAACGCTAACGCTCCCTGGACCGGCCGCACCCTGCACCCGACCAGGCCCCGCCTCCCCGACTTTCTAGTAACCAGCGCCCTCCCGGCCGGCGCAGGGAAGGGGGCGCCCGGCGGCGGTAGCGGAACGCGCAGACTCGCGGCCCGAGGGAGCGGGAGTCTCGGGCGTCCGGGATCCCCTGGCGCGGCTCCGCGCTGCCTAACGGGGCAAGTCGCATGCGCACCGAGACGCGCCGGGGAAAGGGAGAGTGAGGGGAGGGGCGAGCGCGGAGCCTCCACCGGCCGTCGGAGTTCGCGGGGTCACTGACGACGCATGCGCCGGGAGGGAGCGCAATCACGGACTCGGCTTGCGGCTACCGGTTTAAAAAAGGAAACCCCGGAGAGCGAGAGCGCGAAGGAAATCCGGCCGCCGCCGCCGCGACGCGCGCCCGGTGAGTGGCGCCCCACGGAGTGGGCCCGGGGCTTGACGTCTGCCGGTTGGCTTGCTTCGGCGGCGCATGCGTGCTCTCGGCGCCGGTGGAGGAGGGGAAGGGAAGGGAGGGGGAGGAGGAGCGGGCGACAGTAGCGGTGAATTTTTTTTGGGGGGGGGTGGGTGGGGGGCGTCACTCACAGCTCCAGGTGCTGCGGGCGCTGGGAGCCGCGGTGTCTCCTGGACGCAGCCGGGTTAGGGGCTCCAAGTCACCGCAGCCAGAGTCCCCGGTGGGGGAGGGAAGCAGCAGGAGCCGCCGCAAGCCACACGGTGAGGGCGCGGGGAAGGGGAGGGAGCGGGGGGGCGGTGTGTGTGGGGCCGGGGGGCGGCGGCCAAGGGTGGGGAAGGCGGGAGCTGAAGCCCAAGTTTTGCGACTCGCTCTCATGTGTCTTTTCCCGGGACTTGGGGCGGAGGCCCGCCTTGGCCGAGGGGCTCTCTGGGGCAGCTGGGGTTACCTGCGGGGCAGGGGCGGGATTGGGGTGCACGACGAGGCCGGGTGGCCTGAGGGCTCCCGGGGCTGCGGCCGATTCCAGGGGCTACAAGCCTGGAAAAGCCGGGGACCGGGTGCCAAGAGGGCTTTCGCTGGGGACCCGCTAGGCCTTGTGACCCACTTTATTCCTGTCACCACTCGGGCACGTTTGGAGCGGCGCCCAATGGGGCGCCAGGGCGGCCAGGTCCTCCGGGGAACCCCCGCCCTCCCGTCGCCC
Organism: Daubentonia madagascariensis; assembly: GCA_023783475.1. Classification (NCBI taxonomy): domain Eukaryota; kingdom Metazoa; phylum Chordata; class Mammalia; order Primates; family Daubentoniidae; genus Daubentonia; species Daubentonia madagascariensis. Next base: position 11,615,951 of record JAKFHU010000428.1, read on the forward strand.
GGCCCGCGCTCTGCGGTCTGCAGTCCGAGCGGCCGCCGCCGCCGCCCGTGGGCTGGTTCCGTTAGTGGTCGTGGTTCCGGGGCTCGGTCTCCGGGGAGCGCGGGACTCCGAGCGTCCGACTCGAGCAACGGCGCCGCTTCCAGGGCTTGCGGCGCGGCGCTCGGTTACCCTTCTTCCCTTGACCCGCGCCTCCCGCTCGCGGTCACTCCGCTGCCGTTTCTGGATCCTTTTCCGCCTGCGAAGCTGGGTTTTCCGCCTGAAGCTGAGAGGTGGTCCTGGCACTCTGGCCCTGGCGTGTAATTTCCAACACGTAGCGCCATAGTTTATATTCTTGAGTGTTTTTCGCTCGTGTAGAAGTCGTCCTGTTGATAGTCGTGAGCAGAATTCTGAAAGGTAAAAGCCTCGGCCTCTGCCCTGGCAGATGGAAGATTCAATCAGGTTGTGGTTTCTCTTGCTATTAGAATGCCATGCTATACGACTTTAAGGCTTTCTAGCCTTCTTCTAAAACAAAAAAACAAACAAAAACAAAGAAACACAAAAAACCCCCACAGTGTCTTCTTTTGCAGTGAAAGAAAAGCACAAGAAGTAAAGAAACTTTTACAGTTATTGTTGATTTGACTATTACGCTGATTCCCAAAATCAAAGTAAAGGTAATTTCACCAGAAGATTGCATTCCAATTTGTAGCTTTATTTTAAATGATCAGAGGAGAAAATTGTGGAGTATTTCCCTCTACCTGCTTGAAAAGAAGCATTCTTAAAAGGATGTAATTTAGATAATGATTTACTTTGTCTGAAACTTACCCCTTGGGACACCTCAAATCTGGTTTGTTTTAAAATCTTGTTGGGAGAAGGAAACTAATTAAAGTGTTAAGTAGTTGACTGAACAGAATGTCTTTAAAGGTTAGCCTGAAGAAGGTAGACTGAAAATGTGGTAGAACTAGTCATGATCAGCTATGAAAAAAAGAATGAGGAAGCTCTCTGTGTACTGATATGGAAAGATCTCAAAAATTTGTTACTAAGTGAAAAAAAAGAAAACAAGGCGTAGGACAGAGAATAGTGTGCTATTTTGTGTGTTAAGGGGGGGTGTGTGTGTGTAATAATATAAATTTATGTTTGCTGTTCTATGTATAAAACTGGGAGGATACTGGAAAGCTAGTAACTATGGGGGAGAGGGGGAAGTAATAAGAGGTAAGGGTGGGAAATGTGATGTACTATGTGTCTTCATATTTTTTATTTTTTGTGACTATATTATGGATTCATAAACCAGGTTAAACAAAAATCCACCTCCCCAAAATAATCTGTGTGCTTTTTGGTTGCCTAATTTATGGTGATTTTGGGTATTTTCAATATGATTTCTCTTTATACTTTTTAGAAAAATGAACTAAAAAGACAGTTTAGGATAAATTCGGCTATTTACACTTTAATTTTTAAGATGTTGATGTCACAAATTTCTTTTAAAGATGTTTAGTTATATTTTGCCTTGCTAAAATACAGGGTATCCCAAAAGTCTTCATACAAAGGAAAAATTTTGTAAAATTTTGTAATGAATATTTTGTAAATAAAGGTACATCTGGCTACAATTTTCCATTTTCCCCATGTATGGTGACTTTTGGGACACGTGTATATAAAATTACGGTTTACATTTGGCATTATGGCTGTATTATATTGCTTTTAGAGTATAGTTTGTATCTCCCCTTCGTCTTTTTCCAGGAGTCATAGCTGTATACAATTTTACTTTTATTAATCCCAAAGTTTCATGACAAACAACTGTAGGACATGGACATTCCATTAAAATGATAGTACACTTGATTGTCTAGGTTAGTTTGCTTTTCGGGTTTAGAAACTTTTCTTGCTCTTAAGGAAATAAGACATGAACCCCAGTGAAATTGTGTGTGTGTGTGTACATATATATAGTTATTTCTTACGAAAAAATAAAACCGAGAAGCAGTGTTCTGTTGGTACAAAAAAACTAAACATTTTTTATGGCTGTGGATTGTTGTAAGCCTTTTTAATGAAGTTAAGATTGAAAAGGGGGTTGTTCAGTGTAGATACAGTTTTAGGGGGGGATACCCAAACTCCCTCTGCTGACTAATATCATATAATCAAAGTAGTGAGTAGTGGGTAGCAGTTGCTGTGGGCATTTTTGGTAATGTTACCAGTGTTCCTTTTTATTTTGTAGGTTAGGATAATTATATTATTTCTGTTTGATATGTAGGTTTCTATTATCCAAATTTCTGCAAAATGGTACTTGTTTTTCATTTGAACTGTGTGGGCCTATTCACTCTTTTTAAAAAGTGGAATCACATTTCAAAATTTTATTTACTTTTTTTTTTTTTAATTACAGAAGTAAGTTGATACTCATGAAAAGTTAAAACAGCACAGTGCATATGTAAGGGACAACTCCATTACATACTTCCACTTCTAGCCCACATTCCTCCCCAGAGATAACCACTGTTATCACTGTATCCTTTTCAGTGTTGAAAACTGAATTGTCTTGAATGATCATCTGCTTCTGCTGATTTGCTTTGACCATGGACTCTGTTATTACCCAGAGAGCAGGGAAATTACCTGGAGTATGTCAGAAAGTTAACATCTGATATACACTTTAGGACAGACTCATCTTTTTACTAGTCAGGGGCCGGGTGGTGTGGAGGCATTTGCAGAGTTTTCAGGAAGGTCATACTGATGTGAGCTTTATCAGATATAGATTGAATTCAGCATAAAGACTTGGATTCCATGAATTTACAGGACTCTTTAGAGTCCAAATTCTAGAGTTTTCTTTGGCTTTTGACCTGATCAGTGGCTCATGGGCTATATTTTTTTCTCCTGTACTTGCAGACCACTACGAAAACCTTCTAGATTACATCAGCCTCTTCAGGTCCTCCAAAGCGAACTTAAGTAGACTCTGTCCTCAAGTAAGGGACACTGATTTACTTGGATAAAATCCAGCTTTTGAAGGGGAAAGGGGTGAAGAGGCTCTTTGATCTGGTTTGTGCTTAATTGACAGCAGACAAGTAGTATGCACCCCCAGCTCTTCTCTAATAGCTAGAGCATTGTTTGTTTGTTTTAAACCAAGCTGCAGAGAATTACTGAGCCTTAATTCTTTTTAGGTGATAAGAGTTTGCAAAAGGAGCATTAATCAAGACTATTTACTATACTATGTGAGATACACGGGAAAGATGCAGTACGATTGACTGCCCTCAGTAGATTTGAGATCTAGTATGGTTAAAAGAGCATGTATATACTATTTACAACACAAGAAAATTACGGATTCTAGTAGAAAAATATATATAAGGTTTGTAAGGGTGAGACTATTTCCAGCTTTTTTGGGGGGGCATGGGATTTTGAGGGAGAATATGTATCTCAGCCTTTTAATTACTGAAGAAAGGATAGAACAAACTTAACTCAGATCTTACCACTTAATGTATGGATTTAAGTTGCATCCTTTATAGCAGCAGGTATCTATGAGACTGATAGTTATTTTTTTCTTTTTATTTATTTATTTTTTAAACTCCTCCCAACCCTTTTCCCTAACCTGATAGCTATTTTCATAGTTTTGTTTTTTAGGCTTTCCCACCGGAAAGAGCCATTTGCTATTTTATCTGGTAGTTATAATACAACCTGTACAATCTTTAGATTTCAGGATTGCTAGAAATATTAAATTAGGAAATTTAATTCTATCAGTTAATTGTTATCTACCGTCAATTATATCAGGCAGTGTTAGTTATTAAAAGAAAGTTGTTTCCTCCTATCTCATTCTTTCCTCAAAGCACGTATTTAATGTTACCTCTCCCCCACATTTTTACTTCCAGTGCTGTGTCAAATATTTATTTGCTGTAAATATTTTAATAAAAGAATTGTAGGGGGAAAAATCACTCAAAGTTTCACACTACAGCAAAACTACCTTTTATTGTTTGTGTCTGTTTCCTTACAGTTCTTTGCAGATGCGTAAAGTAAAATATTTTTTTAAAGTGTAGTTTTTTGTAGTCATTACACCAATGGATGTTGCATTTTCTCCTTTTCTGAATCTAAAATTCTGAATGGAATTGTATGAATTATTTATAGAACACTTCTAAATGTCAGAGCAATTTAATTCTTACTAATTGACTGTAATTATATAGTGACATTTATATTTATAGGTAGCTTTACAACCATTTGTTGTTAGGCTTGTTAGGTGTAACTTCTGTCATTTAGGTGGATAAAGCGATTCCTGTTTTTCTCCATGTTTTTGATTATGTAAATGTTAAATTAACAAAATTCATTCTCATAAATATAGTCTCAACTCTGAGTTATTTAGTTGTATATTTCACAAAGATGTGATTATGTTAAATCTTAGAAGTCTACAGAGAAAACACTTGTAAAAAATGAATTTTTAGAATTGCTTTGACTTTTATAGTATACTGTTTTAGATATGATTTACTTTTTGTTTTTCAGAAATATTTTATTTTCATTTCTACATTAATAATGATGTATATTAAGACATTTTCATCTTTTTCAAAGAGTTCACATTCAGTACTTACATTTTTAATTCTCATCTCAGATAGTGGAAAATGAAACTACAGGGTGATTCATGTTCAAAGGTTTTTGTGTTTAAAAAAAAAAAAGCACAAATAGGAGTTGTACCAATGTGGGTTAAAGCATATGCCTAGATAAGAATTTATCATTTGTGTTAAAATATGGTTTAATGTAAATAGTTGCGTTTATTTCTTTCTTAATCTCTTCCACCCATTTATAAAAATAGCACATCCCTAATGTCAAAAACTTGGGAAACACTAAAAATGCACAGATTAAAATTTTAAACCATCATTAGAAATCTCACCACCAAGAGATGCCGTTGTTAAATTTCTGGAATATCTTCTTCCTGCATTTTGTGTAGCCATTACATAAGTTTATGTATGCTTATAGATACATGATGTTATGGGCTCATAATGCATCCACTGTAGTGCAGACTGTTCCATGCATTTAACAGTGAATAATGAAAGTTTTTATGTCAGTATTTTTCTACTACATGATTATTTTTACTAGCTACATGGTATTCTCATCTATGTATTTGTGTGGTAATTTACTTATCAATCTTTTTCTGTTGGACACTTATTTTCAGTTTTTAAAATAATAAATAATGCTGCCACTTTTGGAAGTGACAGATGGAGTTGATACTCCAAAATATTTCCATAGGGTAGTCTTCAGAAGAATTAAAATTCAAATAGCATGATACTGAATTTGTATTGATAACCAGATGAAACAGAAACTTTGTGCTTTTTGTTGAAAAAAATACGCCATAAGTATATAATAAATTATCTAATGATGATCCATAATATTGAAGTGAATTCAGGATTTTTGTGATGATGTATTTTCTTTCTAAAGTGTTTTACTTGAATTGTGTTAAATTAACTTTGCGTTTCAAGAGCGTAAATCATTTGGATAGCAATGCTCTTGTACAAGCCTTAGTAACATGGGAATCTGTGAAGTAGTCTGTACACATGATTAAAATTTGAGCTGTAACATTTTTGTTTACAGTGGTCTAAGTTCAACCAGAGTTTTTAAAATTGTTCCCCAAATGGAAAATCTAAATAACAAAATATAATTGTCACTGAAAAAATTGACCTTAGCTTAATATAGGATTTCTGTGGAATTTCATTCGACTCCTAGGCATATAACATTAATGTATGCTGCATCCTCCAGTTTAAATTGGGGAGAAAAACTGTTAAACTGTTTTCAAGAGAAAATAGATATGATCTCAAAGTTTAATACAATACGTAATTTTAATGTGTTACCTATTCTTGGAAGTTACACATTTTCTCGTGTTTTTATGAATATTTTTGATAATGACTGCCTTTTACTTTTTTAGCTTTTGTCAGAAAACTAGGAAGTTTTTTTTAGATGTTTACTATTTCCTCTGTTTATTCTCAGTGACATGACCAGATTGTTAAAATATCTGTTTTTATTCTGTGTACAGCTTCTTTTTATTTGTTACCTGAAACTTGATAGCAAACTACTTTAACAAGGCCATATGCTTACTTATATTTATAGCATGGTATACTGATTAAGAGTGTAGGGCTGTGTACCTAGTCTGCTTGGCATCAAATCCTGCCTCTACCACTAACTGGCTGTGTGACCCTGGTCAAATTATGTTACCTCTTGGTACCTCAATTTCTTATCTGTAAAATGGAGATAATACTAATTCATAGTATTATGTGATTATTAAATGAGATAATACGCGCATATTATTAATACATAGAAAAACAAGTATTTATCACATAGTTAAGTGTTCAGTAAATGTCAGTAATTATTATTCCTGTTGTTTTGTTACTTTCATAGTGTGTACCAAACATGGCTCTTTTTTTCTGCTCCAAATTTAAATGTGTTTTAAAAACTTGCTTAGTTTTATATTTATATAAGAGCTTGGGAGAACTTGAATAATAAAAACGTTACTAGAACATATTTCCAAGATGCGTGGTATTGTATATTTCTTTGAAATCCCTTTGCCAAGTAAAGTTTTGATTTATGAAACTGATGACTGGTTTTCTTCTATGTTTAAAATTTAAATTTTAGTTGAAGAAATACTAGAAATTATTTAAGGAAAAAAACCCATAAATTGAAACAAAGGAAGTTAGGACAAATTTTATTTTGCAACTTTAACTGATCATATAGTTCAATAGAAATGTTACACATTTTTATTAGAAACAAGAAGAGAAACAAAAGAAATATTAGCATAAAAACTATTCCTGACTATTACCTGAGAATTTTTGTCTGCATCAGAAATGATATGTTTGTAATTATAAAGCTGCTTTAGTTTCACCAGTAGAGTTTATTGTGTGAAATAAGTTTATATTGTTTAGCTTCTTTTTAGACTTGATCATATTCCTCTATTTTTCTGTAAATCTGTTGGAGTTAATCATTATTAAAATTTATAATACTTTTTTCTTTTGAAAATAATTTTGTGGTTTTTGTAGAAGTGGGTCATGCTCATTGGAAAAAAGTTAAAGTACCAAAAATTGTAAAGAAAATCTATGATGCAAAAATCACCTAAAATCTCAGGGATAAACCCTGTTAATATTTTTTCCAGCATTTTCTAAGGCATTTGTGTTTGTGTATATGTATGTATGTACGTGTTACAATTTTATAGCAAGTGAAACGTGCTGATTTGTAAATACGCTTTTTTCTTTCATCATGTTTTTCTAAATGTCTTTGCTTGTGAATACATGCAGTACAGATTTTCATTATATTAATCTAGTTTTAGTCTTCAGGTATTTAGTTCATTTACATTTTTGCTAATAATAGTTGAGTTTGTAACTACCATCAACTTTAAGTTTCTATTTTCTCTTGAAAATAGTTTTTCTCTTTGAGTCATCTGTTTTGCATTATTTTTATTCCTCTTTTTGCATTCTTTTGTGTTAATCAAATTATTTTATACCATTTTCCCTTTATTAACTTGTTATTTATTCTTTTACTGTATCTTTAGTGATTATTCAAAGATTAAATCAAGAATTCTCGACTTAATAGTATAATACAAATTACCAGTTTTACCATTCCTCAGTAATGACAGTTTCTTATAACATTTTGACTTCTCTTCCAACTTTTTTTGCATTGTTGTTATTCTGCATTTTTTCCCTACATGTGTTGAACTCCCAAAGTCATTATTATATGGTTTGGGGCAATTTTTATTCATATTTGTCTTTTCTAGGGCTCTTCATTCGTGCATTTCTGTTCTATCTGTGATCATTTTCCTTCTATCTGAACAGCTCTTCTTTAGTATATATTTTGATGATGGCCTACCTACTAACAGGGAATTTTTCCATTTGTGTTCTCTGAAAATATCTTTTTTGAAGGATATTTTCACTGGATATGAAGTTCTAAGTTGGTGATCATTTCTTTCACCATTTTAAAAATGGTTCATTGCTTTCTGGTTTCCCTTATTTCTGTTAAAGTCAGCTACCTCTTATTGAAAGTAATGTATCAGCTGTATTCTTGCTGAGAATAATGTGTCTTTTATTTTTCTTTGGCTACTTTTAAGAGTTTCTCTTTGTTTTAGTTTTACAGCACTTTGACTATGATGTGTTGAGGTGTGGTTTTCTTTGTAAGTATGTTGCTTTATGTTCATAGAGCTTTTTGAACCTGTAGCTTGATGCCTTTTATTTAGTTTTGGAAAGTTCTCTGTAATTACCTCTTCAAATATTGCTCTGCTCCTCTCTTTTTGGATTCTAATTACACATATGTTACACCTAATGGTTACGTACCACATGTTGCAAAAATTTTTTTCTTTCTGTACTTAAGTTTGGATATTTTCTATCGAACTATCTTCCAGTACACCAACTATCTTCTCTTTTGTCCAAACTAATCTATTATATTTTTAATTTTACTTTGTGATTTTGAGTTCTAGAATATCTATTTCATCTTACTTTACAGATTTTTAGTAGACTCCAGTTCTTTTGAGCATATTAATTATAGTAATTTTAATGCTTATCGATTAATTCCAGTATCCGCATCATTCATTGGTCTGTTTATCTTGTTTTTCTGTTGGTGGTTGGATGTGGTTGTATGGTTCCGTCTCTTCACATGTCTGCTAAATTTTTCAAGGAGCTTGTCCATTTCGTCTAAGTTGTTGAGTTTATTGGCATAAAGTTCTTTATAATATTGTTACTCTTTTAATATCTGTAGAAAATGTAATGAGTCTAGTATCTGTGTAACCTGTAGAGATTTAATATAATTCCTGATATTGGTAATTTGTATCTTCTCTCTTTTTCCCTGATCAATCTGGCTAGAGGTTTATTAATTTTATTGAGGTTCTCAAAGAATTAGCTTTTAGTTTAACTGATTTCCTCTAGTTTGTCTTAGTTCTGCTCTGATCTTTATTATTTCCTATCTTATTTTGGGTTTCATTTGTTTTCTTATTCTAGTTTCTTAAGATAGAAGCTGAGTCATTGATTTGTGACCTTTTTTCTTTTCTAATATAAACGCTGTAAACTTGCCTCTAATTGCTTACAATTATTTTTGTATATTATGTTTTCATTTTCATTCAGTTCAGAATACTTTATTATTTCTCTTTGATGTCTTCTTTGATCTACGGATTATTCAGAAGTGTGTTATATAGTTTTCAAATATTTGAGGATTTTCTGGTGATCTTTTGTTTTAAATTTAATTCCATTGTGATGAGATCCTTTTAAATTTATTGAGATTTGTTTAATGGCTCAGAGTGTGATCTATCTTGGTAAATGTTTTGTGTGTACTTAAAAGAATATGTATTCTGTTGTTGGGTGGAGTGTTATATAAATGTCAATTAGGTCAAGTTGGTTGATTGTTTTGTTTATGTCTCATAATTTTTGATATAGTGCCAGACATTGTATATTAAAAACAAAACAAAGCAAGCATTACTAGGTAATGGTACTTTCTGCCAGAAGGGGTTCACCTTTTCTTCTAGGTGGGTAGACTAGAGAGTGCATCGTCTCAAATTAAGGTGGATAATGGGTTGCTATGCTAGTAGTTTGGTGGTACTCTACCTCTTATTTGTCCTTATTTCTCAATTGTTATCTTCCAGGACTTTCAAGTCAAAGCCTGTTTTTCCTTGTCCCTTTAGCATTGTCAAAGGTGGGAAATTTTACTTTGCTTTTTAGTTCAGCCTCTTACCCTACACAGCACAGTTTTAAAATTCAGCAAATGTCCTGAGGGAGATACTAGCCATGAGCTTGAGATCCCTGTGTGAACCTTATTAGGAGAATTAGTCTCCTAATTTTGTTACTCCAGCCCTGCATGAATGCCAGAAGCTATCCTGACTTCTGTTTCTCAGCAACAATATTTCACACAGGCCAAGCCTCAATTTTCAGCCTCTAGCCCAAGGCATAATTAGAAAATACCCCCAGAGAAAGGCAGATGCTGATGATCTGAACACCTTGAAAAGATTCCCCCCAGTCTGGAATTTCAGGCATTCTTTTTCCATGCTTTCACAGCTCTCTGCTGCCTTTAAAAATATAATTTTTATAACTCATTCAGCTTCTTTAGTTGTTCTTAGCAAGAATATTGGTCTGCTGCAAAGTATTCCATGTTAATAGAGTTTTGCCTTTTCTGCAATGTAATATAATTTACATTACCATGGAATCATACAATATGAGGCCTGGGTCTGGCTTTCACTTCGCATGCTCCGGTAGTTTGTCTCTTTCTACTGTTGAGTACTATTTCATTGTATGGGATATGGCACAATTTGTTTATCCAGCTATCAGTTAATGGACATTTGGATTGCTTCTGGTTTTTGGCTATTATGAACAAAATTGCTAATAAACATTTGCAGACATGCGTTTTTATTTTACTTGGGCAAACATCTAGGAATGGAATCACTGGGTTGCATGGTAATTGTATGTCTGACATACAGTTTAACACTGACAAGCTGTTTTCTAAAGTGGCTATACCATTTTACAGTCCTTTCAGCAATATATCAAAGTTTCAGTTGTTCCACATTCTTGCTAACACTTGGTATTGTCAGCGTTTTTGAATTCCAGCCATTCTAGGGGGTGTATAATGATATATCTCATTGTGGTTTTAATTTGCATTTGCCTAATATCTAATGATACGGAGCATCTTTTCATGTGCTTATTGGTCATTGGTATATTTTCTTTTGTGAGGTGTCTGCTCAAATTTTTTGCCCAATGTAAATATTGGGTCGTTTATTGGGATGTAAGGGTTCTCCTCTTTAAATATTATATATTCTGATACAAGGCCTTTGTCAGATATCAGAATTGTGAAAATTGTCTCCCAATCTGTGGCTTGCCTTTTTATTTTCTTAATGGTGTCTTTGAAGAGAGAAGTTTTAAATTTTGATGAGATCCAATTTATCAATTTTTTTATGCTTCATAATTTTTATGTCTACGTAAGGAATATTTGCCTACCCAAAGATCTTATCTCATGTTTTCCTATAGAAGTTTTAAAGTTTAACTTTTATGTTTAAGTGTATGATTTGTTTGAAGTTAATTTTTATGTATGGTATGAGGAAAGGCTTGAGATTTAAAAAGAAAAAGGTTTTCCACACAGTTATACACTTATTTCATTACTATTGAGAAAAGACTATTCTTTCTCCACTCAATTTGCCACTTTGGTCAAAAATCATTTAACCATGTATGTGTGGGTTTTTTCTTGAACTATTTTATGTAGTGAACTGTATGTCTATCCATATATCCATACCATAATGTCTTGATTACTGTAGCTTTAAATCAGGTAATGGCAGTCTCTCAAATTTGTCCTTTTTTAAAATTGTTTTATCCTAAGCTTTTTAAGGTTCTTTTTGTTTCATATGAATTTTAAAATTGTCACTTTATACAGAAATGGCTGCTGAGATTTATATTGGGGTTGTATTGACTTTATAGATCAATTTAAAGAAAATTGACATCTTAACAATACTGAATCTTTTGATTCTTGAACATAGTGTGCCTCTCCGTTCATTTAGGCCTTTAATTTCTCTCAGCAGTGTTTTATAGTTTTTGAGTATACTTTTAATGGTGGACTTTATCCTTTTTATTCAGCAAGTACTTATTGAGCTTCTGCCAAGCACTATTCTAGTTGCTGGTGAATGAAGTAGGCAAAAAAGCCCTGCCGTTGGGGAGCTTACAGTCTAATTGGGGAAACCAGATGAGAAACTAATAAGTTAAATACATGCTAGATGGTCGTTAGTATTGTGGAGAAAACCAATTCAAGGTGTAGGGGATTGGAGTGTATGAGCATGTTGGGGGAGGATGGGTGTCTTAGCCAGTTTGGGCTGGTATAACAAAAATACTATAGACTGTGTAGCTTAAACAACAAACATTTATTTCTCACAGTTCTGGAGGCTGGGGAGTCTAAGATCAAGGTACTAACAGATTTGATATCTGGTGAGGGCCCGCTTCCTGGTGCATAGACAGCCGTCTTCTCACTGTGTCCTCACGTGACCAAAAGGGGGCTAGAGAGCTCTGTGGGGTCTCTTTTATAAGGGCACTAATCCCACTCATGAGGTCTCCACCCTCATACTTAATTACCTCCCGAAGGCCCCACCTCCTAATACCATCACATTGGTATTCAGCATATGAATTTTGGGGAGACACAGACATTCAGTCCATAACAGTGAGGTTACAGTTTTAAATTGGGTGGTTGGAGAAGTCTTCATTGAGAAGCAGGTATTTGAGCAGACCTTAAGTTTGCTTTATGCTCCTAACAATGAAACAACAATTTCAGAAGGGAAAGGGGAAAGAAGATGGGAGTTTGAATAAATGTGCTAAGTATGCCAGTTGCCTCCTTTTTAATAGCTAGGAATTAGTAGCATTTAAAATCAACGAGTATAGTGATAGAAGTATTCCTAATAGCAGAAAGCAGAAAGGTAAACATAAGAAAGATAATGTCGTTGCTTGAAATCTAGTGATGAGGAGGGGAGAGGAAAAGTAAATACATTTTATTAGCTTATAGTGAAGAATTAATAGGTAATGTGAAAAAATGGAAGACTAAGTTTGTTATATAAGGATATGATTATAGGCTGTTCACTAGTACAAAAATACAAACCTCGTTAAGATATTGAAACTGTAAAATATAAAGCAAAGATGGAATTGAGACAAAGACAAACTTTATGATTGTAAAATTTAAATTTATGATGAAGAAATAGTAAATATCTGTGCAAAAATAATAAAGCATTAATATTCAAAAGGCAAAGGAGATACTGAAGAGTTATTCAGAAAATCCTTAGTGCTGAAGAACTTTAATGGACTTCTCTTAGACCATAATGTTTTAAATGAATAAAAAATTAAGGCTGTAGAATAGCTAAATACCCCAATTAATAAGCAAAATTTGATGGATAAACTGAATCCTGCCTTGAAAATAGAGACTATACCTTCTTTCCAAACACCTATGGAACATGTACAAAAATTGTAACTAGACCATAAAGAAAACTTCAGTACATTCCAAAAAGTAGGAACAATATAGAGCTGTCCATCTACTATGGTAGCTACTAGGCATGTGAAGATACTTAAATTAAAGTTAAATAAAATTTAAAATTCAATTTCTTAGTCTTACTAGCCACATTTCAGATGATCAATAGGATTGATTGTCTTTGGAATGGGGCGGTGAAGACAGTATAAGTGAATTAAATCCTCATCTTTCACAGCAAGGAATTGGTAGGCATAATTTGAAGTTAATTACTCAAGAAATAAAGACAGGATGAATGGATAAAGAAATTGTGGTACATACACACAATGGAATCTTATATAGCCATAAGAAAGAATGAAATCCTGCCATTTGCAAGAACATGGGTGGAAGTGGAGAACATTGTTAAGTGAAATAAACCAAGCACAGAAAGACAAATCTAGCATATTCTCACTCATATGTGGGAGCTAGAATGTTCTTAACACAGAGAAATGATAAATACCTGAGGTGATGGATGCCTCAGTTACCCTGATTTGATTAATTCACATTGTATGCCTGTGTCAAAACATCACATGTACCCTATAAAGATACACAACTATTATGTACCCATAATAATTAAAATTAAAAATTAAAAAAAGAAGTAATTCTTAAAACTAGGTGTTATCTATAATTATGGAGCTAAATATCAGAAAAAACACAAATAGGTGAAAATGTCCCTTTTTACTGTTTTTTTTTTTTTTTAACTGTGTTGTTTAGTCCCTTTAATGTTGTTACAACAGAATATTTGAGGCTGGGTAATTTATAAAGAAAAGATGATTATTTAGCTCATGGTTCTGCAGGTCGGGAAGTACAAGAAATATGATGCCAGCATCTGCTAGGCTTCTAGTGAGGCCTTTCTTGCTATGTGACAGCACAGCAGAAGGTCAAAGGGGAAGTAAACATGTGTGTAGAGGGAAACATGAGGGGCGTCCTGGTTTTATAACAACCCACTCTCTTAGGAATGTACCCAAGAGAACTAATCCAGTCTCAGGAGAGTGAGAGTCACTCCCCTAAGAAAGGTATTAAACCATTCATGAGGGATCCTCTCCCATGACACAAACACCTCCCACTAGGCCCCACCTCCTAACACCACCACACTGGGGATCAAATTCACATAGTTTTGGTGGGGACAAACAAACCATATCCAAACTATAGCATTTGTTCATGTGTTACATCAATAATATGTAAATTTGAAGAAATTGATAGGATATATAAATAAAACAGCCTATAAACTATCTTTGCACAATAGTTTCTTATCCAATAAATAAGTGTAATTTCATTCCTTTTTCCATAAAGTGATGTAGACTCCAGACTCTTTAGATTTATTTGATTACAGTTAATTTATACTGAAAATGTTTTTTTTTTCAGGCACAAGTCTTCTCTTCTACTTACCAACAGGCATAGCAGAAAGTTCTCCATGATGTTAGGCATATACTGCCTACTTTGTCACTGACAAAAAATATTTGTTTTATTTCAATAGTCAATAAAAGATTCTTATAAAATATTGGGAGTACCTTAAGATTTTAATCTAAATAAGCATCTTCCAAACATGGAAAGACACTTAAATGGGTTAGGAAATAAAAATCAGTTTCTCAGGAGTTATAAATATTTCAAAGGCAATTTCTCTTGGAATTTCTAGAGAATATTTTAAATATAAGTAAAGAGTGACATCTTTAAAAATGGCGTTTGGCAAATATATGAAGTTTTTACTAATATAATGAAGGGGTATTGGTTATGGTTTAAGTTGCCATTTTATAATATTTACAACTTGCTGCTATTTTTATTATCTGTTGTCAGAAAATATTATTACATCTTTTTACAGTCACTATGAGAGAAGTAGTGTAGATAAGGGTTAGAGCAAAGGAGAAAGAATTTTTGTCCTATAATCTGAGAATATTACTTGAAAGCATATGGGCAGATCAGGATACAAATCTGATTTGCTGAATGGGTACAGTATTTCTTTCCAAATTTCCCAAATAGACTGGTCAAGCCAGTTTTTACTGTTTGACACTGAAACTGTCAACATATTATAGTCTGATGATTCAGGTAAGCTTTACACATGAATGACAAAATTAAGCACGTATGATTAAATCTAAATACTTAGCTAATAGGCACAGCATTACACAACAAATCATCAAAAAGACCAAAAATACATCTCCATTTGAGTGGATGATTCAGGGAATGTGATATTACTAATTTATTTTTAATGACATAGAAGTCTTGATCTCCAAATATTTTTTTAACTATTTTTAAATTAAACATTCTTGATATATATTAGGATGTCTTTCTGCATGGGAAAGTAATTTAAATCATTTTACTGACTAAAGATCTTCGTGATTGTTCTTAATTACAAAGTGCTTACTGAAGGTATAGTTGTTTACTGACTTCAAGAGATGCCCCAAAACTTTGCTTTTCAATAAACCTAAACCCTTGATGTTTTCTTTTTTGCCTGTGTGTAAAACATAAATGTATATTTTTTAAAAATCTAGTAATAATAAAATATTTTGTAAATTTGTTTGCCATTTAATCTAGGTTGTGCTACACTATGATTACCAGCACTAAAATAATTACTTTAATAATTATGATTTGTAATATGCAGCAAGAGTACAATGAAGCATCATTAGAACAGTACCAAACCCGAAATAAGTGCTTATTCCATTCTCAAGTCTGATCAAGACATCTGCCTATATGTAATTAGAGGAGGATATCTCTTCATCCTTAGGCCCTCTCTGCCCCTCACTACCTTTTGTTAAAAGCCCTGAGATTCTGAGGTCCCCTAAAGATGTTACTAGTGAGTACTTTCTGTTGTTATTATAAAAATAAAATATTGTGCCAGTCATAAGTAGAGACTTGGTTTTATTCGTGGATATATCCTAGTTCCTAAAATAGTAACTGGCCATAGGAGATAATTATTTTTTGAACATAAAGAAATGCAGAAACTACTGATGCATCCTTATTTATATAGATGCATATATTTATAAACTCTTCATATATTTAGCAAATATTTTAACATTACTGCATGTGATAATTAATAGTCTGGCTTTTAATTATTTTGAAATTAACTTTCACTCTGCTGAAATACTAAACCATAAATGGGAGTAAATGTTCCACATTATAACCTAGTTGCCCAAGTTTAAATTCTCTAATTTGTACCAATTGGGAATTCTCACTTATGCCAGCCTAGTAATCAACCACTTAAGAAAATTAATGGTCTGACAACTTTAGTTGATCAAACACATTTTCTTTAAGCCATAGGAAGAGATTTAAACTATGTGTTAAAACTTAATTTTTCCCTAAAGATCTTTAATATGAGCAATTATAAGCAACATTATCAACATAGTATATAAAATTTCATCACTGAAAATATTCCCACCATTCTCTGAACAACTGTATTCATAAATGTAAATACACGTGGCTATTCAGCATAAATTGATGCTCTGCTATTTAAGGACTTTTAAAATATTATGTTTTCTCCACCCAAATGTGTTTAGATCTTTTGAGAAATGTAAACTTCAGTACCTAGCTCTCCAGCTCATATCTAATAGGTGGTTTCAGAATAATGGCCAGATAGAGAGGTTTTTCAGAAAGAATCCATCTTCACCATATGTGGGTAAAGGGTAGACCCAGACAGAACAAATTCTGTTGTGGGTTGAATTGTGTCCCCCCAAAAGCTGTGTTGAAGTCCTAACCCCTTAGTACCTGTGAATGTGATCATATTTGGAAAGAGAGTCTTTGCAGATCTAATCAAGTTCAGATGAGGACATCTAAATTAGAGTAGGCCCTAAATCCAATGACTACTGTCCTTGTAAGAAGGCCATATGAAGACACAGGGACACTAACACACAGGGAAAATGCCATGTGATGAGGAAGGCAGAGATAGGAGTGATACAGTTGTAAGCCAAGGAATGCCAAAGATTGCCAACAGCCATTAGAAGCTAGGAGAGAGGCATGAAATAGATTCTCCCTTAGAGTCTCTGGAAGGAACCAGCTTCTGGTACCTTGCTGACATCTTGATTTCAGATTTCTAGCCTTCAGAACTGTGAGGGAATAGATGCCTGTTGTTTTAAGCTGCCCAGTTTCTCCCACTCTGTAGGTGTCTTTTTGCTCTCATGATTGTTTTCTTTGATGCTCAGAAAATTTATTTTTTTATTTTTTTAATTTCAGAATATCATGGGGGTACAACACTTTGTCCATACACATTGCCCCTGTTCTGCCCGTGTCAGAGCCACAATCGTGGTCGTCTCCCAAACTGTGCTCCCTACATCCATTCAGTGAGAGTTTTTCCCATCCCTTCCACCCCCCTCCTGCCCGCCCACCCTCAGATGAATGTTATTGCCCTGTGTGATGTAAGTGTTCATCAGTTAGTACCAGTTTGATGGTGAGTACCAGTGGTGCTTGTTTTTCCAATCCTGTAACACTTCGCTTCGAAGAATGGGTTCTAGCTCCGACCAGGATAATACCAGATGTGTTAATTCACTGTTGTTCCTTATTGCTGAGTAATACTCCATGGTATACATATACCACATTTTATTGATCCACTCGTGTATTGATGGGCACCTGGGTTGTTTCCACAACTTTGCAATTGTGAATTGTGCTGCTATGAACATTCGAGAGCAGATGTCTTTATTATAAAATGTCTTTTTTTCTTTTGGATAAATACCCAGTAGTGGGATTGCTGGGTCAAATGGTAATTCTACTTTTAATTCTTTGAGGTATCTCCATATTCTTTTCCATAGAGGTTGTACTAATTTGCAGTCCCACCAACAGTGTATGAGTGTTCCTATCTGTCCACATCCCTGCCAACATTTGTTATTTGGGGATTTTTTGATATGGATGCTCAGAAATTTTTAAGTTTAATGTAGTCCCGTTTGTCTACTTTTGCTTTAGTAACCTGTTTGCCAAATCCAATGTTCTCAATATTTTCACCTGTTTTCTTCTGGGAGTTTTCTAGTTTTCAGTTTTACATTTGGGTCTAATCCATTTTGAGTTAATTTGTATATATAGTGTAAGGGAAGGGTTTGGCTTCGTTCTTTTGCAGGTGGATATCTAGCACCATTTTTTGAAGAGACTATTTTTCCTCCATTGTGCATTCTTGTCACCCTTATCGAAAATCACTTGGCCACATATGCAAGGGTTTATTTTTGGGCTCTGTATTCTGTTCCATTGGTCTATAGCTTTGAATTTTATGTCACTACCACACTGTCTTGATTACTGTTGCTTTGTAGTATGCTTTGAAATCAGAAAGTGTGAGGCCTCTGACTTTGTTGTTCCTTTTCAAGATTGTTTTGGCTATTTGGGATCCCTTGAGATTCCATGTGAATTTTAGGATGGTTTTTTTTCTATTTCTGTGAAAAGTGTCGTTGGGAATTTGATCTGTATCGCTTTGGGTAGTATGGACATTTTAACAATATTAAGTCTTTTGGTCTATAAGTGTAAAATGTCTTCATTTATTTGTATCCTCTTTGATTTCTTTTAGCAATATTTTGTAGTTTTAAATGTACAAGTCTTTCTTTTACCTCCTGGGATAAGTTTATTACTGAAGTATTTTATCCTTTTTTGATGCTATAGCAAATGAGATTTTTTAAACAATTTCCTTTTCCTATGGGTCATTGTTTGTGTGTAGAAACGCAACTGATTTTTGTGTGTTGATTTTGAATCTTGAAACTCTGCTGAAATCATTTATTCTCGAAGGTTTTTTTTGTGTGTGTGGAATCTTTAGGGTTTTCTGCATATAGATCATGTCATCTGCATGCAGAGATAATTTTCTTTCTTTTCTTTTTTTCTTACCTTTTATTTTTTTTTCTTGCCTAATTGCTCTAGCTAGGACTTCCGGTACCATGTTGAATAGAAGTGGTGAGAGTAGGCATCCTTGTCTTGTTCCTGATATTAGAGGAAAAGATTTTAATGTTTTACTATTGAATATGATGTTAGCTATGGGCTTTTCCTATATGGCTTTTATTATGTTGAGGTAGTTTTCTTCTATTCCTCGTTTGTTGAGTGTTTTTTATCATGAAAGGGTGTTGAATTTTGTCAAATGCTTTTTTTTTGCATCAATTGAGATTATTATGTAGTGTTTGTACTTCATTCTGTTAATGTGATGTAGTGCATAGATTTTTGTATGTTGAACCATCCTTGCATTCCAGGTATAAATCCCATTTGGTCATGGTATTAATCCTTTTAATGTGCTGTTGAATTTGGTTTGCTGGTATTTTTTGGAGGATTTTAAAAAGTCAGTATTCATTAGGGATATTGTGGTTTTCTTTTCTTGTGGTATCTTTGCATGGTTTCGGTATCAGGGTAATGGTGGCCTTATAGGATGAGTTTGGAAATGTTTTCTCTTCTTCAGTTCTTTGGAAGAGTAAGGAGGATTGGTGTTAATTCTTCTTTTAAATGATTGGTAGAATCCTCCAGTGAAGCCATCTTGTCCTGGGTTGTTTTTTTTTTGTCGAGATCTGCTTTTATTTCTTGATTTATTAGCTTCAAATTATGTCTGTTGACTCACTGCTAAGAAAGATGAGGATTTAGCTCACTTATACTGTCTTTATTCTTCTGTCTTCCCTCTTCATTCCAAAGTTTAAAGTTATATTATTCTATTTAGTTCTTTTAATAGTGTCTTTGTAACTGTAAATAAAATATTTAAACTTCTTAGACATTACATTTTAAATTCCTACAATGTAAGATGTGGATGTTAGGACCTTTATCCATTTCTCCATCTTGTCTCTTTTCCTCCTCTGCTTCCATTACCTACCTTTTCTTTTGTATTTGACCACGTTGATTGCATACCATTTACATTCTGTTTTGTAATGCAAATTAAGACTTTCAGGCTTTGTCAGTGGGTTGACTGAATATTTGGTAAACTTAATCATTATGCTAGGGTTATTTTTTCTTTTCTGTGGATCCAAAGTCATAATGGTAGTGCAACTCAAGAAATAAAATATTTGCTCATCTTTTCTTCGTTAGTTTTTCAACATCATGTCACTAGTCTGCTTCATATTCTGACCATTCATTTTTTCCCCTAGAGTTTGTCATTGCCTTTTTTTTTTTTTTTGGTTCAGAGATGAGGTCTCACTGTCTTGCCCAAGCTGGTCGTGAACTCCTGGGCTCAAGCCATCCTCCCGCCTCTGCCTCCCAAAACCCTGAGATTACAGGCAGGAGCCACCATGCCCTACCTGGATTTATTTTCTCATTGCCATTTTGGAATGAGATGTTTGTTTGGTAACTCTCTCTATATAGATGGAGCATTGGTTTAGGGCACAAGATCAGGGCACCTACTGTTAGGCCCAATGGATTCTAACATCCACATCAGAAGAGTCGGTTTCTTTTTGTGCAGTTTGTTAAATGTCTTTAGAAAAGAGTATTTTACTTTTTGCACCTAGGAGTGACACTGGCTCTTGTTTAGTCATTGAGCAGGTAGAGAGAAAGGACAGGTAAAGCTTTTTCCTACATCTCTTATATTCAGCCTCTTTATCTGCTAACACTGAGCCTAGAGTCTGTGGAAGACTGACTGAGACCTCCACTGTATATAGTCCTTTCATGTGTAGAGTTTGTAGAGAGTGCTTACCTTAGTTTTGTTTAACCTGTTAACACACTTAGGTCTTCTTTCTGTTCTCCAGAAATCTGTGTCATTTTATCTATTAACTTCCTTCTCCATTCTTTTTATTATTGTTTTATAGATGTATTCTTTTTTGTATTTCTGTCCTGTCTTATCAGTAGGCTTTCTGAAGGGAGAGGAGGCAGACATGAGTGTTTATCATCATCTCTTTCACTCTCCAGGCTTCATTTAAAAAAAAAAAAAAAGGAATGAAAGAAATCATCATTTCGTTTCTAACTACTTCTATGTTTCTTTAAAACATGAGGATATTTTCTTATATAACCTCGATATTATCATCCCTAACAAAATTAACAGTAATTCCTTAATATAAAGTGCTTAGTCCAAAAATTTAGATTTTTCAATTGTTTAAAAAATGCCTTTTTTGTTTATTTTATTTGAATCAGAATTCAAGGGAGGTACATACCTTCCAGTTGGTTGTTATGTTTTTTGAGTCTTTTTAAACAGAGTATAATATATTTGGAAGAGGAATGAAATTAGTTTGTAGATCATCTTTGATAGAAAGTGTTTGGGCAAGCTGTGTGTTATACAGGTCTGTTCTTTCTAATTTCTTCAGAAATCAAAACCTGCCCCAAATAACACATGCATGTGTGTGGGTTTTTTTTGTAGTGTTTTAAACATATACAACAGTATACAGAATAGTATAATGAACTCCTATCTACTTATCACCCAGCTTCAATGACTATTAACTTAGGACCTGTCTCGTTTCATCTATACCCTAATCCACTTACCTTATAATATCATCAATATTTTGAAGCATATTCCACATAGATATCATTGATCTGTAAACATTTCTAAATATATTTCTAAAAATAAAGACTCCCAAGTCTTTTTAAAATTTAGAACAATTGGATTTCCCTCCCCTTTCCTTTCTACATTCCATCTTGAAGGAACTGGGTCAGTTATTCTATATGATGTTTCACATTTTGCATTTGTCTGATTGCTTACTTTTGATGTCATTTTATTATTCCTCTCCTGTATTAATGTGGGCTGGATGTTTGATTTGAAGCAATGTTTCATTGCTTTTTTTTTATTGTCCCTTTAAGGAGTCTTTTTTAAAAGACTTTTATTTTCCTTATTGTCTTCCCCACTCTCCTCCAAGACTTTGGGACAGATATAGTGGTGTCAGTTGGTAGGTGAGAAACCATTTTAATTTAGTATTTAAGATTTTTTCACCTCCTTGGATGTGACATTGCTACCTTTGAAAATGCATGATCTAAAGGTTTCATAAATTATGGTTTGACTCTTTTTTAAATAAGAATATTCTATAAGTAGTACTATGTATTGCTTTACATCAGTAAGTACATAATATATGGTCTTCCCACTTTCAGAGATGCTAAGATTGATCAGTGAATTCAGTTGGTCACAATATGATCCATCGTGAAATTCACCATCACTTTTCCTCGTAATAGTATTAGCATATGTTGATAATTGTTGCCGTCTATTTGTCTTCTTGTTGTTGTTGCTCTTATTAGCTGAAATTCTTTGAAGGGTCAACCCTCAGTAATTAGGCCCCATTGTCTACCTTGAAATGCAGTTTGACGGGACAGGGAAGAAAAATGCTTTGTAAGTTCCCTATTAGAGGTTGAGTGTCCCTTATCCGAAATGCTTGGACTAGAAGTATTTCAGATTTCATATATTTTTGGCTTTTGAAACAATTGCAGTTTACTTGCCAGTTGAGCATCCCTAATCTGAAAATCTGAAGTCCGAAATGCTCCAATGAACATTTCCTTTGAGTGTCATATGAGTGCTCAAAAAGTTTCACATTTTGGATTAGGAATACTCCACCCGTACTCAAATTTTTGATTAACCCTTCCATACCATCAGTACCCATTTGATTTAATTTTAGCTTTTGATTTTTTGTTTTTGAGCAGTTCTAACTATTTGTAAGGACTAGTAATTTCATGACTGTCATTCTTTCTTAGAGATCTTACAAAGAAAAAAGACAAAGTTTAATTTTTAAAAATTGTATAAAACTTATTGTCTTGCATTGGTTATATTCTATCTTTAAACATTGTGATTTCATCATTCTAAGATTTGTTTCGTCATTACTCATGAATTACTTCCATCCCTCTTACAAGATAATATGAAAATGGAAGAATGATGGAATTGCCTAGGAGAATGATGGAATATAGAAATAAATTGTCACTATTGCATCATATTTCATTTTTATTCTAATGTTTTTATATTGCCCAAAGTATTACATAATCTTTCAAGAAGCTGTAAAAGAAGCCTGGAGACCCCATCTTTGTAGTCTGCTTTTAGCCTTCATTAAAAGCAGTTGAGAATTTAGAAATTTTCATTTCTATAAATTATGGCTAAGAGAGGAAAAATGGCAGGAAGATGTTTCACATTTCTTTGACAAATCAGATTAATGCAAAGATGAAAACAGCACTGCAGGCTTTGTCCAAAAGAAATTTTATGTGAACCACTGGACCAGCATTGTCCAATAGAAACTGAATGTGGGCTGGACACAGTAGCCCATGCCTATAATCTCAGTACTTTGGGAGGCTAAGTCCAGAGTATTGCTTAAGACCAGGAGTTTGAGACCAGCCTGGGCAGCATAGCGAGACCCTGACTCTACAAAAAATAGAAAAATTAGCCGTGTGTGGTGGTGTGTGCTTAGCTAGCTGCTCAGGAGGCTGAGGCAGGAGGATTGCTTGAGCCCAGGAGTTCGAGGCTGCAGTGAGCAACGATTGTGCCACTGCATTCCAGCCTGAATGACAGAGAGAGACCCTGTCTCAAAAACAAACAAAAAAGCAAAAAAAAAAGAAACAATGTGAACCACAAATGTAAGCCATATATATATAATTTAAAATGTACAATAAAGAAGTAAAAACAGGTCAGATTAATTAAGCAAAATCCCAGAATGTAATTCTTAGTTAATGATATCCTAGATGAATTTTTTAAAACTCAGAAATCAATTCATGAAGAATTATATTTCTTAGTGTATAAGTAAAAATGTGGTTATTCTTAACTAGTCGGTCATTTAACAAGTAGTAATATTTTCTGATGGGTCTGTACCATCCCATTTTGCTAAGAGTATGTGAGTGTTCTTTCATCTTTTATGATGTTTGCATGCTAAAATTTACTTGATACAATTTATAGTATCATGTGTAAATACTAAACATGTGTATACATGGTGATTGGAAGGAAATAGATGATGTAAAAAGAAAAAATAGTTGGATCGCTCATTTTAATTGGTGCTTAAAAACAAAAATCTTTTGCAATTTTGGCGCAAAGAAGATGGTATCCTTTCTCTTCAACAAAATTATAAGCCTTAAAAGCTTTCAAAAATACTTCAATTGTTGCTTTTTTGGGAGGTGGGGTGGGCGGGGGAGACAGAGTCTCGCTCTCTTGCCCTGAATAGAGTGCAGTGGTGTCATCGTAGCTCACTGCAACCTCAAACTCCTGGGCTCAAGTGATCCTCCTGCCTCATCGTCCTGAGTAGCTGGGACTACAGGTGCATGCCACCACTCCCGGCTAATTTTTTCTAGTTTTTTTGGTAGAGATGGGGTCTCACCCTAGATCAGGCTGGTCTCAAACTCCTGAGCTCAAGCTATCCTCCTGCCTTGTCCTCCCCGAGTTCTAGGGTTGCAGGCGAGAGCCACTGCGGCCAGCCAACTGTTCCTTTTTGATGGTGAAAGTGCAAGAACAGCTAGAAGTACTGATAAGCTGATATGAAATTTGATATATATTAGAAATCTGGAGAGGGATTAGAAATATATTTGAAAATCTAGAGAATGTATCTGGAGATGTATTAGAGATGTATTTGAAATCTGGAAGGCAGTATAAGATTAATGTGCTCTAGATTCATGTGTGGATGAACAGTTAGTTGCATTCAGAGGGCATTCCTCATGTCATGTATGTATACTTTCAAAGCCTGGAAAAAGGGATTAAAAACTTGGTTTTGATATGTTTAATTCTTATTAAAAGTGTCAGTACATTTTTTTATCACTTTATTCTTACATAAATTATTCATAAAGTGACTTACAAATATAAAGTAATAAAAAGGGTCCAGTGGACCAAGAAAGCAAATAATGATGACTGTTCTGTACCCTGAGGGTTGAGCTGATAGTTTAGCTACTCTTTGGTCACCAACGAGAGTTTTATGTTTGTTCATTTGTCTTATGACAAACAATACAAATTATGTATCACTGTGCTTCACTATTTTGTTGTTGTTGTTGTTATTTGTCCCATCTTTGGCCAGTGAGAGCCCCTTCAAATTAGCTTCTAAATCTTTTTGATGTGACCATATTAGTTTTTTATAGCTTCCTTGCTTTCAAGCCTGGAGTTAGTCGTTTTATATGATTCAGAAATAAATGTGTGTATGTATGTTTGTGTACACACATGTACATATGTGTGTGTTGTATGTGGAGATGCAAACATACATATGAGAGAAATTGTGCATACATAAATTCATATATATGGCAGAAAGTGTGCAGATATGGCAGACTGTTAGTGATTGATGAATCTAGGTGAGGGATATATGGTGGTTAGTCTTTAAGCTGTGGGTTAGCTATTTTTCCCACTACTGATTTTGCTGAGGTTGAGTATCTTTTCTTATGTTTATTGGCTTTTTAAGTTTCCTTTAAAAAAATAAACATAATTTATTTTATTACTGGTTTATATCCTTTGTCTATCTTTTTTTTCTTATTGATTTGTGGGACGTTGTTATGAATTTTGGATACTAATCTTCTGTAGTATATTTTCTCAGTCTGTGATTTGTCTTTTCATTTGTTTATGGTATATTTTAAAAATTAAAAATTTAAATTAGATTTCATATTTGAATTAGAATGAAGCCAATATAATCTTTTTCTTTAGGGTTTTGCTTGCCTTGTTTTCCTTTAAGGTTTGTGATGGTTTCTTTAAAAAAAATAATTTTCTACCCTATGGATATAAAGCTATTTCGTATGTTTTGTTCTAAAAGTTTCCAAGTTTTGCCTTTACATTTGGGTCTAAGGCACTTGGAATTTATTTTTATGTGTGGTAAGAATGGAGAGCCAATTTAACTTTTTCTGCTGTATGGATAGCTGTGGTGTTTGTACCATTAATTGAATAGTCCATTTTTTCACTCTTTGTTTATAATGCTACCTTTTAAATATATGCATGACTCTATTTCTGATCTTTTTTTCCATCCTATTTTGAAAGACTTGTATTATAAGCCTTAATTATCTGTAGGACTGCTCTCTTTTTCTTCTTCAGATTATCTTAGCTATTCTTACCCTTTTGTTCTTCCATCTAAATGTTAACATCGATTTGTGTAGTTACTTACATATTCATATGCCTATACCGTATAAAAACAAATCAATTTAGGATTTTAGTAAGAATTGCATATCATTCATAGTTTTATGTAGAGAGATTTATTTAGAGAGCATTTAAAGGTGAGGAAACCGAAACAGACAAGGTGAGTCTCTTTGCTCAAATCTGTCTGACCCTGAGGCCCATGCTCTTTCCTCTGCAAACTTACAAGGGCCAATAATTCATGGGTCATTATCACTATAGTGTAACAATAGCAAGAATCAATTTTGGGAGCACCAACAAAAATCTACCCTGGTACAGTGGGCTCTGTAAAATATAAAGATTTGAATTTATATGGCATAAATTAGGGACACAAATGATTGTAATTGTATTTAAAATTCAAATTGGTTTTTCCAGTGCATTTTTTTTTTTTTTTGAGACATGCTTGCTCCTCACTCTGTTGCCTAGGCTAGATAGAGTGCAGTGGTGTCATAGCTCAAAATCCTGGGCTCAAGTGAGCCTTCTGCCTCAGCCTCCTGAGTAGCTGGGACTACAGGAGTATGCCACCATGCCCGGCTAATTTTTCTATTTTTTGTAGAGAGAGTCTTGCTGTGTTGCTCAGGCTGATCTTGAACTCCTGGCCTGAAGTGATACTCCTCTAGACCTCCCAGAGTGCTAGGATTACAGGTGTGAGCCACTGCCCTGGCCTTTCCAGTGCATTTTAAAAAGGAACCATCTTGCCACAATTAAAGTTGCAGCTTTTTAAGAGGACATCTGTAAAAATATTGTAGACTGAAAAATCTATGAGCATAGACTTAGAAGTGTGATTTGGTGTATGTAGGGCCTAGCAAGTAAATAGGAATGACTGGATCATCAGAGACTTGGAAGAGACAAAGCTGAACCTCAGGGTCCAAATCTGGAGTCACACAAAGAAGTTGTCATAGGGAACAATTTTTATATATCAAGGAATTTGAGTGACATGATCAAATATGAGTGTTAGAGCCTTCTGATATAAAGCAAGGGGTGGATTCAAGAGGGCTAGGACTGGAGGCAGGAAATGAGAAGAATTGTAAAGATGAATTCCAGTCACAGTATTGAGAAAATTGTGGGAGTAAGGGAATTTAAAATGCCTATAAGATTTGTAGTTTGTGTGACTTTAAGATCACTTCATTTTGTTTCATTAGAACAGGATCTTTCTAGCATTTAAAAATTTTGGGAGGGGAAAAAACCCTGTATGTACTGTATATTTATTTTAAGTGCATATTGTAAAATTAAATATATATTTAGAGCAGTAGAATACCTATGTGTGCAATCTCGGTGGTTAAACTTTGACCAATGAGTGACCTAAGACAGGACGGAGCCAGCAGATAAATTCTCTGCCTTTTTCCATCCACACCTACAGACTGCTCCAAGGCACAGTGTTTCTATAGGGCCTGTCTGGAAATATCCTACATGACTAAGAAATTAGCTGTGATTTCTAGTGAAGCTGTAGGCATCACAGTAATTCAACACTGATTATTTGTTGACTTCCTTTCCTACTTTACTTCACTCAGTCTTGCTACTCTGGAATTGCTAACTCCTCCCAAAAAGCATTAGTCCATAAGCTTTGCCTCAAGTTATGTTTTCTAGGGGTAGGCTGAGACAGTTTGTACCAAAAAAGCAGATCTTCATGATGGTATTTTTGTAGTTAAATTGTTTACCAATTCATTCTGCACAGCAGCGAAACTATTGCTGGTAGTAAATGGAGTGATGATGACCCTTAGCTACTGTTGAATCATAATTCTAAAACTTTCATCTGTAGTTAATTGGGATGAGGTTCATGGAAGGCACAGTGTTAGGAGAAAATAGATGCTTCACTTGATTAGTGTGGAGGCAATGATAATTTTAAGGATTGTGCCATGGGGTTGTTGCTTTGGATGATTTGGTGGGTTTAAAAAAAGAACTTAGGAGACTAAATATGCTGAATAAATATACTAAATAAAGGACAGGTCTCCTTTGTCTAAGTCAGGGCCTTAATAGGGAAAGAGTGGTACCCTGTGCCTGAGAATTTTAAACCTCACAATTCCTACTGAAGCCTCCTGGCCAGGAGAAACATCCCATTTCCCTTTGGCAGAGGAAAGCACCCCCCAACCCTCTCATTGCTTGAAGACTATGCAATGATCCTATCCAAAGAAGGAGCTTTGTTCAGTGAAATTTATTCTCAGGACCTGTCCCTACTACTCATTACCTTCTGGCCAATAACTACAGTCAGGGTCTTACATAGCCCAAGAAGAGAATTGTAAGCCCTGCTCTGGAAGGAACTATCCTGTATGCAAAAAGAATTGCAGGACTTGACTAGTAAGTACCAGGAGAAACCAGGAAAACAAGTATGGGAATGTTCTGAGAGGTGTTGGAGAGGATGGGGGGCAGAATTTAAGGTTGGCTGGAGGAAAATTCATTGACATGAGAATACTCACTGATGACCTGAGATTCAGAGTTCATCAAGGGTATTGGTACTGGTTCTTATAGCTTGCTGATTGTCTTAGTCCACTTGGCTGCTATAACAAAATATTTTAGTCTGAGTAATTTATAAACAGCAGAAATTTATTGCTTACAGTTCTAGAGGCTGGTGAGTCTGAGATCAAGGCACCAGCAGATTCAGTGTCTGATGAAGGCTCGTTCTCTACTTCAAAGATGATGCCTTGTTGCTGTGTTTTCATATGATGGAAGGAAAGAACAAGCTCCCTCACAGCACTAATCCCATTCATGAGGGTGGAAGGGAAGAACAAGCTCCCTCATGGCACTAATCATGAGGGTGGAGCCCTCATGACCTAATCACTTCCCAAAGACCCCACCTCTTAGTACTGTCACATTGGGGATTAAGTTTCAACATAAGAATTTTGGGGGGACATAAACATTTAGACCATAGCACTGGTATAGTTCTTTGATGCCTGGGCACAGTAAATGCCTACAGTCAAAACGCCTACATTTTCTTTTAAGCAAAGAAAATGGTGTTATGAGGAAAACAAAAAGTATTTGGAATTTCTCTTAAGAATTAACACCCTGTGGGAAAGACTTTTGCTGGGTCTCTTCTGTTTCTTTTTTGGCACTGGTCAGATAAATTTTCTCCTCCTCCTCTTCTCTGCGTTTACCCCAGGCCATGTTTTCTTACCGCTCTGCATAGCTTGGTGATGTACTACCTCTTGTTTGCTTTGTCTCCTTACCTTTCTTATTACTTTTCTTTCTCTTCATAGCTTGGCGTTGTACTCTCCCTTCCCAAAGTGTGAGCTTGTCACCTTTGCTTCAGGTTATCTTTTTAAAGCTGAAACAGTAGCTTCCAAACTTCTTTGACCACAACCCATAGTAAGAAATATGTTTTTATGTTGTGACCCAGTGCACACATACACATTCATAAACGCATATCTGAAACAACAGTTTCAGGAAATACCCACACCATACTAAGTGTCCTGTACTCTTGACTTTTTTTTCCCCATATCCTGTTTCATTTTTAAAATGCTGGTTATGACCCACTGTATTGCTGTACCAAAGGGTAAAAACATTTGTGATTTTGTTAGGATATTGATATATTGTTCTCTGTAAGGTTTGTATCACTTTATACTCCCATCAGCAATGTATGAGTGCAATGCCGAAGCTGACATTCTGAGTACTTGGAAAATTCTACCCCTAGAGCAGCGGTCCCCATCCTTTGTGGCACTAGCGACCGGTTTCATGGAAGACCATTTTTCCACATATGGGGGTGGGGGGTGGGGGATGGGGAGGGTTGGGAGGGAGTGGAGTGGGGAGGGAGGCAGCTCTCAGGTAGTGATGGGGAGTGGCTGTAAATACAGATGAAGCTTCCCTTGCTTGCCTGCTGCTTAACTCCTGCTGTGCGACCCAGTTCCTAAGTTTCATGGAAGACAATTTTTCCACAGATGGGGGTGGGGGTGTATGGGAGGGGCAGGCAGAGCTCAGGTGGTAATATGCGACCGGTTCCAAATAGGCCATGGCCCTGGGGGTTGAGAACCACAACTTTAGAGTATGTGATTCATCAGTGTCCTCAAACTTGAGCAACACCTATCCCACCTGGGGTTAAAGTGTCTTGTGCTTTAACTCAGCTCCTTTTTCAATAGTAGTAAGAGAAAGAAGAAAATACCCTTCAACTTTCCCTAGAGGCATATATCCTGATTTTCTTGTTGTTTGTTTTCATTAAGACCACTGTCTTCTAGTTTTTTGTTAAAGTGTCTCTAAAAGAATTTTGAAAAATCTGTATTCTCTGTTACATACTAAATATTTTTTTAACATTTTATTTGGAAATAATTATGGATTCAACAAGAAGTTGCAAAGATCTTGTGTATCCCTTACCTGGTTTCCCCATTGGTTACATCTTGTATAGCTGTAGTGAAATATCAAAACCAGGAAATTAACATTGGTACAATGTGTGTTCATAGTTCTGTTTTATCATATGTATAGATGTGTGTAACCACTACTGCAATCAAGATATAGAACTATTCCATTACCACAAAGATCTTGCTCTTTGCAGTCACATCCTCATCCCTCCGAGTCTCTAGCTCCTGGTAATCGCTAATCTGTTCTTCATCTCTATATTGTCATTTCGAGACATAAATGGAATCATTTAGTATATGATTTAGTATATTGTTTTTTTCACTCAGCATAGTGACCTTGAGAACCATCCAAGTTGATCCTGTGTCCACGTTGTTCCTTTTTTTGCTGATTGGTATACCATATTATGAATGTATCACAGTTTGTTTAACCATTCACCTGTCAGATGACACATTTGTTTCCAGTTTTTCACTATAACAACTAAAGGTGCCATGGATAATCATGTACAGATTTTTGATTGGACATAGTTTTCATTTCTCTGAGATAAATGCCAGAAGTGTAATTGCTGGGTTGTCTGGTAAGTATATATTTAGATTTTTAAGAAATTGCTGAACTATTTTCCAGAGTGGCCAAACCATTTTACATTCCCACCAGCAATGAATGGGAACTAAAACAATTTTGAAAAGTAATCAAGTGCCAGGAATCAATCTACCTGATTTCAGTATATACTATGTAACTACAGTAATCAAGATAATGTGAGACTGACAGAGGGATATTTAGATGAATCAAATTTTCCAGAGTTTGGCCACTCTGGAAAATAGTTCAGCAGTTTCTTAAAAGTCTAAATATATATTTATTATATATACTTGTTTCTCTGCATCTTCATCAGCATTTAGTACTTTTTTTCTGCTTTAGTAGGTGTGTAGTGATAGCCCATGTAGTCTTAATTGCACTTCTCTAATGGTTGCTGATGGTGAACATCTTTTCTTATGCTTGTATGTCATCTGTATATTCTCTTCTGTAAAATGTTTCTTCATGTCTTTTGCCCATTTTCTAATTGCATTGTTTGATTTGTTAATGTTGAGCTTTGAGAGTTCTTAGTATGTTCTAGATTATGAGTCCTTTGTCAGATAATGTGATTTGCAAGTATTTTCTCCCAGTCTATAACTTGTCTTTTCATCCTCTTATCAGATTCTTTCATAGAGCAAAAGTTTTAAATTTTGATGAAGTCCAATTTATTGATTTTTGTTCTTTTGTGGATCATGTTTTTGGAATCATGTCTAAGAACTCTTCTCTGAGTTCTGGGTCCTAAAGATTTTTACTTTTTTGTCCCTAAAAATTTTTTAGTTTTACATTCTGCATTTAAGTCTATGATGTATTTTGAGTTAATTTTTGTATAAGGTATGAGGTTTAGGTCAAGGTTCCTTTTTTTGACCTATGATATCAAATTTGCTATAGCACCACTTGTTGAAAAGACTATCCTTTCTCCATTGAATTGCTTTTGCACCTTCATAAAAACTTTATTGGTCATATTTGTGTGGGGCTATTTCTGGTTTCTCTGTGCTATTTGATTCATCTAAATATCCCTCTGTCAGTCTCACATTATCTTTATTACTGTAGTTACATAGTAAATATTGAAATGAGGTAGATTGATTCCTGACACTTGATTATTTTTCAAAATTGTTTTAGTTCTTCTAGTTCTGTTGCCTTTTCATACAAATGTTAGAATAACTATCGCTATATCTATAAAAAAATCTTTTTGGGATTTTGATAGGAATTTTGTTAAACCTGCATAGTCTTTAGATCTTTTTTTCCCCTTTCATTTGTGTTTTGTAAAAGTTTTCAACATGCAAGTCCTGTGCGTATTTTGTTAGATTTACACGGAAGTGGTGTTTTTGAGCAATTGTGAATGGTATTATATTTTTCATTTTGGTTTCCCTGTATTCATTTCTAGTATACAGAAATACTATTGATTTTTGTGTATTGATCTTTTATACTGCAACCTTGATGAACCTCACTTATTGGTTGTAGCTGATAAGTATTTTTTTTTTTTTTAGAAGGCTGACCTAGGGATGATAAGTATTATTTTGCTTTTGGGTTTTTTTCCTGCTTTTGCTTTTTGTAGATTCCCTGGGATTTCTCTGTGTAAACTGTCAATGACATCTGCAAATATAGATAGCTTTATTTCTTCCTTTCCTATCTGTATGCCTTTTATTTCTTTTACTTGTCTTATCGCCCTGGCTAGAATTTCTTTTACTTGTCTTACTGAATAGCTGTGGTGAGAGCAAACATCTCTGCTTTGTTCTAGGTATTAGTGGGAAAGCATTCAGTGTTTAATCATTGTGTGATGTCTGTTTTATTGGGTTTTTTTCCCCAAAGAACCAGATTTTTCTTTCTTTGATTTTCTCTGTTGTTTTTCTGTTTTAAATTTCATTTATTTCTGTTCTTGTCTTTATTATTTTATCTCCTTTTTTTGCTTTGGGTTTATTTTACTCTTGTTTTTTTAGTTTCCTGAGGTGGGAGCTTGGATTTTTGATTTGAGAATTTTCCTCTTTCCTAACATAAGCATTTAGTGCTATAAATTTCCCTTAGCACCGCTTTCGCTGCTTCCTGCAAATTTTGATAGGTTGTATTTTCATTTTCATTCAGTCCAATATATTTTCATTTTCCCTTGAGATTACCCTTTGATCTATGGATTGCTCAGAAGTGTATTTAATTTGTACATATTTGGAGATTTTCCTGTTATCTTTCTGTTACTGATTTCTACTGTAATTCTAGTGTGTTGAATTCCACTAGAGAACACACTCTGTATGATTTCAGTTCTTTTAAATTTGTTGAGGTTTATCTTACAGCCCAGGTTATGGTCTATAGTGGTATGTTTTATAAAATATACTTGAATATATTACATAACATATAACTTGAAAAGAATGTACATTCTGCTGTTTTGGGGTGAAGTGTTGTATGAATGTTTAGATCTGTTGGTTGCTGGTATTGTTGAATTCTTCTGCATTCTTGCTGATTTTCTGTCTAGTTCTATCAATTATTGAGAGAGGAGAGTTGAAATTTCCAGCTATAATTGTGGAATTGTCTATATCTCCTTTCAGTTTTATCAGTTCTTGCTTCCTATATTTTGAAAAGCTTCATTGTTTTATGCATATGCATTTAGGATTGCTATGTGTTCTTGGTGACTCTTTTATAATGATGAAATGGTCCTCTCTGCCCTTGGTAATTTGCTTTGCTCTGAAATCTACTTTATCTGAGATTAACATAACTGCTCCTGATTTCTTTTTATGTGTATTTTTCTATGCTTTTTTCCTTCTTTTTTTTAATTGACACATAAATAATTGTACATATTTATGGGGTGCAGTGTGGTATTTTGATACATGTATACAATGTGTAATGATGAAATCAGAGTAACTATCGAACCAGTGAAGGTGATATTAAAAAGAAAAAAAAATAAGAGTAAGTAGCATATCCCCCACCTCAAACATTCATTTATCATTTCAAAATTTGTTCTTCTAGCTATTTGAAAATATACAATAAATTGTTGTTAATTATAGTCACCCTATAGTGCTATAGAACACTAGAACTTATTCCTTCTATCGAGTTATGCTTTCGTACCCATTAACCAGTCTTTTCCCTGTCTCCTCCACCCTTCCCTGCTTCTAGTAATCCCTACATGTATTGTTATATTGGAAGTGAATTTCTTACAGATAGCACATAGTTGGATTATGTTTTTAATCCACTCTACCCATCTCTGTCTTTTTAATTGGTGTATTTAGACCATTAACATTTAGTGTAGTTATTAACATGTCAGAACTTAAGTCTTCCATTTTATCTTTTGTGTTTGTGCTCTCTGTTTCCTCTTTTTTGGCCCTCCTTTGGGTTAGTTGTTTTTTTTAGGATTCCATCTTGATTTATTGCTAACATTTTGATTGTATCTCTTTAATAGCTTTTTAATGGTTGCTTTAGGTATTATATATGTATACATAACTTATCACAGCCTACTGCTGGGATTGACATTTTACCAGTTCATTTGGAGCATATAAATCTTAACATCCTTTTGAGTCCGTTTATATGTTCAAGAAAATATAAAACACTAACTTAGCCTTGGTGTACGTTACTTTTACTTGAAGATATGACATTCATTTGACAGAGATAAGGGTTCTTTTCATCTTTGTCAAATTATGCAAAATGTCCCTGAGTCACAGACACAAGACACAAGACACAAGACAGAAGTGATTGACAGAACACACTAATTTCTTTCTCATTTCTCTGAGAATGGTGATAGTATACATTTTGAATTCTAATTTAAGATGCTTCCTAGATTTTGAATTCTAAATAATTTTAGATAAATTACTTAAGGAATCTTAAGCTTTTTACCTGGATGAACTGGCAGTAGCTATTTTCAATATTTATTATCACTGTTTTCATTGGATTCTCCCTCCACTGAGCTTATTAAATAGATGGTATTTACTCTCACTTCCTGAAGTCCTAACATACCATCAGGGCCAAAATGTTTGCTTTTTAATGTTAGGCATTGCCTTTAACAGAAATGTATAGGACTTCACCTTAAGTGTATGGTACCTCCATTAATGGATACTCCCCTGATATCAATATTTCAAATTATTCCTTTGATTGATGTTCTGCATGTTTTAAAATCTCAGGAAAATGCACTGTAGCAAGATTTTAGATGTATAAGAAGTATATCTTTCTCTTGTAAAGTGGAAGAAGGATTATAAAATAGAAGTTAGCTGGGTGTGGTGACGTGCGCCTGTAGTCCTAGCTACTTGGGAAGCTGAGCAAGGAGGATCACTTCAGCCCGAGAGTTGGTGGTTGTAGTGAGTTGTGATCACACCACTGCATTCCAGCCTGGGCGACAGAGTGAGACCCTGTCACAAACAAACAGAAAACACCAAAAAACCCCAAACAACAACAACAACAACAAAAAGTAGAGTTTAGTAAAGGAGAACCAGCATGATGCCATGATTTTGATTTTCTAGTAATTGGTTAGTAG
This sequence comes from Daubentonia madagascariensis, assembly GCA_023783475.1. Classification (NCBI taxonomy): domain Eukaryota; kingdom Metazoa; phylum Chordata; class Mammalia; order Primates; family Daubentoniidae; genus Daubentonia; species Daubentonia madagascariensis. The sequence continues at coordinate 11,651,047 of JAKFHU010000428.1, forward strand.
CTATGGAAATTAAGGATCTGGAAATTGATTCTCTTAAAGCCATTTGGACCCTAGTGTAAAGACTGCTAGATTAAGATGTAATCTTTTATCACCAGGTCTTGAGTCCTTTGTTGTGTAATATTCGTCTGCTTTTTATTTTCATAACTTTTAATTCCCTCAAGGACCTTCATCATTGTGTAGTTATTACTGCTACTTCTTTGTGCTCTCTGTAAGTGAGGGTTCTTTTTCATTCTTACTATTTTCAGTGGAGCGGTAACGATCTCTATTGTATTTAAATGACTAAAACTCAAGGAGAGCAGGAATTTGATGTGTTTTCCTCACCATGGGATGTGTAGAACCTATTATAGTGAATGAATGAAAGAGTAAAGAACAGGATTTCCCTAGCTCATTCCTTAATAAAACTGTTGGTTATAACAGAAATAACCACCTCTGGTTTCCAGTCAGGTATGTAAGTAGCTGGAAAGTTGCCTCTTAATCCTAACAACAAGTAAAAGCTGAACAAACTAAAAAAATCAACCACTCTTCGTATATCCCTAAGAAAATTGTGGTGACAGGCCAAACTGCTGTCCCCAAAATTGGAGAGACAGAAAGGCAGATACAGAGAATTACAACTTACTGAAGCAGAAACCCGTGAGCAGAAACCTTCATGGGAACCAGTGCTAGGATAGGAAAACCTAAGCAGTAATTGATAAATTGTTGGAGGCTTAGTGTGGATAAATCTGAAAGACAAAGACCCCAGGGGGACCCAGTCATAGGATAGTCCCCACACTTTTATGAGTTTTACTTCCATAAGGTCAACTAGGTTCTTTCTGGAGAAAAAAAATCCTTGTACTTCTGGTATGGGGAGAGGAAAAGTAACCATTTTGAAATCTGCCAGAGCAGTATGTTCTTCTTAACAAGGTCTGCCCTAGGTGAAACTGTTTAGCCAGATCCTACTGACCCAGGGAAGGGAAACACCCAACTCCAGCCAGCTTAACTGACCCAGGAAAGGGAAACACCCAACCCCAGCCAGCTTTAGCCTTCCACATAGGAGAGGGAAATACCCAACTTCTGCCCACTCTAACCATCCTGTCCCACCTAAGGGAGATTAGGGAAACTGAGAAGCACTTGTAAAGTTCACAGTTCAGACACAAAGGCTCACTGAAAGACTGAGACCTAATCATAAGACTATAGAACACTTCCCCTCCTCCACCATACTTTACCACTAAAGGCCTATTTACAACAATTCCTTTTATTTAGTACATCCTGTCCAGCTATTAAGAAAAACTTAAAAAGCATACTAAAAGGCAAAAATAGAGTTTGAAGGGATAGAGCAAGTATCCAAACCAGACTCAAAAATGGCAAGGATGCTTACAACAACTATGGTTAATATGCTAAGAACTCTAATGGACAAAGTAGACAGCGTGCAAGAACAGATGAACAATGTAAGCAGAGAGATGGAAATTCTAAGAAAGAAATGTTAGAGATCAAAAATAGTGTAACAAAAATGAATGCCTCTCATGGGCTTATTAGTAGATTGGACATGGCTGAAGAAAGAATCACTGAGCTTGAGGATATCTTAATATAAACCTTCAAAACTGAAAAGGAAAGAGAAAAGGGCTGGAAAAAAAATACCAAACCAAAACAGAATATTGAAGAACTATGGGACTATGAAGGTATAACATATGCCTAATAAGAATACCAGATGGAGAAGGAAAGGGAAAAGAGGCAAGAAATACTTAAAGCAGTAATGACTACATTTTTTTCCCAAGTTAATGTCACACACCAACCACAGATCCAGGGTGCTCAGAGAACACCAAGCAGGTTAAGTGCCTCAAAAAACTACACCTAGGCATATCATATTTAAATTGTGGAAAATCAAAGATAAAGAAAAATCCTTAAAGAAGCCAGAGGGCAAAAACACCATACCTATAGAGGAGTGAAGATAAGAATTACATCTGACTTTTCCTCAGAAACCATTCAAGGAAGAATAGAGTGAGATATTTCAAGGGTTGAGAGAAAAAAACCCTAGCAACCTGTAAGTTTGTACCCTACCAAATTATCCTTCAAAAGTGAAGGAGAAATAAAAGACTTTCTCAGACAAATAAAAATTGAGGGAATTTGTTGCTAGGAGACCTGCCTTGCAAGAAATGTTAAAAAGTTCTTTAGAAAGAAGGAAAATTGCATAAATCTAGGACCTATAAGAGTATTAGAGAAGGAATATGTTAAGGCACAGTAAAAATTTTTCATTTTATTTGTAATTGATTTAACATAATCATTTGTTCAAAATATTATTATCAACAGTGTATTCAATGATGTTTGTTTATGTTTATATGTATGCATACTATGTATAAGTGAAATGAATGACAAGAATGATACAAGTGACGAGAGGGAGGAATTAGGAATGTTTAATGGTACTTGCACTGCCTGTAAAGTGGTTAAGAGTTATTTGAAAGTGGATTTGGATTAGTTTTAAATGTATATTGCAAACTCTAGGGAAACCATTTAAAAAGTTAAAAAAGAAGTATAACCAATATGCTAAGAAAAGAGAAAATGGAATCATATAAAATGCTCTGCTAAAACCACATCAGGCAGAAAAAGAGTGGAAGACAAAAATAGGAACAAAGAACAGAGGTAACAAATGGAAAACAGCTGCAAATACAGTACCTACTAATCCAACTATATCAAGGACCACTTTAAATGTTAGTGCTCTAAAGATACCAATCAAAAGAGTGTCAGAGTGAATGAAAAATCAAGACTCAACTTTATGTTGTCTATAGGAAACCTACTTTAAATATAAAGACACAGATTAAAAGTAAATGAATGGAGAAAAATATGCTATCCTAACACTGATCAAAAGAAAGCATGAGTAGCTATGTTAATTACAGACAGAACAGACTTCAGAGCAAGGAAAGTTATCAGGAATAAAGAGGGGCATTGCATAATGATAAAGGGATAAATTCTCCAAGATGACATAACAGTCCTAAATATTTATGTAGCTAACAATGGATCACCAAAGTATGTGAGGCAAAAATGGATAGAACTGCGAGGAGGAATAGATGAATCTACTGTTATACTGAAGGCTTCAACACCTTATTATCAGAAATCGACAGGTCCGGCAGGCAGAAAATCGGTAAGGACATAGCTGAACTCAACAACACCATCAGTCAACTTGATATAATTGACACCATCAGTCAACTTGATATAATTGATATAAAAGACTGCTTTATCCAACAACAGCAGAATACATATTCTCAAGTTCACATGGAACACTCACCAAGATAGACTTCGTTCTAGGCCATAAAACACACCTTAACAGATTTACAAGAGTAGAAGTCAGACAATGTCTGCTCTCAGACCACCGTGGAATTAAACTAGAAATCAGTAACAGAAAGATAACTGGAAAATCCCCAAATACTTGGAGATTAAACAACACACCAAAATGACACATGGGTCAAAGAAGAAATCTCAAGGGATATTTAAAAATATTTTGAGCTAAATGAAAATGAAAATACAACTTACCAAAATTTGTGGGATGCAGCAAAAGTGGTGCCTAGCGGGAAATTTATGGCATGATATCATATATTAGAAAAGAATAAAGATCTAAAATCAGTAATCTAAGTCTCTACCTTAGGAAACTACAAAAATAAGAGAAAATTAAATCCAAAGCAGAAGAGAAGAAATATTAAAGAAGAAATCAGTGGAGTAGAAAATAGGAAATCAGTAGAGAAAATTAACAAAAACCAAAAGGTGTTTCTTTGAAAAGATCAGTAACATTGATAAGGTTCCAGTTAGGCTATCTAAGGAAAAAAAAAGATACAAATTACTAACGTCAGACACAAAAGAAGAGACATCATTACAGGTTACATGGGTTGCAAAAGGATAATAAAATAATATTATGAACAACTCTGTGCTCAAAACTTCAGTAACCTAAATGAAATGGACCAATTCTTTGAAAGATGCAATCTGCCCATGAGTCATACAGGAAGAAATAGGCAATCTGAATAGGCCTGTATCTATTAAAGAAACTGAATCAACAATTAATAATAACCAAAATAGAAAGCACCAGGCCTACATGGGTTCACTGGTGAATTCTAATTCTACCAAACATATCAGGATGAAATTATACTTCTACTTTACAGTCCCTTTGACAAGATAGAAACAAAGGGAATACTTCCTAATTCATTCTGTGAGGCCAGTATTACCCTAAATCCAAAACCAGACAAAGACAGTACAGGAAAAGAAAACTACAGACCAGTATCTCTTACGAACATAGATATAAAAGTCTTCAACAAAATATTAGCAAATCAAATTAAACAATGTGTAAAATAAACTGTATGCTATGATCAAATGGGATTTAGCTCAGGCATGCAAGGCTGATTCACCATTTGAAAATTGATTAAAATTGATTAATGGAATCCACCACATCAACTGGCTTAAGAAGAAAAATCATGTGATCCTATCAGTAGATGAAGAAACATTTGACAGAATCTAACACCCATTTATGATAAAAATTCTGTAAAATAGAAATAGAGGGGAACTTCTTCAACTTGAGAAAGAGCATCTACAAAAAACCTACAGCTCAGCAAAGGGGAGACAAAAATTTTCTAAAATCAGATTTTGGTGATAGTTGTGCAACTCTAAATATAATAAAAAACACTGAATTATAACTTTAAAATGAATGAGTCATATAGTATGTGAATTGTGCTTCATAGTTGTTAATAAAGAAAAAAAAAAGAGGTAAGGGGACATGGCAGCCTAATGCGTTACCTGATCCTAGACTGGATTCTGTCCTAAAAAAATAAATGCAGGAAAGAGCATCACTGAGTTAGCTTGCGGTGTTGAGTTACAAATGGAAGATTAAATAAAAGTATTACATGAATGTGAAGTGGGAAAAAAAAAAACTACAGCTAACATCATACTTAATGGTGAGAATCTGGAAGCTTAAGATTCCCACTAAGATCAGGAGCAAGGTAAAGATATCCTCTTTTGCCACTCCTTTTCAGCGTCGTATTGGAAGTCTTAGCTAATGCAATAAGAAAATGACAAGTATACTGATTGGGGAAAAAAAGAAGTAAAACTCCTCGCAGGTGATATGGTCTATGTAGAAAATCCAAGAGAATTGACCAAACAACAACAACAAAAACAAACAAAAAAACCCAAATTGGAACCAATAAGCAATTATAACAAGGTACCAGGATACATGGTTAATATGTAAGAGTAAATCATGTTCTTATATACCATCACTGAACAAGTGGAATTTTAAATTTAAAAGCAATACCATCACATTAGCATTTTCCCGACTAAACACTTAGGTATAAATCTAACAAAATACATACAAAATCTACATGAGGAAAATTTCAAAACTCTGATGAAAGAAATCAAACAACTAAATAAGAGATGTTCATGGATAGGAAGACTATTGTCAGGATGTCAGTTCTTCCCAACTTGATGTATAGATTCAATGCAATCTCAATCAAAATCATAGTTATTTTGTGGATATCAACAAACTGATTCTGAAGTTTATATGGAGAGGCAAAAGATGCAGAATAGCCAATTCAAAATTGAATGAAAAGAACAACATTGGAGGTATAACACTGCCTGACTTCAAGACTTACTATACAACTACAGAAATCAAGCAGTGTGCTGTTGGTGAAAGAATAGACAAATAGATCAGTGGAACAGAATAGGGTGTACAGAAATAGACCCACATAAATACAGTCATATGTTGCTTAATGACAGATATGTTCTGAGATGATAAATGCATTAAGTGATTTTTTTCACTGTTAGAATGTCTTAGAGTGTATTTACACAAACCTAGATGGTATAGCCGCCTACACACCTAGGCTATATCATATAGGCTGTTGCCCCTAGGCTACAAACCTGTACAACATATTATTGTACTGAATACTGTAGACAGTTGTAACACAATGGTATTTGTGTATCTAAATATATCTAAACATAGAAAAGGTACAGTAAAAATATGGTATAAAAGATTAAAAATGCTAGGTACACTGGTATAGGGCACTTACCATTAATGGAGCTTGCAGGACTGGAAGTTGCTCTGGACGAGTCAATGAGTGAGTGGTGAGTGAATGTGAAGGACTAGGACATTACTTTACACTACTGTAGGCTTTATATACCCTGTACACTTAGGCTACACTACATTTATTTAAAAAAAATAAAGTCATTGTGCTACAATGTTTTGATGGCTGCAAAGCTATAAAGTCACTAGGTGATAGGAATTTTTCAGCTTCATTATAATATTATGGGACCACTGGCCTGTATATGGTCCATCATTGACTGAAACATTATTATTTTGCGTCACATGACTGTATAGTCAACTGATGGTTGACAAAGGAGCAAAGGCAATACAGTGGAGAAAAGAATCTTTTTAGCATATGGTGCTGGAACAACTGAATATCTACATGCAAAAAAAAAATGAATCTAGACAGACCTTTCACCCTTAATAAAAATTAACTCAAAATGGATCATAGACCTAAATGTAAAATGAAAAAGTATAAAAGTCGTAGAAGATAACGCGGGAGAAAATCTAGATAAACTTGGGTTTGGCAATGAGTTTTTATTCACAACACCAAAGGTATGCTTCATGATAGAACAAGTTGATAAGCTGGAGTTTATTAAAATTAAAAATTTCTGCTCTGCAAAAGATACTCGTCAAGAGAATGAAATGACAAACCAGAGACTAGAAGATATTTGCAAAAGACATACCTGATAAAGGACTGTTAGCCAGAATATACAAAGGACTCTTAAAACTCAACAAAAAGAGAACCAACAACCCATTAGAAAATGGGCCAGATGCCTTACCAAAGAAGATACACAGATGGCAAATAAACATATGGAAAGGTGCTCCACATTATGTCATCATGGAAATGCAAATTAAAATGGGATACCACTACATATATATTCAAAGAGTGAAAATCCAGAATACCGACTGTACCCAATGCTGGTGAGGAAGTGGAGCAGCAGAACTCTCATTCCTTGTTGGTTAGAATGCAAAATGGTACAGCCTCTTTTAAAGGCTGATTGGCAGCTTCTTACACAACTAAACATGTTCTTATCATATGATCCAGCAATCTAGGAGTTGGAAGTTTATGTCCATACAAAAACGTTCACGTGGGTGTTTATAACATCTTTTTTTTTTTTAATTGCTAACACTTGGAAGCAACCAAGATGTCTTTCATTAAGTGAGTAGATAGATAAACTATGGTACATCCAGACAGTGGAATATTACTCAGTGCCAAGAAGAAATTAGCTATCAAGCCATGAAAAGACATAGAGGAACCTTAAATGCATATTACTAAGTGAAAGAAACCAATCTGAAAATACTACATATTGTGTGATTTCAACTTTATGACATTCTAGAAAAGGCAAAATTATGAAGACAATAAAAAGATGAGTCGTTCTAGACGTTAGGAGGGAGGGATGTATATGCAGAGCATAGAGGGTTTTTAGGGCATTGATACTAATCTGTATGAGACAATGGTGGATATATGTCATTAGAAGTTTGTCCAAATCCATAAAACGTATAGTACCAAGAGTGAATCCTAATGAAAACTGTACATTTTGGGTGATAAGGATTTGTCAGTGTAGGTTCATCAATTGTAATAAATGTACCACTCTGGTAGGGGATGTTGAATATGGGGAAGGCTGTGTATGTGTGAAGGCAGGGGGTGTATGGGAAATCTCTGTGCCTTGCACTCTTGTTTTGCTGTGAACCTAAACAGTTCTATTAAATTAGAAAAGGTAAAAACCAAATAAATGTAAAATCTTTTATTTTTGTTAATCGATATTTAAGTACCAATTAACAAAATAGAAAGGTAATTAAAATGCTTTTAATATTGTGTCAAGAAGTCTTGACATTTCTGAGAATTTTAATTGTTAATAAAAGAATTAATAGCCATGATTAGACTGTGTCATTAAAATCATACTAGATAAATAGGATAATAAAATCTCCTACCTCATAGGGATGCTGTGAGGATTGAATTAATACAAGTAAAGCATTTAAAACAGGGCTTTACAAGTAGTAAAGTACTTGGTAATTATTAATTAATAATTGAGGCCGGATGCAGTGGCCCACACCTGTAATCCTAGCACTTTGGGAGGGAGGATTGCTTGAGGCCAGGAGTTTGAGACCAGCCTGAGCAACACAGCAAGACCTCCTCTCTACAAAAAGTTAAAAAAAAAATTAGCTGAGTGTGGTGGCTCGTGCCTGTAATCCAAGCTACTGGGGAGGCTGAGGAGGGAGGATCGCTTGAGCCCCAGGAGTCCAGGAGTTGGAGGTTGCAGTGAACTATGATTGTGCCACTGCACTCCTGCCTGGGCGATCAAGAGTCCATCTCTTAAAAAAATAATAAGTAAGTAGGAATTTTGTTGAGACTGACTTTTTCCTCATTGTTCTGCATGGTGGGCCCCTGATGGTCAGTTGATTATTTCATCCATCCGTAGGGAAGCTAGCTGGTGGCCCAGGACAGTCCTCCCTTGGGGCCTTGCAAAAGTGCCCTGAAATTTCTCTCCAGGAACTTTCTCTCAGCTTCCTTCCCAGAGCATCAGAATAGCTAGTGTATTGCAGTGGTGCAATATTATATTCACACTGCAAGTGGTGAGGTTTAAAATGGGCTCTGCCTTCTAGCCCTGATTGAGAGCAAATTGCATTACCTTTTATTTTCTTTGCCCGTCTCATCTCAGAGAATGCCTTTTCTCATCCACTTTTCCATTCTGAGCAGCCACACTGTACTTCTTTTACTTCCATACAAATGTCATATTCTCACCTATGCCTGGCTCATTGAACATACTGTTCACTTTTGGACAAAACATGTTCTTTGTCACCTCTGTCCTCTTTATTTGGCTGGATCATACACATGCTTGCATTAAATGCTCCTCTTTTAGGAGAACATTTTCTAATTCCCAGCAGACTTGTTTGTATGTCTATCATGCTTTTCCTTCACACCATCATGATTTTTCAAACTTTTCATCCCATTTACTCTTGCTCTACAGACTGAGTTGCCAGAGGGCTTGATGGGACCTTACCTGTTTATTGTCACATTCCCAATTCTTGGCACATAGAGGAGGCTTCCAATAAATGTTCTGTACATGGATGAAAAAAAAGTACTGGAAGTAATGTTACTTAGAATTTGGTTAGCATTATTTCAGCAACTGCCCTTGTTTTACAGAATTTTTATTTTATTTTTTCCTGTAAAGCTGCTGAAACTTAGAAGCTGATTCTGTCACATGTATTATGCATTTGGAAAATTCTACAGTTCTCTTAAGATGAATCTCTAGAACTTGGTGAGTTTCGCTAGATACCTTCAATCTTCAATTTGAGCTCAGAGGTATGCCTTTTTGTTTGTTTGTTTTCCTTAATCATGGGTCGTGATCTGCAACTTTCCTTGGCAGCTTTTATTTATCTTTAAAACGTGAGGAGTGCAAGAGTTATTCACTGGGAAAAATAATTGAAATCTAGATGTATTTTATTTTTAGCAGTTACTGAAATTTCTCAAAATTACTGCTCAGAAGTAAGAATTGTAACTTCTTGTCTTTTTCTGAGATAAAGGAAGGTGATTTGCAAATGACTGAAAGTGGAATAAGAATTATTTCCTGTCAAGTTTTAGGTTTAGAGATAAAGTATCAGTTGACAGAGGTAAAGAAAGGCCAGTCATCTACGGTAGCTTGGTTTACAAGCAGGGCTTCATCAGGGGTTTGCACACTACCAAACTTGTGTGCCTACTTTTGTATGATCCATGATCTAAGAGTGATGTTTGCATTTTTAAATGGTTGGAAAAAATCTCAAGGAAGAATACTAATTTATGACATGTGAAAGTTGTATGAAATTTAGATTTCAGTGTTCATGAATGAAGCTTTGCTGGAATATAGCCACTCCTCTTTTTTCTGTATTGTCTGTAACTGCTTTCAGGCTATAGTTGGCAGTTAGTACAGCCATGTGTGGTCCATCATTGACAGTCAATGATGGACCATGTATATGTGATATACGTCCCATAAGATTATAATGGAGCTGGAGAATTCCTATCGCCTAGTGACATCATAGCCATTGTGACATTGTACCACAACACATTACCTCTTCTATGTTTAGATACACAAATACTTACCATTGTGTTACTCTTACTTATAGTACGCAGTACAGTAACATGCTATACAGCTTTGTAGCTAAGGAGCAATAGGCTATACCATATAGCCTAGGTGTTTAGTAGGCTATACCACTTAGGTTTGTGTAAGTAAGCTCTGTGATGTTAGCACAATGATAAGTTGCTGAACACCACATTTCACAGAATATGTACCCCCATGGTTAAGCGAGGCATGAGTGTAGTTACAGCAAAAACCTTAGGCCCCAGAAAGCAAAAAATACATACTGTGTCAGAGAATAAGTTAGCTGACCCCTGCTCTACATAGTTAGAGAAGTATTTATAGATTGAGTGCTAGGGTTGAAGACATGAGTTGGGGAAAATTACAGGGAGGTAGGAGTCGGTGCCAATTCTCAGTGACTTAGTTGTACTTTTTTCTTTCCTTGAAAGTATAACTCATACTAATTGTTTAACCTGTGTTGCTGTTTTGAAATAGAAAAATAAACCAGGAGAAATGGATTCTCCTATTATCTTTCTTCTAAAATGAATGTAAATAGGAATATGTAGAAAGAAAATTAGTATGGTACTCTCAGTTTTTACTGGGTTTTAGTGTTATCATAATATCTTAAGCACCCAAAAGACTATATGTACCTTGTATACAGTTTCTGAGTTTTTTCTAATGTGTGGAGATTACCTGTTTTTATTTTTTTAAGCGAAAGTACGGATATATTATTTGGGAACTAGTTGATGACTGACTCAGTGAAACAAAATTAGTACATTGGGGATGAAGGTACACTGTCCCTTTGGAGTCAATGGATAGGCTTTGAGGATATTGTTAAGGAACTCTTCTATAGTCAGACACAGGCAGGTTAAGCACTATATTAGGAGCTACAAGACCGTGATTTTACTGTTTACCTTTCTTGTCCCTCTAGAAGAGTGGTCCCCAACCTCTTTGGCACCAGGGACCATTTTAATTGAAGACAATTTTTCCAGGTACTGGGGTTGGGGGGGCTTAGGGGGGAAGGTGGAGCTCTGTGGCCTGGTCCCTTAACAGGCTGTGTACTGGTACCGGTGTGCGGCCTGGGGGTTGGGGACTGTAGCTCTAGAACACTTAGTAGTTATGTGACCTGGGGCACATTACCGCTCTGAATCCAGTTCCTTCATTTGCAAAATAGGGAAAAATAATACCTTTCCTGTCTGAAAGCAGGAGTCTTGGTGGTTTGCTAAATTATAAGTTTCATAAGAGTGGGTACCATGCTTTCTTTGTTCACCACTGGATCCCTCACAGCTAGCATAAATAAGCCTGGCACATAGTTGGCACACAGTAAATGTTTGTTGAGAGAAAGAACAAAGTATGTTCTGGTACCAGTATCTATTATATTTATGCATGATCACAGTACTTCTATTTTCTTTAAAGGGTTGCTTGTTGGGATTGTGTGTTTTTGTTAACTGGAGGAGAGAATTTTGATGAAAGCAGTAATTTTCTCTATATCCATTCTTTACAGATAGCCATCAAATCATTGGCCAGATTTATTTGTATAAATTGATGATATGATGTTATTTTTTGAAATCTTAAGAGACAAGATAAACCATTAATCTAAGAATTGCCAATCTCAAAGAAATCTAGAAGCCTCCTCATTATAAAGCTTCAAAATGTATAGACTGTATACCTACCAAAAGCCACTTTTGGATAGTAAGATTTACATATTTTTATCAAAGTCTTCTGAACTTTTCCCAACTCTTCCACTAAACTTCTTTTTTTTTTTTTAATGGAACTTCTCTATATAGTTTAAGAACTCAACTTTTAAAATCTTTTCTTGCAGGATACCATGTAAAGATAAGATGGTTTAAAAGGTATTCCCAGCTACTCAGGAGGCTGAGGCGGCAGGATCGCTTTAGCCCAGCCTGGGCAACGTAGCAAGACCCAGTCTCAAAAAAAACCAGAACTAAAGATACTTAGTGGAGGAAACCTGTTCCAGATTAAAGGAGTCTGGGTAGATATGACAGCTAAATGTAGTGCATGACCCTGGACTGGGTTCTATACTGGAGGAGGAAACAAGTCCTAGAGGACATTTTTTGCTCAATAAAAATTGGAAAATAGGCATTACATTAAAATATTTTATAATTGTTAAATGTCCTAAAGTTAGTAATTATACTGTGGTTATTCAAGAGAATGTCTTTGTTCTTAGGAGGTACAATTGAAGTATTTAGAGGTAAAAGGACATGATATATGCATCTTACTCTCCAGATGGTTCAGAAAAAGTTTATGTATATGTGATAAAGAAAATAATGTAAAATGTTGACAGTTGGTGAATCTGGATAAAGCATGTACAGGAATTCTTTAACTTTCCTGGATGTTTGAGTGATTTCCATGTAAAAAAGTTTAAAGAAACATCTTTAGCAGCTATATGTAAAACTGGAAATTATGTCCAATTACTGTTACTTTTAAATTAACATTTACTTCCATTAAAAATGCACTTACAGTCTTTGTGTTTTCTTTTTCAAACTGCTTTCACACATATTCTGTTTACATGATGGTACTGTTATTGAGCAGAATTTTTTTATTGGGTGGTTTATGTGGTCAACAGTGTAGATGCCTTGTTCTGTGATTCTTTACTAGATTTAATGAGTTTATAACTTACGAATATTTTATAAAATAAGTTAAATTATTTTATAAGACTGTGGTGATAAAATGAAATACAGCTTTGCAAATGTAAAAAATGCTATGCAAAGATAAGGTCTTTGTACTGGCAGTGTTTTTCCTAATTGTCTCATTAGTTTTTTCAAGCATAAGGTTATAGTTAACTAACAACTAATGTCATTTGGAACCTTAAAAATTCTAGGTACAACTTAATAAATTTTTATCTATTCTGTACTTTAATGTAATGTTCTCTTCAGCTAGTTTCATTAAAAATCTATTAAATATTCCCTTAGCTCCATAAAAATGCATTGTTTAAAAGTGGGTCTGATTTTAGTATCATATGTTTGTCAGATTTTGAAGGAAATTCAAGAATAAGGATCTATTTCTCTGTTTCTCAGAATGGTATTAATAGTTGCAGACTTTTTTTGAGCATTTACTTTGTTCTAGGCATTATATTCTAAGCACTTTACATTTTAATAATTTATTTCATTCTCATAAAAACCTTATGGTGACACATTGCCTTGATTTGTTGAGTGTTTTCGATTCTAGCTAAAACTAAGCTTGGATGCTAAGTCTCAGAAGCCCCAAGTTTTTTTAACCTCTTTTTGCCAGATAGATACTGTGGAAATTAGTGATCTGGAACATAATATAGAAAAATTGATCATTTATATTTACATTAAAAAAATCTGCCAATTTAGAATTTTCTAGTTTGTGTATAATGGATAGCTTTAGCTTCAAGTTAGACTTCCTGTTGCCCTTATGATGTGCGAAGGATCCACATACCAAGACAATTCTTTAGTAATAGTGTTGAGAAAGGAAGTGAATATGACTTCTAGTACCCAAGTAAGAGGCAGACTGATGTGTAGGAACTTAGCTTTACTAGACTTTTAAATTTTATGGACAAGTGATGTAACAACAACAAAAAATTAAATTAAAAAAATCAAGGGACTGATATGGTATTGCTAACTTTTTTTTTTACTTTCTTGTTGAATTATAACACACATATTATAAAGTACATAAATCCTAAGTGTCATTTTGATGAATTTTTATGAAGTCAACACCTGTTTAACCATTATCAAGAACAAGATGTAGGACATTGTCATCAACCCAGGAGCCTCCTTCATGCCCCCTGACAGTTATTACACACTTTCAAAGGTAACTAGTTATTGTGACTTCATTCACTATTCATTTAGTGTTGTTTATTTTTGAGTTCTGTATCTGGCTTTTTAAAATCTTGTTTATGAGTTATTCATGTTGATGCATGTGGCAGTTGTTCATCTTTTCTTTTATTGGTGTGAAATACCTCATTGTATGGATATGTCACAATTTATTTATCCATTCTACTTTGATGAACATTTGGGTTGTGTCCAGTTTTTGGCTATTATGAATAATACTGCAAGAACATTCTTGAGCATGTCTTTTGGTCCATATATATATATACACATTTCTATTTGGTAAACACCTAAGAGTGAAATTGCTGGGTCATAGGGTATTTGGCTGTTTAGCTTTAGTAGATTCTCCTAGTTTTCCAAAGTGGTTAAATCAATTTACATTTTCATCAGCAGTGTATGAGAGTTCTCATTGCTCTACATCCTCACCAACACTTGAAATTATTAGTGTTTTTAATTTTAGCTCTTTTGGTGCATATGTAGTGAAAATGTATTGTAGTTTTTATTTATAATTCCCTGATGACTTAAAAGGTTTAGCACATTTTCAAATGCCTGTTCACCATTTGAATATCCTCTTTTGAGAAATGCCTGTTTATGTTTTTTGCCCATTTTTCTATTGGGTTCTTGATTACCCCAGAAATAGATAATTTCAGTTGTTTGTTAGATTAAGTATTAAAGCTATCTTTCCTAGTCTTTGGCTTGCTTCTTCACTCTTTTAATAGCGTGTCTTGATTAAGACAATTTCTTAATTTTAATAAAGCCTGTTTTATCAAATTATTCTTTTATGGTTAGTGCTTTTGTGTTTTGTATAAGAAATCTTTGCCAAGAAGATATTCTTCCATGTTTTCTTCTATAAACTTGACTGCTTTAACCATTGCATTTAGGTTTATGGTATGTGGTAGCCTTCATGGTTCATTTTATGTTCCATGTGGAAATCCAGTTTCAGTAGTATAATATTTATTGGTAAGACTATACTTCTTTACTATAATGCAGTAGTGCTTTTGTTGTAATTCAGGTGGCTCTTTATTTGTAAATTTATTTTTGGACTTTATTCTGTTCCATTGGTTTTGTGTCAGTGCTATACTCTTTTAGTTATTGTAGCTTTATAATCAGTCTTGATATCTGATAGTTTAAATCCTCTAACTTTTTTCTTCAAAATCACCTTGGTTTTTCTTGATCCTTTGAATTTCAGTAAAAATTTTGCACTTAGCTTGTCTGCAACCCCCCACCCAAACCTGCTGGGATTTTGACTAGCTTAATATAGAATCTATATAATCTATAGAATAATTTTGATATATTGGACATCTTTCAATATGAGACTTGTAATACATTAATGAGGTTATATATCTTCATATATTTAGACCTTTTATAATTTCTCTCAGAATGTTTTGTTATTTTGTGTGTAGAAGTCTTACACATCTTTTGAAAACTTTTTAAGGTATGGTGATGTGGTTACGTTTTTTAAAAGTCCTTGTAATTTATACATACATACTGGACTATTTACAAATGACATGATATAGCACTTGAGATTTGCTTCTAGTAGTCCAAAAGGATGGGGAGGAATGGGAAGGGGCATTATAGATGAAACAAGATTAGCCATGAGTTGGTAATTGTTGAAACTGCGTGATAGATATATAGGATTAATTGTATTATTCTTTTTACTTTGTAATTTCCCATAAAAATAGGTTTTAAAAAGTAATGATTGTAGTAGATTGAAATGCACAAATATATAAGAGTCCAATAATTCATAATTCTTTTAAAAAACCCTCATAGACACCAATTCATTATTCTTAAAATAATTTGTAAATGAAAAGAAAAAAGCCAACCATTTATTTATCTTTTTCTGTACAGATTATATTCCAGGATTACCAAATAGTTAAGAGGGATAGCTTATCTTTGGAAGAATCATGGCTATTAAGAAATGCTGGAGAATGATAGGCTTAGAAACTCACCACAGTGCAAGCCCTAATGAAATAATGAATCGAGATAATGATCAGTCATGACTACTAAAGCTATTTAGGTGAAAATTAGTTGGGAATTGGATAAAATATAATGGATAGTCCAAAATGGAGTAAGCCTATCTCTGTTTAGAACTAAAAACTCTGGGTAGAATACAAAAAGCAACTATCTGAGGACTGAAAAGTAAACAGTAGAAGGGAAATTGAGAAGGGAAGTCAAAACTTGAAAATAGCTTACATAGTGGTAGGTCTACAATTTTTTTTACCTTTCTGTGACCCAGCTTTAACTGAATGGTAGGCTGGATTGTGGAACTACATATTGGTTGCAGCCCTTAGCAAAAACTCTAAGAGAACCCCTTATTTCCAGCCATAGGACAAGGAAATGGGTCCCATTCTTTTCTTTTTCTCTCCCAGCCCTGCAACCACGCCCACTTGTAAAGTTACATTGTCATAATGGCACAAGCACTTAAAACCCCAAGAGAAAACCATCTCTCTGGCCAGAGGAATTGGGAAAGAGGCCACTGGAAGCTGGAGCATGCTTTGGAAATCCCAGAGAGAAGAGTTAATATGGGAGGTAATTCCTTAATTGTGTGTATGAACTCACAAAGATCCTACCTCATCCATGTGCTGCTGCACATGCGTGGAACAGACCCAAAGAAACACAGCAAAGACTTAGAGAACTGAACTATGTTATAAATCACTGCTCAAATCCCAGACTTGTCCCTAAGTGATGCATGCAGAGGATAAACTTAAGCAGCATAGTAAAGGCTTTGAAAACTAAACTGACGTTGGAACCACTACCCAAAGAAGGCAAGACAGAACTTGCAGTCTAAACTTAAACAAAAAAAATCAAATTCTCCAGAGGATGTTAATAGAGCCTAGAGTCTCACAACCTAATATCCAGAATGTCCAGGATATAATCCAAACTTACTTGACATACAAAAAAACAGGAAAATTTAAACATGTTTTAAGGGAAAAGACAATAAGCAGGTGCCAACCCTCAGATGATGCAGATGATGGAATTATAATAAAAAGACCTTAAAGTAACTCATGCTCATGAGGTAAAAGCAAATACTCCCGAAATGAGTGGGGGAAATCGTTTTTCTCTGAAAAATAGAAAGTATAAAAAAGAATCAAATGGAAATTTCGGAACTGAAAAATACAATATATGAAATGCAGATTTACTGCATGGGCTCAATAGGAGAATGTAGATGACAGAAAAAGGAGTCAGTGAACATGAAGATAAGTAGAAATCTTGTTATATCTTGTGTCTTCTGTATCAAAGGTATGTGTCTGTTCTGTCCATGTTGCACTCTGTGAAACCTGGTCACAGGCCTTCTGTGTGATGAACTAGTGTGCTATCTACACATCCTTATTTACCCTGTAATCTCTCCTACTTATGTGCTGCAGTGATCTGTGTGCAGTTTGAGCCCTATCTTTGCCACTCCACAGATTCAAGTAGGGTCTTGGCCTTCCATTTTCCCAGACCTTGTCATTTCAGGATAAGGATCAAACAGTGGTTTAAACTAATAATAATTAATCAGCTAAGGGACTAAATATGCCTATGTATATTTTTAAATTTGAAAGCTTTGAAAGTAAGTAGGGACAGAGATAAATGGAAATGGATAACATGTATAAATCATGTATTGCAAAATCTTACAGTTTAAAGGGAGTAAATTTTATCCTAAAGATAAACTTAGATATAATGATTATTTTAGTGAAGGTGAAATGCTTTATGGTAGTTTTTTTCTGAATAATCTGTAGTTCAGGATGCATCTAAACTTATTCGAACTAGTTTTCAGATGGTCGTGAACTTGTTTGGCCTACTTGGCTGTACAAAAGCAATCTCGCAGTTTACCCAAGGTCAAAACAACTGTCTTTTTGAAGGAAATGATTACTGCAAAAAGTTAGAGGAAAACTAATATCTTTGAAAATGGGTATATTTTTGGTGGTATATTAAGTGGCTCTGGTGGCTTCATTGATGTAGTATATATGGCAAAACATTGTCATTATATTTATATATATTAGTTGCATGTTATTAAATATCTCATGTACTCTAACTCTAAGCCTAGCATAATATTTTTCATAGTATTACTTGATAATCATATTTCCTAACAGGTCCCTGGAAGATTTATGATACTAATGAAATTCTATAATTCTTTTAGGTTGATATAATTTTCTCTGTATATATCTTTTCTAGAGACCCATCTCAGAAATTTACTTATATTTGGCTTTTTAAAATAGTAGACTGTTCCACAAACTCTAGGATTTAATTCGTCTTGTTTGAATATCTGTTTGGTACATGTAAATTATATCATTTTTGTATATAGTATAGCAATAAACAGTTTCCAAAAGAGAAATTATGCTCATATTCATTTGGACATGTTGGGACATGAGCTGTCCCAACAACAAAAAAAAGGAAAAAAAGTATACTAACATATTTTGCCATTCAGAAGAACATCCATAGAGCCTGTTGCTACCATATAGCAATAAAGTTAGACTTTAGTTGATCTCATGCAGCCTGAATTATCCACTTTATTTTTCAATTCCCTTGAAGAAACATGAAAGGGAAAGACAGTTCAGAAGTTTAGCAGTTACTGGCATGGGCGTGTAGTCTTTTATCTATCAATAGATGAAATTATTCTTTGACATTTCATCTTCCCCGCAAAATATTTAATTTCTTCTTTACCAAAAGGAGACTTCTTGGTTCACGATATGTGGTAGGCAGAATAATGACCCTCTAAAGATGTTCATGTCCTGATGCTCAGAACCTGTGACTGTGTTAAGTACATGGCAAGGAATAATTAAAGTCATTAATCAACCTTAAAATAGGGAGATTATCCTGTATTATCTGGGTGGGCTTTGTAATTATTTTATTATTAAAAATAATTATTATATTAAGAAGACATTTATGATCTGGGCACAGTGGCTTGTGCCTGTAATCCCAGCAACTTGAGAGGCTGAAGTGGGAGGATTGCTTGAGCCCAAGAGTTCAAGACCAGCCTGGGCAACATAGTGAGACCTCCTCCCAAAAAAAAAAAAACAAAAAGAAATAAAAATTAGCCGGATACACAATGATGCATGCCTGTAGTCCCAGGTACTCAGGAGGCTCTCTTGAGCCCAAGAATTCAAGGCTGCAGTGAGCTGTGATCATACCATTGTACTTCATCCTAGGTGACAGAGCCAGACCCTGTCTCTAAAAAAAAAAAAGAGAGATGTTTATGTTGGTAACATGTTGGGCACTGATGGGCAGGCTTTTGTTTGCCCAGGGATCTTTATTTTCTACTTCATAGGAATGGTGACATGATTAGTATAGCTAGAGAATAGGGAATACATGCACAGTGAGGATAGAATGGGAGATGAGGCTGGAGAAATAAACTAAAGCTAGAAAGGAAAATAGGTGTCTTGTGATAAAATAAGTAATCTTCAGAAGCATTGGTTTTGCCTCAAAAAGTTCTTTATTATTTGCATTACGCATGCCTGTGTTAGTGAATACTATAAATTGGAATTTTAAGAAGGTTTTTCTTTTCTTTGACACAGAGTCTTGCTCTGTCACCTCGGCTAGAGTGCCATGGCATCAGCCTAGCTCACAGCAACCTTAAACTCCTGGGTTCAGGCGATCCTCCTGTGTCAGCCTCCCGAGTAGCTGGGACTACAGTTGCCCACCACCACGCCCAGCTATTTTTAGTAGAGACGGGGTCTCACTCTTACTCAGGGCTCAGGCTGGTCTTGAACTCCTGAGCTCAAGTGATCCTCCTGTCTTGGTCTCCCAGAGTGTTAAGATTACAGGCGTGAGCCACCGCACCCAGCCAAGAAGTTTTTATTGTCAGCACAACCTGAGCTAAATTAGAGTCATAAGCAACCATTCCATTTTGCCACAGAATGGCTCCTGAAATGGCTTCTCTGTAAGATAAATGTACATAGGACTCAGTGGCAAAAAGGAAGGCTAGAGTTTAGACAAACACGGAAAAGAATTAAATGTTTCTGATAGAGGATGATGAACAACCTAACCAATCATAGACTGTCACTATATTTGGTTTTCCTGACCATCTCAAATAAACTTGATTTGCTCCTTTGTGCCTTTACTGGGATGAGAAACTGAGGTCCCAGCAAGAATTAGGAAGCTGAGACAGTTTTTCCCCCCTTTAAAGGCCAAACATAAATAAATTAGAGCTACAGTGCCAGTTTTTTTTTTTTAAAAGCTCATGTTTTTGTCTTCTGGCATCAAATGGATCACATGTTATCCCAGCTTGTGTGAGAGAGAAAGGGAAAGGTAAGGTGCTTAAAATTGAGAATATGGAGGAGTGTGTGATTACTGGTAATGGTGAGTTCTAGAGTAACACTAGGGGAATGAGTGGGAGGTAGGGTGGAGCACAAAATTGTTGCAGAAGAGGAGATCAAGGAACTGACAGGCCAGGATGTTGGGGGGATCATTTTGTGTATACTGAAATCCAAAACTATGACAAAAGAGATACTGGAGAGGGTAGCGCCCCTGGTAGAGTGAGAGGGCTTGTCCTGGGGGTTTGTGAATGACTACAACATATAATAGCTGTGATATAATCTGGTGGCATGAGATTCAAAGCCAGGGGTTTTAGGGAGGAGAGAAAGAATGATTCAGAAATGAAAATGAGGAAAAAGGAAGCCTACCCCACCGCCAGGGCCTAGTCATCTGAGATGTGGAAGAGAAAACAGCCATTATTTGAAAGGTCTGGAGCTAGAGCAGAATTCCTAGGAGAGAGTGGCGTTTCAGTTGGTGCAAGAAAGGTGAAGAGAGAGTGCAGCAGTACTGAGGAAATAGGATATTTTGATGATGATTTATACCATGAGTTCCAGAAGACACAGTGAAAGAATTTTGGAAATTGGGGAAGGAAGAAAAAAGGGTTCAGTGTGGGGATATACAGAGTATATACAGCTGAGAGTACAGAGATGGAGGATGACCTGGGAGTTTTGGGCTTCTGGTGACCAATATAAAAGGCATGTAGGGCATGATGGAATTAGTTTTGATGATATCACAGGCATATTTTTGTAAATGTTGAGGGGGAGAGGATTGTAAGAAGCATATTTGTCAAGAGCAGTCAGATCCTATATTAATTTTCTGTTGCTGCCATACAAATTACCACAAATTTAATAGATTCAAACAATACAAATTTATTGTTCTACTGTTTTACAGCTCAGAAGTCCAACAGGGGTCTCACTGGGCTAAAATCAAGGGCTGCATTCCTCTCTGGAGGCTTCAGGGGACAATCTGTTTCTTTGTGTTTTCAAGCTTCGAGAAACTGCCCGTATTTCTTTGCTTGTGGCCACCTTCTTTCACCTTCAAAACCAGCAACTTTGCATCTTTTTGCCCCTTCTGTCTGGTTTCTCTGACCACAGCCAGGAAAGGTCCTTTGTTTTGAAGAACTCATGTGATTACTTTGGACCCACCTGGATAATCCAGGATAATCCCCCCATTTCAAGATCTTTAATCTTACCTTTTTTGCCATGTGAGGTATTACAACATATTCTTAGGTTCCAAGGATTAGGGAATGGGCATTCTTGGGAGGCTGTTGTTCTGCCTACCACAAGGCTCCCTCTTTCTAGCTATTGGTGTTAGTATAGAGGCAGGTGTAGAGTGGTGTAGGTTCAGGGTTATGGTACCTCATTCGGTGTGTGGTTCATTCTGAGGCTTGATCTCTCCCTGCACCTTCAGGTTTTATGTGAGGCTTATTTGAGGCTGGGGACAGGCTCAGGCCTCAATCTCAGCTCTGAAAAAAGGATAAAGTGCTCATATACCCTGTGGGCAAGTTTAGTCCATTACATGAATAGGAAGCTCAGACATTATTTGAAGAAATATACTAGTTGAATCATTGGAATAGTATTATGTCCCACTTAGAGAGCTGTATTAATTTTTTAGTTTTCCTTCATTTAATGAAATTTCATAAATATCTCACATCTTGACATTTGACTAGCTAGAGTTCTAGTGTCAGTCGGCATTTGTTTTGTGCCAGAATCCTGTCTGGTTCATAAAACTTTGGTTTGGGATGTGACTCTTGTTCTTACAGGTCAATTTTCAGTTTAAGTTGGTCTTAGGAACTGCTATAAAATCAAGGATGTCTTTCATTTTGCTAATATTTTACATCATTTGTAGAGGTAGGCTAATGTTCCCATTCAGTATTGAATAAATTGAGAATTACTGTTTAATTTCATTGTTTCCTCATACATTAAACAATTAATTTTAAAAGTATTTGGCCCTTTCTTTGCAAGTTAAAATGGTTGTTCTTTTAGAAATAATTATCTTTTCAGTTAAAATACGAACTTAGTGACCTGCAGTAGCAAGTTAGAATTTTTCATAAATGGTGATAAACATTGTTAAGGATTGTTGCTTATGTTTTTGTATTACACCAGTCAATTAAATTTCAGCACTACTTTTAATTAATGTTAATAGGTCCATCCGTCCCCAAAATATCTGTGATATCAGATTTAACAAACCTAAATTCTAAAGTAGGTCAGTGGGTCAGCAGGTTATTAGGTTAGAAAAAAATTTATTGTAGATTCAGTGTTTTAAATTCAAGTTCCTGAGGTAACCATTTTTAGTTAACTTAAAAATTACTATTAATTAGATGAAATAAGGTTTTTTCCACTAAAATAAGTTAATAGTACATAGGAAAACAGTCTCTGTTACTTACGTTTTTCTTCTCTGAAATAGATAACATGTATTTTATTTTATTAGCCTCTTTATGTATAGCTAGGGCTTTAGTATTGGACAGTTAAAAGAAAAAGAAAAAGAAAAAAGGCAACACTTAAATTTTCTGATGATAAAAGTAATACATGTTCATGGGAGAAATTTTAGAAAGTGGTAAAGAAAAAGTAGAACACACACAAAGGAGGAACTCCTGTGAGCCGTAAGGCAAAAACGTCAGGTAACACCCATCAGGCTAACTGCAGACTTCTCAATTGAGATCTTACAAGCCAGAAGGGAGTGGGGTCCCATCCTCAGTCTTCTTAAACAGAATAATGACCATCCTAGTTTTGTATCCTACAAAACCAAGGTTTTTATATGAGGGAGAAATAAAGACATTTTCAGACAAGCAAACACTGAGGGAATTTGTCAAGACCAGACCAGACTCTGCAGGAAGTACTTGATCTGTATTATACATCGATCAGCACAATAGACACCCAACAGTGTAAAATCACCCAAAAGCTAAAGCTCAGAGCTCATATAAAATAATAAGCTCAAGAGGTAAAACAAAGCAATAAGGTTCTATTTAACAGGATGAACAGAAATGCATGAATTCCCCACTTAAGAGACATAGGCTGGCTGAATGGATAAAAAAATACAAGCCAAGTATCTGCTGTCTCCATGAAATACATCTAATCCACAAGGACTCATTCAGACTCAAGGTGAAGGGATGGAAAAAATATTCCATGCAAATGGAAATCAAAAGAAAGCAGGTATAGTCATTCTCATATCAGATAACATAGACTTCAAGTCAACAGTAGTAAAGAAAGACAAAGATGGTCATTATATAATGGTAAAGGGAGCAATTCAACAAGAAGACATAATATTTATGCACCCAGATTCAAAAAGCAAACCCTACTAGATCTAAACAAAGTGATAAACAACAGCATCATAATAGCAGGGGACTTCAGTACCCCACTGACAGAACTGGACACATCCTCCAAGCAGAAAACAAAGAAACACTGGACTTAAATGGGACTCTGGAGCAAATGGGCCTAACAGACATTTACAGAACATTCTACCCCAAACCTACTGAATGTACATTCTTCTCATCAGCACATGGAAAATTCTCTAAGATTGATCACATCTTAGGCCGCAAAACATGTGTCAGCAAATTAAAAAAACAGAAATTATGCCATGTATCTTCTCAGACCACAGTGGAATAAAATTAGAAATCAACTCCAACAGAAACACTCAATTCTACACAAATTCATGGAAATTACACAAGCTACTGCTGAAAGATCATTGGGTCAAGGAGGAAATAAAGATGGAAATCAAAAAATTCCTCGAACTAAATGACAAAGGGGGGCACAAGTTATCAAAATCTGTGGAATTCAGCAAAATCAGTCCTGAGGGGAAAATTCATAGCCTTAAATGCCCACATCAGAAAGACAGAAAGATCACAGATCAACAATCTAATGAATCGTCTCAAGGAACTAGAAAAGGAAGAGCAAACTAAACCCAAACCCAGCAGAAGAAAAGAAATAACTAAGGTCAGAGCAGAACTAAATGAAATCAAAAACAAAAAAATAATACAGGAGATTAATGAAAGAAAAAGTTGGTTCTTTGAAAAGATAAACAAATTAACAGACCGCTTGCTAGATTAGCCAGAAACAGAAAAAAAAGGACCCAAATAAGCTCAATCAGAAATGAAAAAGGAGATATTACAACTGATACCACAGAAATACAAAATATCATCTGTGAATACTATAAAAATCTCTATGCACATAAACTCAAAAACGTTGAGAAAATGGACAAATTCCTAGGAACACACACCCTCCCCAGGCTCCATCAGGAAGAACTAGAACTCCTGAACAGACCAATAGCAAGTAACGAAATTGAAGCAGCAATAAAAAATCTTCCAACAAAAAAAATTCTGGACTGGATGGTTTCACAGCCAAATTTTATCAGACCTGCAAAGAAGAATTGAGACCCATACTGCAGAAATTATTTCATAACATTGAGAAGGAAGGAATCTTCCCCAACTTGTTCTATGAAGCCAGTATCACCTTGATACCAAAGCCAGGAAAGGACACAGCAACAACAAAAAAAGCTATAGACTAATATCCTTCATGAATCTAGATGTAAAAATTCTCAAGAAAATTCTGGCAAACTGAATTCAGCATATCAAAAAAAAATAATCCACCACGACCAAGTGGGCTTCATCCCAGGGATGCAAGGATTGTTGAACATACGTAAATCCATAAATGTGATTTACCACATAAACAGAAGCAAAAACAAAGATCATATGATCATCTCAATAAATGCAGAAAAAGTATTTGACAAAATTCGGCACCCTTTTATGATTAAAAACTCTTAACAAAATAGGCATAGATGGAACATATCTCAAAATTACAGAAGCTATATTCGACAAACCCACATCCAACATCGTACTGAATGGGGAAAAGTTGGAAGGATTTCCACTTAGAACTGGAACAAGACAAGGATGCCCACTGTTACCACTTCTGTTCAACATAGTGCTGGAAGTCCTAGCCAGAGCAATCAGACAAGAGACAGATATCAAGGGTATCCAAATGGGGAAAGAGGATTTCAAACTATTGCTCTTTGCTGATGATATGATCTTATATCTAGGAAACCCCAAAGATTCTACCAAGAGACTCTTGGAATTGATAAATAAATTCAGCAAAGTCTCAGGTTATAAAATCAATGTACACAAATCAGTAGCATTCCTATATACCAACAACAGTCAAGCTGAGAATCAAATCAAAGACTCAATACCTTTCCCAGTAGCTACAAAGAAAATAAAATGCCTAGAAATATATTTAACCAAGGAGGTGAAAGATCCCTACAAAGAGGAAGGAAATTGCAGATGATGTAAACAAATGGAAAAATATATGCTCATGAATCGGCAGAATTGACGTTGTTAAAATGTCTAAACTACTACCCAAAGTGATTTAGAGATTCAGTGCAATCCCCATGAAAATACCAATGTCGTTTTTCACAGATCTAGAAAAAATAATTCTACTCTCCATTTGGAACCAGAAAAGAGCCCAAGCCAAAGCAACCTTAAGCAAGGAACACATCTGGAGGCATCACTTTACCAGACTTTAAGCTATACTACAAGGCTATAGTAGCCAAAACAGCATGGTACTGGCACAAAAATAGAGACATAGACCAATGGAACAGAACAGAGCACCCAGATATAAAACCATCTACATATTGCCGTCTGATCTTTGACCAAGCAGACAACAATATACAGTGGGGAAAAGAAGCCCTATTCAATAAGTGGTGCTGGGAAAATTGGATAGCCACGTGTAGAAGATTGAAAGAGGATCCATGTCTCTCACCAGTCACTAAAATTAATTCAAGATGGATAACAGACTTAAACTTAAGACATGAAACCATAAGAATTCTAGAAGAAAATGTTGGAAAAATTCTTCTAGATATCAGCCTAGGCAAAGAATTTATGAAGAAGACCCCAGTGGCAATCACAGCAACAACAAAAATAAAGAGATGGGACTTGATTAAATTAAAAAGCTTCTGTACAGCCAAGGAAACAATCAACAGCGAATTGACAGGCTGCAGAATGGGAGAAAATATTTGCATGCTGTACATCCAATAACAAGCTAATAACCAGAATCTACAAAGAACTCAAACAAATCAGCAAGGAAAAAATCAAACAATCCCATTAAAAAGTGGGCAAAAGACATGAACAGTAGCTTTTCAAAAGAAGATAGACTAATTGCCAATAAACATATGAAAAAATGCTCAATGTCACTAAGCATCAGGGAAATGCAAATCAAAACCATAATGAGATATCACCTAACCCCAGAGAATGGCTTTTATCAAAAAGTCCCAAAAAAACAGATGCTGGCATGGATGCAGAGATAAAGGAACACTTACACACTGTTGATGGGACTGCAAGTTAGTACAACCTCTTTGGAAAATAGTATGGAGATTCCTGAAAGAACTTAAAGTAGACCTACCATTCGATCTGGCAATCCCACTACTGGGTATTTACCCAAAGGAAAAAAAGTCATTTTATCAAAGATACTTACTCTTGAATGTTTACTGCAGCACAATTCACAGTCACAAAGATATAGAATCAACCCAAATGTCCATCAATTCATGAGTGGATTAATAAAATGTGGTATATGTATACCATGGAGTACTGCTCAGCTATAAAAGAAATAAATTAATACCTTTTGCAACAATTTGGGTGGAACTGGAGACCATTCTTCTAAGTGAAATATGACAAGAATGGAAAAACAAACCCACAAGTACTCACTATTAAATTGAAACTAACTGAACAGCACTCATGTGCACAGCAGTAAGTAAAATTCAATGGAAATCAAGCAGATGGAGGGGGCAAGGATGAGGGGATGAGTGAAATCATACCTATGGGGTACAGTGTATACTATCTGGGTGGTGGGAACACTTATAACTTTGTCTCAAGCAGTACAAAACCAATCCATGTAACCAAAACATTTGTACCCACATAATATTCTGAAATTTAAAAAAATAAGTAGAAAAACATTATCATAAACTAATTACTCAGAAGCAACTGCAGTTGATACTTTTGGTATATTTGGGTTTATGTTTGATATATTTTGATGCCACTGTTACTGCAATTAGACTTTAAATTCTTTGTAGCTTTACTATTTTTAAATAATATCCTAATGAATATAAAACTTTGGATACATCTCTGATTATTTTCTCTTTCTCAAAGTGAAATTGCTGGGCCAAAGGGCTTCAATATTTTCAAGCTATTGATACATCTCACCAAATTTGTTTTTAAAACAGGGAAATTTCTTCTATTCCTAGTTTGTAAATTCCTTCTATTCCTAATTTGTTGAGTGGTTTTATCATGAAAAGGTGTTGAATTTTGTCAAATGCTTTTCTGCATCAATTGAGGTTATCATGTGATTTTTGTCCTTCATGTGTTAATGTGGCGTATCACATTGATTTTGTATTTTGAATCATGCTCTAATCCCAGGAATAAATCCCACTTGGTCATGTTGTGTGATACTTCTAATGAGCTGTTGAATTTGGTTTGCTAGTATTTTGTTGAGGATTTTTTATCAATATTCATCAGGAATATTAGCCTTTAGTTTATTCTTGTGGTGTCTTTGGCTTTAGTATCAGCATAATACTGACCTCATAAAATGAGTTTTAAAGTGTTCCCTTTTCAGTTCTTTGGAATTGTTTGAGGGGGATTGGTATTAATTCTTCTTTCAATGTTTGGTAGAATTCTTTAGTAAAGCCATGTATATGGTCCTGAGCTTTTCTTTGTTGGGAAATTTTTGATTACTGATCCACTATACTTACAAGTTGTAGGTCTGTTTAGGTTTTTTATTTCTTCGTGATTCAGTCTTGGTAGGTTATATATTTCTACGAATTTATCCATTTCTTCTAGGTTATCCAGTTTCTTGGTGTATATTAATAATTATTATACTAATCTCTTATAATCCTTTTTCTGTGGCATCAGTTGTAATGTCTCCCCTTTCCTTTCTGATTTTATTTGAGTCTTCTCTCTTTTTTTCTTAGTGAAGCTAAAGGTTTGTCAATTTTGTTGATCTTTTCAAAAAAACAACTCTTTCTTGTGTTTTTTTTTTGTTCACTATTTTGTTTATTTATGCTCTGATCTTTATTATTTCCTTCCTTCTGCTTACTGTGGGCTTAGTTTGTTCTCCTTTTTCTAGTTCCTTGAGAAGTAAAGTTAGGTTGTTGAGATCTTTCTTCATTTTTAATGTAGGCATTTATTGCTATAAACTTCCCTCTTAGAATGCATTTGCTGCATCCTATAAATGTTGGTATGTTTTGTCTTCGTTTTTGTTTGTCTCAAGATAGTTTCTGATTTCCCTTTTGAATTCTTCCTTGATCCTTTGGTTATTCAAAAGTGTGTTGTTTAATTTTCATCTGTTTGTGAATTTTCCAGTTTCCCTTCTGAAATTCTATTTTCATTTCATTGAAGTCAGAGAAGATACTTGGTATGATTTCAATCTTTTTAAATTTGTTAGAACTTATTTTGTGACCTATTATGTGATTTGTCCTAGATAATGTTCTGTGTGTACTTGAGAAGAATATGTATTCTGCTATTGTTGAGTGGAATGGTCTGTATGTCTGTTAGGTCCATTTGGTTTATACAGTTGGCCCCTTGTATCTATGGCTTCCACATCTGCAGGTTCAACTAACTGTGGATGAAAATATTTGGGGGGGAACAATACAAAATAATGGAAATAAAAAACTAATACAGTGTAACAACTATTTACCTAGTATTTACATTGTATTAGGTATTATAAGTAATCTAGAGATGATTTAAAATGTACAGGAGGGTGTGTGTAGGTTATATGCAAATACTATGCCATTTTATATAAGGGATTTGAGTATCTGGATTTTGATATTTGAGGGGGATTCTGGAAGCAGTCTCCTTCAGATACTAACAGATGACTGAACTTTAGTGTTGTTCAAGTCTGCTCTTTCCTTATTGATTTTTTGTTGGATGATCTGTCCATTGTTGAAAGTGGGGTATTGAAATCTTCTACTACTATTGTGTTTCCATTTCACCCTTCAGTTCTGTTGATGTTTGCTTCATATATTTGGATGCTCTGATGTTGGGTACATACATATATATTTGTAATTGGTATGTCTTCCTAGTGAATTGACCCTTTTATTATTATATAATGTCCTTCTTTGTCTCTTGTGACAGTATTTGACTTAAAAGTCTATTTAGTCTGTTAAAGTATGGCCATTCACGCTCTCTTTTGGTTACCATTTGCATGGAATGTCTTTTTCATCCTTTTATATGTGTTCTTAAATCCGAAGTGAGTCTCTTGTAGGCAACATATAGTTGGATCTTGTTTTTTTATCCATTCAGCCACTCTATGTCTTTTGATTGGAAAGTTTAATCCATTTACATTTAAAGTAGTTACTGATAGGGAACATCTTGTTTTCTGTCTTGTAGCCGTTTTGTTCCTTTTCTCCTTTCCTGCTCCTTTTATTTATGTTACATTGATTTTTATGTATAGTATACTTTGATTCAT
The DNA here is from genome assembly GCA_023783475.1 of Daubentonia madagascariensis. Lineage (NCBI taxonomy): Eukaryota > Metazoa > Chordata > Mammalia > Primates > Daubentoniidae > Daubentonia > Daubentonia madagascariensis. The sequence goes on from JAKFHU010000428.1 coordinate 11,680,616, forward strand.
TTCTCATTTTCTTTTGTGAATCCTCTACGTATTTTCTTTGTGATTACCACAAGGTTATTTATAAAACATCTTGTAGTTATAACAATCTATTTAAGCTGATAACAACCTAACTTCAATTGTATATAAAAATTCTACTCTATTAGCCCCCCACTTTGTTATTGATGTCACAAATTATATTTTTTTCTTTTTTTTTTTTTACAACTACCAGCACTAAGAACAAATTATATTTTTTATATTGTACATTCATTACCATATTTTATAGTTATTCTTATACTTTTGTATTTTAACTTCTGTACCAGAATTAAAAGTGATTATTTTGGTTTATTCACAATTTTTAAGTTATTTTGTTTTCTTTTAGAAACAATTTGTAGAGTTTACAATTTGTGATATATATTTTTGTGACAGAGTTCTAAATTTTGTTATGTTTAGAAATTATTTTAAAGCCTTTTTTCATGATATGCTTTATAAGTTGAATAAACCTAATTTTTTTTTTCTTGTTTAAACAGAATTCTGAGACTCGTGGTCAGTCATATAGAAGAGTACCTTGAACTTATACTTTTCTGAAGAATCAGTTCAAAAGATCCAAAAAGTACAAAAGGTAAAGAAAGGTGCATCTTAGAATGCATCTTAGAATGATATTTTTCCTGAAAAATATATAAAAGAATCTGCGAACTATTTTGACACACTAACTTGAGGAAACTTTTATTTAAAAAATTTTCCTTTTGTTTTAATTTATCACAAAACATTGTATACCACCTGTTTTCAGATATTTTAGATACTGAGAATACAGTGAATAAGACAGCCGTCCCTGCTCTCATGAGGATTGCATTCCAGAGCAAGGCAAATAATCAAACAAACGAGAAATTTGTGGTTAGTACTATGCAGAGAATTAAAATGGATAATGTGATAGAGAGTAGTGAGTGCATTCATTAGGTAGTCAGAGAAGGCCTCATTGAAAAAGGGGCATTTAGTTGAGGTCCTGAATGGAAAGAAGGTGCCAGCCATGTGAAGATCTGAGAGAAGAGCTTTATAGCCAGTGGGGACAAGAATGACGAAGGAATGCTTGAGGAACAGAAAGAGCAGATGTGACTGGACTATAGTAAGTTATGGGGAGAGTATATGGAGATCAGGTTGGAAAAGTAAACTGGGAGAAAAGCAAATTTACAGAAGAAAGTTGTATTCTGTTTTGGCTATATGATATTTTGGCTACCTGTAAAGCCTGTAGAAATGTCAAAAAGGCAGTGGGATACATGACTCTGCATTTGAAAATGTGGTCTAGGGGTATGGATTTGAGAGTCGTGTGTCTGGATGAAATTATCTAGGAAGTGTACACAGATTGAGAAACATTCAGCCCTGGCACATGCCAATATTAATCAGAGGAGAAGGAGCAGCCAGCAAGATGAGTGGAAAAGCAGGAAACTGTTCTGTCACAGAAGCCAAGAAACGAAAAGTATTTAATAAATGCAGAAGTGGTCATCTACATCACATATTACTAAGAGGTCAAAATAGAGAGTAGAGTAAAGCAGCCATTAGATTTGGCAACATGAAGGTTTCTGATAACTCTAATAAGAGTGAGCAATTTCAGTGGAGTGGTTGAGATGAATTAAAAGTGATGAAGAAAGAGATAGAGGGACTTCCAGTTAGAGATGGCAAATAGAGTGCTATTACATTTCATTTCCTCTTGAAACCTCAGTAAAACTAAAGTAAAAGGTTTTTTACAGAAGGAAAGATTTTCACAAGGACGAGAATGGGAGAGAAACAATAGCAACAAAATTTTGGAACCTGAAAAGCAAAAGGAAGTACGGTAACTTTCTTGCAGATCCTATTATCCTGAGCCCCCTGTGGGAAAGCTGAGAAACAAACTTCTTGGCACTATAGATCCTCTAAAATTTCTCATGAATTAAAAGCAGTCTTTAGTTCTGGAAATAGGAGTGATGGTGAGACTAAAACTGGATGACTCATGGCAAATCCATTTAAGAGGTGATTATACTCCATAGGTCCTTTTCCTAACTTTGGAACCCAGACAACTGCCCCTTCCCTATCTTAGCAGAAGTCTGGAGATTTATTCTCTAGCAAGGATAAAATAAAGGAGCAACAAACGTAGCTGAGAATGGAGGTAACATTGAGAGGAATTAAGAACCCAGGTTTCTATGCTGTTTAGGCAAGAGTTGAGATTTTTTTCTGTAAATTATAACCAGCCTAAGAGAAAAGATCTGAAGATACTGACATTGAGAATTCCCGAAAGAAATATTCCAACCTGATATTCCTGCAGTAAAGTTAAGTCAACAAGCCCTATCACACAGAGCCTCCAGTGATCTTTTTAGTGCCCCGCCCTCAAATATGAGCTTGTGACCAGAGATCACTAGACATCTGAGGAAAACTTCTTATGTGAGGGACCAAAACTAAACCAAAAGAGAAAATACTAAGTTGGAGGAAATGGACAGGTAGGCAGTAAAAACTAAAACAAACACAGACCTTTCAGAAAGGTAAGAGCAGATATTACATCCATGAAACAGAAACAATAAGAAATGAAATTGGACATGAAAAACTCAATGAAAGGATTGAAAAATAAAATAGATATATATTGAAAGTAGAGCAAAGAGACAAAGAGATGGAAATGGGAGAGGAAAAAAAAAATTACAGCAACAGTCCAGCATCTGTAATGTTCAAATAATAGGAGTTCCAGAAAGAAAGACTAGAGGAAATAAAGGGGAGAAACAAAGAACAGAGAATTCAAGAAAACTCTCCAGGATTAGGAACGTGAGTTTCCAGTTAGAAAGAGCCTGTTGAGTGACCAATACAGGTATAAAAATAAATCCAAAATGGGGTACATTACTGTTAAATTTTAGAACATAGGAGAGCTTCCAGACTAAAAGAACTAATAGATCACATATAAAGGATCAGTAATCAGAATGGCTTTGGACTTCTTGACACCACCCTGGAAACTAGAAGACAATAGAGGCTTCAAAATTCTGAGGGAAAAATGATTTCCAACCCAGTATTTAGTACACAACTAACCTATTCATTAAGCATAGCTTAATGACAGTTTCAGACTTGTGAGGTCTTAACGAATTTACCTGCCCTGCCCTCTTTCTTAGGCAGTTATTAGAGGAAGAACTTACCAAAAATAAAGAAGTAAACCAAAAAAGATAAAGGCATAGGATACAAGTAACAGGGAATGCAACTTAATTAAAGGGAATTCACCACTATTCACCATCATCCAGGGACTCCCCGGGATGATGGTGAATAGCGATCACAAGATGACAGCTGGTCACCAGGTGTAGTAGATAGCATCCAGTCCCAGTGGAAACAGGTTAGAAGATATCAAGAGAAATAGCTGTGAAAAAATGAAATTGGTAGAATGTGTTATGTGTTTCAAGATATAGGGAGTAGATGTAGACAGAGAAGAATTTGTAGCTGAATTGGTAATAAGTATACACAGAAATAGGTAAACAAAATAGTAACACTAGGGAAAATTGCTCAGACAGGGAAAGTAATTGTAGTGTACTGTGTGGCTCAGGTGTGAATTGCATTTACAGACTCATAATAATGTTAAATCCGAATATAATCAACTATCCAAAATTATGATATTAGGAAATTGTAGAAGTGTGCATGCATCTGAGGTAAGGGTTGGGTAGTCAAAGAGCTAAATTCTTAGTTTTCTTAGTGGAATTCAGTAGATAAAAAACAAGGTATTTCTGAGAGCAAAAGGGGACACTTTTAATAATTATACTGGGATAACTTGAATAAATTGGGACTGTCTAGGCACCCTACCTAAAACTGAAAGAATCAAGAAGTAACAAGATAAAACATATTAGAGATCTGGAGTTAAATACCAAAAGAAACAATTAAAAAAATGAAAGTGGTTGAAAGTGGGAAATGGGGATCAGAGGACAGAGGACTTCTGATTTTTTAGTAAGTCTTGTAAGACTGTTTGGACTCTTTAAACTTCGTACATGTATACCTTGGTGAAAATAAACACTAAATTTTAATATAAGAAGGAGAATGGAACTAAAGCCATTGAAACACCAACTTTACCAACTGTATACCACTCAGGCAAGCAGCTTTTCTGGGAAAGGGAACAGAAAAGTAGGGCAGCAGTAGCTGAAGGGTTGATGGGTCAGGAGAGTTTTTTTTTTTGGTTTGGTTTGCTTTTTAGGTAAGAGACACTAAGATGTGTTAATATATTGGTCAGAATAATCCAGTTATAGAGGGAAGAATTAGTGATGTAGGAGTGGAAAGCCTTCTGAGGTGGCAACAGATGGGATTCAGAAGATGAGTAGTATCATGTCATTGGAAACTACACAGTTTATTTTTAGTACAGGATATGTTTTTTATTTGTAAGGGTTCTTTTCCAAAGATGTACTGGCAGATACTGAGATTTGCTATAATTATGTATAATGTTGCATGCTGAATTAAAAACATATTTGTTTCTGTTTGGTGACATTTGAATTTTTTATAAAGTCTCTTAGCTACTAATCTCTCCATTTGATCAGTATTTTTTCCTTTTATTTTTAGGTAACAAATAATAATTGTACATACTTATGGGATACAGAATGATGTTTCCCGATACATGTATACAATGTATAATGATCAAATCAGGGTAATTAGTATATCCATCACCTCAAATATTTATCATTTCTTTGTACTGGGAACATTCAAAATCCACTTCTTCTAGTTTTTTGAAAATATACAATAAATTCTCGTTGACTATATTCACCCTACAGTGCTATAGAACAGGGATCCCCAACCTATGGTGAGTTTTATAATTATTTAATTATATATTACAATGTAATAATAATAGAAATAAAATGCACAACAAATGTAATGTGCTTGAATCATCCCAAAACCATCCCCCCCTTCCTAGTCTGTGGAAAAATTGTCTTCCATGAAAATGGTCCCTGGTGCCAAAAAGGTTGGGGACCGCTGCATAGAACACTAGAACTTCTTCTTCCTATCGAGGTGTAATTTTGTATCCATTAACCAGCCTCTCCCTATTCTCCCCTCCCTCCTGCCATTCCCAGCCTGTAATAACCAAAATTCTACTCTCTATTCTATGAGCTTCCAGATATGAGTGTGGTATTTATCTTTCTGTACCTGATTTATTTCATGCAACATGTCCTCCAGGCTCATCCGTGTTGCCACGAATGATGAATATTTTTTAAAGCTAGTTTTTAGAATGATGTTTGTAGAAGACTCATGCCATCATTGCCCTCTGTTGTCATAAAATAGTAATGTGATGTATATTCACCTGGAAAGTCATATAACTGAATGACTTTGAGCTCAAGTTGTTTAAGTATAGGAGCATTTGATTCCTAGCTGTAACTTTATCTTTTATAATTGGTGAACTTTGTATTACAGTAACTGCACCTGATCCTTTCAAAGACATGTTGTTATATATTGTTCTGGCCTAAAATGTCAAACTTACAAAAAACCTTTTAATAAAAAAATTAATCCTGTATTAGATTATATACTTGAAATTCCTCTTCAGCTTGTATAGGGACATGGCATGGCATCTCTGTCCTTAGAATCCATAACGTGGGCAAATGTGACTCTAGCTACTCTTTTTCAGTTGAAAGCGTGGGACTTAGGGTGGTCTTCAAACAAAATGTTTTGGCTGTTCCACCATTACCACTTTGTTTTGTTAAAGTTAATATGACACTATTTAAAGAAGTTTGGGGAAACCTTCTAACAGTTGCTCTAGGGTACTCAGTTGGGCCTATTTTACTTCCTCTGTCTTTCTCTTAAATAAAACATGTCTATCAATTGGCTGGAAAAAGAAAAGATCTTGAACTAGATTGTTGGAGGTATAGTCTTATGTTTCTCTGTTAGCTGGACAACAATTACTTTTTGGATGAATATTGTTAACAACAATAGTAAAACAGCCTAATAAACACCAGCATCAGTCTGTGTCTTCTAAACTATTTTGGATTCATTCTTCTTATAGGCAGCAAGGTCCTTCCTATAGTATGACCTCTAATTCTTGGAGTTCTTTGTTTTTTGGGGTTGTTTTGTTTGTTTGGTTAGGTTTTTTGTTTTTTGGTTTTTTTGGTAGTTTGTCTTGTTTTCTACCTTTTGGTAATTAAACAAGCATACTGAGGGCTCACTGGGTGCCTTATGAGGCTCAGATCTGGCCTGTTAACTTTAAATGAAACTTTTCTTTTTGAATTCACCCAAATTTGCTCTGTTACTTTTGTACTGTTCTTTTTGTTCTAGTGATAGAACCAACCTCTGTTATTACCGTCATGATAAGTATGTCTGTTGGACCAGAGGGGTGTATTTAGGAGATCTTTAAATTTTCTTCTAACTCTAAATTTCTGTAATTCTGTGTTCCGTCTGCTGATATTCCCCCAACACTTAAAATCACAGTGTTTTATCCTGGTGTTAGTCCTTTTTGTTTTTACCTTTGACTCCCTCACTCATTTTCTTCTAACAATTTTTAGTCCTCCACAGTCCCACTTCTACAGCCATAACCACATAGGCAATGCAGCATCATTACCAAGGGTTATTCTCTCTTCCTCTCATGAAGGTACATTTGAAAACAGTGATAGAATTTTTTAGAATCTCACATTCTTATAATACCTTCAATCATCTCTGGTTTGATTAGAGTTATACATTATATTATTTTCTAAATTTTAAATAAAAAAGATAAAGTAGAATTTCTTAGGCCTCAAAACTATTTGTTAGGATATTTATTAGAATGAAGGTGGTTATTCAATATTTAACTCTTAACTATAGGACATAAGAATCTTGTATAGATAAAACTTTTATTGTACTTTTGGAAAGACTATATACAGGTTGATTATCTCTTATATGAAACTCTTGGGACCAGAAGTATCTCGGATTTTGAAATATTTGCAATATACTTACCAGTTGAGCATCCCTAATCCAAAAATCTGAAATCCAAAATGCTTCAGTGAGTATTTCCTTCGAAAGTCATGTTGGTGCTCAAAAGTTTCAGATTTTGTAGCATTTCGGATTTTTGGATTAGGGATACTCAATCTGTAGACTCTAGAAAGACAAATTTTAGGCAGATCAATTTTAAAGCAGTAAGTTTTAATTCCTTCAGTGTAGGTATGAGACTCTTTGTATTAATAATAAGGCTCTTCTCTACTTGACTTGCCTTTGCCCCTCTACTATTTCTGTTCTCACTTTATGCTCTAGTAATTAAAACTTTAAATTGTAACATGCCTAGATTTTCCGTAAGGAAAATGCTAAACCTCTTAGTTTTTCAAAGATGGTGTTCTCTTCTCTCATTAAGTCCTGTACCTGTGCAAATTACCATTCCTGTGGCTTAGAATCTTTTCATCTATTTACCTCTTTCTGTCCTCTAGTCTGTGCTTCTCAAATGTTATATGTTGTCACATGGGAACCTTGTGAAAATGTAGATTCTGATTCAGTGGGACTAGGATAGGGCCTAAAATTTCGCCTTTTAACAAGCTCTCAGAGGATGCTGATGCTGCTGGTCTCTGGACCATATTTGTAGTAACAAGAATCTTGATTCCACAAACTCATTGTCATTGCGAATGTTTCCTTTGACTCTCCCTCTAATTCCCACGGGTATGCTTAATTTTTCCTTTCTCCAGTGATGCTGTTGCATAGTATGTATCTTCATTATACCTCTTATAATTATTTAGATATCTGTCTCCCTGCTCAATTACAAATATTTGCCTTACAGGGACTCTTTTTCACTTTTGTGTACTCAAAGCCTGCCATACTATTTAACAGAAAATAGGCTTTCAACATACATTTATTGCTGAATAGACAGTATTACTACAGTTACATAGTCAAATTTATATACTATTAAGAGTGTCCCTTTTATTTTGATTATTTTATAGTAGAAAGAAAGTGAATTATGAACCTAATTTTTTTTTTCTGTAGTCCTTTTATAGAAGGAGAAAAAAAGCCCCTAAATGTACCTCAGCCAAAGATACATGCTTGAAAATAATGTTCCAGCCTTAGGTACAAGCAAAACATTTTGAAGTCTCTAGGATAACATGTAGTATTTCTCAAGACAACTTTGTAGAAGTAAGCTTTTTAGAAAACTAATGACCATTTATTTTTCTTTTCACTTAAGGAGAAGTACAAATGTCTACCACAAGACGAAAACGTAATATGTTATGTTGTTTACCGTAAGCTGTAGTAAAATGAGCTCAATTGTTGACAGGTATGTTTTTAGATACTCTTATTTTGAATTATATAAATCTGTTTAAAAATTCACTACTAGAATAATGGTCTATATCAAATAGATAGAACATAATTACTATTAAATTCAGTTTCTATATTGAACAAACATGGTGTAAGAGTAAGTAAGGTATATCAATATTTTCTCCAGCCAAAGTTAACAGAATACAGCTTGTGTTCTAAATGGATCTTGAGCTGTGATTTCGAGTGATTTGCTCATAGCTGCTCTGAAAGAAATTGTAAGTTGCAGATGTTTTCTTGGCACCTTCTGGAGTCCTTTTTCTCCTTACCTCTTGGTGCTAACCTCATCCTTTCAAGCATCTTAGCGTTTGTGACTGATAAAGAGGTAACTATAATTAGAATTTCATTAGTTAAAATTATAATCTTTAAATCTTACTCTTGGGAAAAGGATAAATCTCCTTATTTCTTTGATTTTAAGACTCTAAGTTTTCATTTTAACATCTCTGACATTAGGTGGGTTTTTCAATTGACTTGTCATAATTTAATTGGTAGCACTTTTTTTTTCCTTCTAGGGGCACATAAAATAGTGGTGAGTCTTAATAATCAATAGTATCTTATATTTGATGTAATATAGTAACATTTTTTAAACATGTACTTTTTGACAGTGAATGTAAAGAATACTTTTTATGTTATTTCATTTAACCTCGTGATAGTTCCATAAGATTTTACAGATGAGGAAATTGTGGGTCAGAGGTTAAATAACTTGTTTAAAGTCACATAGCTAGTAAGAAATGAGACCTATGTTGGTCTGTCTGACATTAAAGTTACTGTGCTTTTATTATACTGTATTGTGTGATTCATCCATTGGGGATTCTTTAAGAGTTTTGCTGCTAGATTTGTGCACAGAAATGACTTTCAACATCTGGGGGCAGCTCTCCCCCTTTTCTATGAGCTGAATAGTAAAGAGATATATACCCTACCAGAACTTAAGACCTGAGGGGCAAGGAATTTCCTTAGAAAGGCCTGCCTGCACCATGGCCATAGCTTTGGACTATGCCATAGTTACAGGTAGGATCTACAATAGTCTTTCCCTCAGAAAGGATACGTTTTCACTGCCCTCCAGAGATAAAATATGATTTTGGTATTGGACTTCTGAAAGATTACCAATTCCCATTCTAGACAATATCACATCTAGGGATGATATCATCTAGGGATGATTATTTATATGGGTTCCTTAACTCTGTGAATGTCATGAAGTTACCAGTTCTTCTCTCCTCAAAAAAATGCATATACACATAAAATTTTTCATAAATTCCATGGCATACACAGAATCCCAAAAGTCCATACATGGACCTGTGTGATACAAGTGATGCAGACGATCTCAATAATGAGTTCCATTTTGTAGATTATAGGCCTTTATAGGTCATAGAAAGATGTGACTAACGGAGTTAATAGAAAATTCATGTAAAAGCTCATAAATCACCGAAAACTATTTAATACTGCTTCTTAGTTTAAGGAGTTAGGCACCAGTGCTCTTGATTTCTTTAGTTACAATATTCTTTCCTTACATGTTCCTGTAGCCAGCCATTTGCTGTCACTTAGATTTCAGCTCAAATGTCCCTATCTCAACAAGTTTTTCCCTAACCACTCAGACTAAAGTAACTACCTAGTAACTAAAAATCACCCCTTTTAAAAAATTAACACTTATCACACATTTTCTTGTTTATTTTCTTTTTTTTCTTTCTTTTTTTAAATTTTTTTTTGGTAGAGACGGGGTCTCGCTGTTGCTCAGGCTAGTCTCAAACTCCTGGCCTCAAGTGATCCTCCCGCCTCGGCCTCCCAAAGTGCTAGGATTACAGGCATTAGCTACCATGCCTGGCCCATGTTTAGATTCTTATACTAGAAAATAAGCTGTAGGAGAGTAGCTAACTGTCTTGTTCACTGCTCTGTAACCACATCCAGGACAGAGCCTGGTACATGAGTGCTAATAAATATTTGTCAAATGAATTAGTAAATGAATGAGATGTATTAATATAAGTTAATGGGCCAGATATTGTGATATTTATGAGTAATTTGTGGTTTTATAAAGTGAATGTCTCAGAAAAAATTTTAAATTATGCTATTATAGTTAATAAAAATAATTTCAAGTGAATAATTTTATATAATGGCAAATACACCAAATTTCTATAGATTTTTACTGATTACTAAAAATTTGAAACAAGGTATTTGGTTAAATTAAATTCTTGGTTAGCATGTTGTATATGCAGTATAGCTAAGTGTAAATACTTTTAAAATTTATATATGTAATAAACTTTTAAAAATATAAATACAGCTAAACTTTGATTTTCTAATACCACTAGAAAACAGGTTAGTAGTTTGAATTCATATAATCTGTTAACTTTCTAAAAATCCTAGGATATAACTGAGTTGATTTATATGCCATTTTAGTATTGCTCTTGCTTACTGAGTCTGCTCTTATTTTTTCTACCTGCTTTTTTTTTTCTTTTAGAGATGACAGTAGTATTTTTGATGGGTTGGTTGAAGAAGATGACAAGGACAAAGCAAAAAGGTAGTTTGATTCGAGATGTAAAATAGTAAATAAGTGTATAATAAATAAATGTGATAGTAAATAAATAGTAAATTAGTGATTTCCCAAAACGATCTGCTTTAAGAATTTAGATGTATTACAAAGGTGGAAGAGCTTAGAATATTGGTATACAGTTACAAGTTAAATAAAATTGTCCTTTCACCTTTTGGATAAGTATTTTGCTTTGTTTTGAAGCAGATAATTAGAGGTATTATAAAATGATTAATTGCTTATGAACAATAGAGTTTGTCTCAGGAGCTCTTTCTTTACAGGCTACTGCTTCACATAGAACAGCAGTAATTATTCTTTAATACATATATTTGGAATGCATACTGTTAGTTAGACGTTATGATTAAGTGCTTAGGTGAAAAAATTTGGACTCTATTATCAAGGAGCCTACATCCTAATGGAGAGACAGATATGCAAACAAATGGTTGCAGCTCTATGTTGGAGGCTAGGATGTAGGAGTATAGAGGAAGAATGAATGAGTAACCTTGGAGGTAGAGTCTCAGTTTTAGATTTCTGTTGGTTTAAAACTTACATTAGATGGATAACTTTCTTCTATTCAACAATTTTTAATAATTTGTATTTATATATTATATGTACTTTCACAAAATGTATCTCATTAATATTTATAATAACCTTATAAGTTTACAATCATTAGTATTATCTGTGTTGACAGAAGTATATGCTCTGTCATGTCCAAATTAGCATTGTATTAAACTATTTGTGTAATTAAGTGGATTATTTAAAAGCTGATTATTTAATTTCTTATTTCATCAGAGTGTCTAGAAACAAATCTGAAAAGAAACGTAGAGATCAGTTTAATGTTCTCATTAAAGAACTGGGATCCATGCTTCCTGGTAATGCTAGAAAGATGGACAAATCTACTGTTCTGCAGAAAAGCATTGATTTTTTACGAAAGCATAAAGGTAAATTTTTAACTTGGTAAAATGGGTGGTATTTTTTTAATAACAGTCTCTCAAAGAATCTTGACAGAGATGCTTAAGATTGGATGCTTCTTCAGCTTTTATAATTGCCTTTTTAAAGATTTCCTAAGTATGTTCTTTCTTTCATTCAACAAACATTTATTTAGTGCCTACTGTGTCCTAAACTCTCATGATGCAGGGTAGCAATCCTGGCTCTCAAGTAAGTCAAGCCAGGCGAGACAAATATGTAAGCACGTAATTCCAAGACAAATAATTGTAATGTGAGTAGTGCTCATAAACTTACAAAGAGAACACAGAGGAAAAATGTGTCAGAGAAGGCTTTAAAATAATTGATTTTTCAGCTGAGTCTTTTAGATTAAGGAAGATAGCATTTCACAGAGAAGAAATATGTGCAAAATCAGAGAAGCAGGGAGACTTCATTGTAACTGGAGCATGTTTGTGTTGGAAAGTTATGGGTGTATTTGAAAGAAAGGATAGAGCTAAATCATATAAGGGTCTTATATGTCATTTTAAAATATTGTTTCAATGTATATCTAGGAAATACTATGTTTTAAATAAAGTATTTGTTAATGAAACAAAATCGCCTTGAGTAAATGAGCCATGAAGTGAAAATTTAAAGATATTAAATATTTTGGTTAACAGAGTAGACAGATTAAAAAACCTATAAAAGGACATTTCCTTTTTCAGATGCAAATGAAACTGCAGATCTCAGAAGGACACTTAGTAACTAGCGCCTTTATTTACTTCTCGCTGGCTTACTTGGTAATGCCTTACCAGACTGGTTTATGCTTCACCACTCATTGGAATTATTTTTGCTCATTTCACTAATGATATTAACTTCCCCCGCCCCCAATAGAGCAATAGCTTTTTCTTACACCCCATCCTTTTCTGCATCTCTCCAGCACTGGAGACGCTGATCTATCCTCCCTTGATTTTTATTCCCCTTGGATTCTGTTAAGTTGCACTCTCGCCTCCCCTTTTCTGTCTGAAACTGACTTCCTCCTTCTCTTTCTGCCTTCTAAATGTGACATTGCTCAGTCTTATCCTTGTTCTCTTGCTTTCTCTACACTCTTTTTCTTGGTTATCTCATTCCATGGCTTCAGCTATTGTGTCTCTATTAAACTACCAGATCTCTATTTTTAGATGCAAACTTTTTAGCCTTGTATTTCCAGATAACTTCTAGATCTTTCTTTCGCATGTTCTCAAACTCAATGCGTCTAAAACTGAATTCACTTTCATTTTGTCAAGTCATTTCTTTCTCTTAACTTGCCTTTTTTTTTTTTCATTTTTATACCACCATCCTTTTAGTCACCCAGGACTCAAACGTGAAAAAACTTTAGAATGGTTTTCATCTTCCTTAGTGCCATATCATAGTTGCCAAATTCTGTTGATTCTTTTGTAAAGGTGTCAAAATTGCTTATCTTCGTATTTATTGCCACCAATATCATTACAATTTACCTGTAGAAATAGTATCCTCAGTAACCTCCGTGCCCCATGTTAGATAGTACACTCATTGAAATCAGTCCCTTAGGCACTAGGAGTTCAATAAATGATTGTTGAATGAAATGAAATGAAATGCATGCATTTCCCCTGACAATAGAGGATGAATTTTTGCAGCAAGTGGATTTTTTTTCCAAAGTTGGATATATAATTCTCACAAAAATAATATTTATGTTAAGGTAAAAGGGAATTCTTATATACTTACTCTGAAATAAGCCTGTGTTTAATTAAACTTGACTGGAGTTGCTTGTGGATTTAAATCCATTTCCCAAATGTATGTAATTGATGTGAATTTGAAAGGCATGACTGTATTCTACAGATTAGTAACACTTCTTAGTTACTCTTCATATTCCAGCACAAGCATTTCTTATATGCTAAATTTTGGGTGACAGCTTGATACAGTGTATTTATATACCTGACAACAAAATCGAAACAACTTAAGTCCATACTTCTTACTACGAAGTAGAGTATATTTTGTAGAATATAATCTGTGACATGATTTTTATTCTGCCTGGTTGTTTTAATATGTCTGCATTTAAAAACATTTGTTACCTAAACAGTTCAGATTTCATTTATGAATAGCTTTTTCATAACTAAATCTACTAGAAGTATGTAGCAAAATAAAATAAAATAAGAGTGATAAAATATGTGTCGCAAGCCAGGGATCTCCAAAATTTTCACCAGCTCTCTACTACTAAGAACATGTACAAAGGGGACACTAAGCAAAATCACTCTGGGAATATTACTATAAAGTTTTTACCCAAAATACTGAGTCTCCTAGATTAATTAAGATAGAGCACCCAGAATTGGGAGGGATCTTTTTCCCCAGCATTAGGCAGGCCTAAAGTCTTTGTTAAAAGCAGACTGACTCTCCTCTTTGGCCCCTTTGCTCCAGGCTCATTTCCTTATCTCTGCTCTAGATATTACCATTTGAATAGCAAGGAAAGGAAGAGGAAAAAAGAATTTCTTCAAAATGCTTGGAGCAAACTTGATCTAATCTGCTTTTGCTGATTCTTGTTTGGTCTCTGTGTCAGATAGGAAGCAATCTCAGGCTTATCAGCAAAACAGGCTATCCAGGCTCCCCAGAGAAAAACCAAAGAGACTGGTATTACCAAGAGACCAAACCTAGGAGATAACTTGCCACATTAACTCAAATATTTTATCATACCAAAACCTGGACCTCTTCATATCCAGACCAGTAAATGTTATTGCCTATGGTTCTCATCTTTAATTAGAGTGGGAAGAGAGAAGGCAACTTGTAGGACTTTCGTACTCCCCCGGTGGTTAGAATATGCCACTAATGTGTCAATCTGTTCACAGAAATCACTGCACAGTCAGATGCTAGTGAAATTCGACAGGACTGGAAACCTACATTCCTTAGTAATGAAGAGTTTACACAATTAATGTTAGAGGTATGTCCAAATTTAATTTTTAAAAGTTTTATTTTCCTCAAAAAAGAAATCACAGGGTGACTAATTTTAGTATGCAGGCATACCTTGGAGATATTGCGGGTTCAGTTCCAGACCACTGCAGTAAAGCGAGTTATCACAGTAAAATGTCACACTATTTTTTTTGTTTCTCAGTGAATATAAAAGTTTTGTTCACACTATACTGTAGTATATTAGGTATGCAATAGCATTATGTGAATACCTAAATTTAAAAATACTTTCTTGCTAAAAAATGCTAAAGATCATCTGAGCCTTCAGTGAGTTACAACGTTTTTGCTGGTAGAGGGTCTTGCCTCAATGTTGATGACTGCTGACTGATCAGGGTGGTGGTTGCTGAAAGTTAGGGTGGCTGTGCCCGTTTCTTAAATAAGACGACAATGAAGTTTGCCACAATGATTGACTCTTCTTTTCTCTAAAAATTTTTCTGTAGCATGCAATGTTGTTTGATAGTATTTTACCCACAGTAGAACTTCTTTGAAAATTGGAGTCAGTTCTTTGAAACCCTGCTTTATCAACTAAGTTTATGTAATATTCTAAATCCTTTGTTGTCATTTCAACAATGTTCACAACATCTTCACTAGGAGTAGATTCCATATATGAAGAAACCACATTCTGTGCCCATCCATAAGAAGAAACTCCTCATCTGTTAAAGGTTTGTTGTGAGATTGCAGCAATCAATCACATCATCAGGCTGCATTTCTAATTCTAGCTCTCTTGCTATTTCCACCACTTCTGCAGTGACTTCCTCCACTGAAGTCTTGAATCTCTCCATGTCTTCCATGAGGTCTGGAATCAACTTCTTCCAAACTCCTGTTAAAGTTGGTATTTCGACCTCCTTCCATGTTCTTAATGGCATCTGGTGAATGCTTTCCAAAAGGTTTTCAATTGACTTTGCCCAGATCCATCAGAGGAATCACTATCTATGGCAACTGTAGCCTTATGAAATGTATTTCTTAAATAATAAGACTTGAAAGTTGAAATTATTCCTTAGTCCGTGGGCTGCAGAATGGATGTTGTGTTAGCAGGCATGAAAACAACATTCATCTCCTTGTATATCTCCATCAGAGCTCTTGGGTGATCAGGTGCATTGTCAATGAGCAGTAATATTTTGAAAGGAACCTTTTTTTCTGATCAGTAGTTCTCAACGGTAGGCTTAAAATATTCAGTAAACCATGCCGTAAACTGATGTGCTGTCATCCAGGCTTGGTTGTTCCAGTTACAGAGCACAGGCTAAGTAGATTTAACACACTTCTTAAGGGCCCTGGAATTTTCAGAATGGTGTATGAACATTGGCTTCAACTTAAAGTCACCAGCTGCATTAGCCCCTAACAAGAGAGACAGCCTGTCCTTTGAAGGTTTGAAGCCAAGTATTGATTTCTTCTCTCTAGCTGTGAAAGTCCTAGATGGCATCTTCTCCCAATAGAAGGCTGTTTTGTCTACATTGAAAATCTGTTGTATAGTATAGCCACTGTCATCAGTAATCTTAGCTAGATCTTCTGTATAACTTGCTGCAGCTTCTACATCAGCATTTGCTGCTTCACCTTGCACTTTTATGTTATGGAGACAGCTACTTTCCTTATACCCAATAACCAACCTCTGCTAGCTTCCAACATTTCTGCAGCTTCCTCACCTCTCAGCCTTCATAGGATTGAAGAGAATTAAGGCCTTGGTCTGGATTAGGCTTTGGCATAGGGTAATGTGTGGCTGGTTTGATCTTCTATTCAGACTGCTAAATCTTCCTCTATATCAGCAATAAGGCTGTTTGGCTTTCTTATCACTTGTATTTTCACTGGAATAGCACTTTAATTTCCTTCAAGAACTTTTCTTTTTCATTCACAGCTTGGCTACCTGTTTGGCACAAGTGGCCTAACTTTTGGCCTCTTTCAGCTTTTGACATGCCTTCTTGACTAAGCTTATTTTTAGCTTTTGATTTAAAGTGAGAGGCGACTCTTCCTTTCACTTGAACAGTTATAGGCCATTGTAGGGTTATTAATTGACCTAATTTTAATATTGTTGTGTCTCAGGGAATAGGGAGGCCTGAGGAGAGGGGGAATGGCTGGATAGTGGAGCAGTCAGAACATACACAATACTTATTAAGTTTGCAATTTTATATGGGCATGGTTTGTGGCACCCCCAAAACAATTACAGTAGTAACATCAGAGATCACAGATCACCATGAGAGATATAATAATAATGAAAAAGTTTGAAATATTGCAAGAATTACCAAAATGTAACACATAGACACAGAGTGGGCACATGTTGTTGGAAAAATGGCAACGATAGACTTGCTGGATGCAGGATTGCCACAAACCTGTGTTTTGAGGAAAGCCACGATATCTGTACAGTGCAATAAAGCGAAGCGCAATAAGACAAGGTATGCCTGTATATTTATGTAATGGCTTGTCTCAGATGTCTTTGTATACTTACTAAAGTTTGAAACAAGATATTTTGCAAATTAATGAGTTACTTTTCCGATGTATACTTCAGATGGAACATTTAATTGATGGATTAAGTCTTTATGTATTCAGCAGAAATGTTACCATATGAAAATTTTTTGGAGTATAAATATATTGTAAACATTTAAACCTATACTTTAAAAAAATTTTTTAATTTTCAGATATTTTTTATTTTTAATTATTATGGGTACATAATATTTGTATGTATTTATAGGGTACATGTGTTGTTTTGATACATACAATGTATATTAATCAAATCAGGGTAATTGGAGTATCCATCGCCTCAAGCATTTATTATTTATTTGTGTTAGGAACATTTCAGTTCCACTCTTTTAGTTGTTTTAAAGTATACCATAACTTACTTTTGACTGTAGTCACCGGTCATTCTACCTAACTATATTTTGTACTCTAAACCCATACTTTAAATCTGAAAAATAAGTGAGCAATTTTCACATATTAACTCACTGAATCCTCACAACACTCTTGTGAAGTAGGCACTAGTATCTCTATGTGTCATAATATCTAGTATTATGAAATAGACATTAGTATCTCTTTCTTGCTTTCAGATGAGGAAATTGAGGAACAAAGGGATTATGAGACTTGCCCAGAGTAGCACAGCTAGTAGTCAGTGGCTCAGCTGGAGTTCACTGCAGGAGGACAGCCTCTGATCCCATGCCCTCAGCCACCATGCACACTGCCTCTCAACAAACTTTTCTTTTCAGTGAAAACTAGTCATGGCACAAAACTTCTAGCTTATTAAGCAGCAATTAGCTCTTTAAATTAGTGTACACTTAAGTTACAAACCAAATAGTTCCTAGTTTTATAATTTGTTTTCCTTTAAAAAGTAGATTGACATTGTCCAAAATTTATCTCTTTAGATATAAGTACAGTTGTCCCTTGGTATACGAGGAGAATTGGTTCCAGGACTCCTCTCCCCACCCACCTTCCCTGGCGGATGCCAAAAATCCATGCACACTCAGTCAGTTCTGTGGAACCTGCATATATGAAAAGTCAACCCTCTACATACATGGATTTTTCATCCTTTGAATACTGACTGTATTTTCCATTTACCTTTGGTTGAAAAAAAATCTGCATACAAGTGGACCCATGGAGTTCAAACTTGTGTTGTTCAAGGGTCAATTGTAATAGTTTACAAAAGGGTGCACACACACAAGCTAATATCTACAGCAAAGAAGGGAAATAACTCATTTAATTACTCTTTAATTTTTATGATTATCTTCTCAGTGCAATTGTTTAATAAGATCTTCTGTGTTAATCATAAACTATTTACATACCCTGCCTTATTGGTATAAAAAATTTCTTATAAATTAAAAAATTGATATAATGTTTACTCATTTGTTTACCTACCTTAATGTAGGTAAATTACCTGTTCATTAATAAGCTAAACAGAAAAGTATTATCTTCAAATTTTTCTTCACAATGGTCAGGTTTTTTTTTTTATTAATTGCCAGGGCACATGTAGTACATACATAGATAGGTATCAAAAAAAATGAATTAAAGATTCTAGAGATTATAACATTATTTGCAATATATAACAGAGAAAACTTAAATTTATTTAAAATTTTGAAAATACTAATTAATTCTCATGATTATCCTCAAAGCTTTTAGGTTTACATTCCTGAAAAATGTTACATTTATTTATTTTTAATATGTTAAGAGTATTTTTGAATTTTAGTATAACTGCTAAGTAAATATACATTTTAACATTAATACGTCAGGATTAAATATATGTATATGTATGTGTACATATTGCAACCTGGGTTCAGATGTTAGCTCAAATTTGATTTTACATGCCCAATTAAAGTCTTTAAAAATCTACTGATTGAATATGAAAAATTTGATTCATAATTTAAATAGAACAGGTTTTGTTTGGGTGAAGTTCATTTGGCTAGAATATAACCTAGTTGTATTACTCTTTGTTAGTCATGCTGATCAGATTACAGATAAAACAGTCCACGTAACACTTTCAGCACAGAATTTCTGATGTAGGCTATATCTTGGAATGTTAGAGCTACTAGTGGAACAGATCATTATAGCTCAACCTTTTTATTTAGAGATGAGGCATGGAGACATTACAACTTGTCCAAAGTCAGATGGCTAATTAATGGAAGAACTGGAACTAAGATCTTAAAATTCGCATGTGTTGGCTGTCTCTCTCAAGTCCTCCAATGCCACTTGTCCCTCTCCCTCTTGTGCCTGTTTTGTGAAGAATATTTGTTGCTACCCTTGTAGGATTAAGAGTAGGCAAGGCAGTCAAGGCAACTTAGCCTGATTGGATCTCTGCAAAGTCATCTCTATGTGAAGTCATCTCCTAATATGTACAATAATCTCCCCTTAGTCATGGTTTTCCTTTCCATGGTTTCAGTAACCTGAAGTCAACAGCGGTCTGAAAGTATTAAGTGGAAAATTCCAGAAATAAACAATTCATAAGTTTTAAATTGCATGCCATTCTGAATAGTGTGATGAAATCTCATGCCACCCCACTTTGTCCTGCTGGGGATGTAATCATCCCTTTGTCCAGCGTATACAGGCTGTAGACACTACCCACCCGTTAGTCACTTAGTAGCTGTCTCAGTTATCAGATTGACTGTCCTGGCATCTCAGTGCTTGACTTCAAGTAATCCTTACTTGACTTATAGTAATGACCCCAAATCACAAGAGTAGTGGTGCTGGCAATTCAGATATGCCAAAGAGAAGCCGTAGAGTACTTCCTCTAAGTGAAAAGGTGAAAGTTGAAAGTTCTTGACTTAATAAGGAAAGAAAAAAATCATATGCTGAGGTTGCTAAAGATCTACAATAAGAACAAATCTTCTACCTGTGAAGTTGTGAAGAAGGAAAAAGGAATTTGTGCATAGTCAGTACAGAGTTTGATATTATCTGCGGTTTCAGGCATCCACTGGAGGTCTTGGAACATATCCCCCTTGGGTAAGG
This sequence comes from Daubentonia madagascariensis, assembly GCA_023783475.1. Classification (NCBI taxonomy): domain Eukaryota; kingdom Metazoa; phylum Chordata; class Mammalia; order Primates; family Daubentoniidae; genus Daubentonia; species Daubentonia madagascariensis. Next base: position 11,700,654 of record JAKFHU010000428.1, read on the forward strand.
GGGGGACCATTGTAGTTCTTTCCCCTTGGCAGCTCTCTCTAGTAATCTACAAGGGCTAGTGCTCTGCATCAGCCCCATCTTGGCTATGGCTCTTCCGGGAGGTACTGTCCCCTTCCCTAGAACCTCCATTCTGATCTTTCCCAGATTAAACAGTCACTAAGCAAACAATGAAGGTCTATACAGTCCTTTTATTGTGAGTCAAGTAGGTACCAAACAGGAAGACAAGGAGTTTTAGCAAGTGAATCCTTTCCCTTTTATCATACAATGTGATGAAAGGATAAGCTTCATAGTCTTCAGTCTTGGGATGAGATGTTCTCTTTCTGTCTCTTCTGTGTCTCTCTAATCTTCTTCTTGACCACCCACCTCAAGGCCCCTTTAGTCTTTCTTTGGTGTACTCACCTACCTTCTTGGGAAATTATATCCCTCCGGTCAAGAAGTCTGGGTCCTGGGTCCTTTCTTACATGAAGACTTTGGCAAGATAGTATTGGATGCTTTTCTCTACCTAGTGTTTGCCTGCTTTGAAGATGAAAGGGCAGGCTTTAGTTTTAGAAGTGGGATTAAATTTTAAGAGTTCTGATCTTAGTCTGTTCCCATCACAGAAGAGAGCTGCACTTAATAATGGCGCCAAAGAGTCCTGGCAAATACATATCATCATAGTGAATATTAATTTGCTTTCAAAGGTGACACAATCTAGCCTCACATGAGAAAAGCAGTTGTCTTCTTAATATCATTTTGACCCTGTTACTTATGAAATAATAATACTGGCATTATTGTACTAAGGAGTTTTTTTTTTTTAAAAATAATTCATGAGTTTGCTTAAATTATGAGATTTCCACCTCCATCCTCCTGCATTAGCCAAGGTTAGGTTTGTCTGAGCCATTCTAGAAGATAGGCATCTACTCAAAATAAGTTCTTTCTGATATCCAGATCTCTTTCCCAATAAAAGGGCATATGGAATGTATGTCCCTTTTTCTACGCATTCAACAATTACATTCGAGTTAGAGGGAGGCCTATAAATTATATACCACAAGTATTTTTTTTACTTGTGCCACACTAGTGCTGCAGGTGCTGCAGATACAAAGATGAACAAGACATACAGGGTTCCCACCAGAGGTTGCTTTTTTTTTTGAGAGCTCTTTAATTAAACAAGAAGTTAGAATTTGGTGTGATAACTGTTTTGTTAGGAGAAGAAGAATCCCTCATTATAGTATCTTTTCTGCTGTATATCTTCAGCTTCTCCACTGCATCTTCCTTTCCCTTAGCCTACAAATATACTAGTTGTTGTTGTTGTTGTTTTTTAATGCCTTCCCTTGATATTTGGCCCCCTTAAAATTGTTGTCCTTTCTCCTTTTTTCCCTTCTAAAGTTCATGAATGAGTGGTTTGTATTAGTAAATAGCCTTCTGATCATCCACTCATTTCTAAATTTATTGTAGTCTGACTTGCCTTCTTGTTGACATAACTCTTTTGAAAATCACCAAAATTCATTGTCATTTTCTTATGCCTTATTCTATTTGATCTCATTTTACACTGAATCATCCCTCTTCTTCCTTACCTACCTTGTCTTTCTTCCATTGATTCTTTAATGACAGTGTATTCTATCTTCCCTGTCATTTTCTCTGGCTTTTTTTCTCTTCTTCGTTGCTTTATGTAGGTAATTCTTCCAGTGACTTGTCTTTGGCATGCTCTTTTCTTTTGTAGATCTCATTTCTTTAGCTATCACTTCTGCGCCTAGGATTCTTAAATGAAAATGCTTTGTAATGCATAAAGTACAAGATTACTTTATTGTTAAATCTTGTACTCTAGCTCTAACCTTCTCCTGAACTCTAAGTTCACCTTTCTCAGTGCTTGCTCAAGTCCTTTCTTCTTTATTCCTGATTTCATTCAGATTCTCATGAACTTCCCTAATTATTCTAAAAGCCACTGAGATTTTCCTGACTCAATTCTCTTTTCCCTCTAAATCCAATTTACATACTATTTCCATACTACTCTCTTTGAAGCACAACCCCCTGACCTAAAATCTTCTGTTGGCTTCCCATTGTGTACAGAATAAAGTCCTTATGTCTTAACTTTGTATTCAAGACCTTTCGTGATTTGACCTCAGGTTAGTTTTTCAGCTTAATTTGCTGCCACTCCCTTTCACTTTATTTCTTATATATCTCCCTACACTTCAGTCATACACTTCTCTGTTAACATATCCAAAATAATAACAATATGTTCTTTTGTGTGCCTAAGACATATTTTTGATGTGGTATGTGCTTTGGAGATGTTAGCGTCTTCAAATAAGCCATAATATTTTGTATATATGGTTGAATCACAATATAATACATAGTGATGAAGGTAGAACATCAAGTCTGTGTCTTTTAGAAATCAGCTGTCCAAGAGATGACCAGAGAGTGATTTTTCCCCCCAGAAGCATTTAAAAATAGACAAACATATATATATCTTTCTCTCTCTCTGTACACACACACACACACACACACACATATATATATATAGACATTAAGGCTGCAGTCCAGTAACAGTCCGTGGCCTGGGAGCTGGGCTACACAGCAGAAAGTGAGCGGTGGGCTAGCAGAGCAAGCAAAGCTGTATTTATAGCTCCTCCCCCTCACTCACATCAGCACATAAGCTCCACCTCCTGTCAGATCAGCCACTGCATTAGATTCTCATAGGAGCACGAACCCTACTGTAAACTGTGCATGTGAGGGATCTCGGTTGCGCGCTCCTTGTGAGAATCTAATGCCTGATGATCTGAGGTGGAGTTGAGGTGGTGATGCTAGCATTGGGGAGCAGCTGCAAATGCAGACTATCATTAGCAGAGAGGCCCGTGCTGCTGTCCCCCAGCCCCTCCGGTCCATGGAAAAATTGTCTTCCATGAAACTGGTCCCTGGTGCCAAAAAGGTTGAGGACTGCTGTACTAAAGGATTATGGGGGATTGTAAGGGTGAAAAGCTAGCATTTTGATAGTACTCTGGATATTTCCTCATTAAATCCCTTGTTATTTATCTTGGACTTTTATTTCTGTCCTGTGAAATACTTTTTTCTTTTCATTTAACTGACCATTATATTTAATTTCAGGCTCTTGATGGTTTTTTTTTAGCAATCATGACAGATGGAAGCATAATATATGTGTCTGAGAGTGTAACTTCATTACTTGAACATTTGCCAGTAAGTATAAAAATCCTATAATCTCTTTCTTGTTAAGTGCCTATTTTAAATGTTCTAAAGCACTAGGAAGTAGACTTTGAGAGCAATGTTGAACAGTGCTTAAAGGGTGGGGATGAGAGCTCTAAGTATATCTTTGTATTAGCATGGCTGTTTCCTCAGGTCAGTCATGACTTGAACCTGTAATAATTTAATATTCAACTACAGTCACAAATCGTTTAACAACAGAGATATGTTCTGAGAATTGTGTTTCTGGGCAGTTTTGTCATTGTGTGAATATCACAGAATGTACTTACATAAACCCAGATGGCATAGCCTACTACACACCTAGGGTGTGTATGGTATAGCGGGCGGCCTATTACTCCTAGGCTATAAACCTGTACAGCATTTTACTGTACTGAATACTGTAGGCAGTTGTAACACAATGGTAAGTATTTCTATATGTAAACATAGAAAAGGTACAGTAAAAATATAGTATAAAAGGTGAAAAAAAAATGATATACCTGTTTAGGGTACTCTCCATGAATGGAGCTTGCAGGACTGGAAGTTGCTCTGGGTGAGTCAGTGAGTGAGTGGTGAGTGAATGTGAAGGCCTAGGACATTACTGTACACTACTGTGGACTTTATAAACACTGTCCACTTAGGGTACCTTAAATTTATTTTAAAAAATTTCTTTCTTCAATAATAAAATCAACCTTAGCTCACTGTAACTTTTTTATTTTATAAGCTTTTTAATTTTTAAAAACTTTTTGATGCTTTTGTTATAACACTTAGTTTAAAACACATTGTACAGTTGCACAAAAATATTTTTTCTTTTTATCCTTATTCTATAAGCTTTTTTCTATTTTTAAGTGTTTTTTTTGTTTTTTTACTTTTTAGCCTTTTTTGTTAAAAACGAAGACACACGTACATTAGCCTAGGGCTACACAGAGTCAGGATCATTCATATCACTGTCTTCCACTTCCACATCTTATCCCACTGGAAGGTCTTCAGGGGCAATAACATGCATGGAACTGTCATCTCCTGTGAAAACAGTGCCTTCTTTTGGGAATACCTCCTGAAGGACCTGTCTGAGGCTGTTTTACAGTTAACTTTTAAAAAAATTTATAAGTAGAAGGAGTATACTTTAAAATAATCATAAAAAAGTATAATGTAATAAAAACATAAACCAGTAACATAGTTGTTTATTATAATTATCATGTATTATGTGCTGTATATAATTGTATTGCTAGACTCTATAAGACTGGCAGTACAATAGGTTTGTTTACAACAGCATCACCATAAACACATGAGTAATGCCTTGAGCTAAGACATTATGACAGCTGCGATGTTACTAAGCAATAGGAATTTTTAAGCTGCTCTGTAATCTTATGGGACCTTCATCATATATGTGGTCCATCATTGATGGAAACGTCATTGTGCAGTTCATGAATGTACCACTTTATCTGACCTCTGTTCTTCCTGCTGCCTTTATTCTAATGGTAACTTTTTAGTGTTTCCTTTCTAAGCAGCCTGGTAAAGATGTTGTTAAATCACTGATAATATCTTGAGAATAACTAAATTTCTACTGAGATACTTGTTGAAATTAGGGGAACTCATAAATAATTTTCTCAAAGGACTTATAAAGCCTTGCATGGTGGCTCACGCTGGTAATCCTAGCACTTTGAGAGGCTGAGATAGGAGGATTGTGTGAGGCCAGGAGTTTGAGACCAGCCTGAGCAAGAGCAAGATCCTGTCTCTACAAAAAATAGAAAAAATTAGCCAGGCATGGTCATACATGCCTGTAGTCTCAGCAACTCGGGAGGCTGAGGCAGGAGGATTTCTTGAGCCCAGAAGTTCCAGGGTGCAGTGAGCTATGATGAAGCCACTGTATTCCAGCCTGGGTGACAGAGCAAGATCCTGTCTCAACAACAACAAAAAAAAGAATGGCTTATAAAAACACACTAAATTCCAGGTGCAGTGGCTTACGCCTATAATGCCAGAACCTTGGGAGGCTGAGGCGGGAGGATTGCTTGAGCCCAGGACTTTGAGAGCAGCCTGAGTAACATGGCAAGACCCTGTCTCTACAAAAAAAATTTTTTCTTTAAATTAGCCAGGCATGGTGGCCCACTCCTTCTTGGGAGGCTGAGGCAGGAGGATCACTTGAGCCCTGAGTTGGAGGTTGCAGTGAGCTCTGATCACGCCACTGCACCCCAGCCTGGGAGACAGAGCAAGACCCTGTCTCAAAACACACACACACACAAAAATAGTAGATACAGAACTTTTATGCTATGTGACTTCAACCAATAATGTAATGGCCATATTCATTTCGTTGTCAATATGACCAAAAGGGTAGAAAATTAGAAAAGAAGTATATTGTATAATTCTGATTAGGATGGTGAATACCTGAATTGTATGCTTGCTTTTTTGCTAACATGTATTTATTGCATATCAACTCTGTGCCAGATGTAGACTAGGTGCTGTGCTGCAATTGAGTTTTTTTGAGGGAATTTGCAGTTTAATATATAATGTTCTTATCTAAGATGGAGCTTATAGTATAAATATTCTAAAGTTATTTATAAATTACTCTTAAAATACCTGTCTCTCTAACAATGCAAAGTAATCTTCTCTGTAAATATCTCTTCCAAGAGATATTGAAAAGCTATGTTTCCCTCCCTCTGATTACTCTGACACTTCATACTTGATAAAGAGAATGGACTTTAAACTTAAAAGGGCAATTTCTTACTGAAAGCCAGGCTATAAGTAATTTGCTAATTCCTTTGATTTACATAGAAAATAACTTAACTTTACTGCTTTTCTAGGGGCTTTATTTTCTTTTTTCTTTCTTTCGAGACAGGGTCTCACTCTGTTGCCTGGGCTTGAGTGCAGTGGCGTCATCATAGCTCATTGTACCCTCAACTGCTGGGCTCAGGCGATCTTCTTGCCTCAGCCTCCTGAGTAGCTGGGACTACAGGCTGGACTACAGGCACACACCACCAAGCCCAGCTAATTTTTCTGTTTTTTGTAGAGATGGGATCTCGAGTTTGCTCAGGCTGGTCTTGAACTCCTCACCTCGGGAAGCAGTCCTTCCACCTAGGCCTCCCGAAGTGTTGATTATAGGCATGAGCCACTGCACCCAGCCTGGGCCTTTATTTTCTAGTAAGCTTAGATAGTAGGATAAGCCCAACATCTAAAAAATTGTTTAAGAGTAAAACCTGAGATTATAGCAACGTGTAAGTAGACTAACATAGGCAGAGAAAAGGACAGACTGATTAACTGAATTTTCTGGTCAATTAAATATATTTGCATAGCAAGAAAACCTAAGGAAAGAATCCCTTTATAGGATTAAGATAAAGATTAAGTAATTGAAAACAAGTATAATTATATGCTTTTAAACCATATATAATTGTGTTTGGTTTTTTTTGAAGTTAGTGTTTATAGAAACTATATAATCTTTAGTTTAGTCATAATCAGAGCAGCATTTGCGATGTGTTCACACTTTTTAAAAGCCTGCTTCTTGGCACTTTCCTTGAACTCCATTCAGAATTCGGTGCCATTCCTCTGTGTTCTACTGTTACCTTATACATGCTACCATTGTGACACGTATAGAAAGTTTTAATTTTCTGTTTATTTGGATAGTTATGGTAGTTGTAAGCTTTTTAAGGGCTTTATCTCTGTATCCACAGGAGCTAGCTAGTTTCTCAGAGAGGCACTCAATGATTATTTATTGAAGGTATGAAAATGAGTCTTGATGGCTACTTGTATGAAAATGACTACTTGATATGGCTGTTTTTAAAAAAATCCCTTCCTAATGGCACACTGGTGGTGGATCTTTAGTGAGGGAAGGTTTAATTGCATTTTGAAATAGATAACATGTGACAGATCTAATTGGAACCAAGTGTTTGATTATTAACATTCCCCCCAAAGTAAAAACCCTCCTCACCTTCCCATTTCCTCCTGGATTTTTTTTTAAGCATTTTTTATTTTAGAACCATTTTTAGATTTACAGAAAAATCAAGAATATAGTACAGAGTTCCTATATGTCCAATACCCAGTTTCCTCTGTTATTAACATCTTCTGGATTTTTAAAATTGTTTGTGTCATCCAAAGAAGGTAGACTGGCAGGTAAATTTTCGAGCAAGAGTGATTGCTGCTGATCCAGTAGACCCTTTTCATTCCATACTGAATTAATAGTATACTTTATTAAAAACAGGCTTTGAAAATTTTTAGTTTTTTAAATTGTCACATAATAATTATACATATTTATGGGGTGATGTTGTGATGCATATAATGTATAATGATCAGATCAGGGTAATTAGTATGTCTGTCATCTCAAACATTTATCGTTACTTTGTGTTGGGAACATTCAGTATCCTCCTAGCTGTTGGAAACTATATACTATTATTAACTATAGTCATCCTACAGTAGTACAGAACACTAGAACTTATTCCTTCTATCTAGCTGTAATTTTGTATTCTTTCACAAATCTCTCCCTATCCCCCCACTTACCCCTACCCATCTTAGCCGCTAATATCCTCTGTTCTACTTTTTACTTCTATGAGATCAGCTTTTTTTAGATTCCACATATGAGTGAAAACACGCAGTGTTTAACTTTCTGTTTCTGGCTTATTTCACCTAACATAATGTCCTCCGGTTCCATCCACAAATAACAGGATTTTATTCTTTTTTATGGCTGAATAGTTAAACAGTTTTTTGCTGGTCTCTAGTTACTGTAGATACTTTGCTTCACATCACTGACACTGCTGAATTGTATGTTATTTGATGGTTTGAAAACATAAATACAGGCTTGTTTTGAGAAAACTAATCCTTGTTTAGGATCAAACACAACAAGGAAAATATGTGATTTTCTGTTTTGGGTTGTCACTAATAATTAAACTGTAACAGGTGCTAAACAAAGGTTTAGAACAATAATGTCCCTTTCTTTGTGTTTTAATATGCATACCTGTTTTGTTTAAAAGAATTTTGGCTGTTGCCCAGAAGAGAGGAAATATCAACATCTAGCAAATCCCTAAATTAGACTTCAGCATTTATAATTCAGTCCTGTTGAAAAATTAAAACTTGCCATTTTAATCAGTAGTCAATATGACCTAAAATTTTTAAATTTAAATATTAAATCTGGCCAGGCATGGTGGCTCACGCCTATAATCCTAGCACTCTGGGAGGCTGAGGTGGGAGGATAGCAGGAGTCATACCATGCCTGGCCAAGTATGATCAGCCTCATTGAGAGATTTTAAGTATAGTGGTTAATGGAAAGTTTGACACCTATTACAAAGTAGCAGCAGAAACAGAGTTGTGGGGAAGCAATACTTGCGATCATACTACTCTCAATACTAGCCATTCATGTTCTTTTCTCTGTGAATATTAAACATCCTATGACTTTATAGATGGAAAAGCAAGGGTAAAATAGGTCAAACCATAATTTACTGAAATAATAGTAGAAGAAATAGTAGTAGAAATAATAGTAGAAAAATATAATCATTCTCAAAATGAAAATTTAGTTCTTATTTCAAATTGGTGTCCTATTTTTCTGTTAAGACAATTTTTTGCATTAATATCAATGCCTATATTTTAATACTTTATTTTGTCAATTAAAGGCAATTTTCTAGCATTTCTATCATTCATGCTTGAATTTTCAGTTTATTCCTTCAGTTCTAGAGGCATTTGAGACTTCCAGAAGAATTCCCTTATTAAAATACAGATATATTTTTGGTGTGGTTACCCCTTCAGCCATTATCAAATAACTCCTTAGTCCAAAATCATTTGCTGTACTAATAACTGTAACACGCAGTGTTACCATGTGTTGATTTGAAGGGAGGAAGATGAAGGTGTAAGAGATAGGGCCCTTTTATTCAGCTATGGGACAATAGGACATAGACATTAAAATACACCGAGTCATCCCTCGGTATCCATGGGGGATTGCTTCCAGGCTCCCCCACCCCCGTGGATACCAAAATCCATGCATATTGAAGTCCCTTATATAAAATGGTATAGTATTTACATATAACCTACACACATCCTTTTATATACTTTAAATCATCTCTAGATTACTTATATTAATAATACCTAATATAAGGTAAATGCTACATGAATAGTCCTAATACCCTATTGTCTAGGGAATAATAACAAGGGAAAAAAAGTCTGTACATGTCCAATCCAGACAGTCATCCATTTTTTCCCAAATATTTTTGATCCATGGTTCATTGAATGCATGGAGGTAGAACCCATGGATTCAGAAGACTGACTTATAACTAACAGATACATTTTAGGTAAATGGGAAATTAATGCTATGAGTAATAAATACTAAAGGAATTTTACTTTTAATGTGGATTATGGTTTTAAGAAGATGCTTTTTTGTTTTTTATTTTCTTAAGGGAATGCTTTTTTGAAGGAAATAATTTGAACTGGTCTTTGAAAGATGGAGGATACAGATAAGTGGAGAGAGGGGAAGGCCATCCCACTTTGCAGGGTGGAGGGCTAGAGAAAAGACAGAAGAAAGGATGGGGATGTATGGCTTGTCAGGAGAGTAGAAAATACCCTTTTCGCCTCTCCTACCATCCTCAGTGGCTCTCTTTTTTTGTTGTTTTTTTTGTTCTTAAACAGTGGAGCTCTTCAAACCAGATCTTTAGAGATGTATAAAATATAAACAATAAAACTGCTTTGGTTGAATGCAGGAGCAGGACCCTGAGCCCTGCCTCAGCTCCTTTCCACTTCCCTGCCGTCCACTCCCACCTCTACATTCCTTGAGAATACCACCTCAGTATCCGTAGGCTTCCACAAAGCAGTTTGAAATACAGAGAAACCAGGTAGAATGGACTGGATTTAGTAGCAAATGTGAAGTTATGGAAGTTTTCTTTTCAGTGGTACTTAAGAATAGGAGCTATCTTACTCATCTGTAATTCCACAGCCATGGCATGTTGTAGGCAACCTGATGTTTGTCAGATGACTGTTGATTAATGATTAATGAATCATGATTAATGAGTCATTAAAGCCATATATTAGCAAGAATTATAATGCTTAGCATATTAGTTGCCCTTTTTTGAGGGGGAATAGCCAAAAGCAAGGCTTTTTAACAATGGGATACAAGATAGATGCCTGGGAAAGATGAGATAAAAAAGAAAGGACAAAAAAAATTAAATTATAAAAGAAAAAGGAAAGGACACATTGGACAATTGAAATGACACCAAAGTCAAATTTCCTCTTCATTTAGCCCGTTACTAGTCCTTTGTAGTAGTGTATACTACCATTGTTTATCACAGGTTTGAATATATGGTAAGACTATGTCTTGTAGCCAAAGATTTTTCTAATTAACTCTTTTAGTCCTGTTGTATTTTAAAATGTTCAAATTTGATGAAACACAGCTTTGCAAATAATTATCAAGCTTTCAAGGTCCTATTGATCATGGATCTAGTGACACTAGTATCAGAGCCATGAAGGTAATGTTAACCTTCCAGCTTCTCAGTCTTGTTTTTTGAGATGTGGTCTTGTAACTTGGCATTTGTTGGATTTCATAGATAATTGAAAGTTAAATATATGCTCCTCTGTTGTTTAATAGTGATTATATACTTTGAAAATAATTGTCTCTTGAATCATTAAAATTATTTTACTTTTAAAAATTTCTTTTTCAGTCTGATCTTGTGGATCAAAGTATATTTAATTTTATCCCAGAGGGGGAACATTCAGAGGTTTATAAAATACTCTCTACTCATCTGCTGGAAAGTGATTCATTAACCCCTGAATATTTAAAATGTAAGTAGTAGCTGTTAAGCAAAAAAGTCAAATGTTATATTTGGCAGCATTATTCTTTACTTTTGCAAGTTTGTGAAAAACACAGACATGTTTAACTAAATTAATATTTAGCATTGTTCCATTTACCCCGTTAGGTCCTTTATAAATATTAAAAATATTTATAAAATGGAAATGTGACCATATTAAAAGTCTGAAAGCTATTCCAGAGTATACTGACATCCCATCTGTTTGTTATAATAAATCTAGACCACAGTTATGCCATAAAACTGTATTTTATATGAAAGTGGAGCCTGGCAATATATTCTCATTAATTTTTAAATAAAATCTTATTATATCTAATGAAAGAAAATTAAACTTTCTAATTTTCACCATCGTTTACCAGTTGGACACTCAGGCTATAGGAAAAAATTTATATATTTCTTTTGAAATTATTAAATATAAAGATAAATTATCCACTTTATTAATTAAACAGAGTTAAACAATCATTTATTGGATGTATCTATTTTGCCAGGCACGTGTGCTATGTCTTAAAAGTGCCAAGAATAGTGAAAAAGAGTTCTTGCCATCAAGATACACAAAATACTATGGTATAATCAGTCATTTCTACTAGGTTCTTTTTTTTCTTTTCCTTTTTTTTTTTTTTTTTTTTTTAAAAGAGACAGGGTCTTGCTCTGTTGCCTCTGTTGCCCAGGCTGGAGTGCAGTGGTGGTGTGATCATAGCTCACCACATCCTCAAACTCCTGGCCTCAAGTGATCCTTTTGCCTCAGCCTCCCAAAATGCTGGGATTACAGGTGTGAGCCACCACTCCTGGCCACTACTAGGTTCACTGGACAAATTAATTTGACCAGAGCACCTCATTTTCTTTACTACATTACTTTGTGTAAAATCCAAAATTGTTACAGTGTTGTATTTGGCCATTAACTATCTTTAATCACTTTTTTCATTATTTCATCTTAAACTGGTAATACTGACATTAATCATCTTAAAGGTTCTTTGTATTTGAACCCTCAAATTCTGTAGCACACTGTCTTAAGAATTGAGATTCATATATATGCATACCTACACATACACACACAGATATAAGTTTGTATGTATATATATCTTTGATAAGAATAGATAGTCTTTCAGAGGGAGTTGAGAAAAACTAGAGACCAGGAGAATTCATTTGAAGCCTGTTATAATTGTTGTAAAATCAAGTTTGTATGACATTGACCATTAGGCCACTCTAGTCTGGTACTTAGGAGAAAGATTTGGGCTGGATATAATAGAGGCCCATAAATAGTATTTGAAGACATGGATTGAATGACATTGCTTGAGGTAAATATAGAGAACAAGGAGAGAAGAATTAGAAACTTGGAACCTTGGGAGATAGCAATAGGAAGACAAAGGAAAAGGAGTCTGCTTTAGAGACCCTAATAAGGGCAGAATTGGCTGGAGAACTGAGTAAAAACCTTTGGCAGAAAGAAAGACCTTAGGCTCCTGCTTCCAAGAACAGAGGTCAGAATGGCAACAATACTTTTTGACAGAGAAAAGTCTTAATCAAATGGCTCGCTGATCCCCTAATTAAACAATTGATAACCAAAGAAGTTCCTTTCCCAGAAAAAAGTATTTCATGCCAATGGAATAAATGTGAGTTAAAATATTGGGAAATTGCTTAGAAAATTCGGTAGGTCATTTTGGCCATAATGAAGGTGAAGTGGCATAGGTGGGTATGATTTGTGTTTAGAGAAGGAAATAAGGACAGAATTATGAAGAGCCTAATATTTCATCCTAAAGAATTTGATTTTCATTTTTTACACAGTAGGAAGCCAGTGAAGGAGAATTGGGTGGTGTTGTGGTCTGAAAAAAAAAAATCACTGAGGTTAATAGTGGAAGGTTTCTTTGAAGAAGGCTAGGAAGAAGACTTGCAATAGTAAGATACATACCCCAAACTTACCTGGCTTCTGCTTCATCAGGAGGCCCTGAGTCTGAGACTTGAGCGAGGGCCCTTGATTTCTCTGTAATGGTGGCTTAAGTCAGGCTCTACTCACTAGATCTGGAGATTTCCTACTGCACAAATGAAGTGATATCTTGGTGAAGTTACTTAATCAGTTTTGTTCCTAGGGATCAATTAAGTACAACCAGAGATCTTCTGGGTCAGACTATTCCAATGGCCAAGCTGGCCCTGCTGCGTGGTACAGCCTTTCCCGTGACAGGTGTCCCACCTCCATGGAGGTCCAATGGAATCATCTCTCACCAGCATCTCTGGCCTAGAGAGATCAGCAGTACATTGCTTGTGAAAGTTGCTACCACTTTCATCATCTGGTTCAGGATATACAGCCCAGGAGGTGGTGGGACTAAAAAAAAAAAAATATATATATATATATCACTCAGGTAGAAAATTTTAAAAAGGACCAGACGGGGGGCATAAAGGAAAACTATATAATTCTAGCAATAGAAGTAGGGATGGAGAAGAAAGTATATGAGTGTTAAGTAGGTAAACTCAATAGGACTTGATGTTAGGCTCAAGTGGCTAAGAATCATCAGTGGAAGGGTTTGGGAAGAAAATAGGTTTTGAACCTGCTGAGTTAGGTGATAAAGCCATGTATCATGATAATGACTGCAGAGTATAAGCTTGATGTAGTGAGTGAAGAAAGATGTTATAGTCCTTGAGTGCTGAAATAATATGATGAAAGTAGTATTAGTCGAAGAGTAACAGGCAAGGATGAATCAGAGTGGTGAGAGTGTGGAGGCATAATGTAGAAGTTTTTCAGTTACCTAGATGCAAGATGATTTGCAACTGCAGTAAATTGGTGGTAGTAGGTGCTCAGTTAGGAAAAAATGACTGTGAGAACTTCCTTGGTGAAATAAATAGCCTGTCCTGTTGACAAGTTAGATTTGGAACTTGTGATTGGAAAAGAAGAAACCAAATTGATATGGTTTCTAACTTGGGAAATAAGGATACATAGGACAGAGGCGGACAGCTGACTCAGGAAGAAAGAGGGATAAATTCATTTTCAAATATTTTGAGTTAAGTTACTGATGGGACAATCAAGTGCAAATGTCCTGAAAGCAAATGATATGAGACTTTGTCTTACATAAATGTTAGAGTTGGGGAGACAGATTTAGATGTAAGTATGCTTACCAAGGCCAGTCCGCTCACAAAGAACAACAAAAGGTCAGGATCAAAAGAACTTTATGAAAGCCCCTAGATTGAAGACAGATTAGCAGAAGAGATAGGATAGTCAGTAAAGTAGGAAGGTAAATTCATGCTATGGGAATGGCATAAGTTTTAAGAAGAGGTAGACAATGAGGAAAACCATTGAAGTTAGCAATACAAATGTTACTATCTTTAGAAGAGTAATTGCCATAGAAGTGTGAGAATGAAAGCAGCAGTGTGTGAAGTTAATTAAGCACATAATGAAAAGGAAGGAGATCTGTGATACTAAAACAATTAGCATGAAAAACTCTTTGTTTGAGATGGGAAGGCCTGAGCAAATTTTAAAAGTAGGAAGTAAGGACTCAAGAGAATGTGTAGATGCTACAGGAATGAATAACAGTGGTGTGGCTGTGGTCCTTAAGAAGATTGGAAAGACTGTTGGAGGTAGAGATGAAAGTGTTGGCTTTAGAAAGGGAAGCAAAACCTTTCTTTGAACTTAGAGTGAAGAATGAGAAGGAAGGACAGATAAAAATGGGGAAACATTAAGTTGCTTGTACCAGAAGATTTGTTTGCTCTATTAAGGACATCTCTTAAAGGTACTCTACTTTTGTGGACTAAATAAAATGTCATTGAGGACTTCTGCTGGAGAAAATAATAGTTATAAACTTATACAACTTTTATAATCTTATTTCATGTAATTGTTCATTGTGATTTGTCACAAATGTATGATTTTTTAATCTCTTATTTCAGCAAAAAATCAATTAGAATTCCGTTGTCATATGCTTCGAGGAACAATAGACCCAAAGGAGCCATCTACCTATGAATATGTGAAATTTATAGGAAATTTCAAATCTTTAAACAGTGGTGAGTTAAAGTGCTTCTCTTACAAAGTGTTTTAACTTGGTATTTTTCTAAGCTTTTAAAGAAATAGATATTTGAATATCAGTAACAATTAGGTTTTACTGGAATAACTGATGATACATACTTCCTTATTGTTTTAGTATCCACTTCGGCACACAATGGTTTTGAAGGAACTATACAACGCACACATAGGCCTTCTTATGAAGATAGAATTTGTTTTGTAGCTACTGTCAGGTTAGCTACACCTCAGTTCATCAAGGTATGTTTCTAATTTTATTTCCAAAGTTCATATTATGAGAACTGTCTTCATGTAATTTTTTGTTGTCTCCAGAATGACTGAAACTTTCTGCAAACAATGAAGTAGTTAATGGACTACTTAACTTACTTTCATGGCTATGAGCCGTGAAATATGCATGATCATAATATCTTTGAAAGAGTGAGTTACCAAGACACTCATTAAATTAAATAACTATTTTTTAGTATATATCCTTCGCAGTTAACCAGTGGTTATATATCACTATTGCCCTACTTTTGTGCAGAATTTTGAGATGCTTTTGTTTATGATTCCCTATCTTCATTGAAGGGGAAAGTCCAAAAATCTAGGTAATTTTTAAAAGATTGTTTTTGAAATTTTCTTTGAAGTGTCCAAGTGGCTTTTTACTGCATATAATTTACCTTCTCTATTTTAAAATTTAATTAAGTAATTTATTTTTACTTCCTGGGCCCAATAAGCAGATAAGATTAGTAGGGAAGTAGGAAAGTGAAATAGAAAGCGGCTAGAAAGAAGCCAGGCTAAGGTTTAAAATTTAGGGAGATCCCATAGTATAGGACAAAATATTGAGTTAGCAGTTAAAAGATCTTAAACCAGTCTTGCTCTGTTTGTTTTGATCTTAGGAATTAATAGCAGTGGTTAACATTTGAGTGCTTACTATATGCTGTATATTTTACATGTATTATCTCATTTAGTTTTTATAACAACCCAATGAGATAGCTGCTATTATGATCCCCATTTTATATTATAAGGAAATTGAAGTTTAGGGAAGTTAAGTTACTTGCCCAAAGTTTCAACTATTAGTGATAGAACTAGGACTTGATTCTGATTCTTTTCCTCTCAAAACCCAAGCTCTCAAATATTTCATTGTGATATTTGTGGTCATTGGAGGAACAGAGGCAGGTTGTGATACATTGTTTAGTATGAGTTGAGTGTAGGGTTACTGTGTGTGTGGAGGGGGTAGGAAAAGTGGTCAGGTTAGAAAAATAAGCAGAGGCCAGAAGGGAAATTTGTTTCTTTCTTTGTTGTTTATTTCTCCATGCTGCAGAGATTTTGGCGTGAGACACTATTGAAGGTTTTTAAGCAGGGAAGTTATGTAATCATATTTGAGTATTGGTAAGGTGATTGTGCCCCCAGAAGAGGAGATGAGTTGCAGGACAGGGAGACTGGTAAATGCTATAGCAATAAATGGGAATCAGTGATGGCAAGGTCCAGACTAAGGCACTGAAAATAGATGGAATCGATTTTTAAAATAGTTAGAAGGTGAAATTGAAAGGTAAAAAGTAAAAACAAAAGAGGATGTTGTGACTATTGGATTTCTAGACTACACATGTGTGTGTCCATTAATGAGATGGGAAATTGTGTAACTGGGTATGAGGAGTAAGGCAATTAATTCATTTTAGGACATACTGAGTTTGAGATGTATGGGGATACCCAGACAGTTAGAAATATGGAACTGTAATTTGGGAAAGAGGTCTGAATTTAGAATTAGGGTTTATAGGCATGTGAGTGAAAGGAAAATGTGTAGAGTAAGAAGTACTCACCCAGAAAATTACCTAGTACATTTTTTAATACTAGAAAATTAAAATGTGTTAAAAATTTGTTTAGGGAAAAGTTATCTAATAATGACTTTTATGTCTAGTAATATGTAGTATTCTAAGAACACAGAAGAGTATTTCTAAATTTTAACTGTTAATTTATTTGTAGGAAATGTGCACTGTTGAAGAACCCAATGAAGAGTTTACATCTAGACATAGTTTAGAATGGAAGTTTCTATTTCTAGATCACAGGTAAGTCCATTTTTAAATTCCATAAAAAGGTAATTGTCATACTATATAATTCCTGAAATTAATGGATTTCAAGGACAAACTTTTTTTCTGATCAAGACTTTGAAATCTGTTCTCCATTTTTCCAAAAATAAAGCCCCTCGAATTTGATTTCTAGTCAGAGTATTTCTTATTATGGAAAAACTTATAATACTGATTGTTTTATGTGTATGTAGGGCACCACCCATAATAGGATATTTGCCATTTGAAGTTTTGGGAACATCAGGCTATGATTACTATCATGTGGATGACCTAGAAAATTTGGCAAAATGTCATGAACACTGTAAGTAGATTTTAATATTTCTGGTGATAACTGTTTTTAAATCATATGAACAGAAGTCCTGTCCTATTAATGGAAAATGATAAAATACAGATTTATAACCATTTTTGTATTTTTGAAAAGTATTGGAAGATTTTGCATTATGTGTATAACCAGTCTGGTAGTGATCATAGATCAAGTTTAAATTAAACATATTCCTATTTTACGTATTACAATTTGTAATAGTAAGTACAGTTTTATCATATGGCATCTAATTACCTTGTTCCAAAACGTATAAGCTCTACATTTGGAGTAAGAGTACATTCCTTTGAAAATTATAATAGTACATAAACTTTTGGAATGCTATTTCAAAAATTTTGATTTCCAGGTATGTAAGTCTTTCCAGGAGTTAGGTACACATTTGGAAAATCTGTCTTAGAAAGCTCATTGTAAGTGTTCATTGTTACCTGCTGTTTATTATTGTTGTTAGCAGCAGGAACATTATTGTTTCATTGTGCCAGGCACTCTTCTAAACACTTTACATATATTATTTCCATTATTCAGCATTATTATCTTCATGAGTAGACTGAGACACAGTAAGGCTAAGTAATTCATCCACAATCCCATGGCTTGTTAGTGGCAGGGACAGGATTGGAGTCTAGACCTACCCTTTTACCACATGTATTCATTCTTTGTTTTAGAGGTTTAATTTAATGATAGGTTTTATTTGCTTCTCTGACCTTCACCCCAAATCCTTCCCTCTTGAGTGTTCTCTAAAGCCTAATTAGATATTTAAGACACTTTCATGATATCTTTTGCTGCTCTAATAAACCTCTCTGGGTAAAAAGAAACCATGTTGGATATCATAAATTATATGGAAAATTTTCAGAGTAAAGTCATTTCAGCACAAAAGAAAACATTATTCACTCTTAAGTGATGTGGGCACTAAGTACCATGATGTCACAAGACCTGGCATGTTTATTAATGAACTGGGTAACTTTGGACAGCAAGTTAATGTTTGTAGACCGTGGTTTCCTCATTGAGAGAGAGAGATTGCTGACCAGCATTTCCTAAGGTTTGTTCCACTGAATGCCAGCCTGTTAAAGAAGAACTTTATACTCAAGGAAGACTGGGAAACACTTCATAATCTCTCAAAGAATCTTCATATACATTAGCATACTCAAGGTTTTGAGAAGACTAAATACACCTATTTAACAAAAAGTTTCCCAAATTAACCACAAAACCCACATTTTACTTAAAATCTGTTAAAAGGCTTCAGAACTTAAAATGTGCAGCATGTGTTTTAGGAACTACTGCGCTTAACAGTTATTTTAAATAGTGAAGGTATTCTGATTTTGGTTAGTTAAGGTTTAAAATTAAATGCCTCAAAGATGCTGTACCTGACAGAGTATCTGTGGGGAAAAAAAATTCAGGTGTGATTACTTATTGTTGTTACCCTCATTATATCGAGCCAGGAGGAAGTTAACAATGTTAATTCTTGAGTATTTGGAAGTTTATTGTGTATGAAAAGTATAAGAGATCAGCAATGACTGGCTGTAAGTCGGGCACTGTGGAAGATTGCTTGGGACCTTAAACTAGCGCTTAAGAATAGCATTTTCTTATCATTAATATATGTTGTCGAAAAGCCAGAAAAAGAATTGTGTATGTAGAGTTAAATGTAAATGATAGCTTTTTGTTAAAAAACAGATTCTTCATAACTAATAATATAGATTAAAGAAAAAATATTTTTCTCTTTTCTTTTTAGTGATGCAATATGGGAAAGGCAAATCATGTTATTATAGGTTCCTGACTAAAGGGCAACAGTGGATTTGGCTTCAGACTCATTATTATATCACTTATCATCAGTGGAATTCAAGGCCAGAGTTTATTGTTTGTACTCACACTGTAGTAAGGTAATAATTCTTCTAAAGAATTTCTGAGTTATGGTAACATCCTATGATAATTTTGGCAATGTAATTTTTATGCACGACTTATGAACTACAAAGTGATCTTTTACTGATTTTTAATACATCCTTTTAATGTATTATCAAATTTACTTACATTATATAGAAATATAGGTATGATATAGATATATAATGACATAAATTTTCTGCTTTACAGCAGAAGTTGTAACTGTCATTTATGTACCAAAGTCAATCATGGAAAAGGAAACTCTAGGTAGATAAGCATACTCTTTCTTTATTTAGTTCCTCTTAATTTAAGTACTCTGTAGTTATGGATCATTTACAGTAGTATATAAAACTTTAAGATACCTAGAAAAATGCAAATTAAATTAAGACAGTATACTATAAATATATTTTAGGTTTATGTAGCACATAGAAAATAGTATAGACTTAGTGATGAACAAGTGAGACACATAACAAACACTGAGTTGTTGCAACTCTGCAGTATTTTAAGTGAATTACCAAACACTAAAATTTGATGTTTTTCCATTTGCAGTTATGCAGAAGTTAGGGCTGAAAGACGACGAGAACTTGGCATTGAAGAGTCTCTTCCTGAGACAGCTGCTGACAAAGTATGTTTCTTATAGTGTTTTTTAAATTATTTAATTTCTTCCCAATGAACGACAAGCTCCATAATTAATAGGAAAATTATTTTTCAAATATTTCATTTCCTCGCTTATGTCAAGGATGTGATTATACTTTACTATTTATTTTTATTTTTAATTTCACATTTTAAAATCTCATATGCTTCTAAAAAAATTTGAAGGTCCTGCCATTTAGCAACAAGTGGGTGAGACACATATCTGATTGCAGATTAAAATTACCATCTATTAATTGTCAGCAATGTCTAGTCACTGGCTAGGTTCTTTATATGAATTATCAAATGTGATTTACTCTTTAGATATCCTTATCTGGTAGGTAATATCCCCACTTTTGAAAATACTGAAACTGGGCCAGGCGTGGTGGCTCACACCTGTAATCCTAGCACTTTGGGAGGCCGAGGCAGGAGGATTGCTTGAGGCCAGGAGTTCAAGACCAGCCTGAACAAGTGCGAGACTCCGTCTCTATAAAAAATAGAAAAATTAGCCCGGCATGGTGGTGTTTGCCTGTAGTCCCAGCTACTCAGGAGGCTGAGGCAAGAGGAGGATTGCTTAAGCCCAGGAGTTTGAGGTTGCAGTGAGCTATCATGATGTCATTGCACTCTAGCCTGTGTGACAGAGAGAGACCCTGTCTCAAAAAGAAAAAAGAAAATACTGAAACTGAGGTTTCATGGGGGGACAAACATCTCTTAAAGACAATGGCTGGGAAATTATGGTCAGAATTTGAACTCTGGTCTCTTTTTTTTGGTTATATCAGGTAGAAGTGTAGTGTATTAGTTATCTATTGCTGCATAACAACTTACTCCAAAACTTAGTGATGTGAAACAACACACATTTATTATCACATAGTTTATGTGAGTCAGGAATTCAGGCACAGTTTAGTTGGACCCTCTACTTCACATTCTGTCGTGAGGCTGCAATCAAGGCATAGTGGGAGCCACAGTCATCTCAAAATTCAACTGAGGCAGAATCTGTTTTCATCTCACTCGGGTTGTTGAGATGATTCAGTTCCTCGTGGACAGTTGGACTGAGGGCCTTGGTTCCTTACTGGCTGATGGCCAGAGGGCACCCTCCATTCCTTTCCAGGTGACCCTCTCCATCAAAGCAAGCATGCAAGAAGATCCAGGGAGAGAAAATAACATCAAGATGGAAGTCACAGTCTTTTGTAACTTAATCACAGCACTGATAGCTCATCATTTTTGTCTATTCTTTGCATTATAGAAGCAAATCACTAGGTCCAGTTTACACTCAAGGGGGAAGGATTATACAGGGGAATGGATACCAGGAGGCAGGAATCATTGTGAGTCATGTTAGAAGTTACCTACCATAAATATTTTTGACCTGCAGAAAATAAGTGGAACGAAAAGAGTCAAGAATCTATATAAAAAGTGAGCTAAATAGGTGGCATGCCGGGGACAACGTGGTGGATATATACATTCATATTTAACAAATGTTATAAAGTACCTTCTATGGGCCGGGCCTGGCTCCAGATGCTGAGAAGATAGCAGTGAATAACCCAAGTTATCCTGCTTCCATGGATCCCATGTGAAAGAACTTTTCCAAAGAGACTTTGTATGTTTAGAGGAAGAAGACCCACTATATTTTAGTAAAAGAAATTATTTTCTGAGAAAAGTGCTTAAAGTCAAGTCTTCTTTGATGGGGGCCATTATAAGAACTGAAGTAATAAATTATTCGTACTTGTTTCTTCTTTTTCCCTCACACCAGTATCCAATCTTAGTAAATCCAGTTAGCCCTATTTCCAAAATATACTCCAACTATGTCTACTTTCTTACCATGTTTGATAGTACCACCATGATCTGCCTGGGGTTTAGGAAAGAAGTTCAGCTGAGATATTTTTGAGAAACATCAATGTGTGGATGGTATTAAGTCATGAATCTTGATGGGATCACCAAGGGAATAGGTGTGCCTTGGGGTACTCCAACATTCAGAGGTGAGGGAGACAAGGAAGAACCAACCTTGTTGGGGGAATAGCTAGTGAGGTAGGAATAAAACCAGGAAACTAAGTTGTCCTAGAAGACAAGAAAGAAAAGAAAGTGTGTCAGTGAGGAGTGAATGATCAGCTTTGTCAGACAGATTCACCTGAAATGGGTTAAATGAGATGAGTGCTGGCAACTGAGCATTTAGTTTAACATTTATTTCATTGGTGATCAATAAGAACAGATTTGGTGGAGTAGCAGTATGGGTGAAAGCACAGTTAGAGTGGGTCTAAAAGAGAATTTTCTAGGAAAGGGGGAATTAGGGATAGTGAGTAGGGAGGGGTTTTGCTGTAAAGAGAGAAATGGGGCAGTAGTAGGAGGGGGAAGTGGGCTTAAAGGAAGTTTTTACAAAAACTTTTTAAGATGAGAGAAATCATAGCATGCTTATATACTGATGAGAAAGATCTGAGGGAGAATGAAAGAGTGGTGATGGGAGAGGCAGAGGTAGAAATGCTAGAGCAGTGTTCTCGAGTAGGTGAGAGAAGATGGGATCTAGTCTACAAGTGGAAGAATTGAGGTTAGCTAAGGGGACAGATTATTAAACTGTAGCAAGGGTTGGCAAACCATGTCCTGTAGGCCAAATCTAGCCCTCTGACTGGTTTTGTAATACCCACAAGCAACAAATGTTTTTTAAATGTTTAAGTGGTGGAACAAATCAAAAGAAGAATAATGTTTTATAACACATGAAAAGTATATCAAATTCCAATTCCAGGGCTCATGACACAGTCACGTTCAATCGTGTATATATTGTCTGTGGCTCCTTTTGTGTTACAACAGCAGAATTGAATAGTTGTGACAGAGACGGTATGGTCTGCAAAACCTAAAATATTGACTTTGACCCTTACAGAAAAAACTTGCTGATTCCGATCTATAGTGACGTGAAGAAAGGTAGAGTATGTGAGTGCAGATGCTGGTAGGTAGGTAGATGTGATAGGCGATACTTTCAGTGAAATAGGAACCCAACTTACCAGCTGAGGGTCAGGTTAGGAGAGGAATCGTTGGAAGTTGGAGAAGATTGAAAAAACCAGCTGGGCACAGTGGCTCATGCCTATAGTCCCAGCTGTAGTCTCAGGAGGCTGAGGCAGGAGGATCACTTCAGACCAGGAGTTTGAGACCAGCCTGGGTGATAATAGCAAGACCCTGTCTCCAAAAAAAAAAAAGGAAAAATGGTTAAATGGTTGTGTAGGAGAGAAGGAAAGTGAATGTTCTAGGGAATTATAGTCTGGCAGGAGGCAGATTAAAAGCCCACTTGAGATTCTTGTTCATTAATTTAAAGTGAGAATAGTCACCATGTTGTGTTTTTTCACCCATGCTCAGCTATGTAGGAGTAGACATAGGATAGGTAAACAAAAAAAATGGGTTTAACCAGCATTGGGATTTTGCCAAGGGAGTGTGATGAGGGGAGATAGGTACTAGGGAATTGAAGCCATATGTGAATT
This sequence comes from Daubentonia madagascariensis, assembly GCA_023783475.1. Classification (NCBI taxonomy): domain Eukaryota; kingdom Metazoa; phylum Chordata; class Mammalia; order Primates; family Daubentoniidae; genus Daubentonia; species Daubentonia madagascariensis. The sequence continues at coordinate 11,723,921 of JAKFHU010000428.1, forward strand.
TAAGCTGGAAACTAGGGGAAAGAAGCCATAAAGTGAGAATGTGATTGTGAAAATGTGGTAGAATCAATGTATTAGAGGTTCCACTAAAGCCAAAGTGTTATCGGAATTTGGATACTAAAGGGAATGAGTAGGAAATATGGGAGGTGGGGGTTAAAGAGTAGGATGTTTGAAATTGAGATTATGGAAGGTTTATTCTTATTGGTAATGACAGAGTCTAGGGTATGAGTGTAAGAATTGTGTGGCTGAGGACAGGTGGACCTCAAGATCTTGGAGGAGAAGACATCAAGAAAGAGCGAGGTTATTGAATATGTGACTATAGATAACCTTGGGATTTAGAATGAGGGGAATACTGAACCAGGAGTATTAAAATTTTAATTCAAGTACTTGGGGGAGGACTGACCAGGGTCAGTCCATGACTACAAACAAGAGACAGTGAGTTACAATAGTGTGATAATGAAAGCCTCAAAGCTGTGAGTTTGGGAAACAGAGGAAGGGAAAATGGTCTGGAAACATCACCAGGAGAACTTCTATTCCACCTTCAGAGTTGTGGTCTGAAGATTGTGAGAAAGAAAACAGCCACCATTGAAGAGACCTACAAGGAAAGTGATATCCTCTGGTGAGATCTGGGTTTTAGCTAGAGCAAGCCAGTGAAGGAATAGTCAGAGGTGAGGTTAAGAATCAGAGCATTTTGCTGACTATGATCACTGAAGGCAGGCAGAAGGGTTTCAGAAGCTAGGAAACAGTAGGAGATGGAGACAAAGGATGTGAAGAATTGAATGGCAATTAGACTGGAGGAGATAAAGCTTTGTGTCACATCACCCCTTTTCCCCCCTTTATTGTACAAGTAACTTTGAGATCATATTTTTTTTGTGTGTGTATATATATACACACAAACGTATATATGTATACGTATATGTATTGTTCCCCCTTTTATATTGCTTCCCTAAAGTAAGAACAGGGACTCAGGGACTTGTTTCTTTCTTTCCTTTCTTTCAACAGGATCTCACTCTGTCACCCAGGCTAGAGTGCAGTGGCCCAATCATAGCTCACTGTAGCCTTGAATTCCTGGGCTCAAGCAATCCTCTTCCTCAGCCTTCCAAGTAACCAGGACTATTAGCTAACAGGCGTGCACCACTAAGCCTGGCTAAATTTTTTTTATTTTTTGTAGAAACCAGGTCTCGCTATGTTGCCCAGGCTGTTCTCAAACTCTTGGCCTCAAGTGATCCTCCTGCCTTAGCCTCCCAAAGTGCTAGGGTTACAGGTGTCAGCTATTGCTCTCAGCCAAAAGTCTTTAATTTTGATGAAGTCCAGTTTATTGGCAAATCCAATGTCATGAAACTTTTCCCCTATGTATTTTCTTTTCTTTTTTTAAATTTTATTTTATTTTAGAGATGGGGTCTTACTATGTTGCCCAGGCTAAACTCGAACTCCTGAGCTCAGGCCTTCTGTGTAGCTGAGACAACGGGCGTGCACCACCAAGCGTGACTTTCTCTCCTTGGTTGTCTTCTAAGAGTTATATAGTTTTAGCTCTTAACGTTTAGGTCTTTGATTGTTTTTTTTTTTTCTTTGAGACAGAGTCTCACTCAGTCTCCCCAGCTAGAGTGCAGTGGCGTCATTGTAGCTCGCTGCAACCTCAGACTCCTGGGCTCAAGCGGTCCTCCTGCCTCAGCCTCCTAAGTAGCAGGGACTACAGGCACGTGTTACCACGCCTGGCCAATTTTTCTATTTTTAGTAGAGACAGGCTCTCCCTCTTGCTCAGGCTGGTCTCGAACTCCTGAGCTCAAGCAGTCCTCCTGCCTCTGCCTCCCAGAGTGCTAGAATTACAGGTGTGAGCCACCACGCCTGGCCATGGCTTTGATTCATTTTGAGTTAATTTTTGTATATCGTGTAGGGTAGATTGCAGTGTCATTCTTTTTCTGTTTCTTTAAATAGAGAATGAAGCCAAAACGTTCTGGCTATAAAAAATAAATTTTCATTTTTTACCTAATGTATACGTAGGTACTTTTGCCTTGTAATGGATAAAAAGTGATTTTTTTTTTTTTTTGGTTAGCAACCAGTACTGCTAATTTGAGATCTCTGAACTAATCACAAGAAAACATTTATTTTACTCTGTCTTTATAGAGCCAAGATTCTGGGTCTGATAATCGTATAAACACAGTCAGTCTCAAAGAAGCATTGGAAAGGTTTGATCACAGCCCAACCCCTTCTGCCTCCTCTCGGAGTTCAAGAAAGTCATCTCACACAGCAGTCTCAGACCCTTCCTGTGAGTACCCTAGCTTGACAGAAGACTTCCTTTAAAGAGAGTGCTTCTAAATTGTTTGTTACTGGTATCAGCATTTCTCATCAAATGCTTCTTTACAATTATAAGTTTTTACATTTCTGAAATACGTTAACCTTTCCAGTGAGTAAGAGGCACATTGCTAACCTTTAAGAAGGAATTAAGTTCATCAAAAAAGCCTGTAAAGTATGTAGGTAGTAACGTTGGTGTTGTTGTTTTTAATCATCCCTCCAAAAGAAAGCAAACTGTTTATTCTTTTTTTACTGTAGAGCCAGTAAGTGTTCTTTAAGTTTGCTTTCTGAAAGTTTTTTTAGTGTCTTGTCTTTATGAAGACTTATGTAATTGTCATTAAATTATTAACTGTTTTTATATTTTAAGCTTTCCCATGTCAAATATTTTCTTTGTCTTTAAAAAATGGTAGAAGTAATTATAATGAATGATCTTACTGTCATGGACTTCACTTTCATTGAATTTTTTAGAAAAATAACTCAAAAAACATTTTTATTCACTGAAATGCATTTTGAGATTAATCTTTGAAAACTGTATTTTATAAAGTACTAATGCTATTCTGTTTTTGGTGACTAACTTCAGCAACACCAACGAAGATCCCAACGGATACTAGCACTCCTCCCAGACAGCATTTACCAGCTCATCAAAAGATGGCACAAAGGAGATCATCATTTAGTAGTCAGGTAAGCTCGTTAGTGAATATTCTTCTAGGTAAAGATTTATTAAAAGGAGAAAAAATTATCTATATCTTCAGAAATTCATTGATTCATTATCCCTCTCTATAGAGATCAAAGTAGTTGTTGATATATGACATTTATTCAAGAGTTTTCTCTTTTTTTTGTGAAGTGGTTATTATATAATACCTATCAGTCCTTTAGTGATTTTTCAGGTAAAATGGTAGTTTGTTTTTTTTTCTTAATTGTGAAAAGTTGAAAATTTAGAGCGGTGTTATATCTAAGTTCAAATACCAATTGTCTTCACTTAAGGTCAGCCAACTTTTATTGAGAGCTTGTGCTAGGTACTATAGCAAGTTTTTGAAAGATAATAGATAAATAAGGAATGGCCCTTTCCAATGTAGAGGGGGAGACATAACTGTAATCAGCAAATAAAAGTATGAGGCAAATTGTTAAGTTCAGTGATAAACATATCATGTTGATATTTCTGGTGGAAGTACTTTTGTATGGGAATGAGCATCACTTAAGCATTATTTTTTATTTTGCTCTAGTCTATAAATTCCCAGTCTGTTGGTTCATCATTAACACAGCCAGTGATGTCTCAAGCTGCAAATTTACCAATTCCACAAGGCATGTCCCAGGTATTTTTTGTTTGTTTGTTTGTTTGAGTATTTAAAAATGCCAAATTGCTTTTAAGCTAATATAATTTAAAAATATATAAAATTATAGATGCAGTCAGTTTTAACTGCATCTAGCAGTTATGGGGGCATTTAGCATATCTGGGAACATTTGATTGTCATAGCGATCATGGCTTACCACTGACCCTTAGTGGGCAGGGCCAGGGATGCTAAATATCTTTCAGGATGCATGACAGTCTTACACAACAAAGAATTGTCCTGCTTAATATGCAATAACACCCCTCATTGAGACACTGTAGACATGAAGATATTAAAGATGAAATATAGCTGTTTGTTTTGTTCTTCCTATGGATATTGGAAGAATTGAGCAACTTTATTCATATATTCATTCATTCCTATATAGGATATATTGACTTCCTTTTATGTAGCAGATACTGCAGGTGTTGACAGTACAGATATGTAATATCTATAGTAAAAGACCATTACATCTAGAGGGAATGACAGATACCAACAATACCATGTTATATTGTCTATGCTCAAGGTATATAGGCTGATATGTGAGCACATTGCATAGACCCTTGAATGCAACCTGACGAAGTGAAGGAAAATTTTCTAGGAGAGTTGTTGCTGGCCTAAGTCCTGAAGGAGGCCTAAATGTAGAAATTTAGCAGGACAAAGGAGACTAATTCCAAAAGTAATTCTTTGTTGCTTTGGATCATAACTTCCCAACTTGTAATTTATGATTCTGTATTCATTCAGTGCCTCAAACACATTAAAAATACTACTGAGTAGTAATAAGTATAATATAAAATTTTCTGTTTTGTTTGGCATTAAATATATCTTAGCACTATCTTGATGGTAAGTAATGATTGTTAATAATAGGTAAAAAACAATATTTTTTAAAAAATTACCTTATGTGGTTGTTTAAGTTATACATATGTAACTATGTTATGAGATACGTGCACAGATAAATTGGCAATCCTGTAAATTACCTAAACCTCATAATCTTGATTTCTAGCAACGTACTATCATGTAAGGTCTTTATAACATCACTGTATTATTAATTTGTATGTTTAGTTGCAATAGTTTTTAATCAGTATTGAGACCTCAAATCCTATTTATTTTGAAGTGTTAACAGAATTTTTATGTAAATATTTAGATATACTTTCAATATTACTAGTTCCTTAATCTCAGGATACTGAATAAGCATTTCTTAACATTTTTTTAGGGACATTTTCATGAGATAAATGATATGTACTATGTCAAAAATTTAGTAAGCGTTAAAATCTCACATTTTGTTTGCAAAGCCAAATGCCTTGCCTCTTATTCTATGGTTTTATTTCCTGTTATCTTGCCTTCTATATTAGTTACTATTTTCTTATTTGCACTTAATAGAAATCCTTTAAATGATGACAATGTAATGTTTACCCAAAGGTACAAATAACTTTAGTTACAATAAAATATATTTGCATGACATAAATATACCATATTTTGACTAATGTAAAAAATAGGCCTAAGGGAGTTGAGGTACAAAATTTGTAGTATTTTCTCAAACCTAGTATAATCTAATATATGATATGGTTTGGTTATCATCATCTTCAGAAGTCAGAGTTGTATGCTTTGAAATGTAATATTCACTATCCTTAATACAAACTTTTGAATATAAAGTAAAAAAGCTTTCAGTTGGGGACAACATATCTCACTTTTAGGTGCAGTTCACTGTAAGAGACTATTTTAAGACAGATTTCCAACATAATGAAACTCAGATCTTATACTGTTTCATATACTGAATATTCATGGACATATTTAAATGAGTCTGTATAGACTTAAGAGATGAATCACCAAATGTAGCTAAATTACAAGCAGTAGTAAGTATGCGCTGCTTACTGACTCAAGTAAAACAGAGAAATAAGTGATATTGAAAACCCAGGAAGTACAATAACTTTATGTTTTTATTTATATATGCATTCGTTCATTCATAATTGCTTAGTCTTGTAAAACCCACGTTTTTCTACTTGTCCGAGGATAGCTTCAGTTGAAAATAGGAGTGAAATATTATCATTGGTTATCTGTCAGATTTTTGTAACTTTGGGTAATTTTACTGATGTGCACGTGCAGGACATTCTAGGGATGACAGAATTTGATATGAATTAACTCCAGGTGCAGGCAACTTTTTCATTTGTTAAAGGGTGGAAATGAAGCTAAGAAGTTAAATAATTTGTCTAGTAAGTGGTAGCCACAATATGAGCTCAGGTCTTCTAATTCCAGGGTGTAATCGGTCAAGATCCAGTCAGAAGCATACCAGAAATTTGATCAGGAATAATATAAAAAATTATTAACTGGTAACAGGAATTACCTCCTAAAAGAAGTAAAGAGAATCTGAAGAATATAGGAATAGCAGATGTAGAGAGCAGCCACAAGTTGTAAGTCAGAGGGATAGTACCCAAGGAAGGAACATACTTGGAAGACTTCCCCACAACTTCCTAACCTGTTCTTCCCCCGTTCAAGGTTGAGATTCAGATCTTATTAGAGTAGGTGTGGCTGTAGCCACTGGATGACAGAGAAGTTCACTGAGGTGCCACAAACTAGGGCTAGAGATCAGGAAGCCATCTGCTGGGGTACTGGTAAAACTTGCTGGGAAGCTGCCCTTAGGATATCACTGAGACTTGCTGGGAAGCTGCCCACTGGCACCTCTGACGTAAGAGCAAGAAGGAAAAGCACCAGACCAGGAGATGAACACTTCCTTTGTAGTATCATTGCAGCACCATCTACTAACATGACTAACTTTGTACCTGCTGGCAAAGGAGAAATATTTTTAAGGTCCAGCTCCAACATCACAAAGTGCAGAGCAAAGATGGGTAGATCAGGAGCTGAGGGGCATAACTGGCATAACATTTTTAACTCATGATATACTGCTTACTTTTCACATTGCACAATTATGAGAAGTGATTCTAAAATATGTTATACTTTTTCTATATGTGGTACTTTAGTTTCAGTTTTCAGCTCAATTAGGAGCCATGCAGCATCTGAAAGACCAACTGGAGCAACGGACACGGATGATAGAGGCAAATATTCATCGGCAGCAAGAAGAACTAAGAAAAATTCAAGAACAACTTCAAATGGTCCATGGTCAAGGGCTGCAGGTAAGTTATTGTTATATTTGAATACAAACAAAGCATCCCATTCACATTTTGGATTTCTAGGAAAATTGACTTTTCTTAACTAAAAGTGAGATGCACGGGATACATTTCATCAGTTCAGTTCAATAAATATCCACTGGTTACCTACTCAGTATGATTATAGTTACAGTCTCTAGAAATAATTCCTTCCTAAGGGTATTTTCATCAACATCCTTGTTTCTCCAGATTAATGGAGTCATCTTCTACCAGTCCAAATTTTTGTAAGTTTAAATCCATAATATAAAAATTACAGTTTACGTAAACATTTAGGTACAGAATTTATAAAGCAATCATCAGTAAAAGTTTTAATAAGATACCAGAAGGTATGATTCAAATTAGTCTTATTTGACCAAACTCTAGGAGACTAGGACTTTGGTGAAAGGAAACTCTGAGTGAAAGCTACTTCTTTCTAATGTTATAAATTATAAATGATAAGTGATACAGAGCTGCCAGTCCACAGACTTTTGAGTAGTACTGAGTTACAGTTTTTCTAACAATTGGAAACGTAAGGTTAGGATGACTGGAAGATTGAATTTTTTTTTTCCTTTTTTAAAATTTTAATAGAATTAGGGAGTACAAGTTGAATTCTATTACATGTATATTTTATATAGTGGTGAGGTCTGGGCCTATCACTTGCATAGTGTGCTTGGAAGATTGAATTTATTGCTGATTGTTCATTCAGAATGACTTAGTCTTGTTGTTACTTGCTTTTGAAACTTTACAGCTTGATTTTTTTCTTTTTTTCTTTTTTTCTTTTTAATGCTCTCATTCTTCTTTGTTTTTAATCTACAACGCTCATTTTAATGTAATCTTTTTTTTAAAAGATGTTTTTGCAACAGTCAAACCCTGGATTGAATTTTGGTTCTGTTCAACTTTCTTCTGGAAATTCATCAAACATCCAGCAACTTGCACCTATAAATATGCAAGGCCAGGTTGTTCCTACTAACCAAGTTCAAAGTGGAATGAATACTGGACATATTGGCACAACACAGCACATGATACAACAACAGACTTTACAAAGTACATCAACTCAGGTAATATTATCAAATACGATGGGCTATGGAATGTTCAGTGATTGAAATGTACACTATTGCTAAAATAAAAATAAAGCTCTATCTTATAAAATGCCATATTTTAAAATTTAGTAGTACTTAAAAAGTATAGTATTAAGGGATCATTAAAATATTTTTTACAAAATTATGTTAGTGTTAAATATTTTCAGTATTTTTACACTTAAAAAATTTCACATCTGTTTAAGGATCTAGTCTAATAGAGTTATACCAGGTTCTTGTAGCTTATAGTCTGCTTCCATATATTAGAAAAGTTTGCTTGCAAAAGAGGCTGACCAGGAAACATGTTACCATATTTGTAGACTGTTGGTAGGAAGCAGTGATGGTTTAATCAGTATTCCAGAAAATTTTGGAAATTACTGTACATCTATGACTATAAATCCCAAGGCTTTACATGAGAAATATAAAAATGTTTACTAATCAGTCACTTACTTTGAGCATTTAACAGAAGTTTTTTGTGTATATTTTATATCATCCCTGTTAAGATCATGCTCCTTTTCTAAAGTCATAGCTTGCCTTCCAGCAAGGTATTGAAGACTAATTCATTCTCAATTACTACAAGTCATTTCTTTATGGTCAGATTTCTTGCAGAGTAATATGTCCTGTATTGTGAGTACAATGAATACTAGAAGCATACTTCCCAAATAACTTTTGTCAGTTAGTCTATCTGTGAAATTTTCTCTTTTTCAGCAGAGTCAACAAAATGTACTGAGTGGGCACAATCAGCAAACATCTCTTCCCAGTCAGACACAGAGCACTCTTACAGCCCCACTGTATAACACTATGGTGATTTCTCAGCCTGCAGCCGGAAGCATGGTCCAGATCCCGTCTAGTATGCCACAAAACAGTACCCAGAGTGCTGCAGTAACCACATTCACTCAGGACAGACAGATAAGGTAGTTGTCATATTTGTCATTTTCAAAGTCATAGATCGATTAATTAAAAAACAATAATTTGATTTTTAAAAAGCATGATTTTAGTTTGTTGTTCACTGCAGCCAGTGTTCTTAGATTTGAAATAAAAACACAGAATGTATTTTTATTTAAGGACTTTATAATAAAAGGGTAACAACAGATTTTGTTTCTTGTTCAAAAATGTGCTACCACAATATTATAGAATCCAAAGTCTACAGCTTACTTTTATACAAGGTTTATGATAGGCTTTGTGTCACTGTGAAGGTTTTGTCTTTTCAATACAGATGCTAGAGTTTTCATGTACTAACAATGGTTAGGGTAGCTTACCTTTTTTAACTTTGTTAAATGCTCAAAATATATTATCTCATTTAATTCTCATTTTAAAAAAAATATGTTAGGGTCTTTTGTTTTCTAGATAAAGAGAAAGTGCGTTTTTAGTAATTTGGTCAAAGGCCTGTATAGCTAAAGAAGTGAGGAGGGGGCTCTGAACTCAAACCTCCACGTCTGATTTCAGAGCTCAAGTGCTTAAACATATATTACACCAAGCTTTTGTGCACTATTCTAGAAAAACAGCCATCCGTGCTTATTTTAGTGGGAAGTCCAAGTAGCTGACTTAGAAATAAATTTCTTGAAGAAATGCCATTCGTCTATTGGGAAGCTGTCTTTTAACTATAGTATCTCTGTAGTCTTAAACCTCCTGTTTTAAATGCATTTTATTTTTAACCTGTTTTACTACAAGTAGGCTGCTGCTTTTATAATACAGTTTTTCTGTTTGCATTAGTGTAATATATTTTATTAAAATCTTGTTAATAATTTCCAGAGATCAAAGAAGCTGCAGGATCACATAGGCAATGAAAGCAGGTAGAACTCATTGCTTCTCTTTGGAGCTCAGTTCCTGCAACTTAAAAAGTCCAACATCTAGCTATAATATTCAGCCAGTAAGTCTTATGAATGTGCTCCATAGAATTGCAGAGGACTGGTTTTAAAGCCTGAGAAAAAGACGTTAAACTAGAATGCTGCTATGTATTTTGTGGAGTGAGCAACTATTTGTAAACATCTCTTTTTCTGAGGGTCAAAAAAAAAACATATTTCAGCCAATATTTGAAGGCCTACTTAGATGAGTATGGCACAGTCCTTTTTGGGGAAGACTAGACTAGTAAAAACAATAGAAAGGTAAACAAATCGATATTATTTGGGGTGATGAATATTTAATAGTTATTTAGGAAGGAGGAAATGAGCAGTTTCCAGGGTGTAATCGGTCAAGATCCAGTCAGAAGCATACCAGAAATTTGATCAGGAATAATATAAAAAATTATTAACTGGTAACAGGAATTACCTCCTAAAAGAAGTAAAGAGAATCTAAAGAATATAGGAATAGCAGATGTAGAGAGCAGCCACAAGTTGTAAGTCAGAGGGATAGTACCCAAGGAAGGAACATACTTGGAAGACTTCCCCAAGTTAGGGCAAGCAGGTAATTTAGGAGTGTGGTCTAGAAAGGCTTCACAGAGGAGGAGAAGCTTGTCCTGGGTCTGAAAGAGCTTGGCATTGGGTGTGCATGAGGCAGGAAGTCTAGGCAGGTATTCTAGGCAGAGGGAGCAGTATATATAAAGCCACAGAAGTGTGAGTTAAGCAAAGATGGATTAAAGAATGTCTTTTGCTGCCAGAGATGTATGAAGTATTCTTGTCACATTTACCAGTGAGCCATTAAGCAGTTCAGATACTAATTTTTTTTAAAATGACAGAGAAATTAGTACTTAGCACTTCTGTGACTAAGTGTACTTTGTAAACGTTACTTGTTTCTTTATGCTTTCTTTATGTGAAAATTTTTAATTCTTTTTTTGTTTTGCATTAAAGCATTTGGTTGTGGAGTATATAAAATGTAGTATTTGATTTTCAAGATCTGGCATGGATGCAAAATAAGTTTATTTTGTCTTGTGGAACATAAATAATGAAATATTGTTATATACTTTAAACATAAGTGCAGTTATATCATGCTACCTCTACAGTAGTGTCATATGTCAGTTTTCTCACTGTAATGGCCAGCGTTAGGAACTAACTTCATCTCACAGAAAAAGCAAATGGAAATAATATTGTTTCCTGAAGAGGCATCATTTTTTGTTCTATTGTATAAAAAAGTAGAAGAAGGAAGTTGGGGAGGGAGGGAAAATTAGTGAATTCCAGCACAGTGGGCACTATGCTACATTGATAAATTCATAAATTGAGAGTACTTTTAGTCACTGTTGGGATGTCATTTGGTTTTGAATTATGTTTGTAAGATACAACTTTCAGTGTAAATTTCTTCTATAAACCTAGAGTTTTAAAAAATTACCTCATGATAGCTTTAAGTTCATTCATGAACTGTGTGCCAGTGTGACAAATAAAGCATGTGCCATATATATTTGACTCCCAAGTACCTGGTAATTTTATAAAAAGAAAAAAGTTCATATTTTTTTTTTACAGGTTTAACATTTTTTATTGTGGTAAAATATACATAACATGAAATTTACTATATTAATCAATTGAAAGTATACAGTTCAGTGTCATTAAGTACATTCACCTGGCTGTTACCATTACCCTCAACCATCTCCAGAACTTTACATCTTCCCAAACCGAAACACCATACTCGTTAAACAACTCCCCATCCCTGCTAGTCCCTGGCAACCACCATTCTAAATAGTAACTCCCCATTCTCCCCTCCTCCTAGCCCCTGGTAACCTCTGTTTTGCTTTCTGTCTATGAATTTGAGTACCCTAAGTGCCTCATATAAGTGGAATCATACAGTAGTAGTTGTTCTTTTGTGGCTGGCTTATTTCACTTAGCAGAATGCTTTCGGTTGTAATGTGTGTCAGAATTTCCTTCCTTTTTAAGGCTAAATAATATTCTACTTTATATATATACCACATTTGCTTAGTCATTCCATCTGTCAGTGGATTCTTGAGTTGCTTCTACCTTTTGGGTATTGTGAATAATGCTCCTACTTATGAACATGAGTGTACAAATATTTGTTTGAGTCCCTGCTTTCATTTCTTTTGGATATATACCCAGAAGTGGAATTGCTTTATATGGTAATTCTATATTTGATTTTTTTGAGGTACTGTCATAATGTTTTCCATAGTGGCTGCACCATTTTATAGTCCCATCAGCAGTGTACAAGAGTTTCTCCACATCCTTGCCAAGTCTGGTTATTTTCTGTTGTTTTTTTTATTATAGTAGCCATCCTGATGGGTATAAAGTGGCCTTTCACTGTGGCTTTGCTTTGCATTTCCCTAATGATTAGTGATGTTGAACACCTTTTCATGTGCTGCTTAGCCATTTGTATATCTTCTTTGGAGAAATGTTTATTCAAGTTCGACCTTTGCCCATTTTTTCATTGGGTCCATTGTTGGTGAGTTGTAGGAGTTCTTATATATTCTGATTATTAACCCCTTATCCAGTGCTTGCTGCACAAAGATCCAATTATTGATACAACAAGGATTGTCAAGGAAGAAAGGAATTTTAATGTGAAAGATGTCTGTTGGGAGAATGAGAGAAATAGTCTCAGATCCGTCTCCCTGACCAGCAGAGATCATGGGCTTTTGAAGAAGGGGATGTGCTTTGGGGTAGGTCGTGGGGAATGGTGATTCTTGGCTTCAGGAATCTTGCCATGGGACCTTTGGAATCTCAACTCCTTTGTCTGGTAAAAATTCCACCAATTCTGGGAAAGGACTCAAAAAATTCTAGTAGTTAGTTAAAGGAGGAAATTACAAAAAAAAAAATAGGGGTCATTGAAATTTGTTCACAGAGCCGGTTACATTATCAGATACATGATGTGCAAACCTTTTCTCCCATTTGTGGGTTGCCTTTCACTCTGTTGATAGTGTCCTTTAATGCACAAAATTTTTAATTTGATGTAGTCCAGTTTCTCTGGTTTTTTTTCTTTTGTTGCTTGTGCTTTTGGTGTCATGTCCAAGAAATCATTGCCAAATCCAAATGCCATGAAGCATTTCTCCTGTGTTTTCTTCTCAGAGTTTTATAGTTTTAGCCCTTATGTTTAGGTCTTTGATCTATTTTGAGTTAGTTTTTGTGTATGATATGCGATAAGAGTCCAACTTCATTCTTTTGAATAGGGACATCCAAAAAGTTGTATTTTCGTCGTGTTGATTTTGCTATATACATTTTTTTGTTTGACTGATATCTCAAAGGGAATCTTTAAAAACATGAAACAAGATAGGAACATAAAGCTTTATCATCAGGTATTATTATATCTTAGATAAGTATTCAGCCCCACTGCCTTTTATGATGTATAACTTGTACTTTTGACTACAACTTCTTTTCTTTCTTCTAACAGATTTTCTCAAGGTCAGCAACTTGTGACCAAATTAGTGACTGCTCCTGTAGCTTGTGGAGCGGTCATGGTACCTAGTACTATGCTCATGGGCCAGGTGGTGACTGCCTATCCGACCTTCGCTACACAGCAGCAGCAGTCACAGACGCTGTCAGTAACACAGCAGCAGCAGCAGCAGCAGCAGCAGCAGCAGGGTTCCCAGGAACCGCAGCTTGCTTCAGTGCAGCAACCATCTCAGGCTCAGCTGACCCAACCACCACAGCAGTTTTTACAGGTAATTCTCTCCATGGGGAAGCTGTCTCAAACCCATTTACTTTTATATAATGAAGTTAAGCATTTAATGAACAGTTTTGTAAATGATCTGAAAAATTCATAAAAGCTTACTGTACAATTTAAATCTCTACAAAGATAGAAAGCTACTGTCCTGGTTAGCTACTTTTTCTTCTCTTGTTCAGTCTTTGGAAGAATAGCCATGACATGGGCAAACCCAATTATCTGAACCTCTGGGTAGAGTAAGTGGCCTCCTTCCTGCCCACATGAGGGCACTTTACATGCAACCTGTTTTCTCTGTCTTCAGCAAGAGTTTCTGGAATTTAAGGAAAGGCACCTTTCTTTCTCCTTTTTTTTCTAGCTACCCATCAAACTGTACTGTTTTCAGAGCAGGAATTTCTTTTTATTAGTGTAGGTGTTATCTTACATTATTTTGTTGGAGTAAATTTTATTATTTTTCAGTTATAAATTAATATCAGAGAAGAAATACTGTGGAGATGTAGTATATGTCGTTGTTAAGAACTTGGGCTCAGCTTGGACTTAAGGTTCCAACTTTGCCCTCATTTTTATGGTGCTTTTAAATAATAATAATATTAATACCTAATCTTTATAAAAACCCAGTTTGGTAGACTTTATTCCTAAATAGGAATAAAGAAACTGAGGCCCAAAGAAGTGAGCAGTTTGACCAAGTGACACATCTGGTAGATGGGACAGCCTGAGTTTGAACCACACAGCCTACCTCAGAGCCCATGGCTGTGGCCACTTACCTGTGTTGCTCTAACTAGCTGAGCAAACCAGTGTGCAAAAGCATTTTCCATTTGACCCCAGTATTCGTGTTTCATATAGCTATGATCAAATTTTATTCTGGTTAAAATATAGGTCTATAGGACATAAAGTGAAAGAACATGTGTGGTTTGTGTTAAGACATAGATTGCTTCCTATACCATAAAATCTCCAGCTCAGATTCCTTAAATGAAATCCTGTTACAGTTCCAGAAAGAAGGAAAGCCTCATAAGCATTTTGCAAAATGTGATTTTTAAAGTAGAGAACAAAAATAATGTGGGTTATGTAGAATTTCAGGATCCTGTCCCTATGGACAGTGGACAACTTGAGCGGATAGTATAATGGGGGTAAATAAGTATTGCATAATCCATTTGTTTTTCAGACTTCTAGGTTGCTCCATGGGAATCCTTCAACTCAGCTCATCCTCTCTGCTGCATTTCCTCTACAACAGAGCACTTTCCCTCAGTCACATCACCAGCAACACCAATCTCAGCCACAGCAGCAACTTAGTCGGCACAGGACTGACAGTCTGACTGATCCTTCCAAGGTTCAACCACAGTAGCACACGTGCTTCCTCTCTGACTTCAAGGGAGGAAGGGGATGGCCCAAAGAGAGTTACTCAGATGACCTGAGGATAGGAGGAAAAGTTCCAGCAGTTTCATGAGATGCAGTGTTGAATGTTCTAGTTCCTGGAATTGGCAGAGAAAATGCTGCCTAATGCTACAGATGTGTATTAAATACCAACCAGCAAGAGATGATCATAGGGACATAGCCAATTCTGACAGTGTTTTAGTTGCCCAGATATTTTTTGATGGAAAAAGAGTATATTGCCAAATGTCAAGAAGCTCAGCTATGAAATGACCTCCAGTGAATCAGAAAGGCACTAATAATGTTAGTAACTTTTAGTGGTTCTGTGCCTGTTATCAAGTGTTACAGAGGACACACCACTGCCATGTCAGGGGTTTGCTTACAATGATGCCATGAAGACAGTCCAGTAGACTCAGTAGTCCCCTCCCTAACCCCTCTCCCTTTTCAGATAATGATGGAACAGTAATTACTTTCAGAATGTTGTGTGGGTTCAAATTCTCTGTGTATAGATGTTGTAAAATTATGTATATGTCTGGATAAAAGGAGAGAAAGCAAAACATGTTGTATGCTGCATGAAAGCATTATCTCCTCCTTAGAGGTGTGAGTACATTTCCTTAGATTCCAATACCATGTGCAAACTGATACATCCTGTTTTTCCTTTTGTTTACAACACAGTAGTGTTCTATTCATTTTTCCAGGGCACAGGTCTTTTTGTTCATACTTTGGCTGTGATGTCACAGTTTGTTCAGTGAGGTATGATGTGCTGCTGGGAATGGATTTTTTTTTTCAGGTTAAATTATTGATACAACAGGATTTTCAAGTTATTCAGATATATCCCTCATTTCATTATTTGTCAATTATGTTTGAAAATAGTATTTGCACTGCTTTATTTTAGATGGTTGGGAGTTTTGATCGCATATTTTGATATAGTTCGTAGTTGGAAATATTTGTGTAAATGGTTTTCAACAAGCCTGAAAGTAATTTCAAGAATGTTTCAGTTATAGAGGTAAAATTTGCACACAAAACACCTTAGGCACTTTTTAACATTCTCAGTGGTGGGAATTTTAACTTTTAGGATTTGTTGGAATCTTTTTTATTATCCTTTACAATTTCAATGCTTCTTTTAGTCAGAAATGATTCAGGGTTATTTGAGGGGGAAAAAAACCCCATAGTGCCTTGATTTTAATTCAGGTGATAACTCACCATCTTGAACTCATTGTCTGGTTTCAGTAGCAGTTTTGAAACCTTAGTACATTTTTAACAGCATGTGGGTATCAGTGTCATTATTATTCTCCTAAGTTCCTTTGAAGACTGCTATCAGTTTCTTGGACTGGAGTTACAAATAATTTCGAAATAAAAGATGATAACCTGACACTATCACAGTTATTCATGTGATTCCAAAATTGTTTCCCAAATCAGCATCTTCCTTTAGAGCAAAGTAGTCTTTTAAGAATTACCAGTATTTGCTCAATATGATTTTGATATTCCTACAAAGCAAAAAGAAGGGGTAGGAATTTGGCTTTGCTTTCACTACAGCACTAGAATATTGTAACTCACATGCTTTCTAAATGTGAACTAAGATTTCGTCTGGCAGTATCACATGCTAAAGGTAATAAATTCCAACACAAATTGCATACATTAAAAACAGTTTATAGATTTTATGGTACTAATAATGAAATTTACAGCTATAGGATAAAAGAAGATTAATGGAAAATACCTTATTAGAATAGTAAAAATGATTACTTAGGAAAGGGTGGAGAACAAGCGTAATAAATCGAAATTGACCTTACAAGAAAATGTATAACAGAATTGAGGTTGTTAAACAAAAAAGGTTTTGTGCAATGAAAATAACCTAATGCAAAATTGCTAGGTAAGTCTTAAGTCAGTTCTTAAGACTTCTGTGTCCTCAGATTTGCTATCATCCTTAAGAGATATACTTTGTCTTTCTGTAGAAAACTGTACCTGGCCACAATTAAATTTGAAAAGTAATGTTGAAATAGAAAACAACCAAAGAAAATTGGTACCTACCCTTCTACAAAAGAAGGGTGACTAGATACCAGTCAATAATTAACATATCAAGGAGCTCTTCTAGCTAAATGATCATCCAGAAGAGATCTCTGACATTCCCATGAATATCAAGAGTAGTTGTCAGAATATGTATGTCCTTGAGCATACATACACACAGAAAAAATGGATATTGTAGAATATGGCAATAGCATTGTTCATCTCCCCTTTCAAATTGCCTTTCTCGACCTTATGCCATTCTATATATGTCTGTTGTGCCTCATTTATTTATCGGCAATACCTAGTGATATGGACGTAGCTAACAAAAGACAGGAGTAACTGTTATGTTAAGGCTTATCCTCTAACTACCATACTTAAAAGAAGGATGGTGAACTGTGAGTACTAGGTACTTAGGTTAACAGAAGCAAAGCATAAGACAAGCCACAAGGTAAATCTGTAAACTGTTTATTTACTCACATTCTCCTATCCCAACCCTTCAAGTATTTTCCATCTTCGCAAATATCTGGGAAAGAAAATTTAAATTTTCCTTTATAATTTTTGTTGTTCTTCACAGCTCATCTTTTTCCTGCTTGGAATTAACAATTGCTTATTTGAAGGAGCAGCTAGCTGCTTTTCCTTTATTCAGTATGAAGTGTGTTGGAAGAAGTAGTAAACACCAGCTGCTTGTTAGCTGCTGCTTTACCTTTGTTTTCCTCCTGCTCTTGAATTTGGGTTGCAAAGCTGTCCCTGTCCCCTCCCCCATGTCACCTGAGCATTCAAATGAAGATTCAGCAGATGTCTGTTCTTCATTCATTTCTGTAGCCAAAGTTAAATAAAATCCCAAATCTAAATCATGAAAAGATACCAAATAGAAACACCTTTCAGCTTCTTAAAAAATCTTATCTTCCCTCTGCTTTACTCTCGCACATATGCAGTGTTTCTTAAAAACACTTATTCTGTGTGGCACTTTTTAGGTAAGAAACTGTTGAGGTTAAGGAAAAATGCTAGCTGCTCTGCAGTTCCTTATCTTGCGTTGGACTGCCGTGGCATCGGGGGAGTCAGTATTGTTTAACAGATGCAAGTGAGAACTACAAGGATTAATAAAGTTGCTGCTAAGAGTGTTGTCAAACCAGAACCTAACATTTAAAAGTACTCCCTTTTCTGAGTGGAAGATATTGGAGGAGCAAACATAGGGGATGGGGGTAGCATGTAAGTAAATACTACAGTTCAGCTTCTAAGGGGGCAATTTTAGAGTGCTGTGGTCTCCTTTGTCACCTAAATCTGGCTTAGGAATGTATTAGTAATAAAAGGATGCCAGTGATTTTGAATAGTTTGTTATAGAATACTCAGTACAGAATAGTGAAAATGTTGTTTGGATTCTTCAGAAGTGCTACGGTTGTGGGTTATTGCCTTAAAAGCAGTCTGCTTGGAATTTATGAGCACTGAAGCAGTCCAGCTCTATAAAGGGCATTGTGTTGAAGGGAGATGAACCCTAGTTCAGGAAGCCTTAGAAAGGGACCCTTAAAACAGTATTCTACACAAACAGGTGAAAATTCTTTTAAACTGGGTATTACTCAACGTATTTTAAAATGTTTCCACCACATTGAGGCAAAGTTTTTTTTAAGTGGAATGCAAATAACATTTTACTTTGGAATTTCTACTTTTTTCTTTCTGTTTCTTTGGTAATTGAAATTTTGTCAGTGAACATTTGTGTAAAACTCAATCTGTGGCCCTGTTCTTAGTCCCATGAGAGTCCATGTTGGAAGGTATAAACACTGGATATTAACATTGCTGAGTGAGTCTAGTAAGTTGATTGGAATTTTTGAATGGTAGAGAAGAAACAGCACAAAGGCACTTGCCATTTTAATAGTGATTGGAGAAAGAGAACCTTTTAAGTTTGCATTGGGTGAGCATTCTTCTAAAAGGAGCTTCTGAAGTAATTGGAAAGGAAAAGAGTCGACTATTTTTATAGCATATTTAATATATTTGTATATAACTATGAGTATAGTAGGAACCCTCCACATGCCTCCCACTTTTCTAATTTACTCCCCCTTTTGCCATAGCACTAGTATAGCCTCATCCGCATGGGTAATGTGCCTATTGTCAGCCTACCAAAAGATAGTGCTGCTGCTTTTTGAGACAGGTGAGAAGACCCAACTCTCATGCCTGGGGATCCTTTATGGGAGGAATAGCACACACTTTTAAAACAACATACCACAGTCTAAAAGCACCATTTTGAAATATAACAAGCACTTTATTGCAATTATTCATTTTGATAAAGTTTATTATCTTAGGCATTAACCATTTCTAAAGGATCCCCAAATCATCACTTAGGTGAAATTATAAATGACACATTTCTGAGAAATGTTTAGATCCAGTGAACCATAGTAGGTTTATGGGAGTGATTTCAAGGTAGCCAAATGAACTTTGACTTTTGTTTTGAATGTGGTGGAGTCAAGAGATTGTAGATGCCTAGTTCCATTTAAACACTATTGTAAACCTATCTTGCCTATTGTGTGGACACCAAAAGAGACCAATGAGCCTGTTTATTTTCAGAGGTCTAGGAAAACTGCATCCGCGTGAGTAGATGTACAGAACTAATCTAAAAGTGATTGGTAGTAATATTTTAGAATACAATAATTTCAAGAATTACTCTGAGTGTTTTAAATGTGCCCTGAAATGTTGGCATGTCATTTCAGCGTTTCCATTTGAATTGCTCTTGTAATATTTTTGCACAAAAAGGACTGAGAAAAAGACTACTTTGGTTAAAGGGGAAAAAAGTATAATTTGGTCTTATTTTAATGTCTCCTGTGGAAACACTGGGGATGAATTTTGTTGGTACAGTTATTAATTCAGGATATTTAAAAGTGTTGAACTCACAAGAAATTAAGCAAACTTGGATATTTAAAAATTAAAATACTTTCTTTCCATGTGACTGTTTTGCATAGTTTTTTTTCCCCATAACACTACATTCCTTGTTTTTCTTAAATAAAGTAATACTTTGTAGGTTTTGTTTTGAGTGTTTTACAATAATTTGTAAGCTGCCTGGGTTTTTCCAGGGAAACATTCTTTAGTGAAATAGGATATAGTTTATGAAGAGACTATTAAGTGAAATTCCATCACCACCACCAGCAAACACTGAGGTGCTGCATTAAGTGACAATCAAAATAGTAAGTATTTATGAAAGAACTTAGAAGGTGGTTGAAAGAAGCAATTGCTTTGAAAGTAGTTCTCTGGGTTTCTTGAATAAAAATGGCTAAATGTATTTATTTATATTTTTAAATATCTTTGTGTTCTATTTTTCATCAAAGTGATTTCAGTGTCATGTATTTAATTTGTGGTTTGTTTTCTGTTTTGCATCGTAATCGTATAACTGGCCCTTATTTGGGGTATAATCATTAGCCCTCATGATGATGCCTCATGGACAATCTGAATCTGTTTTACTTCAGGACAGCAGTGGAGGGCCCAAATCCAGATGTCCCCGCACTTCTGTTCTCAACCCATTTAAGAAAAAATTTATAAAGGTAACTCCTTTCAAATCTGCTTCATATAGCTCCAACCTTTTTCTAGTTTCACTTGCTGCCTTCTCTATTTTATGGGCACTTTTTGTATGATTACTTCCCCAACACAGCCAAAGGCCAGTATGACAGAACCAGTGGCACATGTTGCCTCTATTTTGCCCGTTTTGGGAAATGTAAAACAAACAGCATCTTTTAATGGCTATCGTTATCATATCCATATTAAAGTCCATTTAAAGTCCTTAAATATAGTAGAACAGTGTATACACACTGAAAACTTCTACAAAAAATGTTTGCTGTCTTTAATATAGTGTAGTGTTGCTTGGTCCTTTAAAAACGTAACAAAACCTCCATGTACAGCACTGTCCAATAAAGCAGTGTTTGAACATGTGAAGCCTAGACATTTGAGGATTCCTCTTGTTCACGTGCATTGGACTCCCAGAGTAGCTCTGGGGTCTCACAGGCTGGGTACAGCACATGGCTTGGAGAATGGTAATTAAATCATGTCAACCACAAGTTGAATGTAATGATGTAAAAAATGTTTCTTAACTCTGAGGGTTAAATTGAAGATAATGTTTTCAAATAAATGCTTTTAAATTTCTGAGGAAACAAACTGTGACATCGCTTTAAAAAATGACATCCAGATGTTTTAAATGTGTTTTTGAGTTGGCCTGGACTGGTACAAGTTCACTGCTGGCAATGGTTGTGCCAGTACTAAGAAGTTAAATTGTGGGAAAAGCTACGTTATCTTCAAATTGACATATTGTAAAACTAGACAATGCTCTTCAAGTAAAATATTGGCCATAAAATGTCTTTTAAATATTATGTCAGCCAGAACAGGTATAGTTTAGACCATTCTAGAATTGTTTTGAAATCTCTTTTACTATGGTATTATAAGTTGGAGAAGGGCCTCAGTATGGCACTTTCATATTCACTCTATGTAAAGTTGAAGCCCAAAGATAAGTTAAATTCAGTGCTGTATTGAAACCAGTTAGTGCAAAAAAGTTTTCTCTTTGTAAATTTTTAATTGTTAACATCAGTTGGTAGTTGTAAAAACATGCACCAAATTCTTTCTAATGTTCTGTGTGGTTCTTAATGTGATATTCTTGACGTTGCTGTCCTTACTGCTTGGTTCTTTTAAATTTGAAAGTAGATGTAGCCCATCCTTCTTACTTCCAAAACAGTGGAGCTATAAATGGCTAACTGATCTTGAGATAAGAATACTTTTTTTCCTAAAGCAAACATTTAATAGAAATCCAAATTGATTTGCAAAAATGAGACTGACATTTTTCAGGTGTTGTCTTCTGCCACAATCCTAAATTACACAGAAGCACGAGGGATAATGAATGGTTTCAACGGTGCTGTATTAGGTTCTCTGGTTTTCGTGAGTTGATTTTCATGTTTGGAAATGCAATATTGTATAAAATATGTGGATCATTTTGTTACCAATTTAATATTGCCATTTTAATTTGGTATAACAATTAGTTACACTTGTTTTTCAAAGCTGTCCTTTGAGAAGAAAGTCAAAATGTGTATTAGCCTACCTCCATTCTGGCCTCTTGCTATATGATCATTTTTCCAGGTTTTGATGTGCGTAGCTTTTAAAAACTACATGTACTATTATAATGCTCTTTCCCATAGACTCTTGTAATGTATTCAGAACCTAAAATTACAGCAAAAGAGCCAAGCAGTAGCATTGTTTTTTTTTGTAAATGTAAAATTAATTAGAATTAGACTTTGTTTCCTTCTTCAGTTTTAAAAATAAAAATACCTCAGTGCTATATAATGTTTTTCAGTATCACCTGCATTTCTCAAAAAATAACACCTGCTTCATGTGGCACATAACTTGTAAGAATCACATTATTTTGGATTTTAAAGAAAGAATATTAAATATTTTAAAATCACTACCAATATTTTCCTTTCTTTTATTCAACAGTGAAGCCTAATTGCATTAGTGATTTTTACCTTGTAGGTCTGAATTACCAGATTCTCTCAAAGGAGTTATGTCCTGCTACAAGATTGTGGTGCTTCAGAAGGCTACACTGTTATGCACATAATAACCTAGTACTGGGACCAGGCCCCCTGAACTGTTAAGTTTAGGCTATGATGGTACCAGCTACTTTCTACAAGGAATTGTCCTTTCTGTTCTTAGAAAAGAATTATTAATGGTAATTCCTCCCTCTCTTTGTTTATAATAAGATAAGGCAATACTATGGGTGTCTAACCCCAGAGAATGAAGGTGTTAGTGTGGGGACCTAACCTGAAATTTCTTTGATGTGCTTTATCTTAATTCACGTGTTTTCCTATCCTGTAATATATACTTCTTACGGTAGAGAACTCCTTAAAAGTTTGCAAAAATGACCTTTTTTCCTTCATCAATACGTGTTACTTCTAACTCAACTTTTTTTTCTTTTTGGAGACAGAGTCTTCCTCTGTTGTGCTGGCTAGAGTGCCGTGCTGTCACCTTAGCTCACAGCAACCTCAAACTCCTGGGCTCAAGCGATCCTCTTGCCTCAGCCTCCTAAGTAGCTGGGACTATAGGTGTGTGCCACTGCGCCTGGCTAATTTTTTCTTTTTTTTTTTTTTTTTAGTAGACACAGGGTCTCCCTCTTGCTCGGGCTGGTCTCCTGAGCGCATGCAATCCTCCTGCCTTGGCCTCCCAGAGTGCTAGGATTACAGGCATGAGCCACCGTGCCTGGCCCTAACTCAACATTTTAAAGCTGCTTTTTAGCTGAGGACCTCTTTTGCATCTCTTCACAATAGTAGCTATCTCTCCTTAGAGTTACTGTGCAGAACAGTTGCTGCATTGACAATGTTGGGTGATTAACTGGGTTCTTTCACAATCTCTTCAAATTGCGAGTTACATTGTGGACCTTTGTAGTAGCTCAGTAAACCTGAATTGCTCTGTGTCTACTATTAATGTCAGTGTTACTGCATATGGTTCTAGAACATATCAGGCTGGGAGAATGCAGCTGTTATGCTACTTGGGTAGGAGTAGTCTAGTTAGAATATACTTAAATAATAGTGATTACTTAAATTGCTATGAAAAAATGAGGTAGTCTTAACATAATGAATGATTGCAGGCTCTGGAATTAAACTGCCTAGTTTGAATCTCTGCTCCACTGTGTAACCTTGGGTGAGTTCCCCTTTTTTTCTTTTTCTTAACCTTACATTAGTACCTATTACCTACCTCACAGAACTGTGAGGGTTAGGACCGTGCTTTAGAACAATGCCTGGCTCCTGTTTAGCTACTTTAAGTGTATCTCAAATATTTAATATTATTTGAGTTTTTACATCAACTTTATCAGTGTTTTTACATCAGTTTTAGAAAAGGGTCTGTCAATGTTAATACTATTTTGACAAATAATTAGGAAGTTAAGAACTAGTATAACACACAAGGAAAAACAAGCACTGGTCATACCACTTTTATTTACATTGAATTTATTACATTGTTTATCCAACATAGAAAAAATATGAATACATTCATAGTATTCTCTTTTAATTTGGTAATTCCACATTGTCAAATATTGACTGTTTTTATATTGGGTGTCCTACCCAATTTAAAAAAAAGAGGAAGAATGGACCTTGCAGACAGTTCTTGTTGTGTCATCTTATTGGTATAACAGTAATATCATATTTGTCCCTCTCACTCTTTTTTTTAAAACAAAGAACCTAATTTTGAAAAGACTGATGATTAAATTACTGTTTACTGGCTCAGGGAAATGTTTTAAAAATAGAAATTCATTCATTCTTTCCCCAAGAAAAAATTTAACATCTTAAAACACCTAAGTGATCAAGGCAAAAATTTATATTCCTTATAAAGGGGTCAGTGCTAAAAGAAAATCAAGTGATAGACCCCACTGCACAATGGTTCTGTATATACCAAAACAGAAATGGGACCGTATTAACATAATTAGGCTGAGGAGAAGAAAAATGCACACTTAGAAGTCAGGTTTCTTTTAAAAACCCGTGTTACAAGTAGAATCAATGATTATCTCTTTAGACATAATACTTTCATTAAATGGGACAAACTCACAAATCAATGCTACAAAATACAGTATTTTCCAACATTACTTTCAGTTGTAATGTACACTATGTACAGTTACCTATCTTAAACTAAATACAGATGAATAGCTTGTTAAAAACCAGAATCAGGACTTATAAATAATGCAGAAAATGCAAATGCCAAGAAAACGATGCCTCCTATGATTGTCACTGGAAGAGAAGAGAAAAAAGTCAAATATGGCCAAATTTTCCTGTATGTTGATACTGTACCAAATTGTGAGGGAGCCAATGAGGTGGCCTATTATTCTTCCCATCTAGTAAGCTAACCTTGAAAACAAAACCCTTTAAACGCCATTCACACAGCAAACAACACTTAATTAACATGCTTGACTCTGAACAGTAAGAATCAGTTTCTTCTCTAGCACTATTGAGACAGTGCTGACAAGCAACAGTAGAACTATAACTAATCTTAACATCCAATTATAAAGGAGAATGTTCAGCAGCTTTCTGAGACTCTAATTATTCCATCTTTAGACCTAACGATCATTTATAGCTGCATAGGAATTTTCAGTAGAATCAGTACACGTGGTCTCCACCTATGATTTCCAGTCTTACATATAAGACATACTTTAAGGCCAAAAACTTCTCATACTTCATGTGATGATTGTTTTACCGGCTAAGATAATATGCTAACAAAAAGGTACCATGAATTCAATAATACTTTTAGATGAACTGAATTGTACTTAACTAACACACATGCGGAAAACAGTCCATGTTTGCAATACCAGTGCTAATACCTCTGAGAAATGGTAATTATAAAGACCAGGTATCCTTTAGAAGTAACAACTTAAATAATCAAAGTTAACACACTTTTTCTAATCTCTCAGTGATTCTAAAAAGTTAGATGGTGTTTGCTTCATAATTCAAAAAAAGACTTACCAGTTCTGACAGAGATTTTTTGTGCTATCATTCTTCCTCCAATTACTGCTAATCCAGTGCATAAGCAGTGTCCCACAGTTCCACCCACTGCTACACCGTAGGGGTCCTGGAAGCAAGCATAACTAGCATTATTTTAAAACCAAGGTTGAAACTGCTACTTGAGAAAGGTAAAAATAAAGAAGCACTAAGAATGGAGGTCAACAGTAAAAAGCATAAATAGTTGTAAAAATTGAGGTGTATAATAAATTTATGAAAGGTATAAGCTGCTTAAAGGAGTATGTACCAGTTATACCTAAGACTAGACCTAAGAGTTTAAACAACTCAAATCAATTTGTAAAGTCAAAATAATCCTGATGAAATAAAGCTAATTAAACCTTTTAGGAGTTATTAAACTTCATTCATAGGCAGTATTTAGCACTTATATGATAAGTGCTAGGGAGAGCTAAACTAGATCTGTTCCCCAAGGTAGTGTTTGATACTGTAAGAAAACCTTTACGGTATATATTATGACTGCGCTTCCTGAGAACAGAAACTCTGCCTCCTTATTCTCCACTGTATGTCTCCTCAGTGCTTTCAGCTCAATGCCAGGAACAAAGCATTTATCCAGGAAACTCATGCTACCAGAGCAAAGGAGGCACTCAGACTGGGGGACAGGGTGTCAGTTAAGGTTTTCCAGAAAAGATACCCCTGAAAGAACAAGCAGGAGTTAGCAAAAGGATGTGATTTTGTCTTGTGGGGGAAGGAACAGGGTGAGTAGGAAGCAACAGGCCAAAGAGCGAGAGACAACCAACTGTAGAGTACTTCACCATTTCTATAGAGAACTAATGAGTCACAAGAGAGGAGTCCATCAAGGTAGGTGCGAGCCAGGTGATGACAGACCCTATAAACTTGGAGTTTAGATTTTGTCCTGAGACGCTGGGGAGTGACAGAACAGACTTATGCTCTAAAAGTCTACTGGAGAGAATGAAATGGAGGGGAAACAAGACTGAAAGCAGGGTGATCAAGTGGGATGCTACTGCAATAGCCCTGGTAAGAAACAACTATGGTCTGGAGTGAGGTGGGTGATGACAGGCAGAGAAAAGCAGATGAATTTGAGAGAAATTAAGGAGGCATAATTAATATACCTCCATGGCAAATGAATGATAGGTGTTATGAAAGAAAAATCAGGCATGACACCCAAGTTTCTCTCCCATAATTCTCTGGATGAATTATGGTAAGACCCATGTGATAAAAAGATAGAAGCAGTGGAGAAAGGTTTTATAGGTGCCAACAGGAGCTAGAAGTGGAGAAGTTCAAGAGTCCGTTGAATGGGATGGTGAATAAGCTGTGGGATCGAATATAATAATCCTGGGAGAAAATGTAGGAAGATAAGGGTGTTGACAGCACAAGTGGGAGGAAGGCAGCAGTCAAGGGATGGCAGAGGAAAAGGAGTCCACAGGAGACTGAGAAGCTGGCCCGGCAGGCACTGACAATGGCTGCAGTGAACTCAAAGCACCAAATCAGCACTACTGGCACGCGAGTCCCATGGGCTTAGCATGCAGAAAAGCAGAGCTTATTCCCATCACAGCCACGCCCTTTGAGACTGAGGGATGTAGGGGAAGAGTGGTGTTTGGAAAAAGAAGTAGAAGTGAGGAAAGGGGCTATTTTTTTTTTTATTAAGATGAGAAAAAATCTGTACAGACTAAAAATGCTTACAAAATTGGGCTGCGAGAAAGGCAAAAATGTAAGCTTATTATAAGTGGGAGTATAGGGGACAGGGGCTGAGAACCAGGATACAGGAAGAGGGACAGGACTGCTACTGTGATGGGTGGGAATGTGTAAGGGGAACTTCTGCTGCTCTCTGTGAAGTAGGAGGTACCAGCTACAAAGACTGAGGAAACGGAAATGGTTTGAAGCATCTACTGTGAAGAACGAAGAATGGGACTACACTCCCCAAATTCTATTTGTGTGTTTTTTGGGGTTTTTTTTAGGGAGACAGGAGTTCCCTTTGTCGCCCAGGCTGGAGTGCAATGGTGTCATCACAGCTCACTGCAACCTCGAACTCCTGGGCTCAAGCGACCCTCCTGCCTCAGCCTCCCAAGTAGCTGGGCCTACACGCACACCACCACACCCAGCTATTTTTTTTTTTTTTTGGTAGAGATAGTGTCTTGAACTCCTGGCCTCAGGCAATCTTCCTGCCTCAGCCTCCCAAAATGCTGGGATTATAGGCATGAGCCTATTTGTGTATTATAACTTCTAAAACTGCTACCCCAAGAAGATGGTTTCATTCTATCTGAAATTGCTACCTGAAAAATCACTAGTGTAAATAAAACTAAATAGTTCCTTTAATACAGGATTTTTCAGAGTCTTCGTTAACTGTATACTGAATCTTAAAAAACAAAACAGATAAAATATTTGCCAAATTTATTTGACTCTGAAACTTCTCCCTTCCCTTTCCTCGTTTTTTGGCCTAGTACCCACTAACATCTCAGAGGACATCTCAGAGGATTCTGTGAAATCCAATTAGGGAACATTAAATCATGTTGGAAGCAGAGATAAAATTATAGATTAAAATGGGTTTAACTAGACTACTGCATGGTTCATACAAAAAAATACACAAAAAAGTAGGAATATTAAGGAAACGAAAACAGGCAAAATATTTATTTCTGCTCTTTAAGAGCTCACTAACTATCCCTGCAGTGCTGGTAGTGTGGAAGGATGGCTAACACTGAGTGCGCGGTGTCAGAGACTATAGTACTTGCGTTATCTTACTTCATACACAACAACCCACAAAGTAGGAATCCCCAATTCCCCTGCATGAGGGAATGCAGGGAGGTGCAGGAATGTGACAAAGCAAGACACTCAAGCCCAGTTAGCACAAGCCATGCTAAATGGAGTGGGCCAGGGTATCTCATAGATGGGGAAGTCTTGTGCCTTTCACAAGTCACTCTATGCCACAAGGAAAAGCGTATAAGAAAAATGCAAGGCCAGGTGCCGTGGTTCACGCCTATAATCCTAACACTTTGGAAGGCCTAGGTGGGAAGATCACTTGTGACCAGGAGTACGAGACTAGGCTGGGCCCCCATTTCTACAAAAAAAAAAATCAGTTGTGTATGGTGGCACATGCCTGTAGTCCCACCTACTCGGGAGGCTGAGGCAGGAGGATCACTTGAGCCCAGGAGTTTGAGGTTACAGTGAGCTATGATCATGCCACTGCACTCCACCCCAGGTGACAGAGTGAGACCCTGTCTCAAAAAAAAACCCCAAAACCCAGAAAAACGCAGTGGAAAGAAAAACATGATTCTGCCGTCATGACAGCTCACCCCAGCAGTACCACCGCAACAAAATGGTCACTTACTTTCAACTCCTAATTCTGGCAATCCAAAAGCCAACAAAAGGCCAGAAATCAAGAAGAATATATGGTATAGCCATTAAAGTGACATTTTAAAAGAAAGTTTGTTTTATGGGAATCAAATGAAAAACAGTTCCATTTTTTCCCAAGATACAGCATTTCTGAGGCTTCTCTGACAAAATAGCCTTTCCCAACTATCTTAGTCCTGACCCTCAAACCGCAGCCTACGTTAAGAAACTTGTTCTTTTATGGTAGACATTTCCAAGGAGTTAGAAACAATTTCAATCTGATAAAAACAGTGTAATTTGATATCAAAACAGATAAATAATATTAGTTAAGATCAACAGCCTGAAAAGCAGCAGCAGCAGCATTCCATTCCACAACATCTCCTCGGTAAATCCTGGTAAATGTTCGTAAACAAGGACAGACACCTCACATAAAACTTTACTATCCCCTCAAAAGGAAGACTGAAAAATAAGAAACCAGTAGGTATCTTTTAAATAAGTGGCATTTAAGAACTATGAACAAGATAAGTAGAAAAGGCTACAAGGCAAACAGCCTCGACTCTAGTCCGTGCCCCTGCTACCAACCAGCTTATGTCCTCAGACGAGTCTCCTACTCTCCCTGGGGCCTCAGGTTGTACCCACCTGTAAAGGCTAGAATGTGATGATCTGAAGACTTAACAAAAATCTTCTCTACAGAAACAAACAGGTCATCCATAATGGCGGTGCTCAAAAGTAAGCACTGTAAACATTTTCATTTCCTAAAGTCTTTTTTGTTCAGTTTATATTTTAAAAGTAAGCCTTTTAAAATTTCTCCAAGTCATTAAAATGATGTTGAAGAGTAAAACATTCCAAGAACGACACAGAAATTTGTAAATAAGTGAACCAATTCTCTTCTGCTAAACAAGCTATTTTTACACTTCCACTAAGTTGCAGTAATTATTTTATAAGTAGCCTGTGCAACACTCAATTATTTCTTTAGTATAAGAGAAGAACCAAAAGTTATATACTTTTAAGGCGTTAGATACTTACTGCCAAATTGGCCTTCAATATTATACCAATTTATATTCTCGACAACTATACAAAGGAAAGTTGTGAGGTAAGAAAGAGAACTAAGCCAGGAAAACAACTGCCCCAGCATCTTTTTGGCAAAAGCAAAGGGAAGAGGAGTCAGCAAGATGAGTGAAAAGAGAGCAGTTAGGTTTGGATACAAGAACTTCACCTGGCTGGCGAGAGGAACAGGGAGGTCGGCGTTAGAGAGCGGCAGGATTAGGAGGTGTAAAACAAACAGTCTAGCAGAGTCTTGGCCCACGCTGACTCTGCCCAATGTTCTCTGGAGGAAAGTAACATTAATTACGTTTAGTTTTAATACAAAAGCAGTCCTCTCTCAAATATCACTCACCTCTCTTGCTGCCAAAACAATCGTCGTTAGTTGAGAGCGATCACCCCATTCCGCCAAGAATGTTAACGTAAGAGCTTGAACAAAAATGGGTGAAATAAAATGCAGCCACTTTTTCTGAGGTAGCGTCGTGCTTGTACCCGTTTCAACATCTCCTGGTCCATTTAAGAGTTTGGTTCGTTGAAACTAAAATTAAAAAATGACATTAGTCCCAGGAAGCAAATCAAAGTAGCACAAAAATCACTTAATCTTTCTTTTTAAAAGTGTTTAAATTCTATGGAATATACTCCAAAGAAACTAAATTTATGTGACCCAAAACTTCCCCTCTGAACCTCTGGTCTCACAGAGCAACAAATGCCACGTTATCAGTTCTTCCCTTCCTCCCTAACAAAACAAATGTTATTCACTCGTCACTTACTGTCCCAGATGCTAGGGAGGAAACACGTAAAATTACACAACACAGTTCCTGATTTTCAGGAGCCTATAATCACTCTAATTAAAGAACCTGATTGCCTGTATTCAGTATTCCTCTCTCTACCACATTCACATTCACCCGCGGCCCTGCTGCAGCCAGCTATAAGAAGAGACACTAAGCAAAATAAGCTATTTTTGTGTAGTCCACACATATCACACAGATGTGGCCATGCTATAACTTACTTCTTCATCTTTCTTCTTTAATTCTGCTTGAACTTCCTCCAGTTCCTCTTGACCCTCATCAGGGCTCATCTTTAAGCCTTCCCGAAGCATTCTAATGCCAAAAATGGCAAATAATGCAGTTGAAACATAGTATGTATACACCCTGGGGATGACTGTGGTGGCATAGCCAAACAAAACTGGAAGAAATGCAACAGCACATCTGTTAATTAGTGTGTATCACAACCAACCAAAGGAACTGACAAATCATAATTTACCACCGGGGAAAATGGTTCACATTAGAAGTAACCTAACAGGTAATAACCTTAAATAGTTTCACTTCTTTCCCTTCTACCAATATTGAACCCTTAGGTCTAGCCAAAGACCTAACGCTTACCAAGAAACCAATGGTCCAGCTGAACATGGCACATCTTCCTCAGAGACCTTAAAGAAGATACTGAACTCCCTTCCAAACATGTTCAGCCAGGGGCTGGCTTGCCACTTATGTCACGCAGGGCATAATGCTTGAGATGGAAGGTTAGCTTTGATGCCCTCTGAGGAGCACAAGATTTTATAACCTGGAAGCTACACCACTTTCATATGTAGGTGGTATTTCTTCCTCACAAACCTTTAAATTACGAACTAATATGTTGAAGAAACATGACGATTCTCATATAGCATGATTCAAATTCTGCTCCTTTGTAACTACTTAAAATAAGTATATCTTATGAAAGAAAACTAAAAATTCCTTATACATATATTAAAATAATGTTTACAACAGACTCAAACTTATTCAGTGGCATTCCTTCCTATTGATAAGGAAAAACAATTATGTAAGTTACAAAAGACATGATACCTAGAACTACATCAAGAACACAAATCCTAACTGTGAAACAAAAGTGCATCAGTAATTAAAACTTAAAAACTACGAAAGGGCCAGAGGACATGACCATACATATAATAAATGCAATTACTCTTTTCTTTACTTCACCAGTTTTTCATAAAATGGGTACAACACTTATAAATCTGCCTGAACAGCAAATGTGTAACTACTTATGTAAACTATTCTCTACATTACAAAATTAGAAAGATTTTACAATCATGTTTAGAAATGTAGCAAACCTATGCTTGGTGCACATCTGTATTTGAATTATATATGTATGGATATTTATACATATGTATATGTATATACACACACACATGATACAGGCATATGTGTTTTCTAGCTCTGTCTACTGAAAAGGCCAAGAAGCAAAGACATCTTAGTAACAATGAGCCCACCTTGCACCCAGATCTTAGGTTTAATACCATTCTCCACTAAAAGGCTCCTCAAGGCTTCTCAGAGAAATGGCCAGTTTCAGGACTGGGCAGAGTAGGTACAAGATGAA
Source organism: Daubentonia madagascariensis (assembly GCA_023783475.1). Classification (NCBI taxonomy): domain Eukaryota; kingdom Metazoa; phylum Chordata; class Mammalia; order Primates; family Daubentoniidae; genus Daubentonia; species Daubentonia madagascariensis. The sequence continues at coordinate 11,755,867 of JAKFHU010000428.1, forward strand.
CCTACAATATCCTGTTATACTAGAAAGTAAGAAATAGCAAAAACAAATGACAGGAGCATGTCACAAGGACACAGGAGGCAGCTTGGAGAAGCTGCCACTGGCCTAATCTGGGGATAAGTAAATCAATAAAACAGTTAAATAGTTAATTATACTGAAAAAGGAGTGAATGAGTCTACACTGACAGCAAACAGACAGACAAATGGGAGGAGAAGAGCTCTTGCTTACAGTGGAATGAATGCCAAGGCTCACTGGTACCCCTGGAAGAAGTACTGGAAATAGAGTCATTTTGCAAGCATCAAGGGGAAGGTTTACATCATAAAAGAATCATCAATGGATGCTAAATCTATGGGGAAATGTTGATAAGGAATAGGGTATTTACACTACCTTAGAGTATCTCCCTACAGATTGCATATTAATTAAAAGGGGAGACAAAGCATACAAGAGAAATTTTGATTGGACTGAAAAGAAAAAAAGCTGAAACAGAATAAAAGCAAAGATAAAAACCCCAGTGAATAAATGCATATGTATCTTGGTTGTGAAGAGGTAAAAATTTTATTTAAAAAGTGCAACCTGGTTTTTAGGAATTTATGTACTGAATGAAACCATTTGCTGTTTACTAAAATCTGGAACGGAAACCAAATTCCAATATAACTAAGCAAATGATTCAACGACTCAATGCCACACACCATGCTTTCCCCAACTCAGCAACTCATTAGGGTAAGAGCACACTCACCTGATAAGCATGTCATGAGGCCCAAGGCGAGCATGGCACCAGCCAACACAGTCAAACGGTTATAGCGCATTGCCATGATAGCTGCTATAAAAAATGTCTTATCACCCAGTTCAGATACAATGATAACTGATATGGCAGCGACAAATGCATGGATAAACCCCAAATTAGTTTGGGTAGCTGGATCTTCTTTATTGGTATGAACTGGGGCTGGTGGTGTAAATCCTTTCTGAAATTTAAAAAAAAAATTCATCTGTTACTGTTTGGAAAAAATCGTTAATTAAAATTCTTTTATTTTGCATGTGAATAAGATTGTTTTTATTTTTTTGTCATGTCATTAGACTTATTTACTGTCTAATCAATTTGAAAGCAATTAGTAATGAGAGTAACCTCTGAAGATGGTAGCTACAGGTTGAGCATCCCTTATCTGAAATGCTTGGGAGCAGAAGTATTTCCAATTTCAATATTTTTGGATTTTGGAATATTTACATTATAGTTGAGCATCCCTAATCTGAAAATCTGATATCCAAAATGCTCCAAAGAGGGTTTCCTTTGAGTGTCATGTCAGCACTCAAGAAGTTTTGGATTTTGGAGCATTTTGGATTAGGGATACTCAACACATATGATGTAGATCTATGTATGATTCTCCAAAACAATTTAAAGAGACCAGCTATATCCATGAATTAAAATTACCTTATTTTTAAAGTATTTGTGATTTGGGATTTGGTTCTTAGCTATGTCTCATTCAAATTTTTATTAGTAACTTGGGTGGAAGACTCAGGTATGTATATCAAACATGCAAGTGACATGAAGCTGAGAGAAATTTCATTAACACTTTAAAGGACAAAGGAGGATCCAGAAAGTTCTCAACAGGCTAGACAGAGCATGAGTAGGCTCTCACTAAACAAGGTTTAATATAGCTGGATGTATGGATAGTTCTATGCTGAAGTCTAAATATATCCTAGAAGGTAAAGTGGCTTAATAAAAAGACAACCCAGAGTCTTGGTTAGCAGTAAGTTGAAAATGTAAAGCTCCAAAAAAAGCAATAAGCACTTTGCTTTAAGGAGTTAGTGACAAGTCCACTATTATTCTGTGCCGTTCAGCCCTTCCCCAAAGTTCTGTATACGGTTCCGAGGCACCACACTTTGAGAAGGCACTGCCCTTTGATGATCATCCGAGATGGAAAAGAGTCTACAACCAGGGATTGGCAAGTAACCACTGAGGCCAAACCCAGCCTGTGAGAGCACAGAATATTTTTTACATTTTTAGTAGATTGTAAAAAATAAAAAGGAAGAAAGAGGGGAAGGGAGGGAGGAAGGGAGAAAGAGTAGGATGATGTGTGGGAGGACAGAAGAAAGGAGGGAAAAAGAAATAAAGGAAGATTATGCAACAGAGACCTTATGTAGCCTGGAAATATGTGGCCTGAAAACCTAAAACATTTACTATCTGACCCATCACAAAAAGTTGCTGACTTGCCTCTAACACAATCCCATGAGGGACCAAGAAGGACAGGGTGTCTATGTTCCAATAATTGGGAAAGTCTGCATATAAGTCTATTGCTCTATCCATTCTATGTGGACCCAAGAGGCAGAATAAAAAGTCAGAGGTGGCAGGTTTTAGCTTAACAGAGAGAAAAGATTTCTATCTCAACAGAGCCAGCTGAAGCTGGAATGGACTGCTAGAGGAGACGGTAAATTCTCTTCTCTTCTCACAGTCTGAGTTCCAGAGAAGGAAACTACCACTTACAGGAAATGGGCTAGACAAGTGGTTCTCAACCAGAGCAATTTTGTCTTCCAGGGGATATCTGGCTACATTTGGAGAACTTTTTTTGGATGTCACTACAGAAAGGGAACTACTCACATCTAGTGGGTAGAGGCCAAAGATGCTGCTAAATATCCTACAATGCACAGGACAGCCCCTCCACAACCAAGAATTATCTACCCAAAACATCAATAGTTCTTGGATTGAGAAACCCTGGGCTAGATAAATCACTTCTAAAGGTCTCTTTTAATCCTAATTATCTTTAATTAATTTTAAAGGCTATGAATCTCTATCAAACCTAAGAGATAAATAAGGAAAAAAACCCCAAAAACATAGTCATTTTGAACAGGGTGAAAACAAGTACTGGTAAAGGCCCCAGTCACACATCAAAGTAAAAATAAAATTCTAAATTCTTACTGTTCATGTCATTCCTTAATATATAACACAAACCTGACTCCAAATTCCACATATTCTCAGAAAAATTTAAGCATCACCTTTAAGACTAGAATTCTGAGCTAAATATTGGGGAACTTTAACAATTCAGGAACTATTTGCTGCCTTAGCAGCCAGCTCTTGATTAAGCAAGTATACCATTTTAAGGGCTTCTAGCTTTCTCTCCACTACCACAGTTCCATCTACGCTGATGTTCCTTTAAAAATGAGCTTCCTTTCTCTTCCAATATCCTATGAGCATTAAGCATCCTAAACAGTAAAGGCATTTCAATTCAGCTCTCCCTAACATAACATTTTCCTCCTGGGTATACTTTTTATATGAAGGAACTTCACTGTAAAATTTCAAGATCTGAAATCTAAGAAAAATTTTAGGAATAAATATATACCATTTATGATCACTTAGCTCTAAACTCAAACAGAAAATGTTTACTTTTTAAATTAAACACAATAGTGATCACAACTACATATTCTCATGGTTTTATAATCCCCAGCCATAAAACCTTGGCCACATTATTTAATCTCTGTTCCTCTGTGAAATGTAGAGACAAAATAAAATTTGCCTTCAGAGTACAGTCATGTGCACATAACATTTTGGGTGGACCAAATAGGTGGACCAGATATACAACGGTGGTCCCATAAGATTTTTTAAAATTATTATTTTATTTTCTTAAGGCTGGTCCAGTGAAGCCGTGGGAGTGGAGAAGGAACAAAGGAATCTGTAACTGGTTGTGATCAATCAGTTGTAAACACCACTGCACTCGGACCAGCTCCCATAAGATTTTCATACTGTATTTTTACTGTACCTTTTCTATGTTTAGATACACAAATACCCACTGTGTTACAACTGCCTACAGTATTCAGTACAGTAACATGCTGTATAGGTCTGTAGCCTAGGGGCAATAGGCTATATATACCATATAGCCTAGATGTGTAGGTTATACTATCTAGGTTTATGTTAAGTACACTCTTATGATGTTTGCACAATGACAAAATTGCCTAATGATACAATTGCTTAACAATGCATTTCTCAGACCATATCCCCACCATTAAGCAATACGTGATTATAAAACAAAAAACTACATACTCTTAAAACCTTCCTATACAAAGAACACAAGAAAAATCAACCTATAGCTTTTGTTACGTGTTAAGCCAGTCCTGGATGGCCAAAATCATACTAGTAAACAACCAACCATGGCGATAAGAATTTAAAACAAAAGTATCAAGGGTACTGTGAAGACAGAAAATTTTTTAAAATTAAAACATTAATAGGATTAGAAAATGTTCAGTTATCATATACGTATTGCTATGTGCAAGGATCATCTCCTTTGTCTAATTCACCTTCACAGTGACATAGTAGAGTAGTTAAATAAGCAGGCTGTTATTTAATCAGATGGCCTGGGTTCATATCCAAGGCATTATCAGTTACTGTGTGACGCTGGGCCAGTAAGTACACTTCCCTATGTCTCAAATTCATCTGTAAAGTAAGGGCCACCTACACCTTACAGAGTTGTCAAGATTAAATTAAATTAAACAAATAAAGCCCTTTAGTGCCTAGTATACAGTAAGCACTCAATTAGAGTTAAGTTTTTGTAGCACCACACAATATGACCAGCTTAATCTTCCTGAAACTAATTTCATCAGGTTACTTCACTGTTTAAGAAATTGTAATGGTCTTTTTATACCTAGAATGTAAAATCCAAATACTTACAGTAACTACCCAGCACTTCGCATCTAATCATATACCAGTTCCCAAAATGAACCTTATCTTCCATCCTGAGAGATGAGCCAGATCATCATTGTCTAATAAAAAATAATGCAAAGCACAAAAACGAGCCACATAATGCAGTTTTACATTTTCTCACAGCCATATTTTTAAAAGTAAAACTAGGTTAAATTATTTTTAATATTTTATTTAACCCAACAGATCCAAAACACTACTATTTAAATTATAACCAGTATTCTAAAAATTACTGAGATATTTTAACATCCTTTTGTTCATACTATGTCTTCAGATTCTGGTGTGTACTTACCACACATCTCAACCTTGGACTAGCCCCAGATCAAGTGCTCAAAAGCAGCACATGGCTCATGGCCACAGCATTGGGCAGTGCAGCTCGAGAGCATGCCAAGCTTTTGCCAACCACAAGCCTTCAGTCACAGTCCTACTTCCCTTCCTACTTCCTTTTTTCATTCCCCTATCATCTAGATTCCTCAAGATCCAACTCAAGTAGAACCTCTTGAGCAAGGACTATCTCAATAACTCTAGCCCTTAATGATCCTGCCCCCCTAAAATAAAACTGAACGCATATTGTGGGCAATGAGTCATGGCAGGTGCACGACAGAAACAAAGTTTAACATAGGAACACTCAAAGATTTCATCATTTTGTATTAGAAACATGTATAAATGTAAGGCTCTCATTCATAATAAAGAGACAAAATAACTAAATGTCCATCAATACGAAACTAGTTAAATGGCAGATCCAAATAATGGAATATTATGGAGCTAAAATAAGAATGTTCTATATATACTGATGTGGAAAAATCATTAAAATATTTTTAAGTTGAAAAAGTATATATATATCATGTATATGTATGTATGTGTGTGGGAGGAGCAGTGTAGGTAGGTACATACAGTATGTACACAATTGTAAATGCACACCAAATCTCAAGAAAAGTTAATAAGGGGTCTTTCCAGGGAAGAAACCAAAATGACTTGAACAGGGTTCAAGGGTTGGCACACTTTTTCTAGAACAGAAGGAAAAGAGACATAACTTCTCACTCTACATTCTTCTGTACCTTCTGGATTTTTTTTAACATGCACACGATCACAGACACCTGTTGCGCATCACTTCAAAGAACCTCTTGACCCAACTTCTTACTCCAGCTATGGGAGACCAGTTTCTTATAGGCTGTTTCTGGCTTCAGGCAGATCCAGCCAGAAAGCACTGCTCTACACTTACCCATTCACTACCTGGAAGTAAGGGGGAATTAACACCCGTGGGGCAATCTTTGACCAAGAGGGAAGTCGGTTCTGAGATTCACGTCATAAGTCTCCTTGAAAGTTTCAGTGGGATTCAGTACTAGTCACTCCTAAGTGGCTAACTTGAAAATACATCAAGAGTATATGCATTTACCTCTTTTCTGGACTGACGATGAGAAAGAATACAGGCATGTCCTGAGAACAGGGAGTAAACCATAAGATGTATGGTTGGGGCAAAATGAGAAAGATAAATTGGGACCAGACTGAAAATCCTGTCTGTTTATGGGCTAACTTAGGGGAAAGAGGGAAGCCCTTAAAAGTTTTTGAGTATAAGACATAAACACAATTCAGACACTGTGATCAATAAATAATCAGGGCACACAGAGTGGAGAATACCATCCACTGTACCAATTAGTTGGAGGTCAGCTGTGCAAAACCAAAATTGAGGACAAATTATAGAAGGAAAGAATTCTGCACATGAGGGAAAGAAAAAAAATCAACAGACCTTTAAAGAAGGTGGTAGGGGGAGGGGACCAAGGATGGTGGTGAGCTTTTTTTTGCCTGGCTGACTGGGAGAAATATCAATACTCCTAAAAGGTTATGTGGGAAAGAGGAGTAAGTATAAGGGGTTTGGTTTCAGATATGTTCAATTTGAGGTGGTAAAAGCATTTCAAATGAAGGTTTCCAAGAGATCATCAGAAATGGGTCACCAGACTTTAGGCTAGGACAGACTCAAGGTATGTACAGCAAGTCCGCATTTAACGTCCTGGATAGGTTCTTGGAAACTGACTTCAAGCAAAACGACATATAATGAAACCAATTTGTTTTTCTGATCAACATTATAATGAAATGATGAAGGAAAACATCATTCAAGGACCTTCTGTATCTGTATGTCATTTCACTTAAAGTTGCAGTTTCCAAGAACCTACTTGAGGACATTAAGTGAGGACTTACTTTATCTGGTTGCTGGCAGCCTAAATTTACCAGCTAGAGCTTTGCAAGTAGATGAGATTTCCAAGGGATAAGGCAAAGAGATAAAGTTCAAAAAATGAGCCTTACTCTTTATTTAGGGAAGGGGGTGGAGGGAGGAAAAAAGATAGAAAGATAGAAAACCTGTCTTAGATATTTAGAGCATTAGGCAGTAAGTAAAGCACCACAGATGGTCAAGTTAAGAACAACTATGATTCACTGAGCTACTAAACTAGATGACAGGTATTTTCATATACATTGTTTCATTTGACACTCAAAAAGCTTAAGAGCTGTTATCCCAAATTAACACATGAGGGGAAACTGAGGCCAAATAGGCTTAAATAATTTTGCCAAATTCATATAGCTGAGATGGACTCTTAAAAAAGTGGAGAGTTAACAATGTCAAATGAGAACTCAACAAGATCCCTGGATGTAGCAATTTGCTAAGTTACATGTATCCTTCAAAAATGGAATTTCAACAAAAAGGCAGGACTGAAGACCAAAGCAAAGTGAAAAAGCAGCTAATCCCCTAGTTAGAAGTTTGGTTTATAAAACTGAAAAAAAGAAGCTAATACAGTCAAGTAGGGTTAAATTAATGACCTTTTTTTTCTTTCCCAAAATAGGAGAAACCTGTGAACATGTGTAAACAACTAGAAAGGAACCAGTGGAAAGGGAGAGGTATTAAGGAAGTCAGAAGAAAATAGGAACATGGACATAGAGAGGAGGTATGGAAAGGATGATAGTTTTGTCCAAAACATGAAAAACACAGAAAGCATAGGCATAGAAGCAATTACTTAGATGTATACAGGAGGCTCAGATGCAGTGAATGCAATTCCAATTTTGATATCCCAATGTTCAGTTACACAGTGCTTTACCATAGTAAGTAATGAAATACTAGTGTTTTTCTTGGTATAAATACCACCATTTCAGTATTTTAATGTCTAAAATACAACTTATTTTACATCTTGAGAGCAGGATCAACAATTTATAATTTAAAAAAAACTTGCTGAATAAAACTCTTCTCTACTCAAAGTTAAAATTTTAATTCCAAATTGAAAAATTATTTTTTAAAAAAGAAAACAAGTACCCTCATATGACAAGTATTCTCTTATACTTTCATGATCCTGAAGAGAAAAAAGAAAATTAAAATCAACAAAGAAAAAAACCCTCCTATTCTAGTTGTAGAGTTCCAATGAACACAAATGCGACTGTATTGAAACTGATACAGATACCTGCATTGGAATCTCCATCTATATTGGATGAAACTAGAGATGAGGGTGCTTTTTTTGAAACAAAATCTACAGCTTGCTACCAAGAAAAAGAATGATGTCCCTGCAAAAAAAACAAAAACAAAGTTGCTCAACAAAAGTTATTAAACAAGAGGTGAGATTATTTGAAGATAAAGGAGTCAGAGGAAAATGCTTAGAATTAGCTTAGAACTGTCTCCTTGACATTACTTCCTGATATGAAGTCAGGAAAAGCTTTTTCTGAAGTTGTAAAAATTTGCATAAAAATACACATGCCACTTAAACAATGACACCAGGGGTAAACCTGATTTCAAAAGATTTCATTAAAATTAAAAATAAAATAATATTTTATTGTAAATTTTCACTATTATGTCTTTATTTGTGGATGGTTTAGCTCATTGTTTTTTAAAATATTTTATTTTTATTAATGTTACTTGCTAATCCATATTAGAACATATAACAATTACATTTTTTATAGAATACATTTTATTTTGTTTTATTTTATTTTTGAGACAGGATCTCGCTGTCAGTGAGGCTGGAGCACAGTGGTGCAATCAGAACTCACCACAGCCTCAAACTCCTGGGCTGTCTCGGCCTCCTGCCGAGTAGCTAGGATTACAAGCATGTGCCACCCAGCTAATTTTTTAAAAATTTTTTTGTAGAGATAGGGTCTCACTATGTTACCCAGGCTGGTCTCTCAAATTCCTGGGGTCAAGGGAGCCTCCCACCTCAACCTCCCAAAGTGCTAGGATTACAGGCATGAGCCACCACACCTGGCCACATTTTAATTTTAATGAATGTTTAACAACTTGATTTTTATTATTGTTTTATAATGTATTTATGGATTTAGATATTTAAAGTTTATTAAATATAAATTGTTTTTTTAATGAATTGTTTTGATGATAGAATATACCACCAAATAAATTCATAACATCATAATTTTATTCTGAGAAGGCAATTATGAGTAAGAGTCCTCATACCTGGTGGCCTCATTCTTAGCTGTAAAGAGACTACAATTAGGAGGTTGGGATGGATGGAGTAGGACTGCAACTTAATGAATATGATGAAAGGTTTAAGATTTTCTGTGGAAGGTGTTCTCATAGTTAAAACACAGTAAATAAAAGAAAATGCCAAGAAACAGTAAAGTAAAAATATTATAACAAGAACTTGTACTTCATCAAGTAATAGGATTTTGTGGCTTTATTAATGGTGCTGTGCAACCGGAGTAGTTCCTTGGACTTCTAGAATATGCAGTAAATTATAAATTACTTTTATTAAATCTATCTGATCTCCCCCAACTAAAGGGACTTACGCTTCCTGTATTACACATTCTGCCCAGGGAAGGAATAAGAAAAAACCGAGTTAAGTCATTAGAAACATAAACTGCATAAAAGGAAAGATCAAAGTAATCAACAGCACCTTTTTTTTCATGTGTTCATAAAGTGGGGTTTAATCATGACTACAAGTTCACAGTGAACTCCCCCAACTTCTTTTTAGCTTGATTATAGAGAAAATAAATACTCAATGTAGAAAGCCCTATTAGAAGTTCAGTTACTTCCCTTTAAAACACCCTATAAGATACAACTACATTTTTATAATGCATCTTCCACTTGGATGCTTACCAACCCAGGAGAGAGTTTTTCCCCCTCCAGTCTCAGAAGTCCACTCTCACAGTGGCATAAAAAAGGTTAAATTTAAATATCCTATCCTTTTAAAAGATCTACTGCATGTAGTTAAAAAGCCAATCAGTTGGAACTGAGATACTGAGCAATGCTAAACCCTTGCTTACATAGCTATTAAACCATATTTTAATCGTTTCTTACCTCCACCAAGTGTGCAAAAAAGCAAATGACACTTCTATTATACAGTTTAGAGAACATATGAAAGAAAATCTCTTTTAACATTCTGTAGTACTAGAGATGAAAAAATACTTGAGCCATATCAAAAAGTTACATGAAAATATAATCAAAACAAGACAATTATATTCTGCTATAATGCATAAGAGATTAGAATAAATGCCTAACTAAAAAGAACCACACCAAGAACACATGAAAATATTAAAGGGAAAAATCATATTATATTGTACCTGCCCCTTCCCTCCACACCTCTAGTTTTAAAAACAAGGATCCTTAAGACCACTTAAAGATGGTCACTGGACATGTTTCTACCACTGTGGCCTTATCTTTGCATGGCTATATTTTTCCTAGCTGCCTTAAACTGATACTGACATTGGTATTGATGGCTATCCTGATGGCAATTTCTATCTTTAAAATCACAAGATGACAAAAACTTTGATGAGATGCCTGGCAACTTACACATTCATAATCTTTCTCGCTCACTCTCAAACACAAAGTTACTTAACCCCAAATAGTTATTGTTTTAAAATAAACTTCTGATACTGAGTTAAATGACAGAGGGCTAAATGATGAACACTAAAAATCAAGTTCATGAATCAGCATTTCAGTTCCCCCTCAGAAGTGGACATGTCAAGTACGGTCAGCTGAGCCCTGGAGCGACAAGCAGGGCAGTGTGAATGGGAGCCCCACTCCTAAGTGTGTGGCTGGGGGTGGCAGGGCAAGCAAAGGGGAAAAGACTCACTACTCTGCCCCCACCAGTGGACTAAACGCCCTGGCTTCTCATCTTGTCAAATGACTCACGGCCTTCTCTTCCCGGTTCTTCCCGGAGTCGGGAAAAGCTGGGTTGAGATGGTGAAAAAAAAAGGAAAAAAAATTTTTTTTTAAATTAAAATTTAAAAAAAGACAAAAAAAAGACTCACACTTCTTGTACACCTCTGACCTGATCTGCACTACATCTCTGTTATGATGGGGCATTTATTACTTACGAGTTCTAATGCCTTTGACCTTTTTTTCCTTTCTTTCTTCTTTTTCTTTTTTAACTTTACAAGAGTCCTAGAATTAACTATATAATCAGTTGAAACTAAATTTTCTAAACAAACACCAATCCATTAATGGATATAAACACATTTTCAGGCAGCAGATGATAAACTTCTTAATTTCATCTAGTGGATCCTTTCCAACTAAAAAAAAAAAGTTTGGATAGATACTATTAAAAATAGTTGTTTTTCTGGTTGAGTTTATTTTACTGCCAGTTTTTCCACAAAGGTATTTAATAGCGGATGTGAACTTGAGATGCAAACACTCCAATTCATTCTTAGAAAATTATTTAATAAATGCCAAGAATAGGCAAGGTCTTATGGAAGAAACAAACAAGAATAAGCCACAGCCATGCTCTCAAGACACTCAAAAGCTAGTGCGGGCAGATAAAGCGTGTACACAACTTGCAAGAACTCAAAGCAGCAGGATGCATGTGTAAACATGCCACAAGATAAAAATAAAATGTTAACCCCCCTCTCCCCCAAAAAAGGGGAAAGGGAAAGCCAGGCATCAGGATCAAAGACCTACATCAGCAAGTATACAATAAACCATTAAAATCCATTAATGAATTAAATAAAATAGGTTAAAAGAGTTCCAAAAGTATGCTATAACGAATGCTAACAAAACCTGGTAAGGCACGGAGATCCAGATTCTAATTCTGGTTCTGCTGAGAACTAGCTTCTAGCTCTGTGACATTAAAACATCACTCTTTCAAACCTAGGTCTCCTCATCTATAAATGGGAAATAGCACCTGCTCTACCTGCTTAACGAGCTGTTGTGAGTATGCAATTGCTCACAGAATCTTAACTTCATGATAACTTTAAATCCCAGCTTCCTTCCCATACAGGAATCTCCCAATAAGTAGTCAGTTACTCAACTTCTTCCTCAGTACTTCCAGTAAGGAGAATTTCATTATTTCTCAAGATTGATTACTACATTTGGGACAGCTCTAATTCTTAGAAAGTTCTTGCTCAGTAAAACCAAGATCAGCCTCTCAGAAATTTCCATCTTCTAGTCCAACACAGAAAAACAAAACAGTGAAAAACTGGAAACGCCTAACAAGGTAACATGCAACGACATGAAAAAATGAAAAGTCACTTATTCAGGAGACAGAGAAATCACTTTCAACCAGGAAATTTTAGGAAAGACTTCACAGAGAGTAGGTAAATCTGCTGGTTCTTGAAGGTGGGAAAGGTTATGACCCTGTGCTTCAAGCTCTAGATCTTTTTTTTTTTTTTTAGAGGAAGTCTTTTGTTGGGGAGAGAAGCACATGGCAAGAGAGCACATGGCATGTCCCAAAGAGTTCTTGAAGCACATCCTTTTCTGAGTATAGCATATGAGCAAGGGAGTGGTGGCTGGAGGTCAGCTGGAGCAAAATTATTAAGAAACCTGAACATCAACCTGCTAAAAAGGCAGGACTGAAATCAGCAGGCAGAAGCAACTGACTGAGCATTTCTGGGAAGATGGTAGAATCTGATGTTTAGGAAGATTAGTTAGGTGGAGACAAGCTGGACGCAGCCTGGGTGGGAGTAGGAGGTTGAGTGTCAAACCGGCCCCTACTAGGGAAGACTAAGGAGGTCGAAATTCAGGAGCCAAAATTGGAAATGGCGAGAGGGCCAAGACTGGTAGAGGGAAGAAATTTTAAAACGCTGCCAAGTGACTAAGAAAGGAGTGATTCTATTAACACTGATTAAGAAGTTAATTTATATCTGAACAAAACATAGGATTCTGGTTTACTTATAAATTTAGTTTTGGCATCTCACGCCGCTGCAGCACTCTGTACTCTCAAAGACTGATTATTCCTCTGCGTTCCTAAGGGCTACTTCCTGCAAGCCAAAGCACGTTTCTAAAAAGTGAGCGTCACGGTTCATAATCCATATGTATTTGGCAAGAACCACAGGCCACGCCAAGCTGAATTTGGGTAAGCAGTTTTGGATAAACTGTTTCAGCGATGAAATGGCCGATGTGATATCCTCAGGGAATACAGAAAGCCTCCCAGCCGCCTTCCGTTAAAAACTTTCTACTTGGGATGAGTATTTCCAGCTACCCTATGACACATCTGATCAGTAACACGCCCATTCCCGAGCAGCATCTTGGTCCTCCGGAACTAAAGGCTTACAGCGGGCTCCCTGCCGGGCTCTCCCTCTCCCTTCCCCCAGGAGGAGGCGGCGAGGCCAGGCCTCACCAGGAAAAGGGCGCAGTCGATCGCCTCCCATCCCGGGAGAAGGCGCCGGGCTCCCCTCCCCCAGCCCGCGCCCCGGCCGAAGGCGGCGCTCCCGGCGGGCCGGAGCCTGGTACCCGACGCAGCCGGCTCCGCAGCCTCGCCCGTCCCATCCCCCGCCGCCCCTGCCCGGCCGGCTCACCTCGGCCCGGGCCGGCTCGGGCCCCTGCACGGCCGCCGGCTGCGGCTGCAGCTGCTGGGCAGGCGCCGGTGGTTCTTTGTTCCGGTGGCTAAGGTCTTCGTCGGGGCCGGCCCGGACCCCAGCCCACAGCAGCGGAACCAGTAAGAGCAGAAGCAGCCGGGGCGCCGATGCGCGGCCGCTCCCCGGGGCCGCGGCCGCCATCCCGCCCGCCGAGCCGGCCGCGCACGGGCACCGCAGGAGGAAGTGCCGGCGACGGGAAGCCTCACCCGAGCCGCCTCCGCGGCGCGTCCCTCACGCCTCGCCGCGGCCGCCGCTCAGGGAGCAGTCGGCAGCATGCGGGAGGTGGGAGAGCGGGCGGCAGGCGTAGGGGCAGCCCGGCGTCCACAGCCGCCGGTCCCGGCGCACGTCCTTCCCCGCGGCGGCCACACGGGACTCCGCCAACTGCCGCCGTACGGCCCAGCCCAACTCCTCGGGCCCCGCCCCTGCCCGTGACGGCCTCCCATTGGCCCGGCGTCCGCCTCGGCGTCGTGACGTCCTCGGCCAGGTTGGGGTGCGGCCCGCGCCCTCCTCGCCTTGGCCTTGGCGCTGCGGCCGGGTACCCGGCGCCTCGTGACCTTTCTCGCCTCACATCCTTCCCGCGCCCGACCCGGACCTCTTTCCTGTCTCTGTGTCTCACCGTCCCAGGACTGCAGGGCTCATTGCGTCTGCTTCCTCCCGAGCCTTCTGCCCTAATATCCAGACCCGCCTTTCCCTACTCTTCGCCTTTCTTAGATGTGAAATTAGTTCGAGCGCCACTGGTTACGTGGCACTCGCCTGCAGGCACCGCCACACCCAGCCCTCTTCTGCGCTCCCTCACCGGTTCTCTGTGCCACCCTCCACGCGGCGACCTGCTGCAGAGGAGGTTCTTAGCGGCTCAGATTGTTATTTAAATTGAAAAAACTGCAACAACCACAAATCTGAAATGGGATTTGGAAATAACATGAAAATTTTCAAGTCTTGTTTTAAGATACCGTTTGCCTATAATTACGCCCAGACCAAAAAGGTCTAATGTTGCCTATTAGGGTGTGAAATCCATACGCGGGTAAAAAGGAATTCTCAGACAGTGATTAGGGTATACAGAAGTAAACTTTATTTAATTTGCTGAGAGAGATAGAGAGAGGGGAGAGAGAGAGAGAGAGAGAGACCACAACACAACAGAGGGAGGAAAGAAATGTTAGGTGGCAAGGAAAGTTGCTTGGTGCTTTTAAAGGGCAAAAATGGCTTTTTTTTTTTTTTTTTTTCCCTGCTTCAGCAGACTGATAACAAAAGCCGCTTCAAGGTGTCGGGGATTTCTTTTTATTTTTCTGTGAGGCTGGTTTATCTGAGTCCTTGAAATCTGTCTTTTGGGCAGGAACTGAGACAGAGAGTTGAAGCAGGGAGCCTGCACCCCTACTGTCTGCTTAGGCCTCTTCAAGACTGGGAAAGAACTGAGAGATAACAAGTTAAAGCCACACGTGTTTTAATTAAACAAAGGGTAGTTGTACTGTGAGTTTATTTCTCTTACTTTCTGTTTGATAGTTTATTTTCCTCTGTTAGATAGGTTATTAGTAAGACCACCTTTCATTGCCCTTGTCCTGGAATGCCTGTATGTTTGGGAGCAATTATTTTGTGCTGCTCCTTTTACTCCTTAAGACGTTTGCCTTTTGAAATTGAGTGTTTCAGAAGCTGGGCTCGGTGGCTCATACCTATAATCCTAGCACTTTGGGAGACCGAAGCAGGAGGATAATTTGAGGACAGGAGTTTGAGACCAACCTCAGCAATATAGGGAGACCCCTGTCTCTATAAAAAATAGAAAAATTAGCCAGCAGTGGTGGCACACGCCCGTGGTCCCAGATACTTGGAGGCTGGGGCAGGAAGATCACCTGAGCCCAGGAGTTAGAGGTTGCAGTGAGCTATGATGATGCCACTGCACTCTACCCAGGGCAACAGAGTGAGACTCTGTCTTAAAAAAAAAAAAAAAAGGAAATTGAATTCCCCTTCTCATCCCCCCCCTTCATATTAAAAATAAATAAATAAATAAATAATAAAATGAGAAAAAGTTGCATCCACAGAGTGGAAGATCCTCTGTTTTCCCAAGCCTTGAGAGTAGAGCTTCCCCACCATGAAAAGCCTGTGGACACTGAGACCTGGGCTCCCCTCCTCCCACACACAGGCCTGCAGAACTGTGACAAGGGAAAGAATGGCCCCCACTTCCATCAGCATGAGAAATATCTTCCTTGTGGACTACATCAATTTGGGAATACTCTTGCTGAAAATGATGTAGAGAGTAAGTTGTAAATTTGTAAGTTACGTAAGTTATAAGCTTGGCAGCCACAATTTTTCCATCTTCCCCCACTCTACAAAAAAGTAGCTGGAGAAACAGCCTAAGAGGACAAAATAAGTTTGTACAAGGGCCTGTCACACTGTCTGTAGAAGTTAAAACCCCAACAGGTCAGGGATGGCAAACTCAAAGCTTCTAGGAACTTAAACAAAGGAAACGAACCTGGTGGGGGCTCCAGCCCCGTCTAAGGCAAGTATCCATTATCCTGCCCTGGTCAATGACTACAATGGGGAGCATGACCCCAAGTTTATCATATATTCCATACTGTCAAGGAAAGAGCCAGAGATCTGAATAGTTATGTGAAATTTTCTAATTTTCAAAATTTGGCAATTGTCGCACATTAGGATTATATTCCACTAAATATAATGTAAAATCCAAAAGAATATCTAGCATAAATTAGATAGAAATGTTTTCCTTTGTTTCAGGCAGTTCAGAACTAATCCAGCAGCTCCACAGAGATCAAGGATCCAGGTTCCTTCCAGCTTTCTGCTCTATCATTCCTAGTGTATGTCCTTTATCTTCATGACCCAGTAGGGCTGTGAGAGCTCTGGCATCCAAGTTCTAGGCAGCAGGGTGGAAGACTGGCTGAAAAAACAAGGAGACACAGGGTACCCATCAGGTGTGTTTTAAGGGAGCTGCCACAGAGCAAATCTGCTTACATCTTATTGGCTAGAATTTAGCAGTATGGCCACAGCTAACTGCAAGGGAAGCTGGAAAATGTCTTTATTTCAGTGGTTTTTACTATAGGGAATAAGAGGAGAAAGGCTAATGGGGTCAGCAATGAATAGTCTGTGTCATTGTAATTATATCAGTCAGGGGTCTCCAGGGAAGCAGAACCAATACGAGACACACGGCAAGTCTGAAATCCTGACAGCAGGCCAGCAGGCTGGAAACTCACACAAGATTTTTATATAACAGAATTCCTTCTTCTCCAGGAAGCCTCAGATTTTGTTCTCGAGGCTTTTAACTGATTAGATGAGGCCCACCACATAATTTAGGATAAAACTTCTCTACTTTAAAGTAAACTGATATATAAATGTTAATCATATTTACCAAATGTCTTCACAGCAACATCTAGATGAGTGTTTGAACAAACAACTAAAGCCCCATAGACTGGATAAGTTGACACATAAAATTAAATCTTATAACTAATTCAAAATTTTAAAAAACTATGCAGGCAAAACAGGGCCTGTCTATGAGCTGGTTTGACCTGCAGCTTGCCAGTTTGCAATCCTTTCTCTACATGTTGGGGAAAGGACCTTGGACCTTTGTAGACCTGCAATGTAAAACCATGCTAACCATACACCTACCATACAACTTGAATCACACACACACCGCAACAAGAGGTCTGCAGTGAAGGTACCAAAGTTCCACTCTTTCTGGGAGACTGTACATAGAGAAATAGGTAGTCCTGGGTTTTTTTGTTTTGTTTTCATTTTTATTTTCACCACTATGCTTATGGGATGCTATCTGAACAACAACCTTGACTCCACTCCACTCCACTTTTCTCCTTGACTCCTTTCTAACTCATTACATTATTTTCACTGTAAAAGCAAAACTTCTGTTGCTAGGTATTTATTTAGAGCCACAGGAGGGAGCAGTAAGGGGGGAAGGTAGGGAGTTGGGGCCTAACAAAAAGCCCCATGTCAGCCTGTAATAACCGGCCATTCCGTTCATCCAGTCCCACCCAGACAGGAATGTGACTCTTTTCCACCCTCCCCACAGACAGTTCTTTTAAACTTGTGCTTCCCTTTCAAAGTTGACCTTTATACAGTCAGTCTAGAAAATGGAGGTATGTGTAGTCATTCTGTCACTGATTTGTAAGAGGACTTTATATATTATGAATATTTATTTTACACGGTGAAAAAAAGCACTGGCACACAAATTATATCGTCTAGAAATCCATAATTTCATTAAAAGTCAAGAAGATAGAGCTAAAATTGTTTTGGGCAAATGTACATCTTCTTTATGTTTCTTAATTCTGTCAATAAATTAGTTTTATGCAACAATCATCATATAAAAATAAAAATTATAATGAAGTGGATCTTTTTTAGCTTTTTGGGAAGCAAATT
The DNA here is from genome assembly GCA_023783475.1 of Daubentonia madagascariensis. Classification (NCBI taxonomy): domain Eukaryota; kingdom Metazoa; phylum Chordata; class Mammalia; order Primates; family Daubentoniidae; genus Daubentonia; species Daubentonia madagascariensis. The sequence goes on from JAKFHU010000428.1 coordinate 11,773,694, forward strand.
TGGTTTATCTGGTTTAAGTTCTTTGCCCTGATGTTTCATTTTCAAAAGTAAGTAATTTTTATTGTGATTTTGCTTCTACTGCAAAGTTCACTGGGAGTCATCATTTCTGAAGAAACCAAAAATAGATGGTGGATATCATGGTGGCTGTTTCTCTGATCTTTCGAAAAATAGCTCTCCATACTTGAAAATCAAAGAATGTTGATAGAAGGACAATCTGACAGGCTTGCTGTTTATAATGTACCTGAATTTGACCCTCATTTGAATTGAGTTTACTCCAGTCAAACTCATGCTTTGGATAGTAAAAACCATAATTTTAATGAGGATGCCACCCATTGAAGGCATTGTCCCAAATTGTTCTTTTGTGACATCAGTCTTATATCAAATGCAAACAGATTTTCCCTTATGACAAATTCTGCACTATAGTCCTAGTATTACATTGTTTTACTCTTAACATAGATTAAATGCCTACTGTCTGAGAAATTTTGTACAGAACACATCAAGAACATGCATTTTCTTGCATTTCTTGCTCTTTTTCTACTTTCCTTAAGCATTCATAGGCACACATTGTCTTCCATCATGGCTTATAACAAAAATCTGCCATACTCTTACCTGTGGTCAGGGCTGGCTACATAATTTGCTGAACCCAGTGCAAAATGAAAATGTGGGGCCCCCAGTTCAAAAAGTAGGGAAAAGTGCAGTTAAAGATACTAATGTAATAGGGATATTAGTGATACATGAATAACTACATGAACTTAAAAATTACAAAACTAATATTTTTGGTGTCATAGTTTTATATAATACAATAAACAATAATTATTAATGATATAACATGATTGATTATTAAATTTTTCTGCCTCACTTTTCTGCAAATTCATCAAAACATACTTTTCATTTTCATTTTCAATAGCTATGAAACTCATGTCATGCAATTACTTTTCAACAGATATAACTGAAAGCAACATCAGTCACTCTTGGCAAATGTAAGATCACAAATAAATTTTGAAAATTTTTCACTTTGAAAAGGATCTTTTGCTGATGCAACCTGTTAAGAGTATTTTATAGGCTGTGATAACACTGAGATAAATTTGTGATAAATTATTTTGAAATATAAATTTTAGTACTTCTAGAGTTGTTGATTCTTGGGGGGACTGGTTTCCCAAAGAGATTAACTCTTCATACAAATTAGTTTTTGGTAAGTATAAATTTATGCAATGATATTTTAATATTTCCGCAGACATGAGGAAATTTCTCCTAAAACTTGTGGAAGTCACATAAGAAACTAAAAGTGGCTTCATAATTTGTATATAATTAAAAGGTCTGTTTATGCATTCTGTCATTGAATCTTCAATTATAAGAAAAAAATTTTTAATTGTCCTTCTCATAAACAATTGGTTCATTCTTCATATGAAAATAGTGTTCTTTCCCATAGAATGTGACGATCTTTAAATTTAATTTCTATTTCTAATCCTGAGGTCATTTGCTCTGTAATGTTGCAGCAGTTTTCAAAACGAGAAATTCTAAATCCTTTAAGAGTTCTAATAACTCCCTGATATGCTTTACAGTAATGTTCACGTATACACTTTGATTTTGTACTAATTTACTGACAAAGTTTACTGCCTGAGTACCAGAACTTCCTGTCCAGTGCTCAGGCTGGAGAGTTAATATTTGTGGAGATGATGCAGACATAGATCTGGGGAGGGAAAGGCACACTGGCCTCCCACTGAAGGTCCTGGCCCTGTCCTTATGTAGCGCCCCTTCCTGTCTCTGGAGCCATGGCCACTGCTGCCATGACGGTTGCTTCTGCAGCTGCTGCCACCATCCGCCATCACCACTGCAGTCTGGGCGCAGGTACTGGTCCCACTGCAGCCTGGATTGCCCTGAAGCATGTGTGTGTATGCTGAGATGCCTGCACTCCCTAACCCTCCCTTTAAGGTCTCTCCATATTCCAGAATGCCTTTTAATCTTGATGATAAGTCTATATTACCCTATGGACAAATAAAATTGATTAGCATGCACACCCAAAATGGCACAGTCAGATATTACTTACTTATTCATTCCGACACACCCTTTTGATAATATCAGGCACTTCTGCCTCTAAATTACCACATCCCAATAAAGACATTCTGGAGAATGCAATCCAGGTTATGCGAATGAAATTCATCTCGGTTAAGACCATATGTCTCTCTTGAATAAAACAACCACAAAACCTAACAACTCTGCAATCTGAAAAGCTGTTTCTGAAAAAGGAAAAATATTAAAACATATTAAATCATAGTTGCAGATAGAGAAAACTCTGACTTGTTGAACACATTCTGGAATTCTAGAATAGAAAGACAAAACTCTTGAAGAATGCCAGAGGGAATTTTATAAAAGAGCAAAGTTGTGTAATAAATTTAGAGGATAAAAGATCACCAAAGGAGGGGAGGGGAGGAGGGGTAAAAACCTACCTATTGTGTACAATGAACACTATTCGGGTGATGGGCACACTAAATGCCCCAACTTAAGCATTATAAAAGGTATCCATGTAACAAAAACATTTGTACCCCCTTAATATTTTGAAATTTTAAAAAATGGAGGGCTAGGTGTGGTGGCTCCTGCCTGTAATCCTAGCACTCTGGGAGGCCAAGGTGGGAGGATTGCTTGAGCTCAGGAGTTTGAGACCAGCCTGAGCAAGAGTGAGACCTTGTCTCTACTAAAAATAGAAAAATTAGCCAAGCATGGTGGCACATGCCTGTAGTCCCAGCTACTCAGAAGGCTGAGGCAGGAGGATGGCTTGAACCCAAGAGTTTGAGGTTGCTGTGAGCTAGGCTGACACCACAGCACTCCAGCCTGGACGACAGAGCAAGGCTTTGTCTCAAAAAAAAAAAAAAAAGGAAAAAACCAAGAAAATAATTTTTGAAGTATTTATATATTAGGATACCTGTTTGTAGTTTTCTAAAACAAACAAAAAAAAACTATTATTAGCCATAGCTTAAGCAAGAGAGCTTACACAATTACTGAACACATATGGAAAGAAATAAATGAAATATAGTCTTTTTTCTTTCTGGGAAAAAAAAAAGATCACCAAAGATATTGCTAACTAAAATATAAATGAGAGGCTCAAAACAGATTTACGGTAAACTTACAATAGATTAATAAGTTATTTAGAAAAATCAGAGATTTTGATATTTTCTCTATCTGTAAGTTTTTGAGCTTGATTTCATGGAAGGTCCCCATCCTTTAACAGAAAATGGCCTCTGATTTCACTCCCAGAATTGTAGACTATGGAGTATGGGAGGGAAGAATCCATTCCTATTTCATCCCCCCAGCTGATTGCTTTAATGCCAAGTTGCATGATTATCCTGAAATCTAAAGTTTCCTTCCATGTCTTAAAAGCAAAATCATGGAAGAAAACCCTATAGACAATTTCAGATGGAAAAGCAGAAAGATGAATTGGAAGTACAATTTGGCCACGACTATTAGGTGGAAGGGAGTGATGAAATACTGATTAATCCCAACAAACTAAAGTCCGTCCTTTTCCATCCATTACTATGGGCCACATTTTGCACTGAAAATTATTTACTTTCATTTCATAAGGGTAGAATCAAGGAGGGATAACAACAACAAGTACCATTCAAAAGGAAGAAACCACAAACTTAGAAAAAAAAGAAGGAAAGATAACATTATAGAGGAATGAGTTAAATTCTTTCCCATTTGCTAGATGACATGGTTCCTCTAGCATGGATTTTTTTTTTTTTTTTAAATTTCAGAATATCATGGGGGAACAACACTTTGGCCATACACATTGCCCCTGTTCTGCCCGTGTCAGAGCCACAATCGTGGTCATCTCCCAAACTGTGCTCCCCACATCCATTCAGTGAGAGTTTTTCCCATCCCTTCCACCCCCCTCCCGCCTGCCCGCCCTCAGATGAATGTTATTGCCCTGTGTGATGTAAGTGTTCATCAGTTAGTACCAGTTTGATGGTGAGTACCAGTGGTGCTTGTTTTTCCAATCCTGTGACACTTCGCTTCGAAGAATGGGTTCTAGCTCCAACCAGGATAATACCAGATGTGTTAATTCACTGTTGTTCCTTATTGCTGAGTAATACTCCATGGTATACATATACCACATTTTATTGATCCACTCGTGTATTGATGGGCACCTGGGTTGTTTCCACATCTTTGCAATTGTGAATTGTGCTGCTATGAACATTCGTGAGCAGATGTCTTTATTACAAAATGTCTTTTTTTCCTTTGGGTAAATACCCAGTAGTGGGATTGCTGGGTCAAATGGTAATTCTACTTTTAATTCTTTGAGGTATCTCCATATTACTTTCCATAGAGGTTGTACTAATTTGCAGTCCCACCAGCAGTGTATGAGTGTTCCTATCTGTCCACATCCCCGCCAACATTTGTTGTTTGGGGATTTTTTGATATGAGCCCATCTCACTGGAGTTAAGTGATATCTCATTGTGGTTTTGATTTGCATTTCCCTGATGATTAGAGACGTTGAGCACTTTTTTATATGTTTGCTGGCCATTATTCTGTCTTCTTTGGAAAAGTTTCTGTTCATGTCCTTTGCCCATTTTTTAATAGGGTTGTTTGATTTTTTCTTGTTGATTTTCCTAAGTTCTGTATAGATTCTGGTTATCAGCCCTTTATCAGAGGTGTAGCATGCAAATATTTTCTCCCATTCTGTAGGTTGTCTGTTCACTCTAGTGATAGTTTCCTTGGCTGTGCAGAAGCTTTTCAATTTGATCAGGTCCCATGTATTTATTTTGGTATCTAGCATGGATTTTTTTTGTTTAACCTCAAAGATTTTACACAATCTACATGTCAAAAAGTCATGGTCAGAGTTAGTTAATAGCAGATCACAGGGTAATAGGTCTAGAGGTCAGGAAGTAAGAAATCTCCAAGTGCTGATTATTTACTTTTTTAAAGTTTATGGGAGGAGCACATTTTAAAGATATCATCTCCAAGTTAAAAACTAATCACTGTTCTCTTTAGCAAAAAAGTTTTACCTTAATATTTTTAAGAATAAATGCATTTATTCCAATTTCCCGCAAGTGTTGCATTTCTCTAATAAAACTTGATAAAAAGATAGGGATGGGATTGTAATAGTTTATGGATTCCTAACCATTTCTTTTGATGGATTTTATTTTATTTCCTCCTTATCAGAATGGTTACTGGAGTTCTTGGTAATAAAAATGCACAGTTGGATGATTGCTTTTCACACATGTCAATGTAAATTGCATTCAATCTTAGTAAGGAAGATACTATTGCACTTCTGCAACAGAGTAAAGTAAGGCAGGGAACTAGTAATTTATGCAGATAACAGTGACAACAGATTCATTCACTTAATAAACATTGAGTGTCTACTATGTATCAGGCACTCTTCTAGTGCTAGGGATACAAAACAATCGGAAAAAACAAAAACAAAAAAATCCTGCCATCATGTAGCTTACATTTCCATGGCGGGGACAAAAACAATAAATAATAAGCATAAGTGAGAAAGTACATTGTAAAGTTTTTTTTTTAGAAGATAGCACATCAGTTTGCTGTTGCTACAGAATAGCCTGGGTGCTGTGGCTCATGCCTATAATCCCAGCAGCCTGGGAATGAGGTGGACCACTTGGGAACTCAGGAGTTTAAGGCTGCAGTGAGCTGTGCTTGAGCCACTGCACTCCACCCTGGGCAACAGAGTGAAATCCTCTCTCTAAAACAATAACAACAACAACAAAAAACCCAAAAAACCCTAGGTGGCTCAAAACAATAAGCATTTATTATTGCTCATGAACACAAAGGAAAATGGAAATGTGGGGAAAGGGGTGAGGGGGTTAGGTTGCAATTTTATTTCTTTATTCTCAAAAACTGGCACTGTAGTATAGGTTGCAATTTTATTGAGAAGGTGACTGTGGCATGCAGCCTCTTAGATGGTCTCCAATAATCCACATCTCCTGGTCTTCCTTGAGTAATCCTCTTCCTTTGAGTGTGGGTTGGACCTAGTAACTCCTTCCTAACAAATAGAACATGGCAAAAGTGACAGGATGTCATTTCCAAGGTTAGGTTATAAAGAGATTATGTCTTCCTTCTTGGATGCCCTTGCTTGCTTGCTCTGATGGAAGCTGGGTACCACATTGTGAGATGCTCTACCGAGAGGCCCATGAGGCAAGGAATTGAGCCAGTGAGGACCTAGGACCTTTAGTTCAAGAGCCCACAAAGAACTGAGTCCTGCTAACAACCATTCCAGTGAGCTTGGAGGTGGTTCCTCCCTCAGTGGAGCTTACAGAAGAGACCACAGCCCTGGTGACACCTTGACTGCAGAGAATCCTTGAGGCAGAGGCCTCCAGCTAAGTTGCACCTGGAATCCTGACCCCAGAAACTAGGATACAATAAATGTTGGTTGTTTTAAGCTGCTGAGATTTGGAACACTTTGTTACACAGCAATAGATAACTAATACAGTGACATTTGCACAAAGACTTGAAGACACTGAGGGAGAAGGCCATGTGGCTATCTGGGGGAAGAGCATTCTAGGCAGGAGCATGACTGACGTCTGTAAGGGACACCATGGAGGCCAGTATATAGGAAGAATGAATGAAGAAAGAACAGTGGGAGAGGAGGGGAGACAAGTGACTGGGGCCAGACCATATGGGGCCTAGTGCATCGTTTTAACTCCAGCCCTAATCTGAGAGAAACTGGGAGCTGTTGCCGGGTTTGGAGAGAGTAGTGACATGATCTATGTTTTTAAAAGACCACTCTGGCGTGCGCTGAGAATCAGCTGGAGGGAATAAGGGAGAAAGCAGGGAGACCAATTAGAGTCAGTTGCAAAAATCTAGGCAAGAAATGGTGGCAGCTCAAATCGGGATAGTGGTTAGTAGAGTGACGATGGCAGAGACAGATTCTGGACATATTCTGAAGGTAGAGCCACTGACTGGTTTGTGGAGTGAGAGAGAGAGAGAGGAGTCAAGGAAGACTCCATGGCTTTTGGTTTGAGCTAAGTGAGAAAATGGTAAGACTGTAGGTGGATCTGGTGTGGGGCAGAGGAAAACCAGAAACTCACCTTTAATCACGTCAAACTTGAGAAATCTATTGCACATCAAGTAGAGATGTTAAGGAGGCAATTGCATATGAGTCTAGAGTTCAGGAGTGATGTCTGGGCTGGACATGTAAATTTAGGAGTTGCCAGTATATAAATAGTATGTAAAGTCATGAGACTGGCTGAGATCACCAAGTATTGATAGAGAAAGAGTCCAGAACTGAGAGCTGGGGCGTCCCAATATTCAGACGTCAGGAAAGAGATCAGCAGAGGAACCTGGGAAGGACAGCCAGGGAGGTAGGAGGAAACCCCAGAGAGTGTAGTGTCTTGGAACCAATTGAAGAAAGTGTTATCAAGATGATGTAACCAACTGCTGTTGCTATGTTGGTATGAATATGGAGAAGCGACTGCAGGACTTAGCAGCGTGGTTGCTGGTGACCTTTTCAAGAGCAGTTTCATGGAGTCCTGAGGGCTAAAAAAGTGACTGGAGTGGGTTTAGCTGTGGGATGGAAAGAGCCGAAGCTAGTAAGAATAGAGAAATCTTTCCAGGAGTTTTGCTGCCAAGGAACCAGAGAAATCAGGTGGTATCTGGGGAGGGAAGTGGAGTTAGAGGTTTTAAAAAGACATTTGTCTTCTGATGGAAATGTTGAGAAGAGAGCAAAAAATCCATGATACAGTAGAGGGAAGAATAGCCAAGTAATGTCTTTAGGTAGGTAAAAGAGAATTGAATCTAGTGCTCAAGGAGAAGGCCTTGCTTTGGGTAGAAATCCAAAGTTTGCTTACAGTTTCAGGAAAAAATTGTAAATGATTTCAAAATGAGCAAAAATGAGTACTGGTGTCCTTTCTAGCACACCCTTTATCTTCATCTTTCATTGTCTTTGAGCTATTTTACAACTCTGTAAGTTGTAGACAACTGATAGGAATGCAAATAACTCTTTTCATAGACATACAAATGAATTTTGTCCAGTGGAGGCACAACTAATTTCCCTCCCCCGTTATAGAAGCCAGTCCTGCATCTATTGAACAAATTCATTTTGGCATGCCTGATTACCCATATATGTATCTGTTTTTAGGGTTCTTCTTTGAACTGGTTCCAACATCTTACTGGTTCCTTTATTAATGAGTTAAACAAAATCTTTGGCATGTGTTCATTTTATATTCATGATATTACATCCTTAAAAAAAACTACCATTCAGCAATAGTAACAAGTCATGACTTTACATTTTTAAAAAAGTATCCTTCAACAATAGTAACAAGAGGGAAGGTGGCACACATAGAGAGATGCTTAGGTGGGTGGACGCAGTGGTACCCTGTGGGAGATCTTTCCAATAGCTTTACTTTTCTGAAGACAGAGATGATGTAAAATAGTCAGTTAGGAGTGTGCCAGAGCGAACGGACTAGGGAATTTTAGTATGGCTGCAGCATTAAAGGCCACTTGAGGTTAGTGGTCATAAATTTAAAGTGACCGTCCTGTTAATGGACTGATTTCTCCAGGCACAGTTCAACTGCATAGGTGCACATACAAAGCAGGGAGAGTTGAATTTAATCTAGGTTGTAGCTTTGCTAAACGAATAAGCAAAAGTAGCATAAAGAAGCAAAAGAGTTGGGGATAGGTAAAAAGAACTAATGATAATGATTTATTTGGAATCGAAGCCGGGTAAGGAGGTAAGAGAAGACTTATGAGAGGCGAAGGACAGTAAAAATGTGATGAGATTAATAGATTGGAGGTCCCAGGAGGGTTGAAAGATTGTTGGAGTTGCAGTCCTAGAACAATGAGCTGATAATATAGGAGTTGGTAGTGACAAAGGAAACAATACATTATTTCTGTTTGGGGTCAGCATTCTAGCATCTGAACATTCTATAGTTTGAGGGTCACTTACCTGCTAACCACCAAACTCCCCTTTTTTGTGTGGGAGGACAGGTATTTTGCATGGAGTGCTTACTTTTCCCTTCTTCTAGTTTATTCTTATGGTCTCTCTGAAGGAGATGATTCCATGCAATCAAGTCTTTTTTTCCCAGAAGTGAACAGAATCTGCAGACAAGCAGATTCCCAGAAAGGTGCTGTGTATGCCAGAGACCTCTAAGAAGACTGCACAAGTGCTATGAGGTTTCAGCCAGAGGGCTGGACTTGAGGGAAAATTGTCCTTTTGTTAAGAAATCCCTTGTGGACTTGTGTCCTCAAATTGCTTCAAGTGTTCAGTCTTTTTGAAGGAAGAGACCCAATATTATACTTCCTCAATTATGTGCATAGAGTAGCTCTTGATAATAGTTTTCATTTGGATAATTAAATTTTGCTTCCCCCCAAATCAATACTTGGTTTTCTAGGAGATCATTTCTTTTTGAGAAAAATTATGACATATGTGTCATTTGTATTATTTATGGATCGTTGCCCCTGTTTCTTGTCTATTTATCAGGAAAATCTTTGGTTAGACTAATATGTTTATAACAACCAATTGAACGAATTTTGTCTGGTAAGTAATGCAAAAGAGTATGGCCAGAAATTGCTTTGATAGGCTATAGGAGTAAAAAATTTCTACTTGCTCATTTATTATTTTAAAGTCTTCTTTAATATATGAGATTATTTTGATATACCTCACTTATCAACGGTTCTTGAGTTTCCAGGTAGCTTTAGTTATGCAAATGGTTACAGTCTCCTTAAAGTGAAAGTCTATTCAATTGCACACAAAAATATCTGTAAAGGCTTTTTTTGGGAGGGGGGTAGGAATTCTACCAATAACCACTCATTGAATTAAAAGCATAATACAGAACACAGCTTTGTGGAGACAAAATAATCCATGCTCACTGTAAGCAAATGTTAGTATGTAGGATGAGCTACAACTTGGAGACTGAACAAAAACAAAAGCTATTTTTAGCACACTTTCATAGTCAGTAGTTAATCCAGCCAAAGCTGTTAACGAGGTAGTTCAGCATCCTTTCCCCTAACTTAATGGTATCACAGAATGAAAGATTAAGACTATCCGACTAAGCCAACAGGAAAATCAAGAATCTCCACCTCCAAGCTGTTTCTGGATCATCCTTGTGAAGAATTTGCAAGTTCTCTGTTGCTCCCTTTAGGCAAATGCAATGTTTTCACTAACACAAAAAACAGTGCTGATTCTGACATCACAAGCACATCACAATTCTCAATTATTCTCCACTGGGTAAGCTTTCTCTAAAGCCCATGCTGCTTTTTTCTGAACCCCTCTGAAGACATCACTATTTCCTCTTTTATCTTTCTGTAGAAATGCAATGCTTAGGAAAAGAAGAAAAAGGGAAAGCAAGAAACAGGGACAAATGTGATAGAGACAGAGTGGGAAACTGAACACTGCAGCTTTCTCACAACCCCTGACAGGGTTCTTCAGGGGTATGCTCATTACTTTACTTACCAGTACAATGCGATTCCAGAATATCAGTCAAATCCCTAGTCTAACCTGGGTATAAAATTGCATGCTAAAATAAAATACAATTTTTCCCTCCAAATAATTTGTTATTAAAAATTATACAAGCCAATTGTGTGGAAATTAAGACCAAACTGCAATATGCTTTCCATTTCCAACATACAAATAGCTTTGTCCCTGAGGATGGCAAATTCTAAGTAAGTGAAATGAATATGTCATTTATTTGAATAGAAGGAGCAACAGATAAATCTTAATTAAGTGGTGTTTGATGGGAGAGAAAATGCTACCTTAGAATTGTTGTAAGAACTTTTGAATGTGCTTTGACATGCATGTATATAAAGTTATATTAAAAAGAATCTCAGTTTAATGCCTTGGTTTACAACTCAAGGGATTGGGGTGGGGAGATATACTCTTAGATTGTACATTTGATATTTGTCTTGTTAATAATGAAGTTCTTTCCCCCATAGCAAGGTACATATAAATGCAAAACTTTGGTACTTAGTAAGCTATAATATGACATCTGCATAAAAGGCATAAAGTTAATACCCCAGCCAATAAGCCAGGAAGTTTTATGCTACACGAATGCGTAGTTTTTACTGTGACGCTCAGGCTATAGTATTATTTTTCAAGTTTTTGTTTTTCTTTGACACCATGTATTTATTTCCCTCTGAACTAATCACCGGTATTTTCTTTAACATAAACTATTTTAAATATAACTTTATTCCTAATTATCTTCAGATTCATTCTATTAGTTGAAATAAACTCAGGCAGACATTAATCCAATTTGAATAACTACATGTGAATGAGGCTACAGTACTATTCAATCCAGAGCATGTCAGTTTCATTCATGAAAGCTTGCTGCACATAAATATAAAAATATTTATTTTCCGATGTTTTCACTTTTGAAGAACTTCAAAGGGATGTCAAAAAAGTAGTAAATAAAAGAGGTTTCAAAACTTTCTGTTAGACTATGATTTGAGGGAGAGATGACTGGAAATGCCCTTGATAGTCATGTAACTGGAGATGTTTATGGTAATGTGTGAAAGTATAAATGAACTCCAACAAACTCATTTTCCTCTGAAACTATTGGTGTAAAATTGTATATTATTGTTATTTTCAAAGGCTACTCTGCTTTTATTGAAATGCAACAAACATTTACTGAGCACCTACTATATTATTATATAGTCCAGTTAATTTTTCCCTAATAGGCCCTCCTAGCCATAGGCGATCTTATCTCTTCCCTTGTGTATATATGTAGGTGTATGTGAGAAGCTGTTTACATAGTCGCGGTTAGTTTGCTTGTGAAGCAGCTTGGAGAATTCTCATCTGCTTTTTATCAGTCGGTTGGTTTTATAAAGCATCAGAAAAAAGCAGACACACCAATCCCAGATCTACCAGAAATTATTTCTTCTTTGAAGATGCTCTGAAGATTCATTTTCTTGAGGGCTAATACCTTGTTCATTCAGTGAAAACTTCTGGGATATAAAAATGGAACAGAGAGTCTCAAACAGTTCTGTAGAAAGTATACTTCGGTCTCTGGACTTCACTGTCCTTAGGAGTTGAACCTGTCACCTAGTTTGCATTCTTCACAACTGAGGTTATCAAAACAAAAATGGCAGGAAAGCTTTCCTATGCCTTGGGTAGGAGACAAATTTGCTTTTGTAGAATTTGTGGCTGAGGAAAGCAGACAGGGCCTGGTTGAAGAAGACATATGTTACCACTAGCCACCAAGTTATATTGTGGAACCCAAAGGTGACGGCCATGGAAATGTAGATCATCAGCTCTGCTAAGTAGTTAGGGGAAGAAACATATTCAAACCAGTCTCCAAAAGGGATTCTGTGGTTGCAGTGAATGACCACGCCTGAAAGGGTAAAAGAAGACTTCGTGAGCATTTGAAGTTTGGAAAGGAAAGTTTTACCACTTCACTCCCAGATCATTTACAGAAACTATTAGAAAAAATGATCACACACCTGTGTGCAAACCACCACCCTGTTACACTTCCATTGTCAATGTACTGCATATGAAAAAGTTACATACTTAGGTTATATTGTCAACTGTGCACAAGAACAAGAGGAAAGCCAGTCCTTCCAGTGGTCCTCTAAGCTAGTCATTAAGAGCTCAGGCTCCAGAGTCAGACTGCAAGAGTTCAAATCCTGGCTTCCCCATTTACTAGTTGTGCAACTTCAGATAAGTTGCTTCACCACTCTCTGCCTCAGTTTCCCCATCTGTAAAATGAGGATTAGACTGTACTCATTTCATGCGGGTATGGTAAAGCTATATGGAAAGCACTTAGGACAGGGCTTGGCACAAAATAAGTACTTGCTAAATATTGAGTAATATGATTCCATTTTTAATATTTCAAAAAGCCTAATGGAAACTGTACCTGTGATACACGAGCTAACTAAAAGGTCAAGTTTTTTGCTTTGGCTGGAATGATACCAACTCTCACACACTGATCAGATACATCTGTGCAGTACAGTCCTCAAAATGTGGGCACAGAATAGAATCATAGAATGTCAGGGCTACACGGGGCCAGAGAGATCTTTCAGTGTAAGGCTCTTGTAAGGCTGTCATTTTACAGTTGGGAAGATCAAGGCCCAGCGAGGTGTCTTGTCAAAAATGAATATTTGATATACACTAGTCAACTAACTAGGGCAGGAAGGAAAAGAATGCAGGAACATGGAGAACTAACTTCTGAGGGTTAAAATCCATATGCAGAGGCTCTAAAAGAGATCTCACCTGCTTTGTTTTTCCTGAGATTGCTGAGAATGACATGGCACTTATACTGATGGGCAGACGACCAGATGAACATCAACATGCCGAGGATATGGAACCAGCGTGCTTGCATCAGTAGATTCTTCCCTATTATATAGACTACAGAAATAAGAATTATTAGCCAACTCTGAAAATTTTCAGAGGCTCAGGGAATTAAAAAATCATTTAGTTAGTAGAAACACAATTATCCACTTATTCTGTTCCTCATGACTAGGAAAGAATCCTGATGAAATCTCCCAAGCACAGAGGGGAGAACATTGTCCCTGTGGATGAAGTTTCAGTGGCCCTAGGCAGAGAATTCTGTATGGACACATTCTCTTGCTCCTTCTTCAAATGCTTCAAGCACAAAGCATCTGTCTCCTACTGTGATCTACTCTTGCGCAGTAAGGCTACTTTGTGTTTCTATTGCTAAGTCCAGTTTTAAGTCTTCTTTCTTGTGTTTTACTGTCAGGAAATACTTTCTAAAGAAATCTCTCCCTGAGCTACCATCCTTAGTCACCGCTGGGGAGATCATGAATGCAGAATGCTGACTTGACTGGCTCTGGCCAACAAAGAAAATTGCCAGACGTAAAGGCTAAGAGGGAGGCTTCGCAAAAAGAGGAGAAACGTAAACCGCAAGATGAACAACAAAACGGTATGTCTGGATTAGAGATAACCTCGTCAGAGAGATTTAGTTTTAGGAGCAGAAACACTCAGAACATCATCTTCCTCTTTCTTCTCCAGCTACCAGGAAGAAGGGAGGAATACAAGCCAGGGAAGGACCGGAAGAGCAAACCACCGGCATCAAAAAAGCACATTAAGGGCTTCCTCTGATCAGCAGGAAGCAGTCAGCCTAGTCAGAGTCTTGACCGAAGAAACAAAGTTGTCTGTTGATAACAGGCAAGAGCCCGAGGCACTGGAGCCAAGAGGGAACCCCTAAAAAGTTGATCCATGTAAGAGAACCCAGGATCACATGATTCCATATAAGTACCTAGAAGCAGGAATCAGTTGGTGATAGCTAATGACTAATGAGAATTCCCCAAAGTCTACCTGCATCAATTGCTTTTAAAAACTTTCTACAAGCAATCTACTAAAATCTTTTAATGTTTACAAGCATAACCAATTAACTACAAGGTTCTATTTTTCTGAGTTAAAAATAAACACAGTATGAAAAATGCAGTTTTAAATATGATGGACTTCAAGAGCAAGTCACCATAGGATTAAAAGTTAAAGCGAGTGTCTAGAAGTTCAAATCACTACCAAGTCCCCTACTCCTAAGGGCAGAGAAATTACCTATGAGGGAAAAAAGGATCCATAAAGGTAAGGCCGGAATTATAATGCAGAAAAGGGAAGGTAGGTGGAAGGCTCGTATTCACTGAGGGTCTAATCTGTGTAGTATTTATTATAATTATTGCTTTATTCATTAGTTACTTATTGAGTGTCTGCTAAGCCTGGCACTGTTGCAGGCATGAAGGATAAAGCAGTGAATAACTCAGGCAAGATCCCAGTCCTTATGGAACTTACATTCTAATTCACAGATATTCTTCTTTTCCCTTTCACAAGAGCCCTGTGAAAGTGTTATGTGTCCCTAATTACTGACATAGGCTCTGTGGCTCAAAAAGGTTAAATGAGCCACACAAAGGCCCATGTGACTCTCAAGCCCATGTTATTTCTATCAGACCTTGTGGCCAGCAAATGCTCCAGTGTGGTCTCTCTCAATGAATTACTTAAACCATATTGTCCCAAATGACCCCAGATGACCCCTTGAAGGACAAGGAGGTGAAACAGAGAACAACTTCAGAAAGGAATGTTTAGAAAGCTATTTTTGTAGGCCTCGGCTGCCTTTCCTTGACTATTTACACAGGAGGGAAGGCAGAAGTTGGGATGCAGCCAGTAGAGGAGGCTGCAGAAGAGAGATGTAATGCCAATAAAAACTAACATGCTCAAAGCTCGTGGCTTACTGGAGGGTTTGGAAAGTTCTTTTGGGTGGAAAACCCAGGACTGTTCACCAGGAATGACAGTTCCTACCATGGTACTGGCTGAACACAGGAATTCCACCGCAGAAGGCCAGTGAGGAGTAACTGACTGGATTAAGCTCAGAGGAATTAGGTGGAGAGATGCTAGCTGAGTGACTGGAGCCAATACATAATTCACGATTGAGAAATATTGTCAGTAAGGCCTACTTCAAAAATCATTCCCCTACTTAGAAAGGCTTTTTAGGTTGTACTATACCAACAGAGACAGGACTTTCAAGGAGGCACTCTGATACTGAAATCACACCTGAGGAGGTAGCTCACTCGCTGAGTGCTGGAAATAGCTAGACCTCAGTCTATTTTCGAGAATGAACAGGGCAGCTTCAGGAGCCTTGGATTTAGAGAAAACAGTCATGAAAGATCTGCAGTGTCTGGGCTGATAGATACCAAGGCTGCAAGGTCAAGTTAACCTCAGCACTAAAAACTCATTTCAGTCACCGCAAATGACTTGAATTCTTTATAAGCATGCACTACTTTCACAAAAATGATTTCATATATGTTAGATAGCGCCCCATCCTGCCCCCGAAAAAGAAAAAAACCACTTCATTTCCTTCTCATAAACAAGGTCAGGGTTTTGCTTCCCTCTTCCTGGCTAGTGAGAGCTAATTTGATTGACCACAGTAACTTTGTCCTCTCTCCTCAGGCAGCCTTACTTGAAGAAAAGCTTTGTTAATAACGGGAACAGTCACCAGAACTAAGCTGTGACAAAATGGCTCCCCTGTCCCTCTGCAAATCACAGCTGTTCCCCACAAGCACGCCTCCTTCTCTCATCTTCCATGACTTGACCCTGCACCACAACTTCCCCTCCCCTTCCACACGCACCCCTGGGCGACTTCCTTTGCTGACCCCTCCTCCTGCTCTTGGTGCTTCTGGCCTCCTGCTCAGCAACTGGCCACTCCCTGGCTCTCCAGAGACTAACCCCACCTGGGTTCACTGACTTCAATCCCTTCAGGAAACCCCACATGCCGTTTCTTCATCCTGAAACCAAGTCTCCCGAAAACTTGGCACTTTACTAGCTTTACTGAAGGCATTAGTGCTTATGTTGGTGTATTTAAGGTTTCAGCAGTTATGGCGAATATATATATCCTTGGGCATGTTGACTTTTAAAATCTGCTATGAGTGTCTAAACTCCTCCATTGCAAAATGGACTAGGCCTGTCTCTTGCTTTTGAACTTCTCATAATGCCTAGTGGAGCATTTTGCCCGAGGAGCACCTCACACACCCTGTGTCAGCAGAGTTCCTGGTGTGGCACAGGCCACTCACCGTTCTTGCCATCCATCGGTACTTGGCTCAGCACAGTTAGGCCGACAAGGACGTAGTAGACAAGTCCAAAGCAGTACTGCATGACGTGAATCATGGCATTGGAGAAGACGCTGACATAGAAGCACTCGAAGAGTCTTCGAAAACTGTGTAGCCACAGAAATACTAGCACTAAGAATGCAGACAGCGCCAGCTCACCTCCTACAATTCAGAAGGCAACACATTCAGCATTTCTCTTCTAGGATTAATCCAAAGTTGTGTTTTGCCCTACTGTTAGAGTATTAAACAAGATTAGAGCTAGGACAGGGCCAGTCCCCTAGAAATCATCCGGTCTAACACCTTCCTTTTTTTAACAATGAAGAAATGGGCCAAATGAAGTCAAGGAACTTAGCTCAAGGTTACACAGTAAGTTAGTGACAGGGCTGGGACAAACACTGACTCTTGATCTGCTGCAGCATGTGACAGCTTTGTAGGCTATGTGGACATCCTTGTGAAGGGGTCTGCGGGTCTCTGGTTCCCGGTGCTGATAGCCAGATGCAAATGGTCAGGAAGAGTTCGCAGTGGCCTCTGGGCAACCCCACCTGCTGGTGTCCCCAGGATCACAGGCACCCACAGGGGCAGAGAGGGAAATGGGGACAGAAACAGTGTCATGCATTTCTTTCCATATTAAAAAAAAAGAAATAATACTTTTAGGGGGACAGTGAGCCCCAAGATCTCCCTTCTTACCTGCCTCTCATCCCTCTGACCCCAAAGAAGTCCAAAGAAAAGTTGATTTTAAAAAAACATAAAACCTAGTATTTCTTTTTTTAAAATGAGTCACATACACACACACATACCACCTCATAAAGATACAGCTTAGTGAAGTTTTACAAACTAAACCAACCCATCCCACCCATATACCAGGACCCAGATCAAGAAACAACACGACCAGCACCCGAATGTCCCCTCGCAGGCACTGCCCCCGCCCACCTTCCCAAGGGCAACAACCCCTATCATGACTTCTGTCAACAGATGAGCTTTGCCAGTTTGTATATTTTAAATAAACCAAAACTTAGTTTTAACTCTTTAGGAACAGGTTAAAGCCAACAGCCAAATAAAACTCACAACCAACCCTCCAAATACCAAAACACCAGCCAGTCCCACAGTAAACAAACAAGGAGATGAAGTTCTAATGGGTAAAGTGGGATCCACTGACGTAGCTGCCCCTCCCAAATAGGATATCCATGGGTTTTCTCTTCTGAGTGTCATCTTTTGCAATCAGTTCTGGTTATACAGGAAAGGATTGTTCCTAGGGAGCCAGTAGTTTGGCTGCTGGAACAAAGGACAGAGATAGGACCAGAACAATCTGTCTCTAATTCTGCCCCTCACCTTCTGCCTGAGCTTAATTGAGGCTACTTCATGGTTCTTACCTTCAATTCTTTATTTTAAAAACTGTTCCTACATATCCTTTATCTGACGCTGAGTATGGCAAATTTAAAGGCTATTTTGTAATCATCTGGTCAACAACTATTTACAGTGAATTTTACTATATAACCAAAGCCTCACAGCATAATAAATCTTTTTACATGTTTATCAAAAAGTAATTTCTAATCAAATTTCTGGAGTTCTGAGACATGATTTTTGTTGGAACAGTATAATTGATAAATGTTTCAAGGCAAATCTAAGGGATCTTAAAAGCTTCCCCCTTATGGGTAAAGACCTCTTTATAAATTTATCAACAGTACTAAAAATATCAGAGGGAGAACAGCCAGTCCTGTACACAGCACAGCACTTGCTAGGAAGTCAGGAGACGGAACGCTAACTCTTAAAACGCCATGAGCTCAGAGAAGGACTTGGGGACATCCCTTTGGCCATCCTGCGATGAACCATGCAAAGCTCTTTTTGTCCCACCCTCCACTTCCCAGGCCCTGCTGAGCAGTGCATGAGAGGATGCAAAATGCATCCGCCGCCCTGCGGGGACAGAATGCAGTGTTGTAACAAGCCAGGGAAGCTGTTACCTCGGAACTGTGCAGCCCCAAGAATTCTGAGCAAACTGTGAAGCCAGTTTGGAAAAGGCGCTCCCAGGAACAGCGATTGAGTAAGGTACCAAAGCAGGAAGCCATTCCACAGCACTGAGATGATATAGAAGTGAGAAAAATATCTGCAAAAGAAAAACAAGTTAGGCAATAATCAGGGTGGATCCGCTTTAGGCCGTTATGCAGGAAGATTATTTTTAGTTTTTCTATCTCTCCCACCCTTCCATTCCCAAAGTATAGTTTTGCTTTTGAATAGACACTGAATCCTGCATGTGTTCAGATTTTTAAAATTTCCTTTCAAATGATGGGACCGGTGAACATATAGGAAAAAGAGGTCTCTTTGAGGTTAACAAGAACACAACTGACAGCTGGGCACAGTGGCTCACGCCTATAATTTTAGCACTCTGGGCGGCCGAGGTGGGAGGATTGCTTGAGGTCAGGAGTTTGAGACCAGCTGGAGCAAGAGCAAGACCCTGTCTCTACTAAAACCAGAAATATTAGCTGGGCATTGTGGTGCGTGCCTGTAGTCCCAGCTACTATACTTGGGAGGCCGAGGCAGGAGGATCGCTTGAGCCCAGGAGCGGGAGGTTGCAGTGAGCTATGATGACGCCACTGCACTCTACCTGGGGTGACAGAGGGAGACTCTGTCTCACAAAAAGAAGAAGGAAAAAAAAAACCACAACTGACTTTGTTGAACTTAGAATGAAGGTCAATTAGCAATGTCTCTTATCTTTGGGTAACAGAATTGGGCTCAAGTTCCAAACACTGGAGGCTGCAGGCCCTCGCAAAGACAATCTAATTGTGCTGAAACAAGCTGAATCTGTGAAAGATTCTAAATCCCAAGTAATACTGCAGTAGCAGCCACACAACTGCTATGCAAGATCCGCGTAACCCCAGACCCTCAGGGGTAGGAGAAACCTTAAAGATCTTCTGACCCAGTGTCTTTCTGAATTGAGTTGACCCAAATTACTTTTATTATAACATGATAAATACCATAATCCTAACACTAGCTATTGACTACAGATGGTTACAATTCTCAACTACAGAGCCTATTTTGCAATGAACACATTTACAAACTAAATACAAGACCACAAAACCAATGAAATTGAAATTAGCAATGTTAATTTAATGTGAAAGATGATGTTGATTTGCTGAAACCAAATCACCTAATATGGCAGAAAAGCCTAACAGGTTTACCTACACTTTTCCTACTATTTTTCTCTATTCCGACAAATTCAAAACCTTTTTGACTCTACTGGGTGCCTGGTGGTCATCTGGCCTTCCCTGGTCTTCAGTGTTTCATATATATATTAGTATTAAGCCTTACTCCTTTTCTCATTAATCTGTGACAATAAAAGATGACCTGGAGCCCAAAGAGGATTAAACATAACTCAGAGGTTTCTCCAGATGATCCAGAATATGCTTGTAAGAGAACTCGCAGCCACGCAGACCATGCCCACAAACCCAGTCTGACAAACTCTGATCTAATCTGATCATTTCATGGCAACCCACTGCATTCTCCCAACTACTGTTAGCAAATTCTATCACTGGATCTGCCTGCTCTGGCCACACAGAACAAGATAAACTTTAATTCCACACAACAGCTGTAAAACTATTTGAAAAGAGCCAGCCTGTCATTCTGAATTTGGATCTCCAGGCTCAAGGGCCCAGTTCTCTCAAAAGTTCATGCATGAAGGTCAACCGCCATCCCTGGCTACCGGTCTTTGGTTATGTTCCAGGGTCTTCCCTAAGACACCCTTCTGAGAAGAAGTGAGCCCACGTATGGTCTGAGCCTCACGGAGCAGAGTGGAAGGTCAAGAACACCCTCTTCTGCAGGCCGCCATGGAAAGGGGAGGGTCGCCTTCTGAAGAGCAACTTCTGGGCCAGCCACTTTAACTACTTCACTTTTTCACAAATATTTATCAAGCACTTAGAATGTGCTGGACAATGTTCTAGGAGCTGGGGACTCCACAGGGAGTAAACAGATCAGGTCCCTGCTTGATGGAGTTCACCTTTCAGCAGAGAGTCAGACAGCCAGAAGTGAACCACAGACATCTAGCATAGTGGGTAAAAGGGGACAGAGAGGGTGCAGAGGGGAGGCCATTCTGGAGGAGTGGTCAAGGATGGCCTCCCTGTAAGTGACATCTGGCTACAATGCGTAATCCTTGTGGATTTCTGGGGGAAGAACTTTCTGGGCAGAGAAAATGACAACTGCCAGGGCAGTGAGATGGGTGCTGCTGGGTGTGTTCGAAACCTAAAGCTGAGAGAGGTTAAGTTACTTACCCAAGGTCACACAGTAAATGGCAGCGCTTGGCTCATGACTCAGCCCTCCGTTGTGCTTAGTCATGCAACCTAGGCTTGCCTGGGCTTGCTTTTCTGGCCCTATGTTATACGTACGTACTACGGGCTGATTTACATCAAGTCAGAAGTCAAGCAAATCACTTGAGTGTTTGTACAAGTTGCTAAGCTTCTTATTTCTTACTGTGCCTTGGTGTTTTTGATTCATAGGTATATTCTTTTGTTTTTTTATTTCGACATTTTGTTTTGCTTGCCTGATTTCCCTTTGTAGGAAATATTTTCTACTCTTAAATGCCAAGTCATATCTCTTGCTTGTTTTTAAAGACCCACCTTGAGCCTCAAAAAGCAGATCTAAAAACTCCACTGCCATCTGTTTTGGACACTCCTTTTTCCTCCTTTGGCAGTTTGCTTAATTGTGGTGCTATTTTCCAAGCCCTTGGGAGTAGGGATTGGGCCATCCTTATGGTAACACAGGGCGCTGGGCGAGCCCTCCTTTGATTAACAAACACCTGGGCGCTTACTATATGCTAGGGCTGCTTGAGGCTTTGGGGATACAGCTGCAAACACAACAGACAGCAGTTTAGGCCCTCATGGAGATTACACTCACACACACACACACACAACACACACATGAAGAGTAAATTTTACAGCATGTCAGTAGGCTGTAATCGCTATTGAGAAAATTAAAGCAGAAAAGAGGAAGAAGAAATGCTGGGGATGACAGAATTATAATTTTAACCAAGATGCATAGGACAGCCTCATTGAAAAGGTAATATTTGAGCAGAATTACAGGAAGTGAGGATGTAAACCATGTGGCTACCTGGGGGAAGAGCTTTCCAGGGAGAGGGAACAGGCCATGCAAAGGCCCCGAGGTGCAAGAGACGACTAGCAGAGAGGCCCTCAACACTGGAATAGAGCCAGACAGCGACAAACTAGAGTCGACAAAGTCAGTGAGGTGGTGGGGACGAGACTGTATAGGGTCTTAGGCTTTTACTGTGAGTCAGTTAGAAGCTACTCTATGCTTTTGAGCCTAGGATACATGATCTGATTTAATACATATTTGCTTATGGCTGGAACTGATTCCAGGCCTCAGTTAGAGGAATTACGGGGCTACCTAAGGACAGGAACTATTGTTTACTGAGTTCTGACATGGTGCCTGGCCCTGTGCTAAGTGCTCTAATGTCACCATCTGCGAGACCAGCAGGTGCTATTATGCTAACACTTTAATCCACACCATTCACCACCTCTTGCCTGGACCACCACAGTAGCTTCTTCTCCAGTCTTTTCCACACAGTGGCTAGTCATCCTTTTAAAACATAAGTCAGGTTGAAAAAAATCAAAAGAAGAAGAATACTGCATGATACATAAAAATTATATGAAATGCAAAGTTCTATTGGGACTTCCAATAGACTTCCAAAACTTCCAATAAAGGTTTACTGGAAAATGAAACCAAACTAAACCAAACAAAAAAACCAAAAATCACATAATGCAATGCCTCCCCCTTCCCCCAAAGCCTTCAGTAACCTTCATTTCCCATGGTGTCGCTCCCACCCCCACCCCAGTCTTGCTCTCCAGATCAAATAACTCTGCTGGATTTCCTCTAAAGCAGCCAAGGTCCCCAACATTTTTGGCACCACAGGGGTGGAGAGCCCAGGCAGGGATGCGGCCCTGTTTTCCTGACATTCCTAACAGGTCACAACTGGTACTGGGCCGTGGCCCGGGGGTTGGGGCCTGCAGCTCTAAAGCACTTATCACCATCTGAAATTATCTGGCTGGTTTTACAAGATTTGTTCACATGTTGCTGTCTGCCTTCCTAGAAGATAAACTCCAAGGAGCCTGTGACAGTACGTGTTCTGTGAACACTGATTAAACACATGAATGAAAGAGAAGGTGTCTCAACCAAAGTTACTCTCAAGAGTAAGGAGTCAAGTAATCCACAAAACAACTAAACCTCAAACCCTCTTTTTTGTCGTTCAGTCAAAACACACTGATCAAGGACCGTCAGGCACTGAGCTAGGGATATGGTAACAAACAAGACAAACATAAACGGTGGAAGGTTTATAGTCTATAGCAGGGGTTCTTAACTAACCATTTCTCTGCCACAGACCCCTTTGAGAGTCTGGCGAAGGCTACAGGCCCTTCTCAAAATGTTATACGAGCATAAAATAAAAAACACAGGGATTACAAAGGCAACCGATTATACTGACATATAGGTAATACGACTGAGAAACAAATGTGATATAGCAATATGTGTGCTTCTTAATTAACATATCAAATAAGATCTAGTGCTGAATTAACTATAGTGCTCTCATAGGCATGAAAACAATAATGTTTTGAGGTATCTTCAATATTTTTAATGGAATGTAAAAAAAACTATCACAAAGTTACAGAGGTACTGCTAATTCTTACAGCTGTTGTGGTTTGTTGATTACATTCACAATGAAGGAAATGCTAAATCTCAGCCAGAGGTTAGTGAAAATGAAGATATAACTTTCTTCCAATCCAAGTTTGCCCTGAATTCTGTCCACAGATCCCCTGGAACTTCTGGTTAAGACCCCCTGGACTTAACCAGACTTTCCCCAGAGCCCAGTTAAATTGCAAAGCTTTGATACCATTTGGAACCATTTTGAAATTTAAGAAGTTGCTTCCATATACGCTACGCAACTGAAAGCATTATGATGCATGTTTGAGGTCATTTATTGATTCAGACTTTCTGGTAAATCAATACTCTAGGAACCAAAAGGAAAACAAGAAAAGCAACCCTCACCTTAATTAAAAAAAAAAATCTACCAGACAGGGGTAATGGAAACAAACAGTCCAGGAACTGACTTAAGGTTTTATTCTTGTCTCCTTTGGAAAAAAAAAATTCCAAACAAAATTATCAAAGTAATGCTTTTTGTGCAGAAATGTGATTTTACAGTTGCCTATTTCTTTCTTTTTTTTTTTTAATTTTTAGAGATAGGGTCTTGTACTGTCACCCAGGCTGGGGTGCAGTGGTGCAATGATAGCTCACTTTAACCTTGGAACTCCTGGGCTCAAGTGATCCTCCCGACTCAACCTCCTGAGTAGCTAGGACCACAGGTACATGCCACAATGCCCATTAAGTAAAAAAAATTTTTCTGTAGAGATGAGGGGGTGGGTCCTTGTTGCCCAGGCTGGTTTCGAACTCCTGGCCTCAAATGATCCTCCTGCCTCAGCCTCCCAAATAGCTGGGATTACAGGTATGAGCCACCACTCCCAGTCTACAGCTATTTCTTTCTTTCTTTTTTTTGAGACAGAGTCTTGCTCTGTTGCTCCGGGTAGAGTGCAGTGGTGTCACTGTAGTTCACTGCAACCTAAAACTCCTGGGCTCAAGAGATCCTCCTGCCTCAGCTTCCCGAGTAGCTGGGACTACAGGTGCACACCACCACGCCTGGCTAATTTTTCTATTTTTAGTAGAGACGGGGTCTTGCTCTTGTTCAGGCTGGTATGGAACTCCCGAGCTCAAGCGATCCTCCCACCTTGGCGTCCCAGAGTGCTAGGATTACAGGCGTGCGCCACCATGCCCAGCCTGCCTATTTCTAAGTATAGAAATTATGGGCTTATTTTCATGTTTAAGAGTACTACTAAATTTTTGACAAGGAAAAATATTTAAATATACTATCTAAGCTAAGGTTACTAAATAGTTTCAAATTTGGATTAACAAAGATATTTACTAGATGCCACCCTCTGGGGATAAATCCATTCCCATTTGATCTCTCGCACATACTCAGCTTCCCATGCTGCGAGATCTTCCCCATGAGGTATACCAGAGGTGAAGAGCTTGGGATTTAAATTCCGACAGGCAGAGTTCAAGTACTACCCATGCCAGCATTAGCACCACTGGGGAAGCCACCTCTAATTCCAAGCCTGAGTTTGCACATCTGTAAATAAGAATAATGACAAAACATCTCCCTCACAGCTCTACTGTGAGGGTTAAATGGGGAAAGGCATATACTGCACTTAGCAGTTGTCGCAGGTGTAGGTGCTTAGTCACTGGTGGTTACTATTAATAAACCAGTAAAATCTCTCCTATGTGCTCCTTGTTCGTTAACACTTGTTATTTTTTCCTGATTATAAAAGGGATAAGCACATTATCAAGGAAGACACTCTGGAAGATACAGAGAAGCATAAAACAGGCTGTAGACTCTCACCTCAACCCAACTCTAACTATCCTCCTTTTTCATTTAAACAGGAGTGCAAAATTTAGAAGGAGAGTAATGTATGTATGAATGTTTTTTTGGAGACACTGCCAGCTTTGAAACCAATGCTCTTTTTTTTGGTCTCAATAAAAATGCCTTTCACTACCGGCCTGAATTTGTAGTACCTTCTTCAGTACTGAAAGAAATGTTTGTTTAAATTTAGTGGGAAAAAAAGAGCCCTTGAACACCATGGGTGGATCTTCTCTAGACATCTGGAAGAAGAAAAAGGTATAAA
This sequence comes from Daubentonia madagascariensis, assembly GCA_023783475.1. NCBI lineage: Eukaryota > Metazoa > Chordata > Mammalia > Primates > Daubentoniidae > Daubentonia > Daubentonia madagascariensis. Next base: position 11,798,923 of record JAKFHU010000428.1, read on the forward strand.
TTATTTCACAATATAGTAGAAATTACAAGAAACCCAAAGAGTACCAATTGTTATCGTCATGAATAAGGGAAAGGCGCCAAGTCTCTTTGTTGACTGCCATATAATCACAGACTTGAGCAGTGACAGCTGGGGTATGAAATCCAGAGAAATAGGTAAGTGCAGGGGATGCTTTTAAACGTGCCCTTTAATCCAGGAACACTAATACCTTTTTCAAAATTCAGAAAATAAATTGCTATAAAGTAGAAATCAACCCTGATTAAAAATAAGATGACAGAAAGAGCCTCCAAGGTTTGACCAATTTGTCTTGCATACTTCGACTTCTTCCCTCTGCCGTTCCTCAGAACGATCTAGTTCCCCCCTCTCTGTGTTGACACCTGGCACATCTTTCTCCAACAGTCAAAACTGGCGGATTATTCACATTTCAGAAGCCAAATTATACTTCGTCCCTTCTGATGGACCTTCGACAGACGCTGCCTGTGAGCGCTTTAAGCGATAACTCAGATGTTTTAATCCATCAGGAACCGTATCACATTCCTTCAGATTCATTCCCAAATGCCGATTTAAAATGCATCTTAATAGATGGAAAGGACACTGCTGTATTTCTACCGTCTGGAATAAAGTTTGGCTGACTCTTCTCAGCTACGTTCTGAATTCAAAGTGAAAAAAGAGGAAGAAGAAAACTAACAGTTCTCACAGTCTCTGAGAGAATTCTATTTCAGTCCTGACGGTTTCATCTTCCACTAAACTTGGTTTTGAAAACTGCTGAAAGTCAAATGGAGTTTCGGGATGGGGCCTGACTAAAATGTGCCATTTTGGGCTACCTTCTCCAGGGGCACCTGCGAGATGCGGTTTGGGAGCGTCAGGGAGGCCAAAAGAGGTGGCGTCCCTGTGATGACCGGCGTCTCAGTCCTCCGTCCTGACTTCCAGGGTTGGGGAGACCAATCCGGGAAAGAGAGAGTCGCGAAGAGCCGGCCCGCCTTTGTTTCCACGAGTGAGTTCCAGCGACCCCAAGCTAGATTATAAGCCCCTACAGTGCAGGGGAGGGGAAAGTGGAGAAGCTGGACAAAGGAGATTTTAATTTGCCACCTGGTGACCAGGCCTAAATTCGGCCGCGCTGCCATTTCCCGAGGGCAAGGCCCCGTGAGGCCGCAAGTGCGCGATCCCTGGGCGTCCGCGGTCACCCGGGGCCCTGCGCCCCCAGGGCCACGCAGCGGCCCGGGCAGCCCTCCCGGCCGAGGGAGCGCGGCGCGGCGCGGGAACCCGCCAGGGCCTCCCAGGCCCGCCGTCGCCTCTGCTGCCCCCTGCCGACTGCCCGCGGGCCGGGGCGGCCAGAGCTCTCTAAGCCTGAGCAAGCGCAGCTTGCGCCCGGGGCGCGGTTACCTTTTGGGTACGTCAAAGACCCGGCAGGCGGCCGGGCGCGGCGGGCCCCCGCTCTTGGTTTTCCCATAGCGGATCAGGTCCTGGAAGAGCGCGCAGGTCGGGAGCAGGCCGGATGGCAGGAGCTGCAGCAGCAGGGTCAGCAGGAAGGCGGCGGCCAGCGTGAGCCAGAGCGTGCGCAGCGGGTTCAGCGCCGGGAGCTCGGCCCCCGCCCAGGAAGCCATGGCCGGCGCGCCCGCGTCCGCGCTGCCAGGCCGCCACCGCCCGCCAGCGGAGCAGCCGCCACTCGCGCGCCGCGCGCCGGGCTCAGCCTAGCGGAACGTCGGTGACGCGGCGCGGGGCGGGGACGCGCCGGCTCCGCCCGGGACTTGCCGCCGGCGGCGCCGTTCCAGGGTTCGGGACACGCTGGCGCTGGCTGGTCCCTAGCAGCCCCTAATCTGACTCCGGGATGCCTAGATGGAAGTCAAGAATACGATTCAACAGAAGCGAAAGAGCGAAACAAACAAGATCGTGTGCCTGCAAGGCTTCTAATGGGGAAATGGAAACAACCCTAAATGTTCCACTTTAGTGTGTTTGGCTAAACTATGGTACACTAACTTGTTAGAATATCATGCGGCGATTAACATGATGATTACGAAGACTGCAGAAACACGGAAATCTGTTTATGATAACTGAAACTGTATGTTAAGTGAAAAAAAGTTGATTATATAACATACATAAAATATGATCGCGAACAACTGTATGGGAAAAGAAGCCAGTTCATACAACGAAAATGAATAGCTGTATTAGGATGATGGAAATATGTATAACGTAAACACGTAAAGTAAAACATCATCAAAGTAATTGCACATAATAAAAACAGTATGGTGGTAAAAATTGTATTTACCTTTTCCCACTAGAATTCCAAATCTAGAAACAACGTTTTTGACTCTGTCAGCTGTTTCTTCTCATATTTACCTCCATGTGGTGACAATGCTATTTCTCGACTCATCAATTTTAAACATCCTGTTTTTCTTTACTGTAAATGAAAATTTAGCTCTTTTAGGTACTTTAGAAAAAGCCCTTTAGATATTAATTCCAAAAAATGTTGTATGCCTCCTGTGTAACAGGCACTGTTTTGGACACTGAGGACAGAGGAGTTTACAAGACAACTCTCACTGCCTATATGGAGCTTCATGTGCTTGAGATTGGGTGGTGGGTGAAGGTGGAAGGGGGGAGAGGTGTCCAACTCATCACCCTTACCCCAATGAGATACCTGGTAAGTGTACTGAACAAACATTAGGGAACTGGATGAGGAGGATAGTGGGACTTGGGATTGTTAAATGTACAAGTTCTTAGGGTTTTGCTTCTTTGTGCAAGGACATCTAAGGCTTTATGAATCCTTTGACAGCTGGGCGATAAAGGATGGTCAAATTGGCATTTCAACTAGGACAAAAGGCCTTTTTGTGTGACCCAGGATCTCCTATGCAGGAGTCATTCCTGCATTGTTTCTTTATTGTTCTTAGGTGAACTCCATAGAAATGCAGCTGGTCTTTCCAGAACATCTTTCCAGAGAAGCTACTTGTGAGTGCATTGCAGGGACAAGTTTCCTGAATAGGAGGTTCTCTTTAGTTTTCTGACCTGGGGAAGACTGAAAAAAAGATAGCGCTGTGTGTGTGTGTGTGTGTGTACATAGTAGAAACAGGCAAGGTTGAAGCTGGGGGGAAAAATTATCCCATATTTTTTGGTTTGGGTTTTATCAGGTGCACAGTTTATATGCAGAGACACCCCTGTAGAGGGCAGTGGCTGAACAGAAAGTCATCATTCAAACCCTACTGAAAGTATTTGCAAATGTTTAAATCCTTACTGAAGTGAGTTATATCAAAAGTGGAAAACCAGTCGAAAGTCTGTTAGAAAGATCAATGCTAATAAATATCAGTCAGCATTTTTGTCTGTCTTTATTGAATTAACAGCACTGTATGTTCAACAAACCACTGGCCTTGCCTGCCGTAAATAGCAGTGCCATTTTTCCAGTCGCTTAGGCCAAAAACCTTGAACTCAACCGTGATTTCTGTCTTTCTCTCGAAGCCTACATACAGTCTGTCAGCAAATCTTGTTGGCTCTACCTTCAAAATATAAATCCAAATTCAGTCATCCTTAGAGTCAGTGCTTTACTGAAGTCCCTAGACATCTCAATAAATCAGAAAAAGAAATAAAAGGTATAATGACTGCAAAGTAAAAAACAACACTGTCATTATTTGAAGATAATATGAAACTCCAATAATAGAAACTCCGAAAGAGTCTACAGATAATCTATTAATATTAGAACTAATAGGGTTTGGTGAGGTTGCTGGAGACAAAAATGAATTTATAAATGTTCATTATTTCTATTTCCTGGCAACAAACAGAAAATTGTATGTTTCTATTTCCCAGCAACAAACAGTAAATTGTATGTTTCAAAGATACAGTTTACAACAGCATAAAATATTAAGCATCTAGGAATAAATCTAATAAAATATATGTAAGATATCCTCAAAGAAAATAATAAAATATTACTCATGTAAAATAAAATGTATTTAACAGGAGAAATACACTAAGCTTACGAATTAGAAAACTCCATGTGGTTAGGATGACAATTCTCCCTAAACTGATTTATGAAATAAATATAATCCAAATCAAACTGCAACTTTTGGTAGAACTTACCAAGCTGATTCTAAAATTTATATGGAAATAAGAAGGGCTAAAGGTGACCAAGGCACTCTGGAAGATGAAGCAAAAGACTGGGAGACTTGCTCTAATTGCTAATACAGAGTATAGTATTAATAATTATGTCATTGTGGTACAGGAAGCAGGGACACAGAAATAGACAATGAAACAGAATGGAGAGTCTAGAAACAGACCCCCACATACATAAATATCTGATCTGTGATATGGTTGCATGATGTATCAGTGGGGAAATGATGAACTTTAAAATAAATGGGGCTAGGACAAATGAGTAAACCCTGAGAGCTAGAGATAGGGACAGAAACAAAGACAAAGACAGAGACAGAGACAGAGATAGAAAGAAATAGGATCCCTTCCTCCCTCCATTCATAAAAATCAACTCTAGGTGGATTAAAGACCTGATGTGAAAGGCAAAATGAAATCTTTTAAGAGGTAGTGTAGACTATTTTCATGATGTGATGGTAAGAAAGGTGCCTTTATTCAAGGTATAAAAAGCACGTAGGGGAAAATATCAATACAGTCTACCACATTAAAATTAAAATCTCCTTCTTATCAAAAGATACCATTGAGTGAGATACAAGGCACAGAGTAGGAAAAGGTAATTGCTACACATATAACCAATAAAGGGTTAGTATCCTATGAATTAATTTTTAAAAAGACAGGCAGACAACCCAATAGCAAAATGGGCAAAATACTTCAGTGGGCACTTCCTGAAAGAGATATTTAAATTACCAATAAACATACAAAAAGGTGATTGGCCAATCACATTAATAATCAGGGAATTGCAAATTAAAACCATAATGAAATACAATCTAACATCAGAATGGCTAAAATTAGTTGCTGAAATGCCCATTGTTAAAGTTCTGGACCAACTGCAACAATCTAACACTGCTGGGGCAGTATAAATTGCTGCAATCAATTTGGAAAACAGGTTGGCATTACCTGGTAAAGGTCATATTCTGTGACCCCAGAGTTCCACTTCTCTATACTAGAGAAATGCACACACATGTGCACTGGAACACACATACAAGAATATTCAAAGGACATTCATGATAGTTCAAAATTGGAACCATTGTTTGTCAACAATAGAATGGATAAATACAGTGAGGCATGCCATACCATCTGATACTCTAGCGCAATTAAAAGGAACACACTATAGCCGCCTGCTGTTGGTTGAAGATTTTGCATCTGTTCTGACCTTTGACCTTCTGGACACTTGCTATAACCATTGTAGTAACCACTCTAGCAAATGCACTCTAAAACGCTTTTCCTTTCCACTTTTCTCTTGCCCCGTTCTATTTTCCCACATTTTTTCCATGATCACAGTGGTTATAGAATTCTTTCCTACTTTTCTCCCACCAGTCACAGGCAGGGGGCAGTTATTCAGCTGGGAGGGAATCACACCCTGACAGGAGAACTAGGAAAAGGATCATGGGAAAAAGTGTATGCACCAAAAACCTGGACTTTTTTCCCCACTTCAGCTAAACACTAAATTTTACCAGTTTTGCTTCTCAGATGTAATGGAATAAAATGTGATATGACTTGGTAGAGTGTATTAACTGATGTTTTTCCTGCAACTGTTAGTCTTTCCTATTTGAGATGGAAGACCACGGGACAGGATGGCCTAGTGGGTGGGGTTGGGGAGAAGTGTCATAAAAGAGCAAGAGAGTGAACATGTCATTTCATTTTTGGCTTAAGCTCAATGTTTTGATTTGGGCAAGATGAACTGAATTCGGAAGGAGTTAGGGATATGTGTGTGGCAGTTGCTAACTTAAGGACTTGGGTTTTAGCATTCACTTGGAGTCTGAGAGGAGGTCGTGAGGCCGTGTGAAAGAGGACATTGGAACTGATCCTCTTTCACTACAAGGCAGGGACCCTCAAAAGGCCACAGGATAAATTGCGCATATTTGTGCTGAGGTGATAGAGTAATAGAGTCTTTGGTATTTTTTATTGTACCCTCTTGTCCTTTTTTTTATGATTAGCACATTTGAGTCATATTTAAGACATCTTCACTTAACTCAAGATTATAAGGATAGTCTCCTATGTTTTTTCCTAGAAGTTTTATTATTTTGCCTTTCACATTTGGGTCTATGTTTGATTGAAACACAAAAGTGTTAATGCTAAATAATTTTTTAAATTGAGGTATAACATAATAAAGTATATAAAGTACAGTAGTTGAGTCTTTTATATACCTATACACTCACGTAACCAACACTCAGAATAAGATAGAGAACATTTCTAAAAGTTACTCGTGATCCTTCCCAGGTTATACCTGCCCCCAGAAGTAATTGCTATTCTGATTTTTGTCGTCATAGAGTTGTTTCTTGAACTTTGTGAAAGTGGAATCATTCAGTATATATTCTTTGTGCCTGGCTTCTTTCATGCTACATAGTATCTATGAAGTGCACCCATGTTATATGTAACAGTAGTTCATCTTTTTATTGCTATGAGTGTTCCAGGGAAGAATATACCTTAATATATGCCTTCTTCTGCTGTTAGACATTTGTGTCATTTCCAGTTTAAGTCTATTATGAATAAACCTGCTAAGAATATTCTTGTGCAATCTTTGTGAACATAGGCATTCGTTTATTTTGTGTATACATCTTGAAGAAAAGTTTCTGGTTATAGAGTAAGCATATGTTTAGCTTTAGTGGAAATTAGAAAGTAGTTTTCCAAGGTGATTGTACCATTTTATATGTCTATCAGTGGTTCCACTTGCTGCATGTCCTTGCCAACTTGATAAATTTTTAATCTTTTAAAATTTTAGCCATTCTAAAGGGTTTGTAGTGATATCTCACTGTAGTTTCATTTGCATTTCCTTGATGAATAATAAAGTTAGCAGGTTTTCATATACTTATTGGCCATTGGATATCTTCTTGTAAAGGGTCTGATTTTGCCCATTTTGAAATTGTTTTCTCTCTTACTGGTCTGTAGGAGTTCTTTATGCATTCTGAAAAGTCCTTTGTCAGATATATATATATACATGCAATTTTTGTTTCTCATTCTGTGGCTTGCTTTTTTGCTTTCCTAATGGTATCTTTTGATAACTAGGAGTTTTAAATTTTGACTATGTCCAATTTAACAGTAATTTTTTATGCTTAGTGCTTTTGACTTGTATTTAAGAAATCTTTTCTTATCCCAACGTCATGAAGATTGCCTCTTATATTTTCTTCTAAAAGCTTTATTGTTTTGCCTTTCACACTTAAATCTATGATCTGTGAACTATCTGAATTACATTTTGTGTATGAGGACTCAGAGCTGGATGTCCTCGTCACAGAGGGAGTTGTGTTGGTACAATGAACGAATGAAGGCAGAACTACAGCAAGTCACTCAGTATGTGTATGGTATTAGGTAAGGGCCAAGAATATATATATGCCTATGTGGATTATCCAATTGTTCAGTACCATTTACTGAAAAGACCATTTTTTTTCTCCACTAAATTGCATGGGGTCTTCATCATAAATCAAGTACCTAGTATGTGTTGGCTTATTTATGGAATCATTTTTATTCCAGATATCTATGTATCCTTACACTAATGCCACACTCTCTTAATTACTATAGCTTGATATTAAGTCTTGAAATATGATAATGTAAATCCTCCAACTTGGTTCTTTTTCAAAATCACCTTGGGCTATTTCAGGTCCTTTGTTTTCCATATACATTTTGGATTCAGCTTGTCAGTTCCCACAAAATTCTTGCTGGGGTTTTCATTGTGATTACAATGACTACTTCAATCAATAAGGGAGGAATTAACATCTTAACAATATTGAATATTCCAAAACATAAACATGATCGGTCTCTCTATTTTTCTTAGCAATATTTTTTAGTTTTCAGTGTGGAATTCTTGCACATCTTAAACTTATTTCTAGGTATTTGATGTTTTTGATGCTACTGACAATGATATTTAAAAATTTCATTTCCAACTGTTTGTAGGTTGCATTTAGAAAAATAATCGATTTTAAAAATATGGACCTTGTAGGTAGTGATCTGGGAAAATTCAGTTGTTAGTTCTAAGAGTTTGTGAGTACTTTAGGATTTCTATATTCAGAATCATATCATCTGTGAATAAGGATAGTTTTACTTCTTTCATTTGTAACCGCAGAATTAGCCCAATCTGTTTCAACATTATGTAATAAAATGCTGAGTTGTTTTTCAATTGCCATGGTCACATGTTACATAACCTGAGCATGCCCAGATGAACCAACCTGCAACTATAGGTGCAACTTCAGTGCTTGGAGCAAGGAACAGGGATGGAATTAAGAAGTGGACACCTCATGGCATGATTCATGATCTAATCAGATTGAGCCCTGGCAACTCCCCATGGCATGATCTAGTCAGATCACACCTCCTGGCATTACCTCACTGCAAAATCCAATTAGATCACACCTCATTACCCTCTGCCTATAAAACCTGCCCCAGCCCCTAGCTCAGGGAGACAGATTTGAGCCAGATTCCTGTCTCCTTGCTGGACAACCTTACAATAAAATTTTCTCTCTACAAAAATCTGTGCTTTGGTGATTTGGCTTCCTGTTGTGCATGGGCAAATGAACCCAGTTTGGTTTGGTAACACTTTTCCATCTGGAGGGCTTTTATTTTTTTGCCTTATGAACTGGGTGAAATTTCTAGTACAATGTTGAATAGAAGTGGTGAGAGTAGACATTCTTGCCTTGTTCCTAATTTTAACGGGGAAGCATTCAGTCTTTCGTCATTAAGTATAATGTTAGCTGTAGGTTTTTCATAGACACCCTTTATTAGGTTGAAGAAGTTTCCTTTTATTTTAAGTTTGCTGAGTTTTTAAAATCATGACAGATGTTGAATTTAATTATAATATGTAATTTTTATGTATTTATTGAGATAATCATATGTTTTCCCTTTATTTTCTTAATGTAATTAATTTCATTGATTTACAAAAATTATACTAACCTTGCATTCTTGGGATAAACCCCACTTGGTCATGATTTGCTATACTTTTAAATATATTGTTGGGTTTTGATTTGTTAATATTTTGATGAGGATTATTTGTGTTTTTGTTCACGAGGAATATTGGTCTGCAGATTTTTTTTTCTTATTATGTCCTTGTCAGGTTTTGGTACTAGGGTCATGTGAGTTCATAAAACAAGCTGGGAATTGTTCTTTCCTTCCTCTTTTCTTTGAAAGAGTTTGCATATGAAGGGTTTAATTTTTCATCAGATGTTGGTGGAATTCACCAGTGAAGCCACCTGAGCCTGAAGTTTTCTTTGTAGGAAAGCTTATAATTATGGATTCAATTTTTAAAAACAGGTATAGGAGGAATATTCATTTTTTATATTTATTTTTATATCAGTTTAGGGAAGTTGTATTTTTAAAGACGTTTATCCATTTCTTCTAAGTTGTTAATATATACTTATTCATAATAATCTCGTATCCTTTTAAATGTCAGTAGGGTTCTATAATGTTGTTCCTTTTTTCTTTTCTGATATTGACGATTTGCATTTTCTTTCTTTACCAGTCTTGCTAGGGTTTTATCAATTTTATTAATCTTTACAAAGAGCAAACTATTGGATTTGTTAATTTTCCCTGTTTGTGTTTGTCTTCTATTTCACTGATTTTTTTTGCTCTTATTTTTATTCCTTTTTTTCTAATTTCTTGGATATAATCTGCTATATTTTTCTAACTTCTTGAGATGGAAACTTAGATCATTGGTTTAAAATATTTTTTTCTAATGGGCATTTAAACTATCAGTTTCCCTTCAAACACTACTTTTGCCGCATCCCATAGATTTTGATTTTTCATTATTGCTTAGTTAAGTAAATTTTTAAATTTCCATTATGACTTCTCTCAAATTCCAACATTTGTGAATTCTTTAGTTATTGTTCTGTTGTTTACTTCTAGCTTAATTCCACTGTGGTTAGTGAATATTTTTGGGTGATTTCAATCCTTTGAAATGTGTTGAGACTTGCGTTTTGTTCCAACATGTGGCCTTTTTTGTAAATGTTTATGTGTCCTTAAAAAGGAAAAGTGTTTTGTAGTAGTTGAGTTATGGTATTTTATAAATATCAATTGGATCAAGTTGGTTAATTGTACTCAAATATTTTATATTCTTACTATTGTTCTTGTCTGCTTGGTCTATCATGTCCTGAAGGAGATATGTTAATATATAGCAATGATTGTGGATTTGTCTCTCTTTCCTTTTGTCAATTTGCTTTATGTATTTTGAAGTTATGTTATTAGGTACAAGCCCATTAAGGATATTGTGTCTTTCTATTTAGTTGAATTTTCTGTGTATCTGCTTCTATTGTCTGTTTTTCTTTTCTTTTGATTGTAGTTCACATTTTTGTGCTTTGTATTTCATACTTTTTTATTATATGTAAGATATTATGTATATAAGGACCATAGAGATTGAAATCAATATTTTTCCTCAGAGAGACCCCACCCTTTATTCTGTCATGCAGACAGAGTGACAAGAGAGAAATGATTGCCAATTCTTAGGAAGGACTTTTCTCTCTCTAGAATTTAACTCCTTTAGATTTCTCTGTTTCTATAGCTTTTCAATGTCTTAAAATATGGGTTTTGTTTTTGCTTCTATTTTGTTCTATTTGTTATAGCAGGAGCGATAGCCTGCTGCTATCATGTACATCCTAAACCAATAGTACATAATTTATAAAATTTCTCTGGAGTCTTCTATGCTAAAAATATGTAAATATGAGTTAGAAAAAAGATCTACCCACTGAAACAGGCTGAAAAAAGACTTGTCTCTAGAGGCTTGTGCTTTGGGAGGGGGAAAAATATCAACACCTGTTTTCTAGGTGTTTACCCCAGATCCAATTTCCTGGTTACTGGTTCTGTCTCAGATGAGACAATAATATAAAAATTGGTCTAAACTTTTGATACTTCTGCCTGGTACAAGCAAATGCCAAATCACTTGGAAGAGATGATCAGAGAAGAAGAACTCACACTAAAGTTGAGTTCCTTAAATGGTACAGAACTCATGGGGAAGCAATCTGCTATGAGTGACAAAAATTAAGACTACAGGATATTAAGAAACTGAGATAATTGAATGACAATCTGAAAGAATATAAAATAAATATGTTCAAAATGATCAAAGACACTAGAAAAGAATGCACTAAATCCTTCTGCAGTTCATAAGCATGATGATTGGGTGTTCATGTGCATGTGTGAGATGTGCCTCCCTCAAACTTTGTTACGACAAAAAAAAAAAAAGAAGAATGTGCTATTGGAAAAGACCAGGTAAGTTTCATAGAGCCAAATAGAACTTCTAGAAAAGAAAAAGGTGATTGAATAGCTGATTAGAGATACCTAAATAGAGAGCTAGTGACCTGGAAGCTAAATCTGTGGTAGAGCCCCAGAAAGCAGCACAGGCTGACAGAGGTGGAAAATGGAAGAAGATAAGAAGCAGACGAAAGAAGGGACAGAGCCAGTCAGGAAGGCGGCAGAAGGAAAGAAAAAAGAAAACACGGAACAGGTAAAATTTGAAAAGGTGGTGTTGGAGTATTTTTCCAAGTTGATTAAAAATGTGAATCTTCATATTTAAGAAACACAATGAAATGGGAAGAATAAATAAAAATAGGTATCTAGATACAGAGGTAAACGTGAACATTAAAGACAAAACACATAAAAAATCCTAAATACAGCTGGAGAAAAAAGACAAATTACCTGGAGGAGCAATGATCAGATTAACAACAGCAATCATAGAAACCAGAAATCAATAGAATAATATTTCAAAATACTAAAGCAAAGTGTCAATTAGAATCTATACAAAAAAAAGTATGAATCAAGAATAATGACAGAATTTTTAAAAATTGATAGAAGAAATACAGTTTATCACTCATAGGATCTTACTGAAAAAGCTTCTGAGCATGTCCTTCAGGAAGAAGGAAACTGAACCCAGAAGGAAAGCATGAGGTGCGGTGGGCAACGGTAAGCAATGAAATAGGCAAATGTGAGTGTTTCCTTAGATTACTAAGTAAGCACTGCCTTTATAAAATAATAATAATGACAAAATTTGTAAGGTGTAAAAAGTAAAGTTGGAATAAAATACTAGGTAACAGTTACAATGGGGTAAAGTGATAAATTCTTTTAAGGTCTTTGTGTTTTGGAGAAGGGTAAGAACTATCATGTTTGACTTAAAGCCTCAAGTTAATGTTAAAAGTGTAAAGTCCAGTACAATAAAAATAGGATCCAAACCAGTCTGTGTGAGGTGAGAGAGGGAATAAAGAAAAATATGCAAATGGCCAGTAAGCACATCAAAAGATCCTCAACATTGTTATCCGTCAGGGAAATGCAAAATCAGAACCTTAATGAAATACCACTTTACACTCCCTAGGATGACTATAATCAAATAATAACAAGTGTTGGCCAATGTGGAGATGTGGAGAAATTGGAAACCTCATACATTGCTGGTAGGAATGTAAACTGGTGCATCCACCTTGGAAAATAGTCTGGAAGTTCCTCAAAAAGTTAAACATAGAGGTACCGTTTGATCTAGCAATTCCAATCCTAGGTACATATACCCAAAAGAGCTGAAAACATATGTCTACACAAAAACTTGTGCTCACAGCAGCGTTGTTCATAATAGTCAAAGGTGGAAACAATCCAAATGTCCATCAACTGACAAACAGATAAACAAAATGTGGTATATCCATACAATGGAATAATTTTGGGCCATAAAAAAGAAGGAAGGATCGATACATGCTCCAACATGGATGAACCTTGAAAACATTATGCTAAGTGAAAGAAACCAGTCACAAAAAACCATATAACAATACACTGAGGTCTTGGGGAGCATAATTTATCACTCCCCTGTCCCTCTCCTAGCCTCTAAATGGCAATCTTACTTAGAACTCCAGACTTCTCCTGGAAAAGTAAGAGCCCAGGATCTGCTGAGCCTTGCAGTGTTGGTTACCTTTCCCAAAGTAAATCATTAAAGAGGTGGAGAAGTGAGTGATGGAGACTGGACAAGGACACCAATATGGTTCTCCCATGCTTTTCCTCTTAGATTTTGGTAACCCCTCCAAACATTGCCCAGTGGATCCATTTATTCACTCATTCACCAAATATTTATTTAGCATCCACCATAGGCAAAGTGCCTAGTGAGTACAAAGACATGGGCATCAGAGCTGCCATTAAACAGATGAAGAGTTAAACAACAGCGAGCCTCTTTCAATGTTGGATATGCCAAGACTCAATCCTGAAAACCTTCCTTGGCTCCACCTACACTCTCTTGTTTGGTGATCTCATCCCATCTCAGGGACTGAAATAATGCCAAGGACTCCAGCTTCAACCTCTCCCTTCAACTCTGTTCTTATCTATCCAATTAAAAAAAAAAAAAGAATATTTGAAAGCCATTTTCAATTTATCTCCAAAAGCAATCTCCAATCCTTCTCTTCCCTCCCCCAACCCAAATCTACTCATGTCTGTTTTCCTAAGAACTGGTACCTCCATTCTTCAACTTGCTCAAAAAGCTTGGTCTCCTTTTGTCTTCTCATATACTACATCCACTCCACCTCCAAATCCCGCTAGTTTGACCTTCAAAATATGTCTAGAATTGGACACCATCTCATTATATTCACCTCCATCATCCTAGTCCAAGTCACCATCATCTGCCTGGATTATCATGATAATCTTCTAAGTCATCTTCCTCTTCTGCTGTGCTCCCTAAGGTCTATTTCCAACACAGCAGCTAAGTACTTCCTTCTAAAGGTGAAGTCAGATCATGGACGTGTCTGCTAAACTCTCTAGTTAGTGACTTTCTCTCCTACTTAGAGGAAAATCCAAAGTCTTCACAGTGACTACAAGGTCTTACCTGATGTGGGCCCTGCTGCCTATCTGATGTCATCTCCTCCTTCTCTTGCCTGTGTCCACTCCACTCCTGTTACACTGGCCTCTACATTGCTCCTCAACCTGCTAAGCACGGTCCTGCCTTGGGGACCATGTACTTCTGTTGCATTTGACTAGGCTGCTCTACCCCAGATATCTGCACAGCCTCCTCCCTTGCTTCTTTTGGGTCCCTGCTTCAAATTCACCTTAAGAGAGACCACTCTATATAAAGCAGTACCCCCACCTCCTTCCTCTCTCCCCCTTTAGTGTTCTTCACATCACTTATTATATTCTGACATGCCATGTATTTCATCATTTATGTGTTTATTGTTTCTCTTTTCTCACTAGAATACATGCTCCAGGAGGGCGGGGAGTGTATTTCTAGTGCCTGTATCAGTGCTTGGCATATAGGTTCCCAGTGAATATTAGTAAATGAATGAATGAATCATTCCATATATATTCAAGACATTAATAGAGGAAATGCTGTAAGGCAGTGCATACTTCAGTGCCAAATTAATGATATATAAATTAACATTTTGACCTATTATTTTTATCATTGTTACCATTTCAATAATTACATGTGGGAGTCATCTATTCATTATTATATATAACAAGCAGGGTTGATGTCCCATTATTTTATTTAGGTTAATGACAAAACATGACATGAGTAATGGATAAAACATGAGGAAATGGGACAATTGAAGGGAAGAGAGTGGGAGTTAAACTTTCCTTCCTATATGACTTACATCATCTAAAAAAATCATTTCATTAATGTGCTTCCTATTCTACTCAGTGTATTCAATTAATATAACACAGAAATTCATTTCCTAAGTTAAATCTACATTTTCCATTTGGCATACAAAAAAGCGATCGTTTATGAGAGAAAACACTTACACACTGGAAATTGATGAAGCTTGGTTATTAATCTGTCATATAAAAATCTTTACAAAGATGAGTAAAAATATTTTTAACCACTTTTGCTCCTTGGAATTATCTTCCAGTATTATTATATTTTAATTGGACCCTCATCTTTCTTTGCAATGGATTATATTTTCACAACCACAGTTAATATCTATTTGATTTTTCTCTTAACAATGTGCATAGTTACAAAGGGATTTGGGCATAAAAGTGATACTAATTTTAGCTATTGGTACCTACTTAAGTGTTTTCCTGAATTTCTTTACATTGTTACCAGACAATGTAAAGAAGGGGACATTTCCTGAGGTATAGAACCTAATCAACAGAAATGAATCTTTTCATTCAACAAATATTTATTCAAAGACTTCTATATACTAAACATATTGTGAGGAGCCGGATAGTGAAAGACCCTCCCACAAGAAGCTCGGTTATATTAATAAAACTGTAATTCCATCTTTCATCTTCTTACTTAGCATAAAGGAACCAGTCTTCTTTAACACAGTGACTGCCATGTGAGTTGTGTTTAACGCATGCTACTTTTGAGCCCTGGGGCCTTGTGAAGCAAAACCCTGCAGTTGGTTCATGAAAATCTTATTTGTTGATGTTCTTATTTTTACAATTAATATTGGCAATTTAATTCTAAAAACATGGATTGCATTGCATATAACTCACACACAGAAAACAATAAAAAATAACAAATCAGAAAAGATCACTTTATTTTAATAAAACACTGTGGCCCCAGGGAAAATTTTGTTTTCTAGCGTGGCAGTCAATGTGTTAAATTGATTTTACTGACTCAGTCATTGGAATGCATATTATTGACTCCAAACTCTGGCCTTTCTTCACAAAGTATATTATTTGTAGTAATAGCTTAGAAAACAGGTTTTCTACATAAGACTAGTGACTAACACAAATGCTGAAGAATACCCTAGAATTCTGTTACAAATATCCCTAAGGACATCAGATTTTCTTATATGTTTGCAATAATATGTTTTGGGTTTTTTTTTTTTTTTTTTTTTTTTTGCCAGTGAAACAGCAGTCTTATTTTACTCTAAGAGATAGAAGGGTCGTCAGGATGGTGCCGTGTGGGGTGGGGTATTTAGTAGTTTCAAGGCCACAGGGGCTTTAGGGTAACCAGCTAGGGGCTCAGTTTGCCCATTCGTGAAACAATAGGATTGGATTATATCAGCAAGTCTCCAACTTAATATACACAAGAGTCACATGGGGATTTTGCTAAAATGCAGATTCTGATTCAGTAAGTTGGGAATGGGGCCTGGGAGTCTGCATTTCTAACAAGCTCCCAGGTCCTGAATGTCCGTGCTGCTGGTCCATGGCCCATATTCTGAATGGTAGGGGTGAGGTCAGAAAGATGAGGCAAGCTACATATGTAATTTTAAATTTCTAGTAGCCACATTAAAAAGATAAGAATAAATAGGTAAAATTAATAATAATTACAATATAAATATTGTATTTGACATCATATAATCCAAAATACTATTTCACCATGTCATCAAAATAAAAATTATGAATATTTTACGTTCTTTTTTCCATCTTAAGTCTTCAAAATCTGGTGTGTATTTTACACTCATAGCACATCTCGATTTGGACTACTCAAATTTCTAGTGCTCAATGGCCATACAGGTGCAAATGACCATTCTGCTACCTCTTTAGCGCTTATAACATTCTCATAAGCTTCATGTCTACCTTACATCATGCCACATAGGCTTCTGCCTCAAGGTGGCGCTAAAGTTCTTTGTTTCCGCCCCGAAAACATGATTTTGGATGGATGAGAGGTCTGCACCTTATTATTTATTTATTTGCTCATTTACTCTCTTCTTCCTTTATTTCATGATTTTTGTTTCCAGGATCTACTAATGGTAAGTATATTATATTTTCTGTAACCTTGTTCAATAACTAAAGCCTAGTAAAATGATTATTAATTATGACAAAGTAAATTATAGGTGGAATACTTAAAGTCATTGTTATCCATCCTTGCTGGGGGGGAGCATATAAGATTGATCTCTGATTATATAATATTTTTAGACACAGGATGGTGACCAGCTATTTAACAGAGCAATGGTGGAAACAGGAAAATTGCTGACTTGCCTATATCAGATTTAAATAATTTTGTGACACAGTTGTTTATGAAGAAGAGGAAAATATTTCTCCTTCTTCAATTTTCTCTAATACAGGTTAACCAGTGCTTTGTATTGGTGGTTTTTGTTGGAGTTTTCTGAAAGAGAAGTGATGAATATAAAAATTAACCTCAACTTCAACTCTGTAATTTTGCCTATACTCTAGCCATACTATAGCTGAGGGATTACATTTTCTGGAAGAATAATTTTAATACTCAGACTTCATTTTAAGAAGGTATGTCTAATGTCCAATTTTTTAAAAGCCTGATATTATTTTTTTGTATGAATGCACCTCTAATGATAACTAAAATATGGTAGGTGTTGTGAACAAGTGGTTTATATGAGTCAACTCACTCCCACAGTAAACCAATGAGGTAGATACTTTAATTATCCCCACATTTCAAATGAGGAAATGGGTACTCTGGAGATTAAATAACTTGTCCTGCCCATCAATACACGAGTGGATTAATAGAATGTGGTATATGTATACAATGGAGTATTACTCAGCAATAAAAAACAACGGTGAATTAACACATCTCGTATTATCCTGGATGGAGCTAGAGCCCATTCTTCGAAGTGAAGTAGCACAAGAATGAAAAAACAAGCACCACTGGTACTCACCATTAAATTGGTACTAACTGATCAATACTTATGTCACATATGGAAATAATATTCATCAGGGGTTCGGGCAGGCGGGAGGGGGGTGGAGGGGATGGGAAAACTCTCACCTAATGGGTGCAGGGTGAACAGTTTGGGGGATGTTCACAATTGTAGCTCTGACCTGGGCAGTGCATGGGCAATATATAAACCAAAGTGTTGTACTGCCATAATATTCTGAAATAAAACTAACTAACTAACTAACTAACTTGTCCTGGGCACATGGTCCTTAAGAGGTAGAGTGTGAATTCACATCCAGTCTGTTTGACCACACAGCTTGTTCTCTTAACTACTATACTACATTGAGGAAGCTGTCTTCCTCTGTCTTAAGTTGAATTTGCCAATCAGTCAACAAAACAGTCAACAAAAACTATAGTCTACAATATCCATGATGGGGCGAGGGTTGCCTTTTACAATGATAAACCATAACATGTTTTAAACAAAACCAGAGCACCAAAAGCTCAGGTGCCTTTGGTCTTAGTTCTCCTTTGACTAATGACTCCCTAAACTAAGTCATGTAAACTCTATTTTCTGAGTCTATAAAACAGACTGAATAGGAAATCTCTTTCATGAATGTATAGGTTGAATTTATGACATGATTTCCTGACAACTCACTTTAAAAATATGAATTCCTCCCACATAACCCTTGTAAAAGCATACTCACTATATTTTATCACATATGGATTTCCCAGCAGTTTTTATGTACTCTTTTTCTTTGTGCTCCCTTTTTGATACATACAATACAAAATGGGGTGTGTGTGTGTGTGTGTGAGAGAGAGAGAGAGAGAGAGAGAGAGAGAATTGAATTCATATCCCTTCTTTGCTCTGTTATCTTGGGCAGCTTACTGATTCTCTCTTGGAACATCAGTTTCCTAACTGAAAATCAGGGTTGAGATATATATATATTTTTTTTTCTGAAGATGTGACATAAGAATGAAATTAGATGATATATGCAAAGTCTCTAGCACGTAGTTAATACTCAATAAATGTTAATTTTGTAGAGCAATAATATGGAAATATTAATAAGCTGCTGCTATGCCTGCTTATTTTAGCTTGTAGAGGAATTTCATATCTACTGACAAGTGAAGGTGACAGGTGAGCCTACCTGCCTAAAGCAAAGAAAGTCTACTTCCCCCAAACCCCCCAAATTCTCAATTTCTTGACAAATTTGGGCCAAATGCACCTAAATTATGCAGCAAATTGCCTCAGTTCTTTACTTAGCTTTGGCAGTGAAAGCCACTTTTCTTAGTAATCTCATTGGAAGAAGGATTAAGAAGACACGGTAGTGTTTGGCTCCGTATCTCATCCAAGTCACCTGGACGAAAAATTTATCTTTTCTTCCCATCTTTCAGACAAAGGATTTATAACTGTTTTAACATATTATTGAAGCAAGAGGCACTATGGAAACGTGTCTGTGGGCTGACTTTTATAGGTCCTGATTTGTACGCATAGCTTAAGGTTCACAGGCAGAAAAAATATGTTGTTTTAAAAACGTCAGCATTTCCTGATATAAAAGTGACTCTTCTCTTTTTGTTTCTTTTCTTCTCTTTCTCTCTTTACCTCCTCTTCCTCCTCCTCTTTCTTCTTAGTCTGTGTGTGGCTGCGTCTGAGAATAAGCAAATCTTGAAATTTTTCACTGGGTTCTTGAAAACCAGCCCAAATTATTTTTCCTTATCAAATCCCTTTATTTGTTTTTGACCAGGAACAAAGCCACCTAGGCCAAAAGATCACAGTTCACTTCACGCATAGGAAGAAGGAAAATCTATTTCAATAGCTTGACTGGTAGATGATCTCAGAATATTCTCCCAGGACTCAGAAGGAGCCCAAACAAACATGGAGGATGTAAATTTCCCTGTGTCATGTGTTTGGGAAAGCAGTGGAGAGCTGGAGAAAGAGGGACAAGTTTATCAAGGAGAAAGGCAGACAATGGCCTGACATGAATGATATCTTAGAGCAGCAGATAAGGGCGATTCAAGCATGATGGTTTTGGATTATATACAAAGTTGAATGGAGAGAAAATTTTCCCCCAAAGGAAGTTGGTATTTGCTGTCCTTCCTGTGGAGTAGCTACAAAGCAGACTGTTTTGTGTGCTAAACTGGTAGTGGGAGAGGGGAGTCATTTACCCTCTTCCCCCTCCTGTCCCACGCCCGCTCCCCCTGCACTCATCTGCTCATTTCATTGAGTGACCAATGAAGGGTAAGGTGAGGCACGAAGGTGCAGTGGAAGGAGTACAGGCTTTGCAACCACATGAAACTGAGTTTGAATCCCTGCTCCACTCCTGAGTGACCCTGGCAAATCCCTTAGCTTCTCAGCCTTAATGTCCTGCTCTGGAAATGCAAATATTATCTGCCTTGATAACCGAAGTTATGGTGAGAATCACATTAGGTAAGGGAAAGGAAAGTGCTTTGGAAGTGGTGGAAGGCTGCAAATGTAAGGTTGAATGATAACAAAAACCTACAGAACTAATAAATCTTGCGTCAATGGATTCCTGCAGATCTAAGGTCATGTTCGCTGATGAAATCTCCTTTCTTCCTTTCTGTTAGACAACAGATAGAATTATCTCCACCAATAGAATTAATCATGTTCCGATGTAGAAGAGCCCGCCAGCACCTTGCCCTAGGGCCTCAGCTCGCAATAGCCAGAGCCGCTATTTCCGTACTCCCTACACATATGCGTTGTTAAAATTCCACAGCGCAGGTCCCCACACTGGCCACACGCAGCACTAGACCACTCACCTAGGCTTTCTCACTCACTCTCTTGTTGTAGGAGAGAAAACTGAGGATCCCAAAATGGAGACACTCGCTCAAGTTCATACAGCTGTTGAGTGGTGGGGCCAGGATTCTAAGACAGGGACCCATTTTCTCACAGGGTATCGGGGTGAGTGTGGTTTCCCTGCCTCATCTTTCTGCTCTCCTTCCTCCCCCTCCTCCCTCCTGCTCCCTGTCTCTTTCCCCTGCCTTCTCCTTCTTGTGGTATAAAGCTTTCTTTACTAAAGAACCAGGAGAAATTTAAAAGGGAATTAAAACACAGGTGAGCAAGAGTTGAAACTTTTTGCAAAATGTGGCTTTTCCCACTGTCCCTGGGAAAAGCACCAAAGAAATAAACCTGTAAGTACACGGAGCTTCCAAGCCCTCATGGGTTTGTGACTTTCTCCCTAAGAGCTTCTTTTTTTAAAAGTTATTGTTTATGTTAACTGCACAGGAAATACATGAATACGTTTTCATTGTAAATTTTAAAAAGTGAACATTACAGATGAAGTTAAAATCCCTCTCTCTCTTTTCTTTTAGAGACAGGGTCTTGCTCTGTTGCCCAGGGTGGAGTACAGTGGCCTGATCATAGCTCACTGTAACCTTGAACTCCTGGATTCAGGCAATCCTCCCACCTCAGCCTCCTGAGTAGCTGGGACTACAGGCCTGCACCACCGTGCCTGGCTGTGTTGTTCAGGCTGGTCTTGAACTCCTGGGCTCAAGCGATCCTCCCACCTTGGCCTCCCAAAGTGCTGGGACTATGGGCGTGAGCCACAGCACCTGGCCTAAAGTTTCTTTTGACCCCCTTTCTCCAAGTCCCTTCCTCAGAGGTAGCTATTGCTATCATTTTGGTATATATTTTTTCTACAACTTTAAAAATTAACTTAGCTAGATCTAAATAAATATACATATTTAATTTTTACATGAGAGTTATCAATTTTACTTATCATTCTAGTTTGTTTTAAAATTTTTATTGAATAGTGTAACTTGGAGATGTTCCCATATCTGGACACAAACATCTGGTTTATTCTTTTACTGCTACACAGTGTGAAGTCATCATAATTTAATAATTCCTCTACTGACAGACTTGTAGATGTTGTTCATTCTATTGTAAACGGTGCTCCAATGAGCAAGCTTACACACGTATGTGAATGTTCTTCTAGGGTATATCTATAATATTGTGAATCTGGATATGGTGAAATTGGTTGGTTAGCTCCCATTCTCTCCCTTTTCTCAAAAGGCAGTTAGCTAAAGGTCTCTTACCACCATGATCACCTGGGGTTTTCTCATTTCAGGAAATTGTCAGTTGTATACATTATAATTTTCATGGTCTTTGTTTTTGTGCTTTGTGATAGTACAGACTGACTGAAAAATACAGTTTGTACTACTTTTGCAATAATCAACCCTGCATTTGACATGGTTGAGGGGTGTGTGTGTAGTTCACGGATTAATAGTATAGTCAGGGCCGGGCATGGTGGCTCACGCCTGTAATCCCAACACTTTGGGAGGCCGAGGTGGGAGGTGGGAGGATAAGTTAAGGTCATAAGTTCAAGACCAACTTAGGCAACATAGCAAGACCTCATTTCTAAATAAATAAAAAAAAAATGTTTTGAAGAAAACCAAATTTTCAGGTACAGGTGCAAGCATATCTACCTTCTATCTGGATTTTATAAATGTCCACTATACCCATTTTTTTTAACCACTCAAGAAGTTCATTTTCTTATTTCCTCTATTATGTATATATTGTTTATGAGTGTGTTTGGGCATTGCTCATTGGGAATACATCTTTATACTTGTCATACTGTTTAAGCCTGGCATGAAATGGCCATTCCTCTTCTGTGTCTACTAAAAGCTCACTAATCTGTAAGGCTATGTTGGCTGAATCAGCCTTCAGACCTTGAGGTTCTGTGCATGCTAGAAGTAGACAAATCTCTTAAACTATTGTGGAGGGATAGGATAACTTTATAATTATCTCGGAATATGCTCAGGGTTACCCCCTAATTTTCATGAAGCCCAAGAGTCCCAACTGGAAAGAACATGAAGCCTCTCTACAGCTGCTGTTAGAAAACATCGACCTGCCCCAGGCGCCTGGGAAGAAGTCTAGCTGTGTGGGCCAGATTGGGTGCAGAGAAACAGTGGCTCCAAGTTGACTATGAGCCTGTTCCTGCTCAGTGTCTCAGCTGTATTTACTGAGCTTCTACGTTGTGCCAGCTGGGGAGACAAAGACAGCTTCTTGTCTTCTACTCCTTAATGCAGCCAAAGGGAAAGACAACTGGCTGTTCATTTTGCACACCAAATTCTTGGAGAAAGTTTTTCTTCCATAAGCACAAAAATATATTGTTTATCATGGCTAAGATCAACACATAAGGTGGCATAATTTTCCACAATTGGTTAAGAAGAATGTTGAATTAAATTCTCTGAACCATTTCAGTTCCATTGTGAAAATTATTTGTTGGCTACTTCTTATCTCCTTTTCTGATCCAGTTTATTTAATTGACTTTGAACATTAAGCAGTGATTGAAATGGTTTGCTTCAGAACAGATAGTTTCGTGCTGTTATTTAGGAAGTGCTTTCTGAAATCCCCTGCTTCATGAGCTGGATCTGTGATTCCTGGAAGCAATTTAAAAAAAATATTATTTTATTGTGGAAAGAATACTTAACATGAAATATATCCTCTTAACACATTTTTAAGTGTACAGTACGGTACTGTCAACTGGAGGCACAGTGTTGTATACAGATTTCTTGAGTTTATTCATCTTGAATAACTAAAAGTTTACACCCATTGAACAGCAATTACTCATTTCCCCCTTTCCACAGCCCCTGGGTACACCATTCTATTCTCTTCTTCCATGAGTTTGACTATTTTAGATATCTTGTATAAATGGAATCATGCAGTATTTGTCCTTCTGTGACTGCCTTATTTCACTTGACATTATTTTAACAATAAAGACTTATTTCCCAATATTGGTTGATGTTTAATAGTGCCATTATATCTCTGGAGTGCTTGGCTGAAAGTAGTATTTCCTTGGCTGAGCTGGGCCCAATCACTGCATCAAGAACAGAGATTGGTTGTACAGGTCAGGGGCTAGCTTTTGGGTAAGTTGGTGAAGGGCCTTATTTTGCTTGTAATTTTGGTAGTGTTCTCAAGGGAGGACTGAATGTCCTAGTCTAAGATGCTTGTGCTGGAATTATAGCAATCAGAAGGAAGCTCCAAGTTCTAGGTGAGGGGTGAGCACAGCAGGACAAGGGTCAGGTGGCCAACTGGAGGTCACACAGGGCCACCCTAAAGCAGATGGGAGTCTGGGGGTGGGGAGAAACGAGAGAGGAGAAAGGAGGAAAGAATTCGAAAAGGAGGAGGAAGAGAAAGAGAGGGGCTGAGGATGGTGAAGTTCAGCATTGATGGCTGGCTGCCTAAGGAAGGCTGCGTCAGCCTTAGAGACGTAGGGTGGGGCTGCCTTGTGGGCTGTACCATGGGAGACTAACAAAGGCCTCTGGCTGGGGGCAAGTGGGCCCTGAAGTTGCACTGTTTTCACTCACCAACTTGCTAAGACATAGCGGCATCTCAAGCCCCAAGAGCCTTCCTAAATCTCAGGACAGTGCCATTTATGCTGGCACAACCCTGGACAGTGGAGCAATGAAGGCCCCTGAAACCAGACCATAATTGGCTTTATTGCTGAGCTCCTTCATGGAACCAGAGAGTGGCCAGAAGCTAAAAGAAGATCTTATTCTTTTCTGTTACAGGCAATTATGCAAGTACACGTAACACTCAGATTGAGGATTGTCATACTTGAGGTGATATTGAGGGAACCCCTTAAAAAGTAAGTATCACATTCTCTTCCCCTGGGTCAAGACGTCCCTTCAACTGGTTCAAGGATCTTCTGGCGCCAAAAGACTTTGGTTCAAACCTCAGAGCTGATGTTTTCTAGTATTGGGGGCTGGGTAGATTCCTTCAACTTTTTGAGCCTCATTTTCCTTGCCTGAAAATGGAGAATGTTAGGATTAAAATAAAGTTTGAGGGTATGTATGAAAGCACTTTGTAAACTGTATAGTGCCATGTAAACATTAGTCTTATCTTTTGGAAGGAATCAGATCTTTAAAGAGATGTTGATAGCAGCATACTGCCCTGTAGGCAGAGATACTCAAAACTATATAGGTTACCGTATGTGTGTGTGTGTATATATATATATTCATTTCCTACATTGTTTCCCAAAAGCTGGGAGACTTAAATAAGAAAGCATATAATAAAATAGAAGCATAGTGTTAAGACCAAGGATATATTACATAGGTGTAGTTTGACTATAGTGGCACATCTAACACACAGGGATTCAAGGATATGAATGAAATAATAAGTAAATTGTAAAATTATATTTTGCATATGTACCTTATTACGTACCGTAAGGGCAATATAAGGTATTTATTCAGGTAATTTTTACTCTGCATGATTTTATCCTTTATACTCCATTTAGAAACTCGCTCTAAATAGAAGACAAAAGTCATGTCTAGGGACAAGAAAATAAATATGCACACTTACTATAAGGATTCACAGATGCTAGAGAGGGACTTGAACTGACTGTGTCTTTTTGGAAAGCAAAAAGGGAGCATAAACCTCATTATTAAAATAGTAGAATCCTACCAATTTCTTCAGGGGGAAGTGGAAAGGTTTTCCTGGTACTTATCTATGTAATAAAGTCTTCAGATGAGATTTACATAGGGAATACTCAAATACATAGTACGTAATGACTCTAATATTTTTGCGGTAAAAGAAATAACACATATTTCTTCATGAAAGTCAAGGATGTGACATTAAAAAACAATACAATCAAGGTCATTGTGAAAGAGCCTAAGGTGATGTAGCCCAGGTAGGAGACATTGTGTGGGTTTGGCTCTGCCCAAGCTAGAATTTTGGAGGCTCTAACAGAGCGGATGGAACCCTTCAAATGGTCTCCATTCTCCACATTTTGAGCTGGTATTTTGATAAGAGTTGGGGAGCTAACAGTTTGAGGTTATACTTTTTGATGACTGCTGGTGTCTATTTCATTGTTTGGGGGGTGTACCCATATGTGTAGTTATTACTATCCTTACTAAGTTTGAACAATATATCCTGGAGAACATGAGATTTGGAGTCAGAACTATGTTTGAGTTACACTCCAAAATCTCAGATTTTGCACTTATGATACTTGTCGTGGATGTACTTGTGACATCACCTTGAGAAAATCATGTCATCTTTTTGACGTTTCCCCATTGGTATATAATGAGATGGAGAAAAATTTTATCCTCTTAATGACTGTTATGGGATTTCATTTTCAAGGATAGATCAGATGTGTCATTTAAAAGTTTTTCTGTGACAAGTGACAAAAAAAGCTCAACTTAAAATGGTCTAGGAAAAAAGGGGAATTGATTGGTTCGGTAAATGAAAAGTCCAGGGATAGAGCAGGTTATTAGTTTCCTAGGGCTGCTGTAACAAATTACCACAACCTTGGTGGCTTAAAACAACAAAAATTTATTCTCTCACAGTTCTAGAGGCCAGAAGTCTGAAACCAAGGTGTTGGCAGGGTCATACTCCCTTTGGAAGCTCTGGGAGACCTTGGCTCTTCTGGGTTCTGGTGGCTGCTTGGCATTTCTTGGTGCTTTTTGGAACTGAAAGTGGAGTGTTTGTGGCTGTGGCTCTCCAAACTCTGTCCCCATCTTCACATGGCCTTTTCCATGTGTCTGTCTTCTCCTCGTCTGTCTGTACCCAATCTCCCTCTACCTCTCTTTTATAAGGAAGCATGTGGGCCAGGCGCGGTGGCACATGCCTGTAATCCTAGCACTCTAGGAGGCCGAGGCAGGAGGATTGCTTGAGGTCAGGAGTTTGAGACCAACCTGAGCAAGAGCGAGACCCCATCTCTACTAAAAATAGAAAAAATTAGCTGGATGGAAAAAAAAAAATTAGCTGGGCGTGGTGGCATGCACCTGTAGTCCCAGCTACTCGGGAGGCTGAGGCAGGAGGGTCACTTGAGCCCAGAAGTTTTAGGTTGCTGTGAGCTAGGCTGATACCATGGCATTCTAGCCTAGGCAATAAGAGCGAGACTCTGTCTCCAAAAAAAAAAAAAGGAAGCATGTGCTTGCATTTAGGGCCGGGGTAATCCAAGATAAGCGCCTCCTCACAAGACCCTTAACTCATCACATTTTTTGCCATATAAGATAATATTTGCTCTTTGCCATGTAAGGTAACATTTGTAGGCTCCAGGGATTAGGATGTAGACCTATCTTTGTGGTCACTGTTGAGCTCACTGCAGCTGGTTTCAGACATTGCTGGCATCAGACCCAAATTATGTTATCAGGACTTGGTTTTCACATCATTTTGCATCTATCTTCTGGTGTCTGGCTTTGCTCTCAGGCTCCATTTACAGCACAATGGTGATAATCGCTCTAGATTTTATGTCCTTTCAGCTTCAAATCTGGCCGAAGCAAATCTTCTCTCCCGGAAGCCTCAGCAAAAGTCTCCTGGGGCATCTTTGCATCTGAGGAGTTACTCATCTGTTCCCAAACTGATTACAGTGGCTGGAGGAACCTGAGGCTCTGGTTGACTTGGCCAGAGTCATATGATCATGGTGTCAGCTCTTCTGGAACCATATGGACTGGGAATGGAGGAGGAGCAGCACCCCAAAGGAAAATGAGGGCTGTTACCACAAGAAAGGGAAGTGGATGCTGGGTGACAAGATAAAGAAATAGAAACACATCAAAACAACAAACCCACAAATGTCTAGTGTATCAGCTTTGTTGATAAGATGCTTTAATAAGACTCTTACTCATGTAGAAGAAGAAAGCCACTCTATGTAATATAAAAGGATCGCAGCAGGTAGGGGTGGATCTGGTGAGTGGGCAGGAGGAGAGACTTGGGGGAGGTCTAACTGGGCTTTTGTAGAGCTGTGTTCTATATGAGGTGACCGTTCTATGGGATTCTATGAATATTTAGTAAATCTAGGAAAATTACAGTATGCATAATTAAACCAATTGGTTTCCCACTAAAATAGTGAAGGGGTTGAATTTGCACCAAGTTTGGGGTTTGGCTAAAATACAGTCAGCTCTAGTAGATGAAGCTGAAAGTGGCGACCTGGGTTACATGTAAAATAGGGCTAATGACCTCTCTGTATAGGGTTGTGAGGGGTCAACCGAGATCAAGGGTATGAAAATGCTTTGTAAATTGTAAAGGGATACACTCCTGGGAGTTACCCTTGTGTTGTTTTCATGACTTTCCTCATGAGTTCATATTCATATAGGCCTATTAGTTTCCCTCTGCACTATTCCCAGACGCTGTTGATCATCAGGGAATCAGTCAAGAATGTAGATAAATCTGCTGAAATCCATCTTCCCACCTAAAAAAGGCTTCAGAGTACATCCCTGCTAATGGTAAAGCATTGTGGCAAACAATGTTGCCATCCATGGTTTATCACAGAGATGCCAGAAATGTAGTTGAGCTTCAATAAATTAGACAAAAGTTCACTTCTTATATTAGCTTATATCAGGGGTCCTTTATCTGGGACACATTGATAGGCATGCCTGCATCTGTTAACCTTCTAACACTGTATGCAAAATGTATGTGTGTGCAAGGATGTGTGACATGCTTCTCGAATTGTCCTGGGAAGAGGGTCCATGGCTTTCAACAGATTCTCAAAGGAATCATGACCCCACCAAAGGTTAGTACTACTGACTCACAGTATTCCTAGTGGTGGGACTTTGTTGAAAGGTGAATGAAGAAACGTGAGAATTCGAATCCCACTTTGTTGTTAGCTTACTTATACTGGCTCTTCTTTGAGGCTCTGACATGCCACTGTAAGACAATATTTTAGGGAAAAGCAAAACATTTTGTTGTGCAGGGGCACTTGTTCTTTCTTTGAAAAAAGATAAAGTTTATTTTGTGTGTATATTTTTAATTAGATAACCATTACTACTTCTAAAGAAATTGGAAAGTAAAGTAGAAAGATATTTAAAAAAATAACTCAAAAACCTCATGAAAAAGTTTGCTGGTGCATATCATAATGAGCAGATTATTGGTGTTAGATACATCTGGGTTGGTGTTCTATGAAATTTAGGGAAAGTTGCTTAATGTCTCTAAGTCTGTCTTCTCATTAATAACATTGAAATAATAATTGCATTTACATCGTAGGGTTCTTGGGGATTAAATGAGAAAATGCATGTGAAGTGCTCAGCACAGTGCCTGGCATTCAGTAAGTGCCTAATACATGATAGTGTTTTGTCATGACTGTTGTTTTTTTTCCAGTTGTTTTTATGAACTAGAGATCATATTGTGTTGACAATTGTGTAATGTGCCTTTTTCCTCTTTTCATTGTACTAATTCACCCTATTATTATATACGCTTTGTAAGTGTTAGTTTTAATGGCTACATTATATCAAATACAGGGGATGCACTCAAATTTACCTGATAATTCCCTTGTTGTTGGATATTGAGGGTGTTTTCAATTTTTAACTACATTCATGTGCTGCATAACGATGTTTTGGTCAATGACAGACTGCATATATGACGGTGGTGCCATAAGATTATAATGAAGCTGGAAAATCCCTACCACCTAGTGACACTGTGGCCATCTTAATGTCATAGCCCAATGCATTACTCCTGTGTTTGTGGTGATGCTTGTGTAAACAAACCTACTGCGCTGGCAGCCATATAAAAGTCTAACACATAAAATTATATATGGCACATAATGCTTTATAATGGTAATAAATGGCTGTGTTACTGGTTCTTATATTTACTATACTATACTTTTAATTGTTATTTTAGAGTGTACTTCTACTTATTTTTTTTAAAAGTTAACTGTTACAGCCTCAGGCAGGTCCCTCAGGAGATATTCCAGAAGAAGACATTGTTATCACAGGAGATGACAGCTCCATGAGTGTTACTGCCCCTGAAGACCTTCCAGTGGGACAAGATGTGGAGGTGGAACACACTAATATTGATGAGCCTGATGCTGTGTAGGCCTGGGCTAATGTGTGTGCTTCATTTTTAATAAAATTTTAAGAAGTTAAAAAAAATTTAACAATAGAAACAAGCTTATGGAATAATGATAAAAAGAAAGAAAATATTTTTGGAAAGCTGTACAATGTGTTTGTGTTTTAAGCTAAGTGTTATTACAAGAGCCAAAAAGTTTAGAAAATTTTTAAAAGTTTATAAAGTAAAAGAGTTACAGTAAGTTAAGGTTAATTTGTTATTAAAGAAAGAAATTTAAAAAAAATTTAGTGTAGCCTAAGTGTATATAGTCTTTACAAAATTTACAGTAGTGTACAGTAAAGTCCCAAGCCCTCATAATCACTCACCACTCACTCACTGACTCACCCAGAATAACTTCCAGTCCTGCAAACTCCATTCATGGTGAGTGTCCCATATAGGTGTACCATTCTTTATCTTTTATACTGTATTTTCACTGTAACTTTTCTATGGTTAGACATGTTTAGATACATAAACACTTAACCATTGTGTTACAATTGCCTACAGTGTTCAGTACAGTAACACACTGTACAGGTTTGTAGCCTAGGAACAATAGACTGTACCATATAGCCTAGTTATGTTGTGGACCAGTGGTCTCCAACATTTTTTACCTTTTTTGGCACTAGGGACCGGTTTCATGGAAGACAATTTTTCCACAGACTGGTGGAGGTAAGGGGGAGATGGAGCTCAGGCGGTGATGCAAGCGATGGGGAGTGGCTGTAAATACAGATGAAGCTCCGCTCAGTTGCCTGCTGCTCACCTCCTGCTGTGTGGCCTGGTTCCTAACAGGCTGTGCGTGGACCAATAGCAGTACTTGGCCAGGGGGTTGGGACCTAGTGGTAGGCTATATATCTAGGTTTGTGTAAGTACACTCCATGATCCATGATGTTTGCACAGTGATGAAATTGCTTAGTGGTGCATTTCTCAGAATGTATACCCATCAGTAAGTGACATATGAGTGTACTATAAATGAATGATGTCATGAACAACTTTGGATTTGTTGGTTTCTTAGCACCCAAATCAAATCATCCCGTTAACATATTTTAGGCAAATATGCTTTTGGAACCAATCTATTTAGGTAGAGCAATAGAGATTTTTTGCAATGGTTATATGTGATTGCTTGAAAATCGTTGAAAGCCTGGAAGATGGAAAACCACCATGGATTTTACTTGTGATGCTCCTTTTGGGTACTAGAAACTCCCAATTCTGATAGTTTTAACTCAAAGCAACAGGAGGAAAAAAACACAGGACAGATCAAGAAGTGTGTGTGTGTGCGGGGTGCCTTAGTTATATAAGGATATGAGTTTGCCAGCTGAAACAGAGACCCCCAAATCGCAGTGGCTTAAATAAGTTAGCTTATTTTTTTTCTCTCAAGTAACAGCTCTGGTTTAATAGGCCAGGGCTCATATGAAGGCTTCAGGGACCAGGCTCCTTTCATCTTGTTATCTTCATCCACATAGTCCAGGATGGCTCACCTCCCTAATTTGTGGGAAGGTAAAAACTGGGAAGAAGGCAGTTGCCTACTCTTTAGGAAATTATAGGCACCACTTTAGCTCATGTTCCGTTGGCTAGAAAATGATCATATGGCCACACCAAGCTGCAGGGGAGACTGGGAAATGTAGTTTTAATTCTGGGCATCCTTGTATCTAGCAAAATATCAGGGGTTCTATTTCTATAGAAGAGGGGAACAGATCTTGAGGAGCAGCTGGCTGTCTCTGCCACAGGGGCTTTTAATACAAAAAGTAAACCTGGAAAGATCCAAGGTGGTGGGTGTTGCGGGTGGGGTCAAGAGCGAGAAAGGAGAAAGGACAGCTTCTAGAGCAATGCCAGTATCTGAAGTGTGTATCACACTTGTCCTGCATACCACCCCTCCTCCATCTTTTCTAGATTCAGTTTCTGTTCTAAACTAGACACTTGGCCACAATTTCTCCTGTTCTTTTTTGCCTTCTCCTTGGTATCACTCCTCTACCCACCAAATCCTTCTGTTTTGATAATGTCTTTTTCATTCAGTGAGAATTTGGAGAGTGCTGGGGACACCATGTTATGGCCCCTCCCATTGAGGTGTTGAGGGGCTTGCAGTGGTGGCTGAGACAGACACACAGTCAATGAAGCACAATCAGTGTGACTCATACTTTGCTGGAAGTCTGTATGGGGTATTATGGGGGCTCCAGGGAGAGAAGGGCCTTTTCTAACCAGAGTGGAGTTGAGGCATGATCTAGAAAGGTTTCATGGAGAGGTGGTACTAGTCCTAGAACTGAATCTTGAAGAGT
This sequence comes from Daubentonia madagascariensis, assembly GCA_023783475.1. Taxonomy (NCBI): domain Eukaryota; kingdom Metazoa; phylum Chordata; class Mammalia; order Primates; family Daubentoniidae; genus Daubentonia; species Daubentonia madagascariensis. The sequence continues at coordinate 11,830,532 of JAKFHU010000428.1, forward strand.
GAGAAGGTGTTTATCACACTGAGTGGGCATAGTGAATGAAGCATGGAAAATTGTCCTCCTTGTGTGAATCATGGTTATAAGATACTAGGAGACCAATTTAAAATGGCTAAAGCATAAAGAGAAAATTTATTAGATCACATAATTCAAAAGTCTGAGGGGGTGGGAAATGCAAATTCAGCTTCAGATTTAACTGGATCCAGGCATTCAGTGGATATCATTAGGCCTGAATTTCTTGCCTTCTCCTCTTGCTTTCTTCTCTGTTGGCTTCGTTTAGGCAGGATCTTCCCACGAGGTAGCAGTGATGGCTACAAACATTCAATTTTAAATTTAGTCTCTGAGATAGCCCATTGGAAAGATACTGTATTTTTTCTAATGGTTTCAGTTAATGTTTCTAGTTACCTCTGATTGAACTGATTTGAATCGTATGACCAACCCTGAATATGAGTGCGGTAGGGCAGCCCCAAGCAAACCACATAAACTGAGCGTGGAATGAGTGTTATTTCCTGATGGAAAATGGGTGATATTAGCTGAAGAGGGGAAAGTGGATGTTGGGCAGGCAAAAACAACAGATGACTACAACAGTTTCCTTAGGAAACTCCTAATAATTCAGGATGGGTAGAGCAAGAGACCAGGTGACGAGAGCTTTGGATGCTACTGTGCAGAGTGTGGACTTTATTTGGTAGGCAGTAGGGAGCCACTGAAGGGTTTTAATCAGGAGTAACTGGTTCTTTGATATATATCAAAGAACTATATCTATATAGCTCAACTATATATATGTAGTTCAACTATATAGATATAGTTCAACTATATATATATAGTTACTACTGACCGAAGTCCATAGTTTACATTAGGGTTCACTTTATGTTTTGTATATTCAATGGGTTTTGAAAAATGTATAATTGCATGTGATTGCCATTACAGTACCACACAGAGTAGTTTTACTGCCCTAAAACTCCTTTGTGTGCCACCTATGCATCCCTCCCTCCCTCTGAACCCTTGGCAACCACTGGTCTTTTTACTCTCTCCCTAGTTTTGCCTTTTCCAGAATGTCACAGAGTTGCAAGCATACAGCATGCAGCCTTTTCAGATTGGTTTCTTTCACTTAGTAAAATGCATTTCATGTCTTCTCATGGCTTGATAGCTCATTGCTTTTTATTGCTGAGTAATATTCCACTGTCTGGATGGACCACAGTTTGTTTATACATTCGCCTGTTGAAGGATGTCTTGATTGCTTCCACATACTGGCAATTATGAAAAAAGCTGCTACATGTACAGCTTTTTGTGTGGACATACGCTTTCAACTCCTTTGGGTAAATACCAAGGAGTATCGCTGGGTCAGATGTGGTCCTTTGAATAACCCTCTTTTATTTGCAAAACACTTTCACATTCATTACTTTACCCAGTTTTCACAGGAGCTCTTTGAGGTAAGTGAGGCATATATTATTATTCTCATAGATGAGATACTGAGGCCCCAAGTTAAGTAAAACATACAAATTCACAGTTACTCCAGTCCCTTCACGTGGCCTGACGCTTACAACAAAGCACTAAGCTATAGCCAGCCCAAACCACTCAAACAATAAGACCAGACCAGTCCCAGCAAAGTGGGGAAGTAGCAAGGTTCTTTTTAGTGTCTTCCTGGGTCCACACCCGCAGTCTGACTTCCAGACGTCCTCTTTTTCCCCAAGATCAAAAGCACCTTCCTACCACCCTGGAAACTGCCCAGCAACTGGCTAGATAACCCGATGAAGTCATTCGAGTGATTGTTGTTATTAATGACTCAGAGTGTTACTCCTCCCAGATAAAATATGCATTTTCATTTAGTTTAAGGTTGTCACTCAAAAAAGTAAAAAAATGTGGGAATTTTTAGCACCCTGGCAGGGCTTGGAGATGGAGAGAAATGAAGTGAGGTCTCTCAGTGCTCCTGAAATCACACCTCTTTATTTGGTTCAGACGAAATGTCACACCCACAGGTGATGGCATTTTTTCTTTGATTTCCTTTCAAGATATAGAGATTACCTCCATAGAATGGGAAGAAGGTCTCAGTGGACAAAACGGCTTTGGTATAGTCACATTTCCTTCCAGTAGCTTGGCCTTAATCTTCCCCATCAGTCATCTTAATCAGCTTCATAGGTTAATTACCCTCAGTGAAATATACCACATTTGTTGTTGGGGTAGTGGTGGCGTGACAAAAGGGTAGTTTAGGAGTATTTTAGTCCCTTCACTTTAATCTCCAAGCCATTACAAATAAACATACAATCTGAATAAAAACAGTCTACTAGCTATGCAGCTTCATGACAAATGTCTTCCAATCAGGTTGTTGCCGTAAACCATTCCTTTGTAGGACTCTGGAGCACCCATGGAGAAAGGCTTCTTGTAAGGGTTTTAGAAAATAAAACATTTCTATCATGTATTTTGACATTATTTCTCAAATGTAGAAAGAGCAGTGTCATGACTATTACAATGGGTGGCTGGCCTCTATTCAGCATACTCTATTTTTACCATGAAAATGACTCAGATTCCTTCCTTTTGCCTTTAAAATTTTAGTAACTTGCAAATCCCTGGCCTTGGGCATTCCTGATCTTATAACTTGAATAGTCTCAGAAATCTTACAGTAAATGAAAGCATTGCTTGCCTAAATAAGATTCCTATGTATATATACATTTTTTTTTTTTGAAAGGGAAGATTTTCTGGGTCACTGTTTTCTCTCTTTCTGGGACTACAGGGAAGCCATTGTCTACTGGTGTACTGATGTTGGGTAAAGACAGTGTAACTTAAAAGCACCCCAAAAGGAATCATCCTTGGGTGGTAGTTATTTTGCAAGGAGAGCTTTTCATTCAGCTCATTCAGGGTTCCAGAATCAGGATGAAATTTTTGGGGTTCTCCCAGTGTAAGCATTTGTAACAATACCAGCAGAGCATTTAAGTTGATACATCTTTCAATGGCTCCCACTGCCCTCAGAATAAAGTCCAAACTCCTTAACAAGGCTTTAAGGCCCTTTATGATCTATCCCTCTAACCATTCCAGTGCTCTTCTAGCCCCGGGTACTTATCATTCATGCAGAACTTGAGTCTGCAGTGTAACGGTTGCCTACCATTCTAACTCCCCCATTAAGTTGTTGGCTCTAGACACTCATGCCTGTGCACAGGGTGTGGTGTACTGCAGCAACCCAGGAGTGTCTGCCGAGTGAAGGAACAAATGAAAAGAATTCACTGATGAGCCCACACTATGGAATGTGCTATAAGCACTTTACTAAACAGTTAGCCTAAGCAAATGTCTTAATAAAATAAAAGGACAAGTATGAAGTATGTGAAGAGCATGGGTCCAGTATTAACTTGTCTCTCCTCACCATGATATCAGTAACCCCTTCAGTGGAGAGAGGCCAGGGGAATTCATTCTGTCCTGGCTCCATGTACCCTGGTGAATTTTCTTTCTTGGCCTTGGCATTGTATTATCCCAGAGCCTCCTCTCTGTGCCATACTCCTCTGAGTCCCATGCTTGTGTGTACTGGAACGGGCTCTTCCCTTTGTTAGAATTTTAACAGAAATCACTAGGACTTCTCAGTCTGTCTGAATGAAGTTGTGCAAAGTTCATAGTCTATGAGGATAACCCCATTTCAATAACCTGGGCTGTTGGTGTTTTTTAATTTTTTAAATTTTTTAAATTTAATTTTTAAATTTTCAGACAGAGTCTCACTGTGTTGCCCTGGCTGGAGTGCAGTGGCTTCATCATAGCTCACTGCAAACTTAAACTCCTGGGCTCAAGGGATCCTCCTGCCTCAGTCTCCCGACTAGCTGGGACTACAGGCACTTGCCACCACGCTTGGCTGATTTTTCTATTTTTGGTAGGAATGGGGGGGGATCTTGCTCTTGCTCAGGCTGGTCTTGAACTCCTGACATCAAGCGATCCTCCTGCCTTGGCCTCCCAGAGTGCTAAGGTTATAGGTGTGAGCCACTGCACCCAGCCTCTTGGTGTTTTTAATTTGCTATTGTAAGACCTCTGTGTTGCTTGGCCTTGAAGAAGCCTGATTTCCTTCAGTGTACCTTTCGCAGGAAGGAGAGGTCTCCTGCCTCTTCCTGGGGAACATCTTTCTCTGTTCTGTCCTGTGTCTGTTCTGTCCTGCAGATATAATCAAAACCACCACCACGACCACCACCACTGCCTCCATCACCATTATCATCATCAACACTGAATGTTACTCCTCCAGCTACTGTGCTGAGTACTCCATCCATATTCATCCACTGAATGCTCACAACAGCCTGTGGAGTAGGTGCCATTATGATAAACTTCCTTTTGCAGGTGAGAAAACTGAGGCACAGAAAGACTCTGATTTGCTCAAAGTCACATAGCTATCAAGGGACCCTTGTCGTCTAGCTCCAGTGCATTACACCTACCTGAATTTTTCTTAGGACAACTTTCCCTCTGTGTATTTCACTAGCAAGTGTCCTACATCCTCTGCCACCCTTGCTTGAGTGGCCAGAGTTTTTTATGTTGTACTCATGTTCATGTGGACCTTACATAGCAGTCATGAAAGCAAAATGTTTTCCTTTAGTGTGGTCTTCAGTTCTTTGGTCTGCCTTTCCTTCTTGCTGACAATCAGCTCTCAACCTTGTGCTGAGCAATCCTTGGGTATTGGGCACTTTTTCCAGTAATAAGAGAATCCTGCCGGAGGAAGGATAATGTGATAGTGTGAAGCAGTGGAGGTTAAGTCTAGGGTGCAGCATGTTGGGAACCTATAGGGAGAAATACAGGGAGAAAATGTCTGAGGCCCTTTGGTATAATATTGCAGAATGATGTAGGCTATACACTATTCATGTCTATCCCTCTTTAGAATCTTCAAAAACAGGACCTGCTTTGTGAGCCAGGCAGGGTAGGAATTATTGCTTCATTTTTTGCTGAAGAGAAAACAAGTGCTCAGAAAGTGAAATGATTGGTGGTAGGTCACCCAGCTACCAAGCAGTGAAGCAGGTTTAGCGCTTCTGTCTCCTTTCCCCTCAGCACCCTGTTCCTCTATGACTGTAGAAGCAGACAATGAATAAAAACTAACATCCTCCAGCTTTGTCATTGAAATTTTTCTTTTGTTGCTTCCCCGGAAAACAACTAATGAAAAATGAACTTGGAGTCCCTGTTGCCTGGCTTGGCTGTTGCTACCTTCTTCTGTCTCACTGACAAATTCCGGCATGTTAGGGATGGTGATGGTGAGCGACTTCAGAGAGGCCAAGGCTTTGGTTGCTGAAATCATTTTGTCTGGAAATCAGGCCGACTCTGACATTAGTCTGGATTATCAAAGCCAGCTGGCTTGTGTGACTGTGAGAAAGTCGCCTTATAGTTCTGTTCCTGTTTTTATCTCTGTTCCAGGCAATGGGGGCATTATTATACAGTACATGAAGTGTAGTGAAGTAGGAGGAGAAAGATTGTTCTGGAACCTCCAAATGATATAATTCAACTCCATCCTGCCATTGAACACTCCACCATGTGTCTGCGTGGTATTCACTTTTGCCCTCCCCTCTCCATCCTTCACCAGAATTTATTTTTTCATCTTGAGAATGTATTATTCTTGTATAAAATGGCCAGTAACAAATTAACTGTGCTTTAACTCTAACTTAAGCCTCCAAAATGGAATGAAGAATGAATGCAAAATTTGCTTTGTGATAGGGAGAAAGACCCCCACTTAGCTATAAGTATTCTTTATATTTCATTCTCCATGCATTTGTATACTCTGGTTATTTTACTTAAATGAAAAGTTATATAAAGATATTCATTTTAATTTAACAAAACTTTGTCCCGTGCCTACTTTTGGCTTGTTCCAGATTTGCTTCCCCAAATAAATAAGAGTCAGGACCTGCCCTCATAGAGCTGGCAAGTTTGTGGATGAGAAAGGAAAAAATGCTGGTTTCCCGAAGACAGTCTCTTGGGGCAGAGATAGGATCCTAACACATGCAGAATTGCAGGGTGCCCAGGCACATCCCTTCCCAATGGTCCCCCCACCAGCCCCCACGGTGTCTGCTGTTCCCCTGCTCCTGTGCAGAGGTAGGCTGTGGTCATCTGGGTGCTCTGACCCTGGAAACTGATGCCATCTCCTCCTCCTTGGCTGGCTGGCTCAGCTCACTGCTCACATGGTTGAGCCATTTCCTGCCTCAACTTCCCTCAACTTTCACATCAAGACGGAAAAGCATCCTTTATCCCTAATCCTGTTACACTCTTATACATAGACCACAAATCAGAGTTACCTTGTGTTCTCCGTGTCTTAGAGGGATGTTTCAAATACCAAATTGTAAAATTTAAAATGGTGAAAAAATATAAATAAATAAGTAGATAAAGAAAACAAAATCCACCCATTTTTTTAGATTGCAACTCCCCTCTCTTTAGAACTCCCACTAGACTTTAAGCTCCTTAAGGTCAGAGAATAGGTCTGTCTTATTTACTCGCCTATCCCAGGGCCCAGTGTAGAGCTTGGCCCTAGTAGTCACTCAATAAATGTTTTGCTGACTGCAAATGGATGACTGCATGACTCAGGCATTTGTCCCTGTGAACTTGGCCAAGGACAAGCTGAGTGGCAGACACCATGCTGCACTCAAAATCATCCCTTCTTCTGACGCTGGCTGGCTATCCTTGGAACGTGTTTGTGTGACTTGGCCCTCTCTTCCCTCAGGATGAGTTCATTTCCCAGGAGGCTTCCCAGACCCTCATGTCAGTAGAACCTTGGCAGACCCAGCCCGGGGGCCCTCCAGCCCTGCCCGGGCCCCGTCTGGATCCTGCAATGAAGACAGCCTGGGCTCAAGCCAGGGCTCAGCTACATAAACAGTGACAGCTGGGATGTCAAATGCAAGGGCAAGGATTATGAGAGGGGAAAACAGTTACTTCTGACTGGGAAGGTCAGGGAGGCTTTGGGCAGGTGATCTGAGCGAGGCACCAGTGGGAGGAGCAGAGTCATGGAACAGCGAGGAGCACAGTGTCCCAGGGGAGTGGTCAGAAAGCCCACTGCGGAGAATAATATTGGGAGATGACAAAATAAAGATTGTTTGGGAACAGTTGTGGACTTTATTCTAGAGGCCAAGAGAAGCACCTGACCTGAGCCTGTGGAAGCATTACTGTGAAGGATCGCTTCAGAGGGAGAGCTGGAAAATTGCCTAAGAAGCTCCATTAATAATCCAAGGGAGAGGACTCAGGATGACCAAAGACAGGGTAGCTGGACTGCAAAGTCCTCTCCCCTGTCTAGAACTTGGCCTTTGTTTACTTATTTTTGTACCCACAATACCTCAAAACCCAGTGTCAGGCCCAGAAAAAGTGGTCAGAGAACATAGAGTGACTGAATAAATAAAGAACAGATAGAGAAGACACTGGAAATGTAGAATCAATGAACCAATAGGTTCTGAGTGTGGGGAGTTGATGACAGAAAGAAAGAAGAGGAAGATAAGATGAGGTTTGGGGTATTGTGTTTATATGGTGGGGAAATTCCCACAGGAGTACAAGGGAAAGCAGCACGTGGCATTTGAGAGGAGCATGACAACATCTCATGAGGCCTTAACTCTGTGGCAGGCATGCTTCTAAATGCTTCATGTGTAGTAGCTTATTTTATACAGTAGATCCTATTATTCTTTGACAGATGAGGACACTGAGGCACAGGGAAGTTAGGGAACTTCCTGAAGTCATGTAGCTAACAAGTGGCACAGCCATAATTTGAATCCTTGTCTCTTGGTTTGGTACCTGTTACACTTGAGCTACCAGTGAAATGCCTGTGGTCAAATCTTGCGGGCGTAGGAAGACAGCCTATACGCTGCTTTGCAAATGCTTTTTAGGTCCTTTGGTGTCATTATCAGTTCTGTGATTCTAACTAGGTGTATTAGTCAGTATTCTCCAGAGAAACAGAACCAACAGGATGTGTAAGTATGTGTACGTATATCCATCCTGTTGTGTATATGTGTGTGTGTATCTATATATCATATCTCCCTCTCCCTCTCCCTCTCTCTCGGTGGGAACAGAGAGATTTATTTTAAAGAATTGGCTCATACAATTGTGGAAGCTGGCAAGTCCCAGATCTGCAGGGTGGGCTGGCAGGCTGAAGACCCAGGGAAGAATTGAACTTTGGTCTGCATCCCCCCTTCTTTCAGGGAGGGCAGATTTTCCATTAAGGCTTTCTATTGACTGGATGATGCCCACCCGCATTATGGAGGGAAATCTGCTTTACTGAAAGTCTACTGATTTAAATGTTAATTTCTTCTTAAAAATACCTTTATGGAAACATCTAGAATAATGTTTAACCAAATATTTAGATACTGTGACCATGTCAAATTGACCCATAAAATTAATTCATCATCACACTAGGGCTCAGAAAGTAGGGGCTGTACTGAACACAGTGAGTGGAAAGTACTGTGCACACACTGCAGGTAGCCTTTGTGGAAGGCAGGATGAAGCATGAATCACTCCTTGGTGAATTTGGAAAGTTTTGGGCTTGGATTATCAACATTGGTCATCTTTACAAAAATACATCTAGTAGTGGAATGACTCTGCCTCATTTTGGTGGGGCAAAATACGGATTAATTATAGTTTACAGGTATCTTTAATATTTCTGGACGTATAGAATGAAATGAATACAGTTATAGCACCTATGTTAATGCATCTATCTCCAATGTCTTATGGTAGTAAAAGGAAGGCTCTTTTAGATACGTGGAATGCATTTCCATCCCACTAGGAGCATACAAGTTTTCTGCCTGGCCATGACTTCTCAGGCGATAGTGAACAGTATTGTCATAGGCAGCCAGGCAAGCCTTTAGTTAAAGTCCCATCACATTTCAATCTTGGCATCAGGTTACTTTCTTTCTTCTGAATCAACACACTTATATTCCCAAATATTTTGTCTGTGAGCATTTTGATGAATATTTATTGGCCTGGGTCATATTAGCTTTCCCCCCAGTATATATTTATTTGGGGTTAGCACTTTTAAATTCTCAGAAACTACCACAAGTATTGACATTTATTTTCTAGGCTCCAAGAAAACATTATCTATGCTGTTTGGAAAGACATTATTTGGTGTCTGGTTAGTTAAGAAATGGAGACATTGAAATCTGATCTTAATTTGGGGTCCTAGAATTCCTTTTTGAGTGTATAATTTTTATCTGTATGTAAGAATATTTAAAAAATAAAAGCTTTACATAGTACTTTATAAACATGAGTTCTTTCTTTCTGTGTTCTTATGATGCTATGTAAGTACAGTTATATTTTAAGTGGAGTCAGTAAAAGGGTAAATTGGCCTAAATTACTCAGTGGTCAGGCCAGGAATTAAACTGTTGCCTCCAGATTCCCCAGCCAGGGCACCCTGGGAGGTGGTGGAGGGCTGGTTGACATCCTGGGAGGTCTGGTGGAAAGAACATAGATTGGAAGTCCTGGGTTCAAATCTCTGCTCTACTTCTTACCAGCTGCATGAATTTAGACAAGTTATTTGATATCTCCGAGCCTCATTTACGTCATTGGTCAAACATACGTCCATCAAGGGTTTGTTGTGAGCATTTAGTGAGTTAAGTAAATAAGTGTCTGGCACAGAGCACAGATAACATGTCTGTGCTCTTTTTCTCCTGCCTCTGTCTAGCAATCTCACGTATGCGTCTCTGACACAGGATGGATCTTTCTCGTTTTAAAGCACTCAGGAAAAATCTTTCTCCAAAGCTGTGGAAGAGTCCTGGGTTGGCGGGACCAAGAAGGTGTGAGGCAAGTTGTCCCTGCGGCACAGAGGCAGGTGTGAGTCTTGGTGGCACCACCCAGAGTGACCCACACCAGGCCTAGGATAGGGACAGCCATGCCCAGGTCCCTGCTCTGCCCACAGAATCCAATGGTGATGGCCATGCTGAAGGACCCAGCTCAGACTGCAACACCTTTGTGGCTTTGTGTGGTATTTGGAGACTTCCTTTCCTGTGCTGACACTATGATCTTTGAAGATGTGGCCATGTACTTCTCCTGGGAGGGATGGGGTCTCCTTGGTGAGGCTTGGAGACGCCTGTGCCATTATGTGATGCTGGAGAACTTGGCATTCGTAGCCTCTCTGGGTTTTTGGCATGGAACTGGAGATGAGGAAGCACTTTCTGAGCAGAGAATCTCTGTACAAGGAGTGCCATAGGTCAGTTCTCCCAAGGCAGATCTCTCTTCACAGAAGGCCCACCCTTGGGAGGTGTGCCAGCCAGTCATGAGAGACATTTTGCACTTGGCTGATGACCAAGGAACACATTGAGGGTAGAAACTGTACACTTGTGGGGCATATGCTAAATGATTCTATTTCACTACAAACTTCTGTCAGCACCAGAGGCAGGACTATGGAGAGAAATGCCTCAGAAGCAAATGGGTAGAGCCTCATTTTTGAAGAGCTGCAAATCCATGTATCAGGAAAGTCCTTTACATGCAGGGATGTTGTGAAGGAGTTCTTATCCAACTTGGGATTGTCCAGTAACAGGCCCCTCACCCTGTAGGGAAGTCAAACTGCATGACTGAGTGTGGGGCAACCTTCCATGTTGTAAAAACTCATTAAAGTTGAGGACTATGCAGGGAAGTTTTCAGCCACAAATGCACACCTGTTTAGCACTGGAGAGACCTCACTAGAGAAATATGTTACATGTTCAGTGAATGCAGGAAATCCTTTAGCCATAGCTCTAGCCTCCTTAGATACCACAGAGTTCATGCTGGAGAAAAGCCTTATGAGTGTGGGGAATGTGGGAAATCCTTTAGCCAAAGTGCTGGTCTTATTCAACACCAGTGTGTTCACACTAGAGTAAGACCTCATGCAAGTGATGAATAGGTAAAATAATTTTGTAGGAAGCCCAACTCCACTAAAATGTGCAGAAAAGCCGTATAAGATCAGTGAATGTGGGAAAGCATTTAACTACAGATCTTACTTCATTGCACATCAGGAAAACCATGCTGGAGCAAGGCCTTATGAGTGTGGTGAACATTGGGAATCCTTTAGCCAGATAGATTCTCTTTTTCTTCCTCTTTTTCATCCTCACTCCTGGGGTGCATAGGGGTACTCAGGAGAGAATTTATTTAGTTTTCTTTTTGGTTCATTGTTAAATTTGGTTTGAGAAACACTGATGAATAGAACATTAAGTTTGGTGATTATTTTAAGAAATAGAGTATGTAGGGTGTAAGAACATCTAGACAGGAGGCCCTTCTGGTGGATCTGAATGAATCTGCATGTGCCCTGTCATTTAGGACATATTGAAACAGGAGAACTATCAAAATAAAATAATCACAATAAAGATGTATTTAATAATAGTATCTACCATTTATTAAGTGTTTACTGAGTACAGGTACTGTGATAAACATTTATATGCTTTAACTTATTTAAAGACAGGGCTACTATTATTTCAAGTTACAGATGAGGAAAATAAGACATCCCAGCTTGCACAGCTTGTGGTAAAGGGCAGAGCTAGAATGTAAACCAACAACTATATATATTATTTGTCTTCCAGTAACAGTAATTATCATTCTTGGAGAGCTGATGGTGTGTCAGGCAACGTGCTAAATGCTATTCATACGTCATCACCACACCCACATGAAGTAGGCGTTAATGTCTCCATTTTAGAGATGAAAAACTGAGGCATTCTAATTATCTGAATTTGACTTATTAACTTGTACTTCAATCATTTATCAGCACATTGATAAATGATGTCCATAATTTGAAGCATTGTTAAATTTTGAAAAGTTTTTAAAATAAAAATAATTTAATCAAAGTGATTGATGCACATGCTAAAAAAATTAAAGTAGAATGAGGGGCTGATAATAAAACATCACAGTTCTTGGCTCCAATGCTCCCTACTCTATGTTCATTCTTCAGAAGGGATCACTTTCAATAATTTCTGTTTTGGGTTCTTTTGGGGAAATCTGTTCATGAACATAGAAAATACACTGATAGAAATAGTTCTTAATATATCTAATTTAGACATTTTCTATTGATGATTTAGCTCACTTACACCAATACCTAATCCATCTTTCTTCTCTTTTCAATATAGTTATATATCTATATTCAATTTCAAAACTAAATTTAAACCTTCATTTCTTTTGTATTTCTCTTTTGGCTGAAGTATATCATCATGTAACTTCATAAGGAAAGGTGCCTTGAGACCTGTGGGGGCAAGATGGAAGACTGGGAGCAGCCGGCAGGCACCACTCTCAAGAAGATGATCGAAAGTTGCAGATGGATGCCCATCTACAGGTGGCCTTTTTGGAAAGAGCATTGTGAATCACTGGAGAAGCAATAGGGGACATTCAGAGTGAAGGAGAAGGTGATGGGGCCATCCATTCTGCAAGATTTGAAGGTAGCTGGGGGAGGCATCCACACGTGAGGAAGGAGTGGGGAGAGAGCCCTGGGGCTCCACGTTCCCCCTGTGGACACTGCAGCCTAGCTGTGAGGGCCCCACTGCCACCACAGACCTCTCCACTGATCAGGGAGGTACTTGGAGTCTGTGCAGTGATATTGTTTTGGAGAGCTGGCACAGCAGGGACCTGGGGGCTTCTGTTCCTGGGTTATTGCAACTGATGCCATTCTGAACTCTCAAGTCCAGAGCTCCGGGTCTACACGGGGCTCAGCTTTGCTGCAGCCGCCTCCATATTGCCCCTGCTGGGCTGGGCAGGGAATGGGCAGAATGGACTCTCTCCTATGCTGTGCCCTGTGACTGGGAGTTGAGCACCCCCTTCCCCAACAGGGGATTGGAGCAGAATGGGCACCACAGATGCCACCTGAGAAGCTTTGCAGCAACTTCCTCTGGGGACCTGGGCAGGGCCCAGCCCTGCAGCCCCACCCTCAAGACCTCTATGTTGCCACCCGGTCTGTATGGCTCCACCTCCATGGTTCCTGCACTGCTGTCTGGTCCTGTGGCCCTGCCCATGCAGCTCCTGTCCTGGCTCCAGGCCATGGCCCTGGCTCCCAGGCTCCGGCTGCCCCTGGGCCCATAGATCTGCTTCCCAGGCTCCACCACTGCCCCCACCCCCAATCTGGCTCCAAGGCTCACTGCTGTCGTCAAGCCCCACAGCCCAGCCCCCAAGGCTCCCACTGGCTACCTGGTGGAAACTGCCCCCATGGTCCAATGCCCTGCCAGGGAACTGCAATGCAGCTACCATTGCACCTGGATCTAGTTGGAGCAAACACCCACAGCCCAGACACCCATGACCACTGCTTAGATAACCTCACCCAACTGCCACTGTCACCTCAGTGTGGAGACCCAGGCAGAGCAATCCCTGCAATGCCACCCTCTGCAGAGAGGGTCTCACCCAGCCCCCGACCTGAGCTTCAAATAGCAGCCTGGGGAACAACCCACCATTCCACATGAAGATCATTGGCACTGGCTTGAACTGTAAAAATCACAGGGGAAAGGGATAGGCTCTCAGTGGCCTGGCCCTCCCCTGCCAGGTCAATTTTCCAGAGAAGGACACAAAAGTACCTCTCCTTCTTCTCACTAAGTAGGAGAGTTCCCAGCAAAGGAGAACAGGTATACAAACCTATCAGCCCTGAGCTGAGAGAAGAGGATTCCGATGAGAAGAAACCAGCAAAAGAGCTCTGGCAACATGAAAAAACAAACCAGTTTGACACCACCAAGGGATCATAATGGATCAACAGCAATGGACCCCAACCAAAGGGAAATTGTCAAAATGTCAGAAATGGAATTCAGACTATGGATGGAAAATAAGATGAATAGAATTGAAGAGAAAGTTGAAAACCTACAAAAAGAAGGCAAAAAAATATTTCAGGACATCAATAAATCAATGAAAAAGTAGCTAAAGAGCAAGACAACATAAGAAAGGATATATAGAACTTTAAGAAATGAAACAGTCATTTAGGGAATTTCAAAACACAGCAGAAGGCTTCAACAATAGGCTAAACCAAGCAGAAGAAATAATCTCAGAGCTTGAAGACAAGGCTCTTGAACTAACCCAGTCAGTCAAAGTTGCAGAAAAGAGAATAAAGAAGAATGAACAATCACTCAGAGAAATATGGGACTATGTGAAATGAACTAACATATGAATTGTAGATATCCCTGAGGGAGAAGAAGAAAAAGCTTTTTGAGCATGGAAAGTCTATTTGAGAGAATTATTGAGGAAAACTTCCCTGTTATCAGAAGAGATTCAGATATTCAGATACAAGATGGCCATTGAACACCGGGAAGAATCACAGTAAATAGGACATGTCCAAGACAAGTCATCAACTTGGCCAAAGTCAAAATGAAGGAGAAAATTTTACAAGGGGAAACATGAAAGCAACAACTAACCTGCAAAGAAAAAACCCATCAGGCTAACAGCAGAATTCTCAGTGGAGACCTTATAAGCCAGAAGAAATTGTTTTTAGTCTTCTTAAACAGAACAACTGTCAACCAAAAATTTTGTATCCTGCAAAACTAAGTTTCATAAATGATGGAGAAATAAAGACTTTTCTAGACAAGCAAACACTAAGGGAATTTGTCACTACTAGAACTGCCCTACAGGAAATACTCAGAACTGCATTATACATGGAGGAGCACAGTAGATACCCACCAGTGTAAAAATACCAGAAAGTTAAAGCTCACAGCTCTTATAAAACAATAGCACAAGAAAGAAAACAAAACAATGAGGTATCATTCAACATAATGAACAGAAATGTATCCCACATATCAATACTAACACTGAACATGAATGGCCTTAATCTACCCCTTAAAAGACATGGAATGGCTGAATGGATGAAAAAACGCACCCCAAGCATATGCCATCTCCAAGAAACACACCTAACTCACAAGGACTCATACAGGCTCCAGGTAAAGGGATGGAAAAATTCCATGCAAATGGAAACCAAAAGTAAATAGGTGTAGCCCTTCTCATATCAGATAAAATAGGTTTTAAATCAACAATGGTATAAAAAGACAAAGATGGTCATTATATAGTGGTAAAAGGAGCAATTCAACAAGAAGACATAGAAGACACAGTAATCCTAAATATATATGCACCTAACACAGGAGCTCCCAGATTCATAAATCAAATTCTGCTAGATCTAAGCAAAGAAATAAACAGTAGCACTGTAATTTCCAGGGACTTCAACACCCTGACAGAGCTGGACAGATCATTGAAGCAGAAAATCAATAAAGAAACACTGGACTTAAATGGGACTCTAGAACAAATGGACTTAACAGACATTTACAGAACATTCTGCCCCAAAACTACTCAATATACCTTCTTCTCATCAGTACATGGGACATTCTCCAAGACTATCACATCTTAGGCTACAAAACATGTCTCAGCAAATTGAAAAAAATTGAAATCATACCATGTATCTTCTCAGATCACAGTGGAATAAAACTAGAAATCAATTCCAAGAGAAACACTCAAATCTACACAAAGTCATGGAAATTAAACAACCTGCTGCTGAACAATCCTTGGGTCAATGATGAAATTGAGATGGAAATCAAAAGATTTCTCAAACTGAATGACAAAGAGGACATAAGCTATCAAAATCTATAGGATACAGCAAAAGCAGTCCTAAGGGGAAAGTTCATAGCCTTAAATGCCTACATCAAAAAGACAGAAAGATCACCAATTAACTACCTTATGTCACATCTCATGGAACTATAAAAGGAAGAGCAAACCAAACTGAAAGCTAGCAGAAAAAAAGAAATAACAAAGCTCAGAGCAGAACTAAATGAAATGTAAACAAACAAACAAAAAATAATCAATGAAACAAAAATTTGGTTCTTTGAAAAGATAAAGAAAATCAATAGACCACTAGCCAGATTAACCAGAAATAGAAGAGAAAGGACTCAAATAAGCTCAATCATAAATGAAAAAGGAGACATTACAACTGATACCACAGAAATACAAAATACCATCCATGAATACTACAAAGACCACTATACACACAAACTGGAAAATGTAGAGGAAATGGATAAATTCCTGAAAACACACAATCTCCAAAGCCTCAACCAGGAAAAAATAGAAATCCTGAACAGATCCATAATGAGCAGTGAGATTGAAGCAGTAATAAAAAATCTTCCAACAAAAAAAAGCCCCAGACCTGATAGAGTCACAGCTGAATTTTACCAGACCTACAAAGAACTGGTACCTATCTTCAGAAATTATTACATAACATTGAGAAACACATAATCCTCCCTAATTCATTCTATGAAGCCAGTATCACCTTGATACCAAAGCCAGGAAAGGACACAACAAAAAAAGAAAATTATAGACTAATATCCCTTATGAATATAGATGCAAAAATCCTCAATAAAATACTGCAAACTGAATTCAGCAGCACATCAAAAAGATCATTCACTGTGATCAGGTGGGTTTCATCCCAGGGATGCAAAGATGGTTGATCCAATAAACATAATCCACCACATAAACAGAAGCAAAGACCATATGATCATCTCAATAGATGCAGAAAAATTATTTGATAAAGTCCAGTACCCTTTCATGATAAAAACCCTCAACAAACTAGGCATAGAAGGAACATACCTCAAGATAATAAAAGCCATATATAACAAACCCACAGGCAACATCATACTGAATGGGGAAAAGTTGAAAGCATTCCTTCTAAGAACAGGAACAAGACAAGGGTGCCCACTGTCACCATTTCTATTCAACATAGTACTGGAAGTCCTAACCAGAGCAGTCAGGCAAGAGAAAGAAATAAATGGTATCCAAATCAGGAAAGAGGAGGTCAAACAATCCCTTTTTGCTTTTGGTATGATCTTGTATCTAGAAAATCCTAAAGACTCCACCAAATGACTCCTGGAATTGAGAAATAAATTCAGCAAAGTCTCAGATTACAAAATCAATGTACACAAATTGGTAGCATTTCTACATACTAATAACAGTCAAGTTGAGAGTCAAATCAAAGTCTCAATGCCATTCACAATAGCTACAAGGAAAATAAAATGCTTAGGAATATACACTTAACCAAGGAGGTGAAAGATCTCTACAAGGAGAGCTATGAAACGCTGATGAAAGAAATTGCAGATAACACAAACAAATGGAAAAACATCTGATGCTTGTGGATTGGTAGAATCAACACTGTTAAAATGTCCATACTGCCCAAAGTGATTTACAGATTCAACACAATCCCCAGCAAAATGCCAACATCATATTTCACAAATCTAGAAAATATATTTATGTACTTCATTTGGAAGCAAAAAAGAGCCTGAATAGTCAAAGCAATCTTAAGCAAAAAGAATAAATCTGGAGGCACCATATTACCAGATTTCAAATTATACTACAAGGCTACAGGAACCAAAACAGCATGATACTGGTATAAAAGTAGAGACATAGACCAATGAAACAAAATAGAGAACCCAGAAATAAAACCATCTACCTACAACCAATTGATCTTTGACAAAGCAGACAACAACATACACTGGGGAAAGGAAGCCCTATTCAATACACTGTTCTGGGAAAACTGGATAACCATATGCAGAAGAATGAAATAGGACCTGTCTCTCTCACCATATACAAAAATTAATTCAAGATGGATAAAAGATGGAAATGTAATGCATGAAACCATAAAATTTATAGAAGAAAATGTAGGAAAAACTCTTCTAGACATTGGCCTAGGCAAAGAATTTATGACTAAGACCCTAAATGCAAACACAACAACAACAAAGTAAATAAATGGGAATTGATCAAATTAAAAACTTTCTGCACAGCAAAGAAAATAATCAACAGAGTAAATAGACAAACTACAGAATGGGAGAAAATATTTGTAAACTATACCTCTGGTAAAGGGCTAATATCCAGAATCTACAAAGAACTCAAACAAATCAACAAGAGAAAAACAAACAACCCCATTGAAAAGGGGGCAAAAGACATGAACAGAAGTTTTTCAAAAGAAGATAGACAAATGGTCAACAAACATATGAAAAAACACTCACCATCACTAATCATCAGGGAAATGCAAATTAAAACCTCAATGAGATACCAACTTACCCCTGTCAGAATGGCCATTATTAAAAAATCAAAAAACGATAGATGCTGGCATAGATGCAGAGAGAAAGGAATGCTTATACATCGTTGGTGAGACTGCAAATTAGTACAACCTCTATGGAAAACAGTATGGATATTCCTCAAAGAAATAAATGCAGACTTACTATTTGACCCAGCAATTCCACTGTTGGGTATCTACCCAAAGGAAAAGAAGTCATTTTATCAAAAAGACACCTGCACTCAAACATTTATTGCAGCACAATTTACAATTGTAAAGATGTGGAATCAACCTAAGTGCCCATCAATTCATAAGTAGATTAAAAAAATGTGATATGTACACACACACACACACACACACACACACACCCATGGAGTACTACTCAGCCATAAAAAAGAATGGAATAATGTCTTTTGCAGCAACTTTCATGGAACTGGAGACCATTATCCTAAGGAAGTATTTCAGGAATGGAAAAACAAACACCACACATACTCTCTAATAACTGGGAGCTAATCAATGGGAACACACAGGCACAAAGAGATTTAAAGGTCACTGGAAATCAAAAAGGGGAGAGGTTAAAAAAGAGAGGGGTGATAACTTACCTGTTAGGTACAATGAACACTATTAGGGTGATGGGCACACTAAAAGCGCTAACTTAAGCATTATAAAAGCTATCCATGTAACAAAACATTTGTACCCCATTCATATTTTGAAATAAATGAAAAACTAAAATTATGCATAGTAAGTAAGTAAGTACAATATATCACAAAAAAAGAAAAACTGCCTCTTTTCCTTGATGTTTCACTGGATGACCAAATAAAGCTTTTATTTTTCTTTTTTGATTATATGGATAGATATAAAATTCTAGGTTGAAAATCTTCCTTCTGAAATTTGATGGCTTTGAAGTGATATCAGCAAGATAGGAATAGTTTTCAGCCCTTATGCTCCTACAGGAACTCTGATTTCAACAACCACCCATAGATAAGAGTGCCTTTGTAGGAGGGAGTCCAGTGGAGAGGTCCCAGAACCTGCAGAGCTAAAAATAGAAGAATAGATGTATTGAAAAGGGTAAGGAAAACAGTTTAACTGTACTCACATCACTTCTCCCCCAATGCAGCACATCTTAGTGCCATGAGAGACTCCCTTAGCCTGTAAACTCTCCAGCAGGGTAAAATGGAAGTGTAGTCAGCACCTGGCTTCCCCAACCATGCAGGATGCTGCCCAACAGGTCAACTTGTGTTTATCTCCACCCAGATCACTGAGAGAATCAGCAAAGCTGAATAAACTGGGGGTAGATGGGAGCAGGGAGTATGGGTGGAAGTTCACAGCAAAT
This sequence comes from Daubentonia madagascariensis, assembly GCA_023783475.1. NCBI lineage: Eukaryota > Metazoa > Chordata > Mammalia > Primates > Daubentoniidae > Daubentonia > Daubentonia madagascariensis. Next base: position 11,849,782 of record JAKFHU010000428.1, read on the forward strand.
GGGGAGTGGAGTTCAACAAAGGGACATGGTTTCTATTAACTGCCTTGTAAACTCCACCAACAGACCTTCCCACATACTTCATAGAATGTATCACCTGCTGCCCCACCAACTGGCTTTCATCCACCCCCAGCACTCCATGCTCCCAACCCATAGCTGGCATCCCATGCATGCCCTTATAAATGGCATGTGCAAACCTCTGCAGATTCATGCATAAGCACATGCAAAAAATCAGCTCAACTCTGCAGGAATGGGAGAAGGTGCTTAATCTTGAACACTTTCAGGGTAGTGCCCTAGGGAAAATAAACTGGAGGCTCACATCACCTGGCCTGGCTTTGTGGGATTAAAAGAAAACATACAATTCTAAGACCCTCTCCCCAACAAGAGGGAACTAGAGGAGTGGAGCAGGTGCATCCATAGAAAAGGTCTGAGAGACCTCCAGAATTGCATGCTGACTGGTGAAGGTCTTTTTTTCCTGAAGAAGTTTACCACTTCTTCTAATGCAACGAAAGCAATGTAAGACTTCAAGGAACACAAAAATATCAAGGAAATATGACACCACCCAAAGAACACAATAATTTTCCAGTAACCAACCCCAAAGAAATGAAGATCTACACATTATCTGACAAAGAATTCAAAATACTCGTCTTAAGGAAGCTCAACAAACTACAAAAGAACACAGACCACTCAACGAAATCAGGGAAACAATACATAAACAAAGCTAGAAGATCAACAAAGAGGTAGAGATCTTCAAAAAGAATCAAACATAAACCCTAAAGCTGAAGAATACAATGAATGAAATGAAAAATGCAGCAGAAAGCTTTGGCAGCAGACTTGATCAAGCAGAGGAAAGAATCTGCAAACTGGAAGACAGGTTATTTAAGATTATTCAGTCACAGGAGAAAAAGAAAAAAGAATGAAAAAGAGTAAAGAAATCCTACAGGATTTATAGGACACCATCAAGTGAACCAATATACACAATATGGGAGTCCCAGAAAAAGAAGAGGGGACAGTGGCAGAAAGCTTATGTAAATAAATAATGGCCAAAAACTTTCCAAATTTTGGGAGGATATGGACATCCAGGTTTATGAAGCAGAAATGTCCCTAAATGGGATCAACCCAAAGAAGATTACACTGAGACATATTACAATCAAATTATTAAAAGTTAAAGACAAAGGGTGAATTTTAAAAGCAGCAAGAGGAAAGCAACTTGTAGCATACAAGGAAAACTCCCTCTATAAGGGTATAAGCAAATTTCTCAGTAGAAATCTTGCAGGCAAGGAGAGAGTGGCATGATATATTTAAAATACTGAAAGAAAAAAACCTGTCAACCAAGAATAGTATACCAGGCAAAGCAGTCTTTCAGAAATAAAAGAGAGATAAAGACGTTCTCAGACAAACAAAGATGATGGATTTCATCACAACTAGACCTGCCTTACAGGAAATTCTAAAGGAAGTTCTTCAAGTTGAAGCAAAACAATGTTAATTATTAACATGAAGACATATGAAAGTATAAAACTCACCAGTAAAGGTAAGTATAGTCAAATTCAGAATACTCAAATACTACTAATATAATAGTGGTGTGTAAATCACTTTTAATTCTAGTGTAAAAGTTGACAAAAGTATGAAAAATAACTATAGTGAAACTAATTTGTTAATGACAATATAAAGGTGTGAATTGTGACATGAATAATATCAAATGTGTGTGTGTGTGTATGGGGAGAGTAAAAGTGGAGAGTTTTTGTGTGCAATTGAAATTAAGTTATTATCAGCTTAGAATAGACTATTATAATTATAAGCCTCATGATAGCCACAAAGAAAAAAACCTCTTTACAAAAGATAAGGAGAAAGGAAACAAAGCATGCCACTACAAAAAAGTCATCAAATTACAAAGGAAGACAGCAAGAGAGAACGAAGGAACAAAGGAGCTACAAAGCAGTCAGAAAACAATTACCAAAATGGAAATAGTGTAAGTCCTTACCTATCAGTAATTATTTTAAGTAAAAATGAATTAAATTCTCTAATAATAGATATAGAGTGGCTGAATGGATAAAAAACAAAATCCAACAATATGCTGCCTAGAAAAGACATCCTTTAGTGTTAAGGACACACACAGGATGCAAGTGAAGTGATGGAAAAAGACATTCCATGCAAATGGTAACCAAGAGAGAATATGAGTAGCCATACTTATATCAGATAAAATAGACTTTAAATAAAAAACTGTCACAAGATGCAAAGAAGGTCATTACATAATGATAAAGGGGTAAATTCATCAAGGGAATATAACAAATATAAATATACATCCAATTTTGGAGCACATAAATATATAAAGCAAATTTCAACAAAATTCAAGGGAGAAATAGAGAGTAATAAAAAAGTAGTAGGGGACTTCAGCACCTACCTTTCAACAATGGATACATCATCCAGACAAAATCAATAAGAAAACAGTGGACTTGAACAACATTATGGACCAAATGGACTTACTAGACATATACAGAACATTCTATTCAACAGCAGCAGAATACACAGTCTTCTCAAGTAGAAATCCTGAGATTGACAGAACATTCTCCAGGTTAGATCATGTGCTGGAACAGGAAACAAGTCTAGACACATTTAAGAAGATTAGAGTCACATGAAGCATCTTTTCTAACAGTGGTATGAAACTAGAAATCAAAAACAGAAGGAAAATTAGAAAATTCATGAGTATGTGGAAATAAAACAATACACTCCTGAACAATCAATGAGTCAAAGAGGAAATCAAAAGGGAAATCTAAGAAACCTTGAGACAAACAAAAATGGAAACACAATATAACAAACTTATGAAATTCAGCAGAAGTGGTTTTAAGATGGAAGTTTAGGGTGACAAAAGTGTACATTAGGAGAAAAAAATGGCGGTGTGATAGGGTCCTACCACCGCACCGCTCCCAGGGAAGGGGGTGAAGAACGCCAGCGACTGCCTGCGAGCATGGACCGCTCACTCCGAAAACAGCATTGCGAATGACAGAGAAACAACGCAGAATGGCCAGCCCAAGAAAACAGGTACAAAATTTTCACAAAGATCGGAGGGCGCACGGAGCACAATAGAGCCCAGAGCACGGGAAGGACGCACTTGCCAGGTCGGCGCAGCACGACCTGCCCCCCAAGCGGTTACGCGCCTCCCCATACACGCAGTCAGGGACAAGCCCAGAGTTGGAACAGAGCGGTGGCTCGGGACGGCGAGCCCTGTGGAGAGGAGGAAGTAGCCGGAGCCAAACACAACTCGCAGCTGCAATATACAGAGACTGCCGAGGGCTGGGGAGGAACTGGGCGGGGACCGAGATTCAGCTTCCCGGGACAGTGCACGGGCACCCGCAGGCCGGCACCGGGCCACTAGAAGTCAGCGGGACTGGGCCCAGGAGTTTAACGGAGAGCGGGACACGCCCTTAGAGGCTGCTGGCAACTGCCGCTGCGGCCGGTGGAGAAAAACTGCGCTCCTGGCGCGATCGGAGCCCGGCCGTGCGCCAGGTTGGCGGCGGCCGCCATCTTTACAGCCGCCCGCGCGGAGCTGTGAGCCGCGTCTCTAGCTCCCCCCGCCCCGGCCCGGGGCTCTTCTGCTGGGGCGAGACAGGCTTTGCCTGTGGTGGCCAGGGTCAGCTGCATCCGTGGGTTCCAGGTGGGACGAGATCCCGGAACTGTAGCGCAGGGACCTTTGGGTATTGGAAACAGTTTGCAGCTCGTCCATCTGGTTCTGCTACCCCGGCTCTGGCCTCCGACAACTCCGCTCCGTGCCGGTCCTAGTGCCCGCCCCTCAGGTCCCAGCCCTCCTGTACCCCAGAGATCGCTCATTTTGAAGGTTGCTGGCCATAGTGACTCATTTGGTATAACTGCTGGTTCCCATGACAACCAAATACCTCAAGAGCCACAGGCTGAACCGGAGCAGCTCCCCATAATCCTGCCCACTTCAATAGGGAATTTTGCGCCATCCAAGAGCGCTTCCAGCGGCCACTACTCCCCCCTCCCCGTGGAAACATCCCCCCGGTGGAGACTGCTGGGGATAGAGACGGCCACCCGCCTCGCCTTGGGGTCTAGTGGTGGAAAAGGGGTGCACAATTGGAGATCCTCCTATCAACCAGTATCATGCGGAGACACACATCAGAAGGGCAGACACACGTGCCTAGATGAGCAACCTCTGAGCTGTGAAGAATTTTCCCAACTCAGCTGTCACACTGCAGCCAAAAGAAATTGTGTTTCTACCTGCACCTCAGGAGGAGCAGGGTCAAAGTAACCCCTAGGAGCTACAAGGCCCCTCCCAAAGCACGGGGCTTTCGCATACCCCAACTGGGGAATCAGAGTCTGCCACGGACATAACAGAATACCTAGCTAATAGGAAGCGGAGGATTCATATCCTCAAGTACAATCCATTAGCTCAGAGCCCAAGCTGGGAGGTCATTCTCACCACACTCCACTGGGAAGAGGAGAAGACCACAGGTCAGAGTTAACTCAAGATCCAACAAACTTGCTAAAATACACCTAAGGCAATACAGGCCACTACTTCTCTCCCTGGCTTTGCCAAGGAACAATAATTGTGGGCCTGGTGACAGGGCCATAAACTAGCTCTAACACCCCCAGCTCTCGACCAAGAGGCCAGATGAGAAAAAACCAGCGAAAGAACTCAGGGAACATGAAAAATCAGAGTGAAAAGTCACCCCCAAAAGAAATTATCAGTTCCTCAGCAATGGATACCAACCCAAATGAAATGGGTAGAATGACAGAAGAGGAATTTTGTTTATGGATTATAAGAAAGCTCAATGAAATTCAAGAGAAAATTGAATCCCAGCACAAAGAAACTACAAGAAAAATGCAAGAAATGAACGAAAAATTCTCCAAAGAAATAGAAATATTACAGAAAAATCAAATAGAAATCCTAGAAATGAAAGAAGCATTCAAGGATCTACAAAACACAGTGGAAAGCCTTAAGAATAGGCTGGACCATGCAGAGGAAAGAATTTCAGAACTAGAAGACAGCTCCTATGCGCTAAATAAATCAGCCGAAGAGAAAGAACACAAAAACAAGAGGCAGGAAAAAAGCATACAAGAAATGTGGGATTATGTAAAGAGGCCAAACATAAGGATCATAGGTATCCCTGAGGGAGAGGAAGAAAATTCGCATGGGCTGGAAAATTTATTTCAAGGAATAATAGAGGAAAATTTCAATGGCTTAGCCAGAAATCTCAATATCCAAGTACAAGAAGCACACAGGACTCCTGGGAGAGTCAACGTGAAAAGGCATTCACCACGCCACATAATTATTAGACTGACCAAAGTAAACACAAAAGAGGCACTCCTCAGAGCTGTAAAACGAAAAGAGCAGGTAACCTACAAAGGGAAACCGATCAGATTAACTGCAGATTTCTCAGCTGAAACCTTACAAGCCAGAAGGGAATGGGGAGACATCATCAATCTCCTAAAACAAAACAAAGGTCAACCTAGAATTCTGTATCCTGCCAAACTAAGCTTCTTATATGAGGGAGAAATAAAGACGTTTCCAGATAAGCAATCACTGATAGAATTTGCAAAATCCAGACCGGCCTTGCAAGAAATGCTTAGACCTGCATTATACACTAAACAGAGCAACAGACACCCACCTATGTAAAACTATGCAAAAGCTAAAACCCCAGAAACCAGATTCCACAATGACGCAAGAGGTAAAACAAAAGATACCACCCAACAGAATAATCAGAAATTTACCCCAAATATCAATTCTCTCAATAAATGTAAATGGCTTGAACTGCCCATTGAGAGACATAGGCTGGCTGAATGGATTAAAAAATACAAACCAAGTATCTGTTGTCTTCAGGAAACACACCTTACACACAAAGACGCATTCAGACTCAAGGTGAAAGGATGGAATACAATTTTCCAGGCTAATGGAAACCAAAAGAAATCCGGAGTAGCCATCCTCATTTCAGATGACATAAACTTTAAAGCAATAAAAGTAAAGAAGGACAAAAATGGACACTATATAGTGGTGAAGGGAAAAATCCCACAAGAGGATTTAACAATCCTAAACATTTATGCACCCAACACAGGAGCACCCAGGTACATAAAGCAAATACTGCTAGATCTAGACAACATAATAAGCAGCAATGCCATAATAGCAGGGGACTTCAACACCCCACTGACGGAACTGGACAGATCCTCCAAACAAAAAACAAATAGAGAAATAAAAGACCTAAACAGGACTCTAGAACATTTGGGCCTAACAGATATCTACAGAACACTCCACCCAAATAACACTGAATATACATTTTTCTCATCAGCTCATGGAACTTTCTCTAAAATTGACCACATCCTAGGCCACAAAACAGATCTAAACAAATTAAAAAAAATAGAAATCATACCATGTATCTTTTCAGACCACAGCGGAATAAAATTAGAAATCAATTCCAATAGAAACTCATATCTTTCTCCAAAAACTTGGAAACTAAACAATCTATTGCTGTAAGATTATTGGGTCAAGGAGGAGATTCAAATTGAAATCAAAAGATTCTTTGAACTAAACGATAATGGGGACACAAGTTATCAAAATCTGTGGGATACAGCAAAAGCAGTCCTGAGAGGAAAACTTATCGCCTTAAATTCCCACATCCAAAAGACAGAAAAGTCACAAATCAGTAAACTAACGAATCATCTTAAGGAAATGGAAAAGGAAGAGCAAAGCAATCCTAAAGCCAGCAGAAGAAAAGAAATAACCAAAATCAGAGCAGAATTAAATGAAATCGAGAACAAAAGAACAATACAGAAGATCAATGAAACGAAAAGCTGGTTCTTTGAAAAGATAAACAAAATAGACAGGCCACTTGCCAGGTTGACCAGAAGCAGAAAGGAAAGGACTCTAATAAGCTCAATTAGAAATGAAAAAGGAGAAGTCACAACTGATTCCATGGAAATACAAAACATCATCTTTGAATACTACAAAAATCTCTATGCCCACAAACATGAAAACGTGGAGGAAATGGACAAATTCTTAGAAACATACTACCTCCCTAGGCTCAACCAGGAAGAAACAGAATTTCTAAACAGACCAATATCAAGCACCGAAATTGAAGCAGTAATTAAAAATCTACCCACAAAAAAAAGTCCCGGACCAGATGGGTTCACACCTGAATTCTACCAAGACGACAAAGAAGAACTGGCGCCTACACTGCAGAAATTATTTGACAATATCCAGAAGGATGGAATCCTCCCAAACTCATTCTACGAAGCCAATATCACCTTGATACCCAAGCCAGGAAAGGACACAACAAAAAAAGAAAACTACAGACCAATATCTCTTATGAATATAGATGCAAAAATTCTCAATAAAATCCTTGCAAACCGAATTCAAATGTACATCAAAAAAATAATCCATCACTATCAGGTGGGCTTTATTCCCGAGTTGCAGGGATGGTTCAACATACGCAAATCTATAAATGTAATTCACCATATAAATAAAAGCAAGAACAAAGATTATATGATCCTTTCAATAGATGCAGAAAAGGCTTTTGACAAAATCCAGCACCGTTTTATGATAAGAACTCTTAACAATATAGGCATAGATGGCTCATTCCTAGAAACTATTAAAGCCATATATGATAAACCCACAGCCAATATCATACTGAATGGGGAAAAATTGAAGGCATTCCCCCTTAAAACTGGCACCAGACAAGGGTGCCCATTATCTCCACTTCTTTTCAACATAGTGCTGGAAGTCCTGGCCAAAGCAATTAGACAAGACAGAGGAATCGGGGCGTCCAGATAGGGGCAGAAGAGGTCAAACTTTCACTATTTGCAGACGATATGATATTATACATAGAAAACCCCAAAGATTCAACCAAGAGATTACTGGAATTGATAAATGAATTCAGCAAAGTCTCAGGATACAAAATTAATACACACAAATCCATAGCCTTCATATATGCTAATAACAATCAGGCCGAGAAACAAATTAAAGATGCAATACCTTTCACAATAGCAACAAAGAAAATTAAATATTTAGGAACATATCTAACTAAGGAGGTCAAAGACCTATATATAGAGAATTATGAAACACTGAGAAAAGAAATTGCAGAGGATGTAAATAGATGGAAAGCCCTACCATGCTCTTGGATAGGCAGAGTCAACATAGTAAAAATGGCTTTGCTACCTAAATTAATTTACAGAATCAATGCAATCCCTATCAAAATACCAACATCATTTTTTGCCAATCTAGAAAAAATAATTCTACGCTTCGTGTGGAACCAGAGAAGACCCCGTCTAGCCAAAGCAATCTTAAGCAAAAAGAACAAATTGGGAGGCATCTGTCTACCAGACTTCAAACTATGCTACAAGGCTATGGTAACCAAAACTGCATGGTATTGGCACAAGAACAGACACGTAGACCAATGGAACAGGACTGAGAACCCAAATATAAAACCAACCTCATACAGTCACCTGATCTTTGACAAATTCCAGAAAAACGTACACTGGGGAAAAGATTCCCTATTCAACAAATGGTGCTGGGAAAACTGGATGGCCATATGTAGAAGACTGAAACTGGACCCACACCTCTCACCTCTCACAAAAATCAACTCACAATGGATAACAGATCTAAACCTAACACATGAAACCATAAGAATTCTCGAAGAAAACGTTGGAAAACTCTTATGGACATTGGCCTAGGCAAAGAATTTATGAAGAAGACCCCCAAAGCAATCACAGCAGCACAAAAATAAATACATGGGACCTGATCAAATTGAAAAGCTTCTGCACAGCCAAGGAAACTATCACTAGAGTGAACAGACAACCTACAGAATGGGAGAAAATATTTGCATGCTACACCTCTGATAAAGGGCTGATAACCAGAATCTATACAGAACTTAGGAAAATCAACAAGAAAAAAATCAAACAACCCTATTAAAAAATGGGCAAAGGACATGAACAGAAACTTTTCCAAAGAAGGCAGAATAATGGCCAGCAAACATATAAAAAAGTGCTCAACTTCTCTAATCATCAGGGAAATGCAAATCAAAACCACAATGAGATATCACTTAACTCCAGTGAGATTGGCTCATATCAAAAAATCCCCAAATAACAAATGTTGGCGGGGATGTGGACAGATAGGAACACTCATACACTGCTGGTGGGACTGCAAATTAGTACAACCTCTATGGAAAGAATATGGAGATACCTCAAAGAATTAAAAGTAGAATTACCATTTGACCCAGCAATCCACACACTGGGTATTTATCCAAAAGAAAAAAAGACATTTTATAATAAAGACATCTGCTCTCGAATGTTCATAGCAGCACAATTCACAATTGCAAAGTTGTGGAAACAACCCAGGTGCCCATCAATACACGAGTGGATCATAAAATATGGTATATGTATACCATGGAGTATTACTCAGCAATAAGGAACAACAGTGAATTAACACATCTGGTATTATCCTGGTCGGAGCTAGAACCCATTCTTCGAAGCGAAGTGTCACAGGATTGGAAAAACAAGCACCACTGGTACTCACCATCAAACTGGTACTAACTGATGAACACTTACATCACACAGGGCAATAACATTCATCTGAGGGCGGGCGGGCGGGAGGGGGGTGGAAGGGATGGGAAAAACTCTCACTGAATGGATGTGGGGAGCACAGTTTTGGAGATGACCACGATTGTGGCTCTGACACGGGCAGAACAGGGGCAATGTGTATGGCCAAAGAGTTGTACCCCCATGATATTCTGAAATTAAAAAAATAAATTAAAAAAAAATCACACACACACAAAAAGTGTACATTAAAAAAGAAGAAAGATCTCAAATAAGCTACCTAACTTTACATCTTTGGGCTTAGTTCTTCAACTAGAAAAAGAAGAACTAAGCCCAAAGTTAGAAGAAGGTAAGAAATAATAATGATTAGAGGAGAAATAAATGAAATACAGACTAGAAAAAAGAAAAGGTCAATGAAACTAAGAGTTTTTTAAAGATAAACAAAATTGACAAAGCTTTAGCTATACTAATCAAGCAAAAAGAGAAGACATTACAAGTGATACCACAGAAATACAAAGAATCATAAAAGACTACTATGAACCAGTATATAACAACAAATAGGATAACCCAGAAGAAGAGGACAAATTCCTAGAACCATATAACCTACTAAGACTGACTTATGAAGAAAGAAAATATGAACAGACCAATGAGTAAGGAGATTGAATCAGTAATCAAAAACCTCCCAAGAAAAAAAAGTCCAGAACAAGATGGCTTCAGTGGTGAATTCTACTAAACATTTAAAGAAGAGTTAACTCATAAAAGCAGAGAGTAGAATGGTGGTTGCTAGGGGCTAAGGGCAGGGCAAGTGGGAGATGTTGGTCAAAGGGCATAAAGTTTCAGTTATTCAGAATGAATAAGTTCTGGAGATCTAATGTACAGCATGGTGATTACAGTTAGTGATACTGTATTGTATAGTTGAAATTTGTGAAGAGAACAGATCTTAAATGTTCTCACCACAAAAATCAAAATGACAACTATGTGTGGTGGTGGATATGTTAATTAGCTTCATTGTGGTCATTTCACAATGTTTATGTACATCAAAAGATCATGTACATATTAAATGTATACAATTTTTGTCAATTATACCTCAATGGAGCTGGAAAAAAGAGAATCCACATATACTGACTTTTAGATTATTTTACATTTTGCTACCTTATCATCACATTAGATTTTTTCCTTTACTAATATTTTTAATCATTTAACTCTTAAGATTTACAAATTGGGCTGGGTGCAGTGGCTCACGCCTGTAATCCTAGCACTCTGGGAGGCCAAGGCAGAAGGATTGCTTGTACTCAGGAGTTTGAGACCAGCCTGAGCAAGGTGAGGCCTGTCTCTACTAAAAATAGAAAAATTAGCTGGGCATGGTGGTTCCAGCTACTTGGGAGGCTGAGGCAGGAGGATCTCTTGAGTCCAGAAGTTTGAGGTTGCAGTGAGCTATGATGACGTCACTGCACTCTAGCTGGGGCGACAGAGTGAGACTCTGTCTCAAAAAAAAAAAAAAAAAGATTTACAAACTGAATGATTGTTAAGACAAATTAACCTTAAATAAATTTAAATATAACCAAGTTCCTATATAAAGAAAAAAAAATAAAGAAATTTAAAGAATTGCTGAACTATTTTCTAGTATCCACTGTTGCGGATGAGAAATCTGATGCTGGTTTGATTCTCGTTTCTTTACAGATGACCAGATTTTTCTCTCTGAAATTTTTACATATATTTTTTATCTTTAGTGTTCCTAAATTTTATGTGCATGTGTCTAGTTGGAAGTCTTTTTAAAATTCATCCTGCTCAGAACATGGTATCCCTTTCATTCTGAAGATTTGCATTTTTCTTGACTTATGGAAGATTCTCTTCAATTATTTCTTTAATAATTATCTTCCCTTTGTATTCTCTGTTTTTTCTCCCTTTAAACTTGTATTAGTTGGATATTGGACATTCTTGCTTGATCTTTGTGTCTCCTGTTTTCTTGTGTGTTTGTGTGTTCGTGTGTGTGTGTGGGGTGTGTGTGTATGTGAGAGAGAGAGAGAGAGAGAGTACTTCTCTACTTTCTGAGGGTTTTCTTTAACTTTACAATCAACTCTTTTATTCAACTTTTTATATTGGTAATTACATTTTTAGCCCTGGCTTCTACCACTTCTTTGATTAGACCTTTTTTTTTTTTTTTTTAAATAGCATCTTGTTCTTGTTTTAAGGAAGCAGCATTTTCTCAAATTGGAAAAAATGCCAACACTTAAAAAATGGTCTCTTTTTCCCTCCCCCACACTTCCTCCTCCCCCGTCTTCTCTTTTTCTTTCTCTGTCTGCTTTCTGTCTCTCTCTCTGTCTTAATATTTCTCTTTCATGTTGCAGGCTTTTCTCACACACGTGGTAAGAAAGGCTGTCTGGGAGCTCCTTTTGTATTAGTATGCTTCTTGACTGGCATGCTGTGCTTTCATGTGAGTCCCTAGACAGCTAGCCTATACAGGAGTTAGATGCCAGATTTGGAAGGCGTTATTCTGCAGCACTGGTACTTATGTTAGTCACCTTAATTCTCCCCTGACAGTTTGTTCAATTTCCTTGAAGAAGAACCTTCTGATTTTTGCTTGGCTTAAGTACCTATCCGCAGGCAGTTATTTGTGTAGTGGTAGAGAAAGAGTGGGATGTGCTTGTTCCATGTGCAGACCGTTAGTTAAACCCCGTTTCTACTGGCACGTCTCACTTCCTCTCCCTGACACCTGCCGTCTTTCATTCCAGAGTCTCCTTGGAATTCTGCTAGCTAGATAGCTCTCACCCCAGCTGCAGCATAAATTCCAAGCTGTAGCTTCTTTTTTCTCCTTCGCCATTTACCAGACTTTCATGTATTTTCCATCTTCCAGAAATTTGCTGAACTCTCTTGGGTACTCATGATCCCAGAAGTATTCTTTGCTTACTGTGAGTCTGTATCATTTGTATGCTTTTTCCTATCATTTTAAGAGTCCAGGAGGGAGAGGAAATAAATATTCTTAGCCTATTATCCCGAACTGGAAACACCTTCACAATCTTTTGGAATTTATTAATTCACCGATACTTACTGAACACATACCATATAACAGATGCTGGGTTAGACAGTAGAAATACAAAATCGAATCAGACATAGTTTTTCATGAGCTCTATGAAGACAGATGTTTAACAAATAATTGTGTTGCAATGTCAGAAGTGACGTAGTGAAAGCTTGTATGAGATGCTAAACAATTACAGAAGAAAGAACAATGAATTCTATTGGTAGTAGAAGGGGAATTGGAAAATAAACAAGTATGACCAGGCGCAGTGGCTCAAGCCTGTAATCTTAGCTCCCTGGGAGGCTGAGGCGGGAGGATCGCTTGAGCTCAGGAGTTTGAGACCAGCCTGAGCAAGAGTGAGACCCCCGTCTCTACTAAAAATAGAAAAATTAGCCAAGCGTGGTGGCGTGCACCTGTAGTCCCAGCTACTCAGGAGGCTGAGGCAGGAGGATGGCTTGAGCCCAGGAGTTTGAGGTTGCAGTGAGCTGCGATGATGCCACCGCACTCCACCCAAGGTGACAGTGAGACTCTGTCTCAAAAAATAAAAAACAAACCAGGTGTCCCAGGTAACATTTAAGAAGTTTCTCTATGTCTCAGGCCGTATCATTCTGAAGATAAATCAATGCCATATTAACAGGAAAAAAAAGCCCCTGCCATTTCTCCAGCTGATGTTAAACCTTGGTTGGATATCTCCAGAGGCAGAGTCTGGGATACAGAACAGGGTACAGGCAGTTTTGGGGAGATCAGGAAGCACAGAGAGGGAGTGTGGAGGATGAGACAGGGAAGGGAGAAAATCCAGTAAAGGTGCATTACTGAGCTGGTTGCTGCAGTGGACAAATGAGGCTCAGTCCCACTGGGGATATTCTGAAGAACGTTGTAGAGGGCACCTCAGAGTTATTCTTCCAATGGACAGGAAGCTGTGACACTTAGCTGCTGACTCCTATACCCTGTTGGTTGATTGTTGCCTCTGGAGGTGTTAATTTTCTTTCTTTTAAAAAAATTTTTTTTTGACCATCATATTCAAATCCAATTAATTTTCTTTCTTTTCCAGGCTGTGGCTACATGAAGTCACAGTAAACTTCCCTGGTTTTGGAGAAAATCTCTGAGCAGAAAAGCTGGACATATGTTGGTAAGACTTCTGTTAGAATCTGGCACTGCACACAGAGCTGCCCACCGTAGCTGTGCTAAAATCAGATGGGCTGATGAGAGTAGGAAAAGGCACAAAAACTATTTGGTGCAGACCTCAGTCTTCCGCTCGATGATTTCTGATAATGTGCAGGGGGACTTCATATGTGATTGCAAACATGTGGCTGGAGCCTTATGCAACACTGTCTGCTGCTAAAGCCTCTGGAACTCCCAAGTCCTGCAAAGTCTTCTCACTACTGTGGTCCCCTGGACTAGTGCAGCTCCTCAGTCTGATGCCCCATCTCTGCCACTCCCACTGATGCATATCACAGCCACACCGTGCCAACATTGAACCACTGAGGTGGGGCAAATTCCTTCTGCCTAACTTTGTACCATACACTCTGACTTTGATCCCAAAAGCATTAAGGCATTGAGAGTCTGGGAAACTTCTGTGAAGTTTCCAAATGTCACCTGGAAGAGGAACACTTTGATCCGCGGTGACTTCTTACTGCGTTATCTTGGATCAGTTAATGTGTTTTGTACCACAGAGCACAGAGTTGAGGAAATATGAAAGCAGACAGGTAGATTTTGTTGTGGGAATCAGGAGTCTAGACCTATCAGGGATCAATTGGGTGCTGTCTTTCCCTTCTGAGACCTAGGAAAGGAAAAGAGTCAGGAGAAGGGAACGAGCATACTAAGTGGCGTCTGTGTGTCAGGCATTTTGTAACTTTGCATCTCATATAATCTTCATTACACTTACTTCACATTACTACGAAACACATGTTGTTATTTCCAAGGCAATCAAAACAATGAAAGATCAGAGAGAATAAATAATTTTTCCAAGGTCACAGCGTTAGTAAGAGGCAGAGGCGGGATTTGAATCCAGGTGTACCTAGTTCTAAAGTCTGATCGATGATATAGCAGCTGGATGGGAGAAAGAAGGGAGAAAAATCACGAGTTATGTTAATTAAATTGGAGGAGAGCATTTGAAGGGCAGGTTGAGCCACAGGTTTTGATTTCGTTTTGCATTCTGAACTGTCCAAGCAGTTCCCAAAATTAATTCCACGGGTGTAGGCAACCGTTCATGTGAAAAGAGCCTGGGGGACTTAGCTGCCCTCAGTGAGCCATCAGGTGGTCGGTGCTACTAAGAAGGGAAGGCATCCTCAGTTTGCATTAATGAATTATGGGGAGATGGTAGGAAGTATTAGGCCCACTGCGCTTTGTTCTGTTTAGAATTTATCTCCTGGGGAGCGTAAAACCCTCATGTGCTGCTGGTGGTACTGTGAACTGGTACAGTCATTCTGGTGAGCAACCTGGTGTTTCTTAGCGAAATGGGGAAGAATGCACATTCCGTCTGACCTATGATGCTTTCCCTAGTCACATGCCCCAGAGACACTCTTGCATGGGTCTATAAGGAATCACATAGGAGACTATATTTTTGCAACATCATTTATGGTGGCAGAGAATTGGAAGGACTTACCCGTCACAATGGGAATGGAGCAGTAAACCACGATGGATACCTAGTATAGAATTCTATATGGCAGTCACACGCAACAATCTAGGTGTACCGACAGTTTTAATACAGATTGATCTTGTACTGAAAAGAGCAAGAACTTGAATACAAGAAATTATATGCAATGTCACTTATGTAAAATAAAAACATACATAAAACATTATTTATCTTTCAATATTGTGTACAGGTACAAGGACATACGTTGTAAACATTTGGAGGGGCAGGATATGGAAGTGGGGATCTGAAGGGGAAGAAGGAGTACAATACAATAAAACAGGGTAAGAGAGGAACCTTGCACAGGTAGCCTGGCAACTTCTGCACCTCCACTGATGTGCTGTGAACTGAAAAGGCTGAAAAATTTTTCAAACAGTGGAAAAAATAAAATTTGTGATTTTTATAAACCTAGATGAAATCATAACTTACATGTTGGTCTGCTTGCCAGTTTATCTTTTAACATTGCTTATTCATTACACATTTTTACTGAGCCCCCACTATATACCTGGTACAGTTCTAGGGCTGTAGGCCCTGGGAATACAGGTACGAATGACATGGCACAGGATAAATACCTAGAAGAATTGCTGGGTCAGAGGGTGGTAAGCACTGTTAGAAATTTTAATAGATATTGCCAAATTGTTCTCCAAAAAATCCATACCAATTAGTATTTTTTTAAAAGACTATTTTTTAAAGAGCAGTTTTAGGTTCAGAGCAAAATTGAGTGGAAAGTACAGAGATTTCCCATATGCTCCTAATCCAGAACATGCGTAGCCTCCCCCATCCCCACCAGAGTGGTTCATTTACTACAATGGATGAATCTACAGTGACACATCATAACCACCCAAAGTCCACAGTTTACATTGGGATTCACTCTTGATGCTGTACATTCTATGGGTTTGGACAAATGTCTGATGATGGGTATTCACCATTATAGTATCATACAGAGTATTTTCACTACTCTAAAAATCCTGTGGTTCTCTCTACTTCTCCCTTCTCTCTCCCTAATCCCTGGCAATCTTTAATCTTTTTATTGTCTTCATAGTTTTGTCTTTTTCAGAATGTCATGTAGTTGAAATCATGTGGTATGTAGCCTTTTGAGATTGGCTTCTTTCACTTACTACTGTAATATGCATTTAAGTTTCCTTCATGTCTTTTTATGGCTTGATAGCTCATTTCTTTTCAGCACTGAATAATATTCCATTGTCTGGATGTACCACAATTTATTCATTCACTTACTGAAGGACATCTTGGTTGCTTCTGTGTTTCGGCAATTAAGAATAAAGCTGTTGTAAAGGTCTGTGTTCAGGAGAATTGCAGGGTCAAAGAATATGCACATTTAAAATTAAAAGATATTGTCAAATTGTCCTCCAAAAGTCTGTATCCACTGGCATTTTTTTATCAGGTGGGGTATTATTGATGCGGTGTTAACAGGGGCACTTCCAAATTATTTGTTTCTCCAAGTGTGGATAAAGGGATTGCAAGAAAGGAGACAGGAAAAATACTGACGAAAGATAGGATTCTAGTCATGCATTTTGCATGAGCTGAGACAGCCCTGAGCTGATGGAAGCTCAGAGCAAATTCTGATGTGTGCCAGAGGCACATGCTCCCCAGGCCTGCTCATCCCAATCCACCTTGCTCTGACCTGGGCGTTTTTCCCTCTTGGGTCATTTGGCAATGGGCTCTGCTATCAAGCACCTGTCCGGGGCAGGGGGAGAGGAAAACCCATCTCACGATTATTACTTATCCATTGTTATCCTTTAGCAGGGAGGCAGCATCTGTGCCCACGGGCCAGCACCCCTACTAGGCTTCCGATGAGCTTCCCATCCGACTGCCACAGCCCTTGATGGCAGGCTCTGGGGCTCCACCCAGGGCCCTCAGCGGAAACAGGATGTAATGTTTCCAAGAGGGGTGAGCAGCGGCTGCTTATCTGCGGTGGTCACTAACGCAGACAGAAACATTCTTGGCGACCTTCCTTCCTTGGCATGTTTGAAAACCGTGACCCTACAACCCTTTATGGAGGAGTTAACTGAGGAGTTTTAACGCAGTGGGGGACGAACATGAAATATTTATATTTTTTCCAATTATTGATTTCTATGGCGTTCAGTTGAATTCCCATTTCCCACTCTTTGACATCTTTGGCAGATTCCACAACTTTCTGCTCTATTTCAGTTATAAAAATTTCAGTACATTTTGGTTTAAAGTGTCGATCCATCACAGACTCAATTTAAGTCTAATCTCCTCTGTCTTCTAGCAGAGCTTTGACTTGAGGCCTGGGAGATGTGGGGCCGGAGTGTATGAACTGTCTTTTCACTCTTCCTGTGAAGAAGCACATTGGAATAGAGAGGGCGGTGACAGGCGAGAGTCAGGGTGGGTAGGGGAGGATGGAGGAGAGAGAGTCTGTCCTGAGATGTACACCTCCTCTCTCTCCTGGGTCTACCAGTGTGTTCTTGGTGGGGGTGTTATTGTCATTTTGGGTGGGATAATGCTTAGGGTGGACTGTTCTGTACATTTCAGAATATTTAATATTTTTCCCCCTCTAACCCCCACTCAAATTCCCATAGTACCCTTCAGTCTTTATGACAACCCTGCCTTCTTTTCCAGACTCCTCCTAGGAAGGCCATTCTGCCCTGCTTGAGAATTGTTGGAAACTTTCTGGGTTGGTGCCAGGAGAAGGGAGGGAGGAGCAATGTCTCCTTAGACTTCTGGGCTTGAGTCAGTGGTGGGAAGGAATCTCTGGTTGTCCTTTGCTTGGGTCTGGTTTTATTTGGATTTTTTTACTGCTGTGTGGTAGACTCCGTACAGTTGAGGTGGTTGAAATTCTAGGGATTTGTTCACCTTCCTCTGGACCTCTCTCTTACCGAGAACTACCTTAGAGGGGGTAGATGTATCTTCCTTTGCTCCCACCAGTAATCCATGCCTCCAACATTTTCTCTGGGGAAAGGGTAGTCCCAGTGTAAATGGGGAGCTCACCTCCCTTCACTTCAAAGCCCTTTGGGCAGCCCCCAAATTCTCCTGTTCCCCATAACTCCATGTTCCTTTATGTGGAGCTGTGGGAACTACTGGAGTCAATCCTCCTGGAATTCATGCCCTTGAATCTGGCTGTGCCTGTGACTTACCGTTGACCAGTAGAATTTGGCAGAAGTGATGCTGCAGGACTTCTGGGGCTGGGTCATAAGAAGCCTTGCAATCTCTGCTTGGGTTTCTTGGAACGCTTACTCTCAGGGTGCTTCTTTCTTGGAACACTCCCTCTTGGAACCCAGCTGCCATGCTCTGAGGAGCCCAAGTAACATGGGTGGCTATGTGTTGGTGCTGTGGTGGACAGCCCCACCTACCCCCACCCGCTGACAGCCAGCCTCACCTGGCAGTTGTGTGAGTGCACCGTATTGGACATCTAGCCCAGGGGAGCCCTGGATAAGGTCCAGCCACCATCTGACTTTAACCACATGAGAGACTCCAAGAACTCCCTCACTGAGCATACTCAACCCACAGAACCATGAGAGAGAAGAACAAATTGGAGCTTTAAGGCATGAAATTTGGAGTGGTTTGTTATGCAGCAATAGATAACTGGAACTGTTCCTCTGGGGCAGGGCGCCAGGCTCCTGGGCTAGAGTTGACCAGGAGGGCTTTGGAATCCAAATCTGGAACTTACTAGTTTCTTGACCCTATGAAAGCTCCTTCACCACTTCAGTGTCCTCCTCTGTAAGACAGGGATAATAATAGTACATTCCTCATAGGATTTTTGTGAGAATTAAATATGATGATCTGTGTAAAGGGCTTAGCCTGGCATTTACTAAGCACTGATTAAATGTTAGCTAAGATAATAATTACTGAAATTAGTGGTTTTATGGAGCTCATCAAAGTTTCTCCTAAAATGTAATCATTTACTCACACTTTTCTTTATTTTTGTTTTAGTCTCTTTTTCTACCAATCCCAACCCACTGGGTCCCTTGGAAGCCACGCCATGAAAAGTTTGTGGCAAAGCTGCCTTGTTCTTTTCTGCCACAGATTTCAACTCTAGGGAAGGTTTTCTGAGTTGGCCTGGTTATTTTTTGGGTTAAGGGAATATGAACCTGCTATTCACCCATTTTTATCTCTTCTTCAAATGCCCTATCAGTTTTGCTTTTCCTTTGGTCTCCTGGGAATTGCTTTTCCTTACTTGAAGGGCAGAGGGAATTGAGCAGGATATTGATGTCTTAATAAAGATGACAAGAATGAGGGTCATTGGGATGAAAATGAAAACTGACACTTAAATTGTCCTCTGTGGTTTCTTAATGACTTGTTGTAGCTCAGAGCATTATGCTGTTTCTCATAAATGGGAACGAAACATATACTGGGGTTTGTTGAAATGCCAGAATGAATGAAACTTTTCAGAATAGCAAACATTTTTCTATGGCTTTAGCACTCCTGTGATTATGTTAATGCTGGGGAGAGTGAACAGGGACATAGGGTATACCAGGACTACCCCGAGTCCTATCTCCTCCCATACTCATGTTTTAGATGCCAAGCTTCAATAACAAAATTGCATTGAAACCTTCGCTCTCTGATCAGTGTACTGTATATCTGACCCATCTCTCTCTCTCTATTTGCTCTCTTTCTTTTCGGAAAGGACATGTCAGAAGAGAGGATTAAGCAACTCATGTTTGGAGTTTCTATGCATATTAGGAACTCACATATGGGGATGAGGTAGATAGGGAGAAATCTTGCCACATTTCATTTTGCTTTTTGCTTCTTAGACTTGATACAAAAATATCTGGTTTAGGTCTTCAATTTGTACTTGAAAGAAATTTAAACCACAGAAATCTTGAAGTAAATTTTAGCGTCTGAGACATTGGGGGAAAATGATTTATCTTCTGAGTTACTGCAGCAGAAAGAATCCCATATTCAAACAGGGGGCTTAGTTATTAGGAATCAAGCTTGCAATTGGTACCACACTGGTTGCTTGTGGGATGATTATTTTTGGGTTGTCTGAAACTAGAGTATGATTAGGCCTGCTCAGCCCCAGATGGGCTTGGCATACAGCAGACACACAAAAAATGCTTGATAATGGAATAAAAGAATGATAAACGTCTGCCAATTGCTCAAAACCATTTGTGGCTTCTTCTGTCCATCAAGTGGACTTCTACCAGGAGTTTTGTTTGCTCGCTAGTGTTTTTGAAAATCGGATCAACTTCTGTAGTTTTGGCTTCTCCTTTCCTTTTATTTTTCTACTCTGGGAGACAAAGCCCACTCTTCTGAGAGTTGCCTTCATATCTGTGAGAGAGGGCCAGGTAAATTGAATTTCAGGGGTTTTGGCCTGAAATGAAAGATGAGTCCTGACTCTTAGTCATAAAAAATTACTTATGCTTGGTATTAATATGATTCTTTTGTATCTATGTCAAGGGTGGTCAATATTTTTGAATTCCTGGTGATCTGTGATGGTGGACAATTATACATTTGAATAAAATTTTTGAAAATATAGATCTTAATAGTAGATTTTTGAATTAATAACTATGGTGCTCCAGTGGCACCACTGGTTAGTGTGTAGTACTTATATGAATTAATAACTAATTAAAAAAAAAGACTTACGTTTGAGTTAAGTTGCTGTAATTAGGCCCTGTTGATTAGTATGGAAAAATCATTACTCACTAAGGATGACTACTTACTGGTTCTAGGAGAAAACAGCCCCTGGTTTTAGTGCACTTCTAATCAAATTGATTTCCTTATCAGGAACAAGCATCATTTGAGTGACAATTTTACCCCAGAGCTTAAAGACTGAGCATAATGAAATTTCCATTTGTTTTTTCAAATTTGATAGGAAGGCTTCCCACCCAGAGTCCAGAAACTAGCCTAGTTTGGTCTAGGTTTGTGAAATCTGGAACTGTTAATCTGCTAAATGTATGGAACACAAGCTTGGCTTATCTATGACCATCTTTCATATTCCAATCCTCAGTGGTCAAGGTAAGAGTTTGTAGTTCTGCCTTTGGAAAGTTCCATTTCTATCTCCTGCTCTATTTCTGTCCCACTTTCAGGTGATTAGAAAATATACTAGCTCCCTATTTTCTTTATATTTCTACAATCCTTCCTTATTTTAAACCATTTTTCTTTTTTCCCTTCAATATTCCCCTGTCCCTAACTTTCTGAAATTTCAAGGGACAAACTGGCAGTGGTAAAATTGGGGGATGAGCAGAAGAAAAAAATAAATCCAATTTACATTTCAAATGTCCACCTGAAGCTCCAAAATTAAGAAAAATACCTAAAAGAAATTGAGGCTTTCAGGTGATAACAATCATTGTTATCATTATTTTGAATGATGACAATAATAATCCATCAGTAACAGATGTCAAAATCTGTATGGAATAATCCAGGCGTGTATTTCTTTCAGAGGAGCAAATTTGGAAACTGATGATCAATGAAGTAAAGGTGTTTGTTATTTCAGTCTAGGTATTATCGCACAGTACTGGGGTCTTTGGTAAGTAGAGGTATTCGTGAGCACTTACTACAAAGGAGACTTCAAGTCTGAGATGATAACAATTGAGCTATTATCACTTCCTATGAAATTAAGATTGTAGCAAAATGTACAATAAATCTAATTTCTCTGAATTTCAAAATTAAAACGAACTAGTGTTCTTAGAGCAAGTCATCCTAATTTATAATATTTGCTGAGGACTTCTTGTGTATGAGGTACAGGAAGAAACATTTTGTTTGCATTATTTCTGTAACTCAATACCATAGAGAGTAAGATTACTTTATTTTATAGATGAGGAAACTGAGGTTTGTAAGAGGTTATGTAGCTTGCCCAGCTAAAGAGTAAGGTAATATTGACAAACTACATTTGGCAGTATCTAATAGGGCTGTTTTCCATTTTAAAAACAAACATTTGTTGAGTATTTTCTATATGGCAGGGGATTTCACATATGTTATTGTATTTAATCCTCAAAACAATCCTCTGGGGGTAAGGCATGATTATTACTACTTTATAGACAAGGAAGCTGAGGTTCAGTGAGGTCAGGGATCTTGCTCAAGATGATGTAGATAGAAAGTGCTAAAGCTAAGTCAAGTCTTCTGGTTCCACATCAGAAATGGGTCTCAAAATTATTGAAGTGGTAACACACTTGGAAATCATTGTCTTCTTTGTAGACTACAGTATTCTTTATGGAACATGAGGAAAGAATGGTATATTTAATTCCAACATAGGACCAAGAACAATTTTAGTAGTAAAAAATAAATCTCCATGCATGAAATGAAAAATCAACCTGTGGCAATGATGCAAGTATGCCATTAAGATCTCCCTTCGAGAGAGAACATGCTTTGAGAAATATAGTGCATTGTCAGCCTCTAGCTGTTGCACCTTTGGGGTTCTGTACTTTTGGAGTTCTTAATTTTATGTGTCAACTTGGCTAGGCTATGGTTTTTCCCCCCTAAAATCACACCATATTTGTGTATATCACACCATATAAATAGTCCATATATCATTCCAATAATACGCATATTTTTGTCTTTATTAACACTCAACACTTTTCCCATCAACACGCTCTCACAGGAATCCTAACAAGAATGTCTTAGGAAAAAGATTTGGGCTGTGTTTCTATGGCCATGGCTGAGATGATTCACTAGGGCTCTGAAGTGAGTGAGGAGGACATTTGGAAGTAACTTTCTGTGACAACAGCTAGCATGAAGTAGATATCTAGGTCATATTTATTGGATGATTGAATGATTATCTCGTTCTTTAGCATCTACAAATATTTTCAGAGTATTTTCATGTTTCTTTTATGCTGCTGAAGTCATTCCCTCAGACTCTGAGTATATGCAATTTTCATGGTTGGAAAATTGGTTGAATAGTTTGTTGGTTGAAACAGGATGCTTGATCGTTGTTATAATATTTTGAAAGGCCTCTCATGTTGGCTCTCTAAGGCAAATTGCTATGATAGTGAGAAGCTGAGGCTCAGAGAGTTTGAAGGGTAACTTCAGGGTATGTACTGGCTGGAAAATGAGAGCGCCAGCTGTGGAAGCTGAAAAATTTAAATCTTATGCCCAATCACTGTCTAGTGGATGAATGGCTTTTTATTATGTAAACAAATATTGCCTTAGAAAATATGTTAAATGAACCAGCTCTAAAACACAACTACTAGATTAAGAGCTCCTTGAAGGCAAGCTCATATGTCAATCCTGGTATTCCTGGCAAATGCATACACACACATGCATACATGCATACACAAGCCTGTGCACACACACATGCACACACAATGAATGAGCAGACATCTCAAGGAGAAGTAACATTTTGCGTCAGTTGTTTTACTTAGAGTTCCAAAGAATCCATCTATGCCTCTCTAATTGAATGATATACACATAGTAAATATGTCTAGCTATAGCTTAATGTGAATGCCCAGGTTTATAGATATTTTATTGGGTTAGAGGTCTGGCAAATCAATAAACATGATTCAAAGATGTATGAGAATACATTTTAATTTTGGTTGCAAGCTGACATTTTGGCAGAAGAAATATATTTTCTAATTATTCCTGGGCCAAAATGAGAAACCAACAGGATTTCTTAAAAATAATGATTGTTTGTATCTTTCTCTTTAGAGACCCTGAGTTGTTTTCCTTTGTCTTTTGATATCACCACACTGGTTTCCCCAGAGGGCATTGACGTTGACAGAGAAAGACCAAAGGAACCTTTGTGACTTCATCCAAATGTCATAACAAAAGTAAGGCTTAGCATGCTTCTGAGGGATTGACTTTCAAGCAGGAACTGGGTTGTTTTGGAAACTTAGCTAATGACATTGTTATTATTTCTCATGAGTGATTAGGTTGATAGATCAATCCCGCTTGCATTTAGTGTAATCCCTACAGGCGTGAGTGGGAGGCCCATCAGTACAGAAGCTGTGTGGCCCTGAAGCTTGGCCAAAGCTGCAAGAAAAATGTCACCTGCCTCTGATATTTTTATATTTGGCTGTGAACCCCCAAAATAATGTTTTCTAAATAATAATGCCTAAAGATTTTGAACCATCTCTCATGCTGGGACTATTAATATATTTTGAAAAATTTAAAGATAAATTTGCAAAGAACAACTGATAGTTATAAAACATCAGGCAAGACACAAATGTCACAGGTATTAGGATTTATATGACTAGTACTTTTAAAAAATTTCTTTCTTTCCCTGGTCTCCCTACCTTCTCATAATCTTGACAAATACTTTTTAATTGTGCACTGCACACAGTAGAAGTTCGATAAATATTTTCTGAATGCTGAATGGGTGAAGTGCCTTTGGAAATAAGCAGATAGCTGTTGTGGCATTGTAAATCATGGCAGAAGTGTGTTTTTACAGATATCACTGGGGCACAATCAAATCTTCTTGACCTTCTTATACCTTTATAGATGTGTTTTGACTGATACTAATAAGATGCTGGTTTGAACGGAGATGCCTATAATTTAAAAACATGATTTTTACCATCTCCTAACACTTCACAAAGGTCAAGAGGGTAGATAAACAACTTCCTACAGCTGCTGCTACATCTGGCACATGCCTGCAGCAGAAAGTGTGCACTGAAAAGATAAACACATCAGGTTGTATCTACTTGCACGCTTATGCCTTCCACGTCTGAACTTGACCCTTAGCAATTAATATTAAAACCAGGCTTGACTTTAATGAATAAAAATTCAAAAGAAGTTGTGCTGAATTGAAATTACCACTGTTCCCAAGAGGAACAGTGATTTCTCTGAAGGTTTTGAGGTTAACTTTGATTCTGTAGTCCTGGCTCAACATCTTATCTTTGTTGTTTCCTTCTGGGAACCATCTCCTCTTGATTCCTGCACAGCTTCAGGTCCCTTAGGAGTCCCTACTTGACTAATGCTGAACATTAATTGTTCTGTCTAGATTGATTTACTTATATATGGATATTTGCCAAATTTTACTTCGTTTGGCAACTTCTTGAGGATGCTTCCAGCTCTGAGATTCTGTGACACTCTGGATATATTTAAAATTTAGCAAGTGATTCTTTGAAAAAGTCATCAGACCGAACTCTGTACTAGCTTTCAAGTCAAGTAATCTGTTGGTTGATTATCTTTTATATTTGGAAATACTACTGATGACTCAGAGATTTAACAAGAGCTGGATACTGGATCCTTTCACTAACTTAGAAAAGTAAAGTGTAAGGAGGAGGTATACCTTTATATGTTCACTCATTGTATTTGTGGTGAAGCTGGGAAGGCCCTCGATAAACAGTTACTGAATCAAACAAAGGCTGCTCAAGTCCAAGTCAATTTTTCTATCCACTAAACCACAACAACTTTCTAAAAAAGACTGTCAAACATAGTATTATGGATTGTCTTATTTGTTAAATAAGTACCCAGATGCCATTATTCACATTGCTTGGAAACTTTAACATATTCATATCTCAGGTCCCACAGAACCAGGTTTTGTCTCTGCCTATTGGCCTTAGGTCTGTGAGCTTCATAATTTTAATTGCCCCTCCTTTTTTTTTTTTTGCCACACATAGCCGTTGATATAAGTGTGTTGGCTTTATTATTTTAAATATATCTGAATTTTCTAGAAAAAATGTTTGAATATGCCATTTCTCTCTGCTGTGGCAGACACAGCCTCGGTGGTGGTGATTTCTGTATTGAACCTTGACTAGTGAAGGCAGGTATCCAGGTGTGATGTTTGCACTCTGTTTTTACCAAATTGCTGGGTAAGCACTTTACAAGATCACAGAGTGTCCTCTATCTCCTGATCAGCATTTAGAGAACCTTGGCAACTGGGATGGAGCCATAGGAGGGGAGCAGGCTGCTATTTAAGTGGAGGAAAGTCACTCCATGGCTGATAAGCAGAGCGGTGATAAATCACCAACAGCCCTTCAGCCTTAGGAATTCACAGTGCAGCTCTGTCGTGAACCCCGTCAGCATCTGATGAACTTTTACTTTCACAGCATCATCTGAGGGCAGCAGTAGGGGAGAAGAAATGTCTGTGCATGGTCTGCACTGGATACCTGTCAGTGGTTTACAGATAATCT
This sequence comes from Daubentonia madagascariensis, assembly GCA_023783475.1. Lineage (NCBI taxonomy): Eukaryota > Metazoa > Chordata > Mammalia > Primates > Daubentoniidae > Daubentonia > Daubentonia madagascariensis. Next base: position 11,875,955 of record JAKFHU010000428.1, read on the forward strand.
ACAGACCACAGAGTATTTTGTTGACGTACTTGAGACCAGAAACACAGCAGCAGAAAATGTTAAGTTCAGAAGGCTCCTAGGAATAGGACTCGCCAGTCTACACAACAATATTTCCGCTTTAAGAAAGGCCAAAATATTGTCTGATAAACACCTTAGGGTTTAGATCTGCACAAAAGCCCTATACATGCATGTTGTTTTTGTTTTTTTAAAACGTAGTAACGCTACACCTGTTGACACGATAAAATACTAATGAAACTCCAGGAATGAACTGCAAAGCCCCTTCATCTGTGAGGGGAGGCAAGATTTGGGGAGAAAAAGGGTTGGTGAGCCAGTTCAGTTTCTAGTTATGCTCTGTTGGTACACATTGGAGTACATGAGGACCTCCAGGGTTGTGACGGTGTTGAGTGTCCCTAACAACCAGCATGGTGCCTGGCATATGGTAGTTATTCAATAAATGAAAGGCCAGATATGCTTTTTTGAGTTACATGCCTGACTAGTCTCATCGATGTCTGTTTTGGGTTAGCTTGCTGTGATTGATCAACAAATACACAGAATGATTATAAAGTCATGATATGGATGGATGTATAATATAAGGTTTATGGAATTAGGCTCTACTTAGCACATTACTGATTGCTACTATGGTTAAATGCTGTGTTTAGGACAATGAGGAACATGAAGAATGATGCATGGTCCCTGTCTTCAAAGAGTTTTTAATCTGGCTGGGGAGACAAGACTAAAAGACTTTCAACAACAGTTTATTTGCAGCAGTCTAAATGATACAGTGTTAAGTTGTCTGTCCTAGACTGTGGGGGCTATTACTTTCATTATCTGGTTTTATTCAACTTTAAACAGTTCATGGCATTAAGTAGAATCACAGAATGTCAGAGTGAAATGGGACCTCTCAGAAATCTTTGATACCTTTTAGTCCAATTCCTCATTTTTTTTTTCAGACGAGAACACTGAGAGGCTAAGTGACTTGGCCAAGATCACAAATCACCCAGGCAGCGATAACTTTCTCTGTGCTCCTGGGATTTTGGTTCCAAAGTATGCTGGAGCCCTAGGCTCATGCCAGCAGTTTGTTTTGTTTCTAAATGAGGTCTCTTTCTTTTGTGATAATAAATCCTCTATTGCATAAATTATAAGACTGATGCAATTTACACCACTGTAACTCCTTAGCAAATATGTTAAAGTTGGTTTCCACTGTGTGTCTGTATACGCTTTCTCTCTCTTTAAAAAAAAAAAAAACAGCCCTTTAGGATTATGCCCATAATCTGCACAGTGTAAGAAATACTGGAACTCACAAGATGCCATCTGATATCTAACAGTTAAGATTTCTTAAGCCCAAATCCACAGGCCTCTGCTGTTTGCAAGTACCAAGTCGCTCAATTGTCATAGCCACCCTAAGAGGCAGATGCTGAGGCTTAGAGAGTTTAAGTCACTTGTCGAAGGTCTCAGAGATAGCAAATGACAGAGTCACGCTATGAACCCAAGAAGTCAGCTGCAGAGCCTGTGCTCTTAACCACAGCTCCATATCACTTGTGTATTTTAAAGGCCAGACTCCTAGAGGTTGGCATGGTAGGTGTCCACCACACCTCTGAGCTACTGGAACATTACAACACCCATCCGAGGTCTTGGCTGCGTCCCCCAGCTAGACTCTGTGTCCAAGCATTCCCTCTTCAAATGCTCGCATCTTGTCAACAAGAGAGATACCCATGCTTGGCCTAGCTCAGGGCCTTGAGCCCATTGGGTGGAGCTCGTTGGGAATTTAAACATAAGGGCCATAACCCCTCAGTTCTCACATTTACCATGACTCTTTCTTTCTTTCTTGCAGTCAGATTCAGTAAAAAACCTGGAAGGATTGGATTAATGTGAAAATGTTACAAAAATGATAGAATTTGCATACCTTATAGAACTGGTTATTTGGTGAAAGGTTAATTTTAAGTGTTCCTCCCTTTCCTCAGCCCACATTTTTTAAAAAAGTAAAATAATAACAGAGAAAAGGGGAGCAACCTCCAGGATTTCAGTCCTGTCACCTGCTGACTCTCCTAGAGCAGCCGGCCTTGAATGAACCTCCACTGGCTGCGGAACGAACGTCAGAGTCTGTGACAACTAAGCCACCCGGGGGGGGGGGCTTCCGCTTTTATTAGGCCTTTGGAATTCAGCTTGGAAAACGGGCTGTTAAACAGTTGAGGCAGAATAGAGAGTGGGCCCCTGACTCCTAGGGTGGGATGGGGGCCTCTCTGAGCAGGAAGTGTTCTGATGTGCTGACAATGAGGAAACAGGCCGTGTTTTTGTTTATTTTCTCATAAAGTGCTGATGAACAAATGAGGAGTTGCATTAAGGGGCTCTGAGGGCAAGCTGTGAAGAGAGATTGGGGTTTATCAGCCTTTTAGCCTGGTTTCCTTTGGAAAGAATGCTTATGACATAGCCGGGCTTGTGCTTCCACCCCCTCATCCTGGCGCCCCTCGATAACTTTGCCTGAAACTGGTGTCAGCCCTTTTTGGCAAATGGGGAGAACATGGGAGTTACGGGTTCCTTAATAATAGAAGCAAATGGATGGGAGATAAAGACAATTTCTACACACCAAATAACTCCTGTTTTTTTTTTTTTTTTTGTGCTTATGCCTGATAGTTTTAAATTTCTGGGCTCCTTTAAAGAGACCCCTAGGAAGTTGGTGGAGTGGGTACTAGGAGAGGGATTCTTTTGGGAGGAATATTCATATCTCTGAATCTAAGACCTTACCTGACACAAAAACAGAGGAAAGTCAGAAAAATGAGGAAAGCATTGTCTGCAGCCATGAATAAATTTGTCCCTTGGAAGATAAAAATTCTTAAGCAACATGCCTAAAAAAAGTATAAGCTTTGAATTCTTTGTGGAGCAATGCATGGAATAAAGACATAAATGATCAAATGAATTAAAAAAATTAAATGATCCCAAGCTTAGTAATTATAGAGCAGGCATTATCACACCTCCCCAGTTGCAGTTACAGCAGCTTCAAAGTTTATTCCATCTTCCTCTGGGGGAGAGATGAGGTCTGTTTCCCCTGTGCTAGAGTTGACATCATGGGAGTAAGGCAATGCCTGTTAAAATAACTCACTAAAAATCAAGTTTGACCACTGTACTTCTGAGTCAAGGGATTTAAAATGTTTCACAGATGATAGCAATTTTAACCAAGGTGACCTAGAGTAATTCCAAGGAATAAAAAATAGCAATAAATAGTTCAGAATGGATTTGATCCAATACATAGGGCTTTCTCAGGCTTTTTTTATTTTTATACTTCTTATGATGCATGAATATACAATGAAAATAGTAATGGATTTTTGAAAGAGATTGGATTATATATTAGAAGGAGATGAAATATTTGATGTGAAACTCAACCTGCTCAGAAAAAAAGACTAGCATCAACTTTGCTCTTTCTGCTGTACATTTTAATAAGATGTGAGGATAAAGTGTCTGACAGCTGAAGCAGTTACTGTTAGATGCAAAAGATTAACATGGTCTAGTGAAGTCTTCAGCATGGTGCTCACTAAAGATGGACGATGCAAGTTGGTGGAGCCGTCCAGCAATATCGATAGAGAGCTATTTATTTCCTCTTGGAGTGGACAAGCTGATGGAATGCTACCATGGGGCAGTGAGTGCATGGGAATTAAATTTGCAAATGTTCAAGTTACTTTACTTCTCTGAGCCTCAGTTTTCCCACATGAGGGTGGGACTCTGAAGCCTGACTGCAGGAGTTGAGTCCCAGCTTTGTGAGTGACTTTTGGTCACTCCTTGAACCAGGTTACTACCCTTTCCTGTGCCTTAGTTTCCTCATCTGTACAATCGAGATGTAAACACCTAATAAATGCTTGGTAACTATTACTAGTAAACATCACACTTAGCCGGAATGGAGTTTTCTTTAGAACCTGCCTTGATTCAGTTTTTCTACCTATAAAATACACAGGGCAATGAAACATCATTTAAGACTAAAAAGTTCAACACTTCCTGGATGTAAGGTACAATTGAAGCAAAAAGCTGAGTTTATTATTAAATGTCATGTGTTACTTTGAAGCGCTCCCATAATATCAGTGGTCTAGACATCCTAGTAGTTTAACGTGAACTTCCAAAAAATAATAACATGCATGGCTTATAAAAATACCATAGAGGAAGGCCTGAGATCAAAGATACTATTTAAATGTGAAGCATTATTATTTTTATTTTTGGTATTACTCAGGCTTTCCTACATAAAAAGGAAAAAAATATGATTTTAGTGAAAAATGCCCCAGCTTTATTTTGATATGAGCTAACTACAGAAATAAAGGGTAGGATCAGTGTTATGAAAACTAAAATTACAATACTGTATTGTAAATATTATGACTCTGTTTGGAAAACTTCAACTTCAGCATCTTTAATATTTTTTCCCCATCAAATTGTTTAAAAACATTACAATGAAGGATGCCACATATAAAATTTTGGAGCTGAAAGTGCTGTGAGGGATCATTATTTCCGCATCCCTTGCTCTGCAGGTAGGGAAACTGAGGCCCAGAGAGAGACAGTGCCTTGCCCAGTTGGGTGATGTTGGAGCTCCACTAGAACTCAGGAAGGCCCTGGATGCCCAGCTCTGGCTCTCCAGTGAGTATTTATTTCTGCCTTTTGGGAAGCTGAGTATTTGTAGCAACATTCCTGCCTCCCCCATTTCCTTTCCCCAACTCTGCTTTTATCTCCTACCTTGATCTCGAGTCAGTTCTGGAGTCCTCCCTTAGAACTTCTCTGAGCCTCACCCTCCTCCTCTGTGTAAACCAAGGTTATTATAGCCTGGTTTGCAGAGTGGTTGTAAGGGCTAAGTGAAATAACGTTTGGGAAGTACCTGGCAGATGGTGAGCTCTCAATAAGTACTGTTGTTAAAAATACTGTTTTGGGGAAAAATATTTATATCTTTGGATGGGCAAAAAATTGTTTAAAAATATGTTTTTTGGGGTCTGGACTTACTATGAACATGGCAGGACTATGTATCATTCAGAGTTGGTGAACATTTAGTGCTTTTAGTTTATAGACTGGTTCTGCTAAGTAGTAGCCAAATATAGGGCAGATGAGGAATAGATTCTAAAAGCACATTTGAATAAAACCACTTGTTCCTCACTCTGGGGACAGGAAGCGTTTCTGAAGACGGCGTAGTGAGGACAGTAATGGTAATGATGTCAACAGCAGCTCCCTCTACCCGGGGGGTACTGTGGGACAGGCACTTGCTAAGCTCTTCCAAGGTTCCTCCCCTTAACTCACAGCCTCCTTATGAGGTAACTCCCTATTTTATTTATGAAAAGCTGTGGCTTAGAGAGATTTAGTAACTTGCATAAGGTAAATTACAGACCCAACCCTGACTTTCTGATTCCAAAGTCCCAACTTTTAACCACTATACAATTCAAGTTCTTATTCCCAAATTGTCAGTAGTCAAATTCCTCAAATATTAATAACTACTCAATTTCTACTTCGCTAGTGTAGGTTCAGTGGACTCACATCACCTGGTAGTTGCCCGTGCTGGTTCCTTTTCTCCTCTTGTGCCAGGGCATAGGTGTCCATGGCTGTTGAATTGGTTTCCTAGGGCTGCAGTAACAAATTACCACTAACTGGGGGGTTTAAAACAACAGAAATTTATTCTCTGACAGCTCTGGAGGCTAGAAGCCTGAAACCAAGGTCTTGGCAGGGCCAGGTGCCTTCTGAAGGCTCTCAGGAAGAATCCTTTCCTGCCTCTTCCTAGCTTCTGATGTTTGCCGTCAATCCTGGGTGTTCCTTCACTTGTAGGTGCATCACTCTATTTGCTGTCTCCATCTTCACGTGGCTTCTTCCCTGTGTGCATGTCTGTGTTCGAATCTCGTTCTCCCTGCTCTTGTAAAGATCCCAGTCACTGGATTTAGGGCCCACCCTAATCTAGTATGACACCTTAACTACTTACATCTGCAAAGACCCTATTTCCCGTTTCCAAATAAGGTCACATTCTGAGGTTCTGAATGGATGTGAATTTTGGGGGGATGCTATTCAACTGTTATCCCTGGGAAGAATTTTACCTGAGTGAGAATTTACTCCAGAAAGGACATATTTTAGCCTTCCCCAGGGCACTGTGGCTAGACACAGGCAAAACATAAGATAGTTTTTACTTTAAAACTCTTATTATTTCTATGATCAGGTATTTTCTGTTGCAAATTGCAATGACACATAGTCAGTCTTGAATCCATTTCATGAGCTTTTGGAAATTTTAATGGGCTGCAAGCAACATCTAATTTTTCAGAAGAAATAATGCAACAGCTCTTCCTGAAGCAGCCCTAGAGAGCTCACAGCCAGGAACCCCTCCAAGGAGTGTACCTTGAAATGTTCCAAGGTCACGTCTCCTTCCTTCAGAGACAGGCCCTGGAAAGTGGAACCCCTTGTCGGGAAGCCATTTATCTGTTTCATTGCTGGTGGGAGTGAAGAGCAACAAAACAATGTCATCCGAGGCCGCTTCACAGTTGTGACAGGTGTCAAGGAAAACCTAACTGGTCCTACATTTATTTACCAGAACTGCCAATAAGATTTGTGCCCACGCAAACACTCACAAATATGTGTCATATTTACGTCACAGCTCTAGTGGAATCGGGAAGAAAAATCACACATTCTTAAGCTGGCTTTTTGAGGATACTTTCGTGTTTAAAGTAAATTATTCATTTGCCAACGATGGCTTTGTCTCTGGGCTCCAGTCCTGTGGGTCTTTTTAGCATCCCTGGAAGATGCCAAGCTAATTTCTGCCTCAGGGCCTTAGTATCTGCAGCTCCCTCTGCGTCAAAATATTCTTCCCCCAAATCTTCCAGAGACCAGTGCATTCCTGTCACTCATATCTACACTCACAGAGGTCTTCCCTGACCGTCCCAGAATCTGTCTACGTCACCCTGTTTTATTTTCATTATAGCATAATCTTAACCTGATTTTTAATTATTATTATTTTGTCTAATTGTTTATATATTTGTCCTTTCCACCCTCTATCAACAATATAAGCTCCATGAGATCTGAGATCTCATTTTGTTCATTGCCATATCCCTAGCACCTAGAGCAGTGCCTGGCACATAGTAGGTGCTCAATTAGTATCTGGTGAATGAATGAATTCACAATTGAGTGAATAAGTGAACTTTTACCCTTCCTTCAGTTCAATCTTATTTCCTCTGGGAGGACTTCCCTGCCCTCTTTGACTAGGTTATATACCTCTGTTAAAGGCATCATATACTTTCCTTTTATAATGTTTATCACAGTTATTATATAATCTCACATTTATTTGTATGTAATGTCTGTTTCTACACTAAATTGAAAGCTTCACTATGGCACGAACCACTTACCAACGTACTCCTAACACCCAATGCAGTGCCTCAAAAATTGTTTGTAGATTGAGGAATAAAGCCAGGTGAGTCATTAACACCAAAGTTCTGTCATTAACACTGTTGGTAACTAGCAGGTTCCAGCCACAGGGCTGGGCTTCAGGTGTAGAATTCCTGTTCCTGGGGTGTTGAAGGGTGAGGAGTTGGCAAAAGCAGAGTGGGATAGGCAATCAGACATTGGGAGCAAGACTAATACTCAATTTTAGGACTTGGTTACATGGAGGGGGCTGTGTTTTGGGAATAAGATCAAGATCCAGTAATTGGTCCACAGCAAGTTTTATTTGATGCTGAGTGAATGAGTCTAAGTCACTGCCCTTAACAGCTTCCTTTCCACCTGTGCACTTGGTCAAAGACTCTATCAGCAGCTGTGTCTGCGATTCCATGGCTCAGGGACTTCCTCCAGGTTCCCCTTTCCATTCTTTACTTTGAACCCTATTGTTTTGGTTTGGTTTCCCTGATTCCTTCCTGTTTCCTTGAATGTGGATTTTCCCTCTTTGCCTATTCCCTTTGGGTTGATAACTGGGTTGCTTGGCTTGCCTCGCTCCATCTTGGACCTTTAACAATACGCTGTTTAGCCCTTGCCTGATCCTTCCCTACCCTCTCCCTGTGCCTAGCCTGGGCCCTGGAGATTCCAGCTGGGCTGGGAGTAGCCTGTGTCCAGTGGCCTGGCCTCCTGCTTGCTTTGGAGGAGAGACTGGACACTGAGTTCTCTTGAATGGAGCTCCTGGAGTCTCTTTAGTCTAAGATTAGGATTAAATGTAGCATGGATCTGGGACTATAGGAGAACATGATACCACATTGTCCTCCTGTGCTCATGGAAGGCATCATTAACTGACCATTATCAAAATTTAAGAGTTTTTTCTTTAGAGTCTTTAGGGTTTTCTAGATATAAGATCATATCATCAATGAACAGGAAAAGACTTCCTTTTTTCCATTTTGGATGCCTTTTATTTCTTTCTCTTACCTGACTGCAGTGGCAAAGACTTCTAGTGCTATGTTGAATAAGAGTGGTGAAAGTGGGCAGCCTTGTCTTGTTCCAGTTCTTAAGGGGAATGCTTTTGACTTTCCCCCATTAAGTACAATGTTGCTGGTGGGTTTGTTGTATATGGCTTTTCTTATTTTGAGATATCTTCCTTCTATGCCTAGTTTGTTGAGGTAGACTAAGTTTCATACTTGAAGCCAATTTGCTTATCTTATTTCTGTACTTCTGCTATAAGACCATAGTGGACATCTGTTTTTTTGCAATTTCAGCATCCATTCCATGTTCTTTTGGTAACAGCCTTATGATTTTTTTTTGGGGGGGGGAATCTCTCCTCCATTCTCAGTCCATGTTCAGGGGAGGCCATATAACCTCAGATTGGCTGATGAGTACATCACATTCCTTGGACCACAGGGAAATGGTTCAGGAATGGGCATGTTACCCTGTCAGAACCAATTGGACTTAATTCTTTTTTTATTTTCTTTTAATCTATTGGGAAGGAAGTGTCTGTATTTCTGCTGGAGTTGTTGAGGACATTGGCTATAATTCTGGAGTTGTTGACAGCCATCTTGACATTATCAGGAGAGCCTGAAAATGGAGTAAACACAAAGAAAAGTAGGCTGAAATTTCATGAAATAGGAAGTTCTGAAGATTCCAAATGATCTAGCTGTATGTGTAGTTGGTTACTCATGGATTTCAGTTTCATGAACTCCCAAACTTTCTGTTTTGAGGAAGCCATTCGAATTGGATGTTATCATCTGAAGCTGGAGTCCTGATATAAAGGCACTTATCTTTCCCCCTTCAGTTGCCTGAACAGGAAAAATAGAATCTTCTGAATTGTAAGTCTCATGAGAACAGGAATATTGTCTGCTGTCATGTCACCTTGATTAGTGCCTTTAGTAGGTGCTCAATAAATATTTGTTACAATAATAACACTGATGAGGCTCATTAGACAGCTCTGTTTTAAAAATACTATTTTTTCTTATTATGGTAGTAAATATTTGTTATAAGAACTTTACAAAAAAAGATAGACGAAAAAGAAATAACTATCACTTATTACCTTACCCTTCAGAGATAATCATGGTTAACTTTAGTGTATGGTATAGCTTTCAATTATATGTCACATATATATTTAAAAATGATATTGTATTTCATATGTTTTGCTCTCAAATTTTTTACTTAATATATAATGAACCAATTTTGAAATCACTACATAGTGTTTGCAGTGATTTTAAAATTGGTTCATTATATATCAATTGAAAAATTAATGCTTTTAAATGGCTATATGGTGTTTCATTGTATGGATGAGCCAAAAGTTATTCAAGAAATCTGAATTATGGAGAATTTGGTCACTTCCAATTGTCAATAATATAAACAAGCCCAGTGTTTACAAATATCAATGATTATTTCCTTAGAATCACTTTCTAGAAATGAAATTATTGATCCAAAGAATATGAACAGTTTTAAGACTTTTGAAACCAAATGGCTTTTTACCCTCATTAACTTGAGTACTAAAAGGTTTTTAAAATCTTTGTAAAATTGATAGGTAAATTATTTTATCTTTTCATTTATTTTTCTTTGTTGTTAGTGAGATTGAAGATTTTTAAAAAATAATATGGGTCATTGGTATCCCTCTCTTATAATTTCTAGAACAGTTCTTTACTTAATTATCTGTTTCTAAGAACATTTATTGTATCTTGTATTTGAAGATGCTGCTCCAGGCTTATAGCTTCTGGAGTGACTGTTTTCCTGACAGGGAGTGGGCATTTGGCCCTTCTTTTAATAGTTGTGGCAGCTTTTCAGAAAACCAATCATTGTACACCCTGCCTTTTAGTTCTCTGAACTACAAAAACAGTTTAGGTCCCATCGTCATACTCATTTGTATGCTTATACTGACAGTTCTCCTTGATTCAATTACTTTAAAAGGTCTTTTTGCTTATTCCAGACCATCAATGTCAGTAGTAGCATCATTAGAAGTTTCTATCTCACTAGTTCAAACCATCATCCCCTTTCACCAGATTATTGCAAAAGTATCCCAAATGGTCCTCTTCTTTACTCTCCTCCCTGGTCTAATCTATTCTCTACCTTCTCACCTGGGACACAAACAATCAACCAATCAAAAAAGTCATAGCTTGGATCATATTACTGCTCATAAACCTTCAATGACTCCATGTTACTCACTGAACACAGTCTGAGCTTCTTGGTTACTGTGTTCATGGCCTTTCAGGATTTGGTCCCAGCTCATCCTTCCATTCCAATTTTGTATTACTCTCATAATTCATGAATCTTACCCATTCACCAAACTGAATGGCCTCTATGCCTTTGTTCATATTACTCTTTTCTTCTTTGAATGCCCTTCATCCTCATCTCTGCTTGTCAAAACCTTTGCAGACACAGTCCATATGCCTTCCCCTTGATGAAGTCATCCCCACTCCCCCGGCTTGGAGAGTCTCTCCCTCTTGTGTGCATCAAACATGTATTACATATAAATCTTAGGGAACTTATCTCCCCCTGTTGTCTCCTGTGCTTATTTTTATAGATGAATTGTCTTCCTTAACAAGAGGGAGAACACTCATCTAAATATATAATTATAACTCTGAAAGGTTTGGGGGAAAAATCAGTCAAAATATTTAAGAGGCCTATGTTTTTCTTTTCCTCACATTGTGGATCTCGTCCCTGACATTTCCTGTGCTTGTATGTCAGCATCCATCTTAACCCAGTAACTCAATTGTTTCTGAGGCTCTGATTGCCCCTGATTTTAATCCTGAAATTTGCACAGGTTTTCTAAAATGCACTTCAGGATTCCACTTTGTTTTTCTTCTGTGTTTAGGAGGAAGAGAGGCAGGGAGTTGGTAAACACAGCCTGGAGAGCTTCCCCAAACAGGCAGCCAGATACTTTGATCATTAGTTATGTTAAGCGTCTTCCTTTCTGCTGCCCCATGAGGATCTATTTTCCAGGCCTGTTTGGAGGAAGCAGGAGTGGCCACTCCCCCATAATCAGGGAGCCCTGAGCAGTTTTATAGGATGTTTGTTTCTTGTGAATTTAATTACTTATACTCAAAATTCCACACTCTAGAATAGGAGTTACCCTTTCCCTGTTCCACTCAGCTTAGGTAACTGGGCAGAGGGACTAAGCTTCCAATCTATGGCCTGTACAGTTGAGAATCCCCTGCAGCCCAGATCTTAACAAGGTCATGATTTCACTTGGCATTGTCCTTTTGGAAATCTTCTCCTAGATCATGCCAATTTTAAGATGGCTAAAACAAATGTTACTAAAAGCATCACAATATGTTGACACAATAAGGAAGATGAAGGCATTCTATTTCTCCAACCTTCCCCTCAACCTCCTTTTTTGCTCACCAGGGTTCTCACCACCAAGGTATAGTGAATGGTTGAAAACAAGTTTCTTTTCTTTCATGGTTTTAAAAATGTTTGGCTCTAGCAGGGGAAGGCTTAGCTTAAGTTGAGCTCCAAGCGCCTTGGCTTGGCAGGAATCACCAGAGGTCACAAGAAGTGTGCTTAGGAGCCAAGCAACAGAGCCAACCTCCAAGTGGAAGATTCCATGGCCCATCAACCCTCACAGAGGAATATCTATAGTCTCTACTCTCCACTGCCCACCCATCATGGTCTCTTCAATGGTCTCCACCACCTTCTCTGACTCCTTCTTTCTGTCCATCCCTGGTAGGCACCAGCATTTCTCCTGAGTCTGCTGCATCAGTGTCTGGTACTATAATCCTGACCTGCTGTGGGAAAACCCTGAGCCCTGCACACAAAAAATCTTGGTCTGAGAGTAGCTGCTGACTGGGCTTCAGGTCCAGGCAGGGGCTGGAGCAAATGTTTGTTAAGCACCTCCTATGTGCTAGACACTGAGCAAACTGGGGCAAGGGTAACCACAGTACAAGGTGGAGGCAAAAGGAGGGGAAAACAGCTTCATTTCATTAAATGTTTAAGGGGCCCAGTGTGATATCAGCAAAATAGCAAAAAAGGAGGCTCTTGACTTTTCCTCCATGGAACGAATGTCTATTCCTGAATTCATTCCCACTGAGAGAAAATCAGAGACTAGTTGAGAGACTCCTGTTCACCAGGCAATATCCATATCTAATCAGGAGGGAAAAGGGAAATCTGAGGCACATTCAGAAATGGACCCACTCCTGGGGACTTTGTCATAAAAATGAAAAATGAATCCCCACACCCAGCTTCTTTCTGTAGCAGGGAGGGTTTGAACCTCACATAGAGCACCCTAACTCTAAGATGCCCCATGGTTTGGCTCTTAATTCACCAACTCTGGGAGCAGAGGGGATTAGGCATACACAGGTCTCATAGACCACAGGAAAAAAGCAGTGGTTTTATATGGGCACACAGGCACTTACAGGGGCTTCATTCCCCTGGAGTAGTGCTGAGAAGCAGCTTGGAAACACAGTCCACTGTCTCTCTTTGGAACGGATTTATGACACACTCTTCCAGTGGCTACTTGAGGCCTGGGATTCTAATTAACCTGCACTGGGGAGTTAAAGGGGAAGATAATTGTTATTGGTGGTTATACTTTAGCAGTCTGAGAAGCAGATCTGTACTCCCCAAGTTTTCTCCCCTGGCTCACCCTGTGATAACTCCAGGTCTATTAAGCCCTCCTGAAAGGCATTTGTCCACCCATTGAGCAGCCCAACTTTTACAGCTTTCACCCCAGGGACTGCATCCTAAACCTCCTAGCTGTGAGAGCTGAGGGGACTGGGCATGTATAGGTCTTCCTAGATCACAGAACAAAAAGGTAGTTTTTAAATAGGTGTGCAAGTACTTTCAAGGGCTACACCCTCTGAGAATACTACAGAGATAGGGCTTAAGATGTGAAGCTCCCTGTGTCTCCCCAGAAGGGGTTTACAGCATACTCTTCCAGTGGATGCTTATGCCTGGCTTCTAAATAACTTGCACTGGGGCCTTACAGGAGTGGTCAACAAGTAATCGTCAGGCAGCCTGAGCAGCAGCTCAGCACTTCCTGAGCCTTTCCCCCCAGTTCAGTCTAGCAATAACCCCAGGAACCAATTTCTCCTGGAAGGTGTTTGTCCATGCACCAAGTGCCCCAACTTTTACAGCATACACCCAAGGGACTGCATCCCAAACCTTCCAGCTCTGGGAGGACCAGGCATATGTGTAAGTCTGTCTAGATCACAGAACAAAGAGGTGGTTTTAAATAGGTATAAACATTTCTTGGGCTACACCCCTTGAGAGCAATGCAGAAGAGAGGCTGAAATGCTCAGCTCCTATTTTCTCTCCAGAAGAGGTTTCTGCATATTCTTCCAGTGCCTACTTGTCAGCCTTGCCTCTAACTAACTTGCAGCAGAGAGCTAATAGGGCAGACAAACAGCAGCTCTCAGGCAGTCTGAGTAGGAACTCAGCACCTCCTGAGCCTTTCCTCTGGCTCACTCCAGTGATAAATCCAGGTGTACCTATTCTTCCTGGAAGAAGTCTGTCCACACATCAAGTGCCACAACTTCTATAGCTCTCACCCAAGGGACTTTGTCTTAACAACCTAGCTCTATAAGTTCATGGGGCTTTACAGTCCTGACTCTTCCTAGACCACAAAAACAAAGAGGTAGACATACAACAGGCTCACTTACAGAAGCTATCTCCTCAGAGTCAGAGGTACAGCCTGAAAGCAAATACAAGCATTTGCCAGAGACTTTCCCTGACTTAGTGTAGTGAGAGTGGGAGAATAACACCCACACTCAGCTTCAGTGTGAAGACAGAAGGAACTGGAACACACATTCAACACCTCAACCTTTCCAGCTCCATCTACAGGGTCTGGCTTCTATCTTAATGGTCACAGGGTACTGATAGTATGTGGCAATTCTAATCTCCAGGGGGCCACCAAAAACAGAGATAGCAGTCTGGACAAACACAAAGATTTAAGAAGCACCTTAAAATCTCTGGCTGAATTGGTGAGATCCTTCTCCTGCACAAGGCCAGTCTGACAAGACTAGGAAAGGTGGTTGTTTTATCTAATGAGCAGAAAGCAACACACAGGATCAAGAAAAATGAAGAAACAGGAAACTATATTCAAATAAAAGAACAAGATAAATCTAGAGAAACTGACCCAAGTGAATTGGAGATATGTGATATACTTAATAAAAAATCCAAAACAATAATCATAAAGACTCTCACTGAGATCAAAAGAATAATACAAGCACAAACTGAGAAAGAGAAGAAAGTATAAAAGAGTACCAAACAGAAATCATATAGCTAAAGAATTCTATAACTGGACTGAAAAATTCAATAAAGAGTTCAACAGCAGACTAGATCAAGCAGAAGAAAAGATCAGTGAACTCAAAGACAGGTCACTGGAAATCATTAAATCTGAGGAGCAAAATAAAAACAGTATGAAAAGGAGTGAAGATAACTTAAGAGACTTATCATACACTATAAAGCCGAACAACTTATGAATTATCAGTGTGCCAGAAGGAAAAGAGAGAGAAAGGGACAGAAATATATTCAAAGAAATAATGGCAGAGAACTTCCCAAGCCTGGGGAAAGAAATAGAAATCTAGATCAAGGAAGCCCAAATAAAACCAAATAAGATGAATCCAAAAAGGCCCACACCAAGACACACCATAATCAAATTGTCAAAAGTTAAAGAAAGAGAAAGTGTTGAAAGCAGCAAAGGAAAGGGAAATTGTCATATATAAGGGAAACTTCAAACTATCAGCAGATTTCTCAGTAGTAACTCTGTAGGCCAGAAAGGCGTGGAATGATACATTCAAAATCCTGAAAGAAAAAAAAACTGCCAACAAAGAATACTATACTCAGCAATGCTGTTTTTCCAAAAAAGAATAGGCGATAAGGGCTTTATCAGATAAACAAAAGCTGAGAGAGTTTATCACCACTAGAACTGCCTTATAAGAAGTGCTAAAGGGAGTTCTTCAAGATGAAGGAAGAGGACACTAATTACTTACATAACAACATATGAAAGTATAAAACTCACTGGTAAAAATCAGGACATTGTCAAATCCAAAGCACTCTAATACTGTAATGGAGGTGGGTAAATAATTATATCTATCGTATAAAGATTAATAGACAAAAGTATGAAAAACAACTAAAGGTACAAAAATTTGTTAAGGGATATAAATTATATAAAGATATGAAGTGTGATGTCAAAAACATAAAATGTGAAAGGAGGGGAGTAAAAGTGTAGTTTGCATATGCAATAAAAATTAAGTTGTTATCAACTTAAAATATCCTATTATAAGTATAAGATGTTTATGTAAGCCTAAGGTAACCACAAAGCAAAAACCTATAATAGATACACAAAAGATAAAAGGATAAGATCCAAATCATACCACTACAGAAAGCCATCAAACCACAAAGGAAGAAAACAAGAGGAGGAAAGGAGCAAAGGATGTACAAAACAACCAGAAAACAGTTAGCAAAATAGCTCTAAAAAGTTCTCACCTATCAATAATTACTCTGAATGTAAATTGACTAACTTCTCCAATCAAAGGGCATAGAGTAACTGAATGGATTAAAAAAAATAAGACCCCACAATATGCTGCTTATAAGAGACTCACCTCACCTTAAAGGACACTCATAAACTCAAAGTGAAGGGATGGAAAAAGATATTCCATGCAAATAAAAACCAAAAAAGAGCAGAGGTAGCCATATTTATTTCAGGCAAAATAGATTTTAGGTCAAAAATTGTAAAAAGAGACAAAGAAGGTCATTATATTGTGATAAAGGGGTCAATTCACCAAGAGGACATAACACTTGTAAATATATATGCACCCAACATCTGAGCATCTAAATATATAAAGCAAACATTAAGAGATCTGAAGGGAGACATAGACTGCAATACACTAATAGGGTATTTAATACCTCACTTCCAACAATAGACAGATTATCAAGACAGAAAATCAATAAGGAAACAGTGGACTTGAACTACACTTAAGACCAAATGGACCTAACAGACATTACTGAACATTCCGTCCAACAGTAACAGAATACACATTTATCTCCAGTGCTCATGGGACATTCTCCAGGATAAATCCTATGTTAGGCCACAAAAGAAGTCTTAACAAATTTTAAAATGTTAAAATCATATGAAGCATCTTTTCCAAACACAATGGTATAAAACTAGAAATAATAACAAGAAGAATCAGGAAAATTAACAAATATGTGGATATTAAACGATATGCTCCTGAACAACTTTTGGGTCAAAGAAGAAATTAAAAAGGGAAATTAAAAAATACCTTGAGACAATAAAAAATGGTAACACAACATACCAAAATTTATGGAATGAATCAAAAACTGTTATAAGAGGGAAGTTCACAGCACTAAATGCCTGTGTTAAAAAAGAAGAAAGATCTCAAACAACCTAATGTTACATGTCATGGAACTAGTGAAGGAAGAAACAACTAAGCCCAAAGTTAGCAGAAGAAAAAAATAACAAAGATCAGAGCAGAAATATGAAATAGAGATTAGAAAAACAGTACAAAAAATCAATGAAATTAAGATAACCTGATTTTTTTAAAAGATTGGTTTTTTGAAAATTTGGATATTTTAAAAAGATAAACAAAATTGACGAACTCTTAGGTAGACTAAGAAAAAAAAGAGAGAAGACTCAAATAAAATCAGAAATGAAAGAGGAGACATTACAACTGATACCACTGAAATACAAGGATTGTAACAGACTACCATGAAAAATTACATGCAAACAAATTAGACAATCTAGCAGATACGAAAAAATTTCTTGAAACATATAACCTGCCAAGACTGAATCATGAAGAAATCAGAAATCTGAACAGATCAATAACAATCAAGGAGCTTGAATTAGTAACTAAGGTTCTCATCAAGAAAAAGCCCAGGACCAAATGACTTCATGATTGATTTTTACCAAACATTTAAAGAACTAATACAAATCCTTCTCAAACTCTTCAAAAAATTGAAGAGAAAGGAATACTTCCAAACTCATTTTATAAAGCTAGCATTACCTTTATACCAAAGCCAGAAAAAGACACTACCAGAAAAGAAAACTATAGGCCAATATTTCTGATGAACATAGATACGAAAATCCTCAACAAAATACTAGCAAACCATATTCAACATTAAAAGAATCATTCACCATGACCAAGTGGGATTTAACCCTGGCATG
Organism: Daubentonia madagascariensis; assembly: GCA_023783475.1. Taxonomy (NCBI): domain Eukaryota; kingdom Metazoa; phylum Chordata; class Mammalia; order Primates; family Daubentoniidae; genus Daubentonia; species Daubentonia madagascariensis. Next base: position 11,893,446 of record JAKFHU010000428.1, read on the forward strand.
CAAGGATGGTTCAACATATGCAAATCAATAAATGTGATCTACCATATTAACAAAATGAAAGACAAAAATCATATGATCATCTCAACAGATGCAGAAAAAACATTTAACAAAACTCAACATCCTTTCATGGTAAAAACTCTCAACAAATTAGGTATAGAAGGAATGTTCCTCAAAACAATAGAGAAAGGCCATGTATGACAAGCCCACAGCTAGCGTCATATTCAATGGTGAAAAGTTAAAGACTTTTTCTCTAAGATCAGGAGCAAGACAAGGATGCCAACTCTCACTACTTCTGTTCAACATAGTAGTAGAAGTCCTAGCCAGAGAAATTAGGTAAGAAAAAGAAATAAAATGCATCTAAATAGGAAAGGACAAGTGAAATTGTGTGTTTGCTGTTGATAGGATCTTATATATAGAAAACCCTATAGATTCCACCAAAAAACTGTTAGAATTGATCAATAAATTCAGTAAAGTTGCAAGACATAATCAACTTATAAAAATCAGTAGTGTTTCTATACACTAACAATGTACTATCTGAAAAAGATATTAAGAAAACAATCCTACTTATAATAGCATAAAAAATAATTAGAGGTAAATTTAACCAAGGAGGTAAAAGATGTGTATACCAAAAAACTATAAAACACCGATGAAAGAAATTGAAGATGACTCAAATAAACAGAAAGATATCCCTTCTTTATGGATTTAGAAAATTAATTTTGTTAAAATGTCCATACTACCCAAAGTCATCTACAGATTCAATGCATTCCATATCAAAATTCCAATGTCATTCTTTGCAGAAATAGAAACAACAATTTTAAAATTTGTTGGAAACCACAAAAGACCCCAAACAGCCAAAACAATCTTGAGCAAAAAGAACAAAGCTGGAGGCATCACACTGCTGGATTTTGAGACATATTACAAGGCCAAAGTTATCAAAACAGCATGGTGCTGGCATAAAAACAGACACATCAACTAATGAAAAGGACAGAAAGCCCAAAAATAAACCCACACAAAGGGGACAAATGTACCAAGAACACACAATGGGGAAAGTACAGTCTCTTCAAGAAATGATGTTGGGAAAATTGGATATTTACATGCAGAAGAATAAAAATGGACTGTTATTTCACCCCTTATACAAGAATCAACTCAAAATGGATTAAATACTTAAATGTAAGATGTGAAGCTGTAAAAATACTAGAAGAAAACAGAGGAAAATCTCCATGGTATAATATGGGAAGAGACTTCTTGGATATGACCCCAAAAGCACAGGCAACAAAAGCAAAAACAGACAAATGAGATTACATCAAACTAAAAAGCTTCTGCACAGCAAAGGACACAATCAACAGAGTGAAGAGACAACCCACAGATTGGGAGAAAATATTTACAAATCATACATTGAATAAGGAAGGGGCCAATATCCAAAATATACAAGGAACACAAACTGCTCAATAACAAGAAAACAAATAACACTATTAAAAAATGGGCAAATGATGTCAATGGCCATTTCTCAAAAGAAGGCATACAAATGGCCAACAGATATATGAAAAAATATTCTTCTCCAATCATCAGAGAAATGCAAACTAAAACCACAATGAGATAACATCTCACACCTATTAGACTGGCTGTCTACACACACACACACACTGGAATACTATTTAGCCTTGAAAAAGTAGGAAAACCTGCCATTTGCAACAACATGGATGGACCTAGAGAACATTCTGCTAAGTGAAATAAGCCAGGAACAGAGAGAAAAATACTGCACGATCTCACTCATACGTGGAATCTAAAGAAGTTGAACTCATAGAAGTGGAGAGTAGAATAGTGGTTCCCAGAGGCTGGGGCCGGCGGGAGGGATGTATGGGGGAGGCATGAACGGCGAAATGAGAGATGTCAGTCAAAGGACACAAAGTTTCAGTTAGACAGGAGGAAAGACACAGCATGGTGACTATAGTTAATAATAATGTATTGTGTATTTCAAAATAGTTAAAAGAATGGATTTTAAGTGTTCTCACCACAAAGAAACAATAAGTATTTGAAGTGGTTTATATATTTATTAGTTTGATTTGATCATTCCACAATGTATACTTGTATTAAAACATGACATTATACCCCACAAATATACACAATTACTATTTGTTAATTAAAAATCACGTAAAACTTTAAAAAAAGAGGAAAAAATAGTTAAGGGACTCAATCATAAGGATGTGCCATCATCTTCACCAGAAGAGGCCTTTCCCTTATTTTGAGCAAAAATGTGTATTGCCAGTTAAATTCATCTAATTTCTCTCTCAGCTCAGAAGGGGCTGAGACAAGTTTTCCAATTCATGGACTTTTGGGTGACTCACTCCGTTGATTAAGAAGCTGCTGATGGGTCACTGACTACCTTAGGGCATTCATGCATTCATTATTTACTGATTTCCCATTCGGTGCAAGATCCTGGGCTCACTGCTGTGAAGGAAACAAATAGGAATAATAAATTTCTGATTTCTGATCCATTCTTTCAAGGAGCTTCTGGACCAGTAGCAAAAACATACATAGAAACAACCAACCATTATATTATAGAAACGCATAGAAAAAATAGGTATTTGTTGACAGTATATAGTACAATAGAAACCCAGAAAAGGAATAATTAATTCTACTTGGGGATCTCTGAGGCGGTTTTATAGAGAGGTGAAACTTAATTTGGAATCTCTGAGGTGGTTTTTCTAATGAGGTGAAACTTAATTTGGGTTAATAAACATGATACTGAAACTTGAAAATGCATGGCATATTTAGCTAATGTTTGGTTGAGGTTGGAATGTGAGGTTTATGGATGGATTTAAGGTGTTGAGGTAGAAAAGGTAAGCTGGTGTTGGACTTTGGAAGATCTTGAACACTATACCAAGGACATTGAAGCTTAATTCTGCAGGCAAGAAAGAGTCATTGAAGTTTTCTGACAAAGGCAGCAGCCTGAACAAGTCGTGTTTTACCAACATCATTCTGGCAACAGTGTAAAGAATGGGCAAAGGCAAGAAGTCGGGGGCATAGAAACCAGGTAAGAAGCTTATCCAAACAAGAGATAAGGAGAGCCTAAACTTGGGCAATAAAAGGGACTCAAGACTATTTTATCAAATCCTGAGCCACCGAGAATTTTTTTTTTTTGCTAAATTTGGGGAGAGTCCAATTGCAGTGTAATCCCTTCTCTACACTTTAAAACATGTGACTGTGCAGATTCACTGTCTATATGGGTAGGAGCCAAGTGTCATAAACATGCATGTTGTAGAAAAGAAAAAAACTATTTTATCAACCTAGTCAATTCTTTCCTTTAGTTTAAAAAAGTTTGATTTCCAGAAACACTTGAAGAATAAGAGCTATAATTTAATTTTTAAAAAGCAGACATAAAGAGGGCCATTCTAAACTCTATGTTAGGCCATTAGTATCAATGATGTATTTATGGAACAGCTAGAATTTGTGATGCTTGTCTGGTGTATACATGGAAGGGAAAAAAGACCTAACACGCCACAGTTAAATTTGAAGAACCAGACATAGTCTCATAAGAAAACAACCAAGGATACCAAGCACAAGTGGTGTAGGAGGGTTGTTTTCCTCAGTTCATTTTATTTTTGTTTTGGTGAGAAGAACTCTCTTAGCTTTATTAATCCTGATGGTATCAACAACTCATGGCAGGAAGCCAAAGGCAGGAGATGAGGTTGGATATTTTTGGAGGTGCTTGATTGGAAGTTGACAGCTGCCATATCCTAGACTTTAAATCTTTGTTGTTATATAAAATTGAACATGAACATTCTTTAGCAATGTATACCATATTCAATTAAATTCAACTATTTTTTGTGGTGTATCTATCATGTACAAGCCACTGTCCTTGAGTACAAAGATGAACAAGAAATGCTCTTTGCTTTTTCCTACAAGTGGGAGAGCTGAGGCATTTACTTCCACATCTGCGTTTGATTAGAAACCTTCTTATTGTCATAGAGCTGATGAGATAAGGGTCACAAGGGTCAAGTGAAATGACGGTAGTGAGTTATTTTATTTGTATTCCTTTTTCTTTTGTTGTCAGAGACTTAGCTGAATTTTTGTTCTGATCACTCTGTAAAATTTATTTTCCTCATCTGAACTATAGGGGTAATAATTAATTACAAATGTGAATGTGCCCAGCCCAGGGCCCCTGGGACTCAATAAATTAGTTTTCATTTCCGTCCCTGCTGGATCTGATTCTTCAGCATCAGAACTTTACCCGTCTCTCAGATGCGTGTATTATTTCTCCTGAGGCCCCATGGTGCTGTTTCTTTTTTCCTTTTTCTTTGGTGTCTCTTTCTCCTCCCCTCTGATGGTTTCTTTTCCGCTCATTCCTTCCTCAGTGGTTTCCTGTGTATCCTTTGCTCTGCTTCTTGATGCTAAATGTCTGTCTTTTTTGATTCTAATAGGGAATTGAAGTTTCCACATTAAGTTTCCACATTCTGAGTCTAAACTTAAAAACAGGTGAATTTAATGTTTCATATTAATTTCAAGAAATCACATGGTGGTGTCTTTTACTTTATTTAGCTTCGTCATCTCCCATTCTTCAAGGAAAGGTAACCTAGGGAAAAAGGTCTGTTCCTGTGTCTGTTAGAGATAAGAATTGCCCTAGTAAGCTTCATAAATGGATTAATCTGTATTTCATTATTATTACAGATTGTTGTTCCAGATAATTGGCCAGGCCAGCTTTTTGCAACGTACCTCATGTCCATTTTGCACTGCACTCACACCCGGTACTCACAGGTACCCAGGTTTCAGATCAGTTATTCCGAGCAAAGTTGAGTTTGGGAATAAATGTTGGAAGGTAATCCCAATGAACTTGCATTACCTCTGCCTTCTGAAAGCACGTGTTTTCTAGTTTGGAGAGGTGGACTGATGTCAGTGGGATTTACAGTGGATCTCTGGAAATCTATGCCTATTTGTCTTGCTTTGCATGGAGGATAGTAGCATTCTTTTGTTCATTCATAACATGTGTCTACTTTGAGCCTGCTCTGTGCCAGGTACTGCACTAGGTGCTTTTTGTTGAATGTTATTTAATAGCATAACTCCGTTTTACAGATGAAGAAACAGGTTCAGAGAGGATAATGATGTTCCCATGAGAAGTTCTCTCAGACTGAAGCCCAACTCTGTATGACTTTTATGCCTCCTCCCATTTTTGAGCACCTACTGTGTGCTAGCCTCTATGCTAGGCATGTTCATGCTTAATTTACATAGTGACAAGTAGAAATAAAGATTATTAACCCATTTTACAGAGAAGGGCCCTGGAATAAGGACTTGAACTTAAATATTGAAGAGAATAGTTTTGAGAAGGAATGGAAGGTAACATTAGGAAGGCAGAATGGGGGTCAGGTTTTAGAAGGACTTGAGTGCTAAGTGGAGGAGTATAGACTTTATTTGAGGGGTAATCGTGAACCCTGGAGTTTTTTTGTTTTTATTTCCAGTTTTATCCCTGTAAGAGAAATCATATTCCCCAGACTTTTAAAGCTTAAAAGTTATAAAATCAAGTGAATATGTGAAAATGCATTCAGTTTTTCACCGAAAGGGAACTTCTTAAAGGCGTCACTGCATTAAATCATAATAAAACAAAAAACATTATTTTGATGAGATTTATCAATGAAATAAATGAGAAGCTGGTTGTATGGATTTGTGAAAATTAAAGTCACAGCAAAAAAATAAAACGTTAGGGAAAAAACAAAAGAAATAAATGAGGAATAAGGAAAATAAATCTGTTCCAAAGAAGGGCCCCACTTAGGGAGGAGTCACTAGATCCAAGGTCAAAGATATCTATAAACACATAGCTGTAAAATGATGGAGAAGCCTTATATAATTAGGATTTTACTCTAATCTGAAGACATTCTCATTGATTTGGACACAGTATATTCTAAATTCATCGAAGTTAGAATATACTGTTCTGATTATCTATGCAAAAAGATTGCCAAATAATTTAATAGTCTAAACAAGATGTGAAGATATTTAAAGTGCTTGGGAGCACAAATCATAATTGAATACCTCCATGTGTTTCAGACATTTTATATACAATTTATATACTACCTACAAATGATTTTTATTATCTGCTAAAACGGTTTCCTAAGAACATCTACTGAGGCTCATTTTATTAGTTTGGTTTTAGTATATATTTGAAAGTAAATTTACATATTTAAAATCTTTCAAAATATTCTTAATTAGTACAAAGTAGTAGGTTTTTATTCTTCAAATATATATGTGTACTTTTAGCACACTATACCAAATAAATCACGTAGGTTTCAAAAATTAAAGAAAGGTTATAAGAGCCAAGCACACTCATTTGAATAAATTGGCAAAGTCATTACTTGATTTTAGGCTTGCCACCTGCTTAATTTATTTGCAATTAGTATCTGTTGATTACAACTAGAAACTTCCTTTAATAATAGTGTTCAGAGTATTTTCAAAGATAAAGGATCAGAATCTTACTTCATTAAAGTCATTAAGCACAATTATATATTACATATGAAAATAGTTATTTTTAATTTGACATAAGAACTAGGGGATTATGTGACCCATGCTGAAAATATCATAAAGGAATAGTGTAGTATACACAGCTGACTTTAATATTTACTTTTTTTCTCTGTAAAACTTTATATATATAGTGTGGAAAAGGAATCTGAAGCTATTATCCCAAGTAAATAAAATCCCTCCATTATGCATTGCCTTCAACTATTTTTGTAGTTCAGCTAGAAGTAGGTTTTATTTTTTACCTATAATTTCCAGATATTTATGTAAATTGTCAATTCATACTCTGTGAATACTTACTGACTTTTCATTTTGAAGCTGTTCTCAGACTAGCTCTTGTATTGTCAAGAGTAAAGAGCATGTGTTTTACATATATCGCCCCAAGTGCCCCATACAGTGTTTTGCACACACCAACAACTTGATAATGGTTTTTAAATGATGGTGGTGTTGGGATTGATGGTGATGATGATGATAATGATGATGATGATAGAGATGGTGCTACCTTGGGCCACATGGCAGTTTCAAAATACCAAACACATAAGGAAATACCATTGTAATATGAAGCCAGTGAGTGGACTGTTTTAAAATGATTATAGTTTAAATACATTTGGAAAGCTTACTGTATTTTTTTTTTTAACATATAGGGTGAGAGTGCAGAGACTCTAGAGCTGCATTACCTGACTTAAAAATCCTTCTACTCTACTTAATAGCTCTGTCAACATTGTGCAGGTACCTTAATTGCTCTGTGCCTCGGTTTCCTCATCTATAAAATGGGGGATAGTAATAGTATCTACCTTTTAGGGTTGTTGTAAGGATTAAATGGTTAAGTATTAACTAAAGGACTTAGAAGAGTTCCTGCTACATAGTAAACACTTGGTAAGTGGTAGTTATTATTATTATTAAATAAAGTTTTAAAATAAAAAGATACCTGTTCATTGCGGAAAATCTAGGAAGTACAAAAACAGAAAGAAGGATATCACCCAGTGTCCCATCCCCCAGAACAACCACTTGTTAATATTTTCACATATTTACTTCTATTGTTTTCAAAGGTTTTTAAGAAAACAAATTTTTAACATTCATTTAAATTATGTTTTAAGCTGCTTTCATCTTTGGATGAAAAGAAAACTGAATTAGGTCCACTTCAATGTCCACTGATTTCTTTTTGTAATATTTGTATGATGCTGGCAGGTCAGAGCTATGCAATAATATCTATCTTGATTTTCCATTCTGTAACTTCTTTTGAATTTAGTTTATAGTTAAGAATTTGTGTAAAGAATATGTGGCTGTTCTTGCCATTTCCAAACTAGTCTTCAGAAAAGCCATATTTGTCAAAGTGAGTATTCGTAATTACTGTATCTAACTACTTGGACATTCTGTTAGTTAATGAATAAGCATCACAGTGAACCATTTCAACATTTGCTAACTCAAATTCTCCCACATTCCTATTAAATATTTTCAATGCATCTTCATCTGTGTTAAGTCCAACACAGACCAACACTTGACACAGATGAAGATGCACTGAAAATATTTAACCTGCAGACAACCCTGTTCCTAACATTGCAGTTCTGGGGCTAAGCACTCCACAATCACATCCTAGATCTGCAACAACTTTATTTTCAATGCCATCCTATGTGCTTTGGATTGTATAGAGCATACATGCTGTAGTATGTGTCCTGGTTCGATGCCATTCTAGAAGTAACCAGGGCTTTTTGAATCCATCCATTTATTCCAGCCAAATCTCTACTTCTGTAAGCCTTAATTTCTTCATTTTTTAAATTGTTTTATTTTTTAAGCATGGGCTTCTGGGGTTTAATGGTACACTTTAGCCAGGGCTGAAACTGTTTTCACATTTTTACTGGTTTAATAATTGTTTATCTTAAGTTGTGCAACTTAGTAGTATAGTCTTAGAATTGATAAGATATCTAGTTGACATCAGTGATGACAAAATTAGGTGAAATTTTAGCAAAAATATTGGACAGTCATTATGAAAATGAAATGTTAAGACTGGAAACAGGAAAATGTTTAGGATAATCTTAAGTGAAAAAAGCCAAATGTAAAATTAACATGCATATGCTATGTATACAGTTATGTAAAATTAAATATGCAAGATAAATTAGTATTAGTGGGGTAGGATATTGTGTGTAATTTATTATAGTTATCATTATCAGATTTACTTATTAGTGTTGTTATTGTTACTTTAACTTTTCTATGTCAATTTTATTTTTTAAAACATGGTGGCTGGTTGAATTGTAATTGTTCCATGGCTGAGTCCTGGGATGACAGTGTGATCTCTAGTATGCCCTTGGACCACGGGCCTGGAAGGAATATGTAAAGGACAGCAAAGGTGGTATTCACTTGACACAGCCTGGTACTCACAAGCTTGGTGTTGGGTTAGGTTGAACAATTGAGCTATGGTGATGTATATATCCTGAGGTTGTTCAGATCAGCGTTGTCAGTTAGATGTGCCGTCATGGTGATGTGGGGACCAGCATTCCATCTGCAGGAAAGGCGTGAGTGTGTGTTGGTGGGGAGAGGGGAGAGGAAAAGATAGAAGTCAGTTCAAAAGGAAGAGGTGGGGGATCTAAGACAAGAGAGGTTCAGGAGGGGGAGTTTCCTTGGGCCATAAGCTGCAATAAACATTCAGGCAACTATGAATTGCATATTTTGTTTTAAATGATGGTGCATCCTCCCTACAAACATCTATATTTTCTTTGCCACCATTTCTTGATATTTAAATGAAAGGGAGTATTTTAGTTGGAGATTATATGCCATCTCTATTGGGAATCCTGAGGGGTGAGTGGCATAGTGACTTTGCAGGGGAGATTGAGGATGACATTTGTAAAACCTGTAAAAGTGTCACAGGACAAAAAACTATTTAAACTTCCTGGGGTTTTCCTAAAGAAGTGGCCAGATTATTATGTTGTGCATCCTGCTCTGCCAATGGTAACTTGACCCTTGCCCAGATAAGTCACAATATTTGCCAAGTTTTGAGAGATTCCAATACCAGTCATTTCTGTAACTGTGATTTTGAGAGAGAGAGGTGGGAGGTCCAGGCTGGTGAAAAGTCTTAGGGTGCTCAGACACACTTATTTGTTGGACTCATTTTAGAAGCATCTCTTAAGATGGAAGAATGAGGTGCCTCTATTTCACAGGATGGCTACCTGCTGCCAGATCAGAATTTCCCCCATGAGACCTCTCTTATTGAATAAGGTTAGCAACAGCAAGTAACTCGAACACATGAGCTTTTCTCAATTAAAAGGAAATCCTTATTTAAAATCAAAAAGACATTTTAATTTAATTTTACCCCTTGGGTCAAAGAAAATAATAGCAATATATATATATTTTCCTTTTCACACAGTTTTTATAAAACTTTATCTCTGAAAGTTTAATTTTACTTCCAGCCCAGGGAGGGCTATGGTTTCAGGGTTGCGGAGGGCTTCTTCTGGATGTGGTTGTTGAAACTGTCTGGAGCCTATGTTTTATTAAAAGCAACATAAAATGGTAGAAAATAGTCCCTGAAAAAAGGAGCAGAAAGTAGTTCATACCACAACGCTAGCAGAAATATAAGAGCAGTGAAAAATTTAATACTCAAAAGCAAAAACAGGAAAGACAAGAAATTCACTTTCAGGGAGAGCTGGAGGACTTTGGAGGACTTCCTCCGTAATCCTATCTGCTCTCCCTGTGTTTGTGTAACTAATCCCCTCCATCTGCGCAAACAGATCAAGAGACACACATCTTTGGGGTGTTTCTCTGGGAGGCGTTTTCTATCTCAGAATTGAGGTGGCTGACTTTGGCACTAATTGATTCCACCTTAGAAGGCAGGCTGGATTGTTAATGAGCACAGTTTCCTTAGTGCATTTCAAAATGAATCTGCACAAAGTTACAGGAAAAAAAAAAGTGGAACGTTGGAGGTTTTCTAACCTATTAAATTTTCCAGCCCTTTAATGATTGACCAAATACATATCAGCAAGTTTAAAACCCAGTGACATCAGGCAGATAGATGTAACTGGGCTTTTGAGCAACTCAGTGGGGACCGGGAAAGGTAGAGAACTGATTTAAATATTCTACCTCATTTTGGATGACAGGTGTTGACAGGGCTAGGGTAGGCATGTGTCATCCCTGGACTGCATCCAGAAGAGAGGTAATAGATTTTCCTTTGAGTAAACAGAGCATTCCTAAGCCCCCACCCCCACCATGCTCTCTAAGTGCATTTAATCTTTTACTTGTATGTAATATCAATATTTAATTGTAATTATAATCTATATATTGGGTGTACGGGGTAAGACAACATAGGGACCTGTGTCCAAGGAGCTCAACTGTGGTTTGGAAATGGACACATTAAAAAACCTAGCAATAAAATAGCATAGCTATTGGAATAATTCAGAGATTTAGAAAGTGGTATAACTTTAGCATGATGAGGTAAAACATATATCTGCCTTATGACCTAGCAGTTCCTCTTCTGGACATCTGCCCAACAGAAATGAGTGCATATGTCCACAAAAATGACATTTACAAGAATTTTTGTAGCAGCTTTATTCTTATTATCAATGGGAACAACCCAAATGTCTATTTACAGGAGAAAAGAGAAGTAAGTTGTGGTATATCCATAAAGTGGAATACTATACAAAAGCATATACTGTATGATTCCATTGATATAGAGCTTAAAAACAAGCACATTAATTTATTGGGATGGAAGTTATAATAGCGGTTACCTTTGGGTGCCAAAGTATTGACTGAGAGAGGGTATAAGAGAGTCTGCTGACATGCTGGAAATGTTTGATATCTTGATCTGGGTGGTGGTTGCATGTACACATGTAGAACTTAGTCAAGCTATATTCTTAAGATTTGTGCCCTTTACATTATGTAAGTTATGCCTCAATAAAATAATTGTATATTAATACAATGATTATATTAAAGTAAAATAAAGTGAGACAGTAACACTGATGAGGGAACCGTTGATTTGTCCTGGGGGAAGGAGATACATACGCGAGTGACATTTGACCTGGTGTGCTGAAGGGGTTTGGGCTTTCTGGTCGAGGTTTTGAGAATTTGGACATGTGTTAAGAGGCAGTGTTTGTAGTCTAGAGAGCTGACTGGGGTTACAAGTAGGACAGTGGGAACAGGGAGAGACAGAGGTAAGGGCATTTCAGAGGTAGAATTAATAAAGGTCTCAAGTGACTGAAACTGTAAGAGAGAGTGTGTGTGTGTGGAGGGTAGGGGACAGGGAGAAGTTGAGGATAATGACAGTGGCTTTAAGTGTTCTCCTTTGGGTGACTGGGTTGCTGATGTCATTACTAATAGTGAGGAAGAATACCTTTGGAACCATCTTAAATCATATAATCAGTTGGCTGGACTTGGCAGCAGTCAGAACCAGCATTTAGGTTAACTAACAGCACCTCATCCATGATTTGAATTCCGGTTCATTTTGTTCTACAAATACAGTCTTATGGCATAGATCCCTTATACTGTGTCTGTATAATGCAGATCCTTTGTAGATCCTTTCAGTGCCCTGAAGAGAGGTTTTAAAATATTTTATCAGGATGATATTTATACACTGATATATTTTGGCATATTCTACACTTGAATCTCTTCTTTTTCAAACTCAGGTTTATTCTGAAGTATTGTTAATTTTCTGAAGAAATGCTAACAGAAATTTACAAGTTGTGGGTACACTCTTCTACCAAGTTCAGGAGGCTAGGTATAATAGTATGTACAGGGGCATAGGTTAGCTTTTCTTATTATTGTCAAATTTGCTAGGGGGTGCTGTAATTCATCTTATTAACTCACAGTCATCTTATTGTGCATGCTTATTTTGAGTTCTTGTAGTTGAATGCTATGGTGATTTAGGGTGATGTTCACCCAGAGAAGTTTTGGACCCAACAAAAGCCTTTTGGAGATGGAAGGTCACTTGTCCTCTGCTTTTTGACTGCTGCCTGACAATGTTGTTCTCTCCCTTTTCTTTAAAGCCTAATTAATGTGTTTTGAGTACACATTCCTCTTTATTTCCTCTGTGTACGGTATTAAACTGGCTGGATATTACCTGGCTGTCAGGGAGAGTCATGGTGGGATGCAGATGCTGTCTGCACCCTCCCCACCAGCCTAGGTCTACAGACTGAATAAGCCATTTTATTTCCTGGGCTGGGTCAAAGTAACTGATGTGGCTCCTCCCAGTGCATTTCCTGCCCTGGGGGCAGAGTAAGAATGGCTGACAGAGAGCTTCCTGTTTCCTGTTTGCCTCTAGGAGAGCACAATTCTAAATGGCCCCATCTCTCTGCCTTTGGAAAGGCAATTGTCCTCTGCTCTAAATCAACCCTCATGGGAAGTCACCTGCAATTCTTTTCTTTGGAGTGCCTAGCCTTCTAGAGATAACACTGTTGTTAAGAATTTCTTGCTGTACTGCTTGTTAGAGGAAAAAATAAAAATGGTAAAATTGCTGATGAATTACAGCTATTGTTATGGATATTCTGAGGAAGACTTTGAAATTAAAATATTAACCAGTCTTTTGAATATTTCTATACTTTATTTATTTTGAGTATGTAAAAGATTGTATCTTTAATCTGGAAATCCTTATAATACATTTTTAACTTACAGTTTTAAAAGTAAGAGGAATTCTTTTTCTAGGTCAGTCTATTAAATTTGTGAATTTGAACAGATTGATTTTATGCCTCACAAAATCAATGAGGATTTTCAGTTAAGTCATTGATTTTGTGAAATGTGTAAGAAGGTTGTCAAATTCGTATTTGGAGCCAGAAATTTAACTGTGATGTGACCCTTACCCTGAGATTCCAGAATCTCCATACTCTGACTCCATCTGTGTAGTCTCTGTTCTGATGCCCTAGGAACCCTCTGTCCTTCTGAAATTCATAGACTTACAGACCTCTGAGCCTGCTTTGCCTTTTCCCAACCTGTAGGGTGGTGACTCTCAAACTTCAGTGCGCATCAGAATCACTTAGAGGGCTTGTTACAACACAGATTGTTGGGCCTCAACAGAATTTTGATTCAGTAGATCTGGGATGGGACCTGAGAATCTGCATTTCTAAGAAATTACCAGGAGATGCTAATGCAGCTGGTTCAGGGACCACACTTTGAGGACCACTGCATGAGACCTTTGCTTGAAACATCTGTGGTAGACAGAATAATGGCCCTCAAATATGTCCACATCCCAATCCCCAGAACTGTACATGTGCTATTTAACATGGCAAATGGGGCTTGGAAGATGTGATTAAGTTAAGGATCTTGAGATGGGGAGATCATCCTGGGCCATCTGAGTGTGCTCAGTGTAATCACAAGGATCCTTCTAAGAGGGAAGCAAATGGATCAAAGGCAGGAAAAGAAGCAATGAGGACAGTAGCAGAGGGTGGAGTGATGCACTTTGAAGATGAAGGAAAGGGTCACAAACCAAGGAATTCACATAGCCTCTAGGAGTTGGAAAAGGCAGAGAAATGGGTTTTCCCTTGGAACCTCCACAAAGAGCACAGCTTTACCAACACATTGATTTTAGCTCCAGAAGACTAATTTCAGTTTCTGACCTCCGGAACTATAAGAGGATAAATTTGTGTTGTTTTAAGCTGCTAAATTTGTGGTAGTAGGTTATAGCAACTACAGGAAACTAAAACAACATCTTACCCCATATTGCAGTCTATCTGAATCCTATCCACTTTAGCTCAAATTTTAAAAACGTCTACCTCAAACTGTATCTTCATGATGCTTTTGCTCAGTGATCTCAGTTCAAAATTTTCTATCCTCCTGTGAATTCTTAGAGCATTAATTATCTTGACCAGTTACATAGATTCAAAGGATCTCATTCATTTAACAGTTTGTTATATTGCAGACCCCAAGCTGAGGCTAACAATGAAAAGCTATAATTTCTGCTCATAAAAAGCTCCTAATCTACCAGGGGAGGCAGATATAGCAGGACAACCTAAATCATATATATCACATACATGAATATGTCAAAAAACTACATGTGGTTTATGTGTGTGTCATATATCATATATATAATATAACAAATACTACCTTAGAGTATGATCATTCATTTATATGTTTTTCTACTTAGAGATTGTAAACTTCTGGTGGGGAGGGATAATTTCTAATATCATTAAGTTCCTGAAGGTAGTAACAGGGTCTTATTTTGAGCTCTGTTAATTATTTTAAAAAGCCCCCTTGTAGGAAAAGTATACTTTTCTTATGTAAAGATCACATGAACTATAATTTCATAAGTACAATTTATTTAGTAAAGTGTTTCAAAAGTTTGAGTCCATAGTGGAGGACAGGAACCAGTTCTTGGAACCAGCACTAGCACTTCATTATGAAAAGAGCATTAAATAGGAGTTAAGAAGCCAAATTCTTGTTCTGGAGCAAATAATTCTTCTGTAAACTGAGTGAGTCTAGTAGTTAGTTTATCTCTAAGTTCTTTTCATATCTAAAAGTCTGTGTGTCTGTAATCTCTGTATCTCTCCCAACCCAAAGCATGATGCCTTGCATGTGAGAGGGACTCAGTAAGTGAAATCACCTGAGTGCTATCTTGAAGTATCAGTCTGTTTTATATTCCACACATTGCTAAAGTATAAGCATCTCCGTTTCTGAAACAAAATGGAGTTCTCAGATACAAAGTAAAGATTCAAACTCAAGATAAAATTGTTTATTTGAAAATGAATTTAGGCGGGTTAATGTACTGTATCAACTTAGCATATATGTAACACCTTTTGTTCTCTAAAGTCAAAAAAAGTCTCAATGTCCTAAACACCATGCAACATCAGAGACAGGCTGTTTAAATAGCACAAAGTGACGTGGAGATCGGGCAATCACTGGGTCAATTTGACAAATGGAGGTTATGAGAGATTATGATTCAGTCTAGGGCAATTCTTAAAATAATCATCAATCAGGACACTTCTGGTAATGCAAATCAATTCTTCAACTGAGAATAATGATGAATGACGTATAAAATTTAAAAGTATATGTCTTTGAAGGGATCTGGGAGTTAACAAGGCAAAGCAATGTTGAGGGGTCAAAGTCCTGGAGAGAAGAGAAGCGCGAAAATGAACCCAATCTTTGTCTCCATTTTCTCTCTCAATGCACTGGGTGATTCACAAGTGAAATGTGAAAAAGCTTAACAGAAAAGGGTGGCTGAAAGGCTCAGAATCTAAGTGTAGTTTCTACCAAAGTTACAGAGTTGAAGAAACAATATTGGAATTTAGGGCCCACCAAGAAGGAGGGGCTCTGGTAAACATCCCCAGCTTTCATCTGGACTCTGCGAAAGACTGCATTCTAGGAGTAAAGATGAAAACATAAATAGACAATCCTTACAAAATCAAAATCTTTTTTCATGCCAATTGGATTAAGGTGATCTGTTTACTCTGAATACTTGCCAGAAGCAAAAGTAAATCATCCCTGAAGACTGTAACATCGCACAGAGCCTCAAGTTATCGCCGTAGCTTTTTATCCTCGATGTCTGGCATGTAATAAAAATTTACCAGGCATACCAGCAAACAAAAACAATCATCAAAAATCAAGAAAAAACAATAATTACCAACCAACAAAATATTCTGATATTTGAGGTGGCAGGCACAGGCTTTAAAATAATATGTTCATGAGAGTAGAAGGCAAGGTGAAGAATTTCAGCAGAGAATTATAGTAAGAAAGCTAAATAGTAATTTACAACTGAAAATTTCAATAATTGCAATTAAGAGTACATTAGACAAAGCCAAAGAGGAGATTAAGATACTGGAAGATAGATTTAAAAAAAATCCAGACTGAAGCATCAGGAGAAGAAAGCATGAAAAATACAAAAGAGAATGTAAGAGACACAGGGACATAATAAAAAGATCTAACGTGTGTGATTGAGTGCCAGGAGAGGAAAGAAAGAATAGAGCAGAAGCAATATTTAAATAATGACTGAGAGTTCCTTGAAACTAATAGAGATATCAAGCTACAGATACAAAAAGTGCTATGGACCCCAAGCAGGATAAGTATAAAATTTACTCTGGGGCCTAAATTATCAGGATTAGTTACTTTGGCAGATAGCTAGTTTACCTAACTAAAATATTATAATATCCAGAATATTTTCAATGAGGGGTGGCCACTGAGATACAAGGAGAAGTTGTTGTTTAGGAGTTCCAGGAAAATTACTTAGGAGAGAAATATACACTGTCATATACCCTTTGCCTTTGCCCACTACCTCCTTCCTGCTTCTTGGAATAGGGCAAGATGACTGAGTTTCAGCAGCTATATTGGCTCATTAGGCCATTGTGATAGTTAATTTTGTGTGTCAACTTAGCTAGGTCACAGTACCCAGATATTTGGTTAAACATTAATCTAAATGTTGCTATGAAATATTTTGTTTTTAAGGGTGAGATTAACATTTAAATCAGGAGACTTTTAGTAAAGCAGCTTACCTTCTATAATGTGATTGGGCCTCATCTAGTTAGCTGAAAGTCTTTAGAGAAAAAAGACTGATGTCCTTTGAGGAAGAGGGAAATCTGCCTGCAGTCTGCCTTTGGACTCAAGCTGCAATATTAGCTCTTCCCTGGGTCTCTAGCCTGCTGGCCTAACCTGAAGATTTTGGACTGACTAGCTTCTACAATCATGTGAGCCAATGCCTTAAAATAAATCAATCTCTGCCCCCCTCCCCCCAACTCCATGTGTGTATATGTATATACACATATGCACCCTATTGGTTCTGTTTTTCTGGAACTCCCTGACTAATACAGCCATGAAGGTCATGTGCAAAGGGCAGTGGAACAGGAATATATAGGGAATCTGGGTCTCTGCTATCTGTGGTACTTGCACACCAGCTCTAGATTGCCTATCTGTGGACTTCTTTTAAGTGGGAGACAAATAAATTTGAACATGTTTATGGGTTTTTCACTAGATTTTTTTTGTTACATACAGTCCAAAATAACATAACTGAGAAAATGATATTTTAAAAATTACCTGAATCATGGTCAACTTTTCTTTTTATTCATACAACAGCCACACAGGGCAGAAGTCCAAGCTGATTCCATTTCCTTCACCTGTTTGTTAGTCTCTATTTATTTTAAAATGTGTGAAGGGGCATAGAACTCTGGATTCTCCACTATGGGTTATTAATAGTGAATGACCATGAATCAGGCCAACTGAATCATTCAGGTTCATCTGGCCCTAGAATACAAGGAGAAATTTCTCCTGACTGATCTTAAATGCTCTATACGTGTAAAAAATCTAATTTGATCCACATATATGACAAATGAAGTAAGGTATTAAAAATACTTACAAAATATTATAGATAGCATTTTTAGAATAGTTATTTTAATACTATGACTTAGGCATTTATTTTTTAATTCCTTTGAAATAGAAAAACCAAACTAGTTGAACATCATAAAATGAAACAAAAATATAATTCTGACAAAACATAAAACAAAGAAAGATTGATTAAAATTATTTGCATTATTCAGAGTTCACATCAAGGCTAGAAATATAAGTGTTGTGTGCTAGACTGTTTCATTTCTATAAAATCAAAATAATGTTACTGAATTTTCTTTTTCTTCTTCTATTTATCTTGTCCCCCTACAGTGGCTGAATTCTTAATTTATTATTTATGATGGTGATTTCTTGCTTTTAAGGAAAATATTTGCTTTTCTTTTAATGGCAATTTTTCATGAAGTCTTTTGGAAAGAATTTGCAGATGCTCTTGTGGACAAGTTTTGTCTGAATTCCCAGAGAAAATTTCACTGCGTGAATTGTGATGTGAATGAATACTGGATCATTGGCCCAAGAGAAATCGTGTTGATCTTTAGCAAAACTCACAAATAAATGACATGCTTTGTGATTAATGATTAATGCAGTATTTAAGCTAAGCTTTATCAGATGCATCGTGATTGATACTGTTGGGAAAGAGTTGGCGATTTTTTAAAAAAACAGACCAATAATAGTTTTTTCCCTGTAGGTTGACTATAAAATTTTTGAAACACTTCTTTGAAAGCAACAAGTTTTCTGAATCTAAGAGCCAATTACTTTTGTCTGCCATAATCTTGGGAATTAACTGGGTTGTTCAAATTGCAGAACCACAATCCTGAAAAAAGTGTGAAGGCCAAGAATGGAAAAGACTTTGAAAATCAAATACCAATCTGAAATTTTGTTTTTCTGTTCTATCTCCATTTTAATATATTCATTATAAATTTTGTTTTCTGCTCTTTTGTCTGTAATAACTATCTCTTTCAGGCCTTGCAGGCTCAATGGCCAAGTGTAATTGATCGAGTGAGATTTCCCCTCTTCTGCTGACCTCATGGTATATTTTCTCACTTTTGTCTACATCATATCCTACTATAACTTTCAACTCTTTCCATGTGACAATTAACCAACTAGTTTGCCATTCTCTTCAAAAGTTTCTCTTTTACTCTGTTTCATAGTGTTATCCTAAAGAAAAGAGATCTAATAGTTTGAAAATAAAACAGAATGTGAGAACCATATAGTACAGTTAGCAGAGACTACATTTAGTCTATGATAACTTTCTTCATATTTTCCTTCAACTTGCCACCTTTCATTTTATTTGTTTACTTAAAAACATTTTAAATTAAATTTTTTATTTTTGGATAATTGTGCATTCACATGCAATTGTAAGAAGTAATATAGAATGATTCAGTGAAGGAAAACTCCTTCACCCAGTTTCTCCCAATGGTAACATCTTGAAAACTATAGAACAATATCTCATCAGGATATTGATACTGATATAGGCAAGATACAGAAGATTTCCACCACCACAAGGATCCCTCATATTGCCCCTTCATAGCCACAACAGGTTTTAGCCTGTCGCCTCCTCCCCGTTCCTCCCTGAGTTGATTTCCATTGAGTTTTACTTCCCTCTATGCACATGTGTGTTCATCGGTTAGTTCCAATTTAATAATGAATACACATGGTATTTGTTTTTCCATTCTTTAGATACTTCACTTAGGATAGTGGTCTCCAGTTCCATCCAAATTGTGACAAAAGGCATTAGGTCATCCTTCTTTATGGCTGAGTAGCATTCTATGGTATACATATACCACATTTTGTTAATCCCCTCATGAATTGATGGGCATTTGGGTTGATTCCACATCTTTGCAATTGTGAATTGTGCTGCAATAAATGTCTGAGTGCAGGTTTCTTTTTGATAAAATGACTTCTTTTCCTTTGGGTAAATACCCAGTGGTGGGATTGTTGGATCAAATGGTAGGTCAACTTTTAGTTCTCTGAGGAATCTCCATACTGTTTTCCATAGAGGTTGTACTAATTTGCAGTCCCACCAACCGTGTATAAGTATTCCTTTCTCCCTGCAGCCACACCAGCATCTATCATTTCTGGACTTTTAAATAAAGGCCGTTCTGACTAGGGTAAGGTGATATCTCATTGTGGTTTTAATTTGCATTTCCCTGATGATTAGTTACATTGATTTTTTTTCATATGTATATTGGCCATTAGTCTATCTTCTTTTGAAAAGCTTCTGTTCCTTTCTTTTGCCCACTTTTTTTTAATTTATTTTTTTATTTCAGAATATTATGGGGGTACAACACTTTGGTTATATATATTGCCCATGCACTGCCCGTGTCAGAGCTACAATCGTGGTCATCCCCCAAACTGTGCTCCCCGCATCCATTCAGTGAGAGTTTTTCCCATCCTCTCCACCCCCCTTCCTCCTGCCCACCCCCTGATGAATATTATTGCCCTGTGTGATGTAGGTGTTGATCAGTTATAGCAGCACAATTCACAATTGCAAAGTTGTGGAAAGAACCCAGGTGCCCATCAATACATGAGTGGATTCATAAAATGTGGTATATGTATACCATGGAGTATTACTCAGTAATAAGGAACAATAGTGAATTAACACATCTGGTATTATCCTGGTTGGAGCTAGAACCCATTCTTCGAAGCGAAGTGTCACAGGAATGGAAAAACAAGCACCACTGGTACTCACCATCTTTTGCCCACTTTTTAATGGGGTTGTTTGATTTGCTTGAGTTCTTTGTAGATTCTGGTTATTAGTCCTTTATCAGAGGTATAGCTTGCAAATATTTTCTCCCATTCTGTAGGTTGTCTATTTGTTCTGTTACTTATTTCCTCAGCAGTGCAGAAGCTTTTTAATTTAATCAAGTCCCATTTATTTACTTTTGTTGTTGCTGTGATTGCCATTGGGGTCTTCTTCATAAATTCTTTGCCTAGGCCGATATCTAGAAGAGTTTTTCTAACATTTTCTTCTAGAATTCTTATGGTATCATCCCTTACATTTAAGTTCTTTATCCATCTTGAATAAATTTTTGTACGTAGTGAGAGAGATCAACTCTGTTTCATTCTTCTACATGTGGCTACCCAATTTTTCCATCACCGTTTATTGATTAGGGATTCCTTTCCCCAGTGTATCTTGTTGACTGCTTTGTCAAAGCAGTTGGCTGTATATGGGTGGTTTTATATCTGGGTTTTCTGTTCTGTTCCATTGGTCTGTGTCTCTATTTTTCTGCCAATACCCTGCTGAAAAGTTAGTTACTATAGCCTTGTAGTACAGTTTGAAGTCTGGTAATGTGACACCTCCCAATTTGTTCCTTTTGCTTAAGATTGCTTTTGCTATTCAGGCTCTTTTCTGGTTCTACGTGAAGCATAGAATTGTTTTTTCAGATATGTGAAATACGATGCTGGTATTTTGATGGGAATTGCACTGAATCTGTAAATCCCTTTGGTTAGTATGGACATTTTGACAATGTTGATTCTAGTGATCCCTGAACATGATATGTTTTTACACTTTTTTGTATTATCTATGATTTCTTTCCCCAGTGTTTCATAGTTCTATTTTTAGAGATCTTTCACCTCCTTGGTTAAGTATATTCCTAGGTATTTTCTTTGTAGCAATTGTGAATGGTATTGAGTATTTGATTTGACTCTCAGCTTGACTATTATTGGTATATAGGAATGCTACTGATTTGTGTACATTGATTTTGTAACCTGAGACTTTGCTGAATATATTTATCAATTCCAGGAGTCCCTTGGTGGAATCTTTGGGGTTTTATAGGTATAAGATCATATCATCTAGGTATAAGATCATATCCTTCTATGCCTAGTTTGTTGAGAGTTTTTATCATGAAAGGGTGCTGAATTTTGTTGAATGCTTTTTCTGCATCTATTGAGATGATTTATGTGGTGAATCACATTTATTCATTTATGTATGTTGAACCATCCTTGCATCCCTGGGATGAAGCCCACTTGGTCATGGTGGATTTTTTTTTGATGATCTGTTGAATTTGGTTTGCTAGCATTTTACTGAGGATTTTTGCATCTATATCCATAAGGGATATTGGTCTGTGGTTTTCCTTTTTTGTTGAGTCCTTTCCTGGCTTTGGTATCAAGGTGATACTGTCTTCACAGAATGTCTTGGGGAGGATTCTCTTTTTCTCTATGTTATGGAATAATTTCTGCAGAATGGGTACCACCTCTTCTTTGTAGGTCTGGTGAAATTCTGCTGTGAATCCATCTGGTCTGGGGCTGTTTTTTGTTGGAAGGTTTTTTATTGCTTCTTCAATCTCACTGCTTGTTACTGGTCTTTTCAGTTCTATTTCTTCCCATTGAGTCTTGGGAGGTTGTGTGTTTCCAGAAATTCATCCATTTCCTCTACATTTTCAAGTTTATGTGCATAGAGATTTTCATAGTATTCACAGATGATATTTTGTATTTCTGTGGTATCAGTTGTAATATCTCCTTTTTCATTTCTAATTGAACTTATTTGAGTCCTTTCTCTTCTATTCCTGGTTAATCTAGCAAGAGGTCTGTCAATTTTGTTTATTTTTTCAAAGAACCAACTTTTGGTTTCATTGATCTTCTGTATAATTTTCTTGTTTTCAATTTCATTGAGTTCTGCTCTCACCTTAGTTATTTCTTTTCTTCTGCTGGCTTTGGGCTTGGTTTGATCTTCCTTTTCTAGTTCCTTGAGACATGTAATTAGATTGTTAATTTGTAATCTTTCTGTCTTTTTGTTATAGGCATTTAAAGCTATGAATTTTCCCCTTAGGACTGCTTTTGCTGTATCAAATAGATTTTGGTAGCTTGTGTCCTCTTTGTCATTCAGTTTGAGGAATCTTTTAATTTCCATCTTAATTTCATCTTTGATCCAATAATCATTCAGCAGCAGGTTGTTTAATTTCCATGACTTTGTATAGAATTGGGTGTTTCTCTTGGAGTTGATTTCTAGTTTTATTCCACTGTGGTCTAAGAAAATACATGGTGTGATTTAAATTTTTTTAGAATTTTTTGAGCCAGGCTTTTGGCCTAAAATATGACCAATCTTGAAGAATATTCCATGTACTGATGAGTAGAATGTATATTCAGTAGTTTTTGGGTAAAACATTCTGTAAATGTCTGTTAGACCCAATTGTTCTATAGTCCCATTTAAGTCCAGTGTTTCTTTATTTATTTTCTGCTTGTATGATCTGTCCAGTTCTGTCAGTGGGGTGTTGAAGTCCCTGGCAATAACAATGTTGCTGTGTATCACTCTACTTACTTCTAATAGGGTTTGCTTTATGAATCTGGGTGCTCCTGTGTTAGGTGCATAAATATTTAGGATTGTTATGTCTTGTTGTTGAATTTTTCCCTTTACCATTATATAATGACCATCTTTGTCTTTCTTTACTATTGTTGATTTAAAGTCAGTTTCATCTGATATGGGAATGGCTATACCTGCTTTCTTTTGGTTTCCATTTGCATGGAATATTTTTTTCCGTCCCCTGGCCTTGAGTCTTTATACAAGTCCTTGTGGGTTAGATGTGTTTCCTGGAGATGGCAGATACTTGGCTTATATTTTTTTATCCATTTAGCAAGCCTATATCTCTTGAGTGGGGAATTCAAACAATTACATTGACTGGATCCAATAATCATTCAAGAGCATGTTGTTTAATTTCCATGACTTCGTATAGAATTGGGTGTTTCTCTTGGAGTTGATTTCTAGTTTTAGTCCACATAGAATTGATATGTGGGATGCTGCTCTGTTCATTCTTATTGCTTTGTTTTACCTCTTGTATTATTGCTTTAGCTTTTGGGTTATTTTACACTGGAGGGTAGCCATTGTGTTGCTCCATGTATAATGTAATTCTGAGTATTTCCTACAGGGCAGGTTTGGTCTTGACAAATTTTCTCAGTGTTTGCTTGTCTGTAAATCTTTATTTCTCCTCATTTATGAAACTTAGTTTTGCAGGACACAAAATTCTAGGCTGGTAGTTGTTCTGTTTAAGAAGTCTGAAAACGGGGCCTCAATCCCTTCTGGCTTGAAAGGTGTCAATTGAGAAGTCTGCAGTTAGCTTGATGGGTTTTCCTTTGTAAATTAATTGATGTTTTCACCTTATGGCTCACAGAAGTTCCTCCTTCATGTTGACTTTGGCCAGTCTGATGACTATATGTCTTGGTGATTGCCTCTTTGCAATGAATCTCTCAGGTGTTCATTGAGCTTCTTATACCTGGATGTCTAAATCTTTAGCAAGACCAGGGACCAGGGAAATTTTCCTTAATTATTCCCTCAAATAGGTTTTCTAGCCCTTGTGCATTTTCTTCTTCAGCCTCTTGGATGCCTATGATTCTTATATTTTACATAATCCCGTATTTCTTGTAGGCTTTGTTCATTCCTCTTATTTCTCTGTTCATTATTTTTGACTGACTGTTTTAATTCAAAGGAGTTGTCTTCAAGCTCTGAGATTCTTTTTTCTGCCAGGTCTAGTCTATTCTTAAAACTTTCCACTGTGCTTTGTATTTCCTTAAATGAATTTTTCACTTCTAGAAGTTCTATCTGGTTTTTCTTTCATATGTCAATCTCTTTAGCGAATTTTTCATTCCTTTCCTGAATTGTTTTTCTGGTTTCTTTGAGTTGGTTTTCCATTTTCTCTTGTATTTCATTGAGCTTCCTTATAATCCATATTTGGAATTCTTTATCTGTCATTTCAGGATTTTCATTTTGGTTATTATCCATTGCTGGAGGGCTGGTGGTCCCTTTTGGGGGAGACCTTTCATTCTGATTTTTCATACTTCTGGAGTTCTTATGCTGATTCCTTCTTATCTAGAGCAGTTGTTGCTCCTTAATTTTGGATTTTCTTTTGTTAGCTGGGGCTTCCCCCCAACTCACTCGTATGGGGATATTTGTAGCATATGTTGGGTAAGAACCTTTGGCTTGGTTTGTGGGTGCTTTGATGGTGATCTAGGTTCTGGATAGATGCCTTGGTTGTAGATACCCATAGTGTGGTGTTTTTTTCCATTGCTAGTTGTTTATATGCTGTAGCGGTGGTGAACTCTGTGTGTGGGCAGATTCATTGTCTCTCTTTGATAAGAGAGGATGGAGGCCTTGGAAATCCTT
This sequence comes from Daubentonia madagascariensis, assembly GCA_023783475.1. Classification (NCBI taxonomy): domain Eukaryota; kingdom Metazoa; phylum Chordata; class Mammalia; order Primates; family Daubentoniidae; genus Daubentonia; species Daubentonia madagascariensis. The sequence continues at coordinate 11,918,278 of JAKFHU010000428.1, forward strand.
TCTCTATCCCCAGCCCTGTGGTCTTCTTAGCAATGTGAATTGTAATGGCACACCCAGATTAATCACTGAGACAGTAGGTGGCACTTATGGGTGAGAAATGACCTCACCCTCTATGATTGAGTCAGTAAATGTTGAAAAGGGCTGTGCAAATTGACCTCCCTGTCAGTAGGTGGCATTTGCCAGAAGGAACAGGCTGCAGTGTTATCTTTGTGACTGGCTCTAGTTCCTCAGGAGGAGCACTTGAATACCCCAGGTGGTGGGTGGGGCCTGGAACTTCCAGGTGTGTCCTTATTCTCTGCCTCAGCAGAGGTGGGTGAGGGAGTGCGGCTGGGTGGGGCTGGGTTTGGTGGGCTTGCCTTTATGCTCCACAAATCTGGTAAAGTAGCTGTTCAAAGATCTGCTCCCGGCTTGTGGGGAAAGCTGCCCAGGAGGAGCTGAAGTGGCCCCACTCAGTTCCTTGTGGAGAATATCTGCTTGTGGAGGTGGGGCCATCTGAAATTCACAATCTGACTGTCCAGCTCTCATATCTCCCCCTGGCCTGCATGTCTGTTCCATTTAGCATCTTTCTGAAGTGCTGGTGGGCAGATTTCTCTGCTTTGCAATTTTCTTCTGTGAGATCCCCGGCAGGCTCTGGCACCTCTTTCTCTGATCCACATCCTCTCTGCATCTCTTCTCCTCTCTCCTTTTCCAGAATTCCTATCTTTTCTCCTGGGTGGTCTGACAAGCGATGTCTCTAGTTCGGCCATCTTGTCCCAACCCCCTCACCCCCCTTTTTATCCTCTTAACAAGGTCTTTCATAGAGCAAAACTTTTTAATTTTGATGAAGTCTGATTTATCAATTTTTCCTTTTATGGCTCATGCTTTTGGTGTTAAATCTAAGAACTCTTTGAGAGGTGCTGATCATAATCCCAAAATACACAATTTTGAATGCCATAATCCCAAATGTTGAAATCCCTAAAGATCAAAATCCCTAAAGTCTACAATCCTTAAAGTTTAAAATCCCCAAGATCATGTTAGGTAGGGATCAAATCTGCAGGTCATGAGGGTAGGCCAGGAGGGCGGTTCCTAGGGGTGGGGAAGCTGGGGACCAATCAGGGGAAGGGACTGCAGGAAAATGTGGAACATCTGATAATCATTTGGTTTGTAAGCCCTTCCCTGGACCAGGCCAATAAAAGGAGACCACCTGGGAGTCCTCAACGTCTTTCTCCACTGGTGGAAGACTGACCCATTCCTCTCTCTGGAGAGGAATTTTCACTTTGGGTAGCTTCCTTCTTTACTTTCACTTTTTATGGTTTCTTTCTTTTCTGTAATAAACTGTTTATGTGGGATTGCTTTGTATTTGTGATCACTCCGTCATCCCCTCAACTCAGTACCAGTACTCACTCTTGACATGGGGAACCGAGGACCAGGGAACATTGAGAGAGACCTAACAACAATTAGTGCATTTTTGGTTCTATGGAGGATAATTGCATTATGTTAGGTGGAATTGTGACTTTGTTACTATCTTCATTTGGAAATTAAGTATAGTTAAAGGAGATGCATATGGGTGCCAAGTTGACAAGAGGTGGATTTGTGAACTTAATTGTAGGTGTCAATTTGATTGGATTAAGATTACCTAGAAACATGGTAAAGCATTGTTTTGGGTGTGTCTGTGAGGGTGTTTCCAGAGGAGATTAGTGTGTGACTCTGAGTGGACTAAGTAGGGCAGATCTGCCCTCAATGTTGGTGGACACCATCCAATTGGCCAGGGGCCTGGAGAGAATAAATACAGAAGGTGAATTGGTTTCTGTCTGACAGCTGGACAGACTTCTCTTCTGTTTCTGATTGATCTTGCCAAAAGACTTAGGGTGTCCATCACAGTATTTCAGATGATTGCAATTATATAAGCTATTTCTCTATGAATATGGTCCATTTACTCACAGCTGTTATACCTGTGCAACTGTTGTTAGTATACCTGAGTGTTTATGTTTATAACAATATGTATGTTATTATTGCCTTTTTTATTGTATAGTGTTCTGCCATGCTTTTATATGTTTCTCAAATAAATCCCCTTTTAAAAATGTAAGTAAATGTCTTTTAAATAAGTTTTATTTTTAAAAAAAATTTAATTTAATTAATTAATTTATTTTAGAGCCGAGGTCTTGCTCTGTTGCCCAGGATGGAGTGCAGTGGAGCGATCATAGCTCACTGCAGCCTCAAACTCCTGGGCTCAAGTGATCCTCCTGCCTCAGCCTCCCAAGTAGTTGGGACTACAGGCACGTGCCACCATGACTAGCTAATTTTTAAATCTTTATTTCTTGTAGAGACTATATTGCCCAGACTGGTCTTGAACTCCTGGGCTGAAGTGATCCCCCACCTCAGCTTCCCAAATTGCTGGGATTATAGGTAGAGTTACCATGCCTGACCTGAAGAAGTTTTAAAAGATTTTTTTTCCAGAATTATATTTTTAGGATTTTGATCTTTCCAGACTGTGATTTTCAGGATTTTAGATTTTGATCTTTGGGGATTTCAACATTCAGGATTATGGCATCTGGACTGTGTCGTTTTCAGTATTATGACCCAAACCCCTTTTGAGTAGCTAGATCCCAAAGATTCCTCCTACCTTTAAAAAAAAAGTTTCATAGTTTATATTTTACATATAGCTACATTTTACGTGTGATCTATTTTGAGTTAATTTGCATATGAGATATTAGTCTTATATCGAAGTTTTTTTTCTTTTCTCTTTTTGCCTGTGGATGTCCAATTTATCAAGCATCATTTCTTGAAAAGGTTGTTTGTCTTCCATTGAATTGTTTTGCACCATTGCCAAAAATCAACTGGGGCAGGGCACATGGCTCATGCCTGTAATCCTGGCACTCTGGGAGGCTGAGGCAGGAGGATCACTTTAGGCCAGGAGTTTGAGACCAGCCTGAGCAAGAGTGAGACCCCATCCCTACAAAAAATAGAAACATTAGCTGGATGTTGTGGCATGCACCTGTAGTCCCAGCTACTTGGGAGGCTGAGACAGGAGGATCACTTGAGCCCAGGAGTTTGAGGTTTCAGTGAGCTATGATGATGCCACTGCACTCTAGCCAAGTGATAGAGCGAGACCCTGTCTCAAAAAAAAAAAAAAAAATCAATTGGGCATATTTATGTTGATCTATTTCTGGGTTCTCTATTCTGTTCCCTCGATCTATATGTCTATCCCTCTGCCAGTGCCTCTCAGTCTTTATTATCGTAGCTATTAATATACAATGTCTTGAAATTGGGTAGACTGAATCTCCTACTTTATTATTCTTTTTCAAAATTATTTTAGCTACTCTGGTTTTTTTGACTTTCCATATAAATTTAAAAATAGTCTTATATCTACAAAACAGTCTTTTTTGGAATTTTCCTAGGAATTTCATCAAGCCAATATACCAGTTTGAAGACAATTGACATCTTAACTATATTGAGTCTTCTGATCTGTGAGCGTGTTATGTCTGTCCATTTATTTAAATTTTCTTTGATTTCTGTCATCTGTCTTGTGTAGTTTTCATCACACAACTTTTGTATATGTTTTGGTCGATGTCTATCTAAGTATTTCATTTTATTTGGGCGATTGTAAATGGTATTGTAATTTTAATTTCAGTGTTCATTGTTAGTATGTAGAAATAAGATTGAGTTTAGTTTGCTTATCTTGTATCCTGTGGCTTTACTGAACTCACCTATTAGTTTTGGGAATTTTTGTAGACTCCTTGGGATTTTTCTATGTTGATAATTATGTAATATAAAACTAAGGACAGTTTTATGTCTTTCTCTATTTTCTGTATGCCTTTTTTTTTCCTTTCATGCTTTTTTTGCACTGGCTAGAATTTCCAACACTGTGTTGAATAAGAGTGGTGGGAGTGGACATCTTACCTTGTTCCTGATCTTGGGGAAAAGGATTCTTCCCTTTTAAGTGTTGCATAATGTTAGTTGCAAGTTTTTAGTAGGTGCTCATTATCAATCTGAAGAAATTCCTCTCTGTTCTTTTTTTTCCTGAAAGTGTTTAACATGAATGTGTTGAATTTTGTCAAATGCTTTTTATTGATTGATCATGTAATCCTTCTTTCTTACCTTGTTAATATTACATTGGTGAATTTTCAAATATTGAACCAGACTTTATCATTGAATTAAACCTCACTTGGTTGTGACATATAAGCCCTTTTATATACTGCTGAATTCTATTTGCTAATATTTTGTTGAGAATTTTTGCATTTATTGTGAAGGACATTGGCCTATAGCTTTCTTTTAGTATACTGTCTTTTTCTCATTTTGATGTCAGATGTCAGAGCTTTATAAAATGAATTGAGAAGTATTCCCTTCTTTTCTTTTGCTGGAAGAAATTGTGCAGAATTGGTATTAATTCTTCTTTAAATGTGTGGTAGAATTCTCTAGTGAAACCATTTGGACCTGGAGATTTCTTTGTTGGGAGTTTTAAAATCGTGAACTCAATTTCCTTAAATAGCTATATAGCTATTGAGATTCTCTTTCATACTGTGGGAGTTGTGGTAGTTTGGGTTTTTTGAGGAATTAATCCATTTTGTCTAAGTTGTTAAACATGTGTAGAGTTTTTTGTAGCATTCTTTTATTATACCTTTGAAATCTGCAGGGTCTGTAGTAATATCATTTCTTTATCATTTCTGATATTAACATTGGCAATTCATGTCTTCTCTCTTTTTTCTTTGCCAGTCTTGCTAGATGTTTGTTAATTTTATTGATCTTTTCCAAGGAACAGCTCTTTGTTTTGTCAATTTCCTCTATCATTATTTATGTTTTTGATTTCATTGATTTCTACTCTTATCTTTATAATTTCTTTTCTTCTTGCTTTGGATTTATTTTTGCTCTACTTTTTATAGTTTTTTGTGGTGAAAGCTTAGATTATTGATGCAAGACATTTCCTTTTTTTTCCAATATATGCTTTTAGTGCTATAAATTTCTCTCTTAGCACTGCTTTAGTTTTGTCTCACACATTTTGATATATTGTTTTTTCCTTTCCATTCAGTTCAATTTTTATTTCCCCTGAGACTTTCTCTTTGACTCAAGGACTATTTAGGTGTGTGTTGTTTAGTTTCTAAGTGTCTGGAGATTTTCCCATTGCCTTTGTGTTACTGAATTTTAGTTTGATTCCATTGTGGTAGGAGAACATACACTGTATGATTGCATTTCTTTTAATTTGTTGAGTTTTTTTTTGGTGGTCCAAGATATGGTCTAGCTTGGTAATGTTTTGTGGGCACTTTTATAAAGAATATGTATCCTGCTATTGTTAGGTAGCGTGTTCTATAAATGTTGAGTACATCTTGTTGGCTGATGGTATTGTTAATTTCTTCTATATCCTTGTTGATTTGATGAATAGTTATTGTATCAATTGTTGAGAGAGGCCATTGAATTCTCCAACTGCAATTGTGGATTTGTCTATTGCTCCTTTCATTTTTATTAGGTTTTGCTTCATATCCACAGCTTTATTGTTTTGTTCATACACAGTCAGGATTGCTGTGTCTTCTTGGTGAATTGACCCATTTATCATTATATAATGTCCCTCCCTGTGTGTGTTCTGAAGTCTATTTTATCTGATATTAATATAGGCACTCCTGCTTTCCTTTAGTAACCTTTGCATGGTATATCTTTTTCTATCCTTTTATTTTCAACTTGCTTATATTATTATATTTGAAGTGAATTTCTAGTCAACAGCATATAGTTGGATTCATGTTGATTAATCTACTCTGCCAATCACTTTTAATTGGCATATTCAGGCTATTTATATTTAGTAATTATTGATCTGATAGGGCTCAGTCTTCCATTTTAGTTTTTGTTTTCTGTGTGTTTTCTATAGTTTCGTTTCTCTGCTTTCTTTTTCTTGTCTTCCTGTGGGTTACTTAAAGATTTTTGAATTCCATTTTCATGTATTTGTAATATTTTAAGTGTATCTGTATAACTTTTTAAGTGGTTCATCTAGATATTACATTATATATGTATTACTTATCAAAATCTACTAGTATTATGATTTTACCAGTTTCAGTGTAGAAAACTTGCCTTCCTTTATGTCCCTTTATTGTTCCCCATTTATGATATAATTGCCTTAAATATTTTCTCCACATACAATAGAACCACATCAAGTAGTTTTATAATTTTGTGCTTAAACAAGCATAATTTATAAAACTCAAGAGAAAAGAAAGGCCTACTGTATTTACTCAAGTTTTTCCTTATCATGTTCTTTATTCCTTCCTGATGCTCCAAGGTTTCTTCTTTTATTGTTTCCTTTCTATTTAGAACAACTTTCCTCATCTAATCTTTTAGAATAGATCTGCTGGTAACAAATTTTCTTAGTTTTCTGTCATCTGAGAATGTCTTTATTTCTTTTTCACTCCTTAGGATATTTTTTTCTGAGAATACAGTTCTGAGTTGACTGTTCTTTTCTTTCAGCACATAAAAACTATTGTGCCAATTTCTTTTGGCTTCCATAGTTTCTGATGAGAAATCCACTGTCAATCTAATTGTTTTCTCACTATGGGTGTGGTTTTTCTCTGGCTGCTTTTAAATGTTTTTCTTTGCCTTTAGTTTTCAGAAGTTCAATTATAATGTGTATTGACAAGGAATTCTTAGACACTTTAGTATTATGTTATGAGACTCTGGATCTTATTTAAACCTTCTGTTTAAGCTGTTTTTTTCTGGTACAACTCCAGCAGGGGAAAGAGGGGGTGCTGCTTTGTTACTGCCAGGTAGAGATAGAAGTCTAGTTTTCCCACTTGGCCTCTTCTGACACCTGAGGTGGGGGCTCCTCATTATTGCTGGGTGGGATAGAAGTTTTTCCTTCCTACATAGTCTCCACTGACAGTGCAGTGGAATTGGCTTATTGTTGTTTGGTGATGGTTGAAGTTCTGACTCTTTCCTAGTTATCCTCTGATATCATGCACCAGTGAGGGAGAGGGTTTTCTCATTACTTTTGAGTTGGGGTGGAAATCCAAGTTCCAAGATGTTCTCCACTGGCATTGTGGGGGTGGGGGCTTATTACCAGTTGGCAGGGATGAAAGTCCTGTTTTCCTACTTGGCTTTCTGTGACACCATCCTGGTGAGGTGTTGGGCCACTGTCTTAGTCTGTTTGTGCAACTATAACAAAATACCCACAAACTAGCCAATTTACAAAGAACAGAAATTTATTTCTCACAGTTCAGGAGGCTGGAAGTCCAAGACCAAGACACTGACAGATTTGTTGTTTGGTGAGGGCCTGGTCTGTGTTTCAAGATGGCACCTTATTGCTACATCTCTGGAGGGGACAAATGCTGTGTCCTCACATGGCAGAAATGTAGATGGGCAAAAGGAACTTACCTAGTTCTCTTCAGTTTTTTTAATCACTTCTTATATTGCCACCTCTTAATACGGTTGTATTGGAGATTAAGTTTCAACATGAATTTTAAAGGGACCACAACATTCAAACCATAGCAGCCACCTTGTTATAGCTTCTTGAGGGCCAAATGTAGGTCTCTGCTCAGATTCTGCTGGTTTGAGTGGGAGAGGGGCCACAGTTTTTGTTTGTGGTATTTGGTAGGAATAGAGTGGTTATTGTCTAAGGTTTTCTGTCTTGCTAGGTTGCCCTTTTTCTGACCCTTTGGCTAGGGAGAGCAGGCTTTTGTTGAAGCTTTAAAATAATCTAAATCCATTAGCATTCTGGGTTGTTGGATTCTTTAACTCCAAGTCTGGGATATATAAGGCAACTTATGACCATCTTTTTCCTGGGCTTCTGAGATCCTAGAGCCAGTCTGTCTTCTTCCCACCACCTTTCAGAGTCTTTTTATTTAATATGTTTGTTTTATACACAATGTCTAAGGTTTTTAGTTGTAGTTAGTGGGAGGAATAGGGAAAAGTACATCTACTCCATTTTCCCAGACTTTACAATTTATATTTATGTGTGGATAATGTCTTTGGATTTTACTCTTGGAGCACAGGCCAAGTTCAACCTTATCCTTTATTGTGTTAGGGACAATGTTTGGAAGTATGAGATGTGAAGGGAGAAAATACTTGAACTTTTTCTGCTGGAAAACAGATTTTTGTGATGGTTTTTCATTCTTGTCATGATGGGTGTTCAGGAAGTAATTATAGGGCGTGGACAAGTCATAGAACTGAAAGCAGGGGTGCCTAATCTAGTGATTATACAGCAGATCTAAGACTTCCTCTGCACTTCTGTTAGATGGCTACTGCCATCAGGACTGCCCCAATTAGTGGACTTCTTGATTGGGAAAAGAGGGAGCAGTAAGGTCAGAAATATTGCTGTCAACTTCCCTTCTCCCTCTTTTATCCTTTGTCTTTTCCCTTGCTTCAAAATAATCTCAAATCTGGAAAAAGGAAAAGTATCATCTTTTCATGATAGGGATGATAAAAATCTTGTTTGGCTTTACAGTATTTACACGTATGCTTCAATAAGCAATTCAATTGTGCTCATTTAAGGTTTTATATTAACTGTGGGTCAGTTTCATACTGCAATGGGTCTCACTTTTTGGTTGCCCTTTATCATTCTGACGTGAAATCATGTTGAAGGGGAAATTATTTGTGCATTATAATGAGTATAACTTGCATCCTAGGGGCCTTGAAATGCAGTTTACTAAACTAAATACAAAAGACAACAGTCTAAACATAGATTTTACCATAGTCAAGCTCTTCCTGTGAAGGCTTAAAAAAAAAAAAACCTGGGGAATTGTGACACTTCCCATTGTTATTCACACGCTTGTTTGGAATCCTATGGTGGCAGCTGCCAGAGTCCTGACATTTCAGCAAAGAGAGGAAGCAGGGCAAAAGATGGGAGTCTCTGGATCTGAGAAGCACTTTTAAATTCACTGTAGCCCTTGGTCTCTCTTGAAAATGTGGTAATCGCTGTAGAATTTGGGTAGATGATTCCTCTAGTAAAACAAATTCAATTGATAACAGTATTGAGGAACACTACAGAATACAGACTTAAAATAACACCAAATCCTATAAATTACTTTAGACTCTACTTCTTAAATGGCTTGCCATTCAACTCAACAAATAGTTATCAAAACATGACCACATGTCTGGCACTCTACTAGGGAGAGTTGGGGAAACAGAGATGAATAAACCCCAATCCCTGTCTTTAAGGAGTGAATAATGTAAAGGGAAAGCAAAAATTTATATAAATAACTGCTGTACAATGTGCCTAGATGAGGCTTCATAAAGGAGTTGCCTTTATGAAGGCAAATCTTGAAGGATTGTTTAGTGGCTGAAAGCAACAGAGATGGGCTGTGACTAATTGAAGAGGAAAAAAAATCCAGGGGGAATCTATTGGGGATTGAGGAAGTAGCTCTTGAATTGAAGTAAAAACCACCCTCTAAGGAAACAGGGGTTATGGATTGATATATCAGGGACCAGTGGCAATGTTTTCTTCAGAGAATGGTCTATGGGGACGAGTGAACTCCAACACTATTGGGTTGGGTCATTTCTCTCAAGGTGTAAATTCAAGGTGAGAGCGCCTGAGAGGTCTGACTTAGGTCGCATACTCACCTCTTGGCCAATGCCATGCCAGGGAGTCATTCCTTAAAGGAAGAGCACAATCTCCAGTCACAGGCCAATGGCTCTGATGTTGGGCAGCACAGACCACAGACAGGTGGAAGAAATAGCTGAGCAGAGATACAGAGGCAGAGAAGTAAGAAGGATGTTTGAGCACAGCAAAGAATCTGGTCTGGTTGTGCATAAGGTGAAGGAGGGCTGAGTTGGGAGAGGTGAGGAAGAAGAGGCAGGCTGGAAGTGGGCAATAGGGGCCTTAATGCCGTGTTTGGAACTGGTGATAGAGTCCATAGCCAGGGCTGGGAGGAGCAGATCTGGTAAGACCTATGCTTTAAGAACAGTTCTCTGGAAACAGACTTGGGTTGTAAAAGGAAATATGGGGCAAGCAGGTCAAAGAGGAGGTTGCTTAGGTGAAAAGGGGGAGAGAAGGCTTATAATGATACTGTAATTTACTTACAGTTAAACAACAACAATGATGAACACTTTCACCCATTTTATTTTTACCCAGTAGAGAGGACAGACATGCAATATTCTCCCTTTTAACAGATACAGTACCAGAGGCTCAAGATGCTAAGACATCTTAGCATCAAGATGGCCTAGACCCTGTGATGGGTAAGAAGGAGCCCGGGCTCACCCTCAGTCATCTTCCTGGGGGCTCTTTCTAACACGTGAGACGTTGCAGCCAGATCCAGCTGGCTTTGCTTTGCTGCACCACAGGCTGTGACCCATTTCTTCCCCACCAGGATGATATTCTTTTGAGGTTGTGCCCTTGAGTAAATAGCTCCAGTACGTCTTAATCTTGGCTTGTGCCCGACGTGCTTATGTGGCCTGAATAGAGTTTTTCTTTTTCCCCCATGAGAGAGGATTTTCCAAAGGAGTTTAAAAAATAATCTGCGGTGGATATTGAACATGTGCTCAGCAGCTAAGTGAAAGGACAACGATAGTGTAGGAGGAAACAGAGCAGAGGAGTGTTTGGAATGTTAAGCTGTGGAGTCAGGTTGCCTGGGTTAAAACCTCTGCTCTGCCTCTTACTAGCTTTGTGACCTTGGTCGATACTTGACTCTAAATCTGTTCCTTTATCTGTAAAATGGAGTTAGTAATGGATCTACCCTCATAGAATTGTTGTAAGGATTCAATGTGCTAATGCATATAGAGAGATTAGAAGAGTACCTGGCACATAGTAAATACTTAATAATGCTGCTATTCTGGTTATTGTTTTTAATATCTTACCTAAAACATGGCGGGAGAAGTGTTCCAAATAGTTCTGTGACATTTGAGCTTCAGTGCCATCTAGTGGCTAGGACATTTTGGAAGGTACTATAAATCTAGGTGTTGGACCCACAGGTGATGCCAGGTTCTCTTATTCTGTAGCTGAATGAATTGCTGATAACTGATTTCAAAGGGGAGTGCTGGAATGCAGGCCAGGACCAGGAATATCATGTGACCTCATCACTGGCCCGAGTAGTGTAAAGAGAGTAACTTTGTCTCTACAGACAGAAAAGAAAGTCAAACGATGGGGCCTCAGGTGCCTTCTCTCCCTTGGACTGGCCACACAAGGGAACTCTGTGTTTCCAGTAGGTGTGACCACCCCTTGGAGCAGGACAGACTACAGGCCGACTTGCCAGTGTAGTGGTTAGAAATACGATTATGGTGGTCATGTGGTTTGTGAGTCATCAGCTGAATGACTTTAGCAAGTTACTTAACCTCTTTGTGGAGAGTAAAAGTCCCTACCTCATGTGTATGTATAAGAATGCGTACCCATACTTAGCATAGGGTCTGATGCATAGTAGGTGCTCGGTAAACATTATCCCTACTTATTTTTCACTCTTGCAATAGATTCTTGTGTTAAAGCGGGCCTTTCATTCATTCATTCATTCATGCATTCACTCAGTCATTCAATTAATATCTATTGGGAACACAGTGTGTGCCAGGAGCTGAGCTAGATGAAGCCTTGCATAAAACAGACGCACCTTCTCATGGTTGTGGTGATGGACATTAAACAAGTGATTCCCAGGGCAGCTGTGTGTCATTGAGCAAGTTGTAGACTGAACAAAGGAGCGTCATTCACATCATACACATCACAGATTTGTACAAATTTACATGGCAATTTTAAAGCAGATGGGAGTTAAGTTTTTTGTTCTTAAAAAATATCAGCACGTTACAATGATTTTCAGAAAATGAAAGTAAAGTGCCTTGAAGAAGGGGTGCCCCTTTCTAATTTGCCTAAAAGCACTGTGTGAGCTAGTGGTAAACCTGGTGATTACATTAAAATGTATTTGGAGTCATTTGATGTTATAGCTCCAGTGGCTCAGGTGCCCATTTTAACTTGTTGAGAACTAAAGAGCCGAATATTTAATTTTTACCTATGTATCCAACCAATCTAATTAATTTCCTTCCCCACCTTTTCTCCACATTAGCCTTATGTTTCTGAGTCCTTTCTTACTTCCTTTCACAGGAATTCAGCAAACTCCTAAAGTCCCACTTCTTTCAGAAAATCACTCTGCAATATGTATCAAAGATGGGCTAATTCTCCTCGACCTAGACTAAGTCTTAAAGTAGTGATTTTTATGAAGGGCTTGGTGAGGGGTTTTGGGGAAAGGAGAAAGTAGCTGCATATGCTTGGGGAAAAAAAATGTACTCAATATAACAATATATTAAGTACTAAAATATAATATAAAGCAATGTAATACTATATTCATGAAATATTCTGTATTATACTGAATAATAGCAAATATGTATTTATTTCATAGTATAAACAACAAAAAAGTAAAGCTCAACAAATTCTTCCTGGCTGGTGAACCTACACAGAAGATAGACTCCTTAGGGATTCATGGGGACATTGCCACACAGAGAATCATACTGAAATCTAGCTGAGACAGTGGGATAAGATTTTTCCATGTATCAAAATAGAACATAGATTTTAAAAAAACCCTAAAGGCCAGAAAATGTCTGTTTAACTGTTTCAAATATCTCCTAAATGAACATTGCTTGGGAATTCCTGAATAACAGTGATGATGATGATGGTGATGGCATTGATTTTGTGCCAGGCTCTGCGCCAAGGACATGTCACATGGTATCTCATTTACTCCTCACCACATGGAGGAGCAGGTAAAAAAGAAGTTTGGTTGCTGCTGTTGCCGCTTCAGCAAAACTCAGTTAACTTTTCTGGGGCCAATTGACTTTTCGTTCTAGACCCTGCATTACTGCTTCCGTGCTGTTTTTTAAGCTTCCTGAGCAGCAAATGCCTTCCTTGATCCTACTTGGCAGCCTGTTTCATAAATTAGTTTTCCTTCATTTAGGTGTGTTCTGCAGACCCTAGAGGACAATTAAAAGGTTAATTTTATAACAGTTAATATTAGTGTGGATCTTCAGGGTCAGGGGCTTTTACCAAAATCCCGCTTCTTTTATATTTCCTTTCCAGCCTCCATTGTTAAGTGGTTCTACAAAAATGATCTTTGCACACTGCTGGTAGGGAAAGAACAGAATATTGCCTACATAGTTGCTTTTGGACTTAAAAAATTTTGGCTTAAAAATGTGTTTTTGCCTCTTAAAAGTAGGATCTTTTTTTCCATTTTGTTTTATGGGTTTGGTTTATTGCTACTGTTCAAGTTTTACCTAAAAGTTACTACTATTGAACATGTTTCCAGTGGATCCTAGACTAAGATGGCATAACTTTCAGAATTGCTTTCTAGGCAGTTAAGTTAGGGAAGAAATATGGACACAATTAGAATAAAACCATTTAAGTGTTGGCACTTAGCTTGCGTTTTCCAAAGCACAATGACTGTATAAAATCTCACTACCATTTATTGTCTGTTGGATGCCGTGATATGTCTATCTTGAATCTGCAACACTTGCTTCTTGATTCTGTGATATATCACCTCTTTATTCTATGAAGTCTGGAGTTTTAAAGGACTGTTCTTAAATCTATTTTTTTGTTAGGTGGGGTGTGTGTGTGTGTGTTAATGTTCCTACTTCTTCTGATGGCTTGCACAGGAAGCTTAAGGCGTAATCAGACTGTAAAACCCCCACCAGAGAGGAGATCGTAATTTCAACTACAGACTAAGCAGATAACAGATGGCTATTTACTAGTCAGAAAGATAAGGGAATGAGTTTGATTCCTCATTAAAAGCTTCATGGTTTAAGACTTTAAAAAAAAAAAAAGCCCTGGGTCTTTGCTTATTAAGTTACATAAACAGGGTGAAGTGCCATGGGGGAGAGTGGAAACTCTTGGTGTGACCTATAATTAGAAAATTTCCACAGAGAGAATAAAAACAGAGACTGTATGCCACTTCCTGACCCCACTCACCCATACAGGCTAAGCCACTGGGGGCAGACAGATAAGAAAACACCAAGGAAAGGAAACTTGAGCCAGGTTGCTTGTTTCCTCTGATGGTGATTTAGGCTGGGATTGGTGGATTGAACATGCCTTTATAGTTTAAATTATCTTGAAGGCACCTTGAAGAGGAGTAGCATTACTTCCACAAACTGCAATTAACCAAATAACGTGATGGTATTTCATGCTGTCCCTCTAAAAGGACCTTCTATACTGTGGTTGCTAATGGAATAGCCAGAGAGAGCCAACTAATTATAGTAGGAAAAAAAGTCTAGGTTGGTATACTGGCTCTTGTCCACTACTTCTGGCATTTTGGGCAAGTTGCTTCATTCCCAGCCTTGTTGGCCTGTCTGTAGGGTGAGGGTAATGATGCCTGCCCACCTTCTAGGGTTGCTGTAAAGATCCAATGTGAGGATGCATGTGAAAGCACTTATAAAGCTGCAAAGATCCTTATAAATGTTGGCTGTTGTAATGTTATATATGTTAAACATATCTGTATGTTTATAGTGTGTTATGCTCTTCCCTGCTTATATTAAATAATTACATCAGGAATCTGAAATCTGAAGTAGACTATGATCTTTCCTGCTAGTAGATAATCCCTAGTCGTTGGTAGCTAGAGTTTTGTGGAGGTCACCACCACCTCTGTTCTAGCTCACAGACGCTCTGTGCACTGAGCAAGGTGCAATCCTGAGACCGCCTCCCATCCCCCACGGCCCAGGTTTCCCAATGCCAAACTCGATGCTTAGGGCAGAGCAGGCTGCAGTGTGATTCTTGGTGTAAGGCAGGGAGTCAGAATCCTGCTCTACCACTTATTTGTTATGTGACTTTGGGAAAATAAGTTTACTTTTCTAAGTCTCCATTTCTTTGTATGTATATACCTTCCTCCTGCACATCTCCATATATCCTAAAATGGGATAAGATTTTAGGATCTTAAACCCTGGTGGGTTATTGATAGGTTCCATGAGTCAATAAGTTGGTGAACTGTTTGGGGACAGGAATTTCCTTTCAAGCACATAACATAGTGGCTTGCATTATAGTAGGTGCTCAATTAATGTTGATTTAATAAAAATATGTTAAAAAGTCCTAGCATAGTGACTGGCACATAATAGGTATTGGTTTGAATTTTGGTTCCAGTTCCCCAATACTTTTTTTACCCCCGGAAAGAAAGATGTCACTAATCAAGTGAATAGCCTTAAATAAATCCCTTTACCTCTCTGGGTCTTGTTCTTTCTCAATAAAAGAAGGTAAAGTAGTTGGTCTCTCATGTTTCCTCCATCTGACAAAGATCGACTGTTTTCAAAAATCAAATCTACCTGCAAAGAAGGCCATTTTGCCTCTATTGAGTATGCTGTAGCCTTACAGCTTGGCTTCAGAGCAGTTGGTGTTAAAATAAAAGTCTTAAAATTTTAACTGACTTCAACATTTGCATGAAAAATGTTCTGTTTTCACCCTTGATGGCCCTGGTTTCTCCATATCCCATCCAGTTTGTATACTCTCAACCATCTTTAGAGGGAAACCAGCTGCCTGGCAAATGAGTAGTCCCATAGGCCCTTTAGCAGAAAGTGAGGCATGGCCTCCCTCACTCTGCAATGGCCCAAGCAGCCACTCTAGAGCATGCTGTTGGGTTACAGGGACCCAGAGAAGGTCAAGCGTATTTGGAAGAATCTAGAACCATGTCATATGAGGAACACCATTAGGAAGGCAACATGTTTACCCTGGAGAAAGATCAGTAGGGACATGATAGCTGACTTTAACACATTGCTACACTAGGAAAAAAATTTTTCCTAGTGTTTCATTACGAAAATAGAATAAAAACTTCAAAAACAAAACTATCCTTTCTAATTTAGTGAACAATTTGTTATTTTTTATTGTTTCGGTGTGTAAGTTATATGCAACTTGAAAAATAGTTCACACGGCTCCCAAGGTGAAAAGACATGAGTTACATATGCTTCACGAGGCCCCAGGCTCAAAACTAGCATGAGTTAAATACAACTCACAGGGCAGTTAATGTGTTAAATGTTTTAAAAACTGTTAAGACTCTTCCAAGTGGCACCAGCAGGCCAAACCAGGGCCAGTGAAAGGCCCACTGATGGGGAACGTGTTAGGTTAATCATGGCCTGTCCATGCGGCAATATCAATACAGAATATGGGACTATGTCCACAATACAATATTAAATTAAAAAAACCTATTGTCAGAAGTATATAAAGAGTCTGATCCCATTTACGTAAAAATGCATACATATATAATTTTGTATATAAGTAGAAAATGCCTGAGTAAATAAAATAGAAAAACTACTGTTCAGAGGGATCACCCCTGGAGAGTAGAATTCAGTGGGGGTAGTGGGGAAACCTTAACTTTCTACTTTACAAACTTTTATAATACTTTACAAACTGCTGTGTTTGATTAGTTGTGAAAAACAATTTTTTTTTAAAGAATAAGCAGGAAAAAGTTACAATAAGAGAAAGTAATATGTAATATAAAGAAGATAATTAGAACCATCAGAACTCAAAAGAAAAAAAGGAAAAATTGCCTTTGGAAGTGGTGGTGGAAGATCTCTTCTATGGATATACCCAAGCAGAAGTTGGAGGACAGCTGATCAGTGCTGTCAGGACATACAAATGTTTGATGGGGCTTGGGTAAGTGGTCTGTAAAGCTTCTGTCATCCCTGTGATTCTACTACATTTTGAGATTCTGTGAAATAAAACTATTTAATGGTACTACTTATACCAATTTTTAAACTGTAATCCTGCACCTTGAAACAAAAATTAGGCTATTACTATTACTGTTATCCTTGGTTTTAAGACTTCCTCTGTTTAATGTTGTTGTTATTATTTAGTAGTAGTATAGTAATATTATCATGGGTTATTTCCTCAGTGACCAAGGGCTGAGTATTCCTTACTCAAAAGTCTTGGGACCAGAAGTGTTTTGGAATTCAGAATTTTTTGGATTTTGGAACATTTATTTCATATTTACTGGTTGAGCATCCCAAATCCGAAAATCCCAAATCCAAAATGCTTCAATGAGCAGTTTCTTTGAGCGTCATGGCACAGCTTAAAAAGTTGCAGATTTTGGAGAATTTTGGATTTCTGATTTTTGAATTTGGAATGCTCAACCTGTACTATGTTGCAGACATCGTGCTTTACATATGCAATTTCATTTAATTTTCACAATTGTACATTATAGGCATTATTACTATTTCCATTTTATGGATGAAGAAACTGAGACAAAGAGAGATAAAGCAACTTTCCCAAGGTCACAGAGCTAGTATGGTAGAAATTTTGGATGCCCACTCCTTAACATCCATTTGATCTCACCCTAATTACATAAAAAAATGTGACCTTGGGGATTACTTCCTCTCTAAAGATGGTTTGTGATTAGTGTAAGCCAACAATTGTAATGAAAAATTTAAAAATGAACACTTTTTTCTTCCTTATTGTAACTGGTGTGATTATTTGAAACTTGTTCATGTGCTTTTTCTGGTTACTCTTCCTGAGGAAATGACCTGTGCCTTGGTGGGACCAGGGCATCCCTCTGCCTGTGTGGGTGGGGTGGGAAAACATGAGCGGAGGATGTGGAGATTAGAAATCTTACATATAGAATGCAAAGAAAAGGTGCAAGTAATAATCCCTCCCTATGTGGAAAATAAAATTGCATTCTGCTGGAAGACAATGGTCTTGCAAGCCAGCTATTGTTTTGAGGGGAGATTTTTAAAATTCCTTAATTTCCCCCTAAAATATACAAAGGAAAAAGCCTTGCTTTTCTCAACTAGGGGTGAGAAAGCCTGGTCACCAAGCTTGTTGCTTTGCCATACAACACTAGGTAGTAAACAAATTTCCCACCCTGTTCCAGCCCCGAGGAGCTACTGGAAGACGAAAAGTGGTCTGGAGAGAAAGACGGGGGCGAGAGATGCAGGATCCTGGGCCTGTTCCCATCTGCACTGAAACTGCTGAAGGAGGATGTGCATTAAAACCAGCCAGAAAAGTTTCTGGGAGTCTAAAGGCTGGGGCCTTGCCCCTACTGCCTGAGTACAGCCTGGGAAAATTGTAGTCTCTTTAGAGAGGCCCTCACTGCATCAGACTCTGGAAACACGTGGTGGTCTGCAGACATAAGATCAGAGATGGTCGTGGGAGGCTTCTGGGCAAATAGAGTTCCCAGTGTCCTGAGATACTGAGGCTGAAGTGACCAGAGTCTGTAGAATTTTGTGGGCCTGGACTGCTTTGTGGATCACAGAAGGTGGTCGGAGAAGGGAGAGCCACAGTCCTTTCTCCACACGTGCAGACCTTGCCCAGACCTAGCCAGCCAGAGAGGGACTGGATGCCTAAGAAATCTGAGATCAGGCATCATCTGGAGCAGCCCTGTCCAACAGAACATTCTTTGATGATGCAAACATTCTAAATATGCAATATGGTAGCCCTGAGTCACGTGTGGCTATTGGACACCTGCAACGCAGCCAGTGGCAGTGAGGAATTGGATTTTCCTTTTCAATTTTAACCATTTTTTTATTGTAAAAAATAATATAAAAACCTAAAAGAGAGTTTAAAATATAAAAATAGTATTTAAAACAGAAAACATATATTTAAAATAATACAACATTAAAAGATAATTTAAATTTAAAATTATCCCTCATAATCCTTACACCTTAACGTAAAGTTATCTGTGTATTCTTGAGTCTTTATTCTCTTGTATATCTATTTTTTACATTTTTTAAATCATAGAACACACACGAGATAAAAATCAACTTCTGATTATTTACTCTAGATCTCTAGGAGAAGCTAACATTTTGAGTAAAGGGCATGAAAATAAACTTTTGTTTGTAAATATTTTGTTTGATTTTTAATGAGATATTAAAGTGTAAAAGGATAAGGTAGTGGGGGAATTAAACTTAAGTGTTAATTGACATTTACAATTAAATAGGCTTTTGTGGCCGTAAGACTAGATAGTATATATTCTAAAGGGATTATCTAATATACTGGATTGAACTGTTATAAAGTAGACAGTATGAAAAGTTAACGTTTGCCTCTAAGTGCTAGATTGAGGAGATGGTCAGCACAGTTTAATAGGAATCCCTTTACTAGGATATTCCCTTGGTTGTGATTGCAATTGTGACCCATCTTACATTCATGTAATGAATATGTGCTTAATTGAATATCTGGTAAATTACAACTGGAAAAAGAACAAAATAAAAACTACTCTCTAGTCACAACACTTCTCTTTTTGTTTCAGTAAATATCTGTCCAGTCACATGTGAGTGTGGGTATATACGTGTGTGTGCATAATTATTTCCAAGAGTGAAATTTCTGTGTTTTATTGTTTAATAATTTGCTATTCCCCCTGAATTATATTGTGAATACCTGCCAAACGAAAGCATCGGGGCTGTCCTTGGTGTTTCCGGGTCATGAACAATGCTTTGAATAAATGTCCCGATGCTAATTTTTTTTTACCCAACCACACCTCTTATCTTGACTACTGCCCCCCTTCCAACCATGGCCCCCCAATTGTGAAATCTACTCTGGGTGCACTCAATGCCCACTTCCCTTCAACCCACCCATCTACCCTGTTCTTTCTTATCCCTGAGAACCCCACCTTGCCACCCAGGGAAGGAGTTAGAGGAAGATAATTTACTTCACGTCGGTGCAGTTGAGTATTTCCAGGGTTAAGCTATTGGGAGAAGGTAGGTTCTCTCTCCCTGTTGGGAGTAGGGTTGTCCATTTGTCTGCACTTAAGATTTAAGAGGCAGAGGGGCCACCCCGTTATTTCCTGTTTATGGAAATCTCATCCTTCCTCACCTGTCCTTCCTGTCCCCTCCTTCCTGTCTTTGCCTTCATGTGCCCCCCGCAGTTTCCTGCTCTGTGTCCCGCCATGGAGGCTTCTCTGAGCTCACAGTGGGAATGTCTGAGAAGATCCGACCAGCTGGGATCATTTTGTGTTCCATTTACTCAGCTATAAATTAGTTACAAACCCCACTTTCAATTTGATGAATTTCCACAGTTTGGAAGTATTTCCCCAGCCTGACTCTGTTCTCTCGGTGGCAAACCATTGCCCCCGGGTCACTTGTCTCTGTGACAGATTCCTTGAATTACTGAACAATGACAAGAGTACAAGGAATAGGAAAGAGTCATTCGTTGCTGATAACTGTCTTCACATTGTCTGAATCATCTGTCCCTGTTTGTATGGCAGAGTGAATAAGCAGTTACTGTAAAGAATTACTGTAAAAACGATTTATTCATTTTACTTTGAAAAGGCAATACATAAACAAGGCATGTATTGCTCAAAAAAGCTCAAAAAGGCAAAGAGTGAAAAGTAATCCTCCCCCTTACCCATGCCCCCAGAGAGGTTCTTTTCTCCAGAGGTGACTGTTGTTGCTAGTTTCTTGTGGTGATGACTATGCCTTTGATGTCCAGTAAGGTAGCTGCCAGCCACACGTGCCCATCGGTGTGTAGCCGCATTGAACTCTTGAAATGTGGTGAGTGTGAATTGCAATGTGCTCCAAGTGTAAGACACACACCATGTTCCAAAGACTTATGAAAGAATGTAAAACAAATTTTATATTGGTTGTATTTTGATGTGATATTATTTTGGATATCATTAAATGCATTTCATGTTTCTCTTATTTATTTATTTATTTTTAGAGATGGGGGTCTCCCTCTGTCGCCCAGGCTGGAATGCAGTGGCGTGATCATAGGTCACTGTAATCTTGAATGCCGGGGCTCAAGCGATCCTCCTGCCTCTGCCTCCTGAGTAGCCGGGAGTAAAGGCACATGCCACCACACCCAACTAATTTTTAAATTTTTTGTAGAGATGGGGTCTCACTATGTTGCTCAGGCTGGTCTTGAGCTCCTGGCCTCAAGGGACCCTCTCACCTCGGCCTCCCAAAGTGCTGGTATTATAGGCACAAGCCACCGCAGCTGGCTTGTTTCTTTCAATTCTTTTGTGTGGCTATTAGAAAATTAAAAATTACACATGTGGCTCACATTTGTTGCTTGCGTTATATTTCTATTGGACAGTGCTGGTCTATACATAAACAAGTATACACATATACATGCTTATGTGTGTGTGTGTTCACACTCATGTGTGGTAGCATAATATAAACACTGTTCTGCACCTTTCTTTTTCCACTTAGCAATGTGTCTTGGAAATCATCTCACATCACTATGTAAAGAAAATTTAAAAAATAATTACCTATGGTATTCTGTTGTATAATACTTCATTTATATAACCAGTCCTTTTTGGTGAACCTTTAGTTGTTTCCAATATTTTTCCTTCAATTTTGACACATGATGCTATAATAAATAGCCTTGTCTATTTCACACTTACGCAGTTGGAAAAACTGGGTCAGAGAATATTTATTTACATGTTTGGTTTTGACAAATGTTGTCAGGTTTATCTCCTTAGAGGATGTGACAATTTGCATGTCTATAAGCAATGTGAGTGTTCCCATTTCCCTTACATCCTAACACAATGTATTAGCAAACATTTTTATCTTTCCCCATCTGACAATTGGCAAACTGCACGGTTAATTTATATTACCTGGTCATATATCCTTGTTTAAAACATATCTGAGAATAATAGTTATTAATTTCATATAGCAAATTGTGGTTTCCAAAGTATTTTCATGTCTTCTCATTTAAGTCTTATAATAATCCAGTAATGATAAGCGTTTTACCTAGAAGCAAATAAGAACTGAGGTAAAGAGGAGAAATGAACCTTTGTGTTTGTTAAATATATATATGAATTCATTTGATTCTCAGCACGATACAGAAGCAGATTTTATAGGTTTTATTATTTCCATTTTATAGACGAGGACACTGAATAGTTAAGTGACTCACCAGAAATCACACAGCTAGTAAATTGGGGGGTTAACTGTGTAACTTTGCCATTAGATATGCATGAGTCAACTGTGGCCCAGCTGTTTTACTAGTTGCGTGAACTTGGACAGGTTCATTTATATGTAATACATACGTATTAATATGTAAAATGTGGAGAATAAAAGTACCTACTACATGGGGAGGTGTCAAAATTAATTGAGATGATGCATATTAATACTCAGCACAGGGCCTGGCACAAAGGAAACTCTTAAATGTGTATATGTTTATGCATGTACATACGTGCACATGTGTGTATGCATGCGTATGCGTATGTATGCGTGTATCACAGGATTGTGTGTGTGCACATATGTGTATATGTATGCATGTGTGTGCCAAGATTCAAACCAAGGTTCTTGGTTTCCTGAGCTCCCACCCTGTCATTTTCCCCCTCCTAGTGACTCAGTGCCTTCTGGACAGCAAGACTTAGTTTGTCTGACCCAGTTCTTATCTTTTTAGGAGTTGAGGGAAGGACTGGTGCAGAGAGGAAGCATTTCCAGGTCTTCATGTGCCTGCCTGTTCTTCCCCAGCTTGGGAAGATGTTTACCCTGTCTGCATCTTCTTCATCAAATGGGTCGTTGGTAGAGTATCGATAATGCAGATACTCTTACAAGTCTCTTTGAGGTCTTGGAGCAAAGTAAGTTTAAGTTGCATGAATGTGTGAATGAAAACAAGGCAACGCTTATACTGGGGACTCAGGTGGAAACTACTCGTGACTCAGGGACACTACTGATTAGCTTGCAAGTTGTGGTGTATGTAGATGGCCCCCAAATCAAGTAAATGATGATAAAATAATAGACTACGATTGTGAAATGGAGCAGAACTGCTCTGTGATTTTATAACAGTTTTTATTCTTTTCCTTTTGAAAAAAATGACAGGAAGTAAGTGATGAGGAAATGCAGGAACAATAGCCTTTTCCTGGAAGAATGGCTCCGAAGAGATGACTAAACGTTCAGACATGCTGGGCCGAACTGGCAGAGGCCGAGAGAGTGTGGGCCACAGCAGGGGGGCTTATGAGAGGCGGACAAAGCTGAAGGCTTAGCTCAACTGTATTATTTACTACTCCCTATCTGGTGAAAAAAAAGAGAGATTATGTCAAGGTTACATTGAACCTGGAGACAAAGTCATTAATTGGCAAAAACTACTACCTGACTGAAAGCCTTTAAAAAGTTCTATCCGGCAGGAACAGCCAATAGGGCTGCCTTCATTTGCTTTGACAAAGGAAACACCCTAGAGGTTTTTGAAAGCTTAAACACAGCGACACCACCACCAGACAGCGAGACAGTTTGTTGGCCCGTTGGTTCCCAGTCTTTTAATGCACTAAATTCTGTGTTTGTGTTTTGAAAACCTTTGTATGCCAAACAGCATTTATTAAGTCGAGTTGTTTTCTTTCTTTACAAATAATTAATCACAATTTGTAGAAAAATAAAACTACTCCTCTTAATGTCTTATCGGCCTGAACTAATCAGTGTTATCACACTGAATTGATGTAATTTTGGCTATGAATGGAGACACACATTGCTTTAGCTATTCTAAGCAGCCTTATTACCAGTGAATGCATGATTTCTCCCTGGCTTTGTGGAATGTTGAAAAGCCCTTCTGCAGTCCTTCTAATGTCTCCCCAGACTCTTCAGGGGACCAGGAGCCTCAACAACTATTTTGCAGGGGGCCCTAAGAAAGGAGGAAGTCCCTTTCCAATACAGTATCAGAGTCAAGTAAAATTAATGCTTTAATTTATTTGAAAAATATTTAAAAATGAGAAAGAAAAAATTATTCCTAATCCTGCCACTTAGACAAATACAAGAAGAGTGTCTCCTTTGGTCCCTCTCATGCCATGCTCCAGAGGTAACTGCTGTTAAAAACAAATAGGTGTGTATTCTTCCCATTTCCTTTTGTAACTGTGTAATTATATTTATACCTGTTTTCTCAAACAAAATGGGATATGATTTGGTATTTTTCTAACCTAGATTTTCCATGTGAACACCTAGAGTTCTTCCTTTCTAAAAATGGTTACAACGGGGGTGAGGTGGCTCATGCCTATAATCCCAGAACTTTGGGAGGCCAAGGAGGGAGGACCCCTTGAGCCCAGGAGTTCGAGACCAGCCTGGGCAACATAGAGAGACCCTGTCTCTACAAAAAATAAGAAAACTTAGCTGGGTGTGGTGGCACATGCCTGTAGTCCCAGCTATTCGAGAGCTGAGGCAGGAGGATTGCTTGAGCCCAGGAGTTCCAGGCTGCAGTGAGCTATGATCTTGCCACTGAGCTCCAGCCCAGGCAACAGAGCAAGACCCTGATTCAAAAGAAAAATTGGTTACAATGAGATATACACAAATGTAAAATAGTATGGCCACTTTGGAAAGCATTGGCAATTGGCTATAAAGTTAAACATACACTTAACATATGACCCACCAATCCCACCTCTAGCTATTTATCCCAGAGAAATGAGAACATGTCCATACAAAGTCTTATATGTGAATATTCATGGCAGTCTTATTCATAGTAGCCCCCAAAATGAAAACAATTCAAATGTCCATTAACTGGTGAATGGAAAAACAAATTTGGTATATCCATGCTATGGCATATTGCTTAGCAATAAAAGGGAACAAAGCATAAATACACACAATGACACTGATGACTCAAACGCTATGTGCTAAATGATGGAACTCAAACACAAAAGTTTACATACTATGATTTCATCTATACGATGTTCTAGAAAAGTGAAAACTACAAGAAGATCAGTGGTTCTCTGAGAACAGAGGGGGAAATATCCTACAAAAGGGCATGGGGAAACTTTTTAGGGGTGATAGAAAAATTCTTGATTATGCTGGTGATGACACCACTGCATGCAGTTACCAAAATTCATCAAACTGTACACCTGGAGTTGGTGAATATGTAAATTATACCTTAATGAAACTAAAAATGAAAAAAATGAAAAATGTTTACAAAATAGCTGACCTTTAGCGAAGTTTATTATGTACTACTTATTCTTCTGAACACTTTACAAGTGTTAACTCACAATGACCCATGAGGTAACCATGTTTATCATTCCCATTTTACAGAGGTAAGAGACTGAGGCCTTGAGCTTAAGTAATTTGCCCAGAACCATACAACATTAATGCAGCCAGGATCCCAACTCAGATTGTTTAGCCCTACCGCCCACACAGCCTGGTGCCCTCACCCACGTTCCCAGCTCAGTGCCATGGATGGACCACAGTTTGGTTAGCTGTTCCACTTTTTTTCTTCTTTGCTATTTCAATGCTTAATGAATATCCTTACACATGTATTTTCATTTACTTGTGCTTTTCTTTTTGAGAGGTTATTTCCTAGAAGTGTGATTGCTGGGTCAAAAAATAGGTGTATTTAAAGTTTCAGCTAAATTTCCTTTTTGAGCATGTGCTAGGTGCCAAACCTACTTTCCTGTTCACCATCGAATTTAGCTTTCATGGCTACCCCATGAGCGTATGTATTATGATTGTCTTCACAACCTGTAGAGGTTAAGGGACTTGTCTTGAATCCCACAGCTAATCAGTACATGAAATCTCAACTCTGGCCTTCTGACTCCATGTCCTGTGTGAATTCTACCATATGCTAGCTATAATCACAATGGTTTTTTTTTTTTTTTTTTTGGCAATTTATTCTTGGGAGCCAGAATTTACTCCTAGGTCACTGAGTCGGTGACTGCCACGGTGTCTCTGTTCTCTTTCAGTCGAGGGAGGGACTTATGCTCCTAGAAAAAACAAACAAACAAGTATTCTTTGGCTCTCAATGTTACTAGAATGTGTTGATCCTGAAAAATGATTTTTATAGTCTTAATTATTCCTCGTGTTTTAACATGCTCTTTATTAAAGAATGCAATCTTTACATTCTTATCAGGTGTTTGCTGAGTGGATATTCTAAGAAGAGAATCATAGCTTTACTTAAAATATAAACACAGTTTGGTGAGGCAACAATTGATTAGACAAATGTGTAGATTTTCCAGGTTTCTTCTTTCTTCCCTCCATTTTTACGCCATGCCATTGCCCTGCTGCTTGCTAGTGGGTTAACCTTGAGCAAACTGATTTATCATTTTAAGCCAAATTTCTTCATCTGGAAAATGGGAATAACAAATGAGTCCCATTCTGTAGAATTACTGCAAGGCTTGAATCACATAATTCATGCACAGCATTTGACACTGTGCCTGGCACACGGGAAGCCTGAATAAATGTTACTGGGTAGCAGTGGCTGCAGCACAAGCTACTGTCAAGACTGGACGGTTAGATAGCAATCAAGCTGGGACAAGGTGTGGTCCATATGAAGATTTCCAAAAGAGAGTATGGAGCGAGCTCCTAGTGAATAAACAAGATTACTTAGCAGTTGGAGTGAGTGGGTAAGAAGAGTCTAAGACCACTAATCAGGACAGTGGCCAGCCCTTCAAAGTTGGCCTCCATTGTGAAAGCCCCTCTGCACTCCCCTCTGGCTTCTCTGACTCCTTGTCTTCCTCAGCTGGCTCCTCTACCTCCTCCTGCCTTCAAGGTTCTATCCTTAACCTTTGCCCCTTCTCATCTAGTCTCTCTGTCATGATTTATGCTTAGGTAGTTACAGAAACTTGCAGAATGATTAAGGATACATGAGAAAGAAGAAATTTTATGTTTTAATAGGAAATATTGTTGGGGGTCTTGGCTATCTTGGAGATGGGGGTAGGGCAGGAAGGAATTCAGTTTAAAATATCAACTTTGGATTCGATTTTCACCATTGGCTTTTTGAGTTCTCAGTTAATTGAATCTTTTTGCCAAGATGATAAAATGCTCTCCTTTTTGCATTTGGGATAAGTTGATATGAATTAATCAGACTCCATGAAATGTGTTGAGGAGTGTATGACCTGCATCCCTATCTAGCTATGTGTGGGAGCAGTTTCACCAGATGTGAAAGTCAAATTAGTGTTGTTGCTCACTGCAGCTGGGCTAAAGGTTTATCTGGGAAAGAGTCTGAATCTGTTGGCTAAAACAAGAATTTAGATTTGATCCATAGTTCCATATTCTGTGTCTTCTAATAATTAAGAGTTGGCTCTATACCAATAACGTAGTAGCCTCAGAATTAATATGTAGGAGTTTGGGTGAATAACATTTTGATGCTTAATATTACCTGGAGATAACTATTGGGTTGCTAAAGCTAGCCAGGAAATCTCATGAAAAGAGTTCTTTGTTGATACATTGGCTCCTGTTTGATTGTATTTGATGTAGTAATCCAATGAAAATAATAATTTTGACTTCTCTGGTTTATTTGTGGGTTAGATCCAGAAGCCAAGGAACTCAATACTGAAAAAGAACCAGGAGAAAAATGGATTAACAAAGGCTCTCGCCCTAAGGTCTGAGTGAAGAATGTTAGTGACCATCTGTGGTTTGGCCTGTCCAGTGTCCTTCGTCAACACACAGAATCCATCTCTTTCTTTTGCAGAATCACATCTCTCCGATGCTGATCATTTGCACGGAGATGGTACCACCCCTTGGCTTTAGTGGGGACTCAGGTCCAACCAATGAGAACACCACATCCCTCTGGCCCCAGTGATGTGAGCCCTTGATCGATGCCAGATCAAACAGACACAATCCTGAGGGTCTTGCTCACATTCTTGGGAGAGAGATCATTTCTTTCTGCTGGGATTCCTAAACTAGCAAAATATACATCTAGAGCTGCTAGAGGTCATCTTGCCACCCCAGGAGGAGAGCCTGCAAGGGAACAAAGACAACATAAAGGAAAGAAGAGCCAGGAGATGGATACTCATTTCTGACGATACGATATGAGCTGTTGAATCCATCCATACCTGAAGCTGGCTTGGATGTTTATTATAAAAACAAATAAACATTATTTTTTTTTGTTCAAGTCAGTTTGAGCTACTTTTTTTTAATCTCCAATAATTTAAAGTATTCTATGCCCAAAAAAGAATCTATCAATATACAAATTTATAGCCTAGAGAAATAAAATGTTACAGTATTCTGTTAATTTTCATGGTGTTGAAGAAAGAAAAATATCTCAGTGATAAGACTGTTTCCCTGTTGGCTGGTCTCCAAAATATGTCAGGATGAGAAATCGTATTATTCTTTCTCGTCCCTCCCAAATGTGTTTCTGACAAGCGCATGGTGTTCAGATAGCCAGCGTTCCTGTGCAAATCCCCTGTGTGTCCAACCTTATCATGTTCAGTTGTATCTCTGTTTTGCAAAGACTAGGTGTCCCTTCTCCGTCTTTTGTCTTCATGCAACACATCTCGTTTCTTATCTGGAGCTGTGTGGCTGTTGAATTTCTCTTTTCAGAAACTAATACATGAATCACACTGACTTTGCAGACGGTCTTTACCCTCCAGGACCCCTCCAGGTCCCAGGGGGAAGAGAGATTGTGGAAGGCCTAGTTAGATGTGTAATGGTAATCTACAGAGAGAGAAACAAGACTGCTGAGACCATGAATGGCAAATGGAGTTGACTTCAGCCCTATGTTAGAGGGGCAGAGCTAGTGCCACCCAGCAGTCACCAGGAGTCATATTGCAGACCTTGATGTGGGATTGTAAAATAGAGTTGGCCTAATGCCAGGAGGGCATTGACATTGGAATTCCCCAACTCCAGATGTCTAGCTTTACACTGTAGGAAAGCCATGCTTAATTGACATAAATTTATTTCATATTTTGCACCAGTTTGCAATGAATAGAGGAGACCCAGCACTGGTGTGAGCATTCCTAGATTAGGGATCAAAAACTCAAATGCCTGCAGGGGCCAGACAGCTGGCACAGTTGGGTGAAGTTGCCTGGGCGGGGCCTCAGCCCCTGCATGCTTGCAGGGAGGTGCCACTGTTCAGCCCCAGCTGAGGCCCACATGCTGGGGTCCTGCGCTGCCAGATCTTCAATGCTTCACTGAAAGTGGAAGCCCAGAAGTCATCAGTTTGCAACCTCTTACTTGATACAGCCTCAGGGATTGTGCCACGTGACTGGATTTGGGATTGTGTTTAGACCTAATTTAGTTCACTTTGAACAGAACCTAAAGTATCATGGTTTAGACACAGACTCTGGTGTCAGGCCGACCTGGATTTGTGGCCTGGCTTTGCCACTTACTAATGTCATGACCTTGGCCAAGAAACTTAATGTCTCTGAGTTGCAGTTTTCACATCTGTAAAATGGGGCTGCAGTTTCCACATCTGCCTCCTAGGTGGGCTAGGTAGGGAGGAGTAGAATTGAGGTAAAATGACATAATGTTCTCAAAGTTCTTACACAGTGGCCATGTGAAAGTGTAAAGCTTTAAAAAAAATTTGGTAATTCTATGAGTAGAACTGACAGAAATTCATGTAAGGTATTGTGTTTGTATTCTCCAGGAACATAAAGTCAGAAAGACAATGCTGTGCAGTAGCTAAGAGCACAAATCCTGCTCCCTTTCTAGCCATGAGCCTTTGGCGTGGGTTTTTTCATCTGTAAAATGAGGATTTAAGGGTGCCTATCCCAAAGGATTCTGAGGAGGATTAAATAAGATAACATGTATAACTGAGTTAGCATTCCTACAGCATTTAGAACAGAGCCTGGCACACAATAAGGACTATGGGTGGGGGTGACAGGTTATAATACTATTACTGCAATAAAGTTTTAACAGCTCTTATGACTGTCACTTGCATAAGATTGTATCCATACCCTGGAACTTATGGTTTACATTATCCTAACTTTAATAACACCTGATAAAATTATATTTTACCTCAGAATGTTGGAAACATTTACCTACTATTATAAGGGACACTTCAAATCCACAGTGAAAGGTATCAAAAATGTAGGGTTTTAAAAAAAGAGAGATTGCGATTATGTCAAGTTCTTTAAAAATAGGTTTTACAAAACTGATCTAGAAAAGAGTCAGGTGTATTAGAAAAAAAACCCCAAACAGCAATGTATTGAAAGCCTGTTTTGTGCAACGCACATTGCTAGACCCAGAAACAAAGTTGAAACAATAAATGGCCAAGGCAAACCCCTCTACTTCAAGCCAAAGTTCCTATTCACACTCGCTGGCACATCGTTGGCGTGCGGGCACTTCCTGAGATCTTTTTCTACTCTCAGAAGCTACCACGTAGTGCTGGGTGTACGAGGGATACGGATGGGTATCGAGTTCGACAGCGAGGCAGAGTCGAGGCCCCAGGGCGGGCGGCACGGGTAGGATGGCAGTGCCGAGCGCAGCCAGGACGCGCGGGTCGGCGAGCGCGGGGAAGGCGCGAAGGCGGTGTGGGGCCCGCGCGCCGGCTGGGTTCTTCTTCCTAAACCAAGGGAGTGAGTCTCGGGAAGAATTCAATCTCAACTTCGTGGGTGTTGGAAAGAAGGCAAGACTGACATCTTCTGCCCCGGTTGGAAGTCCGCGTAGACGCGTAGCTCCGGAGGCGCGCGGTCAAGAGCGCTGGCAGAGGCGGAGTGAACGGGTGGCCTCCGGGGCGAGAGGTGGGGAGCCGGGGCCCGTCCTGGGCCGGGGTGCAGGCGCCGGCGCGCGGACCGCCGGGGATCCCTGGTTGCAGGCTTGCTGGGCGTGTAGCAGCCGGAGGGAGAGGCCAGAGGAGGCCCGGGGACACCGCGGCCTGGGGTCCCTCCTCGCACCGCCTGGCAAGGCCTCTACGAGGTCACAGCAGCAGCGGCCCTGATTGGCAGTGGAAGGAGACCGCCACCTGGCTGTGCGCAGGCAGGGATGCCCGCCATGTCCGCCGCACCCCCGAACCCAGGGCCACCCTATACTGCCTGCTCCAGGAAGGAAGGAGCCCACTGAAATGAGACTTTTATTAAGCAAAAAGTGATGGGAAGTTACAGAATCAGACGAGGTGTGATTAACAGAGGCACTTCCCAGCTGGAAAGGGGGAGGGGAGGTTGTTATTTAAAATAACAGCAGTTATTTTAAAAAGTACAAACATTTCATGTATGTGCATCTCTGATGCATTGAGACTCCCCACTCAACAGTTACCCACGTGCAAGGCGTGAATCTAAGGGCTGCTTTTGCGACTCACTTAGCCAGAGTGGGTTCAATTGTGGGGTTAATTCAGTTGAGTAGAATCAGTTAACCGCTCTGAGACCCAGTTTCTTCCTCCTTAAAGTGAGGAAGACAGTAACCCCTTAGCTACTTCCCAGGGTTCTTTTTAGGGGCAAATGAGATAATTTCTATGAGTGAAAGTTCTCTATGAATGATCAAGGATGGTATAAACATTAGCTACTATTCACTGAATTTCAAATTTCATTCCTCTACCTGCTGCCTGATTCATCTCGTGATTTAGGGTATAACTACTCAAAACGGAGAGTTGAATAATTACTCAGCTCAGTTTGATGAATATTTATTGAATGACTCCTATTGTAAGGAGTTGTCTATGTGATTTCGTCAGTGTGGACAGCTGGTCTGAATAACATGAACCTCCTACATCATTGTATTAACAGCTTTGGGAAGTTTGGGGATATATTATTGACACATTTCCAGTTGTTCACTTCATTTTCCCTGTGATTGCCTGTCAACCTTCCACTTTTTATTATGGAAAACACGTCTGTGTTATGATGAATTGGCTTTGTTTCCATGTTATTTCCTATACCTAATTCATTATTATTTAGAACAGTAATTAAACAATATTAAATGGTTTAATAGGGTGTTTCATAGTTCAAGCTAAGACTTACTTTATTCAGCAGGGAAAATCTGATTTTATTATTTACTTTATTTGAGGTCAGATTATTTTCTAATAGTTAAGTTAAATATATTAAATATGTACATAAACTTGAGAACACTAAGAGAGAAAAATCCCTCCCCAAACAACTACATCATAGAACTTGGAGGAGGAAAAAGCCCAAAACTGTATTTCCAAAAAAAAAGTACACTTTAACTAGAATAATTTATAGATTTAAAGAACTGACCCTATCGCTTGCGTTCTACATAATTCATTACAATGAAATCCAAGGAACTATTTTCTCCCTCGCTGGAAGTCTAATTGCACACGTGGTCTCTGCATAGTTGTAAAAGTGTAATCACAGACTGCCTCATATTACTTGAATTTATTGCCTGTGTATTATTCTAACTAGAAAGACAGTCCTGAGGGGTAAGGTTGTAAGGCTCATTCTTAAACCCATACACCCATTACCTTTCACAGAACTGAGCCCGAAGTAGTTCATGAGATATACTTTGGACTCAATTAATTGTCCCGATGCTTTTGTTGTAATGTAATTTGTTGCATTTGGGCCAGATACTGCTATTGCTAAGTTAGCTAAATATTCCACTGTCGAGTTGTACTTTTTGTAAATTGAAACTTCTTATAAATTACCTTGGGCTGCCAGGCTTCTGTAACAATTTCCAGGGGGTTCTCACCTGCCTTCCTTAATCTGTATAAGAGTCAAAGAACAAAGTGTTTTACAGCTAGTTCAGTATGGCACTCGTTGTGAGTGACTTTGAAGAAATAAAGCTGGACAAACGCCTTGCAATTATGCCCAACCAAGGTATCTACTGTCATTTGCTTTGGGTTTTTGTTTGAGGGTTCTAGGAAGCCGTCTCCTCCAAGGGAGCCATCCTTGACGATATTCACCCTCCAGTTTCAATATATGGAAGGGGAATAAAGTAACAATGATGCTTCTTTCATCACTGATCACTTTGGTAACATCAAAGGATTAAGGGAAGCGTTTTTTTCTGGGCCTCTCACCTTCTTTTGTCCCTTCCTCTTCACTCTCCATAAAGCTTATCTTGGAAGCCAGGCACAATCTGCATGTCACGGTAAGGTGTGTGTAAGGCATGCTCTGATAGTTTTTTGTTTATAACACAAATATATAGGGTTGTCATTGAAGCAGAAATTGCTTGCTATTAGGAGGCGCATCCTGAATGGGGATTACCAAGGCTGGCCTGTGGTCAGATGGTCTTCCTGACATAACTTTTCTCTTCCCCCTTAATATCTGTACCTTTTTTGTGCGATCCCCACCTTTTTGGGGGGGTGGGTTGCTGTTGTTCATTTTCTTTTCTAATCTCAACCCATATGTGTGTGTAAACTTGTGTTTCATTCTGAGAAAAATCTCTTCTAATTTCAGGGGGGTAGAGATGGAAACAAAATGAAATGGAAAGCTGTTCAGATAACCCAGGAAGATTTTAAGACCCCTTTGTTATAACAATCCTTTTATGTTTGAAATATTTATTGGGCCTCTTCCTGGTCACGATCGGAAGGGAAACCTGAATTGGTGCCCTCTAAGCTGCTCGGGCGGACAGAAGAGCACATGTTTACGAGTCAAGATGGTGCTTGATCTTGGAACGACAGGAAATGATTTTGCAAATCCAGATAAACTGTTGTATCCTAGAAAGCATGTGTGCCAAACACAGTTTAAAGTAAACACACAAGAATCCCTATGTAGTACCCTGTGGGTAGAGTGTAGGGAGGAGCTAACACTTCTCCAGATCGAAAACAATCTGTAAGATAGTTGCCTCTATGTGGTTTGTTTTGCCTGTGTGTTTTCTTATAGGTGTAAGCTTTTCGATTCCCATCATGGAGCAGTGCATAGGGAAATAGTGGGATTTATTCAAATGGAGGAATGAATGACTATACGAGATACCCTTACCCCATAGGCTCTGGAGTTTGCATCCCCACGCCAAAAGCTGTGATTGGCTTCAAGTGGATCATGATAGATTTAATCTACACTTTGATACTAGTTTTATACTAGTTTGGTACTAGTTCCCTTCTAGACAGGTTGGAGCTGGTGACTTAGTTCTCTTCCTCCACCCAAAATTATCTTAAAATTATTTGAAGTTTATATAGATGAATGTTGTGAGATAAGATTATTTTAACATTTAGATAGATGAATACTGTGAGAAATTGTCAAGAAAGTTTTGAAAAAGGATTAGAGAGAGGGACTTGTCCACCAGATTTTAAAATTTGGTGTAAAGCTAATGATAAAGCATTATGGTATTCATATATAAATCAATGGAACACAATAAAGTCTGGAACAGACCCAGGTATATATACTAACTTTGTGCTAAAAGGAACATTATTGATCAAAAAATTGTATAATAAATGGTGTCAGGACTTTTCAACTGGATCAGCTAATAGCTAGCATTTAGTGAGCACTTACTATAGGGGTGGTACTATCCATGTATTAACTCAATCCCCATAACAACTGTTTGAGATAGATACTATGATTATCCCTATTTGCTGATGAAAACACTGAAACACAGGGAGGTTTAGTAACTGTTCCAAAGTCACACAACTAATACGTGGTAGAACTAGGATTTGAACCCAGGCAATGAAATTAGATCTTTAGCTGGTTTATACTATATACAAACTTAAATTCCAGAGGGATTAAAAATCTGCATGTATAAAATGACATCTCTTAACATCATTACAGTATTAGAGGATAATGCAGAGGAACATTTATGTAATCTTGAAATTAGACAGACCTTCTTAAGCAAGACAAATATCCCAGAATAAATGAAGGAAAAACATTGATCTGACAACGTATAAATTCAAAACCTCTGCGGACAAGATACCATAAAAAAATCAAAAGTCCAATGATTAACCAAGGGGAAATACATTTGCAACCCACTTGATAGAAGAAGGGTTTGTATCTGTAATCTGCAAAGAACTTTTATAAAATGACGTAAAAAAAGCAGTTCAATGGAAAAATGGGGGATAGATATGAACTGGCAATTCACAGAAGAGAAAATGCAAATGGTCAAGAAACATGTCACAGTGGCAATGTGCACGGTGCTAATACCCTTTTAGAGAAACTCTCAATTTTTCTATTCAGTTTCACTTTGGTCAGGAAACTAAGGTTTCCCTCTAAGTACGCACCCCCTGCCCCAGCACTCCCAACTTTCTGACTCCACCCCACCTACCATTCCCACCATCTTTAGAGATGTAGAAGTTCCTTATCCTTTATTCAGAGGGTCTTGCAAATGCCCAGAGCTGTTAGGTAGAGGGTTGTAAGTGGCTGGGGAGGGAGATGTTGAAATTTCATACTTGAGAATTCTGTGGCAATGACTGCCTATTGCTCTGTTTCCTGGTCCTCTTGGTAGAAGGTATTTCTCCCTCCCACTTTGTGGTCTGGTCTTTCCATCCCTTTCTCTGCTCCCAGTTGGAATGGCTCTTCGCTGCCAATTTCCATCTCTTCCTTCTTCCAGCTGTAGCCCTATCTAGTCTTTGGGAGAGGAAAAACATGCATTAAAGTGTTCCTATTCTGTACTTTTTTTAGCTTTTGTTTCTGCTTTGGGGTCAGCTTAGAGTAGGGATGGGGAGGAGTCATAGAAAAATAGCCATCAGAGTACCAGTGAGAGGCACCAGTGAGAGTACAAGGAAAACATACAGGTTGTCGTTTTGAGATATTAGTCTGCCACAGGTCAATGTTTTTAACTTCTCTAGTGCTCAGGAAATGCAAATAACTTTCTTTCTTCATTAGATTAGTCAAAGTTCAAAATATTGATAACATTTAATACAGGCAAGGACTGGGGGGAAAAGGTACTCATATATTGTTGGGAAATGAATTACTGAAACTTTTAGGAATTGCTAAAACATGTGTATAAACTTAAATTAAATTAAATTAAAATTTAAATTGAGATAGGCTTTGACCTAACAGTGCACATCTAAGAATTTAGCCCAAAGAAACAAAAGCACCAGACATATAGATTTAATTACGTGTATATCTATTACAAAATTATTTACCAAAGAGCTGTAGATAACCCAAATATCTATCAAGGAATGACTTAATAAATTATAGCATGTCCACATAATAAACTATCAAGCAGCTTTTAAAAAGAACGTCTTAACTCTATGGTTCTTTTTATTTTGTGAAACATAATATGAAGAGCTTTATGGATAATATGTTTATATTATATAAGTGTGAAAAGTATGGGAAGATATACACCACACTGTTAACATAAGGCAAGCATCTTAAACTTCAATGACTGCAGAAACCAGACATAATATAAATGCAGAGTGGGCATTAATAAAATCTGCAGGAGTAAGAAAGGATTATTGTTAGTGTTAGGGGTCTAAGAAGTGGCAGGGGATGGGGTCTGATGCACAGAAAAGGGGATTATTTTTAGGTCAGAAGAAACAAAAATAGGACAGGAATGGATGTAGGTAGGTTACATGATAGACCACTGATGGCTTTTCTTTTTTTCCATTACAAGATTTCCATTCAAATCTTGGGGTACAAGATTTGAAGAAAGTGAAGAAGGCTTGGAGAGGGTTTCCCGGAAAATGGGAAAGTGAGACACAGTGGAACTTCTAGGGTCCAGTGGAGCCATTATATACTTTTTAGCTTGACATGAGCACTAGAAACTATATTAGAAATGAGTAAAAATTCCTGATAAGGTTGAAGTTGGGATTTTTACCTTTTGAGGAGAAACATTCTTAAATGAAAAATTAGGGAAAATCTCAAGAAATGGAAGAAGTTAGTTGCACTTTCATATTAGAAAATTTGTTTTCAGCCATAGAATTTTAAAAGAGGTTTATGGAGATATAATTCACATATCATTCAGTTCAGCCACCTAAAAGCATACAATTCAATGGTTTTAATATATTCACAGATATGTACAACCATCACCACAATCAATTTTAGAACATTTTCATCTCCCCCAAAAGAAACCCTGCACCCTTAGCCACCACCTCATCCCCTGACCTCCCCATCTCTGCCCCCTGCCCCGCCCCAGCCCTAGGCAAGCATTAACTTACTTTCTCTCTATGTAGATTTGCCTGTTCTGGATATTTCATATAAATGAAGCCATATAATATGTGGTCTGGCTTTTTTCATTTATCATAATGTTTTCAAGGTTTCTTGTAGCACAGCTCGCAGTACTTCATTCTGTCTTATTGCTAAATAATATTCCATTGTATGGATAGACCATGTTTTATTTATGCATTCCTCAGCTGATGGGCATTTGGGATGTTTCCACTTTTTGGCTATTATGAATGATGCTGCTGTTGACATTCTTGTACACATTTTTGTGTGGACACAATGTTTTCATTTCTCTTGGGTATATACCTAGGAGTGGAATTTTTGTGTCATACGGTGATTTTATGCTTAGCTTTTGAGGAACTATTAGACTCTTTTCCAAAGTGGCTATACTCATAGAATTTTAAAACTAGATATTATAGAAATTATAAAACATAGAAATTATTAGAGATGTTTAATCCAGGGCAGTTGAGAGACTTAAAGTCAAAAAGCTAATTAATGGGAGATAAGAACCCAGATTTTGATCTTTTTGTTAATTTTATTACATTTAGTTTTTATTTAGTTCTTTAACTTTTTTGTCTTAAATATTTTAAATTTCTTTACACATGTGCTCACACATATACATTAGTGTCCATTAATATGATTATAAGCATACTATTTTTAGCAAATAAACTTTTGGATTTTTCCTTTCCTTCTTTGGTTGTACGTATCTTCTTCCTTTCTCCCACATTACCTTCATCCCTTCCACAGGCGACTAACGACCTAATTAATATTCTCCCATATTTTCTCTATGATAATATAATCCTACACACATATACACACAAAGACACACACACACAGACACACACACACACAATTTCCTCCAAATCAACCAGTATACTTTTATTTCATTATTTTAAATGCGTGCATAATACTCAATGATGTGGAAATTTTATAATTTACTGGGCCTATTGATGAGTATTCACTCATTGTCTCTGGTTTTTAACTTAGTTTGTTAGTGGACAATACTGCAGTTAACATCCTTGCTACTCAGGTGTGGTCCATGTACCAGCAGCGTTAGCATCACCTGGGAGTTTTTTAGATCTGCAGAATCTCCAGCTCTATCCTGACCTACTGCATGAGAAACTGCGTTTTAACAAGATCCCCAAGAAATTCATATTCACATTGAAGATTGAATACTGACCTAGTACATATGACAGTTCATACATGTGCTATCGTTTCTATAGTTAGATTCCAAAGAGCGAAATTCCGGGGCAAAGGGTAAATACACTTGTATTTTAATAGATGCCTCAGCAGATTGCTTCCCCTAAAGACTGCAGCACAGTGGATTGCTACCAGTGGTGTATGAGAATACCCTTTCCTTCATGTTCCCATTAGCACTGAGTGTTGATATCGAAATCTTAAGGAAATTTGCCATGATAGAACCATTTAGACCTTATTTGATTTTTGTTCATGTAATTGAGCAACTGTTCATAAGATAGTATTATTAGAATAGTCTTGATTTCAAATTTTGGATTTCCAAGTCAAATGATTGAAAGAATACCAAAGAAAAAAAAATAAAATAATGCAAAACTTTTCTTTTCCAACCTTCCCTGGCCCTAACATGAGGAAACATGTACCCAGGATAGTGATTACCTTATCATCTGGATATTGTGCAGTGTCTTATTCACATTTTTGGGCAACGTTTTCAGATAAATGTTTTGGGGGAAAAGTAAAACCCAGTAAAGGTTTACAAAAAGCCTAGCCAATCTCAAAAATAATCAGGGAATTATTAATAAAAATAAAATAGTTTATTTTGCCCATAGGTTTGCAGATTTTAAAATATTAACAATATTCAATAGAGTAAAAGTGTGGGAAAAAACCTCATAAATTGTTGATGGAAATATAAATTGATAATGTCCTTTTAGGGGATAATATGGCAATATACATATTTTAGTGCACATACATTATGACTCAGCAAGATAGGAATCTTATAGAAATAATCACATGAGAAAAAAGACATATTAAAGAAAAATTTAAAAATTTGAAACCACTTAAATGGTTTAAGTGAAAAATTTGAAGCCACTTCAATGTCCATCAATAGAGATGTGAAATTAATATATTTTGGCATATGGATAATATCTATACCTGATATGGAAAGTTCTACAAGGCACATTGCTAAGAAAAAAAAAAAAATCTCAAAATTTTTTTATATAACCCACTTTTGGAAGCAGTAACACAAAAGGCATGTGGGAGGTAGGGGTGTGTGTGTGTGTGTACGCATATACCTGTGTACATATCCACATATGTAATAGAAAAACATGCACCAAACCACCAGCAGTGATTACCTCTGGGTGTGTGCGTGGGGTAGAGAGATTGTTGATTGGAATGATGGTGAAGGGGTAAGATACATACTATTTCCTAAATAATAACAATAACAGTTTTTAAAATTTAGGGAGTACTTACTGTGTGTCCAGCACTATGCTAAAAGCTTTACATGCATAATCTTAATCTTGACAACCACCTTATGAGGTAAATATTATCGTTATCTGAATTTTGCCATTAAGTTAACTGAATCACAAATAGGTGATGTAATTTGCTTGAGATGATACAGTCAGCAAGTTGTGGTGCTGTAATCTGAACAAGGTAGTCTGATTCTAGAGACCATGCTCGGACCCTTGATTCTATCTATCCATGTATCTATGTATCTGTCCATCCATCCATCCAGCATCTATCCATCTACCTACCTATCATTTATATATTATGTATCATCTACTTATTAATTGATTATATCTATCTATCTATCTATCTATCTATCTATCTTTTCTGCCACACTAAGGTTCTCAGGCTGCCATGGAGAATATTATTCAGTTTTTCACTTACATCATTAAGGCACAATATAATTTCTGAAAACACACTAAGTTTTTCAGAGAGCAGCACAAATGACAGGTGATGAACTTGCTTCTGATTATTTACCAGTGTGAGGGAGGTTTGCCTCATTCCAGGACACTTGTGGGAGGTGTCAACCTGATGGTAGATCTCCAGATGGAGTAGAAAATGCAACCAAATATACTCCATGCCTCCAGTTTGCTGCTGATCCACAGAATCAAGGCATTCACAACAAGAAGACCTTAGCAATCCTCTCCATTATTTAGCTAATGAAGAAACAGGTCCAGAGTATGTTAGTGGCAGAATTGGTATGAAATCAGGTCTTCTGACACTCAATTCAGTGTTTTCTCCACTATATCATGATTTGAGATTGTGTCATTGATGACACACATTTATTTCCTGTAGGATGTAACCACACAGGGTTACCATTCCTGTCTCTGGAGCTCCCCAAATTTGTATATCCTTTTTAAGGCTGATGATATTTTATCATCAGCCTTAAAGGTTTGGTCATTACACCCTCCTCAACAGGAATTGGGAAGGAAAATTATGGAGGTCCAATTTATTTCCTGAGAGTTATGTTTAACTATGTAAATTAGCTAGTTGGTTTTTACAGGGACTCCCTCCAACTCTTCCATTTCAAAGGTTTCCATTCCTGTTAAATAAGAAAACCAGCTTGGCTGTATGGTTAGGTGATGGCGTGGACAGGCAATGGCTGGACATGAAATAAATCATCTGCAGAAGACATGGGCAGCCCAACGAACTGTAACGATGGGTCCAGGACATAGAGATGGGCAGGATGTCATTGTCAGCTAAGCTCTTGTGCAGGTGACTGCCCCTGCACAGAAAAAAAGGTCAAGGGTCAGGAAACATGTGGACCCTGAGGAGGACAGAGAAAGTACTGAGTCTAAACCACTTTTCCTGATTTTATCCTAGCCAAGCGGAAGGCAAAGGGCTGCGTCAACTAACTTTCCCTGAACTGGTGCATCAGCAGAATGGTCTGAGCCTCTCCCGGTTATCTCCAGATCCCAAACACAGAGTTCATGGCCATCTCACCACCCTGCTCAGAGCTCTTTAGGCAAAGGAGAAGAAAGGTCACTTTAACATCTAGAACTCCTCAATCTTGCTCAAGGCTGGCAGCTGTCACAGAATGTCATCAGTGAATAGAGCAATGTAGTGATATGTTTCCCACTTCTTCAGTCTTTAGGCTCTCATAATTTATGATCAGTTCCGTAAGCCCTGTATTGTTTCAGTTTTGAAATTCAAGCTTCTGGGCTTTGAACTATTTATTAGCACCAAAATCTCAAAATATTTATCCATCTATTGCTTGAGGAAAATTTGATTTTCTGTAAGGCAACGACCAATACCCTTAAATTAAAATAAAAAATCTGTGCATAATGGCCATTCTTCTGCTTAATGGTTGATTTTTCTGGACCTTTTGTTAACAGCGTGCCTCACTTTGAGTCTTTAGATCATTTGTTGGCAAAACAGAGGATCTGAAAATCAAAAATGTAAATGTTACATATATACATACATGTATTACACTATTTTTTAGATTTATAGGAGTGATATATATTTAAAAATCTCTACCAGCACAGAAAAAATAGAATAAAAGTCAATTGCCAATCCCACAGATATCAGCATTGTTAACAATTTCTCATGTTGGTTTGTGCGTGAGTACGTGCATGGGGTAAACGTGTCCTTTTTTTTTTTTTGTACAAGATATTGCTGCATGGCAGCGTGCTTTTTTCCATGAGCAATATATTTCACTCCTCTCTATTGGTAGGTCTAGGTTTTTCCATTTTTTTAACCTTTTAATCTTCTGATTTTGTAATGAATATCTTTGTTACAGGCAACTTTGTAGATTTGTGCATGTCTATCTTCAGACCATTACATTTTGGCACTTGTTGCCCAACTCTAGTAATAAAGTTTCGAAAACTGGAAACAGAACCTGAAGGCAAAAAAAATAAATGGTATGACATATCCCTAGATTTATCTTCTTCAGTCTCTATCCTTAACTGCTATAGATAATGGAATGCTGACTATAGGAAAAGAAGAGAAGCAGAAAAGAAAGATATTTAGAAAACATGGGCAAGGATTTTCTTGGGGGTCATGGGATTCAAGTCTCAGGACAGTTGTGACTTGGTAATTTTCATCCTGGTAAACTATTTGAAAGAAAATGATTTCATTTCTCATGAAAATGAAATCAGTTACTTTTTTCTTTCTCAAGTCTCATCACCACTGGGGTTTTCCTATGACCCCAGCCCTTGGTTATCGCTCCTTCTAAGGGTTGCTTGTGCTGCTTATTGCTTGCCCTGTAAATTTGATACACAATTTATATAGATTTACATATTTTTCTAATATTCTTCTAATATTTTTCTAATTACTTATTTTCTAATGTACCCATTCTGACTTCCTAATCTTATAAACCTCTTCAGGGCAAGTTTTATATTTCTCTGTGTCCTTTGTAGCACCTCTGTAGAAATATGCAATGCTTTGGAAGTGATAGTGAATGATTAGTCTCTTCATGAATTTATTTTTCTAGACTCCAAGGTCAAGAGCCCTGCTTTATTTT
Organism: Daubentonia madagascariensis; assembly: GCA_023783475.1. Lineage (NCBI taxonomy): Eukaryota > Metazoa > Chordata > Mammalia > Primates > Daubentoniidae > Daubentonia > Daubentonia madagascariensis. The sequence goes on from JAKFHU010000428.1 coordinate 11,960,080, forward strand.
CTAATTAACATCAACAGATGAATAAGGGAAATATTTTTTCCATAGCTCCTTCCTATGGTAGACCAACACTTGGCATTCCAACTGAGTTTCCCAATCTGTGTTTCCAGGGTTTGGGTGGACCAAAACATGACATTGTGGTAGACAATGACCATGAACCTTTGTTTTGTTTCCCTTCATGGGTCAGGTGGCCCTAGCTGGCACATAAGTAGAAACAGATGTTGAGAAGGGCAAGGAGGTGCATGGTGCCAGTGTCTCAGTTCTGGGAAAAGGAAACACTTCACAGAAAATGGGTGCCACCTGTAGGGGGTTGTAGTCTGCCAAGTGAAACCAGTTTGGCTGAAGATAGCTAAAAATAATCCCTAGGGTGTAACGTAATGTTTGTTTATACATGAAATTGAATGAGGGTGTGTGTGTACGTGTCTGTGAATGTGTGTGTACCTTGTGCATGCCCCACTCCAATGAAGCCTTTTGACCTAGTCATGAATCCAGTTGCTGAAAGAGCAATTTTTATTTAATATTTGACCTGTTGAAAAGAACTGTTAAATAAGTTTTTAACAGGCACAGAGAAAAGAATTTTAAATTTCCTTCTGTTTTCAACTATCTCACTGAGATTTGCTAAACTACTGAAAAGGGATTTGGTGCTTTGAAGAACTATGCAATTCTACACAATGATTAAATATTATTTATAATTTCCTCCTAACAGAATTTGGTTACATTTGAGGGATTAACCGTACCCAAAACCATTAGATGAAATTTAGTGCAAAAGCCATGTCTCTTTGGGAATGCAACTAAACTTCTTGTGCCTCAGTTTCCTCATCTGTAAAATGGGTATAATGATTGTACATACCTTAAAGAATTGAGAAGAGTAAATGTTCTGAGAAAGTCTCAGTACATAGCACGTAGGCAGTTATCTATTACTACTATGCTGGTACTGCTACGACTACCAACATCTTCCATCCCTTCATCTTTTCCCCCCACATTTTCTTCTTTCATTCACAAAGATCTTCAAAACTTTAATTTAATGGTGAAATTCCACTGAAATTTGTGATATTTTCTAGACATGGGGATCCATAATTTTCCTTGATGTTGGAAGTTAAGTCATGAGGCCTGGTGTCATGGAAAGAGCACTATATCAGTGGTCTTGCGACTTGGATTTTGTTGTATCCCTGTTACTTACTGGCTCAGTGGCCTTGGAAAAGTTGCCCCATCGTTCTGGGATTCTCTCTTCTCAACTGTAAAATGGGAGTGAGTGGATGAATGAGACGATTTCTCAGGTCCCTTCTGGGGGAGGCTTGGGAGGACTTGGATTATGTTATAGACCAAGATGTAGAAAAAACATTGTAAAGCTTTATACTGCAAGCTGAACTCAACGGTTAATTTATTTTAAAGACGCAAAGTTAAAAAATAATCTATTAGAGGTGAAGCAGCTTAGATTAGAATTGGACTTAAATATTTTCTAAAATTACTCAAGAGTACTAAAGATAAGAACACCAGACTATGAAATCTTCAATGGCAGGGACAGTGCATTAGTATGTATCCTTGTATGTACAGAGGCTAGCAGGGGGCTTGGCACATAGTCGGTATCCAGATAAAGTTTGCTAAAATAAATCTAACAGAATTTAGAGTCAGTGTAGCTTGTGAACTAAATAATATTCCATTTGGATTGATCCCAGGGTTTAAATTGTGAGAAAGCTTGAAATTTCTGAAATCTGAGTCATTAATATAAGAAGTTCTCTGTGGTTGATGGGCCAATATTATTGCAATTATCACTGGAAATTTATCAGAAATGGAGATTCTTGGGCTCTACCCCAAGCCTACTGAATCAGAAACTCTAAAGATGAAGTCTAACAATCTGTGCTTTTGTTTCTGTTCTGTTTTTTAAAACAGACTTTATGTTTTAGAGCAGTTTTAGGTTCACAGCAAAATTGAGTGGAAAGTACAGAGTTTTCACATATCCCCTGCCCCACATATGCACAGCTTCCTCCACTATCAACATCCTACACCAGAGTAGCACGTTTGTTACAATTGATGAACCTACACTGACACATCATTATCACCCAAAATTCATAGTTTATACTAGGGTTCACTGTTGGTGTTGTACAGTCTATGGGTGTTGACAACTATATAATGACATGTATCTACTATTGTAGTATCACATAAAAGAATTTCACTGCCCTAAACAATCTGCGTTCTGAGAAGTCCTCCAGGTGATTCTCATGCACATTAAAGTTTGACAACCATTGCACTATAGGATAGAATTTTTTAAAGCTAAGTTGGAAAAATAGCCAAGAAATTCAGATGCGTAAATCACGCATCTGAATTGAAGCTGTAATTGAGTTATCCTATCCTCCCCTCAATACACATTTAGATGCTAATGATCAGTGTGGTCATTAAAAGGACTAGCGAACTCTCAGTGTCTAAACCTTTGCTTCCCTCTTTGCTAAACTTTTAGGACACCCTCCTCTCCTAGCATACTATAATAATTGGAAGGTAGGATAGAGCTGTGGAAAGCGTACTGGTTTATTTTTAAAATAAAATATTTTATTGTTGAAAATTTCAAACATACACAGAAGGGTAGAGAAAAGTATAATAAATCCTTACATACCCATTGCTAATCTCCAATAATTATCAACTCCTGGCCTATCTTGTATCATCTATATGCACACCCATCCCACCCTTCATCCCAAATTATTTGAAGCAAGTCCAAGATAATACTATCATTTCACCTGTAAATATATATGGTTCAGAAAACAGAAGAGAAGGGTACACTTCTCAACTAATTTTATGAAGCTACTGTTGCCAGGATAACAAATCCAGAGATAGAAAAACAAACTATGGACCAATATTCTTCATGAACATGGATTCGAAAATTCCTAACAAAATATTAGAAAATCAAATGCAGCCATATATATAAAAAAGAAAGCACATCACGTCCAAGTAGGTATTTTCCCAGGAATGCAAGGTTGGCTCAACATTCAAAAACCAATCAATACAATTTGACATAGTAGCAGACTAAAAAAGAACAACCATATGTTTATTTCAATAGATTCAGAAAAAAATTTGACAAAATTCAACATCCATTCATAATTATTCCAATAAGTTAGAAATAGAAGGGAATTTTCTCAGCCTAATAAAAAGCATCTATGAAAAGTCTATAACATCAGAGTTAATGATGAAAGACTGGATGCTTTCTTCTCAAACTTAGATATGAGGCAAGGATGTCCATTCTTATCACTTCTATTCAATGTTACATTGAAGATCTTAGCCTATGCAACAAGCCAACAAATAAATAAAAGACATCCAGATTAGAAAGGAAGAACCAAAACTGTCTTTTTTCATTGTAACATGATTATCTACATAGAAAATCCTGAAGAATCTACCAAAAGCTACTAGAACTAATATGTGAGTTTAGCAAGGGCATAGGTTACAAGGACAATATAAAAAATTAATTGTATTTCTATATAGTAGAAAAGAACAATTGCAGATTAAAACTTAAAAAATCGTACCATTTACAATTAAAGAACATGAGATACTTTGGGGTAAATCTAACAAAATACAGTCAAGATTTGGGTTTGAAAACTATAAAACACTAAGAAGAGAAATTATAATCAACTCCATGATGGCTCCCAGTGACCCCTGCCTCCTTGTATTCAAGCCCTGGAATTACTGTCCTCCCACACTGAATAAGGCCATCAGTGTGAACTAATAGGATATTGTGGACAACGTATGACTTTCAATTCTAGGTCATGGAAGACATGTGGCTTCCACCTTGCTATCTTGGATCACTTGCTCTAAGGAAGCCAACTTCCATGTCATAAAGACACTCAAGTAGCCCTATGGAGACTCCCAAAATTCAGTGAGAATCTGAGTGCTTCTGCCAATAGCCATGTGAGTGAGTCACGTTAGAAATGTATTCTTCAGTCCCAGTCAGGTCTTCATATGACTCCATCCTTTGCTGATATCTTGATTACAAACTCCTGAGAGATACAGAACCAGAACAACCCAATTAAGCTGCTTCCACTGACCTGCAAAAACTCCGAGATAATAAATTCTTATTGGTTTGAAGCCGTTTGTTTTGAAGTAATTTGTTATGCAGTGGTAGAAAACTTAACACAGGTTTTGGTACCTAGAAGTGAGATATTGCCATAGCAAATACTTAAAAATGTGGGAGCACCTCTACTTACATTTTTTCTCTTACTTGAGCAAATGAGATATTAATAAAGATACCTCCAAATTAGAGAGAGTAAGTATGGTCTTTAACGGCTCTTTAAAAATTCAAAATTTATTTTCATATGCTTATTATTATTTAAATTATGATTTTCAATTATTAATTAAAATATTCAACAATATAAAAGAATATGGAGTAATAAATGAAATATCTTCTGTCATCCCATACCCACCCTGGTCCTCAGGAGTAATTAAGTTTCATGCATTTCCTTCAAGACTTTTCTTCTATACATATACGTTTAAAAAGTATTATGTGGTTCTTGAAGAAAATTTAAGTTATCCATATTTTTCTTACTGAGGAATATTCACTGCTAAATTCTATAGGTATGTTTTTAGTGTGTATTCTGTACACAAGCACACACATACAGATGTTTTAAAACTTTTTGAAACACAAACTCATAAAGAATTTTAAGGATGCTTATAGTCTGGGGTCCTCATTTATACCCTGAAGAATTCTTTTAACTGGATATGAGCTAGCTCTACATATTACTCCAATTTATTGGCATTTGGCTTTTGACTTAAGGAGCCAGGAAGGGTGAAAAACATCACACATCACATACTATGTTGTGTTCAGCAATGTTTCGGGATCAGAGAAACTGGTTTAGGTGATTTGTCTTTCCTGAAACTCAATTTTGGTGTCTTCCTCCCATCCAGCCTCCCCCAAGCAGATCTTTTTTCATTCATAGTAGCAGTTAACAAAAAACTTAACTCAGAAAAAAATGGGAGAATTGCCTCAATAAACATAAAAAGCTATCTTCTGTTTGAAGCTAAGACATGAAAAGCTGTAATTCTTCCTGTCAAAATGAATTATTCTTACCACACTATTAACTTCAGACTCGTGTATTTTTGGTGCTCTTTAGAAAGCTCATCATGACTCTTGTAACCAATGGATGAAATAGTCCTGGAGCTATAATGTTTTCATTTCTTTCGGAAGGATCTTTTCTATTCTCATGAACAAGAATTTAATATGATGGCTGTCTATTCCAGCTGAGCAATAGAATCATATTAGAAAACAAATAAACAAACAAAAAAAATTTCCTCCCAGAGATTCTGACTTAATCGATGTAGGAAGGTGCCAGGTACCAGGATTTTTTCAAAGCTCCCCAGACCCGGGAGATTATAATGTGTAGCTAAGGTTGAGAACCACTGATTTAACATTAATAAATAAATTATCTAATAAATCTCAAATAAATAAATAATCAAATACATTTAAAAATAAAAATAAAATAGTAAATACATAATAAATTCTCTAGTAAAACATAGGAACACCATATCTAGTGCGTGGGTAATACTTTTAAAAACTCTAAAATTCTGGTGTCACAGATATGTCACAATTGCCTTGCTATTGAAAATTAAGTGAATACTTTGTAAATGAACGGAGATTGCTCAGCAATCTGCCACCTGTACCCAAGGAGCAGGCCTCTGTCACTGCCACAGATTGCTGGGTTCACAGTGTGGGGTGAAACGTCATGGTGCGCCCCTGTCACAGTCGCATGCTGGGAGAAGTTTTGCATTGTCAAGTATGATTGTGGAGAATCTTTCCAATACCTCTTCAGGATGCAAATAGTCAAGTTTTGTCTTTAGTGGCTAATGGCTTGCTGACAAGACAGGAGACTGGGTTGTTCAATCTCTTGATGGCCCCCACAGTTAAATGAGTTCCATCTCAGAGGATGGACAGCATTGAACAGTCAATTGCCATGCCATCCCACAAGATGTATTGCCAGGAGCAACTCCAGCTAAGATCCAGCGTTCACTCCTGATGGTCTTATTCTCTTCTGACGATGAGCTGAAAGATGTTCCACGTTTAACTTTGGAGATCAGGTCAGGAAGAAGAGGACTGAGGCTAGGAGTATAGTTTTGGGTGAAGATATGAGATTGGCTCATTCTCAAATATATTATTCTAGAAGTCTAGCCAATAAATGGTCAGAACTGGATGGTCATTTTAATGTAAGAACAAACTGTAAAGGACAGATATGTTAGGGAAGAAGAATTGGCAAAATTGAGCTATAATCTGAATGGGAGGGCTGCAAGACAGGAAGTAGCTTTCTAGTTGACTGTTTTATCAGAAGGTACATTTTATTGAGAAAATTAATAAATACGAACCAGCATAAGAACCTGCTTCAAAGTGTAGACTTTGGATTCACACTTCTTTGGCTCAAATCTTGGCTCTACCATACACAAGTGACTTGACATTGGGTAAGTTACTTAACCCTTCTGAGCCTAAGTTCCTGCATATGAAGTGAGCAGATTGATGTTAAGGATTAAGGGCGTCAACACATGTAAAGTGCTTAAACAGGGCCTGCCACGTGGTAACTCAGTGCAGGTTAGTTATCATTATGATGATATCACTGGATGAAGAAAAAATTATTTGTGAGAAAGAATGAAAAGCTTGTCTTCAATTATTTGGAAGTTTAGAGAAAACAATTATGAAAAGTACACTGAACTTGTCCTCCATCTCACAATATATTGAGACAGAAACATACTCAAATACGTCTGTTATAAGGCAGGATATCATAGATGCTACAAGAGATACTGAATAATGGGTTCTTAGAGTATGGGGGATACAATGGTCATTGATTAGTTATCTCTTTAACATCCATTTTCCCTTGCTTTCTACAAAAATCTTCAGATTTTTCTTTGAGAAATAGTCCCTTCCCCATTTTAATTATGTGGTTTTGCTGTTATAGATCCCACTTTTAATTGCAAAGGTGAGCTCTGATTGACTTAAGCCTATCAGGTCCTTCCTGCCTCTGGTAATTGGTTTAGGGACAAGACAATGAGATGTCAGATGTTTGCTGAGGGCAAAGAATATTCCTCTGTATTTCTCAAGAGCTGCTGGCAAAGATATTTTCTCTTTCTGCAGACAGTGTGGAGTGAGGATGTGCAGTTATTTTTTTTTTCTACTATGGGGGCAGCCTGAAGGCAGAATGGAGAGAGTCACAGAGAAACACAGCAGGATGACACGGTAAGACTCTGGATAAAACTGTGTCGGAAGCCAGCCCATAACTTACAGCAACATGATCCTATACGTTTAAGCCAGCTTGAGTTAGTTTTTCTGGTGCTTACAACCTAAGGAATCCTGACTGTTGCAGGCAGGGAAAGAGTAAGTCAGATGGGGAGAGGGGGAGGAGGAGAGATAGTAGAGATTTCTGGGGACCTGACTTTAAAGGGAGACCAGCCTCATATGGGCAGATATTGGAATAAAGCCCATTCTGAACAAAGAGAACACGTTGAGCAAGAGACAAAAAGCTATAAAGCATCTTCCGGAAGTGTCCAGTGGACCCTGTATGGTTGAACTGAGAGGAAGTATCAGTTCTAAGGAAATCAGAGCTGGAGAGAGCAATTTTGCAAGTTTTCCTCATAAAGAAGACAGTTGAAGGCACAGGGGGAAGTGAGATCCCTGAGAAATTCACGGAAGAGCACAAGGGATGGTGACCAAGAAGGGATTTGGAGAATCGCTATGTTCAGGGTTGAGCAAAGGAGGGTAAGCCAGAGAAGAGCACTGGCTGGATGGGTGGCAGTGTGCAATGTTACAAGCATCAAGTGAAAACAAAGGTTCAAGAAGGGGTGGACAATGGGGTGGATGTTGTGGAGATGTTGGGCAGAGTCTGAGACTGAGAAGAAGATTTCATATTTGAAGAGAGGTGAGGGATGGCCTCTTCTCTTTCAAGAACTTTTCTGAAGGTAAAAGTACCAGGCAACTAAGTAGCCTTAGGGAGAAGTAGGGTCAAGTTTTCTTAGGATAAGGAAATTTAAGTGTTTTTGTACACATCCAAAGGCCATTTTAATCTCTAATATCTTTGATGTGGTGCTTTGATACTAGACCCATTTTCTCCACATCTGGAACTTCTATTTATATTATATGCTCAGTTGCATGAAATGATGCCCTTATAGACTTTCATCTGCCTATAACCAGCCTGATCAATTTTGGGATGATTATCAATTAGAGCTAAAGTTGTATTTTTAGTTGAGTTTAAAATTTTTCTTTGTGTGAGGAGTTTCTTGGTTAGTTTTTTTTTTTTTTTTGGTCATATGTACCAAAGCAGTGATATATTAGAAGTGAATGTTCAGAAACAATGCTCAAAGAGGGAATTTTTATTAGTGCCTTCAGGGACTATTTACCAATGTTTTGGAAACTCTGGAGACTAAATTTATATACAAAGAACATAAAACTTTTCTGCTATCATTGACTTGCTCTCAATACTGGTGAAGCAACATTACAGGGAAACATTATCTTTAGTCTGTAAAAATGTGAACTGTCCTGCAAACCAATACAACTAACCTGAAAGTGCATACACCCTTCTTGTAAGGGACTGGTGATTTGTAACACTTCTCTGGGAAACAAAAGCATTTCTTTTTGCATTATTTGCTTCTTTGAAAACTTGATAAGCTTTAAGAGAAGAGATGATATTGATTCACTGGAAAATGGTTACAGTCTGCAAATGGCACAGATGTGAAATTCCAATCATACATTTCTTGCATAGTACTTGCAAATCTTATAAATGCTTTATTGCTTTTTCTTCATTACTCACAATCAAAGACAGAACTTTCAATCTTTACTGCTTAACAAATTAAGAACTAACGCTTTCATTCTGCTGGTGTCTATGTTGACATTGTATAGTTCTATTTATTCCAACAAGTTGCTTTCTGTAAAGACAATTGTGATGGATACACAAGAGGCATGAGATTCCAGGGGCGGGTGGGGGGCTAAGAAAAGGAGAAACAAAAAACAGCAGAAATGGACATGACAAAAATAATCTCAATGTTATGTATGTATTGAGAGATGAGTATGCACAGGGACTGTGCTAGGCCCTGGGAACGCAAAGTGAATGTGACCTAATTCCTACTTCTGAGGTAGAAACATTTGCATAAACATGTGACTATATTATTATGTATTGTATAAGTGCTGTGCTTATATAGCAAAAGGAAAGTAATTTCCTAGTTCTGTAAATAACAAAATAATCTACATTAAATTCTCTAGCATGAATGATAAATATGTAAATATAACTCTGGATATATTTATTAATGTATGACTATTATTTAAATGTAAATTTAAGAATGATCATATAAAGTACATTTTATATAGCTAGGACATATAAGTTTAACCCCATAGTATCTTTACAATAGCTCTATCTAATTAGACTTATCACAGTAAGATATACTATATACTATAGTATATCTATAGTATACTATAGATACAGAGTATAGTAACTCTGTATGTATAGTATACACAGTAGATTTTATTAAATAAGCATTGTCATCATGTCCTTAACCATTTTTGTTATACCTTAACAACCCTTCTTCCAAACTTAAATACTTGCTCAGGTTAGATTAAGCCTTTGCCCATTTCTTCTCAGGGCGTGTGGGGTATGGGTCTCAATTGAAGAATACAGCTGAGTAAAAAAATATATCACTTGAGAAGGACATTTGAGCTGGGTATTAAAGGATGTCCAGGAGGACAAAGGATAAAAACATTCATGGTAGAAAAGAAATGCCCAAAAAGTGCAAGTGATTATTTGTATAGATGCAATTGCTTTTCTCTGGAGGGAAAGATCAGTGGTTGGGGGTTGGGGAGAAGGGGGAGATCCAGGTAGCTGGGATTCCCTGGGTGGGGAGGGGGGCAGCTGATTACCGGCCTTTCGTTCTTCCCTGGTCAGTCATCTAGGCGTGCCTTTCCTAAGTCACTCGTGGCCTTCCATCCACGTAGGAAAATGGAAGTGATCGTCATGGAGAGGCAGAGCAAGCCAGTGTCATTAATTCATTCAGCCTCATGCCTTGAAGGAGATGAGGTCTCAACAAGAAAGAGTTTGTGTGTGCTTGGAGGGGTCTGTCTTGGATGCTTAATATCTCTCTGTTTTCAAATCCCAATTGCATCACTTATAGTTGTGGGACATTGGAAAAGTTACTTAAATCTCCTAAACCTCGTTCTCCCTCCCTCCTCTGTTATTTGGGAATAATTATAGTATATTCTCTATTGAGTTGTTGTGAGCATTAAATAAGATAATCCAGGGAAAATACATGGCACATAATAAGTGCTCCAAAAATCTACCTTTTCTTTTTATTATTATTTAAAAAAGCAAATTTTTAATCAGTCTTGACTGTTATCATATTGCTAATTAACGGTGAAAATACTGCATTAATTATTTGCAAACATATAACACTTTTTTTTTGCAAAACTTTTAGAAAAGCATTAAGAATAAATAACTTTTTCTCTTTACTTCTCTTCTTTCTAAGGAATACTAGTAGTACTTGTTGCCCTCGTGGGGTGTTGTAAGGATGAAGTGAGAAATAAAGTAAAACATTTAGAACAGTGCCTGCTCAAATAAGGTGCTCAGAAAGTGTTGGCTCTTATTGTTTTTAGCATCCTTCTCTGGTGCTGTGTGGGCTTTCAGTAGATTATTTAAATTCCTTGCACCCTTTACACATTTTTAAATTGTTATATTTATCCTTATGTGAGATATTTCAAAGAAATTATATGGGAAATTTTGGGGCAGGTAACTGAGATTTTTTCCTTTGCAGGTAGCCAGTAATGAAGTTCTCTTTAATCTGTTGCACAAGAAGGATGGGGAGTATGTTTTATATTTATTAGAATTCAGGACTTTAAGAATATAATTGAACACTGTTGGAAGCATCCAAGGCAGGCCTGGTTTTGTGGTAACATAGCCTTCTTTTCCTTGAACATGAAAATATATCTTAAGTTTAAATTAAAAATATACATCCCACAGGGGGTAAAATAAACTTGGGTGTGTAAAGAAGGCAGGTAATGAGAAATAAAGGATATGCTCATAATCTCCCAAGACACAATAATTATGAGTGTGGATGGGCTATGAAACTGAGCCAGCATCTAGCGAGGTAGTCGTAGGTTCTGATAAGTTAGAAAGTAAACAAATATGGGAAACAAACTACATAGAGGAAACCTAACATGTAAGTATGTAATCAGTAAATGGCAATATTTAAAAACATGAGCTACTAGAAAACAGAGTTGATCTTGATTGATATTTTTTATTTATAGAAGTGGCACTTTATTGTTTTGAAAACATATTATAGAAACATATGAAGCAAAAAGTGCAAGTTCTCATACACCTGCATCTGAGCCTCAACCATTTCCCAGAGGCAGGCATTTTTCTAGGGTGTACCCTTCCAGATATTTTCTTCTGTTTTTTGGTTTCTGATTTTTTCCATTTATTTTTTATTTGTATATATTCACGGGGTACAAGTGCTATTTTGCTACATTGATACATTACATTGTGGTGAAATCAGACCTTCAGTGCATCCATCACTGGAGCAACACACATTGGTCCAATGTGTGACGGCACAACCTTCCGTTATCCACTCCACTCTCACCTGCCCCACCCCTCCAAGTCTCCATTGTCCATCATTCCACACTCTGCTGCCATGTGTACACATTATTTAGCTCCTGCTTATAAGTGAGAACATGTGGTCTTTCTGTGTCTGAGTTGTTTCACTTAAGATAATGGCCTCCGGTTGCATCCATGTTGTTGCAGAAGACATGATTTCATTCTTTTTTATGGCTGAGTCGTATATATATACACACACACCACATTTTCTTTATCTAATCCTCGGCTGATGGATACTTAGGTTGGTTCTACGTTTTTGCTATTGAGAATAGCACTGCAATAAACATACACATGCAGGTATCTTTTTGATGTACTGATTTCTTTTCCTTTGGGTAGATACCAGAAGTGGGATTGCTGGATCACACAGTACGTCTATTTTTAGTTCTTTGAGAAATCTTCATACTGTTTTCCATAGAAGTTGCACTAATTTACATTCCCACCAACAGTGTATAAGAGTTCTCTTTTCTCCACATTCTCGCCAATATCTGTTACTTTTTGTCTTTTCAATAATAGTTATTCTGATTGGTGTAGGATGATATCTTCCAGGTATTTTCTGCAAAATTTTCTATTATACATATATATCTTTATGTATCTCTTCTGTATCTGTATACCTATTTCTATAGCTGCATCTATATGTCAAAGAAAGATAGGAAATACTTTTGAACAATTTATATTCCTAATGTTGAAAATGAAGGTGTGTGTAGAAGACACCAGCCGGCTAACTACAGATCTTGGTAACAAGTACTTCCAGGAAAGAAATTAAACATCTATTGAGAGAATCTTTCTTACTACCATCACCATGGTATAAAGTATTTTACAGTTTATAGAGCACTTTCATGAGATTGTCTCATTTGAGTTTCATAATAATCCTTGAGGTAGGCTAGGTAAGAATTATTATTCTTATTTACAAATAAGGAAACTGATGTCTGATGTGATTAAAACCTATGCTCAAGGTCACTCCAAATTCTTATTTTCACCATATCAAGACATTGACAGTCAAAAAGTCAGTGGTGTTATAGTGGACTGGGCATCACTTTGATTATAGTTACTTAAAACAGAAATTTTTTTTATCATGGAAACTTTTGAACACATAAAAGTAGAGAGAAATGAACCCTAGGTACCCATCATTCAACTTCCACAATTATTAACCTTTTACCAATCTTCATATTTATTTGTTAAGATATGAAGTCTAAAATACTAGTGATAATTAGACAAATTTGGGGACCACACAGGGTAATTTATGCTCTGTGCTTTGGATATGAACAGAGTATATTCTGTGTGCACAAGCCCAAAGAAGGAGTTGGAGACACAGAGTAATCTGTGATTAAATTAAATTTGTCCTGGATGAAGCTATTGTGATGACTGTTCATTTATGACTATATTGCCATTATTTTCACCATTGCAACCCCAGTTCCTGGTACAGAGCCTAGCATATAGTAGGTGCTCAAAAACTGTTGAATTAATGAGCCTACTGTGCGGTTTAGATCTTGGCAGCATGAAGGAGCCTGTGCATTGTAGTATAACTAAACTTTGCAGAATGTTTCTTAATGTGTATTCAAGTGCATACTATGTCTGTGATCTTGTACTTACTAGCTGCTGGGTGCTATTTTAAGTGCCTTATATGTAGTAAGTCCTTTAATTCTTATAAAAATGCTATGAAGAAGGTACTATTATAATCTTTTGTGTGTTTCATAGGTAAATAATGAGTAAATTGGTCAAGATCACACAGATAATAAGTGGTAGATCTGGAAGTCAAATCCAGGCAGTGGCCCCAGAGTCTGTGTACTCAGCCAACACTCTGCTGTTCTCCAGGGGACGTGTCTGAATGGCATCTATGGAACACTGAATACACTTTGCTAGATGGTGGCCATACCTGTACTGCCAGATTAACTCACACAAATCACTCCTCTTTGTAATGCCAGATAAAGGAAGGACATTGCACATGGAACAGACTTTTTTTTTTTAAACAGACTTTGCCACTTTTCATGAACACAAGGCACTTCTAAGCGCTGTGTGGGAGGGAATGTGGTAGACTGATTTCATTGAGACCCTGCCAAATTCTGGTCTTGCGGCCATCAAAGGCGCATCATTTCCTCTAAGACTTCTAAAGGGGGCTATTACCACGGGCCTGCAGGTTCTGGTTTGCATTCGGAGGAGACACTATCTTCCTAAATGAGACATGGAAGAGGAAGTGTCATGAATTGTAAATAAGGTTGAGAGGGAAGAATTGTTTGGTGATGGAGATGGAGAAAAATAGCCTTCTCCATACTAGGTTCCATCTCCCTCCCCTTTATCCAACTCTGCCAGAGCCCATTCTGTTTTATTTGCTAAGTTTACTAGCAGGAAAGCAAGAGTTTCTTTAAGGATCCTCTCCCCTACCCCAAATAAACACCTCCTAGATAAATATTAGTACATCTATACTGTGGAATACCATGCCACGATTAAAAAGATGGAGCTTTAAGGGTCGATGTACCTCAAGGCATATTTTAAAGTTAAAAAGCCAAGTCCCAAAACAACATTTATACCAAGCTACCGTATGTGGAAAGAGGGGGGTGATATACCTATATACCTGTACATGTATAGAATTTGCTTGAAAAAAAGGAAACATAAAAATTGCTTGCCTCTGCCAAAGGAAGGTCTCTTTACTCTAAACCTTTTTTGTATTTTTCAAAAAAATTTTAACCCTATACATTCATTATATTTCAGTGTTAAAATATTTCAATTGTCAACCTGGAAAAGTAGGAGAGTGAATACAGTAAATATGTAAAAACAGATGAAGAAAAGTAACACTTTAATTGTGTACAACTAATCTAGTTTGAATTAGATGTAAAAATAATAATTCTGTCTCTTCATTTTGCTGAAAGATAGGCCTTCAAGTTGTCATCAAAAAGCACCTGGATGCACCTGGGAAGTAAGAGACAGAGGGATCTGGAAGATCCCTATTTAATGAGGTTTGGGAACATTTCATGGTGTGGGGAGAGATGGAGACAAAACAAGAAGGAACAAATGTGGTCAGGAAGGAATCTGAGTTCCCCTCCAATCAGAAGTCCACACCCGCGGAGACAGTGGTGCGGTTTGGTCACAGAGTGTTCTGGGTGGTTTCGCTTCATTGCTCTTCCTGTGAAGCCTCCCTCCCCTCGGCCTAAGGGTATCTTGGCAGGAAGCTCTGCTCTGAAAAGGGGCCTGGCCAAAATTATGCTAGGGATTCCTTGTCGGGGAGAGTCTCACGCGAGGGATGAGTGACCTTCACGCCGCAGGTACGCTCCAGCTTTGGGTCCCTTCAGCTCCCTGGAGCTCTGCTGTAGGTTTTTGGCCAGAGCCAAGCAGGGGTCCCAAACCCTTCTGGGGTTACGCAGGTAACTTCAAAATATTTAAAGCCACCGGGTAGAAGAGGAAATAGGAACGTTGGTGAACCGAGCAAGTGTATTTTCTGATTAAAGGCAATCAGATTTAGATTTTTCAACTACAATTGTGCTGGCCAAACAAAACACTCTAAAACAAACACTCTAATACAAAAAACAAAAATGCTGGCTGCAGTCACTGCCAGTTTACGACCCTGCATAAGTCTTGGTCAGTGTCCTTCTCCCTTGTTCCAACCTGCTGCTGCTTCTTGGCCAGTCCACATGAGCGCGATGGCGAAGAGGGTCCTACGCTTTGACGCGCCTCGTGAGGGCGCGGTGTCCCTTGCTGCGCTCCTGGTGTTGCTCCCCAAATCTCGGAGGCCAGCAGCCAAGTGAACCTTGGAGTGGCTCGGCGCCCGTTACCGGCTGCATTTTGTTTCCACCAGAAGCGGAGTTGTTGCTCCAGGATGTTCTCCCCTCGGCAGCTCGGGGCCTGGTGCAGTCACGGGCGAGTGGGGAGATGGGGGATGCAGCAGGCGTGGGGAGCGAAGGATCCAGGCCGGGTACCCGGGTGAGGGGCGGGGCTGGCGGCAAAGGAGAGCCCCGCCTCGTCCCGCCCCGTGCGGCCCCGCCCCCGGGCTCTAGAGTTTCGGCGCCGGATCCCAGCCGGCACTGAGTCCCGGGACCCCGGGCCGCAGGCGGTGTGTGCCGCTGAGTTTCCTCTGCCCGCGCGGGGCATCACTTGCGCGCTACAGAAAGCCCAGAGCCAGTCCCGCAGCCGGAATATCCTCTCCTATAGGCACCCGCAGAAGCCCCCGCAGCCGCTGCCGGAGCTGGGGCACCATCGCCCTGCGCGCTGCGAGGTCCTGCGCTGCGCCCCGCGTCCCACCTCCGCGCCTCCTTCGCTGGGCAGGCGTGGGGAGAAAGAACCGGCTCCCGAGTTCTGGGCACTGTGCCCGGCTCGCGGTGCAGGATGGAGAGCAAGGCGCTGCTGGCCATCGCTCTGTGGCTCTGCGTGGAGACCCGGGCCGCCTCTGTGGGTAAGGAGCCCACTCCCTAGGAGGAAGGCGGAGAGGTCGGGTGCGGGCGGAGAGGATCTGGAGGCTCGATCTAACTTGGAATCATAGAGCTGGAGAATTGGAAAGGACTTGACACTTTGCGTTCTTTCAGTTACCAGGGGGGAAACTGAGGCTCGGAGACTGGCCCAAGATTACCCAGCGAGCCGATGTTCTCCGGTGCTCTAGCCCAGTTCCTTTTCCGTGACTCTGCTCTCCGCCAGGGACCTCGGCTGGAGCGTGTCCTGCGGAGCCGACACACCCTCAGGCTTTTGGGAGGCGGGGGTGGGAAAGCCCCCAGGGCTGGCAAGCAGGAGGTGCCCCCGCAGGCGAGAACAGGCAGTGAAAGGTTGTCTGGCTGCGCGAACCATCCTAGCCCTGGCGCGGGAAACGAAGCCTTGCAGGGAGCTCAAGCCGGGTCGCCGGGATCCCACCGTGCGCTCCGCTCTGCCTCTGCAGGAGTTGAGCCCGGGACCCCGGCCTGCGGTTCCCTTTTGGCTCGAATACACATGCATACTCACTGTATGAAGTGAAGTCCGGAGGGGAGGGAAACTTTTTTTTCCTTCCTTGGTGCAGGACAGCACTCTCCTAGTAGACAGAAGAGGGGGAAAGTGTAGCTTGTCCCGGGGGCTGTGACAACTTCCCCAAGTGTCTCCAAGTAACAGGCAACTTTCCTATGTAAAACTTTTAACATCTTTTCAAAGAGCTTTGGTCCTTGGAATAAGCGCATAATCGGAAGTTCACGCTCTGAAAACCTACCCGGCGCCGCTTGGTACCTAGTTTTAGCGCCACTCGCCACACTCTGTGCCACCTAAAATTTCCGTCTCCTCCAATTAGGAACACACACGCTCTTGATGCAATAGCTGTTTCTCTTCTCTTCTCTTCTTCTGCCTCCCCCTTCTTTCCCAGATGATATCACTTTTCTGCAGCCATAGTTTGCTAACTCCCAGATTTCCACCCTTTGGAGGGCGAGAAAGGGGAGAGGGTCAGAGAAAGAAAAAAAAGTCGAATAATTCAGGGGAAAAAAATTCCTTGTATCGAAAGAAAAGAATCACGTGTCTTAAAAGACAGGCACATTCACATGCAGTACCAAGATCATCTGTCTACAGTTATTGAATTTTCTTAATAATGACTTGTTTCATCAGGGCCAGCTCCATCATGGACATTCATTTGTCCTTGACAAGGACTCTCTCTCCCCCTTTACGGGAAGAGAATGAAGGTCTGGAACATGTGGTTGCTCTGTATTCCACAAAGAAGTGAGTTGCTTTTAAGCCTGGGGTGTTTCTTAGTGCGGCAGTAGTAACCATAATCGGGTTGCCCTGAATATAATGGTGAGCTTGCCCTTGTGGAGTGTGTTACTTGCTTAATTGGATTGGGCTGTAATTGGTGCCATCAAATTCTAGAGACAGAGGCACTGTTGTTTTTCCTTCCCGTCTTCGAACTGGAAGGGTAACGGTGCCCAAATTAATTAATATTGGTTATGGGATTTGAACATAGAAAGGCTTTTTATTAACTAGTAGCGTATGTACCTCCTACGGTTATTTCTTCAGAACTCCTTGAAGAGTAGAGCTCAAGCCTGCCAATGAAAATGAATGAAGCTTAATGGAGCAAAAAAAAAAAAAAATTGAGTGTTGGTCCTCACATATGAATTTGAAGTTATTATTGATAGCCTTGTTGAATAGATTTTGATTGTGCATGTGCCTCTAGAATTGTATGGTGGTGTATTGGCTTCCTATGAATGAAGAACATACCTTTTAAAAAATTTTTATTACATAGGAAAGTCTGTCTAGAGTGTGAGATCTATGGCAATAATTTTCATGAATCTTCAAGAGCCTCATATTTTGATGTTGGGGTGGGCATAGCTTATTGAGAGCTAAATCGTTTTACTACCATTTTTCTTTCTTTCACATGAATTTGCCCATATAATGGATTCTTTCTCATTTGGATTGTTGTGTGTGTTGCTTGTCATGTTTTCAACATGTTTCCCAACCTAGTGTTTCCCAGTCAAGTTTGAAATCTGTGTTCAGCCAAATGAACTGCTTTCATTTTCCTTTTCTTAAACAAAGTGGGACTCCATTATTGGAAGGCTTTTCTTTTGCTTTTAAAAATTTTGGGGTTTTGTTTGTCTACTTTAAGGGTAGTTATTTCCATCACATTAAAAAGTGCTATGCTAACTAACTGAACATGACTACCCAGACCAATAGCTATCCGAGAGTGGCCCATAGACCATGTATGATAGGATCCCTTGAAATGCTTGTTAAAATGCAGATTTGTAGGCCTAGGGATATTCTGCCACAGCCTAAAGTTTTAAGAACCACTGCACAAGCACAACAAGTCAGTACCAGTGTACTGATGTCAATTAGTTTCTGAGATTTATTGATGTAACTTAGTTTCTAGGTTTTTTTAAATTAAAAAAAAACTATGTTATTGATCAACAAATCTACAGTTATGTCAGCAGCCTATTTTGCATATCTGTGTAGGTGTTTGAGAACATGTGCAATCAACTGTTCATTTTGCTTGCAGTTGTTCACATTGGGGTCCACAGATTTAATGCATTGGATATTTGCACTGGATATTTGCTTATACTTTCTTTATTCATATTGTCTCATACTTGCTCGTATTTGTTCATACTCTCTTATTTGCCCAACAAGGTCAATGCCAGGTTCGGCCTAGACAGTCATTTGTTCTTAGTTTATGTGAGTTAGAAAGCTTGGGTGGTTGCCCAGCATCAATTGCTTTTTAAGCTGGTGTTTTGAACATCTTGATATGTGTTAGACATATCAAGTCTTAACTTAGTGGACAGATTTTCTTTCTCTGATGCTTTTTGCAACACCTGGTAGCTCTTCACATTTAGCTGACAGAGAACTCAGTTATCTTGCTGTGGAGTGACCCATGGTGAGGAATCTATCCCATGGTATTTTTCTGGCTCTTAAGCCTTTAGGTAAAAGTAGGCTTCTTGTATTCCAAGCTTGGTGACAGGATGAGCTCAGAGCTTTGATTAGTAGGTTGAGATTCCCCAGCTGTAATTCATTAGCGTTACACTTTTTTTAGTACCGCTTTCTGAAGAAAAGTATATTAATATGAATGTATGTATGAAATTGGAAAATGTTTTCTCTTCCTCGATTCCTCTGTCCCAGTTTTAATGCACAGTCTTTACGAAACATTATTTCAACCTTGACAGTTCAGTTATGAGAGGAAGTACACTAGAAAATTGATAAAAGGAAAATGAGACAAGGTCACAGACACTCTCGCCCCCTTCAGGGAACATAGATGAACTAAGTAGTATTCATTAATCAGCAATTTAGTCAAATGTGTACATCCTATGTTTTATAAGAAATGTCAGTGAGTCCTTTCCCAAGGGACTGAGATCATCAGATGAAGGTTCATTTGGTTTCAATGTCCCATATCCTTTTGTAAGACCTTGAAGTTGGCAATGCAGGAAAACAGGAACTCCACCCTAGGTCCATGAATTGCAGAACTGTTGTGTTGGTTTATGACCATCTGCCCATTCTTCCTGTTATGACACAGCTTGTGAACTTTTACTGAGAATGGTGAAAAGTAAATCCCCAGTTTTATACAATGAATTGCTGAAGAGGCCTTTAAAAGTATAGAGTGTGCATTGTTTATGGAAGGTGTTTCCTACTGGGTCTAACTCAGTGGCAACTACATTCATTTATTTAATTTGTTTTTAGGTTTGCCTGGTGTTTCTCTTGCTCCGCCCAAGCTCAGCATACAAAAAGACATACTTACAGTTATGGCTAATACAACTCTTCAAATTAATTGCAGGTAAGGATTCATTCTAGATTCATATTTCCTGTGTTAAATAACTCATTGTTTATTGAGGGAAAAATAATTTCCATTACAGCTGAATTATAATAGAGTTGTAGTAATTGTTTATAAGTAGTGACGTTTCTAAGAACTACTGTAATAATGAAAAAATAAGAAAGGTCTTCTCTCAAAAATTCTGTATTATTTTGCTGGTATTTTTTCCTACTACTGTCTTCCAACACACATACAAGCACATCCCCAACACACCAATAACCAGTATAGCACCTGGCATATAGGAGGCACTCAATAAATATTGAATGAATAAATGAAGTTGAGGGCATACTCTCAAGGAATAGAGTTGAAGAAGTTTTGGGCCATATTTATTATACTGAGTATGACTCTTGGACACCATTTTAGCCCTTTCCAAGAATTTTATTTTATGATAAAATTATGACTATAGTAGTATACTAATTTAATATTTAGCCAGTAATATTACTGAGTGCATGTTCTGCATAGGTAATGCACTTCATGCTCTGGGCTGGTGTTCTGGAATGCCTCTCCTCCCACTTGTTAGCAAAAAGTCATGCTATTGATTTTTGATAACTGGGGAAGCAGACCTCTTTGGCAAGAAGAGGAGGGCTTTAAACTTGGCCTTCCAGCCCCTTCCCAAGAAGGAAAGATAGAAGACCTTGGGGTTTACTGTAGTAATCATGCATGAAAGACTTGGAGGCTTCTGAAGACTGGTGTGTTTTTGGCAGAGACCATGATGCGTGGAAGTGATGTTGCCCTCCAGGAAGAGTGCCGGGGGTCCAAAAGAACCTCGGGCAGCGTATTGCCTTTGCTTCATACTTGATGCTTCATACTTGATGAGTACCAAGTGTTCAGCAGAATGATGCAGATCTATTTTAGATTGCAGAGCATAGGGGATACCCCAGTTCCCTTGTCAAGGGTAGGTCACCAATACCCAGCTCTTGGGAAAAAACATAGTAGCAGGTGCTATTTCTTTAGCTTTACTAGTTCAAGACACATTTCCCAGTAGATTTTCTTTTAATCTGCCCTTGAAAACAAAGGTTATTTAAAAATCTCCAAATATTCCATGCTACCTTTTAAAACTATGCATAAACTTTTCTTGTGTTCTGAAAAAGCTATGGAGTATGTTAAAAGTAACTTCATTGATGTAGCTGCAACTTCATGGAGATTTCACATTCTCTGAATGAAGGGCCAATAATGTTACATTCTTCTTGGTGTTGACTGTTTTCCTTGGGGCCTTCTCTTCTTGGGGTAGAGAAATGCTGCAGTGAAAGTAATCTATGTTTTAATGTGGTTCTTACAAGGTCCTACAAGGCTCTTAATTCCAGTTCCTTTCTTCCTAACCTCACCTCTTACTCTGTCCCTTGCTCACTCTGACCTGGCTACTCTGGCTTCCTTGCTATTCTTCTCCTAATATTACAAATGTGCACCCATCCCCGGGCCTTTCCATTTACTGTGTTCTCTGCTTGGAATACTGCTTCTCCCGATGTTCGTATGACCAGCTTCATCAAGCCCCTCCCTCCACAACTTTTCGCCCTTTTCTTTGCATCTTCTATATTTTCCTCCATAGGACTAAACACCACCTTTTATACCATAAATTTTACTTACTTTTTAATTACCTGTCTCCTCCAATTAGACCAAGTTTCCATAAAGGTATTGATTTTTGTCTAATCCCTTCACTGCTTTATTCCCAGTCATTAACAATGCTTGGCTCATAGTAGATGCTTAATAAATATTTGGTGAACAAAAGAATGCATTGATTAAAAGAAAAACTCAGGGATCTCTATAAGTGACTTCAGAAGCTGAGCCCATGGCTTTTTTGTTATATGTCAATCCAACCTGTCATTGTTGGTAGAAGGCTTCAAATTTGTCTGTTGAGGAGTTTATGTAAAGTTTGAGAACCAAATCTTCTGTTTTCTTAGAGACAGGCTTATAGTGGGGCACTTTACATTAATACTCTGGAATTAATTTTTTAGGGGACAGCAGGACTTGGACTGGCTTTGGCCCAACAATCAGAGTGGCACTGAGGACAGGGTGGAGATAACAGAGTGCAGTGACAGCCTCTTCTGTAAGACGCTCACAGTCTCAAAAGTGATCGGAAATGATACTGGAGTCTACAAGTGCTTCTACCGGGAAACTGACTTGGCTTCGGTCATTTATGTCTACGTTCAAGGTAAGCGGTGGAATAGAATTCATTTCCCACGTCTATTTACCAATTATAAAACACAATAGGTGCAAAGAAGAATTGAGTACAACAAAAGACTTGCTCTGAAGGCTGTTTGCCAACTGGAATGTACAAAATTTTCTCTTGAGGCTTCCTCTGAGAAATAAGAGGCGTTGATTGGTTCTGGAACTTGGGCCCTGATACATCTCTTTTGCCCAATTAGTTTGGTTCCGATCTTTGTTTCCAAGGTAAATCTGTGTTCACCATTGGCCATATGGACTTGTTAAAAGCCTTCTGATGTTTAAGAAGAAAACCTGAAATTCTTGAAATCGAGGAAGATTTGGGGGTGAATTATGGAGAGGTTTCTGTGGAGAGATAAGTTATCTACAGTAGGGTAGGAGATTTCCCTAAGAATACATAGGGAAGCATTCTTGCCTAGGGCTCTGGAGGTTTTTTGTTCATAGGAACTTTCTTTTTCTTACTAATACTTTATAAAAAACAATTCCTATACTCGTGTGCAAATAAAGCCAGTGCTTCAGAGGGCTTTTTGAGAACAATATTTCTTTCCTTTGCTCATTTGGCCTGAAATTGTGGATGACACGCCAATTTTTCAAGGATTGCAATTTGGGATTGACACCATGGAGGCTGACTTAAGATCCATATAGTATAAAATACAATATTGCACGTATTCAGTACTTATAATATGAGTTATGCTTTCTTTTGTGTTTCAAAAATCTTACACTATCTCATTTTTCCTGTGAAAACCTATGAGTTTAGTTTAATGAGTTATTTATAATATAATTTGGGGGAATGTACACGTTGCATCATATTTTGTTTCAATATACTAAATATTTTTCTTTTCAGTGAAGATTAACTTTTAAAGACATTTTATTTATCCATTTATATGCCTCTTAAATCCCAGAGAATTTGAGGCAGGTGAAGATGACTTGGACTTTTTCCCAGAAGCAACTTTTACAGGACAGGAATTTCATCAGCTTTGGGAAATACACTTACATATCTCCACTCACATTTCAGTAATGCAGATTGGTCAGTGCAGGGGACAAGTGGAGACCACATCAGAATAACGTATGTCACTCCTGGATTGCACAATGTTAGAGAATTATTTTTGCCCAGAGTAAGCACAGTCTAAGACAGAATTCTGTGCCCTCCTCCTCCCCTCTGCAGGATTTGAAAGAGACAAGGCTCAGATCTTGGAGAATTTCTGGTTCCTTTTGATCTGGCAGTCTTGGGAGATGAGGCTCTCTCAGAAGATTGCAAGGATTTCCTGCTTTCAGCCTGTCTGGAAATACTACAAGATGAACCTCTCCCATAATATCTCGTTATTTCCTTCTCCCTAAGTCAGGAAACTTGGAGACATGTGAAAATTCATTTCATGAGTTACAGTAAATATTTTATTTTGAAGAGGATGGGTGGTTGTTTGGGCTTCTTTTGTTTATTTCCTTTTTTTTGGGATACTGAAATAGAATTGATTTACTGAATAACTTCAGTCTTATGTCAAAGGGTTAATTTAGCTTCCAAAGTCTTGCTCTGTAAGCAAGTTATGTAATTTTTCATAACATGTGGATGAAAGGTAGGCAATATTAAGAAGTAGCAATCTCTAGCACAGTTTATCTGTACACTACCCATCTTTGAATATACCAGTAAATTCTGCTTTTTTATGTAAGCCTAGCATTGTAGGAGTTGGGTTATGCAAGATTTAGGTCATGAAGTTTAACAATGGGAAAGAAAACACTAAAGTATTCCCTATGGGCAGGCCTCTAATGTCCCCTCTGGTCTCCACCTTACTTCCCTAGTTTTTTGACCCCAATCCCCCCAGCAATGGATGGAGCCAGGAAGTGGGCCCTGGCCTCATAAGATAATGGCTGTGGCATGTGGTGGGCTAGATTGACTGATTTTCTGTGCTTTCCAGCTGGGAAGGAAATCAAACTTCTGCTGTTGCAGGGAATTAGCTGCCTTTCTGCCCTTTTGTTTAATTAACTCTTTCTTCACTTTGACTGATGACCATCATGAAGTACTCTGAAAATGCTTGATCAAATGCGTTGGGCATAGCAATGTGAAATGTTATCTCTCTGAGATTTCAAGCATGAGTCCATACCACATCATCTCTATCTCTGGGGAGTAGAGTAGGTTCCCAGTGGTGTATTAACATTGTATGAATCATGGTTTAGTTTTCTTCTCAGTGTTTGGCATGGTGGCTTTTCAAATTTTTGTCATCAAAGACATTAATGACTGCTAAAGTTTTAAATTAAATGCAATAACTATTAAATATTATTTTATAAAGAATCATATCTCTAGTCTTCACAATTTTAATATGCCCACATAAAACATTCTCTTAAATGTAACTGAATTCAAAAATTGTTAGTTATTTCCTGTTAATTTAAAGATCCTTTGAGATCCATTAATTTATTTTCATGGCATTTACATTATTTACCTAAAGAGAGAGAACATGAATTTTTTTTAACATCAGTAAAGCTTGTCAATAAAATGTATAGATTTAACTTTAAATTTTAAAGTAAATTTTGAAAAAAGTTATAATGATTAGTCTGTTAAAATGTGGGATCTATTGAATATATTCTACTTTTTGATGAACCTTGTAAAAGGAGGTGATCTCAATTGGGAGGTTTTTTCCCAAATTTTTCATACACACAAATACACATACATGTGCACACGCACATGCACACACACACACACACACACCCCTCCTGTAGCATATGCTAGGAGTCAGATGTCTACCAGAAGACTAACCTGTGGATACCTTTTCTTGTGTGTGGTGTCATTTCCAATCATTCGCTTCTCCGGTTAGAGTTTAGGAACCTGAAAGATGACCAACTTTTTTAGTAAATACCATTAACTCACTAATGGAACTCAATTTTCTTTTAGATTACAGATCTCCATTTATTGCGTCTGTTAGTGACCAACATGGAGTTGTGTACATTACTGAGAACAAAAACAAAACTGTGGTGATTCCATGTCTTGGGTCCATTTCAAACCTCAACGTGTCACTTTGTGCTGTAAGTTACATCTTCTTCAATAATCTCTCAAGTTTTTACAGTTTTAAACTAATATTAAGACGGGTACCTTGCTTAAAATATGATGCCCACAGTGAATTTTAAAAGATCCTTTAGAAAGAGTCAGAAGACAATGAATGTATTCTTAAGAATAAGGTAAATTCATTAGTGGTTATTGTACATGGCTTTCATTTTTGGTACTGGATTAAATATTTGATATTTCTTTTTATTACCCAGAGGTATCCAGAAAAGAGGTTTGTTCCTGATGGTAACAGAATTTCCTGGGACAGCAAGAAAGGCTTTACTATTCCCAGCTACATGATCAGCTACGCAGGCATGGTCTTCTGTGAAGCCAAAATTAATGATGAAAGTTATCAGTCTATAATATACGTAGTTGCGGTTGTAGGTAAGAGGGACAGCTCCTTTCCATATTATTAATGTCAGACAATTAAGAGTGACTCTCTGTGTTAAGATCCTGGAGATTAAGGTATAGGATAGGGGACAGGGATATTGAAAAATATGTAAATTCAGGATATGGTGTTGGGCAATTCCTTACAACTGCTCTTCTCTACCAAATAAACCTGTGTACAATTGAATTTGTCTCCTTTCTTGCCTAGTCCAAGGATTAAAAAGAATTGTATTATTGGAGCAAATTTTATGAAAAATTCAATGTTCAAAGCACTGCTTGGTATCAATTCTTTTAATTATGCTTATTTTATGGAAAGTTCAGCAATTTTCTAAAGCTTGTCCCATTGGCCTAGAGTTACAACCCACTAAAATTTTACTATTTTTCTATCTACTGGGCTTCAACATCTTTGAAATCCCTGAAGGGAGTGCTTTGGAAATTTCTGTAGCCCATTTTCCTAGGAGCTACCAAGTATTAGTGAAGCCCTCAGGGAGAAAGGATGTGGTACATTTTAAAATTGCATCACTTTTTAAATAATTTGTGACAAGTCCTAGGTTTGTTTTCCCTCTCACTTTCTGTTTTTTCAATTTACTTGCTCCAGGGTATAGGATTTATGATGTACTTCTGAGCCCCCCTCATGGAGTTGAGCTATCTGTTGGAGAGAAGCTTGTCTTAAATTGCACAGCAAGAACCGAACTAAATGTGAGGGTTGAATTCAACTGGGAACACCCTTCTTTGAAGGTAACACTAACAATTCAAAGCCAGACTTCCACATACTTTGATAATAAGCCCCAAAGGAGTTTGCTTGAGAGATCGGGGCCTCTCTGGCCAGATAAAATATAAGGGCCCGAAAACACACGCACACACACACGTGCACGCACGCACATATTTTAATAGAATTGCAGAACATACAGCACCCACAAAAGGATGAAATGCCAGGAACTCTGCCTACTCTGCTACAATCAGGCTGTGAATATTAGTTTTCTCCAGGTGATTACATCTTTCCACGTTATGTTATTTCTCTGCTCTCCAAAGTGCTTGATCTATTTTCCCTTTAAGGGAATTTCTCTTTAAGAGGTGGCACGAGATACACTTTTCCTTAAACAGTTGTCATACTTGCTTGTGTCTCTGCAGTTTATATCCATCTCATTCTCACCATGTGAGGTTTTTAAAATCCTAATTTAGCTGGTTCCATTTATCTCTCCTGAAACCAAATATATTTGTTGTCTGCATGATGTTAAAAGTTCTGGAGTCCCTGTCATTAGCATTAAATAATGTTCACCAAGGGCCAAGACTTAATTTGGGGAGTAACTAGAGGATATTGGGTCATGTTGTGCTGGGCTTTGGAAGTTCAGTAAACTCTTTTTTCAGGATCAGCATAAGAAACTTGTAAACCGGGAACTAAAAACCCAGTCTGGGAGTGAGATAAAGAAATTTTTGAGCACCTTGACTATAGATGGTGTAACTCGCAGTAACCAAGGTTGGTACACCTGTGCAGCCTCCAGCGGGTTGATGACCAAGAGGAACAGCACATTTGTCAGAGTCCATGGTAAGCTAAGATCTCCTTGGAAATTATTCTGTGCCTTGACAAGTGAGATAATTTAAACAAATTGAGATCACTTTGTTCATTTGTAAGATACTTTTGAATTCTTGCTAGAGAGGACACATGACCTAGAGGTCAAGAGCATAGCTATGTAGTCAGAGACTTGGGTTCAAATCTCAACTTTAAAGATGAGATGAGCTAATATAGTAAGTGCTCACTAAATATTGCTTGTTATAGTTGTTGCTGCTATTACGTTATTACAATAAGTAGAGTTCTATTATCTAAGGTATGTTTTAAAATTTCATTTTATTGCAAGGCTGAGAGGCCTACTTGAATAAGCAAGAACTTTGTAAATTGAGGAAACATTTTGCAATGTTCAGCTGATCCTTGAACAACACAGGGGTTGGGGCACTGAACCCCCACACAGTCAAAAATCCACATTTTGACTCCCCTGAAACTTAACTACTAATAGCCTACAGTTGACCAGAAGCTCTACCCATAACAATCAGTTGATTAACACATATTTTTTGTTATATGTAGTATATACTGTATTCTTACCATAAAGTAAACTAGAGAAAAGAACGTTTTATTAAGAAAATCATAAGGAAGAGAAAATATATTTGCTATTCATTAAGTGGAAGTGAACCAACATAGAGGTCTTCATCCTCATCGTCTTCACATTGAGTAGCTGAGGAGGGGTTATAAGAGGAGGGGTTGGTCTTGCTGTCTCAGGGGTGGCAGAGGTGGAAGGAAATCTGCTTATAAGTGGACCTGCTCAGCTCAAACCTGTATTGTTCAATGGTCAACTGTAATTGAATTGGGGATTCAATGACTTTCTGTGGGGCTTTGAGTAAATCACCTTAATTTTTAATTTACTCCCTTTTCCTCACATAAATGTCTGCTTAGATGATAATTTATATGGCATCCTACTTATAAACCTTGGTGAGGATTTTGGATTTTATAACATGGGAATGCATCAAACGGTTTGGAGCAGAGAGAGATGTGCTCTGGCTTATGTTTTTATAGGATTACTCTGTTATACAAAATACTTTAGGGAAATAAGGGCAGAAGTAGCGAGGCCAGTTAGGAGGCTCATTGCAATAATCCAGGTGAGAGATGGTGGGTGGCTTGGACAAGGGCAGTAGAGGTGGAGGTAGTAAGAAGTGATCTGATTCTGGCTATATTTTGAAGGAAGAGACAACAGGATCTGCTGATCAATTCATTGACTGTAGGGCGTTAGGGAAAAAGAGTGGGAGATGACTCTTGAGCTGTAGCATGAGCAGCTGAGTAAATGGCACTATTGTTTACTGAGACAGGGAAGTTCAAGAAGGGAGTGAGGTTTGGGGAAACAGTGTTGGGTGTGTTCATTTGGAGATGCCCATTAAGCATCTAAGTAGAAATGTTTAATACATAAGCCTGGAACCCAGAGAAGTCAGGGCAGGAGATATAAATTTAGGAGGTGTGTCAATGATACTTTAAATCTGAGACTAGAGGAAGGTGTAGATAAAGAGAAGAGGTCTGAGGACTGATGGCATCAACACATGGAGGGTGTGTAGAGGGTGTCGTGGGAGCAGAGGAGAAGGCACACCCAGGGGTCCCTGGAGGACTTAGAGAAAGCTGTGCAGAGGAGCAAATGTTTGAATTGAGACTTGAGCAATCAGTAGGCTTGTGAGAGTGCACGAGGGGGCAGAGAAAAGCAAATGCAAAGACTGGAGGTGTGGGGGAAGCTGGAATGTGACCCATAGAAAGGTAGTATGGCCAATCTCGGAACTGTAGCTACTCAGACCCCCAAGTTCTTTGACTTTTCACTTGAAATGAAAAACAAAACCAAATGACTGCAGTAAGTTGACATTTATGAGAATAATTATTTTTATTTTCTTCCAGAAAAACCTTTTGTTGCTTTTGGTAGTGGCATGGAATCTTTGGTGGAAGCCACAGTGGGGGAGCGTGTCAGAGTCCCTGTGAAGTGCCTTGGTTACCCACCCCCTGAAATAAAATGGTAACTACTGGGAATAAATGCAAAGCATTGTTTTACATGAAAGTGAATCCTTGGATTGTTCTAATTCCTGAGAATTTTTTTTTTCGTAGGTATAAAAATGGAAGACCCATTGAGTCCAATCACACAATTAGAGTGGGGCATGTACTGACGATTATGGAAGTGAGTGAAAAAGACACAGGAAATTACACTGTCATCCTTACCAATCCCATTTCAAAGGAGAAGCAGAGCCACGTGGTATCTCTGGTTGTGAATGGTGAGTTCATTCGGTTTTACTCTCTGCCCAAGATTTATTATGAAGAGCATGATTATGTCTCCCTAAACAGCCAAGCCGCCTTCTTTTGTCTCCTGCTGCTTCACCCACATCATGACTGGGCCTGTGTATATAAAGTGATCCAGGGTGGTGGAGCTGAAATGTGCTGTGCGACAGTGTGCTCTAGCTGTGTTTGCTTTAGAGGCCACGTAAATGAGCTGTATGGTGGGCAAATGCAAGATTAAAGTGAATGGTTTAGTCGATGGCCAAAAGCCCTGAAATAAGAACGCCTACAGGGACAGTTGTCAAGCCTAAGTTACATTACCGTTGTTCCTCTCTCGTGGGGTGCACACCTGGTACGCAGATGTGTAAAACTCTTCTCCTTGGATTTTGTGTGAAGCTTCTAGCTTGATATTGTAGTTGATGTATCAGTGATACACAGGCACATTTCAACTCTGAAACCTTTTGAAGTTGACACCATTGGCTTGGTTGGAATCTTTTTTTTTTGACAGGAGTCTGGCATCTGACTCTGAATCTGTAAAGGGAAGATAGTAAGTGTTTGATTTAAGGATGATTTGAACTTTGTTTTCTCAAGCTGAAAGAGATAAACAAATGTTTGGGGTAGGGGGAGGAGGATGTGGTCAAGTGAGTGTAGGAGGTGCTAAGGTGCTATAAAACAGGTTTCTTTATTGCAGGACTTGTCAGGTCCTTTAACATGCTAATGTATATTGCCATTCTTCAGGGGGAGAGACATAGAGTATTCAAGATTTCACAAATTTATTTGACCAGAGCACTTTTTCCCAGAGTAAATCCATTAATATCTGGCTCCAGTTTGAGAAACGCCTTTCTGTTGTAGTTCTTTATTCTCCCTACTGGCGCGGTGTGTTAGAACTTCAGAGTGTTCTCTCATGACATTAAGGTGCTTCCCCACGTGTCCTGATACTCCTCTGTGCGTCTGCTGAGCTTGGCTTCGTTTCTTTTTTCAGGGAGTATTTTAAAGATAACAGTTTCCAGAAAGGTTGCTTAGAAGTGGCATGGGAGTAGGGGTTGGGGAGGGGAGAGACACTGGAGCACGTGTGAGTAGGAGAAAGCAATGAACATGAAATAAAGACAGAAAAATGGACAGTGACTAACCTCATTTCAGCAATTCATGTAGTCAGTAGCATTCAATTCACTCTAGCATTTTCCTTGCTGTATGAAATAAACATAAAAAGTGGGTCAAGTTTTGAAAGTATAATCTGAGGCTTTAGGTTGACAGTGATAAAGGAATAGTTTTGAACTAATGACTTTGGAGCCAAGAAAGCAAGAAAGAAAAAGGAGATAGGAGTGGGAGGAAGGGAGGAAGGAAAAAGGGGGGAGGGAGAGGAAGGGGGAGAGAGAGA
Organism: Daubentonia madagascariensis; assembly: GCA_023783475.1. Lineage (NCBI taxonomy): Eukaryota > Metazoa > Chordata > Mammalia > Primates > Daubentoniidae > Daubentonia > Daubentonia madagascariensis. Next base: position 11,990,632 of record JAKFHU010000428.1, read on the forward strand.
CTGAAAAGCTTGGCTGGTGGTGACAGGGATGTGCTCTGTAAAGGATGACGCTTTCCTCTATAGTGGAGTGCTTAAGTGCTTCAGTTCTGAAGTCGGAGTATCTAGGTTTGTTCCAAATTTTGCCACTTATTAACTGGGTGACCTTGGACAAGTCATTTAGCTTTTCTGTGTTTCATTTTTCTTATTTGTGTGATGGGGACAATGACAGTGGTTGTGAGGATTAAGTGACTTAATCAATGCACGGCACTTGGAGCAATGCTTGGCACATAATAAACGTGTTTATGCTATTCCAGCTATTTTCTTTCTGTAGTCTTGCCCTGATCATGCAAGGTGGGGAGGCCAGAGAGGGCTATCTCTACAATGCAGATGAGAAAAACTGAGGCACAGGGTTGTGAGACTTGCCTGAAGTCACTCAGTTTATTAGTTTATTACATTATTATTAGCTTATGGTTAGTTTCATGAGTATCACTAGAACTCAGGTCTGCTTCCAAGGCTAGATGTTCTTTGAAAAAGAAAGTGGGGGAAAATCGTATGCTTAACAAAGTACAGCTTTAGTTACTGAAATCCTCTACTTTCCATTCTTCAAAGCTGATTGACAATTCAAAAGTTGTCTTTCCTATGTTCAGTCCCACCTCAGATTGGTGAGAAGTCTCTGATCTCGCCCGTGGATTCCTACCAGTATGGCACCACCCAAACGCTGACGTGCACGGTCTACGCCATTCCGCCCCCGCACCACATCCGCTGGTATTGGCAGTTGGAGGAAGAGTGCCCCAACAAGCCCAGGTGAGCAGCGCTCTTCTTGCCCTGCTGTTTTGCATTTCTTATAGCCGAGCTATGCTGTGACTCCATTCTAAACCTACAAGGCTATCCCTAAGAAAGTTTTCCCTCTGAATGTCCTGCCTTCTTTCTCTGTGTCTTGAGTTTTAGGAGATGCCTTTGCTTGGGGTATCCCACTTTGGGATTAGCTAACTCTGTCTTTTGAGGTTAGCCCTTCTGGACATTTCTCCAAATGCAGGCTAATTTCTCAGTTTGCTAAGTGCCAATCTTTGGTTTTTCTCCTTGTACCAATCAACTGGTGAAGACCACATCGCTGCTGCTTGTCTGTGAGAAGGTCCATCTCTCAGAGGAAGTGCTGATGGGTGTGAGGCAGTGACAGACCCAGCCCCAGCCCTCAGCTCTCAGTCCCAGCTTATCATGTTCTAACACAAGTCCAGACATCCTCAGGGAAAAGCACAACAACAACAGCCAACCCACCACCACCCTAAGCAATCCACTTCCTGTTGTTGTTTTCGAAATGGCCACTACTAGTTTCTTTCTGCGTTGCAGACCATTTCCTTCACAGAGGCCACGGTCTCAGAGAAATTACTTCAAGAAGCCCAATGGCTTCTAAGTTTCCTTTCTCCCTTTGAACTAATTTAACTTGAATTGTCTTGTCGATCCAATTTATGAATGAATGTTTGTTCCCAGAATAGCTGCTTCCCTCCTGTATCCTGAATGGATCTACCTAGAACCTTTTCCTTCATTGCAGAGGCCTATTTTTATTTGGCGCCACGTCTTGTAACGTGGTAGGCTACATTGAAAGTTATTTCTAAGAACAGAATAACCAAAGTCTGACTCTTTTCCTTATTATTGATTTGGATTAAAGAAAAATTGAATTGTAATGTGATCTGTATGTCTTGCTTATAGCCAGGCTGTCTCAGTGACAAACCCATATACTTGTAAAGAATGGAGAAGTGTGGAGGACTTCCAGGGGGGAAATAAAATTGAAGTCAACAAAAATCAATTCGCCCTAATTGAAGGGAAAAACAAAGTGAGTTTGAAGTTTTTTAATTTGAAAATCTCTCTCTTTCTCTGTCTTTAGTGGAAGGATGGTACAATCATATGTGAGGCATATTTGGAGATTAATAATCAAAGAGTTTGGATAATAAAATGCTAGCATTTTAAGTCAGTTTGAAAATACCATTGACTTTTATAAGTACCATTAACTTATTAATAGCTTATCTGAGAAAAATGAAACACCCATGCCATTCAATCATACATCTGTGTAAAGTGATTCTGATTTTATAAACATGAAAATGAGAAAATAAGTATCATTATATTAAAACACATATTAATTTCATGGTCTCCAAAGCTCTTTTTGTGTAAAGTTTGAGCTACACAGCAGAATAATTAAACAGATTGACTACCCCTAATCTGAAAATCTGAAATCCGAAATGTTCCAAAATGTAAAACTTGTTGAGTGCTGACATGACGCTCAAAGGAAATGCTCATTTGAGCATTACGAATTTTGGATTAGGGATAGTCCAAAATACATACTTAACTGGTAAGTATACAATGTAAATATTCCAAAATCTGAAAAAAACCCCTAAAATCCAAAACATTTTTGGTCCCAGGCACTTTGGATAAGGGATATTCAACCTGTAATTGCATCAATTTGAGAGTGGTCAGTGGAGAAGAGGGAACGGAGTAGGCAGGTCAGAGCAGTTGTGGAGGCTGCTGAATTTGAGTCTGAATGCATGTGCACAAACACAGCCTGCATTGTTTATGGCCTGGGATTTGTTTTTTTCCCACAGACTGTAAGTACCCTTGTTATCCTAGCGGCAAATGTGTCAGCTTTGTACAAATGTGAAGCGGTTAACAAAGTCGGGAGAGGAGAGAGGGTTATCTCCTTCCATGTGACCAGTAAGTATACTTCTCTGGAGGGGTGGGTTGGAACACTCAACAAGTGGGTAGTAAGTTGTGTAATTCTCTGTTGTTCTTGCCACTCATGTGAGGGGCATGGCATTTAGGAAGAGAACTTGGATTGATAATTCATGCTTTTGTTCGTAAATTAAATGTTCATAAATTAAATGTTCATAACTCCTCAGCTGTCTCCTGGGCTTGTATGAAATCAGTACATCTGCTTCACTGGAGAGAGAATGGTTTCACAGATGACTTAAACCACAAGTTCTGTGTCATATTTATGTCTCGGTCATCAGAGTCTGGCATAGTGCATGGCTTATTGAACTTCATTAAATATCGGGGAGTTTCCTGCTTGATGAGGTTGGGCCTTCTGGAGGCAATCAGAATGACACAGGAGCAGTGCCTCACCAGCGCTGCTGATCTTGCCTATGCATTTTAATTTTATGGATAAGCCTTAGCTAACTATACAGAATAAAATATTTTAGTCTGGGCTAATTGGTTGGAATAAATGTAGCTTTAATGGTGTTGAGTGTTATGTAGTAATGAGGAACTAAGTTTTAAAAAGTTCTGTTATGATTAGATACGTTGCTTTGGATTTTTTTTTCTTTATTCTCAACACTGTACTTGGAGCTCTTATTGGAGATGTGATAAATATCTGGGGAATTCCTTTACATTCTGATCAAATAATACATTTTTGGGACCTGAATCATCTAGTTTGGTTGTCTCGTTGTCATTGTCTGAGATTGCTAGAGCTTCACTTCTTTTGGTACTTTATAGCAGTCTGAAGACAACAAGAAAATGATAGTGTGCTGCACCAAGTTAAATCACCATCCTCTAACTATGGGCTTTACATTTCAGGGGGTCCTGAAATTACTTTGCAACCTGGCACCCAGCCATCCGAGCAGGAGAGTGTGTCTTTGTGGTGCAGTGCAGACAGAACTACATTTGAGAACCTTACGTGGTACAAGCTTGGCCCACAGGCTCTACCGATCCATGTGGGAGAGTTGCCCACGCCTCTTTGCAAGAGCCTGGATACTCTTTGGAAATTGAATGCCACCATGTTCTCTAATAGCACAAATGACATTTTGATCATGGAGCTCCAGAATGCATCCTTGCAGGACCAAGGAGACTACGTCTGCTTTGCTCAAGACAGGAAGACTAAGAGAAGACATTGTGTGGTCAGGCAGCTCACAGTCCTAGGTAAGGAGGCAACTCTGGATCATCATCCAGAGGCAGTTGGAATGCCTTAAATGTAGTGCTTTCAGGTGCTGTGCAAAAATTACCATCCTCTAAGAGCTTATGAAGTAGACTGGAACACACATCTTATTCACTGAAAGTCCTTGCAGCAGAAAAAAGCTAATAAAGGTGAAATGATATATTAAAAAAAGAAAATAACGTGGTTCCTTTTAACTCTGATGATGGGGTAACTCAAGTACATGCAAGGTATTTGCTTGAAACGGGGAAATTTCTGCCTTATTCTTGGGTATTCATTAATAGATACATATTTGTGGAATGCCTACTATGAACTAGGAGAGTTCCAGAAGTTCATGGTGGTGAACAAGATGGGCAGGATGAGAACATAGGCAACCGCTGGGCAGTCAGAGCACAGTGAGGTCTCTGTGTCTGTGAGGACAGGGATTGACTTCTATTTTTTTCCCTGCTATAGCTCTAGTTGTAGAACATGGCAGCATATACTAGGGCAGCATATACTACCTGCTGCATGAAGATTGGGATGATGGGTTGAGTTTAGGACCTAGAAGAGTCATGGGAAGGGTACTACACCCACTGCCTATACCTCTGGGTCATCCTATGTGATCAACTATAGCTCAAGGTCAATGGGATGATAATTTTAGTGAGCACACAGATTTGTAAATTCCCCATGGAGCCACTCTCTACACTTTGTCTAACCTTATGCCTTGCCCTAAAACTGGGCAGCTACAGCTCTATCTCTGGGGTAATCAGGCAAATTTGGGGAGTTTCTCTTTGTGCCATCTCTCTTCATTTTCTTCTCCTTTTGGTGTCCCTTCCCAGTTCCTACAATGTATGTGTCCTCTGCTTTTTACTGTTAGGAAGGGGAACTTCCCAGGTAAGTTTATCTACACCAAAGTTTTAGAGGAATAACATCTTCCTCAGAGGCCTTGGCATATTTTGTGAGCTCTCCTCTGACGGATACTAGCATAAGGTTTGCTAGCTTTAAGACTGAGGTGTCAGAAGCAGAGATATTTTGAGGTCAAGTCATTCCCAGGACCCTTCAAATTGCACCACATGTATAACCGTGTACTTTGTGTTGACATTGGTGGCTGGTACGGTTTCAAAGCAATGGAAGAATTCAGAAAGAGATTGTGAAGGAGACTCCTGGCCTTGCCGTGGCAGGAAATATGTGCTTACAGTTAGCTGGTTTGCTTCCCTAAGGACTCCTAACTTTTTTCTTAAAACCTATTCTTAGAAATAGGCTAGAGTCCAGTACCTTTGCTTAAACCCTAATGTAGTACACTGTTGAGGTCATCTCATTTTGCTAGTGTTAAAGTGGATTTTTTCAGCATGATTCCTCTTGATGTTCAGTTGATTTGGACAAGATATTTCCACAGCACTTTAATGATTTGGGGAAAGGGTAAATCTAAAGTTTTCCTATACATTTGAACAAATACTCATGGGCTTCATTTTCTTTAAATCCATGGCTTTCCTTAGGGTGGTGGTGTTTGGTTTGTTTATATTTTAGTGGAAATAGCACTGGACTACTCTTTTGGTTTCAGCAGATTCAATGAACAGTTACACTGTTTACTTACTTATAGGGACTTGGACAGTTGTTTAACCCCTCCCAAACTGCAGTTATTTCGCCTGTAAAATAATGCTAATAGTCTTGTTTTGCCCGTCACATAAGATTGATAGTGAAGAACAAAAATCATATAAACAAGTTTTGTAAAACTTGCCAAATAAATACAAGGTATTCTTTGTTGAATTACACTGAAGTTTGGCACTTTCCAAGAAAAACACGGCAGAATTCTAGGATATTATTATTTAGACTTTTCATGGGAGGGAAGTTTCCCCCTGGGGAAGCCACGTCTGATTAGAGGGAAAATCATAAAGGTGACCCTGAACCTTTATTTCGTGATGTGATTACCAGCTAGAATCACTGATATGAAAGTTCAAAGACATGCAGTAAATCTCTATGAAGTTTTCTGACTTGTTTCATTTAACTTTACCCAGTGGCCAGTGGTGTTGTTATCAACCTCTGTGTATTTTCAGCTTAGTAAATCAACAGGTTGCTGTTTACTAAGTTTAAACTGTTTAAAAAATTTACTGATACTAAAATCATTCCAAATTATAACTACATGTTCCATGGTCTTCTTTTTATGTACCTAGAGCGTGTGGCACCCATGATCACAGGAAACCTAGAGAATCAGACAACAAATATTGGTGAAACCATAGAGGTTTCATGCACGGCATCTGGGAATCCCCCTCCACAGATTACCTGGTTTAAAGATAATGAGACCCTTGTAGAAGACTCAGGTAAGCAGAATTTGTCTATTTCCCTTTGGTTGCAGAATTTTCCCAGGGATGTTGCCTCAAACCCATATTGTTTCTTGATTTGTTTTAAGGTTAAAAAAGAAAAGCAGAATTAGTGTATGTGGTCTGGCTCATTTCATAGACTTGCATTCAGAATATTTGGAGTCTTGTTGAAATCTCATGGAAACCTCATGGGAGATCAGTCAGCAGTAGATCCCGTGTAACTCTTCAAAGTTAGATAATAGCCCAAGATGAAGAGCAGCATTTATATTTTACAAAATTTCTCTGGAAAACTCCACAGACCACATCATGATAAGTAAGAATAATAATTTTCCTCCTGTCTTAGGCATTGTATTGAAAGATGGGAACCGGAACCTCACTATCCGCAGAGTGAGGAAGGAGGACGAGGGTCTGTACACCTGCCAGGCATGCAGTGTTCTGGGATGTGCAAAAGTGGAAGCATTTTTCATAATAGAAGGTCAGTGGGAAATCATAGACTCTATGATTAGTTTGTACCTTGTATATACCCATACACTTTGGGTGGGACGACTAGAGGTGATTTTTAATGTTCTTTGTACCTTGTAAATTTTCTACAATAAGTATGTATTCTTTTAACCAGAAAACATAATTAATGTTGTTTTATTCTGCTTGTGTCACATTTCCTATCCTTATAGTTCTCATTATGGAAAAATTCTTAGCCAGACAAGATGAATATCCTCCTCTCCCCGATTCTTTGTTTGAATGGCTCGATTGACTTATAGAAATGATACCTCTATATTTATTTGGAAAAGTATTAGAATTGCTGCCTCATGGAGGTAAAATAAATGCTATCCGATAGTCGCAAGGGTTCAGAGTTTTCACTGGACTAAAGATAATTAAGATTCACTTGTGAGCAATAGACCATTGCTTTTCTGAAATGGAAAATTTTTGTTTCTTATCTAAATATAAAAGGAAACCTGTGTGTGTATGCAGGAGTGATGTGAAATCTGGCATTTTCTCAGATAGGAAAAGTAATTTGTGACAGAATATTTTATCTTAAGAAGTGTATTCCTACATCTTTTTTTAATAACTCACCAGGAGAACAGTAAAACTGTATTGTGTGGGTGAGGGAATGGTTTGCAAGGGGAAGAAAGATGGATGGTGAGAAATGATGGATTTCTATGAGCTCATCCTAACTTGTCTCTTGAAGTCTAGAGTTTGATCCGTTTAAACTGTCAAATCTATGTTGCCAAGTATTGCATCTAGATACATTAACATGTTTTCAAATCTGTAAGGTTATTACCATTTCAGAAACTGCACTTGCAAATAAAGATTTCCAAGGGCATGGTGGTTTTGTCATTTCCAAAGTGATTCATGTTTTAGGGCAGATCCTTGGGAGGATGCCCACATGTTCTCCCTCCCCTCTGTCAGCTGTCTGCAGCTGGTTACAGATGGCTAACTAGGTAACATTGGCACAGACATTATAGTTACTTCTTACCTGGAGAGAGTACTAAGAAAGGGAGACTCCCACTAGGTTCCCAAATGTTATATGAAAGCATTAATACACAAACTTATGTAGAAAATTGACTCTTTGAACTTTTTACCCTCTATGTACAAATGGAGTTTTAAATCTCTATGTGTAAATAGAGAATTACTTCGCTAGGACCACCAGAGAAACAAAATCGACTCCAAGCATACTTGGTGCTTGTCTCTCAACGGTTAACTCCTATTTTGCTAGCTAAGGTGTTACTTACCTTCTGCCCTCTGGAGGCTGCGGCGGGCCATTCTCACAGCTTGTGGGCAGGTTTGATTCGCCCTGCACTCCTCTGGTGGGGACCCCCAAGTGATGATTGCTTCCTTATCACCTCATTGCTGATCACTCCGAGTGGAAAGCCTCCTTCTGCATTTGATTTCTCCCACTCAGAGCTGTCCTCTGGAACCCTGAGCATCTGCGGTTTTCCTTGCTGACCTCTAGTTTTCTCTTTTTCCTTTCCCAAGTGGTTTGAAACTCCTACTAACAGACCATGCATGATGCGCCCATCTCAGCTGTCTCTCTTTCCCTCACTCAGGCTCTTGCCGCACAGGGACGGGGTAGTGTACGTAATTGTTAGCTCATGTTGGACAGACTTTGTTTAACCCTTGACTGGACCACTGACTAGCTGTGTGTCCTTGATCAGGTAGCTTAACCTCTCCGATCTTCTGTTTCTTCATCTAAAAACTGAGGGTTGAGAAGATTAAGTGGGAAGACAAATTTAAAGAGGTGAGTGCATAGTAGGTGTATGGTCATCAGTAGCTCTCTGGTCAAAGGACTTCATTTATTTTCCTACTTGATTTCTTTTATGACCCTTTCACAAACTCTGCACAGTTCAAAACATTGACTATCTGTATAAAACCAGACTTTTATTGTCCCCAAATAGAAATATTACTACTTTACTTTTTTGTAGAACATGATCTGTTTTCTTCCCATCAAAGACTGTTCTTCCTCTAAACACTTTCTATATTTGTCTTTTAAGACATTAATACTTCTATTCTTAATTACTTTGAAATTTTATTGTTTGAAGTTTTTGTGATCAGTATGTTTCAAGCTTTAAATGTTCCAATGAGAATTCTATAGACCCCATCCAAGTTAGGGGTGTGTGACTACTGTCTTCTAGTATTTTTCCAAATTTTCTAAGATTTTCAAGAGATCTTGATTTAGTGCTGAACTTTGTCATCTTATAATCAAAAGATATGAATTTCCAAGTGTTGATGTACATTCAATTGTGTCTTTCCAGGCGCCCAGGAAAAGACGAACTTGGAAGTCATTATTCTAGTAGGCACTGCGGTGATTGCCATGTTCTTCTGGCTACTTCTTGTCATCGTCCTACGGACCGTTAAGAGGGTAACAAAATAATTTCCCTTCTGTCTCATGCACATTGGTTTTCATGATTAATGAAAGCTGACTGGGGTTCTTTGAGCTGTTTTTTCCCATTGTTATTGGCTCAATGGGGGCATTTTTATTTCAATACAATAACATTCTTGCCCACTTTCTTTTGGCTGGATCTCAGGGCTTTAATTGATAGAAGCCACTAGAGGGGAATAGGACTTGGACTGTCTAGTATAATTAAGATTTAAAAACGTAATTCTGAGCTCCTTTGGGGGATAAAGGGACACTAGAATCAGGGTTATAATAGGACCACTCTCAAATTCCATGAGTTTTATTGGAAAATGAGACATCAGGAATGAGGCTCCTATAAACAACGATAACAAGCACAAACAACGGGCAAACAACAGGGTGTATGTGACAGGAAAGACTAATACTTTCCAGGCCAATGGAGGAGAACTGAAGACGGGCTACTTGTCCATCGTCATGGACCCAGATGAACTGCCCCTGGACGAGCATTGTGAACGCCTGCCTTATGATGCCAGCAAATGGGAATTTCCCAGAGACCGGCTGAAACTGGGTGCGTTTTTCAATTGATGCTAATTTGATATTGGGTTTACAAGGCCATGTCTTCTTCCGTTAGGATGATGACAAATCTAGTCTATTCAGATGTTGGATTCTGGTTTGGAAATATTAATTTCATCTCTTGAATTTGGGTAGTCATTAGTGTAGCCATTTAGAAGTAGGGTCCCTGTATAAACATCCAAAGCAGGACATTTAGAGTATGAAGGGGAAATTATTAAATAATTAAGCCGGGACAAAGGAGCAAGGTGGACTGCCCATGTTAAACTGGGATGTGTGGCCACCCCATCTAGTTGGAATCTCTGAATATCACTTTGGTGGTGTAATAATCCAAGTCTGTTTTGTTGTTGCCATTGTTGTTGACTCTAGGCAAGCCTCTTGGCCGTGGTGCCTTTGGCCAAGTGATTGAAGCAGATGCCTTTGGAATTGACAAGACAGCAACTTGCAAGACAGTGGCAGTCAAAATGTTGAAAGGTAAGAGCAAAATTATATGGTGATATATCTCTCTCTCTGTTTTATCCAGTCTTTAAATATGATGCAAGGCTTGTGTCAGTGGCTTTGTCCTTAGGTGGGCCCACTAGCCAAGCATGCAGCCAGCCTATATAATGCCCTTGTGCAAAGTGGATAAAGGATCCTCCTTTGTAGCCACATGCCAGGGTTCACAGTCTGGCAAGCAGAGGTGGGGAGGGGTTTCACCTACCTTACCTGGGTGCCATTGTGCAGGGCTCAGCTAACACCATTGTGCTTAGTGGTCCTGATTATAGGAAAAAAAGTACCATGGTTATATTAAAATTATTCCTTAATGTATTATGGTGTAAGATAATTATAGACCATCTAGAAACATTGAAAGGAAAATAGAATGCAAAAACAGTGTGTTCTCTAGAATTGGAATATGTAAAAGATCTTCATATATAAAAGATAATTTGCAAAAAAAGAATGATTGTGCTAGGAAAAAAGGATTATGGGTGATTTTTAAAAAATGAAAAGCTTTGAATAATTGTTTGTCCTAATAGTAATGGAATTCTGGTCTGGCTGTTTTAATTTTGGGAAGTGATGCATATAAAACTTTTTGCTCCAATTGTGATGTGCTTTCATTGATGAAGACAGTGCTACTGAACTGTTGTCAATAGGTCTCGTGCATTTTGAAGCCATCTCTCCTTTTGCCTTCTCTCTGTGTGGCCAAGGGAATATGTAATTTTGAGGCAGCTCATCAGGGCCTGAGGTGTGGACCATGCCTGTGAATGGGAGGGAAGTGTAGCAGAGTACACAGGATCAAACACATAGTCTCAGTGCTATCAGCCTCATGTGCCAACTGGCCTTGCCAGCTGCCTGAACAGATTGGCACAGATCGGCTGGAACATTCAGTATAGCCTGTAAAACATGAGCACATTTAATACATGGTGTTGCTTCCTTATGAGGAAGCATTGAAAAGATCAGACCCTAACAAGCATAGTAAACCTAAAATATAAAAATCCAGTTTTGTCAAAGAAGAGACTCTGGGCATGATCCCATTGCAGATGTATTCTCTACTTTGCAAAAGACTTCACAATGGATTCCTTTCAATATCAAACATTCTGGGTTCACTTAAAGTATGGATTTTATTTGAAATTAGGAAATAGGATTTACACTTGACTTGTGAGGAAATGCACCTTGTCTGTAAATTAGGAAATGCACCTTGTCTGCATTACCCTGAAGGGTAAGTTGCACAGTGGCATGTGGTGGAGAGGGGACGTCAGTCATCCTAAGGTAATGCCCACCGCAATGATTTCCCTCTTTGCCCTGTATTTGTAGAAGGAGCAACACACAGTGAACACCGAGCCCTCATGTCTGAACTCAAGATCCTCATTCACATCGGCCACCATCTCAATGTGGTCAACCTCCTAGGTGCCTGTACCAAGCCAGGAGGTGAGTAACTGTGGATGATTTTGGTTGCCTAATTGTGACACATGCTTCTCCACTAGTATTTGAGGGAAACCACTTAACTCCCATGGCCTTGATTTTCTTAACTTAGAATACTTTGCAGATTCCTAGATATAAATAGATTTCATGGAGGTTTAATGGGCGTTATAATTAAATTATTCTAAAACTTCCTCTGAATTAAAAAATGTCATACCACTATGATATAGTTTGCTACTTGTGTAATAGATGTTCAGATGAGAAAAATAAACTTCCCAAAAAACTTGAAAGCAAAGGACTTTAAGAATAGTGCCCCTCAAAATGGAGTCCTCTTAAGTGATTGCACTGAAAAGCAAGTAGATGTGTTTTCTTCTGAAATTTTGGTTAATTTTATAAAATTGCCTCTTAGAAAAGGAAAAGTTACAACATCAGGGGATTAGGGCCAGCTGATTTCTATGATCCTTTCCCAATGAAAGGTTGTATCCTTCTTCTAAGGTGTTTTTGGGTTCATCAATATATTAAGCACTTAGTGAGAAACATGAGTAAAAGCACATTTTTCCTTTCTTGACATGCTGCGCTGACTGCAGGGCCACTCATGGTGATTGTGGAATTCTGCAAGTTTGGAAACCTATCAACTTACCTAAGGAGCAAGAGAAATGAATTTGTCCCCTACAAGGTATGTCATTTCCTAACTAAACTCTGGCCATGTTGTAAAACGAAGGAAAACTCAAAGGGGTACAGCATAGCTTTTAAGTTGAAGTTCTGTGAGGAACTTGTGGGAAATCTCACGTTACTGTTGTAACTTCTTCTTTTGCCTTCTGGGGGACGTATGCTTGTTGTGTTTTATTTTTGTGACTTTAATCTACTGACCCATTATAGAGTTGGGGAGAAGGCATGTATGATCCAGGAAAGGGAAGGGCAGAGGGAAGGATGGCTCTGGATCATTCTCTCTCTCCCCCAGCCCTATTTGGCCCCGTGGAGCGTAAATCCCTCTGTAAAAAGCACCCTAATGCTGGAAGTGTGTCTGAGTGCAACTTGAAATGAGGCATTTATCCCTTGAAGCTAAAGAAGGAATGAGGTGTCATGGAAGAAACCCTATTGTGTACAAAACTTGCCCAAAATTTCAGCCCAGAGACTGCATACTCCTGCAATTGATGTCCTTCCTGCCTTCTTTTTAATAGTTTCAATTGTTTCCACAGTTTACTGCATTTTAGAGGCCCATTTTGTATTCAAGGAGTTTGTTCCTTTGCTTCTTTATAGTCCAAAGGGGCACGATTCCGTCAGGGGAAAGACTACGTTGGGGAAATCCCTGTAGATCCCAAACGCCGCTTGGACAGCATCACCAGCAGCCAGAGCTCCGCCAGCTCCGGATTTGTCGAGGAGAAATCCCTCAGTGATGTAGAGGAAGAGGAAGGTACCTGCCATTGCTTCCTCCACGCTCTTGTAGGAGTAGACAGGGTGATACAAGGGATTTGGTCATAGGAAAAGTCCGATACTATTTCCTATTTGAAAGAGACCTGAATTTCTAGCCTGCCTCCATCCAGTCTCCCCAGAAGGGAAGTGTGGAAGCCCTGAATGAGCAGTAGGCTAGGTGGGGAGGCAAAGCAATGCTAGCCTGAGGAATCTGGGTGGCATGGGTGGACTAGGCAGTCGGCAACAACCATACCAAAACTCTTAAAGTACTGGTTCAGCATTGCTAGTGGGAGAGGCCAAGCACCACGGCCCTAAGTGGTTCAGCCCCATATTGCCTGCTTCACCAGCACACAAGGAGTCTCTCAATTCATCATATCCAACCTTCCCCAAGGCAGTTTAGGAGCCATCTGCTGTTTCTACCCCAGCCCAAGTGGGTTATCGAGTCTTCCTTCCAACCACACTTCCTCAGCGGGGTCTTGGTACATATACTTGTCTTTATTCAGTTATGTTCCCAATGAAATTTTAGTGCTCTTTGGAGCTGTGGCCCCAGCCTAACATCTAGGACTTCGGCCAGCTCCAGGACACACTGTGTATCTGCTTCCCTCAGAAGGAACAGAGACAGCTCCATGGGTGTGGATAGAGACGGGGCTTCCTGGCATCTGACTCCTCTTGAGGCATGAGTCTAGAAGAATCCCATCAGGAGAGAGTGGAAGAAACCCACTCTGCTTCCCTTGACATGGGGCTGCAGAGACAACTTACATTTAGCTTCTTTCCCTTAGAAGCCCAGTAGGCGGTGTGAGGCTGGGACTTGGTCTGAAGTGCATGGGGAGGTTGTCTAGGCCTCACATAGCTGGGCCCACACTGAATGGCGTTGTCTATACCCTGCTCCTTCTCTCTCAAAAAATGGTGGCCAGTGAGCTGGAAACCTAAGGGGTTGCGGTAGTATGTTGGAGTAGAAAGGGCATGGTCTGGAATCTTGCCTCCATCTCTACATTTGGAATATTAGGAGGTTTCACTAATTATTCACTAAGAGCCCTTTAACCAGAGCATAGAAAGGTATTGAAAAAAAGGCTCGCAGACTTTTTAATACTTACGAGGTTATTATTACAGCTAAGTTTTTGTTTACTCTGGTATTTGTCTCCAGGAAAGAAGCCGTAAGTCTTATCTTATCTGACCAAAGTTAAGAGATCATTTTGAAACACCCATTAATGTCTTAGTGTTTATTTGTACCAGTTGCACTGAAGTAAATACCACCACTTTACGTAAATTCATCTTTCTCTCCGTGTTCCTGTTATCTCTCATTCACATCCTTGAAGGAAAAAACATTCTTATAGGCAAGATTTAATGTATTTCCAGCACTTTTTAAGTTTGAAAGTGAGAGAAGAAAATAGGTTTTGGATATTTTTAGTTATCCATTGTAGATTATAGTTTGACCTTTGGTCTTTGTCCCAGGACAAAGCCTGGAGAGAAAAGATTCAATGACCCTGAATATTGTTTTATTTTTAGAGTTCTTGATATGAAACTATTGTTCATCCCTCTGAGTACATGACAAAAAAAAAACACAACAGTTTAAGACAGCAAATTTGAAAAAGTCTTGTTTCCTTCCCTGTTACCTAGGCCAATTTTACCTCTATTCTACCTCCTGGATTTACTGGTTCAATTTGGCTAAAATGGAAAAACCAGTATTTTCCCTAGGGGATATGATGAAGGCTAGTGATCCTGGGATTCTGTAGATTTACAGGAGCTTCTATTTCCTGAAATTTAACCCCCAAGTCTTGAAAAGCTCATTACTCTAGCAAACTTAGAAACAAATCACACTAACTGGTAGAAATACTGATCTCCATCCTCCTGCCTCTTTGGACAGCTCCTGAAGATCTGTATAAGGACTTCCTGACCTTGGAGCATCTCATCTGTTACAGCTTCCAAGTGGCCAAGGGCATGGAGTTCTTGGCTTCACGAAAGGTAAGCCAGGTCAAGGGTAAATATGCTGTCTCTCGAGATCACAGGTGTGGAAATAAGATATCTAGTGGCAGCCATTGGTGTTTGTTTGGGATTGTAATTCATTCACCACTCTAGGACTGTTAAAAGAGCCCTACTGGGGAGGCTCTGTTTCTGCTAATTAAGGATGGTTAAAGAGTTCGTGGAACTAATCTGTATAATAAATACCTATCTAGCATGTATGAAGTGCTGGGCAGTCTTCTGAGCACTGAGGATACTGTGGTGAACAAATAGGCACAGCTCTTCACCTTCATGGAGTTTACATTCTAGTGGGTGGAGCAAACAATAAACAATATAAACAGGCAAAACATATCGTAGGTTAGACAGGAGTACATACTGTGGGAAAAATAAAGCAGGACATGGTTGTAGAGTATACAGGAGGGGTATGTGTGTGTGTGTGTGTGTGTGTGCCTATGCTTCTCTGTGTGTGTGTGTACAGCAATTTTAAACAAGTGGATGAGGAAGGCTTTACTGAGAATGTGACTTCAGAGCAATGACCTGGAGAGGAGAGGGACTGAGCCTTGCAGATATCTCAGCGTGAGAGAGTCTATTTTTAATTTATTTTACATTCATAACCATCCATCAAAAAGTATTTGTTAGTAGTATAATTAGAAACCAGGAAGGACAGGCTTCAGATGAGAGCGATTAAAAGAGCTAAAATTAGAAAAGTAGGCCAAACAAAGGCTGAGGTGGGGACGTGACAAATGACAAATATCCCAAAGGTTGTAAACATCATGGAGAGAGCAGGGTTGGTGGCAGTCACCCCTCGGAAAAGGGTGAAAATGCATAGTTTTATATTAAACAAGAAAATTCCACATTAAGGTTCAGGAAAAACTATCAGTTGACAATGTATTTTGCCACAGCCTACTGGGGAAAGAAAGACTTAAGTTTTTTGTTGTGGTGGTGGTTTGTTTTTTCTAAATTAGAGTGAAATCCCTAACCCATTTTTTTCCCCTGGAGTTTAAAGCTTCTCAGCGCCTTCAGAGCCTCAGGATCAGAGAGTTCTGCTAGGTAGATCTTGTGTTCTCTTAGGGGAAGGGGGAGAACTGGGATCTTACAGGGGTTTTCCAAAGAGAAAAGCCTTTGCCCTTCTTGGAGATTATGATTTATTGTTATTATTATTATTATTTTTAAGGCCAGAGCTCACTGTTTAGTCAGGGCTTCTTTTGGCGGCTAGGAAGGGAGTGGGCATGAAGGTGGAGTGGGGTGGGGGGAATTGGGAATCCTTGGACTTCCCTGGCATCTACCAGGTGATTTCTTGAATACCACTTGGTGATTGGGCTCAAAAGGGGTTCGGGAGACGGTAGAAAGTATTGTCTATTTTTTGGACAATATGCTTCTGAATACGGCTTGTTCAGAAGAGAGCGCTATACAGATGTGTGTCTCGGGCAGGTCAGTAATGCCCGGCTCACATGATCACCTGCAATGACTTAAGAATTCTCATCTAAGTCTTGGGTTCATTTATCACGTTCCCTGAGTCCCTTATTCTCTCACAACTTTATCATGTGGAACTAAAGCAGCTGAGTAGTAGGAAGTTAGATGAAGTTAGAGGTTATAGAGGAAGGAGACATGAAAAGCTGAAAAGAATAGTAGGGAAGCCAAGGTGAATTTCATTTTACATTTTACTAGAGAATTGATTTGACTCGTGATCTGCTGAAATTGCTTTAATAGACTTTTGTGATAATCCAACATTTTGAAATCAGAATGAGCCCCACTGGGAATTGTTTATCAGAGCTGGTCCAGCTTCGGTTCCATGTGGAATGGGGAAACCAACAAAGGCCACCAAACCAATGGGAGATCCTTGTTTCTGATTTCTGTGCACTCATTCAAAATAAATCCCATTCTGGGGCCTCCTTAGAATAATATATTTTTAGCCATATATGGTACCAGGCAAAAGGGATGTGTGGATGTGACCAGAAACACACTTTTAATTGTGTCCTAGAGAAGTCTATTTATGACTCCATCATCATATTATAACTTAATTATTTAACTCCAAAGGCTGGGGCTGGTTATGGAATAAGCAGATGTGTGTCTCAACGAAGCACACGGCCTTTTTTCCTGAAGTGTTGATAAAAGATACTAACCCAGTCCTTGTTAATCAGTTGGTTTTCTGATGTGGGATTTTTTTGAAGCATGAAGTCACAACAGATGTAAAAGAGATCAGCTGTGCCAAGACCTAACGCGTACACAATTCTCTTTGCAGTGTATCCACAGGGACCTGGCGGCACGAAATATCCTCTTGTCGGAGAAGAACGTGGTTAAAATCTGTGACTTTGGCTTGGCCCGGGATATTTATAAAGACCCAGATTATGTCAGAAAAGGAGATGTAAGTTTCAAAGATGAACCCAGTGATCTATCAAGTTACAGAAATCAAACTCCTCATAGCAAGCTTCAGGACGTGTGTTCAGTAACAAAGGAAGTTTTTTCTTCAGATCCTTGCTAATTTGGGTTCTGATTCCTTGTTTTCTCCCCTCTTAGGCTCGCCTCCCTTTGAAATGGATGGCCCCAGAAACAATTTTTGACAGAGTCTACACAATTCAGAGTGACGTGTGGTCTTTTGGTGTTTTGCTCTGGGAAATATTTTCCTTAGGTAAGCCACTTCTCCTTGTCCTTCCATCTAGACTCCAAATAGGTTGATGAAAGTTGGTGTCTTTTCCTCTCCTGTACTTCACCTCTATCAGGTGAAACTTCTTGGAAGTTTTGGATTGTAAAATCTAAAAGGAGAAAAAAACACATATAGGTGATGAGGATGTGCAAAAATCAGGCTCAGGGCTTTGCATAAAAGAAAATCAAATCAGATAATGTCCTCTTCTTGTTTTATTCTAGGTGCTTCTCCATATCCTGGGGTAAAGATCGATGAGGAATTTTGTAGGCGATTGAAAGAAGGAACTAGAATGAGGGCTCCTGACTATACCACACCGGAAATGTAAGACTTTAAAAAGTATCCTTCTGTTCTCTTCCTCTGCTCACAGGTTCTCCCTGCCTAGAAGACTTTCGTTGTGGCCCAGTTCGTGTCCTACTTTTGCCCTTCTTGGTAATCTCAAGTGCGGTCATCGCTTCTTAAAATGACAGCACTTTATTATCCATACCAACCAGTTAGTTGTTATTAGGGATTGATTTGTAATGTTTTCTTTTCTGTACACATGTGAGCTTCCGAGTGTAGGGCTCTGTCTCTTATGTAGTTTTGTGTCCCTATTTTGCATCTTGACTCACGATGGGCTCTTTCTAAATGTTTACCTATTCAAGTGCTTTATTTTCAGCCTCAGATCCAGGAGGAAAGAGGCAGTCAATGAAACCAGTATTTTGTTTCTCTAGGTACCAGACTATGCTTGACTGCTGGCATGGGGAGCCTGACCAGAGACCCACATTTTCAGAGTTGGTGGAACATCTGGGAAATCTGTTACAAGCTAATGCGCAGCAGGTTTGTAACCTCCATCTGAGAAACTTCTACAAAAATACTTAGGTGTCAAGGAGTTCCCCTACTGCCTGAACCTTCTTACGGCTACCACGCCATCCTCTCAGCCACTCAATAAGGAGCCGTGTTCTTCTACATCTGAGCAATAGTGCTTTTCTAAAAGTTGTAATTACTCTTTTAGACAGATGAAATCCTAATTTATAACCTGGGAGCAGACCACTCTTATTTCTACCTACTTATCTTTTTGCTATGTCTTCAAATGTTTTTCTTAAATTTAACAAAAAAAAAATCTGGTTTGTCCACAGAATATCAACCATGGAAGGAATTTCAAGGAATTTTTAATAAATTCCTTTAATAAATTCTGCAGGCAAAAGTACATCCAAACTATGCAAAATAGATGGTTTCTTCCTTGGTAAAATCTCAGACCCCCGTAACTTCCGTTGTAGGATTTTAGAGTTGTAGCCTTTACCATTAGAAAACTACTTAATCTACAGTCAACACCTCTTACTATAATAGATGCCAACTTCCCCCTTCTTTTCTTTTGAACAGCCGGGGGACGATGGGTCAAATCTGATTTTATCAATAAACATTCCAAACATTTAAAGGTATCAAATTGTCCTTTATTTCATTCTCTTGCTGAAATAAGGTTAAATTGTGCAACCTTATCTCAGAAGACCTATTTTCCTACCCATTTATTGCTTTTCTTTAGACTGTCATCAGTTTTTCCATTGCCTTGAAAAGTAGAGGCTAAAATTGGATGGCATGCCCTTTGAAGGGCCTGGCTTATGTAGATAGGGCTTTGTGAAGAGATGATTTCTTAGCTCTGTGTAGCTCTGTGGGTTGTGTTGTTATATCTCTGACCACAGCCTACTTTGTCTTCATTGTAGGCACAATTCCCTGTGGTCTCCTTACCCATCTTGTTTTTAGTTCTCTCCTTTAATATACCTTCATATACACATCCCTTTTAAGTGCCCTTTTGTTTTTGACAAATCGTATTTGATGTTGTCTTAAAGTTCTCTGTTTACATATGAAAACAACACATCCTATAGCCAAGAAGCCCCAGTGGCCTTTGTTTTCATGAAAAGGCTCTTGAGGGACTGAAGCCATAACAATAGTATGCTGTGTTTATTGTTTCAGGATGGCAAAGACTACATTGTTCTTCCAATATCAGAAACTTTGAGCATGGAAGAGGATTCTGGACTCTCTCTGCCTACCTCACCTGTTTCCTGTATGGAGGAAGAGGAAGTGTGTGACCCCAAATTCCATTATGACAACACAGCAGGAATCAGGTACTGTATATGGCTAACATCCCCTGGGGCAGGGGGGCTTCAAGGCCATGTGGGGGGGGCAGTGCAAGTGGAAGGAAGACCTTGTCTAAGGCTGCTGCATCCCACTTCCACGTAACCTTAGCCCTGAGACCAACATGAAGGGGAGTGCTTCTGGAGGAGGTTTGGGTAGGTGAGTTTCCTCCCATCTGTGGCCCATGCTGTTGCCACAGCTCTTCCTTTAAGAATTCTAAGCCCTGCAGCTGCAATAGCTGGAATGCCACAGTTTGTTAATCTCCAGAAAAAGAGACCAGTTTTACAAAGACATCTGTATTTAAATGATCCCCATGTATGCTTTTATTAATGTGAATTAAATGGCTTAGAAGAGATTCAGGAAGGAAGAGTTCTGTGCGTATCTGAGAACACACTTATGGCTCTCTGGCAAGGATGCAAAATGCCATGGGTCTGAGCCCTGAATCAGACTGGACACTGCATCTCAGAAGCCCCTCCCAAGTCTGATTTTCAGCATTTTATTTGCATAATGGGACGTCTGGGCTTATTTAAAACATATGCGCTACAGTCCTTTCCTGATCTGTCAAGGGGTTCTGAAGGCAGCTTTCTTTTTTCTCTCTCCCAGCACCGGTGCATAAGGAAAGAGTTGATACAGGTTTCTACAATATGATGTTAAAATTGCCTTTTACTAAGCCTGGGACTACTTCACTTTGCTTTGTTTCCTTCCCAACCCCTTTGGGTGTTTTCCTCCTTTAACTGGAACCCCTGATGGCCTGGGTCCAGCCTGCCCTCCTGAGTGTGCCATGGCTGCAAGGAGGGGCAGGACCTCCTTTATGTGTTGGGCACTTGACCAGGGTGCCACATCACAGGTGATGCTAAGAAGGTACCTGTGGACTGTGTGCCCCCTGGAGTCATGCAGGGCAGCAGGAACACTGTGATGAGAGAGAAGAAAGCTTAGAATGGTTAGAAGCCAACAAGTGAGCTGACCATTCCCTTTATGTCAAAAGCATTTGGCATTTTTTAAAGAACTTTTCCATAGATTATCAGATTTTGCCCACATGATAATGCTCTGAGTTAGGCAAAGTAGAAATAGTTATCTTTTTTTGATGTACAGGTTGAACATGAGGCTCAGCTCGATCCAGGTATTAGAGTCAATAGAACCCCCAAGCCTGCCTTTTAGCAGCTGTGTGACTTGGGGCAAATCCTCTAACTTCTCCCCTAGTTTCTTTATCTGTGAAATGAGGCAAGGCCACTGCTGCTGTTTGAAAATGGCCATTTTGAGAGTTAAATGATATAATGTATTTCTAAGTGTCTGGTGCTTGAAAGCACTCAATAAAAGATGGCTATTAAGTGAGTTGCTTAGAATCACGTCCCTGAGATGAATCCATTTCCACTGACATCTAATTCAGTGTTGTTTTCTCCCGTACCAAGGAGGGTCTCCACAGACAAAGAGTAATGAAATGAGAGTCCGATTGCACTCCTATGTTTACAAATTCCTAGCTCAAGTTCAGCTGGCCTTCTAGTGTGATAATTGTTCCTGCAACACTATCACTGGCCTCTGCTTTACCAGAAAGCCATTTGATCCTGAGCTGTATTCCTTGTGTTTTCTGTGACCAAGTAGAGTGAGGATCCAAGCCGGCAGCCTCTTGGCTCGCTGGGTGCTTTGCATATGGTGCCGAGCAGGAGATGAAGTCATGTTTGTGTAATGGAAGTGCCAAATATGATGCTGGAGCTAAAAAAGGACTGCTAACATTTATCCCCAGAAGCGTGGACAAATGCGACACCGCGCTCCCAGCGCGGGCCTGGCTCTTATTTTCTGTCTGTGATTTTTGAATTGTTTTGCCAGTCCAGTTTCTCTTTTATCCAGCCGTACTTTGAAAAATAAAATGGCAATGGGACTCTTTTGTCTGCCTCCCCGCTCAACCCCCTCCACCTTTTCTCCTTTTTATAAAAATAAAACTCACGGTCACCTTCTAATCATCTGGGTTCAAAGAAAGGCAGATAGAGGCATCTGCACACGGCACATTTCATTCTGATGCTCTCCTGTGGTTCTGCTTCTCCGGGGAGAGCGAGATGAGGCTGGGGTACCTCTCGGGGGATGTGTTCTATCCCCTTGCACATTTCCAGCCAAGTAGAAAAGCAGAGGAGTATTTCTCACTTGCTTCCTCCTTGTAATTTTCAATTCCATTGCATTATAAATAGAGCTGGACAGAGACATCACTGTGGGAACTGTGCCTCGTGATTTGTTGTTGCTCCTTTGAACCATTTAAAAAATATTTGTTCAGCATTTATTTAGAGAAGAGGCAGAGAAGTGTGTGGGGAAGGACCACTCACGTCTAGACTTAGTTTTGTCTCTAATTTCCCCTGTGGATCAGCTCTGGTACCAAGTTTGCATGCTTCCTGCAAGAAAACATATACCCATTGGACTCATCTTTCTTTGAGGGCAGTTTGGGGACCATCTGTGGTTGCTCTGTCATTTCCCCTGGGACTTTCACCTCCCACTCCAAGCAGCTTATCAAAGATTTCTTTGCAATTCTCTCCCAGAGAAAGGTTTTGGTACATATCATTTTCTTCATTTTGGTTAATTGCTAGTGATGATTAAATGCCTCTTGTAGATTGTTGCTCAGGACAGCCTGCTGGCTGCATGTTCCTAAATTTGGCTCTGTTATTAGACTGCTTGAAGTGGGACTGTCTGTTCTCCACCTTTTGTCAGTTTCATACCCCACCCTTACCTGCGCTCTCCGCACACTGCATGGTCAGTGCACACAAGACAACCGGAACAGTACTGTGCACAGTCTAGGTGCTTAATAAAGACTTGAACAATCGTGTCAGGTGCTCTCTTCTTCCTTGTCCTTCCTGAGACTCTTCAAAGGCATTCAATGTGGAGTAGGGTAAAAAACAAAAACAAAAACAGAAAACAAACAAACCTCTAGTGGGCTTTGGAGTCTGAAGACCTAAGTTTGAGTCCTAGTTCTACCTTTTATTGGCCATTTTCTCCCTGAGACTTGGCTTCCTCATCTGCAAATGGGAAATAATAAAAAGACCCCTTTCCTAGTCTTGTGAGGAGTAGACACAACAATGTCTGTGAAATGCTTTGTCCGCTGTGAAGGGCCATACCGTTTTTTAAAATTATTGGACTCAGAACTCAAGGAACTGTCCTTTCTAAGGCAGCTGAATTATCGCCCAAGCTCACCAACTTGAGTTGATTCTACACCCCAGATGTCTCTGAAATCTATCCACTTCTCCAAACCTCAGTCATCCCCTTTCTTTAGTCAGGCTGCCCTTCTTTCTCCCAGAGAAGTGTGATATCCCTCTGGTCTTATCCTCCTCAATCCAGAGTCAACATTCTGAAGGCATATCTGACCTTTTTGGTCTCGTGTTTGCATTCCCTCAGTGGCTCCTCATTGCCCTCAAAAGAGTAGTCCAAGCATTCTCGTTATGTGATTTTGGATACTTTCCTTAACCTTGCTATGCTTCAGTTTCCTCATCTAAAAAGTTGGCATAATAATACCCACCCCTAGAGAGGCGCCATTGTGAAGATGCCATGGGATGCTGTTTAGAGAACACTTGGCACAGAGCCTGGCATGTGGCGCATTGTTAATAAGGGCTTCCTGAATGAGTGAATGAAACAGTGATTGTGGTGCCAGTAGTTCTTGACAACCGCTACTTCTAGGGACTGGACTTCGGAGAAAATGGGCTTCGCTTGATCCCTGTGTATTACGTCCTCTTTCTTGTGGAGCTTGCTTAGTGAGGATACCACTGGTCAACCTCATTCTGTCCTCTCTGTAAGGGGAAGAACCAACCTCCAGCGGTGGGGAGAGATACTTGGTTTCCATTCTCCTCCTTTGGCCCAAGGTGTATGCAGCATGTTCCAGAAGGCTACTTGTAGTGGGAAGTAGGCTGCGATAAGAGTTAAGAGTGTATTTTCCATCCCCGTGACCCTTTCCTGTGAAAAGGACTTCTCTTCTCTCCACTTGAGCTGTAAATGACTCTGATAGGATCACCCAGACTCACTCAAAGCCATGTGGGCAGGAAGGAACACCTACCAAGGAAGAGGGGATCTATTGTCTGACAAGCCTTATTCTTCCGACTCCTGAAGGAGTCCCTTTTGGCACCCTTTGGGATTCAAAGGAGAAAAAGAAGCTTTGATTGATAGAGCATTATTCTTTCTAAGAACAATAAGCCCAATATTTGCCATGTCATCTTCCCAATATCTTAGCTAGGGAGGGATAGCTATTGCCAAATAACATTTTTTAAATGGGGCATTAGAGATGCAGAAATATTCATGACTTTCTCATGTTCCTGTAGTCAGTGGGAGACTCTCAAATAAGCAAAATATCTTATGACTATCAAACCACTGCCTTTTCCTGAGACAGGCAACTCTGGGGGCTAAAAATAAGGGATAGTGAGACTCAGCCCACGTCCCTCTGCACACTAAACCTCTGTTACACATAGAAGGTGTTGTCTTTAGATCACTGCTGGGCTCAGAATCCTTTAGAGAGACCTACAGGTGTTGCCTCTGCCCATCTTTCATTGAATGGTTATTCTGTGAGCATTATCTAGAAAAACTTTCCTAGAAGATGGCAAGAAAGATATGAAATACTTAGTACTGTGTCTGGAGTCCAGTGGAGGAATCACATGCAATCAGGAAGCCAAGTAGAAGGCACTGATCACCCAGTCTGCTGCTGTTGTCTTTACTGCAGCAGTGGATCTCAGAAGTACGATTCAAAGGAACAGGGGCTCATCTAGGCTCCTCAGTTATATTATACTTTTAAATGGACATTCACAGGAAACTAAGCCTTCAATGTGTGCTAGCAGAGAAAGATTTTGTTTTGTTTTGTTTTGTTTTTCTTTTTCCAAAGGATGTTTTGAAGGTTGCTATTAAACTTGTGGTTGAAAGATAATGAACTTAGGTATCACTTGTAGTATCTGCAGCCAAATATACCACCACTAAAATATAAATATTTGTTCTTTTGCAGTCAGTATCTGCAGAACAGTAAACGAAAGAGCCGGCCTGTGAGTGTAAAAACATTTGAAGATATCCCATTGGAAGAACCAGAAGTAAAAGTAATCCCAGATGTAAGTACATCTTTTAAAAATAGTCTTAGAAATAATACAAGGGATGAAAGACTAGCTAAATAAATATTAGCCTAAGCACTAAAGTCTTGAAGCCTCATTATAAGGCTGTCCTTGAAGGTATGTGTCACTGGGGTCACTATGGAGTTGGAACTTTGGTTTTTACATAAGTAAAGCCCCTGGTCCAAGGTTCAAGAAAGTCTAGCTTTATGCCCAATTTCATGAAAGTGTGAATAGTATCGTTGTGAAAAAAGGGATGAAAACAGGAATCCTCAGCTGCTTCTTCGTAAATTTTCTCTTCTCCCTGGCCTAGATCTACTTATGGGAAGCAGTTGCTTCCTTTCATAGCATGCGCAATTTCTGGCTTTGATACCTTTACCTTCCTTTGAAGGACATTGGGCATATTGTCTGACATATGAGTTAAAAATCACTTTAATTAAATAGTTGGTCAGTGTATACACTTAATCAACTGTGCCATCTCATTGTCTCTTAAAAAAGGACAACCAGACGGATAGTGGTATGGTTCTTGCCTCAGAAGAGCTGAAAACTTTGGAAGACAGAACAAAATTAGCTCCATCTTTTAGGTAAGACTCAGCTAAGTAAAAAAGACAAATTTCAATAGAAATTTTTGGAAGAAACTGAGGACTTTCAATATAAATGCAGATTTCCCCCTTTTAGTGTCTTTGTTGGTTGGAGAAATTAGCATCAACCTAACAAAAAATTGAAACCAACCAAACAATGAAATTGACAAATCTAAAAATTAAACTGAAATAAATTAGAGGATTTGGTCGATTTTTATGAGAATTTATGAATACTAGGGAATTTCTGAGCATATTTACTATGGCCAGTAGTTTGTACGGTACTTGCTGAATAACAGAGAGGTCATTAGATACAATCCCTGAAACTGCCAATAAGATTAAAATCTTTGTGGACTCTGTACATGAATGGGTGCATCTGTATTTAAAAAGTATGATATATAAATAAGTCAATATCTATTTGTTTAAGATACTTAAATATTATTGTCTGAATTAAGTATTTAATTGTGGGAAAAGTATTAAATTTGGTTTTGAATATAATCTCCCCTATATGGTTCAGTGGGAATTTGTAGTTGCTTTGAATAGGTGTACCTGCTTTCAACCTAACAAATACATGAATATCTATAAGAATAATAGGATAAGAGTAGTAATTTATTTGCTAGAGGGTTCATTCTAAATAAGAATTTGATATAATCTAACTGTTATATAAAATGGGAGCACCCATTAGTTTTTGAGTGATACTCATGCCAAAAAAATTAAAATATGCCATTGTGCAACTTTATTGTTTTCTTTAAGGCCCAAGGTAAGAAATTGTGAGAGCCAATCCTATGTTTCATTCAATGATTCAAAAAAATATTTATTCAGCAACTACTATGTGCCAGGGACCATGCCATTGCTTGAGATACCTAAACTAGTTTTATTGGGATTGGATCAAAAGAAAAATTGTATTTCTAGTTATTTGAAGTAACTTTTAAACCATATATGACCACAAAGTTCATAAAATCCTTTTTTGCAGTTTTTAATATGAATAGTTTGGGTAAAATACCTATTAAGGGGGAAAAACACCTTCAAATGGATTGAGAACATGTAAATCCTCAAGTTTTAGATCAACACAGTGTACATTTCTAAGCTTTGACATGATTACCGTCTGTCAGGATTCCAGACCGTTGAAAACATTCTCTAGTTGCTGCTGAGTGATTGGGGTCCTTAGTCCTTCCAAGGAATGTGGTTTTGATGAGTAAAAAGCAGTGTTTGACATGTCTGGCTTGATTGCACACACGCTTCAAGTTATTAAAGTTGCTCAAGAACTTTATTAACACCATACACATGCCTTGTAGTCCCCTAATTGACAGAATGGGGGAAAGCCCAAGTGAACTTTCAGAATATCCCAACTTCCTTGAATATCGTGAAAGCAGCCCTTTGGCTCCTGTCGTTGTATACAAACTTGTCAATCTGTAAGACCGTAAAAATGTTCCATTGGTTGGAGCCTTTGCAAAACTCAGGAGAATTGCCTTTCATCTCATCTGAGGCTTGGAAGACTTGGACCTCAACAAGAGGACTTATCTGCAACTACTAATTTATGCGAGTACCTGAAAATAGACTTTGTGGGAGTAACCCTGATGTGCTGATTAACAACTGGGAGAGATAGGCGGCTGGAGTCTCCAGGGAGATTACAGCCCACATGGAGTTGGGAATGGGGTTAGGGTAAGATGCTTCAAGAACTGTCTTCTCTCCAGCAACTCACTTGTTTGCCATTTCTTCCACAGTGGAATGATGCCCAGCAAAAGCAGGGAGTCTGTGGCATCTGAAGGCTCAAACCAGACGAGTGGCTACCAGTCAGGGTATCACTCCGACGACACGGACACCACTGTGTACTCCAGCGAGGAGGCAGAACTTTTAAAGCTGGTGGAGATTGGAGTGCAAGCTGGCAGTGCAGCCCAGATGCTCCAGCCTGATGCTGGTAACACACTGAGCTCGCCTCCTGTTTAAAAGGAGGCACCCCCGCCCCACTCCTGGATATCACATGAGAGGTGCTGCTCGGATTTTCAAGTGTTGTTCTTTCCACCACCAGGAAGTAGCCACATTTGATTTTCATTGCAAAAAAAAAAGGACCTTGGACTGCAGGGAGCTAGTCCTCTAGGCATTTCCTGAGAAGATGCTTGTGACCCAAGAATGTGTTTGTATCTTCTCCCAGTGTTGACCTGACTCTCCTTTCATTCATTTAAAAAGCATTTATAATGCCCTCTGCTGTGGTCTCAACATGGGTTTGAGAAAAGATGGTCAAGAAATGGCTCCATCCTCCAAGAAGTAGCGGGACCTGGGGGGTTGACACTTCTGTTAAACTAGAAGATAAACCAGGCAACGTATGTGCTTTAGGTATTGGTGATGGGAAAGCTAGGAAGGGCTGAGCCCGTTGGAGAGGCTTTGTTTAGGCTTTGGGTCCCTAGCCAAGTCTTAAGTGTGGGGTTTGGATTGATAGAAAGGAAGACGTTAACTTGCTTTGAGGGAGTAGTGGAGCCTGCAAGTGCATTGTGTTGTCTCTGGTGGAGGTGGGCATATGGTCTGTTAGGAAATGTAAAGGCTTCAGACAAGGTTTCTGGTTTTAGAAGGTTGCGTGATCTTCACAGTTGGGCTAAAGGAGAGTTCCTTGTGCTGTTTCCGACTCTTAATGAGTGTTCCTTCCGGACCCTTACGTGTGTCTCCTGGCCAAGCCCCAGGAAGGAAATGATGCAGCTCTGGCTCCTTGTCTCCCAGGCTGATCCTTTATTCAGAGCACCACAAAGAAAGGACATTCAGCCCGAGGCTCCCTGCCGTGTTGAAGAGCTCTGACTGCACAGACCAGCTTCTGGTTTCTTCTGGATGAATACCCACATATCTGTCCTGATGTGATATGTCTGAGGCTGAATACAGTAGGTTCAGTGTCAAGCTGTGGTGTCAAAGCTTCAGGAAGGAATTTACCCTTTTCTTCCTCCCCCTACCCCCAGCCTACTCTTACCACAACCCGTCAGTATTTTAGTTATTTGGCCTTTACACTCCAGTAAACCTGTTTGGGTTTGTTCACTCTCTGAATGATTATTAGCCAGATTTCAAAAATTACTTTGTAGCCAAAATTATAACAACATCTATTGCATTATTTAGACTTTTAACATATAAAGCTATTTCTACTGGTTTTTGCCCTTGTTCTTTCCTTCTTTTAAAAAAAGAAAATGTGTTTTTCACTTGGTACCATAGTGTGAAATACTGGGAACAATGACTATAAAACATGCTATGGCACATATATTTATAGTCTGTTTATGTAGAAACAAATGTAATATATTAAAACCTTATATTATATATAACGAGCTTTGTACTATTCACGTTTTGTATCAGTATTATGTAGCATAACAAAGGTCATAATGCTTTCAGTGATTGATGTCATTTTATTAAAAAAAACTGAAAAACTTGAAGGAATCTCTTTGCAATTTTGCATTACTATACCTATCATTTTCTCATTTCTAAAATGAAGGAGGAGGAATCAGACATAACTTCCATGTGGTTGTTTTTTCTTCTTATAAAGCAGCAGTCCCCAGCCTTTTTGACATGAAGGATTGGTTTCATGGAAGACAATTTTTCCATGGACCAGGAGTGGGGGGATGGTTTCGGGATGATTCAAGTGCATTACATTTATTGTGCAGTCAAACCTCTCTGCTAATGATAATCTGTATTTGCAGCCGCTCCCCAGTGCTAGCATCACCGCCTCAGCTCCACCTCAGATCATCAGGCATTAGATTCTCATAAGCAGCCTGCGACCTAGATCCCTCGCATGCGCAGTTTACAGTAGGGTTCGTGTTCCTATGAGAATCTAGTGCTGCTGCTGATCTGACAGGAGGTGGAGCTCAGGCGGTGATGTGAGCAATGGGGAGTGGCTGGAAATACAGATGAAGCTTTGCTCACTCGCCTTCCACTCACCTCCTTCTGTGTGGCCCGGTTCCTAACAGGCCATGGACTGTACCAGTCTGTGGCCCAGGGGTTGGCAACTTCAGTTATAAAGGATATTTTCATAAAATGTTTATACTTTATAAACCAATAAATGTATTCATAGTAAAAAACAGAGTGGTATAATTATCACAACTATTTTAGGGATAAGTACTTCTGGCTTGAGGTCTAATTGCTTATTCCTCTCTCCATTACACAAATAATTCATACACACACACACACACACACACAAGCTTTCTTATATTCTGAGCACTTCTGAGATTGTTAACACATAGACTGAGAGATACATGATTCTGTGGTCCTCTAGTGGGCCCCATGTTTGTTAGAATAGCCAACCACGAAACTCAGGGGGTGAGAGATCCTGAGAGAGGTGGCCAGACCCAGGGCAGCGCAGGGAAGCATGGAGCGTGTTTAGAGTCTCCAGTATTATTTTACTCCACCCTCACAGGGTCAGAACATCAGATCCACTATTGCCATTTTGAATGATTACTTTTGCCTGAATTCAGTAAGCGTGATTATTTAATAAATCATTGGCACCAATAAGTGATTTTACTTTTATATGATTTCTTTATACAAGATATTGAAATGTTTGGTCAAATATGCCTCTCTCTCTCTCTCTTTTTTTAAACAGCTTCTAAGGTTTTTTTCTTTTTTATCTTATTAAGGAATAATAAGTCTTCCCAATTCTAAAATAACCCCAAATTCTAAATTTTCTTTTATTGCGCTTAAATCCATTTGGAATTTTTATATATGGGGTGACATAGGAGTCTAACATTTTTTTTTCCCAAGCAGATTGTCAATCATGGAAGCACCATTTATTAAATATCCCTCTTTTCTCTGTGGTTAGGGAAATATCTACTGTATCATTTTTGCAACCCTGTCATGTCACTGAGACATTCTGCACAGCTTTGTGATGAAGAAGAAGCCGTGGGTGTGCGTGGTTCCTAGGGATAGCACTTACGGATGGGGGGATTGGCTGGGCTGAGAGCATTAGGGTCTTCTGACAGACTTTGGTAAACTACAGGGCAGGCTCGTCCTGCAGAGAGTTCCCGTTATTATAGCCTCTCCCAGGAAATGGATGGAAGAAGAGTCTAGGTTATTCAGGGTAGAGGAAACCTTGTACAAAAACACAGGATTTTTCTCCACTTCAGGAAAAAGAGAAGATTTTGTTTCTGGTAAGTGGCTCCTGGCATTGCTTGCAATGCCAGGCATTTGGATTCAGCGGAAGCTTCACGCTTTATTAAGAAATGCTTTCAGCACCTCGGGCAGGATGATTAGGAGGTGAGGTTTGGCCTTCTTCCTCTCTCTTCTGTCGTCCATGCCTCTTGTTCTTAGCTCTTTTTTTCTTCTTCTCTGCCCCTGTATTGAAGAAGAAATTGTGGCTTTTTAAAGTGCTTCTCGCATGGTCTTATTTTCAAACCTTTGATTGGAGGCATTTGCTGTGTTTTAGGTGAGCTCTCTCTGCCCTTGTTCCTTCCCTCCCTCTGTCACGCCCTAATTTGCTTTGAGCCTTCTCCTGCCCCTTGAACCCTTCTGTCTCCTCGCCTTCCATTTTCTTCCCACTTACCTTCCTTTCCTCTGCACCCCAAGCCCAGCAGGAGAGGTGCGAGTTCTGGGGAGGTTAAGTTCATTCCCCTGGATTAGGTTATCCTATCTACGCATATTCCTTCGTCCTGTTCAATAAAAGTGAAGAAGAAAAGTAAAAACTTCAAACCCACAACTCTGTAGTTGCTAACTTAACCCAGTGTTCCTGTCTCTCCCTAGCATGTCTGTCTTTCTACCTCTGACTCAGATATTTATCACCAGATGAGAAAATGCAGGCAAATCCAGAAAACAGCTTTTCATACACTTCTTTCCACATTTGTGTGTCCCTTTCCCTTAGGAGCAGTGGGCAGGCACGTCCTTGTGTTCTTGGGTACGCAGTAAGCACAACTCAAAGGGCATTCTAACTTGGTTTTATAAAATTGCGTTTTCTGAATGCATCTCTTCCATGTTAAGAGTTTAGACATCAGTAGAAATCATCATTTTTGTGAAAGCGATTTTAAGTCCAATTTTTGGAAAAGTCATAGACTACTCTTAGGTGATAAAGAAATCAAAACAGTAAAATAAAGTCATTTACTCTGTTTCTGACTGAAATGGAGAGAAAAATGGCAGAATCTGGGAGGAGCACCCCAGAGAGAAATTTAACAACCAAGTTGACCTGAAGTTCTGGAGTTAACGCAGTGGAATATACCAGCCCCAGGAGAGGTCTGACTCAGAGATAAGGACTCTTGAGTTAGGGAGTAGTATTCTAATGAATACTACTGATAAGACAAGGGTTACAGTAAACTGTGATTGATATCAAGTGAATGTTAGTTAGAAGATATCAAGTTGTACCTTACATTTTATTTTCTTTACAACATATGACTTTATGTAACTGCTTGATGCTTCTAAAACAACGTTAAATTCAGTAGTTTCACTAAATTTTTTTTGTTTAAAAATTTAAAAATGAAGAGAAAAATATGTGGTTTAATTTTAATTTTAGCCTCATTTATGCCAAGCACTTTAGAACATACAATCAGTGTACTTACCAAAAACTGGTGACAGTGTACTGTCATACCTTAATTGTTTGAAGATCTTAACTTTTAGATACTTTGCAATAGAAAAAGTGTAGGGATAAGAAAACGGGCTTTTGCTCTAGTTTTATTTCATTTTTTGCTCTGTTTGTCTTTTCCCTTCTTCAGGAAGTAATATTTTGGCGGAATAAATTCAGGAAAGGGGGATTGAGTTCTTCAGTTAAAGGTACTCTCACAATGTCTGGCTCTGGGTCCGTGTGCAGCTCGCAGGATACGGGGCATGGGATGACTCACCAGGGGCCCTCTGAGCAAGTGTTACCGGGAGAGGTTTAACAGGATCCCGGTGCTGTGCACAGGAGATCTCTTTAAGCTGAAATGACTTATCCTGTCAAAGGGGATTGAAAACATTCCATTCGTTGCCACAGAGAGAACATAACTGGGAATGAAAACCTAGATACAAGGCAGAGAATTCAAACTAGATAGAAAGTGAGCAGCAATATCTCATAGTCATTCCCCAGAAACCTAACAGACAGCATCCTGCAGCCCCTGTTGGGGAAAGCAAAGCCTTCCATAGAAATCAAGCTCCAAAGATTCAGCCCTTAATACTAAACTTTAAATGAGTAATGTTTTATTTATATATATTTATTTGTTTATTTATATTTAATTGCATCTATAAAATGCATACAATGTGCCAGATAGTCTTTAAAAAAAGTTTATTAATATTAACTCATTTAAGTTATAGGGACCCTAAAGAAAGATGTAGGCATTGCAGTGTAGACCAGGTCAATAAGCCAGAGTAGGATACACAAAGGGACCCTCCTTAATGGTTTTTACAAGTGTTTGTTAAGGATTTACTATGTGCCAGACAACCTACCAGGCAGTGGTCAAAATCATTTCCTTAGCTTCATGGTTAAGGGTCATGAACAGAACCATAGAGAAGAGGAAAATCCGCTCTTACTCCAGATACGTATTCCTCTATATATCCTTGCGGTCTCACCTTAGTGAATTGAGCATAGTTCATTATTGGCTCAGTTATTCTTCATTCAGTCATTCTCAAATAAAAATCTGAGTTCAAGAACCCCTTTATGTGTCATAATACATAGAGTCACCATGGAGGCACCTAACCTGATTTTAGAGTCAAGAAGCTCTTGGGAAGAACCCAGGTAAGTTCCCTCTTACAGAAGACTGATGAAATTAGGCTTATTTTTGTCTGGTTCACCTCATGTTGCAAAATTTGCATTTCATTTGTAAAGCAAGATGAGATTCTGTTAGTGCTCCAGAAGAACTCTGTGTTGTCAGGGACTGAATGGCAACACAGAAAGAATCTCTGGTTTTATCACAGGTAACGCTGTGTTGTTCTTTATGCTACTGTTCTGCATTTTAAACTTTTCCAATGGATGAAAATCCGGAGTACAGAAAGAATAGATTCTATCACTGCCATTTGTTTTACTAGAAACTATTCAGTAGGAATTGTTTCTTACAATGATTTCTTCTTGGGCATTTCAAAAAATATTATCAGGTAACACACAACTTTTCATAAATATGTCTGTTTCACAAAGTGAGGTGTACTCCTGTATAAATCACCTTGGGATCTTTTCAGTGGCCTGTACTTAAGTCAATGGAAATTAATTTTTCTTCCATTCAATCATTGTCAATAGATCAAGATGTATTGCTGGGCTTCCTCCCACCCCCACCCCGCCTCTGTCTAATATGGTTGGCAAATTACCTTAAGGATCTGTCATGAAGAGAGAAAAAGTATCCTCATTCTTCTATTATCACCTTATTCATCAGTGAATTCAGAGTTAGGCCCAGCTTTTGTTCCTGTGACCTTTTATACTGGAGGAGGGCTTATTGCTTCTTTGACAGAGAGGAGCAAGATGACATGCCAGAATCCATTCCTGAGCTGGATCTTACAGAATTAGTTAATAATGCTTACTTAAAAAAAGCACCAGTGAGTATTAATTTTGGAGAACATATATGTTGGAGCAAGTTTAATCATGGCATAATAGAATTTTTAAATAAACATATATTACAGATTTAGCTTTCATTGCTTTTGTGTATTTCATGGTGATAGACATTTAAGCAGCTCTGCAGTCACTCAGACCTGAGTAGCTTGAAGGGCGGAGAGCTGACATTGATCATCTACCACATGCCAGGCATTGAGCTTCATATATTATCCTTTTAGATCCTTGCAACGGGCCCTTGCGTTAGGTGCTATCATCACCATGTTACAAGCCAAGATTGTCAGTTAAGTCTTGAAGCCTCAATATGCAGGGTCGTACACACCAGGATTAAATCCGGTCTACTGAAGATGTTAGGGACATGTTCTTATTTGAGATAAGAACAAGGATGAGATCTTCTCTCTTGATGGAAGGCAGTGAACTGACTCATCCTATAATAAATCAACCAACCAAATGAAATTTACATGTTAAGGTGACCTGGTGCCTTTACGTGTCTTAGTCAATATGTGTTGGCTTCAACATTCCCATCTTTAAGGCAGCTTTATCTGTAAGATAATACCACTAGGCAATGACTAAACATAAAAGCTCAGTGTTGTAATAAACATCTAACTTCCAGAGGAAAGAACGTGTGTTACTTACTAGCTGTGTGGCCTTTGGCAAGTTACTGAACAGTCTTTGAGCCTTACATTCCTCATCTGGATGAAGATTAAATAAGATGTGTGTAAAGCACGTAGCACACTACCTAATACATAGAAAGTATCCAATAAAAGTTAGCTTATATTCTTAAGATGATGCTGGTGATAGTGACATTAGGTGTATTTGTACCTTGTTGAACAACAGTTCTCAAAAATTGTCAGTTAACTTACCAGCAACAAACTGGATGGGGGACTTCAAAGGAACATACTGCCCTTCCTGGTCCATTTGGTTTAAAGACTTACACGAGGACTCTAACAGTCCTTGAATAACAAATTGCTGGATGACATGTGCCTGGGGAGGCTGTAGTGTGAGAGTCAAGATTCAGAAAGAACTCACTGGTCAGTATTTGAAGGCTGAAATAAATAAGTTAATTTGGTCTTTCTACACCAATTTTGGGATGAGACACCAGGCCTAGCAACAGCTTTAAATTGGTTAGCCAAAAATCAATTAGCCAGTGATCAATTTATTAAAGATCAGTTTGTCAATTGATCAATTTGCTCAATGACTAATTCATCAAATTATGCCTATCAATAAACAAAAATTCTTAAGAATTATTTATAAAGTCTACAGGGATTTGTATTGAAGATTTCTGTGAAAATTTAATGGAATAATTTTCACTCTGCCTTCATAGCAGAATTTTACAGAAGTTTCAATTTTTCAAAAGTTGAGGAATATAGGCTTAAGCTTCCCATAAATATATTTAATCACTTTCAATGATTTATTCAAATTTATCAATTTCAGCATAAGATTATATTATATATTTGCCATTAATGTGAAATTTCTGTGGAAGGATTCAAGCTAATGACATCAATATGAAATGCTGAATTTTTCTCACCAATTGCTAGAAATACAAAATAAAGGCTTATATGCCAATTGAGCCATCATTGAAAGAATGGTAAAAATGTCCAAATATTGAAAAAATTTAAAGCAACATTCCAAAGGAATCAGAAGAACTCAAAAGTGGGTAGAGAAATTCTATCATACTAGAATGTTTTTGTCTATTTTGTTCACTGCTTTATCTCCAGCAAGTGCCTGGAACAGTGCCTATCAATAGTAGGCAGTCAATAAATGTATGTGGAATGCAATGATAAAATTGGTCATTTGGTGAATAGAATTTTAGCCAGTTGGCGCTCAGAAAATTGATTTTTTGGCATTTTTAACCTGTTGTCCTTAACGCTGGCAAGAGCAAAAATACTTAGGGATTTTTGTTGACTATGTTTTCAAGGTATGCTGGGGTTTCCAAGGAAGTGAAGGAAATTTTAAGCTGTGTAACTAGACAAACATGTGGAGACAAAGGAGGGAACTGTCCTGTTGTCTCTAAGCTGGTCAGACCCACTTGGATTCTGACACTCAATGCTTGTACCCACATTTAAGAGGGAACTTGACAAGCTGCATCATACCCAGGGGAGGCTGATCAGGATGATCTTACATGAAGAATAGTTGGGAAACTGGAAATAGACTGGGGATGATTGATTTAAGAGGGCAAGGGCTCTCTTTTAATACACGAAGAGGATTCCAAGGAAAGTATTTTGGCTTTTTCTTTTTTCTTTTTTGGTCTTCTCAAAGGGCAAAGTTAGAACAACGGATAAAAACTATGAGAGTGGCAGACCCTGGGTCATCTGATTCCCTATCACATGCCTTTTCCTTTGTGCCTTTTGGATTCTCCCCTCCCTGGAGTAAGTGGAGATTGTTTTATAAGTTTGTTGGAGAGGAGTTAAGAAGTTGTAAGGCGTTAAGCAATCAGAGCTGCAGTTGGATCAGGTGGCCTCCAAGATCCTTTTCAGACCAGCATATTGGACACCAAGAAGCTGGGCTCTCAAGTGAACCAGAACTGTGTTCTGATTCTGGCTCCACCATTTAGTAGCTGTGTGATCATGTGCAAGTCACTCAACCTCTCTGAGCCTCAGTTTTCTCGCTCAAAAAATGGAGATAATAATAATATGCACTTCATGAGGTTGCTATAAAGATTAAATAAAGTAATGTATGTAAAGCACTTAGTACAGTGCCTGATACAAAATAAGCAATAAATGCCTAACCCATTATTATAAGTCAATGAAAAGGAATGCACCACATCTACCTCTCTTTTTTCAAGAAGTGATAACCAAGGTTTCAGTCTCAAATGGTTAAAGTAGGCACTTCTAAGAGCTCACCAAGTTCTTCTAAGGGCAGGAAAGTTATTTTTTGTTTTCAAAATAGCTGCTTCCACAGATGACGCCCAAATATATACACAACACTTCAGTCTTTGCCGTGGACTGCAGACTTCTGCTTTGTTCAGGGCTCCGGGCGGAATGGAGACAGGAAGAGGCGCTGAGACACGGTGGCCAAGGAGCTGGAGTCCGGGCTGGGGTGAGCAGGGAAGTGGGCCCGTGAGTCACAGGCTGGGAAGCTATAGCACTGCCCCCCTGCCCCTGGGCTCTTCACTCAGGGACACATTTCCTGCTCTCTGCACTCCGCACCCATTCCCTGCAAGAATTTCCTAAGACAAAGTCTGTAGCTGAATTGTGACAACCCAAGGGAAGGAGTGCTTTCAGTGTCTGCCAAGGCTGGGAATCTCCCAAGCCTTTAGAAAAGTGAGTGTGAGGCAAGCTGGCCCCGCTGCGGGGGACTCCCTCCGCCATGATGGCAAAAGGAAGTCAGCAGCATTGACTTGCTCCCTCGGGGGTTGGAGGGGCTTAGGTAGCTTGGGAGTTAGAAAGCCAAAGGCATATCCTTTACACACTATTGTTACTATTAAAATAGTCCTTCCACAGCACCCCTGGAGAGGGCAAAGACTTCACTTTGGCTTTGGCCAAAGGTGTCCCATGATCCCTGGGATTTGCACACTCAAGCTCCATATTGCATGAAGGTCATCACAGGATGTGCTGGTCACCTTGGGAGGGGCACTGATGTGGGGTTGTCTCGGTCCAGACCCTTGGCCTTTGACAGGTTTATGGAGGATAGAAGGCAGGGAGGAATCTTGCCCCCTTGGCTTTGGTCTGCCAGCCCTCCGTTCAGGCCCCTCCTGTGGCCTGAGGACTGATTAGACCCCAGGAGGCTTTCCCCGGGTCATGTGGAAACTGCACAGGCCCTCTAACATATGGCGCTGATAAACATCTCCCTCTTAGAGATAAGGAGCTGCTTAAGGGAATCTGAGGAAGCCCGGGGTTTGTTTTCATAAAGCAGGACAATGTAAAGTGTAATCCCTACACAGATGCAATTAGCTGTTAAGCATATTAAGTCATGAGGAAAGGGTGCTCTTTTGGTTCATAAATTACTAGGAGTCCACCCCAGGGAAACCGAGTGGATGGCAGGTATCCTTTCCTGCTGGATTGTTAGAAAGGCAACTGATGATGGGTCAGGTGCCTGAGCTTCCTGGGCTCCTGAGAAAACAAAACCTGGAGGAGCCACAGCTGCAAATGACCCTGGGCCTTTTGCTTCCACAGAGGGAGGCTTTGAAGAAGTCATATTAAGGCTTTATATGGCAGCGCTCACTTGTTGTTTTCTGCTAGCTCCAGGGTTTGGCACTGTGATGCTAGGTTGCCTGGAAGTGCCAGGGGGTCTTGGTGAAGGTCACTTCCCCTCCAGAACTGCCAAGTGGATGCCGGGCAAGGCCACAGAAGCTGTAGTTTTGCATGGGGCTAACAGTCTGTCACAAGGAGGGAGAATCTAAGTCTCATTTCTAAATGGCTTTCACCTCATGTGCCAATGGCACTTCCGTAGTACTACCGTTGATTTAATATAAATAATAATAACAATAATCAATAACTATTAAGAGCTTACTAGGCAGAGGAAGAAGCAGTTCTGTATCTGTTATCTAACGTATATCTCACAACAACTCTATGAGCTAGCGACTAATATTATCACCAATTTACAGATGAGGAAACTGAGGTGTAGACAGGTTAACTTTTTTGTCCAAAGTTATACAGTTAGTAAGTAGTAGATCCAGGTTTTTAACCCCAGAAGCTGATTCCAGAATTTATGATCATAACAGATAGTTTAGGGCTCATTAGTAACATGTCTCAATGCCTTGTGGAAAAACTCTGCCATTCCTCAGACTCCAGTTGCCATCCAGATCGACCAAAAATAAGTGATACATTTGCAGAGCCTAAAACAATATGCTCTTCGGTACATTCTTTCTTTGCCTGGTCTATCCTGATCTTTAGAAGTTCACTGGGGCTTTTCTGTCATAGTCAACTTTATAATATTTGGGAACTTTTTGAGGTGGTGAAAGAACAGAGCAGTCAGTAAAAAGCACTTGCAATCATATCTTTGGATTTCTTCAATTTTATAAGGATGGGGCTTTTCAAGAAAATAACCAACAGTTGGGATGAGATGCTGGGAAGATTGGTGCAAGTTAAAACTTGAGAATTTTCAAGCACCACATATACTCACTGTCAAATTGGTACTAATTGATCAACAGTTATGTGCACATATGAAAGTAACATTCATCGGGTGTTGGGGAGGTGGGGAGGGGAGGAGGGGATGGGTAAATTCACACCTAATGGGTGCCCTGCAGGTTTGGGGGAGGGGCACACTTGTAACTCTGACTCAGGCGGTGCAAAGGCAATATATGAAACCTAAACGTTTGTACCCCCGTAATATTTTGAAATAAAAAGAAATAAATTATAATAAAAATACTTTGAGATTTTTAAGGAAAAGCTTGAGAAAGGCTCTTTCTTTTGGCTTGTCCAGTTAGCACTCCAAGTAGAGAGGCTCTCTGGAGTGTTTTTTTGTCTGGGCAGCAGAAGATGCTTTTGGGTGGATGTTTGGTGTACAGGTACAACCTTTTTGTGAGTTGACATTCTCTTCTGGTTTACTCTGTGTATCTTTTAATCAAAAATATTTGAATGCTAAAAATGTCTGCCCTGCAAATCCAATTTGCACTCACTGCAGAGGCAAATTGTGACGTCACTGCTCTTTTTAAGATGCTTGCTGGATCTTCAGTCCACTAATGTGATGGAAAATACCTAGGGACTGAATCACTTTAAGAAGACTTAATGATTTCTCTTAAATGACAAGAGATTCTCCCAGCAAGCACTTAATCAAAAGTTAGTCTCAGGCTACTCTGAGACTCTGCAACCTGCTGGAGTTCTTAGTCCACAAGAATTAGTCTCTGTATTATAAAGCATGGAGTCTATATGAGGGGACAGTATGACTGTCTTGAACATTTAACACACCAGACGAGAGAGTTTGTGCAATAGATGCAGGATGGCAAGAAAGTAAGTGGCTTTGGGGCTAAGCAAGGACCAGGTAGTACTGGAGCAAGGATGCCCAGGTCAGCCAGGCTATGCTGGGAGGAAAACATAGCTTACTCCATATCTTATCATTGCCATTTTGTGTGATTTAAGACAGCCCAATATTAAATTTTTAAAAAGTGTGTTGGGGGTGGGGTGGGGTAGCCATGGACGGAAATCTTCTAAATGCCATGGCGCTCATTTCCAGAGTCTTCAGGAGATAACTTCCCCCCAGGAGCTGTGTGGGGGCACTTAAGGGTAGCTTTGCCCTGAGGCAAAATAATAATCACAAAGCAATCTTTACATTTTCTGATAAAGCTCTCCCTCTTGCCTACTGGCAGAAGCTGATGAACATTACATTTGAGTTAAGCACTGAAAGCAGCAGGAAGCATTGAGATAAACCACTGCAATTATTAACTTACTTGCTGTTTAATGGCACGAAAACCATCAGTAGTGTGGCGGGCCTGACTGGGTTCCCACAGTGATCTTGTGTCTTCAGGTCTGGCTTATTATGTTTTATTGGCAGCCCACAGTTTGTGCTAATTGTATAGCTGTGACTAGGAAGGGTTAGTGCCTGGAAGGTTCATAGCTGTGTCGACAGACCAGTGTGCTCCTAGGCCTAGGTAGATAGAGTGGAGGGGCAGTTTGAAAGTTGTCATTCTTACTGGGGACTCTCTGATTTTTTTTTTCACTATTTACCTCAAGAGACAGCTGTGTTACCCCCTTGTGCCCATCAACTGTTCAGACATGGTGCTTTCAATGGTCTGTATTAAGAATTGATGCTGTGGAAGATATCCCAAGAGCTTGTTGAACTCCTCTTTGAAGGAGGTACTATTTATAACAGCCTTCTTGCTAAGAGTGATTTTAAGAATATACTGCATCAAAAAAACTTTTTAAAGCTCCTTGGCAATTTATAAAAATTCAGTGTATGAAGATTTTAGAGCCCTGTACCTTCTGCAATGTACCAACCAAAAACATGAGATATTTAAATACTGTATTCATTTGATAGTAGTACCCAAACTCAACAATAGCCAAAACATATAGTGAAACTGTTGTATTAAAGGTAACTCTTAACAAAGTATTTTTGAAAACATAAAATAAACACTTTTATTAAATGACTGAGGAGGTTCATTCACATCTTTGATCCTTAAAGTATTACAAATATCCAAAGCCACCTGGAACCAGTTTGGTGTGGGTTTTGTTATAAACACCTAAGAAAAGGAAATCAGTGGTGCACTTTAGAAACGAAGACCTCAGTCCTGGAAGGAACCTATGTGGGACACTGCAAAGCAAATCTCTGACTTGAAGGTTTAAGGAAAACAATGGTGGAGATGTCCCCAAAGGTGTCCGTCTGTATCAGTCAAGATGCTTTCAGATGTAACTAACAGAAAACTCTGACTCAGAGAGGTTGGCCTCTAAAGACCCCAACTTTACATTAGGAAAACCTGGGGATCAGTATTGTTGAAATCTCCCTAGAGATTCTGAGACACAGTGAAAGTAAGGAACCACTGGTTTCAAAGTAAGAAAATGCATCTCCTCACGTCACAGGAAGTCTAGAGGTAGAGTGGGCTTCAGCCTTGTTCGAGTCAGCAGCTCTGTGAAGCCATCAGGGACCAGGTTTTCCCCATCTCCCTGCTTTTGTGTCTTCCATGGCCAATTCAGCATCACACAGGGAGCAGGATGGCTGCAGTTGGTCCAGACGTGATAATGGAAGGAGGAGGAAGAGGTACCATCTCATCCTGGGCTCCTCTCAAAAGCAAGCAAATGATCCCCAGAATCTCCCACCCCTACCCTGGCTTTCAGCTGGCAGCTCATTGGTTGGAGGTGGCCTATTTCTGAATCAGTCACTGGCAAGGAGAACGGGATTATCCTTAGCCTAGTCAGGAGCTCTCTTGGCCTTGGGGTGGGGGGATGGCCATCACTGAAAAGCTACATAGCTCATTTGTGTGTTATTGCACAACGCCTACATGATGAGATTATTTTTAAAATTAGAAAACATAAAAATACTTCTCTATAAAAGGTATGCTTAAAAATAACACTCAATAAGAAAATCTCCCTGTTCTGATCAAAGTTAAAATATTAATAAATATTTTTAGCTTCCTCTCAAACAACACAGGAATTTAGAATGCACTGACTTTAAACTATCGCCTTATCCATTTTCCATGTTAACTAGAATTTAAATGATCTAAAATTAGTTTTCTTTTTGGAAAAATTAATTCTTATTTAAATTTAATAACACATTGACCTTTTTGTAAATTATTTTATGCATTCCATTTCTTACTTCTGGTTTTAATTTCTTCTCACATACATTCTTTTCTATGAGGATTTATACATTAAAAAGTTCCTCAACCTTTGTTAGTCTAAAGATGTCTTTATTTTACATTCACTCTTTAATGATAGTTTAGCCAGTTATACAATTCTTTGTTAACAGTTTTCTTTCATAACTATAAACATATTATTCCATTGTCATCTGGTGCTCTATTGTTGCTGACAAGGAGTTTGCCGTCTGCCTAATTGCCATTTCTTCGGAGATAGCTGGTTTTTCTACAAATATCAACTGCAGTTTTTAGATTTTTCTTTTTTGAATTTAATATTTATAATTCTACAATGAATCTAGATGTAGATTTATTTTTATTTATATTGTTCAAGACATAGTGTGCTCCTTCAATCTGAGGTCTCATTTATTTCTTTATTTCCAGAAAATTTTCAGCTATAATCTCTTTGAATATTGCCTCTCTTCAATTCTCCTTATTCTGTCTGGAAATTCTATTAGATGTGTTGGTGACTAGAGATTTTT
Organism: Daubentonia madagascariensis; assembly: GCA_023783475.1. Taxonomy (NCBI): domain Eukaryota; kingdom Metazoa; phylum Chordata; class Mammalia; order Primates; family Daubentoniidae; genus Daubentonia; species Daubentonia madagascariensis. Next base: position 12,033,053 of record JAKFHU010000428.1, read on the forward strand.
ATTCTATTTTCCAGGTTTCCTTGATTTTTCTTCCACATCTCTCAGCTCTTGGCTCTCTGGGTTGCACTAAGGTAATCAACATTTCTGCACCTTAGTTTCCTTATCTGTGACATGTGGATCAAATAGTTCCCACATATCACGGGTTTATGGAAGAGTTAAATGAGTTGTGGTAGGCAGCCTATAAGATGGCCTCCAGTGATCCTGCTTCTTGGTATTCATGCTCTTGTCTAATCCCCTTCCTTTAATGTGGTCGGGACCTAGTGACTTGCTTCTAATGAAAAGAATATGATGTAAGGGATGGGATGTCACTTCTGAAATTCAGTTACAAAATGACTGTGACTTCCATCTTGCTTGCTGTCTTTCATTCTCTTGCTCACCTGCTCTAAGGGAGGCCTGCTGCCATATTGTGAGATGCCCAGGTGTTAGGGAACTGAGAAAGTCCTCTGGCTGATATCTAGCAAGATACTGAGGCCCTCAGTCCAACAGCCCACAAAGAACTTAATTCTGCCAATAACCATATAAGTGAGCTTAGAAATATATTCTTCCTCTGTTGAGCCTTCAGATAAGACTGCAGCCCTAGCCAACACCTTAATTGCAGCCTTGTGAAAGATTGGAGGCAGAGGAACCCAGCAAAGCTACACTGAATTCTTGACTCAAAGAAACTGTAAGATAATACATATTTGTTTCTTTAAGCATCTAAATTATGGGGTAATTTTTAATGCAGCAATAGGTACCTAACACATGAGTTAATGTGGGCCTTATATGATGGTTTCATATTTTCCTCTGCCAGGTTCTTATAGATATTGCTTGCCTAGACTGTTTTTTATTAGTTTCTTAGCTGAGGTTCCTATACTACTCAAACCAGATTTAGGTTCAAGTTTCTCACAAGTGATTTCTTTTCTTTTCTTTCTTCTTTTCTTTACTTCTCTTCTCTTTTCTTTTCTTTTCTCTTGTAACCAGGGAGACGCCCACTTTACTGGTGCTTCCGAAGCACCAAGATAACCTTTCTTGTCCCCTGACTTCATAAGGGAGCCAAGGTCTTTCTCTCTGACATGCAAGCACTTTATCTGCTATCTTTGTAAGCACTCACCTCCCAGGCCCTAAGGTCCTCCAGTGCAGAAATACCTATGACCTACCAAGCTTCTCTTACCTGTTAGGACACTGGCACCTGGAGATTTTTCTTGCTATCTTTTAATTATCTGCTGATGATCGTGTATTTTCTAACTCATCGTTTTCATGTGTTTGAGAGGTAGAGGAGGCTATCTATATCTGCTTGGTGTATCATTATTAAACTACAATTATGTTTTATTGCAGATAAATGTTTATTGCTGTCTTTGAGGGAAACATGAATGTTAAATAAAAATTACATATTTTTCACTGTGGAGAAGACCTGAATTGAGAATAGCTGTAACAGGTTTCAGGTGAGGCACATCCAGACAACCACCAAACCTCTTGATGGCTGCCTGAGAGTGGAAACAAAACTACTGTTGACCAACTCTGTTGGCATTAAATTAATGCAGTCAACAGAGCTGACAATGCATGGCCTTATTTGTGACATGTAAAACTTTGATTGTTTCTATGCATAAGCAGAAGCAGGGGATCCAAATGCCTCTGTACTAAGAGATTTTAGCAAAGGTATCATTTGTATTTTTACCAGTGGTAAGGCATCAAAGGAAGAAGTTATCATCCTGAGTAAAGTATGGTTTAATAGGTTCAGAGAGACAATCTTAGGCATTGTATTAATCTGCTTGGGATGCCATAACATGCTAAAACAATAGAAATTTATTTTTTTCACTGTTCTGGAGACTAGAAGATTCTAGCCAGTTCAATTTCTGGTGAGGGCTCTCTTCTTGGCTTGTAGATGGCTGCCTTCTTGCTGTGTCTTCACAAAGAATTTCCTCAGTGTAATCATGGGATGGAAGGGTGGGGGAGGAGAGAGGGAGAGAGAGAGAAAGAGAGAGTGCTAGCTCTCTGGTGTCTCTTATAAGGATTCTAGTCCCATCAGATCAAGGTCCCACCTTTGTGACCTCATTTAACCTCAATTACTTCCTTACTTCCAATACAGCCACACTGGAGGCTAGGACTTAAATATGTGAATTTTGAGGGACACAATCATTCAGTGCATAATAGGCATCACATAGAGGAAAGGTGCATGTACCAAAGGAGGAATGTTAAGCAGCTTTCTGGAAAAGGTATCTTAAATTCATTCATATACTCATTCATTCAATACATTTTTGTGAGTCCCTACAAAAAATGAAGTTGAAGGCTACTGCTTTCAAGGGATCTTTAAGGATACAGCGAAAGAAAATGAGGTGAAAGAGAAAAATACACGTCAAATGTGCAACAAAAATTTTCAAGCATGTAGCAATGAAGAATGTCCTGGCTTACTATTTGGAGATTTACCCAGAAAGAAGATGAAGTCCATCTATTCCTCCCTATGAAGAAAAATTCATACAGGTGAACATTTGCAAAATAGTTCAAAATTAATATTTTAAAGCATTACTTGAGCAACAAACATGGATGCATCCTATAGATATAATGTGGAGAGACAGATTTAAGTGACAAAGAAATATCTATGGTTAGAATTCTTATAGCTGAAGTCTATTTATATCAAGTTCAAAAACAGACAAATCCAAATTATATTGTTTTGGGACACACACATGCATATTAAAACTGTAAAGAACAACCAGGAATTTTTCTTGTCACTAGCATAGATAGTGATAACCTCTACTGAGGAAGTGGGGGTGTGATTGGGGAGGACCACGTGGGGAGGCTTTGGGGATGCTGGCTATGTTCCATTTCTTGAATTAGCTAACTGTTCTCAGGAGCAAGCCTCTTTTGGGATTTGGGTGTTAAGATTGGTATTAACTTTGCAATTATTATTTTAACTGTACATATGTCTTATGTACTATTCTATATTATGATATATTTCATATTGAAAAGAAAATATATAGGAATTTTTTGATCCATGTTGATATCTAATGATATAACATGTGTTTCCAGGAATGGAACCTTGTTTTATAATACTGAACCTGTATCACGTGACAGTCTACTTGTCCATAGCTTGACATTTCAACTATAGCCTAGTAATCACTTTTCCTAATTCAGGCCCATGTGTTAATAGGTGTTCATTTCTAGACAAGGTTCCGGCTGGATAGGAAGGTTTTCAACATGGAGAAGAGAGACACTAATGAGAGAGTGGTGTATTGCACGAAAGACAAATTTGGGGTATTTCTTGATTCTGGGCAGGATGAGCTTCTTCCTCAGGTCTATGGTCCCTATGTCGCCACATCAGTGCTATTCTTGTGTTGTCCCTTAGGGATGGTTATATCAGGGCAGGGACAATCACACATGTTCAGTGTTTAGAGCTTCTGTGGTGGAGAGGAACAGGGTTCTGGAGTGTCCATTAAAGAATGGAAAAACAACACACCCGAGAAGCAGTCCTCTTATGAGAACAGATTTTTAAAAAACTGTGCAGGGAGGAGAATATAATGCTGTGGCCACTATTTCTACTAGAGGCAGAAAAAGCTTTCTGGTTTGGATGGACTTATATTGACTAGGGGGTAAGGAAGGGAGAGGCCAAAGGCCAGGGAGGATGTGCTTCCTTCCTCTTTCTAATTGTTTAGGCAGTTGCTACACACACACACACACACACACACACACACACCACGGTCTACAGTAGCTATTTGCCAAGAGTAGCCTCTCCATATATGAACATGGGGAAAAACAACCTAACTAGATAATAGCCTCTCTACATTTATTTATGTGTTGTATTGCACACAGTGCATATATATTATACTGTGCTAGATGTTTGTAGCAAATAAGCTTTGGAGTCAGGCAGCTTATATTTGAATGCTTTAGGGCTTACTAGCGGTATATCCTTTGGTAAATTATTATCTTGGCTAAGCACTGGTTTTTTTATCTCTTTCCTACCTTTCAGGATTATTGTAAGGATTGAGAACAAGGCAAGCTGCTTAACATAGTTACTAGCTTTATAATACTTGCTTAAAAAATGGTAATAACAGTAGGAATTGTTGTTTTGGTTAATCTCTTATTGGGAAGACATATTAACCATTCCCACAAAGATATAAAATTCTTAATTTAATCATGACCTTGCTGGCTGGGAAGTTGTTTCTACTGGTCCAGAGTAGAGAGGACAGTTGAAATGTGTAGATCATTTATTTTGAAAGTTACCCCAAAATTACAGTAGGAGGGATCATCATTCATTTATTTATTTGTTCAACAAATCTTTAATAGGGCTTTGCTTTGTGCCAGACACTATTCTAAATACTGGAGATAAAATGGTGAGCAAGACAGATATGTTTCTTTTGCCTTTTTGGGGATTTTTTTCGACCTTTTTTTTCCCGGGGTTATTTAGGGATTCTTGGGCATAACATTTCAGGGCTATATGTAGAATCAAGCTTCCTATGAATGATTTACTGCATTTTTACAATGTCTCTCGCCTCGAGTTTTATGGACAGCAAATGCTTGCTGGCATTCGGCAGAATCAACCTAGTTGAATTCCAAATGAAGGCCACTGAACCATTAGATCATGGTCAAATTCAGGCAAGGAATCTCCTTAAACCTCAGTAGAACCTGGTACTATTTCCGACCTAGAAAGGGATTGAAAACCACTTATATAATATCCCTTAAAAATTCACTTACTTGAGGATTTGTTTATTATGACTTTTATATGAAGCATTTTTACTACTATAATCCAGAATCACAGCAAAGAAAAAGGAGCAACTCCCTAAACTGCTCACTCCTTCTCCACCCCCTCTCCCTTTCCTAAATAACTTTTGGCTTTTTAAAAAATTTTAGTATTTTATGATGAACAGGTTCAAGCTACAGCATAGTGGAAAGAATTTTACAGTGAACATCTATGTACCCTCCCCCTAGAGCCCACTATTAACATTGAACTATATTTGCTCTATCATTAATCTATTCATCTATTTATCCCTCTATCCATCCATTAATCCACCTTTCCTTTATTGTATGGCAAAGTAAATTGCAGACATCAGTAGGCTCCCCTCTAAATATTTCAGTTTGCATAACATTAAGTAGAGTTTAATATTTGTTGTAGTTTTTTCTTTTGGCATAAAATTTACAAATGTGAAAATGCTAAATCTTAAGTGTATATTTACTGATTGGACAATTCATGTGCCTGTATCACACAAACCATTTTTAGGATATAGAACAGTACCCTCAAGCCCAGCAAGTTGTTTTATGCCCTCCCAATCACTCTTTGCCAACTCCCTCCCTCACCAGAAGCAACCACAGTTCTCACTTTTTTTCCACCTTAGTTTTTCCAGTTCTAGAATTTTGTATAAATGGAATCATATAGCATATATTCTTTGTATGAGGCTGTTTAAAAAACTCAGTATAATGTTTTTAAGATTCACCTGTGTTGTGTATATCAGTAGTTCATTCATTTTTATCACTGAGTAGTATTTCACATTATGAATATGCCATGGTTTGTTTCTCTGTTTTCCTGCTGATGAACATCTGGACTGCTTCCAGGTTTTGGCTATTAGAAATAAAGCCATTATGAATATGCTTGTACAAGTCCTATGTGAATATATGTTTTTATTTCTTTGGGGTAAATACTTTGGAGTGAAGTTGCTGAGTCAAAGATAGGTACATGTTTAACTTTCTAAGATACTGCCAAACTGTTTTGCAAAGTGAATGTACAATTTTACACCCCCTCAATGAATGCATGAGAGTTGTAGTTGATCTATATTGGTGATTAATAAACTTTTTTGGTTAAAGGCCAGAGAGTAAATATTTTGAGCTTTGTGAGCCCTAGGATTTCTGTTGCAATTTTTAGATTTACTAATTTCTCTGAAGAACCAACTTTTGGCTTTGTTAATTTTCTCTATTGTTTGTCTATTTTCTTTTTCATTGATTTTCACATCTGCCTTTATCATTCCTTTCTTCTACTTGTTTCGGGCTTAGTTTGCTCTTTTTTACTTAGCTTCTTAAGGTGGAAGATTAGCTCACTTATTTTAACTTTTTTTATTTTTTAATATGAGTATTTTAAACTATAAAAGTTTTCCTAAGCACTACTTTAGCCATATGCTCTATAAATTTTGCTATATTATATTTTCATTATCACTTAGTTAAAATATTTTCTAACTCCCCTTGTGATTTAGTCTCTGACTCAAGCTTATTTAGAAGCATGCTTCTTAATTTCCAAATATTTGGAAAATTTTCTATTAAATAGATATATTTTTTGTATTAATTTCTAAACACATTTCATTGTGGTTAGATGATATATTTTATAATATTTCAGTCCTTTGAATTTTTTTTTTTTTTTGGAGACAGGGTCTCATTCTTTCAACTAGGCTGGAGTGCAATGGTGCAGTCATAGGTCATTGCAGTCTCAAACTCCTGGGCCCAGGACATCTTCCCACCTCAGCCTTCCAAGTAGCTAGGACTACAGATGAGCACCATGTGTCCAGCTAATTTAAATTTTTCTTTGTTTTGTAGAGAGAGGGTATCGCTATGTTGCCCAGGATGGTCTTGAATTCCTGGCCTGAAGTGATCCTCCAGCCTCAGCCTCCCAAAGTGCTAGGCTTATAGGCATGAGCCACCATGCCTGACAAGTCCTTTGGATTTTATTAAGATTTGTTTTGTGGCCAAGATATAGTCTATCTTGGTAAATATTCCATTGGCTCTTAAAAAGAATGTGCATTCTGAATTGTTAGGTTTAGTATTCTATAATTGTCAATTAGCTTAAGTTGGTTGATAACGTTAATAAAATATCCTAAAACTTTACTGATTTTTATCTACTTGCTCTATCAATTACTCAAATCACTTGTTAAAATCTCCACCTATAATTGTGATTTTGTTAGTATCTTCCTTTAATTTCGTTGATTTTTACTTTATAATTGTACAACTGTTATTAGGCATATATACATTTAGAATTTCTTTTGTTTTCTTGATGAATTGACCATTTTATCATTATGAAATATCTTTCTTTATGTCTAATAATACTTCTTGTTCTGAAGTCTGCTTTACCTGATATTAATATATTCACACCAACTTTCTTATGATTAATGTTTATATGTTTTTCCTATTCTTTACTTTTACCCTGTCTATATCTTTTTATTCAAAGAGTATTTTTTGTAAGCGGTATATAGTTGGGCACTACGTTTTAATCCATTTTATAATCTCTGCCTTTATTTGAAGCATTTAGTTAGTTTATATTTAATATAATTATTGATATGGTTAGTGTTGTGGTTATCTATTGCCACATAACTAACTATTCTAAAAGTTAATGATGTAAAATAACAACCATTACATTATGCTCACAGATTCTGTGGATCAGGAATTCGGACAGGGTACAGCAGCAATGGCTGTTCTTTCTGCTCCATGCTTGCTTCCAAGTTTTGGAAATTATGAAAAGAAAAACTTCTATAAACATCTGTGTATAGGTTTTGTGTGGATATAAATTTTCAATGCATTTGTGTAAATACCAAGGCATGCAATTGCTGGATCATATGGTAAAGAGTATGTTTAGTTGTGTAAGAAAATGTAAACTATCTTCCAAAGTGGCTGTACTATTTTGCATTCCCACCAGCAATGAATGAGTGTTCCTGTTGCCCCATAGCCTCACCAGCATTTGATGTTGCCAGTGGATTTTGGCCATTCTAATAGCTGGGTAGTAGTATCTCATTATTGTTTTAATTTGCAATTCCTTAATGACATATGATGTTGAACATCTTTTTATATGCTTTATTGCCATCTCTGTATCTTCCTTGGTGAGGTGTCTTTTCAGGTTTTTTTACCCATTTTTAAATTGGGTTCATTTTATTATTGTTGAATTTTAAGAATTTCTTTATGTATTTTGGCTAACAATCCTTCATCAGATGTATCTTTTGCAAATATTTCCTGCCAGTCTATGGTTCGTCTTTCCATTCTCTTAACCAGTGTCTTTTGTAGAGCAAAAGTTTTAAATTTTATTGATGTCCAACTTACTAATTATTTCTTTCATGAATTGTGTTTTTGGTGTTGTATTTAAAAAGTCATCACTGTACCTAGGGTCATATAGATTTTTTTCTGTGTTATCTTTTAAATGTTTTACAGTTTTGCATTTTATTTTTAGTTCTATGATCCACTTTGAGTTAATTTTTGTGGAAAAGACTATCTTTGCTTCATTGTATTATCTTTGCTCCTTTGTCAAAGATCAGTTGGCTGTATTTATGTGGGTCTATTTGTGGGGTCTTTGTTCTGTTCCACTGATCTATATGTCTGTCCTTTCACCAATACTGCACTTACTTGATTATTGCAGCTTCACGGTAAATCTATAGTTGGGTAGTGTCAGTCCTCCAACTTTGTTTTCTCCTTCAATATTTAGTTGGTTATCCTGTTGTTGCTTTTTATTTGTTTGTTTTTGCCTCACCACATCAATTTTAGAATCAATTTGTCAATATTCACAAAATAACTTGTTGGGATTTGGATTTGGATTGCATTAACTCTATAGATGAAGATGAAAAGAGCTGACATGTTGGTAATAGTAAGTCTTCCTATCCATAGAAATGGAGTATCTCTTCATTTGTTTAGTTCTTCTTTGATACCTTTCACCAGAGTTTTCCTCATATAGATCTTGTACACATTTTTAAATATTTATATCTAAGTATATCATGTTTTGAATGCTAATGTAAATGGTGATGTGTTTTTAATTTCAAATTTCACTTGTTCATTGCTAGTATTTAGGAAAGTGATTGACTTTTGTATATTAACTTTGTATCCTGCAACCTTGCTATAATTGTTTATTAGTTCTAGGAGTTTCTTGATTCTTTTGGGCTTTCTACGTAGACAATCATGTCATTTGCGAATAAAGACAGCTTTATTTCTTCCTTCCCAATTTGCATACCTTTCATGTCCTTTTTTGTTTGTTTGTTTTATTGCAGTAGCTAGGACTTCCAGTACAATGTCGAAAACCACTGGTAAGAGGGGACATCCTTGCCTTGTTCCTGATCTTAGCAGGAAAACTTGAAGTTTCTCACCATTCAGTATAATGTTAGCTGTAGGGTTTTTTTAAATGTTCTTTACCAAGTTGAGAAAATTCTCCTCTCTTCTTGGTTTACTGAGAGTTTTTATCATTAATGGGTGTTGGATTTTTCAAATGCTTTTTTTCTGCATCTATTGATATGATCACGTGATTTTTCTTTTTTACCCATTGATGTGAGGTATTACATTAATTGATTTTCAAATGTTGAGCCAGCCTTGCATACCTGAGATAACCATTTGATTGTGGTATATATTTCTTATATCACATGATTGGATTTGATTTGCTAATATTTTGTTGAGGATCATTGCATCTATGTTCAAGAAAGATATTGGTCTGTTGTTTTCTTGTAATGTCTTTGTCTGGATTTGGTATTAAGGTAATGCTGGCCTCATAGAATAAACTAGAAAGTATTTTCTCTGTTTATCTGAAAGATAAAAAATTGGTATAATTTCTTCCTTAAACGTTTGCTAGAATATACCACTGAACCCATCTGGGCCTGGTCTTTCTGTTTTAAAAGGTTATTAATTGTTGGTTCAATTTCTTTAATAGATATAGACCTGCTCAGACTGTCAATTTCTTCTTGTGTGGGTTTTAGCAGATTGTGTCTTTAAAGAAATTGGTTCACTTCATCTAGGTTATCAAATTTTTGGATATAGAGTTGTTCATAATATCACTTTATTATCTTTTTAATGACTATGGCATCTGTAGTGACATCTTCTCTTTTATTTCTGATACGAATAATTTTTGTTCCCTCTCATTTTTCTTAGCCTGGCTAGAGGCTTATCAATTTTATGGATCTTTTCAAAGAACCACTTTTTAATTTACTTATTTGCTCCACTGATTTTTCTATTTTCAATTGCATTGATTTCTGTTCTAATTTTTATTATTTCTTTTCTTCTGCTTACTTTGGACTTAACTTGCTCTTCTTCTTCTAGTTTCTCAAGGTGGAAACTTAGATTATTGGTTTTAGATTTTTATCCTTTTCTAACATATGCATTCAATGCTATAAATTTCTCTCTAAGCACTGCTTTCACTGCATCCCACAAATTTTGTTGTTTTCATTTTCACTTAGTTCAAAATATTTTAAAATTTCTCTTGACATTTCTTCTCTGACCTATGTGTGATTTAGAAGTGTGTTGTTTAATTTCCAAGTGTCTGGAAATTTTTCAGTTATCATTCTCTTATTGATTTCTAGTTTAATTCCATTATGGCTTGAGAGCAGACATTGTATGACTGCTATTCTTTTAAATTTGTAAAGGCGTGTTTTATGGCCCAGAATGTGGTCTATCTTGGTGACTGTTCCATGTAAGATTGAGAATAATATATATTTTGCTGTTGTTGAATGAAGTAGTCTATAGATGTCTGTAGATGTTAATTATATACACTTGATTGATTATGTTGTTGAGTTCAACTATGTCCTTACTAATGTTCTACCTGCTGTATCTGTCCATTTTTGATAGAGGTGTGTTGAAGTCACCAACCCTGATAGTGGATTCATCTATTTCTCTTTGCATTTCTATCAATTTTTGCCTCATGTATTTTGATGCTCCATTGTTAGACACATACACATTTAGGATTGTTATGTCTTCTTGGAGAATTGACCCCTTTATCATGCAAGGCCCCTCATTTTCCCTGATAACTTTCCTTGTTCTGAAGTCTGCTCTGTCTGAAAATAACATAACTACTGCTTTTTTTGATCAGTGTTGGCATAGTATATCTTTCTCCATCAATTTACTTTTAATCTATATGTGCACTTATACTTAAAGTGGGTTTTTTGTAGACAGTATATACTTAGGTCTTGCTTTTTGACTTGCTCCAATAACCTCTGTCTTTTAATTGGTGTATTTAGGCCTATTACAATCACCTCAATGACATTTCAAATGATCATTGATATAGTTGGATTAATATCTACCATATTTGTTACTGTTTTTTATTCATTGCCCCTTTCCCACTTTTGTTCTGCCTTTTGTAGTTTTAATTGAGCATTTTATAGGATTTCATTTTCTCTCCTTTCCTGACATATCAGTTATACTTCTTTTTTTAACTTTTTTAACTGGTTGCTCTAGAGTTTGCAATATACTTTTACAACTGATCTAAATCTACTTTTGCATGACAACATGCTGCTTCACAGGTAGTGCAAGTACCTGTAATAACAAAATAATCCTAATTCCTTCCTCCCATTACGGTCATCCCTTTTACTTATACACAAGCCTATATGTATTTGAATATATTCTTACTACTATTATTTTTGAATAAACTGTTTTCTGTTAGATCAATTAAGAATAAGAACAATAAAGGTTTTTATTTTACCTACACTTATTTTTTCTTTGATACTCTTGCTTTCTTTATGTAGATCTGAATTTCTGAAATACATAATTGTCCTTTCCTCTGGAGAACTTATTTTAACATTTCTCGCAAGGCAGGTCTACTGGCAAAAATTCCCTCAATTTTTGTCTGTTTGAGAAAGTCTTTATTTCTCCTCGACTTTTGAATGATAAATTTATCAGGGTACAGAATTCTAATTTGGTGGGTTTTTTCCTCTTAACACTTTAAGTACAGTCGTATGGTGCTTAGGGATGGGGATACGTTCTGAGAAATGCATTGTTAGGTGATTTCATCATTGTATGAACATCTACACAAACCTAGATGGCGCAGCCTGCTGCACACCTAGGCTATATGGAATAATCTATTGCTCCTAGGCTACAAACATGTACAGCAAGCATGTTACTATACTGAATACTGTAGGGGATTATACCACAATGGTATTTGTGTATCTAAACATACAAAAGGTAATGCATTGCACTGCGACATTGTGATAGCTACAATGTCACTGGGTGATAGGAATTTTTCATCTCCATTATAGTCTTTTGCAATCACAGTCATATATGCAGTCTGGCATTGGCTGAAATGTCACTATAGGCACATGACTCTATTTCACTTTACTCTCTTCTTGCTTGTATGGTTTCTGGGAAGTAATCAGATGTCTGGTTTTTTTTAAAATTTCAGAATATTATAGGGGTAAAAACACTTTGGTTACATATATTGCCTATGCACTGCCCAAGTCAGAACTACAATTATGAACATCCCCCAGACAGTGCGCCCCGCACCCATTAGGTGTGAGTTTTCCCATCCCCTCCACCCCCTCCCACCGGCCCAACCCCTGATGAATATTATTGCCATCTGTGCATATAAGTATTGATCAGTTAGTACCAGTTTGATGGTGAATACATGTGGTGCTTGTTTTTCCATTCTTGTGATACTTTACTTCAAAGAATGGGCTCTAGCTCCATGCAAGGTAATACCAGAGGTATTAATTCACAGTTGTTTTTTATGGTGAGTAGTACTCCATGGTATACATATACCACATTTTATTAATCCACTCATATATGGATGGGCACTTGGGTTGTTTCCACATACTTGCAATTGTGAATTGTGCTGCTATAAACATTCGAGTGCAGATGTCTTTATTATAGAATTTCCTTTTTCCTTTGGGTAAATACCGAGTAGTGGGATTGCTGGATCAAGTGGTAGTTCTACTTTTAGTTCTTTGAGGTATCTCCATATTACTTTCCATAGAGGTTGTACTAATTTGCAGTCCCACCAGCAGTGTATGAGTGTTCCTATCTGTCCACATCCCTGCCAACATTTGTTGTTGTGGGACTTTTTGATATAAGCCAATCTCACTGGAGTTAAGTGATATCTCATTGTGGTTTTGATTTGCATTTCCCTGATGATTAGAGAAGTTGAGCAATTTTTTATATGTTTTTGGCCATTATTCCATCTTCTTTTGAAAAGTTTCTGTTCATGTCCTTTGCCCACTTTTTAATGGGGTTGTTTGATTTTTTCTTGTTGATTTTCCTAAGTTCTGTATAGATGGTGGTTATCAGCCCTTTATTAGAGGTGTAGCATGCAAATATTTTCTCCCATTCTGTAGGTTGTCTGTTCACTCTAGTGATAGTTTCCTTGGCTGTGCACAAGCTTTTTAATTGGATCAGGTCCCATGTATTTATTTTTGTTGCTGCTGTGATTGCTTTGGGGGTCTTCTTCATAAATTCTTTGCCTAGGCCAATGCCTATGAGAGTTTTGCAACATTTTCTTCTACAACTCTTATGGTTTTACATCTTAGGTTTAAGTCTGTTATCCATCTTGAGTTGATTTTTGTGAGAGGTGAGAGATGTGGATCTAGTTTCAGTCTTCTACATGTGACTATCCACAGATGTCATTTTTATCTTTGTTCCTCTATAGGTAAGGTGATTTTTTTCCCTCTTTTTTAAAGTTTTTAAAAAAATTTTTTGATTTGCTGAAGTTTGAATATATAGACCTAGGTTTGGCGGGAAGGTTTTGGCATTTATCCTTTTTAGTGTTCTCTGGGCTTCTTGGATCTGTGGTTTGGTGTCTGACGTTAATTTCGGGGAAATTCTCAGTCATTTTTGTTTCACATATTGCTTCTTTTCTTTCTCTTCTCTTTCTAATGTTCCCATTAGGTGTATGTTACACCTTTTGTAGTTGTCCCTATAGTCCTCAGTCTTTTGGTGGACCTGTGCCTGCCCCTGGACTGTGAATTTCACCAGTGCTTGACAGGATGACTAGAGACAGCTGGAGTTGGGTATTTTCCTTCTCCCATGTGAGAGGCTAGAGCTGGCTGGAGTTGGGTATTTCTCTTGCCCCAGGTCAGTTAGGGTTTGATAAAACCCTAGCAGGTTAGACTGTGGTAAAATAATTTCTCCTGAGGGCAAGCCTTGTTATAAAGAACAGAATGCTCTGGTGTACTTCCAAATAATTTCTTTTCCCCTGCCCGTGCCAGAAGCACAATGGAATTTTTCTCCCTTTCCCCCCAATGTTCACTGTGAGGACCTTGGTAGAGCTCCTGGAGCTAAAACTCAAAAAATTGTGGGAGACCTCCTATGACTGAGTCCCCCCAGAGTTTAACTCTCAGAGTTTTTCCACACTGAGTCTGCAGCAATTCATCAATTACAATTTAAGTTTTCCCACCCCAGTACTAGTTTCCAAGGTGGTTTCTGCTCATGAGTTTTTGCTTCAGTAAATTGTGATTCTCTGTATTCACCTGTCTCTCCAATTTTGGGGGCAGCAGTTTGCCCTGTGACCTCACTTCTTTGATGAATCTAAGAAGAGCTGTTGAATTTACCATTTGTTCAGCTTTTTATTTGTTGAGACATCAGCCATCATTCACATCATTGTCCCTGATATGTATGTCTTTATTATTTTGGCTGCTTTTAAGGTGTTCCCTTTCTGTTTATGTTTCATCAATTTGACTATCATGTGTTTTGGAGTGGTTTTCTCTGTATTCATCTTGCATGGGACTTGTTGAGCTTCTTGGACCCATGCATGGATGTTTTCATTAAAATTGGAAAGTTTCAGTCATTATTTCTTCAAGCATTTTTTTTTTCTGCCCAATTCCCTTTGTCCTCACCTTCTAGGATTCCAATTACATGTATGTTAGAAACTAGATATTAGTCCATGGTTATTGATAATCTATTAATTTTTCTATCTCTTTTCTCTCTTTCATTCAGTTTGAATAATTCTTATTGCTCTCTATTCCCATTCACTGATCTTTTCTTCTGTTGTGTCCAATTGCTTCTCTTAAGCATCCAAATATCTCAGATATTATATTTTCAGTTCTATATTTTCCACTTGGTTTTGTTTAGTGTTTGAATTATTCTCTTAAAATAATCCATTTCTTTACCTATTATAGTCACATTTTTCTATAAATTCCTTAACACATTTAGAATATTTGTTTTAAACTACTGATCTGGTAATTTAAATAACTGTGTCATCTTTGGGTTTGCTTCTATTGACAGTTGGTACATCCTAATGAGAAGTGTAATTTCTCCTGTGCCATTTTTAAAAATGCCAATTCTCCCAGGGTATAGCTTTTTCATTGGTTTGGAAGAAAATTTCAACATGATCTGAAATGTCAGTGAAGCCTCTTTTTTGGCCCAGGAGATGGAAGAAGGCAGAATCCCACTGGAGGGGGCCCAGAGATACTGGAGGTATTTGGGTGACTGTAGACATCTGGACAGCCCTGACTTTTAGGTGTGGGAGATTTTCTGGGTTCAGTTCTAAACCCAGATCTGTGTAGTTTTACTGGGTGATCCTATCCGTTCCCATGGCTTCACTTACCTTCTTTATACAGATGAATTCCAAATCTGTACTTATAGTCCAAACCTGTCTCCTGAGTTACAGATCCAAATATCCAGCTGTGCACATTTCCACTTGGAGGTCATAAAGTCACTTCCAACTAAGCATGTTGAAAACTTAACACACATACACGTGTTCTCTCTTTCTCTCTCTGTTTCCTGCTAGACTTTAAGATTTCATGGTAAAAATTCATAAAATATTTTATATAGCACTATATATAAAATTTTTTATATTTATTAAAAATATTTGAGTACTAACATTAGATTCCTAAGATATCATTTCTTGTTAAAGTGTGCACTTTAAAAATTGAACATCTTATATTTATATCATTTTTCATCAGAATTTTTTCAATATTTTAACTTTGAATATCTATTACTTATATAATTACAAATTTAAAAGGCATATTAAATGAGTTATGATCGGAGGGAAAATAAATGTTTTTAAGTGTGTAAAGGGATAGTATGCAGCAATTAATTCTACATCTCTTTGCCACTTCATCCAAAATCTAATAAAACTGTTCTGCTAACTTCAACGAGTTGTTGTGAAGGTCCCATGAGGAAATCTATGAGAAAGCCTTGGCAAACCCTATGAAAGTGAAGTATGAGCATCAGTAACATCTCTATTGCTAAAACCTGAAAGGACAACGTTCTTGTGTTGGAGTATATCCCAGGAAACCAAAGGGAGTGAGTCACATTCCTTAGCCTGTGATATGACACAGTAATACTCAACTGCCAATGCTACATCCATGGGGAAGACTGTCATGTGTGAAATTACTAAAGAAGGTAATTCTTTCTTTCTTTCTTTCAACAACCACTGTTCCATTAAATGGCAATCAAAAGAACAGGTGGCAATTTGAGGCTAAAGTTAGGGGTAGTTGGATCAGGCTATTAGAACAGCTAGGGGTCACTTGAAAAAAGAATTCTTAAAGGCCTTGTCCGGGATTCTTCTGTAATATCCGTGCTCTTCTCCTATTTTACATTTTTAATGAGTATGACAACAAAGACTTTGTGGTTGTCTCAAAACTGACCCTGAGAAATTGTCAGTCCTGCACCTGGGAAGTCTCTTAGCTGTCTCTCATTAGACAATCCAATGTGCATTGTCAGTGCCAAGGGACCAGACTCAGCTTGCATCCATGTCTCCAGAACTGGGCCCACAGTTGAACTTTATTTTTCCACAGGTCAATAAAGTAGTTGAAAGGGTGGAAAGAGCACAAAATCTGAAGTCAGAGAGACCTGTATTCAAATTCCAGCTCCAAAACCCACTAGCTGAGTAACCTTAGGTAATTCCTGCCTTTCTTTCCCTGGAAAAATGGAAATAATAGTACTTTCCTTGCACGGTTGCTATGATAATTAAAGAAGGAACTCTATTATCAGGTATATAGTTGGTGCTCTATAAATGCTAACTTTTCCCTCCTCTCCTTTCCTTTCAGCCTCTAGGGAAGTTATGGGAAAGAGTGGTAAAAACCATTGGCTACAGCCACAAGGATATTAGTAAAATAAAGGTCTGTGGAAGTGGATATTGTACATGTTTGTATGTGTATCACCTTCTCTCTCTCTTTTTTATTTTTTTACCATTAGTCCTAGTTTGATATGGAAAGAAAGAAGAAACTATGTTTCCCTGGTATGTTGGTCACTTTCAGCTAGTCTGTTTTGCAAAATTCCTCCAAGCAAACAACAGCATCTCGCCTCTACCTTTCTATAGGATACTTCAAGCTCTGAGGTATGCTTCCTGCAGGAAAAATTGCTTTCTGGAGGCATTCTCTAGAATGACATGGAAACACTGGTGGAAAAAACAATGAAGTTGACAAAGCCAAGGAGATAACAGTGTCTCGGGCTTTCCACATTCAGCCTCAAGGAAATGAGAGGCTATATGAGCGGAGATGAATTTGGAATATGAAAGCAAAGAAGTTCTGATATTTATACACACATAAGCTTTTTTTTTTTTTCAGTGGTTCACATGGAAATTCAAGAACAACACTGCTCTTCTGAAAGCTATTTCAGGATTCTACACATCTTGTTGACATTTGGGTACAAAGTTAAGGAGTGTTGTGCTGGTAAGATGGCTCTCTGGGGGAGAAAAGCCACCCCTATGTGCGGCACCTGCTGATTTCCATAGTGTAAATACCGCCACCATGGCCGATTACACGCTACCAACATGACATCACTGAGCAAGGAGCTGGAAAGAGCCATGAACAGTCAGCTCTCTCGAGCCAGTGCAAGCAGGCTCCAGTACACCGCTGCGCTTGAGGCTCATGTCGAGGGCTCATAGCTATTGGCAAATTCAATGCTTGTTGAAAATAGACATCATCGAGTTCTAGAATTCACTGCCTCTCGCTCTATGGCCTGCCTTTTGGTCATTGTTTCTCCAGCTTTTTGAAGTGGCTCAGGAAATCTCACCGCTGTGGACCCCAGACCCTTTGACCTAATGAAGATTGATGTCTTCGTTAGATTTTGGAAAGGAATGCTCGAACATTTTATTACCTGGTTGCGGGTGCCTCGTACTCTCTGTTCCCTTGCCCATCTAGCCCACCTCCTGTGACACATTCCTGAAAGTGCTCCAGGAAAAAAATGTTACAGCCTTGGCAGATCAACATTTTCGGATTGTGCAATGTCCTTCCTGAGAAACCCCGTTCCCCAAAGGCAGTCATTCTGAAACAGGAGTGAGAAATGGGGGTCCAGGCCAGGGCCCCCAGATGGCAGCATAAGAGGTCAGATGGTAGTGAACGGGGACAGAGTAAATCAATGGGAAATGGCATCCGTGTGTGTCTCACCAGTTGTATGGATTTAGGAAAACTGTCAAAAGGCTCATTGGAAAGAAGAATGGGATGAAAAGGGGAGTTACTTTTCCAAATACTCCACTTACATTTTAATTATTTTTTGCCCCTTACAAAGCAGCTTCACAAACATCTCATTTTATCTTCACAACAGAGTGATGAGACATAATAATACCAATATAGTAAATATAATAATATATTATAAATAACATTGATATAATATAATAAATATTAATATTTCCCTTTTACAGAGGAGGTCACTGAGACTCAGAGAAGACAAATGATGTGGTTAGGGTCACATAGGTGTTAGTGCTAGCGGAGGAACTTGAAGTCTGTTTGTCTGATGCCAGGCTAGAGCTCTATCTATACCAAACTGTGTTTATATGTGGTAGCTGAAGAATGTTTCCATCACCTCTGATTCTTTAATCACACATGCTAGGTGGAATCAAAACTGTCAGAACTTCTAAACAAGTCAGAAGTTTTCAGTGAGCTCCCGGGCGTCAGATATTCTCAAAGGTGTAGTTCAGTAACACCTCACTTATCCAGGGCTGGCAGGGAAGGAGATATTCTGCAAAAATAAAATGTCTATGTAATTGTTACCTCCAAATTAAAATTCCAAATTTCACATGACATCTTTTAAACTTATGTTGCACATCACCCTGTGTTCTTAAACATGGAACGCCAAACACAGCTTATTTAAACTTTTCTTGTTGACCTAGGGCATCATTGTAAATCTCCATTTTTTTTAGACTTTTCTTTAATTCACAACCCTCTGGGGCTCTACACTACAAAGTTCCCGACTGCTGTGCTTTTTGGAGTTTCTGTTCTGTATTTGCTTCTATGGGTGCACTTACTTTTAAGGGTCTCTGCCTCCTCTTCTATCGTGCTGATTCTAATCTGTTAAGAAGTAAAGAACCAGTCCAGATAACTATGTTGATTAGACTTGTTGATCAGGTAAGAGTAGATAGGTTTTAAATACAGGCTTGCATAACCTATCTGGGGTAAACATTTTTATTATCTTCTTTATTTTTAGGGGTGCGATAGAGGCTGTTGATGCACTTCTCAGATCTCTTTACCAGACCAGTTCTCTCCCCGCTTGGCTGCTGTGAGTGGCTGACCAAAGGCTTGTAGCTGCACCCTTCACTGCAGACTTGCCCTTGGCCTACAGGAGCTGCTACATCCAGAAATACTTGGGAAAAATTTATCATGACAGGAGGTGAGGAGAAGAAGGCAAGGATGGATGTGAAGAGCTTTTTCTGCCAGCCTAAGAAGTTTGTGTTTTATCTTGCAGGTAATTTGGATCCAAAGGAACCTTATGAACCTACGAAGATGGCCAAGGCCGTTTCAGTAGGAACATGCTTGCCATCCCTAGGGCAAATTGGAAAGTGAGAGGGGTGGGTGCCCATAGCCCATCAGTGCCCAGCTTGACAGGCAGATGCTTATGTCAGGTTTTTGTGTGTAGTGCACAAACTACACAACAGTATATAACAGCCCTAATGACCTGTGACATCATGGCCTACTTATGGTGCCTGTGACCCAATACATATCTCTTCTAAGAGGAAAATGAAGAATTCCTTAAGTTCTCACTCTTAGAAATTTGATTTGTAAAGGAACTTGAAGTTCTGCTGAGTGTTCTCTTTGTTAGAGGTGTGTCGCTACCTATATATGGCTTGATAGATCAAGAAACATTTAAGAGAATCTCTGTCCCCAGACACCATATGCTGTCACCATTGCCTGAGAAGCCACCATTGCAGACCCATCTCTTATGGTTCACCAAGCTCCCACCCAGCCTGGGAGATGAGATTTTCAGGTGGGTGGGGCAGGAGTAGAGAGGGGAGGAGCACGGAGGGGAAGAGGGGAATAGCGAGCTCACTGTGGCACCGTGGGGACATGAAAGTAGTGGGGAGGGAGAGGGGTGCTGAAAGAAAGGGAAGAGGCAAGAAATCAGAGCTAGAGGGAGAAAATAAATATACGTTTTTCTTTCACTCACAATATTGCAGTGGGCAGGCACTGTCTGCTCAAATTCACTTAAATAACACTTAGTACGAGGTATTTTGATTATTTTACTGTTATCGGGAAAATACATTTTCTTTTTTGTTCCCCTTTTATTTCAGAATATTAAGGGGGTACAACACTTCAGTGTTATATATTGCCTATGCACTGCCCAAGTCAGAGCTACAATCATGGACAACACCCATTTGGTGAGGGTTTTCCCATCCCCTCGACCCCCCTCCCACCTGCCTGTCCCCTGATGAATATTATTTCCATGTGTGACGTAAGTATTGATCAGTTAATACCAATTTGATGGTGACTACCAGTGGTGCTTGTTTATCCATTCTTGTGATACTTTGCTTAAAAGAATGGGCTCTAGCTCCATGCAGGATAATACCAGATGTGTTAATTCACCATTGTTTCTTATTGCTGGGTAATACTCCATGGTATACATATACTACATTTTATTAATCCGCTCATGTATTGATGGGCACTTGGGTTGTTTCCACATCCTTGCAATTGTGAATTGTGCTGCTATAAACATTTGAGTGCAGATGTCTTCATTATAGAATGTCTTTTTTTCCTTTGGGTAAATACCCAGTAGTGGGATTGCTGGATCAAATGGTAGTTCTACTTTTAATTCTTTGAGGTATCTCCATATTACTTTCCATAGAGGTTGTACTAATTTGCAGTCCCACCAGCAGTGTATGAGTGTTCCTATCTCTCTGCATCCCCACCAACATTTGTCGTTTAAGGACTTTTTGATATAAGCCAATCTCACTGGAGTTAAGTGATATCTCATTGTGGTTTTGATTTACAGTTCCCTGATGATTACAGAAGTTGAGCAATTTTTTATATGTTTGCTGGCCATTATTCTGTCTTTTGAAAAGTTTCTGTTCATGTCCTTTGCCCATTTTTTAATGGGGTTGTTTGATTTTTTCTTGTTGATTTTCCAAAGTTCTGTATAGATTCTGGTTATCAGCCCTTTATCAGATGTGTAGCATGCAAATATTTTCTCCCATTCTGTAGGTTGTCTGTTCACTCTGGTGATAGTTTCCTTGGCTGTGCAGAAGCTTTTTAATTTGATCAGTTCCCATTTATTTATTTTTGTTGCTGCTGTGATTGCTTTTGGGGGTCTTCTTCATAAATTCTTTGCCTAGGCCAATGTCCATAAGAGTTTTTCCAATGTTTTCTTCTAGAATTCTTATGGTTTCACATCTTAGGTTTAAGTCTGTTATCCATCTTGAGTTGATTTTTGTGAGAGGTTAGAGGTGTGGATCTAGTTTCAGTCTTCTACATGTGGCCATCCAGTTTTCCCAGCACCATTTATTGAATAGGGAATCTTCTCTCCAGTGTATGTTTTTGTCTGCTTTGTCAAAGATCAGATGACAGTATGAGGATGGTTTTATATTTGGGTTCTCAGTCCTGTTCCATTGGTCTATGTCTCTGTTCTTGTGCCAGTACCACACTGTTTTGGTTACTATAGCCTTGTAGAATAGTTTGAAGTCTGATAGATTGATGCCTCCCAATTTGTTCTTTTTGCTTAAGATTGCTTTGGCTAGACGGGGTCTTCTCTGGTTCCACACAAGGCATAGAATTATTTTTTCTAGATCAGCAAAAAATGATGTTGGCATTTTGATAGGGACTGCATTGATTCTGTAAATCACTTTAGTTAGCAAAGACATTTTAACAATATTGATTCTACCTATCCAAGAGCATGGTAGTGTTTTCCATCTGTTTACATCCTCTGCAATTTCTTTTCTCAGTGTAAAGACACAATACCTTTCACAATAGCATCAAAGAAAATTAAATATTTAGGAACATGTCTAACTAAGGAGGTGAAAGACCTATATAGAGAGAATTATGGGAAAATACATTTTCCCCATGTACAGACTAAGTAATTCCTTCCTTTGTTCATGTTTTCCCTAATAATAACAAAACAACAACAATAATAAACATTGTGTGAACAGTTACTATATGCCTGGCATTGTGCTAAGGGCTTTGCCTATATTTATCTCATTCAATTCTCCCCCGAACCTAGGATGGAGGTATTGTTATTAATCATTTATTATGGAAGAGGAAAGTGAAGCTTAGAGGGGTTACACAACTTGCTTAGAATTACACAGCTGGTGAGTGGCACATTCAGGTCAATCTGCTTTGCTCCAAAATCAACACTTGAACTAATATGCTTCGTGGCTTCCCCAGCCGTGGCTGTTTGCTCCATCCTCCATTTCAAATGCTTTTCATCTGCTTCAAGTTTCCCTCATTCACTTAACTTTTAATAATATTATTGAGCACCTTCCATGGTATTGTGCCCTGTCCTCTATGGAGCACACTGATTTCTACCTTCTTTAAACCCCTCTGAGCCTTTAAGGTAGAGAGTAGTTTTTGTTATAGATTTGTATTGTTCTCTAAATGTTTTCAGTGAATTTATTTTGTTTTCTCTCCCAAAAGATTTTCCAGCAATTGCCAGGTCAGGATCAAGTCTTCAAGGTCCCCACAGCACCCAACACCGTGCTGGGCTGAAGGCAGGAAGCCCCTGACTCTTAGCCCTGACATCAGTGAGATGAGCCCCCACCCAGTGGCTGCATTTTAAGGAAGAAGAAATGCATGTGTGGATCTGATAAGGTCTGGGTGATATCTGGAGAAGATGCCCTATTAGTGAAGATCAGCTATGTTTACCATTTAAATCCACAGAAGCAAGCCAAGATAACAGTCGGAGAGTCTGTGGACAGAAGTTCATGAAGATCATTGCTTGACAGGTCAGGGTAAAGGTCTCTTTCTTTCAAAATATGTGAAGGGGCAGGAAACTGTGTGTACCAGGTGTTTCATGTTCATGGCTGCCTGGGAAAGATAATTCTGTCTACTCGATAAGAACATTGTGCTCCACACATCAGGTTGTTTTTCCAACAGCTATTTTCTGCCTATAAAAATGAGCATTCCTGGCTCCCAACTTCTTTCCACAAATCCCCTGGGCCACAAACAATAACAAAAGGTATCTTATATTTACACGAAGCTGTCCTCAGAAAAGCTCAAGGACCCAAAAGAAGCTTGTTTTCATGTATAAGGAGTTCTTATATAATCCCCAAGGGGGAAAGGAGCAGAGGGTGACAATTGAGTTAGGAATGTTGCCATTCCCAGCTAACAAAACGGAAAAGTGAGGCCCCACAGCGACACACTGATGGTCATGACCTGGACAGGAAGTCCGTCTTCCCTACTCCCTGTCCAGGGTGCCACACACTAGGCAATACTGCCTTGTCAGAAATCCTGGAGGATTTGAAAACCTGGAGGAGATGACTGGAGGGGGAGGACTGGGAGAGAAAGCCAGCCACATGAGAAGGGATGCTGCAATCTCACTGCCTTAAGTGACTGTTGTTTTCACTGGTCAGGAATCTGCAACACCTAAAGTGAGCGTCCCTCTTGTTCTCTGTAGAATGGTCCTGGGGAGAATTTCAGTCACCCTCATTAGGAGTTACAGCTGAATCACAGTAGATTTCAGAAGCCTGGATGGTTTGAGAAAGAAGAGCCATCTGAGCAAAGGGCATTCTGTAAATATTTAGTGCACACTTGGATACAACTACGAGTAAGGCATAAGCCCTGCATTCAATAAGTGCATCATCTAGCAGGGGAAATAAACACGGGATAAAGGGATCTGTGAATACCAGATGAATACATTGAAAGGGCAGTTACTTTTGACTGAGTTTAAGTCAGGACTCCATGGGGCCCAGAGGTGAGCATTTCAGCTGGGGCTTGAAGGATAAGTGAGAACAT
This sequence comes from Daubentonia madagascariensis, assembly GCA_023783475.1. Taxonomy (NCBI): domain Eukaryota; kingdom Metazoa; phylum Chordata; class Mammalia; order Primates; family Daubentoniidae; genus Daubentonia; species Daubentonia madagascariensis. The sequence goes on from JAKFHU010000428.1 coordinate 12,056,764, forward strand.
TTTTTAAGAGGTATCTTCTACACTACATCAAGGTGGTGGCTCTGTATTAAAATCAGCTGGGGAGCTTTTAGAACACACCCCACCCCTAACTAATCTGATTAAATCTGTCTGAGGGTAGCCTGGGCATTGGTATTGTTGAAGAGCTCCCCAGGTGATTTTACTGAGCAACCAGGGTAGACAACCACAGAAAGACTGTGGGCTTTGTAATTAGTCCTGTTCTAGCATTCTGTGACCTTGGACAAGGCCCACTGGGGAGAAGTGTGAATCTTCACAACATCACTGTTTCTTCCTACTTCTGCCCACGCCTCTGAAGAAACTCTGCCATGAAAGAATCCCTCCTCTTTGACAAACTTTCCTTGACTGGAAGACCCTGTATCGGGAATCAGGAAAAACCTGGATTCCAACCCAGCTCTGCCACTGAGGTACTGCATGGGCTTGCTGTGATCCAGGGAGATAAAGTGGGACACCTAGAATTATTATATGCACGATACTGTGCTAGGTGCTCAACACATCTCTGAGCCTCAATTTCCCCATCCATTGATGTTTGTAGATCAGTATTTGTAGGTTGCTAAAAGTCCATGTAATAGGTCATAACCAGAATTATTTTTTAAAAAGATATATAGTAGAAAAATGTAGTGCACTGCATAGAATAAGGTTAAGTATTACAAAGTAAAATTTTGTTTCAGTTGTATATGTATGTGCGTACCGAGTCATGATGTAAAATGCATTTCATGTTGTGGATGACAAGTTTGAGAGAGCTCATTTGGGCAGCATATGTACTAAAACTGGAACTATACAGAGAAGATTCCATGGCTCCTGCACAAGGATGCACAGCTATCCTGCCTTATCTTCACAAACTCGTGAGGCATCTCATATTTTGTTTTATGTTACTTTTTTTTTTTACCACAGTAAGAAAAAATAATTTGAGAAACATGGGGTTATATGCTGTCTAAGAACCTCTTCCTTCTCCCATAGCCCACGACTACTCCAGCCTACTGTGAACTTGCCTTTCTGTGACCTTCTTTTAGTTAGTACCATGTAATTCAGGCCTATCGTTTATTTTTTTTAAGAAGGAGGCAGATTGGTGTAGTGGTTAAAAGCACCCTTTTGAATTAGCTAAGTCAGTGTTTGAATTTCTTCACTTATTAATTGAATGACCTAGAAAATGTACACAAGCTCCCCCAGCCTTAGGTTTTTTGCGTGGAGGATAGCACCCAGGCCACGTGATCATTGTAAGAGTAAACGAAATACTGTAGGCAACCCTCTTAGCACAAATCACCTTGTTCGTAGGAAGTGCTCAGTGGATGGTAGTAATTACCATCTGGCTTTCCACCCCACCCACATTATAAGGTACAATCTGTAATTTAGTGCCGGCCATATACAAAATCATAAATACCTTATGCTTATTTGGTTGGAAAAAAACACTGATTCCAGCCTCAGGCAGACCCTAATGTTGAAGAGCAGCCATTCTCTGTTGGCATGCTCTGTTGCTATACAGGTCTGGGGAAGAGAGTCAGGGCATCCTGCAGTGTTTTCTACCCGCACTTCCCCTTCAGCCTTTTCCTCTAGTGTGGCCAGCTAGACCTGGGAAGGCAAAGGCACAAGGAGGCGGATCCTACCTATAATTTGCTCCAAGAATCAAAACAACCATATTTCAATGTTATCAAAATCAACAGACAGGTGGACACTGAGGATCAGCTGTGTCACAACTGGGCGTCTGCCTGAAAAGGTTTCAGAAAGAAGCACACAACAAAGAAATGAAAAAGAGCTGGTGGGCAGAACATTGAGAAACTGGGGGTAAGAGTCAGACATTAGACCAGAAATAAAAGCTCTCATCAAACTATAAACAAATAAGCAACTCAGTAGCTCCTAACTGCCTCACAGATAGGCTGGGAACCAAGGCATCACCTTACAAACGATTCATTTCAGGAAATTCCCACTAATCAATTACTAGGGCTTCTGTGTAATAGTTTCCCCGGATTTCTAGGTGGTGATCGTGTGGGTTGGATCGTTGATGAGATAAGCAGCGATACCGGTGGCCTAATCCACTTACTCCAGGTGGCTACAAAGGAATTCGCAGCCCTTCGTGGAAGCCAGCCAGGTACTGCAGAGTGAAAAGAAACCCACTCATCACGGCACAGCCTCACACCAGCCCAGTCTCCCTGCGGCGTGCAGCTATGCCGAGAAGACGCTGATGGAGAAGGGAATAATGACCCATAAATAGATATATGGGAAAAGGTGGGGGGGGATGCGGAGGGTGGAGGGAGCCTCACAAAATTGCACAGGCAAAATGGGCCTTAAAATGCTAAAAGTACAAAATTACAAGAACATACAAATAGTGTTACAGAGAGTAGGAATGTTGAAAGTGGCACTAGCAGCTAGTGTGTTTGTGTGTGTGCACACGCGCTTCTGGAAGAAAAGTTGGTTTGAAATTGTATGGCGAAAAAGAAAATGTAGGTGAGTAATGTAGCCCCACCTAGAAATATGTTGCTGGCACAATTGTTTTTCAGGAAAGAAAAGGCAAGGTTGCCTGGAAATAGCTGCATCTAATCAGCCCCCATCCCCAGCAATCAACTGAAGTCCAGGAAATTCTATATATAACCAGAAGAATAGACACCTTGGAGCATTTTGCCACAGTTAAGATTAGCGGAAACAGACCGACACCCCCCCCCCCCTCCCCCGCCACCCATGCTAGTAACAAAAAAGAACTAAAGGTGAAGAAACTGTGGCGGGTCCCTCTGCCTCCCTTCTGAAAAGGCGATGGCCACACGGGTGAGAGGGATGGAACTAGGACACAGACAATTGCCTTGGCTGCACTGAGAGTCCTTTGTTCTGAGACCACCCTATTCAACAGCAGCACAGATCAACCTAGTTCTCCAAGGAAAATAATGAATACAAAAGGGCTAGGGTTCAGCATACCCTCCTGCTCCACCCTAACAATCCTTAAAAATGTTTGTTAACATAGAAAATGGTTTATGATTAGCATTTTTGGGATCTTGTTTAAAAAATCCTTTCCTTAAAGGTCATGAAGATATTCTCCTATATTTTTTTCCTGTTAACCTTTCCCTTTCATAAAGAATTCTTCCTTCTCCATGGAATTGAAAGACACAAAAAAAGAACAAACCAAGAAGGAGGAGATTAATCAATTTCACCTTATTAAAATGAAGAACTTTTGTTTACCACAAATACTATAAAGAGAGTAAAAAGATCAGCCACAAACTGGGAGAAAATCTTTACACAACGCATAACTGACAAAGGACTAGGATCCAGAATATATAAAGAATGCCTATAATCCATTTAAAAATGTCCTAAGAAACATAAGAAACATAAGAAAATTCACAAAAGAAATATAAATGACTATTCAGCATATTAAGAGGCCCTCAACTTCATTAGTAATTAGAGAAATGAAAATTAGAATTATAAATATATATCATTTTATACCCATAAATGGACAAAAAGATTATGAAGTCTGATAATACTGACTTGAGTATTGATGAGGATGTAGAATCTTATATACTGCTGTTGGGACTGTAAATTAGTGTTATTTCTTTGGAAAACAACTTGGCATTATCTAGCACAGGTAAAGATGACATTTCTCTGACTCAGCAATTCCACTCCTAGGTGTAGACCCTAGAGAAACTCCTGCACATGTGGACCAAGAGATATGTGTAAGACTGTTAATTGAAGCACTATTCATATTAGCAAACGCACAAGCAAAGCTAAGAAGATATTGTAAGGGAATACCTACATTGTAGTCAACTATTTTTAAAAAGCAAGGGTACAATAAACATAAAATTCAGGATGGTGGTATTGTCTAAGGGGAAGGTAGGACGATGGGAATTGGGGAAGAGGACACAGCTAGCTTCAATTGTGTGGTTAATTTGGGGATTCTTCAGTTGACTTGTGGGTCAGGGTGAGTTCATATATATTGCACATATTCTGTTGTAGGCACAGAATATTACAGAATATATTATTTTTAATTTGTAAAATAAATGAGTGAACAAAACTAAAATCTCTATGTGCCCAGTGACAAGGAAAACAAGAGATCTTTGTTAAACATTGGTTCCACTAAAATAGGAGAGAAATGTTGAAGAAGTGATGAATTACTTTCTGTGGGGGAGGGTCTGCATAACGTGTGTGTCTCCTGAAGTCTTCCGAGGACATGGGCAGCTAGCCTACAATGGCCTATGCCCAGGGTTATACCTATAAAGCCTGGGTTGGCAAATGTCCTGGATGGGCAGGTGGTGATCGGTTATGGAAAATGCATGCCACTTAGCACATGAATATTGTATGTAGTGATGTGGTGAGATGTATCTTGGATGATTTTTCATAAAGAAAACTGAGGGCTCTTCTAGGGCAAGGCCTTTTGGTATAATATCAAGGATACCCTACTTTCTACCTTGATTGCTTAAACTTGGCATTGAACAGATGCTGTTTTTTCAATACTTTGAATTTTGAATTGTTATTCAAAAGATCCAATGCTTGAAGTCCTGGCATTTTTAGAATTTGTAATCCTAGCACCACTCATACAGCTACAACCCCTTTTTAAATTGCTTTTTATGTCTTTAATATGTTTGAGTTTTACCCACCCTCCCAAAAGGATAATATGGTTAACCAGATGGCAGGACTTTGAAGGCAGGAGCCTTCTTTTATTTATCCCTGTATGCCTAAAACTTGGGGAAATAAGTGCTTTGTAGGTTTTTAAAACCTCTTATTTTGAAATTATTATAAATTCACAGGAAGTTGCATACATTGTACAAAAAGATTCCATGTACACTTCACTCAGTTTCTCCCAATGATTATAGCTTATATAACTACACAGCAATATCAAAACCAGGAAACTGGCATTGGTACAATGCATGTGCATAGTTCTATGCCATTTCATCATGTGTGTGGATTCATGAAACCATTACTGAAGTCAAGATACAGAGCTGTTCCATCACCACAAATCTCTCCCTTTAGGCTATCCCTTTATAGTCATACACAGCCCTCTCCCCCATCATCCCTAAACCCTAGCAGCCACTAATCTGCTTTCTATCTTCATAATTTTGTCATTTTGAGAATGTTGTATAAATGGAATCATATGGTATGTGACCTTTCAAGCATAGAGTTGGGTCATGTTTTTTGTTATAATTTTTTTTAATCCATTCTGCCAACCTCTGCCTTTTATGTGGTGCATTCAGACCATTTACATTTAATATAATTATTGATATATTAGGGCTGAAATATGTCATTTTCTTTTATGTTTTCAGTCTATTTTCTCTCTTTTGTTCAGATTGGGTAGTTTCTATTGTTCTATCTTCATGTTCATTGATTCTTCCTCTGTCCTCTCCATTCTACTGTTGAGCATATCCAATGAGTATGTCATTTAAGTTATTGTGTTTTTCAGTTCTAAAAATTTCTATTTGGTTCTTCTTTATATCTTCTATTTATTTGCTGAGACTTTCTATTTTTTATTTGTTTCAAGTATGTTTGTAATCGCTTGTTGAAGCATTTTTATGATAGTTGTTTTAAAATCCTTGTCAGATAAAGTCAACATTTATGTCATTTCTATGTTGATATCTGTTAATTGTCTTTTTTCATTCAAGTTGAGATTTTCCTGGTTTTTAGTATAATAAGTAGTTTTTAAATTGTATGTTGGATATTTTGTATATTATAAGACTCTGGATCTTATTTAAATCTTCTATTTTAGTAGGGCTTCTCTGACAGTGTGCTGGTGGGGGAAAGAAGGCACTATCTTATTGCTGTCAGGTGGGTAGAAGACTGAATTTCCCACTTGGCTTCTGTGGACACTGAGGGTTATGGTGCCTATTGCTGTTGGGTGGTGTAGGAGTTCAGGCTTCTTACTAGGTCTTTATTGGCACAATTGGCTGGGATGGGGATGGGCACCTTGCTACTGCTTCCCATGTGACCTCACTGACACTGTGGAAAACAACTCACTATTGCTGGGTAGTGGTGAAAGTTCTGAATCTGTACTAGGTCCCCTCCAACACCATCCTAGCAGGTAATGACAGGGGTGCCTCATTACCACTAAGTAGGGGTAGAAGTCTAGGCTCCCCATGGGGTCTACAGCTACACTGGTGGGTGGGGCATGCATGCAATTACTGAGAGGGAATGAAAGTCTAAGAACCCCACTTGCCCTTCTCTGATACCACCTTGGCAGGAGTTTAGAGTGCCTCCTTATAGTTGAGTGAGGGTGAAAGCCTATGCTTCCTACTCGGTCTTTGCTAAGGGGGTTGGGGCCACATTTTTTTCATAGTGTTTGGCTAGGGAGAGGAAATTATTTTCTAAAATTTTTCTGTTTCACTAGGCTGTCCCTTTCCTGGTCGTCTGTAGAGAGAGCAGATTTTGAGGGAACTACTTTTATCTGCACCTATTGGCATTGCTTGGTTATCAGCTTCTCCAGAACCTAGTCTGGGATATATGAGGAAAAAGAAAACTCAGGGAACTCACTACTTTGTCATTCTTTGGATTGTGATGTCCCTAGATGGTCTGCCTTCTTCTTTCTACTGTTTAGAGTCTTCTTATGTTTGTTTTATCTGTAATGTCCAGGGGTTTTAACTATACTTAGTGGGAGCAATGGGGAAAGTGTGTCTATTCCATCTTGTCCTGGAACCAAAAATGGCTTATAGGTTTTAATTCAATGTATTGGTAAATAAGTTAATTACCCTCTGCCTTTCTTCTTTTTTCTCTATTTCCTCTACTGTTCCTAAAATGGGAATGAGCAGACAGTAAATACTAGAATAGCTTGGAGAAGCAGAAAGTCATCTTTTTAGATATGGTAAAGAAATTAATAGAACATAACTTTTTCCATCCAGAGATTAAAATAGCCTTTCTTCCTTCTTTCCTTCCTTCCTCCCTCCCTCCCTCTCTCTCTCTTTCTTCCTTCCTTCCTTCCTTCCTTCCTTCCTGCCTGCCTGCCTGCCTGCCACCCTTCTACAAAGAAAGAATCAACGGAAGTCGGGCCTCTGTGAGAAGTCCCCTGCTTCCCTATATGAAACTGACACACTTTAGAAACAGTCTAGGTACTTGTTATAGTCACTGTGGATACAGCGCTAAGCACAACTTGATGTTTTGATTTTTGGCAATAATGCAATGTGGTGGGGTCTTCATTTATCATAACAGATACTCAATGGGCTTTTTCAATCTAGAAACATGTTCCTCTGGTTCTAGGAAATTTCCTTGTTTTATTTCTTTCATAATTTTTTTCATCCATTTTCTGTGTTTGTTGTTTTGGAACTTATGTTTGTAGGATATTGGACCTCCTCCTTTGAGTCTCTAATCTTATCTTTTTGATTCTCTTTGGTTCTCTAATCTTTTCTTATCTTCCCTCACATTTTATAACTTTATGTCTTTTGAAAATTTTTCTTAATTTTATTTTTCAGACATTTTATTAAATTTTTAATTCTGCTGTTCTACTTTTAATTTTCAAGATCTCTTTCCTGTCTTGTACTGTCTTTGTCTGGTTTTGGTATCAAGGTTATAATGGCCTCATGAAATGAGGTTGGTGGCTTTTCTTTTTATTCCTATTCTCCGAAAGAGTTGTGTAAGGTTGGAATTATAGGTTAAGTATCCTTAATCTAAAAATTTGAAATCTGAGATGCTCTAAAATCTTGAGTGCCAACATGACACTTAAAGGAAATGTTCATTGGAGTATTTCAGATTTCTGATTTTCAGATTTGGTATGCTCAACCAAAATAATGCAAACATTACCAAATATTAAAAATGTGAAATCCAAAACACTTTCCAAGCATTTCAGATAAGGGATGAAATCTACTCTCTGAATGTCTGGTAGAACTCACAGGTAAAATTCAAGGATTTATTTTTACTTTATGAAAATATTTAAAGTTATTGATTTTATTTCTTTAGTAAATGTAGGATTATTCAGATTTTTCTATGTCTTCCTGAATTGATTTTTGTCACTTTTTTCCCTGAAATTTTTTCATGTATCTAAGTTTTCAAATTTACTTATTATTAATATTCACTAGCCATCTTGTCACTCGTCTGCATTGATAATTATGTTCAGTTAATTATTCCAAACATTATTTATTCATTCTTTTTCTTTTTTTCTCAATCTTAGCATAGATTTGTTGCTTTACTAGTCTTTTCAAAGAACCAACTTTTGCTTTGATGATATTTTTTATCTGCTTATTATTTCATTAACTTTAGCTTTTCTATTTATTACTTTCTTTAAATTTTGTATATTTTCTGTTGTTCTGTTACTAAATTCTTAAGTTGTATTTTAGCTTGATAACTTTTAGTCTTCCTTTTTATAGAAAAAGCATTTGTTTCCAAATTTACCTCTAAGTATTGCTTTAGCTGCATCACATATTTTTATTCTTTCCATTCAAAGAATTTAAATTTTTTAATGATTTCTTCTTTGACTAAAGTTATTAAGAAGCATGTGTTTAACAAAATTTTTTAAAAAGGGATTTGGTTGTTTTTGTTATTGATTTCTGACATAATTGCATTCTAGTCAGATAACTGGTTTGTATGAATTCTGATTTCCTTAAAAGTTTTTGAGACTTATTTTATGGCCTTACACATGGGCAATTTTCATATATGTTCTGTGTATATTTGAAAAAATGCCAATAACCAAATTTTAGATGCATTGTTCTATATATGTCCATTAGATCAAGTCTATTAATTTTACTGGTCAAGTTCATATTCTTACTGGCTCTTTTGTCTACCTGATCTCTCAGTTACCAAGGGAATATATCAAAATCTCTAACTACGATGGTAAATTTATCAATTTTATATTTGTTATACCTTGTTAGCAACTTTAATTTTTAGAAAATTATGTAGTGATTCTTTGCCTTTAACAATGTTTTGTTACTTTAAGTTGATTTTGTCTGATGTCAATTTAGCTTTTATTTAGTATTTGCATGATAATATTCTTTCATCCATTTAGTCTCAATCTATTTGTGTCCCTAGATTTTAGTTGGCTCTTTTATAAATAACATATAGGTGAATTTGTTTCTTTATCCAGTCTGACAGTCTTTAGCTTTTAATTGGAGAGTTTATGCACTTACATTTATTGTGATTACTGATATATTTGGATCTATTTGACTGTTTATGCTGTGTTTTTTATTTGTCTTTTTATTCTATTTGCCTTTTATATGTTTTTTTCTCTTCTTTAGTACTTTCTTTTGAATTGAGGTTTTTTCCCTCATTTTATTTTTGCCCTCAACTAATGGTAAGTTATATCTTTATCTTTACTTTTAAATGATTCCCTAGAAATTTTAGAATGCATTTTAATTTAGGAAAGGCTAGAGTTAATTCTTTTATTTATTCTTTTCCCAAATAATATAAACAACTTAAAATGCCTTTAATTCAGTTCACTCCACCCCAACTTATGAGTATTTGCCAGTATTATCCAGTATTGTAGTTCTTTTAATTTTTAACCCCTCAAATTATAATGTTGTTTTAGGTTCATCCACTTATTTAACATTTTGTTAGCTCATCATTTCTTCTTGTATCTCAGACTTCTCTGGAGCTCATTATCCTTCTTTCTGGAGTACATCTTTTAGGCATTCCTTTAAAAAGGGTCTCTCAATTTTTATTTTCTGAAAATATCTTTATTTTACTCTTGTTTTTGAAAGGCCATTTCTGTGGTGGTATCATTCTAGGGTGATGGTTATTCCTCTCTACTTTAAAAAATTCCCCATTATATTCTGATTTTTATTTTGGCTAGCGAGAATAGCCACTAATTTCTCAACAGAGAAATTAGATCAATTGAATTTATTACTATGTCAGTAATCTATCTTTTTTTTTCCTGGCTGCTTCAAAGATTTTCTTTCTTTTCTTTTTCTTTTTTCTTTTAAAAAATTCTATTCCCTTCCCTTTCTTTCCTCCCTCCTTCCCTCCCTTCTTTCCTTCCTTCCTTCTTTCCCTCCTTCCTTCCCTTCTTTTGGTGTTCTGCAGTATCATTACAATGTATCTAGTCTTGGATTTCTTTTTATTTATTCTGTTTGGTATTTATTTGGTTTCCTATATCTGAGGATTTCTGTCTTTTGTAAATTTGAGAAAATCCTTAATCAACATCTCTGAATATTGCCTTCTGCATTTTCTCTATTGTCTCTTTCTTGTACTTCGATTATTAGTAGGTAGATGTTAGATCTCTTAATTATAGTTCCCATGTCTTTTTTCCCCCCAAATGTATATGTTCATTAAGGATTGATAGCTTAATACTTGCAGGTTTCTGTTAGTTTTATAAATATGTATGTTCAAAATATTTTGATTGACAGCATTTTGGTCATAAGGCCAGCATATGTTACTGTGAATCCAGTTCAAGTCCAGATCAGTAATGATTTGATTATCAAGCTTGTGATCTTTTCTGGAATTGAAACATCACACGGGGAAGAGACTTGTCTGGTACAGTTGCTTATAATTGCACTTTCCTCTCAATTGCTCAAGTCCTTATATCAGGAGCTCTAATCCAATTTTCTCAGACCCCATCTCCCTACTGGCCAACAAAGGTTCCATGCTGGGTCTTGCAAAATTAAGCTATAAGCTTTTCTTCCACCAAAGGTTTGAATCTAAGCACAGATGTCAGAGTTAATCTAGTCACCCCAGGCCCTCTTAAACCCATAGAAAAGTAGATTTGACTTGCTGCTTTTTTAATGGTGTGGAATTTTCCTTTACTCAGCAACTTTCCTCACGTTGTTGGTTATACCTAACTGGGTTTATCTTTGTCTGAACCAACATGATGGGCAGATCTTTTGGCAAGTGGACTGTATTTATTTCTAGGGCTTAAAATGTGGGTCATAGACATCTTGAGAGACTAAATATCTACTTGGAATCCTTATCCCACTACAGCTGTTTGTTCTGAAAACAAAACTGTCATCATTGACCCTGGAAAACAGAACCTGGAGTTTTAAGGATGTTGTAGCAGTTACACGATATTATAGCTAAACAATATGCCCAGTGGTGTTAATTGGGGTCAACTTCCAACATGCTTTTGAGGTCTGTGATTGCTACCACTAACCTAAGTCTCTTAAAGGCTTTATACTTATCAATAGTTCAAGAAAATCCCCTGTCTTCTAGATAAGTCACTTACTATCATAGTTGAACATCTAATTTGAGGTTTGGTTTCCTAACTAAGATTTGGCTTTCAAAGCAATCTCTATATCTTGTATCCCTGATTCTTGGCAGTACAGTTTGGATAAGACAGAAATATTTGTTTCAAATCCTGACTGTAACAATTTTTTTTGTTTGTTTTTTGTTTTCTAAAATTTTATTACTTAATTGCGTGATCTTGGGCAAGTTATGCAAACTCCATTAATTTCTTCATCTGCAAAATTGGGACAGTAATGCTCATCTCAAACGTTTGTTGTGAGGACTAAGTGAAATAATGTATGTAAAATACCTAGTATAGTGCATGACTTACAGTTGGTTCTCAATAGATAGTAATTTTTCTGGTGACCTTACTGACAAGATCATGTCCTCAGTTCTACCAAGAATGGGTTGCTGACTTACTGCCAAGAAAATATAGACTATAGATTTAGGTTCAAAATTGTTTGGAGAGCAAGAACCACCAGCCAAATTGGGATTGGCAGACTGATTTCCTACATTTGTCTTGGCCCACTCTTTGGCAAACATGTTGCAATATTGCAGTAAATGTGAAGCAAAGGGGAAGATTGGCAGAAGACGAGGCAGGTTGGATTACACAATTGTTTTGCAGCCCTGGTCATCTCTGGTGCCACAGCCTGATTCCGTAATACCCAGTTGTCTATCAGGTCTCTGCTGCCTGCAGTTCCTCTTTGCTTCTCCCTCTATGATTTACGAGGTCACTTTGTCCTGTGTGCTAGAAGATGGTCACTTTGTCTGGTGTCCTAAAGTTCCAAGAAGAGCTGTGTTCGGTGTCATGGTGGTGACAGAGACATGCTGAAAAGTGATCATAAAAACAGACCAGCTATGTTAGTGTGCCAGATGTTGTACTAGGAGCCTGAGCAACAACAGCTCATGAGACAGTCTCTATCCTTAAGGAGCCCACCACAACCTGGTGGGTAAGACGGATAAGTACACAGGCAATGCCACTGCAGAGCAGTGGGTGACCCTCCTGGGAGGTCAGAGAAAGGGACACCAGTGCTGAGAAGTAAAGACCTATATAAGAGGTTATCCAAAAAGAGCAGACATGTGTGTGCACGCATGTACACACCTCTGTGAGTTTAGTGGGGAGTGGGGTGGGAGCAGGAGGGTTAGGAAGAGACAAGAGGAGGTGTGTTTGGAAATTGCACCTGGTGTGAAGATACACTTGTACAGTGCTGGGAGGTGAGAACAAGCTGGGGATAGTTGAGGAACTGTTTGCCCACTGCTATTGGAGCCTCTCTGGTGCCGTGTGTAGAGGATGTTCTGGTGACCTGCACAGGAATGAGGAGTCTAGTGCTGTGTAGATCCTACTGTTGAGCCAAATCCTTTTTCACTGCATTTCTTTAGTATTCCTTTCTTCTTGTCTCTCGTCGCCTTCCTCTTCCATCACCTTCCAAATTTTTTTTTTATTTTTTTGCACCCCTGTGCTTTGTTGAGGGGCTTTGCTGCCATGAGGGAAATCTCAGGGAACAAACCCACAGAGATCAGATCTGGGGTGCGGCCCTAGACTTTCCTTACTCAGAGCACCTGTTCGCCAGGCACGGACACTCACTGAGCTCCACCTATGTTGAGTCCCACTTTTGACATTGGCCCCGACCCCTGAGGGCCTCTTTGCTGCCTTACCTCTAAGGGAAGGTTTTTCTTTCAGCTCCCGTGTTCAGAAAAGGAACTGTAGTGCTGCTTCCTACATCCCAGTTCTGTCTCTCAACTCCTGACTGACACTGTTTCATAGTCACCCAAATCCAGACTGGGAAAAGCGTCTCCATCCCTGAAACACTAGTCAGTCTCTCTCCCCCTCGCAACCCCCTGTCCCTGTCTCCTCTCTCTACCTCCTCCTTCCCCACCCCCAACTACCCCACATAAAAAATCTCTTGGCTGTCTCTCTCTTCAACTTTCAAAACTTTCACAGTGACCATTCCCCCGTGTTCCAGTCCCTCAGTCTTTTCTGTGCAAGACCAAATTCATATGCTTTTCTAGAAGTGTAACTAATATTTATTGAGAACATAATATGTGCTAGATGTTCTACATATATGAACTCATGTAGTCCTTGAAAAAATCATGTGAGGTAGATGTTCTTATCTGTATTTTTTTTAAATGAGAATATTGAAGTTCAAAGGTATAAAGTAATTTGCCCGAGATCACCAGCCAGTAACTTTAGCAGAGCTAAAATTCAAATCAGGTCTGAATCAAAAGCCCGTGAGTTTTGTTTTGTATTTTATAAATATTTTTGATTATGAAATGTTTATGTAGAAAATGCAAATAGTGCAGAAAAACAAAGATGCACCCTCCTATATAGTCTTACATCCTAACGTACTATTATTACTTACAGTTTCTGTTCTGTCTTTATCTTATGCAGTTTTAAACACATAGTTATAAAATCGGCACATATACAGTATGTATATATGATATATATACACACACACAATTTTCAATACTATTTTTACTTAGCATTGTATCATAAATATTTTTCTTATCACTAAATTGTTTTCAAAAATGAGATTTTTAATGACATAATAGTCTATCTTATTATGTGCTATATTATATTTGCCCACTTTTCTATTGTTACTATTTTATTTTTTTCTTTCTTAAAACTACATAAATAATGCTGAGATAATAATACTTGTAAAAAAAGTTCTGGAGCACCTATCTTATTATTTTTTAAAGGATCAGAAATAAAAATTTTAGGTGTATAATGCTTTCAAGATTCTGGACACATATCAACAAATTAAATTCAAGGAAAATTATACCTATTCACAGTCTTATCAGAAGTATATAAAATCATTTCACTGAACTTCTAACAAGTTCTTAAAAATATTTGTCAGTTATTTTTTTATAACAATTACATCACTGTTTAGATTTATAATTCTTGAATTCCTGTTGAACGGAATAGTTTTCAAATGTTTACTGATCATTTATATTTCTTCTTAGTTTCCTTCTCTTTAGATCAAGGGTTGGCGAACTACAGCCCCTGGGCCAAATCTGGCTGGCAATCTGTTTTTGTAAATAAAATTTTATGGGAGTACAACCATACCTTTTCATTTGTGTATTGCCTATGGCTGCTTTCTTACTTTTCTGCAGAGTTGGGTAGTCATGACAGAAACTGTGTGGTTGTAAAGCCTAAAATATTGATTATCTGGACCTTTACAGAAATGTTTGCCCATTCCTGCTCTAGAGAATAGACACCTATATTTATCAATCTCCTATTCTTTTTATTTTGGGTTTTCAATACTTTTCCCGTGTGTCTGAACTTGACTTCTTTTCACTGTACTTACTCTTCGTAGAGACATGTCTGGACTTGGTATTTGCCAACAGGATGCAGGGATTTCCCTCAGTTGCCCTGGGTAACCACTAGCCTGCGTGTTGAATCCCTTCTCAGGTCTACAGAAAAATGATTGTACATTTTGCTGCCTAATTTCCAGTGTCCATCTGGTGTTCATGTAGTGTGGCTCTGGGTTCCAAGAGAGGATTTTCTATCTTCATCCATATTTTGTTTCTCTGATACAAATCATTAGTGAAATCATTGTTATTTCTATTACTTTTGAAAGGCAATATAACTTTTAAAAGCATGGATTCTGGAATCAGATTGTCTGGTTTAAGTATTAGGTCTGCCACTTACTAGCAGTATGAATTTGGATAAATTATGTTTTCCTTGTGACAGTTTTTCATCATTCATAAAATCACGGGGATTATGCTGTGACCTTCCTCACAAGAGTTGTAGAAGAGACAGTGCTCGCTTGACATTCATGAACTCCCCAACATTTCCCAGCCTTCATTGCCGTGTTTGGGGCCATTTGACTAGTTCTACACAATGGACTGGCAGTAGAAGTATCATGCATCATTCCAAGGCTGAGGCAGTTGAGAGCTGATTTGCCTTCTACCACAGTGCCCTTGAATTGATAGGGCTAGGTGTCTGGTTGAAGAAGCCAGAGATAGGGTGACTCCCGGTTTCTGACTTGGGTCACTGTGAGTGCTGGTGTTGTTTATTCATCAGAATTCAGCCCACAGGAGGAAGAGAAGATTTTTGGAGAAGATAATTTCTTTACTGGATGTGTTGTGTTTGAGATATCTTTGGGACATTCTGTTGAGATGTCTGTAAGACATTTGTATATACAGGCCCAGAGCTCCGGGGGGGGGGGGTAGACAGAGTAGAGTAGAATAGAGAAGGATCTCGTAATCCTCAGCTTTGAACAAAAAGCTGGGAGATGGCAGTGCTGTAGGGAGAGCCCTGAGGTGCATGCAGAAGCAGCTGGGCCAGCCTGAGGGATGGCAGCAAGGTCACTAAGGGATGGGACTAGTCTGCTGTGCAGCATGACACCAAGGGATTCCCCAAGACTCTAATGGGGAGAGAATCTTGAGTGGGGAGGGAGTAGGGTTCCTGCAGTTCAACTGTGGAGCTTTGGACGCTGACACATTAATGTGATCTCATTGGCACCCACATGCAGAATGGTTTACCCACGCATCCTTCAGACATTATCTTATTATTCAGGAACAGAAGGCTCATACTTCCCTCTTCAAAGCATTACCTTGGTCCTCTTCCTCTTTCATCTACACAGAGATAATTGCCCCAAATGGAGGCAGCATGTTGTGGAAACAGCAGGGACTCCAGACACTTTTAATTCTGGATTTAAATGCTGGGTAGAAACTTACTAGCTATGTAAACTTGGCTTGTCTGAGCCTCAGTTTCCCTTTTTGTAACCTCATGTGTTGTTGAGATGATTAAATAAGGTAATATAAAAACATTTGATGCAGCTGGTTTTCCTTCTTTCATTATTTTAATTGATTAGTACTTTTTTTGCTTTAATGTAAGCATCTCACCCACAGACTCCCCCCACCCCCCAGAAGAGTGCTTTCATACCCCTTCTGGCAAGGGTTCTAGCACCTTTCATTGAGGTAAAAGAACCTGACCCTCATTTTAATGAGTGCGGTTTTAGTTTCCTTTCAGGTATGTATCTGATAGGCTCCAATTAACTAAATACGTTCCTCTTTCACTTTGATAAAGTTTCAGAAAACCATTGTTCCACAAAATGGATGGGTTCTTCTCCTTTTTCTGTGCCCTCGCAAACTGCAGTCGAATCCTCTGATAGTTCAGTCTTGTCTGACACAACTTTGTTTCTCTGAGCACCGTGGATGAAGGTCACTGCTGTTTCTGCTTCTCCTTCTGCCCATGCAGGTCTCATATACCTCGTTCATCTCGGAGGTTTGTGATCTCAAATTCCTGTTTTACTCACCCACTGTAGACAGTGCTTGAACTTCATATCCCATCAATAGCACCTGGCCTGGGGAATCATGTGGATCCCACTCACTTTCTGTAAATGGTGTGGCCATTTTACTGGAATGTTCAAATGCCTGATAAAGGCTCTGTCCATCAAAACACTTGTGATTATAATGTGGTTGTGGCCTCAATAGGAAAAGGAGTCTTCCAAACTATGCAAGATGGATTTTAGCATTTCCTATAATCTTCCATCCAGCTTCTCCAGGCCAGATTCTTTTTTATTTTTTTATTTTTTGAGACAGAGTCTCACCCTGTCACCTGGGCCAGAGTGCAGTGGTATCATCATAGTTCACTGCAACCTCAAATTCCTGGGCTCAAGGGATCCTCCTGCCTCAGCCTCCCAAGTAGCTGGGACTACAGGTGCGCACACCCAGCTAATTTTTCTATTTTTGGTAGAGGTGGGGTCTCACTCTTGTTCAGGCTGGTCTCAGACTCCTGAGCTCAAGCAATCCTCCTGCCTTGGCCTCCCAGAGTGCTAGGATTACAGGCGTGAGCCACCGCACCTGGTGCAGGCCAGATTCTTAAACACTGCGGGTCCTTCCCTTCTTCATTATTAGCCTAGGACCAAGGGCATTGAGTACATTTGGGAAAGCTGACCCATAATTCCTTACCTTGGACTCCCAAGATACCTGAAAGGTGAAGCTTATGTATTGGAGTATTCTCAAAGCAATATGAAAGGACCATTCTCTCTTGGACAGCCTTGTTGGTTTTCCAGGAAAATAAGCCATTGCCACAACATTTGTCATTCATGTCATCATCTGACATTTCTTTGTTCCTTTCAAGAGTTAAATATTCAGGATTTTATATCCTAAAGTGGCTCATATCAGACTATGAAGAGCATTTTGTTTCATCTAATGACCCTCAGAAAAATGACCCAAGATACTACCCTTAAATGCTCATATGCACTTTTCTTATGCATCCTGCTGTTCTAAATACTTTAAAATTAGCAACTGGTGAAAGATTACTTTTCAACTTCTGTGAACAGTACCTTAGTTTACCGAAAGGCTTCTTTACATAATCATGGCTTCTTTTTATCTCTAGAGTTGACCTTCTGTTTTCTGAAGTTACTTTAAGGATCATCTTTCAGAAGGAAAACAAGCCTGGCATATAAACCACTTCAGCACCTGTTTATCCAGAGTTAAGGGTGAGGACACTATTAGGCATGAAAAAACAATTAATTTCATGGGTATTAAGCTGTAGTTCCAGGATTCACCTTCAAGGACTGAGTGTCTTAGGCTGCTGTAGAACAAGAGGTCATTGATGACAATGCCCCTGGGGAAGAGGCTAGATTGAATATTGCTGAATTTGTTTTCTGAATAAATATTTAGAAACATCCACCCTTCATTTTTCATCTTTTTGACTGCACACCTGATTAAACATTTATAAAAGTAATTGCAAAGTCAAATTATCACCACATGAGGACCAGATGCAACTGTGCCTCCTGAAGAAGGGAGTGGAGTGGAGGCAGGAGAATAGCAAGTGGGGATGGCTAGGAAAGGGAAGAGGAACGGGGCAGCCAGAGATGTGTCTTGTGGAAGGCTGGGGAGACCCTTCTGGAACCATCTCTGTCTCTTGACTAGGCCAGGCAGGTTCAGGCTGAGCCAAGAACTCATAAATACCTCTGGTAAGTGAGTTAATCATTTCATGAACACGGAAATTATTTATGGGCCTTGAGGTTAAAGGTTAATAGGCAGGGTTTCAAGAACAATTTTTTTAAGTAGGCAGTAATAGACTACAACTAATATCTTGTGTTCCCACCTTAAAACAAGAAAGTGGTTCAAATGAACTAATGTACCCTGGAGTCAAAATAATAAAAAGATATGATTGGGAGACTGAGAAAAATTCAAACCTTAAGATATAAATAAGAGAACCACATGGTATGTAGTATCTAGCAGATATTGGAAAGTGAAGTGTGTATATTTTAATCTTCCTAAATAGCTAGTGGTTCTATGAGGTCAGGGACTTATCTTCATCTTTCTGTTCCTTACAGTGGGTTGAATTAACTTGAATTCAATAAATGAGATTTAAGTTCAATTCAATTTAATGTAACACTTGCATTGTGGTTATACATTGTGTAGTCAGAAAAAATAATCAATTAAAATTATTTATAATACCAAGAATCTCCCTATAATGGATTTAATTTACCTCACCTCCAAATTGAGGAAAAAGACATAATTATAAAATAAAATTAAAGTATCTATATTAAGCAACTGGAAAGAAATCCAGCTGTTATATTTCTACCCCATAGAGTCAAGTGGGTTGAAAATGAAGGATAGCTAACAACAGCAGCACACACTCAGAGTATAGATACCATTCCATGTGTTCTACATGTTAATGCATTTACTCCTCATAAACCCCTATAAGATAGGTACTGTTATTGATCCCATTTTACAGAAAAAGGAACTGAGGCACAGAGAGGTTACATTACTTGTGCAAGGCCACACAACTAGTTAATGGCAGAACCTGGATTTTAATCAGTATACTGAGGCCCCAGAATCTCTGCTGTGGACTACTTCACACCGTACTGTGAAACAAGCTGGAATGAAGTTATAAAGTTAGAAACAAAATAGCATAAAATCACAAGGTAGGGAGCGTTTCATTTCATCTGGAGAATTCAGAAAAGACTTTATAAAGCAGGTGCCCAGTGAGATGAAAGAACGAGCTGAATTTCAGCAGGTGGAGATGGAAGAGGTCTTAAAAAAACAAGATGGACTTGGATATATGGTTGGAGGAAGGTGTTTCAGATGGGAGAAAGGGATGAGAGGGAACATAGAGAAAGATAAACTCAAGGCAATTTTGGGAGATAGTGGCTAGAACAGTTTGTCTGGAGAAGACATAAGCACTGCTGGTGTAGGAGACAAGCTGGGAGAGTTGTGGACGGTGGAGGTGTGAACTCGGTCCCTCAAGGCAGTGGAGGCCATGGGAAGCTATTGAAAACGGTTGAGCTAATAAGTGACATGAGTAAAAAGTCTTCCTGGTGCCCTTTCTACCAAGAATCAGCCTTGAAACTTGGAAATCCACCCTGCCTGATCACTGAATTTAATCAAACGTTGAACCCAAATATAGAGCATGGATTTCAAGGGACTCAAATTTTAATTGTACAATTAGGCTATCTTGTTGACTTTCCTTTTCCAGCTAAAAGCACTACTGTAGTTCTAATACTACAATATTAGTTTTTCATGACCAAAACATACAAAAATATTCCTGTCCTCATGGAGCTAACAATCTAGTGGGAAAAGACACAATGCACAAGATAAAATAAGTAAAAGGAATATATGAACGGTAGTGATAAAAAGAAAGGAGAAAAAAATAAGAAGGGACGGGGGACAGAAAGGGTGGAGGAGCGGAATTTTAGATGGGGTTTCCAGGGGAAACTTCAATAAGAAGGCGACTTTCAAGCAAAGACTTGAAGGAGTTGAGGAGGGAGCCACGTGACTATTTAGAGGAAGAACATTCCAGGAAGAGGGAAGAACATGTGCAAAGCCTCTGAGGTGGAAGTGTGCCGGACATGTCTGAGGCAGGAGGCTGGGTGGCTGGAGAGGGTGAGTAGGCGTGTGAGTAGCTGGAGGTAAAGTGAGTGGGGTACGTGACAGGCCGATCACATAGGCCCACACAGGGCATACTAGGGACATAGCTTTACTCTGCAGCCACTGTGGTTTTGGAGCAGAGGATTAACATGGTCTGACTGAGGATAAGGGCACGTTAGGGGGCAAAGGCAGAAGCAGGGAGACCTGTTAGGTCTCCACCACCTGGTAGCAGTGGAGGTGCTGTTAAATTTTGAATATATTTTGAGGGTAGAGCCTATAGAATTTTCTGGTGGAGTGTCAGAGAAAGAGAGGAGTCAAGGACGACATTGTGGATTTTTGCCTGCATGCCTGGATTATGGGAGGAGCTGTTTTCTTTTTGATAATGGTGGAAGGAGAGCTACCAGGGACTCAGTTTTGGATGGGATTGGTTGAAGATGTCTATTAGACATTTAAGTAGAAATAGCAGCTAGAAAGATGGGTATCAGATCTAGGGGTCAGGAAAGGGACTTAGGCTAGAGACACACATGTTGGAGTTGCAGCACATGGATGGTATTAAAGCCACAAACCAGATGAGATCACCTGAGGGTTGAGCATTGATGGAAAAGAAGAGGTCCAAGTACTGACCCGTGGGCACTGGACATTGTGGGATTGGAGGGATGAGGAGAACCAGCAAAAGAATCTGAGAAGGAATGGCCAGTGAGGTAGGAGGAAAACCAAGTGAGTGTGATGTCTTAGGAGCCAAGGAAAGAAAGGGTTTCAAGGAGAAGAAAGTTACCAACTGGGTCAAATGCTGCTGATGGGACAAGTCAGATGAGGCCTGAGAAATGAGCTCTGGACGGAGCAACATGGAGGCCACTGTGACATGGAGAGCAGCAAAGGTCAAAGGGAGAGAGGGTGGCTGAGTGTGTTTGAGAGGCTGGGCCAGTCTACTCTATTTTAGCAACACCATTCTCTTGGCTTGGCATCTTCTTAGGTGGGTACCTGGTGGAGAAAAAGTTCCTTTTTAAAAAGTGCTTCCATGGAGCTATTACAGGGAGCAGGGCTTTTCTTATGTGTTCATTTGTGGAAGCAATTGTTTTCTTGCCAGCAAACTCATTGACCGAAACCTCCTTTGGGGAAAAGCATGGTGCTAGAAGTTGTGCCAGGCTGGCAGGGTAGAGGGAATGCAGAGAAATAGAAGACATAATGCCAGGGGTTGCTATAGTACCCATCACACTTCCCTTTCCCTCACTTCTGGAAACATGCTTCTCCATGACTTGGGTGTGGCTGAGGTTGCCTCACCCCCAGCCAAGAGTGGGCCTGGCTAAACAGAATGGCCCCTGCCACGGTGATTGGTTCAAGGACCATGCAGCCACCGTAGCACCAACAAGCTCCACTCCCTTGCCCAGTAGTGTGCCTGGCTTGGGGAGGGGTGGGGTGTGAGTGGGTGTGAATGGGGTGTGAGTGGGTGTGAGTGGGGTGTGAATGGGTCGTGAGTGGGTTGTGAGCGGGGTGTGAATGGGGTGTGAGCGGGGTGTGAGTGGCGTGTGAGTGGGGTGTGAGTGGATGTGAGTGGGGAGAAGTCTTCCGCTCCCCCCAGAGGCCAAACACTGCCAATGTCCATAAGGCAGGAGGCTGTGTGCCTTCTGGAGGGCAAATGGCAGGCTCCATTCCATCAACAAGTGGGCAGTTGCTACCACAGGGAGGTCCCTGGCAGAAGGGCAAGTCACGTGGGGACCCTCCCTTTCCGACTGCCCCCCAACAGCTGACTCAGTACTTCACTGGAGCGACCTCAAGAGCGGCCTGGCTGTTTTGCATTATCAGCATCCACTACAAAGCCGCGTGATAAATGACGGCCTGTTTCCTCACTTCTGTTTGTGAGGGCACCACAAAAGGACACCACACTCAACAGACACGCTGGGCCCGAGCTCCCCTGCCCCCAACCTCCATCCCGTCCAGGTTCCCCCCAGGGTTTGATTGATCACAGGGATGGCAGAACTCCAGCTGAAGCTGGGGAGACAGGAGGGGCCGGGCAGTGGGATTAAAGGGGATGGAAAAGTTAAAAGAGCAAGAATTTTTATTTTTGCAATGTGCCCCTCTGCTAACCATTATTTCGAAGCTTCCTGAATGGAAACAAGTCAGGAAATAGCAGTGGGACTAATAAAATCTTACTGGGGAACAGCTGGGGTTAGCATCGGGGATCATGAATAATGCCCCTATTGTGTGCGGCCTTTGGCCATGCGCAAACTTGGCTGGCATTCTTTGTTCTCCCAATATTCCCCACAGTTTATTATTTTTTTTCTTTTTTTGGACAATGAAAGTGTAATTCCAAAGGTTAAGTGACTTGCCCAAGGTCACTTACACACATACACAGTGGATCAAGGCAGAGCAAAAAGTTAAAATTACGTTCTTGCAGTTGAGTTTCTTTACCCCTCCAAGCTGGATGTTCTCTGCGTGCTTGGTTGCCCTGGCTGGGCCTCCTATTTCCCCTCGTGCCTGGCGGAATCAGCTCATTTTCAGTCTCAGCTAACATGGCTAACAATGTTAGTTTTTGACACTAAGCAAGAAGATGAAGACCATGGACCCCCTTTGCTTTCTCAGGCGATTGCCCTGGTTGACCTGGCCTGGTACTGCTTTAAGCAAGAGCACATCAGACCTTAAAGGATATACTATTGTCTCTTATTCTGCTCTCCTTTTCTTTGTAGTAGGGACTTTTGTCATCCTGGTCTTCAATTAAAACCATTTTTTTTTTCACATTGAGTTTAGTTTCTCTTTCTATTTTTTTTTTTTTTTTTGCTCATTGATTCATTCATTGATCAAATGAATTTATAAAGCATCAGTATTTACGGAGCACATACTATGTGCCAGGTACTACGCTAAGTTCTGGAAGAACAGTGGCCCAACCTAGTTCAGGGGGTTAGGAAATCTTTCCCTGAGGAAGGACTAGGCCGGGACTTGAAGGGTGAGTCGGCTTTAGCCAGGTGAAGAGGCGGCTGGAGGAGTATTCCAGGACAGCAGGCACATACACCTGGAGGCAATAGAAAGCAGGGCCCTGCAGAGAAATGCCAAAGCCTTCAGTAAGCAAAGGAAGAGGACTCAAAAATACGCAGCTGTAGAGGCATGAAGGCAGCTAAGGAGTACTGACTGTCTCCCAAGAACGATGGGGAGCCACGAGGATTTTAAACACACATGCTACTAGCTCTACCTCCCTCTCTAATCCTAGAACCCTAGTGGCTATGAGAGAAAACCAAATGTGTTTTGAAAAACACCTGAGTACCAAGGCCCTGGTCTCTTCCAGGCCTTTTTGACAATGGGGTGTGAACTCGCCCCAGGACCTCAGATGACAGTAAATTCATCTGCCTCGATGGGGAGAGGAGCAGGGGATGTCCTGTGAGTTGTTGTTCATCCCTTGGCTAGATCTAATTTCAAGAGTGGCCCTGAATGAAAAATGGTTAAGAGAACTCCAGTGACCAAGGCGATCCAGAGAAGGGCATTAGGGAACAAGCACAGCCAGGAAGGAACAATCCAGTCTCAAAATCCTGTGATCCAAGGCCAAATTCCACGAGTGCTTTAGAAGGCACCGAGCCATGCTTGTAACTGCACGGGGAGTCAAACCACGAGGACTGGGGCTCCTTGTGTCCTGCTGTTTTGTCTTGGGCATGCCCTTTGGATTCCAGGTCAGTCATATTCTCTGCCCAGGGAGTGGAATCTTGGAAGGTGCTGCCTTTTTTTTTTGTTTGTTTTTTTTGAGGCTTTTACCTTTCCTTTCACTCCAGCTCACCCCTGTTTCAAAAGCTGCCCAGCTATTTCATCACTGAAATCATTCCGTCACTGCTCCTGCTACTTCGAAGCCATTCCTTCCGCTGCCCATAGAGAATAACTATCTTGTCTGAGGCCTCCCTGATAGTAGGAGAGAGAGATGCCAGGTCTTACCGTTGACTAATCATAATGGTCCTGCCTCAGGGCCTTTGCTCAGGCTGCTGTGTCAGCCTGGACACTCCTCGAGATAATCTGCCTAGCTATTCCTTTACATCAAGTATTTGCTCAAATATTACCTTTCTTACTAAGGCCCACTCTACTGCATTTAGTGCCACCCAGGTGCCCAATCCCCCTACCTTAGTTTACTTTTCCTTCTTTTTATATACTTATCTTATAACATACTATCTAATTTGCTTATATACGATGCTTATTATTTGTCTATTTCACCCAACTGGAATATACATTCACTGAGGGTGTGGGTGTTTCCCCAGTGCATAGTGTAAGGCCTGGCTTGTGGTAGCTGCTCATTAAGTATCCATTGAGGGCATGAAGGCTCTGTGAGCCACATAATGAATTACTTGATCCATTTTTACCTTCATGCTGTGTTGTCAGTGGATGCCGATATCATCAAGGTGCACCGTGTCACGTTCAGGTACCATCTCTGCTCCAGGGTCCTCTGAGGTATTCTCAATATTCAGTACATTCCTCCTGGACACATAGGAATGAAACAGAGGATAAGGAATCGATCTCTGATAGGCATCAAAGCTCAAAGAGAAGAGGTTTGATGGCAATAGGCAGATTTATAAACAAATGCTTTTTAAATTGGGGGGGATTTCTGAGCCCTGAGAACTGTCCCTTGGTATGAACTCTCATGAAGTCAGAAGGTGGCAAGCCAGCAAACATGGACCACACTGCAATCAACAAGGTCAGCAAAGAATTTACATGCAGGAAGTCATCTATTTTTAATATCGCAATTGCTTTCCTGTTTTCCTTTATTCCGTATGTTAGCACAGGAGCCCAATTCCAAGAGTTTTGTTTGAATGCTTTCCTCTCCTATTTTTCTTTTTTAAATTTGGATGCAGCCTTGTATTTCCAGAGAGCAAATGTTCTCTTGTTATTTTAAGAAAACCAGGAGGCTGGGTCATCTGTCAGGCTGAACAATGCTGGACTGATCTAAAGTGTCAGGTTCCCAAAGGTGGTGATTCTAAATGGCAAGGCTGAAAGTGAGCTCCCTCTGGGGAAGTGTGAAACAGGCAAAGGAGGGTTGAATTTGTGCTGGGTGAGCCAACCCAGGGAAGCAGGCGATGTCTTGCCAGGCTGGCAGAACTTGCAGTGAGTGTCCAACAATCCGGCCCTTCCCCCACTCCCACCTCACCATGCCCCCATGGAGTTGAAGGGAGACATTCCTTTCGTGTCCAAAGCAGTCCAAGCCCCTCCTGGATTTTAATGGTCTATCATCTGTTCTTCAGCTGAGATTTTGTAGACCTTGTATTTTCCAAGCACTAAAATTGCAAAGTTTCAGCAACCATTTGATTATCACTCAGCAATGGACCCTGTTTGCTTTATCCTTTGATGATTAGCCCTTTGCAGTGCCATGGCTGGCAAAGGCTGGGAAGGAACAGAAGCAAAAGCAGTCAAGAGATTTCCTGAATACAGATTCTTTACTGTAATGCAATTAATTAATACTGAGCCGCTTCTTGGCATGGCCGACACGGAGTCCGCTGGGTCCACAAGCCCAAGGCTTGTCCTCACCTCTGTGTGGCCGAAGGATTTAAGTTGAGTTGATGGATTCTTGATCCTTCTTGGAGTCTACTCCCTTGTCTTCAGTCGGTCTCCTTGGCCCTGGGTTGCACTATTTCAACTCTGTGTCAGCAGTCCCAAGAAAGGCACATCCCTCTCTGGGAAGCAGCCCCTGCACTTCCTGCCTTAACCTTGCAGATGTTTCCTTAATCTCTCCTGGAAGTCTCGATGGTTTGGTGCCCCTGCAAATCCTAGATTCTTGCCCACAACCTCTTTCTATGTCTCTTGTTTGGTTTCTCTGAGTCATATTCAGATGTCCAGGTTGGGTCCTTCTTTGCTGATGGCCTGCTCTACGTATTTTTCAAGTGACTTTGGCAGACTCCTAAGGGGAATGGTTTCGTAGAACAGAAAGACTTTAAGCACACTTATCTTTCCCAAAGGCAAGAATTAACATTATAACTAAGATAGGAATGACTGCTGAGCACCTGACCCAGAACTTTGCATGTTCAAAATGATTTCAAACATTAATTGATTAATCCAAATGGAGTTAAGCAGTGAGCAATGCTAGCTTATATTAGAAAAGAGAACCTGTTAAGGTTAAATAATTTGTTGATAGTCAGGAGAGAAGCCCAGCAAAGAGCTCTTACCACCAGTACCATCTCCAGAGCAGGAGTTATGTTTTAGAAAAACAAAGCATTACACCTTATAAGAACCAAGCAAATAGCCCCCTGTTCTAGTCACTTATCACTGTTGTCTCAGGCATCCATGCTCTTTGAAAGTTGTATTATTTGAGCCAGAATTGGCTTATTAATATAACATATCTTATTCTATAAACAATATATAGGAAATACATATAATAAAATATAAATTTAAAATTGAATAGCAGGGCCAAAGAAATGGAGATGAACAAACCCAAAAGATCTTACACAATTACAATCATTGAGCAGTAAATTTGCCTCAGAGCTTCCTAGTGGTCAAAGCAAAGAGGGAAACATGGTCATTTACAGAGGTATTATTATCTAGTAGTGGAAAAATACCTTTTCCTTGGGAAGTGAAGTATTTTACTTTTAGTCCTGAAGAACATGTCTCACAAAGGGCTTTAGCAAATTAAGTAATGGTGTTGATAAAGTTATCTATTTCAGAATATATTCATGAAGTGAATGAGTAGGTTATGGAACTTCTCTGAACTGCAGTTTTCTATCATGCCCATCCACTTTAGGGAACTCATTACCCACGCCCAGGTGGAGCTGAAGCTGATTCACTTTGATGAATGTATCTAAAGACTTCATGTGTGAAGCATATGTGTGCTAGGTGTTCTGGGAAAATAAGATAAAAAAATATATATATAGTCTTTGTCCCCTGGGTCTATAGCTCTGTGAGGGGGACACAAATACATAAATAATTCTCATACAAAGTAGCCTGTTGTCTCAGTCAGTTCAGACAGCTACAATAGAATACCATAGACTGGGTGGCTTAAACAACAGAAATTTACTTCTCACAGTTCTAGAGGCTGGGAAGTCCAAGATCAAGGTACCGGCCAATTCGGTTCCTGGTGAGGGCCTTTTCTTGGTTTGCAGTTGGCTGTCTTCTCATTGTCTGCTCACATGGCGGAGAGCAGAGAGAAGTAGCAAGCTCTTTTTATAAGGGCACTAATCCCATTCATGATGGCTCCGCCCTTATGACCTAACCACCTCCCAAAGGCCCCACCTCCTGTTACCTTCACGTTGGGGGTTAGGATTTCAACATATGAATTTGGGAAGAACAGAAACATTTAATCCCTAACGCTTGTGTTTAGTGTGACTATGTGTTGTGTTTAATGAACAGGGTGCTGCTGGGTGTCCTTTGATATAATTGTGTTGTGAGACTGGGTCCATATATTTCTCAAACTACTCAGGAATGACAATAGCTGCAGATCCCAGGGTTCTCTGTTATTGACTTGGTGAGGTCTGTGCCAATCCCTAACCCAACCTTTCTAGCCAGGTGTGTGGCACTCTGTGTAGGCAGACCTGGGCCACATGCCCACCCTGGGAGCCTGGGACTGGGTTTGCTTCATCAAACCACATGGCCTGAGACAGGGGAGGTGTAAATGTCCAAGGGAAGATGTGGGTTCTGATACCAAAATAAGGGCTTCTGGAAAGCTCAAAACCACAAGTATCCACTACTTTGTTTTTTCCTTCTTCAAACATAGCCCCTATTTGGTAATCTGGATAATTAAGTTTCTTCTGAGATCTCCACAACCCAGTTTCAGTTATTATTTTCAGCTGAATTTGAAGGAGATCCAGCAGACATACAGTGTTCAATTTTCTTATTATTGGGAGAGAAACAGTTAACTATAATGCAGCAACCATCCTACTTCCTTTTCTGGCTAAAGCAGCTTAATTTATAAAATGTTCCCTATCACCTGGCTGCTGTTTCCTAGGGAGCATGGTGGAAACCTTCCAGCACTTGTGTAATTACTTAAATCCTGCACTCTTATGAGCTACCAAACCCTGCCTGGGTCACTCGAGCCCCGAAGAGCAAGACTGCAAACAAACATATACACTAAGAGGCTGACTGTGAAAAATTAATTAGCTCTTGATATGAATTATGGCACAAGACCAAGGGACTCTTCCACATATATCCCGGGTAGGGGGCGCCTCATTATGGATATATGTAGTGTACCCAGGGGGACTTGGAGGCTGCATCTTTGATATAAATTCTTTTCTTTTCCCAACCTGATTAGATGTTCACTCTTATTCTGTTTCATATGGCAAGTATGAGAGCACAGGAAGCTGGATGGAACTCCTCAGAGGAGATTTGCCTCTATATTCAGATCACATGGCACTGCCTGCATATTTGTACAGGGTAGGGGAATGTATGAACAGTGGCACAGATAGTGTGGAATAAAGAATAATCCCCAAATATCATATTTCCCAAAGCTAATTTTCTACACTGCATATGTAATATGTCATCATTGAAATGCATGCTTGAGATGTGTTAGCCACTACACATATATACAGAACAGACTTACCTGACTAATTTTGATAACAGTGGTAGCCTAGAAGTCCTATTTCCCCATCTCCAAAAACCAGAGAGAACTAATATATCCCTCTGAAAAATGTCCCCTAAGATATCCCTTTTGAACCTCAAATCCAATGTGTCTAAAAGATCTTAGAATCATCTTTGCTATCTTCATTTCCTTTTCTCTATCTGATTGTGTATCTGTTTATTTATCAACCTATCTTCCCTTCAAAAAATATCTACTGAGCTCCTTCTATGCAACTGGTGCTGTGCAAGGCACTGGGCATATGGTGGGGACAGACAGCAGATACTCTCCCTGCCTCATGGAGGTTCCTGTCTGATAGAGGAGAGAGATGTTACTCAAACAATCATAGACACAAATGAAGAAGGATGAACATCACAAGAGCCCAAAGGAGAAGCCAGCCCAGTTGATCCTTCTTGAGTCTGTTCCTACTTTCCCTTCACCATGGCCACAAGCTTTGGCCAGGCCTTTATCATCTCACATCTAGATCACACAGAAGCTCTCCTGCTCTATTCCTCTACTCAGCACAATGTGAGTACTCATCATTGCCAACACACCTTGTACCTTTTTGCCTTGGTACCTCATTCTTTGAATTGTCCTTCCCATTTGACCCACTCACCATTGTTATCTATCCAAATTCTACCATTCTGTAAGAGCCAGTCGAAGTGTGCCCCCTTCATTGAATCTGTCCTGTTATCTCCCGCCAGAGCCGGAATTGATTCCCTACCTCTCCCTGCCAAGAAGTATTCTTTATCCTCATCTTTGGTGGCATTTCTTACTTACTATGGTCATTTGTGTGCATCTTCTGTCCTGTTGGTTTGTAAGTGCCTGAAGGGCAAGGATTCAATGTAGCGATCATTTGTCATTCTTCTGGATGTACCAGCATCTGAAGTTCCTTCCAATATTTTGAGAATTGTGTCTTTGTTGGAGACCCAGTTCACCTCCTTTAGTGGAAGTTCCCAGATATTCATGTTCCCAGCCATGCTTATAGTTAAGGTGTGGATGTATAACTTATATTCTTCCAAACAGGTGCCCTAAATGAGGTTTTGGGTGGAGAACTAATGATGCAAAGCAGCCAGGACATCACAGAGGCTCCCTGGTGGAGGTGGCAGTGCAGCAGGAGTAGCCCCCAGGGCGGTAGTTGTGGCAATGCTGATGGCATCTTCCAGCACCCATGACAGTGGAGTCAGTCATGAAAATTTTCTCGCCAGATTGGGTCTATGATGTGATTCTAGGCTTTGTTCCAGTGGGCATAGCCACATCTCCCTGGGATCCTGTGAGCTGCCCAATATCCTTTTATGAATGCCTTTTCTACTTACCTCAGTGTCTTAGTCTTAATGTACTGCTACAACAAAATACATTAGACTGGGTAATTTGTAAATAATAGAAATTTATTTCTCACAGTTCTGGACTCTGGGAAGTCCAAGATCAAGGTGCTAGCAGGTTTAGTGTCTGGTGAGGGTCCAGTCTCTGCTTCCAAGATGGCACCTTGAATGCTGCTTCCTCCATAGGGGAGGAACACTGTGTCCTCACATGGTGGAAGGGACAGAAGGGGCAAACTCACCCCCTCAGATCCTTTTGTAAGGCACTAATTCATTCATAAGGGTGGAGCCCTCATGGCATAATCCCTTCCTAAAGGCCCCACCTATTAATACTGTTGCATTAAGGATTAAGTTTCAACATGAATTTTGGAAGGGACACAAACATTCAAACCATAGCACTCAGCCAGTCTATTTTAGCCTCCAAAGATACAAGGACAGAGCCTCAATCATTGCAGGAGATTTATAAATATTTGTTGAATGACTAAGTAAATAAATCTCTTATTGATAGCTGTAAAAGTCTTTCTAAGACTGAGTTTCCGTGTCCATAAATGAGCCAATAATTCCTACCCCAAAAGGATGTTGTAAGGATCGAATAAGATAATGTATGCATAGCAACTAGCCCATAGTGAGTAACCAGTAAAGGGTAGCTATTATTGGGGAAAATAGGGATCTGCTGATGCTGGTAACAAAAGCAATGAATGCCCCATGCTTGCAACAGAAGGAGAGAATCGGGAAGGTTCTGTTTGTCAGGGACACGTATCCTAGACTTCTAACCCACATATGCTTCATATAACCCATATTTAAACATTGCTTGCCTCTGGCTTTCCATGAAATCTGTGGGTTGTATGCATGGGCTTGTTACCTGGCTGAACCAGTGAATGGAACTCTGTGTGAACGACTCACCTGAGAGTGCACCCTTTTTATATTGTATTACCTTGAGAGCCTCAGAAAGGGCCAGCATTTGGTGCAAAAGCACAATGTCTGAAGAACCAAGGTTAAAATACTGTTGGCAAGATTTAGCTCAAGATTAGTATCTTGAGCTAAAATGAGAAATTTTCCAAAGAACCGGAGCACCCCTTGCAGGACAATGAGGGAACTTGAAGAATAAAAGTCAAAGAATAGTCAGAAAGGCAACTATATACTACAAGGAAGAGAAAATAAGAGTTTAAGCAAATAGCAAGGAGAGGATAGCTTCCAGCTGACTGGATAGGAAGGAGGCAGATGCAGATGGCAAAGGCAGGGCTCTGAAACCAGCTGCTGAAAAACAAAGGACAGACTTAAACTATGTGAAATGGCAAAGACTGTTGGTCAAATGTTTGTCCTTTATAACTCTGTCAAATGCACGATTATATCTCACATTCTCAAACCCAGAGCCAGCATTTTTGATATTTTGTTCATCATGGATTTTTTTGCATTAATGTTGATTTTTTCAAAATGTTGCATTAAAATATTACTTATCCTGACGCTGATTTTTTTGGTGCCCCCTTAAATTTTCCTTCTTGCTCACCTCACCCTGGTCCTGGCCTTGCCCATGCCAAATGGTAGTAGGCAAATACTCCCATATATGGTCACATTCACTCCTCAATAGTAATCCAGTAGGTAATTATCGCTAGCTCCATTCTATGGTATAACAAACTGAGAAAACTGAGAAAGATTAAGTGCCTGCCAAACTTCATGCAGCTAATTGAAAAATTTAACCTGTTCAAGTTACACACAAGCTGCATTCTTTCCACCAAAACAGAACTGCAGTCCAAGGCAATAATACAAAGACACTATAGGGAATCAGGTAAGAATGGACTAAAATACATGAATAAAATTCATTTGAAGAGGTATAATTGACGTTGAGATCACAGGATGTTTAATGCAGGGTGACTGCAGGGGTCCAAGCAATTGCTTTACAAGGAGTATTCGGCAGGTCCCTCTCAAAAATTTGTTGAATGAAATATTTTCACTTTTCCTATTTCGTATTTTCTGCTCCAAAGAAACATCTTTCTCAACAAATTCTTTAAGCTATTGACTACATTTGGTTTGCAACCCAGTTCAATGTCTCAAAACCCTACTTGTGCTCTCCTGGTCCATCATAACAACCTGATTTAAGTATTCATTTCTTCCTTAGTTAAAACCAGGAATTGGTTTCCCTTGGATACACACCATCAAAGCCATTTTTAATTAAATTTCTGAGAAACTTGGCAGAATGCAGGAAGAACCATTTGACTAGGCAGACAATCCTCATGAGAATGATATCCATAAGTTGTGCAGAGAAATTGTTTTCATTATTTTATAATTATAGCTCATTCTCTCTCATATGCTTATCTGCAGAGAACTTTCTGAAGCATATAGGCAATAACCTGAAAAAACTTAAGACAGTTGGATTTTGACCACAGGTAGAGACATCCCCAGACAGCATTTGCAATGCAGTTTTTAGCACTAAGGGTATTTGGGAAACTAGGAGGCTCTCCCTTTGAAGTGCTTACTTTGCAGTTTAAAAAGTGCAGCCTTTTAGTCAGGAGACTGGTGCATAAATACGTCATGGAAGACCCATGAAAGGGAAAGCTTCATCAGCTTTCTCATGCATGTGCTTTTAGTCTGGGTTTTAGTGATGCTAACAGAGTTCAGAATTGTATATGAATTCTATTTGTGTCACCCAAATTTTAGTGCAGACATATCAGCCATTTACATTAAATGAATGCGTGGGAAGTTTTTTCAAGAAAAATATTGTGATAGTGATATTCTCTGTAGATACTTCTAGGGAATCAGCTATTATTAAATACTCTTGAAAAACATAGTTAAATGTTCCCAATGGGAAAGTTTAGTATATATTAAATGTTCCCAATGAACTGTTCATTATTTATTTATTCAACAAATATTGATGGCTCAGACAGTGTCCTAGGAGCTGGGGATACAGCAGTGACTAAGAGAGGCAACATCCCGGTCCTCTTGAAGATTACATTTTTAAGGGAGAGACAGGCTATAAGAAAACAAATAATGGAATAATATAATTTCAGGTGAAACATGAAAAATAATAAATCAGGGTCAGAGGATAGAGACTGATGGGATGGTAAGGCAGGTTACTGTAGACAGGATATCCACGGAAGACCTTTCTAAAAAGGTGACATTTGAACAAATACCTGGATGATGTGAATGAGTGAGCCATGTGAGAATGCGGAGGGAAGGACCTTCTAGAACATGAACTCCATGAGACTAGAACCTTTGTTTTGCTCACTGTTGCATCCCCACATATTAGGCATTTGGTACATCCTTGCTGAATTTTTACTCCTTCAAAGACCTTGATGTGGGAACCATTAAAAAGAACAGCATGTCCAGGGTGGTGGGAGGTGAGGAAGCAGGCGAGGAGTTGAGTTGTGAACTTGTCACTGTTCCTGGCATCATTTCCAACAGAGCCTTTTTCAGTCTCAAAAGTGCCTGGCTTGGATGAATAAATTATATGACCACTTTCCTAAAAGGCAACGGTAAGGAGTTTGTATTTAATTGTTCTTGGAAGTCAGTGGAAGACTTTGAGCAGGGGAGCAGTGGCACTTTACCTGTTAATAAAGGATCTTTGGGGAGGTAAACAGATTATGGTGTTGGGAGCTGGGGGTGGCAGGGAATGGTGGAAGTGAGAAGACCAGTCAGGAGAGTTAGGAGATAATTACGATGGTCCAGGTGAGAGATGATAGTGACCTGGACTGGGGTGATAGCCGTGGAGATGACAGAAGTGGGCAGATTGGGGGTATATTTTGAAGATAAAGAGAGAAATCTTATTGAAGATTTTAACGTGATAGAAAAAGATTGCTCAAAGAGGACTTCTAGGATTTTGGAGACATGGTAAGAGGTACAGTTATTGGAGGAGGGAGTAAAATCAAGACTTCTAGTTTGGGCAGGTTAAGTTTGAGACCTCTAGTGAACATCCAGGCAGAGATACTGAGAAGAAAGTTGGAGATATAAGTCTGGAAGCCTGGTAAGGATGCAGTAGTCATCAGTGTATGAATAATGTTGAACGCCATGGGACTGGATAGGATTTCCTAGGGACCGTGTAAGAATGGAGGAGGGAAAAAGGATGAGGCTTGGGGCACTGCAACATTTAAAGACAAGAGATAAGAGAAGCTAGTAATGTCTCAAAGGACATTGAGATATAGAAGTAAGTTTAAGAAATCACTAATAATAAATAAACATAAGTATGGGTCTTAGGTTAAAGTCAACCATCATAAGACTAAAAAATGTATAATTAAAAAAAGAATGCACACTTTTTAAACAAAGGAGAAATGGGAAGAAGGAAAGGAGAAAAGAAGCACAAAGAAAAGAGATGAAAGATATAGTTAAATGAAAGACATAAAATAAGGCAGAACTAAGTTACAATAGTAACGTTATTATAATAAATGTAAATGGTTTAAATTAGTCAATATAAGGAGAGACTTTCAGAATAATAAAAATATAATAATATATGGTCTATAGGAAAATTAAATCAATAGGATATAGAAAATTTGAAAATAAAAGGATATAATAAGCTATACTAGATAAAAAATGAATCAAATTTGACTAGGGTGGGATCAAAATAGCTAAAAAAATAGAATTCAAGGCAAAATATGTCATGACACAAACAAAAAGGTTGCACCTTGGAAAAAATACTATAGACTAATAATATGTAAACAATAATGACCATATAAACACCTATAAAGTAAACTGTATAACTTCAAGATATATAATATAATGCAACAACTTGCAAAACTTCAGGGAGAATTACCAAATCAACTGTTATAACTGGAAATGTCAATATTTCCCTCTCAAAATGATAGATCAAATAGACAAAAAATAATCAGAGCTTTAGAATATGTGAGTAATATAATTAATAATCTTAAGCCATTGCATATATATACAAACAAAAACACACATTCTTTTTCTCCAGTCAGTACCCAACAAAAAGAAAATACAGCTATTTTTAAGCACACACAGAACCTTTACAAATATTAATCACACAAAGAAAACCTCAATAAATTCCAAATGATCAATACCATATGGACTATTATCCAACTTTATCCAATCAAATTAGAGATCAATAACTAAAGAAATGTTACAAAAATCCCACATGTCTGGAAATGAATAATTTCATATATCTAAAAATCCATATGCCTGGACATTTGTGCTAAAATTGTCACAATTTTAAAAAATCTTAAGGCAAATACAAAGTACTTAGAACTGAATGAACAAACGATGAAAACAGTAGTCAAAATTTGTGGAGTATACAACTAAAGCAGTACTCAGAGAAAGTTTTATGGCTTTAAATATATTTAGCAGGAAACAAGAGAGGTTGGGAGCAAATAAATTTAAGAAGTTGAGAAATGAAGAGGTTGAAAGCAGATATATTAAGCATTAAACTTAAGAAGTTTGAAAAAACAAAGAAGAAAAGATAGAAATAATAAGACTAAAGGCAAGAATCTAGTATCAATAACAATAAAAATTGAAATGAATCAAACCATAAGTTGGTTTTTTGAAAATATTAATAATAGACCTCTGATAAGATTAATCATGAAAAAAGAGAAAGGATACAAATAAACAATTACAGAATAGAATAAAGAAAATTACTTTAAACATAAGAAATATTCACAAAAATACTGAGTTGCTACATACTAATTAATTTGAAATTTAAAGAATATTTTAAAAAATAAAATAAGCATATTTATTTGAAAAAAATAGACAAAATGCACAATTTTTGACAAATATAAAGTGCTAAAATTAGCACAAGACGAAATATAAACTTGAATTAACTGATAAGGACTAAAGGAATTGTAATGAAAAATCAAAGCTCTCCTTTTCCTAAAGCCCCAAGCCACGATGGTTTTCCAGGTGAATTCTATGAAATTTCAAATGCAAAAAGCTCATATAATTTTGTGAGGCTTGTACAATCTTGATTCCAAAACAAGATAGAGTACCAAAAACAAGAGTTACAGGCACAATTCCCTTCCAAACACAGGCATGAAATTCCTAAATAAAATATTAGCAAGGCCAAACTAACAGTATATCAATAACAATAATAATTATTATTATAAGGTAAGATATTATTATCTTAGGTAACTTACCATTAAGAAAGTTTTACCGCCAAGAAAGTAAGGATGATTCAACATCAGAAAATGAATCAATATAACTCACCACACGAATAAACTAAAGGAAAAAAACTATAAAATCATTATAATAAAACCAGAAAAGGCATTTAATAAAATCCAACAACTATTTATGATTAAAAATTTAAAAAACTCTTAGAAAATCAGATCTAGAAGGAATATCCTAATTTTTAAAGTTCATATGACAAATATGTACAGTAAACATTATATTTGCTGGAAAAATAATTATAGAACTCCATCTAAGATTGGAAACAAGACAAGGATGATCATTATTACTGCTGCTGATTAACATAACATTGGAGGTCCTGGGTAACTGCACTGTAAGAAAAGATATGGAATAAGAGGCAAAAGGATTTGAAGGGAAAAAAATATTGTCATTTACCATGAACGATCATCTGTATAGAAAACCAGTAGAATAGTCAATGAGCTATTAGAACAAATAAAAGAGTTCAGCAAGGTTGTCAGATACAACTTTCTAGCATTTCAGCAGCATTTCTCTATGTCAGTAACAACTATTTACTAAATATATTTTTACAAAACAGGATCCTCTTTGCAATAAAAACAAAAACTATAAAGTGTCCAGGGACTAATTTATCAAAGAACATTTAATACCTCTGGTATAATGGGTATGCTCACTTTATAAATATTCATTAAGCTGTAAAAAAACTTAGTGCACTCCTCTATATGGAGGTTATATATCAATAAATAAGCTTTTTTTTTTTTTTTAAAAAAAGAAAAGCTAGGAACATTCTGAAGAGAAAAAAATAATAAGATGACAAGCAGGAACTAGACTTACCAGAAATTTAGGAGTATTATGAAACAAAGTAATCATAACAATTTGCTTAAGAAATGACTACTTAAGATCTCAGTGGAGAAAATATGAAACTCTATTAAGACATATAAATAATATCTAAATAAATGAAGAGTTATTCCATGCTCTTGGATGGGATGTCTTAATATAATAAAGATGTCAGTTCTTTGCAAAGGAATCTATAAATTCAATGTAATCCCAATTAAAATTCAGCTGCATTTTTAAAAGAAACTCAATAATTGTATCTAGATTTGATAAGGAAGTTTAAAGATCCATGAGTAAATAAGTCAACTTTGGAAAAGAAAAGCAAAGGGTGGGGGTTGGGGACCTGCTCTACCACAAAGTCATAGTAACAAAAACACTACAATTCTGATGAAAGAACAAATAGACCAACGAAACACCAGCAGGAGCTCAGGGAGAAAACTCTGATCCTACTTAACATTGCATAAAAATTAAAAATTTTTTAATGGACTCGAGCTGGATTAAGACCTAAAAATATGAATGGTAAAAAGATAATGTTAATAGAAGATATATTAATAGAATATCTTTGTGACTCAGAGACGAGGATGAACTTCTTAAACAAAACCCCCTAAAGCACAAACCATCAGGCTAAAATTGATGGATCTGATTACATGAAAATAAGCTTTTCTGTTTGATGAAAATAATATGGATAAAGGTAACAGACAGAGAACTGGTGAGGAGTTCAGGAATTCCAACAGAAATAGTCAAAGGAAAAGAACAGGTGATTCACAAGAAAAGGAAACTAAAATGATAATTTTAAAATGATATCAAGACTATGATAAGATACTCAGACTCATTGGGGTTTGCAAGAAATTGCAAATTAAAACAAAAATTAGAACTTTATACCTATCAGATTAGCCAAATTATAAAGTTGGCACTCATGCCGAGTGTTGCAGGGAGGTGGGGATATAAGGATCCTCATGTTCTGGCTGTTGGGAATGTAGACTGTTGCAGCCATGCTGGAGAGCTACTGGCCCCATTGGTCAAATTAAAAATATGCATGTCCGGTGACCAAGCAATCCTACTGGGGAATCCAGAGGTTTGCTGTGGGCAGGATGTCGGGGTCCCCATCCAAAGTCTTACACAGGTCTATAAGGGGACATATATGAAGATGTTCATTATTTTTCAGGAAGCTATAGACAATCTGTGGTTCCTTACTGGAGGAACAGAGAAGTGCTTGCAGTGGATGTACAGTAGGGAATATTATAAGGCAGTTAAGCAACAGACTTGATATCTGTGTAGTAACATGAAGAGACCTTGAAACCAGAATGCTGAGTGAAAACATGAGAAATAGAATAAGGTGTATGGTGCAATAAAATTTGTGTACATTGAAAATACTTGCATATAAGACATCAATATTTGTTTTATAAGAAATATATAAATACGTGCATACATACCAGAAAGGAACCATGCATGGATCAATGAGGCTCATGCTTGACGAGCTGAGGATTTTGATTTGAAATCTAATGTTGAATTTGCAAAGGAAGGCAGGAAGGAGTCAGAGTGGAGGGCTCTTATCTAGGCACTCCTGCTGGGCCACTTGGTGTCTGGTAGGGCTGCTTAAGGGTGGTCTTAAAAGAAGGTGGTCCAAGGTCTTGCTATAAAGGATAGCCTCTAGAAAGCTGCCTGCTAAAGAAATAATTGAAAGAGGAATTTGGGGTTGATCCAGCCATGGAAGAATCCAGAAGGGGAGTATGGAGACCAGGTGGCCAGAAGTAGAAGGGTTAAGTTTGGGAACACTGTTTAACTAGTCAGGTGTTAGAAGCAGAGCGATTCTTTCACAATTGGGAATACAGACCTGTGTACAGCTGATGTGTGGGGATCCGGCAGAGGGGGGCAAGGAACACAGCAAAGCCACCTCTAGACCAAGGGGGCGGATGCCGTGCAGCAGGGAGGACCCTCCTTATTCACAGTAGCTGGCAGCCACACTGATTCAAAGAAGCCAAAAGGGTCTAGATGTATTTAGGCTGAAGGGTGTAGTGTAGAAACAATAATTTAAAATTAATTTAAAATGTAAAGTAAGGTGCAGAGGTACATAGTAATGAGAACTCAAGTTCCAGCAAAAAATCGATAAGGTTGTACATGTTCTGAAACACTTTCCCAAAGGACCTGAAAATCTTATCATGTAAGGCTCCAGGTAATGCGTCAAAATAATTTTCTGATGTGCAAATACTTATAATCAATCTGTTTGTTTTTATTTTTCTATAAACAAAACTACTCCTGGATATTACTTTCTAGCATCGTTTTCTTTATACATGTCTATAGCTCCCAATTTTGTTCCAGAAGCAGAGGATTTAAAAAATTTTCTTATCTCGGATCCCTATATTCTAGGCTAGGCAGCCCTGAAATAATTTTTTAACTATTCATGTTGCTGGGCTTTAAGGACCAGTAAATGCTCAGCATGTCACCATGGAAACCAGTGCTGTCAGGTTTTATCAATCTTCCCTATCTAAAACCTTCCTGCTGATTTCACTGTTAAAGATGGGAGACCCAGACCGTAGCTGTGATGGACTCTAAATATAACCCAATGACCCCGAGGGGCCAGAAATGTCACACTAGAAAGCAATATAACCAGCTGACCATCTATCCTTCAGGGATGCCTGCATACATTGAAAAAGGAGACCACTGTGGATCCCTTAAACAGACTGTTCCTTCTTTCTTGGCAGGGTTAGAAATAACTTAACTTCTCCATGCCTAGACCTTCCTAATCTACCTTTCCAGGATAGATATGGGATATTCATTATGTGACCTCTGAGGCTCCATCTTTAGAGAGATGCTTTTTATAACATACTGCACACAGTCGGCCCAGTGCCTCGGACCAAAAGCCTGGCAACGATCATAGTGGGGTATGGATGTGTGTTCTTTAAGTAAATCAATAGAAACAGACATTCACTTACTTGATTTTATAGGTAAGAAACACACTGTTTATCCAAGCTGGATTTTT
The DNA here is from genome assembly GCA_023783475.1 of Daubentonia madagascariensis. Classification (NCBI taxonomy): domain Eukaryota; kingdom Metazoa; phylum Chordata; class Mammalia; order Primates; family Daubentoniidae; genus Daubentonia; species Daubentonia madagascariensis. The sequence continues at coordinate 12,096,368 of JAKFHU010000428.1, forward strand.
AAAAATATAGTGCAAAATTTTATATAAATTTTATATTAAAATTATCCCACATGCAACTACAAGCCTAATACACCATCATCCTTAATATGATCCTTCCCTTTGCACAGTGGCTCTTCAGCCTCCTGCCTGCCTCAGACATTCCTGCTAGATGCTATGTTCTGCAAGGAGGAGCAACGTCAACCTTGCTCATACTTACCACCCATGGGCCAGTACGGGGCCTAGACTACCGGGGGACTCAACAGATAATTGTTGAATATATGAGTGAATGACCCTAGCTGACTGTTTCTCTTTCAAATAGGCTGTTGATGCAGTGGTTCTCAGACTTCTGGATTTCTTAGACCAGTAACATTACAAAAAAATGTACATAATGATGCTAACTTGGAGTTTGTCAAATAAGGACTAACAGCAATATAGAACGAAGTAACACATAAACATCTCTATGATGATAACTTCATAGAAGAAGGCTTTTCTTTCTTTTTTTTTAACTTTAGAAAGAACTTTTGCTATAAAAAGGCAGGAAAGATCTTATCTGAGAATAAAAGTAAGTTCTTTAAATTCATCCTATTTAGCCTTTGAAAAACTTTATACAATGTCCTTATTTTCCCCTTTTCCTTGTAGACCAGGGAAAACTTTGTCATGGATCAGGACTGGTTCTTTGACCAGTGTTTGGAAACCAGATGTAATTGAACTGTTTGCCTAAAATACTTTCAGGGGTAAATCATTTTCTACTTTTTTATTCCCTGCCTACTGTCTTGTACTGTATTAGCTGGTTTCTAGTTTGCAGCATTTAAAAAAGTCTCCATTCCTTCTGAATACAATAGATGATATCTACATTCCCTCAACCCCTGTAGTTTAACTGTTTGCTTAAAAGGCTTTCAGTTGTAATTATTTCCTTCTTTTTTCTTCTCTGCCTTGTACTATCTGATTTTTGCTATTTTATGAGAGTGGCTTTAGGAGGTAAGATCTCCCCCTTACCTTTGTCGTCTTTGAAACTTATTGCTAACATCTGGCATCCTCCTAATTCCTTTTATTCAAGGAGTTTAACGTGCTTTGCATAGTATCACCTAATCCTCTAATCTAGCATTTCTACTTGGTGGAGGGGGAGGCAAGCATTTGTATAAAGGCCCAGCCTCGGGGATTTAGGTGTTTAACGTTTTCTATCAACTTCTCCCGTTGCAAGCTTCTCCTGAGAAGTCTATGAAGTTGAATGTCGGGTCAAAGTTGCTCTGGGGACACTTAAATACAGAAGTCATGGCTTTAGTATCCAGAGACTATAGCTGCCTTTGCAAAACAGCTTGGCTGAAAAGGGCCTGGGAACGTTTGTCCCTCCAGTGGTTCCATCTCATTTTCACAAGGAAGATGTGACTACGAGGAAATATTTACTGTTAACAAAAGATAAATTTATTGTTCGTTGTAAGGAAAGGATACCATTAAAGGTATTATTTCTTCCTATAAAATCAATGTCATGATAGGTGTATTCAGTGTTTTGCTTTGTTTTGCCTGGAAAGGAGTGAAGCTTCACTGTTTCTGAGATGTCAAAGATAACAAACTGTGCTAAGAACACCACCTAGTGTTTAACTTTGAAGTGATTGCTGTGCTAAAGGAGACTACCAATTTTAAGCTTTCTTCATCTGCTAATACGAGAGTATATTTTGAGTATGGTTTGCTGTGTTGATTGCTCATTTTGATTTTGCTTTGAAATTGCGTTTACCTATGATCTGAGCTTTATATTACTGATATTTTATGTGCTTTTATTTTCCAGGTGAGTGCACGAGCACAAAATTTAGTTTTATTGGTTTTAAGTGAGGATTGACTTTAGTGTGGGTCCAATGCTCCTGAAAGTTGATCATTCAGGTCTCAGATTTCATCACTTCCAAGAAGCCTTCCATGATATTTCCTCCAGTCTCATTTTCTGCTGTGGGGTGGTGGCCCCATCTTTACATTTTTAAGACTGTGTATATATATTATTATTATTGTCACTCTGAACTGTAATTAGCTACTCACTTGTTTCTCATCCAACAGGGAGCACATTCCTTGAGGGCACGTATCAGGTCTCATGGTTTGTGTTACACCGTCAACATCAATATGGTTGAATGGAACGAAAGAATGAATGAATGAAAGAAAACGTTTTTCTAAGTGAGATGGAAGGGCAAGGCTAATTTTTTCTTTGTAGCTCCCAGCTTTCTCCTATGCTCAGTAAATACTACACCGTGAAATATCTGAATTTCATAAAACTAACAACTCTATGTAAGATCTTAGCAGGATAATCAAAATCATGGTTTGAGGGCAAAACCTTGAATTCAAAGGTGAATGAAGCTTTGATGACGGTTGGGATACATGTGCCTTTAAAAATCAAATTCCCTGCCCTGTCTGGTAACATTACAAGACAGAACATAACTGGTATTTTCTTAAACCAAGATTCAAATACACCCTGAGCTGTGAAAAATGTGCACTTGCTCATTTGCTGCAGGGCCTGCAGCACAGAACTACAAGAGGGATAGAAATGACAGCGTCAGGTAGAGGGAAGGTCTCCCTTGGGGAAGATCCAGGTCTTCTTCTCAGACCCACTACTGACCTGGGATGGGTTGCTGATCATTCCCTGAAATTAAACAATTTAATCTTCCTGTTTCTTAAAGAGAGACGCTTCTTACCCAAGGCTAAAGATGTGGTACAGGATCAAAGTTTGCTCCCCACCGCACACACAAGTCTGAGCCTTCTTGTTCCTCATATTCAATGGAAAGATCTGTTCCTACAGTTGTCAGAAAAAAAGCATTGTGGAGTTTGCAATAATTTTCCAGAAAACTGATGGGACCGTGATTTGAGGAAAATAGAGGGCTGATCTTTTTGAAAAAAGGAGCAGTCTACAGGTCCTGCCCATCCTGAGGCATGAATAATCCTTAAAGGGGTTCATAGAGTGAATAGTTTAGTTAAGGTTGTGGTCCACCATTTGGAACAGGATTGAATCAGTTGTACAGGGTGAAAATTCTTCTGTTCAGCTTAAGATAAATAATCCCATGAACAAGATTGGGCAAAATTACCTGATCCCAATGAGAAAGAGTCCTGTGGTCTCCAAAATACGATTTGGGCTATAAAATTGAGAGAAATCACACATAGTCATCAATGGAAGATCATCCCCTCATAATTCCTTTAATGGGGAAAGGCAGAATATGAAATGTGTAGTCATATTCACCTGAACTGAAACCTGGCTCTATTACTTATTTGCAATAGGATTTTGATAAAATTATTTAAATTGCTAAGCCTATTTCCTTGTGTATAAAATGAAGTGTACACATAGTACCAACATGTAGGCTAGTTGCAAGGATTAAATGAGGTTTACTCATGCTTAGTGGACTGCCTGGCATACAGGTGAGTACTGAATACAAATACAAACACCAATAAAGATTCCATGTGGGCAATTCTCCCAGAATCTCCAGAGTTTTACCAATTGTCATATGGCCTGGACACAAGTTGGTCAGGTTATCCTTTATGATCTATTGACATGGTTACCTGGGAATTTGCTCCCAAAGGCCTGCACCCTTGGCTGTAGCTCAGCCACACAGCATGGTTCCTGTGCATGCCAGAGCCCTCATCTCCCCAGGCCTTTGTCTTTGCTGGTCTATTTGCCTGGAATAAACGCTCTTTCACCATCATCCCTTGACTTCTCACCCTTCCAGACCCCAGCTCCTATGTCACTTCCTCTTGGTAGCCTTACCTTCGCACCCAAGAATAGCAAGTCAGTCCCTCCCAGAGCACATCAGGCACACTGTCTCTGAGCATTCCAGTTATTTGTCTCCCCTGCCAGGCTGTGCGCTCCTGCCAGGCAGGGACCGTGAGTTATTCATCTTCATCTCCCAATACTCACTTTATCCTTGGCATGTTGTGGGCTGTCAGCAAATGTTTATAAGAACAAAATGTTCAGTGTTGTGAACATTTGTTGTCCCTGGATGGAACTGGAAAGAGCTTCTCTACCTCTCAGCCTCCATTGCTCCATCCTAGTTAAATCCCCAGAAAGAGCAGCACAAAGGGAAAGTGGCAGCACAGAGGTAACGACCTTTCAGTAGGTCTGAGCACGTGAGAGAGACAGGGAGATGTCAGTTGAGTAATCAATACAAGTGGCCCTTGAATGGGACATAAGGGAAGTTCTCCGGGGACACTCCAGATGGCTGATATGAAGTTGTGGTTTTGGATGAGCTTAGCCAAGTCCTTTGTCCTTTGATATAGACAGTTCTCCCTCGAAGAGTAGTCATGGGAGGCAACCTCCCCCCATCTTCCAGCTTTTATATGGATGGAACTTTGAAGCAACCCCTGCTAATTTTTGCCTTCCAAATCCCCTGCCACTATTGTTTTAAAAGAATAAATAAGAATACATGAAGTTCAAAGGTGTGTGAAGGTGGGACAGACCTATAGCATCACATTATATCTCAAATAATATGTCCCGGGAGACATAGAGTTCGATCATATTGAGGGGGCTGCTGTTTCATTTACAAATGTATTTATGCATGTGTGTGCATAGGAGTCTGGTGGGAGGTCCTAACTGAGATCTTTTTCTGCCTGGAGGTTACACACAGTGCAGATGGTGTCCTGCGGGGAGAAGCCTCTGCATTTTCTAGGGCCAAGTTCAAACAAGAGGTACATCTTGGAGTTAGACTCTCTAGTTCCAGAGGTGAGAGATGCTGACTGAGGTTAGGTCCTGCCTGTCAAGAGATATAAGGTAGAAGGTCAAACTTCTTTTGGTACAATAAAGAGCGGCCAGTCCTTCACTTCTATCTCCCTCTGGTGGGGGTGGGGGGTGGAGAGTGAGCAGGAATGGTAGGCAACTCCCCAAATTACTTACAGAGTTGTGGGCAGCATTCCTTTTCCCAGCTAACCAGCCACCAAGCATCCTGACCTACTCTGTCTGATCAGAGCAGGGCACAGCCCCACAAAGAAGGGGCAAAGACCACCCTCTCAGGCTGCTGGTTTCTGAGAAGCCCCAAAGATATGTTGAGCCTGTGCCCCAGATTGGGGCTGTGGATAGTATATGAGCTTGGGGACCTCAGGCTTGCCAGAGATTACTGGAGTGACAACCAAACATGAATGTTCTATCAGGGGAATATGGTTGGGGGGCTAGTGTTTGTGGATCAGAAGTAGATAGAATCAAGTATCTTCTTATTAGGGATTATTACAGTTTCCATCTGTAACCATGAAGGAGTCTACAGTTTAGAAGCCAGATTACTGGCCTAAATTTACAGAAAGGGAGTGCTGATATAACAAATGACCATAAACTGGGTGGCTTCTAAACAATGTAAATTTATTTCTCACAATTCTGGAGACTGGAAGTACAAGATCAGGATGCTAGCATGGTTGGGTTCTGGTAAAGAGCTTATTCCAGGTTGCAAACTGCCTATTCCTGATGTATCCTTACACAGCAGAAAGAGGGTGAGAGAGCTCTCTGGTGGTGTTTTTTTTCTTTGTTTCAATTAAGGGCACTAATCCCATTCATGAGGGCTCTACCCTTACAACCTAGTCACCTCCCAAAGGCCCCACCTTCTACTAACATTCACATTGAGGGTTAGGATTTCAACATAGGAATTTGGGAGGGACATAAACATTCCATCCATAATAGGGGTCAAACTACCTTATCACAATACTTAAAGGGAAACTTTCCCCCTCTCTCCCCTCCCAACCTAATGTCAGAGAAGTAACTGTTGGAAAAATGTCAGAGGGAAAAAGACTCTCCATGCACCAGCCTGCGCTGGTGGGGAAAGCAGCTTTGAGTCAAATACAATATTGAAAATTTAAAATACTTATGACTAAGTCTTGGTAACCAGATGAGACTGTTTTAATTACCAAAAATGAAAAAAATAGTTACAGAATTGGATTAAGATGCCTTAAAGGGAGCCATCACCCAATGAGACTTCGATAGAGAACAGTGAACACAGTTAACTGGAAAATAAAATAGCGCCATTCACACCTATATGCCAAAGAGCGGCACCCCTTCCTAACCTGGTTACACATGTGTGTATGTACACATTTATACTCTGCTTTCTCTGAAAGTGATTTAAGGCAGTTTTTAAACATGAACTTCTATGCTTGGTTAGTTCATTTATAGATGAGCCTGAATATCTGTGCCCAGTTACCATGACTGGTCTTGAATTAAGAACTTTCTTACAGCATGAACTTTGTCCATTAAACTTGAATATCACCCAGCTCAGAGCCTTAGCAAAAGCGGCCGTGACAAAAAAAAAAGAAAACCCAAAACAAAACAAAAAAACCCCACAAACCTTTGCTGAGAGTAACGACATGGCTGTGCTAGCCACTTAAGAGTTAATAATTTTCATTGTAAGTAGGCTGGTGTTAATGAATTCATATTTTCTATTATATAAGTAGTGAAATGTCTGCAGAAATCTGTCCCAGATGTGGTCTTCCTCACATTCTCCTGACGGTTATGGGGATTTGGGGAAGGGTTGACTTCTCCTGGATGATGCCTCAGTAAATTAGCAGTGACGTGGCCACCCCCCAGAGCTGCCCACTGAGCCAATGGAAGAAACCATTCTGGAGGGGGGCATTTAATTTTTTAAAAAATTTTTGAAATAAATTTAGATTTGCAGAAGAGAAAATAATACAGAGTTTCCATGTATCTGTTGCCCAGCTTTGTCTAATGTTAACATCTTAAATATCCATAATACATTGGTCAAAATTGAGAAATTGATACTGGTAGAATCTTATTAGCTAATAAAGACTCTGTCTGGTTTCTCAGCTAATGCCCCTTTTCTTCTCCAGACTCGGTCCAGGATGGCACGTTGCATTTCATTGTCTTGTTTCCGCAGTCTTGGATGAGACAGCTTGTAAAATGAGGAGCCTCTGCTGACATCCGGCTCCCTGGCTCGAGGCTGGAGGCATGGCAGGCAGGCCCCTTCACTTCTCTGACCCAGAGATCCCCAGAACCACACCTACTGGAGTTGCCTACGCCCTCCTCCTTATGAAGCCACCAAAGGCAGGCTACTGTGGTTCCCACGCTTTTCATTTGGAACTGCCTGGCTAGAGCAGGCAAGCGTCAGAATGCCACCTCCATTGGATCAGGGAGACTCTGAAAGCGCCAGACACAAAACAGCAACAGCTGGATCTTACGTCGTGGCCCTGCCGCCTCCGGTTCTTTCCTTCCTTCTCCTCTCAGCTCTTGATCCCCTGTGCAGGCATTGGCCTCTTTGCTCGAGTATCTATTCCCCTGTTCTTTCCTGGGCTGCTCAGCATTCAAGGGTATAGTCCCTGCACGCGACACATGCCAGGTTCCTTTGCTAACTGGAGTACGATTAGTTCAGCCAAGAGGCATTGGTGGGCGATGGAGGAGCGGAAGGCAGGGAGATGCCTTCGCTTGCCCTTCTGCTTTGGGTGGGCATGTTTCTGGGAGTGGCTGGGCAGCCCCACGTGGCTCCTTCTCCTGCTGGTGGCCCTGGATCTTGCCTCTGGCCTCTGGCAATGCCTCCTCTGGCCTTTATCCTTCCAGCAGCAGAGGCTGTGGCCACTCCTTGCTGTTGCTAACCTCTGGTGCCTTCAACGTCCCCTACATGGCTTTTCATCTTTTTCAACACCCCATGGAACTACCTGGAATAGGATCTGTTTCCCTGACCGGGACCCAGCTGGTACATATACCCCAACCTTCACCTCCCCCTGCCATACATCCCCCCCACCCCTCTGCTTCTTTTCCAAAACCAGCACCAGAGAGCTGAGGGACTAAGTCTCACTAAAACTGCTCAAGGTATTTGTCATCACAGGCGGGGGAGTGATGCACTTTGTCAGGCAAGGGTTCCGGGGCTCAGTGGCGTGAATGCAGCAGAAAGCTCTCTCTTCCTCCTCAGTCTTAGGCCCTTACCAATAACCCTTAATGTGACCTGGTGACAACTATTAGGTTAACCTAAGGAATTGCTCCATTCAAGAATTTTTGACCTATAAAAATGGCAATTTCGTATGACTCAACCTGGTAGAAAAAGAAGTAGGCAGGGAAAGGATAACAAGTAAATTACCCATGAGGATTTATGGCCAACAATAAAGCTAACATTTTCTGTGCACTTACCACGCACAAGGCACTTCAAACAGTAGTAATGACAGCAAACTCATCCATGATGCCCAGTGTAAGTGCTTTATGTATATTGAATCATTTAATCTTCAAAACAACCCTGCAAGGTCAATACTATTTTATACCATGTTATGAGTAAGGCACAGAGATGTTAAGTAACTTGTTTAAGGTCCCATGGTAAGTAGCAGGGTCAGAATTTGAAGCCAGGCAACTTGGCCCTGAAGCTCGTGCTCTCAACCTCCAGGGGTGGGGAACCTGTGGCCTCCTGGATTCTTGAGTGTGGCCTTTTGACTGAATCCAAATTTTACAGAACAAATCCTTTTAACAGAGGGATTTATACTATACAGTGTCTTGAAGTAGATGGTGTTATTTCCATTTTACAGATGAGCAAGCTGAGAAACAGAGAGGTTAAATAACTTGTCCTAAGTCACACAGCTAGGAATGAGCTAAGATGGTGTTTGAACCAAGCAGCACCCAACCCCCAAGCTTAAGTGCTTGCCCTTTCCATGCCCTCTCTTGCTCCAATTTGCCCTGTGAGGTCTCTAACACTCCACTTCACTGGATTCTCTTGTCTTTGCCCACAGGGATAATAATGTGCAGATTTCAACACATTTCCCCTGCACATCAATCTTTTGCTGAATTTATTGAGTTTTCCTCACTATGATACCCTGGGGCCTTACCTGTATGTGGAAACAATTCAGAAGGAAATTACTGTGGTTTGTATTAAGACCTCTGCCAGGTAAGGGATCTAAGTATCTCTTTTAACCAATATGCTAGATGGACTCAGACCTACTCTACTCCCTCTGTTTCCTCTTTATAAAATTTGGCATTTAATGGCCTTGTTTACACAGTTTATAAGTGTTTTTATGTTATATCTGCACAGTGCCAAGAAGCACAGACATTATTTCTTTGGACAGTAGACTCCATATCTGTTTAGTGGTGATGCAGGGTAGGATCCCTGAAGTGTCTTTTTGTTCCAATACCCGGTGATCTAGTAGGTAGATGTTAGTATGATCATTACCGAACCGCATGGGTGCTGTAGCACTTAAATTGGCCACAAGGGGGCTCCATTTCTTTTCCCCAAATGTCCATAGCAATGATAGCTTTTGGGGCCCCAGATGTGAAATGCTGTTCTGAACACAATAATTAAACCACATTTAGTGTAATTTACCAAAAATAAGTGAAATGATTTGTTTGGTGGAATAATAAATTCTATCATTTCTTTAACCTCCAAATACAAGGAGGGAAACCTTTTAATAAAATGAATTTGTTTCCCAGCAGGCATTCACAAGAATTTCCCTCATTCCTATTTGGATAATGGCATTTGAAAAACAGTCATTCCATATTAAACTTTCTTAAAAATCCCACCCCCCTCCCTTTTTGCAACTGAGAATCCTAATGAGTATTTCTGAAAAAGTGGTAGTAATTCAGACGTCAAATGATCTTGAGCTTCCTTTCTAAGGTTGTATTAGTCAGTGTCCAGTCAGGAAAACAAAAATCACATTTGACATTTCAACAGAGGTAATTTAATAGGGAGGATTTATCACATAGGTGTGGGAGAGTTGAAGGAACAAAAGGAACCACTGAAGAAACCAGTAGCATAACTAAGGTGCTTGAGATTATCATAACCTACGTGCTCAGGGAAGGACATTGCCTGGCTGTGCAGACACCTCCAAGAGGGTGCAATGAGGGTGGTTCTGTCAATGCTGAAAGTAGATGGACACTGTCAATGCCAGGGTGAAGGGTCCTTACTGAGGCAACAGCCCCTCTCCACCCCAGGCCGTCTAGTGCCCTCTAGTGCCCCCTATTGGCAGAACATAACCGGGAACCAACTGAAAGATATAAAGACAGCCCCAGTACCACTGAGCAAAATATAGAAAGGTAGCTTTGGGGCTAAGAGGTCATAGCTTAATAATTCTCATAGTATACCCCTTTGGTTACTCAGCAACTATACACACTTTCTGACTGTGTTTAAAGTTCCATACAAAAATAATAACTTTTTTCTTTGGCTATAGATGCTATCATTTTCCATTACCTTTTACTATTGCACAGGGATGTACCAAGAAATACTCTGGAGAATCCCTTGGGTTCCTGACATAGTTCTTGTGTAGTAGAAATCTGATTTCTCTTGGTAATTTGGATCAACCAGTATAGTAACCCCCTTTTTCTACCTGCTAGTTCAGCAGGTTTAGGAGCCCCGAAGGGCTGACAGTCTCAACTTCCAAATCAGTGGAGCTATTCATGTATCACCTGGTGGAAATAGTTCTCTATCATGAAAACAGACCTCCGAACCAGAAGAGTCTAAAGTTTCAGGGACAGAATGCAAACATACTGTGAATAGGTATCAGGTGTAATAGTGAGAGAAACCACTCCCGCTTCCATCCTTGGTTCCTGGACCCATATGTCTGGCTAGGGGAGAAACACGACTACCTATTGGTCACTGATTCAAAGCGCATGTGGCAACCTGTGCTAGAACCCTGACCTTCAGGGTATTCTCCCGAACTGTGCCTTAACTGAGGCTTCCATAGGCCATTCTACTTTCTATAAGGCCAGCTGCTCCCAGATGATGGGTGTGTGTTGAAACCAGTGAATTCCACAGACATGAGCCGCTCGTTGTAATTTTGCATGTGTGTGCATTGAATGAGTTCTTTGGTCAGAAGCAATACTTTGTAAAATTCTATGTATGTGAATAAGGAATTATGCAAATTTAAGAATAAAAGTTTGGTTAAGCATGGGTTTTTGTGACGGCCGATGCACATCTTGGCAGAGACTATTGTGTTAGATGACAATGTCCTAAAAATCAAGCCAGATCTGCCCTCTGTCCTGCCCTTCTCCCTTTTCCAGCATTTCTTCTTTGTTTCAAGGTAGGGTTTCTGAGGACAGATAATTATGGGCTAAGGGCCTTAAGGAGGGCAAGTCAGGTTTTCACCATGCCTGCATTTCAGCATGCTCCTGTCAGGAAAAAAGTGGGAACAGGGAATGGGGATGAGGTCACACGTGCATTTTGAGGCAAATGTTTGTTTGTCTGTAGTCAACTTGGCTTCAACCACAGTGTTTATTTTCCTGAGTATCATGATTTCATGAAAAATGGTTATCCCACACTCACATACAATTGTAATTTATATTTATGCTTACTTTAAGGGAGAAGTAAGTAAATACATTGTTTTCATTCAAAAGGACCAAGAATCTAAGCAATTTCCCCTTTATTTGCTCAACATCTTGATGGCAGCACCATTCAAGCTTAATGTTAGTTTTCAAGGCAGCAACACCTTTGATTCTAGTACCAATACCAGATCCAATACTAATCCTGCCTGGTATTTTGACAAGCATTTAAAGAGCTGTAAACTTACTCCAACACTGTGCATTTTAGGAGCAAAATGATAGGAACTAATTCACAAGGGAAGGCATATCTAGAAGACATACCTCTCAAGCATCAATCCAATTCTAAATGGTTGCTTGGTTTCCTACAGAACAAAAGCCTACCTGTCTCCCTCCACTTTGGTTGATTGATTTTTTTCACATTTCAACAGGTTGCTTTGTGGTCAAATTCTCATCACCCTTATGACTATGGAAAGAAGAAAGTTGAACTGTTCTTTAAATATACATATTCATGAGTTTTCTCAGTACACATTTATTGAGGATCTACTGTATACCAACAGTTGGGCTAGGTACTGAGCACATCCTGTTATGGTGCTTCTACAGGTCAGGCCAGCTTTAGTGGCCTGGTAGGACCACAATAACTTGAAAAGAAGTAATTCTTGGTTCATGTGTGCATGGGAATTTCAGTCTCAGCCTAATTCCTCCTCCTGGTTTGGCACGTTTGGTGGAAAATGTCAATGTTCCTACAAACAGTATCATCCTCTACCTCTCCTCATTAGGGTTACATACCTTGAGTGGCCAAGAATTCCTCCTTTGTGACCTTGTTCCTAGGGAATATGTAAGCTATGCCTTGGTGAGCACTGACAGAGCCAAAACTAGGCAACTTAAGCCTGTTGTCAGATTCAAAAGGTAGCAACAATGCCAGAAATAGGAAACCACACTAATGAGGTTGGGAGTTACGTGAAGTAAAGAAGAAGAGTCCAGGAATTTGTGTTAGATAGGGCTTGGAGGCAAGGCTACCACCCAAAATTCCTTAGGTTGTGCACTGCCATCTCCAGGATGCTCTGTTCATGTAATCAGAGTGTGATCAGCACTGCCTAGAGGTATGTGCTATGGACAGAATGTTTGTGTCCCACCAAAATTCATATGTTGAAATCCCAACTGCCAATGTGACAGTAACAGAAAGTAGGGCCTTTGGGAGGGGGGAAGCCCTTTTGAGTGGGATTAGTCCCCTTATAAAAAGGACCCCAAAGAGCTGCTTTGCCTTTTCCACTATGTAAGGATACAACAAGAAGATGGCAGTCTGCAACCTAGAAGAGCGCCCTCACCAAAACCTGATCATGCTGGCACCCTGATTTCAGACTTTCAGCCTCTAGAATTGTGAGAAATAAATGTCTGTTTTTTAGAAGCCACCCAGTCCACCATGGTACTTTGTTATAGTAGCCTGAGCTACTAACTAAGACATTGTGCAGTGCCCAACCTGCACAACTGTACAAGCCTTGCTCTGAGGTCTGTTGCTTTTTCTCTTGGACACTGGTGCCATGGCACATGAGGGTCTGACTGGCAAGCCAGGGTGGGACAGACATACCAGCCTTTTCCTCATCTGTCCATTGTCTTCTCCATCCAATCTGTCATGTCTTCTCATATCAATAGTCTTATCTTCTCTCAGAACTACCTCTTGTGCTTGAACCACAAGAACTGCCCCCTGTTCCCTTGGTTTTATACAGAATCTAGTATAACCACATTGTATTTGTCTCAGACTTTTAAGAAATTTTCCTCCTCCAGGAAGAAGGCAGTCTGACAGTTTCTGTCATGGTGGACTGTCAGTTGTCATTGATGACTGCTCCAGCTCATAGCTCACTTCAACATGGCCCTTAAAGACTTTCCTTCCCTTCCTGAGTGTTGTTCTCATCTGCTAAACCATAATAAATATTCAGATCAACTCCTGTTCTTAGGACCTTCAGGATTTTCCCTTAATATCAGCACTGAGCTTCTAGTTAGGTATCTTTCCCATGAGGCTACTTGACTTCTCATACATGTAGACACCCCTAACCCTTTATTCAGCTCCTGTAGTAGTCATTGGGCTTGCTCACAATTGTTTCACCCTTCCAGGTACATGGTAAGATTGCACTTACCTACCCATTGAAGTCCCACATAGTATGTCGTTTATTTTGTCAATGATATATGAGCAGAAAGATGTCTTGGCAGGAGAACAGGAGAAGCTGCCTCAATCCATCTTCCTGACTAATGGACACCATGGGCTTTTTGAGGAGTGGCCATGTACCCTGGGGCCAGGTGCCATGGTGCAATTAACAAGGGGCTATGTGCGTTGGGGGCAGGTGAGTCTTGGCGTCAGGAAGTTTGCTCAGGGGACTTTAGAATCTCAACTCCTTTGTCTTGCAGAAAATTCACCATTTCTAGGAAATAACTCAAAAGTTCAAGCAGTTAGTTAAGGGAGAGGTTTATTAGAAAAATACAAAGGTCATTGAAATTTGTTCATAGAGCCACTTACACAAGAAGGCATGTGTCATGATGCAGCCTTCATTATCTGGGTCAAAACTATGGGAATATGGGTCATTCTATGGAATGACAAAAGCAAATATCTTTCTGGAGTGCAGAGATTTAACGCAAGTGCCAAAGCCAGAAGGAGCTCTGGGTCCTTGCTTGTCACTCATCTCCATTGTGCTCAGCCTTTACTTTCTGCTCCAAGATGGGGGTTACAATGATCTCAGCCAGTTATGGGATTTTGAGACATGACTATAACCAATGGTGTCTGTTTGGCTAAAAATTTTAAGTTGGCAAATCTGATTTTGGAGCCCTACCTCCTCAATTCTCAGCCCCTGGATATTCCCACTGTATCCACCTATCTTGAGTCTCCTTCTGGAAAGGTTGCTTATCAATCAGCTTCCCTTCAACTGTTGTTAGCTGATAAGTACTTCAACAAACAACATTTCAATAACTCTTCACTGTGTGCCTCACAAGAAAGGCACTGGGGATACAGAGGTGGTAAGAAAATGTCACTGATTTACAGTCTAGTGCTAGGTTGTCAAATTATGGCCCATGGGCCAAATCCGGCCTGCTGCCAGGTTTTGTAAATAAAGTTTATTGGAACACAGCCATGCCCATTCATTTACATGCTGTCTGTGACTGCTCTTGCACTATAACTGCAGAGGTGAGTGATTGCAACACAGACTGTACAGTCTACATACCTAAAATATCTACTATCTGGCCCTTTATAGAAAAAGTGTGCTGAGCCTTATCTAGTGCGTTATGAGCCTTTCTAGGAGAGTTTACATGTTAGTAGCATTCTCTTTAAGACTAATTCTGTAACACTCAAGGGAATTCCACTGATGGAGGAAATTCTGGCAATAAATAGGGAGATATCTGGAGGGGAGAAGTCATGTTTAGCTGCTGTCAAATCATACCCTATAGGCAGCTGCCTTCTCTGTCAATCCAGGAAAGTGGACTGCATTTTCCAAATCTCTGCCCAAAAAGGAAAGCATGATGAAGGAGAGGCAGCTCTGGTCACTGTGGCTGGCCCCTTGGAGGAGGGGACAGAGCAGTGACTGACCTCCTTGCTGTCCATCTTTTCCTTGTGGCTCCGGCGAGGGCCCTGGCCTTCAGGTCTGCCAACCTGGTGCTGTACACAGGAGCCAAGGGTGACTTCTTTATTCCTCTGAGTTTTCTGATGACAACAGAGTACATTTTTTGCAAGCCCCAAAGAAACACTTCACTGCTTTCTCTCGCCACAGGAACAGATAGTGAGGACTGAGTGGGGGACTTTGTAAGTTTCCATTGATTTTTTTTTAGCTAAGGGAAAATGTGAAAAGTCAAGGGTCAGAGGCAGGGCAGGAAGTAACCACGTGCCAGGGAGCCTTTTTTTTTTTTTGCCAAGCGATGTCCATTCCCTGTGTGAAAAGATGGCTGTCCTCCCGCTGAAATGCCTAGTCATCCTAATTAGTGGAGAAGAATCCTGTCCGCAGTAAAGGGGCCAAACAAGTTTTTTTGTGGAAGGACTATGATCATCTTCTAATAAACTCGAGGACTTGGCCCTTAATCCTCAGATGGAGGCTGAAACCTCCACCCCTGGAATGTGGGTCACTCAGGCCACCCCTCATGGATAGCCAGCCAGCTCAGCACCAAGGCAGGGCCTCCCTCTCAAGGCCATGATGACATCTCGGGCTTGAGGTGGGCCTGTCCACCTGCCTGCTGGGAGCTCTGAGGAGGAAGCTTCCGCAGCCTGTGATGCTAACCTTGACAGAGAGGAGACGAAATTCATCCCAGGCCTCGGAGCAACTCTTTCTCCTTTGGTGTTGTCATGGAAACATATTCAATTCATCTCAGCAAATATGGGTGGAGTGTCTGGGGAGCAAGGCAGTGTCCTGATAGGAGCTGCGAGAGATACAAAGAGGTCTATGCCGTGGTTGCCACTGCCCTCAGAACCATGAGGCAGAGAGAGAGAAATAAATAACCAATTCTAAAGTAAGATGAATAGTATATAGTATTCCTATAAAAGGAATTAAATCCCTGACTTTGGAGAAACACATGTGGAAGTTTAAATCTCAACTCTGCCACTTATGAGTAATATGACTTTAGTTATATTCATTAACTCA
Source organism: Daubentonia madagascariensis (assembly GCA_023783475.1). NCBI lineage: Eukaryota > Metazoa > Chordata > Mammalia > Primates > Daubentoniidae > Daubentonia > Daubentonia madagascariensis. The sequence continues at coordinate 12,112,136 of JAKFHU010000428.1, forward strand.
TCCAAGAAAAATTAGTTGAAAGCCAGACATCTCTCTAAATATTAAGGATACAAAGTGACCTGACGTAGAAGAGGAGACCTTTCTTGCTCTCCTAGAACTTATACATTCCAACAGAGGAAGACAGACAATAAGTTTGTATACAAGTAAATAAAAATATAATTTCAGAGAGTGATAGGGGCTCTGAAGAAAATAGAGTAATGGGCAAGAGTGACTCAGATGGTGGTTCTTTAAGAATGAGCGGTCAAGGATGGCTTCCTGGAAGAGGGGACATTTGAGCTGAGAGCTAAGGAAGGAGGCAGCCAGGCAACAATCTGGGGGAAATGGATTCCGGGAAGAGGGAAGTATTGGTGCAAAGTTCTGCTCACATGAGTCTCTAAGTTTCAGTTTCTTTGCCTATAAAATGGGGATAACTTACCTAATGGGATTGTTGGAAAGGTTCAATGACACCATGTATATAAAGTAGTTACCTCAAATCCTAGCACAAGGTAAGTGCTCTTTAATATCACTAAGCAAAATATATCAAACACAGAAGAGCGGTTCATTCTGATGGCTGCGGGCGGAGTGCTGAATGGTGAAGGGCTAGCATGTGACCCAGGCCTTGAAGAATGGGAAGGTTTTGGTAGGCAGATAATAAGTTTGATTTCTTTGCTGTTGGTTCCTATATCTCTCAATAGTTTCCCTTTCAGAAGCCTGACGATACTTCATTAGAATAACATAAATATTTTTCTCTTCTCTAATCTGTTAACTATATAAAAGCAGAGACTGTCTGGTTTTTTTCACTATTCTGCTCCAGGGCTTAAATGAGATAATTAGGCAAAGCATTTAGAATAGAATTTGTTGTACATGCACACATGGATCAATGAATGAATGGCGGGAGGGCATTTGAGGTAGTAAGTATAGCATGACCTTGAGTCTGTTTGGAAACTGGTAATGGACACCCAAAGTAAGAACCTAGGACCCACGGAGGGAAGTGTAGGAAGTAAAATGGGCTAGTTAGTCGGAGCCAGGTCATAAAAGATCATGGAAACTTGATTGTCTTAGCGAACACTGACACAATATTCTGTAGGAAGACCATTTGTGCTCTTCTTCAGATGCTTGGGGTGGCAGCTACAAGGAAACAATGACCTATTGCCTATACCGTGGGAGTGAGCCCAGCTTGTCCTGTGAACATTATCCACCATTGCCCCAGAACCCTAGCAGAGTGAGTTTACTGTATATAGGTTGAGGGCACACTCTTAGGGAATGTTTTACTAATATCTATTTGTATGCAGGCATACCTTGTTTTATCGTGCTTTACAGATATTGTGTCTTTTACAAATTGAAAGTTTGTGGCAACCCTGTTTCAAGCAAATCTATCAGTGCCACTTTTCCAACAGCATGGGCTCACTTCGTGTCTCTGTGTCACATTTTGGTAATTCTTGCAATATTTCAAACTTTTTCATTATTATTATATTTGTTATGGTGATCTGTGATCAGTGATCTTTGATGTTACTTTTGTAATTCTATTATGAATGGTGCCCATAGAAGACAGCAAACTTAATCAATAAATGTGTGTGTTTTGACTGCTCCACTGACGGGCCTTTCCCCCATCTCTTTCCTTCTCCTCAGTCCTCACTGTTCCTGGAGACATGACAATATTGAAATTAGGATCATTAATAACCCTACAATGGCCTCTAAGTGTTCAGGTGAAAGGAAGAGTCCCACATCTCTCACTTTCAAAGCCAGAAATGATTAAGCTTAGTGAGGAAGGCATGTCAAAAGCTGAGACAGACTGAGAACTAGGCCTCTCTTGCACCAGTTAGCCAAGTTGTGAATGCAAAGGAAAAGTTCTTGGAGAAAATTGAAAGTGCTATTCCAGTGAACACACAAACGATAAGAAAGTGAAACAGCCTTATTGCTGATATGGAGGAAGTTTGAGTGGTCTGAATAGAGGATCAAACCAGCCACAACATTCCCTTAACCCTCTTCAATTCTGTGAAGGCTGAGAGAGGTGAGGAAACTGCAGAAGAAAAGTTGGAAGCTGGCAGAGGTTGGTTCATGAGGTTGGTTCATGAGGTTTATGAAAAGAAGCCATCTTTATAACATAAAAGTGCAAGGTGAAGCAAGTGCTGATGTAGAAGCTGCAGCAAGTTATACAGAAGATCTAGCTAAGATAATTGATGAAGGTGGCTACACTAAACAACAGATTTAGAATGTAGATGAAACAGCCTTCAATTGGAAGATGCCATTCAGGACTTTTATAGCTAGAGAGAAGAAGTCAGTGCCTGGCTTCAAAGCTTCAAAGGACAGGCTGACTTTCTCATCAGGGGCTATTGCAGCTGGTGACTTTAAGTTGAAGCCAATGCTCATTTACCATTCTGAAAATCCCAGGGCCTTAAGAATAATGCTAAATCTACTCTGCCTGTGCTCTGTTAATGGAATAACACAGCCTGGATGGCAGCACATCTCTTTACAGCATTGTTTACTGAATGTTTTAAGCCCACCATTGAGACCTACTGCTCAGGAAAAAAGATTCCTTTCAAAATGTTACTGCTCCCTGACAGTTCACCTGCTCACCCAAGAGCTCTGATGGAGACATCCAAGGAGATGAATGTTGTTTTTCATGCCTGCTAACACAACATCCATTCTGCAGTCCATGGATCAAGGAGTAATTTCAACTTTCAAGTCTTATTATTGAAGAAATACATTTTGTAAGGCTATAGCTGCCATAGAGAGTGATTCCTCTGATGGATCTGAGAAAAGTAAATTGAAAACTTTCTGGAAAGGATTCACCATTCTAGATGCCATTAAGAACATTTGTGATTTATGGGAGGAGGTCAAAATATCAATATAACGAGTTTGGAAGAAGTTAATTCCAACCCTCATGGATGACTTTGAAAGGTTCAAGACTTCAGTGGAGGAAGTCACTGCAGATATAGTGGAAATAGCAAGAGAACTAGAGTTAGAAGTGGAGCCTGACGATGTGACTGAATTGCTGCAATCTCACAATAAGACGTGAATGGATGAGGAGTTGCTTCTTGTGGATGAGCAAAGAAAGAGGTTTCTTGAGATGGAATCTACTCCTGGTGAAGATGCTGTGAACATTTTTGAAATAACAACAAAGCATTTAGAATATTACATAAGCTCAGTTGATAAAGCAGCGGCAGGGTTTGAGAGGATTGATTCCAGTTTTGAAAAAAGTTCTACTGTGGGTAAAATGCAGTAGCTCACATGCTGTAGAGAAAAGGAAAAGTCAGTCAATGAGGCAAACTTCATTGCTGTCTTATTTTAAGAAATTGCCACAGCCACCACAACGTTCAGCAACCACCACCCTGATCAGTCAGCAGCCATCAACATGGGGGGCAAGAACCTCCACCAACAAAAAGATTACAATTTGCTGAAAGCGCAGATGGTCATTAGTATTTTTTTACTAATAAAATTTTTAAATTAAGGTATATGCACTATTTTAGACATAATGCTATTGCACACTTAACAGACTACAGTATAGTGCAACTATAACTTTAATATGTACTGGAAAACAAAAAAAATCATGTGATTTGCTTTATTGTGATATTCACTCTATTGCAGTGGCCTGAAACTGAACCCTCAATATCTCTGAGATATGCCTATGTTGATAATCATGATACCTAACATGTATTGGGCACCTATTGCATGCCAAGTGTTTTTGCTAAGCATTTTGCATGCATAATTTCACTTAATCTCTATAATATCCCTACAAGTAGGAATTATTATTACTCCTGTTTGAAGGTGAAAAATCTGAGGCTTAGAGAAGGTAGATGAATGACCTCCCTGAAGTCACATAGCTAGTAACTGGCAGAGCCTGGACTTGCATTTAGGTCTTCAATTTAGGACTTGAATTTGATGCCAAACCTTAGGCTCTGTATATACTACTGCTATGGTCTGAATGTTTTTATCTTCCCAAAATTCATATGTTGAAATCCTAACTCCCAATGTGATGGCAGTAGAAGGTGGAGCCTTTGGGAGGTGATTAGATAATGAGAGTAGAGCCCTCATAATTGGGATTATGCCCTTATCAGAGACCCAGAGAGCTAAGCTGCCCCTTCTATCATGTGAAAACACAGCTAGAAGGCACCACGTATGAACCAGAGAGTGGGCCTTCAGCAGACACTGAAACTGCTGGCACATTGATCTTGGACTTCCCAGCCTCCGGAACTGTGAGAAAAAAACTTCTGTTGCTTATAAGCCACCTAGTCTATGGTATTTTTTTATAGCAAACCAAGTTGACTAAGAGAACTACGACCTGCAAAATTATTGTTTAATTATTGCTTTAGCTTTCATCTGCTTGCAAACAGAGCCTGAGGCAAGGAGTGAGTACTGATGCTTCATTTGGGAGGTGCATTCTTCAGACAGCAAGAAAGAATAAAAGCAATGAAGGGGGTAATGCAAGGTGGACATGTGCCTGTGCTGGCCACTGTTCTATGATGAGCTGGGAAGAGACACAGCCTTGTTCATTGTTCAGTGAGGGTGTCTGTAGTGGGCTGAATGGTGGCCCCCCAAAAGAAATGTCCATGCCCTAATTCCTGGAATCTGTGAATGTTACCTCATTTGGAAAAAAGGGGCTTTGCAGATGTAATTAAGGATCTTGAGCTGAAGGGATCATTCTGGATTATCTGGGTGGGCCCTAAATCTAATGTCAAGTGTCTTTACAATAAGAGACCCAGAGGGGAGATTTGACAGAAAGGAGAGGAGGAGGCAATGTGGTCATGGAGCCCGAGATTGGAATGATGTGGCCACAAGCCAAGGATCACCTGGAGCCACCAGATGCCAGAAGAGGCAGGGAACTGAATCTCCCCTGGAGCCATCAGAGGAATTGAGGCCCTGCTGACACCATGATTTTGGACTTCTGGGCTCCTGAATTGTGAGAGAATAAATTTCTGTTTAAAGTTACACAGTTTGTGGTCATTTGCTATAGAAGCCACTGGACACTAATACAATGTCTGCTCAGTCACACAGATGAATCCAATCAGTCCATACAGAGAAATCATCTCTTGTGAAAGTTCATGGCGGAAAGAAAGAGGGAATTTACTTGGCTCTCTCTCACCTCCTGTGTGCCTTTGGTCAAATTTTGTTCCACAGGGAAATTAATCCTTCTCACTTCTAGGTGGCATTACCTGGCCTTGCTGAAAGCTGCTTGGGAAGCCAAAACCTATACCCCAAGGTGAAGTGTTTCGTTTAAAACCAGGAGTGGCAAAAGAAACTGGAAACAGAAGGCAAGGTGGCTAATCAGCCTCAGGACACATCAGTCCCCACAGAGAGGGTCTGATCTTCTTGGCAAGCAACTGGTCAGTCGCACGCGCTGAAACCACTCAGGCCCAAGTGGAGTTGGTGTGTCTCGCTGCGTGAGATGGAGCAAGTGACTGAGGGTCCAGGAAATCATGGTACCAAAGGGATCTGAGGAGGGACAGAAAACATGCCCAGTAAGGATCACTAGCCTCAGCCAACCCTTTCAATCACAAATACTTTATCTAGCGCCAAATGAATGCAAAACATCCCTGTCATGAAATTCCTCCTGCTAACCACGTTGTGGCACATATTGTAGGATGGCTCATTCACCACCCAATCCCAACTGCCTTCTCCATTGCCTTCTTTCACCCTAAAGTCTGGGAAGGTTAATATTTTATTTTTTAGCTTCTCTTACAAGTCAGAGCAGCCATGGGACACAGTTTTGGCCAATAAAATTAGGCAGTTGTGCATTGGAATGGTCTTTTCTTCCAGAAGTCTTGCCAAGAGAACCCCCCGCCCCCCCAGTCTCTTACCCCTTCTTCCTGCTGGAGTGCAGTAGCCATCACGTGATCATGGGGCCAGTGCATAAGAGGAGGCCAAAAGAATCCCAAAGACATGTGCCTGGATACCACTGAACTGTGGCACCAGCTCCAGCAGCTGTACACCCTTTGACTTCTTGCTCTGTGAGTATACTAGTTTTGTTAGGGCTGCCATAACAAAGTACCAGAGACTGGTTGCCTTAAACAACAGAAATTTGCTTTCTCACAGTTCTTAAGGCTAGAAGTCCAAGCTCAAGGTGTTGGCAGGTTTCTCATCTTCTGAGGCCTCTCTCCTAGGCTTGCAGATAGCTGCCTTCTTTCTGTGTCCTTGTGTATTCTTTCTTCTGTGCATGCACATCCCTGGTGTCTCTTTGTATGACCAAATTTCCTCTGCTTATAAGGACACTAGTCAGATTAGATTAGGGCTGTGGTGGCTAATATTATATGTCAACTTGACTAGGCCATGGGGTGCCCAGATAATTGGTCAAACATTATTCTGGGTTTGTCTGTGAGGGTGTTTCTGGATGAGATTAACATTTAACACAGTAGACTGAGTAAGGCAGATTGTGCTTCCTACTATGGGTGGGCCTCATCCAATCAGTTGAAGGCCTGAGGAGAACAAAAGGGCTGACCCTCCCCTGAAGAAGGGAGAATTCTTTCTGCCTGATGGCCTTCAGACTGGAACCTCAGCTTTTTTCCAGCTTTTGGTCTCTAACTGAAACATCAGCACTTCCTGGGCCTCAAGCCTGCTGGCTTTAAGACTAGAATGTATGCCATCAGCTCTCCTGGTTCCTAGGCCTTTGCATTCAGACTAGAACTAAAGCATGGGCTCTCCTGGGTCTCCAGATTTCCAACCCATTCTGCAGATCATGGGCCTTGGAACTCGCCAGCCTCCATAATTGTGTGACCCCATACCTTAAAATGTGTGTGTGTGTTTGTGTATACACATACATACACAATCTATTGGTTCTGTTTTTCTGGGGAATCCTGAGTACTTCAAGGACCCATCCAAAGGCCCTGATTCATTTTAACTTAATTACCTCTTTAAAGGCTCTCTCTCTAAATACAGCCACATTCTGAGGTATTGGGGGTCAGGGCTCCAAGGTATGAATTTTGGTAGGACCCAATTCAGCCTATAATAGTGAGCAAACAATCCTTCATTTGTTTAAGCCATTGTTAGTTGCCGCTGAGAACATACTTAACTGCTTACACAGGTGTAGATTCACATACTAAGTTTGATGATCTACAAGAAGGTATTTGGCTATATTTCCTTAGTAGCAGGTTGCAGTTTCTTCCACCTTGAAGAGTCATTTGATGGCTTGAACAGGGGCTTGGGAGAAAACAGGTCTTAAAGGGTGTCAGTTTGATGACCAGCTTTGGGAGCATCTTCCCACCATGCTTCTGTTTGTCCATCTCCAGCTAACAATAAAATAACGTCATACGCCCTTGGTGTGAAAGTCATTCCAAATATGGAATCATCATCTGGGCTTTGAGGTGGGGGTGGGGAGGTTCAGCAGCAGCAGAGGCAGCTCTTTTCAGCCACACGTATTGAAATGTCCTGATGTGTGCGTCCCAGCCAATGTCAGCTGCTAATCTGTATGAATTAATGCAGTAATAATTGGGCCGTATTCAGCAAGCACTAATTTCTTTCACTACATCAAATCAAGCCTTATGATTGTTTCGAAATAAACATGCCATCCCCAGAATGTTGAGTCCCCTCACCGGCACCTGGGTTCTGAATGGGTCTGGAAAGGTCCGGGAAGGAGGCTGGGTTGCCCAGTCGTGGCAGGCATTGCTGAGAGTGGGTGTCCAGACACGATTGCTTTAGACCTGATTGAACCCAAACACACTTGAAAGAATGAAAGGAAGCCAAACCTTGTTTCTGGACAGTGTCCAAGGATAGTTCATTCAGGATGCATCTTGCCGTGCTTCTGCCTTCGTCGGGATCCTATGCCTGGACAGCACAGAAGAAAACAGCCCGGCAGCTAATATCTCCAGACAAGCTGTTCTTACCCAGGCCTTGCTAGGAAGGGCCTCATGGTGTCACTGGAGGGAGAGACCATGAAGAGAGACTATTTCAAAGATTCATAGGTCAAACTGCAAATAAACCTCAGAGGAAGTGTCTAACAGACTTTTGCAAGCAAGAAAACAGGAAAACCGAGGAGAGCGAGAGGGTTTGTGAGCAAGGGATGCTTGCCTTTGCTCTGCCTGCAGGAGAGGGAAAAGGTGAACAAAATCTAGGATGATGATAAAGAGGTACGGACAGGACTGGTGAGCTACGCCGGAAAGAGTATGCGGTGGTTCTCCAAATAAGACATTGAACGAGTCAGTGGGGTCTTAAGATGTCCCACTCTGGCCGTTGGGTGATGTTTTTAATAAGATCATGGACGTCAACAACGCAATCTCTCCTGTCTCTCCCTCAAGCCCTCTCGCATGAATGTGGAGTGCCTGCTCCAGGCCAGGCCCTGTGCCTCACCCCGGAGGGCAGAGAGACAAAGATCCTGCCTTCCCTCCCCTTGTCGCCCCCTCTCTCCCTCCTCCTCTCCCTGCTTCCTTCTCCCTCTCCCCTCTATTCCTAGGGTCTAAATAACTTTCGGGGAAAATTAACATTCTGTTCAGTGGAACCATTGTTTGCTAACCACTTACTAATTAATTTTCCAAATAAGCAACTCGGGACTGAATTCTACATATTTTCTCGCAGCAGTTGTATGTGTAGACACGAGGGTCTCCCACCCCCAGCCCACCCTGGGGCACCCCTCTCAATGCCTTCCCCCATGTCTGCTGCCTCACCCCCCACTCCCCATGAGCTGCTTATCTACCCAAAGCTTATAATGTCAGCCTTAGAAAGCCTCTTTAGAGTTCCCTCCTCTTCCCTTCTGTCCTCATCCTGTCAGTCAGGATGAAGGAAATTAAGTTGGGTAAGTCTGTGCATTTCTCTGTGATCCCAGCTTCCCGGCCCTCAAGCTGCCTGGGAGCTGCTAGGTCACCTGGATCTGAATTCAGACAGGAGACGTGAAAAGCTGTAGGAGTTCTGGGAAGTAGCTGCTACTGTGTCCCCAAAGCTCCAGATTTTTAGTTTCATAACTTGGAAAGCAGAAAGGAAGTAATGAATCAAAGCTCCAAGGAAATTTCTTATAGAAATGGTGTCCATGAACCAGAACCCCACGTAGAATGAGATCCCCAGGCCACCTTCCACGCTCAGGAGTGTACATGGTGAGCAGGTTGTACACTGCACAATGTGCCTGGGGAGGAGTAGCTCTCCTTCAGCTGTCCAAGCCTTCAAGCCACCAGCCCTTTGCCGAGCTGCATTTGCCCCATGGAAGGGGGACCTTGTTTTAGGTACTGTTGTCCCTGGGGTACATCTGCTTAGAGGGGACGCTTTTTTTTTTCAAATTCACATAGAGGCACCGTATAGGCCTACTCTGATTAGGAGAACAAAATTACAAACTCATTGACTTTTACAGTGTTTTTTAAAATTAATTTTTAGTGTGTATCTTAGAATTATCATAATTTCAATGCCATCTCTTATACCTTTCATATTTGATACTATAGTGATAATAGCTCCCATTTATGTGAACCTTCTAGGTGTCTGGTACTGTACTGGGGGGCCCGTATATAGTATTTACAATTCTTTTTGCCCTACCTGTCTTTGCTGTGGTTCACTATGGGGAGAGTATTCTTCCTGTTCCATTGACTTTGGCCTTGATGTGTTGGCCAACAGAACATGGGCAGAAGCAACAACGTGCTAGTTATAAACTTAGGCTTTAAGACACGGTGATTTTCTGCCAGCCCTCTTGAGGTTCTACCTTCTGCCATGAGGAGAGCATGCCACTAGGCAATTTTTGCCCCTTGACCTGAAAACAAGATGTGTGGAGCAGACCTCAACCTGATCCAAAGCCTGGAGGCCAGAAAAGCTCAGGCAAGGGCAGCTGAGTACAGCCAAATCACAATGAATAGATCCATGAACGTGACATGAATGTTCATTGTTTCAAGTCATGGAGAATTGAGGATTGTTTGTTATGTGGCACTATCACAGTAATGGTGACTCCTACAGTGCCTTTTTTTTTTTTTAACAAATTGTCATAACCACTCTTAGTTTCCACTCTTAGTTTAGTGAAGGTATGTGTAGTATTTCTATTTTACACAAAGGCAAATCAAGGCTCTGAGAGGTTAAATAACTTTTTAAATTAATAACTGTTATATCTAGTATTAACGTCTAGGTCTGCCTGATTCCAAAGCCTGTTCTCTTTCTACCTCCCTCATATTGTGTGCAGAATATTGATGCAATGTTGCCCCTAAATATCTTTTAACTAGCAAAAATGACGCTATTATGGCCAGTAAGTTTGTGTTCTACTTACTAAGACAAAGGGACCAATGGGTTTTCATTTTGCAAGCCTGCATTCAAAGTGTCTCTCTGCTCAAATGTCAGTCCCACACAACATTCTATTAAACATAATTTATCCTTCCCTTTCCCCTCTGCCCACTCCACACTTCCTGTTATGCAAAGTTTTAAGGATTTGACTATGATTCCTGTTTCTCCAGGCTGAGATTACCTATGGCTGAGGTAGAGTTTAACTTGGCATTTTGTTTTTTGTCAGCACAATAAGCCAGAACCAGATGCAGATCATTGAACTGAAGAATGACTTTTTTCTCTTGATAGCACTTTGGGCAGAAAAAACACCTCTGTCTGATGTATTGTTAAGTGAACAAAGCAAAGTGCAGAACAATGTGCATTGTACATTATTATTTGTGAGTTTAAGAAACATACACATATATGAATGTTTACATCTACATAAGATGTCTCCAGAAGAATACTCTAGAAATGTAATAGAAGTTGCTTCTAGTATGGGAACTTCATGGCTGATGGGAGGTAGGGGTGGAAGAGAGAATTATTTTTCACTGAATATTCTTTTAAATTTTCTGAATTGGTGTGTATGTTCATATTATTGCTCAAAATAATAAATCAAATTTTTAAAGAAACAAAGAAAGCCCATCTTCTCTGGTCTACTTCTTCATTTCAGTCAAGCTATATCTCTTGGGTCTCAGATCTCCTGACTTTTTGAAGGGACTTGGAAGGAGGAGCTAGCCCAAGAAGAGGAGGCCCTTTCTGGCACATTCTCTTCCTCTCTCTATTGAGGTGCCATATAAACATCCCCGAAGTCTCCATGAACAATAGACACAAAATGAAGAGGCATGAACTTGAGTCCATTGGCTTCCACAAGTGAAAGTGATTGTCTTCATTCATGAATCAAAGGCTGTAGAGTAAAAAATAAGTATCGATCAGCTGTTTTTTGTTTTTGCTTTTGTTTTTAAAGACCAAAAATGTCCTCTGATCTTGTTCTGAATGGGACAGTTGACAGTTACAATATGAACAGTCTAAAAATTAAAGTCCTTGGATTTCCACCTGCAAGTGAAGGATGTTTTTCTGTTAAGTCCTAATCATATCATTAGAGTTTATTAATTGTTTCAACAAACAGACATCTATGTCCATTCATTTTTTAGAAAAAGACAGAGTAAATAAATCAACTTTCAAATCATGTCCTTCTGCAAACACCAGCTGCACAGGAAAAGGAAGGTAGCCTGTTAGCAGTCTCTCCCTGAAGTGCAGAGCTGATGCTGTCCGTGTGCATGCCCAGAGCAGAGGCATCTGGTAATGAGCCCGGTAATGTGTCCTACAGCCCACAGGAAAGAACCTCAGCGGAAAGCAAGAAGGCAGAACAATTGTGTGAACTTAGCTCCCTTTCTTATTCTCCAAACATCTGGCCACTGGATGTGTCATTTCTTTGATTCAAACCTACTCTGGGGTTATTGATAGGGAAAATCTCCACGTTGGGGGCTGGAAAGAACCACTTCTTCATTAAAGAACAGTCAGCGCAGACTCACTTTTAGTAACAAAATAATAGGGCAGGTTGGTTCTAAGCCACGTTTCTGAAATTACCCAGCTGTTCTCTGCCAACTCTATATGGAGAGAATAAAACAAAAGCTGGAAGCAAAGAGACAATAAGGAAAGCCCATACGATTAGGGCTGAAGAAAAAACAAGCATGCAAGATGCCATCTTGGTATTGGCTAACCATGGGGAAAATCTCTGCTGATTAACATAATGCATTTATAAACACAGATGTCAGGGACGGCAGGTTTATTTTCATAGTTCCGCATCTTACGTTTCCCCAGTTGATTCTTTTTCTTATCTTCTTCTACGTCAGAACAGCCAAACAGGATTCAAGTGATGCATTTGGATGGCTTGTTTCCCTGAATTGTGTCTATATCCATTAACAGGACAGACACTTAGTTCCACCTGCGGACACGGCAATTTTGTAATCTTTACAACTGTCCCCAATGTCCTGACCCGTATTTCATTTTACTCGGGTACTTTGGATAACAAGCTCACGGACTTATTTTGCTGGCAGTTAAAAATCAGTTTGGTAGTAATTTTGCCTGGAAATCAGCTATTAAGTTTATGTGCTTGTCAAATTTTAACTATATGCCCACTTTAAAAGTGATTAGAGCCACTTAAATTGGGATGGGTGCCAATGTTAAGATGCAGGCAAATCTTGATGACTGCAGACTACATCATTAGTTTGCAGGTGGATTTCCTTCCCTTCTCTTTTCTACCTCACTTGTCAGCACGTGCACCAGGGGACGGGTGGGTGGGTAGGTGGGGTGCAGAGAGTGAAGGAGGGTAAAAGCAGTGCTAAGCCAGCACCACAAAAGGGAAATTCAACAAGGTTAAATGCAAAAGTCTTACATTTAGGCTGGAAAGACGAAATAGATGGAACAACTTTAGATTGGGGGAGACTGAATTGGGAATCACATATGTGAAGGAGATATAACTGCAAGCTCAACATCTTTTTTTAAAAAATAAACTCATGTAGAACTAATGTACTAACATTTACTTTTCTAAATGGTTTGTGAATATTAACTCTCTTCATTCTCACAGCAACTTTATGAAGTAAGTACCATCACTATACCCAATTATCAGATGGGAAATTGGGACATAAAGAGAACAACCTGTATACAGTTATGTAGCTAGAAAGTACCAGGGCTAGAATTCAAATTCAGGCAGTCTGGCTCCGGAATCCATGCTGTTAACACTGTACCTTACTCTAGGCAGCAGTGGGGTGCAGCCACTAGAAAACAAATAAGGAGTATGTTCCTATTTAATGTTGTCACTGGTTGAAGCTTGTTGCAATGAATATTATGAAGCTCAAAGTCTCTACGAAAAGAAAAATCGATTTCCAAAGTCTAGGTCAATTGTTTCAAATAGTAGTGAACAAAATTCACAAACTTCAAAAATAATTAATATTAACCTTATGAATTTGATATAATGATGTTGTGCCCATAATTTTTGTGATAGTTTTGATGGATGCAATATCAACTAAAAATATAAGGGTAACGTTTCAAGCCAAATGAACTTTTCTGGGTCTTCAATCCCGTATCTGCCTATTGCATAGTGTGAGCTAGATAATTTCCTAATCCTTTCACATTTGAAGATTCTTATATTTCCCCAAATGATCTTTAAGGTCAGTCATGAATTCATTTATTCAGTCACACATAGAATTGGTGTTTTTTAAACATTAACTTTTTTGCAAGGCACCTTGTTGGCATTGTATGAAACAGTCTGATAAGAAAATGAGGCATAGGCATAGGGAACCATAAACACAAGCTCGTGCCGTGCCGATGCTGTGGGAGTTTTTGGGCAGTATCAGTTAGTGTTCTTAATTGCAGACAATGTTGTCACTCTACCTGATTTATCTAAGAAGGGATTTGTTAAAGGAATATTAAACACTCACAGAATCTTTGGAAGAGCTAGAGGAATAATCTCTGGGCTGATGCTCTAGGAACAATGCTTAATGCTACCCTAGAGAACTGACCTTACAAGAGTGATGGTTCACACTGACCCTGGGACCCTGGAACCAGCCAGAGGGCTTCCGCCATCTGCACCAGCAAAGTGGATGGTCCATGCCCCTCTGGTTTCCTTAACACACTTCCAAATCAAAACCTTTCAGGGATGCACAGGATTGGAAGAAACTGAATGGCTGGGGATGAGGGGAGGGTTAGGAAAAATACAGTTGTTTTTTTCAATCCTATTTGGGGGTAGGTAGGATTCATGAGAGACCATCAAATAGTAATGAGGAACTATCAAAATGCAGAAACACCATTCAAGAGGTTTTTGGCAGCAAAAAATAACAAATGTCTGCTACAGATAATATTTCCCTCAACTCAGCACTGGGCAGGTTCTTCTTTGAGGAGAGTATCGAGTCAATGTTTGTTTGAGATATCCACGACTGAAACTTAATCTCTGTGAGGATGGTCAGGGTGGTGATGACGATGGTGTTGATCATTCATGAAGCACGTGTTATGTTTCAGCCATGGTGATAGGTGCTTTAAATACTATCGTGGGCATATCGTTTTATATCACCACATTCGTTTCTCCCTTTTTCTGGTAAAACAGTACCCAAATTTTACTCTGGGTAACTCCACATCTCCCAGTCTTAGAACTTGATTTTTGGGTGGAATTGTCCCCTGGCTTATCTTCAAGGTGGGCTCATGACCCAAGTTTAAACCCTGGCCACAGTAATAAGTTCAGGAATGGGCATCTTCAGACCAATGAGCCTCAGGCCCAGTATTTCCATTTCAGTATTGGACTGGGACATGGACAATGGGGTTGGGCTGCCATCTGGACACTACATGGAGCCTCAAAAAAAGCCACTAAAATGAGATGGAAAAAGCCCAAGTTCTGGTAACAGCATCTGAGCCCCTGGATCAAGCTACTCCTGTAATTGGAATATCCTTTGGGTTTTTCAATCATGTAAATTAACAAATTCCCTTTTATCCTTAAGCCACATTTTGAGTCATGCTTGCTGTGACTTATTTCCAAAGTTGTCTTAATTTCTGCACATACATTAACTCTTTTAATCCTTAGAAATAGCTCAATGTGTTAATAGTATTATCACACCTCACAGATTAGGACACTAATACTCAAAAAGATTAGGAAACTTGCCTGTCACATAACTTGTCCATATGATTTCAAGACACAGGTCCTTAGCTCCTATGTTTTATAGGGACATTAGAAAGTGTTGAAAGGGTGACAGCTCTGTGACTTGAGGTTTGAAAATCTTGCCCTACAGACTGATGGTGAATAGCCTCTGGAAGGCAGGGAAATGCTTTATATTCTCATGTATTCCCTATAGTGTCTAGCCCCATTCTGTGCACAGGCTAATTTCCGATATGCACTTCTTGCTTATTGAGTGAGATGGCCAGGGAGGGAACTGAATGCCTCTGGCCTGGGAAGAAAGGAGATCCAGTTTAGCAATCTCCACCTGGATGAAGAGATACCATGTGAACGACAAGGATGGTGAGTCTATGTGTGCCTTGGTTAGAGAACAAGGGTTTGCATGGGGTTGTCTGTATTGCAGGAAGATAAGCAAAGGTTCAACATCAAACACAATCTTCTCCTTTCAAGGGATATAGGGTGTCCTTATGCAGCACTGCAGACTCATTTTCTGGAAATATTAAAGAAAGAAAACTATGAGTTTCCTAGCGTATTTGAGGTTTCCTTAGTCTCAGAATCCCTTTTATTCTTTCATTGAATGTGACACTCCCTGTGTCAGCAATGCCCCTCCCACTCCTTGTTTGTCTGGCAAACTCTTATTCAGCCTTCAATATTTAACTCAAGTGCCACCTCCTCTGGGAAGCCCTCACTGAACCTTTGACCTGGGCTTGATTCTTGCTTTCTCTACCGTCCCACAACACCTTATGTACACTATATTAGCCTTTAACACACTTTGTTTTAACAATTCGTCTAACTTCTCTGTCTGTAAGTCAAGGATCATGTCTTACTTCTCTTTGTATTCCCTGCCCCTAGCATAACGCCTGGGACTCAGCAGGCAATCTTGCAAAACATGCCATGAAAGACGTTCCTCAGTCACCTTGTCTGGTTCTATTCCTACTTGTCCTTTAGGATTCATCTTAGAAATCACCCCCTTGGGAAGCCTTCCGTGACCCCAAAAGCTATGATGCCTCTTCTATGTGGCCTCCAAATCACCCTGTGCATATGTAATGGTTAAGAGAGTAGACACCAATGTCTGACTGCCTGGGCTTGAATCCCAGCTCTGCTACCTCACAGCAGGTTCTTAATGTGCCTCAGTTTATTCATCTGTAAAACAGGGATAATAATAATAACAATAACACCTCACTGGGTTGTTGCAAATTTTAGAAAAGTTAATTCGTGTAAAGTGCTTAGAATAGTCCCTACCAAAAATTATACTTTAGCTATTATAAATGTTTAAAACTATTATTACTGTTAATTAATTTACTAAACATTTGTTAAAGTGCTTATTATAGAGCAGGAAGTGTTCTAAGAAATGGATATATGACAGTAAACAAAATGCCTATTTTCATAATCAAAATATTAAATGAATGAATGAATGAAATGCAATCATTCATTAATTAATAATACTGATTAATAATTATTAATAATTCAGTATTGATTAATAATACAATTAATAATACTGAAACATTATTTCAGTAACTAAATTAATGCATTTTTCAATCATTATAAAATGTGTTGCCCTGGGCTTCTCCGTCCATTGGGCAATGGCATTCTCTGCTTCACAGAGATGGGGTGATGGGGTGGAAGAAAAGTAGGTAAACTCACCTCTGAGCTTCAGATTAGAATTCTTTTGAGCATAAAGCCTGATAAAGTTTTAAAGCCAGATTTTGTTGAGACAGAGAAGGAGTCTTTAAATTCTAAAAACACAAACTTGAAAGCAGACATCCAGCCCTAATTGATTTGCCCCAGCTAATGCTACGTGGTGCAGAGGCCAGCTGTCCCTACCGAGCTCTGCTCGAATTGCAGACTCATGAACAAAATTAATAAATGATCGTTGTTTTAAGTCTCTGAGTTTGAGGGTAGCTTTTACACAGCAATAGCTAGCCAAATCACCTCACTCCCTCTGCTCTTGCTTATTTATTGAAATAGGTGAGGTTTTTACTAGTTTTTGCTAGCAAAAAATGAAGCATGGAGGTCTGAACATAAAGTTTTGAAATAATCCCTAGTGTGGAATGAACTAGGATGTCATATAAAAGAGGTTCCTGCCACCAGGAAGGAGAAAATCCTTCCAGGGTGGGGAATGAATAACTTGTAAAGGGTGTCTGATTATGTGAGATCTGAGTCAAGACGCTGCTTTAGTGCAGGAGGAAGGTGGAAAGGGAACAGGAAGAGAAGACAAAGATCCCAGAGAGGAGATAGGTTGAGAGGGAACAACCTCACAGGGCCCTGGTATGTGGCTGCAGGAGGACCACAAATATTAAGTGAGGAGCCACCGTAGGGAAGATGCTGTTCTAAGCACAAAGCAATCAGCACGGAATGACACAGATGGGGATCCCTGTCATCATGAAGTTTACCTTCCAGTTGGCCCAACATGCAATAAACCATCTGAATGAGTGAATCACACGGTATATTAGACAGTGACGATGACTCTGGTGAAAAATGAAGTAAAAAAGGGGAAAGCACATGTGGTTTGCCGGTTTAGGACAGAAGGTCTTCCTGAAAAGACCGTAAATGGTTAACGATCTACAGGAGGTAAGCGAGAGAGCCGTGGGTATATGTGGAACGTAGAAGGGAACAGCAAGCACAAAGGCCCTGAGACAAAAGCCCTTGTGGGTGTCCAGGAAGCGGGAAAGAGGGCAGAGAGGCAACCAGGGGGTGAGTGAGGGAACCACAATGGGGGTTCCTTACGGCTGCGTGACAAACCAACACAGAACTTGGTGGCTTAAAACAACAATCATCTATTTGTTCATAAATCTGCAATTTGAGCAGGGCTTGGTGGGGACAGGTTATCTCTGTTCCATATGACATCAGCTGGGGTGAGTCAACGAGGGGCTGGGGCATCCACTCCAAGATGGCGCACTCACATGGCTGGCAGGTAGGTGCTGGCTGTCAGCCCAAGGTTCAGCAGCGCTATTAGCTGTGTGTGGGGGAGTCCATTCCCCACCACATGGGCTGCTCCACAGGCTGCTAGACTGCCTCACCCATGGGGGCTGGGTTCAGAAAGCAAGTGTCCCAAAGAGGCAGAAAGCAGAAGCTGCTATAACCTATTGCTCAAGTCACAGAACTCAGATGCAAAGGGAGGAGAAAAAGACCCCTGGCCTCCCAGTGAAAAGAGTGTCAAAGAATTTGAGGACCATGTTTTACAACTGCCACAGAGTGGGAGGGAAAGAAAGAATTGAGGTTAGAGAGGACAGCCTGATCACCCGGGGCTTTATAGACCATTGTAATGGATTTGGCTCACTCTCAAGGAGAAATGAGGAGCAATTGGAGAATTTTAATAAGAGCATGACCTGAGTTGACTAATGTTTAGCAGGATCACTGGGGCTGCTAAATTAAGAACAGACTGTAGATAGACAACATAAACCAGTTAGGAGTTTGCAAATATCCAAGCAAGGGATGATGGTGGCTTGTCCCAGGGTAACAACAACATAAGGGATAAGAAGTGGTCAGATTCTGAATATATTTTGAAGGAAGAGCCAACAGGATTTCTTGGTGGGTTGGATAAGTAACGTGATAGAAAGAGAGGAATTGAGCATGACACCAAGGTTTTCGTACTGAGCAATTAGAAGAGTGGGGTTGCTATGACTCGATATGGAAAAAGCTAAGGAGAAGCATATTTGGTGGTGAAGAGCAGGAACTTGCTTTTCGACATGTCAAGTTAGATGTTGAGTAGGGAGGAGAATATATGAGCCTAGAGTTCATGGGAGAAGCCAGGGATGGAGATATAAATTTGGGCAGTATCAGCATAGACACAGTATTTAAAACCATGGGATTGGATGAGACCACCAGGAAAGTGAGTGTGGATAGAAAAGAGAAGAGGCCCAAGGACTGAGCCGTGGGATATGCCAGCATGAAAAGGTCTTGCTCAGGGGATGGGGAGGAACCAGCAAAGGAGGCTGAGAAAGAGAAGCAGATGAAGTAGGAGAAAAGCCAGGAGAGTGTAGTATCCTGTGAGCCAGAGGAGGGGAGTGTTTCAAGGAGAAGGAAGCAGTCACCTTGGTCAGTGCTGCTGCTAGGGCCACTGTGATGAGGGGTGGGAATTGACATCTGGATTTGGCAAAGTAAAGGTCATTGGCGATCTTAGCAAGAGCAGTTTCAGAGTGGCAAAAGCCTCCTTGAGTGGGTTCGAGAGAATGTTTGGGGGGTGGGTTGGAGACAGTGAGTACAGACAACTTTTTCAAGGAGTTTGCAATAAAAGGAAAAAAATAAACCATCGATTTTGGCTCGAAAGAGAAATGGATCAGGAGAGGTTTTAGGTGGGGGGAGATGAAAATATCTGTATGCTGATGGATAAAGCCAGTAGAGAGGAAAGGTAATGATGCAGGGGAGGAGAGGGAATTGCTGTAGCAGTTATCTAGAGTTATCACGAGAGAATGGGATCTAACGCACAACTGGAGAGGTTGGCCTTGGCTGGGAGCATGGACCATTCGTTCATAGCAATTGGAGAGGAGGAAGCTATATGACACAGATGCTAGAAGGCTGGCAGGTGTGGCGGTGGAAGTTCTCTTCTAGTTGCTTCCATTTTCTCAGTGAAGTAGGAATTAGGGTCATCAGATGAGAACGAGAGGAGACAAGGAGGTTTGAGAAGAGAGTGGACAGTAAAAGTGCCTACTTGATGTTAACAATCATGAATTTAAGATGAAACCATTCAAAATGATTTTGGTTTTCTTTAGCCACATTCAGCTGTGCAAGTGCAGGCACAGAGTAGGCAGAGAATTGGATTTCACCAGGGTTGGGGTTTTGCCAAATGGGTAAAATGAAATAAGAGAGAGAGTCAAGGGATTGAGTGTCTATGCAAGGAAGTGATTATAATCGTGGCATTTAAGCTGGGTTAGAAGGGAAGGGAAGATGTGGCAGAGGTGGAAAACAGTGCACAATGTAATAGAATCAAAGCGTTTTAGATCCCTGTGGGTGGAAGGATTTTGGGGGGAGTACTAGAGGGAAAAGCTAGAAAGATAGGAAGGAGGTGATGATAGTAGGAGAGTGAAAGACTTCAGTTGAGATGATGGAGGATTTCAACTATTGGAAATGCTAAGGTCTAGGGTATGACCATGAGAGTGGGCAGATAAAATAGGTGGAGGACCATATTATGAGAGGAGAAGGGATCAAAAAACTGAGAAGCCAAGGTAGAGGAAGGTTCATCTCCCTGAATGTTGAACCCACAAATTATTACACTAGGAGCAGTGCGGGAGAGAGAGAGGCTCCAGAAATCTTCAAGGAATGAAGGGTGTGGTCTCAGGGTTGGTGTATGAACATGACAAGAAGGGGTAGTGAGTGATGAGATCCAATGACATAAGCTTTAAAGCCAGGTGGGCATAAGAGTTGGTGATCAGGGGAAGAGGAGAATGGTCTAGAAGCAGCACCAAGGGGCCAGATGGACACTGTGGTTAGTCAGGGGAAAAGTCAAGGATGGCATCCCAGATCCTCCCATCCAGTGGGTGATGTGCAGAAGATCCGGGTCTATCTGTTGTCCCAGTTGAGGAATTAAGAACATTTGAGACTGGAGGGAGTGCAGAGGCCTGGGTCAGTGTGAAGAAGCTGTAGAATGCAGGGACTTCTCAACTGCAGGCAGTGATAAGTCATGACACCCTAAAAGACCAGGTGGGTACCTGTGCACAACGGTGTCCAGTGACAAGGTGGGACCAAGGATACCTCAGCAGTAAGAGTCGAGACAACCATCTATGGACCAAAGACTCCTCCTGCCTCCCTAAGGACATAAAGCCACTGTCAGAGGCCAATCTCATCACGGAGGGGGAGAAGGACAGAGCAGCCACAGAAGGTCCTTGGAGGAATGCCTGGAGGTTCACAACTTCTCAGAGCAGTGCTAGTTCTGTCTCTTCCCAGACCAGTCCTAGGATCTTGTTGCCTGGCTTCGTGTGTTGGTAAAATGATAACATCATAATAATTTCAAAAGGTGGTTTTGATTTTTGTTTATCCTCCTCCTCCCAACACCCCACCTCTACTCCAAATAATAGGAAAATCGGTGGGATTTAAGAGCCAAAATTTTCAGAAATACATGACTTTAAAAATACTTATTTAAAAAATAATTAAAATAATACATGTTTATTGTAGCAAACTTAGAAATTAAAAATCAATATAAAGAAGAAAGTCATACATTATCCTTCCATCTAGAGATAATCACTCTCAATGTTTAGGCGTGTTACCTTCTATATATGCATTGTATAAAAATTGGATCATACTGTATATGTACATATAGTTTTAGAACTTTTTTGATTGAATGATGTAGCATGGGCAGTTTCCCTGCTAATTAATATTTTTACACATCAACTTGATGGCAGATAAGATTTCAGTTTATATATGTACTAATTACTCATCCAATCCTGTTACAGAAAATTTTAAATTTAAATTGTTTCCATTTTTCAGTATTAGAAACAACAGCAGGATGAACACCATTTTATAGCTTTGTATAAAGCCATGACTGCTAATTTCCTATGAATAAGATTTCTAGACTTTAATGGGTCAATTATACCCTAGATGGGTCAAGGGGTATGCAAAATTTTAAGGCTTTTGATACATATCAGCAAGCTGTTGTCTGGAAATATTTCACCAGTTTATACTCCTCTCAGTGAGGTATGATGATGCCATCCCTCCACACCATCTCTCTTACTATGATCATTAAAAAGTCTTTGCCTTGGAAGACTTCTTGAAATTTCTGACCCTTGGTTTGTGTTTCCACAGGGAGAATATGACTTCTTTCATTTGGCTTTTTCTCATACTTAAGTGGACTGATGGACCTCCTGCAAGAAGGTTTGGGTCACCATCTGTAAGTCACCAGAAGGCCTGGACCCAAACCAGCTTAGGGAGGCAATGCCTTCAAGTTGAAAAGTACTGGACCAGGAGCTATTTGTCTTGTCCTTGGAGTTACTCCTATCCCTGGGCTCAAGGCACCTCATCTGTCTTCCTCCCAGCTCTTAGTTTCTATGATCCTTTATCTTCCTATTTCAGGGAACATTCCTGCCAGCTCATCCTCAATACCTGTGGACAGCAAGGTCAATCCAAAGTCAAGGGTATCTGAATAGAATTCGTCTGCCTCATTATCCTTTCCTTGTAAACGTGTGTCCTTAATAGAAATTTGCGTTCTGTCTTTGCCTTTGTTCGGCTGATAGAGATCTTTCAATTCAACACGGATAATATTTATTGAGCTCCTCCAACAATGGCAACACGCTAGGCATAATAGAAACCCGCATCCATTCTTCCTTCCTGGTCAGGTCTTTTTATTTTCTCTCGTAAACTTTCGTCCACCCACTGACGTTTCCTCCTTGCTCTCCTCTCTAGAGGATTCAAAAAAGTCGTTGCTGTCGTCATCTTCCTGCCACTGCGACAGCATGATTCACTGGCCGCTTCTAAGGCTGATTATTTGACTGTGAGCTCACCATAAACAAGAACTCCTGATAACATGGGTGAGAGGTTTCTTCTTTGACAGCCTCAGTTATATAAGATGCATTGTTCTGACTATGAGCTCACCTTTAAAACAATGGCCTGTGGTTTAAAAAAAAAACAAAAAAGACTAGGAAGAATGGGGTAACACCTGAATAAATGAGGCAATGTTTGGGAACTTTCTGGTTTACATAGCATTTTTCTGGGGCTCCAAAATTTGAGTCATGTTTTCCCTTTTGTTCGGAGCTCTTTCGAGACTCCTTAATGGAACAATAATGAATTTAAACAAAGAGGGAATATGTTTTGGCTTTCTAGAGATTTTTGGCCCTTTAGTGGGGACCGAGGAACCAATGTCTGAGTCCTAATAATGGAAAACAGAGTGTGTTGCTTAACGCAACATTAGGATACAGTTTGTGGGAAAATAACCTGTATTTTTATGTGCTGTTTATCCACATAGACGTGCATATGTGAACACGCTGACACATGCACAGATACATGCTCAAATAATGCCACAGTATTTTTAACAGAAACATATGGATATATATTTTTTTCTTTTTTTTCGAAATGTGAATTGCATCTGCAAAAGTTGCATAATCTTGTCCTAGAGTGAGGAGCCTGCATGGAGCATAGATTTTGGAATAACTCTCTCCTCTCCTTATTCAAAGCACAAGCTAGTGATTGTCATTAGCACCAAGCAGAGGAGTCTGTGCCAAAGGGTGACAGAATAGAAAAGTAATCCCCCATGTCAGCTGGTGGGTGTGATACCACAGAGATGTACGTCCCCTGTGTCTGCCAGGCCCGCCTCTGTCTGCTCTGGAAAGTGGAAGCCAATGATAAATGTCAATACACTTGTGTTGCCACGTGGAAGTGAGCTGTAGCTGTCTGGATCCCACACAGAAGCGGCAGATCTCAAGGTGTGGGTGCCAGATGGCACTTAGGAGTGGGGCATGTGGGACGGCTGCTGAGGGAGTTTTATTAGCTGAGACAAGTGGCCTGGCACTGCTGGGTGCCACCTTGCCCCCTCTAGGGGCTCCCTCTGGAAAGCATTATCCAATTTTGCTTTCAGATATCCATTAAGCACATAGCCTTACCCCCATCCCCTTTTAATGGACTTATTGGGATGTGTTTGGAGGGATCTTGGCTAAGGGATGTCACCAAAATCTGTAAGAGGAGGGTGAGGTGGGAGCAAAGCCTTATTTGCAGAGAAACTATCTCACCAATAAAGCAGAAGGGATTTTTTTTTCCTTTTAAATGAGTAATGACATTTCTTTCAAAGTGTAACCAGGTTTGAGTGGAAAGTGACATGTTACCTGTATTAACTTCCTACTTTGTTGAAAGCATGTTTTGGGGAAACTGTTTGGCAGTTCCTTAGCACAACAGATAGTCTCACTTTCTTTTTCCCATCAAGGAGGAAAAAGAAATACCTTTACGATATTAAACCTATACTTGCATTTTTAACTTTACAGTTTATAAAGCACTTTCACATATACTCAGTTTTCCTCCCAACCACAATGCTGCCGTCTCTTATTTCACTGATGCAGAAACAGAGACTTACAGAGGTGGTAACCCTGCTTCTAGGCACACAGTTAGCAAGCAGCCGCGTCCCTGCGCCTGAAGTCTAGCCTGGACCTGACCCTTCATCTATAACTACCATTTATGGAACGCCTACTGTGTGCCATGTGCTTTACACTTATTTTGACCCTTTCAACAAGTCTGTAGCGTAGGAGGCATTATCGTTATCACATATGGATGAGAAAACTGAAGCTTAGAGGGGTCGAATTCCTTGCTCAGTGTTGCACAGTTGTTATGCGGCAAAGCTAAGATTTGAACTCATGCCTGTCTTGACTCCAAAACTGACCCCTTTCCACTCTAATGATTACAATAACCAACAATTAATGAGCACTTACTATTTTCCAGACATTGTTCTAGGTGCTTTATCTGCATTAACTCATTTAATTTTTATAACAAGACTATGAGGTAAGTATTATTAACATTCTCATTTTACAGATGGAGAAATTGAGGTATAAAGAGATTAAGAGACTTACCAAAGACAACACTGCTGGTGATGGGTGGAACCAGGGTTTGAATTCATTCAGTTTACTCCCACGAGTCACATTTTTTAAATCACCACCATGTACTGCTCTATCTACACTGGCTGGCATACTTTAGGCAGTAGGTGCAGTTTAAGAAGGCTTTTAGGTAAAACCCAGTTCTTTGTGATTTTTGGAGCTATGCCACATTCTCTCTAGAGCCAATACCAACTCCTGTATTAGTTCCAAAACTACCCCAACCCTCCATGGTCTATTTTGGATCAGAAATTAATAGGGTCTTGCTACTGAAAATGTAACTGCTGACTAGAAAGGTCAGCATCTACTTGGGGCTTCTTAGAAATGTGGAATCTCAGCTCCAGAGCTACTGAATCAGAGTCTGCACCATTAGCAAGATCCCTAGGTGACTCATATGCTCGTGAAAGTTTCAGAAGCATTGGTCTAGGCAGGACCTAGAGCCTTTAAGGGTGTAGTTCTGACCACCACACGTTGGAGTCCCTGGGAAGCTTCAGAAAGTACTGATGCCTGGATCCCAGAGATTCTCATTTATGCGCAGCCTGGGCATCAGGAAGTTTAAAGGCTCCCCAGTCGATCCTAAAGTGCAGCCACAGTTGAGGACCACTGCTCTGGGGATACTCTGCAGTCCTCATCAATTTCTCAGGGTCCACCCACACATCTGAATCTGCCTCTGGGTCTGGGGGATTAGAGATCCTCAAATTGCTGTCCACCCCACAGCATTATTAGTTATTATATCACTGGTCAGTCAGTGATTGCAAAAGAACTAGCATTGTTCAGACTGAACTGTCCTGGAAAGCTCTCCCTGAGCTCACCCTGATGATTTCTCTTCCTTTTGTTAGGCCACACATAAAATACCCCTCCCCATCTTGAATGAAAAAGAGGAGGCTTCAGATGTGATGCTAATTATCCCGACCCTCTTGTTTGGATGCGGTCATCCAACTGTGGAGCCCAGGTGTTATCCCACCGCCCAGAGGGGCAAGGCCTGTGTGACAAAGGATTGGACGGTGAAAAAGAGCTGAAATGGGAAGTAGATGATCCTCATGTCTTTGATCAAGCACATCCAATCCACTGTACAAGAACTTCTTATTGCCCATGAACCTAGTCTTGCAGTGGAGTCATAGGTTGTAATAAAAATGTAGCAACTAGTTGTCTAGGGCAGGAAATTTGTTTATGGTATTATTTTTACACAAGAAAGTAAGTTCCAAGAGAGCAGAGACTTTGTTACACTCTCTGTGGAATCCTTGGTGCCTGGAAATGTATACAACACATAGTAGGTTCTTTGCAAGCATTTGCTGAATGAATGAACAAGGGGAGGAAGCTGCCAAGTGCAATGGCAGCCGTCGATACCATTTATCGAGTGCTCTCTGTGTGCCAGGCACTTTATAAACATTATCTCCTTTAGTCTTTATGACAACCTTAAGAAGTAGATTCTTGTTTGCTTATTTGTTTTTAATTGTTCAGTGAAGTTAAATAATTCATCCATTGATTGTAACTTTCCAATAAGTGGAAGAGTCTGAATTCATTCATTTAACACAAACTTATTGAATTCTAAACACTATTCTAAGTGTTTGGAAAGCATCAGTGAAAAAATAGAAAAGGTTCCTTACCTTTGTAAATTTGAGGGGGAGGGGCACACAATAATCAACATAATAAATAAGTAAATTATATAATGTGTTAGAAGGTATTAAATGCTATGGCAAAAAATAAAGAAAGAAAGATCAAGGTAAGAGATTAGGAGTGCCAGGGAGGGGTGGGGTGTTGGTGAACAGGTGTAATGATTGCTTTTGTGTCAATTTGGATAGAGAACTCAGTTATTTAATCAAACACTAATTTAGGTATTGCTGTGAAGGTATTTTGTGGTTGATATCTATAATCAGTTGACTTTAAGTAAGTGAGATTACTCTTGATAAGGTGGGCAGATCTTACCCAACCAGTTGAAGGACTTAAGAGCCTTTAAAACTGAGGTTTCCAGAGAAGAAGAAATTATGCCTTAAGACTGTAGTCTTAACTTCTGCCTGAGATTCCAGCCGGCCGGCCCGCTCTACAAATTTTGTACTTAAGACAAGACGGTAACATGTACTCCTGCCTGAGCGTCCAGCTTACTGGTCTGCTCTACAGATGTTGGATGTATAAGCTCCACAATTCCTTAAAATAAATCTCTTGAGAACCCTGAATAATACATATTTTGGTACCAAGAGTAGGGTGCTGCTGTAATAAATGCCTAAAAATGGGGAGGGGGCTTTGAAATTGGGTAATGACAGAGGCTGGAAGAATTTTGAGATGCGTGATAGAAAAAGGGTAGATTGCCTTGAAGATATTGCTGACTGAAATATGAACATTAAGGCAATTTGGGTGAGGATTCAGAAAGGAGAGAAATTGTAGAGAAAGAATTGTAGAGAAAACTTCTATCATCTTAGAGAAATAAATATATTGTCATGAACAGAGTGTTGCTACAGACATGAATGTTAAAGGTGCTTCAGTGATGTCTCACATGGAAATGAGAAATATGTTATTGGACACTGGAGGAAACATGTTTTTTGTTATAAATTAGCAGAAAACTTGGCTCAATTATGTTCTGCTTTTGGGTGGAAAGTAGATCTTGTAAATGATAAACTTGGATATTTAGCCAAGAACACTCCCAAACAAAGTGTGGAAGGTACAGCCTGGCTTCTCCTTGCTGCTTATAGTAAATCATGAGGGGCAAGAGATACATTGAGGAATTAACTGTTAAACAAAAAGGAACCAGCACTTGATGATTTGGAAAATGCTCAACCTATCTGAAAGAAGAGCTAAGAGTGTGGCTGAACAATTGTTTGCTAAGATTAGGTGTGTGATTTATGAATCCAATCAACCATCTCAGTAGAAACCAGGAATAGAGATGCAGTTATCCAGGAAATATCTGTAGAGAAGCTTGTGTCTAATGGCAGGGATCTCCTTGACATCCACAGAAGACTGACAAGACTTTTGAGAATTTTATACCTGTAGAAACACTGCCAGCCTGGACTGAAACAGACAGAGATGGAATGAAATGTTGGAAGAATGACTCTGAGGGCCCAGAGGGCAGGACCACCACCAAGAACCCAAAGGGTGGGGCTTCTCTAGCAGGCTTAGAAGCACAACAATGAGTGACAAAGAATTATCCTCAGGCCTGGAAACCTAATGGAATTTGCCCTGCTGGGTTGTGAACATGCCTTAGACCACTAACCCCTTAATTCCTTTCATTTTCTCCCTTTCAGAAATGGGAATATCTATCCTGTTCCTGTCTCATCATTGTATTTTGGAAGCAAATAACTTGTTTTCTAGGTTTCCCAGGCTCACAGATGGAGAGAAATTTTCCCCAGGATGAACCATACTGAGCTTCACCCATACCTGATTTAAATTGTTTAGTAGATGAGACTTAGGAGTTTTTTTTAAATTTTTTATTTCAGAGTATTACGGTGGTACAAATGCTTTGGTTACATAAATTGCCCTTGCACCACCTGACAAATGTGCCCTTCCCCCTAATAGCATGCACCGCATCTGTTAAGTGTGGATTTACCCATCTTCTCCTCCCCCTCCCACCTGCCCGATACCCTTATGAATGTTACTTCCCCTATGTGCACATTAGTGTTGATCAATTAATACCAATTTAATGGTGAGTACATGTGGTATTTGTTTTTCCATTCTTGTGATACTTCACTTAGAAGAATGGGCTCCAGCTCCATCCAGGATAATACAAGAGGTAGTTCATCTTTTTTTATGGCTGAGTAGTACTCCATGGTATACATATACCACATTTTATTAATCCATTCATGTATTGATGGTCACTTGGGTTGTTTCCACATCTTTGCAATTGTGAATTGTGCTGCTATAAACATCTGAGTGCAGATGTCTTTTATAGAATGCCTTTTTTTCCTTTGGGTAGATACCCAAAAGTGGGATTGATGGATCAAATGGTAGTTCTACTTTTAGTTCTCTGAGGCATCTTAATACCACTTTCCATAGAGTTTGCACTAGTTTGTACTAGTTTGCAGTGAGTACTGCAAACTTGGGAGTTTTTGAATTGATTATACTTAGATGAGATTTTGGACTTAGAGTTAGTGCTGGAATGGGTTTAGAATTTTGAAAATGTTGGATGGGGTGAATACATTTTTCACATGAGAGAGAGAGAGAAAGTTTTGGAAGCAAAAAAGAGGACAGACTTCATGTTGACCCCCAAATTCATGTTGACACAGAACCTCAGAAAGTGACCTTATTTGGAAATAAAGGCTTTGCAGATGTAATAATTTAATTTAGGGTCATAATGGATTAGGACTCTAGTCCAATGAATGGTATCCTTATGAGAAAAGAAAACAGAGGCACACAGGCAGAATGCCATGTGAAGACAGGCAGAGATCGGAGTGATGCATCTACAAGCCAAGGAATGCCAACGATTGCAGGCAACCACCCAAACCTAGGAAGAGGCAAGGAAGGATCATGGCCCTGCTTGCACCTTGATTTTAAACTTCTAGCCTTTAGAACTGTGAGAGAGTAAATTTCTGTTGCTTTAATCCACCAAGTTTGTGATACTTTGTTTCTGCAGCTCCGGGAAACTAATTGAGCAGTTTAGGTTGAGCAGGTGAGATTTGAGCAAAGACTCAAGGAGCTGGGGAGACTGGCCAGGTGGGTATCCGAGGAGAGAATGATGGGCAGAGAAAACAGCTAGAGCAGAGGTCCTGCAGTGGGACTCATTGTCTGCCACCAGAGTTTGTGCCTTTCTTTACAATAGTAGCTAGGATTTAATTAATCTCTGAATACATGTGAAGCACTAGGCTAAGAAAAAACTGGCGATCTGTGCATGTATGTGTGTATTTGTGTGTGTGTGTGTGTGTGTGAGACAGACAGAGAGAGAGAGAGAGAGAGAGAACATAGTATCTGCCTTCCTCTATCCATTACCTTTTAACCCCAAAACCATATGGGTCCAGTCCAGGCCTTTCTTTCTAATAGAAGCAGCCCAGAGCCCCTTAAACCTCAAAGAAATATGTAATGCCAAGGTCCAAGAGTATCCTTGAAATATCCAAAACTCTGACTCAGGAATTGAATCTTTGCAATAATGCAACTCTGGGGAGTTAACCCTGAGTCTCGTTCTCAGGGCTGTTTTTGAGAGTGTGCCAGGCAGTGAGTCTCACAGAGCACTCACCAGGAATGCGGACCACAGCCGGCGAATGTGAGCTAAGACGAGGCGGCTTCAGGCTCTGGATTTCACCATCAGTAACAGACACAGTGACGTTTGAACGTATCCAGAGCCCCACAGATTTCTCAATTAAAATTCCAGAAGTCCTAGAGGACACTGGGCCAGTATATTTTTTAATGTAAAATAGGATTGCCTGCAAGTCCAGGCCTGTGAGCTCTGTATGATAACCAATAATTCATGAACAAAGTGGAGAAGGGAGGCAGGGTGAGATGGTGGTTGAGCAATGTGATACGTAATTTTATCACAGTTGACTGAGCCATGAGGTGCCCAGATATTTGGCCAAACATTATTCTGGGTGTTTCTGCAAGGGAGTTTTTGGACAAGATTAACACTTAAATTGGTAGACTGAATAAAGCAGATTGCTCTCCCTAATGTGGGTGGGCCTCAACTGATCAGTTGAAGGCCTGAAGAGAACAAAAAGGCTGATCCTCCCTAAGTGAGAGAAGATCCTTCTTGCTTGACTGCCTTCAGACTAGGACACCAAGTTTTTTCCTGCCTTTAGACTCGATTTTAACATCACCTCTCTCTGGGCCTTGAGCCTGCTGTCCTAACTGGAACTAAACCATTGACTTTCCTGGGTCTCCAGCTTGCTGACTTACCCCGAAGACCTTGGGACTTGCCCACCTCCATAATCACATGAGCCAATTCCTTAAATAATAAATACCTCTCGATAGAAAGATAGAAAGAATAGATAGATATAGACATATAGATGTATAAATATATACCCTACTGGTTCTGTTTCTCTGGAGAACCTTAATTAATACAGGCATGTTTGCTTTAATTGTGGTTGAACTTGGATTCAAATCTTGACTTTAAGGAGAATTGCTCAAGGTATTAACCTCTGTAAACCTCAGGTTCCTCAACTGTAAAATGAGGGCATTGACAGCATCTACCTCCCAGGGATGGGAGGTGACTAGAAGATAATTCATGTAAACCATTACACCTAGCCCAAAACAAGTGCTGAATAAATATTTAAAATTTTCATAGGGTTAATAAGGTCTATTGGAAATAGTTTGGGAGATCTAAGTCTCAATTCTGGCCCTTTCTTGAATCAGCTCTGTCACCTTGGGTTACTGTTTGTAAAATGGCAGTAACGTGGAGCAGTCGTACTCAAAGTGTGGTCCATAGACTGCTGTGAACTATTATAGGTCAATGGTGAGAAGTCCAGAGAAACATGTTGTATGCGTTAAGAGACTTCCATAGCAATTTGACAGTGTATTTATATGTCTTTTGAATCTAATAACAAAAAGTTTGGGTTTGCATTTTGTTTGTCTCTTTTTTTTTTATTTCATTATGCTAGTAATTTACTGTATTTTCAAAACTATCAGACCACAAAAGATTGGGGGGAAAAAACCCAACAACTGGTCCTTCAGCCCAGTATGAGGACTCTTTTAGTGCAGTGCTTCTCCAATTTCAATGTGCAAAGGAATCACCTGGGAGCCCTATTAACTTAATATGCAGATTCTGATCCAGCAGATCTGGGGGTGCCTGAGAGTCTGCATTTATGACAAGCTCCTGATGGTGCTGGTCCATAGACCATTTTGAGTGGCAAGGCCCTAAATAACTTATATTACCACAGATTGATTAATTTATACCCTACTTTCTTCCAAAATGGAATTAGTGGAGGTTGAGGAAAGTAAGGTGATTTTTAGGGTCTTCTAAACTTGTTATTTCTTTGGGGCTTTTACACACTTTGTTCAATTTTTTTTTAAAGCTCTAGCATGGTCATCTAGGGATGGTCACCATGCTGTTTTCCATTTTTATTGAGGCTAGATAACTTTACTGGGATACTAAGCCTTCTGCGTTGGGATTTTAGGAATGTATTTTTATATAGTTAGATTCAGGCCAATGATTTTTTAGAAAGATAAATTCTCTAGACCATATGAGGCATCACGTCAGTCAGGCATATGTTCTTTGGGAGGCAGGGGTCTCATTTGGCCATCAGAGGGGCCTCGTGCTGGATTCTCAACATAGCTAGCCCACTTGACCTTGAGGAGGAGAATATAAGACCCAGACGGAAGTGTAGGTAAAAGGTGACCAGTGAAATGCCTTAAAGTGTATGTGTATGGGGCTAGGAGTGGAGGGGAGCTGGCTCTCTTTCCTGCAGATTCTAATTATGGAATTTGCAATATAAAAGAGTATGACCTAGCTTTGGAGAAGAAAGGGAGGAAGGATGCTACTGGAGCTTGTGCAGTGAAAGAGAGGTTGCCTGACAGGAGCTATATCCTTAGCATCTAGCCACTGCCAGAGTTCGAGCAGGCAGGGTGAGGGTGCAGGACAGGATAAATGCTCTGGCCCCTCTTCTACCTTCTAGTCTCCACACTGGTGCCTCCTATTGGCCAAACCCACTGGCAGCCAGATGGCAAGCGATCTTGGTTTTGCCGTCTATAGACGTCAGCCTCCTGGGCACAGAACACAGCAGGGAATGGTGGAGGATAGATTCAGAGAGGCACCTGGAGAGTAGCCAGCACAGAACCCATGTTCTATAGCTCGACCCCCTCAGTCTCAGCCTTCTCATAAAATTTCATACACACATACACATTTGAAGCCACCACCCGACATTTGAAACAGCCGTATCGTGTTGGGACCAAACAATACAGGACATACTGTTCAACAGAGCAGTTTGTTAGAGTTGAGTTGGTATAATCTAAGATGCCTTTCTGCAAAGAGTGACTTTGAGCTGAGAGATGTCAGCTGGGGAAAGGAGAGAAAGTCCCTTGAGACAGAGAAAATGGTATGAGTAGCTTGGTAGGTGTAAAGAAGGATGCCAGGAAATGAACGCAAACAAGCCAGTTGTTAGAGGGCCTCAGATCCTGAGTTGAACAAAATAGGGAGCAATGGCTCTTGAATATGGAAGTGACGCCATGGGGAGAGAAGGTTGATAATGATAATAATAGCCGTGCATTGGGTAAACTGCAGCTAAAACCACAATGAATTACATCTTCCATAGTGATTTTTTACGTACACCATGTCATTTATGCCTCACCACAATCTGATGCAGATGCAATATAATCATCATCATTTTATAGAAGGAAAGCCTGCGAGTCAGGGAAAAACTGTTTTGCCCAGTGTGGTAGGCTGTATTATTGTTCAAAAATATTTTCTGTCACTTTCTATAGAACTTCTCTTTATCAGCCCCTCCCTACCAGACAACTTTCTGATTATTCTTGTTCAACTGACATTGAGCTTGGTTATGTGACTTGCTTTGGCCAACAAAATGTGAGTGAAAGTCATGCTTGCCATGTTGCCATGCACAAGTTTTAAGATCCATTGCATGGTTTCTCTATTGATCTTTTCCTTTCAGATCAAGGCTACCCTGTCAGCCTGGGTCTTAGAGTAGGAGGACCTGATAGATCTGTAGCCAGTAATCCACAGTGGACATGTAATGGGAGCAAGACATAAATCTCTGATATCATAAGCCATAGAGGTGTGGGGTCTTTCATTAATAATCTAGCTTATCCTGACTGATTAAGAAAGGATACTTGTTTCCTCCCAGCTGCTATACTCAGAACACTCTATTCAGTTTTTGTTGTACTTGAATTCCCTTTTATATTTAATACTTGATCAGTCCTTCCTTCGTGAGATATTTTCCTTTGTGGCTTTACCTTGTTTCCTTCTACTCTGTGCCTGTTGCTTCTTGGGTCCTCTTTGGGTGCCTCTACCTCTGTTTCCTCCTTCAGTGTTGGTGTCCACCAAAGTTCTGGCCTTGGATCGTCTTACCCCACACATGTTCTCTGGGCGATTACCCTCACACTCCTGGCTGCATCAGTAATGACGTGCGTCCTAAGGAGATGCGAGTGGGAGGTGGGAGGGCCTCTTACTTAGAGCTCTGATACCAGAGGGAGCATCAGATCGTGTCTAAAGGAAAGGGCAAGAGCAAGCTCAGGGGCATTTTTGTGGGTTTTTAGAAGAAAGAAGCTTAAGGTGACCCGAGCCGTGCAGTGGAACCAAGTGGGGATGGAGAGTTGAGAAAGTGAGCGTGGAAAGGAGCCGCCCTTGTACATCTCCTTAGTGTGTCAGAGGCTGCACCAGACCAGAGCTCTTCTAAGTCCTGGACAACTTCTGGGATGTTGGTAGTGTCCGAACGTGGGAAATGTGGAGACGGAAGTAGTAAGAAGGAAAACTGATTGCTTAAAAAAGTGTGTTTTGATTGGAGAAGCTGAATTTTGCAGTGGCCGGGCAGGTGGCCCCATCATGGGGTCTACAGGTGGAGGCAGCAGAGTATGCCTAGAGTTGGCATCTCCACTTGGTTATGTTCTGTGGATAATAAATGGGGGAATGTAGTGGCGCATAAGTGGATGCTCCACAGACATGCAAGGCTTTGATTAGAGCCTCAAATTGAGCATGCCCCAAACTGGTTTAATTTCTCCTCCCCAACCCCAATCCATCCTTCCTTTTATATTCTGGCTCTCAAGGGCTATTTGGAAATGTGTGTGTATGGGGGGATGTTTTGGAGGTTGCAATGACTAGGAAATACTACTGGCATTTAATGGATCTCAGCCAAGGATGTCAAACATTTTTAAATGAATGAGAGAGTCGCATACACAAAGAATTGTCCTGTCCAAAATGCCACTAACACCTCTGTTAAGAAACATTGTGTGAATGTCATTAGTGGATACCCAAATGCCCAAGTTAGAAACCTGGAAGTCATCCAAGATCCCTTCTTGTCCCTTCCCCTCCCCTCACCCAGCTAAGCTGTCACTAAGTCCTGTTAATTCTGCCTCCTAAATGTTCCTCAAATCAATGTCCTTCTCTTTATTCCCTGTGCCTCATATTGGCCTCCAAATATTCCCCTTGTCTCTAAACTAGGCTGCAAGCTCTGTTTGGCAGAAACCCTGCCTGCCAAATGTGTGCCAGGAACACAGAAGATCTCACTAAATATTTGCTAAATGAATACATTTTAACTCCCTCTACTGATTTTTCTTCCTTAGAGTGGGCATTCTAACATGCATATCTGATCAGGCT
The DNA here is from genome assembly GCA_023783475.1 of Daubentonia madagascariensis. Taxonomy (NCBI): domain Eukaryota; kingdom Metazoa; phylum Chordata; class Mammalia; order Primates; family Daubentoniidae; genus Daubentonia; species Daubentonia madagascariensis. The sequence goes on from JAKFHU010000428.1 coordinate 12,146,613, forward strand.
ACTTCTGTTTCTAAATCTTTCATTTGCTCCCCACTATCTTCAGGGTAAAAATCAACACCTTGGTATAGAACACAGGCTGCTTGCCTCACATTCCAGCATCATCTCCTACTATTCTTCCATAAGAACTCCTTACTCCAGCTTTTTCGAACTGTCATTGAGCCCTCTGACCTTTTTTTGACTTTGCATATTCTGTTCCTTGTTTCAGAAGTGACCCTTCTCCCCTTTTCTGAATGGCTAATTTATAATGCCAGGCCTAGCCAAAGTGTCATTTCCTCTGGAAAGCCTTCTCTGCCTGCCCCTTCCTCCAACAGCTGGACTCAGACTCTTTGCTATGTGTCTGTGGTATCTCTATCACATGCCTCTACCGCACTGGACAGCAGTTGTTGTTTTCTATACCCTTTGTTCCCACTAGGGAGTAGGATCCTTGTAGCTTGTGGGCAGGCAATGTGTCTTTCATTTCTTCATCCCCTGTGTCTTGCACAGTCCTTGACCTATAGTCATTCAATTCGTGCTTGTTCCCAGGTGTGAAGGAACTGGGCTGAGACCACATAGTCATGAAGTGGCAAAGCTAATAACAATCAGACCTTCAGGCTCCAGAGCACCCCACTGTCTCTCATGGAGCTTAGAACTAAGAAAAACAGTTGCTGGATTGAAGCAATAATTCTGAAATAAGGGAGTATTGGTGAAACTGGAAAAGAATGAGTAGAGTTCACTCAACTTTGAAAAATACCCATTGAATACTTACTATGTCCAGGAACAGAGATAAGAAATGTTTTGATGGAGGGTGTGACAGGTGTAAGGGGTGGATCTTGCTTGGCTGTGGCGGATAAAGGAGCATCACCAGGGAATCCCAAAGTCACATGGGTACTGTCCTATGACCAGGTGCTCAGTGGGGAGGGGGCCTGGCCTCAGGAATTTGGTAAGTTGGGCCAGATTAGAGAGGGACTCCTGCACAGCCAGCTTCTCCTGTCACTCTATGGAGACTGGAGATGAGCTACCAAAGGAAAAATGTCTAGAAGGCATAGCCAAGTTTCCTCCTATCTCGGACATCAGCCAGAAAAAAAGGGGCCTGAGTTCCCAGGAGGAAATCTGGTGTTAGAACTTGTTATTTATCAGTAGCACCACCTGGCATATCTTTAACCACTGGTTTCTGTTAAAAGTGGGAAAGGGAGCGAAATAAATAGCAGCTTGTCATTTCAAACACCTGAGCAGTCAGGGTGGGGTGAGGAGTCAGCAAGCTAGGGACCCAGAGGTCATCAAAAATCTAAGAACTAATAAAGATATAAAATAGTATGTGCCCATAATTATTAAAAATTTTAAAAAATTAGGGTTGATGATAAAAAAAGAGGAAAATCCAAGAACTGGATTCTTGATAGCATCTGAGTCATGGAAACTGCATCCTCCAGCCCACAGTCCCACTGGGACACTTTCAAGGGCAAGCATGCAGGAAGCAGGAGCACAGAGGCCAAGGTGCAGAGAATATTCTGATCTGAAAACATCGTGGGGCCTTCCTGCCTTCTTCACTGGATCACCGCAAGTGACTTTTGTGGTTTGAAAGCCCATCGCAGGGTTTTGGCAGGTGCTGGGAAATACCAGGATGGTGACAGACTGGAGTGTGCGTGAAGCTGAGTCCTGGTTATGAACTGGGTTTAGAAACATGGATGAATGGTTTTGCAGGCAGTGACGAATACTGGCCAAAAGAACCTTTTAGAAGAGGGCAAATCAAGAGTTAATGAGAGCCAGCCAGATCAGCAAAATGTTATATCCCTATTTCAACATTCATTTTGATTTTCTCACTAAAGTTTTACTAGGACAATGGGACCCACAATAAAATGAATTTAGTAACTTTGTTAGTTACTAAATATGTTGCTTTAGGAAAGTTTGTGTTTACATTATTTTTTTTTTAAATTTAATGATCTCGGATCAGTTTGGTTTCTCAAATATGGACATGTAAAACAGTATTTCAATTTTTTTGTGCAAGATAAGCTTAGGGAAAACAGATCACTTTACTAAACCTTTAAAGTCACTAACATGAAAAATATTTTAAAATTAATTTATGCTTTATCATTTGTTCTGGAGGTTTAAAAACATTTTATTCCCTATGAAATTAATTGGAACTCACACCCGATGCCTGGATTTGGCTTAGACTGGCTGTTGGACGTCGACTTCTACAGGCTTTATATCTGTGCATTCCTCTTACAGTGGGGTATACTCCTCCTGGGGGTCCAAACTAAGTCCTGAGCAAATCACTGTAACGCCTTTTTCCAGGGTCTAAAAAAACCAAAACATCCTTAATAGAAAAGTCCAAGAGGAAGTGGTGGTTACTAGTAAAGTAAGCCTTGAGTTGGGTCTTGAAAAGTCAGGAAAACACGAAGGTCCAGCATCCTTTTAAGACCAAGTTTCATTGTGTTGTCAGCAGTAAGCAAATAGAGTCTTAAGTATTCCTAAGCGGAAACTCAATTAAAAAGACAAGCCTTGGAACAGGTTTTGTGGAAGGCTGAGAGATTTAGATTCTGCAGGTCCAGGAAGGAAGGGGATTCTAAAGATAAAGCGCATCCATGGAAAACATCTTGTTTCCTACTCCCAGGAGTCAGGAGTGCTCCATCAAGAAATGAACGGGAATTGCTGCTTCACTTCTGTGAATTGAGGAGAGAAAGAGAGAGGAAGAATCTCTAGGGTAACCATCAGCCCAAGCCGCTAGCTTGCTGACCACTCCCTGTCCCTTATCATCCAGGTGTTTTGGTTTCTGACACCTCCAGACAAAGTCTGTGTTCTCCAAATGCTGTTAATAAAAACATTAAAGGTCTGGAGAAGCTAATATTGTATTCCTATTGCACTTTGTTTTGCAATCCTCTCCCTCCCCCCACTTTTTATTTAAAACCAAACTTAATTTCTTTCTTTGCTCCAGACTCTGCCATAGATGACTATCCCTGATGTGTATGCCAGAAAATTTAATTGCTAGGGAAATGCAAATTCTTAGGTTAAGAGCCACGTGCTATGACATTTTCTGTTTCTTGGCACAACAATTTGAGCAGGTTTGATGACATGCTCTGAAGAATGCCTGGCAGTGAGCACTACTGAGTCCTAGCTATCGCACATGACCTGCAGCCTGAGGTGAGACAAAAAGGCCTGTGTGTCTGGACTTGCCTTGAGAGTACCTGTGTATAGCACCCAGGGGTTGAGAAGTTGGGGTACTTGAATGATTGAAACTGCTTATTCAGGGGTCACATAACAAAGCAGCAGTGGCATTGATGGTGGTGGTGGTGAAAAGCCTTCATTTGTGAGCCAGAAACAGGGGAATTATGCCTGAAACAAAGTCTGGCAGAAACAGAGCTAGAAGTCTCTCCTATATAGCCTACTGGGTACAGGTGTCTGCTCTGGAGTCTGCCAGCCCTGGTTTCAATCCCATATATTATTAATAGTTGTGTAGCCATGGGCAAGTTACCTAGCCTCTTTTGTCTTGGTTCTTATTAACCGTAAAGTGGAAAGCAGTAACAGTGCCTACCTTGAAGGGTTGACTATAAATTCCTGAGACAATGCACCTGAGTGGGTGTGTTCACACCTAGGGTGAAGTTCATAGCCATGAACACCTAACGTCATACATTCCCCAGGCTATGTCAACACACCTGTTCATAATGTAAATATGTCACTTTTTAGTTATGTGACCTCAGGCAAGTTACTTGACCTTTCTGTGCCTAGGTTTGTTCTTCTTTAAAATTTTACAGGCTTGTTGTGAGCATTAAATGAGTTAATATTTGTGAATATTGTACAATGCTTAGGGAAGGATCTGACACATAGTATGCACTATGTGAGTGCTTATTAAATGAACAAAACTCTGCCTGGAACAATTAAAAATTTAATACACATTAGCTATGATTATAAGCGTGGTCACCTTCAAGGAGAACTTAGTTCTGTTCTGAGCTCTGGACCAGAATGAGAACGTGTGAAGGCAGCCAGGGAATGATGGTAGAGAAAGTGCCTGTGTGTGTATGATGGAGACGGGGTGGGAGAATGCTAAAACTTCTCTTTGAAGATTATCTATTACCATGTATAATGATCCCCCTCTCAGTGTGGTAGAAGAATAAAATTTAGGCCAAGGGCAATATTAATTAATATTACTTATAGCCATGTCTGCATCATGATTAAACAATTAATTTTTCTAGAACCAGAGTAAAAAATCAGGAACTCACAATGTAGAATTACTGGACCTTTGATATGATGGTGGCATTTCTGTAATGTTTTATCTGCCTTGATCCTTAAAATGTGCTCCTTTTTATTTGGTTTTAATGGAGCTCCTGCTGTTGATCAGGAAGCATTTAATGTGAAGTTGCCTTGGACAAAATTGAGTCATGAAGCCATGTCTTTTGAAATAGAAAAAAAAATTTTTTTTAAATGATAACAAAACCATTGGCCTATATACCAATGGTAGAATGGCAGTCGAAATGGCCTTTCTTTTCTCAGACTTTACCCTAAGATCTGGAAGGCTGTGAGTCAGGGAAACGGGTTTAGAAGGAGAGGTTTCCATGATTGAGGTTGGCCTTTCCATTTTATAATGCTCCAGAAGTGTCCCAAGATTCAATTTTCCTGCTCCTGGTGTGGCCAAATGGGTCTGTGTCACGGGCTCCTGGGCAGCCCTCACCGATCATGGCAGTTTCCAAGAGGGTCCGGAGCCTTGTCTGGGCTCTGCAGAGTGTTGGGGTCAATTAGCAATGCCTTTCAACAGGGGAGGTGATGATGTCAGGGGCGTGGTCTGCACATTTTATTTTGACGTCCCTGCTTTAATTCCTCTGTTTAACTGAGAGGCAGGATTGGAGAGAGGTTCCAGCTGTGTGGGTTTAGGTATATTTATCAAATTCTCAAAGCCTCGATCCTTGTCTTTAAAATGGAGAACAACAGTAATAACAGTAATTAATCTATGCCAGTCCTGTTTCTAAGAGCTTTACATATATTAACTCATTTAATCCTCACAACAATTTATGAGGTGGGGCTATTGTTATCCCTTTCTCCAAATGAAACTGAGGCTCAGAGTAATTAATTGTCCCGGCTAGGAAGCGGCTTAGCTCTTCTCCTTTAGGAATGTAATCTCTCCCATGTGCAAATGGAAAGTACTCAGTACATGTTAACTATTTTGCTTTTATTACCAGATTACAAGAATTTCTGGAAAGGACAGGAATTTGTAGAAGGAACAAACAGGAAATGGGTTAGTGGATTCTGCTACAGTCTTCAGCTGTCATATTCTGTTTAATTCTTGTGTCATTCTGAAAAAGGATATTAACACTCAGCGTCCACAGGCAGATCTCTTCAAGCCATATTTCCTGTCTACAGAGCCCCAGACAGTTTGCAAAGCACTTGTATGTTGTTATCGCTATCAATCCTCACAACTGCATGGTATTGGCAGGGACCTTAGTTTTTATTAGGGACCTTTGTTTTATTAGGAACCTTTCATTTTCTATTAGAAGATGGCACAGCCAGCTTGACGACCCAGGTCTTTTAAATCCTTGCTGAAAACTCTTTCTAGCATCCTATACATCTCAAGCTCAGGGCTTCTCAAAGAGTGGTTCCTGGATCACAACATCAGCAATACTTGGGAACTTGCTAGATATGAAAATTCTCCAGTCCTACTGCAGACCTCCTGAAAAAGAAACTCTGAGGATAGGGTCCAGGAACCCATGCTGTAACAAGTTCCCCAGGTGATTCTAATGCTTGCTGAAGTTTGAGGTCCACTGCACTATTTGAATCTCTTATGAGAGGAAAAGTTGAAGGAAGTTGAATAGAGAAATATGTGATGTCTGTTACAAAAGGCTTGAAAGACGTACGTATGGGAGATGGAGCAGTGTTGTTCAGTGCTGCTTCAGCGGGTTTTCAATAAACTTAAGAAAGAACATTCTAAGAAACAGCCATTGTAATTTGAATGTTTTGGGAGGCATTTCTGATCACTAGATAGAGAGTCAAACAGAGAGACCTAAGGCCCATCCATGCCCAAAGAGTGGGGAAGGAGAAATTCATATATTGGGCAAATAAAGTTAGAGTTTTGAGGGACCACAAAATAGATTTCTTTCTTTCCTGAGTTTGTAACCAGTGGAGAAATAAGAAAGAGGGGTTAAAGGGAGGTCAAACTTCACTACTAGTAAAGCCTGGGGTGGAGAGTATGTGTGCTCCAGATTTTTTTTTTTTTTTTGCTATATAACAAACTACCCCAACATATAATAGTAACATAAAATAATACCAATCATTTATTTGCTTATGATGTGGGAATTGGCTGGGCTTATCTAGGTAAGTTTCACTGGGGTCTCTCTTGTGTTTGTAGTCAAATGGTGGCTGGGAATGGAAATAGTCACTCACACATCTAGCACCTGTGCTGGAAAGACTCCAACTGTTGCGACTGGAACAACATGACTCCCTTCCCCCCGCCAACATGGTGACCTCAGGGTACCGGGACTTCTTTCACAACGACTGAAGGATCCCAAAGTGAGAGTTCCAAGGGCAACCAACAGAAGCTACATGGCTTTTCTAACAGCCCCAGGAATCAAGCTGAACCTCTTCTGCAGCAGTCTGTTCATTAAGGCAGTCACAAAGTCCCACCTGGGTTCCAGGGGAGGGGACATAGATGACAACTCTTGATGAGAAGAATGTCAAAGAATTTGCAGACATGTTTTAAAACCACTATGGTGTGCCACCACATGGGTCCCTAAAACCTTCTCCCTTTGAACTGAACTTAGCCTCAAGCTGTAGACTTACCCCTTGCGGGGCAAAGACTGACACAAGAAGCTTACTGACTGCCCTCTCTGTGGGCAAGCTGGTCTCCAGCAAAGAACATGCTCAGCTTCTTTTACAGATTCATCAATCAGATAAATTGCTCCTGAGATGCAAGGAGGAGGATGGGAGAGGCCAGGAGGGTTACATTGGAGGAAGTCCCCACAGGAAAACATGAGTCCAGGAAATGCTGACCACCTTGTTACAGGTAGTTGGATTAGATGGGACTCCTTTTGTTTTTAAGTTTTCAAAAAATTATAAATTTTGATTCCTAAATATCATTTGTACATTCAGTTCCAGAATAATTTAACATCTCTGGCAATTCTTTTCCCCAAAGAGAATATGGACATTTGTCTTAAATATATGTCAATTTTATTCTTTTTTTTTTTGCTTATTTTCCTCTTCCCATCAAGCTGCCTTAAAAGTTTTTTAAACAGCTTTATTGAGATATAATTCACATACCATACATCTCACCCATTTAAAGTATACAATTCAATGGTTTTTAGTGTATTTGCAGTTATACGCAACCATCATCACAGTTTTGAGAGCATTTCCATCATCTTTAAAAGAAACCCTTTACCCTTTAGCTAGCACCTCCCTGTCCTCCCAGTCCCCCCAGCCCTAAGCCACCACTAATCTGCTTTTTGTTGTTATAGGTTTGGACATTTCATCTAGATGGGATCATACATATGTGGTCTTTTGTGTCAGGTTTCTTTCACTTAGCGTAACGTTTTCAAGGTTCATGCATGTTGTAGCATGTGTCAGTACTTCATTCCTTTTTATGGCCAAATAATATTCCAGTGTATAAATACGCCACATTTTGTTTATGCATTCAGCAGGAGATGGATATTCGGGTTGTTTCTACCTTTTGGTTATAAATACTCATGTACAAGTTTATGTGTGAACATATGTTTTCATTTCTCTTGTTTATACCTAGGAGAGAAATTGCTGGCTCATGGGGTAACTTTATGTTTAACCATTTGAAGAACCGTCAAAATATTTTCCAAAGGGGATGCACCAATTTGCATTCTCACTAGCAGTGGATGAGGGTTCCAATTTTCCCACATCCTCAATACTTGCTATAATCTGACTTTTTAATTCTAGCCACCCTAGTGGATGTGAAGTGATGTCTCATTGTGGGTTTGATTTGCATTTCTCTGATGACTAATGATATTGAACATCTTTTCACGTGCTTATTGGCCATTTGTATATCATCTTTAGATAAATGTTAATTCATATCATTTTCCCATTTTTAAATTGGGTTATTTGTTTTTTTAATTATTGAGTTGTATGTATTCTTTATATATTCTAGATACATCCTTTATCAGATATTTGATTTAAAAATATTTTCTCCCATTCTGTAGGGTGTCTTTTCATGTTCTTGGTAGTGTGATAGTGGCCTTTGAAGCACAAAGGTTTTTAATTTGGATGAGATCTAATTTATCTACTGTTTCTTTTGTTGCTCATGGTTTTATGTCATTAACAAATCTGAGGTCATGATGATTTACCTCAATATTATCTTTTAAGAGTTTTACAGTTTAGCTCTTTTATTTAGGTCTTTGACCCATTTTGAATTTATTTTTGTACATGATATGAGGTAAAGTTCTAACTTCATTTTTCTATGTGTGGATATCCAGTTGTCCTAGCACCATTTGTTGAAAAGATTATCCTTTCCCCATTGGATGGTCTTGGAACCGTTATAAATAATCAGTTGGCTGTAGACACATGTTTTATTTCTGGGCTTGCAACTCTATTCCATTGATCTGTATGTCAGTACCATACTGTCTTGATTACCATTGCTTTGTAGTAAGTTTTGAAATTGAGAAATGTGAGTCTCCCATCTTTGTTCTTTTTCAAGATTATTTTGGTTATTCTAGTCTCTCTTAGTGCCACATGAATTTTAGAATCAGCTTGTTGATTTCCACAAAGATGTCAGCTGGGATTCTGATAGGGATGGCACTGAATATATAGATCAGTGGGGCATATTGACATCTTAACAATATTAAGTTTTCCAATCCATGAACATGGGATGTTTTTGCATTTATTTAGATCTTTCTCAACTTCTTTTAACAATGTTTTGTAGTTTTCAGAGTATAAGTTTTGCACTTATTTTGTTAAATTTATTTCTAAGTATTTTATTCTTTCTGATGCTATTATCAAGGAAATTATTTTGTTAATTTCATTTTTGGATTATTCATTGCAAGTATATAAAAATACAATTGATTTTTGTATATTGATCTTGTATCCCACAAACTTACTGAATGTGTTTATTAGTTCTAATAGTCTATTAGTGAATTCCTTAGGATTTTCTATGTACAAGATCATGTCATTTGTGAATAGAGATAGTTTTATTTCATCCTTCCCAATAGATAGCTTTTCTTTCCTTTCTTTCTTTTCTTTTACCTAATTACCTATCTAGAACTCTAGGACAATGTTGAATAAAAGTGGCAAAAGTGGACATCCTTGTCCTTTTTCTTATCTTAGAGGAAAAGCACTCAGTCTTTCACCATAATTATCATGTTAGCTGTGGGTTTTTTGTATATGCCCTTTACCAGGTTGAGGAAGTTCCTTTTTATTCCTGGTTTCTTGAGTGTTTTTCAAAATCACAAATGAGTGTTTGATTTTGTCAAATGTTTTTTCTGTGTTTATTGAGATCATGTGGATTTTGTTTTTTATTCTAGTGATATGATGTATTATATCAATTGATTTTTCAGATGTTAAATAAACCTTGCATTCCTGTGATAGATCCCACTTGATTATGGTGTATAATTCTTTCTACACATTGCTGGATTTGGTTTGTTAGTATTTTCTTCTGGACATTTGTTTCCACATTCATAAGAGATATTGGTGTATAGTTTCTTTTCTTGTGATGGTTTTGTCTGGTTTTAGTATTAGGATAATACTAGCCTCATAGTAGAAGAGTTCACTCCTTTTCTATTTTGGGGAAGAGTTTGTAAAAAAAAAATGGTACTAACTCTTTAAATGTTTGGTAGAATTCAGCAGTGAAGACATCTGGGCCTGGAATTTTCTTTGTGGGTAGTTTTTTAATTTCTAATTCAATTTCTTTACTTGTTAGTGGTCTATTCAGATTGTCTAATTTTTTTGAGTCAGTTTCAGTTGTTTGGGTCTTTCTAGGAATCTATCTATTACATTTGTGTTATCTAATTTACTGGCATATAATTGTCTGTATCATTTACTTATAATCCTTTCTATTTTGTAAGGTTAGTAGTAATGTTGCCTTTTTCATTTCTGATCCAAGTGATTTGAGTCTTTTTTTTTTCTTGGTCAATGTAGTTAAAGATTTGTCAATTTTGTTGATCTTTTCAAAAAATCAGCTTTTGGTTGCATTGATTTTTCTTTATTGTTTTTCTACTGTCTATTTCATTAACACATTAATTGCCATGTGAGTTGTATTTAACTCACACTAGTTTTGAGCCCAGGGCCTCACGAAACATATGTAACTCACATGTCTCTTTACCTTGGGAGCCATGCGGTACACAGGCAACTCACGCTGCCATGCTGTGGCATACATGTTACATGATGGGTGGCCCCTGGGTGAAACCCTGCAGTTGGTTCATGAAAATCTTACTTGTTAATGTTCTTATTGTTAAAATTAATATCGACAATTTAACTGCATATAACTCATGCACAAAAAGTAACATATTTTTCATTAAGTTAGAAAGGATCATTTTGTTTTTGAAGTTTTTATTCTATTTTTGTAATAAAACACTATGGCCCCAAGGAAAATGTTTTTTTTGTAGTGTGGCAATGTGTTAATTTCCATTCCAATCTTTATTATTTCCTTCCTTCTGCTTGATTTGCATTTAGTTTACTCTTCTTTTTCCAGTGTCAGAAGGTTGGGCATAGGTTGTTAATTTGAGATATTTCTTTTTTTTACTATAGGTATTTACACCAAAACTTTTTTTTTCTGGACACTGATTTAGTGACATCCCATAAGTTTGGTATGCTGTGACTTCATTTTAATTCATTGTAAAGTATTTTCTAATTTATTTTTTGACTTCTTTTTTGACCCATTGGTTATCTTTTTTTCCTCATTTCTTTTTAAAATTTGTTTTAATTTAATAGATTTAGGGGGTACAAGTTGGATTCTGTTACATGTATATACTGTATAGTGGTGGAGTCTGGGCTTTCAGTGTACCCATCACCTGAGTAGTGTACATTTTACCCCGTAGATAATTTTTCATCCTTTGCTCCTTCCTACCCTCCAGTGAGTCTCCAGTGTCCATTATACCACTCTGTTTGCCCGTATATAGCCACAGTTTAGCTCCCACTTGTAAGTCAGAATAGGTGGCACTTATTTTTCTGTTCCTGAGTTACCTCACTTAGGATAATGACCTCCAGTTCCATCCAAGTTGCTGCAAAAGCCCTTATTTCCTTCTTTGTTATAGCTGAGTTGTACTCCATAAGTGTGTGTGTGTGTGTCTGTATATATATATATACACATTTTCTTAATCCACTCCTTAGTTAATGGGCTCTTAGGTTGATTCCATATCTTTGCAATTGTGAATTGAGCTGTGATAAACATACAAATACAGGTATCTTTTTGATATAATGTTTGTTTTTCTTCTGGGTAGGTACACAGTAGTGGAATTGCAGGATCAAATGATAGATCTACTTTTGTTCTTTGAGAAATCTCCATACTGCTCTCCACAGAGGTTGTACTAATTTACATTCCCAACAACAGTGTATAAGTGTTCCTTTTTCACCACATCTCCACCAACATCTATTGTTTTTTTACTTTTTTATAATGGCCATTCTAATTGGAATGGTATCTTATTGTGTTTTTTAAAAATTTTAATTATTTATTTATTTGTTTTTTCTTTCTATTTCAGAATATTACAGGGGTACAAATGTTTGGCTACATGAATTGCTTTTGTATAGTTTGGGTCAAAGTTAAAAATGTGCCCATCCCCCAGATAGTGTGCATTGTACCCATCACGTGTGGTTTTACCCCTTCTTTCCCTCTACCTGCTTGATTTCCTTGAGTTTTACTTCCATATGTGCACATGAGTGTTGATCAATTAGTTCCAATTTAATAATGAGTACATGTGGTGTTTGTTTTTCCATTCTTGTGATACTTCACTTAGCAGAATGGTCTCCAGTTCCATCCAGGTTGTTACAAAAGGTATTAGTTCACCATTTTTTTTTATGGCTGAGTAGTACTCCATGGTATATATATACACCACATTTTATTAATCCACTCATGTATTGATGCACACTTGGGGTGATTCCACATCTTGTGACTGTGAATTGTGGTGCAATAAACATTCGAGTGCAAGTGTCTTTTTGATAAAATGGCTTTTTTTTCCTTTGGTAAATACCCAATAGTTGGATTGCTGGATCAAATGGTAGGTCTACTTTTGGTTCTTTGAGGTATCCCCATACTACTTTCCATAGAGGTTGTACTAGTTTTGCAGTCCCACCAACAGCGTATAAGCATTCCTTTGTCTCCACATCCATGCCAGCATCTGTTGTTTTGGGACTTTTTGATAAAAGCCATTCTCAATGGAGTTAGGTGACAGCTCACTGTGGTTTTGAATTGCATTTCCCTGATGACTAGAGACATTGAGCATTTTTTCATATGTTTATTGGCCGTTAGTCTATCTTCTTTTGAAAGGCTTCTGTTCATGTCTTTTGCCCACTTTTTTATGGAGTTGCTTGATTTTTTCTTGCTGATTTGCTTGAGTTCTTTGTAGATTCTGGTTATTAGCCTTTATTGGATATATAGCATACAAATATTTTCTTCCATTCTGTGGGTTGTCTATTTGCTCTATTGATTGTTTCCTTAGCTGTGCAGACTTTGTGTACAGTTGAGTGTTTCTGTTGGAATTGATTTCTAATTTTATTCCACTGTGGTCTGAGAAGATACATGGTATCATGTCTATTTTTTTGTATTTGTTGAGACATGTTTCATGGTCTAGGATGTGATCAATTTTAGAGAATGTTCCATGTGCTTATGAGAAGAATGTATATTCAGTAGTTTTGGGATAGAATGTTCTGTAAATGTCTGTTAGGCCCATTTGCTCCATAGTTCCATTTAAGTCCAGTGTTTCTTTGTTTAGTTTCTAGTTGGACGATCTGGCCAGTTCTGTCAGTGGGGTGTTGAAGTCCCTGGCTATTATGATGCTGTTGTTTATCACTTTGTTTAGATCTAGCAGGGTTTGCTTTATGAATCTGGGTGCAACTGTGTTAGATGCATAAATATTTAGGATTGTTATGTGTTATTGTTGAATTGTTCCCTTTACCATAATATAATGACCATCTTTGTCTTACTTTACTATTGTTGCTTTGACATTTATGTTATCTGATATGAAAATGGCTACACCAGCTTTCATTTGGTTTCTATTTGCATGGAGTATTGTTTTCCATCCCTTCATCTTGAGTTTGAATGAGTCCTTGTGGGTTGGATGTGTTTCCTGGATATAGCAGATACTTGGCTTATATTTTTTAATCCATTCAGCTAGCCGGTATCTCTTGAGTGGGGAATTCAAGCCATTCATGTTTATTGAAAGAATTGATAAGTGGGGTGGATTTCTGTTCTTCCTGTTGAGTAGAACCTTATTGTTTTGTTTTACCTGTTGAGCCATTATAGTATATGGGCTCTGAGCTTTAGCTTTTGGGTTATTTTACACTGGTGGGTGTCTATCATGCTGATCAATGTATAATGCAGATCTGAGCACTTCCTGCAGAGCAGGTCCAGTCTTGAAAAATTCTCTCAGTGTTTGCTTGTCTGAGAAAGTCTTTATTTCTCCCTCATATAAGAAACTAAGTTTTTTTGGGGAACAAAATTCTAGACTGGCCATTATTCTGTTTAAGAAGACTGAGAATGGGGCCCCAATCACTTCTAGCTTGTGAGGTCTCAGTTGAGAAGTCTGCCATTAGTCTGATGGGTTTTCCTTTGTATGTTACCTGATGTTTTCCCCTTATGGCTCGTAGGATTTCCTCCATCATGTTAACTTTGGCTGGTCTGATGACTATGTGTTGTGGTGATTGCCTTTTTGGGATGAATCTCCCAGGAATTCGTTGAGCTTCTTGTATCTGGATATCTAAATTTCTAGCAAGACCAGGGAAGTTTTCCTCAAAATTATTCCCTCAAATAGATTTTCCATCCTTTGTGTATTTTCTTCCTCACCCTCAGGGATGCCTATGATTCTTATGTTAGGCCTCTTCACATCATCCCATATTTCTTGTAGGCTTTGTTGTTCTTATTTATCTGTTCTTTGTCTTTGACTGACTTGTTTAATTCAAAGGTGTTGTCTTCAAACTCTAAGAATTTTTTCTTTTGCCTGATCTAGCCTATTCTTAAGGCTTTCCACTGTGTTTTGTATTTCCTTGAATGAATTTTTCATTTCCAGAAGTTCTGTTTGATTTTTGTTTAATAATTCGATTTCTCTGGTGAATTTTTTGTTCATTTCCTCTACTTTTTTGTGGTTTCTTTGTGTTGGGTTTCTATTTTCTCTTGTATTTTGTTGAGCTTCCTTATAATCCATATTTGAAACTCTTCATATGTCATTTTGATATTTTCATTTTGGCTGGTACCCATTGGTAAGGAGTTATTGTTTTCTTTTGGGGGTGTCCTGTCACTCTAATTTTTCATATTTCTAGAGTTCTTTTGCTGATTCCTTTTCATCTGGCCTCTCGATCGAGACCTGGGGGTGCTAGGCCTGGCTTGCAGGCCTGTCTCAGGGTTACCGAAGATCTATCCCTGACCATGCCAGGGAGAGGAGTGCTGGTCCTGAGTTGCCTGTGGAGTGTCTAGCAAGTTTGATGAGCCTCTCGGGTTACCTCTGACCTTCTGTCTTCACCTCTTCCCAACAGTGTGAAATGAGTTGGGTCCCCCAGCTTAATCTCTGAGATGATGGGTGGTACTTGTGAACACAAATCAGCCACTCCCTATTTGCTTGAGTTGGAAGGCACTATGCTTAGCTATAGAGTTGTTCCTCCTTTTGTTGGTTGATGTTTGTGTGGAAGAACTAGCTCCCGATATGTTCTTTTGTGTCCATGGTAAGCTCTAGTCCCCCAAGTGAGGCACTCAAATGCCCCAAGCTTTAGGAGAGACTCTGTAGCTCCCAGGGGGTTACTTGACCTCTACTCCCACTGAGGTGGGGGGAGGGGCAAGACAGATCGTGGCTGGATTGTGAGAGCCTGATAGGCTTTGCAAAGTCTTGGCGGGGCTCAGAGGTTGCTTTTCTAGCCACTAGGGGGAGCTGCTGGTATGAGGTTCAGGGCAAGCACTCCAAACCAGGAAGACTATTCCTGAGGGAGTGGTCTAAATGCTTGAGTGCAAAGGCCCTGGGCTGGGCTTTTTCTGCCCTTGTCCACTAGTGCAGTTTCTCCATGGGCAAGGGTGAGTTCCCTCCCTAATTGCCGCTCACTGGAACCCCACGACACACTACCATCAGATCAGTCCACAAGAGTTCCCTCGCTGCCCAAGACTGACTCTGGAACTTCCCGCCAGTCAGTGTGCATCTCTGCGAAATGCTTGTGGGTGGGGGTTCCCCAATTGTGCACCCTTGTTCCACCACAAGACCCCAAAGGGAGAGTAGTAGGCCTCTGCATCCACAGGGGCCTTAGCCAGGGACATGCTCCCACTGGAGAGAAGCAGCCACTCGTGAATTTCTTGGCTTGAGCTGCACTCCCTATTGTAATGAGTGATCCCATTCAGCCAGCATGCCTGAGGCATTTGGTTGCTATCAGAACCAGGGGCTAGGTTATTTCTCTCTGAGTGCCACGCCCCTATCCAATATGGCCATCCTCCAGCGGTGGTGAGGGGTGGGCATGCTCACAGATCTCTGTTCCTCAGAAGCCCTCCACACTCTCCCATGGGATATGCCCGTGAGGGCTTCCTCACCACCTGAGTCCAGGACTAAGACCTCTCCCCTGTGTCTCACCGCACCACTCTTGTGACTGGGGGGCACTGGGACTGGCCCACCTCTCTAAGCCATCAGCACATGATCCTGTGGAACACCAGTGGGCAGGAAGCTCCCAAATTGTGGTGGCCCCACTCTCCATGGCAAGCTCAGCTGGGAGCATGCACTTGCCATACAGAATCAGCCATTTGTGAGCTTCTAGATTCAGAGTACTCTCATGGTTGCAATGTGTGTGAGAGGGGTCACAGCTACAAGTCAGAAGGAGCTCAAATTACTTTAATGCTTGAACAGGGGAGGGGCAGAGGAGGAATTGTCTAGGTGCAAGAAACGTGGCACTCCAGTCTCTTATGACCCTGTCCTGTGGGATGTCTCTTATGGACACCAAAACACCTGGAGTTCACTGGTTCACCCCACTATTCCCATTTAACTGCTATGCCTGGGCTTGTGGAGAGTGGAATTGCCTTCAATATACTTTGTGTCCCACTGTTCACCAAAGGCACCTAGGTGGGGGAGGGGTAAACTTACTCTCTCCCTGGGCTCTGAGCCTCTGTGAGTTTGATCCCTGCCACTATCTTCTCCTCTCTCTCTTCATCTTTCCCAGCTTCACAGTTTTTCTCTGAGGGGTCCTCAGATGTTCCTGTTGTCTCTCTCTGTGATCCACACCTGAGCTGTGACCCTTTTCTGCTCTCCTCAGTCCAATATTCTACCTACCAGCCGGGAAAGTTCACCAAGCGATGTGTCTAGTCAGCCATCTTGGCTCTCTCTGACCTTGGAACTTTCTTATTGTGGTTTTAATTTGCATTTCCCTGATGATTAGTCATGTTGAGCATTTTTTCATATGTTGGTTGGCCATTTGTATATCTTCTTTTGAAAAATGCCTGTTCATGTCTTTTGCCCACTTTTTAAGGGGATTGTTTGTTTTTTTCTTACTGAGTTGTTTGAGTTTTGGATAGATTCTGGATATCAGTCTTTTGTCGGAAACATATGTTGCAAACATTTTCTCCCATTCTGTAGGTTGTCTGTTTACTCTTTTGGTTATTTCTTTTGCTGTGCAGAGCTTTTTAGTTTATCAAGTCCCATTTGTCTATTTTTGCTCATATTGAATTTGCTTTGGTGTCTTAGTCATGAATTCTTTGCCTAGGCCAGTGTCCCAAGAGTTTTTCCTAGGTTTTCTTCTAGGATTTTTATTCTTTCAGGTCTTACGTTTAAGTCTTTAATCCATCTTCAGTTAATTTTGGGATATGGTTGGAGAGAGGGATCCAGTTTCATTCTTCTGCATATTACTATCCAATTTTCCTGGTACCATTTATTGAAAAGGGTGTCCTTTTCCTAGTGTATGTTCTTGTCAATTTTGTCAAAGATTAGTTGGCTACAACTGTATATATGCCTTTATTTCTGGGTTCTGTAATCTGTTCTGTTGATCTATGTGTCTATATTTATACCAGTACCCTGCTATTTTGGTTATTACAGCCCTGTAGTATAATTGGACATCAAGCAATGTGACACTTCCAGCTTTGTTCTTTTTGCTTAGGATTGCTTTGGCTATTTGGGCTCTTTTTTGGTTCCATATGGATTTTAGAATTGTTTTTTCTAATTCTGTGAAAAATGACATTGGTATTTTGATAGGAATTGCACTGAATCTGTATTTTGCTTTGGGCAGTATTGTCATTTTAACAATATTGATTCTTCAAACTCATGAGCACAGAATATTTTTCCATTTGTTTGTGTCATCTGTGATTTCTTTCATCAGTGATTTGCAGTCCTTCTTATAGAGGTCTTTCACCTCCTTGGTTGAATTTATTCTGAGGTATTTTATTTTATTTTTTTCACAGCCATTGTAAATGGGATTGAGTTCTTGATTTGTTTTTCAGCTTGGTCATTGTTGGTGTATAGAAATGTTATTGATTTTTGTACATTAATTTTATGAGCTGAGCCTTTGCTGAATTTATTTATGAAGACTGGGAGTCTTTTTGAGGAGTCCTTAGGGTTCTCTAGGTTTACGATTGTATCTTTAGCAAACAGAGATAACTTGACTCTCTTTTTTCCACTTTGGATGCCCTTTATTTCTTTCTCTTGCCTAATTGCTCTGGCTAAGACTTCCAGTACAATGTTGAATTGAAGTGGTGAAAGTGGTCACCCTTGACTTATTCCATTTCTCAGGGAGAATGCTTTCAACTTTTCCCCACTCAGTATGATGTTGGCTGTGTGTTTGTCATATATGGTTTCTATTATTTTGAAGTGTGTTCCTTTTATGCCTAGTTTGTTGAGGGTTTTTATCATGAAAGAATGCTGGATTTTATTGAGTAATTTTCTGCATCTATTAAGATAATCATATGGTTTTTGTTTTTAATTCTGTTTATATGGTTAGTCACATTTATTGCAAGGATGGTTAAACATACTTATGTATCCCTGGGATAAAACCCACTTGATCATGATGAAGTATACTTTGATGTTCTATAGGATTTGGTTTGCTGGTGTTTTGTTGAGGATTTTTGCATCTATGTTCATCAGATACTGGTCTGTAGTTTTCTTTTCTTTTCTTTTTTTTGTTACATCCTTTCCTGGCTTTGGTGTCAGGGTGTTACTGGCTTCATAGAATGAGTTAGGGAGAATTCCCTTCTTCTTGATGTTTTGAAATAGTTTTAGTAGGATTGGCACCAGTTCTTTGTATGTATGGTAGAATTCGGCTGTGAATCCATCTAGTCCTGAGCTTTTTTTTGGGGGGGTGGTGGTATATTTTTTATTGCTGATTCAATCTCACTACTCATTAGTGGTCTATTCAGGAGTTCTATCTCTTCTTGGTTCAATCTCAGGAGGTTGTATAATTTCAGAAATTCATCCATTTCCTCTAGGTTTTCTAGTTTGTGAGTGTATAATTGTCTGTAATAGTCTCTGAGGATCTTTTGTACGTCTGTGGTATCAATCATAATGTCTCCTTTTTCATTTCTGATTGTATTTATTTGGCTCTTCTCTCTTCTTTTCTTGGTTATTCTTGCCAGTGCTTTATCAATTTTGTTTATCTTTTTGAAGAAACAACTTTTTGTTTCATCGATCCTTTGTTTTGCTTTTTTGATCTCTATTTCATTTAGTTCTTCTCTGATCTCTGTTACTTCTTTTCTTCTGCTAACTCTGGGTTTGGATTATTTTTATTTTCCTAGTTCCTTGAGGTGTAATATTAAGTTGTCAGATTGTGACCTTTCTACTTTTTTGATGTAGGCATTTAATACTATAAACTTCCCTCTTAGCACTGCTTTCATTGTATCTCACAGGTTTTGGTATGTGGTGTTTTCATTTTCATTTCTTTCAAAAAATTATTAAATTTCCATCTTTATTTTTTCATAGGCTCAGTAATCATTCAGGAGAATATTGTTTAATTTTCATATGTTTGTATAGTTTCTGGAGTTTGTCTTCATATTGATTTTTAGCTTTATTCCACTGTGGTCTGAGAAGATACTTGATATGATTTCATTTTTTAAAAATTTGTCAAGACTTGTTTTGTGACCCAAAACATGGTCTATCCTTAGAGAATATTCCATATGCTGGTGAAAAGAATGTATGTTCTATAGTGGTTGGATGGAATGTTCTGTAAATTTCTGCTAAGTCCACTTGGTATAAAGCCCAATTTAAATCCCATGTTTCTCTGTTGACTTTCTGTCTTGATGCTCTGCTTTGTGCTGGGCGTGGGGTATTGAAGTCCCCCACTATTATTGTGTTGCTGTCCATCTCTTTCTTAAGGTCTAGTAATATGTGTTTTGTGAATCTGGGAGCTCCCATGTTGGGTGCATATATGTCTAGGATCGTTATATCCTCTTGTAGAATTGATCCCTTTATCATTTTATATTGATTTTTTCTTTTTTTTACTGGTTTTGATTTAAAGTATGTTTTATCTGATATAAGTATAGCTACTCCTGCTCACTTTTGGTTTCTGTTTGCATGGAATATCTTTTTCTTTTTTTTTTTTAATTTCAAAATATTAAGAGGCACAAATGTTTTTGGTTACATGGGTAGCTTTTGTAATGCTTGAGTCACAGCTGTAGGTGTGCCCATCACCTAAATAGTGTTCATTGTACCTATTAGGTAGGTTTTTGCCCCTGCCCTCCTCCCCCCTCCCCGTTGATTGATTTCCACTGAGTCTTAGTTCCCTCTGTGCAAATGTGTGCTCATCAGTTAGTTCCAGTTTAGTAAAGAGTAAATGTGGTGTTTGGTTTTCCAATCTTGGGATAATTCACTGGAGAATGGTCTCCAGTTTCATCCAAATTGCTGCAAAAGGCATTAATTCATCCTTTTTATGAGTAGTACACCATGGTATACATATACCACATTTATTAATCCACTCATGAATTGATGGGCACTTGGGTTAATTCTACACCTTTGAGATTTTGAATTGTTCTGCAATAAATATTCAAGTGCAGGTGTCTTTTTGATACAAAGGCTTCTTTTCCTTGGGGAGATACACAGTAGTGGGTTTGCTGGATTGAATGGTAGGTCTACTTTTAGTTCTTTGAGGAATCTCCATACTGTTTTCTACAGAGGTTGTACTAATTTGCAGTCCCACCAACAGTGTATAAGCATCCTTTTCTCTCTGCATCCATGCCAGCATCTATTGTTTTTGGACTTTTTAATAAAAGCCATTCTAAGAGTGCTAAGGTGATATCTCATTGTGGCTTTAATTTGCATTTCCCTATTGGTTAGTGACATTGAGCATTTTTTCATGTTGATTGGCCATTTGTCTATCTTCTTTTGAAAATCTTCTGTCCCTTTTTTACCCCTTTACTTTCAGTCTATATGTGTCTTTATGGGTAAGGTGAGTTCCTTGTAAACAGCACATATTTGGATCATTTTAAAATCCATTCCACCTATCTATATCTTTTAAGTGTAGTATTTAATCCATTTATGTTCAAGTTTTATATTGATATGTGAGGCTTTGTTCTTGTCATATTGTTAGTCAATTTCTAGTTTTTATAATTTCCTTGTTTCTTTCTTTTTCTCTTTTTGTCTTTGTGGTTTGCTGAACCTGTGTCATGTTACCGTTTAATTCCTTTCTCTTCCTCCTTTGTGTGATTGTTTTATAACACCTGTGAGTTTTGTATTTTTATGTATTTTTGTGATGGTGAATATTAACCTTTTTTTCCCACTTTTAAGACTCCTTTGAGTATTTCCTGTAGGGCTGGTCTAGTGGTATGAATTCACTCACCATTTGCTTGTCTGGGAAAGACTTTATTTCTCATTCATTTATGAAGCCTAGTCTGGCAGGATATAAAATTTTTGGCTGACAGTTTTTTTCTTTTAGCACTTTGAAAATGCCATCCCATTCTCTTCTGGCCTGTAAGATTTCTGCCGAGATGTCTTCTGATAGTCCAACAGGATTTCCTTTATAGATGACCAGATGCTTTACTCTTTCTAATTTTAAAATTCTCTCTTTCACTTTGACTTTAGTCATTTGGATTATAATGTTATGGTGGTCTTTTTTGCATTATATTTTCCTATGGATTGTCAGGCTTCCTGTATCTGAATGTTTAACTCTATTGGTAGTCCTGGAAAGTTTTCACTGATTATTTCCTTAAATAGATTTTCTAAATTTTTTGATCTCTCTTCCCCCTCAGAATACAATAATTCATAAGATCAGTCACATTAGGTAGTTCCAGACATCTGAAAGGCTCTGCTCATTCTTTTTTATTTTTTTTTCCTTATTTTTGTCTGACTAAATTATTTTAAGAGACCTGTCTTCAAGTTCTAAGATTCTTTCTTCTGCTTGGTCTAGTCCATTCTTGAAGCTTTTGGATGTGTTTTGTATTTCCTTCAATGAATTTTTCAGCTCCAGAATTTCTGTTTGTTTTTTAAAAATGATATCTATCTCCTTGGTAAATTTTTCATTCATATCCTGAAATGATTTTCTAATTTCTTTGTACTGGTTTTCAAATTTCTCTTCCATCTCATTGAGCTTATTTAGAATTAATGTTTGGAATTCTTTATCAGGCATTATGAAGAATTTTTTTTTATTGGGATTCATTTTTGGACAATTGTTGTGATCCTTTGGTGGTGTCATAGTTCTTTGCTTTTTCTTGTTTCCTATGTCCTTCTGTTGATATCTGTGCTTCTGATATAGGAGTTGCTTATTTTGATTTTTTTGAAATTGCTTTTAAAGGGGAGAATTTTTTCCTGAAGGTGTATATATGTTTTTGGTTAAGTAGGACACTCTGGTTTTGATTTTGGGTGCCTGCAGCAATGTGATCTTTGTATGATTTCTTACCCAGGGTCAGTGGTATCTGTGATTTCCTTGGTGGCTTAGAAAACGGTTACTATCACAGTTGATGCTATGGTGAAGTTTTGCTGGGGACTTGAACAGCAGCCAATCCAGTCTTTGGGTCCCAGTGGTGGAAGCAGTGGTCCGACTATGTCTGATCATAGGCCCTAGAGTAGCTTACACTGGCAGCAGTGTTAGTGTGTTCTAGGGGTCAATTCTTGGGCCTTCAGATGGCTTGCTCAGAAGCTAATATTTGGAGCAGAACATCTGGTATGTGATTGGCTTCTCAGACCCTTGAGCAGCTGTTGTGATCTGGGTGGTGGCATTAGCAGTGGTGGAGCCACCCACTAGGATCCAAGGGGTCCATACTGGTGTTACTGGTAGCTGCAATGGATTGATCAGACTAGTTCCCCATTCCTATAGCTCCTTGTAACAGGGCAGTGGGTGTTGTCCCAAGTGTGCTTAGGAGAACTTGTTCTCCCCTATCCCTTCCCAGCAAGGTGGTGGCTGCAGGCACATCACCTTGAACTCAGCCCAAGGACAGGATGCAGCCTGGTGCTAAACTCTCAAAATGGCACCGGGTGTGGGCTTGCAATCAAAGATGGGAGGGCCCCTTTCAGACAAGTAACATGGGCAAGAAACTGTGGAGAGTGCTGTCTGCTCATGTCTCAGTCTCACAGGAGCCCATAGCAGGGTGGTGGGAATTGTCCTAGGTGTGTGTAGGAGAGCTTGGCCTCCCCTGTCCCTCCTCAGCTGGGCAGGCCTATGGCTAAGTCAGCCCACCTTCAGCCTGAGAACAGGGCAACTGTCTGGCTTCAAACTCCCAAAATGGCATCCTGGGCCTGTGACCAGAGAGGGCAATGTCCTTTTCAGGAAGGCTGCTCTGGCAGGAAACTGTGGGGAGTGCAGTTCACTTGCAACTTGGTCCCACAGCAGCCAGCTACAAGACGATGGACACCATCCCAGATATGTGCTAGAAAGCTACAGCCCAAGCAGGGGGTAGCTGTGTCAAGCCCAAACTCAGCCTGAGGGAAGGACATAGCCCTATATCAAACTTTCAAAATAGCACCTTGGCCCTGCAATCAGAAAGGCAGGGATCCCAACTGAGCAGGCAGCATAGGTGATGAAACTGCCAAAAATGCTTTCTGCTCATGTCTCCGTCTCAATAGCAGCCCACTTCAAGGTGATGGGGACCTTCCTAGAGGTGCAAGAGAGTGCCTGAGCTCCTCTGTCCCTCCTTGGAGCTGCACAGGCACAGGCACAGGCTACAGGCACACCTGCGGTTCCCTGGTATCTAGACTCTCAGAATGGTGCCCAGGTCAAGCTGCTCTAGGCTCAGATGCCTGTGGGATTCCATGTGAGTTTCCTTTCTGGAGCAACACCTCTGTGCAATCTCTAAGCAGCTCCCTATGTTAGGCCTGAGACCTGCGTGGATCATAGAATTCTCTTCTAGCCAAGATCACAAAAGCTCATCTCAGCAAGTGGAGCCCTGGGGGCTTCTCTCTTACTGTTTCCCCACATCCAGGAGCTTCTCCAAGGTGTTAGCCAGTGCCCAGTTGGGCAAGTTGCCCTGAACCTTCTCCTTATCCACTTTTGTTGCTTCCTGTTACTTCCCTGGTGAATCCTAGTGTTCGCTCCTAGATGATCTGTTGGAAATGTAAGAATCTTTATTACTCTGGTTCCGCACCATGGAGGAGGCACATATACCTATGTCTACTCAACCATCTCAATCTTATCCCCACTGGTTATTTAGGAGTGTCCACATTATTTGTGTGCTTCCCAAATTTGTTTCAGGTATTGATTTCTAATTTCATTTCATTGCAGTAAGAGAACATACTTCATATTATTTCCATTCTTTTAAATTTATTGAGTTTGTTTTATGGCCTAGCTCATGGTCTATCCTGGAGAATGTTCCATGTGCACTTGAGAAAAACATATATTCTGCTGTCATTAGGTGGAATGTTCTAAAGATGTCTGTTAGGACCAGTTAGTTTGTCAATTTTACTTTACAGCTAATTTCCCTGACATCCCAATGAGATTTCTTATTATTATTCCACTTTTTATATAAGACTTAGTGCCACAATGAGTGTAGTGGACATCGTTGTTTATGTGGCCTGGCCTCTATTCCCCCGTTCTCCTAGTAACATTCCCCTGGCCAACCACCCCCACTCTCAGTCATGTGCTTCAGATGAAGTTGATGCCATTCTTGACTCCAGGAGGAGACACATAACCAGTGCTGCCCGATTAGAGCATTACATGCCCCAGGACAGTCACTGGAGCAGGAATGAACATGTGACCCAAGCCTAGCCAATCAGGCCCGATCTAGTTAATCCTGGACTGTTTCTTGAATAACAGAGAAAGGAATATTTTCTCTTCCTGAAGGATTGGTACTGTGAAGATATAAGCCTGAAATTCCTAGGGGCCATCAGGAGAGGCCCAGCCAAAGGGAAATAGAACCAAGAGATAGAGAGAAAAGGCTGGGTCCTAATGTCATCCTTTGAAGCTATAGATCAAGCCAGATCTGAAACCAACACTATACCTAGACTTTCAAATTATGTAAGCCAAGAAATCTGCTTTTTGCTTAAGCTATTGAATTAGTTTTCTGTCATTTGCAACCAGAAGAGTTCAAAATGATAAATGAAGCATGATTGTGGTCAAAGAATAGGTGAGTGGCCAAATTTGAAAGTAAACTAGAATTTATAGGCCAATTTTAATTTTGTATTTTTAAATATTAAGTAACTCTTTTCCCTTGGCTATTATCATCAGCTCTTCAAAGGGACATTGGTTATACACATTCTTAGTGAAGTCACAAGAAAAGCATTTTTATCGTAGTATCATCTTTCCTCCACTCCTATTTCTCCTCCTATGCTATTCATTTTGTCAGTGCATCACAATCATCCAAGCTGGAAACTCAAGTCTTTTTTAATTCTTTCCTCTCCTCGTGTCTCACGTTCAACTGGTCATTGAATCCTACCAGGCCTACTTCAGACATTTCTTTCAAACCCATTTTTTCCTCTCTGCTTCCACTATGTCCCCACTACAATCCATTTCCCACACAGGCACCTGGTTACTTGATAGCGTGTAACTCAGACCCATGTCTAACACTCACGAGGCCCAAAGAAGAGTTTAAATGGTGATTTCTAGTCCATTGCCCAACTCTTTCTTTTCTTACCTCATTGCTCTGTCCTACTGCAAAGGACCTCACATATGCATATGTGGACATCTCAGCCTATATATCCAAACTCTTTCCCAAATCCCCAACAAACAGCCACCCTTGGCCTAGAGGATGGATCTAGGATAGACTACACAATTTGCAAACTCTAAAGCAGGCTTGGGATTCTTTGACAAGGGAATTTCAGTTCTTAAGCACCCAGACTGTGATCCAGAAGTGAGAGAAAGCATAGGCCTTGGGTAGACACATCCCATCAGCCCTATGGACTCCTCACCTTGTGGAAATTGGTGTGGCTATAGGAGGGTTGGGTAGGCCCCAGTGGAGGTCCCCTGTCTCAGTTTATGGATGGTACTGTGCCACTCCTCTGTGTAAATTTCTCAAGTTCCATCCTGTAGCCCACTGAATTGCATCTATACTCCTCACCCTAGTACCCAAGGACTAACACAACCTAATTTCAGCATATTTCCCATCTTTTCTCATTTTTTCATAAACTTCTCAACTCAAAAATTACCTCCTCTTTATAGTTTTACCTAAACTCCCAGGCAGCATTAATTGCTCTCCCGTGTTTTGATGACCTTCAGCCTAACTCTTGAATGTACTTCCATTAAAGCATGTATTATGTTGCATTATTATTACTTGTTTGCATATCTGTCTTCCCTATAAGAGAGTAAGCTCCTTGAGGTGGACTTTTTGTCTTTTGCCTGCCCAATAGCCATTCTTTATTCAAGTAGTAGCACCCCATGTCTTCTTTTTAAGAAACTGTTCCTGTCTTGGCCCTTGCAAAACACCCTATGTAAATGAGATTCAAATGATAGGATAGCTATCCTTGCCCCTCCCACCACAATGATTGATAGTGTGTGACTAAACCGGGCCAATCAGGTTCTTCTCCATTATTTTTTAGCCTGAAACTATGCAGAAGAGTCTTTTCCTCTTGGATGGTGAATCTGGGAAGGTGGAACCTGGAATTCCTTGTTGTTATGATGTCAGCTTCAAGGGGAGAATTGCCAGAATAGAGAGCAAGGTGAGATAAGAGGTAGGAAGAAAACATCTGGAAAGTGCTCAAGGCTCTGGTTCATATCATCCCAGCCATTTCTGCAGTTTGGATATGTGAGTCAATAAATTCCCCTTTTTTCCTCAGCTATTTTTTGTTTTTATGTCTTGCAACCCAAGAGTCCTGTAAGGTTCTCCTCCAGGGAGGAGGTCAAGATTTGTTCATTTTTGCATCCCAAAGTCTACCATAGATCCTAGCACAGGGTAGACACTCAAGATGTTTATGGCTTTGAAGCAAAATATAAATTGGTTGAATTAATTTATTGAGAGCTGTGCTGGAAAATGATAAATGAAGAGAAAGCATCCAGTGTTGCTTAGGTGTATTGAGAGAATAAGAACTTGATTGTTTGTGCAAGTCAATATGGGAAAAACAGTGAAAAGTAAAATAGTTCTAGGAAAAGAATAAATCTGCTGCCAACTTGGCAAAGTAAACTGTAAGAAGCTAGAAATACTCATTTCCCTTCCTCCTTCAATAGCCGTCACCTACCTTTTATAAAATAATATAATTGTGATTTTGCTTATTAAAGATAGAAACTGGAGAGTTTAACTTCCCTCCCTGAGCCTTGTTGTCATTAACCATTCTAGTTTGGGCTTTGGAGGAGAAGAAGAAGGCAAAGTGAGGGTGGAGAACTGCAGTGGTCTTCACCAACTCATAAGCAGAATGACTCATTCCTAAATAAGAGTGGAATCTTTGTTGTACCTCTGCTCACGAATTCAGTAAAACAAAGGCTGGTTATAATAGTGCTAGAAAAATGCAACCACATCTTCACCAAACTGGTCTGGCTGGTTTAAAACTGTGTGTTTTGCCAACTCTAATAATTATACCAATAATAAGGTCATGAAGAGCCCATCATTTGTGAAAACCAAGTGTCATTTATTCCTGGAGCTGGATGGTCATCTGGTTCAACCACCACCTGCTGCCTGATCAATTCCATAACTTCCTTTTAATTAATTTCCGGTTCCTTCTTGAACCCACTCATAAAGAGAGGTCCAGGTCTTCAGATACCACATCCCATCTATAGACTGTTAGAAAATTCTTTTTTATACTGGGCTGAAAGCTGTTTTATGAAGCTTCCTGCCAATGATTCAAATGCCCTTGCTTAAATTCTTGGAAAATAAATCTAATTCTTCCTCCAAATAAATCTAATCCCTCTTCTAAGTCCTTCAGATACTTGAGGCAGCTACAGCACATCTTCAAGCAAAGCATCACAGGTCCTTCAGTAGTCCCTCATGGAACATTAAGGTTTAATCCCCTTTAGGGCTGGCACTGGGTCATATAGCAACTTAGTGTAAAGGACATGCAGCCAGATAGAGCTAAGTCACAATCCCTGCTTTTCAATGTACCTCAAGGCAGCTATGACTCATGTACGTCACTTAGCTTTTCTCAATTTCAGGCTTATCACTGCTAAAAGAAAGATATAATCTCTCTGAACTTCAGTTATTTTACTTGTAAGATGGAGGCAATAATAGCCACTTTGTGGGTAGTCTTGAAGATTATGGAGGTAATACATATAAAATGGCTAGCACAACATCTGGAACAGACAAAGTAAATTATTATTATTATATTATTATATTTAATAATATCTTAGTCTGTCATAACAAAATACTGTAGATTCAGTGGCTTAAACAACAGAAATTTATTTCTTATGGTTCTGGAGGCTGGAAGTCCAAGATCAAGGTGCCAGCAGGATATGTTTTTCATTCTGAGGACTCCTCTCTTGGTTTGTAGGCAGCCGCCATATCACTGTGTGCTCAGTGATCTATTTATATTTGTGTTGAGAGAGATAGCATGAGCACTTGGGCGTGCTACCTCTCTGGTATCTCTTTTTATAAGGACGCTAATCCTATTGGATCAGGGCCCCACCCTTACAACCTCATTTAACCTTAATTGTCTCCTAAAGGCCCTATCTCTAAATATAGCCACACTGGGGGTTAGGGCTTCAACATGTGAACTGGAGGGGGGGAGGTGCACAATTCAATCCATAACATATAATATTATATTTCCAGAATTTAAAAGAAAAACATGCATCTCAGCAAAAGAGTCAGCATTATAAAGTCACTCAGGTGAAACACCGAATACAGTCCAGTGCAGCTGAGGCAGATAGTACAGGGGATGGATAAAGCTTGAGAAGGAAGCAGGGATAAGACTGTGATGGGACCAGAAGTTCATGTTAAGGAGTTTGCATTTTCTCTCTTAAAGGCAATGGGAAAACTTTGAAGAATTTTAAGTGAAAAAATGACCTGATGTGATTTGTGTTTTACTGGAGTCATTTTGTCTGCAGTGTAGAGAATGGGTTGGAGGGGATTTAATACTGTGAAAAACCATCACGTGCATGTTAAAGGACTGTCCTCAGAGTGGTGAGAAGAGGAAAGGAGATTAAGAATATGGGTGCAAGCCCCAAAGGATGGAATTTGAACTCAAGCCTTAATGGTTACGATCGGGCCTTTCTAATAACTAGTCGTACCCTACCACCACCCTCTCCCACAGCCTTTCTGTTATCTCTGATTTTCTCTGATTGTTGTGGAAGAGCGCATTTTGGGTGCTGTCACTAATTAGCATAGTGTAAGATAAGCAGCAATTTGGTTGGAACATTTTAATAATAGTTATTTTCTCTTTTGCCTGTATTTAAAAGTTCTCATTTAATGAATAAATTATCTTCAGAGATCTAAGTTATTTCTAGTTTTGTTGTTCCATCTGATATGTTAATTTCGTCAACAGATTTATTTTAATAATGAAAAAAGAAACTTAGAAAGAAAAAAAATACCACTGCCACCTTGAAGTCTAAACCAACTTGCATGTTAATACCCCGAGGAAATCTAGTGAAGCAAAGAAGTGTTTGCACAGAAAGACTTTGGATGATGAACTTCGTAGAGCATTTTTTATACCCAGAGATGGGGCATCCCTGAATCAGACTCACCAGAATTATTTCAAACAGTTTTTTTAAACCACTTAGGATGGGATTAATTTTCATTTGAATGAACAACCAGGAGGTGTAGCAGAAATAGTAGTGGACCAGAAACTACAGGACCAGGTCCTAGCTTTGGCTCCATCATTAACTGGCCACATCTTGCATCATAAGCCAATAGCTTCTCTGGATCTCAATCATTCTTGGAAAACAAGAATTATTTTATTTTTTAAGATTACTCTCGGTGCCTTATGAAGATGTACAGTATTGGGGTAAGAATGAAGCAAAGGCACTAGGTTAGAGCCTGCTGCAGCAACCCAGGTGAGAGACGATGGTAACAATGGAGGTGGTGGGAAAAACAGCTGGGATATTTTACAGAGCTAGAGATGAGAGCACTTGCTAAGGAGTGGATATTTATGAGTCTGATCTATTGGCCTCTAAGCTTCTGTTATTCTATGATCCTGAGTTTCCCTCTCTCCCCTCCACACCTAGGAGGTGGCTGACTGAGGTGGTTATGAGACGGACCCATGCTAACCTACAGAGAGATCAGAGAGAGACCTTGCGTCTGTTAGCGTAATGCTTCATCTCAACGAGTCAATGGGATGTTCAACGTGAGAAATATCTCTGGAGAGAAAATAAAAGTAGAGAGTAGCTGTTGGCATTTAGAAAAACCTGAATTCTCTGACAAAGCAAAGTTCTGCTTTCTTTCCCTTTCAAATTTGTTCCCAAGAACTTGGTATGATCAGTTTGGCTGTAGTGGAGACAGCTGTTTCAAATACTATTGAATCCAATTTCCATGACATTTTGCACGCGTGCAGATCTTGGCATTCAAATGATTCGTGAGTGCAATTAATAGATGGCAGCATTATTTTGGAACACTTAGTGCATCATATTTTCAGGAAATGCAATCTACCTAACCTTTAACAATTTGTACTTTGCCTTCATTTCTATTTAGTCATTTCACTGTAGTTTTTGGATATGTGTCCCAAAACATAATTATCTTCCTTATCAAGCTGAACAGTAGAATATAATTGTCTTCTTTCCATGACCCAAATCATGGGATATGTTCATTTTAAAAGACTAACATATCAAACCCAAGATTCTAAAAATTCCATGTTCATTCTAAACCTGCTAAGAATGTTGTCAGTGTCTTTGGGATCTTGCCTTAATCTGGCTTTGTCAATAATTTTCTTGTACAGATGACTCTGCCCAGGACATCTGGGAGGTCCAGATATTGGATCCATTCATTCAGCAGATATTTGAGTCCCTTATTCCATACAGGGCTCTGTGCTGGACAGTTTGGGGAATCACAAAACATCATAATATCTCTGCCTTCCATCTAGATAACTATCCACTTGAGAAAGTTGCACAGAAAAGACTAAATAATGCAAGAACTTAAACATATATAATAATGTAAGAGATCTTATAAAAGTAGGATGTGATTAGGTGATAAATAATGGTTTATAACTGTGCTTCTCAAACTATTATATCACATGAATCTCTTAGGCAGCTTGTTAAAATGCACATTGTGATTCAGTAGGTTCATGGGGTAGAAATAAGGTGGGAATAAATTCCCCGTTGATGCTGATGTTACTGGCCCATGACCAAATTTTGAGTAGCAAGGGATTAGATCTGAGATTCCTAAACTGTATGCGGAGATACCCCAGGGTGCTGCAGTGAATTCACAGGGGTACCACAGGATTTTTTTCTTATTCAAAATAAAACAAAACACAGTGACGCTCATCATTTCTGTGTAAACTACTAGTTTAAGGTAGCTCATGGTTTCAACATCAGATTACACTACATTCTTTTTGCTCTTATCATATCCTTGCGAAGCTAGATTCTTGGCAGTTGCTTTGATAAAAATGCGAGTACTGTGCAAAAATCCACGTGGAACAGGCAATGAGGGTGGCAGTGTCCAATCTGACTTCAAAGTCCAGGTTGTGCAGTGCCCAACAGGCACACACATCCCACTAGTACTTGTCGTTATATGAGAATAACATTGAAAATAGCAACCTTCTTTCAACTTATATGCGCTACTTTTTTCAAACAGCTGCTACATTGTTAGGACGTGATTACTTATTAAATTGTTTGGGCGTAACTACTTAATAATGAGAACTATTAGGTATTTCTTTTGGCCTATGGACACCATGGGGAAAAAAGAGGGGAGACGCTTAGGACACCATGAATAGAGAAAGTTCAGGAAACCTCTGGGTTTAGATAAAAGGTACTGTGAATTCAGAGAGCGAGGAGCACAGAGGCCTAGAATGTTCAGGTAAGGTCATGTGGAAGACACAGAACCTGAGGCACGCCCACAAGGGGAAACAAGGTGACTGCACTTTCCAGATTTTTTGAATGCATGAAGAATATATGCTTAGATTGAAGTATGTGTTCAAAACTTCCACTCCCCTGTTTTCTTTGGTGGTTCTTTGAATCCATATAGGTTTCTACTCAGGACTTCCCTTGTGCCAGACAGACCCCCTACTCAGGACCCGGCCACCCCAGACTGGTCTCCAGAATCTCACAGTGCATGCTCTAATCCAGTGGTCCCCAACCTTTTTGGCACCAGGGACCAGTTCCATGGAAGACAATTTTTCCACAGTCTGGGGGGGGAGGGGGAGGGGATGGTTTCCGGATGATTCAAGTGCATTACCTTTATTGTGTGCTTTATTTCTATTATTATTACATTGTATTATATAATGAAATAATTATACAACTCACCATAATGCAGAATCAATGGGAGCACTGAGCTTGTTTTCCAGCAGCTAGATGATCCCGTATGGGGTGATGCTCAGGCAGTGATGCAAGTGATGGGGAGCGGCTGTAAATACACAGGAAGCTTTTCTTGTTCACCCACCATTCACCTCCTGCTGTGCGGCCTGGTTCTTAACAGGCTATGGACTGGTACCGGTCTGCAGCCTGAGGGTTCGGGACTGTAGCTGTAATCCAGAAAGTAGTGATGTGCTGTACTGGGCAATGCCTTTGGTGCCAGTGGAGCCCTTTCTTGGTGAACAGCACCAATGCCAGCTGGCACTCATTGTGGCAAACCACAATATGCTTCTGTGATTCAAATTTTTCAAGAACTAGGAATTTTATTTTCATGGCCTGATAGACATTAGTTGTTGTTAAGCAAACCAATTTTTTTTTTGTCCCCTTCTATTGGTTTCATTTTGGGAAGAAGTCTACTTTCTCTCCACAGAATGCATTTATTTATTTCTAAAAAGTGCTTGAACATGATCATGTTAATAAAGGTTATGGTCAATTTTACTAATTATTTAGCTCCCCAATCCAATTGGTAATGGTGTCGAGTTCAGAGCAACAGGCAATGGAAAAGGAACTTGGGTCCAAGTGACAGGCGATGGGGTGGGCACAGAGCAGTGGAGAGGTAGGCAAACAAGTGGCATTTTCGGAAGATTATTCTTTTAGTGTTATTCAGGATGGATTAGAGAAAGGAGCAGCCAGGGAAGCTGCTGAAATGGGTGGGGCGCCTGTGGCCTTGGGGCCACATGTGGCCTCCTGGATCTTTGACTGTGGCCTTTTGACTGACTCCAAATTTTACAGAACAAATCCTTTTATTAAAAGGGGTGCAGTAAAAAAAGATGAAGCTTTTCTTGCCTCCTTTGGTGCTTACAAGAGAACAACCTTGAAGTCAGAAGGCCGCAGGATCCCCACCCCCGCTTGAAAATGAAAAGAAAGAAATGCTTAGGGAAGGTACACGAAGGGACGCTGGTGACTGGGTGCGTATGAAGGGGAGGCAAGATGAGGAGGCAGAGAACGAGGTGAGGATACCAAAGGTCGGGGGGAAAACAGAGGAGAGCCAAGAGGGAAGAGCCCATTTTGGAAGGAAGAGGTGAGTTTTCTTTTTGCTGTATTGAGTTTCAGTCATGGTGGAAATGTGCCACTGCGGTTAGAGCTGGAGAGAGGAAGGCCAGGAGCAGAGATTTGGTCAGTGCCGAGGTAGGCGGTGCGCACTGGCGATGGATGCATCCTCTGAGGAAAAGAGTGCAGGTGGGAGTCCACCCACGGGCTGCACCTTGGGGACCACCTGCTCTGGGAGGGCAGCAGGATAAAGCAGAGCCAAAGGATTAAACAAGGAAGGGACAGTCAGAAAGCCTGGAAGAGAGCAGTAAATCAAGGTTATTGAAGGAGGACCAAAAGGTTTCATTGATCAAGTGCTTCATAGGTGTGGAGTGTGCTCTTGGGTGTTTTTCACACGTCATTGCATGGGTCACCCACAGTAGACTTTCAGCTGGATATTGTCATCCTCACTTTACAGGTAAGGAAACTGATGGTCAGAGATGCTACGTGACTTGGCCAAGGTCATTCAGACAGCAAGTGGAAGGGTTTGAACCCAAAGAGCTTGCTCTTCCCCTAAGTCTTTCAAGAGCAGAAATGAAGATGGTTAAAAGACTATTGTGACCTTTTAGAGCAAATGGTCTTCATCTTTGGTCCTTAAGGGTTCCCTGGATAAGCCACAGAAACTTTCTTAATCCCTGAAATTAAGTGCAAAATTTTGTATGTAAAAAACAAAATTACCAGCCCCTCCACAGTGAGATGGTCTATAACTTCCACCAGATTCCCAAAAGAATTTTGAATCTTCCCCAGAATTTAAGAACAGCCGTTCTAGATGGCCATTTCAGTAGAGCAGTGGAGTTTAGAGAGTTATGGACTAAATAAGTAGTGGGGAAGATAAAAGCCAAGAAATTTGGCCCTGAAAGAAGAAGTAGAAGCTTGAGAAGGTAGAAGCTGCAAATGAAACTTTTTTATTTTTATTTTTTTTTAAGATAGGGAGACATGAGCCTGTTTGGCAGCAAAGCGGAAGGATCCAGTGAAGAAAGAGATACTGATGACTTGGGGGTGGGAGGGCAGTGGGTGCTGACCGGGGGAGGAAGTTCACCAGCGGCAGGAGGAAGCTGGCGTTCCCTTCCTGGGGATGTCGCTGGGTTCACGTGTCCACTGATCATTGCTGTCATGCCATTGGCTGGTTCAATGATATCCTAGGAACTTGCTCTCTCGGAAATATAGCCAAAAAATAATAATAATAATAATAAAGGAAGGAGGGGAGGGAAGGAAGGGGGAGGGAGGGAGGAAGGGAGGAAAAAACAAACCGTAGTGTTTCTCTAGGAGGGAGGTGAGGAGAAGGAGGGGAGGGAAACGAGGCTGGAAATCATACAGTCCCAAGAGGTCAAGGCCAATTCTGTGACAACGTCTACCTCGTCTACCTCACGCATTCAGAGGAGGTGGAGACTCAGGGTCAAAATCCACACTCGAAGCCTTTAGGGAGTCTCTAAAAAAAAAATTCTGTCTTCTAAGTCATTTTTAAACTCAGAGGGAAGGGGAGGAGATCTGGCTAGGCTGTTTTTATTACAAAATTCTTCATCTCTTTTTATCTCCTGAGTTTCAGATGCATTTAATTATTCTTCCTAAATGCCATATTCTGCTTTTAATGAAAATCTTAAAAAAAAAAAAAACCCAAAACACCCTTCTTGATGCAGAGACAAATTAAATTTGGTGTTTTGTTTACATGAAGGACAACATAAGGAGCACCTTGTTTGCTTCTCCATGGACTATGGGCATTGTGTTTTGGAGACTGTTTTCAAACAAAAATAGAATTTTATTATCATTATCAATAGATGGCCATGGAACATCAAGAAACAAATGTAGTTCATGTTATAACTTCTGGGCATTATTAGCTAACAATTCACTAAGGTATACCTAGCTACAGAAGTTTTTAATTAAAAAAAATATATATATGTATATACTCACATATACACACATGTATTTTACCTAAATTAAAATTTTCATTAGCATGAAATGTATATTCTGTTTCTACTTTGTGCTGGGCATTGTGTTGTCCTTAATTTCAAGGAGCTCAGTATCAAATAAGCAAACAGAAAGGTAAGAAGTAAAATAAGAATTATAACAAAAATGATAAGTAACATCTATTCAGCACTTAGAATGTGCCAGGCACTGTTCCAAGTGCTTTACAAGTAATAACTCACTTAATCTTCATACGATAGCTACGTCGTAGGCACTGTCATTATCCTCATTTTACAAGTGAGGAATCTGAGGGATAGAATAGTTAAAAAACTTGAACAAGATCTCACAGCCAGTGAGTCTAGACAGTCCACGCTCTGACTCAGAAGTACAGTTATGGGAACAGATAACGCAGGACACAAGGGGCTGGGAGGAAAAACAGATGCAAGTGGAGGGTGCTTCCTGGTGTAGGTGACCTTGGACTTGAGTTTTTCAGGGTGAAGTTGGTGGTAGATTACAGGCAGAGAAGTCTGAAACAGCAGGATGAGTTCTGGAACTCAAGCAGCTTAGTGTTGCTGGAGTGGGTTGTAGGAGGGGTAAGAACTGGGTGGGAAGGGAGATTGGACAGACCTCCAGGAGGCAGATCATGAAGGCCTTGAATGTGGCACCCAGCGACTTAGACTTTGTCCTATGGCTTGTGAAAGATTTAAATAAAGGAGAGACATGGCCACAACTGTGGGCAAAGCACTGAAGCTGGGTATATGAGTGTCTTATTTTCTGAATTCTTCTGGATTCTTAGATGGTATTTTTCATTCTAAAAAAAAAGAGAAAAAAAAGCAAAATACTCAAGGAACCACAAAGGTTTATTAAAACAAGATAGGTTATGAGAAATTTTAACTTACTGCTGACTTGGTTCCTTGATTAGTAACACACCTTAGTATCTCATATGAATAAGAGATTCATAAGCTCAATTACTGAATTAATAAGATTAAGAATTAATAGGAATAAATAAATATGTAATGAAAAAACATTTATTATAAACCTGATTGTCCTCTATGCTTGCAGAAAGAGCACATTTTTTGAGCATTTATAGGATAACTTGCTTTATGCCTGCATTTTAGATTCTATCCCCAGACTCAAATCAAAGCTTTATGCTGGGGAAAAAAATCTCAGTCCTGTACATATTGTATAATCCATATATTTCCTGCCCATGCATTCCAGGCCCTCCACCTTTCAAGGGACATGCTTTCTTTTCACATACACATTAAATAGTGTGAGGCCCCATCTCATGTATTACAGAAAAAACATAGTTTCCCAACATTGCCAAAGCTTCCCAGGGTTCCCACATTATCAGGGTCACCTCTTGTTTTGAATTCTAGCTTCCACTAAACTTTTTTCTCTTTTATAATCATACCTGCTTATTTAGTACCCCCCCAACCTTGAACAAAAGAGCTGTTTTCTTCTTAAGCAGAATTTTTGCCCGTCTTGTGGGTCAACCAGTGTAAACTGCAAACAGCTTTTAAAGTAACAGTGTTTTCTTTCCTATTACAATAATACCCTACGATACTACGTGTATTATAATTGCCTGGTACATTACAATTTTCAAAACATTCTCACAATAGAGCAGGTATTATTGTTCTCATTTTAGAGGGGAGTGGAGGAGGAACTAACATTTGTAGACTGCCTTTTATAAGCAAAGCATTCTGCTCCTGCTTCACATAGCTGAGCTCATTAGCATATGTAATCTAATTAAGCACATTTTCCCTATCATTCTTCACAACAATTTTGCAAGGTAGGCATATGTATTAATTATCTATTGCCATATAACAAATTACACCAAAACTTAGCAGCTTAAAATAACAAATATTCATTGTCTTACAATTTCTGTGGGTCAAGAATCTGGGTGTGCCTTAGCTGACTACCTCTGGGTCAAGGTCTTTCACGAGGTTGCAGTCCTGCTGTTGGTCTGGGCTGTGGTCTCATCTAAAGGCTTGAGTGGGGGAAAATCCACTTCCAAGCTCACTCACATAGCTGTGGGAAGGCTTTGGATCCTAACCTAGCTGAGGTGTACCTCAATTTATTGCCATGTGGGCCCCTCCATACGGCAGCTCCCAGCATGGCAGCTGGGTGAACAAGAAAGTGGAGAGGGCGTGGGTCCTTGTGGAAACAGGACCATTGGGGCCACCTTGGAGCTTGCCTACTATAGCATTATGATCCCCACTTTACAGTGGAAGAAAAAGAGAGGTTAAAGAGATGAAGCAACTTGATCAAGGCCTTACAAGTAGCAAATGGAAAAGCCAGCATGAAACTCTGATTGTCATATTCTAAGGAAAAAACGCAAATATATTGGCTCCAAAAATCTCTCTTTTTTAAATAAGGAAATAGAGCTAAAGCATAAGGAAACAAACCCACATCAGCAATTTTTTTTTAGGGTACAAGCTACAGAGAATGGATTGGAGGAGGGCAAGACCAGAGGGAGGGAGGGGGACCAGTTAGGAAGCTGGAGAATAGACCACACAAAAAAGCTGACATGTTTTAGCATGCCACACAGGGCCCCCAATAAACTCTTTCTGTGTTCTCCTATTTAAAAATATCTTACAAACTTGAGCAAAGGAGTCCACGGAATAAACTCATGCCCTCCTGCATTTCACCCAACTCATCCTAGAACATTTAAAATTTGTCTTTTGAGCATCAATGCATGAATTCTAAAGGCAACCAATCAATTGTGGAGAATTTACAGTCCACCTTCGAGCTAACCAGAGACCTGAGCTCAGAATAATGCCTTATGTGGAGTGATTCCTTCTTTCCACCCATTCTTTTGGGCCACTGGCTGAACTCACATCTGAGGGTCATGCCTTGGCTGTGCCAGACGAGTGGTAAGTTCGCTCTATTTCAAATCGCTATTTGGCAGTCTATTTCCTTCCAACTCCCTCAAGCTTAGACTCCAACCATCTGCATGTTGGTAAACTGTTTATCCTAGCCCTCACATTTTCCAGAATGTGATATGCTTACCAGATTCATGCCTTTCCATACACTGTTTCTTCTGTTTGGAAGGCCATATCTTCTCTTGTTTATTTCATGGATTTCCTGCTAATCTTTAAAGATTTAATTTAAGTGTCACCCTCTCTCTAAAGCCTTCTTTTGTTCTGCTCCCTCACCTTTCAAAACTTGGTGTTCATATCCATATCTCTTTAATTACACTGGTGTGCACACAGCCATTCTATAATATCAGATCATTTCACTAGGTTTTGTACGTGCTTGTCTATGAATTCAACAAGTGTTGAATGAAAACCTACTATATTCTAGAATATAATATATTCTATTATTATATTATATAATATTTATTATTATAAATAATATATATGTAATATAATAATAATATAATATGTAATACAATACAATGTAATATGCATTAGTCATTGCATATTAGTCATTTTAGCTATTATAAATAATATTGTAATATACATTTGTACAAAAATGTTTATAACAGCTTTATTAATAATAGGCAAAAACTGGAAATAGACCAAATATCTATCCACAGAAGAATAAACAAGTTGTGGTA
Organism: Daubentonia madagascariensis; assembly: GCA_023783475.1. Classification (NCBI taxonomy): domain Eukaryota; kingdom Metazoa; phylum Chordata; class Mammalia; order Primates; family Daubentoniidae; genus Daubentonia; species Daubentonia madagascariensis. The sequence goes on from JAKFHU010000428.1 coordinate 12,184,948, forward strand.
TATTCATACAAGGGAACACTACTCTGCAATATAAAATAAAAAAGTACTGACACAGAGAACAACACGGATGCATCCCAAAACCATTATGTTGAGTGAAAGACACCAGACACAAAAGAGTACATACTGTGTGATCCCTCTTACTTGTATGGCTAGAATGAGCTAAACAGAAATATGGTAGTAAAGAGTCAGTGTTTGCCTCTCAGGGATGCAAATGACTGGAATGGGCAAGATGGAACTTTCTGGAATGATGATATGATCTATGCTTTGATTGGAATGGTGGTTACATGGGTATATACATTTGTCAAAGTTCATTGATATCCACGAACGTTATCATATATAAAATATAACTTAATTTTTTGAACTTTTAAAAATTGTAATAAAAAGGAGGAACTGTAAATAAAGAGAATTAAAAGAGGTATCAAATAAAACAAAAAACTTTTAGGGATGCACACTTAAGTGATAAAGTTATAGAGAAATGCAAGGAAGCAATTATTACAAAAAGCCAGTTGCTTTAGTGAATGGGAGAGGACTGTGCTGGGTGCTGGGGTAGGTGTCAAAGGTCTGTTTCTTGACCTGGGTAGTGGTTGCAATGGTGTTCACCATGTAATGATTCATTCAATAATACATCTGTTTTATGCAGGGCTTTTCTTATGTGTCTGTTTTATTTGACAACAACAAGTAAGAACATTATATTAAATTAAAAACCCAGTGAACTGCTATAGATAGTGTATGTTCAAGGATGCCCTCTCTGAGGATGTGACTTTATGATGAGCCTTGAAGGATGGAAAGAATCCAGCATATGAATAGAGTGGGGAAGACCCAGGAAGGGGATGACATTGACAAATGAACATGGGAAAGCCCTAGAGAAGACCAGCGTGCCTGAGCAGGGATAGCCTCGGGCAAACGTCATGGGATTTAGCTGGGGAGGAAAGCATGCACCAAAAGCACATGCGAGAGTGTGGAGGAACAAATACAGAGCTTGGATTTTACTCTATGCAGAAGGAGAAACCACTGAAGAGTACTACGGAGGGAAGAAACAGACTCCAATTTACATTTTTTAATGATTATTGGAGCTACTTGTGAAGAATGGATTAAAAGGAAAGAAAATGGAAATAGGATGTTAGCAAAGTCGTTGAGGTTAGAGAGAGGCAGTACCTGGGGTCTGAATGGGGACGGGGCAATGGACAAAAGCAAATCTTTTTAAAGATAAATTTGGCTATAGAGCGAGGAGAAGTGAGGAATTTAGGATTCTGATTGCTTTCCTTCCTGAGTAACAGAGTACACAGAGTCATTTACTAAATGGAGACGTGATGGGAGGGAAATTTTGAGAAGAAAAATAAAGAGATAACTTTAAGAGGTAGGAAATCAACAATCCGACCAGACATTTGGAAGTTTATTTCCACTTCGTGCTAACGCTGCCATGCCGTACAAGTGCTCATCCAGTTTACCTCGTAATCTCCACTTCCTGCAACTGCCGCTGTCCCAGCCACAGTGCCCTTGTTTGTTCCGTCACACCCACCTCCCTCCTCATCAATGTCTGTGCCTTTTAAATATATTTTTATGTTAAAAAAATACCCTTTCCTATTATGTTTGTCACCAATTTACCAACTGTTCACCCAGACTTACTTCACATTTTATGGCCTTTGGGCCATATCCAGCTCATCTCCTATTTTTGTTAAGACCCACAAGCTAAGAAATGAAGTTTTTACATAAATGATAACATTTTGAATGGCTATACAGTATAAGTACCCACATGATATCCCAGCTTTTGCTTTTTGGATTGCAAAGCCTACAAAAATGTATGATCTGGCCCCTTTAAGTTTGCTGACCCTTGTTCTGGATGCCCAGGAGAGAAGTTAATCCATTACATTCAGTGGATTCCTTGGGGTATTCGGGCTTCATCCTCTCATGGAACCCCGCTGAGAAGGCTGAAAAGGAAGGTATTTACTCCTAAGCCACGTACCTTTGGATGTCTCAGCTGAATTCCCGGGTTGTTAAGGAGGTGTGGTCACAAAACAAGATCGCCTATCTGCAGCTCAGCTGGAACTCCCATGTCCTCTAGCACTTCTTGACCTATAGGACCTCTGTTCCACTATCAACCGCTGAGTAGGCACTCACTTGGAAGTCTTGCCCTTTGCATGTATATACTAGTCATCAGTCAAGAATTCATGGGTGAAACCCACAGAACCTCTGGGCTCCTCCTCTGTACAGCTCCCTGGTCTCTGTTGCCTTCTTGTTATTGACTGAATGTTTACACCCCTCCAAAATTCACAGGTTGAAGCCCTAACCCCCAATGTGATGTTATTTGGAGAAGGGACCTTCAAGAAGTAATCAGGTTTAGATGCGATCATGAGGGTGGGGCCCCCATGATGGGACTAGTGTCTTTGTAAGAAGAAGAGCGATCAGAGCTCTCCTCTATCTCTGCCATGTGAAAACACAGTAGGAAAGTCACTATCTGTAAACCAGGAAGAAGGCCTTCAGTGGGGAACAGAACCTTGATCTTGGACTTCCCAGCCTCCAAACTGTGAGAGAGAAATTCCTGTTGTTTGAGCCACCCAGTCTATGGTACTTTGTTATAACAGCTCGAGCTAAGATACCTCTCCTGCAGATTCCATCTGCTTCTGTTGCCCCAAATTCTGATCTCTGCCTCTGCAGCTCAGAAAGACCATTGTGCTCTACTTAAACTGTTTAGGCAGGGTCTGGCTCCCTGAGTGGCTCTTCCCAGTCCTTCCCCCAGCCTTTCCAGCTTCTGGCTAAAGTACAACTCCCGTCTGAATCACTCAGGATCCTAAAAGTACTACTTACATTTATGTCATCTTCTGAAGTGATGAGATCATCTAGGGAGATGTTCTCAAATGGACAAATCAGATAATAGTTGAGCTCAAATAAAAAGAAAACCAGTCATTTGTGGCACTATTAATACCTGAGAGCCATATTCATGTAAGACCTTACTCTAAATCTGGTTGTGTATCATAATCACCCAAGGTATATTAAAAAATATATAGATTCCTGGTGATTTTTGCCTTATTATGAGATTTTAAAGGTACTTTGGGGGAATCCTCACACAACCAGCCTGACCACAAGTCTCAAAATGTACATTTAGGAATTCTGCTGGTTATTCTTTGTTTGATTCCACTCCAGATCCATTCTCTGTCCTTTACTGCCTACCCTGCACCTTGGGAGGCAGACTCGCACAGAACACGTCCTCTCGTGGATGCAGAGTTCTCTCGGCTCCCTGGCTAGAGGTCAGAGGGCCTGGTATCTCTTTCCCAGGCTCCCCTACGTGATTCTGGCTTCCACAGTGGTTATTCCCTCTATGGCCACAGCCAGGGGTTTGTCGGTGCTGGCTTCTTAAATTTTCAGTAACTTTGTGGGCCAATTGCAAAGCATAGCTACTATTAAAAAATAAAGTAGATAAACTTATAATTAAATAAATCATATTAAGAATAATAAATTTTCAAAACCTGTCACTTCTTAATTATCTTACTTCATTTTCCTATTACCTATGCTTTTGAGGTTACTTACCTCTCTTGTGTCTGTGTGGTAGGAATATATAATAGTGCCACTCCACATCTCTTCCCAGCTCTACCGTCACTGACTTCTCATTGGGAGCTCAAAGCTGGCCATGGTGGGAGGATTTACTCCATGAAAACCAGTGAATATTACAAGTAGGCAGTTTTTTTTCTCCTGAATAGCAGGCTGTTAAACATTTCCCAGGAGGCACATCACTGGCCACAGCTACTGTGATGGCTCCACTTCCCCTACCCCAGCTCTGACCAGGCCCTGGGGACGCTGTACCTTCCTCTTGGTCTTCAGGCCAAGTGATAACAATTTCCCATTATGGTTAACATCTGTCGGTTCTCTTCCCTCTGGCTACACCTCTCAGAATAGTTCCTTCATTAGACTCACTTCAGTTAAACCCTTTTGAGTGTACCTCTGTTTCCTACTGGATCCCTGACTGATATGGGAACCATCACCAGAGACCAATATTTCCAGACGTACAATTGGTAGAAGACAAATACTGTAAAATGTAGATAATTTTTAGAATACATCAAAGACGGTTCAGTGGCCAAATAAATTTAAGAAAGACTGCATCTAACAAAAATGCCTAGGAATGTGTCTTTACTGTAGGACATCTCAAAAGCTTTAATATAGCTGATATATATTGTGAATGTACCTTAAACTTTCTTGACCATTTTTTCCCCATAAAACATCTATTGCAACCAATTTTCCAAGAAACACTGCTATGGAGCCATTTTAGAAATATAGTGTTAGGCCTTACATTGGAAATTGACCTAAAAGGAATGATTCTTTAATAATTTTCATAATGTGTTTATATTTTGAAAACTATTATAATGGAACTGATAGATGCTGCCATTTTTGTGAATACATACTAACATCTCCTTTATCCATCGACATTGAAGAATAAGTCCTGTACACATAAGTAAAAAATTTTAAATGTCGGAAGATTATCCCTAGGAAGGGTGAAAATCAACTTAAGCCATTTTGAATGGGAAGCATTTTTAAATGTATGTATGATGACTACTTGAAACATTTCTCAATATGATTTGGGGGTCAGGAGCTGTTGATTTGCAGCTACATTTAATGACTCCAAACTGCTGGTTTTATGTTTTCAGGCATGTGTTTTAGATATTTTTTCTTATTTCACTCTGTCAGGTTGTCAGCTATTATTGCTTACAATTGTCAATGTGTCTAATTCTAGCTTTCCTCTTGCTGTTAATTTTCTCTAACATGAGAAGCCAGATATCCAAGCTGGTTAGAATTGTGTATGTGGTGATGGGGGATACTTATTCCATATATTCTAGTTTGATAAAGCTATCAGATAAATGGCTTCCAGAAAGGAGATATAATATATCAAACTCAGCCCAAATTCAAGCTAAACCAGAACTAAATTGAGTCTGTTTAATCATCATAAATATGGAAAATATAAAATAATAAACCTCAACAAACAGAATATATTTTGTGGAAATTAACCCTTTGACCTAAAGTTTTCATTTTCACAAGATATTTTTTACAATAGAGACAACTTTTCATTTTTTGGTGAAGCTAAATCTATTTTCTTGACATCCATTTTGTGAATTTTAGGTCAGTCAAATTGATTCTGAAGGGAAAAATAAATATTCATTTTCTGCCTTTTTTTTCTTGATGGGCCCTTCAATCCAGGATTGAAATCATCTCTGAGGCATGACATCTCAGAGAACCCAAACATCTGAAGGAGGGAGAACGCAAAAATCACAAGAGAAACCCCAAGGAGCTCTGAAAAAGTGCCCGCCTGAGGCAACACACAGTCATATAAGCTTCCATTATGCATGAAGTTATTGAGGATCTTTGCAAAGGCTCATGGGAGACCTATTTACATGGATTTTGTTACAGACACTAACCACATTTTGAGTCAGACAGAGTGGTGTCTGATGTTAAATAAATAAATAAAACTGGACTCGTAAAAAAAGCATCTCTTCCAGTCAGGAGCAGTATCTGGTGTGACTCATGACCTTGAAGCTGCATTTGGACTTGATGGAAGATGGTCATTAGTCCATATAAAGGGCTGATCGTGGTCTTTGACTTCTAGAGAGCTATTATTTTTTGGTTAATGGTGGGAATGTGCAGTGAGACATAAATACACACACAAACACACACAGATTTTCGTTTTGTTTTGTTTTGTTTTGTATACTATGTTCAGAAAGGATTTTGAAAGGGGATCAATTTGTTGAAGGAGGTTGCTTCCTTAAAGGTTGATGTTTACCTTCTGGGTGAAAGGAATCTAATTTAAACTAAACTCAAAGAAAATTGAGTTTAGACTAAACTGAAAGAAAATTAAGGCTGGCTAGGATGGTAATAATAATTATAACAACAGTATCATTTATCAGCTTGCTATTATGAACAGTGTACTAGTTTCTTTATATGCGTGATATTCCTAATCCTCAGCACAACCCTATGTTGGTGCCATCTTACAGATGAACAGACTAAGGCTTAGAGAAGTCAGTTTACCCAAATCAGTAAAGTGGTGCAGCTGGGATTAAAACATCAGGTCCATTTGACTCATTTGCTCCTTTGAAGTGCTTGGTCAGCCCCTTTCTCTGTCACACTGTGGGCACATGAATCCAAGCACGTCAAACCTCAGGTCTGGATTACAGCCACAGGTTTACTTGGCTTCCCAGGAGCTGACTCTTCCCATCTAAGAGCTGATGGTCATATTGTGGCTATTTTTATCTTCCTAAAGCTCAATTCTCCTTCATTAAAACACCACCCTCTGCAGGATGGAGCCTGCCATCCTTAGCCTGACAATAAGGGACTTCCAGGACTGGATTCCACCTGCCTGTCCAGCTTCATTTCCCACCACTTCCTACAGCCACCCTAAAGCACTTGACCTCACCCCATCTACCTTAGACTCACCCTGTTGGTGCCATTTTCTCTACCTGCAAGGTCTTCCACTATGACCACATACCTATATTTTACCTGCCCTTCGTGGCCCAGCTAATGTGCCACCTCCTCGAGGAAATATCCCCTGATGCCCTAGCTGGAAATGATCTTTCCCTCCTTTGAACTCCTGTTTGCACATACGTTTCTTATGGGTATTATGCCTTACTACCCAGAGCACTAATTTTTAGTGACTGATTCCCATCTTGATATACTACAGGGGACCATGCTTGTCTTGGTCACCATAGAAACCTCATCCTCATATTAGGCATATTATAGGCATTTAATAAATAACTGTTACATAGATGTAGAGACATAGATTTTTTTACTGCTAGCATAGTACATCTTTTTATTGAAATATAATATACACACAGAAAAGAGAGAAAATAGCATATAGCACAATGAATTATCACAAAATGAACATACCCATTAAGCCATGGCCCAGGTTGAGAAACTGAACATCAAATGCACCCCCAGAAGCTCTCTCTCGTTTCTCTTTCTAATTACTACCTCGCTCTTCTTCCGCAACATTAGCCACTGTTTTGACTTCTAATATCATAGATTAGTTTTGCCTGTTTTTGAATTTTATATAATGTAATCATACATATGTGCTCTGTGGTGTCTGGCTTCTTTAGCTTTATGTTATGTTTGTGTGACTTATCTAAGTTGTTGCATATGGCACCATTTTGCTTATTTTCATTGCTGAACAGTACTCTACTATATAAATATTTCTTGGTTTATTTGTTCATTCTACTCTTGGTGGACATTTGGGTTGGGACACTGGTTCTTGATGGACATTCTAGTTTGGGACTATTATAAATAATGTTGCTATAAACATTTTTCTATGGTATTTGCACTGTAGTAATGATTACAGTATTGATCATAGTCTAAATTGGTTTCAGGATAACTTGTAATATACATGAGTGGTTAAAATATTTCCAGTTTTGTGTTAGACAATAAACACTATTAGTATAAGTGAAAAGATTACTGAAACAGAAATCCAATGTCCAAATAAAAGGGTTTAAAACACCCAGGCATCTGGGAGGTAGCATAAGCCCATGCCCGAATGCTTTCAAGGTAATGACGATAATGAAGAGAATCTGTCTGAAATCCATGGTCTGTGCAGCACACTACACCTGTATGCCATTCAGTATGCTCACCACACTGAAATCCTACTCAAAGCCAAAGCACATATTGTGATTTCCTATTCACATATGAAATAACCGTTTCTTATTCATCTCATTGGGCTTCCTGCCTTGGGGTGATTGGAGTGGCCAAATGCAAAACACCCAGCACTGGACACATGAGATCTACAGGAGTTTATTAAGCTCGTATGCTCACATCCTGGGGGACGGGCCACAAAGGGGGTGTGCTCAGGAACATGATGACAAGCAGGGGCTATGAGGCAGGCTTTGTAGTATCAAGAGGATGGGGTGACCCCTGGTTCCCATGGGAGGATGTGATTGGCTTGTTTGAATAATTCTCTATGCTGGAAGGGAGACAAAACCGCTACTGAGTGATAAGCATGAATTGTGCCTGGCCCGCTGATAAGGAGGGAAACTTATTTGTGGGAGCACAGTGGAGAGTGGGGCTTGCAGTTGGGTCATTCATTGCCCTCCTGACTTCACCAGATTTCACCAGAAGGCAGCACATGATATTGGGTCTTAATATTAGGGCTTATGCCACATTCGTACATGGAACAGGGATCCCATGAAAATTGAGAGTAGGATCAAGATGTGACCAAATTCAGCAGCAATGGGTGGTAGGAAATACTTCCTCTGGAGACCCCAGAGAGCTGGTTTTTTGAGGATAATTTAAATTTTTAAAAATTCCCAGTACTTTACATTTTTGCCCTTCGAGGTCTGCCTAAAGGATTTGTCACATCCCCTCTGCTGCCCATCTAAAGATTCTGGGCAAGTGCAAATATAACTAACTTTAAATTCTCAGAATGGTAAGTGAGACAGTGAGAGACTGTGTGTGAGTGAGAGAGAGAGAGAGAATTTCATACACAGATATATTTTAAGTTGATTAGCATGGGTTTGGCAATATATCCTATTCCCTTATTACAGGGGCTTTTTTACATTATAGTGGTAGTACTACCTTATGCCCTTGGCTTTGATCTAAGATATGGCCTGAAAACTCATTGAGAGCAGAAATCAAATATTCCTCTTTGTGCCTTCCCCAAGACCCTCAGAAGAGTGTTTCTGGTTTGTAAATGAATGTCGATTCAGCATGTAGGTCAGAGCATGGTGCAGGTAGATGCTTAGCAAATGCTGTATGATGACAATGACAATATAACCTCACTACTCAAAGTGTTGCCAGTGGACCAGCAGTGCTGGCATCACCTGGGAGTTTGCTAGAAATGCAGACCCTCCCATGCCCACCCAGACCTACTGACTCGGAAGATCCTTGGGCGATTCCAATTGTCATTAAAGTTTGAGAAGCACTGCCGTGGAAGACCCTTCTCTCAGCATGTGAAATATCCCTGTCACCAGAGCTGCTTCCAGCATGACTTGGGAAGTTTACTGAAAATAAGAACGTGCTGAGGGAGTTGACATGTCTCCCCTTCACCCCACCTATGCCACTCCAGTGTAATTGAAAACTAATTGACCAAGACCTGAAGATTTCATCACAGAATGCATTTAATTTCTTCCTTTAAACAAAAAAGAAAGGGAAAACTATTTGGGAAAGGGAAACGGGAAAAGGAGAAGACATGAAGAAATACTGTTGGTCCTCGCAAGTGGGGATGCAATCCTGCCTTACGATGTCCCCATGTGTGGGATTTGATCCTCATAAAGTGAGGAAATCTCAGCAGACTTGCTTCTCGGTTTCCATTTGTTTTCTTCTTCATGCCTGAGTTTTATTGTTTTGTTTTGATAAGCATAGGTTCTGACGCCAACATGTTTGGTGTCTAGCTAGAAAGTTCCTAACTAGAACATAATTAGACGAGGGGAGAAGTAAGAAAACAAGAGCTGGGAGCCTTTGCCTTTGGGGCAGGGAGGATATACTCAGGCTAGCTTTTTCTTTCCCCAAAACTTGGTTTTCTAAGGCAAAAGTGTATCTGCTACTCATTTTGCTCATGATAAGTTCATTGCTTTTAAAAGCACCAGATCAAAGCATGAAGGTCCTGGGAAAAAACCTCAGAGATCCCTCAACTTTAGCTACTTGAGAAATAAAGTTATATATTTTTTGCTATATCAGCATACTCTCTTTACTATCATTTATGTAATACTTTTCTTTAAATCAGCTCACTTTTAAATAAATAAACCTAAAATAAATTCATGTATATATTGGGATTTATTTGTCAAATAAATTTAACTTAAAAGTGCGTTTTCATTAGAACCATAAATAGAAACTTGGTATCGCTTGTTCTAACTGAAAGAACACAATAAAAGTAAATGTAAATGAAAACAAAACAATGTCATTAAATTGTAGCTGGAAGATGTCGTCCGTCAAAGGCTCTGAGCTCAAGGTGTGAGCCTTCAGACTTCAGCCTCCAGACTTGACTATTAGTATTATGTTCATTTTATTGATATTAAAATTGAGGCCCTGAGGAATTAAGTAACTTTTGAGTCCCACTGCTAATAAGTATCAAGGTTGGTATTTGAACCCAGCGCAAAGAAAATATTTTGGATGCCCAACTTTTTGAGACACTCAGTTGTTCAGTCATTTCCACCCTGATAGACCTCAAAGAAGCCCTAGTCATGGCTGTGGTTCGCACAGCTGAATCACACTTGGTCTTACCTTTTTATTGGATTGACTTTTGTTTTCATTTTCCTATGAGAACCTGTGCTACTGGGAAACCCCAATGTATCACAGCCCTTTTTAATGTATATGATAGAAAATTTCCACTTTAATAACCTACAAGAGTTGCCTTTCAAGTGATGCTATACCCAAATGATTCCATCCAAGCTGTTGAATGAGAAAATAAAATAAACAGATCTTGTCTTCCCTCCACTGGGAGCATTCTCTGGCCTGGGCCTTGCTGTAGGAGGTTATGAAGAATTTGTGGGCTGAGGCCCTGGGAAGGCTGCCTTCCTGGGAAAGGAGGTTTAGGGTCTGGACCAAGTGACTCCAAAGCAATGTGCATATTTATTCATTTATCATTCCTTCATTTAATTCAGGAGTTGGCAAACTAAGGAACTCAGGCTAAATCTAACCCTCCATCTGTTTTTGTAAATAAAGTTTTATTGGAACACAGCCATGCCCATGTGTTCTTGTATAGTATATGGCTGCTGTCAAGATCCAATGGCAGAGATGAGTAGTTGCAATACAGACCTTACATCCCCCAAAGTAAAAAATGTTTACTCTTTGACCTTAACAGAAAAAGTTTGCTGATCCCTGATTAAATTAATTGTTCAACAAATCCGTTTTGATCGCTTACCACGTGCCACACATGGTACTAAATGATGACAACACAAAGACGGATCAGAGAGACTTCTTGCCTCCAAAGTTCACAGTCGAGTGTAGCGTCTAGGACTCACTATGGAAAAGGACTCTTTCCTGTGAGAAAGTTAGGTGAAGCTTGAGAGACAGGAGGAGAAAGGGCGGTGGGGGACGGGGGGCGTCTTTCAGCCCACCAAGGATGTTGGGTTTAATGTAGGTAATGAGGAGCCACTGAGGTATTTTAAGCAGGCCAGTGATATGTCAGATTTGCATTTTGAATGAATGAACCTTGGTGGCAGTGCTAAGGAACTGCTCGTTTGTTAGGAGGTTTTTTTTTTTTTTTAGGTAACTATTTGCATGAGCCATTGTTATTTGGCATCTGCCTCCACTCCCGCCCTATTTTTGGGACTATTTGAAATACAGGACAATCACTTAGGCAGGATTATATTAAGAAATTTGGTTAACATGAATGACTACATAACATTTATATGAAAAAGAAGTGTTTCAACCACATACAGCCACTGAGAATCCTTGGTGAAAAATCTTAACCAAAACCATTCCTCTTACACTTTATGCCTTTTTGTGAGCTGGTTCAATCCTGAGCGTGCACTTGCTACTTTCCTACTATTCATAGAGCTGTGTCTTGGAATTGCCAGAAAATTTATCTTAAGACTCCTCAGTTGTACCCCTTCTGTCTTCTGTGCTGGTGAGGCCCACCTCTGTTTGCACAGGTTTTCATTCTTTGCTCTCTGTGCTCTGGGAAGGCCAGGGCCATCAGAAGCTGTGGTCTGCCTCCCCAGCCCCATCTACCAAAGGCACTCTTGTCAATAAACCTGACTACTATCACCAGAAGAAAAGAAGCATATTAATTTTTTCCTGATGCTAACAATCTAATTTTGGGGATTTCTATGTTGCCAGATAGTCACTTACTAATCCCAAGGCTCCTCTTTAATTTAGATCATTGTCCAAATTTGCTTCCTGCCCTCTCAGGCCTGTAACCCCTGGCCCAGTCCATGCAAGATCAGAAATGAGGAAACCAAGTAGGAATTTATTGCAATAGTCTAGATGAGAAATGCCAAGGTACTGAACTGGGGCAGAGGCAGGATGGAGAGGCGAGGTGGGGCCCAAAGAAGTTGTAGCATTTGCAGGACTTGGTGAGTATTTGGACCTGAAGCATGAAAGACAACTTTTTCTATGTTCCAAGCTTGAGTGTGAAGAATGGTGGTGCCACTCCAAGAAACAGAAAATATAGAAAGAAAATCAGGTTTTAGGGAAGATATAATGTTGAATTTTGAATATGCTCTTTGAGGTGTCTGTGTGCATCCAAGTGGAGATTCCAACAGGCAGTTAGATACATGAGTCAGAATCTGATCAGAGGCCATGACTTGCCATCCAAATCTGGAACCTGATTGTTCATAGAAGGTAGTTAAAATTATGAGTGAGATTTACCCATGGGGAGTAGGCAGAGTGAAAACAGCCAGAGAATGAGGACAGAGCCCTAGTGAACCTAAATGTTTACAGAGAACACAGAGGATGAGGCACTGTAAAAGACTAAAGAATGGCCAGGAAATGAGAAGGAGACCCAGGATAACTTGTATAAAGGTTAGATATTGTATAATAATTTGCCTCTTAACCCACAGGATTGATATGCATAAAATGTAAGAGTGGTTTACAAACTGTAAAAAAAGCTATAAAGATATATTAATAGAATAATATTATAAGTTTGTAATTTGCTTTTATGCATGTAGTGTTTTATATGTATGTATTTGCCTATATATTTACATGATAGTGACATACAATGACTCAAAGACACTGGAGATTGGACGAAAGTTAGGCAGTATTTGGAGGGTATTCAATCTTTGAAAGAAGGGAACCACAATGGGTGACATCTGCATTTATTTGGCTGTTCCTCCAAGGACACACTCTGCATTCTATGAAGTACAGTGTGGCTGGAATTCAAACAGAAAGCTATAGTCTTATTGGCTTGAGGTATCAGAAGATGCAGTTTGAGGCTGCAAGAGTAACTGGAAATTGAGGGTGGAAATCTTGGAAAGGAGACACTGGCAAAGGGGGAAGCCCCCATATCTGCTGACAAACTCTCTTCAGATCCGTGGGAGACCTGGGAACAAGAGGGAGATGCCAACTTGCCAAGCAGGACTCTATAGCTAGGAGTCTGAAAAAGTGGAGCAGAATTTCAACTGTTGTCCAACACAAGGGAAAAAAGACTTTGGAGTTTATATTCCACCAAGTTGGAGGGGCATGGTAAAAACCTCAGGCTTTTTTTTTTTTCTTCTAAACTTTTTATTTTGAAATAATAAATGGTAAATTCACAGGAGGTTGCAAAGATAGGTCCCATGTACCCTTCACTCAGTTTCTCCCCCTGGTTATATTTTATATAATGATAGTGCAATATCAAAACCAGAACATTGACATTAGTACAATATATGTATACAGTTACAGTTGTATGCCATTTTATCACATGTGAAGATTCATATAACCATTACTGCAATCAAGATACAAAACTATTTCATCTCCACAAAGATCTCCCTCGTGCTAACCCTTTATAGTCATGCCCAACCTCCTCCCTCAACCATCTCTCATCCTGGCAATAACTAAAACGTTCTCAATCTCTCTAATTTTGTCATTTTGTGAATGTTATATAGAGATATCATATAGCATGTGACCTTGTGAGATTGGCTTTTATTTTTCCACTCAGCATAATGCTCTTGAGATTCATCCAAGTTGTTGCATGTATCAGCAGTTCCATTGTGTTGCTGAGCAGTGTTACATGGTATGGATGCCATGCAGTTTGGTTAGCCATTTGCCTAATGAGGAATATCCCAGTTGTTTCCAGTTTTGGGGTATTACAAACAAAGCTTCCATGATCATTTGTGCATGGGTTTTTGTGTAACATAAGTTTTTATTTCTCTGGAATAAATGTCCAGAAGTGCAATTATCAAGTAAGTCTTTCCCTTTGAAATGCCATGAAGACCATAATTTCATGGTAAAATCTATATCCCAAGACTAAGTAAAAGCTTTAAAACATTAGGAAAAAACAGAAGCAGATTATTCATAAAGTTTAAAACCAACTCTTTACATGTTCATGGGGAGTGATCAATAATTTAAATGCCTGCAAAAAAAAATTTTTTTTCAGGGAAGACAACAGGATTCAGAGTTCTACAATACATTATTCACAATGTCCAGTATACAATTAAAAATGATTAGACATGAGAAGAAACAGGAAAATAGGTCAACACAAACAGATCCTGAAATGACTCATATATTTGAATTTTCAGAAAAAGACTTTAAAGCAACCACTATATGTCTTTGCAGCAACTTGGATGGAACTAGAGGCCATTATCCTAAGTGAAGTAACTCAGGAATGAAAAACCAAATACCACATGTTCTCACTCATAAGTGGGAGTTAAGCTATGGGCATGCATGGTCATACAGAGTGACATAATGGACATTGGAGACTCAGAAGGGGTGAGGGATGAAAATTTACCTATTGGGTACAATGTACACTATTTGGGTGACAGGTACACTAAAAGCTCAGACTTTACTACTATACAATTCATCCATGGAACAAAAAACCACTTGTACCCCCTAAATCTATTGAAATTAAAAAAGCAGCCATTACAAACATTCTCAAGAATTTAGGTAAAAAGATGGTCATAAAAAGTGACTAGAAGTGGCATCTCAGTAGAAAACTTAAAAAAAAGAATCAAAATGACATTCTAGAAGTAATATATCAAATATATGAAGTGAAAGACTTAGTAGATAGGCTTAAGAACAGATTTCAGACAGCAGAAATATTAATGAACTTGAAGAAAAATCAATAGAAATAATCAACTCTAAGTAACATAGAAAAAATGTCTGGAAAAAAATGGACAGAGTCTCAGTGACCTGTGGAACAATACCAAGAAGCCTAACATCCATTTAATTGATATCCCAGGTGGAGAAGAGAGAGAATGAAACAGAAAATATATTTGAAAAAATAATGGCTAAAATGTTTCCAAATTTGGTGAAAATAACATACATATCCAAGAAGTTCAATGAAACACAAGCAGAATTAATACAAAGAAAATCACAAATAGATACATTATCACAAAACTGATGAAAACCAAAAAGAAAAATTTTGAAAGCAGCCAAAGTGGAATTAAAGACACACTACACATAGGATAATAACAATACATGTGATGGTCTACTTCTTATTAGACACAATGATCCCAGAAAAAATTGGAATGACATCTTCAAAATGCTGGAAGAAAAAAAATTAAACTTCTAATCATAATTTTGTACTCCGCAGAAATAAGCTTTAAAACTAAAGATAAAATGTGTGTGTGTGTGTATCCTCACTAAGGATATAGAAGATTTGAGCAACACTATTAGCTGCCTTGATTTCTTTGACCTATTTGAACACAACATCCCAAAAGAGCAGAATACACCTTCTTTTCAAGTGCACGTGAAATGCTCATCAAGATAGACCATATACAGAGCTGCAAAATAAGTCTCAATAAGTTTCAAAAGATTGAAATTTTACATATTTTCTTATTTCAATAAGAATTAACTTGGAAGTCAGTAACAGTAAAATATCTCAAAGAAAAAGGCCAAAATATTAAGAAATTATACAATGTATCTTTAAATAACTCATGTGTCAAAGAAGAAATAGCAAGTGAAATTACAAAATATTTTGAACTACATATCAAAATTTGTGATGTATGCCTAAAGCAGTGCAAGACTTCTGGGATGAAAATATTAAACTTCTTGAGAGAATTTTAAGAGGACCTAAATAAATGGTGAGGTACACCATCCTCAACATTGCTAAAATGTCAGTTCTTCCCAAATTGACCTATAGATTCAACACAATCTCTATCAAAATCTCAATAGACTCTTTGCTTTAAAAAAAATTGACAAGTTGATAGTAAAATGTATATTCATACACCAGATGTAGAATATCAAAATAACCTTGAAAAAAAAACAACAAAGGAGGCTCATACTATCTGATTTCAAGAGTTACTATAAAACTACAGGCATCTAGACATTGTTTTTTCCCCATAAAAATAGACAAATAGATCAATGGAACATAATAGATAATCTAATAATAGGTATATTATATGTATATGGCCAATTGATTTTCAACAAAGGCACCAAAACAATTCAGTAGGGAAAGGAAAATATTTTCAACAAATACTGGTGGAACACCTGATTTAAATATAGGTTAAGCACAGGTTAGGTGCAATTACAGGTGATTTTAAGTTGCTTCTTTATACCTTTTTGTATTTTTCCTATTTCTTACAAAAAAGTTATTACTTTTATATTTACAAGAATAAAATATTAAAAATTTCACTTCATTAAGAAAAAATTCTTCAAATAGCCTTATGCAGGTGAGATACTGTGGTAAGATTATTCGGTAGGATGAATCAGCTCAACCGCATGTGCTCAGCCTTTACACCCCCTGATGAGCCCTCCCAGTTTTTCCAATCTTACACCAGGACCCCACCTACCACACAGACATATACAAATAGGAGGCCTTCCTCAACGTCAGCCTACATAAAATAACATGTCAGTTTACAAAGTAGACGAAGTTGAGGACTCCCGCTTCTGTTGTTGATCGAATCAGTGATGGTTAGAGTAATGGCTGGTTGTTAATGGGGATGCAGGTGAAGGGAGGAGAGGAAGCTATTGACTGAAGTGGAAGAAAACAGCTGGAGACACTACTTTTAAAAGGTAATAGTGCAGGCCCTATAACATAGTGGTTAGAGTGTGGGCTGTCTTGAATATTACTCCAGCTCTACTGCTTCCTACTTTTTTCACTTTGGGCAAGTTACTCAAACTCCCTATGTTTTCTCTGTAAGATCAGGATCTGTAAAATAGGGATAATAATATTTGTAGTAATCTCTGGGTTGTTATAAGGATTAAATGAAATAATAATGTATCAAAAGTGCTTGGAAAATGCCTGGTACATAGTAATCACTCAGTAAATGTTGGCTATTAGTATTTATTACTTGGCTGGTATTGGAGGCTTCATGGACCTTTGATTCATTCAGTATGATGGATAAAAAGGAATGTCAGAGAACTCAAATGAGTTGACTTTTAGTGACTATGGAGAGAAGAAGCTCAGAAATTTATATCCATCTGTCTTAGTCTGTTTTCTGTTGCTATAACAGCATACCCTTGACTGGATAATTTATTAAGAAAAGAAAGTTATTTCTTACAGTTCTGGAGGCTGGGAAGTTTGAGTTTGAGAGGCTGCATCTGATGAGGGCCTTGTTGCTGGTGGGGACTCTCTGCAGAGCCCCAAGTTGGCACAGGGTATCACCTGGCAAGGGGGCTCATGAGTGATGGCCAAACTGACCAGTGGGATAATTAATGCACTCCCTCAATAACCCATTAATTCATTAATTTATTCATTAATCTGTGAATGGATTAACCCACCCATGAAGGCAGAGCCCTCATGACCCAATCACCTCCCAAAAGTATAACCATTCAACATTGCTACATTGAGGATCAAGTTTCCAACACCTAAACTTTTTGGGGACACAGTCAAACCACATCATCATCTAATAGATTTTTCATATTTTTTATTATCACTAGAGATCAGGCCCTAGTTTAAAGTATCCATAATTCTGTTCCATTAAGATTTGCTGTTAGACACCTTTTACAATACAACTCATGCTAGTGCTAGCCTGTTTGAGTGTGAAAAAGACAAGTAGGGATATAAAGTAAAAAGCTAGACTTCCTATACCAATCAGGAATTAACATAACAAAGATTTATTCTTGCTCACACTACATGTCCATCATGGGTCAGTGAGGAGCTCTGTTCTACAGAGTCATTCAGGGATCCCAGGTTGACAGATACTACTCCATTTCCTATCTGTACCATCCAAAATATGCAGACAACTCCCTGGTCATTGTGGCAAGGAAATGAAAGCCTGGAGGATCATGCCTGGGCCTCTCACAGACTCTACCTAGAAGGGACTAAGGTGACTTCTGCTCATGTTGTTTTGCCCAGAACTAGTTAAATGGCTCTACTCAACTGCTAGAGTCTTGAGAAGTGCCATCTTTAAAGTTCCCAGAAAGAGAAGAAACTGGACATAGGTGGACCCCAATAATGCCTACCACACCTCCTCACAGCATCCCCCTTTCTCCCAAATGATTCTATCTCAGTATCATTTGAAAACCAAGATTCACAGAGGCACACATGATAACCAAATAGGCTACCCATGTTCTTGATGGATTTCTTCAAGATTTTTTCAAGATCTCCTGACTTCCCTGTTTCTCCCTTATTTAAATCATTAAGCAAAAACCTAATCTAATGCTCATAGTCAGTGACTGTGTAAACATTTAAAGCCCCAAGTTCATGGAGCTCTGCTTATATAGGCTGCTACTGCTTAGGAATTCAGGACTTGGGAGGCAGTTGGGACATTATATCTCACATTAAATTCAATTTTATTCACTCCTCTCTTGCTTCCCAGTCTATTTTAATGGCCCTTCCCTGTGTGCCAAGGTAGCAAAAAAAGCTATACTATGTCTCCTTTACTAATGGGGACAGTGGTCCCAGAACTCAAGATTTGGGCTTCCAGTTGCACTAAGCAAATGGAAACGTAAGAAATTCAAAGAAAGTACAAATCTGTGGCCTGAAGAAGGCCATCTGGCTACCCAAATAGTGTCAAAATCCCATAAAGTGGCATTTGTCTGGTTCAGAGTTGGCCAAAGTGTGTTCCATTGAGCATTTGTTCCCCAAGATGCTTCTGGAAAAGCTAATTACAGAGTTTAATATGTTTGAGGAACTCTGTACCTTATATCTTCTTTTTAGAGGCTGATGGTGTAAGAAGCTATTGAATGTTCTAAAAAGCACCCAGAATAAAGAAAAATGATATTTCTTAACTCAATGATTTGAGAATTTACTTGACCAGAGAACTCTATTCTTTTGGCATAAAACCTATTAACATACTGTGGAAAAACATTCTTCAGAGCACATTTTGGAAAAGTTCAACTTAGGAAAATTCACCATAATGAACCAGAGTCTTACTTGGCAATACAGCTACAGTAGATTGGTCTTTTAGGGCAGATGCTCTCTAACTAAAAGTTTATAAAACTAAGAAGAAATTATTTATGTTTGGGATTTGCTGGGGGTGATAAATGGTGGGTGGGGGGTGTGAGGTGGGACATAAATACAGCAAGAGTAGCCATTATTATTAATAGTTGATGACTTGATTTAGGTGGGTCATGGGTACTTGGGACTTTCGTATACTATTCTCTGCTTTTGTGTCTGAGATTTTTCCTTAAAAAACTTTTTATAAAAAATGTAAATATTTAAACAAGAATGCCTACTGATTTATTTATAATAGTAGTAATAAGGGTAAATTTATTATATTCTGAGATATGTTCTATGCTTCTATGCACTTTACATGCGTTATGTCACTTAATCATAATAATACCTCAGTGAGGAAGTTGTTCATTATTATCCTCACTTTATAGATTAAGAAACAGAAGCTCAGAAATGTAAAGACACATGCTAAATGTCACACAGCTAGAAGAAAAGCAGAGTCAGAACGTGGGCCCAGGTCTCTCTGATTACTAAGCCAGGGCTCTTAACAAGTATGTTATACACTAGCTGCAAAGAGGACCAGATCCTCATATGCTCTGGTCAGTGCAGCTTTTCCCTAAAGGCCAGCTCATCAAACTATGATCAAGGTTGCTCACCATAGTGGAGAAAGAAAATACATAAAGCCAAAGACTCTCAGAATTGGGGTGGGCCTTAATATCTACCCAGGGCAACCTCTGTTCCTTCTTCAGTATTCTGCACACGGGGCCACCAACAAAAGTTCCCTCCCATTTTTGCACTACAGTAAATGCCTTTCCAGGGAATGGAAAGCAAACTTAGGATAGCAATAGTGCTACAAATCTGTTAACTAATTTTAAAATCTTCTGATCCTAAGTTTTGCAGAGGGGTTAATACACTGCTTGCTTAATCAGTACAGAAGCTCCTCTACTTATGAATTTTTAAGTTAATTGCATGAATTGGAACAAAGCATTGCTCCAAATAAAAAAGAAAAGTGTCGACTCTGCTTTTCACCAAAAAAGGCAAAAGCACCCATGCCCAGTCATTTTAACCTATGACCACTTTGCTGATTTCTGCTTCATTTCTGCGGCATTTTTCCAAAGGTTATTAACCTCATCATGTCCAGTAAGTGTAAAAGCAATGGATGGGAAAGGAGTATTGTAAATAGGTGTACTATTACAATTGTATTTTTAAGTTGAAAATGGAGAGAAAATGACAAATATTGCTTGTACCATGTCATTGTGGATTTATTAATAAATGGACCCACAAAAAGTTTTCCATAACCCAAACTGTGTGTAAGGAGGGATGATCCTGTACTTCAAAGAAAGGGACATTTTCAGGGTTGGTTTGTTTTTTTTTGTCATAAGCAGAAAAAATCTTTTTGACCAAAAAAAAAAAAAACCCACAAATAGTGCATGCAAGTTTCATTATGTCAAATAGTGTGTATTTAGATGGGAGAGTAAAGAAAGTTTATTTTTGTATTAAAATGGCTCATATCAGTTTTGTCTTTTAAATCCTTGTGGAATTCCCAGAAGCCTTCACCTGAGCCAAGTTTTCCATTTATAAGCAAAATACCAAATCAGTCATTGAAAATGAGAAACTATTTGTTTATGCACATCCATTTTCAGTTGCAATTTTGTTTGTGAACAAAAGAGAGAGCTAATTAACTGAATTTTTTACTACAACAGGGCACAGACAGCTGCAATCAAAGAGAAATGAGAAACTCCAAATGTCAACAACTGCCACATGCTCACCCTTGAACTAATCATTTTGCAAAAAATTTTAGAATACTGTGACCGGGCAGGCCTGGGTCAAGGGCTAGGGGGAGGGAGGGAAACTCCACCTAGACAGACTAAGCAAAATTGCTACTGACTAGAGAGGGGTAATTCTCCCTAGGAAAGGGTGGTGAGCAGACAAATCATGTGTCCATTATGGGACAAAACCAACAAAAGAAAGAACAATCCTAGATGTAAATGGTAGATGCTCAGTAAGAAGCATAACTAAAATTCCAGAACGTAAACCTGCAAACAAGCCGTGTTCCCACTGCTGCTTTGAGAGGATAGATCCTTAATCCCAGAATACTATCATTGTTAAAAGCATTTTAGGAAGTATTTTGACGGAAGAAGAATGAGGCGAAAGACAAGCGTGCTTGGAGTGGGAAAGAAAAGGGTGATCTTCTGATTGGGAGTGGACGGGAGCAGAAGGGAATCACACATTTACCACTTCTCAGTGTTGTGCAGAAAATACTGCCTATTTCTATGGCGCATGACAAGACTGAGGTCTTCAAAAAAGACTTGGTCACTTGCTGTATTTAAGCTGATTACATGGTGACCTGTTTGCTCACTTCTTAGTGTCACAGCCAGCTTTGGTCATCAAGAGGCCTGCTTGCCATAGGGCAAAACAAAGTCAAGGTAAGCAGTGGAAGTATGAAGGAAGTTGAGAATTGTAGGACTTGTAGCCCTTTCAAGTTTGAGGCTAAAATGGATTTTGTTTGTTTTCAAAATCCACTCCCATACCCTAGGCAGATTTCTGCAAAAGAATCCTCGTTCTCCCTACCTCCTACCAACAGGGCAGCCAAGCATTCCTAAAAGTGCTGCTTGCAATTTCAGGCAGAGTCATATTTAATTTTTTCTCATGCTTTTCCATTTGACCTTGGTCCTTCTTTCCCTAGAGAAGAATCTGAGATTCCTAAGGAATCATCGTGTTTCTGGTGTAGTATTTCTCAGCCCTTGCATTCTTGCCTTTAACCCTACAACTCAGCTATTTACCTTTTCAAATAAAATGTGCTTCTGAGAGCTTTGCTTTTTAAGAGGTCCTCACTGGAAAGCCTTTGAGATTTTCTTTGTGTGTAGAGAGTGTGTGTGTGTGTGTGTGTGTGTTTATGTGTGTGTTTGTCTAAACATGTTCATGTAAGAAAGACCACATTAATGAAAAAGCTGGCCAAAAATCCGAGGCATCTTCCTTACCTAAAACATTGGATATGCAAGCCCCCCTTTACATGCTTAAATTCTTGCCTTGCTCCAAGATAATGGCTGATGGTACAAGCAACATATGTAGAAATTCAGGTCACAGCCTGACATCTGGACTGTGGAAAATAACATATTCAGGAGGGTATGAATAAAATGCAGCCATCAATGCAGCGGTATCTGCTGGGCTCCAGCTTCTGCTTTTTGGAGATTGTATTATGTGTAGATATCATTACGTCCTGCTATTATTTGCATCTTTGCCTGGTGCTTTGTCTAACCTTTGGTTTCATAGGATGCCATCCAGAGACTGATAGGGCAGCCTCTGCAGTGGAAAGGGCTTCCTATGCAAATCTAAAGGGGAATGCCTGTTCTTAATTACATCTGACAGTTATTAAAGTTTTCCAATGTGCCTGCCTTTATGGAGAAAAAGAATTATAGGACTATGAGAGATGGGAAAATATTCTGATACTTATGATTGGTCCTACCAATGAGCCCACAGCTTAGCTTTATATGAAAACTCAGAGTTCCAGGCTACCGGAAGAAACTGCAGTTCTTTAGTTTAAGAGCTTCAGATTGCTAGCAGCTAAAATGATCATATCATTCAGTCCACCTGCATAAAACATTTCAATGACTTCTCATTGCTGTTAGGGAAAAAAACTCCAAACAACAACAACAACAAAACCCAACAACTCCTTAACATGGTCTATCCCTGTATCATCCTGACCCCCTAAAGATTTCCCCAGCTTCATCTTGTGCTGCTCTCCACCTTACGATCTGAGCTCCATTCCTCTTGCCTATCAAACTGCATCTTCCACAGGGCTTCTGCCTAAGCTGCTCCCTCTGCCCAGAATTCTCATCCTTCCTCATTAACTCCTACCGACCCGGTCTCAAGCTCAAGGGAAGCTTCTTCAGAGAAGCCTGCCCTGATAGCTGAGTGGGTTGAACCCCCTTTAATATTCAAGTCTCCAAAGAGGGGATGTAGGAAATGGAAATGACCTTCCCTCTTCTCTAATCGGGAAAGTCCTATTTAAACTTCAAAGTTCAGCTCCAATGTCTCCTATGCTATGGAACCATTTCTAGTTGTTGTAGGCACGCTCTGTGGTTCGTCACTTCTTATTCCTCTCTTTTCCGTAGCACTTCCAAATCTGGTGATTTATCTGCTCACAATTCTGTCTGTCCACTCAGTGTTTGCTTCTTGAAGGGAAAGAGCTTTGTCTTACTTATCTTTGTGTCCTTAGTCCCTAAATGCTTAACAAATGTTTGTTGAATGAATGATTGAGGTAATAGGAAAAAAATAAAAGGGAAGTGTAAAAGCAAACAAATAGGATACCAGTCTTTATTTACAAATGGGGTACTGCTCATGCCTCTAAGCATTAATTTCTTTTTTGTTTAAACCAGACACCTTACTGGACTATAGGTTCAGATATTCCATTTGTAGTGGACTTCCCATTTTTTAAAACTATGCTACTTTCTAAAACCATCATGTATAGTTTGAGACACCTTCCCACTCTCTGCTTCCCACTCACATCTGATGATGACACATCCTTGACATGCCTCAACCCAACTCTCAGTTCTAACCCACATAAATTCTCTCTCCTGTGTTCCAGTCAAGGTGATGACTAATTAATACAATCACATAAAATCAGCTACTTTGGTACTTGGAAAAGGGCTAAAGAGGAAGTCAGTCAGGTCTCCAGGCTCCTCACTCTTCTCCCTGGCAACTTTTTTTTTGATGGCCTTTGGAAAGTAATTCCATTGCTTAACCTAACAGTGACTGAGACTGTGGTTACATCAGTCAGGAGTGCATTCAGCTGCAAGGAACTTCACCAGATTGGTATAAACAAGGAAGAGGTTTATTTTTCTCTTATTAAGGAGTCCAGAGGTGCTTAGACCAGGGCTGATACCCCCAATCATGATACTTTAACTGCCCAGATTCCTTGTACCTTCCTGCTCTACCATTCTTACTGGCTTTTATCTTCATGACTGCAAGATGGCTGCTGTACCATGAGGCTTTGCATCTATATTCCAGACAGGAAGAACAGGAGAGAGGCAAGGGCAAGTCAGTGAAGGAACATGACAGCCAAGTCTGTCACTTTAAGAGCTTCACTAAGCCAAACACAGTGGCTTCCTTAAGTTTCACTGCCTGTAATGGTGTCACATGACCACCCGTAGCTGTACAGGAGGATGGGAAATTGAATATTGTAGCTAGGCATTGCTGACCCAGACAAAATTAGGGTTCTTTTAGTAAGGAAGGAATAAGAGAGAATGGCTATTGGGATCTAGCAAGTGCCTGCCATAGAGCACTTACATCCTAATCAGCCAAGGAAGAACCATGTTTGGATCCCTTTCCTTAGGGCATTCTCTCAAATTGTGAGAAAAGGCTTATTCCTTCCCAGAACCTGGAAACATCTACGATGGCCCTCTGTAGAATCATATCACTCAGGGTTCTCTGGAGAAACAGAAACAGTAATATATCTACACCTATATATTTATACCTATACATAGAGATAGAGATATATAGAGAGATTTTTATTTAAAATCAGTTCATATGATTGTGGGGACTGGCAAGTCTGGAATCCATGTGGCAGGCTGGCAGTCTGCAAAAAACAGGTACAAGTTGGTGTTGTAGTCTTAAGCCCAAAATCTGTCGGGCAGGCCAGTAGGCTGGAAGCTCAGGCAGGGTTTCTATTTTGCAGTCTTGAGGCAGAATTGCTTCTTCTTTGGAAACCTCAGTTGTGTGTGTGTGTGTGTGTGTGTGTGTGTGTGTGTTTGCTCTTAAGGCCTTCAATAGATTGGATGAGGCCCACCCAATTATGGAGAGTAATCTCCTTTACTCAAAGTCTACTGATTATAATGTTAATCACATCTAAAAATACCTTCACAGAAACATCCGGATTTATGTTTGACCAAAAACCAGGCACTACAGCCTAGCCTAGTTGACACATAAAATCATATCCCTCAAGATCTGGTTCAAAACCATAGCCTGGGGAATCCAAAGCCCTTTCCAAAATGGCTGTACTTCCCAGGGGCTTATGTTTTTAGGGCCACCTCAAGTTCTACAATATATTCTGCTGTGTATCTTCTATTCTATACCCCAGTTCAAGTCTGCCCTGAAATTCAAACCTGTCCTAAATATCCAAGCACAAAAACATCCTTTTCATACAGTATGTATGAATTTTAAAGACTTCCCTGAAAACTTGTTGAGTTGGGAGACATCCTTCCACCATTTCCCTTATCCCTCTCTCCTCCCTTCTCAGCAACTCCCTTTTGAACTGACACCCTCACCAAAAAACCAAATTCTTCCTCTCCAATTATGCAAAATTATAATATTTCCCCTCTTCTGATGTTTAAAACCTTGAATTCTCAGGTATTTGGAGTCTACCTCAAGGCCTTATCAACATATTTTTTTCCAAAAAAAAAATTTGCTTTCCTAATTAGAACTGTGGTCCCCTTGCTAGGATGACAATATTTTTTTACTTCTTTACACCTAAGAGTGTGAGACTCATAAAACATGGTCCTTGACAGAGTTCAAGTTTTTTAGCTAAAACAGAGTGATGAAGACAGACAGGGAGAGAGATCTCAGAAAGGTATTATGAGGCAGAACAGAGGCCTATTCTCCTGCCAACAAGACCAACTCTTTAGCGTGGCACACGTGGTTCTTGACTATTCCTCCACTTTCCCAGGCCATCTACCCCCAAACCTTACATTCCAGTCTTGGTAAGCTGCTAGCCACCCATGTTTTTGCCCATGCTGTTGCTCATGTCTATAATGTTCTGTCTCCAGCCCCCTCCCTCCCCTGTCTCCCACCCCCACTCTCTCTGCCAGTCATCCTGGTGAACTCATCCTTCTGAGAAGCTTTTCCTGACTCCTCTAGGGAGAATGCTCCCATAGCTGCTTGTACAATAATTCTCCCCCAAGAGGACAAAGAACTTTAGTGCTCTCTATTCCCCTGTGCCTGTCACAGCATCAAGACCACAGCTCAATAAATACTTGCTGGGTTCAATGCAATTCAAATGAATTGGCACAAGACATATTTCATCTTTGGAGATTTTCCACCCAAAGTCATTTATAAAGCCAAAGAGAATTTTACATCTGGGTCTTGTATTTGAAACTACTGTCATATTGCAAAGCTTTAAAACATTTAAAGAGAATATTCTACTTTTAAGAGAAAAAAAAGACCATTTGCATAGATTCCTGAGAACATATTGAAAAATACCCTAATATCTTGAAGACCACAGCTAGAGAGACATTGACTTTAAAAAAATCAAGTTTTATTCTATGGAAGACAACTTTCAAATAGGAAGTACTACTAAAACAAAAGTTGTCTTTATAACTGGTAAAACTTTTGTTTTAGACTGTCATTAAAACAAAAGCCCAAATGAAGAATGCCTAAGGTTTCTAAAAAGTTAATCAGACCCCAGTTTCAGAAACAGTGAGGGCACAGATTCAGGACACAGGCTTCATGACAATATGAGGATGACACCCTGAGGCAGAGAATCAGTCCTTACGCCAAGATACCTTTGATCTTCATTTCACAGGTTTACATTCCGCAAGACCAAGGGCAAATGTGCATGAGGGAGTGTGAGCAAACCGGCATGCACGTGTCCTAGACACAAAAGTTTCCACAGTCACCTGTGGTTGAGTCTGTGTGCAGGGCTCCACTCCCACAGGAGGCTGGTACTTGATACCATCCATCAGGACAGGACTCCCAGCTGTCTCCCTGTCCCCCAAAGGTCCTTTTTACTCTTCCCTTTGGCCCTGCCACTGTGCCTGAGAACAGAATGTAGAGGCCTGTAAGTGTACCCAAGGCTCTTGACATTAAGGTAGCCTGGCCCAGCAAGCTGTATTCACAATCTGCCCAAGTGTCACCCCTTCTCCACCTCAGCAAACTGCTGTCTTCCGGAGATCTTACAAAAACAGTTGGAAATTGAAAACTATGTTTCTTGTCACCACGATGTCGTACATCAGTACTCTAAAACCTCCCATCTACCAAAATGTGGTTCATGGCACTGCCTGCACTGGAATCACGCTGGGAGCTTATGAAGGGTGCTGATTCTTGGGCCCCACTGTAGGCTTTCTGCTGTTGCTTGCCTCTTGGAGCTTCTTCATCAGCAAGGAGATGCTCCGCTTTCCTTCTACCCCTCCTGAGTCCCTTCTTTTCATTTGGGTTCACTCCATTAGCTCATGGCATCCTGTTGGCTTTCTCAGGCGGCCTGCAGGGCCTGCCCTCACCCTGGGTCTGGCCACAGGATCACCCCCCGGGGCTGCAGCAAATCAATTGATTCTGTGTGTGCACACCACTCACCCTGGACCTCCAGAGATGGGTTTGCCTGATGGCAAACTTGCTCTGTGATCCTAATCTTACTGGAAGACAGCCTGCTGAGCGAAGACCGGCTGCAATCCCCTCGGCTGCCAGAGCTCTTTTACTCTCCAATAATTTTTTGACTTCGAGGGGCCCTGGGGTTTACACTAAACACAGAAAGTGAAGTCCAGCCATTTTCTCCTTCAACAGCTCCTCCATCCACAGCTGCTTCTGAAGAGCCTCATAAGAGGGGCTCAGCACTGCGAATCAATGCTCGAGGAATTCTCCATGCTCTGTCCACTCCAGCCTCCCTGCTCCCACCGTCCTGGCAGGTTGCAGATGCTTCTCCTGGGATCTGACACTTGCTGGCCCCCTCCGGATTTGGTGCTTTGGATTGTACTCTGTCCCCAAGTCTGTCTTCCTTGAATGATGACTTTGGCTTCCTGTTTCCCATGCCCAGTAGCTACAGACCAGCCCCATTTCCCCTTCCCCTCCTCCTAGCCCTTGTAGACCGGGGAAGGCAACTTAGGACAACCACCTTGGGGCCTTGGCTGGAAAGCAGGTAAATAAGAAGGGCTAAGACCCAAGATTAAAATTTGTATTTTGTTTTTTGCTCATTATGTACCATTAAGGTAAAAGAACTACTACCATACAAATAAATAATGAGTATAGATCTCTAAAGACAGAAACTAAAGGAAAGTCACATATTAACTGATGTGAATTTATTACAAAGACACATGGGGACTCAGAGTAACACTAGAAGTCATTTCCTTGGCCTTACTGGCTGGTCATGCCTGTGACCCCTTACAGGGCAGAGTCAGAGCAAGGCTCAGAACAGAGGGCCTCCCTCGGGCCCAGGTCACAAATAGTTGCCTTCAGTGTATGAACCTTCCCTCAGCCCAAGAAATGGTGATGGGCTAAGGAGGCTTGGTTTCATCCACAAAGCTCATGTGACGCACTGTGGTGGCTCTCACTGGGAGAACAGATCGACAGGGAGGTTTCCCCCAGACAGTTAGTATGGCCGCAGGAACTCCTCCCTCAGCCCTTCCAGAAGATCCTGCCAAGAAAGAGGGGCAGTGCTGGTTAGGAATATGAAAGAGACGGACTTAAGGAGGTTGCTATAATTCTCCACTCTGCACCCACAAATGAAAGTAGCCAGACAATTGGGTTTATCTTCTGTGCTAACATAACAGAAAATCACGGGCTGGGAATGCAATGACCCTGACCGCCATCTGCCCTTCACTCTACTTACTTACAATTTTGGGCAGATTATTCTGGCCCTTGTAAATAGGTGATGACAGACATTCCAGTCATCACAGTGGATGCTGGAGGGTTTGTGTGTATAATCCCCTCTGTTCCCCTCTGTTCCAGCTCTCTAATTGTTGATTTAGTGCTTTTCGTGATGCCCCTTCACCAAACACTACCTACACCGACCTGCCAAGCAGGCAGGGGTTTTATTTACACGGAGTTGTAGGCTGGTATTCTCAAAATGCTACTTACCCCCTATCTTACTCTGCCCTCAATGGCATAATTCTCCTAGAAGGTAAATATCAGCTTCAGAAGCAACCACTGAAATGCTTACCTATTGCTGTTATTTGTCCAGAAATTTCACCAAAAAGCTGTGAAAAAGCCTAGAAAAAAGACCCTCTCAAAGTACCCTATGCAGATACCAAGCTTGGTAGGACCATCCTTCAAATATAGAGGAGTGATAAAGCCTTGTCCAGACAAACAAAAACTGAGAGAGTTCATTACCACTAGACCAGCCTTATAAGAAATACTAAAGTGAGTTCTTCAAGTTCTTCAAACAAAAGGATGCTAAACAGCAACATGAAAGCATGTGAAAGTACAAAACTCACCGATAAAGGTAAATATATAGGCAAATACAAAATATTGTAATACTGTAATGGTGGTGTGCAAATCACGTTTAATTCGTTAAAAGTACCTTATCCAGGGAGCAGAGGTTTCTAACAGTGTGGCAGCCTCTTTATATCTTTCTAACATTTAAGAAAAAAAAACCAAACCTGGCAGATCATCATCACTTCTCACCCCCCCGCCCCCAAATTATATTAAAAACGCTATGCAGAGCTGATGGTTGAGAAAATATGTAATGATAAAATGAATTCAGCACCTCTTTGTAATTGAATGTATATTTTATGGATCATGATTGCTGCATACATTCTAAAATTAGCCATACACATCTGGGAAGTTGTATTCTTTAGCAGTTTGCAGATATTGCAGATATCACAGACCTCTTGCAGGATTTCTGGATTGGGACCAGTGTCAGAAAATAGTTCCCCAGGGCCCCTGCTCCAGGATAGGGTTTTTTTCCTGCCCAGAATGCAGGGGTACCTGGGCCAGGAAGGGTCCAGAGGACTCAATATGTTTCCAAATTCTCTGCAATCTGGATGGGCTCCAAAAAGATTGTTCTGAGACTAAGTTAGGGATTGTGAAGAATGGGGTATCTGACCAAGGCTAGAGTTTCAGGCTATAGAGAGCAACCCACCCAAACTTAAGGCCTTTCCCTATCCTCGAGGGCCCCTAGATCAACTCCACAGCTGGGTTCTATGTTAAAGTCATGGTCTGCAGAAAGTTAGAGTCAGAAGTTCTAACTTTGCTACTTAGAGAGGCAACCAAGGGTGGCTATGGTAGTCATTAATGGTAGATGGTGGTATGTGCCATGTCCCTCTTGTGGTTGGGCAGGGCCATGTGACTAATTCTGGCCAATGAATCTTGAACAGATGAAATGGTGTCACTTCCAGGCCAGACAATTGAGTTGCTACTTTGAGACCCTCTGGGGCTTTCTTTCTCTCTGTCATTTGATGCTGGTATTGGAGATGGTGGCTGTCCCATCAGCTCGGTCTCCAAGGACTATGATGAGGGGAGCCTTCCCACTGGAATGTGAGAAACAAGGAGTCTGATGGGAAATAAGCATGTTTGGTTAAGCCACTTTGAAGTTGGAGTTGCTGGTTACTGTAGCATAACCTAACCTATCCCAACCAGATAGGCTAGGTTATTCTTCACAGTGGTTCTATGTTTTTAGGTTCCCCAACACAATTACATTGAAAAGTCAAAATGGCTATTGTGACTTTTTTATACTACCCAGATGCCCCTCCAGCACCTCCTATCCCTGCCAATCTCCATCTGATTTGACTAGAAGCAAGTTGGTTTTCAGGAGTGGAGAGCTGAATCAGAGCAGCACTGCCCAGGACTGGGCTTTTGGCACACCTCTGGCCAGACTTCTCCCAAAACAGAGCCTTTCCTTCTGTCCCTTCACAGGCAAGGCAGAGGAGGGTGGGCCCTCCCAGAAGCTTAGGAAACATAGGGCTCACGCCTTTATGCTTTTATGGGTGTCAATCCAGTTTCTGTCACAGGCACAACCTTTTTTGTACATGATTATATATGACGTTTTGACTCTTGGCCAATTTGAATCATTTTAGTCCTACATCCTGATCCTCAATGGGGCTCTTGAATACACTTGGGATTGTGTTTGGACAGTTGCGATGATGTATTCTCAAACCCAGTGTTTATCTGCACACTTTAATGACAGGCAAGGAGTAATTGGGCAGTTTGGCATGTGTCAGGTTCTAAATGTAGAGATGAAGGTTCTAATGGTAACAGGGGGAGAAATAGATTTGTCCTGAACTTGGCAGCAATGTCACTCTGCCCAGCTCTGCCAGCCTGATGCTTGGACACTTCCAGATCCAGGACTTTTCTGAAAAATGGAAAAGCACCCTGTAATCACCAATGAGTTAGGAAAGAAAAAAAAAAACCTCTGCTTTGCAACACATTTAGCAAACACCAGTGATTTAGGCATGACTCTTTGGGGTGAAGATTTTTTTAAAAAAGCATGACATTTAAACTTGGTCCAACATCATTGTTTTCCCATTGCTATTTCCCTTCCTTTGATAGGCATCTCATTATTAAGCATCACATTATTAGCACAAATGCTTTTCGTAGAAACATAAAGGCAAGGATGCTTATTAATCAGAAACCAAATTTCCTATTCAGGCACATAATCAGGGATCTCAGAAAATGTGAATACACTTATTTGGTTAAAGAGACTGAGAGCAGCTTCCTCCCATGCTACTTGGTCTGCCAGGATAATGATGTCCTAGGGAAGTGTGCTGTGAGGCACAGGAGGAACTACAGTGAAGCTGAGCAGTCCTGTGGATATCACCAGGGGAGTCTTACAGGAATAGATGGGCTCCTGCAAAGTGTGGTATGAAGAGCGCTAGGAAGGCTACATTATGTAAAAACATCTCCCCACCGACTTGCCTGCATTTCCAATGTCAGAGATTCTTTCCTTCTCTTAAAGATTTCAGATTTTAGGAGAGGTGGTACAGTTAGTGGTTAAGTCCACACACTCTGGCATCATGTTCCCAGCTCTGGCACTTAGTAACTGTGTAACCTTGGGTAAGTTACCCAAACTCTCTGGGCCCCAGCTTCCTCACCTATAAAATGGGATAATAATAGTTCTGCCTCATGGGGTTATCGTGAAGATTAAATTGAGTAGATACATGTAACACACAGAATTGATCTGTATCAAGTTCCTAACTTTGGGTTGATGGTCCATGACCAGCCAACAGTGGTAGCTAGGTAGTCAGGTTGAGGAGGGAGGAGTTATTTCCAGGCCTGGAAAGTTTCCCTTGGCAAGGATTTGTTCTGGAGTTTCCTGTTGCTGGACAGTCATCTAAGGTCTTATTCAGTCCTGAACTCCCCTAAGGCAGGCCCAAAGATTCATAACCATGGTGGAACATAGGCATAGAGAGAATAACATGAAAACAGAGTCACTGCTTTCTCTTGTGGGGTCCTGGGGCTACTAAGGAAATCCTAGGCCCAATCTGGGCCAAAACTGGTTTCAGAAGGTAATCATTTAACTTGGTTTGTTAGCCTAATTTTCTGACTCCAAATGGTAAAGTAGACAGATTTTCTTTCTTCAAAAATAGAAAACACTCTGTTTAAAGCAAAAGACCATTGAAAAGTAAATATGATTAGTCCACCTTAACCAGAAATGTTCAAAAAACTTTTCAGAAATTGCAGGATCTAATCCCAAGGGAGCAGCCAGTTCCCAAGCCCTTGTCTGCACACAGTACCAGAGAACAAAGGCAGAGAAACTTGCTGGCCTATCTGGTCCCATCAGGAGCAGCGCCAAGAAGAGGCTTCTTCTATCTTCCTCTGACTTTTTGAGCTTCTAGTCAAAAAATTGTTTTTCTTTCTCACAAATGGCTCTGTCCTATGCAAAGCACTGAACAAATCAAATGGAGGTTTTAAAGTTCACACTGACCTTTTTTGGTGTCTGGGACAATGCAATCCTTTCAGTCTGTAACGGAAAATAGATTAAGCTACCTGCCTGATTTTTTTTTTTTTTTCTTGTAGGGAGTTGCTGCCTTCCCATTTTTAATGCCCTGAAATCTTTGTTCAAACTCTCTTTTTTGTATAACCCATGAGAATTGCTAATAGTCAAGGAGGGCATCCTTGTGACCTGGTTTGGGTTTTACTTCTCTCTCAAAGCAATTCTCCAACTTTCTGTTTTAACACAATCTCCCATTTTCTTCAGTTCCTTTGTTCATGTCATAAAAGTTCATGTTCATTGGCTATCAACAATTGAATTCAGGACAATGGGCCCAGAAAAAATACATAATATAAACTTTTTAAGAAGATTTTTTTTCTGGGCCTGGAGTCTTTCAATGGCAATTAATCCAGAGTTTTATTTTATTTTGTGTTGTTTCCCTTTTGCTCATACTCCAGGTTAATAGAGTCTCTGAATACCAGCTCATCCACTCCTTCCTCTAAAATGGCATTTTGTGTTTTCTTCCAGAAAACTCTTGACTCTGTGGCAGGATAGGGTAAACAGGATCTTCTCAAGGAACTGTCTGCCCAGCAGATATTTTTTTGGCTATGAAAACAAATAGGAAAATATTAAATAAACATAAGTCTTTGCATTACTGGATTTTGAAAAAGCAAAGAAAAACACATATTTATCTAATGGGCCCACTCCACTGGAAAAGCTTCAGAATGCCAAGAAACATATGATTGGGTCTATGTGAAGGAAGGAAGAGCTCTGCTATCATTTTCTTTCTCTATCTTTCTTCCAAATCTACAAATAAACTCACCAGTAATGTGATACTTTTCCTCAACTAAAATGAGATTTCCCAGCATGCACTGCGAGAGCATGTGCCTATTTGTCCAAGGGAGGGTGAACGCTGGGAACCTGCCTTAACAACCACATTCTTTCAGTCCCTTTAAGAGATTTCACTGGACTTGAGCTTCATCGCTACACAAGTAGGATGTACTTATAAATTTGACTTTATAATAGTTAATTTTATGTTTAATTTGGAAAATTGCAGATTTGCTCTAACTTTACAATAATACCCACTTTTTTATTGAAATATACACTGCATAAGAAGCAAAGTATTTTACATGCATTAATTGGTTTATTTAATTTTCAGGACAACAACCCTATAAGGTAGATGTTATTATTACCCGTATTTTACTGGTGAGAAAACTAAAGCACAGAGAAGTTAAGTAACATGTTTAAGGTCACACAGCTGGTAAGCAGCAGAGCCAGGATCTAAACCCCTGTTTTGATTCCAAAGTCCAAGCTCTTAATCACTATCGTCAGACTGCTTCATGAGCTGGCACCTAGCAGCGTAACTCTTGCATAGTGGATTTGAAACAATACTTGTTGAATGAATTAAAAAGCAAACAAATAAATTGATCCTTGTATTAATCCTACCAAGAAAGTCGATACCCATAGTATACAAGGTAAATAAAGCTAGCGGCTATAAGAAGTAACCCATACATCTCAGTGGCTTATCACAGTGAAAGTCTATTTCTCGCTCATGTCACCGAGTAATATGGTCAATAAAGGTGGAGGGTGGAGGGTTAGCCCTCTGCAGCTATGCAGGATCCAGGTTCCTTCCAGACAGTGGCTCTGCTATTTTCAATGCTTGTCTTTGGAGGTTGTCCTGAGCATTGTTGTCTCCAAGCTTGCATCATCCTCCAGGTGGAAGATGGTGGCTGAGAGAGTGCAGGGTGGCTCCGGGAGCTTCAGGGCTAGGCCTGGAGGTATTGTGCATTCCACTGGACAAAATTCATCACAAGGCCCCACTGGCCGCACAGAGAGACTGGAAAAGTAGCTTAGCTGTGTACCTAGGAAGAGCACGAAACGGGTTTGGTGAGCGCACAGCTTTGTCTCTGCCATGGCTGTGTGCTCACCACACAGGTCTTTTAAAAATAGATGAAAACGTACAGACTGGTACTATATTGCCTTAATGAAATCCTTCCCTCCCACTTGAATGGAAATTTCCATCATTTGAGTCACTTCTTTGAGTTTGATGGCAAAGATGGGAGTTTTACACACCTCAGGCCAGATGTAAATGTACAAACTCTTCCTAGGACCACCATCACTATTTTCTTTTGTTAGCACAAAATAGATTTGTTGACAATATCAGAAATCTCTAGGGTTGGTCGGGAAATTTTTAAAAAGGTAGAATCCATGAAAAACTCTGGGGTTGAGGATGGAAGAAGCAATCTGAGAGTATGGCTTGGCGGGCAGATCCCTGGTTTAGAGATAAAATGTATGTGTGTGGCTTAAAAACTTCATAAGTTTACTTATAAAGAGGTTAATTATTTTATTCGAGATGACAAAGAATCAGTTGTTAAACCAGAGCAGGAATGTATTCATCTCTTTATCTCAAACTTGACCCAAATGGGTGACCTCATTTCGAGGGAGTTCCTTTTTATTGAGAAATGTGCCTGAAGCTTACCTAAGTGACAATTGGAGCCATCCTCCTCATTTTTAAAATTATAGCCCATTAGAGGCAGGCTTCTGTTTACTCTCCCATGTAGTGGGGCTCTTAGGTTTCTAATTTCTAATGATAGGCTGAATTATTCATAAAAGACATTTATCTTTCTTACTCCAATTATTAATCTCTTGATGCCATTGGTGGTCTTGAGACTCTGCCATAAAAACTTGATGCATTTTGCATCTGTGTGTCACACTCACTGGGGATGTCTTTGGCCTGGCACGAAGGGGTTAAAAAATAGGACTTGAGGTGGTGCCAGACAATTAGGTAACTACAAAACACTTTTGTACATTAAAGTGATCTTGGAAGCATTATGCCTGAAGTCATGGCTACCAACTTACTGCTTTCTTAATTGTGCACCAGGGTTTTCAAAGTCATCATCAAGTTCTAAGGTTTAAAAAAATAAAAATCATTTCCTATTTTTACTGTAATTTTTTTCCTCAATGACTTATCTTTACTCATATAAAACTGTTTCCAAATTAATAATGATCATAGTAGCCAACATTGAGTGTTCACCATGTGCTGGGTTCTGTGCTAAATGCCGTGCAAGCGCCATTTCAATTAGTCTTCTTAATCCCCCGTGAATGTAATGACAGGGAGCTGAGGCTCAGAGAGCGCCTCCTGGGCTCCACACCCTCCTTCTAATGTCATTACCTTCTTCTGAGGTCCATACTCTAAATTTCTTTGAAACTAAGAAGCCATCAATTGTAAGGCCACTTTTACGGGCTGAATTGTGTTACCCTAAAATTCATATTTGAAGTCCTAACTCCCAGTACCTTAAAACAAGACTATATTTGGAGATAGGATCTTTAAAGAGGTAATTAAGTGAAAATGAGGTCACTAGGGTGGGCCTGAGTCCAATACGAAAGGTGTCCTTACAAGAAGAAGAGATTAGGACACAGATATACACAGAGGGAAGACCGTGTGAGGACGCAGCGAGGAGGTGGCCATCCACAAACCAAGGAGAGCGGCCTCAGGAGAAACCAACCCTATCGGCACCTTCATCTCAGACTTCCAGCCTCTAGAACTGTAAATAAATTTCTGTGGCTTAAGCTGCCCAGTCTGTGGTACTTCGTTATGGCATCCCTGGAAAACTAATACAGACACGATTATTTTATGTACCACTAAGAAAGAAGAAACATAGCAAATTAAATTAGATCATGGTTTTGAACTTTTACTTTAGACATACTAAAAGAGTCCTTATTTATACACAAACTTTCATGAAATATAGCTGTCCTGCATACATAACAAGGAAATCATAAGTGAGGTACATGAATGAAGGCATTCCTAAAACTTCTTCACAGACAGTATGACTTTTCTAAAATAGTTTTCTGCTCAGGGGTGTTAAAATCTATGATTTTCCACACAGTTATCTTTCTGCCATCAAAAGTGTTGGTGATGTAGCAGTCCTTCAAAGAAGGCTCCACCGTCATCTCCGGAATGTTCTTCAAGCCACAGACACTCATCCTGCAAGTTTTGATGCTGACACTGTTTTGACCCTGCTGCTATCTTTCATCTCCTTCTGTGACATAAAACAAAATTTTATGTCAATGCCAAATCATGAAGTAAAAAATTTTCACTCAATAATTACACAATAAATGAAAAGAAAAGGGAATCTGGCATGGGGAAAAGCCTTGAAATAGAAGACAGGAAGAACCCCCTCCCCACCCAATATAAATAGTCCATCTCACAACTCCACCACTCTGTCTTGATATTCATCCATCTTCCGGCTGGCATACAAATCTGCCATTCTTTCCTGTCAGGGGACAGAGTTATATTCCATATGCCACTGAGGCATGTGGGGGTATTCCGGGATGACCTGATCTGCGCTATCCCAACTGAACCCAAAAAGGACATCACAGGAAGAGGAGCCAGGGAGATATTTGGCCCAGGTCTCATGTGTACAAAGAACCTCAAATTCAAAATCGGAGATTTTTTTATTTTTTAAAAATTCTAGTTGCCCCTAAATATAGACGTTATCCCATGATTTAAACATGAACACACACTCTTGTCCATCTTTGCTATAGCTATTCATACAGTGGCTACTGTGACTAGTGCTAAGCAGGATAGGC
Organism: Daubentonia madagascariensis; assembly: GCA_023783475.1. Classification (NCBI taxonomy): domain Eukaryota; kingdom Metazoa; phylum Chordata; class Mammalia; order Primates; family Daubentoniidae; genus Daubentonia; species Daubentonia madagascariensis. The sequence continues at coordinate 12,221,988 of JAKFHU010000428.1, forward strand.
ATTCTTTAGTGCCCGGAGAATAAGGTGTGATCTCTCACCTTAGGGAGCTCACCATCCACCAGGGGAAACAGATCTGTCCACTTGCAATTGCCTGGTGTGATAAGTGGTTTACTGGAGGCATGTAGAGAAGAAAAAATTCTGATGTGATTTAAGTGTCGGGTCCTAGGTAGAGGAAGTTTCATATAAAAGGACAGAAGACAGTGAGTGGTGGCTTGAAGGAAGAGTAGGTGATTTTGTGTCCAGACATAGGTGGCGAATTCTTTACAGAAGAAGCAGCATGAGGCCAGGCACAGTGGCTCACGCCTGTAATCCTAGCACTCTGGGAGGCCGAGGCGGGAGGATGGCTTGAGCTCTGGAGTTCAAGACCAGCCTGAGCAAAAGTGAGACCTCATCCTTACTAAAAATAGAAAAATTAACTGGGTGTTGTGGTGCGTGCCTGTAGTCCCAGCTACTAGGGAGGTTGAGGCCTGATGCCACTGCACTCTACCCAGGGCGACAGAGGGAGACACTACTTCAAAAAAAAAAAGAAGACGAGGAAGCAGCATGAGAAAAGATACACAGGCATACAAGATGGGTCAATGCAAATATAAGACTGGGGTGTGGGGTGCACCTAGCAGAGGGGCAGGAGACGAAATGGGAAAGGGGGTTGGAGGATGTTTTATACCACTGGTTCTCAACACTGGTTACACATTAGAAGCACTGAGGCACTCTTAGAAACCAAAGATACCTGTGCCCTGGCACAGAGCAACTAATTCAGAATCTCTGGAGGGGGGCTTCTAATGTGCTGCCAGGGTTAGGAATCACTGCTGTTTATTTTTGTAATGTGAATAGAGTTTATCCTGAAGCCAGGGATCCTGAACATTCTGGTCTACCTCTTCACATCTGAGAAAAGGGACCTGTCGTCAGCATCATGGCAATGTTTCTAAGGGGCACACACCACTGTGGAAGCATCACAAAATTTTGAAGAAAGTAGTCCTGAACAATTAATTTGAAAAACCCCTCTCCCTCAGATGATTTTAATTTGACTAAGTTTATGTAATAAAAGACATCTAGTCAGTTATCTGGAGTTTCATGTTACCTGGATAGTAGGTCATAGAGAACGGCAATGTCTCAAGGACAAATTGAAATTTTCACTTTTCATCTAAATCATCCAGCACCATTCGGAGGCAAAGGTGTTGACCTGGCTTGTGAAGAGCAGGGTTACTGTTTGGCCATGACCTTGGCAGCTGCCATCACGACTGTGGTTTTGCCTCAGACAGTTGCCACCTCTTGGGATTGTAAATATTGACACCCACCCTTCGAGAAATCAATATCTGCGTATAAGCCTCCAATTTCATAGATCGATGTGCAGATCTGAGGGCCTCGGGTGGGTATGAGATGACTTCAGCATTTGGGAATCCTGCTTCAGAGCAGAAAGGCCTGAGGATTTGCATTTCCCCCAGTGATTCTTGGCTTCATGGCTTGGACCACTATTATCTCTCCGCAGTGTATCTGTGTGCAAAACTTTGGCACAGCCATTTTAGAAGCAAGCAGATAATGAAAGAAGAATCTCCTTTCTTGGAGTTCGAAATTAACTTCCTCAACTTCTATAGAAAATTTTCTGAAATAACTCCTAAAATTAAAAAAAATAATAATAACCTTTTGGTCAAGAAGGTGTTTTGAATGGGGCTCCCATTTATCTTTACTTACATGGAGGGATCAGAGTATCTTGGGAGAGCTTTTCCACCCCAGTCTCAATTTAAGTGCCAAGTGAATTCAGGATTAAAAGTGAATGTTCAAATATTATCACCATCCAAATACCTTGCCACACACAATCAGCATGGCTGGTTTATTTTCCTATAGAAGTGATTGATGTTTTGACTGGAACTGTGTCTACACAATTCCCCAAACCACCATGATGGTCAGTCAACTCTGTCAGGCCCTATGTGGACGAGACCCCCAGGACTGAGAGATGGGAATGACCTGGTGGTCTCGGCCAAATGGACACAGGTTTTGACAAAGATCTGCTCTCTGTTTCATAAAATTAATTAAGATTAATTAAGGCACCATATGAGGTGATAAACCACCTTAACTCCAGCTCACTCACCTATAAGACTCCTCAGAAAAAGCAGGAAGAGCCAAAGGGTGTATCCAAAAATAACTGACAAGCCCCACAGCTTTCACTCTGGGAGTCCAGCGATTGCTGCTCCCTTAGGCAAAGTTGGCAAGGATTTGGTGGGGGCAGGTAGGAGAGGGCACTTCACTAGCATCACTCCTGGGTTTCAAGTCCTGCAAGATGATCAGCACTGTCTCAGCAGGAAGGTTGAGTTTGCCAGCTGTAATAGGCAGGCCTCCAACAGGACACAGAGCTGAAATACAAAGACAGCTTGGGGCAGTTTGCTGGAGCTGCAACTTGGCTTTGACTTGCACTGGGTGCTCTGCTCTGACAATCAGAATTTGCCTGCTCTTTAAACTAAGCTTTTCTTGTCTTCCACCTCCCCTCACCTATGCATAGGTTAGGAGTTTCGATTTTCAAAATTTAAAAAATAAAAGTAACTGTTCATGTTTTCTTAAATTATAGAAACTATTAAGTCCTCATTATAGAAACTTTGGATAATATAAAACCAAAGGGAAAAAAAGTGCCTATTGTCACCAGGCAAAGCCTACTGTGGTTTATATCTTGTCCTATTTGCTTTCAGACTTTAATGTGTATGTGAATATGTATATACTCTAAATTTAAAAGGACAAAATAAAACAAAGTTCACATCCGAGCTAACGCCATAATGGATGACATCCAACTACACATATCTGCAGTTAAGACCAAGGACTACCAGCGGCCTTGCTGGGCCACGTGATGCAGCGAAAGAGGCCGTTATATTTCTAATTTACAGTTTGGCTACACCAGGCAGCTCAGTGATAAGCACAGCTTGTTTATTTGTCTTTGGTGAATGCCAGGTGGATTGTGGTCAGACAATCTTACTCGGCAGCCTCAGCACTCTCATGCCTGGATCCAGCCTACGGCTCTCCCCTGGGCACAATACAGGCCACACAATGGGCACCCACAACCAAAGGGTGGTCACAATGGCAGTGTCTCCAAGAATGAGGACAAAGAAGCACTTAGGCCAGAAACAAAAGAGTATGAAAGCTTGGAGGGCCCAGGAGATGTAGCCAACAAGGTGGCAAGTGAGGCCAACCAGCTTTTCTGTTTGCATCTCAGGTTTGCTCCAAGAAACCAAGCTTTCGCCGACCTTTTAATTAGACAACCTGTATTGCTTCCAGCAATGAGCTCAGGAGATTTGCTGAGTTTTGACATTTTTTTTCCCCTCTCTGAGAGCTGTCAGCTTGCGAGGCAGTCTCCTCTTGTAGGAGATCTGGTGCCGGCTGCAAAATTAAAAGCAAGAAATAACTGCAAATAAGAGAGCACGTGTAGCCAAATATTTCCCGGTCCTGGCGTGGGCTATGGGAGACCATGTGTGTTTATGTCCTTCCGACAGCTGGAGCCCAGAAGAGGCATCCGGGATGATGGCATCCGGAGGCCTCAAGAGGCAAGGGAGGTGGCATGAACAAAGGCAGAGAGATGTCAGGGGAGTGTCCTGCTAAAAGGTGTCTGAGGCCCTATTGAAGCCAGTGAGGGACCCTATGTTATCTGGAGTTTTCTCAGGGTTGGCCTGGGCCTTTCCATCAGAAAGGATGACCCAGGCTTGCTCATTTTTTTGTCCTTAGTTTTTGCTGGCTTGTGGGCTAGAATGTGACATGTTATTTTCTATCCTGATGGGGTCATAATTTTAAAAAGCTAATGATTTTCTTCCCTTAAAGTACCAGATCTCCATCTCCAACTAGAGTAAATGGTGCCATGGGGCTGGTGGTAAGACTTGCTCTCAAAAAGTCCTGTAGAAGACCATCTGTGTCCTGAGAAGCCAGATGGAGGGATAGGGGAGCAGCTACCCACTGCTCTAGAGAACTCTGCTCCAGCATGGGAGAAACACATTTCAGAAAAGTTCCCAGAGACAAACATTAGCCCAAATATCAGATCTGTTCAGACTACAGTGTGACAGAGATTCAGGCGCAGCTCAGTGAGCCGTCCTAGGGCAGGAGTTCCCAACATCCTACACCTAGAGTATGTGAATCTCCTTTGCAAACACCAAAATCATTCAGACACCTGCGGCAGAATGTCAGTACCTGTTGATTGATAAAATGAAAGGGATTCAACAATAATTAAACACATTTAAAAGCCTGTTACTTGGCAATCAATTATATAATAGCATGAAGTCAAGTCCAAAGTTGTGAAGAAACTATCACAATAATTTTTACAATCAGGAAAACATACACTCCTCTTGTTGATTCGCCCCAGACTATAGCACATCCTGTCAATGTTTGAAACCATGGTGTATTCCTTTATTTCCTCAGGACTGTGAGAGCCTGGCAACATCCCCACAAGATGGCAATGGTGTGATGATGTGGGGACCAGGATGACCACTATTCCAGACTCAAGTCAATATATATATATATGTATGTGTGTGTGTGTATGTATATATATTTTTAAACAATGAGATGGGGTCTTGCTTTATTGCCCAGGCTGGTCTGAAACTCCTGGGCTCAAGCAATCCTCCTGCCTCAGCCTCCTGAGCAGCTGGGATTACAGGTGTATGGCACTGCTCCCTGCTCAAGTCAATATTTAAACAAAAGTCCTATCCAGTGCCCTGGAATATATTCATGAAAGAATTTCTGGACTGCTCAGTGGAAGTGAAGGGCAGCCTAAGCCCACTGGAAAATTTGGTTTCCAGAGATTTCCTGAAGCTGTGGGAAAAATCCTTCAGTATACCTGATTTATGACTCCTGACACTGTATTACTCTCACACACACACATACACATACACTTTAGCCCAAAGTCTCCTGTGTGTGATGTAGCACAAAAGACATTAACTATTGGGGATTCCCTTACATGTTCAATAGCTACGTGTTGGTATTTGGTGTCCCATATGTGGATGCCATGAAGATAACTTTTTTAGTAAAATGAAATGGCCTTGTCACTGAATTTGACACAACCTGCAAAGTCAACTTCATCTTCCACATGAGTTGGAAAACAGCTATGAAGTCTTATCATTTTACCCTATCTGCCTCTATCAGGGCCTGCAGAGGGTGCAAGAAGGTTTCATCTTCCTTCACGTATAGAGAATATGCTAGACCATAGTGGGAGGAACACAAAGATCTCTGACAGCCCTCTTGATTGATTTCTTGGGCTGGGTGGAATGTGGCACAAAAATCATTTACAGCTTTCTCAAGACACATGAAATGTAAGAGCGGTATAATACTTTTTTTCAATGTGTTTAATACTTTCTGAATTACCCTGTATATTTTGGCCAAAAACTACAAGTGTTCAGTAATTCTTTTGAATTAATTTGTCTTTTACTAATCACTAGGGCATCTAAACATGCCACAGCACAGACAAATCTGTGTGTCATGCTACAATAATAGTTCACCTTATGAGGTGGCATGCCTTTTTATATTTACCTTGATTCAATCTTCAGAATAATCCTGTAACGTAGATCCTGATCCCATTTTGTAGATGAGCAAACTGAGGCTGAGACAGATTAAAATCACTTCATCTAGGCCTTGCAAAGAGCAGGTTATAGAACTGGGATTCCATCTCAGGCCTGACTAAATCCACAGCCTTGGTTAGTTTTCAGTCCTAAACCACATTGCCTTGTCAAATAAGGAAAAAACCTCTATTTTTAAAAACAATATTGTGCTGTTATTCCCTTTTCTTGATATATAAAAATAACATTTGAAATCTTGAATTTCGTTTGTTGTACTAGACTGACGTGTGTGAATTTGTGAATATTTGACCATTTTCCATTGGTGGTACAACCTACCAGGTTCTTTTCTTCCAGGAAAGAAAGAAGGAAGGAAGGGAGAAATCCAATGCAGAAAAATGGAGAGAGACAGAAAGACAAAAAAGCAGAAAGGAAGGGAAAAAAGGAAGACATAACAAGATATTGGAAATTACAAGCAAAACTGTCACTGTCTCCTAACACCCCACTGCCCTACAGCTTCTAAACGCCACAATCTTGGCTTTTTTTGTCTGTTGCCTTTGATCAGGATTTTCTCAGCCACCAGACTCCTTAAGTAATCAACAGAGACCAACTGTACCACATTGTCTTTCATTCTTTATTTCCTTAAAAACAAGGATTGCACAGATTTCTAGCCACCCCCCTGAGGGGGTGAGAAGAAAAAAAAAAAAAGACCAACGGAACAAAGTCTTGCATTTATTAGAAGCATATAAATGCAACTTTCTCTTCCCAGGGGGAAACACAATGGACCAAAACGAAATGCCCTCAATGTATGAATTTATAGAAATGTAAAGTTAGCACACACTGAAGTTTCAGATGAGAAATCTGACCTCAATGTTGAAGAAGAGACATGAGAGCATGAAACATAAAAGAAGCCCCTTTTTTTGGTTCAATAATTAGCTTGGGGATGATAGGAAGTGTTTTCTAAATGAATGCATTTATAGGAAGAAATGAAAACATTTGAATAATTTGATTAACACCTATGAATAACAAATGATAAAGCCAGTGAGCAACTGAAGTCCTGAAATTGAAGCCTTTAAAGGACAAATGTTCTCCCCCCACCAACGCTATCTCTGGTATCTAACTATGTTCAGCCAGAGCTGGTGGGAGAGAAATGTTCTCTAAAATGATTATTATGATATTGCTATTACCCAACACCATCAACATGTAGAATCGCATTTGGCTCCAGCCCAATGTGATGTGAAAGAAAGAGATTTTCTTTTCTTATAAATGTTAACAATTAAACTGGATCAGAATGGTGGATCCAGGAGCCAGAGCGCACGCGTTCCCCCCCCCCCCCGCCTTTTCTTTAGAAACTTCTTCCCAGATGGCACTCCCTTGGACGGCGTGGCATCTTTGGCTCTCTGCGGCTGCCCACAGAGGAAGACAATGGTGAGACCCGCCCCAGGGCACAATGCTGATTACCTCTGTGCCAAAGCCCATGATTAAAAGTGTCTTTGTAAGGACAGAGTTGCCAGAAGACATCTTTCCATTGCACATGGCCACTGTTGTGATCTTTGGACTTCTCCAAAGGAAATGGCCTGAAAAGATCTGGGGTGATGAGTTATCGCTACTATCACAATTAATCACTCTCAGTTAAGGCTGTATTAGTTTGTGAGAGCTGTCATAACAAAGTACCACAGACTGGGTGGTTTAAACGATCTATTTTCTTACAGTTCTGGAGGCTAGAAGTTTGAGATCAAGGTGTCCTTAAGGTTGGTTTCTCCGGGCCTCTTCTTGTTGGTTTGTAGATGGCCGTGTCCCTGGTCTTCACATGGTCTTCCCTACTGCTGTTCCTAACCCTCTTATAAGGGCACCTGTCATATTGGACTAAGGGCCACCCAAATGACCTATTTTACTTAAACCTCTTAAAAACCCTCCCAAATTAGGTCCATTAAGGTTGGTGTTAGGACTTCAGCATATGAATTTTGAGGAGACACAATTCAACCTATAACAAGGACCTCTGAAACTGTTTTTGAATTACAACTGCACTATTTTGTTGTTGATTGAAATGTGTCTTAGTTTGAGAATGTTCTCACTATGACTATGCAGTTAAAGAATGTGCAGTTAGAAATTTACATGAGTTTGCCTTTGCTCTTGTGGGCCTATTCTACCTTTTCCCTTCCTTGCGCTTTCAATTTCTCCAGTGCCTTTATAGTGAATATAGCTTTAGAACTAATACAGCAGAGTTTTAAAACCTCTAATCTGAAATCTGTGCTTTTCATTAAATTGAGTCTAGTCACTTGTACTGTATTTACTAATATTAGTCACATGGGTCACACCTAGGCTCTTAGTCACATTAGGCTGAGTTTACGCTGTGGCAATATATAACTTTAGAAACTCATTCTGTTTTCCCACATTCTTCATCTTAAATCATAAGTTCATTAGGTACCTTATTTGTCTTTCAAGTTAGCAAAGGCAACCATTTTAATCAATGGCTTACCACTGCATTGCTACAGATGTAGCAGAAGGAAGAGGGATGGTGGGACTTCATGATGGCTCTGAAAACCTCTGCTCAGAAAGTGACAGACGTTACTCCTACTGACAGTTCATTGGCTAAATGAATCATTTGGCCAAGCCTGACATCACCACGGTGGGAAAATATAATCCTCCCAAAGAAAGGGCACCACAAATTACATAGCCAAATCTTATTTCAGTAGGATGGGAAATATAATCCTCCCACAAGAAGGGGCAGCATATATTTGGAAATAAAAATGTAATCCACTACATATCAATAACTATAGGCTCAGCGGCTGAGAAATGGTCCTGTGGCCAGCTAAAAATTGAGGTTTCATTATTGTGTAAGAACGGGAGAATTGATATAGGGACAGTTATTAATAGCAGTCTTCTTTTCATGGCTACTTAATGTTTTAATAAACCTAAGCAACATTTACCCTCCTCTCAGACAATACAAGACCTTATAACAATTTAACCTTTATCACCTTCCCCACAACTTAAATGCTACCATATTAAGTATTTCAGTTATACTTTTTATTTAATTACACATATTAGATGTTAATTTATTGTTTTATCCAAAGTATGTTTACAGTTATCCAATAACAACTAATAGCTGAACTTGTTTTTCCTTGAGATTGTATCTTTCAGAATTTTCTTGATTCTTTCTTAGAATTTGTCTCTCTGCTTACATAATCCATCTGATCTTGCATGTTGTCTAATTTTTCCATTAAAGTCCTTAACATGTTAATTATATGCCATATCTGACTGTGGTTCTGATGCTTCTCCAGTCTCTTCAAACAGTGCTTTTTGCCTGTTAGTATGCCTTGTAATTTTTTAGTTGAAAGTTACACATAATGGACTAGTTAAAAGGAACTGCTATAAATAGGCTTTTAGTAATGTGGAGGTGAGGTATGGGGAGAGGAAGTGTTCCACCATCTTGAGATCAGGTCTCAGTCTTTTGGCGAGCCTGTGCCCTGGGCTGTGAAATAGGGTCAAGGTGGATGGGGTGAGAGGGAGCTAGAGTTGGGTATTTCTCTTCCCCCAGGTAGGTTAGCCTCTGATGAAACCCTAGCAAATTAGAATTTGGTAAATAGTTTCTCCTGAGGGCAGGCCCTGCTAAGAACAGAATGCTCTGGCACACTTTAAAATGATTCCCTTTTCCCTCCCCTTGTCAGAAGTGTACCAAGGGATTTTTCTCCAATATTCACTGTGAGGACCTAGTCAAGCTCCTGGAAGTAAAACTCAGAAAAGTGTCAGGGCCCCTCTATGACTAAGACCCCTGGAGTTTTTAACTCTCAGACTTGCCCACACTGAGCCTCTGGCAGCACATCAACTACAGTTCAAGTTTTCCTACCCCAGCACTTGTTCCCATGAAGGTCTCTGCTCCTGGGTCTCTGCTCTGCTGAGTTACTGTTCTCTGTATCTACCTGTCTGTCTCTCCAATTTGGGAGACAGGAATTTGCCCTGTGACCTCACTCCTCTGATGGATCTAAAAAGAGATGTTGATTCTTAGTTTGTTCAACTTTTTGCTTGTTATTAGGACAGAGTGGTGACTTCTATGCTCCTTATAGCATACCGAAAACCAAATGTCTGGCTAGAATTTTCTTCAGAGAGGATTTGTTGGTGGTAAAACTCTCGATTTTTTGCTGGTTTGTCTAAGAAAAAGTATTTTTTCATTTATTATTGAAATATATTTTTGCTTTCTTTGAAACTCTATGCTAAAAGCATTTTTTTTCTCTCAGCACATTGAATATTTTATTCCTGTCTTTTGTGTTTTATTGCTGCTGTTGGTAAGTTAGCCATCTGTCTAATTGTCATTGCTACGGAAGTCATTTTTTTGTTCTGGCTGGTTTTAGGATCTCCTCTTTGCCTTAGGCACTCTGCAATTTTACTAGAATAAGTCTAGGTGTGAATTTTCTTTTATTTATCTCAGGACTTTTGGGGTTTCCTGATTCAGAGGGCTGGAATTTTCAACAAATAGCTATAGAAAATTCTGTTATTTTTTGTTCAAATAGACTTCTTCTAATTTTTTTTTATCTCTCTCTGGAGTTCTAAACCATCTCACCCTACCCTGTATGTATTTTAACCTATCTGTGTATCTCACTGTCTCTCTGCGATATTCTGGGTAATTTAATGACATCTATTTTCCATTTCCCTAAATCGCTACTCACTGTGTCAAATCTTCTGTTTAACGTATCCAATGGGTATTTTTATTGAGATGAAATTAAATTCACATAAGATAAAATTAACCATTTCAAAGTGCACAATTCAGTTGCTTTTGGTACATTCACAATATTGCGCACTGACTTCTATCTTGTTTCATTAAAACATTGTCATCAACCCAAAAGAAAACCCTACACTCATTAAGCACTCACTTCCCATTACTCCCTTCCCCTAGCCCCTGACAACCACCATTCTGCTTTCCGTCTCTATGCATTTATCTATTCTGGATATTTCATCTAAATAGAATTGTGCAATATGTGACCTTTTGTATCTAACTTCTTTTACTTAGCATAATGTTTTCAAAGTTCATTCATGTTGAACCTTCTGATATGTGATGAAGCATGTATCCAAATTTCACTCTTTTTATGGCTGAATAATATTCCACTGTGTGTATGTAGCACATTTTGTTTATCCATTCATCTGTTGATTGACATTTGGGTTGTTTCCAGCTTTTGGCTATTGTGAATAGTGCTGCTATGAACATTTGTGTACAAATCTTTGAGTGTCTGCTTTGAAGTTCTTTGAGGTATATGCTTAGCAGTATACTTGCTGGGTCAAATAGTATTATAGTTCTATGTTTAAGATTTGAGTAACTGCCAACTGCAAGGACTTTTTAAAATTTAATTATTATAACTTTAATTTCTAGAAATGTTCTTTGATTCTTTTCAGAGCTGTTTGCTCGTTTTTATGGTATTTTGTAACGGCTCATGTTTGTAAACTTCTCCTTAATTTCAGGAAACTTACTATTCAATAATCTTATTAAAGTAACAACTTACGATCATTCCAATATCAAAAGTTTTATGGATCTGATTTTGCTTTCTATTGTTTCTGCTGATTATCATTCATTTTGCTTAATTTGTGTGTGTGTTATAATTTTTGATTGAGAGATCATGTTCTGTGGAGCTCTGTTGGAATTCTTAGCAAGTAGGGTTGTCTTTGCTTTTGCCAGTCAGCTGGATAGCCTATTAACGTAGGATCATGTTAAAACAAGTTCTCCACTGAGGTGTCTGTACCATACAGGTGGAGTGAGTTTGGGATGCATACCATGTGATGAAAGGTTTACAGTCTTTCTAAAAGGAGAGGTATTTTTTCCTTGCCACCATCATTAAAGTCAAGACAGGCAATGTCAAGAAAAGCAAGTCTCACGGCTCTACTCTTTCGTGCTCTGGGTTTATCTTTATTGAGTAAATAGGCCCCAAGGCAAAAAAATATTACCAGAGACAAAGGAAAAGAATATAATAAAAAAGAGTTCAGTTCACTTAATATCATAGCTTCCAAATATATAGAGCAAAGAATTGACAGAACTTTAAGAAAATGAGCAAATCAAATCCTTCCTAACAATTTGAAATTTTAATCTAACTCTCTTAGTAACTGATAAATCAAGCTAACAAAAATGTTGTTAATAGTAAGGACAAAGAAAATTTGAATAGCATGGTCAACAAGCCTGATAGAATGTATTAATATACACAATGAACATTGCATCTACCAATAGGAAAACACACACATTCTTTTCAAGCTGACATGGAACATTGATGAAAACTGATCCCTGCTAGGCCTAAATTCATACTAATGGTGATGGCTTTGTGATGTGTCAGTTTGGCTAAGCTGAACTACCTGTCTCAGATTTCCCTTTCTTCCAGGTTTCCAGTTAGTGTGGGCCATGAGGGAGATTCACGTGCAATTTTGGGCGGCAGGAAGGAAGCAAAAGCCATTTTGTAGCTCACACAAAAGATCATTGTTGCTGATCATTGTTGCCAGGTGTGCATGTTTAGCTCTGTGACAAAGGGCCAGCTTCAGCAGGATACCTTCATCACCAAGATCAGAGGCTAAAAGAATGGATATGGGTATCAATCAGTCTGTCCTCATGGAGATACAGGTCATGCTTGTGCGTTTCATCCTGATAGTGATCTTTCCTTCCTGACTTCCTACCCTGCAGACTTCATGCTCCAGCAGCGGACATGAAGCAAACACCTTACAGAGGCGGCTTAACCAGCTCCCACATTGACTGTGGAAGACTAACTCTTTGTAACAAATCTATATCTCCTAGTGATACCTTTCTCCAGTTAAGCTCTAATACACTCTTGAAATGGTACGAAGAATTGAGGAAATTAGTTAAATGGTTCAAGTCAGGCATATAATTCTTTAATTATGCAAGTATTTTTAGGCAAAATTACGGACATTGTCTAAATACCTGGAAAATCACTAGAATCCTCATTTCTTCTCTGCATTTGTAGAAACAGCCATTGGCAGTGTCCTCAAAAAAAAATGATGATATAACAAAAGCAAGTTATGCAGGCTTCTTTTAAAAATTCCACTTTAAACAATTATTTCTCACCAACCATTACACGTGCATGTCTTCTTGGATTCTTTTTAAAGAAGAGCCTTGCTGTTGGCTTGTATTAAGCTCACCTACTAGTGCTAGTAGTGAGAAATCAAGTGTTGTTGATTTAAGAACTAACATTCGGGAAGCATTTAATGCAAGCACTATGCTAAAAACTTCAAATGCATTGTCTCATTAATCCTCATGAGAACCCTATGAAATAGAGTACTTTACAGATGAAGAAACTGAGGTGTAAATGGATTAAGCCATTTTAATGCATACAACTTGTATATTGCAGGGCTGGGAATGAAGCCCAATTCTTTCATCTCCAGAGCCTATGTTCTTAACCACCACTGCTAGTTATTTGGGGCAAAAGATAAAGTTGTAAACATGTCTTGTGGTTAATACTCTGTGGGCTTGAAAGCCTCAAAGGATCTCAGTATATCATTTCTCACATCAGGCCTGGTCCAGCCATTTGTCTCACCAAGATCTTTGCTGTTGTGTCAAAGTCGCATTCATGGGGATTTGTTGGCCAAACCAAGAATATGTGCCGTGCACTCAAATTCCATGTCTTCATGCTAGCGGTTCTCAAAGCATGGCCCAATAATGCCTGGGGGTCCCCAGGATCCTTTCCAGGGGTTCACGGAATTATGTTTTTTTTTTCCAACTACATATTTGTGTGAAGCCAAATTTTCTTCATATACTTGAACCAAAACAACATATCACAACAGATTTAATGTAGAAGAACGTCTGAAAGTCTAGTAGTTTTCTATTGAGCTGGACATTAAAAAGATTTCCAAATACGTTACACAATGCTATTCTTCTCACTAATTTTTTGTTAGGCATTTTTTCACAAAATGTTATTTATATTAACATGTAATAGGCTTATTGTTGTTATTTAATGAATTAATTATAAATATTTAAATTTTTTCTGATTTTTAGTTTTTCATATGGTAAATATCGAGAGATTTTTGATCCTCATAAACAAAAGCTTTTTGGGATTCTAAGTAATTTTTAAGAGTGTAATGAGGTCCTGACACTAAAATGTTTGCAATCCACTGCCCTATGCAACTTAAACAGCATTCCTGGGCACTAACTTTCCACCAATGTAACTTGTAGCTCTAGCCTTATCAGACTTGAGCAAGATACAGAAATGAAGTTTATGAACTGAGACCCTATATTTAAAATGATCAGATTCTTTCTTTTATTCCTCACAATGAGCCTGTGAGGCAAGTATCATTTTTTGCAATGTAGGGTCAACACTACTAACTAAACCAAACCAATAACCAATAAAATGAAATAAGAAAATTAAAAGAGTAACGCTCCATATCATATGTCATCGGGGAATTGCAAATTAAAACAACAATGAGATACCACTACACACTTACTAGAATGATCAAAATGCAAAATACTGACAACACCAAATGCTGGCAAGGATGTGGAGCCACAGGAACCCTCATTTATTGCTGGTAGGAATGCAAAACTGTACTGCCACTTTGGAAGACAGTTTGGCAGTTTCTTACAAAACTTGAACATACTCTTACAATTCAATCCAGTAATTGAGCTCCTTGGTATTTACCCAAATCAGTTGGAAGCTTATGTTTACACAAAAACCTGCACACAGATGGTTATTGCAGCTTTATTTATATTTACTGAACTTTGGAAGCAATCAAGATGTCCTTCAGTAGGTGAATGGATAAATAAACTGTGGTACTTCATACAATGGAATATTATTCAGCACTAAAATGAAATGAGCTTTGAAGCCATGAAAAGACATGGAGGAATCCTAAATGCATATTCCTAAGTGAATACATCAATCTGAAAAGGCTGCTTACTGTATGATTCCAATTATATGATGTTCTTGAAAAAGCAAAACTAGGGAGACATTTTAAAAATCAGTGGTTGCCAGAGGTTGGGAGTAGAAAGGGATGAAAATGTGGAGCACGGAGGATTTTTAGGGCAATGAAACTATACTCTGTATGATGCTATGATGGTTGATGTATGCCATCCATAGAATGTGCAATACCAAGAGTGGACCCTGATGTAAACCATGGGCTTTGGGTGATAATGATGTGTCAATATAGGTTCATCAATTGTAACAAATGCACCACTCTGGTGCAGGGATACTGATAGTGGGAGAGGCTGTGTGTATGTGTGGATAGGGTGTATATGGGAACTCTCTGTACTTTCTGCTCAATTTTGCTGTGAACCTAAAAATGCTCTAAAAAAATAGTCTACTAGAAAGGATTAAAAGAGTAAATCTCTTAAGAAAGCAGCTTTCCTCAAACAAAGATTATGGTGGAGGAGACAAAGGAGAGAGAGACTTGTGAGCAGACTCCGAAAGCACATCTGGGTATTTCCAGGGGTTTGAGGCTGATGTCCCTGGTGAGTTACCAAGTGCCTAACATGCATGAGTAAACAAAGGCCCATGGGAATTATTATTCTCAGTTTGTAGACAAAGAGGTAAGACCTGGACAGGTGAAGAAACACATCCATAATCATACGTAGCAAGAAGCAGCCCAGAAGTTCATACCCCTGTCTGCTTTACTCTGCACCCCATACGCACTTCAGTGCTCTGCTGCCCACAGGAAATCCGTGGGACAGCAGGAAAGGAGCACACAATGAAACCTTGTCCAGGTGTCTCCAGAAAACTAATGCCATTGATGATCTGTTGGTGAATAACCGTCAAGAGAGATGGATGCAACTGAAAAAGACAAAAGACCTATGAAAATCATGACAGTTCATGATATTTTGGGTCCATGATACTTAAATTTTAAAAATTAAAAATATAAAAAACAATGTATCCTACACAACTTATCCTAGGAGTATAATAATATAGGAACAAGAATATCAATTTCCTAATTACTTCTCCCCTCAAAAGGTAGAAAATTTAGATGCCCATCAATAAAGAAGTAGCTAAATAATGGGGGTGTGTGTGTGTGTGTGTGTATACACATATTTTGAAATAATATGCAGCTCTATAAAAGGATGACAAAGCTCTCTCTGTACTGATATGAATGGTTCTACATGAAATAAAATATAGTTGAATGAAAAAAAAAGTAACACTGTACCATGAACCTAATAGAATCCCTTGTTTTTTAAACAAAACCAGATAAACTTTTGTTTGCCAACTTATTTCCTTTTCTCCCCTAGCCAGAATATAAATCTCTAACAGCTAGAACGGTCTCTGCCATATAGTAGGTGCTCAATAAACATTTGTTACATGGCTAAATATCTATTCCAGTTCAAACAGTAGAAAATTAATATAAAAGATTAATCAACAGAGAGAAGAAAGTAATATTTTGGGGCCACCTACTCTATTTCAAGCACTTAATTAGATGCTTTATACTTTCTATTATTTTTGATAGTCACAAAATCCCTATGAAATAAAATAAGAAAATTAAGGCTCAGAGAGATTAAATAATTTATCCAAGGTCACCCATTTTGCCTAGAATTCAAAGGCAGGCCTTCCTCATTCCACAGCGCTCGAGCATGTATACATTCAGGTGCAATTAGTAATACAATTCCAAAGTTTTCTCATGGTATCTTGATATTTTGTCCCTATTATATTATAAACCCACTAATAAAAAACAGAATGGAAGGGAAAATCTTGGCATGTTTTGTTCACAGCTCCCTAGAGCAAACAGGTCTAAGAAATAAATCTGCATATGTAAGAAATCTTATAGATACTGTAAATTCATAGAAGTTTTGACTGAATAGCTAAGCTTGTATTAGGCAGTATAATTGGTGTTTCCACATTAGTCCCCCAAAACACACTGGAGGGTCGGTCGTATTCTATCCACTTTGAGAGATGAGGAAACTGAGGTTCTGAAAGGTTAAGCCACTGGTACAAAGTCACACAGGTGGTGCATGTTCAGGCTGAGATTCTCCCCAGATGTGTCTGTCTGCAGAACTTCTGCTCTTACGGGACTTCTCGCGTGCTTTCCCATTACAGGGTCAAGGCAGGTAGAGGGTTCAAGGTCACTGCCCTCTTAAATACCAGACCTCCTTCTCTCAAAGGCTCCAACCCAGCCAACCCACCACACAAGGCCAAAGAGGCAGGGGGAGGGCTCTGCTGGCCTTGCTGAGCTTTGGCTGAGTAATTTTTGATTATAACACTTGAAGACCAAGTGTATCAGAAAGCATGAACCCCCAGATGACGGCAGACAGTCTAACGAGACCCTGCCGCAGAGTAAGCCTCCTGCTCTCTGTTCTCATACAAAATAATTCGTCATTAAGTAGCTGTCAGTTTCTTCCAGATCACTGTATTATGCATGGGTTGCAGGGCTACCAATTAGTTTCAGCAAGTGCTAAAAATAAATAAATGATGAGGAGTCTTCTATTTTCATCCAAGATAATTAGGGCCTGCATTTGGGGTGACGAGGTGGTGTGGGGGTGGAGGGAGTCTGAGGAAACGTTAAAGACAACGTGCAGTCCTCGAACGCCATTCGGCAAAGCCAACGGTCCGCTCTGCAGCTTCTGTTTACAAATGGTCCAGTTGCCCCAACTGGGCCCCCTTCCTTGGGCCTAGGGCTGAAGCCTGGGGAGAGGCAGTTATGCGATGCTCATGATTTTATTCTTTCTTAAGATCCTCTTTATAACCGATCTGTTGTGCAATCGAGCAGTTGGCGGTTCAAGGAAGCTGACCCATACCTTAGATAAGAAGTTGAATTATTCCAGGGGACATTTGGAGTCAGGCAGGCTGGGAGATGGTGAGGCGTGAGCTGGGCCTCCTGCACAGGACACAGCATTGTAGCTGAGAAGTTCCCTATATGTGAGCCACGTGAGTCCCCCGTTTCCTGAGCATCTGTATTTGGTGAGCACTGGAAACCTCTTGCTTTCCCACTGAAGGCCCCTGGCTTCCTCTTGGTAGAGTCAAAAACATGACCCAGTTGCAACAGAGGCACAAAATAGCAGTTTGGTAGGAGAAGGAGGAGAAGGGAGGGAGGCAAGGGGGTCAGAAGTCTCCATAATTAAAAGAAATGATCTCAGAGAATCATGAGTGTTAACACACAAGTTCAAGATTGCATATGTGCATGGACAGGCACACTCACACGCACACTAACACGCACAGCCGGGACAAGAGCTGGTGGTGGCCGATGCAAGGCACAGGAGGAAAGGGGAGAAGCAGGAATCAAAGCTCATCACGCTGAGAAGCCAAACGATCTACAAATTGTCTCAGATGGCTTTCTTTTCAGGAAAAAATTGGAACACATCCTAGAAATACCACATTAGAATGTTTATTTCCTGGCAGATTTGCTTCTCAGTCATAATAGGATGTCAGTGGCCTTCAGTGCCTACGTCCCCACCATCCCACGTCCTCACGTGGGAGCTACCTGGAGCCTGGGGCTCCCTGAGGGAGCTGCAGAAAAGCTGACACCTGTTCAGGGCCTTTTCAAAATCAAAGACAATGACAGGGAAAATGAATACAACAATTTATCCTACCATCATCTTATTTTAATTGAGCTCCGTTGTCAAATCCCGGGGGTACGTGTGCCAGAATAAATGTCTTCTTGTATATGTATGTTTTGATAAAAGAAGATAAGGCCATGCCATAAGATCTTATACCCAAGGGATCCTAGTGACACGATGGACACTTAATCTCCATATCTGTGGTCCCCACTGACCATGAGTAATAAAGGGGTTAGAATACCCTGGTTTAAACTGTCTCTCCATTCGGAACTGGGTGCGCCTATCCATAGCACCCTCATCCTTTACAAATAAAAACTGCCCGAGACCAAGGCAAGGCCATGAGGGCAGCTCTGGACAGGAAGCTGCCTCCTGCCTCCAGCTCTGAAGAGGAGGGAAGTGTCAGAACCTGGGGCTGAGAGAGGCTCAAGGCTGAAGACCTAGTCCACCCCTCCCTCAGTCACTTGCCCCAGGCCTTCAGGAAATAAAAAGCTGACAATTAGGACAAAGAGAGAAGACAGAAACAGAAGGCTGTGAGAGAAAATAGTGTGGCGGTGAGAAAGGTAGAAAATGGAGGGGACGGGCAGAAGATGGCTGGAAGGGATATAAAGAAAGTAGAGAGATGCCCTGGTGTGTAGGAATGAAGCCACACAGGACTGGGATGAGACTACAAATCACCCTCACAAGAGGGAGCTCCCTAAGAAGCGTGTTATTCCCAGGATGCAGCACGCACCCTCCACTCAGCACCAGCACTTTGGTTTGCTGTGGGAAGGACCTAAGTGCTCCAAACAGTGGCAGATTATGGCCCTCATATGGGGATTTTTCAGTCTTCTTAGGCGGAGAAAGTTAAAAAGAAGCAAAACAGCCAGGGAAAGACAAGAGGAGAAAGACCGAGATGTTAAAGGGAGTGTTCAGGAAGGATTTCTCCGGGGAAGTCTGCATGGCTCCCCAGGACTTTGGAATCGAATGAGCGTGTGGGGGGATGGGAAGAGAGGCCGAGTCTGGACTTGGTATGAGTTCTGGGAAGAGCAGAAGCCATCTATGGCGGGCTCACTCGGTTCACGTGCAGGTTTCCCTCTGAAGACCGTTAGTTGACTTTTTAAAAAAGCAAAATGATAATCCTTATACCATCTCCTCTTGGTTTTTTAACTTTAGCAAATACTTAGTTTGTCCTGAGGTCTGATTTCCAGTACATTTATCATCTAATCTGTTAATAAATTCCTAAATGTTTTTAAGAGCCTACCACACACCTAGAACTGAACAAGGTAATTTACAGGCTATAAAACAAGCAGAAAAGATTGTAAATGGCCTCAAGCTGGTTATAGTCTCCTTGTCTCCAAGGAGATAGGTAATCCGGGGGACAAAATATGGCAGTGCACATATGTAGTGTACTTATTCTAAGTACAATGGGAGTTTAGAGAATGGAAACAGCTGGAATAATATCCACCATTTGTTGATGACAATGTCCTGTGCATATACCATTCTCAATGCTTTATAAACATATTAGTACTTTTAATTTTCCCAACAACCTAGTAGTATTGTTCTCCCCATTTTACAGATAGCAAATTGAGGCTTAAAAAGGCCAGGGAAGTTTCCCATGTTCTCAACACAAGAAAGTATCTCGAGGTGGGATTTAAAACGTACCTATCTGACTTACACTGTGGTGTTTTAACCATGGTCAATGCATCTACACTCCATGCAGGGGAAAAAAAAAAAAAGGAAGGGAGAGGGACAAAGGCATGTGCCAGCTGGGTTTTCCCTTGTATCAGGAAACAGTGGCTCTCCCAGAATTTTCACCTAATAGAGCTGCTTGTTGGCAAAACTAAGTCATCCATCCCTAGATGCAAGGATAACAGGAAAGATATTTTTACCTGGGCATATTGCTACCTACACCCTCCTCCAAATAATTTGGAGCTCTTTTATTAAAAAAAATTATTTTCAATCATTATGGGTACATAGTATTTGTATATCTTGGACCTTTTTTTAATAAGGGAGGAAGGGAAAATAGATACTTAATAAGCAACCAGAGGCATCTGCCTCACTGAGCATCTTACATACATGATGGCATGATGCTAGAGTGAGATGCTAAAGTCTGGGCGAGGATGTTGGAAGTAGGAATTAGAAGAAAATTTAAAAATCAAAAAAAAGTTAAAAAAATAACTCGCTTGAAGATAGATCGAATCAAGGTCCTGAAAGAGAAGGATGAATAAATGACTCCAGGGAGAATGGGAAGGTGGTGAACAGTAAAAAGCGGATTGTATTGGTCAGAAGATGGGTGTGGTTTTGTCCATGTTGAGTTTGAAGTCAAGGTAGGACATCCAAGTAGATACGGCCTCTGAGTAGGTGGAAATCACAAATCCTGAGGGGAAAGGGTTCGCCAGGGCTGGAGATGGCAGCATCAAAATGACACTGCAATGATGGATAAGTTTTTCAAACCAAAGAGCGTAACAGAAGAAAAACGGGGGTCCAAGGACCTCCAAGGAGCAGCCCCACTTAGATAAGAGGAAGAAAGTGAGCTGAGAAAGTGAACAAAACGTATTTTCTAGGAGTTCAGAGGAGAATCAGGAAAGTGGACTTTCACAGGAGACGGGGTTAGAGGGAGTTTCAAGGTGGAGGTTAATTGTCAAATGTGGCTGAGGAGTTAAAGAGAAAGAAAACTAAGGAAGACCCCTGATTTGGCAAAAAGGATATAATTATTATCTGGAGGCAGCAGCATGAAGAAGATGGAGGGGAACGGAAGTCTCAACATAGTTGTTCTCAGCAGTGACCCACGGGGGCTGTAAGAAGTGTATTTCGAATTATCAATGGTTTGATTATGTCCCCTAATTACATATTATTTTGATGACACTGTGATTCTTTAAAATTTTGTTATTTTACACGGTGGGTCCGGCAACTCTTTATAAGCCTGAGTATACATGAATCACTTCATAGCCATTCTCTGGTAATAGCAGAAAACATGTATTTTAGGAGATTACATGGATTAGGTAAAGAGCAAGCAGATAAGGAAGACTTTTACACTCTGTGTTTTTTTTAAATCCACAGTCCTCTTATGTTAAAAATCACCCACCTGCCCCAGCCCTGAAAGGCATTCCCACATGCTCTGTGCCCCACTTCAAAGGCCTGGCACTTACCAAAGTCCAGTTGCCTTTGAAGTCTTTGAAGTGTCTGTGGGAGAAACTGGAGGATTTGAAACAAAAAGTGCCCCTAGGTCATCTGAGTGCCAAGTCTCCATCACCACCCCTTGAGACTAAAGGCTATTTTTAATGTATAACAGTTTCCTCCTTTTCTGTGAAAGAAGTACCACCCCGAGCTATGCAGGATACAAGGGCAGGGGCCCAGCATGGCAGCAAAGCTACAGACCGTGATTTGTCAGGATGTGCAACACTCACAGGTTTTGAAAATTCCATTCCAATAATTTCTCAGTAAGATGAGTCATTTGAAAAATGTATAGCTACCTCACAGTCGCTCCCCAATTCAAGTCCTCAGAAGACACTAAGCGAAGTTTCTCAAAGGTTGTCATATAAGATGACTTTAGATAATACAAGATGAACATGGATTAGTCAGCATAGGTTAAATTAGGCTGCAGAGACAAATGGCTTGTGGGAAAATCTCAGTGGTTTACAGCAGCAAGGCATTTATTTCTCACCCCCACACATATATGTAGCTTGCCGGCTTTGCTTCATGTTTTCGTCATTTCAGGACTAGGCTAAAGCACAGGTCCCATCTCACTCTTGAGGCAGAAGGAAAGAATGACGGCAAGTCCAGCATCTTCAACTTCTGCTCAGGAGCCGCCGATGTCACTAAACAAAGAGAGTCACATTGCTGAGCCAGCCACCCCTACTGCTGGAAATAGAACCTTCCCCAGTACAGCGGAGCTCAGTAAGGTAGAGTAATGAACATTTTGAATAAATTACTTTAATTTTAATGTATTTGTCTTAACGTATATTATAAAAATATAATCAAATCTGATTTCACAGATAATTTTTTTCTAAAATAAGTAAAAGCATGAATCAATTTGAAGAGTAATTCTAAGTAAGAAATGATACATTTGGTGTAAGAATATGACAAAAAATCATGGCAGTGATGTGCAAATGACTGGAGTTTGGAAAATACCACACTAAAACGTCAAGTGGTGTCTCTTTTCCTGTTTTAGTAAATAAAGCACATTAAACACAACTGGTTCCTTATTTGTTGACTGAGAAACAGACCACGACTCAGAATCCTTATCATGCACATCAGAGATTGTCTACCTTACTTTAGATAGATACATATAGAAATCAAAGAAGGTGTTATGGACTGAATTGTGTGCCCCCAAAATTCATATATTGAACCCCTAACCTCCAATATGACTGTATGTGGAGGTAGGGCTTTTAGGGAGATAATCAAGATTAAACAAAGTCATTAGAGTAGGATCCTAATCTACTAGGTCTGGTGACCTTATAAAAGAGGAAGAAATACCAGAGCTCGCTCTCTTTCTACATGTACACAGAGAAGAGGTCACATGAGGACACAGTAAGAAGGTGGCCTTCTACAAGCCAGGGAGGCCTGACTTGAAACCAAATTTTCTGGCACTTTGATCTTGTACTTACAGCCTCCAGAACTGTGAGAAAATAAATTTCTGTTGTTTAGACCACACTGTCTTTGGTATTTTGTTATGGCAGCTTGAGCTCACTAATACAGACGGTAATATTAAACAAGCATTTGTAGAGCACTACTTCTGTGCAAAAATGTTATACTAGCACTTGTAAAGGATATAGGGATAAATCATACGTGTGCACTATCCTCAAGGGAAATTGAAGCATGTACATAAATAATGATGATTTTTACTTGCATAAAAAGACAAGTACAGGCACACCTCGTTTTGTTGTACTTTGCTTTATTGTGCCTCACAGATATTGCATTTTTTTTTTACAAATTGAAGGTTTGTGTCAGCCTTGCATTGATCAAGTTTATCCATGCCATTTTTCCAACAGCATGTTCGCACTTCATATCTTTGTGTCAGCATTTTTTAGCAATAAATTATTTTTTAGTTAAGGTATGTACATTTTTTAGACATAATGCTATTGCACATTTAATAGACTACAGTATGGTACAAACATAACTTTTATATGCACTGGGAAACCAAAATTTGTGTGACTCATTTTGTTGTACTATTTGCTTTATTGTGGTGGTCTGGAACCAAACCCACAGTATCTCCGAGGTATGCCTGTACAGGTAAAATTCCTGAGAGCACAGAGTGAGAACTGGTGGAATTATGGCAGGCCTAATAGCACAGATGCCATTTTGAGTGTGGGTGCACACTCAAAGAGTGTGCGGATAAATGAAGTGAAGGAAAGATCCTTCAGGCGGAGGGCGCAGAAGATGCACAGGCACAGGGTGTGGGGAGATTGGGGCAGGGTGTGGAGTGGTAGAAGGGAACCTTAGGAGGCCGGTTGGGACCAGAGTGTGAAGGGTCTTGAGCGCCCTAACAGTATGCATGACGGTTATCCTGTGGGCACTTTGAGAACACATTTTAAGCTAGGGAGTGAGGGACTTTGATTAGATTTGGAGTTCGAGAGTATCTTGTGGATGTGGAATGACTTTGACGGGGGAGTGATGTTTGGTAAAGGAAGGAGCAAAGAAAGGAAGGCAAGGGGAAGGAGGGGAGGTATGGTCCAGAAAAGGGGCCCCTGCAATCTCGAGGTGAGGGTGAAGAGGGCCTGGCCCCAGGAAGCCAGTGTGGAGAGTGGATGGAGACAAGACACAAAGCAGATTGGGAGGGAGGCAGGAAAGAGAGAAGGCTCAGAAGCGGTGCTGGTGTGTGCCTCACGGTAAGACACACCCTGGGGTGGCAATTCTTAACCTCTCTCGAATCAGGAAACCCTTTGGGAAAAAATTCTGACCCTCCTCACTGAAAAATACACATGCATGTGTGCACGTGCACACACACACATACACACAACATGTTACCTTCCATTTCAAGGGTTCACAGACCTCCTAAAGTCTCTCCGTAGCTCCCAGATTAAGAAACCTTGGGAACTTTTTGTCTGCTTGGTTTTGTTTTTGGTGAAATCCTTGACATCAGATTGTTTTCCTAAGATTACCTCTCCCTCCTAAAAAATGAATAAGGCCAATATTTTTCTGGAAATTGAAGCTTCTGATTAACTGCGATTCCACTACCTCTCTCCTCTTATTTATATTTTTTTATAGCTCTATCTACGAGGTGCAGAAAGAGTGACCCACAGGACAGAGCCGGTAGTTTTTCAGGAAGACTACTCAAAAGAGGCCATGAGTATTAGGCAACAATCTAGAAATTTTCCAGGGATTGCCAGGGGGAGGAGGAGGATGAGGGTCACCTGAGTAAAGGAAGGAGCAGTACCTGTTAAGAGGGAGCAGGGAGGCCATAAAGTGGCTCTGTTCATATATCCAGCATATGTTGGAAAATAAAGTGGGTGAAGCAGAATGAAGTGACAACACAAGACAACCCAGAGTATTCCAGACAATTCGCCCTAGAAGGCTGAGTCCCCACAGCCGTCACCACCACAACACCTCTCCACATCGACAGAGAGCTGACTCGCCAGCTCCCAAAGCCTGCAACATATACGGCGTCTTGAGGTGTGTCCAGCATGGCCCAAGAGCCTACAGTAGCCTCTTCGGTGCCAGCTGTCCTCCACTCTAGCGGCACTTTGGAATTACATAGGGCAATTGGAAGAAAAAACTGCTGGTGTTCAGGCCTCACTCTAGACTGACTGAAACGAAACTCCTGCAGGTGGAAGCCAGACATCTGTATTTTTTCCAGTCATCCCAGGGGATTCTGATGCACCGGCAGGGGTGAGAAAAAGGGCGCTAAGCTCTCCGTGAGCGCCGCGTGACAATCGTACACCCTGTTGGTTGAGGATGCGGAGTGAGTCCTGCCAGCTGCCTCTGGCCCAGTTCTCTGGGGGGTGACTTGTCATATCTCTGCATTTTAGGGAGCTTGGAGTGTTCTTTATTTTACAATTTTTTTAATTAAGGAAAATAAATATTTTTGCACGGAATCTGTACATCTATGTATTTGGAAGAAAATACACCAAAATGTCGAGTGTTCATTTGAGGGTAGTAGGATCATAAGTAACTGTTATCTTTTTGTTTGCATCTTCAGTGTGATGATGGCTGTGAGTTGGAGGTCAGTGGAAAGTTTGATAACTATAATAAGATATGTTTGGAATCCTAAACCAAGCACTGAACACGGAAAGTGAATTAATCTAGATCCTCAAAGAGCAGGGCTCATTTATCTCAATGCCTCCCCTCTGTCAAAACTAAGCTGATGAAAAATAAAATTCAGTACTCAAGAAAGGATTTGTTAACGCCAAACTGGAGAGAACATTTGAAATTAGGAAAGGCGTTTAGGTGGTAAATAGAACATAAATGATGGGCAGAGGAGAGAATTGGATAAAAAAAAAATAATTCCAATGGCCATTATTTTATTCTTTAAATTATCTGGTTTGAGTAGAAATCTGAAACACAGAAGCAACAAGAAAAGCTAACGCTGACAGCTTTATCCTTTGAAGATTAAATCTAAGCCATCAGCAATCCACAATCATCTCCCTGTCCAGTGGCTGAGTCCTTTTTCTAAGCCATGTCCTTTTGACACAAGTGACACAAACATGACTTTTAACCCAGTTAGAGCAGCTCTCTAGATGGCATTTTCTGTCCTTGCACAGAGGGAACATTTGCTGAAAGCTGACACTTCACTTTCTGGAAGGCAGAACAACGTTAGTGGTTCTTGGGCACCCTGGTCCCTTGTCACAGAGTTGTCAGTGAACTATCCCCAGCTGACGTTTGAACTGCCAGCCTTCCTGGATCAGCAGAGAACAGTGTAAATTGGAGCTAAGGGGCTCTCCTCGGCTCTTCTGGCTACCTCAGAGGAAAAAATTCTTAGCGCCTAGTTAGAAATTCCTCCATAGAGGACTCTTCCTGTCCTGCCCTACCCTCCCCAAAGCCCACCCGCATCACAAAGAGCTTGGGGTTGCTCAGTCCTGTCCCAGCAGAACTCCCTGTATGAATAGACAGATGGAATAAGGGTGGGGAGGAATGGGTTGGTTGATACTTTATAGAAAGCACTTTGGGGAAAAATAGATTATTCCGAGTATTATATTCCCTTTATAACCCAGTGCCTTAGTCTGTTTAGACTGCTATAACAAAATATTGTATCATAAACTGGGTAGCTTATAAACAACAGAAATTTATTGCTCACAATTCTGGGGCCTGGGAAGTCCAAGATCAAGGCACTGGCAGATTCGATGTCTGGTGAGAGCCCTCTTTCTGGTTCAGAGATGGTGACTTCAAGCTGTGTCCTCACATGGTGGAAGGGTCTAGGCAGATCTCAGATCTCTTTCATAAGGGCACTAATCCCATTCTTGGGGGCAGAGCCTCCCAAAGGTCTTACCTCCTAATACCATCACACTGGTGATTAGGGTTCAACATATGAATTTTGGAGGGACACAAACATTCAGACCATAGCACCCAGTCTAACATGAGATTACCTCATTGCCACATAACATTATAGAAATCAGATGGAATCACATTCTATTTATGGTTGTCTGTGGATACAATAAAAACCCCAGGCTACAAGACTGGAAAGGACATTAAACATCTGCTGGTTTGACCTTCCATACAGTGCTAAACTCCTTGAGCATTGTCCAAGCCATCTGATGATCCAGCTTCTATTTTAACATCTTCATTAATGGCTAGCTTATTATATTCCACTACGATCCAGTTCTGGACAGCTGTGGGTGTTGGAAAATTCCTCCTTCCCTGTGCCTCCAAATCAAGGTTAGGTGCCCTTGTCTAGGTTCTTACGCCACTTGTGCAGCCTCATCATGACACTGACACCCGTTGCCTTGTAATTGTTCGTTAGCATCCTGGGCTGCATCCCCACCCTCTCCATGCTGTAAACTCCTTGAGGACAAGCACCATGTCCCTCTTCAACACCCACAGCATATAGTACAAAACATTTACTAGGTAATCAGGAGCTATTGTTGGATGACTAAATAAATGAATGGTGTTGTTAAAGGGAGGTTAGCCTAAATCTGCCTCCTTGAATATTTTAAGTTTGGCCTAAAGGTTTCTCTATATGTAGTGAACTGTAACCTAACCGAATGTGTAAACAGGCTGTAACCTACTCTTGTGCCAATCACAGAGTATCGGCCAATCAAATTCAGCCAATTGTTCAGATGGTGTTCAAATAAGGCAAACGCTGAGGTGTAACCTATCGAGCTGTGTCTGTACCTCACTTCTGCTTTCTGTACATCAGTTTCCTTTTGCTGTCCATAAATTTACTTCAACCATGCAGCAGCCCTGGAGTCTTTCTGAACCCATTCTGGTTTGGGAGCTGCCCGATTTGTGAATCATTCTTTGCTCAATTAAACTCTGTTAAATTTAATTTGTCTGAGGGTTTTCATTTAACAGTGTGCATGGGTCAGCATCCTTGTGTCTACTGGATAAGACTGGGGAAGGGTATTAATGACAGCTGTTTCAATAATACACAGCAAATTTGTGAGTACCTGCTAAGCCCCACCTGCTTTTGGTGACTCAGTTTTCTATTTAGAACAGAGAGGATTGGACTCCACTGTTTCCCACAAGGGGCAGTAGCAACCCTTCCGGGGGTGGGGGGTGTGTGGAACTATGTGGAACTATGTGGAACTATGTGGGGGCATTTTTGGTTGTCACAAGGCTTCTCACCAGGATGCTACTGGCAGGGGCCAGGGATTCAGAATGTCCTGAAATGTCTGGGACAGTCTAACGTAATGAAGACCTGTTCACTGCCACCCCTACCCCCACCAAATATCAACAATGCCCTTGCTAAGAACCACTGTATAATGAACACAGGCTGTGAATCTGGGGCTAGGATTCTAGTCCTGACTCTGCCACCAACTAGCTGTGTGCCCTTGAGCATACTGATTCACCTCTCTGTGCATCAACTTCTTTATCTGTCACAGGGGATTAAAAAAATTGCCTGATATTTTTGCCTCCCAGTGTAAAATCAAATAATCATGGTGAAACCCTACAAAAAACATAGGAGTGCCTCCTTATTGTTAAATGAAGAGATAAGTAATTGGGCCAGCTTTTCTAGAAGTAGGAGGGATTACCCAGAGTGCTGCTGAGGGAGGGCTGCCACGGCACACAGACCATGCCCTCGGGGCCACGCTGTGATTGGAAGAAGAGGAGTGGGGAGCAGAAGGAAGGCACCCCTGACCAGAGGAGGTACTCACATGGAAGGGGCATGCTACACCTCTGCCTGGAATTGCCTTCCTTTGGACTTCTGCTGCCTACCTCCTTCTGCAGACATTGTGTAAAGCAGGAAATGAGATCATGCAGTGCTTTAACACTCCAGTGGCTTCCCATTGCATGAAGGACACTGTCACGGCTCACTAGGTAAAGAGACCTTCCTTTCTGCCCTCATCTCAAACCACCTCCTCCCTTTCTCCCTGCTCTCCGCCACACGGGTTTCCAGCTGGTTTTTAAACTTTGTTTTGTTTATGATTAGACCAAGGTAGTTCTTGCCTTGGGGCCTTTCCTCATTTCCTCTGCCTGGAAGGCTCTGACTCCAGATCTTTGCATGGCTGTCTCCATCCCATCGTTCAGGTCTTGACTCAATGTTACATGCTGGAGAGACTTACCCGAAATAGCCTTCTCCAGCTCTGGGCTCCCCATTCTCCATCACCCCCCATTTTCTTCTTAGCATTTGTATTGCTGTCTAAAGCTATTTAGATATTTATTTGTTTACTTGTTTGTTTTCTGTCTCCTTTAAACGGGATGTGATTTCTACAAAAACAGAGACTGCCTACTTGTTCATTACTCTAACCTCATTGTTGAGAACAATATTTGCCAGAGAGTAAACACTTGATATATATTTGCTGAATAAAGGACGTATGCATGGATGGATTCTACCAGATTTAGCTCAGGCATCACCTCCTCCAGAAAGCTGTTCCTGACCCCTCCAGGTCCATCATGCTCCATGTTCACATGCCACTCACAGAGTTGACCAGCTCACACAAAATTCTTGTTCATCTGTATATCCTCCCACCAGCCTGTGAGCCCCTCGAGGGCAGGGACCACGTCTTCATGTCTGTATCTTCAATTCCTCAGGCATTGCCTTGCCCATAGATCGTTGAACTAAACTGAACTAAACTAAGCAATGGCCATGGGCAACTTATGTTTTCTCCTTGGAAATATGGATTGAGGGAGTTGTCTGCTCACCTCACAGTGAGCAAACCCCACAGTCCCTAAAGTCTTTAGCAGGGAGCAGCAAACATGGCCAACTAACACCAAGTCATTAGGCAGGCAACCACCTGGAAATTCAGAGTAGGATTGCAGATATTCCTGGCATCTGTTATAGATTCTCAGGATTTCCCTTTTTATTTTGATGAACAGATATGTTCTTAGAGAAATGCATGTAAATTAAGATTTTGCCCTTTTAGATGGAAAATTATTTAAAATGCAAATTCAGAATTAACTCTGAAAGATTAATCTTTCAGATTAAAAGATTGAAAATATTTTCAATAGCTATGTTGTGCCAGACACTATACTAGGTACTTCAAGATTCGTTACCTCACAACAGCTTAAAACATAAGTTTTAAATATGCCCAGGGAGATGACTGAGGCTCTGAGTGGCTAAGAAGCTTGTCCAAGGTCTCATAGCTGACATGAAGCAGTATCTGGGTGAGAATCCACAACTCTTACGTGTAAATTCTGTGCATCGTCAACAGCAGCCCTGGAAAACAGCAGAAAATCACACCTAACTCACCTGCTTTGTTGGTTAGAATTCTTGTGTATTGGGCTTTCTTAGGCCCTCCAGAATTCCTTAAGCCCCACCACTGTACTGCTCCATCTCCACTACTCAGCTCTTTTAACTGCTGGCAGGGATTTAGCACCACAAACAAAACCGACTAGGTCTGACATATGGGTGTTCCTACTTGAACGACAGATCGTTTGTATTGCAAACCCCTTTATAATAAAAATGAGGTACTTGGGAAGATCGAAAGCAATTTGGGTTTAAATCATTGTTGGCTTTGTGGGCCAGGGAACGTCAGCAAATAGATGAACATCTGCCTCCCTCAAAAATTGTACAAAAAAATGTCATCACTGGGCAAAAACCAAACCTCCACAAAATGGAATATTTTGGCTCCAAATCCCTATAACAATGATCACATTGTCTGCATGTTCTGGCCATACATTATTAATGCATTTTCAGAGAAAGGGTTTTAGTAAGTGCAGGTTTTATGGAATTGACTTTCAGCCCAAATACTTTTTTAGAGAGATGTTGCAGGTTGAGTTTCTTCATTGCATGTGCTTTGGCAAGCGAGAGGTGAGTGGTAGGTGAGACCTGAGAGATAAGCTCAAGTTTATTTTGGAATTCACATACGTTGTGAATGCTTGCATTAATACAATAATGCATTAATCTTTAAATCTAACATAAATGCCATATTTTCTTTAAATAACCTTCCTGTTATTCCTTTTTGGCAGCCCTTGTTCAGCATTCCTGTGGCATTCAGAGTAGTAGGGCAGTGTGGTGCAGTGAGCTGGCTCACCTAGTCTATCACCTGGGCACACTTCATTGTATAGAAAGTGTTGTGTCCAAATCTCAGCTCCACCCCTTATCGGTTGTGTGACCTAATGCAAGTTACTTAACCCCTCTGAGCCTCAATTTCCTTACTTGTAAAATGGAGATAAAAGTCCCTACTTCAAAATGTTGTTGCAAGAATAAATGACATAATATACGTGAAAGTACCTGGAATGGTCCCGGGACCTTGTAGACATCACTTGCTTTGCAAATTGTGGGATATATAGTAACAGTGCATGGGCAACTAAACCTTATATTAGCTCTTTTGACAAATTAGGTGCATGGGTTCCTGTTGGACTCATCCACGGCCAGTTCTTGGGGTGTGTACATATTTGTCCATGGCTCTATATCTGCATGCTCCCTGGGAAAAAAAGAAAGTTTGACGTGTGAAATGAAGACCACCTGTATAATAGTTAAGAGCGTGAGTTCTGAAGACAGACTATACAGGTTTAAGTCCTTGCTTGGCCATGTTCCTGCTGTGTGGCCTTTGGCACATTTCCTACCCTCTCTGTACCACAGTTTCCTCATCTGTAGAAGGGGGGAAATAATTTAGGGTTTTTGTGAAGATTAGTTGAGTTTATATAATATATATATATATATATATATATATATATATACTTAGTATCCACTGTTATTATTTAACCCTGTCTTTGTGGGTGAGCCAGAGACAGAGCTCTCTCTGGCTTTTAAACCCCCAAGGAAACAGCTAAGCTCTCTCTTTCTAAGACCAGCAGAAGTGGCAGAGGAGAGAACTGTGGTGATGAAATCAACAGGGATTCCAGGGAGTCTCATGCTCAAGGAAATGCCAGGACTATAATCCCCGAGGTGGGCACAGGCAGTGGGACGACATAAGCCAAGAGCCCAGGAGGGTTCAATAAGAGAGCAGGAAAGGGACTGAGGGTCTCCGGCAACACCCAGGGTCCAGTGGGTTGGGGACACAGAGACTCTCTCTGCCTGCCACAAATAACTGTGGTGTTGAAAATGAGATATAAGACTTGGGGTTTGGGAATGTTGCAGGCTTCCAGGGTCACCCCAAATGGAGGTAGAGGTTGGACAGTGTAGAAGAGCCCTGTGGCTTCTGTATGGCATCTGCAGAAGTGGTTAGACCTCTTTCTATAACATTGTATTAAGGGTGCCAAAAGTGGGGAGGGCAGAGTGTTCCAGTGGGTGCATTTTCCCTGGGCCTGGAGGAACACAGCAACCAGGACCTTTGTGGTGACATAAGGCAAAGGACCCCAGTACAATGAGCAGGTGACAAATAGGAGTTAAAACAACAGAGAAGGGTAATTACATAAAGCACCCACCAGAGCTCAAATCTGTGCTTATAGGCTTAACATAACTCAGACTATTACGTGTCAAAGAGCTCTAGGAACTGGGGCTTATTGTCAAGCTAAATATAGTATATATGATAATATGGAATGGAAAGCAGTATACTGCAGTGTGTGATTGCATGGGCTCAGGAAGCAGACTTCCTGGGTTTGAAACCCATCTCTACTACTGCCTAACTGTGGTTTGGGGAAAGTTATTCAATTATTAATTTCTCTTTGATTCAGTTTCTTCATTGTTATGGCTGAATTATGTGCTTTCAAAACTCATATGTGGAAGTCCTAACCCTTAGTACTTCAGGATGTGACTGTGTTTGGAGATAGAGCTCTTAAGGAGGTGATTCAGTTAAAATGAGGTCCTCACCAACAGTAAACAGAGACAACCTCAAAAAAAAAAAAAAAGAAAGAAAGTAGGCCATGAGGGTGGGCCTTAATTCAATCTTGTTCTTATAAGAAAAGAGAATTTGGACACAAGAAGAGACACTAGGGATGTGTGCAGGCACGAACGAAAGACCCTGTGAAGAGGCAGAAGAGGGCGGCCATCTACGAGTCAAGAGGAGAGGCCTCAGAACAAACCAAACCTGTCAACACCTCCATCTTGGACTTCCAGCCTCCAGAATCATGAGAAAATAAATTTCTCTTGTTTAAGCCACCCAGTATGTGGTATTTTGTTATAGCAGTCCTAGCAAATTAATACTCTCATCTACTAAATGAGGGTTAAAATAGTACCTACCTCATAGGGTTGTGAGGTTTAAATGAGATAGTCTATGTAGGCACTTGTTACTTTGCCTGGGGCATAGTTAACACTCAATAAATGTTGGCATTCTAGAAGATGCATCTGAAAGTTCTGCTATCTTGTGGGAGGAGTGGAAGGTAGTATAGGGAGAGAGTCTCCAAAATGCATAGGTGATAGCTTCGGTGACAACAATCATACATTAAGTACAGATTCTGTTTAGGATTATATGTGGCTGCAGGCAACAGAAAAAGAACACAAGACTTAAATAAGGTAATAACTATTTCTCTCTCTCCTGCCAACATCTGGAGGCAAACGAGGGCAGTTATGGCACTCCACGATGTTAGGGACTTGAACTCTTTCTATTTTGTTAAATTGTCATGTGTAGACTTCATCCAATTCATCCAAGATGGCTGTGAGAGCCCCCACCATGTGTCCCAGTTCTATCCAGGATGAAGGACAAAAGGATGCAGAAGTACAAGCCTTCATTTTAAAGATACTTCCAGGAAATTACACATACCTCTTCCACTTGCTTTTCTTTGGCCATAACTTAGTCCCATGGCTGCACTTAGCTGCCAGGGAAACAGAGAAATATAATCCTTACTTCAGGCAGCTACAAACCCAGCTAAAAATCTAAGACTGTATTATGGAGGACAAAAAGGAGAAGAGATATTTGGTAACAATAATAGATCTCTGTCACAATGTGCAATATGTGTACAGAGGTTTTGGAAATAGGGATCATTATTATGTTATTTTTTTTCCAGTGTGGAAACTGAGGTTTGGTTTCTTCTTCAAGGGACATACAGCTAGGAGGTAGCCAGGATTTGACCCGACCCTCAGTTTCTCTTGGATCCTAAAATCTCTCGTCTTAACAAGTAAGATTGACTGATTTTCACACAATCCAGCACCCTCCTCCTCCAAGTGATGGTGACAAACTACCCCAAATGCCCACTGACATCTGATGGAAGACATCACCTTGGATTGCAGTAGCTTAGGCCAGACATGCAGAAGAACGTTTTATGTCTTACCACGATGGCGTGTGGAATCGAGTCTTGGAGAAAAGCATAACACCATCTTGCCATCCTGGGAGCTGCTTAGGGATAGACAAGAGAGAACAGTCTGGGGTGTGTCTGGAGGGCTGATTCCCCTGAAAGTCAGGCCTCTATTGAATTTGTGATGAGCAAGGGGCTTATATACATGAGGAAACAAAAATAATGATTTCTGTATCTGGTTAGCTTAAAGGTTTCCAGGGAAAAAAGAAGTCTGACAGAAAAGTTGAAGGAGTAAATTTTAGACTAGAGTAGGAAAAAAAAGCTTTCACCAAAATGTCAGGGGAGAAGGGAGTGCTGGGAAGAGAGGCATTACTAAGTGAGCTGGGGATAAAGTTGGCGGCAGTGCGTGGAGGGGAAGCTGCTCGGCCGCTTTTTTAAAAATGTTCATTTCTTTCTCTTTTTATTCAGCTCATTGATAGGTGTCCATTATAGGACAGCTAATATTTTGCAGGCAAATAGGATAAATAGCAAACATGAAAGGCGTCCCACTCCGATGAACGAGGCCGGGTCTGCAGCTGGAGGAAGCCCGGGAGACGGTGCCGGGTGTTGGGAGCGAGAGCCTCGGAGAAAGCAAATGTCCCAGTGAGAAAAGCCACCCGCTTCCAAACCAGCAAGTGATGTGTTTGGACGTGAGGAAGGAAGGGTGGGGTGGAGGGTGGATGGGCCCAGACACTATCGAGATAGAGGGACGAGAGAGAAACACCCCAGGCTTGCCCGAAAGCTAAAACCCTCACCAGATCTTTGTCTTAAGGAGGTCCTTTGCAAGGACTCTGACTGGAGTTTTCTTTTACTGGTCCAGAGGAGAGAAAAATGCCAGGACTCAACAACTGATGTTCCTCATATGCAGCGAATCCTTCCAGTGGCCATGTGCGGGGGGTGAAGTAGGCAGCCCCGACATGGTCTGCGGCGTGTAGCACAGTGGTTGCCCCCACACTGATTCTGGCTCTGGCTGCGTCCTTGTATTTGAGCACCTCCCTGTAAGCCCACCATGGGACTAAGGTATTGTTGGGCCAAAGCACTTGTTGAAAGGCAAGTGTCCCCTGGTAGGGTAACTCATTAGCACTGCAGGTCCTTTAGCACAGATGTGTTTCTTAAATTAAAGGACTAGAAAGGCCTGGAAGTTGGGCAGAGCTGGCCTGATATGGACAAGGGGAAGTAGCAGGAAAGGAGGAGGACAAGGGGAGGAGGGTTTTGACCGGCATTGGGCCCTTGAGATGGGAGGGTTTGCGGGAGGATGGGATCAGAGTTATAAATGGGAAGGTGTGGGTGACCTAAAGAGTTACTATTTCTCCCTCACAAGTTCGACCAGGGTCAGACCTGTGCTTACCTAAGGGCTCTTGTTCTTCCTCAAGCCCACCTGTGAATTCACCTTTGAGTAAACACCTCACTTTCTTTTAATTATTGAAACAATAAAATAATAGCACAATCATTAAGCACTGGTTCTTGGGAGGGAAAGGATAATCAAACTTCTCTGAGAATCTGATAAAAGCTGTGCTCTCACTTCCCAAAAAAATAAACATGTGCACAGCCACACAAAATATTATATGCATTTTCACTTGTTTTATGGACTCTGTGGGAACCCATCTCTGGATCCCATAGGAGGCCATTGTCATTTGGTTAAAATCTTCTGATTTATTCTTTAATATCCCTAACACAGAGATTTCATTTTTGTGCATTTCTTCTAAGCCTTCTTCCATATGCACGCATAATTGTTATAGTGCAATCATAATCTACATACAATTTATGTGTTCTACTTTATAAAATCTAACATTATCTTGTAAACATTTTTCTTTGTTGCTATATAGTCTTCATAATTATAAATTTGAATGAATATATAAAATTATATTGAATTGTTGCAGTATAATTTTCTTAACTATTCCTCAATGATTAGGTGTTTAAATAGCTTCTAATTTTGTAGTATAGGTAATGCTGCATTGAATACCTTTATGCATTTATCTTGCTTCTGTTGAATGTTTCCTTGAGATAAATTCTCATGAGTGGTTTTACTGAATCAAAGGGCAAGAATATGTTTAGGGCTCCTAAAACATGATGTCATATTGCTTTCCAAAGAGGTTATCATTTTTGCTACTGCCAATAATACAGAAGTGTCCAAATTTCACCACATCTTTAGCTAAAATAGGTATTATTATTGAAAAAAAATTTTTTTCTAATTTAACAGTTGTCAAAACATCAAGGGTTGATATTGGGTTGCCAAGGAGTGAAGTGGAGAATGAGAAGAGTTTTGGGAGAGTGCGGAAGTCTGAGTCTATAATGGGAATGGATAAACCTTCTCTACTTTTAAGTAGTAGGTGGAGCCAGGTGGTATATGGGAGTTATGGAGCAGCACCCATTGACTTAGTAAACAGTGCGTTCCCATTGTCTGTCCAATCCCTTCTCAAGTTTTCACTTTAAATTCCACCAGTCAAAATGGAAACTGGGAGCTAGGGTTGGATCAGGACCAGCAGGGTTACTGTGGGTCACTTTATGAGGCTACTTGGATGTAGTACATGTTGGTGGTCTGTCCTCATGAGCATGCCATTCTCTCAAAGTGCCTTGCGCTCTACAGCAGCACTAGCCAATAGGAACATAATGCAAGCCACACATATATCATTTTCAGTTTTCCAATAGCCAGGAAAAAAAGTAAAAAGAAACAAGTGAATTTCCTGACTTCAAAATATATTACAAAGCCACAGTTATTAAAATAATATGGTACTGACATAAAGACAGACATATATTCCAACAGAATAGAACAGAAAGCTCAGAGATAGATCTACACATATACAATCAACTGATCTTTGACAAGGGTGCCAAGAATACACAATGGTGAAAGGACAGTGTCTTAAACAAATGTTGGGAAAACCAGATTACGAAAGAATGAAATCAAACCCTTATCTTACACCATAAATAAAAATCAACTCAAAATTGATTAAAGCCTCAAATGTAAGACCTGAAACCATAAAACTCCTAGAAGGAAGAAAAGCTTTAGTACATTGGGCTTAATAATAATTTGGATATGACATCAAAGCATAAACAACAAAAGCAAAATAACACAGTGTGACTACATCAAACTAAAAAGGTGTATGCAACAAAGGGAACAATCAACAGAGTGAAAAGGCAACCTACAGAACTGGAAAAAATATTTGCAAACCATATATTGATAAGTGTTTAATATCCAAAATAAATAAGGAACTCCTACAACTCAATAGCAAAAAACAAATAATCTGATTTAAAAATGGGCAAAGGCCTTGAATAGACATTCCTCCAAAGAAGACATACAAATGACCAACAAGTATATGAAAAGATGCTCAACATCACTGGGGAAATGCAAATCAAAGCCATAATGAGATATCACTTCACACCCTTTAGTATGGCTATTATCAAAACAAAACAACAAAAGATAACAAGTGTTGGCAAGGATATGAAGAAATTAGAACCCTTGTACACTGTTGGTGGGAATGTAGAATGGTACAGCCAATATGGAAAACAGTACAGAGGTTCCTTTAAAAATTAAAAATAGAGCTACCATATGTTCCAGCAATCCCACTTCAGGGTATATACCCAAAAGAATTGAAATTAGAATCTTAAAGAGATATCTGCACTCTTATGCCCATTGAAGCATTATCAACAATAGCCAAGATATGGAAACAACTCAAATGTTCATCAACAGATGAGTGGATTTTTAAAAATATGGCATATACATACAATGGAATATTATTGAGTATTAAAGAAGAAGGAAATCCTGCCATTTGTGACAACATGGATGGATCTGGAGGACATAATGCTAAGTTAAATAAGCCAGTCACAGAAGGACAAATACTACATGATTCCACTTACATGAAGTATCTAAAATAGTCAAACTCATAGAAGCAGAGAATAGAACAGTGGTTACCAGGAGCAGGTGTGGGGGGGAGGGTGGGGTTCAAGATTGGGAGTTGTTCAGTTGGTGTAAAGTTTCAGTTATGAAAAATAAGTTCTAGAGATCTTCTGTACAGCATAATGCCCATAGGGCAATATGGTATTATGCCCTTAAAAATTTGTTAAGAGGGAAAATCTCGTGTTAAGCATTCTTACCACAAAAAAAAGTGTGTGTGGGGACACAGGGAAACTTTTAAAAGTGATGGAAATGTCTATTACCTTGATTGTGGTGATGGTTTCATGGGTATATGCATATGTCCAAAGTAATCAAATTACATGCATTAAATTTGTGTTGTTATTATATATCAATTATACCTCAATAAAACTGCTTAAAAACAACTAAAATTATCTTTACTACTGTTTATTATTTAACCCATCATATCTAAAAAATGATCATTTCAACATATAACCAATATAAAAATTATTAGATATTTTACATTCCTTTTTTCATATTAAACCTTTGGAATCCAGTGCATATTTTATGTGTACAGCACATCCCAGTTCCAACTGGCAATATTTCAAGTGCTTGATAGCCACAGGTGGTCGTGGTCACTGTACCAGGCAGTGCAGCTTTGTGGCCTCAGCCCACCAAGAGGTGCATGGGATGCTTTGCATTGTAGAACTGTCTTTCTTTTTGTGCTTTGAGCTACTGGGAATCAGAACCATGCTCTTTATCAGGAGAGAGTATTTGATTAACAGTATAAAATATCCTGGGTCAGATGTAGGGGAGACACTGGGAGTCACTGGCCACGTTCTGGGATGCATCAAAAGATATGGACTCTCAGCCCCACCTCAGCCACAGCAAATCAGTAGCTTTGGGGCAACTAGGAAAACTGTATCTCTGAAACAGATTTTTAAGTATAGGTTTTAATATGATAACAAATGGTGCCTGTTATTAATAGGAGGACATTTAATCCCAGAGAGAATAAGTGACTCACTTATGTTCTCATAGGCAGGGGTCAGCCAACCCTAGAACCTCGATCTGACCCACCTGCTCCCTTTCCACACAACCACACTTACTGCCGACTGTTCTTGCGGCACAATTCTTGCCAACAAAATACCAGTTGGTGTGGGACAGGTAGGAGGCTTTAAGACCAGTCAAGATAACTTTCTGAGAAGGTAAAATATTTTTACCCAACTTACCCAAATTAGAGGAGGAAGAGTGTATTTCTTCCTCCAATCTGGCCATGTCTCAGGCTGGAAGACTTTCTTGTCCAAACAGTTAGAAAATAACCATGTAATAAAATTAGTAGCCCAAAGTTACACTCATGGCCCATCTTTCACAGAATTTATGGCCCTGCTCCCTTTCCGGGCTACCTCTGTAGAAAATGCAGGCATACACATAGAGAGGGAGGTAGAAGTAGAGAGTAGAACAGTGGTTACCAGGAGCTGGGGCAGGGGGCAGAGGGGGAGATCGGAGTTGTTCAATTGGTATAAAGTTTCAGTTATGAAAGATAAGTTCTAGAGACTTCTGTACAGCATAATGCCCGTAAGGCAATACTGTATTATGTCCTTAAAAATTTGTTAAGAGTGTAGATTTCATGTTAGGCACTCCTACCACAAAAAAAAAAATGTGTGTGTGGTGGGGGGGACACAGGGAAACTTTAAAAAGTGATGGGTATGTCTATGCCTTAGAGAAGTCTCAGTAACAGAGAAAAGCTAGCCAAACTGCCTGCTTTGGCCATGGCCATGTGTTAAAATGCTCTTCAGACCCAAGTGTGATCATGAAACAAGTACAGCAAGAACAGCGGGTCTGTAAACATCCTGATGACAATGGGGAACAAACAGCTGGGCTGAGACCAAATCAGTTCAGGCAAATGTGCTCATGCTTTTGATCCAAGTGCAAGATGAGCGGATGCACGGGAGGTGGCAGCTGCGGCACAGCTGGACTCGGGAGGCATGTGATAGCGTGACTTGCAAATCATGCTTGAAAAATTCATTCTACTGAGCTTGGACGTGAGCACAGTCACATGGGCCCCAATCAGCTCACACACTGCAGCCAAGAGGGAGGCAGAAATGCAACGGGCTAAGAAGAGGCATCAGGCCTACTTCTGGTTGGATATGGCTGTCTTTCAGGGAAGGAATGCACAGGAAATGCACTATATTTGGAAATGGCTCTAAATTTGGAATGATGGGCTGGCTGGAGAAGAGAGAAAGCTTTACTGAGAGATGCTTAAATGTATTCTATAAGCATGGAAGGCATTTGTTGAGGTCTCTATCACAGTGTTTCATATGAAAGATTATTCTGACCTTTTCTGTTGGTCTAGCACTTTGGTTTGCAAAGAGCTTTATGTTCACCTTCACTTCACAAATGAGTAAATTAAGCTCAGAGAAATTAAGTAAACATTGGATATGTGTGTGTGTGCCCGCACGTAGACCCACTATTAAAATTATATATACACTAATACTATATTAATAGTGTGTATATATACTATGATACAATACTATGTGCACATATGTGTATATATAGTATTATAATCATTCACTCAACAAATATTTGTTGAGTATAGTACTAGGCACTGTGCACGCACTGCATCAGCAAGGGTAAGGATATTGCCCCAGCTCTCATGGAACTGAAAGTCTAGTTAGGAAGAGAACATTTTATAAACAATCACAACATAAATATATAAGTAAAGTCTGGAGTAAGTGCTGTGAAAGAAAAGTATGAGGGGTCATGAAAGTGTATAAGAAGAGGGTCTGGACTCGCCTGGGGTGTCAGATGCTCCCCTGAGGAAGGAGCCTGTGAGCTGAGTGACGCAGATGAGCAGGTGTGTACTGCAGTCTGGGCACTGTGTCTGCTGAGAATCTGGAAATTAAAAACGCCGGTCTTGGGGGATTTCACCAGGTACGAACAAGCAAGGAGGTCCTCCAAAAAGTACAAATTTCACCAAGTTAAATCATAACTCTCAGCCCAAATCAAAAGGTAAGGACTTTGTGGAAGCCGAGGTCAATGTCCAATCGACTTAATAAACACTGAGAACGTGAGGTACGTGGAAGCTGGAATGTGAGCGCAGGTTAGCCTCCTGCCCTTCAGGGTTGCAGAAAGATGGCAGCAAGATGCACAGACTCAGCGCGGCTCTCAGGGCAATCCTCGTTTTGATGTCTTCTGTCATCTCTCTTCTCCTTCCCCTCCTCTCGTCTCTGTCCATGCTCTTTCCTCTACCCTTTTGTTTTTCACTTATGTGGATTAGTATCCGCTATTCTATTAATCTTGAATATAAATACCTGTTTTTTCATATTAAAGGCTTATCCATGGTCCTCTAGGTTTCAAAATTTAGAAATGTATATATGACATGGCAAAACCTTTACTAGATCACAAAGACAGGCTTTTATTTATATTTATACACACACACACACACACACTCTAAACACAAAGAGTTAGGCTAGCATCAAAAAGTTTTCTAGTGTTCAGCACTTCAGGTCATAAAAATTCTAGTAAGCTCAGCCTGCCTCTCTGTGCCTCTATACATTTACATCAATCAGCCTTAAGGGTCTTTTTTCTAAAGCAAACAATAAAATCAACACAGTATTACAAGCTATTTTCTCAAAAGCAAAAAGTGTGAATTCTTGCTGTAGTAGTTCTTAAGTAGAGACTCCATGCCCCGGGTTGCTCAGATTCAGCCATTTCCAGGACGGAAGGGCTTCAACAATCTGGCAGAGGCAGGAAAAAAAAAGCCAGTGAAACTCAAGTGAAGTTTCAACACAGCGGTTGCCTTGGAACCCATTTGGAGGTTAACTTGCTCTTGTTTCTCCAGCATTTCCTTGCTCAAGGAAATTTGTACTCCAATTCCAGCCGGCGTTCCAACTCCAATAAAACAGCGATAAGATGCCCTGGAGGGTTGTAGCCAAGCCTGTGGGTGCAAACAGGGTCAAATCACATCATGGGAACGAGATGGGATTTTACATAGTTTGAGTGTTGACTATTTTCCTCTTGCCAACAGTGGGGCGTTTGTTCTCATTGTTAAATAATTAAATAGGCAGTTTGTATTTATTTAACATACAGACTGTAGCCAATTCCTGCTGACAGCTACCAAAATAACCCCACATTTCCTAGTTCTGAATGGCTCAGAAGACTTTTCCCTGACTGCGGGGGCATCACCGCAGAGCAAAACTCTCCTCCCAGTCTCCGAACACCTTTTTCATCACTTCAAACAATAAATCAATTCACAGCATGTGATCCAAAAACAACAGCCCAGTGTTGTTGGATGAGGTTCGTTCCTTTCTCTGAGGCACTTCCCACTATCCGCGCTGAACTGTCTTGAAACTATACTTGGCTGTGGGTGGGAGAAAAAAAAAATCTACAAGTTTTTCTCACTTGCACTTGTCCATTTAAAGAAAGTGAATTTTGACTTAATAACTTAAAGGGGGAAAAGGGGATGGTAACTTGGAGCAGAAAGTAGAAAGTTGGGGAGAATTATGCCAATCAGGAAGTCAGGGGAGAAAAACAGTTAAATACCGGGGTGGGTAGTCTGTGGATCTTTGGAACAATCCAAGATAAAGTAAAAGCTCTAGCTTTGCCGAAGCAGCCAACAGGGAGGAGGAAAGAAATGGAGTAGCCGGAGACAGCATCCTCTTCATGGGTGGAGGGTGCTGCTAAGAGAGATACTGGAACTATCTGCATATTATCAATGCT
This sequence comes from Daubentonia madagascariensis, assembly GCA_023783475.1. Classification (NCBI taxonomy): domain Eukaryota; kingdom Metazoa; phylum Chordata; class Mammalia; order Primates; family Daubentoniidae; genus Daubentonia; species Daubentonia madagascariensis. The sequence continues at coordinate 12,264,187 of JAKFHU010000428.1, forward strand.
TTCACCCCATCACATGTACATAAAATGTTATCAGAAGAGATACAGACCAGACCCCTCTTGAAGTTTCCTGAGCGCATAGTGTTTGTGTGCTGAAGACGTACCCCTAGGACCCCACTTAAGTGGGAGAAGGAGGCTATTTGCCCTGCCCTATTTGGCCACCCAACAGCCAGCAGTGATGATGTGTAGGTACCACTACACCACATCGTCTTCCTGCTGATGCTCCCACTAGAGTGGCCTCCACAGGACCCCCATGGGGGAAGACGCGACCAAAGGTAGCAGGAGGAAAGACCCCACGGCAAGAAGGAAGAGGCCTTCATTCTTTTCCTTAGCCTCTCGCCCACCTCCCTACTGTGCAACTTGCCTTTTGAGTGGTTGGTTCTACAGATGGCAAATCCCATGAAGGCCCTTTGCTGGCAGTACTAAAACTAAGCATCAGCGAGTGAAAATGGCTCCACTTTGTCCTGTTCAACTTTAGCAGCACCACAGAGATAAGAACTAAGGTAAATATGACCATTTGCACAAGTAAGAAGGAGGCAGCCTTTTAGGGTGGCACAGCAATTCCTCTGGAGTGTATGTCTGAAGCAGAAGGTCTCTCTCCCTATGACCTGTGGATTTGAAACAGTCTGAATTCAGTTTCTCCTTCTGTGGAATGGATCAGCCCCATGTGTCCTCGTCACAGCATTGCTCTGAGGATTGAAAAGGATAATGGAAATCTAAGTGCCCTGTGTTGTTATTCGTCGTTAGTCATGTTCTTAAATCAACCTTGAGGCACAGTAGGGTTCATTTCTGTCTCTTCTGGAGATAGGAAACTATGGATCCACCTTTAGAAGTAGATATTTCTTAAGCTGTCACTCTATCCCTCATTTTCTCACTTGTGAAACGAGGGAGTGGTTTTTTGTGGTCTCTAAGGTTTCTTCCAACCTTCCCCCCACCCCCCAGAAAAGGCAGACAGTCCATTCAAGAATGTCAATCATGAAGTCTTGACCTACTCTGGAATGAGAGGCAACATCTAAGTAAACCTTCGCTTAATCTCTATTAGCTCAGCCACAGAAGCATATATTCTGGGCTTGGATGTCTCAGAAGCTGGGGCAGAGGCCTCAGTGTGTTTCTAAAGCGTAATAAAATGGATGTGAATAAAAAAGGGTGTATCACACCTGCTCATTATCTGGGGCCATATTCCTAGCAGGCTAGTTCCACTATCCACAGCCAAGTAACATTTCTGATCACAGTCCAAGTCTCCATCCAGAAACCTGTTCCTGGCATATCACTTACGCCACTGTAATCAATTCCCTGGACCATGACTCAAGTGACTACTGCCAGAGGCAATGGAGCTGCTGATTGTTGACTTTTTGAAGGGTCCCTCACATCTCTCTGCATCTTATATCTTCTCTTCTCCCTTTCTTGACCCACTACTGGGGCCCTCTATGTTCCTCTGCATCATCCCTTTTCTCTCCGTCTCTCTCTCCTCCCTCCCTTTTTTCCTTTCTCGGCACCTCAGCTGGTGGCAGACACTGTTTTTCATATTTACGAGCTTCCATCAGGATCAACACAGCCAGCTTCACCCAGATTTTCCATTTTCCTTCCCTGTCCCACTCTAATTTCTTTCCAAGTAGGACTTGAGGACTGTGTCCAAACTGGGACTGAACACAATAAACAAGGAACCCAGTGATCCAAGCCCTGGCCCCACAGTACACTACACCCCAGCACAACATTCAGCAGATCACAGAACCAAATATCAAGCTCTTATCAAGAAGGAATATTTTTATTCCCTATGGAGACTCAATTGGATCTCTTGATATCCATAATGCAGAACTGAAAACTGGATAATGGGGCAAAGAAAGAAAAGATCACAGGTTAGAGGTTATGGAAAGGAAGGTAGGGAGAAAGAGCCAGTTAATCTCAATAGTAGGTGAGAGACAAAAAGCTAAATGGGATGGAGAATCATTTTGTGGGGAGGTGTTTGTGAATGGGAACTGTGGAGCAATGTAGGGGTACAGGAGAGCTGGGGAGAGAAAAAAAGGAGCTAGAAAAACTGTTCCTGGGTTATAAGTTAGAACCCCATCACTTTTTTAAAGACATACAAATTAGGGGCTAAATTCCTTCTTGATTACTTTTGACTATTGATCTATAAGTCTTTGAATATAAGTCTCTCCAGAAACTGAGCCCCATAGTCAAGGAGGCATACAGGTTACACACTGGTGTTTAGGTAGTATAGAAACTTCCTGGTTGTGTTTGGATTAAGCTCAGACCACTGAGATTTAGGAGGTGATAATCTCAGGAATTTCCCCTACATTATTCTCTCATCAGACAAGTTTTTCAAAGGACATCCATTTCAGCAGAATTGGAGAGAGACAAATGGCAGCCCTGTGCATTTGATATTTGGTACATCCTTCCTCCACTGAGAAGCTAATACTCTAGTTCTGGGCTTACCTGAAACCATTAGGAGATGTAAAACTCCCTAATAGTGTGCTATGCTGAAAGTAAGTGGATTTTAGAGCTAGAAGGAGAATTGTCTTTCTCCGTAGTTCAAATGGCATTCAGAAATCCAATTACTGTTGGTTTTTTAAAGCAGAGTCTATAATTGTGTTCAATACTACCAACTGTTTGGTTTAATAATAAAACAAGCTATTCTTAAGATGGCCCATAGTCATTAGGGAAAGTCTAGCTCTGTAGGATAAAATTTCTTTTTGCAATAATTTATTTTATGTTTACATCATGTCTTTTATCCAAGCATTTCAAAGCATTTTAAAATAGTTTGGGGTGATAGAAAATGTAATATTTAATAAATTAAGCTACATATGTCAATACTTTGCCTGGAGACAGAAATTAATTATTCCATGGAAGTGATGTTGGTATCTAATTGTATTCCATTTATGCAGTAAAAGTATCATTATTAACAATTATGACAGCTATCATTTATTGAAAACAGAATGCTTATTCTGTTGAGCATTGTGTTAAGTGCTTTACATGTATTATCTTATTTAATCTTCATATGAATCTAATTCTAAATCTAATCCCATTCTGCTATGATTCTATGAGAAAAGCACTCCTTTGATCCTTCTTTCACAGATGATATGAATTAGGTTCAGAGAGGTTAAGTAACTTGTCCATTGTCACGTGGCTAGTAAAAGTGGTGGAGTATCTCTTACTGCGTAAGGACCAATTAGTAAGAGTTCTGGTGATCAGTTTCCTTTTCAAATGTCATTTGCATGGCATATCATGCAGCCTCCTAGATCATGAAGAGATGGTCTTCTTAAGTCTGGAACTGTGTGGCTGGAATCTTTGCCAATTCTTGAATGTGCCAAGGGCTCCATTGTCCCTCAACACCTAGTAAGTAAATCACCCTCAAGGGTGATTTTAAAAACATCCCAAATGACAACCCTTCTCAACTGTCAACCAGTTCTCTAGAATTACAACTATGGCACACACTGTAGCCAAAAATTCCAGGATTTGAAGCCATAAAGCTGTTATCTTTCCCCTGGATTGTTGCAATATCCTCCTGATTGGTCTCCTTGCTTCTAGTTTTGTCTCCTACAACCTAATATTGATTGAGCATTTAGAATGATTATCTTAAAAAGTAAAACCAAGTCAAGTTCCCTGTTTAAAATCCCCCAATGTTTCTCATCACATTTAGAATAAAACCCATGGCTAAATGCTCTAAATGATCTAGCCTCACTTACCAATAATTTGATCTCATCTTATATCACTCTTTTCTTGGCCCACCCCATTCCAACCTGACTCACTCAGCCGTTTTCAACTCTTCAAACACACCACCAGTTCTTCTTGCCTTCATGCGTACTGTCATCCCCTCCTGCTGAAACCTCTTGCTCCACTCCTCCCCATTCCTTCCCACTATTTCTCAGGTCTCAAATGTTATAAATGATCTTCAGTCTTACACACACACATACACAGCATCTAAATTACATCCTTGCTACATCTTCTCCTAGCACCCTGTGTTTTTCCTTCATAGCTCTTACCAATATTTATGGTTTTCTATTTTTTGATTACTTCTTTGTCTAATGAGTGTCTCTCCAATTGGACTGTAAGATCCATGAGGGAAACTTCCATATCTCTTTGTTCACCATCATATTCCCTGTGCCTGAGACATTACCTGACTACATTAGAAGCTATGAACTATGACGAACTATGTGATATGAAATATAATGAACTATAATGAACTATGTGATAAGTTGAGTGACTCTAAGTTGATTCCTTATTGCCTTCTAATTGCTATGCAATCTTTGGAAATGTATATTCTACTTCTTCTCTAAGTCTCAGTCTTTTCATCTGTTAAATGGGGCTCATAATACCTATATCACAGGATCTATATCGAGAAGATATATGATAATGTATATAAAATGCTTCATAAACTGTTAAACCCTATATCATAAAATTTCAAACTTTAGAATCAGTATTACCCCACTGAAGCAAAGGGCATTTCCTCCAGTCTACTAGGCTAAACTTGCAGAAGGAGCAGACTTTGGACAGCATGTGGGCAATTTTCACAAGGCTTTAAACTGGGCTCCGGGCCCAGGACACTCAGAGGCTCAGCAAGAAGTAAAACAGGCCCAGCTCATCCCCCGAGGAGAGCACTGGTCCCTTGCTTATTAATGCTTCATAAACCCAGCCATCTCCTATTTGGCATTCTGTCCTCTTTCCTGACTGACTTCTCCCACAAAGCACCAAGCCAAAGAGAAAACCCACAATGGCATGTACATCAACAGATCATACACCCTTGGAGGATCACAGTGGCTTGGTATTATTTTAAAGGACAAAAAAGAGGAAAAGCTCTGAAGGTATCTAACACACACAGCTGCTGTCAGTACTCCAAGCAGACATCACTGTCTTGACTGCTGTGGATGGTTGGAAGGAGGAGCTGTGTCTGATCCAGCCTAGAACCTTTCCCAGGGATTTTGGTGAAAGCCCTCTTTTCTTCTTGTTGATCTGGATTTGAAAAAGCACTACCATCCATAACTATGTCAGGGAAAAGTTCAGGATGGATACAGGCTACCTAACAGGGAAAGAGCCAGGGCGGGTACAGGTTCCCCATAGAGACAAAGGTCTAATGTGTATGTTTTCCTTTGACTTCCTTCTCCTCACCAGTGGGCAGACTGGTGGGAAGACTGGTGCCCTGGGTATCAGCATTCTTTGAAACCACTGGAAGTTCTGCAATCCTCTCCAGAACTTTGAGGTAAACAGAACACCTCAAAGCAGGCTAAATCAAAATAGCCCCATGTTTTTCCAAGGGTTGATCTCTGAAACAAATGAGAAAATCCACGTTACAAATTGTATTCCAAAAACAACAGTCATTTGGGATTCTTACCTGGTATTGAGGAGTAGATGGTATTTTTCCAAGCCTGCAGAAGAGCCCCAGGGTTTGCCAGACGCTGGGAATCTACCCTCTCTCCTTCACCAATGTGGAATCCCAACCCCATGACCACTTCCTGACCTCTTGCTTGGGCCACTGCAACAGCCTCCTCACTAGACTCCCTGTTTCCTGTCTAGCCCCTGCTCCACATCACCCCCAATCCATCCACACTTCACCCAGAGTGACCTTTCTGAAACAAATCTAATCATGTAACTCCTGTCTTAAAGCACTTCTACCATTGTCCATGGTTCTTGGGGTAAAGTCCACACGGTAACGCAGCCCCTGAGGCCTGTCTCCCTCACCAGCATCATCTCTTATAATTCTTCCCTCCTCTCACCGCCCACTACTCCCCGCCTCTTATTCTCCAGCCATGCTGTTCTTCCAGCTGTTCCCGAACAGGCTGTGCCCTCTTGGGACTTTGGGTCTTCTCGTATCCGTGAATTAGAAAGTTCACTTCTTGGTATTCTTCATTCAAAATATTTTCCTTGAGCTCCTACACTGTACCTAACATTGCACTTGATAATGAATAAGGCAAAATTCTTCCCTTGAGGAGCTCACAGTCCAGTAAGACAGACAGACAGTAAACAAATAATTAGAGTTCAAATGTTGTACAAGACAAAATGGACAAATGGGATAGAAGCCCAGAAAAAGGGGCCACTAAGTTGGCCAGGGAGGAGTCAAGGAAAGCTCCACAAGAAAAGAAGATGAGTACCCATAATAATAATAGCTTGCATTTGTTGAACATTTACTTAGCTCTGTGCTAAGTGCTTTATGAACATTGTCTTATCAAATTCTCAAGATAACTCTATGAGATGGATGCTATCAAGAGACAGGAGAACATAATGGTTGAGCACATGAGCTAGACCTCAGTTCAAACCTTGTCTCTACTACTTAGAAAGTTTTTGGCCTTAGGTAAGTTATTTAACTCCCAAGGCATTTCTGTTATCTTCAAAATGGAGATAATAATTTTCTAAAAAATCAATTTTCTTACATTTTTTAAAGGAGAAAAATGTATGTAAATACCTAGCACAGTACCTGGCACTTAGCAAGCGTTCATTAAAAGTTGGCTACTACTAACATCTTAGTCTACAGAGAGGTTAAGTAACTTTCCCAAGGTCACTGAGCTGGTAAATGCAGGAGGCTGAATTCAAACCCAGAACAGTCAGACTCTAGAGCTCAGCTTCTAAACCAGGATGTTTCTTCTGAGTCTGAATGATGAATAGAACTTTATGATGAGGATTTGAAAGTACTTCTCAACGTAGGAGTCATAAAGAAAAGAAGAGAAGGTAATGTTGACACAGCACCAGCCTGAGAACAGACTTGGAACTGAAATCTGAAAAACATGTCACTTGCCCAGAGAAGAAAGTGCTGAGGCTGACACTGCTCAGGTTGGTGGGCCACACCTGGTGAGAAAGCAGCAGCAATTTACACTGTGCCCAAGGCTGGCCGGGGGCAGCTGGAGCAGCCTTTAGGATTGTAGAACCAACTCTCTCTCCCTGCCACCTCCCTCTCACTCCAGTTGCTGCTGCTGGGGTCTGCCTTGACTGCTAAACATCTCCCTCCCTAAACACCAGGGTGAGCCTCTCCCTGCTACTCTCGCTAGCTCCAATAGGAGCTTCAGGGATGCATCAGAAAGACAGCAGAGCTGGGGATCCGTTCAGCAAACTTCAATTGCTCCAAAGGAGTAGTTATGGTGTAGCTATGTAAAAGACCCTAACTATCTGTTAACCTAATAAAACAAGTTTCAAAGGGCCTACAAAGGTCTATTTACCAAATCTGTAATTTGTAATTACAAATCATCCTTTGGGCAATTGACAGATGTTTTGAACCATTGCTTAAAACTTTATGTGCTTCTACAAAAGATGGTTTTCCTGAGTCCTTTTATGTTTGTTTCTAAACTGAATCATACATTAAAAATTTGATCATGGGAATAAGGTACCCACTGTTATGGAACTCACATCAGGATGAAATATCTGAACTCTGATGAGTTTACTGATACAGATTATGAGGTTGAGAATGGTCCCTGAATTGTACTAAAGGCAGTGGACTTGGGCCTTGAAAACTTGAAATGGGTTTGGGCCTTGACATTGAGACAGGATTAATGAAATACTGTCTTAATTCAAAAACTGCCAGCTTTCAGTGTGTGTTATCCATGAAACCAGATTATGCAGAAACTAGGCAAATAGATTCTGGCTTTTGAGATGAATGGGACCCCTGTGAGGTGGTTCATCCACAGATTCATTCATTCAGCCAACAAATATTTGAACTGCACTTCAACTCTACGCCAGACGCTTGCTAAGCAAGGAGGATCAGATTGACAAGGTCCTGCTCCCGTGGAGCTTATATTTGGAAGTTGCAGTGAGATAGGATAGATATAAGCAAACATATAATTTCAGAGATTGGTGATTGCTATTGAGTAACTAGAAAGAGGTAACGGGATAGTGACTGTCTAGTAGGGGGCTGGAGAGGGGCTCATTTAGATAGGTGGTCAGAGAAGCCTCTCTGAGAATATGGTTTTTGGGCAGAAGAATCTAATATCATAAAGATCAGCAGTGAGCTTGCCATGTTTGAGAAACAAACAGAAGGCCAGCATGGCCTGAGCACAGTGAGCAAACAGGTACAAGAGGGTATCAGAGAGGGAGGCAGGGATGAGCTCACCTAGGGACTTGTAGAGATGGCAAGGAGTTTGGATTTCATTTTAAATGAAGTGGGAAACTATAGGAGTGTTTCAAATAGAGAAGTGACATGAAAATATATATTATGAAAAGGACATTTTGGCTTCTGAGTGGATGATGGTGGTAGGAGAACAAGAGTACACATAGGGACAGCTGGAAGGCTCTTGCAGCAATGCGGCTGAGAAGAGATGTAGGCTGAGATTCAGTGATGACAGTGGAAATGGTGAAAAGTGGTTGTGTTTGGATCTACGTTGGCCTCAGAGCAAACAAGACTTACTTTATGTGGAAAATGAGGGAAAGGGGCAAATGGAAGATGACTTCTGAGATTCTGGCCGGAGCAACTGGGTGGAGCATGGAGGCACTCCCTGAAATGGGGGAAGGTAGATGAGGAGCTTCAGAGGCTGGAGCTGCAGGAATCAATTTCTGCTTTGAAAATGAGTTGAATGTGCCTGCTGGTATCTAAATTAATATGTCAAATTGTCATTGAATGACTTAGAGCTCAGGAGAGAAGTCAGGGCTGGAGTTTTAGCGTGTTGAAAATTACCCCCATTGTAAGAAAACTGAGGTTTAAGAAGGTTAAGGGATTTACCTAGGGTCATGCAGTTCATAAGTGTAACCTCTGAAGGCCCCTGTGAGGTGGTCTCATCCTGCCTCCTCCTGCCTGGGCAGCCTCATTCAGGCCCCCTGGCCCGTGTCATTTCACCTCCAGCCATACCGACTTCCACTCCACCTCTCCAAGACGCAGAGCTCCTTCCTGCCCCAGAGCCTCATGCACACTTGACCTTCTCCCTAGACATTCTTCCAGATTTCCATCCACTTGACATCTAGCACCATGTCACTTCTCAGGAAAGCTTTTCCTGAACCCCTGAGATAGATCATATATCTCTAAAACATGTATTCATGATTCCTTTTATGTGTTACATTCATAATCAAATTTGAATGTGTGTGACTGATTAATTTCTGCTCAACCACTAGGAAATAAGCTTCAGGTATTGTATACCCAGTACCTGGGTAATCAGGAAGTGTATGTTGAAAGCAGTTATTAATAAATAGTGATAATCAATGAATATAGAGTTGTCCCTCCTTATTCTTGGGGGATATGTTCCAAGACCCCCAGTGGATGCCTGAAACCATGGATAGTACCAAACCTTCTATATACTATGTTTTTTTCCTATACATTCCTATGATAAGTTTAATTTATAAATTAGACCCAGTAAGAGATTAACAACAATAAGTAATAAAACAGAATAATTATAACACTATAGTGTAATAAAAGTCATGTGAATGTGATGTCTCTCACTCTCTCTCTCTCTCTCTCAAAATATCTGATTGTATTGTACTCACCTATTTTCAAACCACAGTTGACCACAGGTAACTAAAATCTCAGAAAGTGAAACTGCAAATAAGGGGGGACTATTGTATATTTAAAAAATGGATATATTTTTTAAAAATAAATTGATGACTAGACAGAAGGATGGTTTTATTACCTTGATCATGTTGGGGAAGTTATTTAGCTTTTCTTCATCTTCTACCAGATTTATAAAATTAAAATGAAAATGCCTTCTCTATCCTTTGGGGGATGTTAAAAGGCTAAAGTGATTTGCCAGGTTAAAAAGAAGACCTATATAAGTACAAGATATTTTTAAATCTAGAGAAAACGCCAAAGCATCATTTAGTTAATGGTCATAATCACTCCACTTTACCAAACCTTTGGTTAGGATTGCAAACAAATTCATTTCAACAGATTCCCATTTCCCCTCCCTTCTCATCCTTTCTTCAGTCACTCTCAGGAATTGGAAGTACTTTTAGAAAATATCTCAAATATATGCAGCTGAGAGGGGCCAGGAATGTCCCGAGTAATCTTCAATAACTGTAGAATTATTCTCAAAGCAGAGGTTAAAAATGCTGACTGCATTTTTGTTTGCAATATGCCTGTTGCGTCTTTCATTGGTAGCCAAGAGACTTGGGACCTAATAAAGCTTTCACAGGGAATCTGCAGGCCATGGGAAATATGGTGCCATTTGCACTTGAGCCAGATGAAAGAAGTCCAGCCACCCTGCCAGGAAGACCATGCGGAAAGGGAATGGCCCCGGGACTACCTGGGGAGTGAGAGAATAGCCCAGCGATTCCAGCATCTCAGCTGAGCCCAATCCTTATGCCATCCTCACCAAGGTACCAAAAATGTGAGTGAGCCAGTTTTGGAGATTCCAGACCATCAAACCCCCTATGTGACTATAGGCACAGCTGAGCTATATGTAAAGCAGAAAAACTGCAATTCCACCCACAGAATCATAAGAAATAATAAATTGTTTAAAGCCTCTAATTTGTGGAGTAATTTCTTATGCAGCAATAGAAATCAAAGTAAAAACTGCGACAAAGAACAGGATGCTTCCATAACAAAAGCCTAAAATGTGTGTCATGGAAATCAAATGGCAGGTAGAAGCTGGAAGGGCCTACAGAAAATTTTTAGTAAAGGCAGGACTGACACTAAGAAAATGTTTATTGGAACCCAGAGAAAAGGCAACCTGTGTTGCATAGTTGCAGAAAGTTTGCCAAAACTGTCACCTATAGTCACAGGGAAAACAGAGAGGGTATTTAATTAATCAGTGGTTGTGGCTAAGGAAATTTCCAGACAGAATATTAAAAGTATCAATTTGTTTCATCTAGTTGCCTGTAATATATAAGAAGAGAGATATTAACTAAAGAAAGAATTGTTCAATTTTCATGCAGAATTTAGAGAAATATAGAAAGCTCAAAATATGAGCTGAAAAATGTTCATAAATTGAAAGGTCTTCTTAAGCAAAGATCAAATCCAGGAAACTGCCTGTTAAAAATGGATTCAGATTAAATTCAGATCAAATATGTTGTTGGAAAACTTTTTGTTAAGACCCACGGCATGAGGTAAGGTAGCACCTCACAGATCCGCCCAGCTGGGCAGAAAAAAACATCTACTTCTATTCTTCAGGCACTAAGAAACAAAGGCAGGTGTTTGAGTATATATATATGATGAAATAAAAGAGATGCTTCCGAAAAATTCACCTGTCAGTACACCATAGGATGGATTCGAGTGGAAAACCCTGAGAAATGAGGAGACCAAATAGGAAATGCTCACCTTAATGCTGATGATTCCTTCTGAAAGACAGTTGCATTCTGTTCATAACCGTTAGAATAACAGAAGATTCAGTACCTAGTATAGTGCCTAGTACATACAAGGAGTATCGTTAATATTAGTTTTATTGTGGTGGTCTGGAATCAAACCCACAATATCTCCAAGGCATGCCTGTAAATGGAAATACATCCAACGTTCATGGATTGGAAGATTACTATTGTTAAAATGGTGTTGTATAACAGGAAATATATCTGTACCTGGTTCCCAGCACAAGGCTCCTCGAGTCCTTGACATTTCTTAAGTGATAGGAGTGTCTTTTGTTATTCATAAGGAGCCCCTTTTGGTCACACTTGAGTTTACCCTAATGACTTAGGGTAGAGCCCCTAGATAGCCTCAGAATGGGGTTGGTCACCAAAAAGGCTTTCTGTCCCATTCACTGACCTCCAGCAAGTGGGGAGGGGTTGGAGTTAAGCTCTGTACAAACTCTTGAACAAGGAGATTTGATGAGCTTCCAGGTTGGTGAACACATCAAGGTGCTAGAGAGTGTGCTGTGCCTGGAGAGGGTGTGAAAGTTTTGTGCATCCCTGCCCCCCGTACCTTGCCCTGTACTTCTCTTCTGTTTGGCTGTTCTGAGTTGTATCTTTTATAATAACCTGGTAAATATAAGTTTTTAAAAAAAGTGTTGTTAATGTAGAAGTGATCTTAAAATATTCCAGAATATTTACCAGGAAGGATATGAATGGGACTGGACCAGCTCTCACAAACCCAGCTCCAAGTCAGCTCATGGGATTAAAATGATCCTGCCCTACTCTAACTGCTTGCAGAGCAAAAGCAAATCTTCAAAATATATAAAGCAAAATCTGGCCCAACTAAAAGAGGAAACAGGAAAATTCACAACCATAGTGGGAGATTGTAACACATCTCTCTTAGTTATTGATAAAATAAGCAGACAAAAATGTTAATACAGATATAAAAATTTGAATGACACTACTAATAAAATTAGCCTAATTTATAAGTATAAAAAGATATAAATAAATATATAAATGGATATAAATTGACCTACTTTACAAATATACTACACCCAACCACTGAGAATACGTGTACTTTTCAAATGCACACGGAGCATTTATTTTAAGTGTCCAAATGCTGGACTACAAAGAAAGATTCAAAAATTTCAGAGGTTTGAAATTATACGAAGTATGTTCTCTGACCACTGTGGAATCAAGCTAGAGATCAATCACAGAAACATCCCCAAATGTTTAGAAATTAAGTAAAAGATTTAATCAGAAAAAGAAGAGCAAAGTAAAACTAAAGAAAGTAGAAGGCAGAAAATAATAAAGAGCAGAAATTAATGAAAGAAAAAGAAGTACAAAGGATTAAAAGTTGGCTCTTTGAAAAGACTAAAAAATTGTATAAACTTCTTGATAACCCAATTAAGAACAAAAAGACAATGCTCAAATGACCAATCTCAATAATTAAAAAGTGAATGTCACTCTATATCTTGCAGACATTAAAAATATAATAAAAGGATATCTTGAACAATTTTTGCCATAAAGTAAAAAATTTAGATGGACTAGACAAATACAAGATAGAACAACAAAACCTACCAAAACCCATCCTGGAATAAAAAGAAAATTGGAACAGTCATATATCTGTTAAAGTAATTGAATCTATAGTAAAATCCTTCCTGCAAAGAAAACTCAGACCCAGATGGCTTCATCAGTGAATTCTTCCAAATATTTAGGCTATTTTAGGAAGAAACAACATCAATTTTATATAAATTTTTCCTGAGAAAAGAAAAAGAGGAAACATTTCCCAATTGGTTTTATTAGACCAACAATATTTTGGCATTAAATCCTAACAAGCACATTACAATGCAGACCAGAGTCTCTCACAAACATAAATATAAAATTCCAAAATTCCAAAAAGAGTATTAGTAAATTGAATATGAGAAAGAATATACATCAAGACTATGCTGGGTTTATTCTGAGAATGCAAAGTAGATTTAACATTTGAAAATCAATAGCTGTGATTGACCACATTAACAGAACAAAGAGAAAAATCATATACTCGTCTTAATAGAAGCAGAAAAATCATTGCACAAAATTTAACACCCACACGTAATAAAAACTCTAAGCAAGCTAGAAAAAGAAGTATGCTTCCTTACCCTGGTGAAGACTATCTGAAAAAAATCCTACAGAACACTGAATCATGAGATCAAGAATGTCCTTATCATTACTTTTAATCAACATTATACTGGAGGTCCTAGCCAGTATAGTGTAATAAATGCAATAAAGTAATAAAAAGAAAAAAAAGGTACAAGGATTAGGAGTCAAGAAATAAAGCTGTTATGATTTACAGATGGCATGATTTGTGTCCATATCCAAGAAATCTACATATAAATTTGTATAAATAATAAGTTAATTTAATATGATTTCTGAATATAAGATCAACAAAAGTTCATTTGTATTTTTATATACCAGCCACAACTAGCAAATTAATTTTTTAAAATATTTACAACAGCATCAAAACAATCAAATACCTAAGGCTAACTCTAACAAAAGCTGTTTAAGATCTGTACACTGAAAAGTATAAAATGTTACTGAGAGAAATTAAAGAAATCCTAAATAAATTGAAGAATATGTCAGTTTTCATGAACCAGAAGATCAATATTATAAAGATGTCAATTCTCCTCAAATTGATTTATAGATTAAATGCCAATCAAAATCCCAGCAGGTAATTTTGTTAAAACTTAACAAGGCAAATCTAAATTTTATATGAAATACAAAGGGTCAAGAATAGCCCCTCGCCCCCAAAAATTGTGAAGAGGTTCAAATTTAGAGAACTTACATTATCAGACATCTCAACTTATTACAAAGATCTGATAATAAAGATAATGTAATGTTTGTACAAGGATATACAAAGAAACATAATTGAGAATACAGAAATAGATCTACACATATTTTATGGACAAAAAAATACTTTCTTTGTTATGTCATACTTTATTGACAATAAAAGTGGCAAAGTAGAGTAGAGGGAAAGGTATGGTCTTTTTGATAAACAGAGGCATGTCAATTGGGTATGCATATGGGAAAAAAAAATACCTGTTGCCCCTTACCTCACACTATATACAAAAATCAATTCCAGGCAGATTGTAGTTTTAATGAGAAAGGTAAAACACTAAAGCTTCTAGAAAATAAAATATGAAACTATCTTCATGTCCTTGAAAAAGGAAAATATTTCTCAAGCAGAACACAAAGAGCCATAATCATAAAGGCAACAATTAGTATGGTATGCTATATTGAAACTTTGATTCATCAAAAGATATCAAGGGAGTAAAGAAGCAAGCAACAAAGAAGGAGATGTCTGCAATCCATAAAACCAACAAAGGGCTCAAATTCCAAATATTCAAAGACCTCCTACAGGTCAATAAGAAAATCTCAGAAAACTCATCTCAGAAAACCCAATGGAACAATACACACAAACGTCCTGGGCAGGAACTTTACAAACACGAATGACCAAATGGCAAAAAGCCTAAGAAAAGGTCCTCAACCAAAGATATGCAGATTGAAACCACAATGAGATTATGTTACAAATGCTCCAGATTGGCTAAATTTTTAAAAGTCAGTAAATTACAAGTGGTAGAGAGACGTGGAGCAATAGGAACTCACACACTGCTGGTGTGATTGAAAATTAATATAGTGACTCTGCAAAAATGTTTGGCATTATCTACTAAAGTTGAACCCATGCATACTCTATGGACCCAGCAATGGCACTCCTAGAAATGCATACCTGTGTTCAAGAAAGCACATGTACAAACCTGTTCATAGCAGTACTTCCTTAATCAGTTCAGAATGCTGTAACAAAAACGCCATAGACTCACTGGCTTAAACAACAGAAATTAATTTCTTACAGTTCTGGAGGCTGAGAAGTCCAAGATCAAGGTGCTAGCTGATTCAGTTTTGGGGGATGAGGGCTCTGTTCTCTTCCTTGTTATGTCTTCACATGGTGGAGAGAGAGAACTCTAGTCTCTTTCTCTTCTTCTAAGGACACTAATCATCACATCATGGTGGGCACCTTCATGACCTTGTCTAAACCTATTTACCTTCCAAAGGCCCCACATCCTAATACCATCCCAGTGAGGGTTAGGATTTCAACATATGAATTTTGGGAAGAACAAATATGCAGTGTATAACAAGTCTATTCCTAGTAGCCCCAAGCTACCAACTCAAATGTCAACCAATTTTAAAATGGATACGTTGTGGTATATTTAGAGAAATGGAATATTATACAGCAGTGAGAATGAATGAACTATATCAATAGTGTGAGTGAGTGAATCTTCTAACCATAAAGTTGAGCTAAAGAAGCCAGACACAACAAAACATGTATATATATATATATATATATATATACCCTTTTCTATAAAGGTCTATAAAGCTCAAAAACAGGCAAAATTCATCTATGATATTGAAAATCAGGTTAATGATTACCTTTGGGGAAAGAGGAGAGAGGAAAGAGTTACCGAGAGGGGGCACAAGGGTGGGTTGTGGGATGCTGCTAATATTTTATGAAGCTCAGAGTGGTGACAATATGGGAGTATTAACTAGCAGAACTGCCCATTTACTATTTGGGCACTTTTCTATATGTATACTATACTTCAATAAAAATGTTTATTAAAAAATTACTTTGCCAATATAGTACAGATGGGCATTCTATGCCTTCAGATGTGTGCCTTGGGAAAAGCACATCACTTATGTGATAGTCCAGTCTGCAACTCTGAATTTAACCATGGGAAAACATCACTCAAACCAAAAATGAAGAAAAATCTAAAAAAGGGAAAGGAAGATTGTATTCTTCAAAAATGTCAGTGTCACATAAGACAAAAAAGGGCTGTGAAAACATTCCAGATCAAAGGAGACTAAAGAGACACAAGAGCTAAATGTCATACCTGATCCTGCACAAAAGGAATAAAATTATAAAAGGTATTACCGGGCCAATTGATCTAACTGGACAACAGATAGTAAGTAGTGTTCTTGTGACACGTACACGCAAATATTTATGTGTAAAGGTCATGATGAATGCAACTTACTCTCAAATGATTTAAAAATAATATTTCTCATATATACATACACGCATATTATTAATATGTATAAATGTGTGTATAGAGAGAGCAAGAGAATGAAAGAGAGAGCACAAACAGAAAGCAAATGGGGCAAATACTAAAAAGTAGGTGAATCTGGGTAAAGGCTATTAGTTGTGTTTTATGCACTATTCTTACGCTTGCAAATTTTCTCTAAATTTAAAGTTATTTCCAAATAAAAAGTTTTTTTAGGTTGCATTGACTTATTGGACAGTTTCACAGCACTGACACTAGTTGACATAGTTTCTAAGTTTACAAGTGTTACAAATAAATGAAAAATGAATGGACAGCTTGCACAGCCCATTCTACGTAGTTACTGAGAAGTACTCCAATCCCAGTCATATAGGTAGATTTAATGAAAAGGATGTCCCCAGTAACCTGGACTCCTGTCATTTAGAATTGGCATAGACTTGCAAGTAATTTCTAATACCCCTTAAGTTTGGGAAACATAAAGTCTGTGACTTTTACCAGACATTTGCCATTTCTTTCATTATCCAGAATCCTAACCCACTGTCTACACTTGAGCGATTCCCTGCCTTTTGAGTTTTAATGGGTGGTAGACTTTGCTTCTCACTCAAGAATACTTCATATACTCACTTTCCAGCCTTTCTTATCCCCGGGGAATGGCCTCGTGGCTATTCAGCCAAGCAGCTGCCCACTTTGATGGTTAACTGTATATGTCAATTTGACTGAGCCATGGGTGCCCACATATTTCGTCAAGCATTATTTTGGGTGTCCCTGTGCAGGTGTTTTTGGATGAGAGGGGCATTTGAATTGGCAGACCGAGTAAAGCAGATTGCCCTCCCTAATGTGGGTTGGCCTCATCCAATCAACTGAAGGCCTGAATAGAACGAAAGACAAGTAAGGGGAAATTCACTCTCTCTGCCTGACTGTCTTCAAGCTGGGACATCAGTCTTCTGTCTTAAGTCTCAGACTCAGAGTGAAACTTACACCATCGACTCTCCTGGTTTTCAGGCCTTCGCACTCAGACTGGGACTATACCACCTGTGTTCCTGGGCCTCCAGCTTGCTGACTGCAGATCTTGGTACTTCTTGGGCTCCATAATTGTGTGAGCCAATTCCTTATCAAAACCCACACACACACATGCACACATACCCTACATCCTATTGGCTCTGTTCTCTTCAGACATACCCACCATCTGAATTGAGCTCTAGTGCTGCAGGGAGCCCACCCAGGTGGTGGGCAGATGCAGTGCTGGCTGCTGGTCCAGTGCCCAGTACCTGGTGCTGGTACGGGAGGTAGGACAACACTAGTGTTGCAAGTGTCCAGCTGCTGCCTGTACTCTTATCTCTCTTCTACGTCTGTCCCCGACAATCCTGGGGGCTACCTAAGCTCCTTTCAATAAATTCCTTTTCTGATATAATCATCCAGTCAGTCTCTGTTGCTTACAAAATGGACTTGCAGATGTGGCTTATGAGCTTACAGGGCCTGGGTACTTCCTCCCTCCCCCTCGGTCCCTACCCTCCATCCCCTGGGGCCTTCTCTAAACTCTTCCTGCCTGCGATCTTTGGCACTTGTCCTCCTGGCTGCTGGAATGCCCTTCCCCATGGCTGGCTTCTTGTTATTAAAGACGCAGCTCAAAGGGCTCCTCTTCAGGGAGGATTTGCTATCTATACGATTTAAAGCAAACTGTTTCCCCATAAAGATACCTTTATTAATGACTATTTTATTTTCTTTATAAGCACTAGTAACTATCTAAAAGTAACGTGTCTGTGTTTTTACTTGTTATGGTCTACCTGTTTCCTTAGAAGTCATCCCAGGAGGGCAGAAGCCTTGTCTGTCTTATCAACGCTGCATCCCCAGAACCTTGACCAGAGTCTGTGTGCAGGAATCATTTGCAGAATGGAAAAAACGAGGGCCCCTCTTGGGAGATGCCCAGGCCAGTCTTCTCAAAGGCCTTCTGCCCCAGCTCCAGGCCTACTCCTCATGCCTGAGCATCCATTTCTTAGTGTAGAAAACTCATGAATTTTACCTTTGTGAGGATCTGGGCTTTATCTCCCTGAGGGCATCAGCGGGGGTGGCTCTGCCCATGTGGGTGACTGCCATTTAAACCTTGAAAACTGCTGGAGTGTTTGACAGTGAGAAGTTAGAAGACCAAAAGCTGCTATCACCCCGAGCTACGCGAGTCATTGAGAGAGCCCTGGCTGTGTTGGCAACACAGAGGCACCCACTGGTACTTTTTGCTGAGAAGCAACAATAACAAAAAAGATTTATTTCTCTGTTCTGGTCTGTCCTAATCCTATCACGATGCTTCTTACTGGGGGAAGAGGGGCACAGAGAAGAGGGAGGTCTGTTTTTTTAGGCCTTGGAGAAGTATTTACAGGGCTAGCTGGGCTGGGAGGGTGAGGGAAGAAGAAGAGGGATGCAGGGAATTAAAGAGCTGCAAAGAGCTGACCTCAGAGGCTGGAGAGAGACGCAGGGAAGGAGAGGAGGGAGCAGAGGGCAGAAGAAAGGTGGAGGGAGGGAAAAGGGAACCGGGTAGGGAAACGGAGGAGGAAAGGAAGGGAAGGAAGGGATGGAGAAGGAAGAGGGCCCAAGGCCAGAGACAGAGGAGGAGGGAGGAAAGGAGGACACCACCACGCGCTCCCTGCCCGCCCCTTTCCATTAATTCCATCTGGAGCAATTCCCGCAGGGAGTTATTGAAAAGCTCTCCTGTGCTTCCAATCCAGACCCCGTGCAGTACCTTCCCCTTTTTTCTCTACCCTGCAAACTCCTGTTCAATGCCCACGGCAATCAGCAAGCCCAGGCAGTGCATTTACCATGTACTGAACACACCGTTTAGCACCTTAACCCATGTTAACTCTTAATCCTCACAGCAACCACATGAGGCGAGGTCAGTACGGTTAGCCCCGTTTTTCACATAAAAAACTGAGAGACAGAAAAGTTAAATAACATGCCCAAAGTCACACATCTGATAAAGTAATGGAGCTGGGATTCAGTTCCAAGCCGTCTAGCTCCAAAGTCCCTCACCTCAAACATTATGCCGTTCGATAAGTATTTATTGAGTAGCTACTATATTATGAGCACCATAAAGTCTCTTCTAACTCCCCAGGCAGAACTAATTGTTCTCTTCTTTACGCTCCCAAGGCATCGTGTATACCCCTGATCCCATTGTAAGAAATTATATATTTATGGGCCTGGGTGTGGTGTCTCACACCTGTAGTCATAGCACTCTGGGAAGCCAAGGCGGGAGGATCTCTTGAGGCCAGGAGTTTGAAGTTGCAGTGAGCTATGATGACACCACTGCACTCTGGCCCAGGTGACAGAGTGAGACTCTGTGTCAAAAAAAAAAGAAAAGAAATTTTGTATTTATGATCTGGCCCCCCCAGGAGCCCATGTATTTAAGGACACTGCCTATGCCGTATTTATGACTGTCCACCTGGCACCTAGTCTGGTGTCTCATACAGAACAGGTACACAGAAAATGTTTGTTGATGGAAGACTGTCAAGATTAAAAGATTGCTTAATTAATATCATTTTCTGTGACTTTGGAGCTAGTGCCTGAGATTCCAGACTCGTGGGCTCACTTGGCTGGTATGGAAGATGCCAAAGCAGCAGTGAAGGGCGCCAAAGGAGGAAGTGTAAGACTGTCTGTCTGTGTCCTGATTCATTTACCTCAAACATGTGCAGCCCAAGGCAAGATTAGGAAAAACAAATTTTTTAATTAAAAAAAAAAAGCAAGGGAGAAGAATCCCCAAAGCCAGGGTGGGAGGCATTGCACCATCAACTCATATTCCCCAAGGAGCTGTGCGCATCTTAGAAGGGTTAGTTTTTTTGCTACATCTTTGGGTTTTGAGCCGCCAGCTGGGGCCGCAGCTATCATTTGCTGGCATCTAAGAGAGAAACTTGTTGGGACAACATGTAAGAGAAAGGTCATCACCTGTTCTCAGCAGACTCAGCTGCTTTCACAGAATCACAGACCCTAGCAATCAACAAGTTCAGTGATTTTTCAAGACCTTTTCTTGCTTTGAGTAGCAGAACTCCTTCTTCTAACCCGATATATAAACCAGATAAATGTCGAGTATCTCTGGATAAAACGAGGGTGGAGACCCAAGGTCCCATCCACCCCTATCCTTACACCCACTGAGCATTTTGAAAGCCAGCAGCATACAGGTAGAGTTAGATAGATCTGAAGAAAGTTTTCCTCCATTGTGCCTCTCTGCTTTCTTTCCAATAAATACGTCTGCTAAAAGTAACAATTAAAACAGTGCTGTATGTTTTCTAGTCTGTACAATTTTCAAGGCAACCTCTGAAGCCTACACCCAAAATTCTGCTGCTTGTTAGAACCAGTCCAGTATGAGAGTAGATAAATAGTGAAGCCCTGAGTTATGTCCTATGCATTTGTAGAACACTTGATAGGTCTAAAAACTCTTTTTCAGGTGTGGCAGTATAATTTGTTGAAAGATTAATTTGTGTAATAGGCAGAAGTTGCCCAAAGACAGCACCTGCTTTTTTTACGTAGCCTTGCCTTCTAAAGCCTGGGTTCAGGCCGGAGGCGATGGCTCGTGCCTGTAATCCTAGCACACTGGGGAGGCGGAGGCGGGAGGATCACTGGAGCTCAGGAATTTGAGGTTGCCGTGAGCTACAATGATGCCACTGCACTCCACCCAGGGCGACAGAGGGAGACTCTATCTCAAAAAAAAACCAAAAAACCAAACTCTGGGCAGCTTGGTAGGATGGGGGTATAGAGCAGATAAAATTTGATTCAGAAAAATAAATGTGACATGTATTTTAAAGACAAAAATAATGAGATTCTTGTAGACAATTTGATGAAGTAAAATGTACCACACATCACCTCCTTTGGTCCCTACAATATTACGTAAGGCAGTTAGGGCAGGTGTTATTATGATTCTCCTTGTACCGGTGAGAAGCCTGGGTCTCAGGGTAGTTTAGTGTCCTGTGGCTAGTGACAGGTAGAATCAGAGCTTAGCTCTGGTCTAACTCCTAGTCTCCGCCTTCCTCCAAGCATTACTACCAATATTTGTCTGAGAAAAGAAAAGTATGTGGGATATGACATAATGGTTGAATTTGCTACTTGTATTTTTTTAAAAGTAAAGGGATTGGGAGCATTTTTTAAATTAGATCCCCCTCCCCCCTCCCTTGGACCAGAAAGGATTTGCAGCAACTCACAAAAATACTTGGAGTATTGTGGGGTTGGCTCTTGGCATTCATTGCCACCTTCTTCTAGTTTGATTGCAGCACTGCAGACTAGAAAGTACTTTGTAGACTTTCCAAGCCAGGGTTCTTGCTCTGAATTCGATTCCACCCATCAGAAGCACTTGTATGTGGTTTAGAAGGTGGAAGTGAGGTGAAGCACATCTTTTCCCCCCGCATCAGCTGTTGCTACCGGCAAACATGGGCAAGGGGAGGTGTGTTTTTCTGCATGGCATTGCCCAGCCCCTAAACCTTAGCAACAGCAGTGTCCCCATCTTTGAGTTGCAGCTATGAAGCGAGCTTTTGAAGTCGATGGTTCCAGTGGTAGCCTCCCGGTTTTCATTTCCTGGCTGTGCCAGAGGTGACAGCAGCCCTTGTGGGTCAGTTGAGCGGTGTTTTTCAGGGAGGTATTTTTGGAGGCCCAATCTAGGGCCCACCCTTCACCTCTCTAAACTTACGCTATGAGCACCTAATTTCCTACATCAAATCCCTCTCTGCTTAAAATAGAACAGTCACGGGTTTTGTATATGTACCTTGAATGACACACAGAGTTATTTAAAATACCATAAATCTTTTGGGGAAACAAGGAGCCAGTCATGGGATTAGTGCAAAATGCATATCATCAAATTGTCTCCCTTTGCAAGGGGTATATCACTAGTTTGGCTCTAAGCTTTCTAGGAGTGACTACAAAGAAGACAATTATTTGATTCACAAAATCCATTAAGCCAAAATATTCCATTTCATGGAAAAGCACCACTGATCCTGGGACCAGAAAGAGATTTCTCTAGTGAGTTTTAAAAATGCTGTTAATGATAATAATACAATGTAAGTGATCTGGGTCCAATAACTCACTGGTTGATTAAGAAAGCAAAAACAAAAAATTGCTGGTTAAAGTGGGGTAATTATTCACAAAAATCATAATACAGGCAAACCTTAAGCCTTTTACTTAAATTAATCCTATGAATATACATTAGTTTTCCAATCTTTCGGTGCCCTTTCTTTAAGAGTCCTCTGATTTGAATTACGGTGCCATCTTTCTTATATAAATCATATCCACAGTACATCACCTATGATTTGGAGTTTCAGTTTATTTAAATTGAAGTGTGAAATTAGACAATTTGTGAAGTATTTTGAGTGTGTGTTTCTTCTAGGCCTTTTTATGGTCTTTTCTTCATTTTTTAAACAGTTGTTATACACACATCTACTCTGACAGCAACTTTTCATGGCTATTCACCTTTATGAAGTCTTTCCAAACCTTTCCCCTAATTTTTATTGAAATAAAAATTCTAGTCATACTTTTTGGAACATTTTAATGTAAATATTACGATATATTATCACAACAACAAGTTCAACTGGATAAATGTGTTTGGGAACAAAGCAATTGAACTTTCGTAAGCATACCACATGGCTGGTGTGAGCACAAGCGGGTGGCCAAACTAGAGAATAACCTATTGACCCAGAACATTCAGTGAGTTTGGACCAGTCTTTATGCTTCACAGAAGACCTAGAGGGCACTGGTTAAAATAATGGCTGCTCCAAACAGACCATGTGTTGAGTACTATACTGCCAACACTTAATATAGATTCCCTCATTTAATTCTACAAACAGCCTATGAGCTAGGAGCTGTTCCTCAGAGAAGTTATATGATTTCTCTCAAGTCCTATAGCCAATAGATGGCAGAGCTAGAATTAAAACTCAAGTCTTCCTGTCTCCAAACACTAAACATTAATCATAACAATGTTCTTTTTACAATTTCCTTAATCTAGGGTAGAAGCTGATGGATGACCCCAAAGTATAATTTGGCAAAAACATTTCTGGGGTTATGGCACAATATAACCTAATCCATGCACACAGCTTTCTTAAATTCATGGATAGAACTTGAATTTCAAAGGAGAGGGCAGAATGCACTGATGATTTTTTAGACAATTGTGTGTAACTATTGTTTCTATCAACTAGGTTTTTTATGGATTCTGAATGTCAGGGAGTTGGAGGTTATACTGCCTGACAAGTACCTGGAGTGCAGCAATTTTTATTGTCGGTTAAGAGCAGGCTAATGCTTTACCAATCAGCCCAAACTGGAGTAAGGATTGATTGACATTCTTAGGAGGAGGGGGTTGCATTCATTGGAGAGCAGTACAAAAGGAAAGTGATAACCTATTGTTATCTGAAGAGTGAATATCTAATGTAACCCTGGTGTGGTTTGGCTTTATTTTAATCATAGGCAGCCAATCTATAGAAGCACGTGTGTGATGGGAAAATGACTCCTTTTCTTCCAATTTCCTTTAGACATCTACAAAAAGCTAATAATCTTACTTTTAAAATACATTAAATAAAAAACAATCTGGGCCACTAATATTCCTTCTACTTTCTCAGTCCATTTTTACTTACCAAAGTATATGAAATTTTCAGATTTAACCTTTAATGAGCACATGTACCTCAACTGACACTGCACTAGGCCTTGTCATATAAATTACCTTTATTTAATAAACTGACCAAAATAGAATATCCCCCGACTTAGTTTTTAACTCAAACAAACAAATATATGCCATCCTCTACATTTGGTAGAAGTGGACCAAAAAAAAAAATATATAAGACCTTAGACTTCCAATAGCCAATGTGGCAGGTTCTTATATGAAAACATCAAGTTTTTGGTACATCCAAACTGTAGGAAATTATAAGTTTAATTTATATGTGGTAATCTGTAGTGATAATCATGATACATTGTAAGTTAAAAATGTTAGTTGTAGAATATATATAGTATAATCCCATTTCTTTAAATAACATAGGTATATGTATAAAAATAAGAAAGGTATGGAAAGAACGATGTCAAAGTTAACACTGACAACCTAAGGGAGAATGAGAGTTGAGGAAATCTTTTCAAAATAATAGTATATTACATAATAATTAAAAAGAAATTTGGAAACAAGAGCCTTAGCGCTAGAGAAATCTGGAAAACCTGTAGACATGAAAGATGTGCTTCCTTCTGTGTCTTCTGGTGTGAGTCAATAGAGGAGTCTGGCTGTAAGTGGCTGGGGAATGTCCCTGAGGTGGCCCACAGACAGGAAGTCTTCCAGTAAGAGGCGACATCAGCCACAGTCCACCACATCATGGCAGAGTGGCATTTTAAGCTGCTAAACTGCAGGGGACTTTTAGTGGTTTCCCGAATGTGGTCTGTGAAGGACTAGAGTCTGAGAGGTAGCTGTGGGAATGGAGGAAGAGCCAGGCAAGTGGACTTCTGGGACCCCTATTGCTGCTGTCTGTTTTGCTTATTGGGATTTTCACTTCACATGGGATTCAGCAGCAGCAACAACAAAAGTTGAAATTTTCTGATTCCATTGAGAGGGACTTTAGAGTCAAACAAAATTTACTTAAACTCCTTGAATCTTAGTTTCCTCATCTTTGTAATGCAGGTAAATCCCTATCTCCTAGGTCTGTTGTGAGGATAAGATGAAATAATACAAGTTATGTGTGTAGTGCTTTAATAAATGGTTGCTTTTAAAAGGGGGTCAGGTAAGTAGTAAATAGCAGCCAAGATAAGGCAAGCCCATGGGCTTGGAACTCCTGATACTGTATCATTGTCTTCAACTTCCCCTGTTCCCCTCAGATATTATGCACTTCAGACACCTGGGTTAAATTGTCACCAACATGTGCTCTGATTGCCTATGCATCCTTGGGATTTCCTCTTTCTCTGTTTGAAAAAGCCATCTCATTTTGCAAGGTCAGGAATCTAAATCCTTGTTAGCCTGAGAGAAAAGAAGGGCAATAGAGTCCATGAAGCTCATGCTAATAAGCATCATGGTAGAGAAGACTCCTTCTTCCTTCCTAGGCCAGGGAATAACATGAGGCCTATTTGAACTGGACTGACCTAGGTAGTCTGTCTTGATCAAAATAGGAAGATAAATACACAGAGAGGCAGTTTGATATAGTGGTTCAGAATCCAAACTCTGAAGCCAGACTCCTTGGATTCAAATCCTGCCTTTGCCACTTACTAGTTACATAACCGTTGGCAAGTTAATTGAACTCTCTGTGTCTTATTTTCCTCATCTGTAAAATAGTAACTATTACATATTGTTGTTTAGAGGATTAGATTAATTAACGTATATAAATCACTGAGAACATAATAAGAGCTATATATGGGTGCTATAGAAGAGTTAGCACACACAATGAATTCCCCATGCCCATGTCCAGGCAGACATCACTAATCAACCACAGCATTCTCTCTCACTGAACCTGTTTGAAGCCTCTGTATCCTTCTCAGCAAAGCCACTCCAGGTAGTTGCTAATTGATTAGCTCACCAAATAAAAACTATTTTTACATCATATTATAATGTCAACTGGAATATCTGGATGTAGCAGTAAAAAAAGTTAGTTCACGCATACCAGTTTTCTATACCAAACACTCCATAGGAGTAAAATGTACCCAGAGTAGAGCGCAATGATGCCATAAAACGGAGATTTGGCACATAGGCCTGTTGTGTGGACACAAGGTTTTCAGCTGCCCTAGAATTCCTATTCATATCCTGAGACAAGCAGCCATGAAGAAAGTCCTTTTGCCTGTCCTCGTTCTTCATTTGTTATAGAACAAGAGCGCCTGCTAAGCCACAGACCACAAAGAAAAAGGTCAGCCTCATAAAATACACCATGGGCCCGCTGATGTGCTTGACAAAGCACGCACATTTCAAAGCCAACCACGGATGGCGACACACAGGCGAGCCACTCAAGAACATTTATTTCAACTAGGAGCGTTTGCCCTGAGGACCCAGCCCTCGTGAGGTTAAACCCTTCATAGAAGAACCCACATCATAGAAGCTGCATTTAACCAACAAATGTGAAATCAACAGTGGAGGAGACATATGGGTAAGAGCTTGTTAATTTACAACCAACAATAACAACTGTTGAATTAAGGGAAAGGTGATATTTTCACCCACACTCTCATTGATCTAAAATTCTTGATTTGCCCTCTCCAGTGCTCTCTCTATACTGTAGACCCCACACCCCTCTGTAAATCCAGAATTTTTTTTTTCTCCTGAGGCTTAAATGAACAAGACTGTTCTTTGAAACACAGAGGGAGAAATGTTTCTGGAGGACATGGGGAAGCTCACATGGTACATAAGGAAGGATACAGATCACAAACCTGTGAAATCAACAGATGATTCTGGAGCCTTAGTGTTGACTTCAACCACATTCTCACCAACATTTTGGAGGAGTTAGTAATAAGTAGCAAAGTGGTTGATTTGATTTTTTTTACTTTCTCTTGTATTTTTGAAGGTGAAATGAAATGACTAAAAGTTCATCCAAAGCTGAGAAAAGGACAATAAAGGGCTTGTTCATATACCAACTAGGTTGATGAAACTGCTGCTTAGAATCCTAGGTTTAGGGGTCAAACAAATTAAAGCTTCCTTCTCAATTCCACTGCTCATAGCCATGAGGTTCAGGGCAAGATAGCAAGCCTCCAGAGGCAAAGTAAAAGGAGAAATAATACCTACCTCCTAGAATTGTTGTGAGGCTTAGATCAGATAGTATGCATAAAATATACATTAAGGATCCAGGTACAAAATAAGCATTAGAAAAATGGTAGCTATCATTATCACCATCAGCATCACACTGATAATTATCCAACCAAGGCAACCTATTGATTATCACTATTATTTATATGACCAAAACCTCTAGAAATATCCCAGAGATAATAAACGACCCAATGAGTGAGTGTGTGCTATAAGTGAAAGTCAAATATGTGATGTCATCTCAGGGCAAATATAACTGAAAATTAATTCACTAAAATTATTTGAATACCCATTAACTGCAGTCAGGCATGAGGGAAATTTTGGGATGATAGCAATGTTCTAAAACTGGATTGTGAGGACAATTCTGTAAATTTAATAAAATCATTGAATTGTGCATTTATAATGGGTGGATTTTATGGTATGTTAATTATGCCTCAATAAAGGTACTAAAATAGTTCCCCATGGACAGGAGCTGAAGGGGAATCCAGATAATAGGAAGAATAAAAATTATCTTGCAAGAAGCATAGAAAGACAAAAGGAAATTATGAAAGACAGATTAAGAGACATGGAAGACAGAGTAAGAGGCTCTAAGATGCATTGTATTGGAGTCCCAGAAGGAGAAGAGAAACAGGATGGAGGAGGCAATTTTAAAAGGACCGAGGTTTTTCCATTATTGATGAAAGACACCAATCCATAGATTCAAGAAGCCCAAAGAATACCAAATAAGATAAATAAATAGAAATTCTAGCTTAGACATATCGGAGTGAAACCACAAAGACTAAAGACAAAGAGAAAATATTAGATGCAATAAAGAAAAAAGATGTCTTCAGAAGAATAACAGACTAAACTGACTTCTCAGTAGCAACAATGAAAACCAGAAGAGGGTAGAAATAAATGTGCTGAAAAATATAACTGCCATCCTTGACTTATACATCTATTAAAAGTATTTTTTAAGAATGAAGATGAAATAACAGTTGAGACAAGAAAAACTAAGGGGGTTTCCACTACACACCTTCAGTGATTTTACTATCACTGAAACTTTGCATTTCTCCCGTGTGCTGGATTTTGAATATCCAATGATTATTAAGTGCAGTCCTTAACTTCAAGAGGTTCAAAATCTACACAAGGACTATCGGATTTAGCAAACAAAATACAGGGCACCAAGTTAAATTTGAATTTCAAATAAACAATAAATTTTTAGGATCCATATGTTCTAAATACTTCAGGGAACATACTTATAATAATTATATATTGAAATTTAAATTTAACTGGGTGTCCTCTATTTCATCTGGCAATCCTAGTTAATGCAAGGGGAGAGATGTCAGAGCCAAAGATGGAGTTGGAAGTTGTAGGTTGGTAGGTGACAGCCACATCCCAGAGATTAGATGAGACAGACCAGAGCTTAGGGAGAACATGTCAGCTGAAAGAAAACAAAAGACCAAACCCTGGGACTCCAACTTTTAAAGGGGTGATGATGGAAGACAGAGAGGCAGACCAGGGAGGGCAGGCAGGGAGCCAAGTTTCAAGGAGGAGGGGTCCCACATTGCATAAAGCCTCATTTGTTCAACAAGTATTGAGCATCTACCATGGACCAGGTACTGTTCTAAACACTGCTCTAGATAATAGAAGAGAGAGAGTGATCTGAAATAGGTATTTTGGAGATCACTCAAGAGTTTTTAGAGATCCAATTTCATTACTCTAGTGAGGACCAGGTCACTGGCTACAATCAAGGTTTTTGAGACTCTTCTGTTATGGGTTGAATTGTGTCTCAAATCCATATGTTGAAGTCATATCCAAAGCCTCCAGTACATCAGCATGTGATCTTATTGGAAGTAAGGTCTTTGCAGATGTCATTAGTTAAGATGAAGTTATACTGAAATAGGGTGGGCCCCTAATGTAATATGATTGGTGTCCTTATAAAAGGGGGAATGTGGACACAGACACACACACACAAGGAGAGCACCATGTAAAGACAAAAGCCGAGATCTAGAAGCCAAGGAATGCTAAACACTGCCAGCAAACCACCAGAAGCTAGAAGAGAGGCATGGAATAGATCCTCACAAGGCTCAGAAAGAAGCAACCTTGCTGACACCTTGACCTCAGACTTCTAGCTTCCAGAACTGTGAAAGAATCCATTTCTGTTGTTGAAGCCAGTCAGTCTGAAGTGCTTTGTTATGGCAGCCCTAGCAGATCAATACACTTTCCCTTCTAAAGGTTCACTGGAAGGCTGCCTAGTACCAAGCCCTTTCCTCTGGTGGGGTGTTGCCCATGCAGGCGCTGATGCTGCTGAGCTCCAAGGTCAGGTCTGGCGTGGCATGGTCTTCCTAGGTCTTCAGCTTGTGCACCTCAAGCCTAGGGACTTCGTGGCAGCTTCAACTCCTCTCCCCACTTCTGAATAAGGAAGAGAGCTCCTGCCACTTTCCCTTCCTCTCCGCCCTTCCCCATCTACCCAAGCCCTCCTTTTCTTTACTTCTCTCCTCCTTGTTCCCACAAAGCAGTTATGTAGGCCTCGGTAAGGCTGTCCAAGAGAACGTTCCTGGTTCCCCTTTTCCTTCTCCCTAAAGCCACACCCCCTAGTGTAAAGTGAGGCTACCTTCATAGGTCCCACTCTGGGCAAAAGTTCTGTCTTCTACTTCCTGTCTTCCTGGACCACTTCCTCCAAGATGGCTCACCCTCACTCCCAATGCTGATGGAATGTTTAATTATTTGTTCAAAAACTATTAATTAACCACTCATGAAGCACTGTGCTAGCAGCTTCAGGGGCGTGTGAGATGAAGAGCACCTGCACCTCAAGAAAATGGAAACTTGGTAATAGTTTAAGGGTGATGGGTACGTCTCTCCTTGGGCTAACTCCAATTGACTTGTGTGGGCTTCCTGGAGAAGGCTGAGACTTCTAAAGCATCTTGGCTCAGAGGGAGAGGACGGTGGTAGATGAGTGATGCCAGCGTGGGAAGACCAGGCGTTTGCCATCACTGAAGTGCAGAGACTCAAATCTGGATGCAAATTCTGGCTCCGTGTGCTGCTAAGTGAATTTAGGCAAGTCTTAACTCCCGCAATTTAACCTGAGTGTCTGGATAATTCAATATCTAAACAAGTAAATGATACCAGTAAAACCACTGGCCCTGGCACATATAGGTATTTCATGTTAACTGATTTTAAATCTGGATATAGTGGGTGTGGGGACCACCTAAGATGGAAGCCAAAATAATTACAGTGCAAGGAAGAATCGATTGTAAGATCCAGAAATACGGAGAGCCGTGGGCATTCAGAGACAACTTCCCACTGAGACGATTTCACTGGTCTTGAAAGATGGGGGCTTTTGGAGAGAAGAGGCAATACAAAGTCTGAGAATGGACACAGAGAATAGTGTGGGGCATATTCATGGGCTTAGGATGATGGGGGAGAAGCCGGGAAGAAAGGCTGGAGCAAGCACACGGAGAGCCTTGAATTCCTGGCTGAAACGTTGGGATTTAATAAAAACACAGAAATCTCTATAGCAAAGTACAATGTTGTTTGCATTTAAGAAAGACAACAATTAGAAGCAAATTTTTGACTGTATAATTCTATGTGGGTTATGCCAGGCAGTAGCCTCTTCCTCCTTCCTACTTAACAAGGCTAACTGGCCATGGCAAAACTCACCCATAAGGCACATGAACAAGGTGGTCTTGACAGCTTCATATTAATACATTGTGGTGGACACTACCATGGAACCAAGATTTCAAGAGCTAATCTGCCCAGTGTCATACAGCAGTAAGTGGTAGAGACAGGGCTGGCACCAGGATTTGAACCAAGTTCGAGCCTGGACACCAAGCACCTGATACTATTTTGCTATGAAAAGCTGGGCTGTGAGAGAAATTAGCTAGACTCATAACACAGAGGCCTGTCAATTGCTTCTAACCCAACATTTTACACACCAAAAAAAGGCTAAATGACAGTGAAAACATTTAGAAAAAAGGCTTCTTTGTTTTGTGATCAATTAGCATTCATTGCTGTCTTGTAATAAAATGATGGCGTCCGCCTGAGTGAAATGTGGGTTTGTTTGTCACTGATTATTGACACATTCCTGGCCACACAATTTCCTCCCGGCTTTAAAAGAATAATTTTTCATTACAGGTCACTGTTCACCCCTTCTGTTTCCTTTCTGGAGATGATTTTGCAGGTGCAGATTTACATCAATAAATGTAGTCAAGACTGAGGATGTCTGGGTGCCAACTTGGTCTTTATGTGATTACATGGTTCAGGGTGGTTCTTAGTTTCAGGCTGTAAGAACTCTCAGCCTCTACAGTTTCCAGTGGTCTTGATAGTACTGCTTGGTCACACAGAATGCTTCACCCACATGACAGTACCCAACTAATAGGCAGAAACCACCTCCCTCCAAGCAACAGATGGAACTTAACTCTGTTCCAGAAACAAGAAAGAATAAGGACTGAGGTGGAGCATGAGTATCTCGCTTTGAAACACCTCTCTTCAAAACCCAAGCCAACCTCTCTTCCAACCACTTTTTTGGGATTCCTGATGTCAGCTTCGTCAATTACTCTACTGTTCATGTTAATTTTTAGACAATCTCGTTTAGGAGGAAATATGCCAGCTGCATTAGATTAGACCATGAAATTGTTGTTATTTGACCATTATTTTGCCAACAAGAATGGTCATTTCACATGAATCAACCTAATAATCATAGGTGTGTGTAAAATTTTCAAAATATCTTCTACATCTATTTTTCAATTTAAATAGAGACCTCGAGTTTTAAGAATAAAATGAGAAAATACAGCACATATGAAAGTTCTTAATAAATATTGGTTGAATCTTCAAGTATATAAATCCTAGTGTGACTGGATAGGCCTGCATGTATTTTATGAAAACTGGGTACAAAACTTTCTAATGTTAAGGTGAATGCGCTTTAATACTGTAAAGTTTAATTTTGCTAAGCTTCAAATAATCAAAAAACCAGTTTGATTTATATATTTACATTTTTATTAGAATTCTTCAGAACTGTCAACAATTGGACAACATATCAGGAATAAAACACATGAAACACTAACATCCTTTAAACTTACACCGCTTACATATTTACACATAAAGTTACTGTATATATAAAAAATATTTTCGAGGACTCATGGGCTTGGGAATATTCAAAAGACATTATTGCTACATTTCAATATTTACAAAAAAAGCCACAAAATAATTTCAAACATTAAGCCACTGCAAAGAAACATCTGATGTAAGAAAAAATTATAAAAATATAAACTTTCAAGATTATCCAAGACAAAACTCTCAATGAAGTGCCCCTGAAGTACCTAGACATCTAGAATTAACAACCACTTTTACTATAATCGAAGTCAATAGAAACGCAAAGGAATTTTTCAGACAAAGTATGGCAAACAGCAACAATATCTTAGATGATAACACAACCCCAAAACCTGTTAACTTTGGAAAGGTGCGAGAGCATAGAACTCCAGTGCAAATGGTTACTTCCAAATAATGGCCACAGTTCTCTAAATGTAGTCTAAGGGACATAGGAGGGGGAAACCATGAAGGCAACATACCTGAATCTTGCAAGACAACACACAAACCTTGCCATGTACACATTTACCTTTTATACTGGGCAGTAAGGAGGGGGAAAAACAGGTAAACTACAAGAATAATATCTAGGCTACAGTTTAAAGGGTAAAATTTAAATATGTTTCAGTGGGACAGTAGCATTATATATGGTCTAAGGAATAGGTACAGTATGTTGAGTCTAAATAACAGAGTGTCTTAAGTGCAGGTGGACTGCAAATAGGTACTGAAGCCTTCTGCTTTGTATATGCTTTTATGAAAGCTTTTGGTAAGCTACTCTACAAAGCTATGTGAATGGAGACAAGAGCAGTACTGATGATGAAAGCCAAGTTACTTCTTGGGTATTGAAGGACCCCCTTGGACTCAGGGCAAGAATACCCCCATAAAATGTTTGTCTACACGCATACATACACACACACACACACACACACACACTTATATAGATACTGGCCTGGTGTCCAGGACATGCCTGTAAAGGACGCTGAATCTAAATTTTATTTCCTGCTACATAAGAATCCAAGCCAAGACAGCACTATCTTCTCACTCCTGTGAAGTCATGTAGTAAATCAGGAACTTTTGCAAATGGCATCAAATCCATTGAGTACAATGCCATTCGGAAGCTCATAGGCTTGTTCTGGAGAATCTATAGAGCAAGTTCATCGGCTAAAAGAGGAGATTTTGTTAAGACTGTGCTTGGCAGTTATATTTTTTCCTTAAAAAAAAAGTATAAACTGTTTCCTTCAAACTTATATGGCTCGTAATCTATTCCTACACACAGTGGACATAATGCTAGGGCTGTATACAGAAACTAAACCTTATGGGTTTTCCCCCCTCAAATGTATGAACATGGACAATTTATAGATGAGTATATACAAATGCTGGCTGGGGAGGCCTTTTCTCCAATTCAACTCCCTAAGAGCAAAATCTATTCCAAAACCAGGTCAGTAGTACAAAAACTCATGCAGTGGTCCACAGCAGAGTATCATACTCCCGCTTATGGAACATTTTTTCATGGCCTATGTCTCATTCCCAGCATGAAATACTAGATGTCTTAAGCCCAGATGTTCATACTTCTATCCTTTGTTCTAATAATGTTCTGTTTTCTACATAAAAGGTTTAGGTTTTAGCTTCTAATACTTGCTGCATCATTGTATCATTATGGATGGTTCTGAAGGCCAAATGTGACTACCACTTACTCAGGTAAACTATCAACCATACTCTTTGAACAGAAATTGGAAACCCCTTGGAAAGAACTCTGGATATTTAGCCCATCCCTCCCTCTCTTTTTTCAAATCAGAATTTTTTTTTCTGTTTACAGTAGGAGCTACTTTGCTATTGGGAATATATACAGTTTGAACCTTTGCAATGGGAAAGTGGCTGATGACAAAAATCGTCGGCCACTAAAGTGTGCTTACAAAGACAGGAGTACAGTGGGGTGCCCACTACCCTGGAGTAGGATGCAAGTCGAAGGAAAACAAAAGAACCATTATGGAAGCCAAAAGAATGGGGGGTCATTCCTGTATGGGAGACCCTGCACACTCATTCTGCTCAGACATCTTCATGCACAAGCAGAGGCTGGGAGGAAGAAGCAGTGCTGCCGACGGAATTGATCCTCACAGAATGGTCCACCACGACGTTCTCCGGGTTGGGGCTGCAGTTTGCTAAGTTGGAGTAAATCTGAGGAAAACAAGTCCACAGTCAGTACACCAGTCCTTACAATGAATACAGCAACAAAGGGCACACTTACAGCATCAAAATCACAAATATTTGATGAAGACTCTTAAAAGAGAGGTGGTTTACAAGAACTCTGTGGCCAAAACCCAAGTCATATTGACAAAACAAATACAACCCCCCATTTTTCCCAAGGAAATCACTTTACACAAGAAGTGGTGGCAAACCATGTGCAAGCCTAGCTCTTCTGATGGGACACATCTGGGAACAAGCACTATCTAACCTATTAAAAAGGTTTATAAATCTCTATAGCCAACTACAACCCAACAGCCAATGTAATTTGCTGAGAAACCCAAGGCCCTTCCAGAGGTTTCCTGTCAAGAATCAAAGCAACTGGGTGGAAAATGCTATTTAAGTTGAAATATGCTTTGACACCCAGAAAAACAAGCTTTAACCCAAAAATATCAGCGGTGTGCTATTGGAAAAGATAGCTCCAAGCACACAGCCCAGAAAAAAAAAAAAGCAGCTTAAAAAAATCTGAGTCAAAGTAAGGATCACTAATTCTTCCTCAAAAGCAGGACAGGAAATAATGGATTTGAGTTTTCCTTCCCCCATCCCCAAATCACGGGGAAGGATCTTCCAACTTCAAACAACTCCTCATTCTATGTGGCTTGCGGGCATGACAGCTATCTGCCATTTTCCGGCTATGCTTGTTTGATCAGAAGGCTTATTTGACTGCAGTAACAAGCTGTCTTTTCTATGCTTTTCTTCTACTTTACATCACCCCAACCCTCCAGAGGATGCAAGGCCCTGACATGTGAGAGGGAGAACGTACCAACCCTATGACCAGTATTTGGAGTGGGAAGGAAACATGGCAAATTCTTATGGAAACTTCTACTTCCACACTTCTGAGTACAAAGCCCTTCCCCCTCCTCTTCTCACATCCTTCTTTGGCTCAGAACAGGGGGTTGGGCAGAAAGAACTGGTTTCCATTGCTTTACTTCCCCCACCTGAAGCCGAATTTATAACCTAAGCCCAGGGGAGAAGGGGTGGGGAGGTTAGTCCCCACCCTTGAAACCTGCAAAGGAGGACACACCTAGAACAGACAGAAACAGGATTCTATGCCTGGCCAGAGAGGACTCACATGATTGGTGCTATCTGAAATCTGCTTCTCAATTAGCTGAACGATCTGCTTGAATGTTGGCCTTTTTAGAGGATCAGCATCCCAGCAAGTCTTCATTACGTCATACCTGCAAAACAGGGGCCATTTGCTATCCCTCCTCGAGGCCTTTAGCCTGTCTTCAAGATG
The DNA here is from genome assembly GCA_023783475.1 of Daubentonia madagascariensis. NCBI lineage: Eukaryota > Metazoa > Chordata > Mammalia > Primates > Daubentoniidae > Daubentonia > Daubentonia madagascariensis. The sequence goes on from JAKFHU010000428.1 coordinate 12,299,696, forward strand.
TATGCCATGCAACAGCTTCCACAGTATCCAGGGCTATGCAACTGGACATATGGAATGACATGTGCATAAAATAAAATACTGCATGCAAGAAATGTTGCTGAAACTTTGTTTTTGGTGATAAGAGATTATGAAAATAAACTACAGAAATAAAAAGGAACCAAGTGACATTTCCAACTGTGCTGGTGAAAACCCTCAACATCTGGGTTTCTGTCTTTAAAAAGAAAAATAAAAGGGGAAACGTGATCTAAAGGAAAAACTTCTCGGCCCTTACATTTCAGCAGGTGCATGCTCAGGGCTGAGCATTCGGAAGCCTTCCTTGATCATCTTGTAGAACTTAGAATCGACTGGCATTCCAGGGTAAGGGCTGCTTCCTGAGGCACAAACCGTTTGCAAATCAAGTGTTAATCACAACTACGCAGGACACTAATAAAACCTCAAGAAGATACTCAGAATCTAACGAAGGTGTCTTTGGCAAGGATCATTTTACCTAAAGAAAACAGCTCCCACAGAAAAATCCCATAGGACCAGACATCACTTTCAAAGGTGTACACACAGTTGAAGATGCTTTCAGGTGCCATCCACTTCACAGGCAGTCGAGCCTATAATGGAAGCACAACAGATTCAAAAATGTTAGTTAAGAAGCTCAAAAAAACCCTGAATATTAAAGATTCTTAAAGATGTTACTCCTGCTGAAAGGTGGGGTGAGACCCTGAGCACCATCTCACAAAGGCCTGTTACCTATAGGATCTCAGATGATCCCAACCACCTCTGACATAGGTGGCTCACAATTACATTATCCCCATTTTAAAGATGGGGGCACTGAGTCAGTATAGCATGGTAATTAAGAGGGAGATTTCAGAGACAGCCAGACACGGGTTTGAATGCCAGCTCTACCACTAGCCTTGAGTGATGGAGAAATTTGTTAGATTCCTTCTTCTTCCTTAATAATAGAAACATGCCTTCCCACATTCAGGACTACATTTCCCAGCCTCCTTTGCAGCTAGCTGTGGCCATGTGACTCAGTTTTGGCCACTAAGTTGTAAGCACTGTACAGCAGCTTCAGGAAAACTTCCTTAAAATGTAGCTGGCACATGCCTTCTGCCCTCATTCCTCCAGTGTCCTTGCTTCCTGCCTTCTGGATGTGATGGCTGGCTATCTATGTGGCAGTCATCTTGGACCATGAAAATGGTCCTAGAAAGAATTGTTCCTGAGCACTTCATGGAACCTCTATACCAACGCTGGCCTGCTCTCCCCACACTTCTTTTACTTTTATTTTGGGTTTTCTGTCATATGCAACCAAAACTATCCCTCACTTATATATTGGCATAGTTACTTAAATATTTGTCATTAAGCCTCCATATCTTCTTCTGTAAAACAAAACTAACACTCCCAGTTTCATGTTCTATGGGTTCAATGAGATAATGGTAAAAATGCTTAGCACTGCCTAACTCACTAGTATCTGAAAAATCCTCCAGCATACAAGCAAGTGCTCAATCAACAATAGTGGCTTATGACGATTATGACTATTCTGAGGTGGTGAAGTGGCAGGTTCAGAGCTTGAATTCAACAGCTGAACAGCACGTCCTGAACTCTTTCCACTAAAATTGAGCTAAATTGTCTGTGACTATTCCTCTTAGATAAATTCTGGCTCTCCAGATCTTATAATCTACCATAAAAAGCTAAATCAATCCTTCTCTTAATCCATTTAGGATTGAAAACTGGGAAAATGGTTTTTTTCTGGTCTTAAAGTTATTTTAGTCGGTTTTTTTTTTTTAAAAAAAAAAGCTTCCAATACTGTTCCCCAGATATCGTGCTAAAGCTGCTATAAGGGCTCTTAACCTGAGGTCTGTGGGTGTCCTGCATTCAGGGGCCTGTGAACTTAAAAGGGAAAACATTACATCCTTATTTTCATTAACTTCTAAATGAAGTCTAGCATTTCCTTAAGTTACAAACGAAGGCAATAAAGCACAGTAGTATTAGCAGTACCTGTAATTTTGTCACCAACAGTAATCACAGAAGCTTCATATCCTATTACAGTATTTACAGGGGTCTCAATATTTACATTCATGACCACTTTGATTCTAAAACAGTAGTTTTTAGAACCACAGCTAGAACCTGTTACTCTGTGTAACAAATACATATCACAAATTTACTTAATATTTTGATAACTACTTCGATTTAACTGCTTTTCTTGGTAATTCTATTTATTTTATTCTAGGCATTTAAAATAGTATTCCGACAAGGGCTCCAGAGGCTTCACTGGACTGAAAGGGGCCAAGGCACAAAAATGACTAAGAATTCATGTGAAATAGAAGAACTTTCAGAACACCTGACCCAACATGGATTTCTCAAATGACTACAATGTAAGTTTTGGGGCATAACGTGTGAGTTTCCTTGTTTTTAACTTGTCCCATAAATTCTCCCTACCCACTAGCTTAGTGGAAGCGATGTCTGTGATTGGTTAGTTCAACTGACTTGAGCTGGAGTTTATGATCTGGAAGCCTGGTGGGGCCTAACCTCTCCTGTCAATTCCAACTAAGGTCACAAACCAATAACAACCTAGTAGGAAGCTGTGGCATATCCAATGTCACTGTTATTTAGATTTCAAATAAAACACCTACAAAGAATAGTAAGAATATGCCTGGCACAGTTCTAAGCACTTTACACATTTAACTCATTTAATCCTCACAATGACTTTATGAGGTAGGTGTCACCGTTATTCCCAAGTGGAGAAAATGGCAATATCACACAGCCGCTAAATAATGGAGCCAGATTAGAACTTGTCAAGACCAGGCTCAGAGTCTGCTACCTTCTTCCTTTTGCCCTTTTGTTAATATTTAGAGACCTGGATAATGAACCACTTGTCATTCTTCCTTCCAAAATGGCACTGGGATGGAGAGAAGTTGTTTTTATCAACCCTTCTGATGATATCTAGCCTCGGGAGAGTCTTTCCAGAAATGCATGCTTTGGTTAGGAGATAAATCCAGCAACTCTTCTACAAAACCAAGTGGCGTACAGCCTACCCCTAGAGATGCCATAGCGATGAAGGAGAAAATATTACATTATCATAAGGGGACACAAAAATCCACCTCCAGGAATAAATCTGGACTATAGAAATGGACCTAGGAAAACAGGCAGAGAAGAATATACAGGATGGTATGATTTTCCATACCAGTGGGATGCGGCTCTGGAAATCACGGGCTGTGGTTTCAGTCTCTGTTGACCTGTGTCATCTCTGATCAAAATCACTAAAATAGATAGTGCCTTAGTTTCTCCCAACTTTTAATATAGGAAGACATTGTATTCTAGGGCACGGGTTTGCTCTGAGGATACAATAAAAATTGGCAATAAAATAAAAGCACTCTGAAAACAAATTTACTGTGTTCTACAAATCAGTTATTACTTTTATTTATGAACCTATTTAATAACTCTCCAATGACTACAAGGTCCAACATTCTATATAGCTAACTTGAAACATGATCTTAGATTTTAATCTTTTTCATACAGCATGTCAATCTCAAAAAAATTCCTCCTGCTGTGACTTTCAGGTCTACATTTCTTACACTTGAGCAAAATCAAGTGCGTTGCTATTCTCAGGCTATAATGAAAATTAAGGCTATTTCTGCTTCCTTCACATGCCCCATAATTACACAATTAGAATTAGGAATTCTATTATTGAATGTTAGTTGTAGTAATGTTCAGCATACCATGCAAATTTTGCTGAAGTACACTTAATTTGACTGCTAAAATGTATGATATCTCAAATAAGATTTGCACTATGAAAATCATAGAGAACAATTTTTATCAAAACTTGAAACTAAAAATCTTTTAGTTTGAGGTTGCAGTGAGCTATGATGTACTCTAGCCTAGGTGACAGAGGGAGACCCTCTCTTAAAAAATAAATAAAATAAAAATCCTTTGCAGAACTGTCAAGCAGAGAATGGGTACTCACGTTTCCTTTAACCACATAATTAGAATCATTCTTGATGTCTCTGGCTAGACCAAAATCACAGATCTTTGTGATTCGACCATGGGTAAGAAGGATGTTTCTGGCTGCCAAGTCTCTGTGAATACACTATTAAGTTGGGGGAGAAAAGAAAACCATTTAAATTCCTTTTTAACTTTTAAAGAGTGAAAACTACTTTTTAATACTAGAGTGCTGCTTATATTATAAAAATCCAATACTTTTGTTTTACATTAAAGTATTTGGTTTGCCAAAAATAAAAATCAAAATTATGCCTTGAATGATGTTCACATTTTATGTTTCACATAATCGGGACCATAATTACCATAATCACTTTCAAAACCAATTCTAATAAATGCTTTTTTCTTGTCAGAACTGCTTTCACTCATGGGAAAATACATTAGAAATAGTCATACCATATTTTTAAAACTGAAAATTCATTTTGCATGCATCTCTTTGAAGGTCCTTTCGTAGAGTTCCTAAAATGTCTTTGCAACTTCAATTTGACATCTCCCAAGGACACAGGGAAGAGGGTCTTTATTTCAGCCACTCTATATCCTCTTTTAGTTTGGTAATTGTTTGGAAATGTCACCAATGACGTTTAAGGGTAGGATCTAAAACCTCCTTCTGTTTGGTTAGTCCTGTTTCCTAGGGAATTCCTCTCACCCTTCCATAGACCATGTTCTTCCTTGTTTTGGTTCCAGCATTCTCTTTCCATGCCCATCCCCTTAATTCCTGACACTTCATAAGCCATACATATAATATTTGGGGCCCAACTTCAATAAAACCCAAGTATATGCTTCACCAGGCACGGCCACTACGAGGTACCACCAGCTTTTGCTGATAAAATGATTCTCCTCTATCTTCTAGGAGCATAGCCTACACATCCTAAAAGCCAAAAGTTTTAAATGAATTCACTACATATAAAAAAAATTCATGGAAAGCTCATTTAGACAGGCTTGTACTTGAAAGCTTATAAATTAGAAGAGGAATTCCAAAGAGACAGCAGTTGAAACACGGAGAAACTAAACTTCCTCTGCTTTTGGTTACCACGCTCCAAAATGACACTCTGCATTCTAACTACGGCTGTAAAGTGCTCCGTTCTGAGAATTGCTCCCACTTACATTCTTGGAGGCAAGGAAAGCCATGCCCTTTGCCACCTGATAAGAAAAGCTCAGCAAGTCTTCCAGGTCTAGGGCCAACTCATCATCCTCCATGATGGCAGGAGTCACGTCTCTCTCTATGTATGAGCCTGTTAGGAAGAGAGGGATTTTCTTAGCAATTAAAACCTTAAAGGTTAGGAAGAGAAAGAAAAGAAAAGGCAGTGAAATGACAATACCCAAGGCTGGTAATGAATGAAATCATGTGAACTTGCAGGCAAATCACCTCCCCGGTGCTGAGGGAAGGTAGATGTTGAATCACAAAGTTAATATTCAACAATCCTGGGCTGGGTTACAAAATCCTTAGGGGAGGGGAATGGTGGATTAATACAAAAATCCCGTAAATAGAGTAAGATGTTCAGATAAAAAACACATGCTCTGACCCCGAACACCCACTTGCAACCCTAACTGCTGCTGACCACTGGCATTGTCACAGGACCCTACTGTAAAGGAAAACTGGCCACTATCAGGAGTGACATCGTATTTGACAGTGGTATGATACATCCTCTGTAAATGAAGTTGCTTTTATTGCTTGATAGGTGATACCCACCTATTCTTGCAGACATCCTTTTGTCTGCCTTGGTTGGGACAACGTAAGAAACTCCAGGTTTCATGTCCATGTACTCATTGGTACTGTCACTGCTAGGAGAGAGGAAACACCCAAGTCATGACTGAATCAAATGGCAAATGCAGGGGAGCACTGACAGGTCAGGTTCTATCTCCACACCCACTTTGGGACATAACAAACTAATTTTATTCGAGGAAAGTAAGGTGAAGTTTGAATAAAGAGTTTGAAAATATTGTTCTATAAGATAGGAGTTTTTAATATTCAATATTAGGGTCCCAGGAATTAGATGTCTTTTTTGTGTTCAATCACACAGTGGATTCAAGTTAGAAATGTCCTATCTCTTGACACAGTGGATTTAATGGGAAACACAGAGCCAAAAACGTTATCCCACATTACTTCAAACTCTCTAAATTAGCCCCAGGAGACAAGATGAAAAAAAGACAAAGAACAAATGCTTCCAAGATGTGTGTGTATTGGGGGGGTGGGGGGGTGGGGAGGCAGAGATCGTTAACATATAGCGACTGATGGAAGAAGGTTTAAAAAAATCAAGCTCAGTTCAGATAAACACCAATAATTTGGATGATTTTCTGAACCATCTGGACCTCTTGAATCTGCAACATTTGGCTGGAGACTCTTCAAGATTTCTAGTACTTCCTGCTCCTGATTAGCATAGAAACACCATGACAACAATCTCCTTCAGAGTGTGCTGGTGGTTCCAATCCCATATGGGATCCCAAAGCACAAAGAACATCACACAGGATTGAACAGTTTAGGTCATTATTTCAGAAAGTTAAAAAATATATATAGGGCCAAGGTTCCAAAAAGAAGGCAAAGTAGCTCATTTCTTTATGTAAAGAGCATATGCTCAGGAGAAACTAACAAAAGGTGGTTTGCACAGTAGTTTACTACCCCTTTCAACACTTAGGTTTACAGGATTAAAAAAAAACATAAAAAGCTTCACCTGGGGTTTTCAACTTTAGCCAGATGTACAGAAAATGGCTTTAAGAGGTAAGTGCCCATCAATAATATTTACTGAGGTCTCCTTGAGGGCCCGGTGTTACGAGTTCAGGAGACAAAATCTTGCTACCTCAAAACACAGAGGATACAGAGTGCATAAAACAGGAGCAGAGAAATCTACCCCGCAACTGCAGCAATGTAAAGTGTAGGGGATTGGGCAAGATAACTGTGACTTCTGTTGGCCCAGGTCATTCTAGGAACTCCTCCTCAGCGGTAGATCCTATCAGCCTTCCAAAGAAAGAACAGGCAAGGCACAGCAGAGGAGAATTCTATTCTGTTATAAATCAAACTAATTCTCCTTAAAGAAACTTGAAGCTCTATATACATCATTCAAATTCAGAATAGTATCAATGATAAAAGAGATGAGAATAAAGTCCAGAGTTTTAAAAAATGTGCTCGAGTAGTTATGTCTTTTTACAGCATGATGAATTAAATGGGGTTGGTGGAGGGAGAAAGGTACATAGAAATAATTCAGAGGTACATGGCAAAAAGCCTAGTGTAGAGATACATGCAGAGCTCTCTGCCATTCTGCAAAAGGTTTGAAAGGACTTTACTGTGACAACTTGACAGGCTTTAGCATTTTCCCTATAAACAGTATCTCACTGTAAAGATGCACATACTACCAAGCGCAATGGTATAAATGGAAATGCACACATTGGAGCCATAAGAGAAACAGATAGAAAAATTCAGTTGCGTAGAACTAAAGCTTAGAAAAAACCCCCTAAAGATGCATTTAAAAAGAAATCAGCAAAAATCTAAGTTTAACAGTCTGAATCTTTAAAAACACTATTTGAACTTTCTAAACAGTTAATCACATTTAAATGATTTAATAATTTATATGTCGCACCTCAGAGTACCTCAGTTCATTTTTCAAAGAATCAGCCTTGATTGCAAACCCTTATGACCCCACAAACTGCCTGTCAACAGCTGACTATTTATGTCAATCAGTCTTACCAGGAAGACTCCTTTGAATGTAGAAGGTTCTTATAAAGTGCTGCTTCTGCGTGATCTTCCTGCTTTGAGCAAATAAATGAATCACGTTTTCGTCTCAAAAAATTCAAAAGATCACCATAGCAACAATATTCCGTAATGACCAAGGTGGGCCCTATGAGCATGTAAGAAAAGGTTAGAAAGAGGTGAAATATATAGATAATCCTGCCTCCCACAAAAATACCCAAGGATGATCATGGCCATGAACGTTCAGCTTCAACGGATAAGCTTACCTAGCCCCAGTGTAATCCTATCTATTAACATCGCTTATCAAAAAGCAGCACGATGTGGAGAGAAATAAAACAAGCCAAGCCTCTTTCTACCTGAATTTGTACGTAACATTGGTGTTTGGGGCCAGGCGTGACTGCTGGTTTTACAGACAGAAGTTACTGCTTTCAAAGGTTCTACTCTTAGCAAGCTTCCTACACGAATCCTTTGATTCACTTCTGTTTACAGCAGGGCTTCACGCACTCTCTGTAACGGTATTATGGAAATGATGTAGAGTACAAACTGCAGCGTAGTAGGAAAATCAACCACACGGAGCAGGCAGCTGAGACAAGACTGGAAAGTGGGCGGAAACCTGAAATGACCTGTGTTCTGAGCACTACTAGTTGAAAAATTTCTCACGAACAATTCATGATGTGGTGCAGCAACATTTATGGGAGTTGTTTTAAGACATTATACATAAAGCTGTCAACTTTACTGCGGATCTCTCCAGATCACCAGGAACAGCTCATTTTACGCATCTTTGTTCCTTCACACCAAAATACTTTCTGCAAACACCACGGACATCCTCAATGGGGAACTCGACTGAAGCTTCAGTTTGGAAATTTATTTTTAGAGAAGTGAAATGTTTGCCTCATTTGGTGTATATTTGAGAACTGATAGGCTTAGAGGCCTATCTTAAATTATGGTATGGAAATGAATATTAACCCTTTTAGTGACTAAATCTAATTCAACAATATATAAAGCTTGCAAAATAGGAAAAGTCTTCCAGTTGAGATGAGATATTCAGGAAGTCAAGGCTGTTGACGTTATATACATGACAGTAACTAGAACAGTAACTAGGCTGTCCTACCCCATGATGACAAAACTAAAATCTACTTTTTTTTTGTTTTTTGAGACAGAGTCTTGCTCTGTTGCCCAGGCTAGAGTGTAGTGGGCATCATAATAGCTCACTGCAACCTCAAACTCCTGGGCTCAAGCGATCCTCCTGCCTCAGCCTCCCGAGTAGCTGGGACTACAGGCGCGTGCTATGACACCTGGCTCATTTTTCTATTTTTTGTAGAGATGGGGTCTTGCTTTTGCTCAGGCTGGTCTCGAACTCCTGGCCTCAAGAAATCCTACTACCTCAGCCTCCCAAAGTGCTAGTATTACAGGCATGAGCCACTGTACCTGGCCTAATATCTACATTCTTAAGAATAAGGAAAACAAAATCTAACAAGAGAGAACAGTAAAAATCTGGGTAAAAATCTTGCAAGCAGTTTATAATCAAGTATTGTCAAAATCATATTAAAACATCATCCTTGGATAACTTGACAGACAATAAAAGGCAATTTGGACATGGTTTTACCTCCAATGGTGCATGCTCCAAGAAGATTCACAATATTCATATGATTACCCAGGTAACTCAGGACTTTGAGTTCAGACATTAGGGCTTCTCGTTCCGTTAAATGGGCACTTGCTAAAATTAGAAACATCTTATTTTAGCAAAAATCAAATTTGGCAAACTGATGTTGAGTGCATGCAGTAGCCTGCAGGAACTTACGTTTGAGCATCTTCACGGCGACAGTCATGGCCGAGTCCGACTTAATTAAGCCGTAAGCAGTCGCCTCAACAACTTTCCCAAAGGCACCAGCACCCAAGGTTTTCCCTTTAGAAAGGAAGACAACAAGGTAAGTGGTGGTAAGGGTGGTGGCACCAAAGGACCATTTGTGTAATCTCAAAATCAAAAAAGGAATCAAAGACAATTTGTCTAGAAGCATTTCCCTATTTTTTCTATGCCAAACCTATCAAACTTGGTGGTGAAATTTCACAGAAAACACTTACTGTTTCAGGTAGAACAAAACAAAGGAAGCCATTGGGGTTCCCTAAAGTCACTGTTATGTGTACACAAAAAGGTTATGTGGAAAGCCCCTATTTCATACTGACCAAAACTCAGCCTGTTTCTGGGAAACTCCCACTTGTGATCATAAGGAAGTTGTGTTGGGTCTATGTAAACATAATTGTTTCCATTTATCTCCTCAACAACCTTCCACTGCACTTCATACATAGGTTTCTGGATGGGAGAGAGAGAAAGACAGATCATCTTTTAATGATTAACGTCTTGGTCATTATAGCACTCAGGGGAGAGAACAAATAAGTGGTTACCTGTAAATATTTGTAGGTAAGAATCATCACAACGATGCACATCATACCAGCTACGATTACAAAACCAATCAGCAAAGGAGTGAACAGGGTGTGGGAATGGATTTGTTCTAAAATGAAAGAGAAATGTGGAATCACAAACTTTTAGAAGGATAGAATCTTTGCCATAACTACTCATCCCGAAACTGAGCCACCTCCCAGCTTACAGCCCATGGCAGGATGCAAAGCTATATGAGTCTCAGATCCTCACCTTGGTTACAGTGTACTTGTTATTCAAATGACTCTTTAGAAATACAACTTTAAACCAGAATACTGTGGAACAGAAGTTGAGACTTCTGTAGAGTAAGAATAATTTTATGCTGTTTTTCAATGAAAAGCAACATCTGAATGAATTTTGTATTTCAATCAAATTCCTGCCTTGTACAACTTTAAAAACGAGCTTCCTTTATGGATGGTTTATATTTTCTTCTTTATGCTGTCCTGTATTTTCCAAATTTTCTACATTGAGCATGATTGTCTTTTGCAACCAAGAAAAACATTTTTAAAGCATTCCTTTCATTGCCCTGTCTAGAAAATCAATGACGTAGAACAATGTAAAATTCTTCCACTCATTACTCAAAACCTGAGAAAATACAGCTATTTGGCACTAGTCTTTGCCAACTCAAAAAAACAAAAACGGAGCCCTAAAAACTTACGTGCCCAGTTTCTTTGTCTTCTAACTTTATACCAATTCATCAATGCATACACAAGGATCATTTAACTTATGTTAGGAGAGCTAGTCACTCATGAATCAAATTTTAATGATTTTAAAGAAATAAATTGCTAACATGACTTCATAAAAGACAGTGTTAACTTTCTGATACAGTATCTGGCAAAGTGTTAAAATAACTCTTTTAAATATCTGAAATTTTAAACTGAATTTAAATTTTAAATTGCTCTGTTCTGGTACAAGGTAAATATATTCCTCTATGTTCTTTTTCTACCCATTTTTAATGGAGACCATTGTAAATATACACTTAATTATATATATAGAAAGACACACGTGTGTGCACACACGCACACACATAAAATATATAAAGTAGCATGGTTAAAATTACTCTGGTAAAAGCATACATTTTATTAACAAACTAGTATGAAATGAAACTTGATGACAGTATGATGACAGTGTTATGCAATGTATGTATTGCCAGAAATGACATGGCTAATGTTGGAATGGATTTAAAATCATGATTGATATGGTAGACAGAGCCTAAACATCCCCTTAAATTGGATTAAAAAGAAATATACCTTTGCTGTTACCTTTAAATGCAAAGTTAAAATAGGCAGAAGTCTTGCCCACATCGTTGTAGGCCTTACATTCAACTGTGCCATTGTGCTTGAATGCACCAGAATCTATGGAACTCTGAACCACTAGTTTTCCAAAGGCTGGCCCAGATGAATTTTGTATCTGCACATCCACTGGCAGTACAGGAGCAGAGCATCTAGGGAAGAAAACAACAACCCGGGCTTACTCTAGGAAAAGAAAATAAAAACATGAAATACTAAAAACAAAGCTAGAGGTTCATAATCAATAAAAAGTTTCCTTTTACAACTGTCAGTGTCTGACAAGGAATGGGCACTTCTGTGGCCTAGTAGGCAGAAAGGCACCGTGGACGAGAAGAAAGAGGAGAGGAGCTTGGGAGTCCCACGTGGGTTTGAATCCTGACAAGTTGCTTAAACTCTGTAAGACACAGTTCCTATAGATGTAAACACCCAGATGGGATGATGATAACACCCATCATGAGGGGTTACTGAAAGGATTAGAAATGAATTACATAAAATGGCTGGCATGTATGCTAGTACACAGTAGATCCTTATGAGTTAAAAAAAAAAAGTTGAAAGGGTATGTGAATGGCTGAAATAAAATAGCATGCAGGAGGAAAGCAGGGACTGTCTACAAGGATGAGGACAGGAAAACACTCAAAGCAAGGACCGAAGTTGGAGGTTCTAAGTAGGAAGGGCCTGGTTGTACTGCAGGTGACAAAGACCACTGCCACGGTGAGGAATCCTTTTCATGGGCCAGATCCTGACCACTCTATTCTAAACGCCTAGCCACTTCCTACTCCCTTCTTAACACCTACGTATGTTAGTTGTTTATTCTGTCTATTGTCTGTCTCTAATACTAGAATATCAACTCATAAAGGCAGAGACTCAGGTGTGTTCTGTGTATTAGAACAGCGCCTGGCACACCGCTGGCACTCTATAAATATTTGCTGAATGAATGACTATAAACTACCATAGTTGCTTCCATTGTGGGCATTCTTTCCGGGGATCTTGAACTCTCCGTAGTTATTCCCTAAAAGAAAACATTCTGCTAAAACTCAGCTGAAAACAACAATCCTATGTAACCTCTTCTGACTTATTGTGATAAAGAGGTCTATTCTATGAAAAATAAAATTTCCACTATCATCTGGACTATCCAATTGTGATGTTAAACTGGGCTTTTAAAGCCTGAGCATAAAATAGCAATTGATGGATAAAAACAGCACTGTTGGCCCCGTTTTCAACTTCAGGTAATGCAAAAGGACAATTTAAGGCTTAAGTGTGGATTGTGAGGGAGAAGCAGCCCAATGCCAGATGTTCTCTGCTCAGGGGCTGGGCACCTAATCAAGGAGAAACCCTTTTGAAAACAGGTCGCTTACAAACGCCATATGTATGTTGTAATTGTGCGATCATTACTTTTTGGTAACTTGGCAATTAACTTCTGAGGTAATTTTTTCATGATAACTACAGCCACATTTCCCACACACATTACCTCCTGTGTATAGAATGGAAATCTAATTACTCTGTCCTGCAAAATTGCTTTATCTACCTGCAGGCTAGAAATTGCATGATAAATCCAAAAAGATAACCACCAAAATAGAGAAGTCATTCAGTAATCATTTTTCAGCACACAAAATTAATGTCGACCAAGAAAAATACAGCAATTATCCCCTCTAAAAAGCCACATGGCTAGAAAAAAAAAATAATCAAAACAAAGCTTTTAAAAAAAAAATCTGAAAAACATTTGAAATTCAACTGAATTGCAGTCTTTCCCTTCTGCATTTTAAGCAGTGTCAAAAATAGTCATCTTACCTCTGCTCAGTTCCTGGACAAAAATACCAATCTATTGTGGGTTCGGGAAACCCTGCTGCCACACACTGGAGCATGCCATTCACAAGCCTGTCGTAAGTCAGGATTTCTGGTTTTGCTGCAAGAAAAGAGAAGTGGCCATAGGTCAGACTGCTGAAAAACCTCAGCAAGATTCCCTCCACTCCCGTTCTAATCCTTAGAACCTTCCTGAGGCTGCCGAGGAGCCTGAGGGAAGAATCTGAATCAGTGAGTGGAAGGTACAGAGAAGTGGATGTCAGGGTCCGACCCAGAAAGGCCTTCATGGCTCCAGCTGCCCAGACCCAGCAGGGACCATCCGCACCCTGCAGACGTAGAGGTCTCTAGAACTCTGTTCTGGGAATGGTGGCTGAGGTAGAGGTTGCAGGAGCACCTGGCAGGGTTTCTGCCCCCAGTGAGGGGGAATCTGAAAGACTGCTTCTAATCAAGACCCTAGGATTCCCAGCTGCTCTGAAAGTCAAAATCCTGCTTGAAGGATTCCTGCCAATGGGGTTTCAAGTTATCGTCCCTGCCATAGGAACTTCAAGTTATTGTGGGAACTGGAATGGATGAAATTAGGAGCTGTTACAGGAAAAGAAAAGCCCCACTCTTTCTCTCTCTCACCAATTTTCTCCTTTTAGGGAGTGGAAGGGAGAGGTGGCACTGATAAAGATCTGAATCACTCTATTTAGAAGGAAGTGAAAACATAAGAGTGAAATACAGTATGGGCTTTTCACTCCAAATCTTTGTTTCAAATGCAGAACACGAACAGAAAATTAGAAGAGAAAACCAGCCCAAGAATTTTGATTCATCCATACATCTGAACCTGACTATAACCATCAAAAAAGTAAATTGTTATCAGCAGGAATGCTCTAACTCGCCATTTCTGTGTAACTACAATAATCAACTGATATTCAACAATTTCAAATTGTTGAAATTATTTCTAAAGTGAAAGCAAGATGAACTTACGTTCAGTTGTTCTAATGGCAATATAGCTGAAGGATTCTAATCCTTTGAGAATGAGTAAGTTAAACTGTAAACATCTTGATGGAAGGGATGGTGTTGTGCTCACCCTGTACTTGGAGGTACAGCACTGCCTGTGCCAAGTCTAAGCACAGAACTACAGGGGGCCATGTGCATAGTCAACAGATCTGAATACCAGCTCTTACACTTAGCAGTTCTCTGACCACCAGAAAGTTTGTGAATCTCTCTCTAAATTTGTGTCCTCAACAGAATTGGGAGGAAAATGTAAACTGGGAATAATAATAGTACCCATTTCATGGGGATGTTGAGACAATTAAATGAGATGAAGCATACAAAGAGCTAAGAATGATTCATAGAAATGAAATAATGCATTTATTAATTATTATTACTGATTCCATTTTTCTTTTCTAATCAGAGTACTCATCCTCCTTGGTTAATCAAGTTTGTTATAGATCAAGTTAACTCTATTTGCCACTATAAATATTCTCTTCAGTGATCTAAAAAGTATTTCTTTAAGATAGTCTGATAATGCGTATGCTTTAACCTGATGCATGGGGAATTTAACACCAATTATGTTGCAACTGATAGGGAAAAGAAAATAGATGTGGTGAAAAGGAAAAGACTGACAGATCAGAAGCTTAGGAAGTTTATTTCCCCAAAGGAAGGTAACACTGATAAATGACATCTTTGTAGAACAACCTCTCAGCACCTCACCTCCTTGGAGGCAAATGAGTTGGCTGGGATCAGAGTGTCCACATGCATGACACACCCACCTGTCACTCAACCTGGCCCTGCTGATGGGCAGGCCATTTGGCTACTACACACGAAAGAGCAACTCTCCAAAACAATCTCAAGGTAGGGGCATCCTTGAGAGTTTGGATCCAATGCCAGCTTTCACAAATAGAGCAAGAAGACAAGCCATCATCTTGCAAAAGCATCCATCTGGCAAGTTTCATTTAATTATCATGGGCAACTGTGTGATTGGGCTGAAAAGTAGGGCATCACATAAAAAAATCAGTGGACCCTTAGGAGAAGGCTATCTGTTGGAGATTGCAGGCACCATACGGCGGGTCTCTCTGGACTCAGTTTAAATGTCACCTCTTTTTCAAAGGAACTCCCAACTCTCTGAAGCCAAGTTGGTTGGTCTGACTTCTTATTTCCAAAGCACTTACAAGACCTGACACTGTTATGCAAGATCTTGGTCTGCCTCCTCCATCTGACTAGATGTTCTCTAGGGCAAGAACCGTATCTTACTGACTGATTGAGCCTTTGACTCCTAGCTCAGAATCTGACCCAGGGCAGACACACAATGAGAGCTGCTGAATGAGTAAGACCCCACCCAAAGGAACAAGTCTCTTAGATCCCAAAGGCATTCAATTAGAGTCACAAGAAGGGACCTGAGAGAAGATCCTAATGGTGACTTTCCTAGGTAGGGGCGCTATTTCTATTATTCTTGCAATAGAGGGCCATAAGATAAGAAATCTACAAGTATGTTTGGCCATGTGAATTTTTTAATAACGAGATTAATGATGAGTGGAAAGGGTCTGCACATAGATGGCAGAGATAACTGGATAGAATTCAAATGGGAATCAAATTCATAACATAGACTTACTCATACCTACACTTTTTATACTCATGCTTCCTAATGCCCGTAACGCTACATGATGGATTTTTGGTAGAATTAATTATTAACTCAATAGGAAAAAAAAAGGATGAAAGGATACCTTAAGATGTTAAGAATGGTTATCTCTGGGTGGTGGGGCTATGGATAGTTTCTATTTTATTCTTTAGACTTTATTTTCTAATTTTATTTTATAATGAACATGTAACTAAATATGAATCCATAAAACATTTTTTAATTAAAAAATTGGAACAGCTCAAAATTATATAATCAATTACATTTAACTTTGGTTACGAGCGCTCTAATATCCAAGCCTTCTAGCGTGACACCTGGTAGCAGTTATACAACAGCCATGGCTGGCACTGGTGCAGTCGGGCTGGCCTATTTGTTCCCGTGTACTGGCTAATTAAGCAGTTTTTTTAAGCTACTATCCCAGGTGGGTCATAACCTGAGGCTAATTGAGCAGCTTTTATCCTGTCAGTTCTTAGGTTGGCCAACCAAGCTCACAGGGTCCTAAACCTTCAATGTGCATTAGATTCACCAAGAGAAAAAGTGAAATTCAGATCCCTGGGTCCCACCTCCAGAGAGTCAGTAAACGGAGGATCTGATCCAGCAATGTGCTCTTTAAAAGTACAGTTAAGGAACCCAATCAGGGCCAGGACTAGAGTGAGGCAAGAGAAACACCTAGGGCACGAACTCTAAGAAGGCACTAACTCTAAAGGTCTTACAAGTTGGCACCTGTGACTGAACATCTCCTTAAATTTCGTACCCTAGGTGCCTCTCTCTTGCTCACCCTCATCCTAGCCCTGTCCCTAATGTTGGTGATGAGAGACCTCATTCTGAAAAGGCTAAGTTACACTAGTACAGTGTGGGCTGTACATGGCAAGGTGCATTATGAAAATGTTTAATGCATGCAGAGTGAGCTAGGTAGAAATCTAATTCCCAAAAATGAAAATCTGGGCTCATCTGCATTTTTTAAGTGCCTCAGTGCACCATGTTCAGCATTAAATATACATTTTGCTTTTAAAGATACATAACTCTCTGCAGTTCTTTAGGTTAAATCTGAGCTGTGGTTTCTTAGATATTCTACAATAAGCAGTATACCAAATGACACATTCCCTAATTCCTCCCAAGTTGGAGGTTTAGATAAGCCTAAGAGGTGTATAAGTTATACATTTCCTGCGGAGATTAAAAAAAATAGCCTTTTCTCTTTCAAAAACATCGAGGGCCTGAGTTATTCTGGTATCTCTAACAACACTCATCAGCTTGTAGGCAGATTTCAGAACGCTTGTAACTCTACTGAGAATTTATTGCTCATGCAATTAAAACTCCTAAACATCCAGTGATTTACCCCAACAGATTTGTGATCTTGAAAAAGATTCCTTTTCATCACCATCAGGTCCATGAGGAAGGCAAGAACAAAACAAATGTTAAGAATACAGCACAAATAACAAAGCTGAGGGCTGGCAGAGGCTGGGAGGCGGTACACGATTAAGTGGTGGGGTAGGCCTGTCTTTCTTCATGTAAGTGTGGGGAAGGGTTTTTCAGTAGAGCTCTTTTCTCACCCAACCACCTTAACCAATTCCTGCAATAAATGTATATTCTATAATCAGCAGAACAAAGAACACAGACTTAACTCTCCAAATAATAAAAGACTAAATGGAAAGGGAGCATAAGGATGAATTCCTGTTTTTACAATTCTAGGTTTGCTGGTGTTTAATGGTGATGCAGCAACGCTTTTCTGCAAATTTGTCACTATCTTGGCTTTGGACTGGGTGAAACCTACATTCGTGCCGTAATACCGTTATAACAGAGGAATTTAAGTCAGCTAAAATAGGAGTATAAAAATAAGTTAACTTTACTTATAATAAAAGGAATATTATACTTTTTAAAAAATCCCTAGAATAGACATCTTGGAAACATACTGTGTTTTATACATTCTTAAAGATATCCAGAAATTGGTGTATGGGCACTTTAACAGAAGTTTATTTAACAAACAAAACAAAACTTCCAACTATAGTCTCCTGCACCCAGATAACTTTAACAGAGTGCCTATCATTTTAAAAAGAAAAAAAATCATTCTCTTAATGAAGTGATGTTCTAAAGTAGGGGTCAGCAAACTTTACTTACCGTAAAGGGTAAGCTAAATTATTTCAGGAAATATTTTAGACTTCTGGGCCATACAGTCTCTCCTGCAACTCAACTCTGCAGCTATAGTACAAATGTAGCCACAGACATCATATAAACCAATGGGCATGGGCTGTGTTCCAATAAAACTTTACTTACGGAATTTCAATTTTATTTTCATATCTCATGAAATCTCTTCCTGGTTTTTTTTCAACTATTAAAAAAATTTTTTTAAAAACATTCTTGGTCTGTGGGCCATTCAAAAACATACTGCGGGTCAAATCTGGCCTGCAGGCTATAGTTCACCAACCCCTGTTCTAAACAGCAATCAAAAAGACATCCTAATCATGAGATTAAGTTGAAAAATATGAAAGTACTTGGAGAAAGCCTTCTTCAGTCAGAATCGCTGTGTTCAATTTACACGAGCACAGCTGCTATATCACCCAGACATGGGGAGGAGGACCTGTACACACATCACAACGCAACTCTGCTTGCTGCCAAAGAGTGCAGGCATGGATAAAAGGCTATTTTTCTACTCTGTAAAAGCAGCTAATTCATTTTGCCCCATAATTCAGAAGTGCGAGGAGAAGGGTACTGACAGAATGCCCATGGAAACATTATGTACCTATTCTTGGATTAATTTAAACTTCACTACATTACAAGCAACCCCGTATACACCTGTAAATGAAAGAAGCTAATTTGATGTAAAAATACATGGCTCAATTGAAAAGAAAGTTTCCACAGCATGGGAGTTCCACAATATAAAAGGGACTGTTTATGCTGCTTTTAGAGAAGAATACATATGCAAAGTTCAGGGTCAATTCCAACAGAAGTTTACATGGTTACATACCTAAACCTGTTTCTCCTGCTTTCCCCCATAAACATAAAAAATATGGCCAGATCTCAGAAACAGGGGCAACGAAGGGTCTATGGATACAGACTAGTTACCTTTTTCTCTAACAGGTTTAGTGTTTAAATAAATTCCCCCAAATTAGCAACACCATGCCCCTCCACCCCCCAGACCAACTTTCTTATGAGATATGAAGGAACAGTAATGATACCAACCCTGGAGGGGGGAAAAATGTTTTGTTAGTTCAGAGATACATCTGTTAAGTTTTTTCAGGATAGAAGAGAATCAAGTTCCACTTTAAAAGTAGGTTGCCAATACATCTTTTCTTTCCAGTTTAAATGTCTATAACACTCTTGCATCCACAGAGATTCTCTTTATAAGGAGAAAGAGATTACAGTGTCACATCAAAAACAACACTCATAATTCCCAAGCAATTTGAGAACAAAAACTCATTTCAAGTTCAGGAAGAGAAAATAAAAACAGTTCAAACACTGTCAGACATCTCAAATGAACACACATCATCCATAAAACGATTAATGTGAAAAGGCAAGCACCTATTTTTACATAGCTTAGCTACCACACCAAGAAGATTTGAAAATTATTCCTTAATTTAAAACTGTCCTGAAAGCTAGCACAGTGTATCTGCCATATCATATGTTGAAGACACAGAGCGTGAAAGGTAACGATAGATGATAACCTTATTAACTTCCAGGCACTTAAGCAAGGTCACTCATTTGAGATTAAACAAGATAATTACAAACTTTAAATAATCGTCTGGCAGGTTTCTTTTAAAATTCAGTCACATCATTTCAGGGTCTGCCTCACTCCTTGATGTCTCAAGATTGCATCAGACACGGACTAAAGAAATTATGAAAGGTCCATACAATGAGATACCAAAATGACGCTGTAGAAGAGTATTTTATGACATGGAAAGATATTCACAATGCCTTTGTTGTGCAGCCCCAAAAAACTAGGTTACAAAGCAATATGACCTCATTTTTGTTTTAAGAAAGAAAACTTCTAAAAATGGTCTGTAAGAATATATATAATAAGGACTATTTGTAATGGTAATCTATAAAATGTAAATAAACATAGAAAGTTAAAATAAACTTAAAACTTGCTTGATTTTTATTTTTGCTTAATTACATTTTCTAGTTTTTCTATCCTTTCTTTTGTAATAAGAAAAAATTAACACATGTACACAATTAACGTTCGTACAAACCAAGCTATATTCCAGTTCCTGTGGCAGCCTTATAGCAAACTCTCAAAAGCAAGTCAATAAATCAGAAAGGAGTTCTGCTCAGCACTAGCTTTACTTAATATTTTAAAATTCCAATTATTTATTATAGAAGTCAAGTTTAATAGAATCCACCTAATGGGGGGACAACACTAAAAAGCAAAGATCAATAGATAAATGTGTTAGTAGCAAGTCGTAAAATTTTTAGCCTCTAACACAGGTATGGCTTGGACACCCATGTGTTTGGAAGGTCCTGTTGTTTTTTAAAAATGGGAATAGAATGCTAACAGGTTAAGTAGTAGGAAAACGTTTCTGCCTTCCAAAAACAGCAAATTTCAAGTAACTTTGCTCTCTTTGTTTTGTAAGGATCTTCTTGAAAGGCACAGTGGCCCAAAGGCTCAAAACTAAGCAGTTCTTGAAGGCAGGTCTGCCATCATTATTTTAGTATGGGTAACAGTCTCTGAGATTCCAGCCAGGTGGGTGACCCAGAGGGCTGGCAAACAGGCAAAGCCATCCACATGCCTGGCTTCACAGGTCCACCCGTGATCACTTTTGGCAAATGGCAGGTTGGCCACATGCTTTATTTGCAGGGCTTTGCACTTATAGCAGCTTCTCCCTAGAATTGGTTCACCCATCCCTAACTGGATTTAACTATGACCCAAAACACAAAAAAGGCAGCCCAGACTTTGCAAATGTGATTAAAGGGGGACTTTTGCATCAAGACGCCTTATTCTGGGTAATTTATTACTTTGGCTGATTTTGGTGTACTGAATGATCTATATAAGTCATCGCTAACACCAGGCAGGATGTTAATTACATGATGCAGTGATTTAGACATAATATGTTATATAGCATTTCCTTAAATTGTTTAATTGTTTCTCAACCCCCTGTTAACACTTTCCATAAATGGAGTGAAATGGTGACTTTGAGATTTAATCTGGCGCAGTTCAGCAGTCATTCGGGTGTCTAATCTAGCTCAACATTAAATGTGTCCTACGTAAGTCCAATGATGAAAGGTAAGCCCTTTAGTTCTTAATGTCTGCCTCCCTTTTACCTTCACTGAGGAACACAGTGCTCCCACTCCACTGGCTGAGGTTTGTCATTAAAGGATACACCTTTAAGATCAGAGAGAGATCTATTTACCACCCCTAAATACCACTTGTCGGAGTTATATTTTAAATCCATAACACTGATCTGGAAATGCTATCAGATAATGTTTTGAAGTATCATTTTAAGGTCACTAGATCTTCTTAAAATCATTCCAGAGATTTGAAAAACAATTGATTTACCATATCAATCATAATTTATTTCCATAATTATGTAAATTACTTCAGGATTCACATGGGTATTTGAAATTGGAAGCCAAAATAACTTATAAAATATTTATTTTACTGATTACCATTTAAGTACACTATAAAGTTTGTTATTTGTTCAAGAAATATAGAATGAAGTAGGAAAAAAGCCAGTGGATAAATTAGGGTTAAAGTGCATATTTGGTAAAAACCTTATGTATGACAATTTAATGTAACCAAAGAGACCGTAGGTTCCTACACAAGTAGCACATACATCTTGGTGATGTCATTTTTTCTAATATCTCTAGGAATTTTGGAAAGAGTAATGCCGATTGAGAAAGCACTTGTGGGTAAAGTTTGAAGTTTTCAGAACTCTATATTCCTCTCAATTTTCATTTGCAGGAAAAATAAATCACCATTTTCACTGAAGAATATCAAACTTTTTAGAACTAAGAATTTGATTTCTATATCCATCTTAGATAAGCAATTCTGAGAATAATTACAGTAATGCAAATTCAATGCAAAGAATCACTGATTTTGGTTTTACTTTTTTTTTTAATGGAAATTCCCATCAGTTTCCACTGGAAGCTCTACTCAAAGATGGCAAATATGTTATAGCTCTTGGCCATTATAAATCACCTTGAATGTCACTGAGCCACTTTAACAGACCCACGTAAATCATGGCTTGGTTAGAGAGGTTAAAAACAGTATTAAAACATTTTCAAGCTTACCATGTTACATATTTAATTGTTTAACAATTTAACAGAGAGCACAATTTAAGTCTTCCACATAAGCAATGAAGACACACTTCCCCCTCCCCTGTACTTAACATACTCAAATTTACATGTGGAATTTTCAAAACAAATGGATTTTTCAACCACCAAACATTTAACCACTCCAAATCAAGGATTTTCACTAGCATTTCTTATAGCTGAATCTATTAAGCAATTATGCATCAGTGACACTGAGTAAAAGTAACCTAAATTTCTGCACTAATAATATGCATTCATTATTCTGATATTTATTAATTCTAATTTTTGCAGAACACAATTCCTTTCATCCTTGAAGCTAAGCTTATTCACGGAATAAACCATACAGTACACCTATGCATGTAATTGGCTCAGCTAAAACAATGTCAAAATGAACACAACCATTCCAAGTTTTAAATTTTGAAACTATTTGAAGCTTTTGGTTTTAAAATTTAACATAAAAAAAATCTTACACCATAATAATGTTAACTAGAATTTTTTTAACCCCCCCCCAAAAAAAAACTCAACAAACAAATCAGCTAACTCTATCTGTAAAGAGCAACTTGGACACACCTCACATGAGGCAGACAGTTTAAGGTTCACACAAAAATGCTACTTCTGTCAAAGCATTTGGCAATCAAGATATCCAATGTGTTAAGTAAGTGAATTAAATCTTTTGTCAGTTTACTCGTTGTAACAAACTGATATCAAGGAACAGCCTTTCTGAAGAGCTTAACCTGAGAGGGCAGAGCCTACGTTACCTTCATCCCTGTCTCCAGCATGATGAAGCAGGACCTCAGTAAATGCTGGGTAGGCATTTGAGACTCAGGCCCCGAAATACAGGAAAGGCCTCCTAATGAACAGGGAATCGAAGAAGAGATCATTTTGGAAGATTAACGGCGTACCCTATCTAGTTTCAAACAGGCATGAGTTCACCAGCAGAAGTGATTAAAACTGATCCTGTCTGATGGCAAATTAGCCTGGTAAGTAAAATGGTAGTAATTTTGTCTCCCAGAGAAAAGCCGGAAACGTCTTTCTGAGGTCAATGTCTCATGACCAACTGGCAGACCACACACGGCAAATTGAAGCATGAAAAGAGACACATTCAAATGCCACTTTGGCCTTGAAGCCAGGGAAAGAGCACAGAGCAAACACAAAGCACCTAACTTAAGTTCCCAACTGCCGAGCTGCTCCAAGTGAGGTCTGTGGAGCAGGCCACACCCATGATCTGCTGTCACTGGTCACACAAGAGATAAAGACAGAAACTGAGGGAAGCATTTAGAAGGAGCAGTTTGACAGAGTAATTTTTATATCTGCTAAATATAAAAAATAAAAAAATCCCAATCTTGTATTTTGTATATCTTTGTTCTTTTCCATTTTACTTTTCTAGTAATTGGTTTTTACTGTATTTTTACAAGACACACTGATCCACAATGAATTGGGAATCTTAGGGGAAAAAAGTCTTTTATCATAGTCAGGTTGAGAAGCACTGCACAATAAAGTTCTGTATGAACAATATGTATATAATGCTTGCAAGGATACTGATTTACCTACAGTTATCTCTGAAATGAATTGAATATTAAGATTTTGCAGAAGCAGATAATTTTGCCTGTGTGTAATATACTAAGCTCCTCTGATTAACACTGAAATTAATGAGGGCCAATAAAATACCATATAATCAAAACTGTTCCCAGGAACTGAGAAAATAATTAACACGATTCCCTTGGAAAGGGAGAGTCCCGTGGTAAAACAAGTTTGGGACATACATTCCATCCCACGGCCCCTCCTGGGGAGGCACAATAAGCATCAGCATATTAAGGATTCTAGGAAGGCCAGTAATAAAGAAATGTGTTTAATTACACAAATGCGACCCTCTTTATCTACACTCCTATTAACATCTTATTCAGGAAACCCAATTTTTAAAATGCTGATACAGTCAAACGACTCCAGATTAGCAATAAAAAAATCTGTCCAGGTGTCTCTTACGAGCTGTTTCTTTTCTTCACATATAAATGGATCACTCTACCCACCCCACCATCCTTGCTGAGCCACAGAACCAAAGGGAGTAATTGTGTAAAACCACTTCCTATAGCAGGTAAGCTCCTTCAGAACAAGGATTTGGCTCCCACATCCCCCTATAGCCCAACACACATAAAGCGCTAGGCACAGTTTCTAAGTTGTTCTCTAGGAAATGTTCCAGATTGTCTCCTCATTCCTCACACACCCAGGACGGCCAATTCCAACGGTCATTTGTCGAGGTACTCCCCTGGAATTCCGAGTCTTTGGAGGCCTCCCTTACTCTGGCAGGTATGTGTGGTAGGCACGTGCCCACCCTTCCATGGAAATGCAGATGAGACCCAGAGTAGGGTCAGGAGGACACCTTGCACTTGGCCAAAACTCCAGCTGGTGATCAGGCTCCCTCGCCTCAACCTCAGCACAGATATTTCTCCAAGAAGTGGTAGGGGTTGGTGGGGGGGTGGGACCATGGCAGTGCAGGACTCAGGTGCCTATGACCACAGCCATCTCCCATCCTCAACGATCTGCTACCTTCTCCCACAGTACCCACACAGTACTCAGGTACTCAGTAATCACCCGCTGAGCTGGATCGATACTGCATTCATCTTAGTGGAAAAACAATCTAAACATAAATAATATCGCAACCTGGGGAAAAAAAGCACTATAACAAAGAAATCACGTCAAGGCTTGACAGCATCTCTTTCCCACCTAACACCATAATCCGGCTCCTATTCAACTTGTAGCTCCCATTCCAACAATCAATAATAATACATTTTCCCACAAACAACTGCTATTTTCAACTTCTATGGCTCCTCTGTTTGCTTCAAGACAGCATCCAGAATTTGAGCAACTTCTGCAAGGTCATGTGGTCAGCGAAATGTAGGACAAGGAATTGGTTTTCTTAACCTACTCTTCTAACCACCAAACCACGAGGTCTTTGTTAAGGTCAAAATTATCATGAAACATTATTTACACAGTACACAACGAGTTCAGTCCTGCAGCTGTTAAAAACACGAGCCACAACTTAAAATAATAAAAAATAAAAAGATAAGGAGCCTCTTGTTTTACTTACTATTCACGTAAACATTAAATGCTATGGAAGCATTGACGTCAGAATTGGACACTAGAAATGTGTAAGTGCCTCCTTCGGTCCCTTTTAATCTGGTTAAGTGAAGTTCACTGACATATCTGCAAAGGAAGGACAACAAATCAATCACCTGTGGACGGCCTGCCTTGGAGAGCATGTATTTTTCACAGTTTCTACCTGGAAATACATGCCCTGTTTGGGGAAAAATATGACCCATTTCATTCAGTATTAACAAAATCTACAATAGCAAATACAAACACACGACAACACACATATTCCATTTAGGACTAATACCTGTTGTGTGAGCACGCAAAGTGGGGAAAGGCAACCTCACAGAGACTGCGGCCTCTCCCTCTGCCCACGGTGCTGTGTTCGACTTTCCTCTCACCAGTGTCCTCAACTCGCCTGCCTGCACCCACCTGTCCGCTGCCTTCATGCAGATACTTCCAGGAGCTCTGAGCAAGGTCCACACTGCTGCCCTCACCTTCCATCTCTCAATACAATCTCCTGGTTAGGACCCCCGAGACTTCTTCCCAGTGTCCGCTGCAGCATTTGCTGTTCAAGCTTCTGTTTTACTATAGGGCCGCCGGATATGGCTGTGTAGACTGAACACTCCACAACCCTCAGGGGAGTTACAGGCATGGGCTCCAATGTACACATGTCGCCCTGAGCAGCCCACGACTCGCACGATGCACATGAGTTCCACATGAGCTCCACAACCAGCTCGCCATATGCAGTGGCCTCGTGCAGACTCTTACACTGCGTGAGCTCCCCACAGCCCACTCTCCCGCGCTGACTACTCGCTGCTGGCTCACAACTTTCAAATCTTCTTCTCTAGGACAGACTTCTCTGTCCTATGCCTCCCATATAGAGCTATTTTCTTGCCCCCAAACCCCCTGCCAGCTAAGAACGACTCTCCCTGCAACCTTCTCCCTAGAATTGCCTTTGGGGGCTCAGATCCACTTGGAGCTTGGCTGCCTGGCCAGGTCTACAGCCAACGAGTGGCTGACGACCGACAGAGAGGTAGCACAGCCCAGCTCAGAGCTCCTGAGGACCACACTGAGGCTCAGCACCACCTGACCCCATCCTGACTGGATCTCCTTCCCCACTCCCTGGCAGGTCTCTCTCTCTTCTTAAATCCCTGGCCCCCAAATCCCTATCTCAGGCTCTGCTTCTAGAGGACTTGACCTCAGATACTTCCTACCTGGACACGTCCACTTGAGATCCCACTGTCAACCTCAAATCCCACAAACCCCAAACTGAACTCACCGTCCTGCCTCAGAAACTTGCCCCTCTTCCTCCTCCTCTTCCTTTCCCTCAATGGTATGGCCTCTCACCACCCAACCTAAGAGCATCTTCAGCTCCTCCCTCCTTCTACGAGGCTCTCAAACGCCTGGACACCTCCCAAACCCATCCTCTGCCCTCCGACCCTCAGTCCTTGGCCCACGACACTATCATCTCTCACCCAAATTCTTCCAACAAGCAATAGCTCCTGACTGGAAAAATGTACAAACTCTACCCAGGCACCCACCCCTTATTAGCCATATGATCTTCGTCAAATTACTTCACCCTTCTGTACCTCCGTTTCCTCATCTATAGAAATGGAGGAAATAAGAGTGCCTACTCGTAAGATTTGTGAGGACCACAGTGAGTTAATATACTTAAGGTACTTAGAACCACGTCTGACAGAAAAAAGCACTTGCAGCTTATATGAAGTATTACTATTGCTACTACTTTTATTATAATGTTTTGAGGATCAAATGAGAGGTCTGATGTAAAAGAACTTGGGTTTACTGCCTGACGCAAAGCTACTTAATGATTCTTAGTTGTCTTAGAGTTTTAAGGTGTGATTAAAGTTACTATCTTCCTCTTTCTCTGAAGAGAATTATTTATTGCGTCCTGAGTATATGCCAGTCACTGCTTTGAGCCATCCTCAGAACTCTAGAAAAGAACTATCCTCCTTTCTACAAATGAGAAAACCGAGGCAGAGTTTGTGTGTGTACGTGTGTGTGCGTGCTCTAAACACACAGCACAGTGGAACACTCAGATGGGGACGTAAGAGGCAGCCCCGGGCTTCCTTCTTTACCAGGTGTCTTCTCATGCATTTATGGGCCACAGAAATCGGATCTGGTGAGCCTGGTGGAAAAAGGGGGAACAAGAGTAGTCCCCAGGGTAAGGTCCCTTTCTTACCTGATATTACTTTCATTCTGAGACTTGGGGTAATCTTCCCATTTATCAGTGAAGGTTCTGTTCATATATATCCACTGCTGGTGTTCAGGTTTGGGGTATGCCTCGTATTCAACAATCAAATCTACATTTTCTCCATCATTTACAAATATCGTGGTGTTCATCATGGGGAAGATATTAATGAATCCTTTATCTAATTAGAAAAGAATAAGACAGAAAGAAACCGTCATCCACAACTACCCAACAAAAAACACAACCTCATCTTGGAATCACAAAGATAATTGACTGATTTCCAGTATTAATTGGCAGTAACAAGTAAGAGGATTTTAACCAGCCATTTTACATTTTATTTTGCTCTTGTAGAATCACTGTCATAAAGTGAGAAAGGATACACATTTGAAATACTGATTCTTCCATCTCTGTCTCATAAGCAATTCTCTTAAAGATCTATCATCATCTTATAAGTCTTCTACATTTACTAGTCTTGATGTTTCTTAGGTTAAAAAGTATTTGGACTAAACAGCCTATCCCCAGACCCATCATAATTGTGTATGTGTTAAGGTGTCATACATCAATAAGGAAAAGAGTGCTCTAATGCTTAATAAAAATGTTGAAAGAATGTCCTTTAGTATTTGAAGAAAAATAAACTTAGATCTTCTCATCATATTATGTATCACAGACAAATCAGAGACAGCATTTTAACAATCAAATCGTATTTTTAACTAACCAAAAGAATTGACTCGTATCAAACTTGTATAGAAGGGGCAGTTTTTTGGGGCTTTTCAGAAGCAACAGAAGAAAAAAATCATAACAGACAAATTTGAATATGTAAACATTGTTAAATGTCTATATAGTAAAATTAATTAAGGTAACAGGAAAAGAGGACAGTAAAATATAGAAGGAAAAATGTTCAGCTAAACTAGTAATTAAAATAAGACATCACTTTACACTTCTGAAAAATAGCAAAACTAATTTTAAATAAACTTGGTAATTTTGTAAGTGTGATTAAAAAGTAGCACACTGAATTACACACTGTAAACTGGCACAATTCTTTTAGGAAGCATTTAGCAATATAGATTTTTAAAAATTATCTATTCTTCAATTTAATCCTGTAATTTCCATATGAGAAATCTTCTTAAAATGGGGTAGATAGC
Source organism: Daubentonia madagascariensis (assembly GCA_023783475.1). Classification (NCBI taxonomy): domain Eukaryota; kingdom Metazoa; phylum Chordata; class Mammalia; order Primates; family Daubentoniidae; genus Daubentonia; species Daubentonia madagascariensis. The sequence continues at coordinate 12,328,192 of JAKFHU010000428.1, forward strand.
TACGTGTCAGAAGAAAGTGCTTTTTATACTAGTTATAATAATTATGAATATGACAAAATAAGAGAGCTGGTTATATAAGTAATGCAGCCCTTAGAAATGGTTATATAATAATATAAAAAAGAGCTTGGAAAAAAGAGCAATAAAATAATCACCAATATTATTTTTATAACCACCATTTATGGAATGTTTACTATGAGCCAAGAACTGCCCTAAGCACTTTAGTATACATTTTACTTAATAATTATGATAAACATTTAATCTTACAACAATTCTGAGAGACAGAGCTTATAACCTCTAATTTTTAGATGGAAAAAATCAAGGCCTTAAAAGCCATCTAGCAGAGCCTAGATTTGATCCCAGGTCGGGGAGAAGCCAAGCCTGGCCTCTTCTTACTATAGCATACCCTGGAGTCTCTATCTATATACTGTAAGTGAAAAAGAGAGAGAATTTGAACAAAATTGTATATATAGTTAAAACTCTTTAAATAAAAAAAATAAGCAATATACCAAAATCTTAAAAATGATTATATCAAGTTAGTGGGGATACAGGAGAATTTTATTTTTCTATTTTTCAAAAATTTTTAAATTAATTATAAAATTTAAAATTATCATTCATTAACTTTGGTGCTATCTGGTTAAGTATACTGAAGGTTGTCATTATAGTTTTTAGTGCTCTTTTAGTTTCCTACAGATTCAGAATTAAAAACACAGTCCAACTATCCTTTGTCCACTGTAGCAATTAAGAAAGGATTTTTCAGGTGGGAATGAAAAATCATTCACATGAAAATTAGACAGAGATGGAAACCACCACCCGTTTTGATACCTGAATCATAGATGATACACCCTCTTACCATCCTTTAAGAAAATTTAGGTTAATTTTGAAAGAATAAGTGTTTTTTTCTGAATGCCACATTGAATTTCAAGGTTCTCAAGGTCCTAAACAAAGACAGTACACAATGCAAAATATTCAAATATTTCAGACAATATTTGCACTGAAAATATTTCTCACAATAACCATATACAAAATACTTAAGTCCTCCTGAGTTTCCTCTAGTCTAGTTTGCACAATACAGTGTTACGTCCTATAACAGAACAGAGCTTCAAATTCATGAAGTGTAAGAATTATTAGAAGATGGACAGGCACAGTGGCACGTACCTATAATCCCAGCTACTTGGGAGGCTGAGGCGGAAGGATCGCTTGAGCCCAGGAGTTTGAGACCAGCCTGGGCAACATAGCGAGACCCCATCTCTAAAAATGTTTTTAAAAATTAGCCGGACATGGTGGCATGTGCCTGTAGTCCCAGCTATTCAGGAGGAAGAGGAGGGAGGATCACTTAAGCCCAGGAGTTATGAGCTATGATCACACCACTACACTCCAGCCTGGGGGACAGAGCAAGAACCTGTCTTTAAAAAAAAAAAAAAATTATTAGAAGAACTCCACCTGGGTGGTTGTAACACACAGAATCAAAGAATTCCACTCAGGTTGTTATGATATAAAGTTTAATTTTTTTTCAAGCACTTCTGCATTAAGAAATTGGTGATGCTTTAACATTTAATCAAGTGCAAACTCTATGCCTGACTCTTCTGTAAAATCTACTGCCTTTTCTCCTTTCTACAGTCTTGGGAGTTAGAGGCTGTGTTTCTCAGAAGAGAAAATGTAGGCAGAGTTAAAGTAGGGTGCACTAGAAAGTTAAGTGGCAGAGTCCCCAACTCAAAACCAGGTCAGATTTAGCTGCTGTAGCCACAAAAACAAACAGACAAAAAACGGGTAACTATGTCAGATGATGGATATGTTAATTTGCTTCACTACAGTAATCTTCTATCTATATGTATCTCATAACATCATGCTGTATACCTTAAATATACACAATAAAAAATTATTTTAAAAAAAACAACCAGGTTGGGGTGGTCCCAAAGCCTTGTTCTCTTCCCCGTACCATGTATCAATTCTACTCCCAGCCACTAAAAAATTACTTTGCTCTTTGTCTCTTCCTGTTCCTGTCCCACCTCAACCCACTCCCAAAACAGTACAAAGGCAGATTCAGGTTTCACAGCCACAAGTCTTTCCAGTCATACAGTTATAATTCTTGGAAATTGATGAATGGATTTTAAAAATCTGATTACATACAACAATATGCTCAAAACATCCTTACTAATTGCTTTCTGGAGCTAAAGCTGAATCTGATATATCAACATGCTCCCTAATCAACTTAGCAAATTAGTGCTTATGGAGTTTAATATTTTAAAAGCATAGCCTTCTATTCAAATTAGTAAATGGTTCACAATCACGTTTAGGGACAAAGTAGTACACTTTCTGTGTTCTGACTCTATAATTGCAAGTAAAGTGTCTTTTCCGTGTTCAGGCTGGCAAGATACTTTCCATTATAACATGGACAGAAACACCAAAATTTTATGAGATTATGGTGGGATAAATCACAGAGCTTTAACACTGCTACATAAATTATTGAAGAAATTTGGGGAGAGAGAAAGAAGAGATATGAAAACAAATATTGCATCATTTTCTTATTGTTCATGATGAAGAATTTCACCACCCTAGAAGTATTTAGTCAAAGTCAAGCACTAGGAATATGGCTGCATTACAAAGACAGGAAAATAGATTAAACTGAAACAATACTCAAAGACAAAAAGAATTGTAAATGAAGTAATTTAAAAATAATTATTATTGTTCTCAGTAAATCAAAAGCATGAAGAAACTCACTATGCTCTGCTCTCTTTTAAGTAGACGCTTGGAACATAAGTATTTAGTGAGATTTGGGAGACAAGGCTAAACCAGTTGTGCATACCAGATATGACGGGGTTAGGGGACTAACCTAGTATGCTCTGTAGAACCAATGACCCATGCCCCAGTGCAACTTTTTCCTGAAGGTTTATGCTATAATCTTTAAGGCTGGAGAACAGGGTGAGGTAAGGAAGTGACAGGTATTGGGGAGGAGAAGCCCAATTCAGCCCTTACTACAAACGAACTAGGGCCAATGAGTGGTAAAACAATTAATAAAAAGGCAGAGGGCCCCACCAAAAGATTTAGAGAAACACTTGAGGCTCTGCATATTTGTGCTCCCTGATAGAGAAAGTCTACCACCATTTCCAAACTCAAGTCACTCAGCAAGGATTAGAATTTTTGAAAAAGTTTGACTTCTGTTTTGCTTGTTTGGTGGGGTATGTAGTACAGAGAAGAACAGGTTTGAAAAACTTCAGTAAGAGCTTTCCACTTTCCTCTATTAAACTGGTAGAATTTGCTTTTGTGCTCTAGTTCCAAGAGGCTACAACGATAGTTTTTAGTCATTCATTCATTCGGTGATAATGAAATTCTAAGAATCTGTTCAACATTCCATTTACATAAAAAGGAAACTATCTAGTAATTTCTTCTTTCACTACTGCCAGTAATTTATACATTCCCATAGAGATATTTACCTACTACTTCCAAGGTTGTTGTGACATTTGCTGATCCAAAAGTATTACTAGCATAACACATGAACACTCCAGAATCATTAACTCTTGCTGAGCTGATAGTCAGTGTTTCTTGACGTTCATAATTGAAGTCACCATGATGCCAGCTATTCTGTTTTACCTGTGCTTTAGTCTGCTGGTTTCAGAAGAAGAAAAAAAAAAAATCAAAAATTACCATATAATTTATATTCAGGATCTTTCCTAGATAAATTAAAAATAGCAGCAATTAACTTCTCCATATTAGCTTTCATTATACACTACTTAAGTAAGAATAATAAAGCATCATGACAAGTCTATCCTTGGAACACTTCATATTACAGGATTATATTGAAAGATAGTCATTATTAATGATTGGAAAAAAATATGAAAATTCATTTCTAAACCATATTATGTATAATTCCAAATTCTCTGTGGTGCTAAATTTTAAAAGTTACTATATAAGAAATATTAAGGAATACTGATATTTTATAAGATGAGTCAGCATGCTTATATCATATCCTGTTATATTATCTTTTTCTATTCTATATCCCAATGATTGAAAGAAAATACATTGTTAATAACAACAATGTTCTATTTTATTCATATTTATTATTTGCAGGAATGAAAATAGAATCACAATGTCTACACCTAACTTGACAATTAATCCTACAGTTCTTTCCCAGCAGAATGTTGGCAACTACTAAAGGGAGTTCCATGGTATATGAGACATCTAAGACCAAGCCCAAAATTATTTAAGTATGAGTTGAAGAGACAAAGTTGTGAATTTACCCTTGCGATATCACCCTACCACTCTAACTATTTGTCTGCAGACATGACATGGAGAGACTTATTGTATTTAAAATGTCATGGGAAAACCATGATAGAAACTACAGAAGCTCTCTGAAAAGATTAAAGAGAGTCGAATATAGCTTTTTGCATTTTCTAAATTTTCTGCAATATGCACACATTCCTATTACAATGGAAAAAAAAACAACTAAAAAAAGAAAATAAGCAGGAGCTGAAATTGACATGGGATGAGATCAAAGGTGATTCCTTGGCCTGGCTATGAAGAACCTAACAGAGTTAGACTATCTGACAGTATTGTAAATCAGAACAATCCTTCTGAAAAGCAGCTTGGCAGTTATGTTCATAACCTCTGATCAACTCCAGCAAATTTATCTCAAGGAAATTACTCAATGGAAAACAAAAGCTCCAAGATGTTGACTATACTGAAAACTCAGAAATGACCTAACTATATATACCAGGTATAGGTAGCAATAAGAATTATGACTATGGAGACTATAAAGAGAAGTGTTTATAGTACTTAAAAAGCATAAATTGAGTGTACATTAAAATTGTAACCATGTGATTACACTTATGCATGGGGGAAAAGAGAAAAGAAAATATGAAAAAAAATTCACACTATATATCATTGATAAGGACTAGCTACTTTTGGCTACTGAGCATTTGAAATGTAGTAGTCCAAATTGAGTTGTGCTATAAATATAAAATGTATCTCAGATTTTGAAGATTTAGTATAAAAAAATGTAAAACAGCTCATGAATAACTTTTATGTTAATTACATCACATGATGAAATGATAATGTTTTGGATATATTGCATCAAATAAAATATATTATTAAGATCAACTTTACCTCTTTATTTTTTGTAACAAGCTTACCAGAAAATTAAAAATTACTTATGAGGTTCTTGTTCTGTTTCTATTACACAGCACTGCTATCTATAGTGGCGGGATTATGCCTATTTCTCTTCACTACCTCATTCTAAGAGATTCTTCTAATAATTGGCAGAAATCTGTCATTTCACAGCATAAGATCAATTGTTAAGGAGATGCAAAAACAAGGTGAAGTGACATTTTCACCCTGCCCTTTCCCCGTCCATAGTTTCACAGGTTTCTCCTTTATAAAGGTGGAGTGACAACGGGCAGACAACATACCAAATTCTAGATTTAAGGTATCTTCCTTCCAGTTCTTTCAAGAGCCCAAGAGTTCACAATAGGGACTCAAACAGGAACACTGAACTTGTCAGTGCCAAAAGGAATAGCTGGGTCCTAAGTCATGCAGTATCAACACCCAAACCCCAAGACCATAATTTAGGATACTGTCAAGGATCATAATTAAAAGCAGGCAAAAATACTAGGGTTTAGAAGCATTAGAAAAGCTAACCAGATTAACAGTGTTGAATAAACTCCAAGACTCTCTTATGCTTAAACAAACAATTGCAACAACTCTAAAAAGTCATTTTACCCTAAATTTCATTGTGACTTAAACTTATTCCACAAATAGAATCAAATATTATGGACTTTTAAAATAATTTAATATTGCTAGCAGTATTCCAAATTAAGCCAAAAGATATCAATAAAAGATTCATGGATGAAACTTGGCAGAGGGCCATGAGCCCCATCTGCAAGTCACACATTACATATTGTTTGCACGTGATTTGGTTTTCTTTAACCCTTGGAGGTGCACACTGGGATTTCCCCAGAGGGCTCCCAACACTAAAGGCTTATCTACCAGTGCCAGTGGATTAATTGGGAATGGCATGGAGGCTCCTGGGAAAAATGGTTCAGAACAAAACTGCCTGGAACAATTTAATTTCTCATCTCAAAAAGGCTAATTTTCAAGTTATACAGAGGCTCAAATGCACACACAGTCTAAATTGCTCTCTCATCTGAAATCAAGGATTATAGAAAGCCAATTAATATGGGATTGTATTCTGTAAGGTTAGCCAAAAATCCATATATAAGCTATTGCTTTTATTACATTATATGACAGGAAAACTGAAACTTGTTTCAGTTTTAAAAGAACAAGTCTATGGTGCAATCCATTCTCCTAGTCAATGGAGGGCTTCATTTAGCAAGATTGTCATCCATCATAGGTCTACATGAATCGCATCACAGTGTCTTCGCACTATGCTCAACGCCAGGGTTATTTGTTTAGGAAATAATTTTTTAAACAGGCATGAAATTGCCAATGTTGAATATAGGACATGATGAGGAGAAGGAGGAGGGGGAGGAAGAAGAGGAGAAGATTTCTTTTTCCCAATGTAATGCATGCATGTGTACTGAAGAAAAACCACTTCGATAGCTAATTAACTATTAATAAATGGCCAAGATTACTCAAACAGAAATTACTGAAAACTCAGTGAATGTGAATTTTAAAGCAAAATATTAGGGAAATTAAGACTGTTTAAAGACCCTGCTATTAATATGGATATTTAGAGAGAGAAAAAACTGCAAACATAACCGGCTAAAATTTATTTAATTTTATAATAAGATATGCCTAACTGAGTATCTGAGATACAGTAGGCATTCCATACGCATTTGTTAAATGAATGAGAACCTAAACATGCCTAAAATATTTCAGATTAAAGATAACCATTTTATTAATAGCAACTAAAACAAATAGAAAAACCATTAGCAACTTAATCTCAGGTAACCAGCTTCAAAGGAGGAAATCAGATCCATCCCAAAAGAAACCCCTCTCACCTCTCTCAAATGGATAGGCCATTTTGTGGAAGAGGGAAAAGCTTTAATATATGAGACTGTTTATTCTTTTTAAATATGTTAGAAGAAAAATTGGCAACTCTTTCCTATATTTTAAATGATCTGGCTTAAACAGTATCAATAATAGCTTTAAATCAAGGTATTTACACAATTAACTGTTCTTTTTTTTTTTTAATTTCCCTATTAAAGTCTTTCCAAGAAATAGCATGAAACAATAACATGAATCGAAGTCCTCTCTTCAACTTTCTGAAAATAAATTTACAAAATGACATTTATTTATTACAAATAATAAATGTACTGATCTACATGTAGAGGTACAAAAGGGGGAAATATGCATCTCTACACAGTCCCAGGTAATCCACCTCTGACAGACATACTGGTGGATCATTCCCAGGACAGACTCTTTAAAAAAAAAAAACTTTCCCACACACAGAGAACAATATAGAGAAGAATGAATTCAATAATTCACTTACCTGACTGTTTTCCCCTATCCACATTGAGTCCACAGAGCTAGACACATCTTTTATTGTGCATGTCACTGTGAATTCTTCCCCTTCTCTAAGAAGATATCTTGCTTTGGACACAGACACAACTGGCACAGCTTTGAAGGCTAGAATAAAAAGAAACGTGGCCCTCCAATAATGTGTTCTATTACAGCATGAAATTTTAACTTACCATTTTTCAGTATAGCTTACTTCGTCATTGTTTAAACAAAATACAAAGTGTGGTACTAACCTATCTGTATTACTTGCATATCTGAAGACACCAGCAATTACATCATGTATCCTTCAAGTAAATTCATTAATATTGAATGAAAAAGATAGAAAAGGTCACTATGAGATTACAATGCTTCTAGAAAATGCTTTCTCAAAACAGGCAGAAGCCCTAGCATAGTGAAGCAGTTTTAATCTTTACCTCGACAACCTTGATGGTGTCATGAGGATGTGACCTACAACTTATTATATTCTTTTAACCAAACAGGCATCTTTCCCACGCATTGTGAAACTACTACCTTGCTTGCTTCTGGAAATCCCATGTTTTAAATAATCAAATTTTCCTTAATTCCATAAGTATACTTTTTCAAAAGCCTTAATAAAAACTGTACTCAATAAGCTGAATGTCAACTGGTGTTGAATTAGATGATCTCTGAGACACAAAACCTATATTGTCTTCCAGCTAACGAAATATTCTACATAATGCCACAATAATAACAAGGTCCATTCTCAAACTGTTTGAGATCTGAGAAGGATACTGGTACTTTCCTACAGATCTCGAACAGTTTGAGAATGCATTAAACTTAATCAGCTAAAGAGAAAGTCAATTCACATGTCAATAGTAAATCAAAGATTGCTTCTCTGCCTTTTGGCTAAAGTCAAGTGTAAATCAAAGAATGAATAATCTGTATGCTAATCCTTGCAACTAGTGTAATTAAAGCTTCCCAATGGTTTTCTCTTGGACGGAATACTCGGTGCAATTATGAAACTTTGGGGTAACCGAAGTCAGCCCAGTCTAAATGCCAATCTATGGCAGGCACACCCACCTCTGCTAGAGGCAGTCATGGACCCGCCGCATGGGGTCGGGATGGTAAAATAAAGAATTCACATGCAGCTGACATTATTTTAAGCTGGGGGAACTAATAAAGAGACAGCTCCCAACTGACTACACTAAGGTGCACCAGCAAGAAGAGAGAAGTCTTCGTTAGATGAGCGGATTCTCGACTCCCAGAAGAAGGTAAGAAAGGGCCAGTACCTGGCCTCACTTTCAGGATGATTTTGTCTGATAGCACCGACTTGCCCTCCTGGTCAGCAGAGCAATGCAGACAGAGCCGATGGTAGGCGCGTTTCACACTTTTGATCGTGATGCCAGCCTTGGGATCAGGAACAAACCTCAAATCCTTGGGAAGAGGTTTCCCCTGGCACCCCTTGAGGGAATAATTGGTCACTTCTGGGTCTGTCAGAGGACAGCGAACCAGCGTATCGGTGTCTTCTTTCCCATACAAAGACCGGTCAACAAGGAAGAGCTTGGAAGGATCTGTAAGTATATCAAAAATTAGTAGTTTAAATGACTGGCCACAGACACCGAAGGCATTTTTAAAAGATCTAAAATGTTGCCTTACTGTGACTAGTGGCCCGAATGGCTGCTGAGTTTTTTCTGTGCAAGCAAAAGCAAAATTTATCCAAATAGTACTAACAACTGAAAGCTAAGATTAATTAAACACTTTCCACGTATCAGGCAGTAAGTAAGCTTGGACCATTACACACTTTATCACATTTAATTTTCAAAACACCCCTGTATGATCAGTAGTATCACTATCACCATTTCAGAAATAAAACGGAGGTCTCAAAAAAGCAACTCTCCTAGAGTGACATGACCTGGAAATGGCTGAAGGGAACTCAAACCCAGGTCTGACTGATACCAAAATTTGAGCTCTTACAACCCTGAGAATATTTTATTACAAAGGTTACTTTTTTCCTACAACAGGCAATACTCCAAGGATCATCAGCAAAGAATAAGCCTGTCTGATGATTCCTGGTAGGAGCGGGAAAAAGGTTTCCTTTCTTCTAACCCCTCTGTGTGGGACCCTTTCCAGTTTCTAGTCTCCAGAGGTTAAGCTTCTGAAAGGAAGCTAGTAAACTCTTGCCAGGCCACTAGGAACAAATAACGTCTGAGCCTCACACTATTCATATTCTTCGAGAGAAATGTGTAAATATAACTGCCAGAAATCAAATAATTTCAAATGCATGAGGAGAGCTTAGAGTTTCAGGAATGCTGTGGCAAATACATTAGCCCAAGCCAGGGCACTTGTGAGAGAGAGGGGACACTATTAATCATTATGCCAGGACACCAACTACAGACTGGGAATGGCTCAGGCTGACTGGGGCTCATACAAGCCAAGACAAACCTGAATGTGCATACACAATATGCTGCCACCCTCTACTGTGTAGGGATAATACAGATATCTGTTTAGGCCAACAGATTACATCTAATTGTCTTTTCCATCTAGAAAGCAGGTGTTCCACAAAAATAAATCTGACATCATTGAAATAGACTTTGGTTCTGTCATTTACTTTTGACCAATTTTGAAAAAAAGGTTTTCCAAAATGAATTACACATCTCCCAGCCTTACTAATTAATTCTGCAAAAAATCACCTTATGATGGCTGCACTATGTGTGTGTGTGGTCCAAGGCCACAGTTAGTCATTTTCCATCTACTCTTTCCCGGTCACTTGCTCCTACAACAATGCTCCTCTTTCTTTCATTGCTGTAACATAGATTACTTAAGTATCCCAACATCTTAAGTCAGTAATAACTGAGGATAGTTCTAAGTTACACAAGATGACTTCCCCTCCAAACAAAGTTTGTGAGCTCTGTTAGAGTGATTTGGCTAATTCAGCAGTTTTCCTTTATTTATTCAGTTGCCATGATACTTCATCACCACCTGGAAATTGCAGAATATCTTCTTGAATGTCAAAGAATAGCACATGGGTTAGCTCAACAATTATAGAACCATACCCTGAAATGAAGCTGCAGTTTATCAGTGTATCTCTTTTCAGCTACCCATTTAGGAAAGGACAGCTGAGGAACCAAGGAGAGGCATAGTCAATTTCATGCAACCTTCTTTATAGCAAACATGTGAGTTGGCTTTCTTAACCCTTGACAGAACATGTTAGAATTTGTACAATCCTGGCTCCCTAACAACAATTATGTAAGGAAGACAGAGCAGATAATCTTATCCAAATACTGTATGAGGAAACCAAGACTCTTGAGGTAGCTCAGATCTCCAATCTAGGCTAAATGCATCCAGTAGTTGTTCAGAACAATACCATGGATAAGGCCTCTTACTTCCGGCCTGTTTCAAAGACAGCCCCAGTCCAAGGACAACCAGGACTAGAAACTAGGACTCTATCTCTCCTCCTGTAATTTGGGCATATCCCTTAAGTTGTCAGTAGCTCAGATTTTACATCAACCAAAACATACAGTTCAACCCAGCGTACCTACTCTTGACAAGGCTATTAAAAGCACAAACACAGACAAATCACTGAATTTCTCATAGGAAATAAAGCATAGAAATCCAACTAATCATATTTCTTTTTCTTTTGTTTCTAAGAGGTCACAATTTTTTAGATGAATCAACTCTACAAAGGACCTATGACAGACATGTGATGCTTAGCTGACCACATAATTTTTCTGGAATTTATTCCCTAAGAGTGAGCCAAATCTTTTGAAGTGTTGGTCTGGTTAGAGCTTTAGAGGCCTTTGGTTCCCTGAAGTGTTTTTACTAAGTGGGAGTATCTAGCATCTCAAGGCATTAAAATACAGCTTTCCCAAAGGGCCTAATTGATTCTAAGGGTTTACTCAGAGCACCGGCACAAATGGGCTAACCCTACAGTAATCTCATTAGGAAGAGTATCACAGTCTTGCAGACCTCCAGCTGGGGCCATACCCAAAGCCACTATGTATCAAAAGATGGGGAAACCAGCAAAGAAACATGTGTTTTAAGCTTTCTAGACCCAGCCAGTACTATTTTATCTATGGCTCAGTCATCCATATGTCATCCAAAATTAAGAACAGGGTATTAAGTTTTCTAAAGCATAGCAACACAGAAAGCCAAGCATTTACCTCTAACAAACACATAAATGGAATTGCTTAAGCCTCCTTCGTTGGTGCACGTGTATTTGCCCGTGTTGGTGGCCTCAGCCTTTTCTGTGATCCATTCATTGTGCTTATTCTCACTCATTTGATCCAGGATCTCAAAAGTCCATTTGACAAAGTGCGGATCGGTGCATAACAGCCTAATCTCGTTGCCAACACTGACTATTAACTCTGATTTTGCTGGATGGATGGATGGTGGAGACGGTTCCCCTGGACTCACAGATGGTTGAGAAGAGCCTGCCAAGAAAAACAAGAAATCATGTTGAGTAGGAGCTTCTTCCTTGGCGAAATAAAGCATTTCTTCTAATGCTGAGTTCCATCTTCTGTGTACTCTACAATAAAAATAGGACAAAGCTGCCCTGCTATTTATGGTTGGAAAGAGAGCTCTGTCTAAAGTTTCTTAAGTTCATCCAGAAAATTAAGTTATTTTCTGCAACCCTCAATTAATCCTAAGGGTCACATTTGGTGTCTAAGCCAGGATGCTGGACGCCACGGCCTTCTTTGGGTTAAACATACAACTAGGTCAAGTGTCCATTCTGAATACGGCCATCGTCATGGCATGGGCATGTGATACTTTGCTTAGAAACAACAGAAACAAAATCTCACTCTATGGAAAAAAAAAATGTTGGCCTGTCACTCTTTTGGCAGAATGTACATGACCATGACATAGCTGTCTTTTTCTTAAGCTTAGTGAATTCGGTTATTTCTATATAATTCTCCTTACATGGCAGTGTTCATCAAAAGAACTATTCACGAATCTCCAAACAGTAAGGCAGAAAATGACAATCCCATTTTAAAGATCAGACCACAAGATATTCTGTGGCCTATCTTGGGTTTCAACTTGATCAACCTAATGCCTAGAAAGGTTTCCTAGATTAGGAAATTAGTTTATCTAGTTTATAAAGGTGCAAACTTTAGACTCTGAATATGAAACTTGAACCTTAGAAAATCTACAACGGCCAATTCATTCATTCATGCGTGCATCCATGTATCCAAATATCTGTTCATCAATTATGATCAACAAAAGCATCATGCTAGGTGCTGGGGAAAAGTCCGTGTGTGTGTTACTTGTGGTCCTTACACACACTTCAGGACTTACCAACTGCTGACATGATACATAGCTACAGGACATAGCGTGGAGCTGAAGAATAGAGGGGCAGAAGGAAGGGCCCCTGGATGAGGTGGGGGGCACAGTAAAATGTCAGGATTCCCTGGGGGCTTTCTGTCACCTCTGTAGGATCGTGGGGGACACGGTTCATGCAGACCGGGTTTGTGATTTGTGCCACCTTCCACACATATACAAGGCTGGAGACGATGACCGACCTGAGTTCTTAAGAAGGAACAAACGCCAGCCAAGCCAGGTGAAGAAAGGGCTGGTGGGAGGCAAAGAGCAGCAGTATAAAGGCCGCAAGGGTGAGCCACCCAAGTCCAGGATGGCTGGGGGCACAGGACAGGTACGTGGTCAGAGGGGGTGGGACAGGAGAGGAGAGATCTGCTCACAGGTGCTACCTGGTCAGTGCACAGACTTCTCAGCAGTGGGTTGGTTGTGACCCGAAGTTCAGATGATCGTGGTACAGTGATGACTGGTGAAGTTAACAAACAGGGTCAGGTCATCAAAGGAAAGGGTTTGTGGAAAAAAGGAGGAACCAACCAAGCACCAATCTTTTTTTTTTTTTTTTTTAATCAGCTGACTGTAAGATCCACCAATCTTACAGGATTCTTCTAGCCAACAGAAAGCAGGAACGAGTCTTGAGAGATTTAAGAAAAAGAACCATCAGAAAGAAAGGGGAGAGGCTAACGTGGCAAAGATGCATTAGAAACTTTCAGAGAGGATGGTGGTTCTGACAGCAGATGCCACAGCAAGATCACAGGGAATGAACAGAAGTCCCCTAATTTAGTTACAAAGAGACCACTGGAAATCCAAGAGTACCATTTCAGTTGAGTGGGAATTGCCCTTTGCTCCAGGGTTACAGGCTGCAACTGTGGACCTCTCCTTGGATGGCTATGACAGTACAAGACATGAAAATAAATCTGGAGCCAAACGAGGCTAAAAGGTGAAGAAAATAGGAGACCTACTCACAGTGTGAAGACAGAAGGGAGAGAGTCTGTGGATAGGGACAGAACTGAAGGTACTCTATGGAAAGGCCAGCACTGTTCCCTGCAGGTGTGTGTACAGATGACCGACCAGTCTCAATTCCTATTTACTAGCCAGACAAATACCTCACCCGGAGGCATCAAGTGTAGCCCCCTTATGTCAAGCAAAGTACAATAACAGTAAGGTCAATTATAATCATTAAATGGTATTAAGCACCAACAACGTAGGAAAGAGTGACACTCTCTGGGTCCACGATGTGCAGCACCCAAAGGGAGCAGCCAGAATACAGACACAGAGAGGCTGGGATTACTTTCAGAGTCGTACAAAGTGTTAAATAATGGAAATGGAGGCAGCAATAAGTGGAGATGCTATTATTTCAATTATTTACCCCTTTTTAAAAAGCAGTAGTTCCAAGTGAATATGCATGATATTGATAGTAAATTTGATCCAAAAAATTTTCAAGAATTTATATTGAAATACATTTAAGTCAATTTCATTTTCTCATGAGTCAATCCTGAAGATATACACAGATAATTACAATCCAGTCAAATAAATATTGTTGACTTCCCAAGACCTACCTGGCTAGTGTAGGCAAGTCCTAGGGGCGTGACCCAAGGCAGATCACTTGAACTCTGTGTCCACGTGTCCACAACTAGAAAATGAGGATAAAAATACCCTCATTTCATAGAGATCTTACGGGAATCAAGTGAAGTAATACATGCAAGGAGCTTAAAACAGGACTGGGAAGTTTTTAATAAATGCTACTATAGAAAAGCAGTGAAGTATTTTAGTACAGTAAGTAAGAGCTTGGCTCTTGAGTTAGAACTGTCTAGATTTGGACCCTGGCTCTGCCACTTACGAAATGTGTAACCCTTGGGCAAGTTACTACTCAACTCTGCCTCCATTTCCTCATCTGTAAAGTGGGGACAGTATTATAACAGCACCTATTTCATAAGGCTGCTGTGTAAAGAACTTAGCACAGTGCTTGGGCACATGGAAAACACATAATAAATGTTAAGATGCAGTTTTTCTAGAAACAGAACTTCTTATCCCTCCGACATATCAGTCCAGACTTACCCACTTCCTACATATGGGAACAGCTCCCACCATCTCCCAGATGGGGTCCTGACTGACTTCTCCCTCTCCACCAGCACATTCCTGCCATTTTTCCTCAGAGCCTCCCCCACGCATCCTTGTATCCCTTCCCACTCCTGCTGCCCTCCCCAGGCTAGCCAACCACCACTGCGCAGAGATAACGCCCTCTCCAAGGAGGTCTCCCTGCCAGCCTCTACCCCCCCAACTCACCCCACCTCACAACCCTGAGGTCCATCAGCTGAAAACATCACCATTTTTACCAACTCCACCCCTAGCCTCACAAACCATAACAGAGGCAGCAGCAGCTAACAGTGACATCATGTGCAACTTGAAAAGCACTTTCATGGGATTAATTTCCAGCTGCTTTCCTCAGACCCAACCTGCCTCTCCTCTGGCCACTGACTAAGGATCCTCAGAACATTCTTCAAGCTTTGCCATGCCTATCTTTCAGCCTGTGTCTCTAGGACACACTTACTGTACCAATCAACTCCTTGTCATGGGGAAAGCCCAGCCAAAGGCCAGTCTCCTCATGGATGTGCTCCCTAACCCACTCCAGGTCATGACAACTTGTCCTCGCGAAATCCCCCAACACAGTCAGCCCCATCACCCATTCGGCTTGCACCAATGCTCTGTAGTATTCTATGTCTGTATCTCACCTCCTACACCCACTCCAAGGTCTTAGAGCCCTCAGGTAAGGATCCTAAATTATACTTCTCCCCCTAGCATAGCCATAAAAACATGCCCTTCAATCCCTGAACATATAAAAAAAATTGAAGAGAGGGCATGCTCCTCAACACCCCATCCCTGTAACAGATGTCAACAGTCTATACCCTATCCCCAAAAGATGACCCAGGTCAGTTCTGGTGCTCTACCAAGAAAAGTGTGGCTTAATTCACTAATTAAAAGAGCTATGGATAACTCCAAAAAAGGGGGCCTCTAAATTTGAGATCATTAGTTTATGCTGTACTTCTAGAGTTTTAAGAAATAATTTTTAAAATAATCATCACACAAGTATTCAGGGTTTTATTTTCAAAATATATAATTTATAAGTTCAACCCTCAAACTCATACTATAAATGAAAATAGAGCTTTTATTAGGGCGAGACTGTGGGTGATGTTTATTCTCTTTTTTCTAAACTATCTTGAATATTGTTATAATAGTCTCACAATAAGAAAAGTAAAGATTCATGTTTTTTTTTTTTAAAGAGTAGAGATTCATATTAAAGAAACGCCTTTCAGAAAGGTATTCCAACTGAGCTTTGAAATTGCTCTGAAATTACATTTTGAAATATGTCTGGTAGATAGCAAGTTCTTAATAAATGTTTGTTGAGTTGTGTTTTATCTACACCAGGACTTTTTGCATTAGCAAATGTACTTTCCTAATTATGTTTGGCTAAGGCTAATGTTAAAAGTTGTTTTCTGTTCCCTGAACACGTGTTAATTAATGAGCCAAAAAAGAAAAAAAGATAGATGGCAAAACCTACCACTCTGGGGACCAACTAGTACTGTAATGAATGATGGCCCTAAGCCAGGAACTCCAGGAACTATTCAGTACATACTAATCCCAGGTGCCCTGCTAATGCTGAGCTAGAAGATAGTCCTTGCTCTCAAAAGAGCAGAAACGAGGGAGCAAGGGGGGCACTTAGGAACAGTCAAAAATATAAGATTTTAGTGATAGTTCAAAATAAAAGAAATGCCAACATACCCTCTCCTAACCTCTCCAGGTACTTGCGATGTCTCCCCATCACCAGTGTGAAGTTCGACCATTCCCAAAAGAATTGAAAGCAGGAACTCAGATACTTGCACAGCAATGTTCATAGCAGTATAATTCACCACAGCTAAAAGGTGGAAACAACCTGCGTGTGTCCATCAACACATGAAGGATAAACAACATGTAGAAGGTACACACAATGGAATATTACTGAGCCACAAAAAGGAATAGAATTCTGATACATGCTACAACACAGATGGACTGTGAAAATAGTATGTTAGGTCCAATAAGCCAGACACAAAAGAATACTGTATGATTCCACTTATATGAAGTACCTAGAGAAGGTTAATTCAGAGAGACAGAGAGCAGAATAGGTTACCAAGTGCTGGGGGAAGAAGGAATGGAGAGTTATTGTTTAATGTGTAGAGTTGCTATTTGGGATGATGAAAAAGTTCTGGAAATGGATAGTGGTGATGGTTGCACAACATTAGGAAGATACCTAATGCCACAGAATTGGACACTTAAAATGGTATATTTTATGTTATATATTTTTTACCACAATTTTTCTTAAAAACTACAATTTAAAAAAAACTTCAACAATTCTTCAAGGCCCAGCTAACGCCTAAAGCCTCCCCCAGCCACCCTAGCTCTTTCTTACCTGACCGTGGGGACCTCTAGTATTAGCCTCTGTGAGCCAATGTTGCTTTAAATCACTTCATTAAAAAAATTAATTGTTGTCATTATTTTTAGTTGTTGCCTACAGTTGTGCTTGAGGGCATGACCTGCAGTTTCTCCCCCATCTCTCACACTACCTTACGCTAAGCAGGTACTGACAGTAGAAGCTCTTCTAACTCTCAGTTGACTGACCTAGAACCTCTTGTTTTAAACCACACTGACTACTACCCAAGGCACTTTTCATGCCCAAGACTTGTAGGCTCTTCTCTAGCATACCTTTGCTCTTCTACTCACACCATCTGAGTCATCTGGTTTTATTCTTAAATCTATCTATGAGTGTTATACTTGATATTTTATTATGTATAAATTACATGTGTAAAGTACATGTCATGAAAATTAATGAAAAATGAGTATGTGTGTATAGGAAGAGAGCTGCTGATTCTCTGATAGCTAAGAAAGACTTTATAAGGGTGGCCCAAATTTTAAAAGTCTACTTTGAATTGAATGTGGGCAAACATTAGTAGATTAGTAGAAGATTGCGGGAGGGCCTCCAATCCCCAAAAACTTGGGGAATTCTGCAATTGGATTGTTTCCCAAGTACTCCATTTCAGGACACTGAAATTAGAAATTGCAGACCTTGCTTTCTGGGTGTGGTGTATGGCAGGGATGGCAGCTCAGAACTCTACTGAGAACTCCCACCAGTCAACCAAAGCTCAAAGAAAAGGCTTTGGTTCTCCATCAAAAGATATGCAACTGTCCAGCTTCCAATTTTTAAGTGAAAATAAAATATTCAAGGCATACCTATATTTTTTATGATGTGTCAACTAGAAGATTAATTGAGAGTCCAGTCTGTAGTTCTGGACTCAACGACCTGTGTCAGCAAGAGCAACTTGTTGGCTGCACACAGGGGTGCTTCCCAAGCACCTGCAGTGGCTGGCCCATGTCCACCATGACTGCAAGGCCTTCACACCCTTCACAAATGTCTAAAGTTGCAATGACTGGATTTATAGCTGGGGTTAAAAGTAAGGAAGTCATTTCAAAACCTTTCCTCCTTCGGGCACAAATATAAGGAACCAGGCAAAATAATGGCAGGGAAGAAAACCCACGCAGAGAGCCTATTCTTGTTTTGGGGAAGTAGAGCAGGAAGAACTGCGACTAAGGCCAAGCCTCCACGTTGTAGTTCAACTACTCTTCGGCTCTCACACTGTTTAACCACAATTCGTAATTACAAAGCTAATGATTTGTATATTATAACTGTTTCTGACATACTTTTATATCCCCATAGGAATAAACTGGATAAAAACCAAGATGGAAGGATCCTGGTAATCGCCCACAACACCCGTGAGACTTTAAAAACAAAGAGATATACTGGAAATAGAAGAAAGCTGGTGGAGGGGGCGTATGAGCTCAGTGAAAACCACACAAGTCCTCACAAATGCTCTTGCCCAGCGGCAGAGGTACTAAATCAACTGTGGGTCACCCACACAAACTGAAGGAAGCCATGCAATGGAGACTTCCACAACTGTCCACCTTCTATCGTGGTGAGGCCACAGCACCGTCATCATCAAAGTCTTTCCTTTCAACACACACCTGCTGCATAACTAGAACTAGATGTTGATGGGAAATTCACAGCCCTGTGTAGGAGACAGACACAATGCAAATGAAATAGAAATATTGAGAGGTAAAGAACATGCCACAGGACTCAAAGGAAGCAGGTATTATGAAGCCGGGAATGACCATAAGAGGCTCCAGGGGGAAGAGCAGAGCCAGGAAGACTTTGTATGTGTGTCTGCATGTGCATGTGTTTGTATATGTATTCAAGGAAAGGAGAGACAAAGGCAAAGTTCTCAAAGTGTGAAGGTATGCGGTGCTTCAGGAAAAGCCAGTCCTATGAGGACATCCAGCTCCACCCTCCAAAGTGTAAGCTCTCAAAATCCAAAGCCAGGTCTCATCTACCCCTGTAGCCTCACTGCCTCAGAGTGCCAGGAATACAGAATGTGCTCAATAAGCGCATAGGGAAAGGATGACCACAGTATAGGAAATGTGAAGGTGCAGAAAGGGGAAGAAAGGTGCAGAATGGTTAAACAATTTGGGACATCATCCTACAGAGCAGTGCTTCTCCCATTTAAAGTGTTTGTCTAACAGTCTTCTTGAAGGTCGATTTCACTCAATGGCAAATAATTTTAAACTTTCTTTTATATTTTTTTACATATTATAAACTAGAAGTTAAAATCAAATGCATTTTTTCAGGGAGAAAAACATGAATTTTCAAAGAAAGTTAACTACCTTAGAGCTACATACTCCCAAATGCCCCACCCAAACCCATAATACTTCCAGCCTCTAAAAGGAGCTCCATGGACAAGTTTGAGAACACTCTGAATGGATCACACATTCTCTTTCCAAAGAAATTTCTGGGTAAGAGAGTTCAGATATACCTTTAATCCAGCAACACAGAGATTAAAGTACTTATCTGGGTAGAACTCACCATTAAAATCTACTCGGGTTTAGACATGAAGTAAATACTAAGGAACTGCTTGACATCAATTCCTCACTGTCTCGGACTGCAATACTCCTATGTCTGGGCCTGAAAAATCAATTCCTTTGGACAATGCAAATCTTTGTTTAGCTTTTAAAAAATTAAAGAAATTTACTATCTGCATGCCAGGTCTCAGCACTATATCAGGTATAGGATATTAAGTAATTATGCAAAGTCTGTTTCAATATTTGAGACAGTTTAAGGTTTCAAGCAATAGCAATACGTAAAATGATCAGCCATTTGAAAGTGGGTTTTCAAAAATCACAGAACAACAAAGACTTCACTGCAGCCCAGTTTTTTAAAAAGCAGCTCCTTAAGTATATTTCACGGTTGGTCTAAAGATAATGAACTAATTGACACAAGGGAATCACAGGACAGAGAAATAACGCTAAAGCTAGAGCTTCAGTAATTAATGGCAAACAAGGCTGGGTCAGTAACAAAGCAAGCACTTCTGAAAAGTGTCTTCATTGATGAAATGGGAATTGAGCTCCCACCGTTTGGCCTGGGTGGGGCTGGGGGCTGGGAGGACAAAGAAGGGGCTCACAGCCCAGCAGGGAAGACAGACTCACACAGGTAATTACTGGCAATGCAGCGAGCGCAGATGGAAACACAGGGCAGAGTGCGGCAGAGACCTGAGGTGGGAAACCCGCGAGTGGGCAGGGGAAGCGGGGTCAGAAAAGGATTCCTTCGGCTCAAAACAGAGCAGATGTGTGGCCAGGCTGGGGGGCAGAAGAGGACAAAGGAATATCACTTGGGAGATATTGGAGGGGGAGACCTACAACAGCAAGTATCACAGAACTAGTTAAGTGAGTGCTTGGGAGTCACAGAATCATTCAGAATTCCTGCAGGTGTGGGGCCAGAGCGGAACGGAGGGCAGGACAGCCATGGGGCCCCTTCTGCCATAGTAAGGGGGTCAGCCTGCCCCGAAGTGGAGGTACTGATGTGTGTTTTGGGGAACTCCTCTGGGAGCAGTGAAGAGCAGTGCTGAGGGGAACAGGACTGGAGACAGGGTCAGCCAGGAGACAACTAGTGATCCAGACAAGAGTGACAACAGCATCAGCCAGAGCCGGTGGGGACGGAGAGGAGAAGGGGGTATTACCAGGGGAGTAAGCCTCAGGGTGGGACGGACCTGGGCAGCTAGGAAGCAAGAGGGAGGAGGACACCCCTGGTTCTGGCTTACATGATGGGGAGATGGGGTGCCAACAGGATGGAGGAGGAAAAACAGATCTAGAGGCTTGTGGACCGGCAGGCAGCAGCTAAAGGTCCTGCAGACTGGGGTGGGGTAGGGGAGGCAGGCTGCAGACACACTCTGGAGTCTTACCCGCACATGGCGCAGGGTGGTGACCAGGGGTGTCCATGAAGTCACCCAGGAGGGAGTGGCGAGTACAAAGAACAGGGGGCTGAGAGGGAAATGACGAGGCCCAAGGTGGCTGAGGTAGGGTAGAGACGACAGTGAATGGACTAGCAAAGGAGAACCAGTAACTCCAGACCAGATGGTGCAGAGGGCCTTCTAGATGGACACCAGAATCTCTGAGGACATGCAGCAGGTGGAAAGCAGAAGAGCACGGGGAACCAGCCCCCAAGTCTTCAGTGCACAGGACTGGCCACCGACAGTAGTGAGGAGTGATGTAACTCACATCACTCATTCACAACCCTGGCTGCACTCCAGTGTCGCCAACAGAGCTTAAAAATGAAAGCGCCAGCATCCTAGCCCTGCCCACGGCAGTCAACCCAGTATCTCTGGGCACAGGGTCTCCCCGCCTTGGGCACTGCGAAGTGGGATGTGGGAAGCGGGAGAAGGGAGCCTTGGCCTGCACATGCTGCTGGGGAGCGACAACCTCAGGGGCCAGTGGGTGTCCTCTCAGAGGAGGAGGTGGAGGGAAGGTCCTCGGAGCTGGTGAGTGTGGGGGACAGTGGCTGATGGTGGCATGGAAGACACAGGGTGCTCCCAGAGGGCTCAGAATGAAAAGTAGGCAGATGAGTATCCACATAGGCAGATAGCAATAAAGAAAGACGGAATTGAGGGCTGGGATATCGTGAGGAGTGACCTGCCTGAGGCTCCGGGGCAGCTGCTGTTGCTGGCCTCAGGGGCGGATGTATGTGGCTATAAGGTGCAGAAGCCCATTTGGGGCTTGAGGGAACCAAAGGCAGGGCAAAAACACTATTTTTAAGCCCTCCTTTCTTTGGACTGGCTCTTTTCAGGAACTTATCTGTGGCACAAAGGAACCTGAGGTTCTGCATGTGGGTCCCACCTTCCTGAGGACATTCGAGGGAGAGCGGTTCCCAGGTCCCCACGCTGGAGAGGGATATCCACTGCCAACCAGGGTGCCCTCCTCAGGGTCAGGGTGCACCACCCCACCCACTTCCCACCCGTGCCCCTCTGTGCAGGCTTTCCGCCTGGGTGGATTCACCTGTGGTTTGGGCCCTTCCTGCCTCTGCTACTGAGAGCAGTTTCCTTCTCAGCGCCAAGTCAGCTCCTCCATTTTCTGCTTTAACATAGACAAACTCAGTACTAATAAATCACCTGTGCTGATCCCACCTGTCCTTTAGAATTGCACTTTCTGCTTTTCTAGCTATTTTTGTGATACTTGGGCAATCAGGGACACCTCACTCTCTGCTATACAGCATTTCTCCACTCGGATTCCACAGCATAGTCCAACTGGAAGCATCATTTTAGTGGAACCCTCATGAAAACTCATCCCTTCCCTGTTCCAAATTCACAAGCGTGCCATCTGGTGGCAAAAGAAGACGCCCTCGGGCTGCTTTTGCTTTTTGAAATGCACACCCAAGATCAAGGAGATGTTAAATGCCTGCTTCTAAGGAAACTTACTAAGGACCCCCGCAGCAAGGATTCAAGCTTCCAACGAGTGCCTTTTAAAGACAGGACATCTGTCAAAGCTTTCCTCAGGTTGCAGATGAGCAAAATTATTAAATGTTTGGTATCTGCTAAGACAGTTAATATTTGTATGTTTTAGATAAAATGTTAACTGTGTAATTTTGCTCTTAAGCAATTAGTGAAGGCTGTGAGGTGGAAAAATGTACTGGTGAAAACATAACAAAAGTTCTGGATTCTAAATCGTGGGAAGTCACTTAGGTTCTCTAGGTCTCAGTTTCCTCATCTGAAAAAATAAATGTAACCAGTTCCATGAACCCCTATATGATTTTTATAATCCTCTCCCTTAAGTAACTACTTGACCCTTTGAGTTGTTTCCCAGAATGAACCACTGGCCTCAAGTAATCCTCCAGCCTTGGCCTCCCAAAGTGCTGGGATTAAAGGTGTGAGTCACCACACCTGGCCTGAAATGATGGATTTTCTACAAGACAAAGGAGTTAAGATTCTGAAGGCCCCAGGGCAGACTTCCTGATGCCAAGATTCACCCCCACACACAATCTGCCCCCCAATGCATGTAGCCCCTTGTGAGATATACCAAAGAGATATCCTGCCCCAAAGCACTCAGCCCCTCCTTTAAAAGCCCATGGTATCCCTTAGTCAGAGAGACTGATTTGAAGCAGCTTCTCCCATTCTCCCGGCAAGACATCTGTCTTACTAAAAATTCTTTTCTTCCTTGGCAATCCTCATTATCTCAATAATTGGATTTTTGTGCAACGAGTAGCTGTACCTAGACTAAAACCCGCTTGCAGTTTGGTTTCAACAAATAAAGCGGTAGGTAGTCTAAAGCTACCAAAAGCTCTAAAATTCTAGGATCTGTAATCCAATAAGATTGGTCAAGATAAAGAAACCCCTTATAAAGATCCGGTGGCTAGACATAGAAGGTACTCTACTGTTTGTGGCAAGAAGGAATAGCAGTGACTGTCTGCTATTCATTTATGCCATATATATATAATTTAATTTCATTTATGTAATATAAATAATATAATTATAATCATGTGCTTTGGTTTTACTTTACTCTTGGACACAGAATTAGAATAAGGGATCATGGAATTTGATCCATGGCTCTGACGTCTTATAAAGTTAGTAACAACTGTGAGGATCATTCAAAGATGGACCTTTTTCAGCTAACTGTTTTGCAAAATTTCTTCTAGACACGAAAACCTTACCAGAACCAGCAAAGGCTTCCATAGGACTCCTGAATATATTCCCTACTCACTCATCCTAAGAAAAATACAACCCGATGTTTGAGGAAGCAGGACTTCCCTTTTGATCTCAGACAAAGATATGCACAGAGAGGAAACCTCTCTCGGCCATTATAAAGTGGGTCTTTGGGGACTTAGATAAGGTCTGGATTTGACAAGCACAATATATTAGGATCCATCCCCGAGCAGAAAGGAGGAACTTTCTCATTTCCAGTGGGTTTTTCCCAAAAGCCCAGTACAGCTTCTGTTGTAAATATGTAGATTTCCATGTTTTGACTTCTGGAAAGCACTTACTGAAATGTGAATCAGATAAGAAACACTAAGGATTCAAATCCAGTAAACACCAGAATGAGGCTCTCACCATCTGTGAAGTTTGGGGGGGTGGGGGAGAACTCTTCACTTCTTTCAACATTAACTTCCTTAACCTAAAGAACAATGGAGAACAAAGTAAAAAGGAACAGGTCAAGAAGAACACGGCAAAGGTCAGACACACCAGTCAAAGGCAGCTTTATCCCAGACCTAGCAAGTACCTCCATGCAGATCCTCCTGGTGGCACGTGCACAAACAGGTGGGTGTAGCCAGATCCTTGAGAGATCCTGCAGGAGGACCTGTCAAGTGCACACTGCCTTCACATTCGAGTTGTCCTGCATGCGCGTGGTGGGCTGTGGGTGCAGAGCCAATGCTAACTCATCACCATACCATTACCTTCTATCAGGAAATTTAGAATTCTGCAAAATGCCACTTCCTGCAGGCTCAGGAGGGGAAATGAGGTTGTGACAGTGACAAATGAAAACTTCAAGAAATAAAAAACCGTGACACCCTAAGCTCTAGTTCGAATCCTATGGCATGTAATTCTAATATCAAATGAAACATCAACAAGTGAGAGACTAATTGGTTAACATTTAAACACATGCACACATATGCACATAGACACACACATATATGGCAACTCATTTAAGACTTTTTTATTATGGTAAAATGTACATAACATAAAATTTACCATTTTTAACCATTGGCAAGTGTACAGTTGAGTGGCATTAAGTACATTCACATTGTTGTGCAACCATCACCATCATCCATTTCCAGAACTTTTTCATCATCCCAAACAGAAATGCTGTACCCATTGGATAATAACTCCCTGTTCCTTCCTTCCCCAACCCTGGTCACCAAGATTCTACTTTCCGTCTCTATGAATTTGATTATTCTAGCTACCTTATACACGTGGATATAGGTGGATCATATAGTATTTGTCCTTTTGTGTCTCACTTATTTAATTCAGTGTGTCTTCAAGGTTCATCCACGTTGTAGCATGGCAGAATTTCCTTCCTTTTTAAGGCTGAATAATATTCCATGGTTAATATATACCACATTTTTGTTTATCCATGCATCTTGACATTTGAACTGCTTCCCTGAGGCATTTTTAAAAACCCTGTCTTCAACTATGATCTGCGTTTTGGAAAAGCCTCTCCGATTTTCCAGCTCTTAAAAAATGCTAGGAATTATACTTGACAAATAGATACTTAAGCTAATTTTCATCATAATGGGCAAATCAATACATTTTACTAATGAATATACTCTAAAATCCTGCTTTTAACCTGCCTGTCAGATAAGGGAAATCGCACCTTCCCCTCCACCCCCCACATTGAACAGACAGTTCATTTTTCCTTCTGTTTCCACTTTCAAAAATGTCATTTTCTACCCACAGGGCTGCTTTATACCAAAGGAAGTAAAAACAATAGTATTAATAATAATAATAAAAGCATTTTATCTGAGGCAGTTCTGGAGAAAAGGTTACTGGCATTGATAACTGTCCCGCAGACAGACTTGCATGAGCAGGGGCGAAACAGTTTACCTGTGGCTCCGGATAACAAGCTGAGGAGAACTGCCTTCCCCCTTCTTCTCAGCATAGGTAGGAACATTCACGAAGCCTCTTTGTACTTGCCTTTATGTTACTTTGCCATAGGAGAGGATCTGTTTTGTAGGTGCTAGAGAGAGCCAATTTCCAGGAAGGCAGGGAATGTGTTTTAGGATCTGAGTTTAATTTAAAGGACTCAGGCAGAGCTAAGGAGCTCATAAGTGAGAAGCTCAGAGTGTCTGTCGGTCCTTGGAGCAGGACTCTCAGCCCCAGAGGCTGAGGGAAAGAAAGCCAGCACTTGGGTGGGGACAGAACTCACCCTGGGTGGCCTCAACCTTCTCAGAAGATACAAGGCTGAGTCCCCTTCAGTGGGTCTTCAAGCAAGAGGGCACAACAAGGAGGCGGCATGTTAGCAACTTACTTTCCAAGAGTTCAGAAAAAATAATATGTATACAGACAATGTACATGTGGCAAAATGTTAACCATCAGTGTACTGGAGTTCACTGTACTAATCTTGCAACTTTTCTGTAAGTTTGAAATTATTCCCCAAAAAGGAGCTTTTAAAAAAAAAAAGTGAATTGAGCTTTGCAACTTTATTCAGCAATATTTTCAAGTCTAGAAGCAGGATCAGAGACTGGAAATTCTGGTGCTTCTCTGAGCTTGGGTGAGCAAAAGAAACAACAGAAATATCATGAAAACAGGTGTGGGTTTTAGAGCCAGCCATGCATGGGTTCCAATCCAAGCGACCTGAGACTTTGGGGAAGCTAATTTGACCTCTACAAGCCTCAGTTTTGACATCTGTAAGTTGGGGGTAAAACAGTTCGGGACCCTTACATCACCTCTAACTCCTTTAAGTACATAATACTCAATAAATGTTCTCACTATGGCTCCAATTACTGGGCTAACAGCAAGAAAGGGGGATATAGGGGTAATGCAATCTGGAGTTCCAGAGAAAAAAGAATTGAGAAAAACACCCTCGCTGGGATCCAGGATGCGGAGGAAGGCAGAGGGAGGGGGAGGGGGTGTGGAATGAATTGCAGTTATGAGGAAAAATAGCATCTGATGAAAATAAATAAAATAAAGAACATAGGTACCAAGGCACAAAATTATAGTTCTTCCTGCATCAACACTGGTGGCCAGCTCAGCAGATGGTAGCTACCGTATTCTGACAGCAAAAGAAGAGTTGTGTTTACGACTTTTGTTCCCAAACTTACTGTGTTTTATTACATTCACTTAATCTAGCAGGAGTTTATGATAGGTACAATAGAGTATGTTGAGCTCCAAGTGTACAAAACAAAAAAACCATACAACCAACCAATCAATTTGCAAATAGTCAACATATTACCAGTTCCTCAATCAAAAGCAAGATTCCCATAAGCATGTCAGCATCTTTACCCATTAGGTCTTGAAACCCTTATCTTAAAAAACAAAACAAAACAAAATAAACCTCAAGCCTCACTCTCAATGTACGTATTTTTATAACTTATGTACATGTAAGCTATTGGCAATCCTTACATTAAATCAGCAAGGCTGAGTTTCTTATTTTAGACATATGCCCCCACCTTGAAGCTGTAGCCTCTGGAGGGCACCTCCCAAGTCTTCACCTTCTAGAATAGGAATGAAAACCCCTAGCTCTAGCCAGACCAAAACAAATTGACTAAAATAGGCAAAGGAGTGCCTATCTTTGTTCTTCTATTAAATGGATTTGGAAATGGGGGGGGAGCAATACGGCACCCCTCCCACTCCAACATCAACTTCTGTGCACTAAGGAGGCAGTGCTTCTTGGAAACCCCAAGGAAAGAGGGGACAACAGGCATTTCCCTGAAAACTTCCCAGGGGCCACCTTTACTACCCTGGGGGGGCTGCTGGCTTCTGACCCAGGTATCATGAATATCTCCAAAAGCAAGGACTTCTCTCCTTTCCCACATGCCTGGAAAACTAATACTCAAGAACTTCTCCTCTTAGGTGTCCCACAGGCCAGACCCCAAGTTAGGACCAAGTTACGAAATTCTGCTGCCACTGTGCCAAGATCAAGGACTTGCCTTTCCCGTAGCAGGATTAGATGGTGGTAGCATGGTCCTGGGGACCTTCCTAAAACTCAGATGACACCTCTATCAAAATTGGATACATGAGCCAGCCCACGTGTCCTCGGAATAAAGACAGGGACTGCCCCCCACCATCCATTCTTCCAAAAATACTTAGTGGATGCTTGCTCTGGGCCTTTGGGCAGCAGTGAAGCAGGCAAGGCCTTCCCACCCCCACCCAGGGAGTTTATATTTAGCTCCAGGGTGAGCAATAAACCAATAATTATACCTTATATAATTACAATGTGATGAGTGTGAAGAAGCACACCGTACAATGAGAGCTGGCCCGACCTGCCCTGGGAGGTCGAAGTGGACTGCAAAGGAGAGATGGCAGCGGGTAGAAGTGCACTGGGAGGCCAGGGAGAAGCGGGGTGCCCCTGCAGTGGGCAGCGAGGAGCTAGACACCTTTGGGGAGCGGAGGGAGCACTGAGAGCCAAGGATGAGGCAGGTGCTCTGTGCAAAATGGAGATCAAAAGGAGATGCTGGGGGCCTGCAAGGGGATCCAAAGGGACAGACTGACCTCGAAGTGCATTGGGCAGTCTCTGGAAGGTTTCAATCATATTTGTCCTTTTAAAATACCACCCTGCCCCTGCCCCCTCCGCATGTGCACGTTTCTTGAAGCCTCTGCAGCAGCCCCCTCCCGCGGTACTGCAGTTGTCTGTTTTCCTGTCTGGACTAACCGAAACTCCTATCTATCTGTCTTTGTCTGACAGAAGGAGAACTGAGAATTGCACCCTCGTCTGACATTCTGACATGGAGGGGATTGAAGAGGCCACAAGAGCTTTAACTTTGTGACTATCACAGCCTGACGCTGTGGCAAAGCCTAGTAATTTTTACACTGGAGACGAGTGGTTCTCAAACTTCAGCCTACAGCAGAATCACCTGGAGAGCTTGTTAAAACAGATTGCTGGGCCCTGCTTTCAGAGTTTCCAATTCAGCAGGTCTGGGGTGGGGACAGAGAGTTGGCATTTCTAACAAGTCCCAGGTGGTGCTGATGGGCTGGTCCAGGCCACATGTGGGGAACCAGCTCCCAGAAAAAAAACCAGGGCATTGGTGCAGCAAAAAAATTTTACTAGGATCTGTATCTTGGAACTCAAAGGAAACCTGCAAAAACAGATTTTCTTGAGTGAGCAAATCTGCCTGGCTTTTACACCTAGAAATCGGCCTAGCACTGGGTCCCCCTGACAAGCTTTGGCAGCCAGTCGGGCACAGATTTCTCGAATCCCCAAGCTTTAGAAGTGGGAAATGTTGCAGAATTCTCCAGTCACAGCCACAGGACTCCAGAATAGTGACACTGGGTGGCAAATACAACTTCTGCAGCACATCAGACCTCAATCTGGTACACTACATTGAAGGGCCTGGAGCCCACATCCACAGCCCATGCTAACACAGTGAGGGCCTCTGAGCTCCATTTGCACAGGGTGGGACACCGCAGATATTGTCCTTAGATAGTCCATGTTCTTGCACACAGCCCTATCAAATACCAGACATTTCTTGGTGAGCAGTCAGATACCATTCACCAATTTTCTAAATTGCTAATCAGATAATTGCTGCAATAGTTAATTTTGCAGCCATTCTACATTTGAATAAACAAAATAGAAAATAATTAGACCCAAACAATCACATTGGTTTAAAAGCACACTAATGGACAAAATTAGTTTATTCAAATTTGTTTCAACGTTCATCAGAACGCTTGCCGGTCAATTTGCTTAATGAGTGTTCATTTTTCCCTTAATTTTTCTTGGGTGACATTCACTTAGAGCAATACATTAAGCCTGCTTCCCTTTGCAAAGAATTCTTAATGACCAGCCCCATGTTTGAAATGATTTCTTCTCAATCTCTTCGTAGAAAACAAGCGGAAATGTCTGAAAACAATCTTACTCTATTTTCTAGAATTAAAAAAAAAATGTTTCCAATATGTTCATTGAGAAAGTTTTACTTATTCCTTATAAGGCTTTAGGATAATGGCCATCCCTAAAAGCACGGGGAAAGAGGCCAATGCTAAAATTGTAACCTTTTAGTATGTAATTTAAATCAATGGCCAACTGGAGGAAACTCAAGTTGGAGGAAGGAAATTTAGTATTTTTGGAAATCCACATTAATATTATGTCAAGTCTTAGCAGCATTTTTTTCAAATGACTATAATTAAAGATATGCAAATTTTTCACTGGGAAAAAAAGCTGAGAAAGACAAATGCACCTAATTAAGTAATGATGTTATCTTTATTAGATGGTATTAAAAGTATAAATGTGGTTTAACACTTTTAAAACTATAAAATAGCACTGCTTCCTTCAGAACTCAAGGAATCTCACACCTAACAGATAATGGCAAAAGTGTGTCATTTCTTATAAATTTTCCTCGGAAACAACAGTCAGCAATGAGCTTCCCGGCACTCAGATGATTTC
Organism: Daubentonia madagascariensis; assembly: GCA_023783475.1. Taxonomy (NCBI): domain Eukaryota; kingdom Metazoa; phylum Chordata; class Mammalia; order Primates; family Daubentoniidae; genus Daubentonia; species Daubentonia madagascariensis. Next base: position 12,358,366 of record JAKFHU010000428.1, read on the forward strand.
AACCATTACATTTTGTCATAAACAATAAGCTTAGAAAGCTAATGTTAAGTAGGCCATAAAGTGTTCATTTCCATAGTCATCAGTTTTTAGACAGTTACAACCAACTTTTGTCTCCACAACAAATTTTGAATAACTTATTTTAGAAGAAAATTATTTTTTAAAACAGCTACTAGTGGTTTAATATTTAAAGACTTTACTTTGGTCCAGATTTGGTAGACTCAAAGGTTGCTAAATTTTATGTTTAAAAAGTCAATACACATTCTGGGAAGACAGAGGTGGCTGCGGTGGTGGTAGCGTAATTATCGACTCTCCCCAACCATAAAAATGGCAAATACAGCAGACTCAAAACCTACGAATAGCATCCATAGTTTTTGAGTCTGCTAAAAACTCAAAGGTGATAAAACAAAACTAGGTGATAAGGTACCCCACGACCCTAAATACGAGGAGGTGGGGACAAACTACCAACAGCTACAGGGATTACCATCTGGCACTCACTAGAAAGCTCAGAGGACCATCCTGAGAACAGCCACAGAAGCTGGGAGAACACTCTGCAGGTTCCAGTTTTACTATAAGTGCAGAAGGGATTATGCACACATGCACGGCTAACATGCTAGAATGTTCTGGAGTGGGGGAGGTCTTATTAGTGGGGCACTAGTAAGACAGGACAAAGCCCCACACTGAGAAGAAACTGCTGGGGATGGGGTCTAAGATGAGCAACATAGGGGCAAAGTCTGGATGGGTGAGCACTGGGGGCAGGAACCCAAAAAAAGGAAGATCTTAGGATGTAGGAAAGGAAGAGTCCACACTTTTTACCACCTAGATCTGTGACACTAGGAAAGCTACACTAGCCCTCCTGAAAGTACAGGAAAACTCAGTGAACAACAGAAAAGAATCACAGTTGAATTCCAAATAATTATTTTTTAAGAAAAAGTAAGGAGCAGAATGACATCCCTGGTCTGAACAATAAAATCATGCCAGAAGGACACAAGAGGAAAAAAGGAAAACCTATAGCTTAATATTTCAAAACGAGCCAAAAGAAATTAAGTTAAAAAAAGAAGCTATAAAGAACAGCATAAATCAGAATGTTAAAAACTCAGAAATGAATTGATTGGAGAAAATGACTTGAAAATGGATGTGAAAGAACTAAGAATTAGAAATAAAAACCATTTCAGAAATGATGGGTAAAAAGAACACAAGAGCAAATAAAAATGAATAGTGCCTTACATGAAAAGAAGATGGAAAGGAGGACAACTTTTAAATTCATACAAGTTACGAAGGGATTAAAAGGATTTGAAAAGGGACAGAAAACAGGCAAAGAAGATCTAACATATGCATAGTGGGAGTTCCTAGAGTCAACAAAGAAAAACAGAACAAATAGTAAATGCTATACTTGAAGAAATCTTTATTGGGGGAAATAAAAAGAACTCTTGAAATTACATATTAAAGCAGCACAGCCTGTTCCTGGAAAAATCAACCCACAACAGCCAATACTATAAAACTACTGGACTTCAAAGAATAAAGGTAAAAAACATTCCTTCGGGTATCTAGGCAAATATACCAAGTTAAATGTAAGGGAGAGAAAATCAAATTATCAGATTTTGACAACACTTTATGGCAAAAGATAATACGATAAAATAATAATGACCCTTGAGCAAAGATAATATGGGCCAAGGATTTTATACCAGTCAACCTGATCTTTAAGTATAAAGACTACAGACAAGCTGTTGTGAACATATAATTCAGGAAATACTTTCCACAAGCACTTCCTGAGGCATCTATCAGAGGATGAGCTTCAAAAAACCAAAATGTCAGGAAAAGTATGATATAAGGACTGGTTTCCAGCATTAAACATATATTTACCTGTACAACTAAGACTAAATGAGGGTAACAAAGGAGGCAGCAGAATATGTGACTGCTGTATGCTCTGGCAAGGTAGTTTTAGTATAGCCATCAGAAAAATGAAGCACAGGGGAAGTTCTAAAAATTAGAATGTGCTTGCTGACTGCCTTATAGATATTAATTGGGAATAAAAGAATATTACTTCAAATCCCCAGCTTGAGGGAGAAAAGAGAGAGGAAAGAACAGCTGCTAATTTAAATGTTACAGTAGGAAACCAATAGAAAATATTCCCCTCCAAAAAGAGACAAGGGTATTATAGAAAGGTATCAATATAAAGGCAACCATCAGAACAAAAAATGCAAATCTAACAAAAAATACAAATCTCTGCAAATACCCAAAGGTATACCAAAAAAAGAGAAAGTAGAACACACCACCTATGCTCTTGTTTAAAAAAAAAAAAAAAAATCAAACCTGAACATGATCAAACTTCTAAGTCACCAATTTACAGAAAATACAGGGACTAGAATGTGTCAGTACCACAGGAGTGCAATCAGCAGAATTCAGTCTGAAAAACTGCACAGGACAAATGCCCAGTTTCTTCAACAAAAACAAGGGGCTAAGACCTACAGATAAGAAATGACTTAAGGGACACATCAACCAATTGCAATGTCTGGATCTTGTTTGGTTTCTTTCAAATATTTATATATTTGTTTATATTTTTATATTTATTTATTTTCAATGGGGGAAATGTGAATACTGGATATCCAACGACATTGTGAAATTATATTGATTTGAAGGGGAGTGATACGGGCATCATCATTATTATTAGAAAAGGGAGTCTGCATTTTAGAGCTACACACTGAAAATATTTACAGATGAAATTCCACAATGCTTGAGACTTGCTTCACAATAATGGGAGGATGAGGCGGGGAGATGCCATGTTGATAAGTTTCGAAGCTGGATGATGGCTGTATGAGGGTTCATTACACTATTGTCTGTTTGAAATGTTCCATAAATAAAAATGTGTTTTTCTAAAAGTTCAATTCCTCCATGTTGAAATACAATGGCTGCTAATAAATTTTCAACCAAGCCAGGGAATAGCCCCTTAGGCTCCTAATAGCCTTTTCTTTTTTTTCCCTTCCCTAGTCAACTGATAGTAAATTTAAACAAAGTCTATTTAAATGCAGACTCTGAAATTCTCCCCCCCTCCAACAATAGGTGCTAACCTATGATAATTACACCAGACACAAATAACTCAAACCTGGAGCAAGTGCATTAGAGCGAGGGGGAGTTCATGATTACTTAAGTGCCCATACCTGTATACCTAAAGCTGGTATAGCTAAAACTGGGGATGCCTTCTTGCCCATACCCCAGGAGAGGATCCCTTTCTGTCCCTAGACAGGCTTTATCCTGGATTCTTTCCTGAGGGCCAGAACTAACTACACCATAGGTGGCAAGAGTCTGACCGCAGTGCCTAAGAATGGACAGAGAAGGAACTTTCCAGTCCTGAGTAATTCAGCCGTGTCAACTCTCATTTTGGAGAGTCCTTCCTTTGACACTTGAGAGCTTATCACTTCATGGGCCTCTGAAAGCCACCATAAGGCCAACTGCAGAAACAGCAGAGTCGAGACTCGACGCACAGTAGGACTGACAGTGGTTAAAGGCACCTTGTTGATCGCAAAGTGCCGTCAGTGTAACAGTCCTTATTAAAACGCAAGTTGGTCAGATTTTAACAAGAAAAAGGTGAAGGAATTTTAAAAAGAGGTGCAGAACCTCCAGTCCTTGGAGAGATACCAAAGAGCATTCAGCCTAGACTCCTGAAACATCTCTCTTAGCTGTGAAAGAGCATTCTAGTACATTCTGGAAAAAATGGTTCCAAACCTACAGACTAACAATGCACCTTGGCACATTAAAGGCTCCAAAAGTCCTGAAGTGAGGACATCTGTCAGTGGGTCACACACTTATCCAATCCTTTCCAGTGCATCCTCCATCGGGGACACCTGCTAAACCAAGAGGACCGCTGCTCCAGAGTTAACAAAGATTGGGGCGTGGAAAGGCCAGGGCAGCAGCTGACGCTCAGTCCTCCCAGGGGCAGGAACAGTGGCAGCTAGTGACGAGCACCTCACAAGCCTCCACTGACTCGACCCCTGCCCCGTCTCCCTCCTGGCCCTACATCTAACTCCGTTTTGTTATCCTGGTTACCTTCCCTGCCTTTCCTCCTGAATGAACCAGTCCCCTCTGACCCTGTAACTGTTCCTTTCTCTGCTTTCTTCCTTAATTGACCATCAGATGGAACTGAAATAAAACTAAATTAAACTTCAATGAGAGACTTTCAACTTTCTTTCCAATCTTTTTTTTTTTCTTCTTTCTGGACTCTTAGACCTAAGGTCTTGAGAGATAAAGAATTCACTAGAACATAAGCCCCAAGAGAGAACAAGGATTTTTGCCTGATATGTTCCCTGCTACACCCCCAATGTGTGTGAATAATTACGTGTGAATAATAATTATGTGTGAATAAATCTATGGAATCCTGGTACAGGGTTAAAGATACTAGAGGGGACCAACAGAATGAAGCTGTAATCTGAAGTACCGCCTCCCTATGGCCAGAGCTGCTGTTCCAGGTGTTCCGTATGGAGAGAGAAGCCACTAGACGCTGCCCTGGACTCACCTCCCCAGCGGGCATGCACTCGCCAGGCCAGCCTCTCTTTGGAAGGCAGTGGTTCTGAAACTAAGATAATCATTTTAAATAATATCCCTTGAAATTGCTGGAATGTAAATTAGGCAACACATTCAGATCTACTAAAAAAACTCACAAACCCTCTACATATGCTAGTTTATTTTAAAAAAGTGGAGGGGGGGGTTCTCTTTTATCAAAGGGATTCTTTTTGGTTTAGCTAAAAATGTATCTACTATTTCCCTGTGGCAAATATAAAGACCATACTAAAATAAGGGGAAAACATTTAAACATCCCAATTAAGCATTTTTATTAGCTACTCTAATGATATATTTTAGATTAAGAATCCTGGTTTAATTTAGCAATGACAAAAATCCTGAAAACCAGTCCATGTGGTGTTTTACCAGCCAATTAAATATCACCCATTTCTTAAATTGAAAATCTTTCCAAGGTACATTCTCTCAATATCAGCCATTAAAAAGGAAATCTGCATTGTGAAAATTAGGACGGAAATGCACTTAAAATATTTTATAAGCTAAAAATTATATCACTTTAAAAGTTCTCAATACTATCTTTATTCCAGTCTAAGTAGAATTCAAGTTTTTTTCTCAATTTTCTTGTTTTCTTCTCAAGCATGCACTAGCCAAGTAGAATAATAGATAGGCAGTGCCACTAGCCACCTTTCACACTTGTGAAATCTTCAGTAAATATTTACCCCAGAAACCATTATGTACATTGGATCCCTTTCTATAAATACTTCTTTCCAATAAAGAGAGACTCATTAACTTCCAAAGTTCTATGTGATAACGCTCTCCTTTGTTCTAACTCTGTCAAGTAATTCTTCTGCTTAAGAGCCTATAGGCTATTACATTTAAATTACTGGAAGTCCCTGATTGTTTGGAAGAATTTTCTAACACCCTCTGAAATAACCTGAGTTACCTGGGGTAAACCCAAATTAAGTGGAATATTTTGCCTCACTCACGAAACAGTTTTAAAGATACAACGTAAAAGAGCTTCACCTCTTTTTCATTTTCTCTCTTGTCTTTTTCTCTACGTGGTCAAGAACAAGGCATTCACTGGCAAGTGCTATCAGACACACCTTTTCCTTCAGGGTTAGAATTCTCCCACCACACACAGCCACCTCCTCCTCCCCAAGATCCCCGCTTTGGAGAGGGCAGCCACCAGTGCCCCTACCTGCCTCCTAATGCAGGCCTGGGGGGATCCAGGGAAGAATCTACAGATGCCCCAAGCCACACAGGACCCTTATCAAGGTGTGGGGGGGTTTGTTTGTTGCTGTTTTTGTTTCAAGGAATGAACTGGCATAAACAAGGTTTGTAAACTGCAGGTTTATTGGTTTTTTTACTAAATATTTAACATCTTTTAAGAATCAAAGATCATCTATTGCCACTATCAGATGTTGAGTCCACCAAATCTGTAATCTTGGCTGGTGGCAGGGATGGAGGGTAGGAAGGTAGTGGAGAGTAATCAGCCTTGGACTTCAAAACAACTCAAAGTACATATCTGTACTGGATTTGCTTTGAACATACAACATAGGTAATGCATGCAAAAGTAAGATCAGTACCTTTCCATTTTTAAAAGTTATTTCTTTGAATAAGCAACTATAGGAAATAGGAACAGCTCTATAGGAAATATTTCAATTACTGAAGTAAAAATCCAAGTGCCCTAAAAATTATCCCATCTCATCTTCCGATAGTCTCTACAGAGATTCTTTCTGTGGAAGCCTTTGGCTAACTCTAACCCTTTGCTGTTCACATTTTGACCAAATCCTGTCCCACTCTTCAAGATTTAATTCAGGTCCCATATCTTCCCCTGAACCAGCCATTCTACTCAAGAAATGATGCCTATTCACAACCCAATGGTAATAAATAGGACCAGAACTGTTACTTAAATCTTACTACAAATCCTATAACATTAGCACCCATCCAGCATTTATCTTTCTGCAGATCCTAGGCTCCTTAAAGGTAGGGATCCCATCTGAGACACTGTCATAAATGGACAGAACAGGTAAAATGATGTTATCAACCAGAAGCTGTTGAATTGCAATTTTGTTTCTACTACCTTCCCCCACTGGACCGCTAGCTGATCTAAAACATGCCACTGAGCCATGGCCATGAAATGACCAAAGGGAAAGGACAGACGGGAAGGGAAGTCAGAGCGATGGGTAAACCACAGAGTGAATAATCCATCCCTGAATAATCAAGGGCAAAGGACTTCAGTAACACGTCCTCCGTCCTTACACACCTTTTAGCCTAGATGTTTCGCTGGGTAATCACAGAGCACAACCATTCTTAGTTTAGGACTAAACGATCAATTACAGATTTCTCTAGACCTCGAACTTCCTTTTATTTTTCTTATTTTGACACCCAGTTTAAGTTATCACACTGTATGATTTGTTCTGTGGTTAGATTCTCCCCACTCCCAAAAGATCAATAACCCATTTTTAGGCTGGGAACTTTGTTGGCTGTTTTCAATACAGCGAAAATTGTGAACACAGTAGTGGATCATGTTAGAGTCTACCCAGCATTTATGAGAAACACTGCCCCATAGCAAAGGCAGTGAGGAAAGAAAAACAGCTGGTTATTTTCCCATTTCCAAATTATCCAGAAAGGATTTCCAACAGGCCCTTAAAGGGTCATCAAACCAACTGAGTTGGGCAGGACCTAAGAACTATTTCAAAATGACAATTATCTGGCTTTCCTCACACCTCTAGTGGAGATCCTATAACTATCTCTGATAACACAATAAAGTCTTTTCCAACCCTTCCAATTAAAGAATTTCCCCTAAAAAAAAATCTCAATTTCCTTCTGGGCCAATTGAAACTACTCTCATTTTGTTCTATCCTTCATTCACACACTACACATATTTGAAGACTATCATTCACTAAACCCTCCCTCACCTCATCTTCTCCAGGCTTAATAAATCCAATTTCTTTAAGTTGCCTTCAGAGGGCCTACTTCCCAAAGCTTTCACCAACGCTGGGTCCTCCTCTATACCCAAAATATCCATTTTATTCTAAGAAAAACAAACCAAAAAAATATACCTCAGAAACGGCCTAATGCAAAGAAGAAACACAGGATAAACTTCCCACTATATATTTGTTTCCATGAAAACTTGCTTTTCATCATGTGACTGGTACACAGTTAACACACCATTCTTTATAATCCCCAAATGCTACCATGATAATATACAGCCATGTTCTGTGATGTTGGGGCTTAGTTTTATTTCTTATATGGGCCTGACCCTAAGAATTTCATTTACATCTACCACTGTGTCTGTGAAATTAAGTTTCAAGTAAATGCAGCCCATCAATAATCAATGAACAAACACAGCAGAGTCCTACGTCATATTCCCTCCCTCAATCAGGCCACCCCTCCTCTTGGCTTTATCTCCATTAATTCCACAGTTCCGGCCATTACTCCCAGCTACCTAACACCCACAATAACTCCTGCTCTTCCCCTTAATCTTATCAGCGCCTGACATACAGAAGGTGCCGTAAATATGCCGAGTGAGTGAAGTCCTATACACTTATCCTCCTTGTGTCTCTTAAGCATTCTCCCTTCTTTCCAGAGCATGCACCCTAATACCCACCCCTTCACCCAGAAATGATCTAAAGAGCCTGACTGTCCTGCCCAGCTCTCCACCAACACACAGCTCTCCACCATGAGATTAACCATCCTAAAACAGCCTCCATAAAACTTTCCTTTAGATACCTAGCATGCCAATGTTCATAGCAGCACTGTTCACAATAGCCAAAAGGTGGAAGCAACTCAAATGTCCATGAAAGGTCGAATGGATAAACAAAATGGGGTCTACACATACATACAACGGAATATTATTCAGCCTTAAAAAGGAAGAAAATTCTGACCTCTGCCACAACACAAATGAACCTTGAGGACGTTATGCTAAGTGAAATAAACCACTCAGAAAAAGATGAATATTGTATGGCTCCACTTATATGCAATACGTAGAATAGTCAAATTCAGAGATAGAAAGTAGAATGGTGATAGCCAGGGGAGGGGATAAGGAAGGGGGAGTCGTTGTAAAGGGTATAGAGTTTCAGTTTTGCAAGATGAAAAGCATTCTGGAGAATGGTTGCACAACAATGTAAACGTACCTAACATTATTTAACTTAAAATGGTACACTTAAAAATGGTTAAGATAGTAAATTTTATATTATATGTATTTTATTAACCTCTCCCTTGGTCTTGACCACCCATAGCAAGGGGGGTGTCCAAGTTTGGGGGCAGGACTTGGCATCTCGCTTCCCCAGACTGTGGGGCAGGCTGGGAAGTGTGCTCAACTGGACAGAATGGTGGAGCAGATGGCCTTGGACTAGTGAGCAAAGCCTAGAGGGCCACTCCTGGGTCAAGTCCACCTTAGCATTGACTTCAAAGCCTTCTTCATAACCTGGACTAAATTCAACACTAAATACACCCTCCCTCCAATGCTCCTTGAAGCTAATCAGAGGAGTCCACCTTTCCATCCTCTTCCCCTCCAATTCCCCACCCCCAGCCATCATACCAATCCCGAAATAAGATCGCAGCATGGTTCCATGTTTCTCTTGCTTTTTTCAACTGAAGCCTCAACTACAGACCCTCTTCCCTCCTCAAGGAGCAGAAATTAATCTCACATATTAGCTCCCACATGGACACTTACACCAACCCCTGATCTCTATCACCTGCCCACCAAGATTTCAACTCCTCTCCTTTACAATCCTACCCAGAGCACTTTCCAAGTCTAATCTGAATCAGTGGCTGTGCTCTTGGCAGTCCCTGTGAGGACCAAGGCAGGGGGACTGATGAACCTTTGTTACACTCAATCCAAAATGTTTACTGAGCATACACTATGTTCAAAGTTTGGTATAAGTGCTAGACAACAGGAGAGATGGCAAACCGGTATTTACTGAGCACCAGTGTCTAGCCTATGGCAATGGGCAAGTTCAGATTGGTCCCTGAACTCCTAGGAAGAGCAGTCAAGGAAAAGCTCCTCACTCAAAGAGTTTTCAATGCCACTTTATAAGGAAACAGGATTCATGGACTCTACTTACTCGCCTAGGGAAAATGGCCATTTACAGACACCCCTACACCTACCTACACTTTTATGCAGAAATCCGTATCCCCTTTGGTGGGAAGTAACCTAAGAATAAGGTTAAAAAGAATCAGGCAGAGAAGTATGCATTACCATTAACTGTGGACTTTTTAAAAAACTAAACATTAAATATACAAACTTCATCTTATTAAAAAAACCTACATAATCTATTTTTACACCATTTCCAATTTTTTTCTAAGAGCCAAAGCTGAAAGAGGAACATAAAATCAGCCTGACAGTGGAGTCCACGTACTTCCTCTGTGAGGAGCACTGTGCTAAGCATGTTACATGCAGAAACGCATTTAATCCTCGCAGGAGCCCTGTGTCATCATCCCCATTTTACAGATGAGGAAATAAAGTTTAAGGAGAGGTTAAGTGTCTTGTCCCAGAACACACTGCAGGCAAGTGGCAGAAGTGGAATTAAAAAATCCAGGTTGTCAATTTCAGAGTCCAAGCTCTTAACCCTGATGCCACATGCACCACATAATAATTTGGCTTAAACCTTACATTTTGCAAAAATGTTGAAAACCTAGCTGTCAGAAAGGTATGCACTGGAAGATATCTAACAAAATTGTGTCATGACCAAAATGTAAGCAAGAAGGCTAAAGAGTAAGATTACTCTTTAATCTTCTGATAGGAAAAGCATCAGGTGTGAATGTTTCTGTTGGAGAAATCAATCTGAGATGAGTGCGTTTTTTCTCGGTGAAAAAAGTCCAAGATCTGTTCAATCTCTAAGATCAGTGATTCCCAACTCTTATCAAAAGCTAAATAAAACTCAAGGCAAAAAATTAAAGTTAATTTCATTTTAAAAGCTGTTAAGTTAATACTTACTGGTACCTGTGTACAAGGATCATAAAGGGAAATAGTCAAATTCTACATATGTGAAGAATTCACCCATTTACGAGGTGCCTATCCAGATCCTGTGCCAAGCACCTTTATAAAAATCTCTTTCTAATCTTTAGGGCAAGCCTATTAAGAATAGGCATTATTCCCATTTTAGGGACAATAATAATTCTTATTTTACAGATAATAATTATGGCTAACATATATTGAACACATAGTATGGTGCACCATTCTAAAAGCTTTATATGTAGGAATACATTTACCGGCACAGACAGGTTAAGTAATTTGCCCAAAGTCACAGAGCTAGTAAATGACAAAACTAGGATGAAAAACTAAAGCTCAGAAAGGTAAAGCAATTTGCTCCAAGGCCACAGCACTATCAGCCATGGAGCCAACAGACTAACACAAGACAGCCTGCCTGTGCTCCGTCCACATGCAACCTGCCTACTCCCACCTGTATTTACCAGGGCCCGGCAGTAGAGAGCTATAGAGCCTAATGCAAGCTGAAGAGCACAGGCCCCATATCTAAAGAGGCCAGGGTCTTCAATTCAAGAGGCGAGAGAAATAGAAATCTTGATAAAAATTCTCTAGATTTTTAAATATTGCCTCAACGTTTTCTAAAAAGCAACACGTGGGCCAAACAAAACATATACATGGGCCATTAGCTTACAACTGCTCTTTACTTATTAAGAGTCTTAAGTCAAAAGATGAGCTGTATGATCATGTCCAAAAATATCAGAAACCAGAGCTTCTAGGCCATGCGGACTCACAAGTCCTTTCTCCTTTCAACAAAGATTGACACTGGGTTTGCCCTCGAGTCAAACTTTTACCTCTGCCAACTCCTTTCTGGGCCCTCCTCACTCTGGACTTGCAGCCGTGAAACTATCTACTCAAGTTACTGAAACTGCATATGAAATTGTGCATATTTGGATTCCTGCAAATGTCTTTTAATCCCACTTTTTTTAAGTTACCACACACGAATGCAGCAAAATAAAGCACTTCCCACATCCTAGCCTGCCAACTCTTAAACTAAATTAATTCTGGAGAAAATGCTGCCGCAGCCTTGACCACTACCTTGACGGGGTCCCCACACTGCAGTCCAGCTCTGAGAAATCTGCTTGGGCCACCGTGGCTCATTTCCTCGTGTCCTTCTTTAATCAGCTGGAGGAGACTTGAGGAAATGAGTCAAAATCCTACGGGTAACTTCGAACGGCTGTCAACAACAGCAGCAAAATTCATCACCACAACAACATCTGTACATAAATGTGCTCCAGGGGAAGCCCCAGAATACTTGGCACATTTCTGATGAGAATTTCTTTGGGGAGAAAAAAGCCTTTGAGTGGTAAATTGTTATTTCTCATCGCGCTCATCCAGGGTAAATAGCCAACGGTATCAGCCATCATTGGGGGTTTTCTTGTGCACAACTGTGCACAAGTATAGGAAGCTAACACCATTTTTATTTTTTGGAGTGGGGAGATGGATTTCTGTTGACTTACATCATCATTTTAGAGTCAGCTTATCTTCACTTCTGAGGGACCCTAACTGGAATGGGACAGTTAATACCTAAAGCCCTCATACACCACAGGGTCAAATGCCTACACAGAGCCATAATTTAATGAATCCTCCCTTAGTGAATACTTCCCTAAAATTGAGGACATTCTAACTGCCTGTCATAACACAGGCAATTCTAGGTCTTTTTCACCAAAATTGGGAAGGTAGTGACCTTGGCCATCCTGCATTCCCAGAACCTCCAACAATGCCTAGCAGATAGGAAGGACTCACAGAGTATTTCTGAATGAGTCTTACTTTTCAACAGATTCTGGTGAATCATGCAAACGTATATACAGTTGGGCATATGGGGCTGATAGCAGGCTTCACCACTGATTATTTTGGGCTCATCCTCAGCCAGTTTCTCCAGTTGTAAAATAGTAGGGGTGGTAATAGTACTACCTCCTGGGCCTGTTGAAAGTACTAGAAATAGCAGGTAAAGCCCCCAGCACAAGGCCTGGCACAGTTTCCAATTAAAGAGCAACAACTATGTACAACATACATGTAATGTGGAATTTAAGGCGCATTAGAAATTGTGTTGGGAATGCACAACATACATGATTTATAGAGTCAAGAAAAAAATGTGTGGATGGGTGGGAAAGACCAAAATAGGGATAAATGAATTATCCCTATTCATTCCTTTACAAAACCATCGCATTATTTCCAGCAGGATAGTAAGTCAGAATGCCTTGTGTCCAGCTGCTGAGGATAACTCGAGCCTCACATCTGCAGGAAAAAGGGGAAGGTATGATTCACTATCCCTTGCAGGTTCATCCTGTTGGGCACAGGAGCTGTAAATACTGACGGGGGCAGGAATGAGGGTTACTACAGAATTGGCACCTCCCAGCCATCAAAGGACACTGCAGAGGAGCATGTGGGAATTGAGGGGTGGGCAGTATAAACCACAGCTCCCTTCTTTAGCCAGGGGCTGACAAGTAAAATGCACCCATACACTGAACGACCCCTGAGACCAGGAGAGGGAGAGGAACTTCAAAGAGGCAGGAAGGGATCAGGGAAAGCGTGGAACAAGAGTGCTGGGTCTACACTCAGAACACTGGAGAAGGAGAATTCTGGACCCAAAGGATCCTTCAGGATGCAGATGCCTCATTGTACTCCGGAGGAAATTGGACTCCCCAGAATTTAAACGACCTGCCCTAAGCAACCTGCCCAAGGGCATGCAGCCAATGCATAAGAAATGCAGAGAAAGAACCCAGGGGCAGAGCAAGGATTAGTCACTGTACCACACTGCCCCCCAGAAGACAGACCTTAAAATTCCCTTTGCCAGAAATCTTTTGGAAGGAGCAGGCTAATTATGAGGAAGAAGGAAACCATTGAGTCATTTAATTTTTAGAAAGGGAAATATTCAGTGTGGTCCATTCTAGTGTCCTACTGGGGTCTAGCTCACATACCGTAACTGATACTATTAATAAAAAGGCCAAGGCATGAAAACATAAAGACCAAATGTGTCATTTTAAGCTAGGCGATCAAATCCTCCGAGGAATCCCAACACTCTCTCGTGACCCCTGCTGACCCGTGGCACCGCACAAGGGTCCAAATACAAGGCTTCTCTTCCTCCACAGGAAAGCCTTCACAATGCCTCAAAAGACTGGGACGGGGAGGCTGTGTCCTGAGACTTCACAGAGAAACCGACGGGTAGTCGACAGAGTCTCACGCAGTTCACTGCGATGCTTCCTTTGGAGCTCTAGATTCCAGTTCAGACTCACTTTCTATCCTAACATCATCAGGGTAACCTTAAAGGTTTATTTATTTATTTATTTATTATTTTTTTAATGACCTGGGAGAGGGCAGGGCTTCTGGGATTAGCCGGCGACCCGCACTCGCGCGCGCGCGCCAGCGACACCTGGAAAAACGGGAACGGGAGGCAGGAATCTGACAGAGGCTCCAGGAGCCTGAAAATATTAATAAAGCCTTCACCTGAAGACCCAAGTCCCCGCGCGGATATAACTAGATTTTCCTAACAGCTTGAAGAACCAGTAAGATTTGCAAAAAGTTCCACTCCATCTCCCACCGCCCCCCCATCTCTAGCAGCCCTGAAGTACAGATATCCCGGGGGTGGGGGATGGGGGATCTCGACCCTCAAAATTCCCGGACAATACAGGGACCTGCGATTACAGGTCGCACGCTCCGGAACAAGGGGCTTCCAGAGCCCGCCAGGCTGGCCCCGCACTCTGGCTGGGCCCGCGAGGCGGCCGGGGTCTGGACCGCAGCGTCCCAGCGCGCTGTCCCTGCCTCCCCGGAGCAGGCGGCAAACGCAGCCTCCAGCCGCTCCGGGGCGCGTGGCAGGAATGAAACGGCGACGCGGCAGAAAAGGGTGAGCACTGGTTTTAGAAAAGCAAAAAGTCTGCAACCTAGCGGCTGCTTCCCACACGCCCTGCGTAAGTTGTCCCTGTGGCTACCACCCCCGGGGTCCGACCCCAGAGCCGCACGCCGCGCGCTCCCGGTGCAGAAGCGTAACCAGGAGGCCGGGAAGCGCCGCAGCCTTCGGGTGGCGCCGCGAGCAGAGGCAGCAGCGGGTCGGTCCCCAGCTCTGGGCACAAAGAGCGCCTGCGGTTGGAAAGCAGCAGCCGCAGAGCCAAGGAAAGGCTCTCTAACTTTGCCCTCGGCGCGGCGGAGAACCTGCAGGCCGGTCCACTCGTGCACGGGTCACACACACGCAACTTTTAACAAAAGGAAGCTGCGGCCGCGCCTCGAATGGCGAGATAAGGCGCTCGGAGCGAACCCCGGAGCCGCCCGTCCCGGCCACCCGCGCACCGTCGGCACAAAAGCAACCCCAAACTCACACGCAGCCTGCAGCCTCGCTCACGCCTAAGCCCCCTCGCTGCCCCCATTCCCGGAAGACCCCGGCTTCGCGCCCCCCACCACCAGCAGCTAGGGGCTCCTCGCGCAGGTGAGCGAGGCAGGGCGCGTGAGAGTCTCCGGGCCGCCTAGAATCTTCCCGGAGGCTGGAAGGCAGGGGCATTGAGGGCCCACAGCCACCTCTCCGGACGGACCCCGGCGTGTACAACCCCTCCCGGGCACAGGCTGCAGCGGGGGGCGCGGCCTGGGTGCCCGCCGCGGTGTCCCACCTGTCTGGACGCGGAGCAGGAGGAGCAGAAGGCAGAGAAAATCCCAGGCGCCGCGAGCGCCTCTCATCGCGGAGGCTGCACTGGGATCAGAGCTCCGGTCCACGTTCCAGCTCTCGCCCAAGTGCACCGAGCGCGGCAAAGCCGAGCCCCCAGAGCCGCGAGCGCCGAGCAGCAGCCCCTCCTCCCAGCGCCCTCCCCCTGCGCGCCGGCCACGCCCCTCCTCGCCGCCCCTCCTCGCCTCCCCTCCCTTGCTCCCTCCTGGGTCTCGCTCCCTCGCGGCGGCGTCTGGCCCTTGCTCTTTCGACGTGCTAATCCCGGGGGGCCGTGCCCGGGGGGAGAGGGAGGGCGCGCGCGCCCTTGCCTCCTGCTCTTGACCCCGGAGCCCCTTCATCTCTCCACCTCTCCTCCCCTGTGATGTGGTCTGCCCGCCCGAGGCGGTTCCCGGACGAGGGTGGTGCTGCCCGCTGGCTTTGTGAAGCTGGGCACCACGCGCACTTAAGGGCACGGACCCGCCACCTGGCAGGTGCTCCCCAGACAATAAAGGTTGGCTGCCGGCCCCTCCAGCACGCTCGGGAGGAAGGAGGCTGGACGCCGCTGCTGGTGGAGGTGGTGCGGGGACGGGAAGGGGAGGGTGTCAGGAAATTGGGGCCCGACATTCTTCTGCATAGCTGTTAGAAGTGGGGACTAAGCGTGGCGCCTGGCACCGCGGTAAAAAGCTGAGCTGGGGCTTAGGTAATTCTTTATGTTCAGTTTCTCCACCTGCTCCGTAACCTGTAAGAACACAGTTGGTTTCTATTGGTCGGCTTGGCCTCCGCCCAAGAAGCCCCAGTCGACACCGGGGAGACTGGGGCGGTGGACTGGGGAGGGGCGCAAAGCGAAGTTTGCTCTGGTAGCCCGGATTTTTGCACACATTTTCTCTGGGCGCCTTTTTTTTTTTTCCTTCTTTCCTGTGCGGTTTTTCTGCCTGTGTATCAGACGATAGTTACAAGGCTGGGGATCCCTGCGTTCCCTTTAGCTGCCCTTGCATGTCCCAGGAGCAAAATAAAAGTAAAATGATTCTCTTAAACCAGGTTTCACTGCCCAGAAAGTGCTTTTACCCACTTGCTCGTGGTGGCAGTCCTTGAATGGAAGGAAACAGCAGTATCTGCATAGGGTTTTCTAGTTCTTCCCCACACTGGCTATTCTTTCATGCTCACCGTAACAGCTTTGTGAGGTGGGTAGATAGATAGGTTTATTATTGTAGTTCTAAAAGTGACCCGAGGTCACATAGCTAATAGAGAGAGGGGAGATCCAGGGTTTGAACCCTCATTTGAAGACCTACTCCAAGTATGGTGAGCTTTTCCTATGCATTCTGATAAACCAATAAAACATCCCTCTAGAGAGCTTAAGAATGGAAAATAAATGGCATATGCCCATCGGAAAAAGGGATAGGATAATTTAGATGCAGCTGGACTCTTCTCTAAAGTATCATCCAAAATACATAGTTGCCTGGTTCCCCCACTTCATTTAGTATTGAAAGCTCTCCTGTTTGATGGTGACAGGACCCAGATGGTTTAAGAAAAATTATTTTTAAAGCTGATAATCACTTAAAAATTATCATTACTAGAGGATGATCAAATGGTCAATGTATATAATTGTCTCTCTTTATGTTTTTATTCACTCAACAAGCATTTAAAGTGTCTACTATGAGGCAAAGAGGAGATAGACACCGGGAGTAGTATTGTTAACAGAAACATGTGGGCTCTGCCCTCACAGTCCTTATAGTCAGGTACGTGACCCCACACTCCAGTGTCCTAGCAGATGATTCCAATCATACAGCTGTGGGAGAACTGAAATTCAAAAGGTCTCTGTGCTCTGGGCCGTCAGATCTTATGTTTTTCTTAGATAAAAGATACCACTCAAAGCAATCATAAGTTTCTGGGATCTTGATTTATTTCTAAAATCCATTTTGTATTGAGAAAAAAAATCACTATGAGTTAAAATATAAACGTTATGCCTGAGAGAGAAAATTTACAATTTTCTTCTTCCATCAACTGATATTGGAAAGGATAACATCTTCAAAAGAGTGGGTGAAAAGAGACCATATTGCAATTTAATTCTAGGCAAGAAACTTCTATCAGAAAAAAAAAAAAACTGAATAGGGAATTATACAATGCTGGATTGTCTCATTCCTGTTTGTTATTCAACAAACATTTATTGAGCACCTAGATAGGCACAAGCTCTACAAAAGTAAGACAAAGTCCCTGCCTAGGGGAATTCAGAGTCCAGCAAGGAAAACAGATACCCAAATAAGAAATGATAATATTTGCTAACAGAGCCCATGTTCAGCCAGTACACACCAATTTGGCCATGTTGATTGGTAGAATCTTGGAATCCTTCTGTACTGATTAGAAAAAGCCATTCCCTAAACACCTCCTAAGTGCCTCCTTACCCAACCCACCCTTGAGACCCCAAATCACCTTAGATCCAGCAATTAAAGGTTTAATGCTGGGTACAGCAGAGAACCTCTAGTACCCGTGCCTTCAGGATTGTTTGCTATTTTTAATAATACTCCTTGCCTGTTTTGTACTGAGAAAAGGCATATGTATAAGGTACTATTAGTGAACTGCTATGGGAATGAACTATATTATAGATCAGCACTGTCCAACAGAACATTTGCGATGACGGAAATGTTTTATGTCTCAGGTAGGATGTATGGGTCAGTTCTATACTATATTTTGTGATAGTCCCGGGCTCTTTCAGAGATTGTACTGTATGTATTTTACTGTTTTCAGAATTGTTGTAGTGAGGACTCTTGATTGCAACTTGCAGAAACCCAGCTCAAACTGACTGTAAGTCAAGCAAACAAAGAAACCTAAAATTTATTGCCTCTTATAATTGGAAAGTCCAGGGATGATAATATTTCAGACTTTTCTAGATCCATAGACTCAAAATCATCAGGACTTGAAGGGGGGTGTGTATGTATGTGTGTGTGTGCATGCAAATGCACACACATTTTTCTCTGTCTTTATCCTTCAGCAATACTTTCCTGTGTTGCTTTGCTGTCCTTGTGTACATTCAGGCAGCTCTAGGCTTACAGCTCATTAGTACTAATGGAAGCACACCTTTCCTGTCCCATAAACATCTCCTATGAAAGTACTAAAAGTGAGTCTCACTGACCTGGCTTAAGTCACGTCCCATCTGGAGCCATTCACTGAAGCCAGAGGGATGGAGTGTGACTATTGGCCAGGGCTGAATTACATGCCCACCACTGGAGCCAGGGTTGGAAGTCTGCTTCATCCATACCACGTGGTCTAAGATGGGGAGGGGTGCGTCCCCAAAGAAAAATTGAGGTACTGTCACCAGAAGAAGGAGGGATGATGCTGTACAAGTAGAACTAATGATGTTTACTAGTTTCACACAGCCAAAATCTCTAATTCGAAAACATTTTATTATATTTCTGATTGTGAAAGTAAAGATGCTTATTGTAGAAAATTTGGAAAATACCAAAAATCATTTTAAATTTTTTTTATTTTTTTGTATAAATTAGAGACAGGGTCTCACTCTTGCTCAGGCTGGTCTCGAACTCCTGAGCTCAAGTGATCCTCCTGCCTCAGCCTCCCAGAGTGCTAGGATTACAGGCGTGAGCCACCGCGCCCGGCCAAATACCAAAAATTATAAAGAAACAAAAAATCACCCAAGGTATAATCACTGAAGAGTTTGTTGTAGTATGTTCCTTTCTAATCTTTTTTCTCTGCTTATGTGTGAGGTTTTTTTTCACTTTACATAATTAAAAATCTTACTATGTTTGCTAGTTTTCTAACCAGCTTTTTCATAAAGAACATGAGCATTAAAAAAAAAAAGGAACATGAGCATTGTCCCAGATCATTAAAAATTCTTTGGAAACATAATGTATCATGGCAGTACAATGTTCAATTGTATGGATTACCATAATTCTGGGTGTTTGATCATTTCTCTATTGGTTTTTTTCCTCAGTTTTTTACTATCATAAATTTCTTTATGATTAATATCTTGGTGAATAAAACTTGCCTGCCTCTGATTACTTACTTAGTATAGATTCCTAGAGGTGGAATTACTACACCAAGGGTATAATGCTTTTAAAGTTTGCTTTTTAATAGTCCTTGTTTTTCAGTAATGATTTGAAAGTCTTTTGTCCATAAAGTTGAAAAAATGAATATACAATCCTCATTGTTAGACTCTGTCCTAACGATAACCACCTCACAGTTTGTGAGGATGAAAGGAGATAATGCATGGTCTTCGTTCGAGCTTTCATGCAGTATTTATTGAACACCTTCTATGTGCCAGAGGGACTCCATTAGGTGCCTGGACTACAACGTTAGACAAGGCACAGATGCTGCCCTCCTGGGATTTACAGTGAGAGAGAAGAGAGAGAGACACGTAAAGGGGGCAAAGATTATATTGTTTTCAGTACTCTAACAGAGGTATGCACAGGGCAATGTTTGAATACAGAGGACACCTAAATCGTATGTATGGTGATCTCATGAGGCTTCCCAAAGAGGTGGCAATTAGATTCCGAGGGATCAGGAGGGAAGAATGGTCAAGCAGTGGGAAGTGCACATGCAAAGGGCTAGAGGCAGGAAACAGCACAAGGAATATGAAGAACAGTAGTTCGGCATAGTTAGGGGAATGGAGCTTGGGGGGCAGGGTTGAGACCACAGAGATAGACTACAATTACATATGCCAAGAAATGGAAACTTCATCCTCTGAGCTGTGAAGAGTCACTAAAGGACTTTAAGCCGGGGCTGATGTGATAACATTTACATTTTGTGGGGAAGCTCAGTGAAGGATGAGTTGAAAGGGGCCAAAACTCGAGGCAGGAAGAAAATGGTGAGGAGCCTGATGCGGTGATCCACGGGAGAAGTGGGGAACTGAATGGAGTGCTCGGAGGTGAGGATGGCGAGAGGTGATGAGTAAGAGAGATGTGAAGTAGCCTCAGTAGGTCTTGGCGACTGACAGTGTTGTGGAAGGGGAGTACAAGAGGGACTCTGGGATCAGGGCGCAATTTCTGGTGTGAGCTACATGTGCTCCCTTCCAGCAAGACGTGGAGGTAAGTCGGTAGTGGAAAGGGAAGGATTTGCAGTTGAGCCTGTTGGGTTTGAGGTGCTCATGGACGTAGTAAAGCTAGATGTGCAGGCCTGGGACTCAGCACCGGGCCAAGCTCGAGCGAGGGGGCCGCAGTGTCAGATGTGGATGTGGGCACTCCTGATAGCATGTAGACTGCAAGGAAGGCAGAGGGAAGATGTCGTCTCCTTGGGAAACACCCACATTTAAGGGACAGGCAGGAAAAGGATCCCAATAAGCGGGGATCAGAAAGGCAAAAAAGGAGAGGGCTGCGGTAAAAGGAGATTTTCAGGAAGGTAGGAAAGTCCAACTGTATCGTGTCTCTTAGGGAGGTCAAATAAGATAAGAACAGAAAAGCATTAATGGGGGTTTGTAATCATGAGAAGCGACAACACCTACCACTGTCCTAAATTCTCCGTGTATACTAACTCATTTAATGCTCACAATGACTCTGCCAGATAGGTACTCTTATTCTCCCCATTCTGCAAACAAGGAAACTGAGGCACAAGGAAGTTATGAAACTTACACAAAATTTGAAAGAGGATTGGACCCCTTGGCATAGCCCCTGTGCTGAATTACTATAATATCTCACTTCCCTAGTTAACCTAGAGATCTTTTGTGACTTTAAACACATACTCTTAAACCCCCACACACACAGAGTTTGTGGGGCCAGAATTCAGACTGCAACGGGTTGAGCAATACATTAGAAGTAAAGAGGTAGACCCAAGGATTTATTCCTTGATAAGTTTTCAAGAAGTTTAGTGTTATGAGGAAGAAGGGGATGAGGCAAGAGATTAAGGGGAGCTTGGGGAACCCTGAGCAGTTTGTAGGCTGGGCCAAAAGGACCAGAAAAGGGAGATCTTAGAGATCAGAGGAAGATGATTTAAAAAGGGAAATGGAAACACAATCTAAAGCCAAGATAGAAGAACGAACGTTAGAACACAGAAGGAACAAGTCCAGTGAGAAACGGGAGATTGTGGGTAGGGTCAATTTAAAAACCCTGGAGTCATTATGTATACATTTAAAATATGAAACTAAAAGATTACTTTTTCATAATTATCAACACTCGTTGCTGAGAACTTCCTACAACAGGGGCACTGTACATACATACCTACGTACATACATAAACAGATAAATAGGGCCTTTTGTCTAAATCCATGTCATGTTGCTTCCCAGAATTAAGAGGAATATTTGTAAACTTTAGAGTCCCATAAATCCTCTCAGCACAAGGTTCAGACATCTTTTAAGCCATGTATCTTTCTTTGGCTTATATTAGAATTATTTGTAACCTTGTCAGAGCCTCTCCACTAAATAATAAATTCTTTGAGAACACTGTACTATAACTCAACTGTATGTCTCACTTAAGGGCTTGCCTAAAACAAAGCCATGCACCTAGTAGGCACTGCATGTTTGCAAAACTGAATTACTGACAAATTATGCATCTGGGGACTTTTTGCTATGTTTTTTATTTCATTGGGATTTGTTTTGCCTCAGAAAATCCATGGTTATAAATTTGTATAATCAAAATCTACATTAATCTCATAGTGAATACTGTGACTTTTTTTTTACCTTTTTATGCATTGCTACGGAAGTAAGAAAAACTTGCCTTAAGACTAAAAGTCTTAAGTGGTTGAGTAAATACAAGGAGTAAATATGTGTTTAACATAAGAGAGAGTACAGATAAATCAGGTTTCCTGATTGGTGGGGAACTGAGGAGGCAGAATTGTTTATAATCTATGCGTAGGTCTTAAAATTTGCAACTAAATGATCTCAGATTAGGGACTGCCCTTCATTCCTGATTGATAGAAACTATTTTCACAATGGAAAAATAGCAATATTTTCATGGCCTTTGTTCTACAGGTGCTGTAGCATAAACCATTCTCAGCAACAGAAGGAGCTCTGGTCGTGGCTTGTCCACAGGCCCCCAGTGGTTAAAGTGACTCTGGAGATGGGGGCATTTACCCAGCAAAGCCTGGAGGCAAGAAAAAGGAGATAAATGGGGGCAGGTTGACTCTACAATGTGTGTTTTTAAAAACATACCTAATGTTTTCAGCTGGGTATAGGTCGAATGATCCTATAATTTGTTGTCCACACTGGGACACTTCTAGGAGGGAAAGGGGACCACAGGCAAACACAGGGCAACTCAGGATGAATGGCATCCTGAGCATACACATTACAGTAACTTCTCCGCTGCTACCTATTTCAGTTAGGAATCAGACCTCGTTTATCCCTTAGGCCCTTTAGGACAGAAATATGGTGGCACTGTGGCTACAGGGACTTAGCGCTTCTGACTTCAGCTTGGGTTGGGTGTTAGGTTGGAGGGGGTGGGGAGAGGGAGACAGAGAACATGCAAGAGTGAGCTTGAGCAGAGTGAAAAAACACCAATAGCATTGACTTGCATGTTATAAAAATAATTCCTGGCCAAAATTATCATCATCATCATTGTTATAATAATACATAATGATATAATTATAAATAATGTATTATTATTATTATTCGTGGCATAATGACTAGAACTACCTAAATTTTTACTGTAAAATTCCTTTGGGATTTATTAAAGTCATTACCATGTCAGGATCTAATATTAACACTACTAGCTAATGTTTATTAACGTTTATTATCATGATGTTTCATGTGCTGATCTAAGTGCCTATATTATCCCAGTTCTCCTTCAAATAACCCTTTGAGGCAGGTCTATTATTAGCCCCATCTTACCAATAAGGAAAGGAAGGCACTGATACGTCAAGTGACTTAGTAAGGTCACCTGGTGAGTACATGGTAGAGGAGGGCTTAGAGGCCAGGCAGCCAAGGAGCAAACCTCTACACTGCTGCCTCCCTCTGCACCACGGCAGTATGGTGCACTATTGCTCCATTTTAATAGTAGGTTTTCAACTTCACACCTGACTGTTCAGAACCAAAGGGAAGGGATTATTTTTAGCCATCCGTGTATCCTCTGCAGTGTCTTACACTGGATAAAAGTTCAAAACGTGCTTGCTGCAAACCAACTATAAAAAATAAATGTATGTGACAAAGGGGACAATTTGAACACTGACACAACCTTTGATGATTTTAAGCAAGCTTGCTATTTTTAACGTGTGATAATAGCATTGTGCTAATATTAAAACTAGAGTCTTTATAGTTTAGAGACGTATATAGTATTTATAATGAAATGCTATGATGCCTAAGAGTCACTTCAAAATTTTCTAGTAGGGGGTAGGTAGGAATATAGATAAAGCGAGATTGGCCAAGTGGTTGTTGAAGCTGGGTGGCGGGATGTGGGGCTCCATTATACTGTTGCAGATGTTTAACTTTTTCCACAATAAACAGTTGTTTTAAATTGTTTGTGGTGTTTCACCAAATGGGGGAAACCATAGGAATGACAGAGCCAAAGGCAGCAAAATCTTTGGCCAGCACTTCCATCAGCAAGCTTGAACCTTGCCCGAGTCCCTTAAATGCTCTGGGCCCCCTGTCTTCCTTCCCTAAAAGGAGAGGTTTGCCTCTGACAATTTCTGGGGTTCCATCCAGCCCTAAAATTTTGATTCTCTGATCAGAGTGAAATAGTTAAAGGAAAAAAAAGGTTCACCAACCCTTTGCCCTGGCTACCTCTGGTGGCCAAGAAG
This sequence comes from Daubentonia madagascariensis, assembly GCA_023783475.1. NCBI lineage: Eukaryota > Metazoa > Chordata > Mammalia > Primates > Daubentoniidae > Daubentonia > Daubentonia madagascariensis. Next base: position 12,382,167 of record JAKFHU010000428.1, read on the forward strand.
AACTGCTAAAACCATTCCTACTTCTCTCTTTATTCCTCTTCAAACACTGTACCTCTTGCTTTCCTTCCTCTCACTCCCTAGCTATGTGACCTTGGGCAGGTTATTTAACCTCTCTGCCCCTCAGTTTCCTCATCTGTAAAATGGGGTGAGAATAGGGTCATAACCACCTCCTAGGGCTGTGATGACAATTACATGAGTTGATATATGCAGTGCCTGGCATATAGTAAGCACCCAATAAATGACAGATATTCTTCTACTATTCCAACTTTACAGCTATTAAAACTAATTGTGGCTCAGTGAAGATATGTGATTTAGCCAAAGTCTATTAGTTTTAATAAACAGTGGAGGGAACAGACGTTTAAAAGCAAGTTTCTGACCATAAATCCGGTGTTGTTTCCACTCAAATTGCCCTCTGAGGGCATTATTACGAAAAATAGCAAATTATGAAAAATTATACTAGACGACAATCTAGTAGAATCAGGTAGTATCCTAAGACTCCAGCAGTCATCAGAAAATAAGTTAACATTTGTTGTTAACACAAAAACTTAGTCTGAGTCGCAGACTACGGTCTCTGGGTTTGGAGCCAGCCAGCCTCTCTCCCAGACAGCCTGGAGCCCGGCACGGTGCAGTGGGAGAGCGCAGGGTGGCCGAAAGGCAAATTACACCAGGCAGCAAGAGCCAGCCCAGCAGGGAGAAGGGGACAGGGGCGTTCTTTTGTTTGCATACTGAAAAGCTTCTTAACCGTGTACACTGAGCCCTCTGGAAAGAACTGGGCCTCCGGGCTGACCTCAGGTGACCAGGAATTATTTTTCCTCATAAATAAATAGCCCCTTATTATGAGTAATTTTTCCAGCAGTTCTGGAGTTCCAGCTCCATCATGAGCATCTCCTCTGTAGCATTAATCTATCCTCTCAAGAGTATTTTTTAATATACTTTTAGAGATGTTATGTCCCAAACAAGACTGATCTTCATTTGTTCATATAAAGTTTAAAGATATGTTGTTGAAGGAAAAGAGGTCGCAGAATAATCTATGTAGGATAGTGCGAATTAGGCTAAATATTAGCTTGAATCATACAAAGTTGCTGATAATTCGACCGTCTTTGACCAACAAAAACAGCCAGTTTATATGGTTCTACCTAATATATAAATGTATCTCTGCAAGTACATGAACCAAACTGTTAATTGTTCATCTTTGACTAGGCGGGTAAAATTCAGGAGAGGGGTGGTGGGTAGGTAGAGGACTTTATGTCACTTCTTCCTCTATTTGTTTCTGTACTGCTTGAACTTTTATTCAAATATGTTCATGTATTACTTTTATAATTTAAAAAGTAAAAAAAAGTTGCTGTTTGCCCAATTTAGCTACATCAAATATTTTCTGGAATGAACTTAGGAATTAATAAATATTTATGTCAAATTAAACATTCCTATCCTCAAATGCACTTGCATTTTGCATGTGTGAGGGTTACATACTTCAGAAGTCACAAACTTCCAGGTTCCCGCCTGATTGAATTCTGTATTTTTCTCAGTTTGACTATTTATTTATTTAGGGGGGAGTATAGTAGGGATAGTTCTCTTTGCATTTGTTTTTAAATGGAGGAAACATTTCTAACCCCTAAAGACCCATTAGAGTGGATGTGTTTCAATTGTCCCCTATGTACCTGCTGACATACAACTGCTGTGTCTTAGCACCTCTCACACTGCACTGCAATCCCCCACTTACACTGTCTTCCAAGCCTCCTGCCTCCTCCCCCCACAACTATAGCAACTGGAAAATAAACACCATGTCTGTTCGTTGTGACCTCCCTAGCCTAGAATGCCTAGCATAATAGGGGCTCATCAACTTTCGTTAAACGAATGAAAGCTTGCATGCATGGGGGAGGGGGAAATTCTTCTCCATAAATTGTTCATTTTTATCTTAAAGAAAATACATACCATAGTTACAGCAATGACAGAGGAGGACTCTAAAGAATCGCTCATGTAATGGCTCAAGGGCAAAGAACTAAAAGCAAATTGGAAACTTCATGTTTTGTTCAAAGCCCACTAACACTTCAACATGTATTAAATGTTAATAAGCAGCTATCTGGGTCAGTGGGTTAAGTAATAGCACTGGTGGAAGGTGAGAGGTTAAGAAATACACGGGAAATTACATTCAGCGATGGCTTGGCTCACCAGAGCGCAACCTGTATAATAGCATGCAAGTGATTTAACCATGTTATCTTCCTCCCTTTTCTCATACAGCAGGCTTGGTACAGTGACAACATTCTCTTTACTTGGGCATCTGAAGAGCCTGGTAAAATTTGGAAAATAACAGAAAGTATCCAAGGGTTGGATATTGGGTCACCTTCTTCTCCTTAGTGAAAGACAAAAAGAAAATCACTGCATTTAACAAAAATGTTCAGGAGCTGATTATACCAGTTTGTACCTCATCCTTTCTCTCTCCTTGCCTTTTACTATTTTTCTACATGTTTTCACAGAGAACAAGAAAAGAAACAAAGATTTTGTAAGCACAAAATTGCTGCTCCTTAACAACAGTACAAAATAATAATAGTAATGATAATGATAATAGTAGTAGCTAGTGTTTTTTGTACATTTACTATGTGCCACATGCCTTCCTAAAAATCATTGTTTGGGGTTGAGGAGTGTTTTTCCCCACCAGGGGACACTTGACAAAACCCAGAGACATTTTTAATTGTCACATCTAGGGGAAGGGGGAGAGTGGGCAGTTGATACTGGTATTAGTGGATGGAATCCAGGGATACTGCTAAGCATCCTACAATGCAAAGGACAACCCCTCACAGCAAAGAATTATCCAGCCCAAAATTTCAATAGTGCCAAGGTCAATATAAATCCTGCTTTTGATGAGTTATCTCATTTAAACTCAAAATAACCCTAGAATATTGTCATCTCCATTTTACAGATGAGGAAACCGAGGCATAGGAAGGTTAGGTAGCTTGCTTCAGACCACACAGCTAGTAAGCAGCAGAGCAGCTTTCCAGTGTAAGCCTGTCTGACTCTGGAGGTCTTAACCTTGACTATGGTGTAATGATGGGAAAGGAGGAAGTAACAGAATTGCTGCCATAGGGTCCTAATGTCCATCATTGTCACCTTTTAGGAACTTGGAGGCAGGTGCTTTCAACTTCACCTTCTGTCTTTGCTCAAACTGTGAATACTGTGACATTTACTAAAATAGTATTGATTTACAATTATTAATAGTCATATTTAATAAAAATGTTCATAAAGGAGTTTATAAGTAGTTCAAAATAAAAAAAGAATTTACAAAATAATGAAATACTAAATTCAGCCTGTCCTCATTCCGTGGAATTTTTCTTCAGCTATGCATATCAGTGGGCAGAATGTGTCCGAGCTTATGTGAAATTCCTGATACAGCCTTCTATTCCTTATAAAGTTGTCATTTTCCATATTTTATAGGAATTGAACCTTTAAGTATGTCTCTACCAGAACAGTGCAATAATAACAGGCCCACAATAAGACATTTCACATTTTATACGTAAGTGCTCCCTTTTCTCTCAAAGTCCCCAAAGGCCTGTCATTGGTAGACTTTGCTGAAAATCATTCATTTTCAATGAGTCCAAAACAGGTCATATAGTAGACCAATGTGAAACATTCTAGATATGTCAGTATGTCCGTATGTTTCGTCTTCTTGATGATTATGCTTGTTTTTCATTGCTCCTTTTTGTCATAATCAGATTTCTTGCTTATTGGCTTATTGCTATATTTGACTTAATAGTTTCCATTCTGTATGTTTTACAATACTCTCAGCTTTCTGCAGCAAAAAGAACAGGGATATCAAGTACTATTCAGGTTCCTCCCTAAACTGTATCTGAAACTACCATCACTGCTTCAATGCCCAAACTTTCTTGTATAGCTCATAAAATACCACAAAATTGCTTAAATGACAGTGAAAGAGGGAAAGAGAAGGAAAAGAAAAGGTCTAGGAAATTCACAAAGGAAGTGGGGGAAAACCTTAAGTAGTGGAACTGTGATTATTATTTTATTTATACTTTTTAATGAAGGAGTATATTATTAATAGAATAAAATAATATGAATCTTTTTTTTTTTTTCTGAGACAGGGTCTCACTCTGTCACCCTGGCTAGAGTGCAGTGGCATCATCATTGCTCACTGTAGCCTCAAACTCCTGGGCTCAAGCGATCCTCCCGCCTCAGCCTCTCGAGTACCTGGGGCTGCAGACATGTGCCACCACTCCCGGGTAATTTTTTCTATTTTTTGTACAGACTGGGTCTTGTTCTTGCTCAGGCTGGCCTTGAACTCTTGACCTCAAGCAACCCTCCCACCTCAGCCTCCCCACGTGCCAGGATTACAGACGTGAGCCCCTGCGCCCGGCCTATATCCTTTATTTTAACAAAATAATTCAATTTACTAGGCGGGCTGTTACTGAAATCTAACCTTAAACTAACGTTAAACCACATCATTGAACAAAATACGAATGGATATTTTATTTTTTAGATTTAAGGCAGAAGAAAATGACAAACCCAAGTTAGGAACCTCAAAATAACTTTGATTCTTCCCCGCCGCCCCCACCACCCACTCCATGCCCCATCACACCTGCCCCTCCAATCCATGCTGCACACTGCAGGGAGAGTTATTTTTCTAAAATAAAAATATGATAATTCTGATGCCTATCTCAAAAACCCTCAGTGACGTTCACTATTGCCTAAAAACAATGTTTCAATGCCTTAGCGTGGCATTCAAGACCCTTCTCAATTTGGCTGTAACTTAACTTTCTAGCCTTACTTTTTTGCCAATTCTCATTCCTTTTTATTTCTGTCATCATGCAAGAAGCTTCAATTCCAGTCATAGCAGACCACTCAGGGTCCCCCAAACACATGTTGCTATTGTCAGACCCCTTGCCTAAATGCTGTTTGTCATTTTATCACCCAACTCAACCCATCCTTCCAGGTCCAGTCTAAATGATGCCCTCCTCCCATTTCTACAATGTGTTGTTTATTTCTCAACAATTGACTCCTTTAAAACATTCAATGGCTATTTTTGTCACGTGCATAGATATCTGTAACTTACACTAGCTTCTGGGCTCAAGTTTTATCCTACTTTTGTAATATAGAATCATGCCCATAATTGGGGACTAGGAATATTTGAATTAAGTGACCATAGGATGTGTGCTTTTGACATTCATTTGCCTTGGAAAGCAGAGAATAATATCTACACTGGCCACTCCTTGAATTTGGCACATTTTGAAGGAGTTTGGTGGAAGTGGCGTGCAAAACACATTCTGAATAGACCAATCCCTCCAATAACTGTGAGATCCGGTTAATTCACCAGCAGGTCTATATCAGTTCAATAGCATCCCAAACACAAGTCCCTTAACCCTAACTGCCCCACCTTGAGGCTTAAGATGCTTCCGAAAAAGCTTAAAAAATGTTCCCATTTTTGTTTTCTCAGAAAAGCCACTTCCTTTCAGTAATTCCAGTTATACAGTAATTATTATATTGGTACAAAGATTTTAGACTCAGTGTCATCCAATTTTCATTAAACTTGTAAAAAACCTGGCAATTTAGTAATCTCTTTGCTCTTGTTGGAACTGCACATAATCTGTGGTACAAACATTCGGCCTAAATAAGACCCACTCGAGTATATTGTACTTAGGAATTTGTAAACATAGAAATTTTAGTTCTTTGGATCATTTCTGAAGAAGCAGCCACCACATTCCTTCAGTCCTCTACTCTCTTGCTTCTTCCTTAAAGACTCCCTCTGCCCTGAAAAAGGAACAGCAGAAATTGTTTTCCCTGACTCAAAAATTAAGGAGGAATAAGCAGCTGCTCAGGGTGCCAATCAGGCACAGGCCTGGTTAAAGGATCCAGCCCTCACTCACATGCTATCCAGAGAATCAAGCCCTGAAAATAACCTTGAAACAAGTCAACAGCGCCAACATCTTCAGGGTCAAGCAGGAAACATCCACAGATAAGCAGGCTGGTGGGGAAGAGGAGAGGCTACTGTTGGAATATAAGAAATCAGAGCCCTTTGCACAAGAGCAAACACTACTCTACCCAGGCAATATAGTTACTGGTTAAGACTGAGAGGCCCCGTGTTGCCCAGAATTTCCAATTTTCCGAGGGAAGCTGAAAAATCCAGATTTTTATTGGGGGTGAAATATCCCTATTTGGAATCTAATTGGAATTCATTTTCAAATACCACATAGGCCCAGGTAAGATCAGTCTGCAGGTGGGGTATGGCCTGGTGCCACTGGTTTATAGTTCTTGTTTTAGGGACCATTTATCCCACCTCTTTTATTTTACAGATGGTAATACCAAAGGTGAGATTGATTTCACACAGCTGGTTGGAAGCAAGAAGATAACTACAACCCAAGTCTCTGATTGCCAATCTCCTTATAATCACCTCAGGTTAGGTATTTGAATCTGAGACTATTGGAATGTAAGGACCAAATCAGCCTGGAAGGTTCTTGCCTGGTTCAGATCTCAAGTTCCAGGTTCACCTGAGTTTGAAGGACAACAGGATGATAGATTCATTTCAGGTCCCTTTAGTGTCTCCAAAATCCTCTGGAACTAGACAAGTACTCCCCCAATATGACTGATCCTTAAATACACCTGGGGAGACTTATAAAATATAGATTTCCAGGTTTCAACCTAGAACTAAGCAATCAGAAGCTCTAGGGACATGTATATTTTTAATAAACTTCATCAGTGATTCTGAAGCTTGGTTTCTCTAGGCTGGGGAGTCAGTGTGGACCAGAAATTCCAGATTAATCCCAATCCAAGGTAGTGGTCCTTCAACATGGAGCAGTGCTACTATTCCAGTGAGTGACTACATGTTAATTTTTTTCCATGTTTTAAAAATCTTTCTTTTCCAATTTCCTAAATTCTTGTTTTCTTACACTTTTAAGAAGAAAAAAACAAGAGCAAACCCTGTTGTGATAAAACTCTGGTTTTCCACAATACTGCTGGAGCAAGATATTTTTATTTAGGAAGGAACATGAACAGCTGCATAGAACTACTTAATTAAATCATGAATGATAAATTCCTCGTAAGTTATGCTTAAACATTTTATAATTTTGCTAGTTCTTATTTTTTTTACTATAATCTGTAAACATTTAAGTGGTATCTATGAATTAGATTTCAAAATAGATGAGTAATTTTAGACTGTGACATTCCAGTTTATTTTAAGGGACAATTAGTAGCACTTATAAAACTGTATCTAATTGCTAGGCTAAATCAAACTCAGCAGTACTGGATGTTTGTACCCTCATCTGGCCTATTTTTTTCCATGGTGACCAAAACAAGGGAATAGAGGCAAAAAATAAAATTCTAAAAGCAAAATGCTTATAATAAGCTTAATTATCATTTTGAAGTCAGCCCAGATTTAGTTGGGCCAATAACTCATTTCTAGATCTCATAAATCACTTCTTATTTTAACCCAATTGCCTACAGAGATGAAGTTTCTGATCACATATAACTTGAACCTCTTTATAGCAAGCTCAGACCATTGCTTACATTGTTTGGGTGCTTAACTAGTTTTCAAACATCCATACTCAAACTCAGATTTCCACAGTGATGATGATGATGATGATACTGTGCTGCTGCTAAATTTATCCTCAGTTGATAGAATGTGCACTTCGACTTGTCTTGTCAAGGCATGAGTTGTCTGCCAATTTTCAAGGCATATGATGCAGGAATAGTTTTAAATATTGCCTTGATTTTGTCTCCTCCCTTCTTTGGAAGTTGGGGGTGTGGTGTCCTTGAATAATTATGAGCTGAGTTAGCTTGGTCCTGAGAGGAAGAAATCAGTTTAGCTTCTTACTCCATGCCCAGAATTTAACAAGATAGAATATCTCAGGGGTAAATAATTTCTATTCCAGCCACTACCTACTGCACCACTTGCAGAGAGCTTTGAACGAATCTCTGGAGAACTAATCAGGTCTAACGCCATCTCAGTCTTGCACAAATATTCCCTGAGTTAGTGCTTCATTTCTGATGAATTTTCTGATGGAATTCTACATTTACCTAGTTTTAAAATCCCCCACTATTATTTTCAGGACAATAGTAATGGAGTAGAATCCTTCCATCAACACAAACTATTGGAAAAAGTAAATGGAGAGGACATGTACCTCCAACAGGGGCAGCTGCTCCCCAGCTTCAGCCCGTGGTAGCACGTGGCAAAGAGGACCTTGCATGGCTAGATCTTCTGGCTTTTCAAGAAAGATTGACATCAAGATTTTTACATGAAATCTCCCAATTTTTAAATATTAGCAACTGATTTAATACAATTTAAAAGATTACCCAGGTCAAACAATACACTTTTGTGGAACACGTCTAGCCGATAGGCTGCCTGTTTGCAAACTCGATAAGAACAATTTCTCTGTGAGTTTATAGTCTTAGTGCTAAATCAATTTAGAAATTTCACCAGGATAGCTTTTCTGTAACATCAGTACATATATAATGCCTACTGTATGCCTACTGTTATAGCTACTGGAGATATAAAAGTGAACAAAACAGACAAAATGAAGCTTACATTCATATTCATAGAATTCACAAAAGGCAAGATAACAAAACATAAGGAATTGGATGGAAAAAAATCTTAAAGAAATTTACCACTAGATGATTTTGACAGGGTGGGGAACCTGCAGCCTTGGGGCCACATGTGGCCTTCTGGATGCTTGAGTATAGTCTTTTGACTGAATCCAAATTTTAGGATTAACAAATCCATTAGGATTTGTTCTGTGAAGTTTGGATTTTGTCGAGGGGCCGCACTTGGGGACCTGGAGGGCCACTTGAGGCTGCAGGTTCCCCACCCCAAAATGCAGCCATGTTTAAAACCCTCTATCAGAATAAAGTGTTCCTTCATTCAACAAATATTTGTCGAGTCCCTAACTTTGTGTCAAGTGCCTTGCTAGGCAGAAATAATACAATGGTGAATGAGAAACACATAATATTGTTTAGCCCTCTACATTCAACTGCAGGAAGCAGAAAAGAAATCTGAAAAAAAGAAAAATAAATAATCATGAATAAAAATAATGACAAGTCATGATAAATGCTATGAAAAAGACTAAAGTAGAGACTAATGGCAAGAATGAGAAGCATACCTTAAATAGGATAGTCAGGAAAGTTCTACCTGCAGAAGTGATATTAAGCAGAGGTCTAAAGAATAAGGAGAGAGAATGTCACTTGAAAGAAAAGGATCGGGGTGGAGAGAAGATTTCTGTAGAATGGCATATGCAAAGGTCCTGAGGCCTGAAAGAGCTTACTTAAGGACTTGAAGCCTAGTGGGGCTACAGGATAGTGGGTTGAGTCTGGAGGGACAAGCAGAGGCCAGATTACACAGGGCCGTGTATCTACAGTAAGAACTTCAGGTTTACCCTAAGCACAAGGGAACTTCCTATACGGTTTTAGTCAGGAGAGTGACTTGGTCTAATTTGCACTTTTTGAAAATCGCCCTGGCTGTTGTGTGTGCAAAAAGCACACAGGAGTTGAGCAAGCACTGACACAGGGAGATCGATGAGGAGGCCATTCTAAGTAGTAACCTCAGCAAGAGAAAATGGTTGACTGCCCTAGGATGGTGGCATTGGAGATAGTGAGAAGGGCATAGATGTCAGATACATTTTGTTTACAGGGTTTTCCCTCAAGTCCCATGACTCTCTGTTTGCCTGTGCTTAATTTTTTCTAGGGAATAGAAATCACAAGGTCAGCTATGCCTTCTGATATGAAAAGTTAGTGCAGGAAATGGACAGTCCACGCCAGCCTAGTAAGAACATCTCTGTGAACTGACTTTCATTGAGTTTCAGCCCACAAAGATAAAAGTCAGGGCGTGATTCTGTCTGCTAAGTATCTGTTAATGTCAAAAGCTTGGGTCACCAAGAGTTCTTTGGATTATGAAAGATAGAAACAGCATGATTGTCCCTCTTATCAAAATACTTTGCGCATTTGTTTTATCGCTGACTTGCTAAGCAAAAAAAAAAAAATCTGACACCACAGTTGCAGAAGAAACTTTACAGCAACGCTTAACCAAATAAAACTATTGAGAAGTTAGTCTTGGAGAAAGTTTAAATGAGTCCAAAACACTGACTTGCTATGTGACTTGGGATTCCTGTGGCTTGTTTATTTTTTTACTCCTTGTGGTAGGATGCTAGTGAAGCCAGCCTGGGCCCAGTGGAGCAGTGTCCTGAATAAGCTGGGCTTGAAAATCAAGCATGTTTGAAAAGGAAAATCAAAGTAAACATCTGATGTTTTTTCAACTTGATACAGAGGAGCAAGATGGAGAGAGGAGGTTGGGGCAAGGGCTCTCAGCCTGGAGCCTGGGCAATCTGCAGGGAGAATGTTCTCTTAAATTCATTCTCTGCATCTCCTGATTCAAATAGCGTAGGCCAAGCTTTATTCTGGTAATTCACATCTTCTGCAATGCTTTCCAGCATGGGTTCGCCAAGCTGGGATGAAGCAAGGAAAAAAAAAAGGGAGACAGCTAATATAGGGGAAAGTGCCAGATTTGTAAGGTCGTTTGAAGTTTTTCAAGTTTTTACTTTCCATGTGAAAAAAGAATTATGAAAAGGTCATATAATGCCTAAAAAATCATCCGACCTTAGCAGACCTTAGTTTACCTTGATGGGAGGCCCAGGATTCCCAACAAACACCAATCCTTTAGCTGATCCCTGGGATCATTTTTCCTGAACCTCTTTTCTTCATTCAATCTCTCCTCAAACTAAAGAAAACGTCATCATCTTTGGCCACTCTGTTATGACTGTAAATGATTAAATAATGTAATCCAGAGAATCGGTGCTAGTGAAGGGCTAACCTGGTAACAGAGGAAACAGGGTCTGTAGCCAACTTTAGGAATTCAATTTGTATGTCTGAAGTGTTTTAAACTTCTTAGGGAAACTTCAAGGTCTGAATCAGGACCTCTTCTCTCAGTGTTGCCTTTGTGGATGTATTGTAGTATAAGAAGTCAACAAGAAAAAAAACAAATAATCCCATTAAAAAGTGGGCCAAGGACATGAACAGACATTTTTCAAAAGAAAGCATACAAATGGAGGACAAACATATGAAAAAATGCTCAACATCACTAATCATTAGAGAAATGCAAACTAACACTACAATGAGATACCATCTTATACCAGTCGGAATGGCTATTAATAAAAAGTCAAAAAACAATAGATGTTGGTGAGGATGCCTGAAAAGGGAACACTTATACACTGTGGGTGGGAATGTAAATTAGTACAACCTTGATGGAAAACTGTATGGAGATTTCTCAAAGAACGAAAAGTAGACCTACCATTCAATCCAGCAATCCCACTACTGGATATCTACCCAAAGGAAAAGAAGTCATTTCATCAAAAAGATAGCAGCACTCATGTTTATTGCAGCACAATTCACCATTGCAAAGATATGAAATCAACCTAAGTATCTTCAGGACGATTGGATAGAGACACACACACACACACACACACACCATGGAATACTACTCAGCCATTTAAAAAGCATGAAATCACATCTTTTGAGGCAACATGGATGGAACTGGAGGTCATTATCTTAAGTGAAATAACTCAGAAGCAGAAAGTCAGATACCATGTGTTCTCACTTGCAAGTGGGAGCTAAGTAATGTGTACACATGAACCTAAAGAGTAGAAGAATAGACATCGGAGACTTGGAAAGGCGGGAGGGCGAGGCGGGTGAGGGTTGAGAAATTACCTAATGGGTACAACATACCCTATTTTGGTGATGGTTACACAAAAAGCTCAGACTCCACCACTACGTAATACATCCACTTAACAAGACTACACTTATACCCCCTAAATCTATAAAAATTTTAAAAAGAGAGACATATCGACCAAATTTAATATGTGGACAATATTTCATCTTGATTTAAATAAATGAACTATAAAAATGATTTTTAGACAATAGGAGAAAAATGGACAATAACTGGGAAATAAGCTGGCATAAACAAATCATTGTCAAATTTGTTAGGTGTGATGATGGTATTGTGTTTTTAAAAAGTTATTTGTTAGAGGAAGATGCTAAAATAGCTACTGGTAAAAAAAAAAAGAAGAATATAACAACACATGTGACACATACTATGTGTCAGGCAGTGTCTGAAGAGATTTACTTGCTTTCTCTCGTTTAGTTCTCACAGTGACCCGTGAGGTCATCCAGCTAGTTAGTGGCACACCTGTGAGCCTCACCTAGGCAGCCTGGCCCCAGGTTTTGTGCTATTAACACCCCTTTTTCTCACCGTCCAACCTTCAATCGCTGTCCCCCATCCCTGGCTTTATTGATATGTGTCTTAAATTATGATGAATGTTTTTATAGGAGTCTTCCCTTTCCTTTCCAGCTCACATCTTAAACATCTAGGTTTGAGTCAAAAAGGATGAGTAAGGGATTGTGAGAATAGGAGCAACCACAAGATCTAACACATATGGGACCCACCATACATGGTGGCGCTGCGCTAAGAATTCTACATTGACTATCTTTTTAATCCTTACAATAATTCTAAGAGGTAAATACTATTATTACCTCTGCCTCAAATCACACAATGGGAAGAAGGGGTTTGAAGTCAGGCTTACCTGCTTGGGAGGGCAAGCTCCGAGCCTCTGAGGTCTACAGCCTGCTAGGACACATACCGTCTGTCTTCTCTCTGGTCTTCATTTAATAAGCCAAGAAGGTTAGCAAGCTGTAGCAGATGCCATGGGACACTCCCCAGATCCCAGCTGCATGACTGGAGCTGGCATCCTCCCAGCTGCGGGAGGTGCGGGCCACTGATGAGTACCCTCCAGGGATTGCCTCAGTGGGAGAGTTACCTTGGCCAATGTCATAGCCCTCCGCAGGGCGACTCACATATAATGACTGGTGAGCCAGGCCTCTTGCCCTAACTAGAGTCAACTCTTAGTGGGAACTTTGTTGCATTTTCATGGCAGCCCAACTTCTCCCTCTGCCCAATCCTGCTTCCCTCATGCCCCCGCAGGTGTTCACCCTAAGACCACTACCTAATAGACTTCCTGCATGCAAATCTCCATCTTCAAGTCTGCTTTCTCAGGAATTCAACCTATGACAGCTGGCAAGAGTCTCACTGCCCTCTCCCAGCCCCCAACCCCATAATGCCTACTAATATGGCAAAGAAGGGGAAGGTAACTAATGTTTACTGTGCCCTTGCACCATGCAAAGCTCAGTAAATGTTAGAAACCCTCACAGTAAAGGAATCAAGTAAAATATCACCACTTTAATTTCACAGTTATAGACAGCAAGGTTAGAGAGAAGTGAGTTGTTTGAGGTCACAACGTAAATAAGGAGATGGACCAAATTTCTGGATACCAAAACTTAGGTAGTGTGGTAGGCTGAATAATGGTCCCCTAAAGATGTCTGTGTCCTAATCCATGGAAACTGTGAGTGAATGCCTGAATGTGGTAAAAGGGACTTTGCAGATGTGCTTTAAGTAAGGCTCCTGAGATGACGAGATAGCCTGGATTATCCAGGTGGTTCCAGTGTAATCACAAAGGTCCATAAGAGGGAGTCAGGAGGGCAGAGTCAGATGGAATGTGCAGACGGAAGCAGGGATAGGAGTGATTTAAAACCATTAGCCAAGAAACACAGGTAGCTTCCAATAGCTGGAAAAGGCAAGGAAACTAGAGCCTCCAGAAGGAATGTGGCCCTGCTAACACATTTTAGGTTTCTGACCACCAGAGCTGTGAGATAATGTCCGTGTTGTCTCAGGCCACTGTGTGTGACAATGGGTTGTAGCAACCAGGGGAAGCTAATACAACTCCAACTCGGTCCTTCCCACCCTTTCTAATGTGCCCGTCTGCATCTACGTATGTGATATTCTTGTCTCTTTCTGCTTTTCCCCTGGGGTAATTCAAGGCTGCTCTTTCTTCTATTTGAGGGACCCCGAGAAGCTGTACTGGGGAGGCTCTTCCTCTGAGTAGCACTCTCTCCAGTGAAGTAGGTCAGCCACTGGCCAGCATGTGCCCAGCTGCCCCTGCCCAGGGTGGTGATAAGGGACAGGACTGAGGAGGGGGGAACCCCTATGAGGACATCTTTAGTGGAACCCTCCTGTACTTGCTTTTGGGAGCGAGCTCATCTCTTTTAATTTGGGGTTGTTTGTTTTGCTGCTAACCACTGTGTTCTCATCCCTATTTCTCTGAGATCAGGGCCAAGCTCTTTGAGAAAACTAAAGCAACTTGAAAGGAACAATAGGGGCAAACATAACATCTTCATTCCTCTTCAAGATCAAAGATTTTCATCACTGCTAAGAGCCAGTCGGGTTTGATTTTCCTAGGCTTGGGGTGGGGGTGGGAAGAAGGAATCCTGGCCTGTTGGAATGGAAAATAGTGTTTATTGTATCCCTACTCAGTGTCTGTCTGATCCCTGTTTTACCAAGGAGTAAATTAACGCGCTTACTCAGAATCACAAGTTAAAAAGTGGCAAGGGGGGTGCAAACCCATGTCTTTCCCACTCCAAAGCCCTCAGGGGCTCTCTTTACACACTGCCTCTACTATAAAACTTGAATTTTAAGAATGATGGAAATGTGACTACTCTTTTCCCAATATCAGGTCTAAATTCACAAAACGTAATGCCAATGTTGTCTACCAAACAATACTTCGTTTTCCTTCCCCTGCGTTCCCACCTTCTGCTCTAGGTGAATCCAGGGCCCCTCTATACCACATCTCCATACTCCACACCAGCTCTCACTCCCCCTGGGATCAGAACACTGTTCCCTTGCCAAGTGGCTTCATCTCCTGGAAGTCTCACTAGCACTTCTGGATTCCAGCATGCCAGGGCTCCTGAATGAAATTCCAAACCTGTGTAGTCTTCCTGCCTCCTTTCAAATTTCTAAAACCATGAACTTTGCTACCCATTTGTTTCTGAAACTGTAATGATTGTTCTCCAGACTCCTATTAGGAAATGCATACATGTTAAATTATAGAATTATAGAGCTGGCAGGGTTCATGGAGATGAGGAAACTGAGGCTCAAGTTCACACAGTTAGTTCAGTGGCCAAGTCTACTGCTTGAGTCTATAACAGGGTTCTACATGCTGCTCTACATTTTCAGTCATTTATTGGGCCTATTATTGATAAAAAAGTATGAACTCTGGTTTCAGACTGCCCAGGGTTCAAAGCCTGCCTCTGACACTTGCCGGCTGTGTGGACTTGGACAAGCTTCTTAACAGCTCTGTGCCTCATCTGTACACTGGGAATAATCTCAGTGCCAGCTTCATAGGGTTAATGTCAGAATTAAATGGTTTAATATGTGCAGTTGTACATAATAGTTGTTCAAGTGTTAGTTATTAATTATTTCATCCAATGAACTGAATATTTTAAAGAAACAGAATTACTGAAATTTTTCTGTAGTGGTTTGAGAGACTTCCAGATGTAGGTGGACATTATGATAGAATGAGTAAGAGCAGATCTGAAAATGAGTTATCAGAATCTATGTCCTGATTTGGCTCCTTCTGGCTGCAAGATTTTGGAAAGTTATTTAACTTCTTTGTGCCTCAGTGTCCTCATCTCTAAAATGAGGAAAACAAAAGTATTGACAATTTAGGGTTGTTGGGAAAATTAAATGAGATAATTTAAGCTAAGCACCTGGTACATAATAAAGACTTAATATTTGTTAGCTCGTATTATGTATAGAAAAAACAATGTAGACTGCTCTCCATTGCTTTTAGTCTAGTCATTTAGTAAGTCATACAGAATTACTTAGTAAATATAAAGATTTGCATTTATAAAATGATTTGTAATCACTGCATTATTTAACCAGTTAATTAATAAGTTTTATTCAAAATAGCCCTGGGAAGTTATCTGAGGTTCTCTGTATTTATCATAAGTCTTAGAAACTCAAGGTCACACAGGGAGTTGATGGTAGAATTAAGAAAGGAATTTGCAGTCACCTGTTTCTGTTGCTTAACTCCCTGATACTTGCGGCTTTTCTGTCTATTCTTGATAATTTATCTCCATTGAAAATGAACAGTGTTTGTTTAGTTGGGCATTAGTGGGTGATTTGATGGCACATGTTCTTTGGAGGGCTCAGTCCAGAAGACCCCCAAGCCTGCTTGTATCCTTGAGAAGAGGAAATGTGGTTCAAGCAGGAATTAAGGGCACAAGATGGGTGGAACATTCTTATCTGGAACTCGTGGGTAGGATGGGGAGCAGGGTTAAACTTGGAAAGTTAGGATACAGAACAAAGGATTCTGAAAGTTCCTTTAAGAGAGCAAAAGACAGTCGCTCCTAGGGGAAGAGGTCAAGAGGAAAGAATGATTTTGAAGAAAAGCTGTGCATATCTGGAGAAATTAGTTAAAAATTACAAACCATGTGTTCTAACTGGCTTGTCCCTGTGTTCACAGGCTGCACCTTCCCAAGGACAGAGTCACTTGGCAGGAGAACCAGGCACAGGCAAGTTTCTGAAGGCTTGAGCCAACCTCTCAGAGGAAAACAAAAGACTCTAGTTTAACCCAGGAGCTGTACTGGGAACGAATCCAACTCCCACCTCACCTGTGGGTCTCTGGGCGACTCCAGGGAGATCGCCCAACAATCTGGCCACTGGCAATAACTCCATCTCATTACAGCTGAATGGGTCACTTCACGGGCAAATGTATCCGCTAGGAATCAGGTCTGAGTCAGTTTTATATCCTGAAATCCCTGCTTACCTTTCCAGGCAGATGAACCCATTTCCCCCACTAATGTCCCACAGGCAAATCAATGGCTACAGCTTCCTTTTACACAGTAGCTTGAACCAGGGGAAAAAACAAAAACAAAAAGCTGGGTATAAATCATATTGTGTGTACGAGTACATATTGTGTATACAGGGGAGCTTGCTTTCTCAAAGACTCCCTTCTTGGGGTAAATGAGTCAGGTCTTGGTTTTTTGTTTGTTTTTTTTTAAAGAATGAACTTTGCCTCTTGTTTCTTGAAGTGAAACTTACCTTTAACCTGCAAGTGCTCAGCTTTTAAAAATGCTGCTAACAAAAACAGTGAATAATTGTTGCAAAACAGTATCGATTGGTAATTATCCTCCTTACCTGACCTCTAACCTAAAAACAAGGCCCTCCTGGAAAAGGCCCCCACAGGACTTTTTTATGAAACAGATTTATTTACATAACACAGTAAGCAGAGTTTCATGAAACTCACTTCAAGGACGCCTTTTCATTCCAACTAAAGCAAGGAGTTTGGAAGGATGTGCCATCAGCCGAGTGACTTTGTAGAGAAATGCAAAGACCTGACTACAAAACAGCCCTCCTATACAACTTGGGAGCTCTGTTTCCAATTTGGCCTCATTTCTTTCCCTACATGTTTTAAATTGCTCCATACCAGCTGAATAGAATTAAAGTTTCATACATAAAATATTACCCCTTTTTTTATCTTATTACCACACGTTGCTTCCAAGAATGTGGTTCCTCCTTGCTGTGATGACTTAGGAAAATGTGCCCATTGTCTATGAACTTAATCCACCAAACCAAACACCAGTCCCAAGAAAGGATGGCTGGCCCACGCTGGACCCTGAATGTCAACAGCCAGGCATTTCTCTCAGGCTGAAAAAGGAGGGGCAGGTATTTTAAATGTCAAGGCCTCTGTTTTGAATACCCAGTGTTCCCATTTTAAATTTGAGAAGCATCAGCAAAGAGCATCCTGGCATGTCTTAACAGTTGCCAGGGGATGAAGGGTGATTAGACAGATGCTGGTGCCCAGCTGTTCCCCAGCTCCACTGAGGTCAGAATGAGAAAGAGTGTTTTAGATGAGTAGGAGGGGGGTGACTGGAGTGGTAATTTAGACATAAGAATAGAAAGTGTTTAGGAACTAGAAACTTTCATAGAGAAGGTGCTCAATACATACCAGATCAATAAATGCTCAAATGAATGAATGGATGAATAAGACCATAGAATCCTCTTAGATGTGTTAGGTTCACTCCTAAACACATCGGAGGAATGGGCAACATGTGACCTTGATGAGTGGTTCTGCCTATTAATTCTTTAAATCTTGAAGATGTTATGGTCCCACAAACATTTTATTGAGGGTAGCCGCTGTGCCAGGCACTGAGAATTCTGAGGGCTTCAGTCTAATGGAAGAGAAGGATATTTAAACACAGAGTTCTACTGACTATGGAGGCATTTATGAGGAGGAGCTACAAAGAATTTAATGTAGAATATGAAATTCTGCTTTCAAATTCAACCTGTAGATTGCATACATGCATATATTGACACTTCTTATTAATTCATTCAGTCATCAAATATTTATTGAGTGCTTACGGTATTCCAGGCACATACGGTTCTTCACAAAATAGACAACATCCCTGCCTTCCAGGGGAAGAGAACAGACAATAAATAAATATGTAATGTATCAGGTGGTGATAAATATTGTGGGGGGAAATAAAGCAAGATAAGAGGCATAGAGAGAGTCACAGCAGGGTGTTGATTTATACAGGCTAATCGGGGACAGCCAGTCCAATAAGGTAACATTTGAGCAGGTGAGACATTTGAGAACCAAGGGAGCAAGCCATGCTGCTCGATGGGAGCAAAGCATTCCAATGAGGGGAAGGCAAGGGTACAGGCCCTGGGGTTGGAATGAATTTAGAGTGTTCCAAGTATGGCAAGGAAGCAGCACTGCCCACGCAGCGAGGAGGGGAGAGAGAAAGGGGATGATGACGTGAGAAACAGCAGAGCCAGATCCTGCAGCACCTTTGATCTGAGTGACACGGGAAACCACTGGGGAGATTTGGGCAGAGAAGTGAGGGATATGACTCGCGTTTAAATCTTATAGTGGGCAAGGGTGGCAGTAGGGAGGCCAGTGAGGAGGTTATTGCAATAACATTGGTGACAGATGATGCTGTCCTGGATTCAGGATGGTAGGATAGAGGAGATGAGAAGTGGTTGGATTCTGGATATATTTTGCTGGTAGAGTACACAGAGTTTTCTGTAGGTTGGATATAGGGCATGAAAGGAAATAAAGAGAGGGATAATCCCAAGTTCTGAGGCCTAACCAACTGGAAGAACGGAACTGCCATTTGCTGAAAGGGTGAAGGCTGTGGCTCCAGAGGAGGGAAGTAGGAGCTCTGTCTTGGACAAGTTAAGTATGTGTTGCCTGTAGACATCCAAGTGCAAATGTCAAGTCAGCAGCAGACAACACCAGTCAAGTCTGGAATTCAGGTGGAGACCAGGCTGGCAGTATGAGTTTAAGAGTCACAGGGATATGGTTAATATTTAGGCCATGGGGATGGCTAGGGAGTGAGCATAGACAGAGAAAAGAGGTGGTCCAGGCCTGGGCCCTGTGGCATGTGAGATCAGGAAGAGAGGTGATTCAGAAAAGTAGAAGCAATCAGCATTTCATTCTTGGCTCAGCAATGTTGTACATGGTCACAATAATCCAACTGCTAAATAGTAATTTAACCAAAAATTGTCCATGTAACTAAATATATTAAGAGAAAGAAAGAAGGAATAGGTATGTGTGGAGATATAAAAGTGGCATGATCATCTTCCAAAGTAAGAATATAGTAAGTAATGTCTAAAAATTATAAATAAATAAATAAATAAATAAATAGCAGTATAAAGATGATATGTAGACACACAGAGGTAAATACCAGGAGAAATAACTGAAAAAGTAGAAATTGGCTTCCTTTGGGGAGTAGGAAAGCATGGAGCAAGTGACTACTCTTTTTTCATTAAAACTTTATACTTCAGCCATCAATGAATGGATAAACACAACATGGCATATCCATACAGCGGAATATTAGCTATGAAAAGGAACGATGTATTGATACCCGTTACGATAAGGATGAGACTTGAAAACATTATGCCAAGTGAAAGAAGACAGATACAAAAGATCACATATTGTATGATTCCATTTATGTGAAATATTCAGAATAGGCAAATCCAAAGAGTTAGAAAGTAGATTAGTAGTTGCCAGGGCTTGAGAGAGGGGATCTGGGAAGTGACTAGCAATAAGGTATAGGGTTTCTTTTTGGGGTGATGATAATATCTGGAATTAGAATGGTGGTAATGGTTGCATAACCTTGTGAATATACTAAAAACTACTAAATTGTATACTTTGAAAAGGTAAATTTTAGGGTATGTGACTTATATTTTAATTTCTAAAATCATATATTATTTGAAATGTTAAATTATACAAAGTATTACCTCAATAAAAATTGAAATTAATTAAAAAATAATATTAAACTCAAATCCCTAAATTACCTTTGAAATAGGTAAAGGAACCCCACAAGTAATTTAAACCTTACACTAAGATTCTCATTGTTATTATCTTGTGATGAAAGTATCTTAAATCATGGAACATGGCGGGCCTCTGGCAGTGGTGATGAAGTTGATGAAAAAAGTGGTTATAAAGGAAGATAGTATCCACACCATTTTTGCTTTTCAGATCTTACATAAGGGAAACAAACTTGTGGGTAGGGTTTTCTACATAGCATATGGGGCCCCTGGTTCACAAAGGAGGAAAAAAGTGCCACCAAAGATACTAAAATATAAAGCTTTTTCCTTTCTTCTGTGGTCTTTCCCTCAACTTGTCATGGGTTTTTTTTTTTACTTGCCATTAATGTCTTTCTAAGTAAGAAAAAATTAAAAATTAAAATTATTAGTATGAATTTTACCATTCATTTTTATATTGTGTGATGCTAGTTTCAAAGGCAAATATAATAACGTTTAACTTATATGTAGTATGACCAAAATTACATGATTGGTATCTTATAGCACGTACACATGCTTATGTATTTTGTTCTTACCAGAACAGTGGTAACTAACCATGTACAAACCAAACTCAGTTTTTCTTTTCTTCTTTGTTTTGAGATAGGATCTTGCTCTGTCACCCAGGCTGGAGTGCAGTGGCTCAATCACAGCCCACTGTAGCCTCCAACTCTTGGGCTCAAGTGATCTTCCCGCCTCAGCCCCTGGAGTAGCTGGGTCTACAGGAGCATGTGGCCACACTCAGCTAATTTTTAAATTTTCTGTAGAGATGGGGTCTCGCTATGTTGCTCAGGCTGTTCTCGAACCCCTGGCCTCAAATGATCTTCCTGCCTCGGCCCCCCAAAGGCATGAGCCATATGCCCAGCCTTTTTATTTTATTTCTTGATATGCACATGTTCCACCAATGTTCTCTACCTTCAGCTTTACTGATGATAAGGAAGGGCGGAAAAGGAAAGGAATTATGGGTTGCCCCATCTTTCCCTTTTCTTCTATGTCTTCATTTTCAGCATAAGGGGTTGACTAAAAAAGGGAGGTAAGAAATACCAAGTAGGGAAAGATATGGTAAGGGTACCTTTGTGCTTCATGTTTCTTAGAATACCTTCACTTTCTTTCTGTGGTCCAAGTAAATACTGTCTCAAATGGAAAGCATGGCCTCTCAGAGCTGTCAGCAGTCTGCTTAATCATTGTATATAAAATATACTTACTTTGTCATGGTTTTGAGCCTTGCTGAACTCTCGTGCATCAGAGTTCCACCAGCTTCTGTGCTTGTGGGGACCCCTGAAGCTGTATGGGAAGGGGGCAGCAAGGAACTGCAGTGGACACCCATGTCACGTACATCTCCCCTGCTCGTGCATGTGCTCCATTGTCCCAGTAGACTTCATGTACAAAACACTAATTCAAAGCTAAAATTATTCAGGATTTCAAGACTGCAGCAGCAGAGCATTAAACCAAACCTGGGGCCCTTCTGAGTGAGAGGTCCTAGGCAACACAGGTTACATGCTCAGAAGCTGGCCCTGCTGGTGGAACCTAATTAACATCCGCAACCCCAACTCCAAGGGGGCCTGGAAAATGTCATTTTCTTGCTATCTAGCTTCTGCAGTACATATATATACAAGGAGGCAAAAGAAATGGATTCTGAATGCCAATCGACTGAAACAGACCCTCATCTCCTTTCCCCTTCTAGGTTTTCTTTTCCTTTCTTGACCTTCTTTCCCTCCTCTCACCTGCTTCTTTTCCAAAGGATATTTTCATTTCAAACCAATCCCCACTGGTTTTTTTTAAAATAAACTATATTCATTTCTGCCTGCCTACTATTTTGCTTATGATTTTCTGCTGTTTAGTCCATTCAGAGTGCTGTAACAAAATACCATAGATGGAGTGGCTTGTGAACAATAGAAATTTACTTTTCATGGTTCTGGAGGTTGGGAAGTCCAAGATCAAGGAGCCAGCAGATTCAGTATCTGGTGAGGCCCACTCCTCATAGACAGCTATTTCCTCTTTGTAACCTTATATGACAGGAGGGACGAAGGATCTCTCTGGGGTCTCTTTCATAAGGGCACTAATCCCTCATGACCTAATCACCTCCCAAAGGCCCTACCTCCTAATACCAGTATTTGGGGGGTTAGAATTTCAACATATGAATTGCGGAGGGACACAAACATTCAGACCACAGCGTCCTCTTTGATAAGACTTTTCCCATCACCACCCCCACCCTACCACCCTCCCCCAAAAAACCTCCTGTCTTCACTTCTGAGATCAAGTTCCACTGTCTTCGCAAAGCCTTAACAGGTAACTTCACTCTGTAGGGAACCCTCTCTGAACTTTTTAAGCACTTCTTCAACCAGAGTACCAGGCTTTTAATCATTCTGGCTTTGTTTTGTTGCTTTTTGCTTTTGCTGTGTTGGTTTTGTCTCTTCAACTGGATTATGACCATTGACTCCAAGAATCCTTTTATATTTCTTTGGTATTTTTTACACCCCTTTTACTGCTGTGTCTGTAGTATCTGCTGAATAATTGAAAAAGAGAATGAATGATGTGTGAATGAGTAAATAAAACAGAAACTATAGGATGAAAATCAGAAAACCTGAGCCTATGTTATGGCTTTTCCATACATGGTATTTGACAAGTTGTGAACGTACCTCTTCTGGCTTCAGTTTTTGCATTTATTAAATTGAGACATTTTGGGTATCACTTCACTTTGTCCAGGACAAATTTCATTATTAGCACAATTCTTAAAATTTCTTGGGAGAAAAGAACTATGAAGGAGTCGTACAACAACTTTCTCCTACTCTTTCCTTTCCATTCCCGCTAGGATGATTGAGGACATGAAAATAATATTTAAAATATGTATTTATATTCCCACTTAGTACTTTCTTAATGCAAAAGTAATTACTGATTCAAGTACAAAAAAGTTATCTTGAATCTTGGTATACCTTGGAAAATAAAAATATACTCCTAATTCATGACCTATCACCAGTTTCACTGATTTTTCTGTGCATAACCCAGTTTTCCAAGTCTATGCCCTGCATTGTACCTTAGTTTAAGAATTGACTCAAAAACAAAATGAGTATCCATTTAAATGGGCTATCAGTGGCTTGGAAATGACAAAAAAAAGTACTAAGTTTATAGAAAAATTGGTCTTTCTATTAACTTTAAAGGAGAGAGAGACAAGCTCACTGAAATGGCCCTATTCAAGTGTGAAGCTTTGATGGAGTGTTTGAGTTAGGTTTCTTTCCCTCACTCCCATCCCCAAAACAGAGCTCTGTTCAACCTATCTGAACAATGCCAATTCATCCCTGAAATGCATCCTCCAAGAAGGATAATAACATGAATGCGTAAGGGAAATGATGAAGGAAACTCTTATACTTTCTGGGACCAGATGTCTTGGTGGAGCCAATATGTGCATTGTAATTTATAATTAAAGGACACAGGGGCTCATATAGGTTAACTGACTTGCCCTAGGTCTTATAACTAGTAAGTGGAAGAGTCTGAACCCAAACCTTCTGTTAGACCAAAAGGCCTTCCACTACCCAGTATCATCTTTCATTCACAGAATGGGGGTGGGTGGGAGTGGCACCTATGAGGATTTGGAAAAGACTTCTAAATTTGCTAACAGCATTTACCAAAGTTGATCCTAAATATAAACCAGTCTACCAGAAACATTAGGAAGTGAAAAGGCAAAAAGACACCAGCGAACCCAACTGCCATTTCTTTCTACTTTATTCACATGTTACAGATGGGGAAGCTAATGTCATAAATCCTCATGCTTCATGAGTTTCTGGGAAGATGGGAGTCAAAAGTGGCTATGGCAGAGACTGCTAGCCCTTCACCGAAATGCCTTTCTTCTTCTTCCTTGGGACACAGCTGAACTACGTTTCCCCTCCTCTCTTGTGGCCATGTAACTAACTTCTAGCCAATGGGAAAAGAGCAGGAGTGATGTGTGCTACATCCAGTTTAGTTCGCAACCTTCCACGTGTCTGACCTCTTCCATCCCGCTAACTGGGATAGAGACCCCTGAGCAGCCTCAGAAGCTCCATGCTGAAGGTGGCAGAACTGCCCTCAGCCTCTGTTCCTGAACACCTGAAGAGTCCCTGCTCCCTATGCCCCAGACGTGGAACCATGTTGGACTGTCAACTCCTGTTATGTTCAGCCATAACCTGTTTGGGTCTATTTATTACTGCAGCCTATCCTATCCTAATAAACACAGGTCTAAAGAGTTCCTTCTTCCACACCCAAGCAATGCCCAAATGCTCTGATCTTGTTTTAAGCATAGTGTTTCTGCACAACTACAGACCCAAAACAGATAGTGGGTGGGGTGGGAGGCAAGGAGGAAGAGGGCAGCATTTGATGCTTTTGGTCTTGGATATCTAGCAGCAATTTATTCATGTGCCCCATCATTAGCAGGTTTCGGTTTGTGCCACCAACTAGCCATTCATTTCCTTTTTTGTATGAAGAGGTAGTTGACAAATAAGGCCTCAAGGTCCCTTCCTGTTCTACTAAGAGATGAGTCTAAATTCCAGTGCCAGTATTAAACATAGTTCAAGAAGAGAGCAGGATTTTGCAGAGTTGATATTCAAATTGAACTTGGCTGCAGGTTGACAATTATCTGCTCTCATTTACTGGTACTCATGCTGGTCTTGCTGTTAGGTATTTTGAATAGCATTCTTGGATATTTCTGCCAGAAGTAAAATCTAGGTATCGCTCAAGCTCCTCACTTTAGTCAGACTATGTGAAGAAGGAATGAATAAGACCAGGGTGTACTCAAATTTGAATCTGAGGAATACTAGTTCTGAGGTGTGAATAGGTGTCATAAGAAAAGGAAATGGGTTCTCGAACAAAAAGTTTGGGAAACACTGGCTTGAACAGACACAATCCAGTAGGGACAGACATTCCACCCCACCTGTCTTCACATGCTGATGCCATTTCAGCTCCCTGCCTAGTGGCATTCAACACCTTCACCATTTTCCATAAGAAATTTCAATTACAAGCAGCCATTTTGTGATTTTTTTTCAGTCTTTGCTGAAGTTTTCTCAGTAAAAATGAAGGAGCAAGCTCTCTTACATGTCCTCATTAGATACACCTTTTCTCCAAGCCCCCCTTTTCCTGGCCCACACGCAAGTCCTCTTTCTCTGCCCTTTCCACATTCACATCCAGCTGCTGCTTCATTGTCCGGAAAATTTTCACATTGGCCCCAAACTTGCAAACTGCACTCAGTAAAACGAAAGTTTTGAAGTTAACTGGCCCCACTCTTCATAAAGGGCATTCAGGGACCATTTGTTATTTCTCAAGCAGGCCCCTTGCAGACTCAACACCTTAGTAGATTATTAAATCCTTAGCAGATTACTCAGTCCTTAGTGGATTATTAAAATAGTCCTTCCAACTATCTGTAGTATTTTTTTCATAGAGCATTTATATTAAACTGCATTTTTTTTTTGGTTATCTGATGCAAAGTTGCTTTACTGCAGGACTTCTCAGAGCCTTTAATATGCTAATTTGGAATATAAACTCAGTGGAGAATATAATATACAGTGCTTCCCAAGTTTATTTGACCATGGGGAACCAACGTTCTCTAGAATGCATTTGGAGAAGTCTTGGGTATAAGTTAAGCTTTCTTTACTTTGGATGAGGACAGGGGAAGAGGTGCTTCCATCCCTGTGCCCACCTTCCCATCTCTGCCATAGGATGCTACAATCCCTTGGCCTTCCACTGTGGCCCTCTTGCCAAGCCTTCCCTGGTCTGCTTCTCTGGTCAGTTCTGTGGAGCTAGAGTGTCACTGAGGTGTGCTAATAGAATTCAGTGTACATTCACTCAATCCAGTCTCAGCTCTGTTTTAAGCTGGGACTATTTTTTTTCAAATCCCAAATTGGGCACAAGGCCAGCCAAGTATGCAGTGCATATGCATGTACTTATGGAGAGCAGCAGGAGAGAGATCAGGGCTGCGCCAGGAGATCTGGGGCACATGCTTGTCCTGGTCCCAGATCCCCACAGGAGTCAGGTTCTACCTACCCAGTCTCTTCCACTCCCAGCACCTCGCCTTCTCTCCATATTGTCAGGAGCAAAATTTTCTCCAGTTTCATTGGGATGAGGTCAAATTTATAGTCCTTCGATTTTCTTCTTTCCACATCAAAATATACCAGTGTCTTCCACTCATTCTCCTCCTCTTTCCCCTGTTTCAGGGGTAAAAGTGTTCTTAACCCTTCTCGGGGCTGAACTTCTCCTCTGGGCTCCTGAGTCCCTCCTCTCCACGACCGGGGGCTGTTCTTTACTCACTGGCAACTGCTTTCCATTTGCACCCTCCGCCTCTTCTCTTCCACTTGTGACATTGTCTCAGTCAGTTTGGACTGCTGTAACAAAAATACCATAGACTAAGTGGCTTAAACAACAGACATGTATTTCTCATAGGTCTCGAGGCTGGGAAGTCCAACACCAAGGTGCCAGCAGACTCAGTGCCTGGTGAGGGCTCTCTTCCTGGCTTGCAGATGGCCACCTTCCCACTGTATCCTTATATGGCAGGGATATAGAGCAAGCTCTCTGGGCTCTCTATTTTTTTTTTTTCTCCTGAGATAGGGTCTTGTTTTCTTGCCTAGGCTAGAATGCAGTGATGTCATCATAGCTCACTGCAACCTCAAATTCCTGGACTCAAACATGGCTAATTTTTTATACTTTTTGTAGAAACAGGGTCTTGCTATATTTCTCAGGCTGGTCTTGAACCCTAGCCTTAAGCTATCCTTCCGCCTCAGCCTCCCAAAGCACTAGGATTATAGGTGTGAGCTTCCCTGCCCAGCCTGGGGTCTCTTTTTATAAGGGTACTAATCCCACCCTGAGGGCTCCACGCTCATGACCTAGTCACCTCCCAAGGGCCCACCTCCTAATACCATCACATTGAGTGTGAGGGCTTCAACCTGTGAATTTGGGGGGCACATAAATCAGTCCACAGCAATCATGGTTAATAAGCTTCCTTAAAAGCAAACTTCAAACACCAAACTTTCCCAAAGAGTAGTCTTCATTCATTGCCTTCTTTTTGCCATGTTCCAGCCACCTCTCAGTCCACTGCAGTTTGTCCCTGTCCCTTCTCCAGTCTGTCCCTTTGACGGTCTCCAGAGCCTTCTGAATGCCAGAGACATTTACCTCTAATGATAACAACTATTAATCACATGGATAGGGCAGGTCAGTGTGTTAAGTGCTTACACACACCATTCCATTTAATCTTCACAACCCTCTAAAGACCAGCTGCAGTTAATAACCGAGAGTCAGAGCTCAGCGGTCACACACAGATCCCTTTGTGTGTTATTGCTATTATTATTATACTGAATTGGTTTAAATTCCAGTTCTTCCTCTTATTAGTGCTCTAACATTGGGTAAGTCATCTTACCACTATGTGCCTCAGTTTCCTCAATTGCAAAATGGGAATGAAAAGAAGTACCTTTCTCATAAAGGATGTTTTGAGCAGCCAAAGCAATTGTCATACAAGAATCACCCATGCAGGGCCTGGCACATATTAGGCACTCAGAAAATACTGATTCCTTCCAATTGTGCTTTATTTGTAATATCCTTCCCCATTCTTGATAATATAACATCATCAGCCTACTGTTTAAATGACACAAGTTTTTAATGACAGAAGTTTAAATGACACAAGTTTTTAATGAGACAGAATCTTGGAGCATGAATTGCATGTAATCAAGTGGTGGCTAAACAGGCTTGTGTTTTCCAACCTGGCCTCCCTGAAAACATTGCTAATTTCTTGCAATCCTGAAACAGGTGGGCTAGCTCTTTCTATAACTGAGTATTTTGATTTATTCTCACCTTTTTCTGACCTCATTTCCTTCTTCTGGTATAAACTAGAAGCAATTCCTCTTCAGTTTCATGTATTCCTGAGGAAGGGAGGGTTTGTTTGTTTTTTTTTGGTTTGGTTTGGTTTTTTGTGTGAGTGTCTCGTGGCATACCAGTCTCCACCACAGGCATATATATTGTGGGACAACATGTGTCTCGGGACCCTGACCACAATTTTCCTGAAGAAGCCAAACTTTTCCATGATTCCATATAGTCTTAGTCTTCCTCACTTTGAGGCATTTTGAACTTTATGGCCTTAATGCCTGTCACGGATTTTCTTAGGGTCCCCACGTCCTTTTCCCAGGCCAGGCTCCCATGTCCCAACACTGTGACGTGTCTTTGCTTACTCAGTCTTGTGGACAAATCTTGCTGGAGCTCCAAATCTGGCTCACCAAGGTGTTTTGTTTGGAATTCAAGATATTTTAAATTTGATTTAGTTGCTAATATTTCAAATGTGCAGGTTTACCTTGCAACGCTGAGTCCCTGTGCATTCAAATCCGCAACTGGTTGGAGCCAGATCCCTGTTCTCCACATGGTGCCTCTCACTCCCTGTTCTCTTCCTAACATTGGGAAACAAGGTCTCACACAATTATGACGCTGCCTTTTGTAGGCTTTGGAATCTGCAACCTCTGCTCTGGCCCCCTCCTGGTTAGGAACTTTTAAACCTTGCTGCCATTCTGGGGCAGGAGCCATTTGACCCTTGAATAGGGGGAGTCCACGTTCAGGTTCTCATGCTCCTCTCTGCTCTAACACCATCTTCCCCAGCTCCGTCCTTGCCTCTCTGCAGGTCCTCTCATCTGCAAGTCCAAATGCACCCTTATCTCTCTGCCAGGGCCTCTCGTGCCCAGAAATGTTGCCCCCCTTACTGCTGGGTACCTCTAGTCCTTTCTAAAAACACTCATGAAGGACATTATCCAAAGTGTTTGGGGCAGGGATTCAATTCCATTCATGTTTATTCAACTCCACGATTGCAGTGGCAACTGGTACCAAGGAAAACCAAAGCTTGGAGTGCACCAGCCGAAAAGCTGGTGTCCCTTCAAGGCACAGAAAGGCCTTACATAATAAATCCTGCACCTGCTCTTTGCTAAATTTGATGCTGTGTTGTGAGGTTAAGAATTGTGGAGGGAGGGGATAGAAGGAAAGTGAGAATTCTAAAATGTTAAAAGGAGGACTTCAAACTTCACATAATTCAACTTCCATCATTTATCCTATGAAAAAAGTTCTCCTGACCCTGTTAGGGGTGGTTCCCCTCTAAATGAACCATAAGGTCATGCCCTTGTGAGTGTAAAGATCAGCCAAGGAGAATGGGTGCTTTAGAAAATCTGCAACACTATGGCTGGGCCACCGTACACTTGCACATACCCCAGATATACTGGGTGCATGTGTGTGAAGACATGTTTTGTGCCTGGGAGGGTGGATGTGCAGGTGGGGTATGGAGGGGTGCATCAATTAGTATGCAGGTATTAAAGGGTTGTAAAACAGTTTAAGTGGAAAGGCCTTATCTCCTATAGCACAGCAATAAATGAAATGTCTGAATGAATACAATCGTATATTTAGAAATCTATTATAAGTAGCCTCCCTCGGCTTTAGAGAAATCTCTCATCACGAAGACTCATTTGCCTGATAGGCTGCCACCATCCAGAGAAAACAAAAACTGGAGAAGTCTTTTTGATTTTCACTGCATAGGGAGTGTGTGCTTTCGGGTTCATAAGTTTTATGCAAATAGGATTCATGAGCCTGCCATAAATGATATTTTTCCTGTTGGGCTGCATGCTGGCAGTCCTGAGTCTTGATCTCATTACACTGTGGATACTCAAAACCATCTATTTGAAAACTTCTATTGTGTGGTCTCAAAAATTGCTTGCAGGCAAAACTGCCACTGGAATAGCAATTTGCATGTTCCTGTTCCGCCTTCCTGACCCAGGCTTTGAAGAGGGGACTCCTGGGGACTGTTATTGGCTTCGGGTAGGGAGCACAGAGGGCCCTTGGGTGGTGCTATCACCCTCTAAACCCCCTTATTTGGGGCTCAGGTTGGCCAGCCCAGTAGTCAGCAGCAGCACTTTTCTCAAAGGTCTATCCAGGGCAGATCTTGGAATGTCTTTTTCTTTCTTGGAATGTCCTATTGTCCCCTTTGAAGATTCTTCTCCTGTCTCTCTTCTGCCAACTTTACTTCTCTGGTAATTACTCTGTGACCCCACCTCCCCGCACCCACCAGAGCTCGATGCTCCCCTTTCGGTTTTCCCAAACATTTACTAAGAGTGACGTTCAGTGACTGCTCCTGCCTTGGGACGGTGTGCTGGGAACTGGGGGCACTCATTCAGCAAGACTTGGCCCCTGCCCTCTCTGAAGCCTGGTCTCCTAGGGGACAGTTGTAAGGACACTATTATAAACAGCAGGACAAGTGTAATCACAGAGGACCCTTGAAGAGCCCAAAGTGCTCACAAAAGGGGGTGAGTTGGGACGGGTGAGGGTGAGGCAGGATCAGGGTACTTTGTCGAGGCAATGTAAAACTGAGTCTCGAGGGACAGATAGGCGTTCTCCAGGCACACAAGGGGGAAAGTGTGTTCCAAACAAAAGCAACAGCATCATTCTTCCAGTGCTTATTTACTGAGCACCTACTATGCACAGGCACCATTACAGTCTCATTGGAGCTTACATCCTGATAGGGAAAAACAAACAATCTTGCCTCTTGCTAGATTTTGGTGGTTGCCAGAAATCCTTGGCATTCCCTGCTGTGTGGATGCATCACTCCAATCTCGAACTCTGTCTTCTCCCTGTGTCTCTGAGTCTCTCCTTCCTCTTATAAGAACACTGTTCATCTTACTTAGGGCAAACCCTAAATCCAGGATGATCCCATCTCAAGATCCCTAACTTAATAATATCTACAAAGACCCTTACTCCAAATAAGGTCATCTGAGTTTTTTGGTGAACACATCTTTTGGGAGCCGCAGTTCAACCCACTATAGGCTCATAACGACTTTATGAGACAAGTATAGCCCTAGTTTTTTCAATTTTGCAAGTGAGAAACCCAGGCACTGAAGGGATGAATAGTGTGCCTAAGGTCCCTATAAAGAGTAGTAGGGCCAGGATTCAAACCCTTGCACTCAGTCTCCAGGGACTTCCTCTAACCACTTTGCTCTTCTACCTCTACACACAAATCTGAATTTTCAACTGGATTTGGCTAAAGCTTCTCTGTCTCCTTCTCCCTGTGGGTGAAAGTGCATTTAATGGGTGATCTTCTAGAGATGATGCACTTCTTTTGTTGTCCAAAAGAGCTCAGGAGCATACGTCCTCCCCAGATAGAAGCAGAGAAGAAGAAAGCAGGCCCTGGAAGTAGGGAAGTGGGAGAGGGAAGGAGAAGTTTGTAGCTGTCCTTTAATTACAGCAGGTAGACAGCCACCAATTTGGTCCACAAATGATGGCAGCCTTGCCTAGAACACTCTGGTAGCCACAGATGGCCTGTGCTCAGTCTGCAGGGGGCTGGACTCAATTGCCAATAGGTGAGCCTGGCTCCTCATAAGTTAAAAATGGGAGACTGTTCCTCTCTGACATTCAAGGAAATCACTGGATCTCATAAATGACTCCTCTTGCGGCCTCTTAAATCCTTCCTAGTGATGCTACCAAGCACACATTGTATGAAGGGCCCCTGTGTGGCCTCCCACAGCCCCCCAAGCAGCACACAAATGCTCAGATGCCCTGCCACACCAGAGGGCTAAGAGGCCTGTATGTGTTGCATTTGGCACACTGGTCCTGCAACACCAAGCTCACCAGGGGCCCCTGCTGCCCTCTCACCAGCCACTTCCCATCCGCAGCAGCTGGGAGCTGAGAGCAATTCCTCTCACCAGCCAGGACTCGACATTATATTCAATCTCTACATGCCCCTGGGTCTGAGCTCGGCCGCAATTTTTAAAAGCTGTTAGGGATTGAGTTGGTAATGCTAGGGTTATGGTGTAGAGAGAAAAAGCATAATTTTCCTACCCCAATTAAGCTGACTTATTCGTATCACTCTGTCCCTGGCTTGTTGGATCGTTTCCCCCAATGCTGGGATCTTAGGTTTAAGGCCACTCTGAGCATGACATGTGTGATTATTTAGGTACACAGCTTTACAGTTCTAGATTAAATGCCCATCTGGGAAACCTTTAAAAAACAGTGTATGGAAATAGTGTTTATAGAATGTTATCTTTTGTGTAAGAAAGGGAGATATCACTCTATGTATGTATTTGCTTATATTTTCAAAAAACAAACAATGGCAGAATAAACCAAAAATCTAAGGAAAATAGTGCCTCTAGGAGGAGAGAGGGAACAGACAGGGGAGATAGAGGTGGACACTGGGCATCTCTGAATGTGCCTTATCATATGGTTTTGGCTTTGGAACTATGTAAATGTTTCAGATTTTTTTTAAAAAGTTAAAAAAGGAATTCCTAAAAAATCAAAAACAACCTGAAACAAATTATCCTAACTCTATGTTAAGTTGGTGGCTCACCACACGGGGTATAGAATCAATTCAAGGAGGGTGATCAATCCTCCTGGTTTGCCTAGCACTGTCCAGGTTTTAGCATTGATCTCAGGAAACCCCTCAGTTCTGGTCAAACCAGGACAGTTGGTCACCCCAATAAGTAATTATAAAACCCACATTTTGACTTTACATCTCAAGTGAGATATATCCTAAAAACAAATAAGAACCACAAAGAAATATTTAACTACATTCAGTAGACTTAGTGTTTTATTGTGGTATTATAATTTTGAAACCATTATAGTATACCTATAGTATAAGTATAGTATAGTATAAGATAAATAAATAAGTAATTATGTTAAAGTAGTTAGACACCAAGCTTTAAGTATATGGGAAAAAGGATAAAAATCACAGAAGTTATGTAAATCTTGTAAATACCAGCATGAACTCATGATTTGATGCATATGTCTTACCTCTGCCCACTGAAAAACCTGAAATTAATGATGACCCAGTAGCAATGAACACCTCTAGGTCTTAGATTGCAGCCTCTAAATACCAATTCCACTTTACAAGGAGCCAAAGTTTCTTAAAGAAATGGCTGATTTCAGATCTGGGGCAAGAAATGTACAAGATGAATCTGAACTACCTAATTGTGCCCAAAGCAAGAATGTAATCAAAGACTGATGAAGTCATGGCAAAAGAATACTGGATTCATCTTGAGGGGGCTTACACTGGCCTGAGATGCACAATTTGAGAATCAGAAGGAATAATGACCGCCATGGATTGAAAGCATTAACTGTATAAAAATTATAAGCACATCTGAAGCAATCAAAACCAAATGTCTTTAGTAGATCCCTAGGGCAACAAATCATTATTTGAAAATAAAGGGAAAAAATCAATCATTTTTTCCTGCTTTTTCTGTATAAACTTAATTTCAGGGCAACCAACTGTTAATAAGAAAAGTTCTTTTTTATAGAGGAAGTACAGCTAATAATTTCAGAACCAATAATTGAATTAGAAAATCATCATTTTGGAATCTCTAATGAAATAATGGATCTAGGCAATAATTGTCTATGAACATCAAAAACATAAAGTAAAAACTAATGGGGAACTTTATATTGGATGGATCAGGTTAATATTATCCGAGCTCACTGATTAATCTTTTAAAAAATTGAAACAATCTTAAAAATGCAGAAAAGTTGCAAGTACAATATACCTTTTTTGTTCCTTAAGAGTAACTTGTCCACATGATGCCCTGTCACTCCTAAACACTTTAGTGTGTATTGCCTACAAACAAGGCCATAATCCTATTAAACCACAATATGACCATCTAAATCAGGAAATTAACAGTCATATGTTACTGTCAAGAACTTTATTGCAGCTGTTGCACACCAACAGGTTAGTCTATCATAGT
The DNA here is from genome assembly GCA_023783475.1 of Daubentonia madagascariensis. Taxonomy (NCBI): domain Eukaryota; kingdom Metazoa; phylum Chordata; class Mammalia; order Primates; family Daubentoniidae; genus Daubentonia; species Daubentonia madagascariensis. The sequence goes on from JAKFHU010000428.1 coordinate 12,416,046, forward strand.
TTCATGGATGCTGGCAGAAGTCACAAGACTCCTGGGCCAGAGACAAAGGACTTTATTACTTTTTGTATAGGAAGTGGCAGGAACAGGTCTATGTCAGTTTCCCTTGCTTCCAGATTCCGTCAGGGCAACATGGATAGACCCAGATCATTGCAAACACATATAATGAGTTGTTTTACAGGAGAGGAACCCTGAGTTTAGGGAACTTGTATTTTATAATGGGCAGTAAGCATCCCTGCTCTTTGCTCTGGAGGGAGGGAGACATTATTTCTATCTATTAAGGCTGAAAGCCAACTTGTTCTTTGTTCCAGAGGGAGACCCTATCTCTATCTTCTAAGGTTGTTTGTGGTCCTTGCAAAGCTAGTGTGTAACAATGGGCAATGAGTACTTCTGTTTTCAAGATGTGCATAAGTGTGAGAGACCTATGGATAACTGTCTCCTAATACTTCAGTACTGGTAGCAATTTTCTTAATTTTAGGCTTCCTGAAAGACATCATGTCTGATGGAAGCCATAATGGTTAGCTAACAGGCATTTGGGGTGGGAGGTATAGGAAAAGAGTATTCCAGGCAGAGGAAACACTATGAATAAAGAAAAGACCAGTGACCATGTAGAGCCTTGGTAATACTAAGAGCACAGTGTAGCCAGAGCATAGAGAACAGGAGATTAGGGAGGAGGAAGGGGCTTCAGTTGAGGTCAGAGAGGTAGGTTGATTTTGAAGGGCCTTATGAGCCACAAGATGCCGTTGGAACTTGATCCTGAGTCCTTGAAATGGTTTAAGCTGGGGAGTGGCATGATCAAATGTATGCTTTAGAAAGGCCACTTGGGCTGCAGCTGCACGAGGACTGGATTCAGCCCAAGGTTAATTTTTTCCACTTGGTTTCCTGTAATCAGGTTCAGGGAGATGGGGATGCACGTATTGAAGTTCTGCCTTGTAGTAGTTGGGGCCGTCCTTGAAGATGAACAGATTTGGGGCCAATCTCACTGCCCCTCCCCCAACCCCAACTCCAGCCTTTGATGTAGGCGCCACCGTTCTGATGAATGTCCAAGGCAAGCTTGAGGAGGGTCCAGGTCAATTCACCAGAGGACAGTTCTCCAAGTGATCAGCCAGATTTTCAAATAAATTTGCCTTGTTTATCAATTTATCTGTTTCTTTTAATTGTTCATAATGTTTACATTAATTTGTTTTGGATGGAATTATTTTTAGCAGATTTTGAAGATTTCATGAAAAATTGGTTGATGAGTTTGAAGATTTACTTTGTTTTAGTTTTAGTTTTAATATAGTTTTAGTCTAGCTGTTTGTGTGCGTGCGTGTGTGTGTGTGTGTGTGTGTGTAAGACCAAAGTTCAGTATATTCCAGATTTTTCTATATTTCAGGTCAATGACTTTGGAGAATGAGAATTTCATTGGTATTTCAAATGAGAAGGCGTGTATTTTGGATGACCAGGATTTATAAATGGTAGAGCAGGTTTCTCTCTTTCAATACATTTCATTCTAGTTCATTGCCTTTTATATATCTCTTAATTCACAGACTTGTTAATCAGCTAGTTCAAATAAATATTTTGCCTGTATTTCAAGCACTTGAGACAGGATTAGTGTCTGAAATGTGAGTCACACACAAAACTGAAATTCAGTTGAGTTGGGTTGACAAATCTGTTGCAATACAGCTGGGGTGAACCAGCTATAGCACAGCTAAAACAAAATTTAAACCCCAACTTTAATAGTGAGCAGACAATCTGTAAAGGCTTTTGAAACCATTTCATATAACATAATTTTCTATTAAATTTTAAAAGTTAATTATATTTTCTTTTATTTTGGTCCTTATAACATAGAGAATTAAATTAATCATTCTTCTTACTTCATAAAATATTTTTGTTGACCCATACAAGGTCCCTCTCATGTTTTATTTTATTTTATATATTTCATCTCCAATATTCCATTCCCTGGCTCCATGAGAATTCACTTTAATGTGTTTGTTATATGTCCTTAAAATGCATGGACCCTTTTAGTAGTACTATATATATTTGGTTTCAATTTACATACATGAAATGGTGCTATAAGTCCCCTTCTGTTTCTTACCCTATATTTTAAGAATCTATACATGTTGATGTTTGGACATTTAGTTAATTGCCCTGGACTGCTGCTTAGTATGCATCCAGCCCATTTTAGCACCCATCCCCTAGAGACGGACTCTTAAGTTGTCTCCAGCTCTCCTTCTGTCCTCTACCATAACAATGTTTAGATACACAGCTTTACCTATGTCCCCTTACAAAGGGGTGAGATGACTTCTCTGGGTTATACACCCAGAAGGCAGATTGCTACATTACAGGGCATATGCACATGTAATGTCACTGAGTGCTGCCAGCTTGCTTTCCTGAATGGCTAACACAACCTCTAGAAGCAGGACTAGGGTAGGATGAGGGGAGTGAGGGAAATTTTAAAGGAGAGCTAAAAGATTTGTAATCGAGGTAAATAATATTTTAGTGCAATATTTTTAAAAATTAAAATTCATGCAAAATAGCCCTGATGAAGTCCTCCAGCTGCTGGGAGTAGCGCTGAACAGTCCTTACCAACAACCCTTAGGGAATGTTCTCAGCCGGGAAAAAACGACCTCGCCTAGAGTCATGCCCTCTCTCTTGTATTGCCCGCACCAGTGCTTGATCATCCTGTTGAGGGGGTATAAACGACTGTCCCCTTGTCCCACCCTGGGTCAATTCTGAGGGGCCACCCAGCTTTAGCACGATGAGGCTTTCTTTTTCTTTCTTTTTCCAGCTTTATTGAGGTATAATTGACAAATGAAAATTGTGTAAATTTAAGGCATATACATGATGTTTTGATATACTTGTACGTTGTGCAATGATTACCACAATTAAGCTAATTAACATATCCAACACCTTATATAGTTACCTTTTTTGTGTGTTTGGTGAGAACACTTAAGAGCTACTCTCTTAACCAATTTCAAGCATACAATACATTATTATTGACTATAGTCACTGTGCCGTACATTAGATCTCTAGAACTTATTCTCTTGCATAACTGAAACTTTGTACCCTTTGATCGTATTTCATTTTTCCCACCCTCAGTCCCTGGTAACCACCATTCTACTCTCTGCTCCTACGAGTTCAATTTTTTTAAGATTCTTCATGCAAGTGAGATCAGGCATATTTGTCTTTCAGTGTCTGGCTTATCTCACTTCTTAGCATAATGTCCTCCAGGTTTATCCATTTGTTGTAAACAATAAGATTTCCTTTCTTTTTTTAGGCTGACTAGTATTCCATTGTATGTCCTTATCCATTCATCATCTGTCAACAGACACTTAGGTTGTTTCCATGTCTCGGCGATTGTGAATCATGCTGCAATGAACATGGGAGTGCAGAGATCTCTTGGACATACTGATTTCAGTTCCTTTGGATATATACCCAGAAGTGGGATTGCGGGAACATATGGTAGTTCTATTTTTAATTTTTTGAAGAATTTCCATACTGTTTTCCATAATGCTTGTACCAATTTACATTCCCACCAACAGTGTGTAAGGGTTTTCTTTTTTTCCACATCCTCACCAACACTTGTTGTCTTTCTGATAATAGTTTTCTTACAGGGTGAGGAGTGAAGAGCCAATATTTGCAAACCATACATCTGATAAGGAGTTAATATCCAAAATAGACAAGGGACTCAATAGCAAGAAAAAAAATAACCCAATTAAAAAATGGGCAAAGGGCCTTAATAGACATTTCTCCAAAGAAGACATACAAATGGTCAACAGGTATATGAAAAGGTGTTCAACGTAACTAATCATCAGGGAAATGCAAATCAAAACCACAAAGACATATCACCTCACACCTGTTAGGATGGCTGGGGTTTTTTGGGGGGCAACATTGAAGCTCCTGTCCTGTTTCCTCCCACTGCTTCCACTGGTGGAGGTTTCACCAGGTCTCCCTAATAAATGTCTCGCTTTCTAAGCTTAAACTGAGAGTCTGTTGCCAGGAATTTCAACTTGTGTCACTTGCCAATATTTGGTATTATCTGTTTGTATAGTGTTTGCCATTCTGATATATATATTGTCAAATCTCAGTGTTTTTTAAATTTGCATTGCTTTATTAGCAAGTTTGAACATCTCTTTGTATGCTTTTTAGCCATTAGGGCTTTCCGTTCTGTGAATTGCCTGTCCATATCCTTTGCCCATTTTGATCATTTATGCTATAAACTTTACAATGTAGAGTTGTTGATGAATCGATAATTTGGTGAGCTGGCCGGCCATTCAGTGATTTAATTTGGTTTTTAGCAAACTAGCTTCTGGTGGATTCCATAAAAACAACCTTTTGGTTAATTGAAAAATTTGGTGAACTAAGTGAATTGGTAATTTGGCAAAGTGAATTTTGAAGAGTTGATTTTGAGTAAATTGGGTTTTGGTAATTGGCCTGTTCCAACTGAGGATGTCGGCACTTTAGCTGTCCTTTACAACCTTCTCTGAAAGCCTTCTGTGAGGTCAGTAGAACCCAGGATCGGGAGACTATGCAAGAGAGACCCTGCCCCGTAATCAAAGCCCCCGACCGGTCTTCCTCGTCTTGCCATCTCTTCTCATACCTGACCACTGTGCTCCTCCGTTCGAGACTTTCCAGTAGTTTCCCTCCCCTCTAATGCAGCACATGATGCTCTTTGCCTGGTGACCTTGTCCCTCTACTTTTGCCCCTCCCCCTCCAGCAATAACGCTCATCCATCCCTACTGTTGCTTGGACTCAGCGTGGTCCCCTCCCATCACAGAAAAACTGCTGACTAGAGCTTTTGTCTCCACTTACTGCCTCCTATTCCTAATGGAATTCCATTCCCAAGGTCCAGGTGAGACAGCTTTCGCCAAATGGCCAATGGCCCCCATTGGGTTGAATTTGGTAGTAACTGCTTTTACCGCACCTGATCCTTCAGCAGTGCTATTTCAACACAACTGTTGGCTCCTGGCCTCTGCGCTACCACAGTTATTCCATTGAATTCCCTGATGTCGCTTCCCTTTTGTGGGTATCTCCTTCTCCACTCAACCTCTAAATACAGGAGCCCTCCTGAGCTTGAAACTGGGCCCATTCTCCTTCTCTACATTTCCTCCCTAGGAGATCTCACTGAATGCTGTGGTCTTAGTAACATCTTTACGCATTATTCCCTTCCTCCTCACGCCAAGCTCATGCCCACATTTGTGCTTGTGCATTAGCTATTTCCCCAGCCTAGAACACCCCCCCCACACCCACGTACCCCCTCATCCTTGCATGTCTGACTCCTAAGTGTCAGTCAGATGTCATTTTAAATGTCATCTCCTCAGAGAGGCCTTCTCTGACTCTCCAACTGAAAGTAGCTGCCCAGCCACTCTGTAACACATCACACCATTTTACTGTCTATGCAGCACTGATGATTTTCTAATTATTTGTTGTTCATTCCTTTACTTTCTGTGTACCCCAGAGAGAATATAAATCCCCACGACAGTACAAGCTTTATCTGTCTTGTTAGAAAATCAATAAGTAAATAAGTGAATTTACATCAAAATACTTTGGCATGTGCAGTTTGATGTTATGGACATGCTACTTAGGTTAGGCTATTTGCAACCATACCTGAGGCTATTGACATTTTCACCGGGAATGCAACTTCAAGGGAAGACCAGCAGGCATTCTAATTTGGAATTCTATGTTCTGGAACCTAGACCAGCTCTGCCCAATAGAAATAAAATGTAAACCACATGTTTAAGATTACATTCGCTAGCAGACACATTATAAAAGTTAAACTAATAGGTGAAATTAATTTTTGCAATATATTTTATTTAACCCAATATATACAAAATATTATTTCAACATGGTAACAAATATAAAATGATTAATGAGATATTTTACAATTTTTTTTTTGTTGTTTTGTACTAAGTCTTCAAATTCTGGCATGTATCTTATACTTACAGAACATCTCAATTTGGCTTAGCTGAAGCACTCAGTAGCCACACATAACTAGTGGCTACCATACTGGACAGTGCAGCTCTAAAGAGTCTACTGCGAGTGCTTCTGTTGGCTAGATCTTGATCAACATTTGAGGTTGTTCAAGTTAGCATAGTAAAAGATTGTCCGACATTTTTTTCATTGATGAAATGATGGCTTCTTTAATAGCAGGATAAATATTTACAATGGGCTTTCATGGGTAAAATTAAAGATATTAAAGAAATGTGGATTGGCTAAAATATTTCAGAGATGTTTTTCATTCTAGCATGCACAGAGTATAAGAACTAGGAGGTTTGCTTTCTTAGAGATGGCACTTGTAGCTAAATCCCTAAATAGTCCCATGTCCAGCCATTGGTTTAGCAGGATTTGTGGTTACCTGATACCAACTCTCAGGTTGACAGAATACTGCCTCTAGAATGTGATTCTGCCTACCTTACAGTGCAGGGGTGGTTGGAGCACACAAAGCACCCAAAAGAACAGAGAGCTGCCGTTTCATCTAACTGACAGATTGTGCTTCCCTGTAAATGAATATTTCTTTAATAAATATTGTATATTTGGCAGATTTTTTTTTTTTTTTGAGCTTTGCTTTCATTGTGGTAGTAAGACTGGGGAAGTGGCTAACTCTCAACTACCTCAAACGTTATTTCAGCAGTGATTCTTTACAAATTGTGCTTAAATTACACTTAAGAGTTCTGTATGACCCAGCAGGCTTTGGGGAGTCCACAGCACCCCTAATCCTCACAGCCAACCTCTTCTCAACCCTTAACTCTCAGCTGAAGCCCGACCTCCTCCACAGGAGCCTTCTGCCTCCTTCCTGTCAGTTCCCGTGTCCCATCACACCTTTTTCAAAGGTCCTATGCATTGTAATCATTTTTATGTATGTATGCACATAATATCATATTAATAATTATTTTTCTGTATGTATGCATATAATGTTGTAATTGTTTTTCTGTATGTGTGCATATAATATTGTAATTATTTTGATGTATGTGTCCCCTCACTGGACTGTTAATTCCTCCAAAGGCAGGGGTCATATTTTTTCATCTTTATATAAGTAGCAAACTCAAATCGATGCTTTACTCTCAATATGCACTTAGTAATCATTTGCTGTATGAATGAACTAATGAGCCACAGAATATACTCCATTTAATGCCAAGGAAATGCTCAACATGGAATGGAGCCATGAGATGTGTCCTGCCTCAGTGCCTTGTAATCGAAGTAAGATAATCAACAGACAAGAGGGAGAGCAGCGATGGCCTGAGGTAGCAGGAAGTCACACGAGTTGGTAGTTTTCTTAATTTTTCCATTAATGAGAGTAGTAGGGTATTTTTTTTTGTTTTTTTGTTTTTTAAATCCATCATCTGATTTCATTTAGCTAATTCAGTCTTTTCCATCTTTAGGCTGACTAACTGTGAATCTTGGCTATGACTGCTTTTATTAGTTTGGTAATGACTTTGTTGAATTTAAGAGTCATTAATCGCTTGTTAATGTTTGCAAGTTTGACAAACAAATGCAAAATATTCCCCTTCATTTAAAATTTGATCTAAAAATTAATTATATTATCTTCCTTTGCTTCAGGGCTTGTGTGTTTTCACATTAAAAGGTATGCTTCATTTTAAATTAAGTGAATTTTATAACTTTCCTTTGAAACTTTAAGAAGGACACTTGCTCTTTTTATCTCGGTAATTATGTCTGTGGTTTTGAATTAGCTCTTCTTTTTGGATGCGCTGGTTGCCTTTAGCATTTTGCTGTCTCTGTGTCTTCTGTATCTAGTCATAGTGTGTCACGATGTTCACGCCTTTTAGCTTTTAATTCCCTCCAGATACCCGGCTATAAAGCCGGACTCTTTAAAAATGTCACATGTTCTGCTTTCGGGAAAGTGCACATTCTGAGGTTTTTTGAAGCTCTCCCCTGTCTCTCTTTTTGTTTTACACTGATGTCTACACTCCCCTGAAGGAAGTTAGTTCTCTTGGCTTCCCTCATTCCCGTTATTCCAGTGGCCCACTCTGATTCAAGAAAGGGAAGAATTATCACTTCCAGGTCCAGAAAAAGAACAGAGAGAAGACGAGTCAGCCCATCAGGAAGCTACTGAGTGTTGGCCTCAAAACTGGAAGTTTCTGATCTGCAATTGGAAGCCCCATGGCAAAGCGTGTCCTTCCCGTCATGATACTGTGGCTGGTCTTGTGAGCGAGAAGCATATGACTCCTTGAAAAGTATAGATCAAGAAACTTTATGAAATTTCTCTAATGTTTAAATCCAGGAGCCCACAAAGCATAAAAAAAGAAAGAGAGATAAGTGACGCACAAACTGCAAATAATCATGTTTATTCAATGAGGGAAAAAAATGTGAGTGACAACCATAATGATTTGTCTTCATCATCATGTTCTCTACATTGAGTGGAATTTAAAATAAAGAGTAGCTGGATTTTGTTCATTGATTGGAAGACGGGGCTTCTGCAAATCTCAGATTTTTGCTCTTAGCAATAATAGAATCATAGAATGTTAATGTTGGAATGATCCTTGGATGCCAGCAAATCGTTTAGGCCAGTGGTCTTCAAACTGGGACCTCATAGAGGGAAATGCTTCAGGGACTCCACAAATGTTTGATTCAAATTTCATTTTTCAAATATTTGTAAACATGAGAAAACCTTGAGGCTTTAAAAAATTACAAATACATCCAAATGTGCATTATGCCATATTTAACACATTAGAGATCATTGATGCAATGTGTGCTGTGGGTTAGTTCAATTTGTGTAGACCTCAGAATGAAACATTTGCCATCTCTGTGAATGTATTTGAAGTTAAGGGAAATGTTTCATTGATTAAAAAGGTCTGAACTGATCTTTATAAAATTTAGGCACACTCAAATGCCCGTCTAAAATTCAAAGGTGAGCATTTGACGTCTGCTTATGTGTGTGGTGTTCACTTAAGTGTCAGACAAGGCTCAGCTCATGGTTATAGTTTGTTATCATGACCCAATCATCAGACCTGCAAAATAAGAATAGTTACCATTTATTGCTTGTTTCTTATGCACTGGGAATAATCTTAACTAAGCATTGATTATTTGATTATTTAATTAGAAGTCATTTAATAATATTTATTTTCTCCTCATGGTGTTTTTATGATGATTAAATTAGAAAATGCACATGAACTATTGAGTATAGTACTTGACACATAGGAAACATTTAGTATATATTAGCTTTTATTAATTCTCACAAACATTCCTGTGGGGGGTATTTTTACCCCTGTTACTTGTAATTCACTTTTAAATGCTTCAGTGTACTATGTGTTAACTTTAATCTCTACCCAAGGGGCTGGTATTTGTAGCACATTAAATGAGAATATATAATCCAGGGGGTTAGTTAGCATTTTAAAGACTCTAATCCACAACTCAAACTCCACTGTCATTTTTTTTTTTTTGTGCTCCCTCCCCTCCTCTCCACTGTCTTTATTTGTGATCAACACCAGAAGTTTTTCTAATTAGCATTATGGATGTAGAAATTACATTTCACTGGAGAAATGAGTAGTGTTCAAGTCAAAAAGGAATGAATTGACTGGAAATATTGAATAGGCACTCCTGTTCTTAAATGTATGGAAAATCAGAACCTAGCTAGCCCAATAGCCTATACTCTTCGAATGGTAACTTACGCTTAAGATTCTAATTAATTCTGGGTGTAAGACATTTAATGGAGGATTATGTCACCTGATGGACTAGAAGTTTAGCTGAATCCTGCTGCCAGAAGGGAAGCTTTCATGCAAGGTGCTTTCAAAACGCATAAAAGAGCAGACAGTTGGCAATTCACCGAGGTTACATAAGATAAGAGTGAATGACTATTTAATAAGTGCTTGTATATATGGCAGAACTTGGTCATTGTAGCATACTTCCTATGTCCAGGATGCCATGGGAGACACCTACTTCTACCTATTGGAGGTTACCTTTATCTACCCAAATTGTTCATGACAATTCTCTTTTTACCAATGAGGAGACTGAGGCTGGGAGAGGTTAAGAACTTTGCTCAGGGTCAGTCTGCTGGTGGATGGTGGAGCTGAGCTGCTTCATATCAACGCATATGCTCCTAACCAACGTCTTCCACTGCCTGTCAGAAAGAGAATTTGTTGGGTGAGTAACTGCCATGTGATGATAATATCATATCATAGATTGTTTTAGCAGTTTCTGTGAGCTTGGGGTACTTCTCGTCTCACTTCTGGATTATGATAAGGCGGGCATGTGGTTGTTAGATATTGTTAATGATTCAGACTTCAGACAAAACGTCCTGCTGATCTTCTCTGCAGCATCTGAATTAGTCCAACTGAAGAGTATCCAGAGATATCCGAGGACAGTGAAAACACTGTACCATTTGCAATACTGTGAACCCAAACAAAATAAAGACATAATTTGGATGCTGAGGCTGATATTAGATAATAGCTGTCATTTATAACTTAAGATATCAATTTTTTATCTTCAATAATTGTTTCATGGATGACTTTATAACAAGTAAATGTCATACATTTGAAATTATGAAATAAATATATATTAATACAGTACAGTTTTGAGAGTTTAGAAATTGGCACATAGTGTAAGATTTTATTTAATGGAAGATATCTGTTACCAGAAAAAATAAATTTGAAAACTATGGTTAAATTATTTAACCTCTCTGAGCTTTGGTTTAGTAACATGTAAAAGGGATAATACTATACAACTGGAAAGATTCTGGTGGGGCACCTAGCACAATGTTGGCACATGGCTTCAGGAAATAGAAGCCAGGGTTGTTATTACTATTATTAACATCATCATTATTATTCAGCTCCAAGTTCCATCTAAAGCAAGAACATCCTTTGTACCCACCTTGGCCTGTAACCACTAAGCTTCCTTGAACGCTTCCAGTGATAGATCACTACTTCCTATTCCATTAAGTCCACATCTATCCCTGGAAAGTCCCTACCTGTAGATTCTAGTTCTGTTTCCTGAGCCAGAAGTCTACCTCTTTCATCCACAGAGCAGCCCTTTAGCTATTTAAAATGACATCTTCACATGAGATGGAAGGACCAGCCAAAGAGAACAACCTGACTTTGGCTTCTCCTGTCTGATTATATAAAGCAAATTACCTAGAACTTGCCTGGGGCATAAACCAGCTTCCAACCCAGCTAAGTTGAGTGATTATACATCAAAAGCAGAGTTCTCAAAATATATATACTACAAGCCAGGCTTGAGTGGCTTTCTGGGGAGGGCAATTTGAAAAGTCAGGGAAATCCTTTTTTGGGGGGGACAATTGCGGCTGTTTGTCCTCAGGAGCCTTGAATAAATGCAAACTGTCCTGGAATAATAAATGTTCTAATAATTACTGTTATTATATTATGGTCTGTTATGCACTCCGCATACATTGTTCCCATTACTCCCACTTCATGAGTGAAGAACCGAGGCTTAGAGAGGTGACGCAGCTCACACAAAGATGCATGTTTAGTGGTGGAGCTGAGTTTCCAACCCTGTCTTGATGAATCCAAAACCCGCATTCTTCTCTCCTTAACAGTAACGAGTCACTTGAGTCCTAGTGATGTTTCCTGGGAGCTAATTTCAGCATGAAAGAGTAGAAAACTGTCTCTGAGTTAGTTGTTACTTTCCAAATATACCAAATATTCACATTTTAGTCACTAAATTTAGCCAACCTGACGTTTTAATTGATATTTTTCTAGCTTGAAACGTGGAAAAGGAATTCTAAGAATATTATTTCTTCCCCCAAGTCTCAAAAAATCAAGTTCCATTTGGAATGGAAAAGATAACGTGACCCTATAGGAAATTTGGACAATTCCTGAATTGGTGCCAGTGCATCAATTTGGTCGAACTGTTGCTTGGCGCCTGAAATGTCTATGGTGACTGTCAGCTAACACGTTTGCCTCCGTGAACATTAGATCCTTGCCTTTGAAATGTACAAGGGATAAAAAAGTGTTTAGAGCTCTGAATACCTCTATACCTTAAATGTACAGAAAATAAAAACCTAGCTGGCCTAATAGCCTACACCCTTCAAATGGTAACCTATGCTAATTCATTGTGGGTGTAAGACATTTAATGGAGGGTTATTTTCAGAAGGAAATGTAGCAGAATATAGTGATTTAGGGTGTGGGCCCTGAAACTCAACAGCAGGTTTGAGTTTTGGTCATGGTCCTGACCACTTAGCAGCAGCATGACCTTGGATGTGTTACGTCACATCTCTGGGCTTTAGCTTTCTTGTCTATAAAATCGGGATAATAACAGTGGAGTTGTTGCAAAGGTTAAATGAGCATACAGCTCCTTGAACAAGGCTCAGTGTGTCTTAAGTGCTTTATAGGCATTTGCTCTTCTTACTTTTACTCCGGAAAGGTTCTGAGAATTGAATGGGTCCATGTGGTAATCTACAGTGCCTCGGAATAAACCTATGTTATATATAAATTAACTTTTCCCTGCAGTGGGGGAAGGATTTGAGAGAAAGTAGGTGGTTATTGGTTATTTAGTATTTTAAGAACCTAATCAGGACCCCACACTCCAGAGGTGGCTGTGTAAGCATTTCAAATATCATTAACAAAATATGCACCAAAAGGTTCATTAACTGGCATAAGGAATATAACACAATTTTCTCCATTGGTAATATTAGTGTTGTTCAAGATATGTCATTGGTTTTAACAGGCCCCACTGCCCTTGCTGGAAGGGGTGAGAATCCGGTACCTTTAGAGCTGCACCTCCATCTTGAGGTGTTTGGTCTCGTGTTTGCCTCTCGGTTCAAAGAGGGCTCTGTTCCTGTGACATATTGGGAACATGGCTGATCCACCAGTCAAAATGCCAGGGAAAGCCTCCGAGTAAGCTTCTCACAAAAGTTGTGGTCAGAAGACCTGGGATTAGAACAGCCCGTATGAATGTTTTCATACCTGTCTGCTGATAGATATTTATACTTTAATAAGAAGTTGGTCCAGCATATGCCTTCATCATAACGTACCACCTTACTAGGCAGAAGGTAGTATGTTGGGGGAGGTTGGAGGACAGGGAATTTATGGCTTTTATCCATCTCAATGGCCAGAGGCAACTAATACTTACCAGAGTAACCAGTGACTGTTGAATGACCAACTGCCTGAGGTCAATTCTCAACAGTGAGATATCTTAATGTAAAGAGCCCGGCACAGTGCTTGATAATCTCTTCCTCCTCTCCCTGAAATCCTGCCATTGCTACCAGAGATCGAGATGGTAGGCTTGCAACCAATTCATTCATTTATTCATAGTTCAAATATTTATTGAGTGCCCACTATGTGCCAGGCACTGTGAAGGTTCTGGGGATATATGTAGCAGTGAAAAAAACAGATAGCAATCCCTGCCCACAGGAAGCTTATGTTCTCACGAGGAAGAGAGGAAGTAAACAAGGGAAATAGCTAGTGGCCATTCTCCCTCTTCCCCTCCACTGAATCCTGCATTAGTGTTGGAGAACGAGATGGAGGTGGGGCCAGCTTTACGGGGTAGAAACAGGAGCCATTTGGGGGAAGCTGCTTCCTTATGAACAGATACAGGCAGGGGGCAAGGAAGCGCTTTGTCCTGGTGCTTCAGACCAATTCTTCAATGCACATGTGCAGTAAACAAACAAGAAAGCAAGAAATAAGCAAAAAAAACCTGCTTTTTACAAAAACAAAACTAAAGTCATCAGAGAGCCACCTCTGATATGGTGAACTTCATAGGAGCGCCATATTTGTTCTGGGCTGAGACAACTGCAGATGCTGCTCTCTACCTCTGTAGGACCACTGTCCCCTGTGGTTTTCTAGGCAAAGATGTATCGTATATGAGGAAACAACTCAAATTCAAGATTCCCCTTCAATATTCAGAAATGGACAATCAGCCATGACCTGGCCTGACTCTCAAATGCAGCCTTCCTATTTTCTCCTTATTTCAACTCTCTGTTGACGTGCAAGAGCTCGCTCAGTTTCTGTTCTCTCCTGGCATCCCCTTCCCAGCCCACCCAGCCCATTTGCTTTCCTCTGCTTCCTGGGTAAGTGACCTCTTTTCTCCCAGGGACAGTCTTTCTCTTCCCCTCATTGTTATATAAAGCTCCTGGGCCTCCACTTTTTTAATATTCTAGGATTATGCCTTTGTCTTTTATAATCCTGTCTCCTTTCCCCTTTAATAATTGCATTCACCCGCATCCAATAATAAAAATAAAAAGGGACGCTAAGTTAGGATTTAAGTGTGTGACCCAGAAAAAGAAGTTATTCTGGTGTTAATCCAAGCACAGGTGAGGCTTGCTTTAGGAAATATATGACCTAGACTTTTGAATTTAGGAAATAGATTAATTATACTGTGACTATTCATGTCGCAAGAATATTACACTGTTACTGATGGAAGTGTGACATCAACTTAAAAAAAAGTGAGATACAATTTTAAATAATGAGCCCCTGGAGCACTGAAAATAGGATATGATTTATGCATGTTTTACTTAGAAATTTTTGGGACAATGTATTTTTTAAGTGAGTCACATTAATATAATATTGAAATATATGAGCAAAAATTTTAAAAATATTGATTGGTTGGAATCTGTTTGGGGTCACCATTGTCTCACATGATAATTAGCAATTGTCTTACATATTGAGATAAACAGAACCTTCACACTTATTGCTTACTTTAATGATCAAATATTTATTCAGCAGCCAACTATTTGTGAAGGATGGGTTCCAAAAAAAGAATAAGACCAGATACCTCCTCTTAAGGTAACTTAGCGCATAGCCATGAAGATAAACCACATGCACAGAGAAGGTTAATCAAGATCTCAGGGAGTTTACAGTGAGTGCCAATTGACAGGTGTGGATGCACAGGTGATGTACCTGTTCCAAAGAAGGCTGATTGGCAGGTCAGGTGATTCACTCCATGTTAGCACCCGGACTGCCTTTATTGCTACAAATAGTTTTTGCCTTTTTGTTGTTGTTGTTGTTAATACAAGGTCTCACTGTTGCCCAGGCTAGAGTGCAGTGGCTTCATCGTAGCTCACTGCAAACTCCAACTCCTGGGCTCAAGCGATCCTCCTGCCTCAGCCTCCCGAGTAGCTGGGACTACAGGCATGAGCCACTGTGCCCAGCAGCTTTTGCCTCTCCTTAACTCCTTGTTTGCTCTGTATCTTTATTCTTTTTAATTTAATTGATTTATTTAAATAGGTAGTATATATGCACATGGTAACATATTTTAACAGTTCAAAATTTTACAATACAATTGGTCCTTGTCAAACATACCCTGACCCAACAGCAGCAATAAAGGTCAGCTGTGTACCACAGAACATGAGCGGTCACCTGATGCTTCCTAAGCGGTAGTTGTTCCTATTGGTTGCTTTCATTAATCATCAAGAGTTGGTTTTGAAATGAAAGAGAACTTTTTCTCCAGAATGAAGAGGATTTGCCACTCCAGAACAAGAAAGTCTAAATTTTATCAAATAAACATGCTTGGGGGTGGGGGGGGGAAACTAGGTCTTTTTGTAAGCCTTATGTTTGCCCAGACACACATTGGATACTCCAGCTGTTTTAACAACAAGTATACTAGGGACTTGTATATCTCAAAGTATTAGACCAGAGTTAGAAGGAGGGATTTCCGTGAGGCCAGTAACTTTTATCTGAAATAATATTTATACCACCTGGCAAATGGTAAAGAAAAACTTCCTTTAGCTCTGTATATAGTACAGGTTCATTATCCCCAATCTGAAAATCCAAAATCTGAAATTTTTGAGTGCTGACATAATGCTACAAGTAGAAAATTCCACCCGTCTTAACTGATGGGTCACCATCAAAATGCAGGCACACAACACATAGTTTATTTAGTGCCCTCCCCCCAGAGAAATAAGACCCTCCCAGCCATTTAAAAGGATCCCAGCAGATCCTCTCCTCATCCCTAGAGGACCCACTTCCTGGTCCCTCAACTGCTTCTGACATTTCTTCTCACCTAAAGTCATAAAATACAGTATTCTGTAACCTCTTAATTGAAACACAGCATCGTAGGTGGAAACTGGAAGCCTGACATTGTTTGTTGCTGCTGGTGTCTAACAGCTGATCCAGGGTATTCTGGTGATGCTACTGTGCTGCTTAGTTACCCTGGACACATTATTTTTCCACTGTTTTAATGGTATGTCATATTTTCTTACTGTTAATTACTTATGTGCGAATAGGTGTAAGAAAATGCTTGCTTATCAGTAGCATATGAATTCAGGGTCAGGAGTGATGGTGATGCCAGAAAACCACAGATTGCCCACATGGTGGCTGAGATAGTGACACTTTCACTTTCTGATGATTCAATGTACACAAACTTTGTTTCATGCACGAAATCATTAAAAATATTGTATAAAATTACCTTCAGGCTATGTGTATAAGGTATATATGAAACACAAATAAATAAAATAAATTTTGTGTTTAGGCTCTGGTCCCATCCCCAAGCTATCTCTTTACGTATATGCAAATATTCCAAAATCCAAAAAAATCCAAAATTTGAAATATTTCTGGTACCAACAATTTCAGACAAGAGATAGTCACCCTGTACTAATCAAATTTACCACGACAGGGCTGACAGGGACCCAACTCAACAGACAACTCCAATCTATCTGTCTTGCACCTGGCTTGCACTATCCAAGGATTATTATAACATCCAACAACGGTCTGTGAAAGAGAAAGAGCCTGAGTCTTTGATGCCATTATCGAGCAGTTAAACAGAATCCTAACTGATACACAGACATTTTTGTTGGTAGGAATATTTTAAAACTTATTTTTTTAAATTTTAGTTGACAAATAATTGTACATTTTCATGGGATACATAGTGATGTTTCAATACATATAAGGTATAGTGATCAGATCAGGGTAATTATCATATCCATCATTTCAAACATTTATCATTTCTTTGTGTTGGGAACATTCAATATCCTTCTAGCTATTTGAAACTATATAATATGTTATTGTTAGCTATAGTCATGCTACATTGGTGTGGGACACTAGCACATATTCCTCCTATCTAGCTGTAAATTTGTATTCTTTAACACATCTCTCCCTATCCTCCCTTCCCCCAAACCTTCTCAGTCTCTAGTATCCTCTGTTCTACTTTTTGCTTTTATGAGATCAACTTTTTTTAGCTTCCATATATGAGGGAGAACATGTAGTGCTTAACTTTCTGTTCCTGGCTTATTTCCCTAGCTACGCTGGAGGCTGCGGTGGAAGGATAATTTGAGCCCAGGAGTTTGAGTCTGGCCTGGACAACATAAAGAGACCCCCACCTCTAAAAACAAAACAAAACATTCTTATTTTTTAAGTCAAGTTTATTAAGCTATAATTTACATATAGTAAAATTCACCCTGTTGGTGGTACGTTTCCTGAAATTCGTAGTATGCTGTTGTTTATCATGATTTACTTTTTTTATACCAATAGAAAAAATATGGAACTGTTTCAGTCACTTCAAATTCCAAATAATATAGGACTAGGACTACGTATAGCATCTAGAAGTTTTAAAGAAATTGTGCTTTGTAGAGCTTGTACCAGTTAGGATGCTTTTGGCTGCAAGTAACAGAAAGTACTGATGCAAACTGAGTGAAACGGTAAGGAGAGTATTATCTTGCATAACCAGGAGTCCATAATTGGACAGGCCTCAGATGCAGTATGTTCTGAGGCTCCATTGTAACTCATGACGCAGACTCTGTACATGTTTCCACTCTGCTGTCTTCTGCTTCAGCTTTAGACTGAGGAAAATTCACTCTTCCTTGCAATTTGGTTGCTAGTGGCAGTCTGGGTTACTTGTTCCCTTGTTTGAGTGCAATAGAAGTGAAGGAAGCCTTTCCCCAACCATGGAATAAAGTCTTCCTATCCATCTGATTGGGCCACCGTATGTCTCACCCTCCCCTGGTCCAATAATAGTGAACAGGAGATTGGCTTAGAATAAATAGGATCAGGTAAACACCTGATCAAAAATTAGGGTCCTGTTAGGAAAGAGAAAGAGGGGGGATGGATTAGGGTAACTAAAACAGCATTTGCTGCAGGGCTGTTTGGAATCTTAGGCTGCTAAGGTCTTATTTAGTAGATTAGTTTCTGCTTTATCAATACTTG
The DNA here is from genome assembly GCA_023783475.1 of Daubentonia madagascariensis. Lineage (NCBI taxonomy): Eukaryota > Metazoa > Chordata > Mammalia > Primates > Daubentoniidae > Daubentonia > Daubentonia madagascariensis. The sequence continues at coordinate 12,434,072 of JAKFHU010000428.1, forward strand.
CAATACTCAAGTGGCCTGGGAGGACTAACACAGCTCCACAAAATGCCTTACTCTCTGGAGGATTAACTTTTGCACTGGAAAAAAAATCTTCCCTCAAACTTTTTATTATCTCCCATGGGAGAGATTCCCAGAACTGGACCCTTTCTGAATTACTTTTGTTTTACAGAACCATAAGTAGAATTTATGGTTGTCAAGAGATTCTCAAAAGAGTCTCACAAATTTTAATTTAATTTAAAAATATATGTGAAAAATTTAGTTTAATGCTAAAAAGCATTGTTAGAAAACTGGAAGCAAGGAACAAGACAGGAAAAAATGCACTTCAAGCAATTTAAAAGTGCTTATACTATACTAATCTGAAAACATGAAAATCACTTTAAATGGCTTTGAACCAGGCAAAATTGAACTCCTTCAATTTGAGTCTATATTCATATGATAATCAAAATTTTTAAAAACTTCAAATTACTTTCAGATGAGACCTTTCTATAAAAAGTATTCTAAATCTAAAAAAGAAAATGGTGGAAGGATCATACCCAAATCAAATATCCAAATCAAATGGTGATGTTATGTCTGAGCAAAAGGGTTTAGATGATTATTATATTCTTAACCTTTTTTGTATTTTTCACATTTTCAAAAATGAACATTATCTATTACTTTTTTTCAACCAGAATGAAAAATTGTATTATAAAATACACAATGTTTTGTCCAGCTACACAGTGTAAAGTGTAGATTTATAACTAGTGTAGATTACTTCATCTTTATTCCATTACTAGGAATTTATGGGTTCATAACCTAGCATCAATCTCTGTGACCAAATATTCCGTCAAAATACAATATTCAATTGGCTGGTTATATTAGAAACAATTGCTCCAGGTGGTTTATGACAATTAATGTGATCCCATTATATTACTCTTCCTGACTAAACTTGTCTTTCCAAAAAGTTAGAGACTATGATGGGAATTCTTTGTGACAACGATAATTATATTATGTGAAAAGACGGAACTTGCCAAATAGCTAAGCAGACTTTACAAACTGTTATCCAGAGGGCTAAAATTTGATGAATAGACCTATTTGGTTTGGCTTGCACAGAGTAATTTAAATACGAATTAGCCAATAGTCTTAAACCAATTAGAAGACTTTATATAAAATTTGAATTTTTAGATCACTTTAAAAGTCACAAGACTGAAATTGCTTCTAGGCAACCATCAAGTGCAGCTGAGTAGCTTATTACCTCCTCTTCCCCACCCCAGTCTTAGTAGTATGTGCTTCCCAATTTGCTGCAATACCTGCCATTCCCTATTGCGCTTTAGCCAGCCAAATTTACTCATCTGCTTTCTCCTGGAGGCAATGACTAAGAGCATTGGCTCTGGAGTCACATTGTCTGGCTCAGAAGCCACTTTTTGAGTGTGTGTCTTTGGCTACTTAACTTCCATATGCCTCATTTCCTCATTTGTAAGGTGAGATAATGGCAGTGTCTATCTCATAGTGTTGTAGTGAGAATTAAGTGAGCTTATACGTATAAAAGACTTAGGACAGTGCTTAGCACTTAGGAAGAGCTTAATAAATGTTAGCCATTATAAATATCACCAGGTAGCCAGCTGCAGGAGGCATTTGAGCTTGATCTTCCTACAGTTAGGAATTACACCCTGCAGAAAGTAGAAGAGGCTGGGAGAGCTGGGCACAAAGAGAAGGCTTTGAACTTGAGATGAGTTTGTGGAGACTTGGCTCGTTCTGAGAGAGACAATGGGAGGGGCATAAATAACTAGCCTAAGTGGAGAGAGTAGAGTGTCTTGCTAATCACTTGGGCTCTGAAATCAGATAGGCATGATGCTCTGCTTTGTCATTTACTGGCTATATGCTCAAGAGAAGTTTTCTAAAGTCTCTGAACCTCTGTTTCCTCATCTGTAAAATGGGGATAATAATAGTGCCTATACTGAGTTGTGTCTTAGCCCAGATTTCTTCCAGAAAGTAAAGCTTGAGACAAGGGCTTTCATTCAGAGAGTTTATTTTGGGAAATGATCCCAGGAAACAAGAGTGGGGACTGGAAATAATGTCACAGTGGAAGAGGGAAGGCAGGCAACACAGTGATGTGTTATTGAGCTGGACACTGCTGTGGGCAGCTAGATCTGAGTCTCACTGAGACTCTCTGAAGAGCCATGTGGAACAGATCTCAGATCTTCGCTCACTCAAGGGATAGAAAAGGGAGCATTTATCCATCGGTTCTGCCCCATCCTTTGGTCAATTGTTGCCCCTTGGGGTATGTATTCTCTTGCTTCCAGATTTGTGCATCTGGAATACCAAGTGGATACCTACAAGTCTCCTGAATCAGTATCAAAGATGTCCCAGGGCAGAAAACAAGGGGGTACCTAGTATAGCTGAGACAAAGTGCTGTCAGACGGGACAGTGCTATGGGAATGAGTTTGCTACAACAATGCTGGAGTAGAAGATGGGCCAAGAGGACTGTGCTAGGCGCCCAAGAAGCGTCCACTCTAAAGGTACTCAACCTCATGGCTCTCCCTTTGTCAAGGGACTCTATATTTTTTCCAATATCTTTTATTTAGTTTCATATATCCAAATCTATACGAGAATGTTCTTGGGGACGACTTACCTTGCATTTGCTCAAGATTCACTACAGAAAAGATAAGCTATTTACCATCTGAATCAGAAACATACAACATTAAAAGGGGATGCATGTATGACACCTCCAAAAAATATTTAGACTTAGATACCACAGGGTTGATACACTGGACATTCCCCTTACGAAATTACCTTTAAAATTGTTACACATTTTCATGCTCAGGAAATCTACATAGTCACTACTTTTTGCTCTGTGACTCTGGCAATCTGTCCTAGGGCAATAAAAACAGAGGCAGTATGACCTGGCAGACGGGGGGTCAGGCTTCAGGAGCTTTAGTCTTGTTTCTGCCACAAAATTTATTTTGTCCCTTCACCTCCCCAAGCCTATTTTCTCATTAGTAAAATGAGAGATTTGGATCAAAATGACTTAAAAGGTCCTCGATATGAGAAAGAATGAAGTTGGACCCCCTACCTTACACCATATACAAAAGCTAACTCAAAATGGATCAACCACCTTAATATAAGAGGTAAAACCATAAAACTCTTAAAAGAAAACATAGGGATGAGTCTTGATGACCTTTAATTTGGTAATGGCTTTTTAAATACTGCACCAAAATACAAGCAACCAAAGAAAAAGTAGATAAATTATACTTCCAGACTTCATTAAAATAAATAACTTTTGTGCATCAAAGGACATTATCAAGATAGTGGTAAGGCATCTACAGAATGAGAGAAGGTATTTGCATATTATATATCTATTATAATAAGCATCTAGTATCCAGAATATATAAAGAATTCTTAGAACTCAACAATAAATAAGCAAGCGTCCTAATTCAAAGATGGGCAAAAGACTTGAATAGATACTTTTTCAGAGAAGATATACGATTGGCTAATGAGCACATGAAAAGATACTCAACATAATTGGTCATTAGGAAAATACAAATCAAAACCATATGAGATACCCCTTCAAACATCCTAGGATGGCTATGATAATAACCATTTTAAAAAGGAAAATAACAAGTGTTCAAATGTGGATCAGTTGGAATCCTCATGCCTTGCTGGTGGGAATGTAAAATGGTTCTGCTGCTATAGTTAGCAGCTATGGAAAATGGTTCTGCTGCTACGGAAAACAGTTTGGCAGTTCATCAAAAAGTTAAACAAGAACTATCATATGTCCTGGCAATTCTACTCCTAGGAATATAACCAAAAGAATCAAAAACAGGTACTCAAATATGTGTGCATACATGTTCACAGTAGCATTATTCACAACAGCCAAAAGGTAGACACAACCAAAATGTCCATCAAGGGCTGAATGGATAAACAAATTGTAGTACTATATATGCACACAATGAAACATTATTTAGCTATAAAGAGGAAAGAAGTGCTGATATATGCTACAACATGGCTGGACCTCAAAAACATTATGCTAAGTGAGAGAAGCCAGACACAAAACGTCACATATTGTATAATTCCATTTCTATAAAATATCCAGAATAGGCAAATTCATAGAGACAGAAAGCAGATTGGTGGTTGCCAAGGGCTTGGGGAAGGGGATAAGAGGAACAACAGCTTAACGAGCCTTCCTTTTCGGGTGATGAAAGTGTTGTGGAACTAGATAGAGGTGATGGTTGCACAACATTATGAATGTACCAAAGGCCACTGAATTGCACCCTTTAAGATGGTTAATTTCATGTTATGTAAATTTCACCTCAATTTTTTTAAAAAAAAGTCCTTGATAGCTCTGAAGTTCTATAGATGTGACCAAAGTAATAAAGCCACAAATAGGTTGTGAGTTGAAAGTGGAAATTGCAAAAAGTGAGGGTTATTGCATAGAATGAACAATAGTATAACCCCAAAAAGCCAGGGACCTCTGGCCCAGATCATGAACTTTCAGCAGGGGGAACCTCTGTTTGAGTCACGGTCCTAATGCTTTTATTGACATCAGAATGGTTTGGCTAATGTCCTCAGGCGATGAGAAAAGAAGGCGAGGAGCAGAATCTTTACACCTATAATAGTCTATAAGTATTCTATAAATCACATGCATTAGATTATCTTAAAAATAATCCACCATCTTTTATGGCTGCCTATCTAGATAGGCATGAAAAACACTATGCTGAGTTCAAGACATCAAAGCAGTATCATCAAAGGTGTGTTTGGACCTTAGGTTTGTTAATTTTTTTAAAGGCTATTCATGGTGCCAACAGAGTAAGCATTTATTGTTCATGACAACTCCTTAGGACAGATGTTATGGTCCTGGCACTTTGGCATGCTTGTTACTGCTTTCTTGCGTCCTATATCTCAAGATGACGGAAATGGATGTTTGGAAGCTAATAATAGTGTCATCTCATTGGCAGGAGCTGGAAGGAAGCATGCTTGTGGAAAAACCATAACACTGGATGTCTCAAGGCATTTGCAAAGGAAGTAGAGAGAGAGATAGGACAGGAAGGACCACAGCAATCAGTACAGAAAGGCAAGGACAATGAAATCATGTGAGCCTGACCCAGCAGGAAAGAAAAAGGGAGACAGAAAAGAATATAAGAGCTAAAGAGAAGGCTATTAGAACCAGAGCATGTTTGTCATCAGAGAAAATGGGCTATTAAAAACTTGCTGGGGAATTTAGCAACATTCGTATCATTTAACTTTGTAGCTTCCCTTCTGGGAATATATTTTAGATTCCTATTCAATTAGATTGATCCTGTTGAGAACATGTCCTTTTATTTGAGACTGCCTAGCTTCAGCAATGTGGGGAGGAATAACTAAATGAAGTATCAACCATCCCCTTGACCAAACAGCCATTAGAAATGGTGTGGTTGGGGTTCTTAATAATAAGAGAAATTTTTATGTTATAATTGTGCAACAGTGTATATACTTTTTATTTTTCCAGAAGTAAAATATATTAATTGTGAATAATACAAATAATCACAACATCAAAAATAAAATAATTTATAATCTTACATCTAGAGGTAGCCATAGTTGTATTTTGGGTTGATTCTTCCCAGTCTATTTAACGTAAGTGTACATATATATATATATATTTATAAAAATGAGTTTCATATTACACATACCATTTTGGTTAGTTTAAGTTAACTAAAACAGGTGAAAAAAGTTGCAAAATCATATATATGTCATCAGATTAAGTATGTAAAACAAAGTAGAAATATAGAAAAAGTACTATGAGGAAATACACTATTGGGAATGCCTTTGTACGGTGGTCTGAGGAAGGTTCCACCATCATCATTGCTCAAGTAGTTTTGATGTTTGTCTGCTTCCTTAACAGACTTCATTCCAGGTTCTCCAAGGTTGGAAATGGTAGGAGGATTGGAAAGATGGGGGAAGGGATGGCTGACTGACTCCCATCCTGAGTTTATCCATTTGCTGTCCACCTGATAGTCTGAAGGCTTGACTTTATTACATGAACTGGCAGGCTTCCCTCCTCCCAGTGGCTGCAGTGGGATCCAGGCAGAAGGACATCTTTGCAAGGGGTTCCAGGCTAAAGGTTAGGAAACTGTGCTATATAAACCTGAATTGTGTTGTAAATCAAGTTTGCAGATTATCCCAAAGCCCTAGTAAAGTCCCGTTGTAATGTCTCAACCACCCTTCACCCTCCCCTCTTCCCCATACACACACATAGAATTCTCCCTCCATTGGCAACTCTGAAAGATCTGGATTTGTTTTTATTTAGAAAGCAACTGGTTCCTTACAGAGTGTGCCTTACTTTTACAATGGGAAAAATAATAAACTTTTGTTTAATAGGTAAATAAACCTGGTGGGGGATTTTTTTAGACTCACACAAAGGCTTTCACTAATCCCACTGAGAGTTTACACTGTCTAGAGAGAATGGCACCTCCTCCCCGGGCCTCATGCCCACCCTGCAGCCTCCCACAGAGGGGCATGACCAAGACCCAGGCCAATCAGGCACACTGTGGCAGCCGGATCACTCAGCTCGTTCATTTTGCTGAGTTCTGCTCATTTGCTAACAAGTCCACACAGCGAGAGCAGCCGGGCCCCAAATGGCTATTTTATCAGGGAGGAATTAGCCATGTTCCCTGACAGCTGAATGAGTGTATTTGAGGATTATTGGTATTCGGCTCCTTGACCTTCTGTCCTTCAGTCTAAATAATCCCACTTCTGTTAACCTTTTTTTATCATAAGCTTATTGTTTCCAACCCTTTAATATCCTCACAATTCTTCTCGGAACCTCTCCCAGGCCTCCTCTTCCCTCTTTAATTACAGGGCTCAAACACAATATTCCAGGAAGTGCTTGAGCCATACTCAGTAAAATGGAATGCTTATCTTAAGATTCCTACAGGCTGGGGTTTATGCAGCTTCCCAGGGTCATGGTCATGCAATGCTGTCTTTTTAAGCAACTGTTTAAAAATACCTCGTGACCAGTTTATTATCTGCCCAGAGCAGAGGCCCCTGGAGGCTAGCGTGGTGCAGGGGCCATTCAGGTGGCTCCGCATAGTCGCCATGCCAGCAGCCAGCACCTGTGTGCGCAGGTGAGGGTACGATTGGCAGAGCTTGGCTCTGCGGACCTGGGTCTCCTTTCGAGAACATTTACCTCTTCCGAAGAATATTCTCCCACCAAATAGACTGTCCCATAATGATGTCCTACCTCTTTCCTCTTTTGAAATAAAAAAGAATCCACTATTATCATTTATACTGTGCCCCAAGCTCCATCTTGTCCCAATGTACTTTTCTCTCAAGAGTTTGCATTTTGAGCCCTTTTACTTCTAATTACAGAGTGAGAGGCTTTGCTCACTGTTCAGAAAATCTCAAACAAGGCAAGTGAATGGGCTAGCATCTATCTATCTATCATCCTTCCTTCTTGTCTGGGAGCTCATTAGTCTGACGATTGCTGATAGTAACCCTCTTTTCCTGTGTTAGAATACCTGAGGGCCTGAGACGGAAGAACTACAGAGAAAAGTCTTTGATCCAGCTCCTCCCTCCCTCCCTCTCTCCCTGCCTTCCTTCTATCCATTCAACAAAAATCTGTTCAGGGCATATGCATCATGTTCCTTCCAGTTCCTTGACCAAGTTCTGGGGTTAAAATAATGATAAAACAGAACTTCTAGCCCAAATGCCTCATAATTTGTTAAGAGGAGCCAGACACATGAAAAAATAAGTGTAACAAAGTATTTAGGTATTATAATAATATTAATAGTTTTGGACTTCGTGTGACAAAAAGGAAAGAGTGGTCAGTTCTACCTAGGAGTGGAGAGGATACTTGGAAGGGCTTCTTAGGGGAGTAGAATCCTCTTATCTTCCACTATTACTCCACATTCCTCCCTTACCATCCTTCTGTCCCATGTCTCCCAAGGTGCAAGGGAGCCAGAAGATTTTCCATCCTCCTGAGCCACCTTCTAGTGGTGTTTTTGCCCCTCCAGGGCAGCTAGGTGCCTACTCTGTAGCCCAGAGGTTTTTAACTTCGTCTAGATGCAGACTGTGGAAACCCTCAAGTGTGTAAACAATGTCTGAGTAGATGCACACGGGTGTTGTGTGGGTGCTTTGCATGTAATAAGACACTAGAAATCTTGTATCTTGTGACATGATGGGAGAGTTGGAAATCCTAACCACTGGAAACGAGGGTCTCTATTTTTTCCATGTAGTACAATAACAAGTATAAAATCAAACACTTTTTAAAATCTATTCATCTTGTGCTTTTTGTCTCTTTTTACTCCTTACTGTAATTTATTATTTTAAGGTTATTTTTATATTTGGAACTTATCTTGAATATTAGACCATAAGGCCCTTGAGAGGAAGGACCAAGCCTTATACATCTCCATACAACCCATAGCTCTTAAGCATGTACGCAATAAATATTTGTTAAATAAATGAATAACTTCTTTGCTCAAAATAAGTATTATGTAAATGTTGAGTAAATGAATATATACAGATTAATCCTTTGTAGGTTTTATTAGGTTACAACAGTAAACTCTACACTACTGCTTTGCTGCAAGGGTGGTACCAGCCCGTAGGAGGCATTTGGACAGGTGTGAGGTGTCGTTAGTTGTTCTAATGATGAAGAAAGCACCACTGGCAATGCACAGGACATTCCCACGCAAATCTCACTCAGACACACAAGCAGGTGAAAGAACTCTTTGTGCTTTTGAATCTGGAAAGTAACTTGGATGTCCTGTAAACACAGAGCCCTTTTCCCATCTTTTTACCATGTAAATTTTTCCAGGAATTTAACATCCATGTAAAGCAAGAAATGATTGTAATTTGATTGTTTGGGAATTTTAACAAGAGTTATTCATTTTGGAAAATTAGGCAACGCCTCTCGTGGTATTCCAGCTGCCAACACGACTCAGCTGAACCTGTCTGCATTTGTGATCAAGCATTCACAGCGATGCTGAGTAAAGACATATGCACCTGACTATTTCATGGCATCTCTGCATGGTCGTGCCTAAGTGTTTGTGGACAGAAACACATATTACTTTATTATAAATTATTTTCCTTTTATTTCTCTCTTTTGTATTACAGCTAGGCTATTATATTGATTTTCTTAAAATTATGTGTGAGGGTTGTTCTATTAGCCATGTATTTCATTTCAAGAGAGTAAAGGAGTTATGTGACATTTGTATTAAAAATAAACTTTGGGTCTGACAGGGTTGAGAACTGTTAATACTCTACTTTGCTGCTCTTGCAACCTTTTTGGGGGACTTACAACCTCAAAGAATTATAGGGAGCCTTGATTGTCAACCCCTAGGACTTTGTCCTTTTGACGTTGTCCAGGTTGTCCTTCTCACTGATTACCCTTTCCAAGGGTGCTGCTTCCTCAGGTGTCTGCCAAGGCTAACTCCCAACAAAGCCTCCTTTTTCAGCGCTTAGCTATTCCCTCTTGTTTGGGACATTGCTCTTCTGCCAGATGAACAACGAAACCCAAACCCAGTAATGAAGCTGAGATTAGCTGGCTCGGTGAAGGAGGTCAAATAAGGCCAGAGAAGTTGTCAGGAAACACGGTCTATCATCCCAACTCCTAGAGCAGCTTTTGGTCATATCCTGGTCTTCCAGTCATCTGCACCCAGCCCAGTGGCTGACACACTCGGAGTCTCTGTATGAATTAGCAAATGGTGCCCCTTCCTAGGCAGACAATTACAGAAAGGCTTCTCTTCCCCTGAGGGGGTGCAGCTGAGCCAGGTCACAGCCAGGTTGGCTCCATCCCCACTCACCACTGCCTGTACCCAGCCAGGAACAGCCCTGATTTGGGCCTTTGGTTTACTTTTGGTGATTATGGCCATTTAGGGTTGGGATAAGGGACACACGTGGCCACCTGAGGTCTGGGACCCATCGAGTTAATGGCCATGAGCCCTTTTCTATTCAAGCCCCAGATATCCTAGGAACCTGTGTGTCCTTTCACTTTAGGGAATGAACTGGGGGGAGATCTGGGGCTCGACCTCATTGGGTGCCATGCCATCAGGAAAACAGACCTACCCTTTCCTATACAGTGACACTTAAGGGGTGCCAGGCAGCTTCAGCCCCCAAATGTGTCTCTCACTGGCCTGTGTGCCAGTTAGGACTTTGGATTCTGCAGTCAGGTGGCCTGATCCAAAGCCCAGTTCTAGTATCTAGTAGCTTTGTAACCACGGGCACATTTCTGATCTTGCTCAAGCCTCGTCTCCTGATCTGTAGAAATGGATGGACAATAATAATTCTTCATAGAATTATCATGAGAATGAAGTGAGATAACCTGTGTAAATCCCTTAGCATAAAACCTGGCCAGAAAAAGTGCTCAACAGATGATAGCGGCTGTTTTATTGTTCTTATTGATTGACATGCCATTTCCACTTTTGGAATCCCTTTTCTGGGTCAAACAGCAAAGTATTCTCTGAGGCATAGGAAAGTGTTCAAGATTATGGACTTCGGAGCTGAACTGTCCAGCTTCAAATCCTGGTTCCCTGACTTATCAGTCAGGTGAATTTGGTGGGGCAAGTTACTTAAATTTTTAATACCTCTATTAACACGTTTGTTGAATAGGGGCAATGGAATACCTACCTACCTAATAGGGTTGTCAGAAGGATTAAATGAGTTAAAATTTGTTCAGGGTTTCATACAGTACCTGATACTATTATAGTATAGTGCTATTTAGTAGGCACGATATAAATTTATAACTATATATCCATCAGCATATAAATAAACTACAAATAAATATCTTTCTTGCTATGCTTCCTACAGTACATTAAACTCTCTTAGTATCTCCTCTACCAGCCTATAATCTCTTAAGAGGCAGGGCCATTTCTTATCTACATTGAATCTCCAACCTAGTAGCACCATGGATGGCTCCTCCAGGCTCAATATTCGGTGTTGACTCACTGACTGACTGAATGAATGAATGAATAGATTCCCAGGGCAAAGCAGTGCCCTCAGATGTGACTTTCCCGGGTGGGGCTTGTCTCAATGTGCCAAGCCTTGAAGTAGAGGAATTAGCGGGAGCAATGAGGCCCCTGTCCTTCCTGGTCACACCTGAGGCTACCAGCAGGCAGAGAGACTGTCTGGCTACAAATCGATGCTGTTAAATGAACAAAGAAGTCTGTGGTCTTTGGGGCTGCCCGTCTGGCACTTTGCAGGAAAGTGAAACCAAGTATGAAACACACCTGTTCTCTCTGGCCTTTTAACTGGCAGGGATTTAATTGCTAAGGGGTGAAAGAGGTAGGAGGTCCCAGCTTTGAAAAAGCCAGGGGATTAATTGTGCGTTAATGGATAGATGTGCAGGGGTTAGAGGGACAGTTGCTTATTCTGGCCTCTTGGCCTCTTTATTTCTTATACTGTATGCCTCCAAAGCCAGATGGCCCAGGCTGAAATGAAAACAGATTCACTTAGGGAAGAGAAACCTTAGAGCATCTTTCTAATGATAGATGACCCTGGGAGGCATTTTCAGACTCTGGAGCTGTCTTTGTTTCTCACATTTCAAAAAGTGAATGTTCAACTTCCAGCCAAGGCATTCAAGGCTTTTCAGGGTTGAAGGGTTTCAGGTCTCATCCCCTCTCCCCAACCGAATTCTTGTCCATCCTCTCAACCTTAGTATGCATTTTAGTCTCTGCACTGCTGCTATTATCTCTGTGCAAAATGCCCTCTTCCTCCCCAGCTGCCTTGGTCAAAGACTTACCTATTCTTTAGGGCCCAGCTCAAATGCCATCTCCTTCAAGATATCCCTAGATCCCCTTAACCTGGGCCATTTTAAGACTCTCATAGTCCCATGTACTTGTCTACCTCCCTTTGCATCAAAGATATTAGAATGCACTACAAGTACAATATTTTTGGTATAAAATTTTAAAATGTAACTTATTAATTTTATCAAATTATTATTTTAAAAACTTATTTAGTTTACAATTGCCTATGATTTTTTGTTTATACCTGGGAATTCTGGTAAGAAAATGTACTCAATACAGTAGGTTATTTTCAAATATAGTAAAATTTTATGAATATTAAATTTAGCTGTGTTTGAAGACAATACATATTTATTAATTTTGGTTTTACAGGGCTTTTTTACATATTGGGGAGCCAATTCTTTTTTTCTTTACAGGTTCTCCATGTTCATGGGCCCTTAGAAAGCTGAATGGCCCTGGGCCCTGGCCTATAACTTCTAAAGGGGACAGAGCCCTGCCACCAGCAGAAATGTTCTCTTTCTGCTGTGAACACAGGCTTTCTGAACCTCTTGTAAAGAACTAATTTTTATCAAATTCTGCTCTTGATTCAACAACCTATTGGATACAGAGATGCACAGAACATGGTCAGAACCAACCAAAAATATGCTACAATTGTGAACTTGTAGGCACCGAATAATACGGCATGAAAACACAGAAATTAAAACATGTCAAATTATAAGAAGATATTTACAAATTCATAATAATAATTGTAGATTTTTATACTCTAGTACATTACACTAGTACACAAATTGGAAAGGATACAGAAGACTTGAACAATGTAATTACAAACTTGATGATATAAATATTTACAAAACCTTGCACTTAACAAATGAGACTATACTATTTATCAGTACACACACAGCAGGGACCCTAGAAGAAGTCATACTCCGGTGGGGTTTTTCTCTAGTGGAGCAGTGCAAGGTGCTACAGGCCCATGTATGAGGGATCCACCCTGCTTAGCATGATGAGAATGGCTGAAGGAGGCTGTTGCTGTGGTATCTGTAAAGGTTTTGCAGAGTGGACTTGCAGAAATTTATTTGTCAAGGGAGTGAGGAAGGACAGAGCATTCCAATTGGTGAAACTAGCTTATATAGAGACAAAAAGAGTCCTGAAAGTGGAAAGCACTGTAACAGGGGTGGGGAACCTGCAGCCTTAAGGCCACACATGGCCTTCTAGGTCCTTAAGTGCGGCCTTTTGATTGAATCCAAATTTTACAGAACAAATCCTTTTATTAAAAGGGGTGCAGCAGAGAAAGATGAAAGTTTTCTTGCCTCCTTTGGTGCTTAAAAAAGAACAATCTTGAAATTAGAAGGCTTCAGGTTCCCCATCCCTGGTAGGAAATGTTGAGGAAACATACTGGAAACTTAAGCAGAAGCCACAGCAAAGAAGGCCTCATGAGACAGGTCCAGGAGTATATGTTTCACCTCATAGAATAGCAGTTTCCAAACTGTAAGTCTTCAGACATTGCAATATCCATTTACCAAATGAATTTTTAAAATTTATTTTCTTATTTAAGTTAACCAACTCTAAATCTCAAGTACATTTATTTTTTTTAAAAAATTGTATCTCACCACTGTAAATGAGCAACCAGTATCCCTTGTCATTAATTAATAGAAGTTAACTGGAAAAATAAATACAATGAAAGCCAAACAAGATTACTACATTCTAGTCATGTATTATGGACTGTGGTGAGCATCCCCCCAACTTCATAAAACCATAAACTCCTCAGGTGTTACTACTGTTGTGTTGTTATTCACATTTAAAAAGAGATTTGTGCAAAGAAAGTGATCTCTGATGGTAGAATTATTGGGCCTTCAGAGTAGCTCACTTATTTGGATCATATGAATAACTCTTCTCTTCACCAAAGGGTTCTGTGTGTGTTAGGCAAATTATGTCTCCATCCCAGTCCACAGAATAAGGTAATAACAAATGCCCTCTTAATTAACAGGATTGTGATCAGGATTTAATGAATCTGTATAGTGAAATTCCTTTGTATCATAATCTGATATTTATTGAGTTCTTATTATAAGCAAGGCACTCTCCTACATATTTTACATGTATTATTTTATTTAATTCCCATAGCAGCTCTACAAGGTAGGTACTACTATGGTTACCATTTTACAGATGACAAAGAAAAGGCTCAGAGAGGTTCAGTAACTTGCCCAGGATGGCACAGCCAATAAGCCAGAGCTGCAACTTTAACTCAAGACTTCATGGCTCTAAAGTTCTCTGTAGTTCTAATAACACTTTCCATTTGAATCATTTTTTTTCCTTTTCCCAGAGGCTTTTGCTTTTCAACAGATTCCATTTAAATGTAGGAGATTATGTCACAATATTACCAGGGAGAAAGAAGGGGGAAAAAAATACCTAAATCTGATGATCATTAGTTGGCTAGATAAATACTTTCATACTTTCCTAAGTTTACTAAGTTGTTAAAGTCCCCTATGTGCAATCAGGAACAATGGGCTTTCAATCAATTCAGGAAAAAAAAGTCCTGAAATTAAACAGCTGAACCTATCTACCTCCTTGCCTTGAGACTTGCCTATATGACACCAGGAGTTGAGTGATGGTCTGCTTTTACCTAATGAACCTTAAGAAATATTTGGCTTATCATGTTCTTTTCCTTGTGCTAGATGCTAGAAAGCTCAAGGTGAAATGTGTAGCCTTCCATCTACAAATGGTTTGTACACTGACTTTACTCCCAGTTTTCTCTTATTTTATGACATTATTGATCTCTTGGCCTGATGCCTCATCTATTTATTTATTTGAGATAAATCCTTTTTTTAGAATTTAATATTAAGAGTTAAAGAATTTAGGGTTTTTTTTAACAAGAATATACTATTAATATTTCAACGGAAATCCAGTCATATGTGTACATATGTTCACATATTGGAAGTTAAATCTCTTTTCCATTTTAGCCAGAATTTCCTGTTTTAAGTTCACGGTTCCACAGAGATGCTAATGATTGTTGTTGGACCTAAATGCCTTCTTCCACTGGAAACTCCCGAGTTTTCCTCCGTCCTTTATTTTCATTAAATCTGAAAGTTCAGGTTATTTAAAACGTAATTTGTTTAACTTCCTCAGTTTTAATTATTTTCTTGTGTATTTTTATAACCTAAAAAATTATTTTGAGAAGATGGAATATAAATACAGCAACTAATTACTTCATTAACAAAAATGACTAGCCCTGAATTCATTTCCCAGATCCCTTCAATCATTTCCTGGATTGGCTAATCCAAGAGCAAATGCGCACAATGCCTAAAAAACACCTTCATTTTGATTTCCTGAACCATTAAAGTGAATTGTTTGTTACCATTACGTGAAATGATTTTACTGAAGCCTAATAAATTCTAGGTTCTTGATCCTTTTTATGTTTTCTGAGATCTCCATTTGACACTTGTTTTATTTCTCTAACAGAGGCTGGCCTTGGAAGGGCCATGGGCAAAACCCACTGACAAAGGACCAAAGAGGCTTGGGAGCCTCCGACCCACTGGTCTGGAAGCGGAGGCCCCTGGCAGGACTGGGGTGGCATCCCTGCTTGTAAACGGCAGAGCACCCAGCTGGCGCCAGACTGGGGCCTGGGAAATTAGCTAACAACTCAGCCTGTCCCTGTAGGATTAGGCACATGGTTTCTGCATGACCCAAGGGATCAACTGTGTTGCATCTCTCCACAGTGG
The DNA here is from genome assembly GCA_023783475.1 of Daubentonia madagascariensis. Classification (NCBI taxonomy): domain Eukaryota; kingdom Metazoa; phylum Chordata; class Mammalia; order Primates; family Daubentoniidae; genus Daubentonia; species Daubentonia madagascariensis. Next base: position 12,449,472 of record JAKFHU010000428.1, read on the forward strand.
GAGAGCTCCCCTGCAAACATGCAAGGCATACCAGAGCTCTTATTATTTCTTAAACACCAAGTGGGTCTGATAACCAATGATGGCCGAGGCTGTTATATTAGTGGTCAGTTGTGTTGGACCTGGAATTTGCCTGTCTGTCCCAGGGAAGGCACGGCCCAGGGTCTGGAGGAGACTCCTCCTCAGCTTCTGCTCTCAGCAGAGCCTCTCTCCCCAGGTGTGAAAGGACGTGGCCTGGCAGAAGGAGGCCATTAGCCAGCCACCGGTGCAGCATTATCTCCACCCCCACAGGAACCATCAGAAATCAGGGTTTTCCCCAGACTATCTTTTGTGGTCCAAGGCCCAGTCTGAGTGAAAGGGATGTGACCTGGGCTTGCATCGTGGCTTCCAACATAAGGGCTTTTCTCTGTGGTCTTTCCCTGCTTCCCTTTTAAATGCCCTTCTATGCCACATCTGGCTGATAGGGGTTAAAGACAAGTATCTGGATGTATTCTATATTGTTTCTAACACTGGAAAAAAGTGTTGTCATACTTTTCAAACCCTCTAATGCGGTGGTTCTCAAAGTTTTTGGTCTCAGGACCCTTCGTACTCTGAAAAATAATCAGGGACACCAAAAGAGCTTTCGTTGATGTGTGTGTGTCTGTGAGTATTTGCTATTTCAGAAATTTAAAATGAAAAAATTGTAAATACTTATTTATTAATTTATTTAGGAATGATAATAATAAACCTATATATTTACATTAATACAATTTTTATAAAAATAGCTATTTTCAAAACTAAATAAATGTAACTAGAAGAGTTACATTGCTCTATATTTTTTGCAAATCTCTTCAATGTCTGGCTTGATAGAAGCTGGCTGAATTCTTGTATTTGCTTCTTCAGTCTGTTGTGATATTACATGTCATGTAGCCTCTGGAAAACTCCATGTATGTTCATAAAAAGTGAGACTGAAATAATGCCTTAGTGTTATTACGAAAATAGCTCTGACTCCACAGAACCCCTGAAAAGGTCTTGGTACCACCCAGGGTCCCAGGATCACACTTTGGGAACCACTGCCCTACTGTGTACCATCTCTTCTCTAATACGTAGACTAGTTATAGGAAATAAGCCCTTTGGAAAATGTGGTTTTATTGACCCATCTGTTTTTGGCTAGCCCAGAGGATCCACTTTATCGCATTCTTGGCACCCGAAGTCCTTTTCATCTTATAGCTCATTTCTACTGAGGTCTTCTGTCTTCCACCTTGCTAATTTTGAAATATCTGGTATATGCCCTCAAGTAATCAGGCCTCGAGCATGCAAATGACTCACTTTCTTAGTTGCACTTCTACTAGTTCTACTTCTACTTAGTTGTACTTTCCCAGAGTCCTGGGAAAGGACTCTGATGCGTTCATCTTAGACCATTCCACTGTGGTTAAAGGCTGGTCAGGGTTCAGGAATACGATTGGCCTTTTCTGAGTCAAGTGACTCCTTCTGGCCCAAAGAACAGTGGTCATGGCATTAGGGTAACACTGAATCACGATTTAGTATGAAATATGTGAAAGTTGTTTGAGAGTTGAGCCATGAGGCAGGTGTGGATGTCTATGAAGTATGTACACACGTGTGTGCTTTGTAGGAGAGAAGAATAAGGAGACGTCAGGCGAATCTAGCTTCTCCTGGTACAATAAAAGATTTATTAAACTTTCCTCATCACTTTTATTTCCTCCTCTGTTACTCCATTTTTCCAGATGCAACAAAGACCCTTGTATTTCCCTCATTTATTTAAACACAGATCTCTCTTCCTGCTGCATACCCCTTGGACAGTCAAGCACCCCCTTGACCTATTCAGATCCTAATTGTAAGTTTTTTCCTCCGTGGCTTCAAACAACATTCACCACCTAATATCCTGTCGATGGCAGCTATAGACTTCAAGAAAGGGAGTTCCTGGAATTCATAAATGCAAAGGACAAAACAAAGCAGGGGGCCATGTCCTTAGCACCTCCCCCCAGGGGTGTTCAAGAGTGCCTTCAGGACTTTGCTGTTGTCAGTCAATCTTTCCCTGCCATCTGTGCCTTTTGTTTATAATGTAGTTGATTAAAATCTGCTTTATTTATCCTAGCTGTTTCAAGTTCAATAATAAGGGGAAATTAGCTCCAGGACTTCCATGATAGAGTCAATGGCCAGAACCCAAGCAGAATCCTTCGTGCTGGAGTCCCCACCTGCTCTGTGTTTCTGCTTGAAACTTGTGGATAGCAGATCTATCTGCTGCAAGGGCTCTGGGAACTGAGGCTAGATCGAATATCATACGCAAATATTGCACAACCCAGGGGACTAAATTAAGCCAGTTATACCCTAGTAAAACTTAGCATGAGTCAGTGAAAGTAAGGAATCAAAACAATGCCTTCATATTAGGAGAATGCATGCGAATTAATGCCCAGAGAAGATTGAACCCCCTCCCAAACTACCTAAGTGGTGAGGAATAGTCATTACTAACCTTTACTGCCCCTCCCCACAGCCAGGCATGTAGGTGCAGGGAAGTAGGTGCTGCTGTTCTTATCACCCTGTGGGGAAACAGGCTTGGAGAGGTCAAGTAGCTTAACTTAACTGAGGCTTGGCAAGGTCAAGTTAATGTAACTAGTGAGTCATACATTAGGAACTTGCTTCCAAGCTGTCTGACTCCACTGCTTGACGAGTTAACCATTATAACCATTCTGAGCTGGGGCCAAGGAAAGTCATTCAGGTGATGACATTTCACTGTAGTGTAAGTTACCACTTAGGGAATGTATGGTTGTCTGTCTTCGCTCCCTCCCTGCCCTTCCCACTTCCTCTAGGAAGATAAGCTCCATGGAGGCAGGGACTTTGCCTATCTTTCAAGCAGGGGTGGGGACCCTGGCCTTCTAATTTCAAGATTGTTCTTTTTTAAGCACCAAAGGAGGCAAGAAAAGCTTCATCCTTCTCTGTTGCACCCCTTTTAATAAAAGGATTTGTTCTGTAAAATCTGGATTCAGTCAAAAGGCCGCACTTAAGGACCTAGAAGGCCACATGTGGCCCTAAGGCCGCAGGTTCCCTACCCCTGGCTCAGTGCTCAACAAATAGCTACTATGAGTGAATGACTGAGTGGAATTGTTACACGGAATACTACTTTCTGATTCGTGGAAGTTTGCCTGGGGGATCTGAGAGCAGTCACAATTTCTCACTCTTCCCAGCAGAGAATAGGATATCCATTATTGGGGAAAACTCCACCTTGGTATTGATGCCAATTTTTTCCCCATACAAATACCTTCTATTTGTTTCACAAACATTTACTGAGTTCCTGATAGGTGCTAGGTGCTGAGGATATGAAGGTGAACTAGGCCTAGTCCCTATTCTCACAGAACTTGCGGTCCATTAGGGGATTGTACAGAAGCCAACGGGCAATTTCAATTCGATTTGGTGAATGCCACGATGGGCAAATTTGGGTGCTCTGGGCAGACCACAGAGGAGGGCACCTAACCCTCCTCTGCGGGGAGGAAGGAGTGGTGGAGTAGAGGCAATCTAAGAAAGCTTCCTGGAAGAAGTGGCCTGAGGATAAGTAGGAGTTCAGCAGATGAATTATCCAATCATGGGTTAAATAAGAAATATTAGATTTTTAAAACCACAACTTTCCATCTTTGTGAAAGAATACATCTGCCTTATATTTTGAGTTCTACTTCTATTAATAAATAACTTCCTGGTCATTAAATGGTACTCCCACCTCATGTCAGAATGAAGTCAGGAACGAGGACATCCTGATAGTCATGTGTTTTATACCATCCTGCTACCGAGCAGGTCTGTAGTACCTTTCTGTTAGCAAAGGTGATGGGTTGGGGCACCCTCACAGTGGCCCCATTGTCAGAATGGCTCTTGGATATGAGTGTGATGACCATCTCCAGGGATGGCTGGACCCCGGCCTGAGGCTTGGGCGGAGGTACAAACTGAGAGGGAAAGGTCAGCAGCTGCCAGACAAAGGGCAGGAGAAGAGGAGAGGGGCCCGGGGAGGTAGAGAGGTTTTCTGCCCAGTTTCGCAGTAGGCAATGGATAAAGAGCTGGAAGACTGCAGGGCCCAGCTTAGAGGGGCTGGAGGGGATGGGGGACCTGGCTAAGCAGGCAGGAGATGGCATCAGGTGGGACTTGAAGACACATCTCTAATCTCTGCAAGGGCTCGGAGAGGGGGCAGCTACATGCTGTCACATAGACTGTGCCCCGCCCAAAGCTGCCTGGCCTGGAGGGTGCATGGGGGCTGAAGTCCACTCACTCTCCACTCTCTACGCTGGGGGGCTGTGAGGCTGCGTGCACCCCGAGGGGGCGCCTTTCTCTAATCTGCACAAAGGCACCATATGGGCTAGCAGAGCCCTGCAGACGAACCATGTCAATACTTACAGGTCAAAAAGGGACCCATTTCTAGAAAGGAATGAGGTGCAGATAAGGACCGGGTGAAAAAGAAGGCAAACGCCCAGACCCTGGGACCCAGGTACAAAATCACGTTTGACTGTTTAGCTCACTCTTCAACCCCGGGACCTAGAAGAGGGCCCGGCAAAGAGTTTGATAAATATTTGTTGAATGAATGAATGCCCAGATCGGCATGAAGGCTCAGGGAGCAGGAGTGAGGGCACTCACAGATGGTGGTGAAGCAGTCCCATCTGCCATGGGCAGAACGCCAAGCAAGCGTTCCCCCTCCCCAGGCCCTGTTCCTAGCCAGGGGAGCCAGACACCGAAGGAGCCTGGTTGCATGGCTCTGCCCATCAGCCCACCCCCGCCTGAGATTAAACCCCATTGTCCCGAAGATTTTCACTGCCTGGGGCATTACAAGAGAGGGTTTTACAGAATACAGGTTTTGGAGCCAGAAGGAGCTGGTGGACCTTGGGAAAGCCACTTAACCTCTCTGAGCTTCAGTTTCCTTATCCATAAAATGAGAAGAATGATAGGATCCGATGGTTAAGATCCTAGTGTCTACATTTGAATTGCCTGTGTTTAAATCTCAGCTCCGTCCCTTCGCAGCTACCTAATTCTCTCCGCTCCTCAGTTGGTAGAAAGGGAATACTATAGGTATTTCCATCACAGGGTCCTCATGGGCAGTGAGTCAAGACATGCAAAACACTTAGAACAGTGCCTGACATGGCCACCAGCACCATCAGCGATAGTCTCACTACTGTCTCAAAGGGCAGCTGTGAGCATGCACTGAGGAAACAAACCCCCCAGCACAGGGCCTGACACTCGGTAGCTCCTTCACCCTCGCTTCATTCCTGCAGTAATTACCCAATGTCCCTCCTCTGTGAGTTCATTTGTCCAGCCCCATTGGTGAGGGAGGGTGAGAAGCTGGGGGGCAGACGGCTGAGGCTGTGGACAGGCCCTGTCCCTGACCAGGATCTGAATTCAGATTTTGCTCTACTCATCTGTCTCCGAGGGGATGAAGCTGAGTTTTTTTGATCCCCACAGGCATGTTGTGGCCTTGGTAGTAAATCCCTACCCTCTCAGGAAGTACGGGTAGCATAAGAATTATTATTCCCTATTTTCAAGTGAGCACTGTGGTTAGGAGAAGCCAGGTCCCTCCACCAGGGCAGGGATCGTTCTGTGGGTCACTGTATCTCAGGGCCCTCCCCTGAGCCTGGCACGGAAATGGTGAGAAGAACAGAACAGATGAGAGCCGTGTGTCCAAGGCCCAGCACCTGGAACTCAGATCCAGCTCTCTTCGATACCACCTTCTCTTTGGGGTTTTTTGTTTTTGCAATTTTTTTTACTGTGGTAAAAAATACAACATGAAATTTACCATCTTAACCATTTTTACATGTACAGGTCTGTTGTGTTAAATACATTCACATTTTTGTAAAACACAGTGATGTGAGTTTTTAAAGTTTAATGGTATAACATATTTTATGTCTGTTGTTCAATAGCTCATGAAAATGTTGAGTTGTCGACATTTTAATTCCCTTGTTAGGGTGGAATCGTTTTCCCTTCTACTCAAGTTTTTCAGGTAAAAGGGCTAAATAGCCAGGTCCATCTCATGTTTAAAAACACCAAGGGAAAAAGCAGAAAGATTTCATTCTGTATTTTGGGTTTGCAGACACAGCACCATGTGTTTACAAAATGGAATATCTGATCCAAATTTCACTCTGCAGTAGGAACTAAATAGGAAGTCTGGTGGAATTTTTCCAAATTCTTCACATCAAGGAAAACACTCCTGGTGTTCTCTTTTAATGAAAGAAAAATAATCTGAGCGTATTTAAATAGTTTCATTTTCTATTTTTAATACTTTCTAGATGACACAAAGGATTTCCTTTTTTCTGGTTTTTAGAAATTTTTAACCCGATTACCAAAGAAAAACATGCACATTGCAAACTAACAAAGGTATGATTAAGAAAATGAAAGCATCTTTAATCCAACTATAAAGATAACCATTGTTACATGTTCTTCTAGAACATTCCCTTGAAAACATAACACACAAAGATATATATAACTATATTTCAATATAATTTGGTACACATTCCTCTAGACCTTTCCCTTGAACATACTAACACAAAAAGACATATATAATTATATTTCATATATAATTTGGTACACATTCTTTTAGATTTTCCCTTAATATTATACATCTATTTTATAGTGATGGGCAATTATACTATGTATATTCTTTTGCAACTTGCATTTGTTATATAAATTTCTTGGGCATCTGTCTATGCAGAAAATACGGATGCATTTGAACACAATGAGTAGTATTTCATTGTTTGCACCATAATATATCTATCAGATCCTGTATTGAGAGACATGTGGGCTACTTTCAGGTTTTTGCTCCTTCCTAGGACACTGTAGTGAGCACACAGAAATCCATCGTGGAACCTAGAAAGGTGTGGAAGCCACACCTTTATGACATCTCTCTTGAGCTTCGCATTTGTCCCAGCTCCCTAGAGCACCTGCTTAGTGGCTCTGGCACACATTAGCTGGTCTCCTGAGCTTCCATACTCTCACCTCTCCAAGGAGGATGAGAATTCTTGCCAACTTCTTCCCTCAAGGCTGTCATGAGGACTAATGTAATGAGATTATATTTGCCAAGCACTTTGTGTTCCCTCAATAACTGGTGATACATAAATATAAATGTTTTCAGTTCCAACAGAGTTTTCAGATTCCTTTCAGGAAGAAGTGAGGGCCCATTTAAAATGTATGTGTTGGTATAAATACTCACAGCTATTCCTTTGTATTCTAAAAGACGCTGCTGGGAGTGGAGAGCTCACCCCATTGCCAACGTCAGGGGGTCAGGTGCAGGTTACTTCCTGTGTCCTGCTGGCTGAGTGGTGGGGAAACAAGACGCCACCAGCTGAGGGGCTGCACATGGGGACAATATCAATCACCTGTGATTTTAGGCGAAAACACTCCCTTTCTGGTTTTCTAAGCTCTTTTCATGCTTATTTACTTAACTGTCAATCACTGAGTGTCCACAGTGTGCCAGGGAAGAAGCCAGGGCAGTCCCCCCAGGAACACACAGGTCCTACCTTCAGAAGCTCACAATTCAGTGCACAACCCAGACGGCATCTGTGGCCTCCATGTACTTGGAGAGATAGAAAAGCTGGGCTCAAATGCCCAAATCCATGCCCTACAGAAGCCCAAAGCCCTCTAGATTTTGTGCAAATCACTGGCTGGCGGTCCCCTCTCCCTGTGGCTCCTGCTTCCATGTGGACCAACTCTGTTTGTGTGGCTGGACCATGGGTGAATGCTGGCCCCTTCCTCTTGCTCCACAAAACTCCCTTCTCCCAAAGCATTTGTGAGTGTAAACAATTTCACTAAACATCCTTGAGGGAGGTGGTGGGAACAAAGAAGCTTTTACATCACAGAAAAGCAGAGCGCTTCAAATGGTGATGACTAACACTTAAATGGTGCTTGCTCTATGCCAAGGTCTGATGGAAGTGCTTGGCTTTGTTCACTTACACAAGCCTCCCAAAACCCTATGAGGCAGGAACTGTCATTGTCTCATTTTAAAGACAGAAAAACTCAATTTTCTCATCTTTACAGTAGCAGACACTGCAGGATCCTTTCCACATCCCTCCAGCCTTCACCACTTCAGCTCATGCCGGCCACCGTCTCTCTGCCTGAGAGCTTTCTCTGCCCATGTGTAGCAGGTCAGGCCAGCTGGGCAATTACTGTCCCCTAGAAGTGGCCCTTGCCCAATTCTTGCCAGGAGTTGGTATACAACTCCCCCAGCTCCCTCACCCCTTGAGTGTGATAGCCCAGAGGCACTAGTTCTACACGTGTGCCCAAATTTCCCTCGAGGGCTAACTCTCCAGCTGTCCACAGCGGTAAGTGGCTTAGTAACATATACTTATCGGCCCCTTCCCTTATTCCCCTATGCATATTTCCTGGAATCACCTCCAAATAATCTACTTACCCTCAAATAGTTTTTTCAGGGTCTGCTTCTCAGCAAAGCTAAACAAAGATGCTGGATCATGTGCCCAAGGTCACACAAAGCTCGAGACTCAAACCCAGAGTCTGGCTTTGGAGTCTGAGATCTCTCCCATTACATCACATGACCTCACAACTTCAAACTGAATGTGAGCCATGCCTGCTTTAAAGACATCCCTCACCACACAGTAATTTCCAAGGCCCTTTGATCCCTGTCTTCCAAAAATATTGTAATGGCCACCATTTTTCTAGTGACTTTTATTTGCCCAGGCTTGTGCTAAGTGTGTAATGTACACAGCCTCACTCAAATATCACAACAAACCTATAAGAGAAAGGTTAATTAATCTCTGCTTTCTGGATGATATAACTGAGACTCCAAGAATTTAAGTGACTCGCCCAAGGTCACATAGAAACAGCCAGGATTTGCACACAAATCTTTCTGGACCCCTCCACCACGCAGATTCTCACCTACTATACTACATACCATAATGAAAAATGGAGTGCCTGATATATTCATGGCCAATGTACCAGTTTCCTATTGCTGCTATAGCAAGTTACCACGAACTTAGTTGCTTAAACAACACAAATGTATTATCTTACAGTCTTCAGAAATCAGATTTCTATATGTCAGAAATCAGACACAGGTCTCACTGGGCTGAAATCAAGATATTAACAGAATTGTGTTCCTTTCTGGAGGCTCTAGGTGAGAATCTATTTTCTTTGCCTTTTCCAGCTTCTAGAGGCTGTCCACATTCCATCCTCAGAGCCAGCAATGCCTCATCTCTCCCCCGACCGAAATATGGAAAAATTCTTCACCTTTAAGGATTCATGTGATTTGAGTGGAGCCACCCAGAAAACCCAGCAAAATCTCCCCATCTCAGGGTCTTTAACCTTAATCACATCTGCACAGTCCCTTTTGCCAAGTATGGTAACATCTCCACAAGTTCCAGGGATCAGGATGTGGACATCTTTGGGGGGCCTATTATTCTGCCTACCACAGCCAAGTCCTGTTCTGTCAGGGGAGGCTTCCATGAGGAGGTGGGATGAGTTTTACAAAGATGAAAGTAATTTTGAAGAGTAGGCAAATTCTCCCTTGCACAATAATAAAGACTCTCCCCTGATTTGTGGCCAGTGCTAGATGGAGCTAATTATGGACACAGGGAACCCTGGGAAGAAGATGTTGAGGAGACCAGAGAAGAGCAGTTGTAGACAAGACGTCAGTCTGGGACAGAGGGATTTTTGTGAAAATGCTTAGCCTCTCACCAGAAGGGGAGCCTCTTGTACCCATGTGGTGCTTTTGCCTGCAGGCAGCAGAATATTCAATGATTTGTAGGCTACAAATCAAGACACTAAATTATTCCACATTTGAAGAAGTCTAGAGGTGGATGTTCCAGGGCTATTTGGTTGTTTGACAAAATCATCAAGGACCCAGGCTCTTGCCATCTTTAGCTCTGTCATCCTGAGTGTAAGGCTCATTTCTCCTCATGGTCACAAGGTGGTTGCCTGAGTGCAAACATCACATCTTTATGTTACACCAGCCTAAGCAGAAAGGAAGGAGGATTGGTTACGGGAAAGGGCTTCCTCTTTATGGACCTCTTTCTTATCAGGGAGGAAGGCTTCCCAGAAGCCCCCATGGATCTTCTTTTTCATCTCATGTCAGGTCAGATGCCCACAACTACATCAATCACTGGCAAAAGGGAAGGAGATGACCATGACTGGTTTAGATCAATTGTGACATCTCTTGGGGCTAGAAACATTGCCACTTGGACACAGCTGGAGTTCTGCTAGCAAGGAAGAAGTGGGCAATGTGACTCTCCTTCCACAGTCCAGGAAATATTACTTGAGGTCTATTCTAGTTAGGTGTACAGGACCACATTACCTCTCAGGGCATTTCCTTCAGCCTCAGCCAAGAACTCTACTCAGGACAAACTTTCCAACATGTCCCCACTATCTACTTACCATCTCCTTTTCTTCTTTCTTTTCACTGGGGTTTATCATTTATAAGCTGTGTTACCTTGGGCAAGTTACTTAACCTCTCTGAACCTGAACGTTGATATTTTCATTGTAATATCTAGCCTCCAGAGTTGTTTTTGGGATAAAATGATAAAACAAATGTGAAAGTACCCATCCTGGTACCTGGCACATATGAAATGTGCAATAAATGTTGGTTAAATAGTAATAGTAACAAGGTTTGCTGATGACCAGGCTCTAAATGCCCACAAATAAGAACACATGGAAATGCTTTAGGTGGGGGCGGGGCTTATAGAGTCTACTCTGGGAGCTAACAATATGTTGTGAATTCTCTTTATTGTGTGGGTTCCCTTGGTCCATGATGCCAGTTAAAATCCTTGGTCCCCTGGAGAAGAATCTGCTTGTGCTGGCAATTCCGAGCAGTTTGGTAAGGGAGATAAAATCAAATCGTGTTTGCCTTTATTTAAACAGGTCGTCAGGGCTGGGATGCGCAGCAGGACTGAGCCGGTCAGGGCTGGTAAGAGCCAGCGGGCAATGAGAGAGCTTTCTAACCACCTGGGGTGGATGTAGGTCACTGACTCTTGCTCAGAAAGAACTGCTACCTGGACTTAAAGCTGGTGTGGGTCAAACTTGCCATTTGGGGTATCCCTGAAGGGGCTTACAGGTGCTTCTCACCTTGCCCAGGTGTACCCTGTCCATGGGGCCATCTGTGTGCCTGGGGCCAGACAGCTCTCACCCTCCTTCCTACCTCAGCCTCAGGACTTACTGGTGGGAGGAAATCGGGTGGCTAAATCCAACCGCAGGATGGAGAAAAGGAAAAAGTCAGAAGAACGTCTGCTAGTCTGTACTTATTATTGATAATGGTGATATTTCAATTCTTCTATACATACCTCCATGTTCTACCCCACCCCAAAACAACAATCTCAAGACAACGTACACAAGCACATAAACTCAACTCTCCAGCCTTGGTCATCTCATCTAAGTAACATGTCAAGGCTGGTCCATCCTATTCTCAGCGCCTTCTGCTGTGAGGTCTGCAGAGCCTGGCTGCACCGAGTGAGGTCCTGGACCAGCAGCTTCAGCACCCCCATGGAGCTTGTTAGAAATGCAGAATCTCAGGGCCCTCTTTGCCCACTGAATCTGAATCTGTAGTTTAACCAGATCCCCGTGTAATTAACATGCACCTTAAAGTCTCGAGTCTATAGTCTCCTGCTGCCTACTTCCCACTGAGGTTGGTAGGTCATTGTAGGACTTTTCAGTTTAGAATGCTTCTCCCTGGCAAGCCAGATTTCTCAAACGTTCTTCACTGGGCCCCTCCTTTATTCAACAGTCATAATCATAATTCTGTTGTCCATAAAGAGCTGCTACAACTGTTTGGGTATTTACTAATTATATACATGGTTTCATAGATGGGATCATTTTGTAATCCATGCATGGTATTCTATTTGCAAAGAAGTAGTGTAATTTGTTTAATCGGTTCTCAACAGACCCTTGAAGGACCATTCAGGCAGAGTAGGCCCTTGGCACTTGAAGGGGGGAAAAATCTTTACTCATGTCCATACTTATTTCTTTAGATTGAATTCCTGGAAGTAAGATGACTTCACTTCATTCTCAAGTTATGAGAAGATGGAAGAGCAACAGGGTTCCCCAGTGGTTAGAGAAGGCCCTTGAGCAGAGGGCCTTCACCTGCTACTTGAGCCTGGAGGTTTGGGGCTATTTTCTTCTTTCCCCAAGCAGCAAAAGCCTGGAGTGAATTTCAGCCTCCACATCCCTGGCTGGGCCAAGAGATAAAGAGGCAGCTGCCCTGAGATGTGGTTGCTGATCAACTCGAGGAGAATCAGATCATGTGCGTGCAGACGATCTCGGCACAGCATCAGATTAACCTTGCACGCTAGGATCACAGGATTGCAGACTCTCAGAGTTGAAGGGGTCCTCAGGTTTGACCTCCCACCTGTCACAGGAGCCGCTCAACCATCTCCCACCCTGCTTCACCAGAGGTGAAGGGTTCACCGTGAACATGCCAGTTCCCCCTTCTCTCCACTCCCCCAGTCCTGAGACCCTAGTCATCCTGCAGTGCTCTCTTGCACTCCTGGAAGCCAAGATCCTCACCATGCCAATGCACTCCTTCGGGGGTAAGTCAGCCCCCCTCTTACCTGTAACCCATACTGGCTGCTGGGGACACAACCTATTACTGTCCTGAAGACCACACCTAATTGAACAACAGGACTGAATCCCTTAAACACTGATGGGAAATGGGCCCCACCTGGGCCCACTGGCAGGACAACTTCTCCGTCTACAGTGCTCTAGGGCAGAGAACAGCAAGCAAACGCAGCCCACACTCCAACAGCTAAGTGTGGTTTTACATTCTGAAGTGTTGTTAAAATAGATAAATATAAATAAGAATATGCAACAGAGGCTTTATGTAGCCCACAAAGCTTAAAATATTTCCTATCTGACCCTTTCCGGAAAAAAGTTGGCCAACCACTGCCCTAAATCCTTCCCAGGCCAGCAGCAGCCTTGGCCTTCCTTGGGAGCTTCTTCGGGTTGCAGGGTTTCCTGCGTACCCCTGGAGCTCCCGATCAGAACACGGCTTCTTGACGAGAGCCCCAGGGGATCTGCTGCACAGTGCCGTCGGGAAGCACAGCTGGGTTTGGTTGTCAGGGGCAGCTGTGGGGCGGGACTGCCCAGGTTGCAACCCTCATTCCCCCCGCTTCCTTGCTGCGTGACGGGGAAAGTCATTTCATCTTTACCAAGCCCTGTTTGCTCATCTCTGAAATGGGGATTTTCATAGTTTCTACCTTGAATTAGATAAATGAGCCCAGAATAAGGGCTCCACAAATATTAGATTTCATTCCTACTATTGTTTCTATAAAACCCCTGGTTCTCTCTGCTTCAGAACAGGGGAAACATACTTTGCACAGGTGCTCAGAACTTTTGCACTGATGGAGTTGGGTGTTTCCTCAGAATCCCAGCTATGCAAATACTCTGAGTCAGCGGGCGAGAAGGGCAAGGGCAAGCCCATACCCAGCCCCACCTGTGTCTGGCTGTTCCTTTTCAACACCAGGAGGCTGAAATGATTGCTTTCTGACCGTGGACAAATTGGTTTGTGTGGGCCACAGTTACAGGCACTTGTTTCCCTGAGATGCAGCCAGTGCTTGTGTCAAACTGAAACAAAGTTTAAATATTAATAAAATAACAAAACCCTGCCCTCCACCCAGAAGCTGCCATCAGCAGGCTACCTTCCACATGAATTTGGCTCCTGTTGGTCTTCCTGATGCCATAAAATGGTTGCATTGCTGTCCGATTTGCATTTAGTATCTGCTTTTCCTGCACAGGGTTCAAGTTGACAGTGGAGCAGCCAGTGGCTGGCTGCTCCCACCCGCCCCAGGAGAGGGCGGGTGGGAGCAGAACGCAGAGGGGAAGGTGGGCAGCTATTTAAATGACCAAGAGCTTGGAGAAACTGTGTGCTTCCAAGATAGGGCATTGTTCCAGCTTAGATTTGCCAATTGTTGTTCCAGATGAAGAGCTCAGACAAAGGGAAGACTCTGTCTGCTTGGGAGGCCCTGGAATGCTCAGTGTTTATTTTATACTACAGCCTGTGGTTTGCTTCCTGTTTGAGTTTTGACGACTGCTTGTTGGGATTAATAAAATCCATCCAAATATTTTCAAGGAATACAGACTCTAGAAAAGGCGTTTGTCTCCAAGCACTGTTTACTTTAATAATATATACACAATTCACACCAAGTCACCTCAGCACAAAGCAATTCCCCTATTGTTGCTTTGTAGACTTCAACTTGTCAAGTGTGAACTGGATGATTTTTAAACTCATGACCATTTCTCCCATGATGGAAATTTTACATAAATCTCAGAAAGGATACATCCTTTAAGATTAAAGCAGTGGGTATCACCAGGGATACATTGAGCTCTAAGACCCCCACTGGCTGGGGGGAGAGCAGCCACAGCAGGTGGGTGGGGCAGTGGGGAAGGGGGTCATGGGGGGACTTCAGCCTCCTTCACCCCCTTCAGCCTGAACAGCTCTCCCTCCCTTTTTTTTACGTATCAGACATCAGGAGTATCTGTTTCAAGAAACAGTCTTCAAGGCTAAGCAAAAGTTTGAAAAAAACTACTTCAGATGATCCCTAAAGTAGGGTGATCCTACATAATTTATCATCCACAGTGGGACGTTTTGAGATTGCAAAGGAGATGCTCTTAATAATACACTGGGACAACAGACTTAAGCGGGGCTATACCAGACAAACAGATGTATGATTACCCTACCACCAAGTCCTCTTCCAGCTCAGTTTCCTTGCTTTTCTATCCTGTAATTCTATGGCTTGACTGATTACTCCTTCTCAGCACCAGGCAGAGTTCTGGGAGCAGCCCCAGGGACAGCCTCAGGGAATAAAATCATTAGGTGATAGCCTCAGGGACAGCAGCCATCAGGTAAGTACCATGCTTACTCACTAGAGCATGCAGCTGGAAGAAATGCACCTACAAGGCCACCTGCAAATGTCAGATGGCATGGGCTCAGCCTGGTTCTTGTTCAGAATCATGTGAGAATCACAAGTTTCATGGTGAAAACATCAGTGAATCAACCACCAATGACCCAGTAAACAAGTGCCCACAAGGAAGCCAGCCCAGGATGTGAGTGTTGGTGGGGGAAAGATTAAGCAAACAGCCCAAATCATGGGTCCTCAGAACAGAGGAAATAGTCAATAGAGAAGGTCATAAGGCAGACATGAAGGTTATATTCCCTATGCAGGTCATCAGATGAAGTATTTTGCCGAATTAGAAGAATCCTAGTAGGATTTCTGCAGAGAAAAAAAATGCAGAGAGGTGGGGCTCTCTCTCCCCATGTCCCCAACACATGGACAGGACAGGGTCCTGCTGAGCTTAGCTTGGACCTGGTTGTGGCAGATCACCCCCCTTACTTCATTAAGTTTCCCACCCTTTGCTCGCCCATCCAGTGTTTGCTGCTGTGATGTCCTACACAGTTTTTTTGCTCCAGGAATGTCCTTTGTATCAAAATGAACTTTCCTTTCTTCCCGTTCGAAGTCTCACTAATGGTGAAGTTTATTGCAGAGTGACACAGTGACAAGAAGGCTGGTGATGTAATGAGCTAAACCAAAGTGTATAGAAGATGCTCATTTCCCTTTGATTATCTTTTACTGGATGCCTTTTAGCTGGCAAATAATGGTTAGGAACTTTTCAGCTAGGAATGGAATGTAGTTTTGCATTCTAATCTGGGCTTCCCTACTTGCCAGGTGTATGATATTGGGCAAGTATTGTACCCTATCCGAGTCTTGATTTTCTGATCTGTAAAATGGGGATATGCCACAACTTGCCCTGCCTACCTCACAGGACTCTGACGAGCATCCCCCAAGCGTCACCATGGGCCTGCTCTCTCACATCTGCCCTCCCAATGCCATGCCAAGAAGCCTTCTGCAGGTTACTTGGGGGTTATGTTCTCATGGAAACTCTTCTCCACTTGTGCTGTCCCCTTACATCTTGCTCCTGGGCTCGTTCTCCTCCTCTGCTTTCAGTCAGGAACCTCTTCTCTTTTTCCTTCAACAACTCACTTCGCACCTAGGTTAAAAAGTCAGACTTCAATGACTTTGGGGAAACAGAAGGATTTCCCATGACAGCACTGGAAACACTGAAACGTTAAATATTGGACTTTCATTTCTGAACCACCCTGCCCATTTCTGCCAGCTCGGGCATCTACCTGCTACTGTACGTCACACCTCATCCCCCCTCCCTCTTCTCGGCTCTCCGGAGTGTAGGAAAATGTTTCTGGGAATCATTTTGCAGAGCAATTCAGCTCCTCCAGCCTCTCTTCTCAAGCTCCACTCTGGCTCCCCTTGACATCCCCAAAGGCTCACTAATGTGCTCGGCTAAACAACGCGCCGCACTCTATATGTGGTTTCAAATAAGAGAAAGTTTCTCTTCTTTTAGGGTGAAACCAAGTCCAACTGAGGAACTGGGTTGGGATCCACGGGCCAGGAGGGTCCCGCGTGCCAAGCCTGGGGAGAGACTGCAGGGCCAAGGGCCAGCGCGTCCCACAGAGCTGTCAGCAAACTGAGCTGGACCCAGTGTCAGGAGGGGAGAGGCGCACGGGGCCAGCAGGCCCCTGCTCTGTCCCCCAATGAGGGCAGGCTGCTGGCTACCCCACACAATCAACTTAAATCCTCAAACACCTTGAAGGTAGGGGACACCTCCAAGGAGGCACCCAAGCTTAGGAAGCCGCATTACCAATGGCTCCAAGGCTCTTGCCTCTATTGTTCAATAAACTCTGTCCTAACGCCACAAGAGCTGGGGTGAGGGGACTTCCCTACCCTCTTCAAGCATCACGGCCAGAAACCAAACCTCCTGGAGCGCTGCCCACTTGCCCTGCTCTCAAAAGAAAAGAGAGAAATGCTTTGTATGACAGGGGCAGGGGCACATGAGGCTTTTCACTGGCCCCCATTGACTAGTTGTGTCACTGCAAACAAGAGAATGTGTATGAAAGCTCTTTAAAAATGGAAAAGTGCATAGAAGGATGGAAGGATTTAATTAATCATCATCACTCAGGTGGGATTGATCCTGGCACGATGCTAGACCGCAGGAAGGGCCCAGGGAGCTCCTGGCCTTCTATCAGGTGTGAAGGGAAGAAATAAAGCCAGTTATTACAGCTTCACTGTAACTAATCAAAATGAGAATACGCAGGGCAGTGAGGTACAGTAGATTGCTGCTGCAGCTGGAGGTCTTATATAAATGCTAACAAGGCGAGAATAGGATTTGGGCTGGCCTGGCGGCAGAGAGCAGGAGCCGCAGCCCTCCTTTCCTGGGACAGCATTGCCGTCTCACTTTAATTTGCAGACGTTTTAAGCTCCAGGTGCCAGCGCCTGGAGGGCAGAAGGGAAGCAGCTGTCTCCTAATGGATGTAATAGATTAAAACTGAAATCCTCGTGGACTCCTCCAGCTTCAGAAATACCATTGTCCATTTTGTGCCCTCTTATTGGTTTCATGCACTCCTTACTCCTGCACTATTTGCTGGGAGAGATTTTATATCAGGAATGACAAAGGACTTCTCAGCCAAATATAGCACATTCAGAGGTCAGTACCTATAAGAATGGGCTTCAGAGCTAAACAGGTCAGGTTTGAGTCCTTAGCTGTGTTATCTTGAGCAAATATATTTAACTTCTCTAAGCCTCAGTTTCCTCATCTGTAAAATGGAGCTCATGATAATGTCGAGGGAATCCATAGGGATTGAAACACACATGTAACTATTCAGCTCAGGGCTTGATATATAGAAGGTGCTCCACAAGTGCTAGCTAATATTATTATTATTATGATCATTATCAGTTCTTGTTTACTTCTTTATGTGGTCACACTAAGTGGTGAACTTGAACCAGGATTGACTTAGCAGGGAATGTAGGTTATATAGTTGGCTGCACCATCATATGCTTTACTTTACCCTAGAAAACAAAGCATCCTTTGAAAAAGGAATTGCTTTAGTTTCCCATGGGAAGTAATTTCTACAACCCACGAGTAAATGCAATCTAATGACTAGAATGTGACAGTAGCTATCAAGAATGAAATGTTCCATAAACAGCACTGCCTCCCCAAATTACTCAATCTCAGCGCTCTGTTTGGCTCTTCTCTTGCCCACCGATTCTTCTCAGCTCCTTCTCGTCCTCCCACCCGCCCCCATCTCTCCCCATCCCGTCCTTTGGGGATCGTAAGACCCAACTACCACCCCCAAATCCCTGAAGAGTGGAGGGCCATCCTGGGATTCAGGATAATGCTGAAAGGTCTAGATGTGACTCTGCTTATTCAGAGTGGCCTGGGGCGAGGGGGGTGTGGGGGTCCTTGATACAGCAAAAGACAGTTTGCCAATAGGCAAACCAGTGGACCATGCCTCATGCATTTTCAGGGAAATATCATTTAATCTCAGAACATCTGCAACAGTCTGCAACATATTTTCTCCAGGGTTTGACTCTAAGCTGACAAAAGATACCAGACACCCCCGCAGATTCTGTGACATATCTTGGTATTATTGAACAAACATCAGTTAGGTTTCTGTCTCAGAGCGGCGTCAGTCTGAATAGGAAATACGCCAGCGCTCTTATCATCGGTGACACACTCTGTAGCTCACCTGCAGATAGTGTCAGTAACACAGCTCCCTGTTTGGGAGTGGGCGGTGGGGGGGGGAGTCTTCTCCCACTTCTTTGAAAGCATTATTCCTAGGCAGGCAAAATAATTAAAGTACTTTTTGAGTTTGTGTTTACTTTTTCACAGTAAGCAAGAATTCCACGATCAATGCAATGTACCTTGCAGACGCACAATAATTGTCAATGAATTCAATAAATTTTGAAACACACTCAGGCTTATTTTTCTACTGCTTAAACTTTCTTTCTGCCCCTTCAATAATGGGAACTTCAACTCTAAAAAAGTCTCAGATTCAATGCCTTCATTTTAAGGATGAAGAAACTGAAGGCCCAGAGATTGCAAATTATTTCACTGGAGCCACATAGACAATTAGTAGCAAAGCAGAGCCTAAGGCCCTGGACTTAGGACCCATGGATCAGAGCTTTTCCAGAATGGATCTTGTCCCTGTATTTGTTCTGTCGCCTAAATTAGAAACTACATACAGCATGAAACATCTTTTGTTTGACCCCTGGAGTTTAAAAATATTTTCTGAATTTTAACATTTTTTAAAAAGTGAGGTTTTTCTCAAACATCTGCATTTCTGGTTTCTCTTAAAATGTGGACTGTCTGGCAACATTGGGCTTGCATTCTTACAACGCAATATTCAGCTGGAGCTGAGAGGCAGTTGTCCCCTTCTGATAGAACCTGTACTCTGCAGCCTGCCACAGTCCCTACTACTCCCTGCTGTCTCACATCCAGCCTGCTTTACTCCCTGACCTCCCTGGCTGCTGTATGCATTTAAACACTACCCTGAGTTGGAGACATAACTAACAATTTCATAGACATTATTGCTCCAACCGAAGATATCAGCTGGGGCCTCCCTACTCCTTAAGAGCTGCCTGAAATTGCCTTGAATCCCCAATTCCACAGCCTGAAAAATCCAAAGACTTCCACAGTAGTTGTGTGAATGCTCATGGGTTTACATTCTCATGGTGTCCTTTGCCACCAGTGCCTATGGTTTTGACCCATGACATTTTAAAAGGATCCAGATTCTTCCTTGTTTTCCTCCTCTTTCCCCAGGCAGTTCAAGATTATGAGTGGATTTGGAGGAGTGTTACAAAGTAAAGATTTTAATAGCACCTCTCATAGCAGATATAACTTAAAATTAATCTTCCATGGAGATTTCTCTTCAGCCTTTCTTCCATGCAGAGCCCTGTCATTCTGTCTCCTCCCTAGTGGTCCCCCACTTCAAATTGCCCTCTTTCAAAAAAGCAGAGGAATTCAGCTTTCTCCAAATGTGCTGTTGCAAGCCCATCAAGGTGTGCAAAGAGCAAAGGCCTCTTCTCTGTTAACACTGTCCATGTCCCTTGCAGAAAAGTCAGGATTCTAGACAGCAAATGTTTTCCAATGACACTTCCAAGACCTGCCACCATTGGTCTTTGAGGAGGTAAGATCCCAGGCTCTTATAGCTGGTATGAATCAGCTGGGTTCTCTTATTTTAAACATGTAAAAATCGTGCAGTCGTAACTTTCAGAAATCCTAGTGGTTTATCTGTTTACATGTCTGCTTCCCCCACTGGATTGTAAGCGTCTTGAAGTCAGGGATGATGTTTTATTCATCTTCATGTTTTCCTTCCCTGAGGGCCGGGGAGCAGGAAACACAGAGGAGACATTCAACAAACAATTGGTAAAGAAAGGAGGGAAGGAGGAAAGGAAGGTCAGTCACTTGCTGTGGTTGCACCTGTTGGTCACTGCAGAAGGACATCAGCTGAGAGGGTGGGTGAGTGCTGAGAGCTAGGCCATGCTCTGCTCACCAAGCCAGCAGCCCTGTGACTCGCTGTGTCCTTCCCTTGCCTATCCTGCCCCCATTTGCTGCCTTGCCCCAGAAGGGACACTTTTTCTAATTCCCACAAATGTGCCATAGGGGCTGGGGGTGGGGTAGGAGCTGAATGGAAAACACTTTGTGTAGGAAATATGTATTTTATTTTTATTTAAAAGTTTTTTGGGTCACCAGTATGACCCCAATTTGTTTCCAAACCCAAGAAAATTCCCATAATTTTGTCAGGGTTTGCTGCTGTGGACTCTGAGGATGAGGGTGGGACCCCTTCCCCCTCAAAGGAGTAGTAGCTACCCACACAAGAGAACTCCCCAAATCTGAAGAAAGTGGAGCGTTAGGGTCTGAAAAAGAGTGGAGTCCCTGATCCCCCCTGAGGGTGCATCCACAAACCCCCATCCTGTGGCTGTGCCCCTCCAGAAGCGCAGGAAGTCAGCTCCACACCTGCCGCGTCCAGGCCTTGGGGAGAAGCGCTCTCAGCTGTCAGCCCCTCAGCCATGCCCGCAGGTCCCCGAGCTCAGCCTGTCACCTGCCATTACCCAGTTCTGGTTGGGGAAGAGCATCTGGCGAGAGTGTCTGTTGGCCCATGGGGTGAGTTTAGGTTGGATTTCAAGGCTGAGCTAAGCAATCTCTCAGCTGAGCTCCAGGACGCGGGCGCAGCAGGCCCCTTGTGCAATCAGCACACATGGCAGGGCTAGGACATGGGCGCGGTGGAGGTGGCATCCCCAGGCGGGGGCACAGCACCACAGCCCTGATGACGGCTGGGCGGCCGCCCCTGCCCTCAGCTCGAAGATGCTACGCAGGCACAGGCGAGCAGCTAAGCACAGGCGGCTGATCCGCCAAGATTGGCCTCTCCGTGAGCCACAGTCATCTCCCTCTCTGAATGTGACCCAAAGCCACCATGCCTCTGCTCAAGACTCCAGTGGCTTTCCCTTCTCAGCAACCTGGGGCCAAGCCGGGGTCCCTCCAGAAGACATAATCACAGAAAAGGGTGTTTCAAAGCTATGCTCTTCTGTGAAGTGGTTAAGAACTCGGTACCAGGACTCTGATGGACCTGGGTTGGAATGTGGGCTTCACTGCATACTAGCTGGTTACAAGCTCCCTGGGCCTCAGCTCTTCCTTCTGCATAATGGGTAGGGCAATAACAGCTATTTCAAGGGCTCCTAAGGGAGAATAAGCGTTCAAAGCATTCAGCACAGTACACAGCAGGCTGTTAGTGGTCAGGTGGTGATGGCGATGTATAATTTTGACTCTAAGTCAATGACACATACCTGTAGTCTTTTTCTCTTAAGGCCTCAGCTGCTAAAGTGTGGTCCCTGAACCAGCTGCATGGGCCTTACCTCTCATCTGGGAGCTCATTGGGAACACAGAATGTTGGGCTTTACTCCAGCCCTTCTGATTTAGAATTTGCATTTTGACAAGACACTCAGGTGATGTGTATTCACATTAACATTTGAGAAACACTGGCCAAGAAGATTCCAAGGGCTTCAACCATTATAACCAATAATCAATTGGTGTCTTAGGAATCAGTAGGAGCTTGTATTTGTGAGGTGCATTTATATAAGCAACTCTCGCTTCAGCGGCTGTAATATTTTCTCCAGGGCTACCCTCCAGTAGCACAGCACCTGTCTGAAGTTTTATCTCCTTTCTCTTCTCCTGGATGCTCTTAGAAAAAAGTGCTGAGGAGCAGAGAAATGTTCAGATGGGGCAGACAGAAGGAAGGAGAGGAGGAGATGCTGTGGATCATCCAGCTGGAAGGCTGGATGATCCACAGGCTGGGCTGTTAGACTCCCTGCAGCCTCCAGGTGCTCCTTCCATCCCTGGGATATTAACAGGAACCCACAGGGTGCAGCCCAGACTCAATTTGATTTGTTTCTGCACTGCATGGAGATGCAGCCTTAGGGATCCTATGCCCTGAACCACTTTCACTGGCTCCTCAGGATTCTATGAGCCTGGGCCAAAGCTGACACCATTCATTTGTTCATTCAACAAATATTTGCTGAACGTCTACTATGACGTGATAGGTAAGACCCAGCTTCCTGCTCCCCAGGTTGGGCTCCTGCCATGCTGTTAGTTAGACTATCACTCTCTCGGTAAAATCAGGGGTGTGAGGGATCCTTAGTGACCAGCCCAGATCCCCCTTCAAGCTAGAGCTCTCATGGTCCCAGCTGCTGTAAGTGTTGGTGGCTGAGAGTTCTCAGCTCAGTCCCTCCCTGGGATGCCCTTGGTCAATGTCACACCCCCAACCTGGGCAAGCTCCAACTAATGTCTGCTAGATGGGGAGGGGGCAGTTGCCTGAACAGAACAGGTCTGAAGGGCCAGAGTTGCCAGTCTGACCAACTGAGGTCTCCATTGTAACTCCGTTGTCAACCTCTCTCTATGCCCAGTCTGTCTTCTGTCACCCCTCATGGGTCTTGCTCCTAAGTGAGCACACTGCCCAATAAACATTTGCCAACTATTCCCAGAATCAGACTCTGTTTCCAGGGAATAGACGAAAGACAATGATTTCTTTCTAAGTGCAACCTGTGCTTAAGAGCCTCTGGCTATGACAATAAAATACAGGTAACTAATTTGCTTAAATTGATATATTTGCATTTTTGGAAAAAAAAATTTCTCAGAGTCTTTTTAAGAGCTACTAGAGGGGAAAGGTTCCCAAATGTGTTTAGTTACTTCTTTAAAATGTAAAAACAATTTTAATCCATGATGAATATGTGAATACAATCTCGTTTGGAAAGAGGTGAGCAAGGCAGAAGAATACACAGTGGAAGTTGAAAGACCCCTTCTATCTGGGTCCTTTCTCCAATCTACTCCTTCCTCAGAGATAACCACTGTTTGGGGGTATCCTCCTAGACAGAACTTTTGCTCTTCATTTGCATACATAAAAATGTATATAAACATAATTTTTAATATAAATGAAATCAAATTGTTTAAGACATTTACTTATTAAATATTAAAGTCTTGAAGCTTGAAGATCTTTTGTTAAGTCACTAAATATAGACCTACCTATTGCTTTTTAACAGCTGTATAGTATTCCACAGCGTGGGTATATCATCTAGCCACTCCCTGGGCTCAAGACTTCTAGTGCCCACATGTATCCAGTTCTTCTCTCCTCTGGACACATGAGAATATTATACTTTTTGTTATTGCAGTTATTTGGAGCCATATGATTAGCTCTGGCCAGCAGGTTGAGAATTAAATTGACTTGTATCACTTCTGGGTGCAAATATTTAAAATTACAGGTGTAAGACCCTCCAGTACTCTACTTCCTGCCACAGAAAGGGCACCTATCGAGATGATAAAGTCACAAGACCAAGACAGCCTGGATTGCTGAATCTCAGCATGAATGAAAGTTGCCCTAGAGGTTATTTGGATCCAGAGCAGACCTTGTAGTGAGTGAGAATTTACTCTGCTATGTTGAACCACTAATTTTTTTCTTTAAATTATAGCATAACCTAGTATATTCTGCACCCCACTATTGGGCATTTAGGTTGTTCCTAGTTTTTCACTATTAAGTAAACTGTTGTAAGGAGTATCTTTTATATACATCTCTGAGTACAGGGTGGGTATTTCTATAGCACTGATACCCAGGAGAGGAAACAAATGATATTCACATTTAATTCTGAAAGAAGCATCAGATTGTTCCCCATGATCTTTACCAAAGTACATATCCATCGACAGCATCTCCCCCTTCATTGGATATTATCCTTGTTTTCTAGTTGATAAAGAAAGATGATATTTTGTTTTAAGTTGTGGTTCCCTGATTATTAGAGATTAAGCAACTTTTTTATATTCTCCTTGGCCATTTTTATTCCATATTTTTCAATTTACCTTCTAAGTTAAATCAAATTTTAAAAGATCTCTGAATGTCTTGAGGAAAAGCTTTGGATTCTTTGTAATCAAAGATATCCCCCTCCCCCACGGCTTCCCAAAGATGTCCCTATGTTCATTTATTCTTTCCCAGATATTCATTGATTTTTTCTTTACAAATAGTTATTGAATAGCTGCTATGTGCTAAGCACTGGAGATACACTATTGAGTGAAACAGAGTCCCTGTCCTTATTAAGCTTTGTGTTTATCAAGGGAAAATGGCATTGACTAAGTCTATTTTTTTTTTTTTTTGTCTCTGGCCTTATTAATAGGCAGTAAAGCAGTAGAGGACCCTGCGATAGTCATGGAATGAAAGCACTTGAAGGGTGGTATATAAATGAGTCATCACTCCTTCCCTTGAGGGTTAGCAGTAGCAACAGACATCTTCTAAGCTCCAGAGTAGGTTCTTGGAGTCATGGACTCATAGATTGTCAGAACCCCCAGTTTACAGATGAAGAAACTGAGACCCACAGAAGCAAAGTGACTTGCCTAAGGTCCCCTGACTCCTAATATAATGGTCTGCCCATTATCTTAAATTGCCTGCCTGGTAGGTCTTTGTAGCTGTACCAGATGCTCATAAGCCCTTCCAGGTAGAGTAAGAGGAAGGTGAGTGCCTGTCTTGGGAGGTATAAAAGACACAGTCCCTGACTTCAACAGGTTTACAGTCTAGCTACTGCAAATTTCTTTCTAAAATACTATTTGTGTCATTTGGTTAAGAGCTAATTTTCCAAGACTAAAGGAAGTCAGCTTATGCTGGAACTCCATGGAACTTATCTAAGTATTTGAATTTTTCATTAGGGCAATTGTTTTCAAAAAGAAGTTGGTATTCTCCTGATAGGAAGCTGTCACTAAATTTTTCAAAGGGGGATATGCTTCCCAGTATTGACTACTAATCCTGACATTTCACTTGCTTTCTTGGAAATATAAAATTCCAGTGACCATCAGGAAACTTCCTGCTGTACCCATCATCAGTCTTTCCTTGCAGAAATATTTAAATGACTCTGGGAATATGAGAGGAAAAGTCAGGCAAAAAATACTAGGCCTGTCAGCCATGTTCCTTAAGCCTCAGTTTTCTCTAAAGCAAAATGAGGATAATGATGCAACCCCATTAGGTTGTTGGGAGGATTAACTATGATAATACACATGAATAGTTGTACATGTTTTAGAGCCAGTGATCAATAAATGTTAGCTAGTCTCACTATCATTATTCTATTCAACGCCGTTCCCTATTTCTTACTTATCAACAACGTGGACACCTGAGCAGCCATATCTGAGAAAGCAGAACAACAAACCACAGCCACTGCCTGTGTTTTGAATATTTTAAAAACCAATGAACCCTGAAGACTAAACAAGGTATCAGTCCTTGCATATGAATCATGGAACACCGTCCATTGTGTTCCACGCCCGATATAGAGCACACGCCTACACTTTTAGATGTTACCATCAACTGAGACCTCAACCATTCCAAGCTTTGGAGACCCCCCCTTTTCTGCCCACCCTCAATCCTGTCTTTGTTTCTCGTTTGTTTTAAACCCTGAATTCTCTGTCTTTTTATTTAGGCTGGCTCACTTTGGACTACTCTGTGAAGAAGCACAGATCCACAAAGCTGACCTTTTCTTAAAGTCCTTGTGTGTAGAAACATACACATCCCCACTTGTGTGCAGGCCGTCAGGAGGGGATGAATGGAGGCTCGTCAGATGAGGGTCAAGAGACTTAAGCTTTATTACTCGCCTGCTCATAGTCTCATTTTGACTTTAATTTCTTGGGTCCTCAGTCCTCTCCCCTAGAAATGGGGCAGGCAGGGTTAGCAAAGGATACCTTTTCCTGCTGGCCTCATAAGGCAGTTGGGAGAATGAATGAGATTATGTCAAGAAGGCCATTCGGGTTCCCCCACAACGGGTGCTCTCTAAATGCAGGGCGTGATTACGTGTCACTCTTAGGAAGAGGGAGAGCCAGGCTGTCTCTCAGGCCCTCTCCACCTGTCACTGTAATTGCACAGACACTTTGATAATGGAGGCAGAGCACTCGCTGGTCAGAAGGTGCAGTCGCAGGTGCAGGATTCTGTTTGAGGACCTGTGCAAGTTTTAATAAGAGCCTGGGGGCAGGGAGCAAACAGAAACCAGAAATCCTCCTCTCGGCTTTAAGACCCTCCTCCTCCCACCCCTGCAACCCCCCAGAGTGGGGAATCCTGAGCTAGCAGGAACTCAATGCATACTTGTTTGTGGCATGGGGGGAAGTGACATTGACAGAATTCTCTTCATTTACAAGCTTGGATTCCCTCAGAAGCGCAGTGGCCATGCTTTTGCCTGTGTTGAAATGTTTATGGACACCTGAAGAAATTATGGATTAAGGGGCGTCCCCTAATGTATCAGGAAGTGTGAGAATCTGTGCTTCTTTGCTGTCACAAGGACATTTTGTGCTGTGTCCCTCCTGGGTGAGGTTGTGTAAGGAGAGAGGACCATCAGCTGGGCCCAAGTGAGCTGGTATTGTAGGGGACAGACCTGCCAAGAGTTGAAGGGGGTGGAGGGTGGACATCCTTAGAAAAATCTGTTTCACATAAGGACAAGCAGGCAGGACAGGGACTGAGTAAGCCACAGGGTCCCGAAGGCGTTGCTTGGAAGAGAAGGGATGAAGACATAGGACCCCTGGGGTGGGGATTCCAGGAAGACACATGTATCACCTGGTCCACAGCATCTTCAGCCTTTCTTTTCTGAATATGGGGGCTGTTTGACCTCCACCTGCAGCCCCAGCTCCACTGTGGGCCTCCCACATCAAAACCCTCGTGTCTTTGGAGTCAAATAGGATTGGATTTAGCTCCTCACTCTGCTTCTTAGACAGAGATATATGTTCTCTAAGCCTCAGTATCTTCATCTATCAAATGTGGATGATACTGTCCACCCTACAGAGTTGCTGGGAGGATGGTGGATGTGCCAGGTGAGCACTCCGTAAGTGAGGATTAGCAGCAGTGGTAGGAGGATCGTAGCAGGATTTTTTGAGATCTAGTCTTACGTACGAGATCACTGTGTTATTTGAGGCGTCCAAGTGCTTGTCTTGGTAACCTGCCTAGTGCCCCCAGAAACGCAGCGGTTCTCTCTGATCCCTGCTCCCAGCTGATGGCGACAGTGTGGACGTGTGCCTGCCTGCAGGCTTCTCTGCAGAGCTCTGTCCCTACATATACTGAGCTTCACCTGCCCGGCATTCATCCACTCAATACAGACTGTAGCTTAAATTCCAGTGGCAGGAGACAGACAATAAATAAAATAAACACGTGAAATACTTGGTATGTTAAATGCTAAGTTCCTTAAGGGGTAGGTGGGGGGCGGATAAAGCAGAGAAGTGTCAGGGTGGGCTTGCAATTTTAGAGAAAATGGTCTGAAAAGGCCTCACTGAGAAAGGGGCATTTGGATAAAGACTATAGCCCCGGGGGTAACTTCTCTGGTATAACTGTCTGCACATCTGGTCATACCTTTTGCTCTGCCTGAGAGCCTGGCCTTAGACCCAAGACTGACACTGAGACAGCAGTATCATGCAGAAGCCAATAAAAGGAGGCTAGAACCACACTGGAAAGGACTGTCATTTCCAACAGGCCTTTGGTAGGAGGAGGGAAGGAGGGGAAGCCATAGTTTTTCACCACTTTTAGATAGGAAGGCGATCACAGCCATCATGTAAGGTTGTGTAGGTCCTGCACTGCACAACAGTCCCATTGTATGTGATAGTCCTGAGGGCAGTAATGTTAAAGATAAGAAGTCTATTCTGATAACAAAGATTTTTATGATCACCATTGACATCATAAAATTTTCTAGGTGAGAGACTGTAGTTTGTATTTGTTTTAAAGAGATACTTTTTTATTGTGGTAAAATATACACAATATTTTTATCATTTTAACCAGTTTTAAGCGTATGATTCAGTGGTATTACATACATTCACAGTGTCATGTAACCATTGCCACTACTTATACTCAAAACTTTGTCATCATCCCCAACATGAACTCTACCCATTGAACAATAATTCCCCATACCCCTGCCCTAGCACCTGGTAACCTCTATGATTTCTGTCTCTATGAATTTGCTTATTCTAGGTACCTCATATAAGTGGAATCATGCAGTATTTGTCCTTCTGTGTCTGGCTTATTTCACTAAGCATAATGGTCCGTTTATGTTGTAGCATGTATCATCTTATAGCATATACCAAATTTCACTCCTTTTATGGCTGAATAGTATTTCCTTGTATATATATATATCATATTTTGTTATCCTTTCATCTGTTGATGGACACTTGGACTGTTTCTACCTTTTAACTATTGTGAATAATGCTGCTATGAACACTGGTATACGGATATCTGTTCAAGTCTTTGCTTTCAATTTTTTTTGTATATATAACTAGGAATAGAATTGCTGGGTCGTATGGTAATGCTATGTTTAATTTTTTCAGGAATCACCAAACTCTTTTCCACAGCAGCTGCACTACTTTATATTTCTGTTTAACAATGTATGGGGGTTCCAATTTCACATGCTCACCAACACTTGTCATTTTCTGGTTTTTTTCAATGAGTATAATTATCATAGCCATCCTTGTAGGTATGTAGCAGTATTTCATTATGGTGGTACTGGAGTTTTGATTAGACTATTGTTAAAGTCTTGGGACCAGTGTAACTACTTCTAGTAGACTGGGGAAATTCTCATGGCTCCAGGCTCCTGGCAAGGAAGCACTCAGGAGGTAGGATGTTTACAAGCAAGTTTTAAAGTGTCTGAGATGGATGAGTAGTGAGGTGGATGGGGGATGGTAGAGGTGGGATATCCTCTGGACTAGCTAACTGGATACATGTTATGAGCCACTACAGTGGCAGCCTAAGAACCCTGCTGCTATGTGATGAACGGGACAGCCCCTGACAAACTGGCTAAAAGCTGCCTCTAGCTTCATGCCCCATCCTGTTGTTCAATTTCACAAATGTGTTCAATCTCCCAGGCATCAAAAAGAGAGAGTTCCTTCTCTGGGGTCTCCCTGTATATATCGGGGAAGAATTATGCATATTTTGAGTGATTCCGGCCTAAGATGTCAAGAACTAAAAAGCATGTAATCACTTTTAAGTGAATTAGTTGGGACACAGTTTTAGCTACTCTAAAAAAGGCAAAATAACAGACACCAGGTATTAGCCTAGGAATCCTTAATATAAACATGCCTTTGGGCTATAGCTCTGAAAAGGAAGTTCAGTGTCCAGATGGGCAGAGAATGGAGCCAATGACCATCTTCATATCCTGTTCTATTGGAAAATGCTGGGTCCAGATGAGTGTCCCCTCATTTGAAGATGAAACCTCAGAGGGAAAAAAAAAATGCCACATAAAGTGTATGAAATATATATCACTGCAAAAGAAAAATATAATGTTATCCTAAAGATCCAGAGGAATAGCAAACCTTTGAAAATAATTTACTACGGGAGTCAGAGGAACGTTTCAGAAACTCGTTGCGCATCTGCAGCAGCATG
The DNA here is from genome assembly GCA_023783475.1 of Daubentonia madagascariensis. NCBI lineage: Eukaryota > Metazoa > Chordata > Mammalia > Primates > Daubentoniidae > Daubentonia > Daubentonia madagascariensis. The sequence goes on from JAKFHU010000428.1 coordinate 12,479,134, forward strand.
TAAAGGAACTCTGTGAGACAAGAGCAGAAAAGCATATGGAAAAATGCGGCTAAGACAAAATGTGACAAACTGAAACATTTAACAGGCACAACTCACGGAAAATAATGATAAAGCAACTTTATTTTAGTTTCTCACTCTCATCTGCCCTCATTTTATTTTTTTACATGAGAAATTCTAAGCACATATGAAGTAGGATAGCGTAATAAACTCCCACGTTCCCATCACTCAGCTTTAACAGCTTTCAACTCACAACCAATCCGGTTTCAACCCTTGCCCCGCTCCTCCCTCCCCCCAGACCAGTGATTTCAGCCCCTCCCTTTTATCTGCTTTCCCGGATTCCTCCTATCTAGAAAACATATCAGGAATCTGCCCCCTTCTCTCCAAACCCTCTACCATCACCCTAATCCAAGCCCCCCCCCCCGCTCTTTTGCCTGGATAATCTTGGTTTCCAACTAATCTTTGTTTCCATTCTTGTTTTCAGCCCTTTCGTTATAAAACAAAACACAGACACAGAAAACCACACGAAATGAGGTAGAGATTATGAATTATTATAAGGCAAACACCCTCATAACCACCTCCTAGGACAAGAAATCGAACTTTGTCAACTACCCCGATGTGCCCAATCTGCGCCCCATCCAATCCCAGCCCCCTGTCTCCCTCTGAATTAATCTGCTAGGGCACCCTTAAGAAAGTACCTCAGACTGGATAGCTTAAACGACAGAAATTTATTTCTCAGTGTTCTGGAGGCTGGATGTCCAAGATAAGGTGTCAGAAGGCTTAGTTTCTTCTGAAGCCTTTCTCCTTGGCTTGTAGATGGCCATCTTCTGCCCATGTCCTCGTGTGGTCCTTCCTCATCCCATGAGGTGCTCACCTCATTTTTCCTTAATGACCTCTTTAAAGACCCTGTCTCCAAATACAGTCACATTCTGAGGTATGAGTGTGACGACTTCTTCATAGGAATTTGGGTGAACATGATTCAGCCCATAACGCTCTCCAAGCATAATCACTATCCTGACTTTTGTAGTAATTACTTCCTTGTATTTCTTTATAATTTCATCAACCAAGACACTAGAGTTTGGTCTTTTAAATTTTTTTAAACTTAAAATGTCATTAAGTCTCTTTTAATTTATGACCTTCCTTTCCATTAATTTCTTTTCCTTGTAATTTATCTGCTAAAGAACCCAGGCTGTCTGGCCTGTTTCCCCAAGTTTCCCAGCGTCTGGCTTCTGCTGACTGCATGCCCATGGTGCACGTCAGCCCGTTCTTCTCTCCTGTTTCCTAACACTTGACAGCTGGAGCCAGAGATTTGGGCAGATTTGGGTTTGATCCCTTCAGCAAGACTATAAGGAATGGTGTGTTCTTTCATCAGGAAACACAACATGTCTCATTTTTGCTCTGTTTATTTTGATGTTAGCAGCTGTTGATGTCAAATGCTTAAATCCATTAATTCCTTGAGAGTTGACAAATGGTGATATTCTATCATTTTGTTTTCATTTATTAGCTGGAATAATTTTATAAGAAGACTTATCTGCTTTTTGGTTGCTAAGATAAATTCATATAAGAAAGGCAAGATAAATGCTTAATTCTTTCCCTTTATTTACCCATTTTTTTAATGCAATGAGTTTTCTGTCATCTTCAGGTGACCGATTTGTTTTTTTTTTTTAACTTAAACATCATTATAAGCACATGCATTTAAATATATTTGTGGGTTCTCAGTCCAATGTAATTCTTATACTTATTGAAGCTCATATTATCCCTTCCTAGACCAGTGGGAACCTCTTTAAATTGGTTCCTGAATATTGTTGACATGAGCCCAGCAGTCTTTGATAGCTTCTTCACTATCAGGTATGACAAGATGCTCCAGGCTTATCTTATACATTTCCTGACCAGGCCTAGTACCAACAATTCTCCAAGAAATCCTGGTTTCTATTAGTGGGAAATAGAATTTCAAGATGAAAGATTGGGTGCTGGGGTGCTCTTTGATATTGGGTTGTTGTTTCCATAGCACTTTAGTTGACAAATAAAGTACCTTATCTGTTCATACTAATACATCTATATCAATTTAGGACTCAGGGTTTTACTTAACCTCTTTTATATTGCCTCTGTATCTTCTTCTTCCATCCTGAAAGTCCTGTGTTGGTTCTCAAGGACACAGGGGATGTTGGAATAAGAATAACCCACAGTTACTCATTGGTTTGACTCCACTTTGCACACATGGCCATTTCAGAATAATAGGAACATTATCACCACTAAATACAACCGCTGTAAGAAGTTGAGTATTTTTACCTCTGCTGTGCCCATTTTCTACCCATTTTTTATGACTCGTCAGATAAACTTGTCAAATCTCTTTTACTGAAGTATAATATGCATTAAAAATTTTCACCCATTTGAAGTGGACAATTCAATGAGTTTGGGCAAATATATACAGTATACAACATCAGACATGCATATAAGCACGACAGTACATATAGTACCACAAATGTATACATATATACAACACCACAGTCAAGTTAGAGAATATTTCTAGCACCCAAAAAACTCTCCTCACACCTCTTTGCAGGCTGCTTCCCCTCACTTTTGGCCCCTAACAACCACGGATCTGCTTTATGTCATGTTTTCCTCTTGTAGAATTTCATGTAAATACCATCACACTTGTAGCCTTTTGTGCCTCGCTTCTTTCACTTAGCATAATGCTCTTGACATTCACCATGTTGTGTGCATCAGTAGTTCATTTGCTTTTATTGCTAAGTAGTATTTTGTTGTATGATATATCACAATTTTTCACTCATCTGATGATTGATATTTAGGTTATTTTCGTTTGAACTATTAGGAATAAAGCCGCTACAGTCATTTGCATACGTGTCTCTCTGTGACAGGTGTTTTAATTTCTCTTGGGTAAATGTCTAGGGGAGGAACTTCAGGGTCATTTGGGAAGCATATGTTTTACTTTATAAAAAAATGACAATTTACTTTATAAAGTGGCTGTACTACTTTGCATTCTGAGCAGCAATGTGTGAGAGTTCCCGTTGCTCCCCATCCTTGCTGACATTCATTGGTATTAGTCTTTTTAATTTTAGCCATTCTCGTGGATGCGTAGTGGTATCTCATGGTGATTTTAAGTTTCACTTCCCTAAGGACTAATGATGTTGAGCATTTTTAGGTGTTTATTGGAGATATATATCACTTCTTTAGTGAAGTATGTGTTCAAATTTTTGCCCATTTTTAATTGTCATCTTATTATTGAGTTGTAAAAGTTCTTTATATATTTTAGATGCTTGTCTAGTCCTTTATCGGACATATGTTTTACAAATAATTGCATTTCCACTTTTTTTTTTAAAATGCAACATACAAACTTTATTTAACAAAAGTAACAAGTCAAACAGGCACTTATATTAAGAGAGACACAGACTGCAAGAAATTTTATCTTAAACACCTGCAGCAGTCCCCAACCTTTTTGGCACCAGGGACTGGTTTCATGGAAGACAATTTTTCCATGGATTAGGGGGGACCAGGTGGGGGGCCCGGGGTGGGGGGCTGGTGGAGCTCTGTGGCCCAGTCCCTAACAATTTGACAAAGATTTAATTGACCATCCCCAGACATACTTTATTTTTATTGATCTTTTTGGAAGAGGCCATCTAAAGAGAAGAATGTGCAGTTCCAGCTCATGAATCATGTAATGAACCCAGCCTAGACTCTGTTGGACACCAAGTCTCCGCCACACCTCTTCAGACACCAGATGGGTTTGGGGTACTTGTTTGGGAAGTTCTCTGAGTGACATGACATGCCAGTACTCACAGTCCTTGTTGAAGTCCTTGTCCCCGAGTAGTAGATCTGCTTCTGGGCCATCCTGTTGGCCCGCAGCAGGGTCCGGAACGAGAGAGCATCCCACCAAGGCAAGGGCTACACTGAGACCAGCCTCCACTTTCTTAAAGCATCTTTTGAAGAGCAAATGTTTTTACCTTGTCAATTTTTTTTTTTTGGTATTTTGTACTTTTTCTCTTCTATGTAAGAAATCTTTGCCTTGCCTAAGATAATGATGATTTTCTAATTCTATCATTCCATCTGCTTTTATAAAAAAGAATTTCCTTCATCAGCTATTTGTTTATCTTAATATAGTTAACACAGGAAAGGCAGTTTAAGTGCTTGATTCTCTCACTTTATTAATTTTGAGCATATTAACTCTGCTTCCGGATCAGTGTATTTTGTACACTCACAACCTTGTATAACAAGCAAAAAGAAAAAAAGCTGTGAGGGATTAAAACGCTAAAGCTGCTTTCTTTTGATATTGGGATATTTCAGGGGTGTTTTTCTTTTTTTCCTATCCTGCTCCTGCCGCTCCCTACAAAGGGTACACGCCAGACTGTTACCTACAGTTATATGTGGCTGGTGGAACTACGCATGATTTGCTTTTTCTCTTCCTATTTTTTGTTTTCTAAATTTTCTGTGTTATTAACAAAATGGGAAAATGTATGTCTATACATACATAGTACACATTTATTTGTCTGTCTACCCATCAATCAAGTCTTTGGTACTTCCTATACCAAAAATTACTCTTTTTATCACTAAAAAATCTATACAGTTGGACTAAAGTTTTTTCTCAATTTTGTGGGACTGGTTTTGATATTGGTAAATTGTGTGGGTTGCCTCATTAAGGCAAAACTGTAATGTTCAGTGAGCACATGGAGTAGAAGCACCAGAATGTTTCTCCCCTGTTCCACACCTCACTTGTCCAGTCATGCAGGATTCATTCTCTTTGGGGCTATTCCTGAGTTGGAGTTCCACTGTCACTGCATGAACAGAGTAAATATAAGTCATTTACTGCTTGTATTAGTCTGCTAGGGCTGCTGTAACAAATACTGCAGACTTGTGGCTTAAAAAACAACAGCAATTTATTTTCTCACAGTTCTGGAGGCTAGAAGTCCAAGATCAGGGTGTCGGCCAGGTTGGTTTCTCTGAGGCAGCTCTCCTCAGCTTGCAGATGGCCACCTTCTCCCAATGTCTTCACGTGGTCTTCCCTTTGTATGTGTCTGTGTCCTGATCTACTCAAAGGACACCAGACATATTGGGTTAAGGCCCACCCTAATGTCCTCATTTAAATTTAATGACCTCTATAACAACCCTATTTCCAAACAGAGTCACATTCTGAGGTACTGGGGGTTAGGACTTCAACATATGGGGGATACCATTCAGCTCATATTGCTCATTGCCTATTGTGGTCACCTTTTTTCCCTTGTAAAGATCATGGTGATCTAGTAGAAAGTAGCTCTTTACAATTGAAGTGCTTCTGCCCAGTAACTCCCTCAGGAAGTTTTTAAACAAATAACAGGCTCAAAATCTTTAACCTCAAATGTCTGGATCATAGCTGGTTTCTCTGCTGTAGAGTTGATGATAACGTCTCCATCTTTGCCATGGTGTCGCTGCCAGCCAGCCTGGTGGTTCTGCTGAAATCTCCCATCGTTTCCCTCCAGCTCCTTCCCCTGCAGCCGTCCCTGCCTCCTCATGGCTCTTTAGAGTCCGCTTCCTTTTCCTTTTCTTGCAGCTGCACTTTTGTCTTAAGATCTCACCCAGGTCCTAATTCTCCTGGCCTCAGAATAATTGTAATGCTGCTTTGCAAATCATTCTTTCTTCCCTCACTTGTTTCTCTCTATGGCAAGGAAGGCAGAGAAGCTAAATGGTCAGATTTTCAGTGAACAATGTGTTGCTCTCATGGTTACTTTTAAATCCTACTTTTGAATGATGGAGAGTTTCTCCTGCCACCCTAGGCTGAGTGGTATCAACTTTTATTTGCATGTAAGAAAACCTGGAGCAATTGTGAAAGAAAATAGGCAAATGAGAACAGGTTTGTTTACAACCACTGCAGATGTGTCTCACATTTGCTTTTCCACAAAAGGCCAGAATGGAGTTTTTGCTTCTGTTGGTAGGTGGTAATCTATGCATGGCTCCTTACATTGTAATCAGGCTGAAGGTTATACATTTAAGAAGCCTTTCTTAAGAAAGAGAATGCAAAAATATATTGCTTTTTGCAAGCTTTACAAAAACATGTGAGCTTATGCATAAATTGCTAGCCTGCTCCCTACCCCTACCCCATAAGCTTAGCCCCTCCGGGCCTTGAAAGGGACCTATGCAAGAGAGAGACCCCGAAGCTAATGTTTCATTAACTTCGCAGTAAATATGATTCTAATTATAATGAACTACTGGGATGTTTACTTGTTTATTGTTTGTCTCCCACAGTGAAGGCTTAACCCATGATACTGTATTCATCATGTGTAGCCCGTGTTCCTAGCACAGTGCTTCTTTATAGTAGATAGTCAATAAATATTTGTTAAATGAAATTAATTGCTGGAAGTCAGGAAGGAAGAATTGAATGAATATGGTGGCTTGTGTTCCATAAGTACCCAAATACAATTATACATACAACATGGAGAAGGCTGAGTAGGTTCGAGGTAGTTAACTAACATGCATTACATTCCAGGGGAACACAGATCACCTTGCCCATGGAGTTGGCTCCAATCTCCCTTCCAGGGCCTTCCCAACAGCTGGGGCCCATTCCTTTACCAAGGCATTGCAGATGGCCTCCCAGCACTCTGGAAGTCCTTGGCCCAAAGCCTGCAGTTGTGGGGGTATTAGCCAGGTCTGGACTTGGGTGACCTTTGCAAAGAACTTCAAGGCTTATTCTTTCCTACAGACTTGCCCACAGAAGACATGATAACCAGTGACCTTTTCCTAAGGACACTCTTAGAGCTGTCACTGGGACAGGCCTACAGTATTGTGGAGAAAAACCTACTTTTCCCCTGGGCTTAAAAGGCCCCTGACATCTCACGGCAGAATGCTACCGGGCAGGAGCCAGCTGCAACAGCAGTAATTTAGCAGTGATCTCTGGATAAATTCACAATGAGAACACAGCATCCTTTTTCAAAAGATGGGTCATTGGCAGACTCCATCTAGAGAAGAGGGTAATGTCTTTTATGTGCCACACAGCATTTGGTTCTTTGTGGGGTTCCAAATATAACGCTGAAATGCTAATGTTGCATTTTCATTTTTTTGTCTCTGTCTCAGGCAACTTTGTTTTGATGCTTTCAGGATTTGGGCATGTGAGCTAGGGTTAGGACCTTAATCATGATGTGGTATTAGGTATATTTAGAAAAGCTGGAGTTGTAAGAGGAAGAAATGCCATACCAGGAATTTAGAGATTAAAGCAATTTAGGAGAGAGTATGCAAACAAAAGTAATAGAAACAAAACTTGACGTGGATCTTGATGAAATACTGCAGTGCAAAAATGTAAGAATACAAGAAAGGGCTCCTCCAGGTTCTGATAGGGGCTGGTTGGAATAACCTAGATGTTAGAGCATGGCTTTTACAGTCTAAATCCCTGGGTTTGAACCTCACCTCTGGCTCTGATAGTTGTGCACTCTTGGGCAATTTGCTTAACTTACATGATCCTTATTTTTCCCACCTACAAAGAAGGGACTAGTAAGAGTACTGTTATGGGTCTCCTCCAAAACTCATGTTGACATTTAATTGCCAATGTAATGGCATTGGGAGGTGGGGCCTTTAAGAGGTGGTTAGGTCATGGGGGGGCTCCACTTTCATAAGTGGGTTAATGCCTTTATCTCGGGAGTGGGTTATCTTGGGAGTGGGCTCCTGATAAAAGGGTGAGTTCAGCCTGATATCCTCTTGCTCTTGTGTGAGCATCCTCTTACCTTCCTCTGTGGGATGACCCTTGGCAGATGCTGGCACCATGCTCTCGGACTTCCCAGCCTCCAAAACTGTGAAAAAAATAAGCTTCTTTATAAATTACCCAGTCTGAAATGAGGTGTCAATGAGATAAAGGGTGAACATTGCTAAATTGTTCCTGGCCCTTCGTTATCACTCAACAAAGGGTAATGACTAACCATCACCTGGAAACCAAAGCACATTTAATAGCATTGTCCAACTCTATCCATTGAAAAACAAGGTACTTTATTTAGATAGATTCTGAGAAGTCTGATTTCAATGCATGCTTCAGGCGGGGAGTGGGGAGGGTAGAGAAATGTGAGTTAAATGTACTTTTCAGATGCAGAGAAAAAAGCACTAGGTAACTGGTGACTTCAGAAGACAACCAAAAAACCAGTTGTGGAATAGTTAGTAAGGAAAAAAAATAAAGGAAGGGATGAAGGGAGGGAAGGAAGGAATAAACTTGGAAAATATCTGCTTAGAGCAGCAGGATGAGGCAAGGGTCATAATAGCATAATAGTGGTGCAGAAGAAGGTTCTAGGGGGAAGGAGATGTGTATATAGGAAGAGCCTGGACAGATGATCCAGCCCTTGGATTCTGGGGACACTGGTATATCTGCCTGACAACTAGATTAAGTCCCACTGAGGCCCAGAGGAATGATGTTAATGAGTTATGCTGGGAGACCACTTCTCTAGTCTTTCTGAAATGAATTGTGTCCCAAGTAGATTTAGCAACTAAAAATACAGGATGCCTAGTTAAATTTGAATTTCAGAGACATAATAAATACTCTTTTTTAGCATAAGTATGTACTGTGTGATATTTGGGACATACTTCTATTTAAAAAGTGTTCATTGTTTATGTGAAATTCAGGTTTAACTGGCTGTCCTGTAATTGATCTGTCAACCTTAATCTCAGGAGCTCTGTAAATGTCTCCAGTAGCGTGATGCATCATAAAGTCCACATTTTTGAAATGGTAGGAATTCCCTATTCCTAGAGGCAAGAGTAAGTGATGTCTACTGAGCTCCTTGTCTGTGCTAGGTACCTCCCATACCCTGTCCCATTTAATCCTCACAACAACCTCGGGGGACAGGTGCTATCATTATCCCAGTAAAAGTGAAGAAACCCAGGCTTAGAAAGTGCTTTACAGTTAAAGACTAACAGCTAATTAATGGCTGCACAGGGATGTGAATCCAAGGAGGCTAGCCCAGAGTTCGTGCTCTCAACTGCGTTTGGGTTTGCCATGTCGGGCACACCCAAGTTTCTGAGTATCCCTCGGCCTCCTTCCTGCTATATGGAACCCTGAATGGCAGACTCACCACTGACCACCTGAGCCCTGGCCGGAGCTGCTCAGACAGCAAAAAGCAAGGGCCCATGTGTGGCACAGGCCCCCTTTTTTTCCCTTCCCTTAGAGCCAAGGGACATACTGCTCACCAGGCTCCTGTCCTGGTGTGTCATTCTCTCCACTGTTTAGTGGTCGGGCAGAGGGCTGTGCCCATAAACCCCACCTCAAGCTCCAGCTCATCCAGTGCTCCAAGAAGTGAGTTCCCTTCCCTACCCACTCCCGTCTTCTCCAGATAGAAGGCACATGACTTTGATGAGATTTCTGCAGTCCTTACTGTTGGGCAGCCTTTCCCACACAGTGCCACCTCTCCTTACTTCCCCTCTCCTTTGGGACATTCCACACCTTCCCACATGAACAAGTCATCTTGACCCTCTGTCCCTTCTTGGGTCTTTCAAATTCTGGTGCTTCTACCTTCAGCTAGATGTTGATGGAATTTTTCTACTGCCCAAGCTTCTGCTGGCTCCTACAAGGGAGCAGTAGGCCCAGCGTGGTGGCTCACACTTGTAATCCTAGCACTTTGGGAGGCCAAGGTGGGAGGATCGCTTGAGGCCAGGAGTTCAAGGGAGCCGTAGGCTCTGGCGTGACAACTGGGGATAAGATAGGAGTAATCCAATTCCACTCCAGTCTGCACGAATGAAGGCTGTGGCCCGAATCCTGGCCAGTTTCTTAAAGGCTAACTCACCATGCCATGGCACATACTGTTACAAATATACCACAGCAAGAATATTCTTTTTACTATTAACATGATTTTGGCGCTACTTCTTGAGAGATATAAACCTTGACATTATTTTGCTAAAGGAACATTTGTTTCCTTCCCACATCTGCTTGCTTTACGTGAATGATCTCCTGTATATGGCTAGATCCTTTTTGCTTCCAATCTCAGCCCAACTGTCAATACCTCAGATAATCTGGTTATCCAAACTAAAGTAATCCCCACTCCCTTCTTACTACATGGATTTGTTTGATTTCATTCTTAGTGATAATCATGATAACATCTGAAATCTCCTTGTTCCTTTCTTTGTTTATCTGCGTTAGATCATCCCCCCACGAGACTATAATCTTCATGAGAGCATAGACTGTCGTTACTGTTTTCACTATTGTATTCCCATGGCTAGAGCAATGTCTGGCACATAATAAACAACAAATATTTGATGGATAAATGAATGAGTTAGCTAGAGTTAGCCATTTGAAAGGGCCAGATAGGCCAGAAGCACTGTTACCTAATATATTTTTCTGATACCTAATTTTCTTCCCTGTTAGAAAGGAAGTTGGATTTTGCTGAATTTCACTGAGCAAAATACAGGCAGACTGTGGATGGTAGTGAGTTCTGAATGATCGGTTAAAATAAGGAAGCCATAACCAGGCTGAAATACTTTAAGGAGGAGAGGCTTGTGGGTTTGGTATTCCGGGGAGAAATGGCCAGTGATGAATCAGGACATGAAGAGATGGGACAGCATAGGGGGTGTCTGGGACGTGTGTGTGTGTGGGTGTGCACACGCACTCGCCTATACGGTGAGGAAATGGTTTAGTAGATCCTGGGTAGGTAGATTCTTCACAGAGTATCTTCCCCCTGGGGGAATGGCAATAGGCAGGGGAAGCTGTTTCCTAGATTATAATCAAGAAGAGTGTCTGTGTGTGGTGTTAAATGATTTTCCTTTATACGCCCTCCATTACTCAGCGTTTCATCTTTTCCTCCTGAGGCACCGATTTCATCATTCAGGAGTTGCTAAGCAGAGTCATTCACGTTCGACCTTTGCATTTACAATAGTGAGGTTCACTTTCTAAAACAGTGTGTAATCTGAATTCAGCAAAGAATTGTACATGCTAACACCATATGGCCCATTTTCTTGGAGCAGTAGATGAATACATGAATGCAGGTGGGCATTCAACTCTTTTTCGGAGAGCAGTTTTGCCAGTAGCAAAGTCTTATATGTGGGAACCACCTTTTCAGGCAGTGACATGGAGAGAAGACAGGACACAGCGACTGCCCCTGAATCTACCCTCCACTACTGCCACTACCTTGCCCTGGTCACATCAAGGCCAGAAACCTGGTGCCAAGCGCATGGCCACGTGGCCAGGCAACTCCACGAAAGGCAGAGAACACTGGCCGTGGGAGCAAGGCCATTTAATTCAGCCACATTGTGACTATTTCTAAGAGACTATTTTTGTTTTGATTTTTAATCACAATTATTTTCAGCCTTTAGGTATATTTTTCAAATATCATAAGAACAAGAAGTTGCCTACCAACAGTCTTCTGAAATTCCAAACTTTCTCATTATGAGCTGCTTTTCTGACAACAGTTGTTAATCTTAGCTGTACATGTCACATTTCCCAAAAAGGACCCAAAAGGAAGAAACACTTGGATTGGATATATTACGAAAGTCAGGATGACCTAGATTTAAATTCAAGATCTGCAATTACTTCACATTAAAACAAGAACAAATGTATTTTCTTCCATGGATTGTAGTTATTTTAACACTACTAGGAAAAGTCAAACAGTTACCCACTGGCTCCTTTTCTTTCAATTTTGGTGAAGTAGGTAGTTTTATGGGCCTCAAAGTGAGATCACCAGGAATTAGGTCTAAAATGATTCCAGCAAAGTTCAAAGTGAAAACATATTGTTGGGCTACAGAGAACACAGACTAGTGTGATATAGTCATTGTTGTTCCCTATGAGGCTTTATCCAACCCTTTTCCATTTCAAATGAAAACAAGATTCAATTCACTTAAGATTAAATTGATGGAAAATAGTATGGCCATATTGATTTACTCAAGATTAAACACACTGGAAAGAAATCACTATAATCTGGAAACTGTAACAGTGGAAAGAATCACAGAATGGGAGTTAAGGTGCAATTTGGAAGGAAAATGCAGTAATCACATAAACAGAAGGCCCTTGTGGAATATTGAGGAAGAAAATGCAGGGTGATTTTGAAGTGATGTGTGGCCACAGCACTGAGCTGGTAAGACACCAGCTCATCTTGCTCCCCCAAGCAATCTGATTTGCAAGAGAGGTAAAGGAAGAGGAAGAGCAGTTGGACTGTTTACCATCTGCTTTAGGCTAGTGAAACATTGACTCCTCTGGCCATCTGATTAGCCTTGACTTGCAAGGAACACCAAGACCAGAAAGGAAATAGTTTGTGACCAACACAGATACATCAGTTTATGAGACAGGGCTCTTCTCATATGTAAAATTGGGCCTTCTCTCCTTGCCAAATGATGTTTGGATGCCACAAAAAAGTTTACAGGAGAAGGACTGCTTTAACTGTGGAGATGAACTTATTGACACCTTTGTTTAGGGGGTAGAATTGAGCTAGGATGTATCATGAATACAAAGAGGTTGCAGGGACAAAGAAAAGGACACAAAACCAAGATACCCTCTTGACCTGCTCACAGATACCTCAAACATCGGATATTGAAGGAAAGTGAGAAGGAAAACTAGCCTTTATTGAATACCAAGAACCTTGAATATGTGTTTTTTTACTCCTGACGGCAATCCCATGGTGAAATATGATCACAAAAAGGACAGTGAAACCCAGACAGATTGTGATGTTCAATTTTATGTGTCAACTTAACTGGGCCACAGAGTGCCCAGATACCTGGTGAAACATTATTCTTGGTATTTCTGTGAGAGTGTTTTTGGATGAGATTTAACTCGGTAGACTGAGTAAAGCCGATTGTTCTCCCCAGTGTAGCTGGGCCTCGTCTAATCTGTTGAAAACTGAAGAGAACATAAAGGCTGACTCTCCCTCTAGTAAAAGAAAATTCTTTCTGCCTGACTACCTTTGAGCATTCACTTTTTCCTGCCTTCAGACTCGAACTGAAACATCAGCTCTTCCTGTGTCTCAAACTTGCCAGGCTTTGGACTAGAAATACACCATTGGTTATCCCAGTCCTCAGGTCTTTGGACTCAGACTGGAACTAAACCATCGGCTCTCCTGGGTCTCCAGCTTTCCAACTCATTCTGCAGATCTTGGGACTCGTCAGCCTCCACAGTCACATGAGCCAAGTCCTTATTGTATATCTACATCTGTGCCTGTACCTGTATCTACATCTATCTCCACACATACTACTGGTTGTGTTTCTCTGGGGAACCCTGACTAATACACAGGCTAAGCATATGCCCAGGGTGACACAGCTGGTGAGTGGCAGAGCCAGAATCCCAACCCAGGCCTGTCTTATTCATTGTAAATTCATGTTGAAATGTCAGTAGGTGATAACAGATATCCAACTGAGAGCAATTCTAAATTTGTATGATTCCAGACTGCAGCAGGACAAAGGTGTAAATATCCGAATATTGGAACTCTAAAATGAACAAGAAACAAGGAGATAGGAGAATGCTAAAGAGGGCATCAACTTCCCAAATTTCTCCTGGGCTCACCCTCTCTTATATGCAATCTTGAATAATACTATTCACGACCATTTCTTAAGCCCTCCTATTGTCAAACATTTTACACACATCCAATCTTTGCAATAACCTTGAAAGGTAGGTATTGTTGTTCTAATCTTGCATACAAATTCACATGGCAGAAAGAGCATTCAAACTCAGGTCTCTCTGGCCCCATAGCCCATGCTCCTTCCAGGAGTCTGACTGACACTTTTGAGGCCTGATCCTGAAGCAAGGTGCTCCAACATTGTCCAACCACTCTTGACATTTACTTGGTCCTGGTACCCCTTGCTAGGATAAGTTACTGGACATGTGGAGAATGCAACATAAATATTATGTAATTTCCTAAGCCAAATCCTAGATTAAATTCAGACTTATTATCTGAGCAATAAGTAGGTAAGAAATCTGGCTATAGAAAAAAAAGAAAACCAAGAAAGGGAAGAAATTATATCAATGCTGAGACATTCACAGCAACTTGTGCTAAACAGGTGCTTGTGAATAATGACCTTGCTCATGTGAGTTATAGAAGTATAGGTTCTGAAAATACAAGACAAACATCATTTGAAGTATTGAGCCTTAATATGGAGCCCGTGAGTCAATAATATGAAGTCTTTCTTCTGTATTGGGCTTTGTAATCAGCTTCATAAGGAAATTGGAATGGGGACAGGGAATGGTCCCTGATGGGGAAGAGAATAAAAATAAAAATAATAAAATATGTTTCAAGGATATCTTATTTCACAGAATATAAGACGATATCAACTGTGAGATTCATATTTTTTTATGTATCACAAAGAGAGAAAAAATGCTGACAAGTAATATTGAGAGACGCCATCCATTATAAGACATTCGGATTTCAGATGTGTTAAAATAAGAAAAGAGTGTGTTTTAAAATCAAGTAAATGTCATACATAGCAGGGGGTGGGGAGAGAGAGAGAGAGAGAAGAAACACTCATTAATGTTCTCCTTCAAGGCCAGGAGTCAGAACAAATATTTAGACAACACTTTCTGAATTCAAGCTTAGTCAAGCTCTGACACATCAACCTCAGATTCATTTTGACACAATTCTTATGTACTAGGAAAATATGGACCATATTTTTCCCATGGAAATGTTTTCAACTGTGTGGCAAAAAACAAAGATGTTTCAAACACAAATCTGTTCAAAGTTAGTATTTGTTAGTTCCTATAAGAATTTGTAAAGAAAACTAAAACCAATTTGCATGCTTCTTTTATCTGTTTTCTCTCTTTTTTGTTCTCTTCATGGTCAACTTGTAGTTTAAAAGAAAAACTCTATCCATTAAAAAAAATATTTTTACCACTTCAGAAAATGTCTTTCTATAGGTCATTCTTGTTCACCACCATCATTCTAATCTTTCATCATAGAACTGAGAGTCTCAAAATGTCAACATTATATGTCGAGAACTTCAAAGGCACAGATTTCTATAATTCGACACTGCAGTTTGGAGACAGTGAAATGTGCGTTATAAAGAAATACATATATCATGACCCTTGTGCTGTGGGCATCTGTAACTCAGAAGGCTTGAACTGCGTCTGGGAGTCTACTGCACCGTTCTTCACTCAAGACTCCTCTGTGAAACCTTGGAAATACCCTCCTCGTAAATAATCTGCCCTCTTTATTTAGAAACATCCTGTCAAGAAAATGTTAGTTTAGTTAAGTTAAGCTAAGCAAAAAGAAAGTAAATTGCCATTACTTTTTCAGAAGAAGACATGGTTACCGAAAGTTCTCCAATACAGCACATGCTCAAAACTTTATAAGATATATTCCCAAAAGAAGGCTCTTTTCATTGGGGGACCTCAGGAGGTTACAGTACCATGCTCCCTTAGTGTGATCTGTTCGTCTTCCTAACAAGCTGGTGTGAATTGGTGTTTTTCTACACCATTCTTGGATGCCCCAGGCCAATGGTTCTCAACATAATTTTTGGTCACTACATGGCAGTTGTTGGATGATGCTTCCATGAAAATAGAACTCTTTGTATATTCCCAGATTATTCATTCAGCAAGTCACATATTGAGCACCTACTATTTGCTAGACACTCTTCTGGGCACTGGGATTATGCAGCATTGAAAAATGCTTATTGTAGTGAGAAAAGACAGATGATAAGCAAGCAAACAAGTGAAGATATGATATAACAGATAGTAATAGATACTATGGGGAAAAAGGAAATCAGGGCTTCCTAAGAGGGCTAGGAGAATGGCTTACTATCTTATGGGGGAGTGTAGAGGATGAGCGGGTCAGAGAAGGCTTCATTAATAAGAGTTTTTGACCAGAGACCTAAGGGAAATGATGATATGTGGAAGAACATTCCAGAGGATCCAGCAAGTGCAAAGCCCCTCACCATAACCTATGTCAGACAGAAAGTAAAGGGAAAAAAAAATCAGGGTAGCGTGAAGTTTGGACATCATATATATGAAAGCTGTTTAAAATTATTTAAATATATTAAAAATGTCTTTTTACAAGGGAAAACAAATTTACATGGATGTCCTAAGTTTTAAAAGTTGAACTTCATTTGATAAAATGTCTTGATTTTTTAAGCCCACTACTCTAAAAGTAATATTAATAGTAAACAAATATGGACTATTGAAGAATAAGTACAAATAAAACTCATTCTACTGTTTCTTGATAGTGTACACAGATCTCTAACATGTAAATATGAACAGCATATTAGACATTTCACCTGCATCATCACCTCTTTGATATACTCATGGTAACCATTGTATTTTTATCAACATATGTTTACAACAGGGGTTGAAAAACTACAGCCTGTGGGCCAAATCTGGTCTGCCATCTGTTTTTGTATGGCCTGCTAGCTAAGAATGGTTTTTACATTTTTAAATGGCTTGAGAAAAAAAAATAGAAGGAAAAGAATATTTCATGACATGTGGAAGTTATATAAAATTCAAATTTCAGTGTCCTTAAAGTTTTATTGGAACACAGCCATTCCCATTCATTTACTGTGGTCTGTAGCTGCTTTAGTGCTACAAAAGCACAGTTGATAGCTGTGACAGAGACTGAATGGGCCACAAAACCTAAAGTGTTTACTATCTGCCAGCTCCTGGTTCATAGCATCCTTCTCACTTGCATACAATACAGATATAGATGCCCTACACATACTACTTTTCTTGCCTTTTGGAGGAAGCTTTATTGAGATAGAATTTACATACAATAAAATGCATCTATTTTAGATGTACAGTTCAATGAGTTTTGCCAAATGTGACAGTCCTGTTACCACCACCAAAATAAAAATATAGAACATTTTTATTACTCCAAAAGTTGCCCTGTGGCTCCTTGCAGTCAATCTCCTTCCTAACCCCAACCGATGGCAACCACCAATCTGCTTTACATTACTAGGATTTTGCCATTTCTAGACTATTATAGAATATTATATAGATATAATATGTAAAATATAGAATGTAATAGAATTATATAGATATTATAGAATTATACAGTATATATTCTTTTGTGCCTGCCTTCTTTAACTTAGCATAAAGCAATATTAGACAATGTATCATTAGTTCATTCCTTTTTATTGGTGGATACTATTCCATTGTCTGAATATACCACAATTTGTTTATCCCTTCATATGTTGATGGACATTTGGGTTATTTCCAATTTGGGAATCTTATTAATAAAACCAAAGTGAACATTTGTGTGTAAATCTTTGTGTGGGTGTACGTTTTCAGTTTTTAAGAAGTCGTCAACCACTTCTTCAAGTTGGCTGCACTGTTTTGAATTCCTAGCAACAATATATGAGAGTTACAGCTGCTCCACACCCTTGTCAACACTTGTTATTATTAGTCTTTTTAATTTTAGTCATCCTGGTGAGTATATAGTGGTATATCATTGTGGTTTTGAGCTGCATTTCTTTAATGGTTAATAGTTTTTAACATCTTTTTATGTGTTTGCCATCTGTATTTCTTCCCTGATGAATTGTCTGTTCAAATCTTTTGCCAATTTTTTTTACTTGGTTGCTTATCTTCTGCTTGTCGAGTCAAAAGAATTCTTTGTATATTTTGAACATAAATCCTTTAATAGATATGTTTTTGCAAATATTTTCTCCCAACTTGTACCTTGTCTTTTCATTTTCTTGATAGTGTCTTTTGAAGAGTAATATTTTTTAATATAATGAATTCCAATTTAGCATTTTTTCTTTTATACTTCTTGCTTTTTGAATCCTATTTTTAAAATTATTTGCCTAACCTCGAATCACTAAGCTTTGCTCCTGTTTTTCTCTGTAATTTCATAGTGCTATATTTTACACATAGATATATGGTCTATTCTGAGTTAATTTTTGTGTACAATATTATATAAATGTAATTCACTTTTTTGTCATATGGATATCCAATTGGTCTAGTACCATTTGTTGAAAAGATTATTATTTCCTCTTAAATTGGCTTGACACCTTTGCCAAAAGTCAATTATCTATATTGATTTGGTTACATTTTTAGACTCTCTATTCTATACCTTAGACCTATATAACTGCCTTTATGCTAATACTACACTGTCTTCATTACCATAGCTTTATAGTAGATCTTGAATCAGGTAGTGTAAGTCTTCCAACTTTGTTCTTTTTTTGTAAAATTTTTTTGGCTATTATAATTCTTTTACATTTTTATATAAATGTTAGATGGTAGCATGTCAATTTCTATTTTTTAAAAACCATGTTAGGCTTTTGATTAGGATTGCATTGAATCTATAGACCAATTTGGAGAGATTTGACATCTTAACAGTTTTGAATCTTCTAATCATGAACCTGGTGTATCTCTCCTCTAATTTAGGTCTTCTAATTTTTATGATAGGTCTTACAAATATTTTATTAAATTTATCCCTAAAAATTTCACATTTTGATGCTGTTTTAAATGGTACTGTTTTTAAATTGCAACGTATAATCGTTCATTGTTAATATATAGAAGTACAATTGAAAGCTGTATATTGATTTTATCCCACAAACTTGCTAAACTTATTATTTCTAATAGGTTTTTTTCCTAGATCTCTTAGAATTTTTTTCCTAAAAGATCATATTGCCTGCAAATAAAGACAGGCGTTTTTTTTCTTTCCAATCTGTATGCCTTTCACTTGTAGTTTTTGCATTTTGGCCCTGGTTAGGACCTACATAGCACAATGTTGAATAGAAGTGGTAAGAGTAGATGCCCTTCCTTAGATGGGACTGGCTTAATTCATAACAGAACAAAAAATTTAGGAGCATAAAGAATGTCATTGGGGCTTAGTCTGTGTCTTCTCTTGGCCCTACTCAACAATTTTAACCCAAGTCCCAGGATTGATTCTCACTGGACCAACTTGTGTCACGTGCTCATTTCTGAACCAATCACTGTGACCAAAGGCTTAAATACACCCATACACTGACTGGCTGGGTTTGGCCCATGTGCTAACTGCTGGAGCTGGGACTGAGATGATATCACATCTACCCAAACCACATGGACTGTGAACTTGGCAGTGGACAGTTTGCCAAAATTTAAATGAATGTCTGACATCAGAGGAAGGGGGGAAAGATGCTGGGAGACAAGAGAGCCAAATGTTTAAGAGATCACTCTTGGGAGAAAGGACTGGTAAGGACCAGAGTCAGGTGAACAGGGGTTAAAGTCTTAACAGAAACTGAGAGTACCAGACAGAGAAATGGAAGCAGGCCAGGTTCCTGGCCTATACCAGAAAGGGAGGCCTGGGGGCGCTCATACTCACAGTACACACTGGACCTGCTAACAGTGGGGGTTCATGCCCAGCCTCACTGCCATAAGATGGAACAGGAAGGGAGTGGGGGTGACTGACTCTCTGGGCATTAGCTCAGAAACTAGGAGAGATCGGAGTGGGCTGTGGAAGGCTTCAGTGACTCCAGATGTAAAGATACAAAGAAAAGGAGGCTGATACTGCAGTGATCTCAGACCCACACCAAAGTCACTTGAGTCTTGCTCACATTCTGGGTGGAGGGAGGATTTTCACTAAATTAATAACAGCTATCTTTTAGATATCTTCAAAAGCTGGTGACATTGTGATGTGTAGTGATTATGTTTCAAACTTCTTTTCTTTTTCTCCTCTAGAAAGAAAATAGGGAGCACAGCATTTCCCGACAGGCTCAGTGTAAGCGTAACACTTACGTAGGCCGCAGTTTTCTTTCATTCAATGTTTTCCCACAAAAGGCATTCTTTGGGGGAAAAGCTCTGATCAAAGACCCATAAGGTAATAATATCACCTCCATTCAACATTTCTTTATGTAAAAATTAATAAACCTTCAGAAAACACTATAAAGAAGTGTTACTGTGCACGGGCACACACACACACACACAAAAGGTAATAAAATGCCTGGGTACAGGAGGAGGAAGTGATTTCTTTTTTGTCATTAAGGGTTAGACAACTCTACAACTTTGGGATCCATATAGATGAAAATTATTGCAGAAATGTGAGATTAACACCAATTCATAATGAATATTTTTGACTTAAAAGGCACCGAAGGACAAAGAAATTTGTGCGATGAAGGTTTTAATCTTGATACTAGTAAAATAGACTTCTACCACTATTCATTTTCTTTCTGGTTTCCAAGGGGATTGAGTTTTTGAATAGGGAGCAATTTGGAATCAATTTACACGGTGCACACGAGGACACAGCAAGGTGGGTACTGCCCAAGATTATTACTGCACAAAAGAAACCTCAAAAACAATTTTCCACTTACCTTTCTCTGCAATAGAAAATCAGAGGCTGTGGGAACAGTTGAAGAGTTAAAATAGGGTAAGTGGATTAGTGTAACTCCCTGATGGTTTTTAAAGTTCCATATAGAAAAGTTTTTGAAAAGTATTCATTAGCAAACCTCAGAAATTTGGAAGCATCAGTCTGAGGGCAACGTTAGGTTCTATTGGGCATTGTTTGCCCACACTTTTATTTTTGCAATTGTAAAGAAGTTCATCCTTCATTTTCAACCCCTACCTACCTTTCCCACCAACCAGGTTTTGAAAAAAGGGTTAGGAATGCATTGTCAACACAGGGGACTTTAGAAGAGAAAACCAGAATGCTGCTCTTTTTTGGTTCTTTTTTGTCTTGCCTTAATGTATGTTTTCTCTTTTCTTTGACCTCTTTCCCCCCCTACCCCTACCAGAGGTATTTTGCTTTTCTCTTTCTTTAAAAAATTGAAATTCACTGTTAAAAAATACAATTCCATTTCCTTGGTAAAGGACCAGGCAGGAACCTACGTTCCCAAGTTCTTGGTCATGGGAACCGGTAGCTAAACTCTCAAGGTAGGAGCAGGGGTGTCTGCTGTTCCTGCTCGTTGTCTCCACATCACTGTGGGCTCCCACGATGGAGTCTTGAAGAGAGAGGTGGGGAAAAGAGGATTCTTGCAGCGAGAGATAAAAACCTACTCTGGGTTTAGCCAAAGGGGGATTTATTGGTGCTGCTGTGTCAGTGTCAGGGACAAATGCAATCAAGGAGTTTAACCCTGGTGAGGCCCCTCCATCTCCAGCTCAGCTGCTCTTCCCATAAGCAGTTCCTTTCCTCAAACCAGGTTTCTCCGTGAGGCTGGAGCGCTGGCTGCTCAAAGCTCCAGGTCCCCATGTCTTTGGCATCAGAGAGGAAGCACTCTCTTCTCTTACTCCAGCGTTTAAAATCCCAGGGTGGCCCACCTGCCCCATCTGAGTTTCATGCTCACATTCTGTAGCCAGAGGAGCACAGTGATGGGTGACTCACAGTGGGACCACAAGGTCATAGAGGAGAAAGAAATACTCTTCCAAACCTGTTTCTTGAAGAAGAGGAAGAATTCTGAATCTGGGCAGACAAATAATACAGAACTACATTTGGTGGATCCTAAGACTCTTTCCCCCACATTTTAACATATCTTAAATCACGATCAATGTCAGGCCGTAGTTTAATTGGCAGCATTTCTTCTTTTTTAGCAGTACGTAAAACAGTGCTTCATCTTATAATCGATGGTTATCCTAGAGTCAATGAAATGTGCTATGTCTGAAGGCACATGGAGGCCACGAGGAAAGTCAAATAATAATAGCAGACCAAACAGTAGTCGTGGCTGCCTGGATCAAGGAAGAAAACAGCAAGGATCAAAACCTCAATACCAAGGGAGGGACACAGAGGTTAATGCTGTGCGCACTGTCATTTTGTTTTTGTAGACGGAGAACCTGAGCTTCTGTCACTGACTCAGACAAGTTGCCTGAGGAAAATTGTTCAACTTCCAGAGCCTTTGTTTCCTGGCTTAAGAACTGGCAGTTCAGTAGCCTGCCTGCTTCCCTGGAATGCTGTAAGGGTTAAAGGGTTGACAACCCACTGAGTGTAGGTCTCTCTGCCTGCACTTACTTCCTGTATTCAGCACAGTTACTGGGGCAATAGAGTTTTTTTGTTTTTTTTTTTAACATTCATGGATGCCTAAGGAACCCCTTGTCAGAAGCTAAGTATTCGATGCACCCAGGCTCTATAATGTTCATGAGTCACTTTAGTAATACTTTATTTTCCTGCCTGAGTTTTAATTGCTCAGAAAACAGCAAAGGGGCACTGTGGAAGCTACAACCCAAATGACTTTGCAGGGCCTCCTGCTGTGCCCTCCAAGTCTGTTTTCAAGATTTATCTCCACTCAGAATTAACTAGAAGGGGGGGGGGGGAGGAAATGCTAAATAGCTGCATAACGTTAAGACAAATTAAGTTCAGTTTCCACAATGGCAAAATACACTGGGTGCATATTAACCAGGCATTTTGTTGCAGTGACTTTTCAGAGGGTTGTTGTTGTTTATGTCCTAAAAGTCTTTCCAGATCTAACATCCTTGCAGCCTTTTGTCAAGAAATCCACGTTTGGCTGAAACAAGTTGATGGAGCATATTCTCCTATTTGCTAATGCAAAAAGTCCACTTGTTCCAATGGACCGGGGCAAAACCAAGTGGTAGTAATGAGGGTGGGAGATAATTTGGGGGTTTGAGGTACATGTTCTCCCCAGAATACACTCTGGGGCACTGGATTAGCATGTTGATGAGTGAGAAACTAAGACCCTATTAACAGCAATTGAGTAATCATGCTAGAATGCCACCTCCCAGGCTCCTGCCAGACCAGGGCCATAAATTCTGAGTGAGTGGGTGTCACCATACTGGCTTTCCATTTCACAGTGGGAATCTGGAGAGAAAAAGCAGCAGTGCATGGGTCATATCTATCTTGTAGACACAAGCCTGTAAGAAAAAAGGGACCCATCATCCTTTATTCCTGGGGTGCTTGTGAGCAACTGGACTGCAAAAGCCCTGCCCTTACTGGAGACCAGCATTCCAGAGTTCCACTTAATGCTGTGATTGACATCCAGTGAATGCTGACATTTCAAGAGTCATGTGTCATTGAATGAACGACACCTATCTCACCTCCAGGACCAGAGATTCTGCTCCCTGTGCCAGTCTGTTGCTGCAGTGTGCACATTCTCCCATTTTGTGGCATCCTGGACACCACCGTCTGGAGGGGCATTTGTTCATATAGTCCATCATTCATTCAACAAGCATTTCTTTAGTGTGCCTGAAATGTGCTCAGCCCTTTTCTGAGCCCTGGGGATACAGCAGTAAATAAATTTAGAACAAATTTTTAAAAAACTAAACAAAACAAAAAACAACTCCCTGTCTTCATGACACATACATTCCAGTGTATATCTGTGGCTTCACCTCCCCAGCATCCCCTCCTCTGGTGCCGGCGCTTCCGTGTTCCTCTCGGGAGCTGCTCCCGAGCTCTGTGATGAAGGTGAGGCTGATGGAAGCCTTGGTGGCAGGGGCAGGTGTGGATGCAAGGCCTGCACAGTAATCAGCGTGCTGCAACCTCTTGCTCACAAGATGAGTTAACTCCTACACTGTTGGTGAAAAGGCCCCCTATTTTAGCTGGGGGTGGGGGAACCAAAGCTGGTGAGACATAAGTCTAGGACTGTGGCTGCCACCTGTGACCACCACACACAGACACAGAGGAAAGCCAAGTGGAGAGATGGAGAAAGAGGGAAGTTGACATAACTCCTAGCATGTTTTTCCAGCCCACAAACCAATAAATCCTCATTTCCTATGAGGCCAGTTTGAGCTGGCTATTGCCACCGAAATACTCCTTGACAATAACAGAGTGGTAGGTGAAGTTATAAAACAGGTGTTGGTTTCACGTCTCTCTCTCTTCCTTAGCACTGCACACCCTCTCCCAAGAAACCCCGCATGTGTATGCGAAGGCAAGCCCGGGACGTCCCACCAACCTCTTCCATTTCCTTAACCCATTGACTGTAAAGTGGCACATTTCCCTACTCCCTGCCACTCAGAACCCTCTCCTTTCTTGGAGAGGGAAGCTGTCAGGCTTTGGAGATGGACAGAGCTAGCTTTGAAACCTATCTCTGCAGCATACCAGGTGCGGCCTTGGGCAAGTCACATCACCCGAAGCTTCAGTTTCAGCATCTGTCAAATGGGATCATGAGCCCCATCCTCATGGCGTCACACATGGAAGGAGCAACACAAAAAATGAGTCTCCTTTTCCTTTTGTTCTGTGTGTTCTGTCATTTCCCTCCGATCAAAACATTTACCATGTTGGACAGTGTTGTGACAAATTGACCAGGCCACTGATAGTCCATGAGGGGAAAAAACTGGGGGACCCCGAGCAAGAGCAGCCTGGCTAGAAATCCTTACAAGGGATTGATATTTGGCTCAGGCCCCTTACAAACTGCAGGGCCTAAGAGTATGTACCAGCTTCTACTCCCCACACCCCTGAAAGTTAATGCAGGAAATGTTAATAATGATAACCAAGTATGCTTCCTTCCAGGGATATTTACATTTAAACTGGAATGGTCCCTTACTGTAAACAGATGTTTCTTGATTGCAGGCATGAAATTGGGGTTGATGAGAGATAGTTTGCAGGTATTGAGGAGGTGGTCTACCACCTCAGCACCCACCTACTCTCTCAGTGGGTGAAGCCAGCCTGAAGGACTCTTCCTTTTTAGTAGTTTCCCAACCCATCCCAGATCCTTCCTCTCCAAAAGCATGTCCATCTTGTCCCCAAACTGTTTAGGTCATTAAATATGAAATGTCCAGTTTCGAATCAAAAGTGTAGTTTATTATATCTCAAACAAGAAACAGTACAATTAATCAAAGTATGCGCCTAAACTATCGACCCACTTTCGCCATCTTAATGGTAGCTTGTTTATGCCAGCGAGGAAGTTTGGAAAGCGAGTGGTGATGAAATCGCAAAAGGCGTTTTCCACAGCTTGTTGAGAATTTAATATTTTTCCTTGCAAGAAGTGGTCCAAAGCCTGGAAGAAGTGGTAGTCAGTTGGTGCAAGGTCTGGTGAATACGGTGGATGACAGAGTTTCCAAGTCCAGCCTCTATAATTTGAGCAGCGTTGTTTGTGTGACACGTGGTCGAGCATGGTCTTGCAAGAAGATTGGCCTGTCTCTATTGACCAATCTCGGCTGCTTAATCGCTAGCATCTTCATCATTTCATCCAATTGGTTGCAGTAGATATATGCTATAATCGATTAATCAGGTTTCATGAAACTGTAGAGGATGATACCAGTGCTGGACCACCAAACAGACACCATTAGCTTTTTTTGATGAATATTCTGTTTTGGACTGTGTTTCAGCACTTCATCTTTATCCAAGCATTGTGCCTAATGTTTGCGATTGTCAAAAAGAATCCATTTTTCATCATGCATAACAATAGGGTGTAGAAATGGTTTGCCTTTGTGTCGTGACAGCAAAGAAAGGCAAGCTTAGAGACGATTTCTTTTCTGAAATTCATGTGGAACCCATCTATCCAGCTTTTTTACCTTGCCGATTTGTTTAAAATGGTCCAATATTGTTGGAATAGTAATGTCAAACCTTGCTGCCAATTCACGCATAGGTTGAGATGGACTCGCTTCCACTACAGGTTTCAGCTCATCATTATCCACCTTGGTCTCAGGTCGCCCACGTGGCTCATTTTCAAGATTAAAATCACCAGAATGGAACTTCTCAAACCATCGAAGTACTGTGTGCATTCATTAGCCACATCCTTCCCAAACACTTGGTTGATATTTCAAGCTGTCGGCGCTGCATTGGTTCCACGACGGAACTCATATTCAAAACTAACACGAATTTTTGACTTATCCGTGGTTTCACAAAAAGTGCTCTAAAAAAGGATTTGAAATGTAGTTACAAGCCAAACCATGCGTTTGAAAGACTGAGGATGTATCTTCACAATAAAAATAAAACAAGAAGTGTCAAAGCGAGATGTCAGAGATGTCAACTGTCAAACTCAGTAGTTAGGGAAATCGGACATTTCATACTTAATAACCTACTATTTACAAGAAACTCCTCACCTTGGGCTCTTTTCTTTAACAGCCTTTCGTTGTGTCTTCCTCTTCATATCATGTCTCTTGTCAGACACCCACAGTGGCTCATTATAGTGTTGCAAATCCAATTAGAGTCTTGGATAATGTGGCCTCCTAGTCCCCGGGCAAGTGCCTCTCTCATCCCTCTGTCACTCTTCCTCAGGAGCACCACACTCGACTTACGCTCTCCCTTAGCACAGGCAACATGCACTGTCAGCTCCCCTGAAGACTAACAGGCCGTCCCCGCTCCTGAAACGCCTCTCCCATCCTTTCCTAGTTAGGCAGCAAAATACTCCTGTGAGTTTGTCTCACACCAATGCCATCTGGCTCCATTCATTCTGGAGATTCCAACATCCCTTATTTCTCTGTGTGGTTATAATTGCCTATGTGCATCACACAGCTGGACATTTTTAGTTCCTATTTTAGTGAATTTTTTTCCATCTAGTCCTCTAGATTATAAATTTCTCAAAGGCATAGGCCGGACAAGGTGGCTCACGCCTGTAATCCTAGCACTCTGGGAGGCCGAGGTGGGAGGATCGCTTGAGCCCAGGAGTTGGAGGTTGCTGTGAGCGAGGCTGACACCAGGGCACTGTAGCCTGAGCAACAGAGCGAGACTCTGTCTCAAAAATAAATAAATAAATACATACATACATTTCTCACTCAAAGGCATAGGCTGTGTCTCTTATTTCTAACTCTTTTTGCATGTAGTTAGAATGATAATAATGGTATTAATTAATATTTTTATTTTGTGTAATTGTTTACAAAGTGCTGTCACACATACAAATGCTTCACAGCAACATTTTGAGGTGGGAATAGAGGAAGCACAGAAGTTACGAGTTTAGGCTCTGCATTAGGCACACTTAATTAAAATCCTGACTCTACAACTTAATACTGGCTGTGCCTCAGTTTACTAATCTGTGAACAGGGGATAACAACAGTTCTGAGTTTATAGGGTTGTTATAAAAATTAAATTGAGTCCAGGTGTGAGAAGGGCTCAGCACAGGGCCTGGCACATAAAATGAGCCCAATTAAGACAATTAGCATTGTTGTTATCGTTTGTTGCAGCAATCATCTTCATTTTACAAATGAGGAAAATGAGGTTGGGACCGGGTAAGTAATTTGCTTAAGCTCTTGAGACTACCAAGAGGCAGAACAGGATATAGAACAAGCTCTAAGATGCCAAAAACATATGGCATCTGCTACATGCCAATACACCATAGACACCCCTGACAGTCAAAGCATCATATTCTACTCGCTGGAAGAACTTGATGGACGTTGCTAAAACTTGCGCAGGACTTCAAAACCCCAGAAGGACTGGGGTCTCATAAAGTAACTACCCAAAGTAGCCCTTGTGGATTACTCCGGGAAGAAGGTATGAATTCTCCCCATTCACTCATACTTTTAAAAAGTCAAGGCACCCCCTCTAGCAAGGTAAAAAATGCTAAGTAAATGCATTTTTACTGGCTGCCAACCACTGCAGACAGCACTGGCAGGGAGCTACCGAAGCACAAGTAGAAAGACTCCTCTCTTAGGCACTAAATGTGAGATAATTTTTATTCTATGTTTCCTTCTGGATGAGGAGAAGGAGGGCGAGGTCTCCAAAGCAGCATTTCTCAGGGAACTCCTCCTCCTGGTCAAGCCATCTGTCACTTTTCTATTGTCACAACATGGAGTAAGGAATGACACACCTATTAGCAAAGAAAAAACAGTCACATTTTTTAGAAAGGAAAAACAAAGAATTGTTCACAAGGAAATTCTAAGTGGGAGGCCAACACTGAGGGATTGTGAAAGGAGCACAGGGCTTGCCCAGTGACGAGCTGTGTGACCCTGGGTGCCTTGCCCAGCCTCCGGGGCTCAGGTTTCCTGTCCGCACCATGGAGACACAATTCCCCATCACAGAGTTCTCTCACAGAGATAACGCATGCCTGAAACACTCAGCATTATATCTGGCATATAATAGCGTTCAAGATGGATTTTTAAAATTCTGGGCTCCTCTTAGGGCCTGTCCTGGCCCAATCCACCCAGAAATTTCCATGGAGCTCCACAAACCTGCTTAGGGGCTGTGTCAAGTAGAAGGTAAAGTGTGTCTCCTCAGCTGCTGACAGCTCTGCGTGACCTTAGGGCCCTCCTAGTCTAAGCCCCTTACCAGCTTCTGATACCCAAATCCTGAAGAACATAGCTTATTGTATTTTTACTTTCCTTTTAAAATTTGACATACAATTTTCATTCTATAAAGTGCACGCATCTGGAGTGTACAGCTCAATGAGTGTTAACACATGTGTACACCCACGTGATCACTACCCAGACCAAGTCGTAGAACATTGCCGTCACCCTAGAAGGTCTCCTCCCTGCCCATTACAGACAACACCCCCTCACCCCCCGACACGACCTCTCTTCTGGCTTCTGTCCCCTCAGATTTGGTGTGCTTGTTCTCTAAAAACTTACTTTGTTTTTAAAATAGAAAAAGAAAAAGCATTTCACGCTTTTAAATCACCTTCAGAGCGTTACCAAAACCAATTTCATTTTAACCTCAGGTTCTTCTGATGTTGGAGAAGGAAGCGGGAAGGAAAAAAAATCAGACTGGGGAGGAAGGTGGGGGGACAGAAAGTCAGGGTTCCTGTAACCCGAGGAAGAATCCCACAAGCAGAGATGACAACCCAGGCGACCGCGGAGGTGCTTGCAGACTGGAGGGTTATACAGGCGTCTGAGGAGTCCCGGATATCAGCCGCTCTGTTCCTTCACTGCGCGCAGACGCTCCAAGACCATCTGAACATACCTGCAGCGGGGCTGGGTAAAGAGAATCAGTTTTACCAACTGCCTTCAGAGGCGAGCACTGCTGTCCTCAGGCCTGGACACCAACCACAAAGGTGGAGGGGGTTGACCAAAGTCCACAGACAAAGAAAGGAAAGGTGGGGGAGAGAGATGATTCCAGAGGGTGTTGCTACAGCCTTTCACGCTCAAAGAGCGCCAGGCAATCCTTGAGCAGATAAACTTTCCCTTCGTTTATTAAGCTTTGGCGGAATTACGGTAATTATTCATGATTCCTCTGTTGACTCTTTCGGATTATCTGTGCTGACTGCAGGGAAGGACAGGGCAGGCTCTCAGCCTAGGTAGGAGGCAGGGAGACAATGAGCTCAGGGGCCACGCTGAGCTGGGCTGGGACAGTGGAGGGTTAGGGGTACCCCAGCCAGCTCAGGGAGCCATTATGAGAGTCCTCAGGACACAGAGCACCCCCCACTTATTTTTCTTTTCAAGCCTGGCCCCCTTGGACGTGATGACCGGTGGCGGGGCAGTCAATCTGTGGGATTGCCCTGGGCCCAACTCTGACAGCAGGCACAGTTTCTAATCTGGTGGCTAAATACAATTAGATTCAGTTTATAAGATATAATTAACCTTAATATATGTAAATATGTAAAGCCTGTGGATTGACTGATGCTCTTCAGTGCCTTAACTTTCTTTCCACGGACTGCAGCTCTCTACTGTGCACGGAGCATTGCAGCGGCTCCACAAATTTTTTGGCGATATATCTTTAATGAAAGAAATTGTATGCATGCCCCAATATATGCATATCTGTTTATAAATTACATATTTGAACTACTCTGCCGATGTGTTTTGTAAAGTAAAAGCAACAAAAAAATTCAAAAAATAAGGTAAAAGAAGGACCAGTATTCTTAAACTGATTTTTATTTAGTTTTACTATTAGACAATGTAAAGGTATTTTGCTTTCATCAAAAAGAATTAACATGTTTTAGCAAGAGTAATGGTTCAGTAAATCTTTGTTGAACCCAGTATGATAAAAACAATTTGACAAGCCAGTTCTAGCTGGTTCTGAGCTAAGGCAGAATAGCTCAAATCTTGGTTTTCAAGACTGTCAGAAGTAAAAAGTTTCCCTTGCCAAGGACACAGAGACAAGAGAAGAAATGCATCACTGGCTGGAATTATTAATAATAAATCATGATAGTTTATTTTCCAGTCTTATTTGCAAAAATGCAAATCGGTTGAAATTTGGCTTGGAACTTTTTATTTTCCTTGATGTCTATCAGTTGTTCTTACAAAGTAATCTTTCACTATTCTTATTCTGTTAGTGTTTTTAACAAATGGATTCAAAAGCCACTGGAATACTTTGTTTGGAAAATCTTTAAACAGGTTAGAAAATTATATTTCCAACTTCTTAAAGAGGGCTGACATGTATCACATTTATACTGTTTGTACTAACAGATGAAAAATTCAAACCATTTCCAAAATGTTCTTTTCATATACAAATTTCTTTAGAAAGATTTTCTAACTTGTTAAAATGTCACCTTTACCTTGAAGGGACAGAGGAAGTGTGTTTACTTATTTAAAAATATCTGCTTGGTAACATTTGTCATCATAGTAAAGACCTGAAAGTACAAAAGACCTTCTTTCTTGTAAAAGAAACATGTGGAACTCACTTTTAAGTTTACAAATCTATTCAGAACTTTTCCGTAAGACAACCAGGGAAACTCTGGGTGGTTCAAGATATTTTCATGATCACCTCCCATCTTAATAGGAAGTATTGATGATTCTGCTGTCCGAAGATAACATAG
The DNA here is from genome assembly GCA_023783475.1 of Daubentonia madagascariensis. Classification (NCBI taxonomy): domain Eukaryota; kingdom Metazoa; phylum Chordata; class Mammalia; order Primates; family Daubentoniidae; genus Daubentonia; species Daubentonia madagascariensis. The sequence goes on from JAKFHU010000428.1 coordinate 12,509,467, forward strand.
TCCTTAGACTGTGTGAGTGGCCACACCTCTCCATATCTGAAGATATGCCAGCCCTCTGTCTGGAAGAACTGTACTCTGCCTGCAGGGAACCTCCCATGCTGTGTGTGACAAGTGACCATTTAACATTCAGATTGAGGGTGCCAGTGACAATCCACATGACACATTTTTTGTTTTGTTTTTGGATGAAAAATAAATGTCTAGAGAAGCTTGAAATACCCCAATGGCTCACACTCGAGTTTGGAAACTTGCGTTGCTCTTGAGCTAGCTTGACCTTGAATTCATATTTCATCACTAGTTGTGAGACTGTGGGTGAGATCTATAGCCTTGCTGTGCTCAGGTTTCCTACTGATCAAATGGGATTGTTACAAGGATTACATGAGATACTGCATGGAATCATTTAGCGTGGTGTCTGGTATGATGAAAATGGGCTATAATAATGCTTATGTTTCAGGTTCCATTAACCAAGAAGCCAACTTTAACCTGATTTAGCTAAAAAAGTCTACTCAGGATAATCCATTATCCCTCCCCATCCCCTTCCCTCTCTCTGTCCCAGGTTTGACTTTGGGCGTGCCAAATACATTTCATCTCACATGTTGGATCCAATCCATTGACAGTAGCTGCATAGAGCACTGGGTGGAAAGGGTTGAGTCTGTGTTCAACAGGGGAAAGTTGCTGTGATTGATTATCAATGTCTGCCATGAGCACAGCAGGAGTAAATGGCAGCAAGCCTCCCAGATACTACTAATCCTTATCTCACTTGTAATTTATCCTTTAGGACCAGGAGAGTTCCTTGGTCATCCTTACATAAGCAGTCCCTAGGGTCGTTTCTATAATGTGTCTGGGAGTCAAACCAGGTCTGTTAAGTGAACACATAAACAAATGATGCCATCTTGTTTGTCACTATCACTACCTCCATTAGAGTCAAGCAAATTATTGTTTTCTAGAAAAAGTTTGATCACAGAAAGCTGCCCTGAGAGCTTTAGAGTTGGAACAGTAGGTCTGACCAAGGGCCTCAAGTCGAGGAAGGGGATGATTAAGGCGTTCAGGGCTGTAGAGAAAGGTGAGCCCGAGGAGGATGTGCGAGGAGGCCATGCACAGAGGGGAACAGAGACAAAGTGAATGGGAAAATTTGTGGAACATATTTCTCTGGCAAGCCACAAGTCACATTATAACCAAAGTGACTATGCTTAATTCTTTGAATTAAATAAAGGAGTATTTTGTATGCTCTGAAACCCCATTTTTTAAAAAAGTGTTGGGTAAGTACAAATACAAAAATATTTCTGTGACTATAAAGGGCTTAAGAATTATAAGGGTAGCTGGTTAGTGTTCAGTTTTGCTACCGATGGTGGCAGAATCCTATGCTGGGTGAAAGAAGCTGGTTTGTAAGACAAACTTACCTTTCGTGGTTTGCCCAAAGAGACAACTATAAAGCTTAGGGATTTGGATGGGGAGAGATCTTGAAGATCAGATGAAGTAGTCAAACCTTACAATTTTACAGATCAGAAACATGTTTCCCTTTGATTTTTGGACATATCCTCTGTTTTTCTAGTCCACCTCACCATCATACCACCCATGCTCCACGTAGAATACCTTGTCTTTTTCAAATTAAAGTGAATTGACATTAATTGAGTTTTAGAAATTTAAAACATTGGTGATACCCTCTTGAACTAACTGAAGATTCATTGGGTGTTATAAAACTCAAACTAAGTATGAATGTAAACTGTGCTCACACATAAAGCAAATATGTATTTACACGTGTACGTTATAATTAATGGACATTTACAATTTAATGTCTGCCATTAACTGTTGAGTAATGTTCATCATTCAGTGTAAACAGGCAACAGAAAACACCCACTCAAGTTGTTAAACATGCCTTTGATTTCCGGACTCTAACTTCTACGCCTGAATCAGTAAATTAAATCATTTAGTGTTCTCTAGAGGAGAGAGATTTTCTTGTCATTGACTAATGTTGGATATGAAGTTACACATTAGCCCTGTATGAAATACTGTCTGCTGTGTGTATAGAATTTAGCTGTACAAAATAAGCTTATTTTGGCATTTAAGAGAGCCCAATAAATAGCATACTTTATCCATGATCAAGTTTGACTTTCTCAGAAGTCAAATGAGAAATCAGACAAAAGAATAAGACACTCAGGAAACTAAATCACCTTTTTTCACTGATAAAGGTGATAATGGAGGATGTTGCTTACATATGTAGACGTTTGGGTTTCTTGACACTAAACTCCAGAATTGGGCAAACCAGCTTACTTAGTCATGGACAGGACTGGATGACCACCAATGCAGCCCCTAAAGCCTACAGCATGGAGGGCACAGAAGAACTTGTGCACCTGCAGAAGAAAAAGAGAGTATCTTGGTCTGTTTGGGCTGCTATAACAAAATACCAAAAGCTAGGTAGCTTATAAACAACAGAAATTTATTTCTCACAGTTCTGGAAGCTTCAAAGTCCGAGATCAAGACAGATTCTGTATCTGGTAAGGGCCCACTTTCTGGCTTACAGATGGCACCTTTTTGCTAGGTGCTCACATGGTAGAAGGGGCAAGGGGTCTTTCTCTGGCCTTTTATAAGGCCACTAATCCCATTCATGAGGGCTCCACCCTCATGACCTGATTAACTCCCTAAGTCCCCACCTCCTGCTTCCATTACCTTGAGGGTAAGGATTTCAACATGTGAATTTTGGGGTACACATTCAGACCATAGCAGAGAGCTGGGCCCCAATCCCCGGCATCACCTTCCAGACTCACCAACCAGATGGTCACTTCTCACTCCTCTTCCCTTTGTAGCCCTGGTGGGTGTGAAGCTGTGTCAAGAGGCAGTGCTCAGGACCAGATTCAGGCAAGGGACAGAAGAAGGTCATCAAAATACTGCATAAGATAAGACATGCAGGAAATATGATTTCATTCATTGGAGTTTAGGCTCCACAAAGGGCAAGAATTTTTTCTGGTTGTTCACTGCTATATTCCCAGTGCTTAGGAAAGTCACCCTTGCACATGTAAGGGGTTCAACAAATATTAATGGAATGAACAAATTGGGAGGATTAAGTAAGCAGACAGAGGAGAAAGGAGTGGTGCACACATGGGGCTCCTGCCTCAAGGGAAGAAACATTGTCCTCCCCCACAGGTCTGGGAAATAGATAAAAAATAATAATAGCCATTCTAGGAAATGAAAATATTTTTGATTTCACAAGTTTGCCATCACATAATGTGATAGAATTATTTGTGGGTAAGGAAAAAGAATGGTATTAATTACTAATATTTATGAACATATGTTAGGTACCAGACACAGATCTGAGCTGTCCACAAGTATTGACTCCTTTAAACTTCATTGCAGTCATTTGATGTAGGTGCCATTATTGGCCCATTTTATGGATTTAAAAAAGTACAGTGCCTGGTGTAACAAGTTCAAATCCAGGCATTTTAGTTCCTGAGCTCATAATTAACCACCTCCTTGTATTTTACTGTTTACTGTTGGAACATACCCCTCTCTCTCCTGACCACCCCACTCTGTGTGTGTATATGTGTGTGTGTATGTGTCTGTCTGTCTGTCTCTCTCTCTCTCTCTCTCTTTCTTTGCCAAGTTTTCTTCATTTCCCTATGTTTTGGTTTCCACATCTATGAAATGGTGATAATAACATTTAACTGATGCAGTGAGGCTAAATAAGATAATGAGTATTAAGCACCTAGCACAATGCCTGGTACATAGTATATGTTTAATAAACAGTAGTTATTGTCTAAATCATCCATACTGACATAGCTCCTGTTGGGCAAAGTCTTGTACCAGGACCCATGTAGATCAACAGATTGGCTACTCCTGGGCCAGGGACCCTCCTAGATCCACTCAGCTGTTGCAAGGATGGTAGGCTCCCATGTCCATTTCTGTTGGATGGAACTGTGGACTTGGTAGGTTCTGAGATCTGCTTCTTCCTAAATATAGGGGTCTGGACTTTTATCTTATAGTTAGTGCTGAGTACTGGTTGCCTCATTTTCCATTTTATAAGGGAAGACAACACTGGCCCAGGCTCTGTTCTCAGGAAGGTCATAAAGGTACACACAGTGTTTTCTGTGCTGGAGAAGAGGATGCTACAAATCTACAGGGCTGTGTGGAGGGGCAGGCTGCAGCTGTGCAAGAGAAGAAGACTCCTCTTGGAGTCTGAGAGAGCCCAACGACCAAATTCGTCCCTGACCAAGTTTTGAACCTGGTGAGATATAAGACAAAAGAGCGGGGCAGCCTGGAAACCAAAGTATCACCTTTGTTACGGAGAATGCTGACACCGGAGAATGTGGCTTGCGTTTGCAGGCTTCTTGATGCCAAATCCCCAAAGTAGACAAACCAACCTACCTGTCAAAGACAGCGCTCGAACAGTGAGTCCCACGGACAAAGACAATTCAAGTCAAAAGACATGATGCGTATAAGGGCACAGATTTATCCCTCAACTAATGTGAACTACCACAATCATCATTAAGAAATTTGGCTTGCCAAATTAAAATGAGGGAGCCTGGTGCTGAGAGCAATATACAATCTGTATGACCTGCCATTATTTTCTAGGCTAAAGAATAGTTTTTCCACCTCTGACATGAAAGGCCTTGAATCTCTCGAACCTCGATTTTCATTAACTCCCTGGAGGAGGAAGTGGAAGGAGAGCACAGGTTATTATGGGGAGGAAAGCGTGGGCCCCTTCCCTAATGCATCCATGCACTCAAATGCTTTTGTCTTGAATGCCTTTGGGTACACGAGATCTCCAAAATTCCACTCTTCACTGGTGGTCATTTGGGTGGAGTAAGTGCTGAGAAGGTATGAGTGATATTTTAAAGGCAGCGTTTCCCTCCCAGTCTCCCTGCCTCCTTCCCTCCTTCCTTCCTTCCTTCCTTCCTTCCTTCCTTCCTTCCTTCCTTCCTCCTTCCTTCCTTCCTTCCTTCCTTCCTTCCTTCCTTTCCTCCTTCCTTCCTTCCTTCCTTCCTTTCCTCCTTCCTTCCATCCTTCCCTCTTTCCCTTTCCTTCTTCCCTTTCTCCCTCCCTTTCTTTCTTCTCTGACTGAGAGTCTGCAAGCAGGACAAGATGGCTTGGTGCCAGAAAGGCGCCAAGGTGAATTAACACCGATTCCCCTCAGGGCAAATGTAAAACTGCTAATAACTTGTTTGCAAAGGTAGGAGGGGTGGAAAGTGTACGCCTAATGCCTCCTGCAAGCTGCAGCTTGCTTTGCTGGGAGGAGAGTGTTCTCAGAGTTCCAGAATACACTGTGCCCCTGCCAGCTGTCCCTCGGTGGAGTTCACCAGTTCTCACTCTCAATTATGACGCCTTTGGAAAAACGCCAGAAGGCTGGGTCTCGTCTCCTGCATGAGGTGGTTGGGACTTGTTAGCTGGTAAGTGTTTTCTCTTGCTGTGAGGACCACATGGCCCGACAAGAGAGAACCTGCCTGCAGGAGACCTCACAGGCTGGTGGGTAGTGGGACCAGGAATGCAGGACATTAGGATTCCAGACTAGTCCACTGGAGGAATTACCTTGCACCCGTACCATTCTGAGGTCTGCCAAAGGTGATCTTGTTTACCTACTTGTTTATTCATTATCTGTCTTCCCATAAGAATATGCAGTCCTACGAGGACAGGTGCCTCATCTGTCCTGCTCACCTTTGCAATGTCTATGTCAAGGGCAGCGCCTGGCTCATTTTAATTAGAAAACAAATATTTGCTGAACGAACCATTGAAGAAATGAATCCTGTCCTATGTGCCCATTTTACAGAAGAGGACACAAAGCCACACCATTACTTGCCTATAGTCACACAGGGGGAGGCTGAACCTGGACCAGAGCCCAGTTCCTCCCCTCCCGCAGGTCTTTACTCAAGGTCACCTCCTCAGTGAGGCCTTCCCTGGCCAATGGTGGACAACTCCACACCCTCCACTCCCCCCAACTTCCCTTCCTGGCTTTGCTCTACGCTCCCCCTCAACCCATGAGCACTTACCATGACTTAACATACTCCCTATATTTTATCTTGTTCATCCTTTGTCCCTCCTATAGAATGTGGGCCGCATGAGGGCAGGGGTTGTTGTCCGTTGTGTTCACTGCTGTAGCTCCAGCAACGATAACAGTGACTACACGGAGTAGGTAATAACATTTGCTGCTGAGGAATGAATGAATGGGCCTATGCCACTCGGCCTTTAGGAGCACAGGGAACACAGTGTCCACAGGGTGGACGCCACTCACATGAGTGGCGAATAGAGGCCAAACTTTAAAACTAAGCTTGTGCTCTCAACACCTTTGGCCCTGTCACACACCTACGTGGTTTGGGCCAGCTCGCCTGAGCCTCAGTTATCCCATCTGTGGAATGGGAAAGGATTAAATGATGTCTTTTCCGTGGAACCCTCAGCATTTGTCTGGATTTCTCCTTCCTCTTACTTTGTTTCTGCGAGGACCCACAATACGGTTCCCGGCTCTAAGAAGCCAGGGGAAACTTGGGGGGCCCCTTGGAAAGAGAGTGAGAAGGTAGAAGGGATGAGAAGCGGGAAGCGGGTGCGGCCCTGCGGGCAAACACCTTCCTGCTCCCCTTCGCTCCCTGCCTGAGCCTTGGCATCAGCATGATGCACACTTGACCCTGAGGACGGAAGACCATCGGCTGATCGTGGCGGAAGGAAAAGCACGGACACGCTGCGTTCTTCCCCCTCTCTGTTCTCCAGCATCTGCAAACAGGGTGCAGGTCAGGAGGTGGATCTTCTGAGAAAGGGAGTGAGTGAGGCCAAGAGAGCCTCCCTGCGCTTATTCTGAGTTAATAGGCTGCCTCCTTGTCTTCCTGTTCACAGGCTGATGCTGTCATGTGACCGGGTGAAATGCCAGCCGAAATGGCAGGTCTACAGCTTCCCAGTAGCTGTGTGAGCTGTTTTCTGCCCAAGCCCATGGTCATTGGCTGTGATTTGCAGCCTCATTTGATTCCTCTGTGAGTAGATCTGAGTCTTAAGAAACAAACAGCTGCCTGGAGAGGCAGGACAGGAGGCTGTGGCCCTGCTGGCCCAGACACTTTGGCCAACACCCCACAAGGCCCTAAACTGACCCTTGTTGGGAGTCAGTTTAGAGCTTAGTGGTCAAAGACAGGAACTTGGTGTCAGACAGGTCTGGCTTCTTGTCCCACCTCTGTCACTTCCTGGTCAGCACAAATCACTTAACTTCTCTAAGCTCAGTTTTCCCATCTATGAAATGGGCATACTAACAATAGCTACTTTGTGGGATTGCTAGGGAGTTTAAATGAGATAATCCATGTCAAGCATCTGGCCCATAGCAAGTGCTCAATAAATACTAGCTATGGTCACTGTTATTGTTGCAGTGAACACAACAGACAAAAACCCCTGCCCTTATGCAGCCCGCATTCTACAGGAGGGACAAACAATGAACAAGATAAAATATAGACAGTATGTTAAGTCATGGTAAGTGCTCACGGGTTGAGGGGGAGCGTAGAGCAAAGCCAGGAAGGGAAGTTGGCGGGGGGTGGAGGGTGTGGAGTTGTCCACCATTGGCCAGGGAAGGCCTCACTGAGGAGGTGACCTTGAGTAAAGACCTGCGGGAGGGGAGGAACTGGGCTCTGGTCCAGGTTCAGCCTCCACCTGTGTGACTATAGGTGAGTCACGGTGTGGCTTTGTGTCCTCTTCTGTACAATGGGCGCATAGGACAGAATTCATTTCTTTAATGGTTCATTCAGTAAATATTTGTTTTCTAATTAAAATGAGTCAGGTGCTGCCTTTGACACAGATGTGAGCAGGACAGATGAGGTGCCTGTCCTCGTGGGACTGCGTGTTCTCGTGGGAAGATAGATAATGAATAAACGGGTAGGTAAACAAGATCACCTTTGGCAGACCTCAGAGCTACGAGGTGAATCGAGTACATAAATGACTATGGATGGAGAGTAATTCTTCCAAGGGGCTAGTCCTGAGTTTCTTGCCCTACTGCCCACCTGCCTGTGACATCTCCCTCTATGGACCAGGACTGTAAGGGAGCTCACCAGTTTCCCTGGGCGGGTCAGTTTCTAACTGGGAAGCCACCAGCACTGAGAAAGTGTGGGGACCGTGGAAGACACCCCAGGGAGCAGGGCCTACCCTCCTTCCTGGGCCTTGGGGGATGCCCTGGTCCTTTTGAATTTCGGTGACATTTGTGGTCTGCAAAGGCAGGAAGGCGGGGAGTCGTTGTTGTGGGACATCCTGCCATATTGCCATCTCAGCTGACTTCTTTCAGCTTCACATTTTTAGATTCTTTCCAGGTCTGTGTTTCTTTTCACATTTTCTTTACTCCCTGCCATCAAAAAGCTATGCTTCTGATTATTCTTCTCTTGAAAGTTATAATATTCCTTCCCTGCTGAATCTCTTCCTTCTGAGTTTTCTGCCCAGAGCCTAACCTTATTCTAGTAGCTTGGTTTGTATCCCCTCTTCCTAGGCCTGGCTGCACCTCATTAACAAGCTGTTTACTCCACTCCCAGGTCATTAACAAAGACAGTGAGAGCAGATCCAGCACCTGCCCCTCGAACCCCTGCAGACACCTCCCTGGGGGATAATTGTTATTTATTATGCTCCTCTGTTTATAATCTTTTAGCCCATTGTGATTCTTTTATTCTCTAAACTGACTTTAACAGATTTTTCAAGGGGATCATGAGGCAGGTATCCACCCTGATACTTAATAATGCCAAAATCTAGAAAAACTCACTTTGTTGGTGGAATCTGTGTCCAGGATTGGCCTTGGGAAAATTTACATCTCAGGACAAGTTAAAACTCCCAGATGCTTCTTGACCCCACCTTTAATGGCTTTATATCTCATGCTAACTCTGGCCATCACGGACACTTGCTGTTCTCAAGTCCTCTTGATTATGATTCTTATGGTTTCTAAAGTGTCAACTAGTTATTACAAAAAAAAAAACAAACCAATATGAACTAATGAGAACAAGCTTTCCTCTTCCCTTCCCTTTAATAGATTTGTTCATTTTAACAATGCCCTTCTATTTAATTCTGTTCAATGCAAAATGTTTCCTGAGAGCCTACACAATGTGTCAGACACACATTGTTTGTCCAAAGGTATTGAGATGCTTCTGCATCTAGTAGGATGTGTAATCTCCTAGCAGACCAATCTTCTCACAGATAACAACTATAAACTCTGGATAAAATTGAAAAACAAAAACAAAAAGCACCAACAATTTGAAGAAACTGAGGTGCTAGCATAAGAATGATTTTGTCCCCTCCCAAAATTTATATGTTGAAACCTAATCACCAATGTGATGTTATTAGGGGGTGGGGCCTTTGGGAGGTGATTAGGTCATGAGGACAGAGCCCTTGTGAATGTTATTAGTGCTCTTATAAAAGAGGCTGTAGAGAGCTGTCTTGTCTTTTCCACCACATGAGGACGCATCTAGAAATTGCCCTCTATGAGCTAGGACGCAGACCCACACCTGATGCTGAATCTGTTGATGCCATGATATTCTTGGACTTCTCAGATTCCAGAACTGAGAAGAATAAATTTCTGTTGTTTATTAGCTACTCAGTTTGTGGCATTTTGTTATAGCAGCCAAACAGACTGAGAGTGAATACGAACAGAAAGATTCTGGAGAGGAGTTGAACTTGGAAGAAGGAAAAGACAGTGGGAGAGTTTCCTATTTTTATGGCTTTTAGACTTGGGTGGCATGAAAGGTGGAGCAGCTAAAATCCTATATAAAATTCACTGGTGAGTGAGGAGACAACAGGAAGGAAAGAATCAAAAAGAAAGAACCCAAATTCTGTGTATAAACTCTGCTCAAATCTCTGTCTAACCCTTGATCAATACATGTGCTGGGCAGATTGCAGGCAGACCATGTAAGGATGAATAAACTGATCTGAGATTTGAGTTGCTGTGCAAAAGACAGTGTTTGCAATTTGAATCCACCTAAGCAAATTACCCGCTAAATCAAATAAAATAAACACTCTTTGGAGGAATATAACATAATCCAGCATTACCACAACATAAAATTGACAATGTTCAGGATATAATTCAACAGAACTACTCAACATATGAAGAAACAGGAAAATGTGACTCATTCTCAAAAGAAAAGGGCAATCAATGGAAACTGACTCCAAAAGGACTCAAAGATAATAAAGTGTGTAAAGTAAATAATTAGAACACAATACAAGCTGTGTCTTAAGTATAGTCCTAAAGTTATATACTCAGCACAGAGGTGGCATACAGGACAGAACAATCTACATCTCTGCCTAAGACAAGAAAGGCTTTTCAGAGGAGTTAGCGTCTGCGTTACAGTTTTGGGACTTGAAGGATGAATAAGAGTTCAATAAATAAGACAGTAAGAGAGAGAAAGCAGAAATAGCAGAGGATGCCTTGGGAAAACCACAAGAAAAACTGGTTCATCAAAAATATTGCTTAAAGTAAAGAATTATAGAAAATTATCTATATATGCCTTAACATTTTATTTGAATTTAAAACATATAAATGGGCATTCTTTCACCAATTTTAAAATTTAAAGTCCAGATCTTTTCATGGAGTGTGGTCTTCTGATTAGCATTCCATGTTAAATTTCTTATGTATATATCAATCCATATTGCATTGTACACTATTTCCAGTTTTGACTTTTTAAGAGAAGTGAAAAGTGAAAAACACTTATAAAGCCACTCGAAACATAAACCTACCCAGTCTTTCATTATTGCCTTGTTTACAACTAATCCAATAGCATTTGGGGAGTAATTTATCTTATTGAGCCTTTCCAAAGCATTTGATCTAGTTTTCATAGAAATATTCTTTTCTCTCTGACACAGCATATCATTGTATAATATTTATATATAAATTAAATGACATAATGACAATGACAAGTACAGGGACAGTAGACTCTTCATAAACATACAACTTTGTCTTGTGGAAGCAGAAGTGTATAGATCCATGAGAGAGCTACAAACCATCTCAAGTGCTCAGTGTGCTGTGAGCACCAACCAGTCAGTATGTTTACAGAGTGAATGGAGAGCCTTGGTCAACAGTATTAACAGCAAATGTCCTAATTTTGTATGGCTGCTGCATAGCCCAAAACATGTCCCCAGTGTTGTCTAACCCAGAACAATTACTCTAACATTATACATTAATTTTCAGCTAGGAAATGTGGAAGCATCAGAACAGAAAACATTAAGGTAATCAGATCTAACAGAACACCACCAACACTCCACACAGGTTGATTTTTGTCTAATTCTGTCAATAACTGGTCATTTTAGGTCATCTCTGTGCTCACCAACTTCCTCCTTCAGGAACATCTCATCAACTGTAGTTCTGCTACAGGTCCCTGATTTCCTGGTCTCAGAAAATAACATTGGGTTGCTATTGTAAGTATAAGATGAGTTCAGGAAATTCAGTAAATGTCGGATGGTCTGAGTTAAGCATTTCCTAAAATCCAATTTAGAGAAGTCGTTTAAATTTAGTTGAAACGTTTCATTAAAAAAAATTGGATTGGAAATCACATGTCAATGGCCTTCTACAGCTACCTAGATTAAGCAGGTTGGTTGAAAAAACTTTGGGTACATATTTTCTTGAGGGTGACCTAACGTAGAAGTCAGAGGCATCTATTGCTCAGGACAGGTAATTAAAAAAAGAAAAGATATCATTTTTAGGGTAATAGTTAAAAGAAAAGATAACAGGTGAAAGACAAAATTGATAGAAATAAATTCCAAAAGATGATTAAGTATAAGAATGATTTATTTACATGCAGATTTTTGGCTGGCTAGTCTGAACTGATTTCAGTAATCAAGAGAAAAATGAATAAGAACTAATGAAGAATTAGTGGTCTCTTTAAAAGGACAAATCTTTTAAATTACCCATATAGATTTGGTTTTTTATATATATATATATAGAGAGAGAGTTCTTCTGAGCTTTGCTACTGTAGTTATTTGCAATGTAGATCCAAATAATAATGAATGAGCACTCTAACTTCTAAGTTTGTGTCATCAACAAATAATTATTGAGCACCTACTATGTCCCATATGCTGGACAAAGTGCTGATGGTATGTTTATAAGGATGATTATTATTTGACACATAATTCCTTTGTAACCATAAGATCATTTAAAGAAAAATCAAGAGTTTTACAATATTTTCAGAGTGCCTAAGACTTCTAGGGTAAATATACTGTTTGATCACATATGGGGACTAATTCTTACCTACACATAAACAAGACTCCCAGTTGTAATAGGATTGCCTTGTCAGAATCAATTTCCCAGCTGCCATGTCATGCAGAGGGCATTAAAAACACCTCTATTTTGGCTCTTTGTTTGAGAACAAGGAGGGACCAAGTCATGTGCATCTTCTCACAACTAGGAAAATATCATTTTTAAATACAGGTCAGTATTTTTATAGTATTACATTATTCAATATTTGGAATATTGTTTTTGTATTAAATATTTGTCTAAAGGCCTCAATTTGTTAATGACCATCAGTCCTTATCTTACTTATCAACAACATTCAACACACATGACCATTCCTTCCTTCTTGAAAGATTCCCATCCTTTATTTTCTCTCATTGCACACCCTCTTGGGTTTTTTAACAGCACCATTGATGTATATTTTATATATTATAAAATTCACCTATTTTAAGTGTCCAATTCAGTGCTTTTTTAGTAACTTTACCAAGTGATATAACCATTACCATAAATCAGTTGTAGAACATTTTTGTCCTCCCAATAAGATCCCTCAGGCTGATTTGCAGTTAACCCCCAGCCCCATCTCTCTTGGTTTTCCTCCCACCTCCCTGGTTACTTTCCACTCCTTTGCAGGCTCATTCTCCTCTATTGAATCATTAACTATTTAAACCTCTCAAGGTACCACTTGGGCCCTCTCCTCTTCACTGTCTGTACTCCCCCCTTAGACAACCTCATCATGACCATGGCTTTGATTACCACCTAGAAGCAGGTAGCTCTCCATGCTGCTCCAGATCTGTGTATCAAAAAAGTCTACTGGACACCTCCATTATAGAAGTTGAAACATATCCTGAATCCAAACTCTTGGCATCCATTCCAGTGTTGGCTCTCAATCATAATAAACAGAATACTTATCAATTCAATTTCCAGAGCCAAAAATCTTGGGGTTATCCTTGACAAGACCCTCTCCTTTTCCATCCCCATATTTAATCCATCACCAGATCTCTTTAATTTTTTATATCTCAAACATCTCTTAAATGTATCTCCTTGTCCTCATCACCACTACCATTAACCTAGTCCAGGATCCCCTTTTCTCTCATCTGAAATATCCAATAATAGCCTCTAACTTGTGGGCTCATCTTCTCTCTTCCCCTTCTAATCAGTCCTCCACGTTGTAGCCAAAGTGAAATTAAAAAAAAACAACAAAAGCTAATCCCATACAATAGCTTTCCATTCCTCTTAGATTAATATAAATTTATTAACACAAATGATTGCACACCACTACTCCTACCCTCTATCTACCTAGAGCCCTTCTTTAATTTTCTTGAAAGTACACATTTCTCCCCACCACAGGGCCATGACATGTTTATACTCTCTGCTTAAGCCTCCTCCATTACTCACTTCCGTTTACCTGGTGAAACTGCTACCAAGCCTACAGATCTCAGCTCAATCCACACTTCCTCATGGGAGCCTGCCCCACCCACCATTGGAGTAGGCCAAGTCATCAGGTTGTATGTTCTTTTAGCAGGCCATACTTTTCCTTTGTAAAACGTGCTACAGTTTGTAATTATACGTTTACTTCTGGCTGTTTGATTATTACCTGTCTTTTCTACTGGACGTAAGCTCCATGAAGTCAATAACCATGTCTTTGTTCACCCAAGAACTAACACAGCATAAAAAAGGTACCCAATAAACAGTGGAGAATGAATAACAAGTGAATGAAACGAACCAAATCAGCAAAACCAAGCAGAATACAATGGCTAAAATCTGGATTGTTTACATTGCATGGGTTTTTTCCCATCAGTTCTCTAAAATGGCTTCATTTCACATATAATTTTTTACCCAGAGAGAAGAGCTCAGTTTAAATTCAGGGGCTATTTCTTCACCCAGGCATATTACAGAGTCAAGCCCTTATTATAATACTTTTCTGAGAATACGTGTTCAACTCTGCCACGTCTTTATTTCTGAATTGATATAACCACTCCCACTCCTTGGAAACGAAATTAAGAGGCATTCTGCCACATTCAGTGGTGCGCTGGTAAACATTCTTCAACTGGCTCTCAAGGGGGAAGAGCCCCGATTGGTAGGATTTGCTGATTTCTGTGGTGTAAATACCATAGTCGGTTTCAAACTACCAACCCGACATCCCCTAAAACAGAGTCAGGAAGACATATAAGCTGCTATAAAGGGCTATGCCAGTCCGTTCCACCACACCACCAGATCCAAGGGACATTTGCCTCCACGGATTTCTTCTCTCTCCTTAACTAAAAATATGGGTTGCCCTTGCCTCTCTCCAACTCACTGCAACTTCGTAGTTATTTTCCTATTTTCAAATACTTTCAACTAGTTGAGATTGCTATTTGGAACACAGAGACCTTAGGAGAAGCTTCATTTCCATTCCCAAGGCTGAATTACTATTTCTGTCATGAAGTCTAATCTGCCACAAGAATCAGACAGAGAGGTTCAACCTGTGTTTGCAGCTTCACAAAGATTTGCATCAGACAGTAAATCCCATTTCAAAAAGCCTCAGGAACCTGACCATGAGTAAATGTTATTCACAACGACTGTTTACCAACAGTTTCACAAGCCTTTGCAGATACTCCATAAACAGTTTTCAAGGCAGTGTTTATGCAAAGGATTAGTGAAAGAGCAAAAGTCTCACGCAGGGAGCTCACCAAAGCTCAGGTCTCTCCAAGCATTAAATTATCAACAAAATTAAACCTTTGCCCCACCCTAGAGCCCAGCTTCCCAGCCAACGTTAGACACCCACGTGTGTTGGCAAAGATAAAGTCAACAACAAAAGCACACATGTCACATCTCCTGCAGAGTGACATGACCACCACGCTCGGGCGTGGCAGCCCAAGCCTACTGGAAATCCTCACAGCAAACACGCCACTGCCTTCACCTCTTGTTATGTGGCTGATGGCAGGGCACAGGACGTTGCTTCTGAAAGCGGTGATAGCAAGACTTAGCGAGGGCCCCAACTGTTTGTTAAATGCCTAATGATTAACAGAAGCCCCAGCCTCAGCCTTTGGGCTGCCACTCAGGGAAGTCTGTTTAGTACACAGTCAACCACCAATATTTTGAACAGGTTGAACAGATGGCTCCAAAGTTCAGAGTAATTGTGTTTCCCTCCATTTCACACAGGTTTGGGTAAGGAAGGCCATAAAATTCAAGAAAAGCATAAACATAAATACCCCCACCCTGCCAATGTTCAAGGGCTCCCATTTCTCTGTGATGAAACCTGAGAAAGATGTGAGATTGGAAGAAGAGGAGGGCCTCAGCGGAGTGGATCCGAAATCATCAGAAGTTGTCTGTGATTGAAGGTCGAGGAGAAGGAATGAAATCTCCGTCGGCTTTTCTGCATAGAGCACCTGAAGGAACCAATACAGTGAGAAAGTGTCGTGAAGCTCAGCCAGTGGCTCAGAAATCTGTAGGCAGAAACTACTGATGCTGATTCTAAAGTAGAAAAACCTTGTGGCAAGGTTGTACATAGAGCATTTGGCCTACCCACCATATAGCTTCCTCCATCACACCCCGGATTCCAAATGTTGTAAGCAAGAAAAAAAGTTAGAGGCTGAGCTATGAATATCACAAGTTTAGTATGATTATAAACATCACCTGCTTAATACAGACTTGAGAGTCCTATTCACCAATCCTAAAACTACCCCTGATCAAAACTACCCCTGGCTTTGCATTTGTAAAATGGGTGCATAAAGCCTGACTTTATATATTTCACAGAGATGTTGCTAAGATAAATGAAACATGCCTTCCAGGCAACAGGACATTGTAAATTCATGTTTTTAAGCCCTAATCTACTCCAAATAAATGCTATATCAAGCTTTAAAAGAGAAGAATAAAACAGACATAACCCTCATTCCAAAATGAATAAACTTCTCCATAAATCAGAAACTTAAAGCAGGAGGTGTGAATAATACATCCTAAAAATACATATGGACCTAATAACCATATAAAAAATATATCTGAAAAAATATATGGTGCTAGTATAAAGCTCTGTACCCAAGGAAGAAGGAGACCTGCAGCTGCCCACTAGAATGAGTGGGGAATAGATGCCACCTACAACCTCACCAAAGGACTGGCACCCTGAGTTTCCAGTAGATGGCAAAGTCTGGTTTAGGAACCCAGTGGGCCTAATTGAGACATTCATGTAGTACAGGAGGGGATGATACCAGAGCAAAAACAAAACAAAACAAAACAAACTCATTTGTTCAAGATAAACCTTCTAAAACACAGAAGGAAAATTTAATCTGAGGAAGTGAGCCAAAAACATAAAAAACAGGAGATCAATTTGCTCTTGAAAATAACTATTAACATAATATAATTAATTTTAAATATTACTACAACTATTATTTCACTGGTACCTATTATTCAAATGGACCAACTCGAAAGTGACCATGTAAATATGTTTGAGGAACTCTAAGAAATAGAGAAAAGACTGGCATCCATAAAGAAGAACAAGAGTTCACGAGACAGATAGGAAGAAATGATAATATTAAGAAGAAGAAGAAGAAAAAGAAGAAGACATGGATTTAAAGAAATCAATTAGAAATCCCAGAAATGACTTCTAGTTTCAGCTCTGACATGTAAAGAGCTTGGAGGTCATCACTCCTGTTCCTACAACCAGAAAAAAGCTAAACAAACTGAAAATCAATGACTTTTCCTAAATCCATCAGAGAACAAGAGAGACAGGCGAATTCAGGGCTCTGATTATCTGGGGCAGAAGATGCTGGACTTATAACCTGGTAGAAACATACGGTAATTCTGATGAATTACTAAATACTGAGTGTGGACTAGCAAGAGAGTTAGAAGCTCTGGGGCCCAGTCTTAGGAGGCTACCACACTTTCATGGGTTTTACCTCCATGAACCCCACTAGGTTCTCAAGGTCATGATCTGAGAAAGAGTCCCTTGTGGCTCTGACAGGGGTGGGGAAGAGTAATCCTTTTGGAATACTTCCAGACCTTTCCATAACAAAGGCCTACTTTCCAGGGAAAAGATTTTATCAGAACCATATCCCAGCTTAGGGGGTGGAGGGAATTTCTCCCATTCCAGCCTCTTCTAGCTCTCTTGTTTCACCTAAGGGGGGCATGGAGCTGAGAAACACCTGTGAAAATCTCAGGAATAGACCCACTGTCTGAGACTGAGACTTAATCATAAGATTATAGAACACTTCCTCTCTCTCTCACCTTCCCACTACATCAACAGGGTTCCACTATAATAGCAGTGGATTGCAGCTGAAAGAGCTGCAAGACACACACTCTCTCTGAGGAGAATTACTTAGGGAAGCCCAAAGTCAAGAGTGAAGATAAAAATAATAGTACTGGAATAATTTGAAACCTCTGGCATACATAATTACAGAAAACATTTAACATAGTCCAAATCTTAGATTAATGCAAAATGTCACACTAAAAGTTTATTTACCAGAATTCTTATTACCTGATACAATGTCTGTCTTTCAACAAAAAAACTGCAAGACATGCTAAAAGGCAAGAAAAAAAAGACAGCCCGAAGAGCAAGCCTCAAAACCAGATTTGGATATGACACAGATATTAGAATTATTAGAGAATTTAAAATAACCATGATTAGCATGTTAAAGACTCTAATAGAAAAAGTAGAAAACATGCAAGAACATATGTGTGATATAAGTAAAGAAATGAAGACTCTAAGAAAGAATCAAAAGGAAGTTTTAGAAATCAAAAGCATTGTAACAGAAATAAAAAATGCCTTCGATGGGCTCATCAGCAGATTGGGCAAGGTCAAAGAAAGAATCAGTGAACTCAAAGACATGTTTTGTTTTTTGGGGTTTTTTAAAGCACTTTATTTATTTATTTTAATTTTTATTTATTTATTTATTTATTCTTTGAGACAGAGTCTTGCTCTGTTGCCCTGGCTGGAGCGCAGTGGTGCAATCACAGCTCAAACTCCTGGGCTCAAGCAATCCTTTTGCCTCAGCTTTTTGAGTAGCTAGGACTATCGGCACGTGCCACTACACCCAGCTAATTTTTTTTATTTTTGGTTGAGACAGGGTCTCCTTATGTTGCCCAGGCTGATCTTGAACTCCTGGCCTCAAGCAATCCTCCTGCTTTGGCCTCCCAAAGTGCTGGAATTACAGGTTTGAGCCACTGGGGCCAGTTGTAGATAGGTTAATAGTAACTTCCAAAACTGAAATTCAAAGAGAAACTGAAACTCAAAGAGAAAAAAGAATACGGGTGGGTGAGAACATCCGAGCACTATGGGGCAATTTTAAAAGGTGTAACATATGCATGATTGGAATACCAGAAAGAGAAGAAAAAGAAAATGGAGAAGAAGAAATATCTGAAATAATAATGAACAAGAACTTTCTAAAATTAATGACAGATACCAAATCACAGATCTAAAAACTCAGAAAACACAAAGCAGGAGAACTGTCAAAAAAATCAATACTTAGGCATAGCATATTCAAACGGCAGAAAACCAAAAACAAAAGTAAAATCTTGAAAGAAGACAGAGATGGGTGAAAAACCCCACATTACTTGCAGAGGAACAAGGATAGAAATTACAGCAGACTTCTTTTCAGAAGTTGTTATGACACAGTGGTTGGAATAAGCTCTAGGTTGTTCAGTCAAAGAGGGTATTAGGGATTTAGAAGATAAAACTAAAGAACAGCATGCAGTGCCGAGATTTTAAAAATATTAAAAGTGCAATTGAGGTATGTGAAGACCTGACTGTGAGCCTCCAACGTACATCCAGGAAGAGTTTCAGAAGGAGAGGATAGAAGACATGTGAAGCCACAGTATCCGAAAACATCATGGCTAAGAATTTCCAGGACAGACAAAGGACATGACACCTCAGGAACATCAAGGGCATAATAGGATAAATGAAAATAAATGCACATACTAAAGAAAAACTGCAAAATATAAGGAGGTAATCTTAAAAGCTACCACAAAGAGAAGGTAGATTACCCTTCTCATTAGCAGCAACAGATATTAGGAAGCAAGAGAACAATAGCTTGAAAATGCGAGGGATTGTATCTATAAACTAGAATTAGGTTCAGCTACGAGTGATAGAAAAACCCCACAGAGCAGTGACTTAAAGAAGGGGACAGTTCATTTCTCTCTCGTATAAAGTCCAGAAGGGAATCATTCAGAACTGTTGTGGTGGTTTTCCTCCCTGCTCCTTAAGGATCTAGGTTCCTGCCATCTTTCAGATTTATGGTCCCCAGGATGTGTCTCTTGTCACACAGCCCAAGAAAGCACTTCAGCTGTCGCATCCATGTTCCAAACAGCAGGATGAAGGAAGGGATAAAGCAGCAGCAAAGGGCAACTTGAGCTATAGATTGAAGAGGGTTCCGGAGCAGCTTCCCAACACTTCCTGTCTGTGTCCATTGGCTAAAACTTAGTGTGGCCATACCTAGAGAGGATGGAAAATATGGTTTTCATTGTGGGCAGCCACGTGCCCAGTTAAAAATTCTATTTCTGTGGAAGAAATAGACAATAGATACTGGGAGACAAGCAACAGTTTCTGTCATACTATATGAAAGCAGTTTGAGGTTTTTGTTTAAAAAAAAGACATTTTAATTCCAAGAATCATAACTATAGCATTATTTAAAACAGCAAAAGGTAACCAGAAAAAGTAACTGAGATCTGGTAAGATTTGAGTAACTATGGATAACTTAGTTTTGTTACAGTGTTCCCACATTCTTAGAGCAAGGGTTTTTAACTTGAGGGTTTTGGGGGATCTATCACCTTCCTACAATTATATGCAGACTATAGGGTTTCTGTGTAGTTTCCTGGGAGATGGTTCTGATAAGTTCTCAGAAGGGTCTATAACCCCCAGAGCAGTTAAAATTAACTTTTTAAAAATGAGTTTAGGTTACATCTTATGGATTATATTTAAATGTTTATACATTGAGAGCAAATTTGTCCAACCAAGTCCTGTAATATAAAAGCTGCTTATAATGAAATGGTGTAGCCAGAGTTTATAATAAAATTTGCCCCGTAGGCTTCTGGTGTGCCCCGTTCATCCAATACATAAACTCTTCTATTATTAGTTATCTTTTTATATCTTGCTCTTCAAGTAAATTACATTTCTTTTTAAGACAAGACTTGTTTCTTAGACATCTTTGTATGATGTCAGGCACAACTCCCTACCCATATTAGGCATCCTACTGATTGCTGGATGTCCGTTTAATTATTTGCTAGTAACTTCCTATCTAGCTTCGCCCTGTTCATTTCATGCTGCCTAGAGGAGAGTCCACGTGACGATAAAAAGCTGTTATTGTCCTTTTAATATTTAACTTTGCTGCTTCCGAATCTATCTCTGAAATTAGGTTGCAGAGATATGGTATCCTCCTCTTCATAGAAATGATAAAGAACTTGAGCTTTGGATATGTTAATTACCCAGTTTTGGATAACAAGCCCACAGCACAGGTTGATAGAAGCCAGATTTCTTAATTCCCTCTCTTGGTCTTATCCACTTAACCACACACCTTTCCCAGAGGGTGAAAGGCAAGACTTACCATTTTTGCTGTCTAGATCCCACACCCAGTGTCTCCATCCAAGCAAGTTTCCCTAAACCCTCTTCTGCCATTGCATGTTAGGCTGAGGAATAAGAGGAAGAGGCTTTGACTGATGATAAACAACCACAGAGAACTTCAAGACTTTCAAGGGCTCAACCAGAATCCTTATAGCAATCACCTAGAATGGACATCAGCTGTTTTTTCTTGGTAAATAAGGAAATAATGACAATATTTGCTAACATTTATTGAGGTTTTTTTTTACATTGTTGCTTTTAAAGGGTACCCAATATGTGTCACGGGTGTAATCCGCCATGTGACGAAAAGAGTTTTGTGTTGGTGTTGTTATTGTCTCCATTTCACAGATGTGGAAACTCAAGCACAGAAAGGATAAGTAACTTGTCCACCATTACACAATGAGTAAGTGAAGGAGACAGATTTCAAATCCAGGCAGTCTGGCTCGAGAGCCTGAATTCTCAACCACTGACTCTCAATGTACCCAGTACAGGCACCAAAAACCCAAATGCCTCGACTGGCTTTATAATAATTTCAGTATGGTGTTGTGGTTAAAAGTACATGGTCTGTAGTCGGGTAAAGCTGTGTTTTAATTTCAGGTCCACTAGTACTAAGTCAGGTAAATTGTTTAAACCTGATTCCGTGAATCATTTAAACCCTCTGAGCCACCTCCCATCTGCAAAGTATCCATCCAGGTACCTCTTTTGTAGGATTGCTGTGTGGATTAAGTGCAAATTGCTTTACATAACCCCTGGCACAAAGCACATATTTAGTGTACATGTACACACCACACACACATACACACGCAAATAGACACAGGGATGTAAATGGCAGAGCTGAAACTCAATCTAGACTATCTGACTCATATATAACCACACTTTGCCATTAGAGAAAAGATTGCTGGAAATGCAGTTGCTGAATCAAAAGACGTAACTAGTAAAGGGAGAAAGACAGGGAGCAGGAAAAAGTTGGATTCTAGATCTAACTTTGGCACACGGGATTTTCTGTTGAATACTTTCACAAGGTGCATGAGAATGGGCTGAGCTGTAAGTTGTCTTCAAAATACAGGCGTTGGAATACGCGAGTCTAATGCTGAAATGGCTCAAGATGTTCCATGAAGGAGCCTGAGTGCAGGGGATGAAAATGACCCACGAAGGTGACTTCCTGCTCCACACAAAGGCGAGGAAGAGGGAAGGCTTAAACTCTGCAGTGTAACAAGCTGGCAGGGAAGGAGATCTGTCAGCAATAATGACTGTTATCTAGTTCATTAGGAAGACAAAGAATATTCAGGAGTGGAAAATTAAATGAACCTTTGCACATTAGATCTCATTAATGACTCTTAAGACAAAGTCAAGAAGACTCAGGCATCAAAGGTAATATTGCCTAGTAATAAACATATTGATTACAGAGAATGCATAGTAACTGAAGGGAAGGAAGGGTATCCCAGATAAGGCCCTGGAGTTTCAAAGATGTTTTTGAAAGAAATAGGTTTAAATTTGTGTTCAAAATTTGCAAGAAATAACAGAATATAATAAATACAAGATCACTCCAGAGATTTCTTTTTTCTTTTACTGTTTTGGGAAAATAAAACAAGCCTGGTAGTGGAAAACTATGTTGGGTGCTTTTAAATTGCTATTTTCAATCTTTTCTTGTAGCCTAGAAGGTTCATGCATTCTTTCACTAGGTTGGGATTGTAAAAGGATCACTGCAAAACAGCATGGAGTAATTAATATGGCAGAAACTCATCAACTTGTCTCCAGAAGGTCAAATGTGTGATGCACAGAATACAATTAGGAGGTCAAACTGTCCTGTCAACTTTTACATCATTAGCTGTTTATAGGGGTCAATACCTTTCAAGGATATGGGCCCAACAGTAAAATTTCTAAGCAGCTGGCAGAATTGCTGAACCTTTTTGCATTTTCTTGAATCATTTAAAATTAATACATTTTAAAACCCCTTAAAAATATTAAGAATATATAATAACATCTTTAAGCCAATAGTCATAAAAAGACTAAGGTTCATTCTCCCGTCAGTAATAAATGAAACAACACAGTAGCTAAATTGAAATCTTTAGCTCCATTCTGGCCAAATTAAAGCGCAAAACAAA
This sequence comes from Daubentonia madagascariensis, assembly GCA_023783475.1. Classification (NCBI taxonomy): domain Eukaryota; kingdom Metazoa; phylum Chordata; class Mammalia; order Primates; family Daubentoniidae; genus Daubentonia; species Daubentonia madagascariensis. Next base: position 12,532,241 of record JAKFHU010000428.1, read on the forward strand.
ATGAAGCACTAATTTCTAACCTCTGTCTTCCCAAATCATGTCAGACCTTTGGAAAAAAACTGTCAATTTCACAATAAAGCAATTTGTGAGATGAGATGAGAGGATGGAAGAAAAATGGACCATCCGAGACTTTGTTACGATGATCTAAGTTCAGACAATTTTAAAATTAAATTAATAAGTGTGTATTAATTATTCAAGCAGAATTTTTTGAAGAAAAAAAATCTCCTCTAAAGTGCATATGTGGGTATGTACGTATTGCAGGATATATGTTCAAGAAGAATTCGGGGACAGAGCTGGAGAGAGAGAACTGGAGTAAGCATGTAAGTTTTCCCAGAAAGAAAAAAGAAGCATCTCTTGTCACATGCTGCATTCATGTGGCCAAAGGGCTCAAGGACCAACCGTGACCACTCACATCCCTCATTAAGGCCAGATGGTTCTATTATAAATTTATATGCATACATGTATCTATATATGTAAGTTCGTATACACACAAACACTATTGATTGAATGCCAACTCTGTGTTAGATACTGTATTAAGCATTTTAAATATGTGATTTCATTTTAATTCACAAAACCACCTGAGGAGAGGTGGGTATTGTCTCCATTTCATTGAGCAGGATACTGAGGCTTATAGAGATTATCTAACTTGCTCAAGGTGACCCAGCTCATAGGTGGTATATCTGGGACTCCAAATCTTTTGCTTCTAACATCACACCATTCTCTTATCCAAACACTGAATGTCTTTGATAAGACTTGCTCTAACCACAGGTCTGGGAACCAGGTTCACTGTACTGGTTACATCCTAGCTGACTTTGGGTATCACTGTCATCTTAGATTGCCCACAGGACATCTCTTCAAATTTCCCCAACTCTCCCCCTTCTTACTGGTCTTTTGCCTAAACTGCTAAAGGAAACCAGACAAAGTAATATAGGACAAAACAAAAACAGGCTTCATTCATTTGATTAAAACATGGGCCTTTCAATGCAATGGGTGTCTCCACAGATTTTATGCCAATAATTTCAAACCCCATGACCCTCTTTCTTAAATCTGTGTTCCTGTTTAATTTTGATCATGATCATTGTCTTGGTAGGAGCTAATTTCCACTGGCTCTCCTTTGCCCATTATCAAAGGGTCTGTTTTGAGGCTCAAGGTATTCCTGATACCCTTTGGGTACATCTAGTTCTGACTCATAAAACACAATGAGGAATTTACAACTCTGATTTCTGCCATAGGCATAAAATTAGCCACCTAATTCCATGTTGTTGTTGTTGTTGTTGTTTTCCTAATTACTTTTTTATTCAACTACTCATGTCACAGCAGGAGAGGACGCTGATGTTATTTTACCTCAGAAACATAATGTGAGCGTGTGCTGGGTATCTTCCCGCTGCCCCTTCCCCCTGGCCTGCGCCCTGGAAGACTGTCCCCTGTGGACTGCATCAGTTGGCTGCCTGTCCTGCCCTCTGGTTGAGTTTGGTCAATGCGCAGGAGGAGAGTGAAGGCTGGAGTATCTATTCCCCTGGCTTCCTCTCTGTGGGGTCACCGTGGGTGTCTGTCTCTCTGTGAAGCCACAGCTCCTGTCGTGTGGCTGTCTCCATGCAGCTCTCTCTGGTTCCCATCACTTTTCTCTTTCGGTCTGCGGGTGATGGCTCCCTACTGGGGCTTGCCCTGGGGCACACCACCATCCCTTGTGTGTTTCTCTAAACCCTGCCTCCATCTTTGTAAATGGTCCCTTTATTAAACCCTCCTAAATACCCGTTTTGCATGTACCATCTCCCGCTTCCTGCACTCTGACAAATACAGAGGAGATAAACATTCACCTGACTCGAGACTTTCTTCACAGGTACTGCAGTGAAGATGACTGCCTGCTTAGTCAAGCAACGTTGTTAAAGATTAAGTCCTACCTGGGCACTGCATTGCCTGTGGTTTCATCACAACCAGTTTCCCCCTGGTTTGGGAAGAAAACACTCAAGTAAGTGCGTCTGGTAGTTAATGCATATGAAATGGTGCCTAACTGGCATCAGAATGAGGTTAATCTGGAGGTCAGATTGGCCCACAAAAGCCACCTGAGCCCCCAGTATAACCCTGTTTAAAAAAAAAAATGAAACAAACAAAAATGTAACCTTGTCACTGGAGAGATAACTATGATTGTCCTATGAAATTTTTCAGAAGAAACAAGAAAGTTCTTCTGAAGATCATCCAGAGTTTCTGGTTTATCAAATTGTTTTTTTGATCTCTTGTGTTCATACACCCTACAGATAGGAGCATTTCCTGATATTTATTAATCTGTCTGAGTGTGAGATTAAGCCATTTTAAAACGATCAATTTGAGCAGGAGGCCAATAAAACTGCTTATTTTTCTTCAAGAAGCAAAGCTGACCCTGCTTTGGATAGAACCTAAGCCCAGACTGGGGTTTGCTCTGCTCAGCATTACAGGCCAACCAAACTTCTGCCCTTTCCTGTGACCCAGAAGGACAAGTCATAGAAAAAAGTAAATCAACAGTTTAGGTTTTGTTTAGTTTTTTACATGAAGAGGAAGAGGGAGAAGAAGATACAGTGCTTTAAAGTAGGAAACGTTGGCCTAAACATCAGACAATCCGTGCTCCTAACCATCTTGTAATTTGGCTTTTGGCAAGCCACTTAACATCTCCTTTGCTTTTGTCTTCTTTTCTGTAAAATGGGATGACTGAACTACCTGACCATGTGCCAGTGCAAATGAGATCATAAGACTGGAACACTGAACATTGTATGCCATGCTGGGCCTCAGAGCACAGCAACTGGGAGGCTGGCCTGGGGAGCCAGGCTGCCTGGGTTTTGCTCCTGGCCTCAGTTTGCCCTCGGCAAGTCCTTCAAGAACTTTCTGTATCAGTTTCCTAACCTGAAAATTGGGATATATATCATCCCTTCCTCAGAGAGTTGTTTTGGGGATTAAATGAGTCACTATGTATAAAATGTTTAGAACCATACCTGATCTATGGAAAGTACTAAGTGGTAACTAATATTACTAATGGCAAGGGGAGTAGGGGCCTGGGAGTGGGAACCCCTCATGTCACTTCTACCAAGTATTTTTATCCATCCAGGGTGTAAGAACTGTGAAAACCCAGCCTTGCACTGAAGAGTTACTGTAATTATAGCACAACATTGAGCTGTTTGTGGGTCCTGTCTAACAACAGCTTTGTCACAGGACAGTTTTGCAAGAGTGAGACTGTACTCTATTGTTTTCATCCTCATTATCTGAAATGAACAGTTTGCAATATGTGATAATACCACCAGCATCTGTTTCTTGAACGTTTCCACTCACGAGAACCAAAACACTTCCATAAAGAAAAGACTTCTTTCCGCTGTTCTGGAGTCTTTCTAAAACAGCTTCTACTGGGAGATTAATTATAGAAGCCACAGTATTTCCTGAAAATGGTAAAACATTTTAAAGGAATACTAAGACACCGCATGATAAATGGCTTGACTCTTTACTGCCTAACAATCCAAAAGAAAAATGCGTGTTTGAAACAGAACAGGATGTAATGGAAATCTAAGTAGATGGACTGTAAAATGGATTTTATTAACTATTTCCAGTGGCTGTGTAAACTGTTTTCGTCTATGCTTGAGAAAGTTCTCTGTCAGTGTTTCTAGGCCTTTCCTGGTGCTCATCTTTTTGATTTGCAGTGTAAAGGTGAGCGGTTGTCAGCTAGATCCCTAGATAAGCCTTGCCAGGTACTGCTGGCTTTGCCTTGGAGCTGGACTGTGTCCTTCAGAGAGAACAACCTCCATTAAAGACAGAGAAGAGCCAAGAAAAAAAAAGTGCCTTTGCATCCTGGTGAATGTCTCATTACTCCATTGTTCCTGGCATTTTTCCTCTGTTGTAACAACCTAGCCAGAGCGAGCAGCTCGGCAGTGAGGTCGTCCTTTAAGACATAATATTAATATACAATTGTCTCTACAACTTGCTTATCTAAATATGACTTCTACTTTGTCCCATTTGTGAAAAGCATATTAAATGTCCATCCCAGAGAAAAACATTTCATATATTTGGGAAGCATTTCCATTTTTTAAAAGGTGATTTGATCTTGCCTCAAAATATACAATCACTTTTCCATTCTTTGTGGAATTTACCAAATAGTTTATGAATGATGGAGACCCCTGGCTTCTCTGCTATTGGCTGATCCATTCCCAGAACATTAGGAGAGCCCCTGGGGTAATGCTGTGGGGCCAGGGCTCGATTACCCTGTGAACACTCAGTTACCTACAAAATGAGGACAGCACAAAAAACATCTCTTTGAAAAAAAGAATGTGAAATTTTATATTGAGACTGTCATCACAGGTGGGGAAATATCAGAACATTGTTCTGCTTCTTTACACTTAATTACTGCTTAGTACTGTTTTTATTTTTAATTATATGTGGGGGTGGCAGCACCATAATCTCCTTAGTGCTAAGGTCCTCTAAAATCTTAATCCAGCCCTGATGTGACTCTGGGCTTAGCTGTTCACAAAGGGGCCCCACATGGGCCAGCTGCTACTGCTGCTTCTACCTTATGTGCTTCATGAGCACAGGGACCAGGTGTCCTGTTGCCTTTCTAACCTCAGTGCCCAGCACAATACTGGGCACACAGCAAGTACACAATAGATTCTTACCATTATAGCCACTATTTCTGTTATTAACAATCGCAGGGAGTGTTGTTATTAAGGCAGCTCAGTTTAACTGACGAAGCCACTGAAGGTGCTATAGATCTTGATCTCTAACCAGTGAGAGAGACAAGTAAATGTGTTTGAAATAATTAGTGCATGCCAGGCACTGCACTGGGTGCTTTACATATGTCTATTCTCTTTAATCCTTGCATCAAACCATGAAGTCTGTATCAGCTCCGTTTATACAGAAAGAACCTGAAGCTTAGACAGGTTAAGCAACTTGCAGAAGTCATTCAACAGTAAATGAAAGAGTGGAACATCAGACCAAGGTCAGCCTGACCCCTAAACCAGTGCTCTTTTTGGTACACATGTTGCCAGACCACTTGAAGTTCAATAAACTGATTGCTGGTGTCCAGAAGCTAAGATAGATGTACGTCAAAAATAGCTCAGCAAGTCACTATCAAGTCATGCTCAGCCTTAAAAACAATTTATTAAGGAACCTATACTCAAGATTTCAGGTGGGAATGGGGTCAGGGGAATTTTCTGCCAGTTTTAGGTCACCACGTAACAATTCTGGGATCTGTAAGTCTTAGAAAACTCCCGGCCCTTAGGACTTAATTCAAGTTTTGAGAAGAGCTTGATTTGGGGATGGAGCCCAGCATGAAGCTAAAAGCAGTTTGACAGGCCTTGGATTTGGCCCATGTTTTCTGAGCTGTGAAGGTGGGGTGGGCTGAGGAAGTCATCAGCACCTAAGGAATGGTACAATAAGGCTGGCAAAGGAAACAGAAAAGGAAAGAAGACATTCCTCACTCTCTTTTCTATTAACCTCAAACACTGGTTCAATTCTAGACTATTTTCAGGAAATCCTGGAATTTCCACAATTAATAAAACTGTAGCAACACCCAGAGAAACTAGAGAGCAAACTCTACAGGTGACATGAAACTAACCAACTCTTCTTCCAGACAACAGAAAAAAAAGAATCTAAACTAGAGGGGGAAATGGCAGTAAGCTGCATCAGTGAAGAACTGTCTGAAGTGGAGGGCAGAGGCAAGGTATCCTGTGGAGTTTTTTGAAACAGGAGCCATCATACCTGCTGGCTTGGTGTGGGGTAGGGCTGAAGCGCAGGGAGGTGGACAGATAGCCTTTCAAAGTTCTTGTAGGCAGAAATTTCTACAATTGTATGGTTCCTTTGGCTAATTCTCCATTCCATCTTATTGTTTTTTAGTCTGGTTTTTCATTGGCTCCATCTATAATAGAAAAGAGAAAGTTATTCCCCAGTTGCATAAGGCCAAGTCCAGGTCATACAGACTAACGAAATGGGAAACCTCACAGAGCCTAACGTTAGACAATGAAAGAAGAAACTCACCTCTGATCATGAAATGAAACAGGAAAATGTGCGTTTTACTTCCTCTAGCACATGGGGTTTTGAAGACCAAGGAGAGATAAGAGAATGGATTATCATAGGCGATACTCCTTATCTGGTTTACCTGTCTAACTTGCTCTTTGTTTTCTCTAATATTTGAATACAAACTGAATTGTAAAATATAACATCAAAGTTAATAGTATGAATTGAGTGTTAGGTGCGGTAAGTCATGAAAAGGAGATGGTTTATAAATATGCTGAAAAGAAACTGAAACACTCAGGCATAAAGTAATAATGAGTTGTGTCAACTAAGGGACACAGGGAAGAAAGGAGAATAAGATTTGAAAAGTACATAGTTTGTGTGGCAAAGAGCTAATTATCCTGACATCTAATCTTCCAGGAGGCTAACAGTTAGTTCACCTGCTACAAGTCATCTAGGAGTAAGTTGCAGAGATATTTTTAAATATGCCATTTTCATAATCCAGCATACCTACATCTGATAGTCAAATCCATAAGGACTAGCTGTTAGAGCAAAATATGAAATACTCTGTTCAGCTCTGTGCTTTAGACACTGGGAGGTTATTAGCAATAATAAGCCCCTTACCACCATTTAAATGAGTTCCTGAAACTCACTGCTAGACTTTGAGGGATTTTAGCTCCTCTTAGTGAATGACCCAATATTTTATTTTGTGTTGCTATTTTTATCTGATTAGATTTAATGGTTTGGGAAAGTGGTCTGGGCAGAGAGATTGGGGGATATGGAGGAAAAAACAATAAAGAGCAAGACCTAGGTGGCATTATCATTCTCTAGTTAGCTTTGTTATCTTGGTCACTTAGGTAAATTTATAGAATTACACTGTTCTAGGCACTTTATATGAATTAGATCATTAATCTCTGAAACGACCCTATGAAATAGGTTCTCTCATTATTAGTCCTATTTTACAGATAAAGAAACTGAGGCTCAGAGAGGCTAAGTAACTTACCCAAAGTCACACAGGAAGTAAACCAGAGAGGTCAAAATTGTGCCCAGCCTTTCCTTTGCTATACGGCATTGCTGAGTTTGTCAGTGACGACCATGTGTAAACAATGTACTAGACACTGGTGGACACTGAGCCACATGTGAGGATACAGTGTGGCCAAACAGACATGGCCCTGATTACATGGAGCTTATAGTCCAGAAGCAAAGGCAAACATTAAACAAATAATTTAAAATTCTTGAATAATCTCAAGTATGCAAAGAGCTCTGAAAAAGAAAGGGGCATTAGATTTTTTCCTCAATAAAATGAGGAAACTAAATTATACAATCTCTATTCCAACTCTATCATTCATTCTCTTCTCTTCAGAAATTTACAACCCCAAACAGAGTGTCAGCCAACAGTAAAAATCACTGGAACTACAAAAATCCTGTTCAGTCCTTAAAGCTTGTTCTGACCTATGAAAGCCCCATGTTCTCCAATTTCATCAAGCTTCCTTCCTTCTTTTAGGTCTTCTCTGAGGACCCAACTAGGTTTGTTCTAGTTCATAACATTTGTAGAATGTCTTGGAATTGACCAACATTTTCCCATATGTCATCTCATCGAGTCTTCCCAACCATCTTGAGAAATGGGTCCTGGTACCTCCATTTGTAAATAATAATAATATTTACTGAGCACTCTGTTATGTGCCGGGCCCAGAGCAAAGCACTGCACATACTTTATCAGTCAATCTTCATAACAACTCTAGAAAGTAAATATCATGATACACATTGACAAAGTTGAGCCTTGAAGAAGTAATTTGTCTAGAGTTTAACAGCTGGGAGGGAGGTAGAGAAGTAGGGATTGTCTGCTCCATAGCCTAGGCTCATGGTACCCTGTTAGGAGGTGTGACTTCCCTAAGCCATGCAGCCAGCCAAGGGCAGTGTTAAGATTCGAACTTGAGTCATGTGTTCTTTCCTTCATAACCCAGACAAATCTATATACCTATGTCTGCTTTGGGGGTTTGGGCACATAGACTAGTGGAAAGATATTTTGAAAGTAACTCAAGTGTAGATAAATTGAGAAATATGTCCTACTTAATTTAAAAATGACATATGGCCATTATCAACTTTTTTTGTGTGTGTGAAAACAAAGAAGATTTGCATTTATAAGACAGAATCATTAGCAGAAGCATTTCCCACGTATGACTGGAGCTGATCCCTGCTGTTGCCTTATTCAGTTTTTGACAAGTTTATTATTGTGAGAGCAAAAGTCAAGAAATGCAGAAGCATGGAATGCAGACATACCACACTTAACTTCTGATGTAGTCAGCTGATTGTATTCTGTCTGAGCTAGTACAGTCATCAAATGTAGACACTGCCCAAGAAACTAGACTTTGAAATCTTCAATGTCCTTAGATGTCTCTCTGGATTTTTCTATGACTCAGTCTTGATCCTCCAAAGCTCTTATGAACAAAGAAACTTTGGAGTTTTTTGATAAAATAAAATTAAGTGAATAATATTATTTACACCATACACAATTTAACCTACGAGTGCTATGTAATGCTATTCAAGGAATGACTTCCCACTTTTTAAAATTCAACTATAAATGGGGAAATCTGGCTAATTTTAAGCAATATTATTTTTTTAAAGACTAAAATTTAAGTTATCAATGAACAATGTGCTTGGTAAGAAAGTTATCTATTCTCAGAAATAAACGTATCGGAAAAAAAAACAAAGAGATACTAAAACATAAGGGTTTGAGCACAAATAGAAGAATTTTAAAAATGAGATTAAAGATGTAGGGTACAGACCAGATTTTTGACCAGCAATTTACTTCCCTGCCACTAGATGGGGATCCCTAGTTGAGGTTATTTCCCTTCCAGATTTGCATTTTTATGTCAGACAACGTAGAGAATTCAACCGGGATTTGGGTTCAGCATTTTAAAAGATAAGTTATTGGAAGGTATTCAATGGAATCCTAATAAGATTGACTTTTTTGTTGACCACAATAGTCTTATTGAGCAAAGCTAGCTTTATCCCAATTTAACATGAAATAGGTCACTATTAGAAAAGACAGCTTTATTGTGTTTGTATTTGGGATTAACGGATAAAATAAATAGTTCTTTTCTTCCCACAGGGGTTGATGAGCCAGCTTTATTCTAAATGACTGAAGACTTCTGTTCTTTTCTACAAACACAGTCCTCCAATTAGGAGCTGCAAATAAGATTATATGCCCTGAATAAGTCTGAAAAGGTCCTTTTATAATTAGAAAGTTTGTGTGTGGGAAGTGGAAGCAGCATTAAGTGCTCTCTGTGGCTTTATTAAGGGAGTGACATGAAGATTTCCCAAATCCTCATCTTAGTGCTCTAAAATGATAAAATAAAAATTATGGAAAACAGCAAGTGTGTTCCATTTCTTCTTTTTTTTCTGGAAGCCTTCACATTTATGCTGTAGAAGCAAGTCAATGTTTTTTATTTTATCAGGCACCTTTGAAATAGAGTGTCATTTGATAGTGCACAGATTGTTAAAATATAAGTGAAAATAATTTAAATGAAGGGATGAAGTTAGAACAGCCTTGTTAATATAGAGCATACTGTATATTTTCACTTAAACACTTTTATGATGGCCACTCTACCACTAATATGATATATAATATTTTGTTAAATATGATTGGGTTTAACTGATATTAAGCCTCCTGGCCTGTGGGCACACAGTAGTGATTGTACTCATCTACTCTTCCAGATCGACCAGATTTTAGCATGTAAATGGATATTTCCTGGATGAATAAGTGCCCCTTATGCACACGCACAATACACCAGGACCCAGTTGGATACAGCCCTCATAGCCTCACAGAATGAAGATGCAGTGACACAGAGCTACCTGCTGGACACAGCTTCCTCTGAACTAAGATGGGGGAGACAAGGCTGGCAAAGAAGAAGAGCTGAGAGTTTCTAGATAGTGAAGGAAAAACAGCAGGTCTAGACACAGCACACAGAACCACATCCAATCTGCAGCTCAGCCACTTGCACGATTATATTTTGGGTGCTTACAATATGCCAGACACTGTCCTGGGGCTGGGAATACAGCCATGGACAGGACACAGATCCCTGCCCTCAGGGAGCTGACGTGCTAGCCACTTTTACCTGTGTGACGTGTGTGTACCTTTCTTTGCTACACTTTTATCTATAAAATAATGCCTACCGAGCAAGTCTAGTAGATTGGAAACAATATAGCTGGAGGACCCAGCAAAGGCACAGACAACTAAGAGACACTCATTAAATATTCCATGAATGAATGAGTATACCTACCAAATCAGGGACTAACTCTTGATGCCTGATTTCCTAAACTTCTAAACCCACTTAACAAAATTAAATTGCAGAAATTAAATTGCAGATACCATCTCCTGGCATTTTAATATTGCATACACATCTCACACACGCACACACACACATACACCTGGCAGGCTCTCTCACTTTAGAATCACTAAGTATCTCAGATGTCAAAAAGATTTTGCCGATTGTTACTTTTTCTAGTTTAAATTATGAAAAAAATGTATTATTCAGAAATAAAATTCTATAACAATGTTGAATATGCTCTTTCAAACTATACTCTCCCAACTTCACCCCTATGCCATCCAGAAATTAGACACACTCCTCCCTCCAGGGATCACCATGCGAGGTAGACAGTAAATGTGGTTAGCTGCTGGACTGTTTGACCGAGAGAAGATTTATGTCCAGATGGAACCATAGACTTCACGGCATAGCAAGGTAAGATTTAGACCAGTGGTTCTAAATCACACCATGCTGCTCGTAAGAGTCATCTGGGGGAGCTTTATCGAAACAGCTGATGCCTATGATTTCTTGTTGATGAAACCAAAAGCACAGTCAACAAAAGCAAAAATAGACAAGTAGGACTACATCAAACTAAAAAGCTTCTGCACAGAAAAGGAAACAATCAATAGAGTGAAAAGGCAACCTACAGAATGGGAGAAAATATTTGCAAACCATACATCTGATGAGGGTATTGAAACTAATACAATTTAATAGCAAAAAATCAAATAGCCCAATTAAAAATGGGCGAAGCACTTGAATAGGCATGTCTCCAAAGAAGACATGCAAATGGCCAACAGGTTTATGAAAAGATGCCCAACATCACTAATCATCTGAGAAATGCAAATCAAAATCACAAGCTATCACCTCACACCTGTGAGGATGACCATTATAAAAAAGAAGAAAAGAACAAGCGTTGGCAAGGATGTGGAGAAATTGGAACCCTTGTACACTGCCAGTAGGAATGAAAAATGGAACAGCTGCCATGGAAAACAGTATGGAGATTCCTCAAAAAATTAAAAATAGAACTACCATGGGATGCAACAATCCCATTTCTGGGTATTTGTCCAAAAGAACTGAAATCAGGATCTCGAAGGGATATTTGCCTTCCATGTTTATTGTAACATCATTCACAATAGCTAAGGAGTAGGAACAAATTAAATGTCCGTCGATGGATGAATGGATAAAGAAAATGTGGTACATACACACAATGGAATATTATTCAGCCTTAGAAAAGAAGGAAATCCTGGAATATGCTAGAACTTCGATGAACCTTGAGGACATGATGCTAAATGAAATAAGCCAGTCACAGAATGACAAATATCGTAAGAGTCCACATATATGAGGTATCTAAAGTAGTCAATCTCAGAGAAGCAGAAAATGGAATGATGATTACCAAGGCCTGATGGGAGGGGAAAATGAGGAGCTGCTGTTTAATGGGTATAGACTTTCAGTCATGCAAGATGAAAAAGTTCTAGAGATCTGCACAACAGATATTTATAACAATGTGCGTATGGTTAGTAACACTGTACTGTACACTTAAAAGTTTGTTAAGAAGGTATAATTCATGTTATGTGTTTCTTACCATAATAAAAACAAAAAGCAAACAAACACACAAAAAAAACATCTAATGCCTGGCCCCACCCTAACCAATTAAATCAGGCTCTTTGGGGCTTTGGGACTGGGCACCCCTTTGTTGTTTTGATGATTTTTTTCAGGAGGCAGAGTCTTGCCATGTTGCCCAGGCTGGAGTGCAGTGGCCATTCACAGGCGATCATAGCTCACTGCAGCCTCCTGGGCTCAAGTGGTCCTCCCACCTCAGCCTCCCGCGTAGCTGGGTCTACAGGCATCCACCACCACACCCAGCTTGTTGTTTCTCTTCTTTCAGCTATGCACAGTAGAAAGCTATTATACACGCTACAGGAAACTCTGTATGAAACTACATTATCTTCTTTTTTCAAAAAATCTCCATCCCCTTTCCCATATTTGCCCCCTAATAATAACTATAATACATAATAATACCTATTTTGGTCCATGGCACCATCATCCTTCAAGTCACCTAACCCGGAAATGTGGGTGTCATCCTAAACTCACTGCTATCTCCAGCCATGACACACTGCTAATCCCACACCTTAAACATCCATCCATCCATCCCCTTCTTGCTCTCCCTCCACTACCACATCTTAAGGATGGTGTTTGGTCCTCTCTAACATTGAAATCTAATTACGTTGCTCTGTCTTTGAAAAATTTCAGCAAATAGCTTAACCTTCAGAATAAACTTTAAACCAAAGCCAATATGGTTCTTTTGTCTACTCTACCTACTAAAATAAAAGAGGGGAGGGTCAAGTGAAAAGAGGTAAGCTTTACACAGTCTATTTTATATCCCTGTCGTTAACATGTCTTTCTGAGTACTTATCAGATTAAGGTTTTTGTTTTGAGTCAGCCTTGCTATTCTAAAGGCTGCGATTGACTTGGACATGGCCATGCCTGTCATGCCCGACTCTGCATGACCTCACCCTTGCCGGTGCTCATCCTTGCCTTCACATGCAAGCAATGCTCCGTCATTTCCAACCTACTCTCAGTCCTCATAGGGGCCTTCTCGCGCTGGCATTTGAACATTTGCACAGGTTGTTCAAACTCTCTACAATACCTTCCTCCTCCCTGCCCTTCTCTAACTGCCTAACTCCTCTTCGGACTGCAAGATCAGCTACGCCATTAGCTTACAGGTAGGAACAGGGACGGCTACAGCAATAGATGATATAACAAAGATGGCAGGTGGTGTCCAAGGGCTTTTGAGCCTATGTGATTTCATTTCCAAAGCTGCTTTCTGGAAGCCATCCTGGCTAGCTTCACAGAGTTTATAAGGACCCACTCATTCCCTTGTCTTTACAGGTTACCCAAAAAGGAATGCTCTAGAGGAAATGGCACAAAGCCAGATTTTAATTACAGTTTAGAACGACAAATATGAGTAAGCCAAAATTTGCAAAATTTGCAAAACTGTAAAAGCACTATGAATTTTGCAACAATGCCAGAAATGGTTGTGACTAGGTCCACACAAACATACATGAGTTATATAAATACAGAAAGCCACTTTTCTCTCCCATCCTCAACCATTAGAACCAAAGCCAACATGCCCCTTTTGCCTCTTACCCACTAAACTAGGACAGGGAGGGGTTGAATGACAAGATGTAAGCTTTATATAGAATATTTTGCATTGCTATAATTAACATTTCTTTCTGAGTACCAATCATATTGGGGTTTGAGTTGTGAGTGGGCCTTGCTGTTCTAAATGTTGCAATTGATCTGGATATGGCTATTGATTTGCTTTTGAAACTATTATCTATTTGACAACCAGGAAAAGTGATCTTCTTTGGATCTGACCTGCCAGATTTGATTCCCAAGGAATGATGAACATCCATTAGAGGGCCCATATATATTAATGAGCAGGAGGGTGTGGAACCGCATACTCTGTAATTATATCCACAATTGCTTCCACATTTAAAACAAATTCTGATATTATTTGCATGCGTCATTGAAAACCAATTATTTATACAGGTTGCAATTTTGACTCATAAAAAATTGAACATTTGTTTTATACTTTTTGAGGAAGGAAAAATGCAATGAATAGAATATAATAGTTTCTCTAAAATTATCAGTTACCAAAAATATTTCTTTTTAATCCAAGAAGGCCTGTAAAATAGGAATGTTTGCATTATTTAGTTTGTTTACTTGCTTGTAGTTATTCTTGTTAAAATTTACAAGTCCAATTATTTGACTGCAACATAGGAATTATGTCCAAATAATTAGAGAAGCATTTGCCCACTGGTAATTAAAGTTTCTGGGGTGATAAGAATTTAAAAGATTACATAAGAGATAATAAATAATATTGTCTTTTAGTGAGTAACTGTTCCTTTAGTTGTTTGAAAAGGGACTGATATTAACTCTTCCAGCCTGCATTTTAATTCATTCCACTGTGTGACTTGGAAGGAAGGGTTAGTTGTAGTTAATAAACACCAACTACATGCCAAACACCATCATGGGACCTCAGAAAAAGACAAGTAAGAAATGCCTCCTCCCTCAAGAAACTCACATTTTAGTGAGCCACAGTGTCTGAAAGTTTAAAATATCACATATAGGAAGTTATCTTCTATCCAATATGCTCTCCATCAACACTGAGGGAAGCCAAGGCACTCCAAGCCCTTACATTAAGTGTAGGAAGGATCATGAATATTTCAGAGGCTACAAAAATGTCTGCAGGCTCATAAAGTTTCAGAACTTATGAGGGAAGATTAAATTTGCTGATTGAACACACAGATGAAGCCAAGCTTGCTCATTTCTTCTGCTGCACCTTCACGTGCGGGAGACAGGGTAGTATGGAGGTTTGTAGAAGTTACATGCACTGGCTCTGGAGTTAGGCTAGAAGCCGTCTTTGCTATTTAGTAGCTTATGACTTTAAGCACCTTATGTAGCAACCCCTTGCCTCAGTTTCCACTGCAGCAAAATGGAAGTAACAATTGTCTTCACCCCATAGGATTGTTACGAAGATTGTGAGTTAATGCTTGCAACAGGGCCCAAAAGGGCTTAATAAATGCAGGCTGTTACTATACCGATCTCAGTCCCTTCTCTCCCAACCCAAATCCCTCCACGTCTTTGGAATTCAGCTCTAAGTCCATCTCCATTATGACCCTTTAAGATTAACTCTAGACATTTCCTGGGGCTGACTTGACAAGGAGAGGGAGTAGAGGGTAAACTTGTCCTCACTCTCTGCCATCAGGTTGAAAATTACCTCATTAGTGGCTCATTTTTTTTTTTCCTGCATACTGCAGGCTTTGGGAGCTTTGAAGAAATCCATCCAAAAATGCAGATTCCCCTGGGAGAGGCCTCTTCCAGTTTCAAGGAGAACAGAGGTGGCAAGTGTATGGCACTGTGCCCAGGGGAAGCAAAGGCTTTGCAGCTGCCTTTGTAAACACTGTATTGGGAAGGGAAAAAATCCTGGCCCCATGCCGCCTTCCCACCCCCACCCTCCCCGTGCCCTGAGAACTGTCGCAGGTCCTTCCCCAAAGCTACATCTGTGAGAGGCAGAACCGGCAGGAACAATCCTCAATGCACAAGTGCCTGGGAAGCCAGGCAGAGGAAGAGCTCAGGGGAGCGGAGCGAAGAGCAGCAAATCCATCCGTCTGTTGACAGAAACTTCAAGGAAGCAGATATTAAAGCCTACGGCTTGTACAGGCCACAGAATATTTTTTTTCACTCTGTCCGAGATTGTCGAGGTGAGAAGAACGCAGCACAGTGAAACGAAAATGCAATCAGGTGGTACTTGTCTTCCATCACTGATATTCTAGATCTTGCCGTGGTGGGTGAAGTTGCCGCCTAGAGGAGAAGCGGAGAAACAAGGAAAGCAAGGTTTCCTCCTGACCGGACCAGCACTGCCCAGTGGAAATCAAGTGTGAGGCACAAATGTGAATGAGTAATTTTAAACTTTCCAGTAACCACATCTAAAAACAGGAAAAAGAAAGAGGAATTAATTTTAATAAAGTATCTTCTTTAACCCAATACATCCAGGAGACCATCATTTTACCAAGTAATCAACCAAAAAAAATTAATAAGATTTTTACCTTCTTTTTGATACTGTCTTTGAAATCCAGTGTGTATTTTATACCTATAGCACATTGCAATTTGGATAACACACATTTCAAGTGCTCAACAGCCACCTGTGTCTAGTGGCTATCATTTTGGACAGAGCAAGACTAGACCCTTCTTTGAAAAGTAAGCTAAAGCAGAAACTTCCAGATTGCCAGACTGAGGAAATGCCTTCCATTCGAGTGCACTGGGACAATCTGAGATTCATCTTATGAATTACAGGCTTTTCAGCCCCAGTCACTTGCTCTCTCTTCGGGCAGCAGCAGGCAGTGGCCGCTCTGATCCCAAACTCCTGGTCCTCTGTTTCATGCAACAAATATCTTTTTGGTTGATTTCTTTCCATTTCTAAAGTTCCAAAGGTGTTCAGTGTTAGGGCTTCTCTGGGCTTTCACACCTACTTTTAAGAGTTTCTAGGTCTTCCTGACAGAAGGGCAAGCTAAGTAAGTGTCAGGAGCTGGAGAAATCCCAGATGAACTTTGGAAGCAGTGCAGCAAGTGCAAAGACTGGGTGACTTACTCAAGTCCTTGCTAAGGGGCAGAAACGGGAGGAGGGCAGAGCAGATGACACCTTCCCCCAGCCTCCCAGGCTTTGCTTTCCTTCCCTCCCAAATGTTCCAAAAGTTCCCACCTGTCCTCAGGAATTTATGAATCCATGACAAATAAATTCCTCCCGATCACTCTCCTACTCTCAGCATGGTCTCTCTGAGGCCATCTCCTCAGGACTCTGGCTTTGTATAGTTCGCAGAGAGGTTTCTCATTCTCCTGAACCTCAGGAGATCTTACTTGGTCTCAGCCCAAAGATCTCCACCTGCAGGAAATCTTTCACTGACCCACAACTAGAACAGTTGTAAGTGAGACATGCGTGCATTCTCTTATTCTTGGGACTTCTCGTATTTTATAATCATGATTGACCTCGGTTATTATCTGATTATATGATTAATCTATTCCCCCATGTGTTTCATGTAGGCAGAAAAGGGATCTGTTTTGCCCATGTTTAATGGAGACAGTTTGGAATGTTAGCCTCTCTCCTCCAGCAACCCATCAAACTTTATTATGAATTTAATATTACCCCAAGCTCAGAAAAACTTAGGCACCACCCTCACCCAAGTATTTATGCAACTGTTTTGCTTCTCCTTGTTTCATTTCTGTCTCTAAACATAAACAGTTCTCCTCTGGCTCCTATTTACAGCCCTTCCTGAAGGCGCCTCACCTCGTGTGCATAGTCCCATTTGTGCTGTGTCCCTTCCCTTTGTTCAGTGCCCGGGCCTCCCCCCAGAGAAGCCCACCTTCCAGCTCCTCGCCTGATGTTTCAGAGACCACTCGAATTTTTCTTCTGTCTTATGGATAGACTAAGAACTCTCTGTGTTTCCTTTGTTATATTCTTGAAGGGAAGGAAGCCATAACCTGAAGTCTTCACCCTTTATTGTGAACAACAACCGCAAAGTCACATCAAAATGCTTAAGGGAAAATATTGGCAAATTAAAAAGACAAACCATAAGAAGCTTGATGGCAAGGCAACCACAAGTTCCCATATTTCATAAGGCAGCCCAGGGCTCATTTTTCACTATTTCTGCCCATAGTTATGACTTGTTTCAAGATCCTGCCAAATGCATTAAGAATTTAGAAAGCTTCATGCAGGCTTCCTATTTTCCACAGATGACACTAAACTAAAGCACCTCCAGAGACCTTTCGGTGGATGGAATATGATTGCAATAGAGCAACTCAGCCTAGTGCCAACAAGGAGCTCGTGTCTGGAACGACCTAGTGCCTGAGACAGTGGCTTTGGGTGGCCCCTCTGGTTTCAGTGAACATCATGATTCACTGAAAATAAATCTCTGGGCAGCTTAAGGAGTCTCTGATTGCATGTAGATCTATGTATTTGAATGCATGAGGATGAATGTTTTGTTTTCTAGGCTAGGAAATGCTGGAGTGAGCTACATAACAACAGGAGGTTGGGCTTGATAAGCAGGACCTGCTCTTGGAGAGAAGAGCTGAAGGTTTTTCTTTGTGGTTTGCAGAGAGAACAACAACAACAAATGAGACTCAGAGTGACCTGCACTGAACTATCAATAACAGCTTGTCCTTGTAGAACATGTTGACGTCAATCCTCTGAGACCCAGAGGTAAGAACATTGTAGCCATTGCACAGATGGGGAAACTGAGTCTAAGACCTGCTGAGAGACTAAAGAGTAGCAAAGTCAGAACTTGAACACATATTTCCTTACTTCACTTACTATTCAATATTATCTTATCTCTCAATTTTATTTTTAAATTTAAAGCCATAATTTATTAACCTAGAAGGACTATTTGTGGAGGACTGCTTATACAAATACAAGGTGCTGTCTTTTAGTTGCATTTTGCAAATGACTGAAAATTACATTAACCTAGTAATATGCCTTAGAAAGTTTGCTGAAGGATGTAGTTATCACGTGTATATCTGCAGATTATGACATTGTTTTTGCACATGTAGAGACAATGACATGGAACAGGAAAACACGATGACTTGCAACCAGGAAATCTTTTATTGACTTGAGAATTTTTTTAGCAAGTTGGTCTAGAAAGCAGGCAAAACAGGCGGGGGCAGGGAGAATGTGTACAAAGAAAATATTCCTTTTCATGCAGCAAAAAAGAGCAGCATAATAAAGAACTGTCCACACACACACAAACATGCACACACATATATCCCTTTTTCTTTTCCTCCAAGTCTTAATAAAAACTCAGAGACAGCTTCTGCAAACAGTAGGCCATTCCAGGGGAAAAAACAGATGCCCAGAGTACTCCCAACCCAATTAATCAAACCCTCGACCAAGAGCACAATGGAGCCATTTTCTTTTTATTACAACAATTCATAAAATTTGCAGGAAAAACACCTATCTATGTTCTTACCAGCCCAACACGACTATTTCCAGTTTTGCAAATTCTCTTCCAGTTTTTCTTAATATGCATATTTTCTAAAGTCCCTAACATGTAGTCATTTTCTTTTAATTGTATCAAATATTTCAGAAGAAAATTTAAGTTTAAATATCATCACACTCTTGTTTCTGTGGTGCTCATTTCATATTTACTTTGGGAGTTATTTCAGAACATTATCTCCTGGGCAAAAGTTTGCTTCACAGGTTGTTAAAGAGAACCTATTAATATTGTCCTCAGGTCCCACATGGAGCCCAGTATTTGGTCAAAATGCAAATTTATGTGACAATATATATTTCATAATAATTTTCTTCTCACACTTTCAAATTACTTTAATGCATAAGGCCCATCATTTGTATTAACAAATTGAAATTTATTATCATTATTTCAGAGTAAAGCATCATCCAGGTGACATTAATAGATGCCATGTGGTACATGATTGAGTTTGTACCAGTGGATCATGCTGTCTGGTGTTTAAATAATACCAGGGTTCAAGTGATTAAATTCCACTAAAGACTTGGTCATTTTAAACAAAGTGACTTAATTTATAGCATCTGGTTTGCATAAGCACTGGGCCTCTCTCATGTAGTATTCTTGAGAGCAAGATTAGGGGATTGATAACTGCATCCCCAGGTATAACATTTCAGAGTTGGATTTGATGGTTTGATCTCACAAGTAGATTCTTAAAAAACATGACAATTGGTTTTTTTTTTTTTTTCACCATCTCAAAATGTTTATATTCTAGTGGAGTTTCCCATCAGAGTAACTGTCATGGACAGGAAGAAAGAATATATTTGAATTTGTCCTTGAAAAAGGAAAAAAGTCTACTTTAAAAATGCAACCAAAATCCAATTTGGCTCTTTCTGGCAAACTGAATTCTCTGTTATCAATGTGCAGGTCACATCTCGGATTTTCTTGAAAAATCAAGAGAGAATTACTTTTCTAATGACCCTGAACATAATCCTTCCCAGTAAGGAGTAAAGGAGGCAGATGGACAACTTACATATTCCAAACATGTTTGGAAGGTAGACTAATTTTCACAATCAAAAAGTTTGGAAAGAAGCAATATGTGGTTTTGATCCTCTGACTTGAAAAAGAAAGTACTGGAAACTTTTAATGATTTGTGCTGGTCTTTGCTTTTCTAAGGAATCCTAATACGTTATCTCTCAGCTGCTGCTTTATGATTATCTTTGAGGTCTGTCATGCCCTCTTGACACTCCTAAATTTTTGAGCCTTTTGTTTCATATGTCAAGTTTCAAATTTCCTTCCCATTCACCCACCCATGCATCCATCACCCACTCACTCAGGCATCATTAATTCAGAGCACTTTAAAAGCTGCAAATGTGATGTAAAATAAGACACAGACCCTGGCCTCAAGAAACTTGGAATCAATCACCAAATTAAATGTATATACCAGGAATTATGTATTGCTGAAAGAGGCAGATTCTCCCAGGATAAGTCAGTCACTACATGTACATTGAGAGGTACATAATTTTAAATTTAGAAATAAAATAGGGATAACAGGAGGACTAGGCTATGGAAGGTGGAAAAAAATTGGAAAAACTTCTTGATTTGACAAATACATACTGCGTTGTTTATTTATCATGGTGGAATAGTTGTTGAAATAGGAATTATTCATTATATTATTAAATAATTAATTAATTAATGATGAAATCTTGGTTCTGATTGGCCTGAGATTGAATCCATTCCTCCTGTGTAGGTTTATTAGCTCTACTGGAGAAGATCTTCAAAGCCTGGAAAATTTAGGGAGGCTGAAGGGAGTGGGGGTGGATGGAAGTAAAATTTATCATTTATGATCCATGTGTGAAATATTTAAGTTTGAAAATGGCATCTTTTACCATGAGCAGGTGCTTAATTGAACTTCCAATGACCATCTGGGTCAAAATACTCTTGTGTAGGTGAATGACAAACAAAAGAAGCAACGGGTTTGCACTTACTCTGGACCTCACCAAGGAGACCTAAGGAGGTCATCTTGTAAAGAAAATTGAGAGCATCTCAGGGCCACAGAAGCACTCTTGAAGCTTCCCTTGGACTTTTGGAGCTTTCATTTGTTTGTTTTTAGTTTAGTTGTTTTTTTTAAATAGCAATAGGTATTTGGAAGAAAGACCTAAGGATAAGCATTGTAAACAGATTTTTCTGTTGTTAGTTTCATGCTGTGAAATAAGAAGAGTGTTCAGATGGCTAGGGAAATACAAGTGGTTTCTTGAAATTCTGATGACCATAATACATAGATTTTATGTTTTTTAAATAATTTTGGAAATTATTTTGCAAAGCTGGAGCAGAAGACTTCCACTGCCCTTATGAATTATTCGAACAGGGAGGTCGCAGGAGGTGGTTTTCCTCAAGATTTTTGTGGAGGTAGAGTCTGACTCCCATGATGCATTTACCACAAAGCTCCCTAATCGGTCCTTCCGTGAATTGGTCACATGACAACTCAGAAATGGCAAAGTGGGTCTCGGGCAGCCGCGGCGTCTTCCGTCACCTTTAACGCGCTCTCTTTTCTCTCTGCTCTCCTTGCCTGTGTGTGTTGTTGCTGTTGTTGTCGCTGTCGTATTTAGGTGCAGGTATCACTCCTTGTCAGTAAATTCCATATATTCATAGTTATAAATTGACAGCATTGATAAAGTTGGAGACATTCATTTTTCATAGCACGAAACCTCAAATGTCATCTGTGTTCAGATTGGATGGTATCATGCCACGAACCTGCTGTAAAAAACAAAAATGGGAAGGCAAATTGGGAAAGGAGACTGACTTTTCACTACTTATCCTTTTAATCTGTTTGAAAACTTTACCATAAACATGTATTACCTATTTTCTTAAACCGTATACAACAAATAAATAAATAAAGAAATGTCACCTGGAAGGTGGTTTTCACCAGCGTTAGTTGGGATTTCTCTATAAAAGGGCTTCTGAGGCCCAGTTCTGTTCTCATTCAGATTAGAGCAGTCGAGGGGAAAAACAGAAATGCTGAAATATTCAGGAGAAGCAAGATTTTGTTTATATAATTGAAATTTATCCCAAACTAACAAAGACCAAAGCAAGTACAGTGCTGAGATTTGCTGGAATAATTGTCTCTGCAAAATGGAGCAGGATTTTATTGCCTCTCAGTCTGCTGTTAACAAGCTAGACACCAAAAGCTAATGACAATTACAGTGGAACAAGTGACAGAGACACAGTTCTCATCTCTTCGTGCAGCCTTCGGGAGACTATAACGTTTTAGAGTTTTCTGCTCACAAGTCCTGAGGCTAAGATTGAGGATCGCTTCCCTGGGAACATCATCAGCCTTTCCTCTGCGGAAAAGGAGCAATCACAGGCGGCTTCTGCAGGACCAGCTGAAAGAGAATGATGGATCTGAATCAGGAACTCAGGAACATAACGTAGCTACCCAAGGACCAAAGAGATGAAGCTTGGGGAATCCATGTTAACACAGCCCCAGTGTGAAACTAGTAAGTAAGAGAGTATGCTGCAAGACTTGTCCAATGCACTGTATGCACGGGGATGAGGTGTATGAATTTCCAGTTAGTTCCTCATGCCTAACTTCATGATCTACCCAAGTACCTTTTCCAAAAACTCTGTGCTAGCAAAGCAATATTACTGAGTGTTATTCTCCTTAACATTTGACTTCTTTCTGGCACTTGTCACTGTTGACCGTATTCTTCTTAAGACTCTCCTCATGTCACTGAGACTTCTTAGAGGGCAAGACTATGTCCAATAATAGTAATAATATTAATAATTGCTATGAATGATGAAACATCTTCCATGTGCCTAGTACTTTGCATAGACCTCTTACTTGATCCTTACAACTACCCTGTAATACCCCACAGGTATGATTATCCCCAGGAAAATGCAGTTTAGAAAGGGGAAGGAACGTAACTTACATTTCTGGCATCCCATTTTTGGTATCCCTGGTCCTGTTGCTTCTTAACAATGTGACACTAAAGTTAAGTTACCTAAGAGCTGCTACTATACTATAGACACTGTGGCAGTTACAAGGAAGTAGGGTGTGTTAGAAAGTACATGAGTTTTAGAAACTGACAGATCGCTGATCCCGATGCGTGAAAGATGCTCCATAATTGGTAGATACTACCACGTGGCACCATCGCGATCAGCAGCAGCAACAGCATTATCTTCATCACCCGACTTGAACTTTCTTCTCCAGGAACTCTTGCTCATTCCAGTATGCTACACTTCCTTGTAACTGCCACAGCCTGCTAGATACGCTTTAAACGTTCTGAAAATACTCGTTTGTGGATTAACTGGTTGTAATTTGTGTTTCTAGATATAGTAATACTGAGAAAAGGACAAATCAGTAAAGTAACAAATTGGTATTCAGTTCTATTAATCAGGCTGCAAGCATTTTTGCTCTAAGGCCCTTTCCCAGAGTTTTAGCGCCCCAGGACCTACAGGGACATTGCACAAGGGGAAAGCCTTCAAGCAACTACCCATCACCTCCAGCTACAAGTCCAGGTAACAAAGAAACTAGACAGCTTAACACAAAGACATTAGAACAGTCTTTAAGCAGCAAGAAAACCCCAAGGCAGTAAGTGTAATCTCAGCTAAATGCTTTGTCAGACTGAAAGGAACATGACCTTGTAAGTTTTAATCTTTTGACCTTGTTAGCAGAAGGCATGGAATAAAATTGTGTTTACCCGAATTTTACTACAGCAGAGCTAAAGGAAATCGGCTAACATCGGAAGTTAGGATAAATCTCTTTAAAACTTCATCTTCTGAAGCCAATTGTAACATTGCAACTCAAACAAAAATGAAAAAAAAAAGTGCTTCCAAATGCTAAAAGAGATTTCTATCTTTCCATCGTTTTAAGAGCAACCACTATAAAATATGTTCTAAAACAAACACAGAGCACTAAAAATTCCACTGTTTAAGCTAAAAGTCAAACATCTGTCTCACTGCCTTCCAGTTTCACCTTGATTCCTGAGGGTCTCAACTAAAAACTGCAGAAATTTGGAGCTTTCCCCCTCACATGCATTTTAAAGAGTTAGTTCAGAGATTTTTAATCATCTTTATTAGTTAATCATGGCTTTCCTTTCAGCCTAAACAGATGTGGAAAGAAAGACCATCTATGGAATGGAATCAGCTTTCTGATTCCAGAGGATGTGGGGAGAGAGTGTGGGATAGTGGGGAAAAGCTGGACAGACCTGGGTTAAAACCCTGCCTCTGCATCTTTCTTTCCAGTGCCCTTGGCCTTGGTATGTTACTTAACCTTACTAAGTTTCCTCTTTATGAAAGATGGTATCTATAATACTTGGTCCATAGGGTTTTTGTGAGGATTCAGAGGGATAGTTTATTAAGTTTTTGCCTGGCATCTAATCAAGGCTCAGGAGTGGAAACCAATGCACCGTTATTGTCCTCCTTCAAAGGCATGGAGGAAAATTAATAAAGACCACTCCTCACTAAGCACCTATTATCTACTTTGTATATAACTGCATCTAATTCTTAAAACCACACTGAATGAGCAGTATCATTACTCCTATTTTACACATGAGCCACACAACTACCACGCAGGGGAGCTAAGGTTCAACCCAGGTTTGTTTCCCTCAGAAGCCTGGGCCCTTTCTGCTATCCTACACTGCTTCCTCACCCAAGAAACGGACTCAACTAGTCGCACGAATGTTGGCAGTTTTCAATCTAGGATTTCCTCTTGAAGAAGCTTTTTCTAACTGCCAGCCTCCCGGAAGTCACCTTTTGTAATGTTATCGTAATTGATTGTGAGCTGGGGACTCTATCTCAGCCTCTCAGTAATGACACCCCCAAGCTGGAGACTCGTCTGGGTCATTCTGTACACCTGGTCTGGGGGGCACACTGTGTGAAACCCACTTATTCTGGGAAATTATCATTTAGCAGTTCTAGCAAAAAGTTTGATTCCTATATCAACATTTGCCAGCATAGAATCAGCACATTATCCCCAGTGGAGTTGTTTTCTATTCCTTTCCGATCATGTCCTTCCTGTTGGTTTAGTTTCTGGTGTGAGGTCTTGGCATCATGAGTATTACATGAGTGATGGAGAACACACCATAGTTTCACAGCAACCATACCACCCCAACCCTACCTCCTGTAGGCAGCCTGATATTTTGCCCTTGTACTATAGTCTCAGAAGTACACAGGTGTCTGGTAAAGACTCAAAAGGAGAAATTATGTATAAGTTACTCCAACTGCCATCTCCAGGCTCAACATTTCTGAAATTGTCTTAGTACATAAGGTTAAAATGGTAAACAAATTACTTAACCTTTTTGAGTCAAGTTATCTCCTGTGTAAAATTAAGGACTTGGATTATGTTGGGTTCTTTCCAGATCTGCTATATTATAATTATATTTTACATGATCACTCAACCCATTGGTCTCCCCAAAAGTAGAAGAGAATTTTAGAATACATGACAATGAATTATATCTATATTCAGGAAATATCTATACTGATTATTTTTAAATCCTTTATGAATTTTGCAAGGTTGAATGGATTACAACTACTTAGAGTAGAAAGCATCTAACCCTAAACAAAAATGTGAATGATGCATCTGTGTATCACTCAGTGATTACAAATATTGGTGATAATGTAATAATCTGTCACTAAATAATGAGCTCTCTTATCACGAGTGCTCACCTTATTTCATAAAAATAATAAATTTGTAACAAATAAATACATTTGATAACTAACATATAAAAGAAAAAAACACTTAAATGCACCATGAAGGCAAAAATGTTTTTTAACAATTTCATTTCCCGATAATTTACATGATTTTAAGGTTGATGAAAAATGCCCTTAATAAAACAAATCGTATTTTAAATTCATTCAGACATGTTTTATTTTTCAACTAAAATCAATGATCTTAAACTTTCCTACTAATCATTTCTTAAGAAAAGACTTATGTGAAACATTCATTAAAATAGATTTGCAGTCCCATTTTGTGAGGCAGAGGATTGAAGTAAGCATACTTAATCTACTATTTTGATGGAATCCAAAGGATTTTGTTAAAAGCTGAAGTACTTTGAACCCAAGTATTTAAGCTTCAAACCAAGCTTTAAGCACTAGAGGAAATGTAAGTCAAATTTTGATTTAAGTCAACCTAAGATCCTTAGCTGAAAAAGTACTTATGTTCTTAAAAATATATATTAGATCAGATTCTTATAAGTATTTTGGTGCGCACACCCACAAACACATGCACTGTCTTCTGTGAATTCTGTCAAACCAATTGGTCACTCATTTTGAGGCATTTTAAAAAATACCTTTGTTTCTACATTCATTTAATGACCATTTTTTGTTAAATATCTATCTGTGCCAAATGCAAACCCCAAAACAATTCAAAGTAAAAGCACAGAAGACATGAAACAACAACCAAACTATCAAGAAATCAGAGAAATTTTAAGGGGTGGAAGAAGCCCCATTGGGCTATTGAAATTAAGTCATCAGAGAGTTAAAACATTGAACTCTTACCTGGGGTCACAGGGACAAACACATCAAACAATCGCAGACTAGGTCCTCCTTGATAGCAAAAACTGAGTCTTATTTGTCTGTATCTCTCCAGCGCCCACAATACTGACCTAACATACAGCAGGTGCCCAAATAAATGTGTCATAAGCCTGGACATTGAAATATACCAGCGACATGTGAAGTTGCTGCTGACTAGTCCCACTATTAATAGGACTCAGGTTATTTGGGATTGTTTTTGATTCAAAAATTATCAGGTCTGCCTGATGGAGGTTTGCTGGCACCAAGGGGTGGCTTTCAAGGACTTTGTCCTGTGTTCCATTCTCTCCCCCCTCAATACACATACACACAAGTCTTTAATATAGATAATAGATGTTTTCCTTAACCTATTGATATGGATTCTGAGAAAGCAACCTCAAAGTTCCCCCGCACCCACTTCCACTACCACTTTGCCATTCATTGATGCCTTCATCAATGGCCATGATGGCCGATGGCTGGGGTGAACACTCATTCTTAGGGGCAGGATTTTGATAAATAATTGGTAGCCCCTGGTAACTGAATGCCTAATGAGCAAACGGTCCCAGGATTACCAATAGGCCAAACTCAACTAGCCAAGAGAATCACAGGTTTCCTGTTACAAAGAAAAACACATCTTTAATGATCAAATGAAAATGCAAATTTAGGGGAAACAAATCGGGTTATTTGGAGGACGGTATGTACTCGGAGGATATTAATGTCATTGTGGTTTCCTGAGGAAAGGGCCTCTATTTTGCTTGCAAGCAAAATGTCAATTCTAATTATTCAAACTGACATCCCACAGGAACTTTTATGAAAATTGAGGTAGATCCAGAAGAATGGGCAGGAACCAGGGTTTTTATTTTAGAAGATGGGAGAGGTCAGCAACCTACAGATAGTTCTGAAAAAGAGAATTCTCGAGTGGCTGAATCCAAGTCTCTTGATAGTAGAACCTTACTGAGTAACCTTGAGCAATGCTATGGTTTGGTTGGTTTGACTCCTCCAAACCTCATGCTGAAATTTGATCCTCAATGTTGGAGGTGGGGCCTAATGGGAGGTGTTTGGGTCATGGGGGTGGGTCCCTCATGGATGGCTTGGAGCCGTCCTCATGGTATTGAGTGAGTTCTTGCTCTATTAGTTCCTGCAAGAGCTGGTTGTTAAAAGAGCCTGGCTCCTCCCTCCCCTCCCACCCTCTTGCTTTCTCTCCCACTCCGTGATCTCTGCACACACCAGCTCCCCTTTGCCTTCCGCCATGAGTGGAAGCTGCCTGAGGCCCTCACTAGAAGCTGAGCAGATGCCAGCATCACGCTTCCTGTACAGCCTGCAGGACCATGATCCAAATAAACCTCTTGTCTTTAAAATTGCCCAGCCTCAGGTATTCCTTTATAGAAACACAAATAGACTAAGACAAGCAGGTCTACTTCTTCTGCCATCTCGCCTTCTATTAAATTAATTAAACAAGCTCTTTCCTTAGTAAAAGCCTCATTTGTAGCACCCAGTACAATATGAAATCTGAAGATAAAAAGTGTTTTATGAGATTACCAAGTGAGGTAGTCTTTGAAAAATGGGTGCATATCTTATTGTAATGATTATTATTATGAACATTATTAATGACTAAGATCTCCTATGTGGTATACCAATTATCTATTGTCATAATAATGCTCCATAACAAACAACTACAAAACTCCCATTGCACACAAAAATAACATTTATTTAACTCATGAGTAGCAGGTTGGGCTATATGGGTTGGGCTCAGTTAAGCAGTTCTTCTTGTCTTTTAGAGGTTGGTGGGCTATCTGCCACTAGTTCTAGGATAACTTTGTCTGGGAGACTGGGGTAATTCCTCTCTTCTCCACGTGACTCTCATCCTGCAACAGACTAGCCTGGACATATTTTCATGGTGGTGACAAAAGGCAAGAGCAAGAGTAAGCCCAGTTTCACAAGCTCTTTTCAAGACTCTGCTTGCATCTCCTTTGCTAATATCTCATTGGCCAAATCAAGTTACATGACTGAATGTGGGGTCAGGATGGGAATACACTACAAGGCCCCTGGCAAAGGATGTAGACACAGAGGAGTGAAGAATGGAGGCCAGCAGAGCAATCAATCTACCACATGGGATGTGCTATTCTTGTTTATCTGAGAATATTCATTTATATTACTTTGTTTTTGTAGAATTAAAACAAATTTTTGTTTTATCAGAATTGACATCCTACAGGAACTTTTATGAAAATTGAGGTAGATCCAGAAGAATGGGCAGGAACCAGGGTTTTTATTTTGGAAGATGGGAGAGGTCAGCAACCTATAGATAGTTCTGACAAAGAGAATTCTTGAGTGGCTGACAAGTCTCTTGGTAATAGAACCTTTTTGAGTAACCTTGGGCAGCACTATGATTTGGTTGATTTGACCTCTCCAAATCTCATGTTGAAATTTGATTCCCAATGTTGGAGGTGGGGTCTAAAAAAACAGTGTTTCTCAAATGTTTTTGACTGTAACCCACAGTGTCAACCAAAATAACAGAGAGAGGCTCTTTAGAAGAAAATGATGCTTATTTGGGAATAGAGTATTGTAATGGGAATACTCATGCCATAGTAAACTATGTACATCTTCAGGGAGGTAAAGGAGACAAAGGTTTTTAGAGAAAAACAATGAGGAGGATTATATGATTGTTTTGAAATAATTATCCTTGGCTACAAAGATCAATAATAAAGGTGATTCCAGTTCAAGACAGCTGCTGGGCAGATGTCCTTGCAGCAGTATTTTTTTGTGTAAGTTTGCAATGGCCTTTGTGCACAGTTGTAGTTTTTGCAGAGTCTTTTGTGGTAGTTTTTGTTATCAGGCATACAAGCATGAGAACTCTCTCTTCATAGCCTTCCCTGGCTCTATTTTTCAGGGTTATTATTATTTTTTAACAGTAGTGACTACATTTTGATTCTAACAACTTTCACATAAAAAATATATTGTACACACAATGTGGCTCATTTCATACCAAAGTTTCACAAAACATTACTTCTTTAACTATGAATATTTCTTTTATACCATTTAATTTTTCAAAATGCTGGTTGTCCACTAATTTACTTTTAGGATTCACTAAAAGTCAAAACCACCAGTTTGAAAAATACTGATTTATAGGGCTTGAGCCTTCTCTGATCCCTTTCTTGTTTTAGGGAATAGCCCACAAATGTCTGGAAGAGCCAAAGAAATCAGGTAGAATATCTGAGTTGGGGGTGTCACAATACAAATACAAATAATCCCTAGAACTCAGAAGTGTAGCCATGAGTGGTCTGGGATGCATCTTCTTCTCGTCATCCTTGGAGCCAAGGTGGCCTCTGGGGTCTTGAGGCTGAGAGGTGGCAGAAGCAAAGAGAGGAGAGTGTTAACATTCATTGAGACACTTTAATTCTTTAATATATCAACATTTTCACAAGGAAACTGAAGCTTCAAGAAAATGTTACCCAAGGTCACACAATGTTTGGCAGAGCGGGGATGGAAAGGTCTCGAGTGCCACCTATTCTAATAAAAGCACAACCCCATCCCCCATCAAAGCCCTCATTTCCATAGCTTGTAGGGAGAGAGGAGTATGAGTCAAATAAATCATGCTCACTAGGAATAATTCACAGTAATGTGTGACATCAACATACATTTAACAAGAATCCAGTAAAAGTAAGACAATTGTGCTTTATGGTATCTTAAGAAAGATACATGAGGGATGTCCTACATGAAACAAACATTCTTATTAGAAAATATATGAATGCAGCTGTTGTAAAAACTGCCATTTAAAAAGTTGCAGCTTTTGCTTTGTAAGTGTGTGTATGGGAGAGGGAGGTCCCAGGTGGAGATTTGAGTTTACTTTTGAGGCAGATTGTTGTTTACATTTGTTTTTTCTGGAAAAACCACCACTCTGGGGACTCTTAGTTATGCAAATCTTGGGCATATTACCACTCATTGTTTATGGGGAAAACCCAAGGGCAGTGAAGTAAGCTGAACTCAAATATTAGTATTCTGTTTAGTCAGGTAAATCGAGTAGATGTTTTAAAGAGAAATGCATCTCTGAGGATTATTTGTCCTTTAGAGAGCCATTATTCTTCTAAATACGGCTTTAGACTGCTCTGTGTCTCTTTAGTATTATGTGTTTCTTGGGCAAGTTTGTGTATGTTTATTATCTAAGTTGTTATCCACAGCACATCAGAAAAAAATAATGGACTAGGCTCAGTACAGCCTATACTGAAATGGATTGGTAAAGTCCCACACATGACACTGAAAGACACAGAATTTGAAAAAAAATGCACTAATGTCAGACTAGTGTGTTGTGATGTCTTAGAGGTGGGGGTCCATAGGGTAGGGCCCTATCTCTCTGTGCTTTTCTGGAAAAAAAAAAAAAAAAAAAAGAACTTTCTTCCTGCCGATGACCACAGGTGGCAGTCATTTCTCCCAAAGAAAATAGGGACTGGGAAGATGGGGTTTGGCCTGGAAAAGGGTACATGAAAATTCTTCTCACTAGGACTTTGAATTTTAGCCTGGACTGCAAAGCCCTTCAATGACGAGAGGACTCCAGGTGTTAGAAAGTAAACTAGCCATTGACACATGGCAACAGGTAGGGGAGATGCCAGGAGTCCTGAGGCTGGGTCTGGCCCTGGGAAAGATTTATAAGTTCATCTCTATGTTGCAATACTCTCTCTCAAACTTTCTGTTCTTTAGAGAATTGAGAATAAGGACCTACTCCACATTTAGAAAGAAATAGGAAAGAAAAGAGCAGTGTCTCTTACCAAGGACAAAAATAGTTGTGACAGCAGTGGTCACCAGCAAAAGACAGCTTTACCAAGCAGAATGATAAATACAGGAGGGCCATTAGCAGTAGAGCCATGCTGGTCAGATGAGGCAGCCAGAGCAGAAGAGGAGAGAGCATCTGAACCCAGGAACCAATCTGCTGTGGTCTGAATGTTTGTGTTCCCCCAACATTCACCTGTTGAAACCTAATCACCAAGGTGATGGTATTATGAGGCAGGGCCTTTGGGGTGTGATTAGATCATGAGGGCAGAGTCCTCATGAATGGGATTAGTGCCCTTATAAAAGAGGCCCCAGAGAGCTGCCTTCCCTCTTCCACCAAGTGAGGACATGGCTAGAAGGCGCCATCTATAAACCAGACTGTGGCCCTCACCAGACATTGAGTCTGCTTGATCTTGGACTTCCCAGCCTCCAGAACCATGAGAGATAAATTTCTGTTGTTTATAAATTACCCAGTTTGTGGTATTTTGTTATAACAGCCCAAAGAAACTAAGACACCATCAAAAAGCCCCCTGAATGGGAAGATCTCAGGAAGAACAGCTCGGAGATACTTTGATGGAAGCTAATTTCTGGCAGTAAATCTGGTGGGAGTTAAGGCATAATAATTTGGATTCTTCTTTCTGGGAATGTGGCAGTACAGTACATATTCTGAGGAATCCCAGTACAGAACATCTTAAAATGCTGAATGAAATATTTATAATATCCTTTTAAATGCTTAGCTGAGTTGAAGACAGTGAAAGAAACCCTCATAGGATAAAAGTAGTAAAAAGGCATGAATCCAAGCAATAACTGAGCACTGAAGCTAAATCTTGTCTTCAGGAAATCTGCCAATACATTATTGTGAAGAGTTTTTTGTTTTAACAGGGTATAAGCAGGGGGACAAGAGATAATGCCTGGGATTTATGCAAGCTAGAAAGGTAAATTGAGACCCTTGCATAGAGCCAGTACTCCAAAAGGCAACAAAGCAAATTGGAAAAATAAAATTAATATCACTGTAATAGACAATAAAAAACTTTCACACCTGTTAGCTTTGACTCTGGGTAAAGAAGGAAAATAAAGGCTCTTCTGAGAATTACTAATCACAAGGTGAACATCATATAGGCTTGATACGAAATTCACACTACTTGAGTAGCTTGAAAAAAACCAACCTGAAAATTGAATTTACATGATTACAGGTAAGTGATGGCCCAAAGTGCCTGGAAGAAGCAATCACAAATCTCTGGAGGAATGACCTTTAACCCAAATCTCAAAGAATTAGTACAAAATTTCAATGACCATAAGATCACAACAAAAAATCATAAACACATGAGGAAACAAAAAAATCATAAACACATGAGGAAATAAACCACCATGAGCAAGAACCAGAAGAAATAACAAATAACAGTATCAGACCCACAAGAACTACATATATTATAAAAATTATATATAAAATGTAAATTAAATATATTTAATGTGTTTAAAGCAGTGAAAAAAAGATATTAAAAGTATGACCAAAGAACCATAAAATATTTTTTAAAAGACTAAGAATATTTGATATTAAGAAATTATAGTAGATTTTTTAGGGGGTACAAAAACAGTAGTGTTTGTTTAAAGGAGAATCCTTATCTGTTAGAGATACATACTGAACTATTACAGATAAAATGGTATAATATCTGGGATCACTTCAGAGTCAGAGAGGAAGTAGGTAGAAACACAGAGGAAACAAAATCAGCCACAAATTGTTCATTGTTGAAACTAGATAATAAGTATATAGGGGTTTACCATACTATTCTTTTTACTTTGATATGCTAGAGGTTTTCCATCTTTAAAAAAAAGTTTTTTTTTTTAAATAAGCAGGGAGGTTTGAAGAAAAGCCAAATAGAAAAATTAAAAAGTATACTAAGTAAAATTAGAGATT
This sequence comes from Daubentonia madagascariensis, assembly GCA_023783475.1. Taxonomy (NCBI): domain Eukaryota; kingdom Metazoa; phylum Chordata; class Mammalia; order Primates; family Daubentoniidae; genus Daubentonia; species Daubentonia madagascariensis. The sequence goes on from JAKFHU010000428.1 coordinate 12,565,209, forward strand.
CAGTGTACATATACATCATATCAGATACAATTAACAATAGACTTTGTGAACTGGAAGATAGATTTGAAGTAATTACTAAGAATGTGTCACGGAGAAACAAAGAGATACCTCGAAAGTACACTCAGAAGGCTAAAATGCATCTATTAAATAATAAGAGTACCAGAGGAAAATAATAGAGAAAATGGGTAAGATGTACTATTAAAGAGATATTAGCCAAAAATTCTCCAGAATTGATGAAAGACACAAATGCTCATGTTCAGGAAGCTGAACAAGCCACAAGCAAAGAAACCCCTCCTAGATACATCATGGTAAAAGTCAACAATAACAAAGAAAGGATCTTTTTAGAGAGAAAGGATATATTATATAAAAAGTAATTGTTACATTGATAATTGACTTCTCAACAGCAGCATTGAAAGCCAAAAGACAGCAGAGAAATATTTTCAAAGTGCCAAGAGAAAAAGCTATCAACATATAAATGTATATGAAACAAAATGATCTTTTTTAAAAAGTGGGTAAAAAAAGTCTTTTTCACACAATTGAAACTGAGTTTACTATCAACCGTTAATTTTAAAAACTTTTGAAGGATGTACTTCAGATAATGATCCTAGAAGTATTGTTTGTCATGAAGAAGGAACAGTGAATAAAGAAGCCATGTGTGTCAATATAAAGAAATATTAACTATATAAAATAATAATGCTGAAGATGGCGTGAACCTGTTTTTTTCCTATTCCTTCTGTTAAGTACAACTAAAAACCATGGACATAATGTAGAAAAGAAACATAAGAAGACTGAATAGTGGAGAGAAATAGGCAGATCAGCTAATGACCTTGGGACCTGAGGTACAACGCAGTGGTGAGTTCCTTAGGTTTTATTTTTGCTGCATATATCCCAAACTGGATGCTGGAGAAACTGGCAATCTGGATATGCCAACAGTATGGGTGGGGGAAAAAGTAAATTTGGAGATTAAAAAAATAGAAATTACTCAATTTCTGAAAGACAAAGAGAAAACAGACTGAAAGAAAAGGAGAACAGAGTCTCAGGACATGTGGGATTGTAGCAAAAGATCTAAGGTTTGTGTCATTGAAATCCCGGGAGAGAAGAAAGAGGGTGGGGCCAAAAGAATACTCAAAGAAAATTTCTCAAATGTGGCAAAAAACATAAACCTACATATTCAATATCCAAATAGCATAAACTCAAAGAAATCACACCAAAACACATCATAGTCAAAATTCTGAAAACTAAAGTCAATGAAAAAAATCTTAAATTAGCCAAAGAGAAATGACACCTTATTATAGGAGAAAAATAATTCAAATTACAGCAAACTCCTCATCAGAAATATGGAGCTCAAACATAAGTGGCACAATATTTTTCACGGGCTAAAAGAAAAGAATGGTCAACCAAGAATTACCAGAGAAAATATGAAGGTGAAATCAAGATACTATCAAATGAAGTGAAACAAAGAGAATTTGTCATTAGCAGACCTACTATAAAATAATGGTTGAAAGGAAGTGCTCTAAATAAAAAGGAAATAATGAAAGAAAGAATCTTGGACCATCAGAAAAGGAGGAAACAACAGGATAAAATTTATATAGAAAGACATATTCACCTGCATAAGAAGTCTCAATAATGATACATTGGTGGCCTCCAGGTAAGGGAATTGGGTAACTGGAATGGGGAGATTTTTCACAGCGTCTTTTGACATTTTTTGATTTTGACTCATCTTAATATGCTCCTAATTTAAAGTAAAATGTAAATTTGAGAGCCTACAGAAAAGTAGAATTAAAATACTAATCACAAATACCATACATGAAGGCTAATTTTAGTTGTCAACTTGACTAGATTAAGGGATACCCAGATAGCTGGTAAAGCATTATTTCTGGGTATGTCTGTGAGTGTGTTTCTGGAAGAGATTGGCATTTGAATCAGTGGGTCAAGTAAGAAAGATCTGCCCTTACCCAACATGGACAGGCACCATCCGATCTGTGGAGGACCCAGATAAAACAAAAATGCAGAGGAAAGGTGAATTTGCTCTCTCTTTTGGAGCTGGGACACCCATCTTCTCCCGCCCTTGGACACCAGAACTCCATGTTCTCTGGCCTTCAGATTCCAGGACTTGCACCAGCAGCCCCCAGTTTTTCAGGCCTTCACCATCAGACTGATAGTTACACTATTGGCTCCCCTGGTTCTCAGGCCTTCACACTTGGACCGAGCCACGCTACCAGCTTCCCTGCTTCCCCAGTTCGCCGATGGCGTACTGTGGGACTTCTTAGCCTCCATAATTGCCTGAGCTAAGTTCTATAGTAAATCCCCTCTCATCTATCTATCTATACATCCAGATCTGAATCTAGATCTAGATAGTCTATTTGTTCTGTTTCTCTGGAGAACCCTGACCATACATGTCAGGAGGGAAAATTGGCTTAAAATATTCTAAGGTCTTTCTTTTTTTTGGAGGAGATAAAGATATTGATTCACTTTCAATATTAAGTTAATAACAAGAAACTTTGGAATAACCCTAAAATGATATGAATGAGACCGGTATTTTCCAACTAGATAGGGAAAAATTAAATGAAAGATAAACAAAAGGCAGCTCAATTCATTTGAAAGAGAGCAAGAAAAAGAAAAAAGAAAGAGAGAAAAATCAGGACCTATAGAAAGCACACAATATAATGGTACAAATACATCTAAAAATAAAAATAATTACAAATATTAATAAATTACACTTTCTGGTTAAAAGGAAAAGGTTGTCATATTGACTTTAAAAAGAAAATATATCTTAGGGCATTCATAGAGACATAACTAAAACATGAGGAAACAGAAATGATGAAAGGAAGAGAATTCAAAAATAATCTAGGTTAATACCAATTAAAAGAATTCTGGTTTAGTTACATAAATATCACATCAAAAAGACTTTAAGGCAAAATTTATTACTGGAGACAAAATGAGCCATTACATGATAATAAAGTATAATTTAATGAAAAAAAGACAATAGTTCTAAACTTATATGCACCTAATAATACAGCTTCAAAATGTAAGAAACAGAAAATGGTAGAGCTACAAGAAGAAAATAATAAATCTACACCCATATTGGAAAAATTTTACATACCTTTTTCAATCATTGATAGATCATGTAAACAAAAAATTTAGTAAGTATATATTAATACACCATTTGAATAACATAATTAACAAGCATGATCTAATTCACATATACATGGGCTGTCTGGGAAGTGTCCAGCTATGTAACTGTTCTTGTTATATTAACAATGGCTGGATACTTTCTGGACAGCCCTCATATACAGCACTGCATTCAACATTTGAAGAGTCCAAATTCTTTCCAAACCCCAAGGGAACAAATATGAAAATTAGCTCCATAAAAGATTATAAAGAAAGTCTCAAAAATTTGAAAAAGATTAGTGTTATATAGACCATCTTTTTTGATTAATAAGTAACTAAACATGAACTGATAAAAAGATCATTTTTAAAAGTCACAAATCCGGAACATTTTAAAACATCCTATTTTGTAGAGACAAGGATCTCACAATGTTACCCAGGCTGGTCTCAAATTCCTGAGCTCAAGCAATCCTCCAGTGTAGCTGGGATCACAGGCATGAGCCACCGTGTCAGCTTGCATTTACCTTATTTGAACATGGTTTGAACAGTTGGCTGCCTGTGATTGGCTGAGACTCAGCTACTTGTTACAAGAGTAGGTTACAGTCTGTTTACACACCCAGTTGTGTTACAGTTCACTATGTATGGGAAAACCTTCAGGCCAAACTTCAAATATGTAAGAAGGCAGCTTTAGGCTAAATTTAATTTAACATCATTATGAAATAATCATTTTGTATACTGTAATTTTTTAAAATTTCCCATTAAATTTTTTATATCTCTAAAATAAACAAATAAATAAATAAAACTTCCAAAATAATATATAAAGTAATAGAAATGCTCATATTTTTAAGTAAAAAAGTCACCGAAATATTTATTCAGTCTAATTCCATTTATATAAATTCAAAACCAAGCAAAACTAAAAAGATATTGTTTAGAGATATATTTTTGTGTGATAATAACTGTAAAGAAAACAAGGGAATAATAAATATAAAATTCAGAATAGTTACTACTTCCAGTGAAAGGATAAGGGGTGTGTTTAGGGAGGAGTACAGAGGAGGATTCAAGATATTGAAATAGTCTCTCTCTTAAATTGTGTGATGAGTACAAGAAGTGCTTCTTTTATAAACATTTGTTTTATGCTTTCATGAGAGGTCTAACAGGTAATATGATCTAACATATAATGTATATATAGAACATATATGTGTATATGCAGAACACATACTCATAGAATATATGCACACACATTATTCATTGTATCTTATAGTGGATTGATAGCAAAATAGATGCAATTTTTCACCCTTCCGGTATATATGCCCTTTGTAATGTAAATCTGCAGCTCCTCTCAATAAGTTAATTTTCCTACTTCTTGAAACTCTCACTCTCAAGCAACACATTTTCCCACTTGTTTTTCATAATGCAGCCATTTTTCCATTGGTCCTAATCAGAGTTCCTTTTTTTAAAATTTACTTAATCTTTCCTGCACCCCTATGACTAACAATCAGGCATCCTGGGCTCCATTTTTTCACATGTAAGTTATCTGGCTTATAGATCTTATTATTATTATTATTATTATTATTATTATTATTATTATTTTACTGACAACCCTTGAAGCTACCCAAAGGTATTTGCCTTTTTAAAAAGAGGATGCTTGAAAACCCCAATAGAATTCACCCACTAAAAAAACAGCATGAGTGCTGGGGCAGAACTTGGGGGAGGTTGATCCCAGAGTTGAGAGCCAACAGCAATCTGTCCCTACCAGTAGCCCCTTAAAAATAGACCTGACCCAGTGCTCAAGCTTCTTATTTTTCAGAGGAGGAAATGAGAAAGAAATGATCCTTTTTTTCATAGACTACGTGAAAAGATTTTCTTAAAACAAGGAAATGCCATGCAGACAGTTCTCTGAACAGGACTGCTGGCTTCCACGGCTTCCCAGTCACTCACTTTCATGTAAATCATTTTTGTTAGGCACGTATTGTTATAAAAACTGATGTGTTTTCCATGCAGTAATGGCCAAGGATCTTAAAATAACATGACTGAGCTCCAAGCTGAAACCTAAACATGGCAAAACATGTAAATCCTCAGGCTATATCTGATAGAGAGCTAATTAAACAACTCAGGGGTTTCCTTCATGAGAAACAACAAGCTTTATCTACCTGCTTCACTCAACGGTAATGGGAAGGGGAAGGGGAACACTGAATTGTGATGAAAAATTCTACTAAACATGGCATATTTCCAGAAGCAAACCTTTTTTTTTTTTCTATGCAGGGCACTAATATATTTGCCATATAACATTTCAAGTGCCACTTTTTAAAACAAACTTTTAATCTCAGAACATTATTAAACATACAGAAAAATTGTGAAGATAGCAGAGAGAGTTCTCATATACCCCCCCACCCAGTTCCCCCATTATTAGCATCTTACATTAGTGTGGTACATTTGTTATAACTAATGAACCAAAATTGACATTGTTATTAACTAAAGTCCATACTTTATTCAAATTTCCTCATTTTTCCCTTAATATTCTTTTTCTGTTCCAGGATTCCATCATTACATTTAGTTGTCGTGTTAGGTCTTGTGGACGGTACACAGGTTGCTAAGGGTGGAGAGTGAGAACCGAAATGTAGCTAGGAACCAAATTGCGACTAGGAACTGTTCCCTGGTGGGAACATACATAGTAAAAAGTTCCTAGTAACCTTTGTCTGACTTAGAGCTCATTACTAATTAATTAGCACAGCATGGATGGAGCTTCATGGAAAATTCTAGAAAAGACTCATGCACAAGAAGGGAAACTGTTATATAACCTACACTGTTATGTAACCCGTCATGTGATCTGTTATGTAACACCAACCTGTCAATCACCCCCAAAGGCGGGAAACAGCAACCAATCCTGCCAGGGGAAAGGCGGACAAACTAGTGAGCTTATAAAAGGCAACATGTGCTCAGCCTCCGGTGGCTTTCTCCACTCCTGGAGACTGACCCATTCCACTCTCTCTGGAATGTATTTTCACTTTGTGTAGCTTCTTTACTTTCATTCTTTCTTTTATGTGATAAACTGTTTGTATAAAATTGCTCTGTGTTTGTGATCACTCCGTCATCAGCTTGACTCTGTACCAGTGCTCATTCTTGACAATGGGAACCGGGGGACCAGGGAACATCCACAGAGACAAACCTAACACTCATGTCTCCTTAGGTTCCTCTTGACTTGATAGTTTCTTAGACTTTCCCTGTTTTTCATGACCTTGACAGTTGCGGATTACTGGCCATATATTTTGTAAATGTGCCTCAATTGGAATTTGTCTAATGTTTTTCTTATAATTAGACTGGAGTTTCGTGTTTTGGGGAAGAAGTTCAGAGGAAAATGCCATTCTCATAAAGTGTCATTTTTTAAAATTCTATTTTTCTTTTTTTTTTAAGGTAGGTGTGAGCATGTAGGAGCAAATATGTACAGAAAAATAAATTACTGGGGAATAAATCAAAAGGTTATCAGAAGTTATCTCAGGAGAGTGAAGTTACTGGATATTTGTACTTTCTACCTTTTGCTTATCTATGTTTTCTTAATGTTCCATGATGGACACGTGCTTTTAAACTTTTTAAAAAATGTCTTTTTTGGATCTGTCCACACCTGTCTGAAAAAGTACTTAGCTTGCTCAAATGTACAGTTCTTCCCAAGGTTGGTAAAAATAAGCAAGTATCTGTAGGTCACCCATATCACAGGGAGGTGGCCCTTCCTAAGCAGAGTCAAAATATGCCTCCACCCCATATTACAGCTGCTACTCAGTCAGTCACCACACCTGGAAGAAATCTGGGTGGGGGGGGGCAATCTGGAAGGGAAGAAGAAGGGTGAGGTATTAGTCCAAAAGAACCATTCTGACTTCAAAGAAAAGCCTTCAAGCATAGTGCCTCCAAAAGAGCCTGGGTCTCTCTCCTCTTTCCTTCTCTGTCTGCCTGTCTATGTCTCTGTCTTTCTCCCTGTTTCCTTCCTTCATTCATTGGTTTATTCTCTCAACTAGTGTTTATTAAGTGCACTGAAAATTGAGCAGACACCAAAAGACATCCCTATCCCCAAGGCACTTACTTTCTAGTGGAATAGGGGTATCTGGAAACAAACACTCTGTTTAGTGGTGATAAATGCCACAAGGAAAAATAAAACAGGGTAAAGAGTGATAGATCTGGATGGAGCAAGGGGGTTTGCTATTGTAGGGGTGGGAAAACTTTCCCTCTACTTTTTGAGGGTTCAGTAATTGAGTCTATGAAATAAACTGACGGTAGGCAGATTAACAGGAAAAGGTATACAAATTTATTACTTGCACGGGGGCATCACAGGAAAGAAAAGTGAATACCCACCAACCAAGTGAGATCTGCAAGCTTATACCCTCTTCATAGTGGAGAGGGGAGGGGGAGGTAGGCACTTGTGGGGAGAGCAAATGATTTCTGGGAAAGAGGGATGGGCTTTCAGAAGAACAGGTGATAGCCTGAGGCAAGGTTTGTCTGGGCATGGGGTAGACTCCCAGTCTCCTCTGGGAGACTAGTTTAATGTTCCCTGGTTGATGAGATCCCCAGGGAGCAGATTCATGGCAATGGAGTTCCTTTTGGAGGATCTGTGTTTAGACAGATAAAGAAGTTCAGAGAAAGCCCCTCTGGCATTTGTTATTCACCAAGTGTCCTCAGTTTGGAGTCCAAAGAGGCATATTTTGGCATGGCATTTCCTGAACTCAGTCCCAATTGTAGAGAAAGTGGTCAGGGAAGATCTCTCTAATGAGAAGACACCTGAGAAGGGATTAGGGTTCTGGGCAGAGGAAATGGCAAGGGCAAAGGCCCTGAGGTGGAATTTAAAGTTTTAGAGGGCCTGGCATGGTGGCATGTGCCTGTAATCCCAACTACTTGGGAGGCTGAGACAGGAGGATCATTTGAGCCCAGGAATTTGAGACCAGCCTGTGCAACATAGCAAGACCCCACCTCTGCAAAAAATAAATACATAAATAAATAAATTCTTATAGATGTGCTGGGGGCCAGGGGAGTGCCAGATCCTGTAGTGTCTTGCAGACCTAGTCTTCAAGGGTTTTGTTCTGTTCAATGGAAAGCCATTGATGGGTTTTTAGTTGAACAGTGACAGGATCTGAGCAAGATATTTAGAAGATCATTTTGGCTTCTGTTTGGAGATTTGATTGGGGGTTGGGGAGTGGGGGGGGATGGGCAGGGAAACTTGTTTGGAGACAATTGCATTAGTCATGGCAACAGAAGATGATCAACTGGACCAAGGGGGTAGCAGTGGAGGTAGGAAGAAGTAGGTAGATCCCATATATAATTATAAGGGAGAAACAAAGTGATATACTAATTAAGTGCACACAAAATGTGAGAGCTTTTTCAGGTTTCACACATATGAAACTATTTTGTACCCAAAGAAATATTGCATATTTTCAGCATTTGGATTGGCTGGGATTTGACAAATTGTAAGGAAGGAAAGCTTTCTTTCATTTATTTTTGTTTTTGATTCTCTCCTCTCTCCCACCCAAAAGCTATCCACTCTAATATATTTGTATCTTTAAACATGTCTATATCCTTGCTAAATTCATAGTGTTATTTTATGTGTATTGCATTTGTAATCTAGCAAGAAGTATTGCCTTCAAGACCTCATTTTGTTTCTTATTTTTTACTCAATACTGTGTTTTCAGGATTTGTTCATGTTGCTGTTTGTACATCTAATTCATAGCCTTTGTTTACTGTGAAGTATTTTACAGTAGCTATAACCCTACTGATGAATATCTAGGTTGCCTAACAATTCCTGCTATGACAACATCACTTCTAAGAATATCCATGTACAGACTGCATTATGGACATTTTTGTGGATATCTCTGGGATGATATAACTCTAGCTTCCTAGTTACTTCCTTGACTTTTCTTGATTTTAGGAGTTCCTCATATTCTAAATACTAATCACAATCAGTTCCAGACATTACATTTATTTTCAGTCTGTCACCCATCTGTTATCTTTATGTATAGTTTGCTTTATCTGAACTAATTTTAATGCAGTCAAGTAATCTATTATCTTTTAAAAATCTTAAAGTGTATAGAGTTCAGAAGAATCTCAAGAGAAGCCTTAGACTCATGGTAGAAATATGACAGTTAATAAAAAGAGCATGTTTAAAACTGGCAGGTTGAATTTCTATGGAATAGGGCATGATGTGAAAAACATCAGTGTTATGAGTTTCATCCAGTCATGGAGTTAGTTATGTTCACCCCTATTCATCTTCCTCTCCCTTGAGGGGTGGTATACTCCACTGTCTTCTTTGAGTAATTGAGAGAATTCCTGTATTCAGCAGACTGTAGCCAAAACCTCTTTTTAAATTCCAGATTCACATTTTCAACTGCCTGATCTGGGATGCAGAAGAAACGTGTGAGTTTCACCTGTCTGTCATTTCTTCTCTTTTCTGCTAACAGAATAATTACAATAGCAAACACCAATATACCACTACTTACAGGACAAACATTTTTCCTGTGCTTTACAAATAGGAATGCTTTTAAATCTTATATTAACCTTATTTAAACAACCCTATGAAGTAGATACTCTTATTTCCATTTTACAGATGAGAATACTGAGGCTCAGAGAAATTAAGTGACTTGTCCAAGATGATACAACTAGGAAGTGGTGGGTCCAGGATATGCTTTTGTTCTGTGGGAACCTAAGTCATATTTCGGTAGTAGAGTTGACACTAAAGAGTGGGCATATGACCCAGGTCCCCTGGAACATGATTGGCTTAAGGATAGGCATGTGACCCAAACTGGACCAATCAAAGTCCTTTGTGAGGCTTTTCTGTCCAAGCCCTGGGGAAATGATCTATTTCTGCTAATGAATTGTGGTGGTGTGTGAGGCTGCCAGGGCCCATTATGCTCTCCATGTGAAAGAACCTGAGGGCAGAGAGAGATTGATACCTGATGACATCATTCGAATCCCTAGATCCAACCACAACAGAAGCCAGTATGAACCTGGACGTTTTGGTTTTGTGAGCCTATTAATTCCCTCTTTTTCTTAACCTAGTTTGAGTTGGGTTTCCTTCATATGCATTCAAAAAAAGTTGTAACTATTATCAAGAACCTACAAGCACATTTGTCATATTCCTGGTTGCTACTCATCATTTAAACAGCGTTTCTCTAATGAGAGAAATTCCCACATTATGAATTCAACCTCATGAATGCAGAATTCAGAACCCAAATTCCCAGCCTCCTTGGCAGCTAGGAGGCAGGCATGTGACCCAGGCTCTGGCAATCATCTGACTGTCTACACACAGGATCCCACGTGTTCATGTAGCTTCCATATCTACTGGTGCGGGTGACAACCGATGTGTTCCGTGTTCAGGAACGGCAGAAGTTGCAAACACAAGTCCTTGGCTCAGAAGTGGCACTGGTGCTAGGGAAGCAGGAGCAGCAGTATAATCACGTAACTTTCATTTCCTGCAGGTCAGTTCTGCAATGTGATCTGGGGCATTGCTCATGAAAGCGTAGCCTTGAATCTGTTTCTCCAGCTCCCCCAACAATTCTGGGGAGACCAATCCTGTAATAAATCACATTTCTGCTTAAATTAGACAGAATGGTTTCTGTTGTTTGCAACTAAGAACACTGGCTGATATATCCAGACATAAAACACAAGCTCCACGAGAACAGAACATAATACAGGACTTGATACATAATAGATAATTAATAAATCATAGAATACAACTGCAATCCTATCACTATTCTGTTTACAACCTATGAAGAAAGAAAAAATAAGAAAAATTACCCACAATCCCATCATCAGAGATAATGACTATAAAACTTTTGGTGACTGTACTTCCAGATTTTCTTTCTCTGTAAGTATAATCATAGATAGACATATAGATAAACAAAGAAATAGAATATTTTTAAGCAAAATGTGATGATAAGATACTTATTGTTTGTAATCTGCTTTTTTGTTTTGTCTTCCTTTCTTACTTTGAAAAACCTCAATACATCACAGGCGTTATTCCACGTCAACAAAGTTTACCTACATCATCATTCTTACCGTCTAACAGCTGTAGGTATTCCATTGTTTGTATAAATCATAATAAACCAACTTCCCATTTTTGGACTTTTAAATTAGTTCCAGTATATATGTATTATACATGCAACATATGTGTTAAATTATTATATATGCAGTTATGTATACTGATTATATACAATTATATAATAATCAATGCTCTGAGAGAAATATACTTGACCATATATATCTGCTAACTTTTTCCTTTTTTAGAGACAGGGTCATGTTCTGTTGCCCAGGCTGGAGTGCAGATCACGCTCATGATCATAGCTCACAGCAGCCTCCAACTTCTGGGTTCAAATGATCCTCCTGCCTCAGCCTCCGAGTAGCTGGGACTACAGGCACAGGTCACCGTGCCTGGCTAATTTTTTTTGTTGAGAAAGGTTCTCACTATATTGCCCAGGCTGGTCTCAAACTCCTGGCTTCAAGGGATCCTCCTGCTTTGGCCTCCCAAAGTGCTGGGATTACAGATGTGAGCCACCGTGCCTGGATCTGCTCACGGGATTGGAACCTTCTCTCGCTCTGTTTCTCCTCAGGAAATTCCCCCATTCCTATACCTTTTATTCTAAATCCCTAGGATCAAGCCAGCAAAACTTAGAAGCGTATCAAATTATCCATACTAAATATTAAAGGTTTGGGGAGTTTGTTTATTGCTTGCTTATGGGTTTGCTTGTTTATTTATTCATTTACCTTGCTAGATTTGTGAAAAACAAAATTCACTACATTTTAAACCTAGCTTTCATATTATGTTTTCAAACAAGATGTCTTCTCAGGTGAGTTTTTATTTTATTTCTTTATGTATTTTAGAGACAGGGTCTTGCTGTGTCACCCAGGCTAGAGTGCAGTGGTGTCATCATAGCTCACTGCAACCTTGAACTTCTGGGCTCAAGAGATCCTCCTGCCTCAGCCTCCTGAGTAGCTGGGACTACAAGTGAACACCACGGTGCCTAGCCAGGTGAGTTTTTAAAAAGCCACCTTACTTTTGCATGTAGTGACATATTCTAAGTAATTAAGTATAATAAGCCATGCACTGTGAGAAAACCCTGAATCAATAAAGAAATAGATCCGGCAAAGAAGAAATGTCTGCTGACTACTGAGAACCGGGTTTGATAAGTGAGACCTGCCAATTTCCCTATTTTGCAACCAGCAGAAAATCCCACTGGATACTGGAGATTTCCCTCAAGGCTAGGTGGAAAGAAACCGTGCCCCCAGTGATTAGTAAATCTGCATTTCCAATTTAGGGCACATTGTGGTTCATTGTCTCTTTTGTCCAAAGGGTAGCTTTTCTGGCTCCTCCTAGAAATGTGTCGTCCTCTCAACAATGCCTCTGTATAAATAATAGAATAATTGTAAAAAATGAACAAATATACTCCTCTGCATTCGAGTGGTTGCCATGGCAATGAGTGGATCATCAGTGCAAATTTCCTATGCGCCAGCCACTTGGTGAAGGGCCCAACACTGCCTCTCTTAACCAGAGGCTGCCTCTGCAGGTCAGCTTGTGAGGCCCTGTCTTCATGGAGTTCGAGGACACTCAAGCCTATGAGACAGAGCTGCCACCTTCTAAATCACAGATCTCTCAACGTCTCTGTCTGATCCCACTCCAATTGCACACTCGATAGTTGTCCTAATGGAGTCAGCAGAGAAGTGATTCATACCAGCCCTAAGTGTTCATTAAGAAATATTGGTACTAATGAACTGAGATAATTTATTTGAAGCATGCACTTAAAGATTACTCTTTTTTTGTTTCCAGTTTCATGTATGATTTTCACTTTAAGCAATATAAGAAGATTTCCAAGGAATTGCCATAATCTGTTACATATTTGGGGGCTGGTTTCATATTCTGCCATTTTTATGCTCTTAAATCTTTCTGTTTCTTCTCCTCTTCCTCTATAAAGTTGACTACTAAGTGTTTGCCTCTATGTCAGCAGTTAATGGCCAGAATATATTAAAGAAATGATTGTTGTCAGGATTCATGACTGGAATATAGCCTGAAAAAGCCAAGAGAGGCTAAATCCTGGGGGAAAGCCACTGCCAAACACACTGGATGTTTGGGTTATATTTGATAACCACAGAGGCCTTCCACCCATGCTAGGCCCCAGAGCCTTTGAGCCAAATTGGACTTTGATCTCCAGCCAACTCAGCGCCTTCCTTCTCCCATCCTATCTCATCCCTAAGGCTTTTAGTGATAAATTTCCTCATGTCTGCAAGACCCTTGACTGCTTCTGAAAAAGTGTTCTTCCACTTCCTGTCTGCCAGTGCCAAGGTGAAGGAGGAGGCTCATTCCACCCAGCTTTGAGGATCTTGGACCCCTTGGAATCTGATGAAGGCTGAGGACCATGCACACACACACGTACACACACACATTTCCTCACCCACACAAGCACACTCTAAATTTTTGGTGAGTTCGTGGATCCCCATTGAAGCTTAAGGTAAGGATTGCACAGCAAAATGTGTTAATCAGGATGAAAGGATACCACCCCAGATCTCGTTTTCTGTCCTAACATAATTTCATCCATGAGTGCTGATTAAACACTTCCTTTATGCCTAGATACTCTATCTCTAGCTAGATAATTTGAAATGGAAAACAAAAAAAGAAGAAGATACGATCTTTGTTCTGGAGGATTTTATAAGTGAACAAGAGGCATGAGGGGAGACAAATATATGAACAAGCAAATAGAAAACAGTACAGAAGGATAAAGAGGAAAAAGGGAAAATCTCTCTCTCTCTCACACACACACACACACATACACTCTCACACTGCAGAAAGGAGGACAAGGACGGAAGAGAACTTATGGGCTAGAATTAGTCACAGGAGCCTTCATACAAGAAGTCATTCTTGGATGAAGATCCAGATTACAGGTCATACCCCAACCACAATGGGAAGGAAATTGGAAACTTGCAAAGAGGGCTCTCTGAGATAACTAGTGTGAAGAGTATACTGGCTTCCCTATTAACTCTAGTGTTAATTTTCCCGACATCCGGAGCTGTCCAGGAGAAAGGATGAGCAGTTTACAGAAGATGAGGAACTTTCTATCCACCTAAGAGTGGTGTGGATCTGCATCTTCTCTTGATGTTTTAGTTGTGGAAAACCAACAGTGCCAAGAAGCTATTTCCTTGTCTCTCTGTGCAGGGTTACTGAAGTCCGAGAACTGCTCTGTTATAAGAAGAGTTCATGCAAGTATTTCTTAGGCAGAGAGAAAAATAACAAAAGGGTTTTTTTCAACTTAAAATATTTATATGAGCAGGAATACTGTGCTATATCACTCCAATGCTATGCTAAACTGCAAATCCGGGCAACCTTCCTCAGGGATGTGCCTCAGCAAAGCAGCTGAGCTATGGAAGATCAAGTTTACATAAAAATGCACAACCAGCACGTGGTTATCCATATGTAACAGTCCCATGAACAAGCATCTTGCATATGAAGTATGTGCCATTGGCTTTCCAAAACAACAGGAAAGGGCGTGTACTTTAGACAGCATGTTCTGGTTTGTATCATTATTTAAAAAGATTTTAATACAACTGTCTGAGCTGACCAATGATTTAGACAAATCTAATCATGGCTGTAAAGAGAAATCATTGCATTTTGGAGTTTCACCCTAAGTTTGCTTATCTAAAGTTCAAAAAATGACATTTAAGAAACATAAAATTTTCATAGAAATAGAGGCAAAAATGCACTCAATTTAAAGTGTTCTGAGGTGACAACTAGCCCCCAAGTTGTGTGGACTAGAGCACACTTGATAGCTACAGGAATAAACTAAAATATCATGTGGATGCAAAGTGAGAAAGCAAATAATATCATTAGAACCTGAACATTTCTGTTTTTTAACCTGATTTTTAAGTTGGTGACATTATTGCCAAAAGAGAACATTACAAGTTAGGAAATAAGCCACTCCCTGGTATTGCATGAATGTGCCTCTTTGGGTTTGCATTTAATTAAAATTGAGATCATTTGCTAATTATTTGGGAAAAGGAAGTGGAAACTAGTCAGAAAGCTATTCTGATGGGAGGGGGTGGGGGCTGCAGGCCAGTTTTCTTCCCTCCTGTTCAGCAGGCTGTCTGGTGACACCCAACTGCCACACTAAGCAGCCCTTTGTCATCCTCTTTCTGCACAAACCCTCTGCAGCAACTGGCACTGTTACTCCTGCTTAAAGTTACTTTTCGGAGTCGATAACACAACTCCCTTGAGAGTCTGCCACTTTTTCAACTGGTGTTTACCCTCAGTCCACCTCTTAGATCATCTTCTTAAATCCCCTCCACCTCAAATGTCAGCCTTCACCCAAGTTTCCATCTTGATCCTGTCCCCTTCTTGGTCCACACTTTCACAGGTTGAACTCAACCATCCCATGATTTCAACCATCACATAGGCCAACATTTCTGAAACTCTCCTCCAACCCAAACTTCTCTCCTGGAGTGTCAGGCCCAAATTCCCACCTTCCACATGAGACATTTTCACTTGAATGTCCCTTAGGCCGCTCAAATCCACATCTGGAATAAAATCGCTGTCTTCATCCCAGCAGCACTTTGTTGCTATTCCCCTTTGTTTCCTTCCTTGGTTATTACCACCACCATCCATTCATTCATTCAACAAACACTTACTGAGCACTCACTACGTGCCAGGCACTGTTCTAGGTGCTTGGCAATGTACAAAACCAAGACCATTGCCCTGGTGGAGATGACATTCCAGTGGAGCAACCCAAGTAACAAGCCAGAAGCCTTGGAGTCTGTCCCTGATGCTCCATGTCCACTGTCAAGGTCCTAATGAAGATTACTTCCATCTCTACCTCATGTCTTACACAAATCCATGGCTGCTTCCTGTTTCCAGTCTCTTCCTACTTCAATCCATCCTCCACTTCACGACCAGAGGGGTCTTTCTAAATTACCAAGTGGCTCAAGGTTTTAGTGGCTTCTCATTGCCCACAGGATAAATTCAAAGTCAAGCCTTGTGCAGCCCAGCTTTCCTCGTCCCATTGCACATATCCTAGAGGCTTGGTGGCGCCCTGTGTCCTTGGCCCCAAACAGACTAAGTTCTTCCCAACATTTCTGTCTCCTATGGAGTAGGGACAATGTCCCCACCATCATTCTCTTTCCTATTTATTAGGAATAAATAATCACAGTTATAGTTACTGTGTATTAAATGCTCATTTAATTGCCAGAGATTATGTTAAGCACTTTACATATATTATTTAAACCAATAACACAGTTCTGTGAGATAGGTTCTGTGTTTATTAACTCAGTTTTACATAAGAGGAAATTGATACCCAAAGATATTAAATAACTTGCTCAAGTTATACAGCCAAAAGCTATTCCAAATCTCCTGCTCTCTGCACAAGGCTGAACTGCCCTCAACCCCTGTACCTTGCATATATTAGAGTCCCACTTAATTCTGATGAAATGATTTAATTTTTGCTTTCTATAGCTGCATATTTTATTGGAAGCAGCTAATGAACATCTTAGGAAGTGGGTAAATAAATAAATAAATTCCAATCTAAATAGTTTTACTTAATACAAATGTCTTGGCACACTCTCTTCAGATCTCAGAATTACAGTTTTTTAAAGGTTGGTATTATAGTTCTTTAATGGTTGCTAAAGTTTGTTTTTTCTTCTCTCCTTCCCGGTTTTCTTAACTTTAGAGCGTGTCCTGGGGAGGCTGCAATAGTCTCAAGTCAGAGAGGGTGGAGAGGATGCAGTGGCATCCCAGAGAGGGAAGAGGACGAGGGTCCCTCATGATGCCCCACAAACAATAGACACCAGCCTCATGGCCCACACGAGTTTTCTCTCCTTGTCTTGGCTTCTCTCCTCATTCCAGTCTGCATGGGTGACAATAACTATGGGCAAAAATGACAAGGAGAAAGTATGAGCTTCCCCCAACCCCATTCTGGAAGGCCCGGTCCCACTAATAACACCCAGAAAGACCTTCTGGAAAAGTAGTCAGGTTGGGAGAAAAAGATCTGGCAGCTTCAGGTCATAGATTTTCTGTGGTAGTCTCAAATCCAAATGTTCTGTCCTGTTTTCACTCACTCTAAGCCAGCGTTCTACCCAGACATGATGGAGTCGCTTACGGCCCCACAGCATGTCAGAAAGCAAAGCTACCCCGGCCATTCCCCATCTGAGGTTGGGGGCAGCACCCTATGGACATCCTCAAAGGGGAGGGGCTCCCAGTCCACAACCCAAGCTGCTGTGGCCTGAGACCACATGGGCCCACAGAGCTGGGACAGGGAAAGGCATGCCCGGGACACAGTGCTGGACACTATGTGTGGTGGTGCCGCCTGCCAAGGTGAGGATGAGGACCAAGGGGCCAATGTGTGCTTCTCCCTCTTGGTCTGAGTAATCGTTACAAACTAAGATGGAGCTTAAAAAAGGGGTCTCCCTCACTGTCCCCTGTGACTCAGGGGGTGTGACAGAAAGACATCCCTGCTCCTAAATGCTGGAGGAGGTACCAGCCCTCAGGGAGTGGCTCTGTCCCAGCCTCCAGGCAGGAAGGAGGGGGGCTGTAGTTGGCCCCGGCCTTGTGAGCTGGTGGTCAGGGGTCAGCCAGGAGGCAGGGGAATTGGTGTGAGCTCTGATCTGGGGCACACGTGAGCCACTCCAGAAACCCCATGCAGGCACCACAGTTTATATAAATGCCCTTACTCATGGTTCTGAGGCACAGACCACCTCCTCTTAAAAAAGCCACCCCCAACATTGAAGGAATAAAACACTTATCCTGCCTCAACTGCAGGCCTCCACCAACTCAGGAGTTCGTTCTTACCCTTGCCAAGCCCCTGCTTGAGGAAGAAAGAAGAGGCCTTTCGGCTCTAGGCAAGAGTGTACAACAGGGACGGGCGGTGGGTGGGGAGCACCGCAGGGCCTTCCCTCTCAGGTGAGCCCTGTGAGGGCGCGGGCGCAGCCATGCCGCCCTCCTCCCCGGCAGCCGACCTCTCGGAGCAGCCGGTCCAGCCCTCCCGGGATCACACCGCCTTCGAGCAGTGGGTCCCAAGCCAAACTCCAGCACACGGACATCTCCATGGCGGCCTTCATGGAGGGTAGCACTAGGAGTGGGATAGAAGCGCGTGTCTCCACCCCGCTCCTGGAGGCAGGCAGGGCCAGGCCACGCTGGAACGTGAAGATAAGTCTGTATTATTCTTAAGTTCTTCAAAGTAATCTCATTTCATCCTTTTTTTTGTTACTTGCCTTTTATAGATTAGGGAATTAAGGCTCGCAGAAGCTCAGCATCGATGTTTGACAGGTCACGGCAACTCTTTAGGCCCCAATTTCTTCACCTGCCACTAAAGAGCTCTCGGGCATATTCTCCATGAGGAATGTTCCACAAGGCTAGGACTTCCGCTCAGACCACCTGGTGTCATTATTCCCACCACGCTTATTTGCACGACCTTGGAAATGATATCCAGTGAGGCCACACATGTCCTTCTGCCAGGGACAGACAGGCCCCACTCCCGAAGCTCTTCTCAAGAAGAGCCTGGACCTGCTCTAGGCCAAGAAGGTAGCATCCATGTCCATGTCCTTGATGCTTGATGTTGATTTACCAATTTACAAGACCTCTCTCAGGTCTGAGGACAGAAATTTAAACTATCTGGCTTTAAGGAAGGGGACAAGCAGAGAAAGAGAAAAACAGGTCACTGTGGCAACAGGAATTGTCCAAGACAACTAATGCCTAATTTAAAAAAAATAATTCAAGCATGTGTGGATAAAATAAATATCAAAGCTGGTAATACTTAGACCTGCAAGACCTGTTTTGGGCTGGGGTGGCCAGTGAAGTGTGTTAACAGGATAGTAACATCTTCACCTGTGTTTTCTGATCATTCTTCAGCTTCCATAGAGTTAAATACATACACAAGTGTGTGGTTTCAGGCAGTCCTTAGCTTTATTCAGTAATTAGCTGGTGGTGACCCTTTAGTTACCCTGACATTCATGGGAGCCATGCCTTGAAGTCAGGGTTGCCCTGGGCCCTGGGAGAATCAGGCTCAACATTACATTTTTTTACTTTAATCTTTTTATGGACATGATGATGCTGATTTTTAATATAGATCTTTTTATGATGAGTTCGAGGATGGCAGAATGACTTTCATGAGGACAAAACTGGTTACTATGTATGTAATTCATTGGGGCTTTTAAGATGTAGAAATTTGATTGCCTGCCTAGTGCAGGGGCCTTTTTTATTGCACATTCGAGTATGTTTATGAAGTTCTCTGGCACCAGATAATATTTCTGTACGATAAGAATAGGGAATGTTTATGTGACCTTATGGCGATGGTGGTTGTGTTTTGAGGGTCTCTTCTCTAAAATTCTTGCTTTGTGTAGAACATTCAATTACTCCCTGTGAAGATAGTGTAATTTGGAGATATACAGAAGAGGCTTAACAGCTCCATAAACACAGTGGACTAAAACGGAGGATGCTGGTGACTTCCTCTTCCTGGAAGCCCAGAAATGCCGTGCCCACCACACCACGAGGCAGGCCAGACTCCTCCCCACACCACAGAGGTGGGGATGCTGAAGGGTGAGTATTGTCCAAATGGGCAAACCCAAGAGGATCAATCAGACAAAATGTCATGGTGGAAGCTGCAGACAGTTTCCAGGGCCCACCAGGAAACCACTGCAGAAATTATTAGCCAAGGAAGATAACCCCAGAGAAGCACACTCCTGGGCTCTGACCTCTCTCTCTAATATAATGTCACCTACCACTAATCAGGTACTCTTAGTGTTTCTCAGGCTCTGTCTTCAATGCTTTGCATATGTCACCTCCTTACCACGATCCTTATGGAGAAGGAAATGGAGGTGTGTGGCAGTTAAGTAGCTTGCCCAAGGCTGCACAGTGCCATTAACCATTAACACTTCGATAATCTGGTCTCCTAATGCCAAATAACAACTAGCTGTCACCCTTCTCCAAAGGTATTGTCTTTCCTCCCAATTTGGCAATTTCTTATGACTTCCCTACAGTTCATGACAACACTCATTTCCCAAATCATCACCTCAATTCAGGTTCTTACCAAAAATCTGGATTTTTACAGTCACCTCCTTATCCATCTCCCTGCCACCATCCTCTCTTCTCTGTGCCACAGTTTGCTTGATGGTCTTAATGTGTCACGTAACTGCATCACGTTCCCACACACAGTGTTCGCAGATGGTCAGTGTGGTATGACAGAAGAGGCACAGGTTTAGCACCAGACCGTCCTGGGGTCTGACTTTCAGCTCCACCCCTTACTACCAGGCGACCTCCGAGCCTCAGTTTCCTCGTCTATAAATAGGGATACTCCTGCTAACCCGTGAGACATGGTGTAAAGATAAAATACACTAATGTACGTAAGGCATCTAACACAGGCCTTGGCCCTTAGATGGTCAGTGCTTCATAAATACTAGTTTGCCCTCATTGCCCCTTGAATATGTTCTGGTCACTGGGCACTACATTTTTCTACAATTCGTTTCCCACCTACCTTCCTTCCTAACTACCACTCACCTATACAAATCCTTTCTTCTAGTTCAACTCTGTCAGGCCTTTCATTTTCCTTTCTAAATACCTTTGCACATGGCATTTCCCATGATGTTCCCTTCTTCCACCAACCAAAAACTTACCCATCCTTCAGGACTAAAGAGTCTACCTGCTCCACTTTCACTCCTGGACTTCTCTTGCCAGGAGAGCTAGCTTTCCCTCCGCAGATGCCACAGGACTTGTCTGAGTCACTCAGTTAGGCACGAATGGCTATTATGTTTTGATGGTGATATTTTCCCTGCATCTCGGTCCTATTTCTCTTTATATGTTGTAAGCATCTTGAGGGCAGGGTCCAGCCCTCTGTTTTGCTGTTTCTCTCCATGTTGCCTTCCCTGTTTTCTGGCACAGAGTAAGTGCCCAATAAGCACCTCGGGTTGAAATGAATCCCAGCAGGTGTGAGTGTGTCCCAGGCGGGCCGTGTTCCCTTCCCTGGCGGGAGTACATCTGCATGGGTCTCCCTAGGTCCCAAGCTCTCCTTGGGGGCAGGATTACATCTGCTTCTTGCTTGGCCCATCACACAGACAGACAGATGTTTACATAAATGATGGAGCTGATGATGACAGCCTTCACTAGAACTTTCAAAATGATGAGCTATTATATCCTGGTTCTCATCTCCCAAATAACATCTTTACAGTCCCTGCCAGACCCCTGGTAATGAATTTCTTCAGTGTCCAAAGCAGTGCGTGGGAATTAATCACTCTGTGTGTCTGTCTCTAGGCTTGATGGGATGCTGCTGGGAGCTCAGAAATAGTATCTGCTGGACTATGCCCTCTGCTGTCCCTTCTCTCTCCTGCCAGGTTATAAGTAACCTCAGGACCAAGGTCAAAGCTTATGTATCATTCTGTCTTCTACTGTGCCTAGCACAGTGCTTTGCATTGAGTTGGTATCCTGTGGTTGTCATCCTAGTCAAATACGGCCAGTTCTCCCCCTTTCTGGAACTGCCAGCTCTCTTGGGTTTGGGTAGGGCAAATGACAAGGTGCTCAGTGAGTGGTGGGCAGAGTGGTGAGTCCACCTGCAGGCTGATGTACTTACCCGATTCCTGGGTTGAAACTATCCACAGCTCTTTTCCCTCTGGCCATGGGCAACAGAGGGCTGCCCCATCCCCTGGGGTCGCTGAGGGGCATCAATGTGTAGAGCTGCCCTCCCCCCGCACTGCCTACCCCGATAGGCACATAACACAAACAAGAAATAAACCTTTGATGTTGTAAGCTGCTGAGATTTGGAGACTGTTTGTTATTGCAGTATAACCTGGCCTACCTCCTCTATCCTCAAAAGTATTTATTAAAGGGAGAAAGAAAGGAAATTTGGGGTAGAATGAACTAGATTTGTTGTTTGTTTTAAAGTCTTTGATAATAGTTAAGGAGGCAGTTAATGTTAAGGAGGATATTTGTTGCAATGCTTGTTCCTTTTTGGAGTTGGCGCTGATATACCATACCATGGAGTCAAGCAATTAGACAAAACAACAACTGGACTCATCAAATAACAAAAATCAAATAATAATAATAGTTGTTGTCATGTATTGGGTGTTTACTATAACCCAGGCACTGTGCTAAAGGCTTTGCATAATTATCTCATTGAATTCTCACTATGACTTAATGAGACAGTTCTGTGTGCAACCAGCTCCCATTCTGCAGATTAGTAAGACTAAGCTAGGGAGAAACTAAGTAACTTGCTCCAGGCCACACAAGGAGTAAGTGACAGACCCTGTGCTGAGTAGACAAGAAAGACGATTTCCATTCCTGCTAAAACTACCCAGAATTTCCCTCTGGCTATATCTAGAGAACATGAAGTTGAGCAATGAGGTTGATGCAAAGTGGAGAACTCACCTGAAAATTTTAGCTCTAAATCTGGTGCCATTTATTTAAATGGACAATCTGCAGTGAATCCCACTTCAAGTCATTCTGATATCTATGTCCTTGGGCTTCCCAGACAGAACGATTCTAATGCAAGATATTGAGGACAAGTAAGTGTTAATCGAGGAAAAGAGTAAGACAAGGGTGAGGGTATGAGTGGATGGAGGGCAGAGTTGCAGCTGGAAGATGTGAGCAAGGGAGGAGACGCGTGTACACAGGTGTTCACAGGCTAGTTAGTACTGGGGGCAACCTGAGTGAGAAAGTAGAACAGCCAAATGTGGAGTCTGTACCTCTGTACCTCTCATCTGTAAAATGAACTATTAGATAATAACAGCGAACATTTGTTGAGTGCATACTATGTGCCAGGCATTATTCTAAGGGCTTCACATGTATTAACTTATGTATCTTTCCAACAGCCCTACGAGGTAGATACTAATCTTTATCTCCATTTTATAAATGAGGACACTGAGGCACAGGAAGGTTCCCAAGGCCACACAACTAATAAGTGATAAAACCAGGAATTGAACCCAGAGCGCACTCTAACCACTATACTCTGAGTTCTAAAATATGAGTTCCATGAGGGCAGGAAATTTAATCTATTTGTTTGCTGCTGAATCCCTGGTGTCTAGAACAGTGCCTAGTACCTGTTAGGCCTTAAATAAGGAACTGTTAAATTAATACATAATAAAAGTAAATATTCAAGCAAAATATTATAGGTTTGTTCCCCCTAAGAATTCTACAGTTTCTTCTTCAAAGTTACTTATAACTATGTAAACCTTGCCAGAACATACCACTGGGTCTTAGCAGTCACTTATGGATTTGGTATTATATCTCTTCTTTAAAATAGAATTCTATTCCATTCCATTCAATCCAGCAGGTGCTTATTGAGCCCCTACTATGTGCCAGGGTTTCAAAGAATATGTTCAGATATCAAGACCAGAGCTCAGAGTCCAGCAAATAAGGAGTGGAAACGTGAACAAATATTAAATAGTAACAATCCCATCTAATGATGCTATAATGCTGGAATTTATGAAGACTTTTGTAACACAGATAGGCAAGTATGAATTCTCCTGCAGTGGTTTCTGCTGGAGGGAACTGGACACGAAGAATGAGTCGGAGGAGGCTGGGCCCAGAACATGTAGAATAGTGTTGCAGCAGAGAACCTGAATAAGCAAAGACGTGTGGTGTTAAATGCATGATAGTCCCACTAGTCAAATATGATACAAGCACAAGTGAGCAGCTGACAAGGAGACTGGGAGAGTACAATGAGATCGATCTGTAAGGGACTTGCATGCTAAGAAATTTGTGCTTTTTTCCCGTGAGCACTGAGAACCATCAGAAGCTTTTAAGCAGTGGGGTGGCAGGATGAGATCTGACATCGTCAGAGGAGATATATTTGGAAATAAAGATATTTGAAATGACTATTTCTATTCAACTACCTTTTTTTAAATCTCCTTGGGGGACCAGAAGGGACTGATAAATGCTGTCAGCAGATCTGCCTGAGATAGGTCCAGGCGGCTTACAGGACTTCTGGCCATTTCTGATAGTTTCTTAATCTTACAGAGAATCTGAACAGCCTCTGTCTTTGTCACTCACCATATTTTCTAATGCCCGCTCCGGTGCCTGATTCTGTGCCTGCCTTTAATCTTTTGAAAGAGTTACAGCCCCGGCACTTCTGCATGTGATGAGCTCATCTGATGTCGGTTACCGTAGATGGGGGCTGGTGGAGAGATAGTCGGTTACAGCTGAGGACATGTGACAACTGTGAGGGAGGGAGACATTTCTCTGGGGAATTCACTTGGCATTTCAGCTTCATATGAGGGCCCGATGGGGAGAGAAGGGGATAAGATGCCAATTTGCTAATGGGAATCTACAACCTGGAGCTCCCTCTCTGCAGAGAGTTCGGATGCGCGTTGGCAGGGATGGTGTGCATTTCTGCGCATCTCAGAGGCTTTGGTGGAAACACGATCTCTCAATATGGAAGGCAAAGCTGGAGACACAAAAATCACTTTGCTTTT
The DNA here is from genome assembly GCA_023783475.1 of Daubentonia madagascariensis. Taxonomy (NCBI): domain Eukaryota; kingdom Metazoa; phylum Chordata; class Mammalia; order Primates; family Daubentoniidae; genus Daubentonia; species Daubentonia madagascariensis. The sequence continues at coordinate 12,589,719 of JAKFHU010000428.1, forward strand.
ATTTTCCCCAAACCACACACTCAAACAGATGAAATATGTATGAATTGAGAACCATCTGTGGCACACAGAGAGTGCGTCCCACCGAAGCCTCTGGGGCCCTCGTCCTGAGGCTCGGATACCTGGCTGACTTGTGACAGAGTTGGCAACAGCATTTTGATTTGGGCTTTTTCTGTCTGTCTCCCACAAAATTTCTCCCCATGCTGTCTTTTTTTTTTTTTTTTTTTTTTTTTTTTTTTTTTTTTGAGACAGGGTCTCACTCTGTCCCCTGGGCCAGAGTGTAGTGGTGTCATCATAGTTCACTGCAACCGCCAACTCCTGGGCTCAAGCGATCCTCCTGCCCCACCCTCCCGAGTAGCTGGGACTACAGGCGCACTACTGTGCCAGGCTAATTGTTCTATTTTTAGTAGAGATGGGGTCTTGCTTTTGCTAAGGCTGATCTCAAACTCCTGAGCTCAAGCGATCCTCCCGCCTCGGCCTCCCAGAGTGCTAGGATTACAGGCGAGAGCCACCACGCACGGCCTCCCATGCAATCTTGAAAATGTACTTTTAAAATGCACCTGCCTGCATTTTAATCTTGGATCTCTTTGCCCACAGGATTCTCCTCCGAGAGTGTCTCTTTTGGATAGGAGACGTGCAAAGTGAGAAGACGCAGCTGGAGAGCACTGGGGGGAGGCAAATGAGGTGATGCAGGTTATTTACAGCAGGTGGCTGCAGAGTGTCTCAATGTAGGAGTGTCTTTATCTGGTTTGCACAGGCACCATATAGCCTAGCAATGGGTGCTTATGGTGAGAAGCCTCCTGTTACTGTTTCTGCCCATCTGGATCAGAAGGTGGAAGCTGGAGCCGGCTGTGGGATGATGGCTGGTGTGTGCTAGGGGTGTGGGTGTGGGTGGCACAGAGGCAGGCAGGTAAGGTACACACCCAGTGTACGTGACGAGTGTGGGTGGTGTTGCCCTCCTTCAGAACAGCCTCCCGGCCTCCCCAAGTCCTCATTGTCCAACACACAAAAGCCCATCTTCTGTGTCGCTCTTTGCTGGAGTTGTGTGGAGCTCACAAACCTCTCATGGGCCCCCAACACTCTCAGCAGGGCTTTGGGTGCTGTTGGTTGCATTCTCCCTTGGCCCCAGGGGAGACGGGACTCCCAGCCCTCCTCCAGGCTGCACCCTATACAACCTCCCTGCGACAGGGGAAGGTGCACCTCAGAGCTCACCTCCCTGCCCCAGACCCACCTCAGAGTTTCTGTCATTTCCTACCCAGCAAACCCCAAACTGGTGTGTGGCACTCAGAGAGCAGCTGGATGGTGTCAGGAGCTGTAAGCAGTGGGGACACTGGGCGTAAGGGATGATGACAGAGAACAATAGCAAGAGAAGATCAAAACCCCTTACAGCTCTACTTGAGGACCTCCCTGCCTGGCACTGCCCCAGGCCTCTGAGGCCAAGCACCTCCCTGCGAAGTCGCAGGTAAAGATGGATAAAGAAAAACGTGCTGATGGAAATGAAGGAAACACGGTCTAAGATCCGAGACCCACTTACCACCCTGATTCTGCCACCTGCGGACAAGGCTATGCTGCCATTGCCCCCAGGGACAAGTGAGGACTTTCAAGTGCAGCGGGCAAGGGTGAGCGTGATCTGGCTCCTATTTGTCTCTGCAACCTCCTCTCCCTTGTGTTCCACTTCCCTCTACTCTGGCCACCCTCCCGCCCCTCCACCCCACCCCACCCCACTCCACTCCCATGCCCCACACACACATCAACAATATCAGACAATTTGGAATTTCTCAAACATCTTGTGCTGTTTCTGGCCCCAGTGCCTTTGTACATACTTTTTCCCTCCATGCTCCTCTGCCTATCCGCTCCACAAACTGTTTCTGAGCTCCAGTGAGTTTCCAGGGACAGAGAAAAAGAAGACCTGGTTCCTGCTCCATGAGCTCGCAAGAGAGCTCTGTCGCTCTCCTCATCCACTCAGCAAACCCATCCGTCAGAATTTGGCTTTAGCACCACTTCCCCTGAGACATTCTCTGCTCCTGCCTGGGCAAGAGCCCCCTCCTGGCTCTGTGTTACCCTTGTAATGTTGCCCTCCTCATGGAATGAAGTTTTTTGCCTCCCAGAAGTCTATAGACCCTTCAGCATACCACGCAGCACAAAATCCCTGTTTGTTTCAGTCTCAGTGGATAAAACTTGGCTCAAATCTTATTTGAGGCCAGTGTTTTTGTCCCTCCAAGCATTACATGCACGTGGGTGTACATTTGGGCATACTCCTATGCTTTAAATATGACTTATTAGGATCTACTAATTTTTTTGGTAGATATTAGATGGTAAAGTGATTTTCCGTCATAAAAAAGAACATAGATAACTTAAAATGTACTGAAACTGACCTTGCTGCTTACATTTCAGAGTCTTCTCAGAGAGACTGCCACCATGGAGTTTAACCGTCTGTTTTAGTCTGGTGGTCTGCTTTAACAAAATGCCATAGGCTGGGTAGCTTAAACAACAGACATTTATTTCTCACAGTTCTGGAGACTGGGAAGTCCAAAATTAATGTGCCAGCCAATTCGGTTTCTACTGAGGACCTGCTTTCTGGTTCATGGACGGCACCTCCTCACTACGTCCTGGCATGGTGGGGAGAAAGAGAGAGAGCTCTGGTGTTTCTTCTTGTAAGGACATTGACCCTATCAGATCAAGGCTCCACATCTATGATTTCATTAACTTTAATTACTCCCTTACTCCACATACAGCCACCTGGGGAGTTAGGGCTTCAAATTATGAATTTAGGGGGAGACATTTAGTCTATAGCACCCCCATCCTTTGTATTCCTCTGAAGCCCAGCCCTTGTGGTTACCTGGTGCTACGCTACTCAAGTCCCAAATAGAAAGGGCATGCATGCCTAGTGACTTAAATGTGACTCTGACACATTGTATTTTTAGGGAGCTCTTAAAAACAAATGACCCCCAGAAAACTTGGAAAAATATAAAATGGACCAAAAAAGAAAATTGAAATTAACCAACAAATTCCATAATCAAGAAATAACATTTTGACATGCATCCTTCCAGCTAATATACATAACTATCTCCTTGTCTGTCCACATTTTTAATAAAAACTGTATCAGCCTTTAGAGACAATCTTGCAGCTATGCAGGGCTCATATACTGATTATAATTCAGTTTTGGTTCTCTGTGGATTGATTGTGAAACAAATGACACACCCAAGGATCTCATAAACCAAAAACTGTCTTTAACATTAGAATCTCAAAGAATTGTAGAGACTCACTTTTTCTCACGACACCGGTCGCCGGGGCGTTGATGTGGATGGACGCTCACACATATACAAACTCTCTCTTTCTCGCTTTCTATCTCTCTCAAAACATGCTTCCCAGTCATTGCTTTGGGATAAAGGCCAAGAATTTACCACAGTATGGAAGGCTCTTCATGTGCACATGCTGGCCCTGTCTACCTTCCAGCCTCATTGCCCACAACTCTGCACCCCATCTTGCAGTCTATCAGATGACAGCATGAAGGGTCCTTCCTCAGGGAAGTCTCCCCTGAATCCCTGACTAGCTCAAATTTCTCCCTTTCATACATTCCTATAATAGCATATACTCCTGTTCTTAGCATCTATCCAGGTTGTGGTTTACCATTTATGCCTACCTTCCCAGATGGGCTGGAAACTCCATGCTCTCCACGGCACACCCACCAGCTAACCCTGAGCCTGTCACATAGTAGGCACTCAACGTCTAATAAAGGAACAACTGAAGAAAAGAAAGCATACTCGATTTTTTAGAATTAGTGTTTTCTGATGAGATAAGCAAAACCAAGGCCCTAAGCTTACTTCCCCTCTGAGATCACATAGCCAATTAGACACAAAAGGTGTTGAGACCAGGGCCTGTGGCACCTCCAGCTGCAGATCTGCTGCAGAATGAGGCCTTCTCCCATAAACCAGTGACTGGGGCGAGCTCAATAGCTGGTTTCCCAAATTGGACTTTTTAAGCAAGGCCAGGATATTGGGGTTTATTTTCCTGGGGAAATGTGGAAGCCACAAAATTGTGAACAGAATAAAAAGTTATGACCTATGTTTGAAGGAAATTGCTTTTCACTACAGCAAATTACTGCATGTTATCCATCTCTGAATACAATTCCTTCTATGATTATGAAATCATATTCTTTTCTATGTATTTTTCCCTTTGCTTCTGTCTGTGGTATGTATTAAATACAAGACATTTTATTTTTAAAAAAAAGAGTAAGAAAGAGAGAAATAAAAAGAAGATAAAGTGACCAGGCAAGTTATTTATGAGGGTTCACCATCTGTTCCTTTCAAAAATGCAATAGGCTTCTTTAATGTAACATTTATCAGTATCGATACTGCTTGTATTGAACAAAAAGAACTCTAGGGGAGAGAAAGAGCAAGCAGTCAGTGAGAAACATGTTCTAGGAAACAACCGCTGGCATGATCAGTATCTGGCTTGTTGAGAGCAGAGCAAAAAGAGAGGCAGACACTAGTGGCAGGTCTATTGGGGGCTGTCAGGTGCAGTAGCACAAATCTTAGCATACACGGTGGGTATACAAGTAACACACCTTTTTAAAATTATCTCTCATAACTCTTAATGGTAAGCCTCGCTTGTTTGTGAGGTGAGCACACCCTACGTACCATGTTTGTGGCAATGTCCCAAATCTCCAGGGTGTCAGGGCACCTGGCGGTTGGGGCGGGTGCATGGAGAAGGCATCTCAGTCCACGCAGGTTGGCCCTGAGGTAGCCTTTCGGCATAGCCACTCGGGTCCTGCGCAGCCTGTGGTCTTTCTGCAACACTAGGAAGCCAGTCAGTACAGGAAGGAAGAGCAGAAGTCCAGTGTTACAGGTTAAATTGTGACCTCCAAAAAAGATAAGTGGATGTCCTAACTCCTGGTATCACAGAATGTGACCTTAATTAAAAATAAAGTCATAGCCAGGCACCGTGGTGCATGCCTGGAGTCCCAGCTGCTTGGGAGGTCGAGGTGGGAGGATTGCTTGAGCCCAGGAGTTTGAAACCAGCCTAGACAACATAGCGAGACTCAGTCTCAAAATAAGTATAAATAAATAAGGTCTTTACAGAGATAATCAAGTCAAAATTAAGTCATTACAATGGGCCCTTATGCAATGTGATCAGTATCCTTATATTATAAAAAGGGGAAATTGAACATAGAGCAGACACATATAAAGGGACTGTGATATGAAGACACACAGGAAGAAGATGGCCATGTGACTGAAGTGATGCATCTCAACATAGCTTAGGCAAAAACAAGAATTTATCATCAGGCTAATGGATTATCTCATGGACTCCAAGAACAGGAATGTTCTTAACCTTGAGATGTATTTAGATTAGGTGCTATATTAGTTTCCTAGGGCTGTCATAGCAAAATATCTCAGACAGGGTGGCTTAAACAACAGAAAGTTTTTTTTCTTTCAGTTCTGGGGACTGGAAGTCCAAGATCAAGGTGTCAACAGGGCTGGCTTCCCCTGAGGCTTCTCTCCATGGCTTGTAGATGGCACCTGCTGTGTGACTTCCCTCCATTTGGTCTGTGTCTTCATCTCCTCTTCTTATATGACACAGGTCAGATTGGATTAGGGCCCGCCCTAACGGCCTCATTCATTTAACCTTGATCACCTTTTTAAAGACCCTATCTCTAAATACAGTCAGTCACATTCTGAGGTCCTGGGGGCGAGGACCTCCACACTTGAGTGTTGAGGGGACACAAGTCAGCCCATCCTGACCCTCCATCTCTAACCCTGCTTCTCTGTTCAGCTCCATCCATCTGAAGACTTGCAGCCAACGCGGCGGCCAACAGCCTTGACCTTTCCATCTCTGGCTTTTAGTCACTGGATAGTCACTACCCCAACTTTCTCATCCCAAGCCCAGAAAGTCCTGGAGAAGAGACCCACTGGCCCAGGCAAGATCAGAGCTGTCATGGTGGCATCTTCAAACTCTGAGTTTCCAGGGAAATATGATGGAAAAGATTCCATTCCCACCCCCCAATTTTGTGCAAAATACATGCGGAAAAACACAAAGTCCTCATTTTATAATCATCTCACAAAATACAGCTTTTTGTGCCAATCTCCTTTCTTCCTTTCAGCAAAATTGATTAAGAAAACATTCATTTCTTGTGTAGACTATCTTACAGAATGCATGGTCCCTCGGGCTAGGTTATTTTAATTTTGACTAAACTGAGAAGATGGAATCTGGAGGGAGGAAGATATGCCTTCAGGTGCCCACTCCAAATAATTGTTTCTCACTTATAAAACTCGTAGAAAGTATATTCTCTCCCTTAACACACACACATGCTGCCCACCCTATCCCCAGCTCAGGTGTTGGAGCAGGTGGGATATTGCAGTCAGGTCCTATGAGACTCCCCTTGTCACATCTGCCTCTCCTTACACTTCCTGTCCTGCTCTGTGACAGGGTGACCGCTCTGAGGAAGACAAGCTTTTCTATACCCGCAACATACTGAGGACCCACCAGCACTGGGTTGTTGCTATGGACGGAATCATGCCCCCCGCCACAGTTCATATACTGAAGCCCTAACCCCCAGTGGAATTGTATTTGGAGATGAGGCCTCTGGGAGATAATTAGGTTTAAACGATGTCATGAGCATGGGGTCTTCACGATGGGATCACTGCCCTTATAAGGAGAGACATCAGAGAGCTTGTGCTCTGATGCACGCACGTGCGTGCTTTCTCTCTCTTTCTCTCTCTCTCTCTCTCATATTGAGGACACAGCCAGAAGGCAGCCTTCTACAAGCCAGGAAGAGAACCCTCACCAAAATCAACCCACTGGCACCCTGATCTCAGAGTTGCAGCCTCCAGAACTGTGAGAAAATAAATTTCTGTTGTTTGAGCAGCCCAGCCTGTGGCATTTTGCTATGGCAGTCCAGGGCAGGCTAATGCAGCTGGCGGGTTTTTTTCCTCCCTTCTTTTTACCTTGAAGAATTAAGAGAGTTCTTTGAGGGTGTGAGAAAATAAATGTAATATTGAATTGATTTCAAATTTGGCTGTGAGAATTTTTGTTTTAACTCATTTAGTTCTAGAGTTTAAAAGAAGAAGAAGAGAGGAAAAAGAACTCAGATCTCAGAGGAAGGGCAGAACCCTTCCCCAAGAGCTCAATATAACTCTTCTCTTTTCTATAAAACAAGGGCCAACCCTTGGGTGAGTCATCTGTGCTCAGAGTATTATAGTTGAGAGGCAGAAAAGCACAGTATGGAGCTCTGAGCCAGATGACCTGGGTTCCGATCCTGACCTGGCTCTTTACTTGACCTTGGGCAAGCAACTTGCACCCTGTGCCTCAGTTTCCTCATCTGTAGGAGATGACACTAGTGGTATTCTAGAACATGGCAGCTCCTGCAGGCATGGGTAACATGGGGGCACGGCACATCTCAGGAGAAGGAAGTGTGCTTGATAGGCCATCCTTCGTCATTCCCTATAAAGCCTCAAAGCACCCATCGCCTACTCCAGGAAGACCCCCAGAATGCAGAAGGGAGTCTAGATGACCAGACCAGGGCTCCACAAGGGCAGTTCTGCAAAGACACAGGTAAGTTGGACCAGAAAGCTTGTTAGAAATGCAGAATCTCAGACTTACTGGAATTAGAATCTACCTTTTAAAAAGTCCCCAGGTCACTTTGCACATTAAAGCATGAGGAGCACTGGTTTAGGTGTTACTCATTATGTTGATAACAACCATTTGTACTGCCATTCCCAGGAAGGGATTAGTGGAAGGGAGTAGAAGTTGCTTCTCTGCTCTTTGGAGCTGAGAAGGCTCCTCACACCTGCAGTCACTGGCCACTGTGTGTCTGTGGAAAGAAAACCAAGGGACACCAGGGGAGCTGCTCTAAAACATCTCTTTCATGCAGGTTTTTGTTATATCCTAAGCAAATCCAACTGCAAGATACTGGGTCCTGAACACTGCAGTATGTATAAAATTGTGACATAAGTGAAACATGAAAATCAAATATGCAGGTGAAGCTTCATCAACCCATTGGACCAGTTAGGGTCCATTCTATCTTCCCTAAGCTTGATGCCCTCCCCCTTTGCTTCCAAACACAAATTACAGCCCGTTTATACCTCCATCCTACCGATTATTGTACTGTCCTCTAATCCTTTTTTACTTACTCTTTACCCCCAAGGGAGTGAGGTCATTGAAAACTGGGCTTGTGACTTTCATTTCAGAATCTCTCACACCTAACCCAGTGCCAGAGATGCTGAGCTGGACACAGTAGACAGTCACATGAATTTTTGTTGAAACAAAATGAATGGCTTTTTACATTTTTACCTGTAGAAATAAAATGTAGGGAGACTATACCACGCCTTTTTAAAGGTGTCATATACACCCTGGAATTTATTTTTTATGTAGAAAATTAATGCAAGAAGATTAATCTAGACATTGTATTTAAGTCATAGATCTATTAGGAATCTAAGATGATGCTGAAAGAAATGCATCACAGGAAAAAACCAAAGATATATAAGGGGGTAGAGTCAACCAGAGAAGAGTTTCTGGAGGGGAGGTTTGAGGAACAGAAGACAATAGAGAGCACATGGGAGGGTGGGGTCTCTGCAGCCTGGTAAGTGTAGTGAGGAAGGATGGAAGGTACCCGTGCTTGGATCACCAATCATCCTGGGGTCTTGATCTTCTTGTCCACATAGGCAGGGGGCAAGAATAGACCACAGGAAGTGCTTCAGCAATTCACAGCCTTCCTGTCATAAATGTCCTAAGCTTGCAGGTTCTGGGTGAGAGTCAGGGATTTCTTATAGTCATTGGAGTTATCTCTACAGCCACAAGAACCATGCTTGGAACAACTCTGGTTACAACCTTTGAAATTCCTCCTTCACTCTAATCCTTGTGTTATTCTACTTATGGTGAGTCAGAGCCTAATCCGAAAGGCTTATTCAAGCAACGTACACACTTTGGTTTTTCTAGAGAAAAGAGAATTGAATGATAGGCAGATGAGTCAGACAGATGGAGATCACCAATCAAAAGCTGTGTTGGAGGATATGTCCCAACGTCTGACCAAATGGGCCAGCTAACAAACTCTGCTTCCTTGAATTCAACTAACGTACCAGCCACGGGTAGTACTGGACCACACGGTGTCCCCTGTGTGCTGCACTTACCCTGTGGCTGGACATGAACAGCAGAATGTGCATTCTCAGCAGGCAGGTGGAGCCCAAGAAAGAGAACTTAGAAGAAGCTGAGCCTGCTCCCAAATTCACCACTCACATTGGACAGAGAGGAGGTAGGACTGTTACTCTTGTGGAAGTTCCCAGCACAGATGCACGGAAAGGAGGAAGACAGCCTCCTGTCTATAGCACTGTTTCCACCTTCACAAGCCCTCCCAAGTACCACCCACTGCTCTTTCTTTGGGGATCCTCCCTGTCTACAGGTAAAAGTGTAGATTTAGCCACCAGAAGGTTCACAAATGGATCTAACCAGTACATGAATTAATGACCCAAATAGTGCATTAATCCAAAGTTGAGAATTCACTCCCTTGTATTTTCCATACCAAAATACGGCATTCAATACAGCTCATCAGAGATTCTGAAATTTGATTGATTGACAACATACAAATATTCCAATAATAAAAATGCTTTTTATCATCCAATTCTTGGGAAGGAATCTAAGTCCAAGGACTAAATCTTCTTGCAAATTAAAGTCCAAAGGAAATGAATTTTTAAAGCAAATCATGTTGCTCTTGTGAGTCCAAAGTCCAAAATTCTTAAGTTGAAGTCAGTGAGTTCTTGATTCAAAAAAACAGGGTGGGGTAGGAGATTTGGGCTCTTTCTGCGGTGGTCCCCTATTCTTCCTCTCATTGGGATGGATATAGTTGTAAGCCTCAAAGTCTCTCGTGAATGTTATCTTTTTAGAGAACCTGAAGATTTAATATGACACATATAATTATTATACCACTAGCTTCATACCCACAAAATTTAAGAAACAAAAGTACTCTCAGCTATTCTAAGAAAACTTAGGTTTCTAGAATTATTGTGTCATGTCGTCAAAGACCATAGCAGAGCCTTGGGGTTATTTGAGGAAGGGGACAGGGGGACTGTGGAGTTGGTCTTCCTAGGATCTGTGCCAAATGCCCAGAGCTGGAATTTAAGTTCAGCTGGGAGACTCTTCCATGCAGGGTTTAATTGTGACACAATTTATTTACCATGTTGAGAGGAAAATGTCTCCACTCTGAGCGAGTCCTTTTTAGAGAGGTGCAGTGGTGGTAGTCTCAGACAGTAGGTCTTCTATGAGAAATTTCTTTTCCTTCCAGTGTATCCTGAGTCTCTGTTTCCCTTTGAGTGCTGTATTTCTGATGTCTCTGTCATAAATGGAATGTAGGCTTTTAAGGACGCTGAGCCCCACATTCTTTTGGAACTGTGAGTAGGCAGTTAGTACCGGGCCACGGTGGTGCTTCTCTTGTCTCTACAGAATTGCTGAGGCCATAAAGCCTGCTGCCTGGAAAAGCCCGTTCCCCTTCACATTTGCTTCCAGAGAAGACCCACCCTTGGCAGATCCCTGGACTGAACCTGCAGTTGCTCTGTCCCTGTGCTTTCACCCTGCTCCTCTCAGAAAAGCTCAGCTGAGTTTCTAACAGTTTAACCCACTTCTGAAGCTGTTCCTTTCCTCTCCCCCATGAAGACCTAGCACATTTGCAGGATTCAAGTGCCTTCCTTCCCTTCTTTCTTCTTCCCATGGCCCCTACTTGTGTCTTCTAACAGATTCTCATACTTGGTCTTCCTTAGTAAGAGATACAAAGTCAATGAAGGACAGAGACAACATTGTTCCAATCTTGTCTGTTGTCACTCCCTGAGAAGGACAGTCCCTCCCAGGAGATATTCTCCTATCAGACTAACATCTACCCTAGATCTGTCTGGCTCCCTTTGGTAGTCACACCTTTGCTAGACCTTCCCTTGATGTTGTAGTTCTGTGAGTTTCTTGGTCATGAATCCACAGGTAACAGGCAACACCTGTATGCTCCCATACAGTAACTATGGTCACACATCCAATAGTGCTACAGTGTTTTATGTCCATCCTCTAGTCAGTCCTTCTCAAATCTATCCCCATGCCCTGTGACCACTTTGGACAGTTGTCTGACTCTTCATGGGCCCCTACTTGCTTTTACTGTGGCCTCTATCAACCCCTCTAAGATGCTGCTTCCCCCTGTTTTTCTGGATCTTAGCTCCTTTTGAAGGAGCCATTCTAGTCACTTCTTTTATCTCTCTTCGTCCATTAGATAATTAACCCCCAATTCATGTTTTCAGATCTTGCAACAACTAAAATATCTTAGCCTTTCCCAACTTTCTCGCTGAGAGTCAGACCTGAATGCACCTCCTTTTCCCGTCTCTCTCACCCAGAATTCTAGAAGATCTTCCTTTCTGGATCTGAAAGATACCAAGCTTTCTCCTAAGGAAAACCTTCTCTTCTTCCAGCTTTACCAGCCTACTCTGCTCTATTTCCTTTTCATTCTTCCTATATTCCTGTGCTGGTGGTAAGAATGAAGTGTATTTTCCGTGCCACTTGAGTTCCTCCTTGATTTCCAGGGCAATCTGATTTTTAGAGACAGAAAGTTCCAGGCCATGGACCCTACTTATCTTAAGAAGACAGCACATTCTCTTCATAATAAGGATTGTCTATCTGTTTATCAACAAAAGCCACCATGTTTGTGTGAGTGAAGCCATTTAAAGCCATAAGAAGAGTTTATATAATCAATAAATCAAGAGTCAATACGAAACCACACATTAGGAGCCAATGGACAAGCCAGAAAATTGCTAGTAACATCTCCAGTTCCCTCCTGTGACCCTAAAGGCTGTTAGCTGATTTGGGGTGACTTATGTCATATTGCCTCCTAGGTTTGACACTAGCAATTTGAAGATACAACCTCACAGATTCATATTCTGTAGCATGCATGAAACTTAGATATTTTTCCCTTTTTTTTCCTTCCAGTTTGAAGTCTTTGCCTGCAGACACAACTGAGAAATACAATAAGGGCAGCAAATATTGTTCTGCCTGCTTATGCCTAAAACGATCTAATCTCTGACTCAGCTTTAACTTCAAAAAACAGTGCCTATGCCAAGTAGTGTCTGTGACGTTTAAAGTCAAGTGGCAGCACTCTGCACATTGACACTGGAGAAATACATGTTTACTAAAGCCCCTGCTGGAACAAAACCTGCCACTCCCTATAAATAAAGTTTCCATAGACAGCAATGCTCACCCAGATAGAAATCCCATAAGGCCCACACCTACGGAGCCTGAGGCCTAAAGCTACCCAAAAACAAGAGTACTTCTGAAGCTTCACTCTCCACCTGTTATTTTGCTCTCCAAATGCTTATTTTTGTCAATATCTCATGGTTCTGGGTCCATGCAACAGATAATTAGGGTTTTAAGGGCGCTCAAGCAATAACACACATCCTCCCCACCTATGTTTAGATAATTAGCCAAGTCAAGCAGATGGAGACTACAATATCACCCTTATCCCCAAGAAAGCTGTTCAAGAATATGGCCTGCAGTCTGTAGTCAAGTGGGCTTGTTGAGAATTCACCCCTGAGTCATTTATTCATCCAGGCATGGCCTGAACTGGACAATCACAGCCTCCACCTCCTCCAGGAGAGAAAGCAACCAGAGTTGGGACTTGGACCTAGGATTCCTGCTCCTAATAGCTCTGGGACATGTCATCTCTGTGGATCTTAGGTTGAACCAGACGATCTCTAAGATAGCATCAAGAACCAATGATTCTGTGGCTGTCGAGGTAATAGGATCCTGTCTGTTTTTCTCTCAGACCTGAACTATTTTCCAGCCTCAACTTTTGCCAGGCGATTCCTAAAGCTCTGGAGGCCCCATCCAACCAGCCTCCATTCACAAAGCTTCACGTTTTCCACCTCTAACTCTGCTGCTGGCCGTCCCATCCTAACCTAAACCCACCCACTTTTGCTGACTGCTTCCTGCTTTTCCTTTTGCAGGCGTCTCCGGACCCTTGGGCCTGGTCTCCCCTGAAGTTGAAGTCCCAGCAATCCCAGGTCTTGTTACTCCACTCTGGGAGCCCCTCAGTCTTCCCAGCCCTTCTCTCGGGCCACGTAAACATCGCAGAGCATCCCAGTCCTCAGGACAGAAAAGGGATTAACAAAAATACACATATCACAGATGCCACTCATAGAAAGACATTTCTTTTTAATCCGTGAGCCTGCCTAAGATGGCTTTGTCCCTTCTCTGATTGTTTGCCCTGGGGATAAAACTGCCTATCTTCTCCAGTGGGGGCAATTAAACTTTAAAGACCCTCTCATCTGCCGTGGCATTGGGACCCGGGGGGAAGCTGTTATTATTTAATACATAGCAAGGGCCTTCAAGTCCCTTATACCTCCCATTGATCTCGCTTTCTCTAGTTACGTGCTTTGTACAGTGTACATGGTATCACTGCCATACGGATGCTGATAAATGCTGCATAAAAGTCTATTAACTTAATCTAATGGCTGCCGTGCTGGTCCCCTAATGACATGGCAGATAGAAGGGTCTTTAAGTTTAAGTGCTTTCAGGAAGGCTTGGAATTATTTTCCTCACTGGACTGTGGTTTAAATAACCAAGCTGTCGCTGTTAAGGGGATTTTCTCAAAACTCCAACCTTCTAACTCCAAGCGCAAATGAGAGGCTCCATGTGGGGAACCACTTAGTCAGGTTCCTAGAGACAAGTCTGCAAAACATTCAGATTCATTACTTAAATTTTCTTTTTTGTGCTTTCCCATCCCTGCTCCCTGTGCCCTTCTTACCTGCTGTCATTTTCTCCTTTCTTTCTGCCTTTGTACTAATCTACTTTCTGCCTCTGTAGATTTGCCTACACAGGACATTTCATATAAATGAAATCAGACATTATGTAGTCTTTTGTGTCTGGCTTCTTCCACTCAGCATATTTTCAAAGTTAATCCATGTTGTAGAATATATCAGTACTTCGTTCCTTTTTATTGCTGAATAGTATTCCATTGTATAGATGCACTATATTTTGTTTATCCATCCATCCGTTGATGGACATGTGGGTTGTTACCAATTTGGGCTATTATGAATAATGTGGCTATGAACATTTGTGTACAGCTTTTTGTGTGGACATATGTTTTCATTTCCCTTGAGTGTACACCTAAGAGTGGCATTGCTGGATCATATGGTAACTCTGTGTTTAACATTTCAAGGCATTGCCAGACCACGTTCCCAAGTGGTTGCACCATTTTGCACTCTCATGTGCAGTGTATAAGGGTTCCAATTTCTCCACGTGATCACCAACACTTATTATCTGTCTTTTTGATTCTACTCATCTGGTGGTTATGAAGTGGTATCTCATTGTGGTTTTGATTTGCATTTCCCTGAGGGCTAGTGATATTGAGCATCCTTTCATGTGCTTATTGGCCATTTGCATATTTTCTTTGAAGAAATGTCTACTCAGTTCCTTTGACCATTTTTCAATTGGGCTATTTGTCTTTTTAGTTGACCTCTTGAATCCATCCACATCTCTCCATTTCCCTAGTCCAAGACGTCATTGTGTTTCACCTGAACCACTGCATAAGCATCCTAATCAGTCTTCCCATGTCCTCTCTTGCTCCCTTCCAACCTCTCTTCATACAGCAGCCAATATTGTATCTTCAACTGCAAATCTGATCTCATCGCTTCTTACTTAACAGCTTTCAGTTGCTTCCCATTGCTCTTAGGGCAGAGCCTCAAATCCTTCATGTGGCCCATGGGGCCCAGGGTGACTTTTCTACCCCATTTTGAACCTTTTGTCCCCTCACTCTGTGCTTGCAAACACTGGTGTCCTCTCAGATACTCAAATGCCCCAAATTCCTTCCCACATCTGAGCGTCCACTCATGTTGTACATCCAGTGGGTTCTTGCTGAGCACCTGACATGGGCCAGGCACTGGGCTGGCCACTGAAGGTGCTGCAGTGACCATGTCCAGTACACCCCCTGATCTCTTGGTGTGGACAGTCTGGATGGGGAGACAGAGGGTCAACAAGCAATTAAACAAATGGCTGCACAATGCCAGCTGCAAAAGGTGCCAGGAAGGAAAAGTGTGGTGCATTGTTTCCTCTGCTTAAAAAGCTCTTCTTCCCCCACCTGGCCTGAACAGCTCTTCAGCAAACATGTCACCTCCCCAGAGAATCCTCCCATGATTCCCAAGTTAGGTCAAATTCCCCTATAATGCACCCTGCAAATCTTCCTTGGAGCTTATGTCAGAAATTTAAATTAATTATTTTACATTTTTATAATTATTTGCTTAGCATCTGCCCACTGCATTGTAAGTCTTCTTGCCTACTGTGTCCATGGTGCCTAGCACAGTCTCCAACCCGTTAAAGACCTTAAACAGATACTGGTTGAATGAATAAATGAATGCAGGAATGGAATGAATGAATGGTGGCTAGAATCCTGGGTGCCCAGCCACTCTCCAACAGGACATCTGTTGTCTTTGACCTCCCGCCTCTTCCTTTTTTTTATAATTAAAAAATTGTTTTATTTTTAATTATCATGGGTACATAATAGTTGTATACATTTATAGGGTACATATGATGTTTTGAAACAGGCATACGATGAGAATTAATCAAATCAGGGTAATTGGGGTATCCATCACCTCAGGCATTTACCATTTCTTAGTGTTAGGAACATTCCAATTCGACTCTTAGTTATTTTAAAGCATACCCTAATTTATTGTTGATTAGAGCCACCTCTTTCATTGCCACTGTTCAAGTCCGAGGTAGTGTCATCTTTTACTTAGTCACAGGAATCCAGATTGTTCCTTTTTATTCCTTCTTTCCATACACATGTGCCCAAGGCAGAACAGTTCACTTGCCTCTTCAGAGGTGATTCATTAGTAACGTCCCACCTAGACGGCCATTGGAGTGTAGGAACAAGGACAGCACTGCAAGCCTGAGGCAGGGACTGTGGATATAGTTAGCCACAGCTGGAGCCCGCAGTGTGTTACCGGGATGATCGTGAACACGACCCAGGCTTCCCTCTGCCTGGCTGGCCTCTTTCTCTTTTATTTCCTGGCTATTCTGGGTCCATGCAGAACGCTCTCCTGGCAACTATATACACAAAAGAGCTAAGGTCCTTCCTGGCTAGGGTTCCAGGCGTAATTCTTAGGCTGAGACAGACGGGGCCCAGGTATTCATGCCCTCCTCTAGGTTCCCCCTGTCCTCGTGCCCTGAGTCTTCCTGGCCCAGCTCTTCCCGGCCTTCACCATCCTCACTCCTTCAAGGCCACCATGTTACCTCCGTGACTGACCCCTGGTCACCTTGCTCCCACTGTTCTGTTCCCCCATGGTTTCTCTTACTCCATATTTTGGGGATCCCAAAGTCATCCATCTTTCATTAAATGTTCTCAAAAAACCTCACTGGGATAGTTTTGATACATATTTTGATGAGTATTCAACATAAAAGAAAAATAAGATTTGGCAAATGTGGATACCTGTGATATGAATACATTTGCTCATTGGGCCCTGATTACACACCCATTTTGCCTACAACCTGTCACTGTCATTCCAACCTTTGCTGTTCCTAGAGGGCAGAGAATATCTTTAGTCTCTACTCCCTGTTACCAAGCACAGTGCCTGCAGGTGGTAGGTACTTAGTGCCTGTTTAAGAAAGGATGGACAGAGGATGGGAGGGACAGAGAGGAGAGGAGAGGAGAGAGGACAGGGACAGTCTTAAATTTAGACAGAATTCTATTTCTTTAGTATACTATTTAGAAGCTGAGCTGTCCAATATGGTGGCCACTGGCCACATGTGGCTATTAAAATTAAAATTAACTGAAATTTAAAATTCAGTTCATCAGTACTAGTCATATTTCAAAGGCTCAATAGCCACAAGTAGCTAGTGGCTACTGTACTGGACCAAGCAGATGTAGAACATTTCCATCATTGCAGAAAGTTCTATTGGACAGACCCTAGAAACCTCCTAAATGCCCATAAATGTTTTGTTTTGGGGGAATAGGGAGGTGTTTGGTGGTGGTTTTGCTAAGGATATGTTGAGAAAATGAAGACCCCAGACCATAAATATAATGTAAGCAATTCTACTTATATTTCTTTGAAAAGATCAGATTTAAAACAAAGAAAAACAGAGAGATACTTGGCTTACCTGAATTTAAGAGGTAAAATAATCTTAGGATTTCATGGACCTAAAGCACAAACTTGAAAAGGTAACAAAAAAAAACCCCTTATGATTAATTACTTCGATTGCTCTTAATCTTAACCTATGTTTGAAATACCCTCACCCTGCCACAGGGACCACATCAGTTAGGCAAATTAGCAAGCCCTGTAACAGCAAGGGAGCAACAAGCACAAAACCTCATTGATTTTAATCCACTAATACAGCCTTTGTGAAACTGCATTTTTTCTAAGTGTACCAATTTAGTTAAAAATATAAAAACTCTAAAGAAAATTCTCTTTTTAAACAATCTTTAAAAGGCACTTTAGCAATAATGTGCACACAGTCTATATTTTTTAGGCTTATTAAAGTGTATTCCAGCAGGACTTGTGCTTAAAAATTTTTCATTAGCTTAGTTTTTGTTGTTGTATTTACTTAAAAGAAATAAAATAAAAACAAAATTCTTTAGCTCAGAATTTTCATTCATTTACAGTCAGAGCTTCTCTGCTCTCTGACCTGACTCTACGTCACTACGTCCTCTCCCCTGCAACCTTCATTCTGAAATAGGGAGGTTTTACTATCTTCCCAGACATCGAAGGATCTGTTCACTCAGTTGGAAAGCAGGGCACCATATTCTTTCAGGCAGTCTTTTCCACTGTGAAGTCACAAGAGCTTCTGCTGGAAGTTTAGAAAAAGAAGAGCAGCGGAAACCACACACCGAATAGAAAGCAACACATCCCCTGCAGAATGGCAAGAGAATCTGTGATGCGGAAACCAAGAGAACAGTCCTAACAACATATTCCAAACTTCCTGCAGATGTTTATATCTTCAGACAGATGAAAAGTTTCTATATATAGCTGTGCTTTAGCAAAATACTTTTCAGCTCAGGCTATATCCAAAGAATGATAGGTAAAGCACAATGGATTTTTTACAAATGATGAAAATATTTTTTCTGTTTGATAAATCAGGTATGCAAGTCATTCAATTGCCAAGTTCTTCTCCAAACTATGCCTTCCTCTTTGGTGGAGTGAAACAAAACATTGAATAATTAAAGCAAATGTGCAATAGTAAATAATTCAATATAGACCCAAGGCTATGGAGATCAGAGACTTGGCTCGGACCCATTGCTTTTATTCTGAAGGTCCAGAGACATCCTGGTGACCTCTTCTAATAGAAAGAATCCAAAGTGCAGGGTACCCACTGACCCTCATTGAGATAAGATATGCTTAACCCTAAGTCTCAAATCTGAGAACATATGAACTCCTAGAATGTATCTGTGACCCCAAGGTTCTCAGAACACTTGACAATGTTTCCTTTCCCTATGGTCACTGGAACACCCTTCATATCTTTACGACCTTAGTCATTAGCTGCTTCCTGCCTTTTCTAAAATTACATAAGCAATTAGTAATACCTATATTTAACTCCAATCCAAACCTCTCACCTGAACTCCAGACTTGCCTGCCCTCAAACTCGTTCCACCAATGGTCTTTCCCCATCTCAGTCAATGGCAGCTCCATCATTCCCATCACTCAGACAAAAAACCTTGGAATCATCCTTCAATCCTCTCTCTCTCTCATTCCCCACATATAAACTCAACAAATCCCGAATCCAATCACCTCTTACACCTTAACTGCTGTCACCCTAGTGCAGTGGTTCTCAACCCCATTTGCCAATTTTGCCTCCCAGTGAACATTTGGCAACATCTGGAGGCACTTTGGGTTGTCATATTGAGAGGGCACTACCGGCATCTAGTGGGTAGAGGCCAAGGACACTGCTAAACATTCAGCATTGCACAGGACAGCCCCCCACGGCAAAGCATTATCCAGCCTAAAATATTTACAGTGCCCCCGTGGAGTGATCCTGCCCTGGTCCAAGCCACTATCTCTCTCACCTGGATCATGCCAGCAGCCACGTAACTGTTTCCCTGCTTCCATTCTTGCCTCGTTCCCCATAGCTATGCTTGCACAGTAGCCAGAGTTATCCTGTTAAAAAAAAAGTCAGATCGTGCCACTTCCCTGCCCAAAACACTCACACTACTTCCCATCTTGTTCAGAAAAATGCAGCCTTTCCAGTGGCCTCCAAGTCCTCACACTGCTACTTCTCCGATCTCATCTCTATTCTCCGCATCTCTCCCTCCACTCCAGACACCCTGGCCTCTGTCTGGCTCCTGGAATCCTCCAGGTATGTTCTTGTCTCAAGGTCTCTGCTCTTGTTCCCTCTGCTTAGAACAATTTCTCCCCGCTTCTCTACACGGCAGACTCCTTCACATCATTCAAATTTTTGCTCAAATGTTGCATTCTCCGTGATGCCAACACTGACCCGCCCTATTTGTCACTGCAATCACAACCCCTCTACCCTGGCACTCCCTATCTCCCTTCCCTGTTTTATTTTTTCCATTGTACTTACCACATTCAAATTTATTGTGTACTTTGCTTATTTATTTGGGACATTGTCTGCTTTCCCAT
Organism: Daubentonia madagascariensis; assembly: GCA_023783475.1. NCBI lineage: Eukaryota > Metazoa > Chordata > Mammalia > Primates > Daubentoniidae > Daubentonia > Daubentonia madagascariensis. Next base: position 12,609,296 of record JAKFHU010000428.1, read on the forward strand.
CATCAGAATGTAAGCTCCACGAGAGCAAGGATTTTCGTTAGCTTTGTTCCCACTCTATTTTCAGGGCCAGAACAGTGCCTAGGATTCCACAGAAGGCTTTTCATAACATTTGTTGAATAAATTAATGAAGGAGAGAGAGAAAGAGAGAGAGAGAGAATATGTTTACTACTGATAAATGCAAACATAAAAATGTAAAAAGAAGAAAATTAAAACAATCTGTAATCCCACCATAAGAGTTAACTACTCTGAGCATTTGGTTATACTGTATGTCTTTTCAGACATCCGTCTGTCTCTTTGAGTATGTGACTGTTTTAAGCCAAACAACACAGACTGTGGGAATCAGAGCTTGAATCCCAGCTCTACCATTTGCATGTGACCTTGGGCAAACAATTGAATTTCCTCAAGCTTCAGTTTTCTTATCTTGAAAATGGCTAGTATACTTCCTACCTCATTGAGGTATTGTAAGAATTATTTAGTATAAAACAGAGAACCGTGGCTTTTATTATCATCACACCACGTGTTCTGTCTTGCATCTTGCCTTTTTTCCCTTAGTGTTTCTGAACATATTTGTATGTGCATAAATATAATCCTATGACATTTTTTATGGCCCTGCACTATTCCATCATATGGATATGTCGTAATTTATTTAAGCAATCTCCTGTTGATGGGTAACTAGGTTGGTTGTGATTTTTTTGCCCATCAATGTTGAGATAATACCCTAGTCACTATCTTTTCCCAGATCTTTATTTACGTCCTTGAGGTAGAAACACTGGGTCAAATGTTTAAGGCTTTTGTTATTTAGTTAAGATAATACTTTTATCATGGCCCTAAAGAAAAGCTATTAAGAAATTATATGAGTTTTAAGGGTTTGGCTTTGAGATTAGAGAAAGTGGATAACCGGTTTGAGTAAATCAGCTCATGGAAAGAAACCAACAGCAGCTGGTCTGGGAGGTTCATCACAGTAAAAGAGGCTGGTTTAGGGGAGTGGCAGGAATCCCCACAAGTGAAGCGGAGGTGCACAGGGGTTCAGTACCGTGTACTTTCAGGCTTGTTGGAGTCTCTGTCATCCAACCCCACCCACCATGCACCTACAGCCCTTGTCCCCAAACCCAATCCCAGGCTTGGGTCCCTTGGCTGTTGGAGCCAACCACCACACCTGCGCCCCTGTCACCTGCTCAGAGAGGATAAGGGGAAGGAAGAAGTTGCTCTCCTTTCATAGTGCCCCACCCCGGATCACTGGGGACCAGGTGCGAGGCTGGGATGCCCCAGGAACAGACAGCTAGAAGGGGCAGAGGTGGCCGGACGTACTTAAGACACACTAAAAGATGTGTGTGCTGCCAGCAAGGCTCTTTAGCTGTCTCCGTTGATAATGTAAAATGGATCATTTACATTTCCGTGATCTCTCTCTCTCCACAATTTGCACCCCCCTCTTAGGATCGTTACATTTCGTTGAGTTCCTTCAAAATAAAAATGAAAGTCATAGTGTGCATTTGGGGAGCCACTGGAAAATTAGGAAGCTCCCCGTAAATGCTGCCACACTCAGGCAAGCTGCGAGAAATACCCAACAATAACTTTACAATGCTTGATAAATCTCCTGACTGTTGCATTTTAAAATAACTTAGATGGAAAGAAAAAGGATCCTCTATAAGCTGCTAATGAGTTATTGGCAGCTTCCTTAGAGATATTCCCTGGGCAAATTAACACCCAAATTAAACAACGTGAGCTGAGGTAGAGCCATAGTAGCTACTCCATCAATATTTTAATGATAAATAATGAGAACAGATTAACCTTCCCATCAACAGGACTTTGAATGAATGAATGAAAAAAGTCTGCGCTTACGGCCCTCCCCTCAGCCGCAGGCAGCCTGGAGGTGATCTGGCCATCCAGATCATGGGTCGTGGCTATATTCTCCTTTCTCCATTTCCCCTGCAGGAGCAAGAAAGGGAAAAAGAGAACAAGAAACTGTTTTCCTCCCCACTGCTGGCCTTTCAGATGACGAGTGCGGCACCTCTGTCCCCGCAATGGCGGGACTGCCCCAGAGGCCAGCCTGTGAGCCCTCTTTCAGGGAGGCAGTCTGCGCCTGTCCTTACATTTTGGAGCGACTGATCCCGCAGGGCCCCACTTCCCCTCTCGCAATTTTCACTTTGCTGTGTGCGATGCCACCCACTTCTTCCCTTGTCCTGAACACTATTTGCCAATGCTTGAAATACGTACTTTACAGTGTTCATTTTTTTCTCATCGCGTAGGGGTAGTGAGGAACTGAGTTTCTATAACTGTTATTATTACTAATAATAACAACAATAGCTAACACTTTTGAGCTCTCACTAAGTGCCAGGCCCTATTCTAAAGATTCCTGTAATCCTCACACTGAAGCTACGAAATGGGAACAGTGTGGTGAGTTTTGATGAGGCCCAATAATCAACATCCCTGTTTCCCACTGGCATTGAGAACTAATTGCTGGATAGACATGGGAATCTGGAAAATGGAGATCAAAATGTCCTTTATTATGACATAGGCAATAAAGGAGAGCCCCATGGCTTAGGGCTTCGGCTCTCAAATGCTGTGGCCCAGAATTAAACTCACGACCCAGGCCCAAGCAACACCGGATCATCACAGAATTGCCTTCTGGCCCCATAAAATTTAGGGCAGAGCTGAGCATGTCCTTCCCGTGAGTAGCCAGACAGGGTGGGGGAGTGAGCGAACAGGGGCAGAAAGAGGCCAGGATTGCCCGCTTTATGGAAACTGGCGGCCAGAGCAAAAAAGATCCCAACACTATTACTGTCCCCAGAGTCACGTAGCTAATCACTACCTGCAATGCACTTTTCTTCACCAAACTCCACCCATCCTGCACCATGAGAGGAATCCACACTCTGAGTTGGGTTGAATGCGATATGAATAAGGATGATGCGGCCCCGCTCTCACCCACCTGGTTGTCAGAAGCCCTGGGGGACACACTTCTGTCCCTGCTCCTGTGTCTGTGCAATCCCGCAAACATTAATTACCTACTGTGATTCTGGAACTATGTTGCTAGATATTTCAGTAATATTTTTATGAATGAATGAGTCTTATGGAACTCATCATCTTGATCCCTTCAGATTTTCTCATTTATTTCAGCATACTCTGTGCCAAATCTGATTATAATTCAGACTCTGTCTTGGTCACAAAGTACACTGAGAATTCCAGGACTTGTGCAAATGGAAAGGAGGGAAAAGCAACTGAGTCAGTAGAGGGCAAACCTTGCCAGGAAGGGTCCAGCAGCCTAGTTCCAAGGTCAAGGGGCATACCAAATCCAAGTCCGGGCTCAAAGTCTGAACCAAGGGTGTGGGGAATGGAGTGGGCTTCTTGGCAAGAATTTGAGTGCTTCATATCTAGCATCGTAGGTCAGAGAAGGATCAGAAATCTGGGTCCAGCGCTAGGGAAAAGGGGCCAGAAGAAGATGAGAAAGCCACGGCCCTGGCTGACTAAGGATCTGAGACAGCTTCAGGCCCAGAGGAATTTGCAATGGAACCCGGAAGTCAAGGATGGACGGAAAGCTAGACACGCTGCCAGGGCAGGGAGGGAGGCAGGCTGTGGCACACTGAGTGGGAAGAGGGTGCCCCCCCCGCCCTCTGAGTGTCCCTTTCTCCTGTGCAGATGGGACACTCTGCAGGCCAGAAGCATGTTCCTGACACTGCAGTCCTGCTTCTCATTGGCTCAGGAAGGAGGTAGACACATGCAGGAAGCTTTTGACGATGGGGGTTAGTGTGGTCACAATTATTGTCTAAGGGTATTGTGACAATTGATTTATTGTCCAAAAGCAGGACTCTTTGGAGAGTGGAGGTGTCATTAATAATTATTAAAACTAATGGCTAAAAATACTAACCCTTCTCATATCTTCCAAAAACATTTGCCAAGCCTGCCTCAAAGAAACAGACTGACTCCAGGAGCAGGGGTTTTAAAATAGGAAACAATGATTTTGTGCTTCCTTCCTCTCCCAATCTAGGAGGCTGGAGGTAGGGAGCCTGTCGCCACCCACTACTGCCACAGCCCGAGCTCCCTGCACCAGCCTGCGCCCACCTGCGTGCAGCAGAGGTGGACAGCAAGCTTCAGCCTGCTGACAGCTTCCCACCTCTGGCCTGCTGCGCTCTGCTTCTTTGCCTGAGGGCATCTCACATCACGGAGCTTGCTCTGAGGTCAGGAACAACCCAGAAGTGTGGGCAAATTAAGTCCCCTGGGAAGCAACCTTGAACCAAAGGGAACAGGAGTCAGTGGATTGGCCCTGGCCTCCCTGTGTTATGGTGACACTGGGAAGGCTCCACGAGCCTTCAGTTTCTCAGCAGGACTGAGCCCACTGGCCCACAGCAGTAATTCACTCATTAAAGCACCCTTCACTGACTTTTCTCTCTCCCTGCTCTCACTTCCTCTGCTCTATCGCTTTGCTTCCTGGGGTCACCTCCCAAACAAACTACCTGTACCCAAATCTTGTCCCAGGGTCTGTAGAGGAGAACCTAAGCTAAGACACTGGCTAGCAAAGGGAACCCCATTCAAACCTACATTGACTGAGGTGCTGTTTGTGCTGGACTCTGGGGATCCAAAGGTAAACAAACCAAAGTCCCTGCTCTCGAGAGAAAAAGGAGGCAGCAGAAGCAAACATACATGCTGGGACCAAGTCACGCGAGCTGGGTCTCCCAGAGGGCCTGCAGATGGCCCTTCTTTTATTTGCTTACCAAAGGGTGGTTAAGTTTACAGATGACGCCATTGCTGCTGAGACCCAGCCCGCTGCTGTGCAACCATCAGTCCACCTCTTTGAGGGACACCAGGCAGCCCCTCCACCTGCCAGATGTTTACCACTGCCATTGCAGGCCAGACGCTGCTGGGCATATGGAGAGACAAACCTGGTCCTGCCCGCAGAGCTCTGGCAGTTAAACAAATGAAATCAAACATGTCTGATGGTTTGGCCGCCTGGGGGCATCCATGTGCATGAGCCGATGTGCACAGAGGAAGGGGCTGCTTGGAAAGGAGGGACCAGAGAAACAGCTGTGTGCCCGTTTCCCAGCCCAGCCCCACAAGCTCCTTTCTGAGCCCTGGGGGTTGCAGACAAAGCTAACGGATTTGCTTTCAGAAGAGTCTCCGGAAAAAGCAGAGCAAAGCTGTGCTGCTTTGGTGACCAGGTGACAAACGCAGTACAGAAGGAGGGAAGGGGCATTCTCCCCATGCCAGTGTGGAGCACTGTGGATTTCAGTTGAAGCAAGGCTGCAGGTACCAGCAATGCTCTGGCACCATGGGGGTGCTCAGCTTTGGGAATGTCAGGTGAAGACCCAGCAGGGTGGACATCGGTGGGTCACAGTGGGCACCAGGAGCATCTGCCAAGGCAAAGATTTGGTGCCAGCCTCATGGAGCCTGGCAAAGAGTGGACATCATCAAGGGACCCAAGACGTAAGAACTGAGAGGATCCATATATGTCCCAAGGATGCCCTCAAGAATCACTGAGGCTGACAGTAGGGCTCCCAGGTCCTACATTATGGAAGTGAAGGCAAAATCTGAGTTATTCCTATAAATGAGATCCCATATGTACCCAGGGACTGGTAAGAGCTAAGAAATATTAATTACATGGGTCCATGTTACAGAAGAGGCCACTTCTAGAGTGGTGGGAGGCCACCACAGGAAGAAATGTCCTCAGCCTGAGTGGACAGGGGAGGTTTCTCTGAGGAGGGTCTGGGCCTTGAAGGATGAGGGGAATCACTTTTATGTGGGAGAAGGGAGGGGTGGGAATTCTGGACTATGAAATGCAGAGCAGTCAGGGAAAGCACGGTCTGCACCGTGATTTGGTGTGGCTGGAACATGTGAGCAAGCCAAGGATTGGCAGGAAATGAAGAAAAAGTAATTTCTCACCACATGGACCTCTCCACGGGGCTGCTTGAGTGTCCTCATAACATTCCCCAGAGAAAGCCAGGAAGATGAAGAATTTGAGCATCACACCAAGGATTTTGAACTTTATTCTGGAAGCAATGGGGAATATCTAAAGTTTGAAACAGGAATGTAGCTTTAGCTGTGGATCGATGGCTGTGTGGATTGCAGTTGAGCAAAATAAAGTGGTAGAGTTCAGTGAGGAGGTGTTCTGACTATTTTCAGTTGGTTTCTCCACCCTAGATCCATTCTCCACCTCTCTCTGCCTTGCTCTGTGCCCCAAAGTGTTGGCCTCTCAGGACTGCAACACCCAGCCTCTCTTGCCCTCTGGCTTCTGAATGGGTTTTCCCAATGGGAAACAAGCAAGAGACTGGATGGCAAGGAGACAGAGAAGGTGGGACATTTGTGCACCTGCTCCCCCTTGCCTTGCCACAGTTCTGGCAGCAGCTATGTTCCTAAAGCCATAGATCTAGAGAGACAACCCCTCTTCCATGCTAGCTTTCATCAAACTCTGGAATTACTGTTTCCTCTCCTTGAGCTCTTAGGCCTGGGGTGATAATGGGCTCCTGTGTTGCTAGTTCCTCAGGCCCCCAAACCTTACTGGTACCCCTCACCCTGGGAATGTGCTTTCTGCGGGGGCCCTGACTGAAACAGGAGGCAATTGTTCTGTCCAAACAAGGGCTGGAGACTTACACAGAGGCAGCAGGAGCACAGAAGAACATAGACTCAAGAGTTCTTTGACAAGCAGAACCAACAGAACTTGGCAAGGAATTAGATGTGGTGGGGTGTATTAGTTATCTATTGCCATGCAACAAATTACCATAAACTTAGTGGTTTTAAGACAACACACACTTACTATCTTGCATTTGCTGTTGGTGAGGAATCCAGGCATGGCTTAGTGGGGTCCTGTGCTTCAGGTCTCTCAAAAGCCTGCATTCAGGCTGTCAGCCAGGGCCAGAGTTTCATCTGAAGGCTGGACTGGGGCAGGAACCATTTCCTAGCTCACATGGTGGTTGGTAGAATTCAGTTGGATTGAGGGCCTCAGTTCCTTGCTGGCTGTTAGTCAGAGGCTGCCCTCGCTGCCTTGCTAACAAGGCAGCTTGCTTTATCAAAGTCAGTGAAAGAAAAGGTCTTCTGACAATCTCACGTGCCTTAATCATGGCAGTGATGTTCCATCACCCTTGCCATATTCTACTGGTTAAAAACAAACCACAGATCCTGCCCACATTCGAGGGAGGGGATTACGCAAGAATGTGAACACCAGGAGGCGGGCTCACTGGGGCCATACTACAGTCTACCTGCCCCAGGAGGATGAGGGGGTGACTCCTGGGATTTTTACTTAGAAATGGTACCATTTGTCAGAAGAATGAATTGAAGAGTAAGAGCATCCAGTTTGAGGGGCAGAGTGGGTTGGTATATTTAGGGTCCATGGAACTCAGAACAGGAGATTGTCTCCAGAGAAGTTTACAATTTGCCCCAGCCCAACTGTGGAACGAGAGACTTGGTTGTGAAAAATGAGACTCAGGTTTCAGGGACCAAAAAACAGGGCAGGCTTCAGAGACTCTGAAGGCAGTTTTGCTGGCCCTGTTCCTTTGTTACAAAAATCACGTGACAAAATAGAGCAGTAACCAGATTCTCTGTAGCAAGGTTGAAGGGGAGGAAAACACACTTCTACTTTCAAGAGCAGGAACTGTGTGTTTTAATGGATGCATTTCCACGTTTCCTGAAAGGGAGCAAGAACCAGGCCAATTGTCTCAAGTCCTGGATACCTTCCCTGAAGAAAAGACTTTGGCTTCTTCTGAGACAAAAAGCATATATACATGGGCCTTCGGAGGGCACATGAGTGAATGCTTTGGACTAGAGTTAAGAAAGCTGGAGGTGAAGCAGGGTGTGAGATGGCTGGAGACACTCTGGGGTAGGAGATCTGGGAACTCACCACGCCGCATCTCTGCTCTGTGACACCAAAAGCCTGCATCTTGGCCTCTTCAAGCCCCAGTCTCCAGGCCTATTCCATGAGGTGTCATCTGTCCTGCTCACCTTCCTGAGCCACCTTGAGGACAAAACAAGAGCAGGCATCCCATAGAAGTTTAGAAGGCACCTACTGTGGACAAGGCACTGCAAGGAGTATGAAGAGAAAAACGAGCCAGGCTCCATCCTTGGCTAGCTTACAGGCCTGTCGATATGTGTGAACCTGCTTTATCAACTACATCATGGCCACTAAACATGAGATGTTCCCCAAAGACTACCTGCTTCATAATGCTGATGCCAGCCCCTAACCTGATGCACAAAAGAGGTGTAGGTGGAAAGTTAACAGAACTGTCACAAGAGTTCACTTTACTATGACAGAGCCCAAAGCTTTCTAACACATTTGTCACCGATACTACCTATTCATTTAACAAATATATCCTGGTGTAATTTTTAAAATCAATCTCACTTAATATTGTGGAATGTAGAGGCAACAGAGAACTACACACTGTCTATGTGTCCTTGAATACTGCCCATGATCTCTTTGCATCTTGGTTTTTCATCCATAAAATGGAAATAATAGCAATAATACAATAATAATCCACCTCAAATGAGAGGATCAAAAGAGAGAATAGACATAAAATTGTTCCTTAAACTAAAATGATAATACAAGTATGAGCTAATTTTACTCTCTGCAGTGTCTGTTTCATCTCAGTGTGAGGATCCTGAGGGCAAATCTAGCATCATGAAGCTGCCGTTGACATTTGCAAAGAACTTAATAATCGTTGTTAAGAGTGAGTCTTTCCCCAAAATACTGTGGCATTCTGCTTCTTCTGGCCCTGGTTGACAGAAATGGAAGCTGAAGCACAAATGCTGAGGTAATTGAAGTTACAGAGTTCATCAGTGGAAGAGCTGGAATTATGTCTGATGTCCTGGTCAAGATGCTTTGCCTGTGACCACACAGCTTCCTGCACAACCACAGACACCACCAACGGAGCACATGAGCCACACTGGCTTTCAGTTTCTGCACTTACCCTAAAGATGGTCGAGGGTCACAAGACCCTCATGAGTTGTTAACAACTTGGTTATGAGTTTCAAGGTTCAGCTGAGTTGTAAAGTGACATGGGGGGATCCAAATGGTATGAAAGAATTAAAAACACAAAATGGACATGAAATTACTTATTGCCCAGAGCCAGCTAGCCACACCTTCAGCTGGTTCCTTTCAGATCAGGAGTGTTAAGGAGACTACTGTTTCCCCATATCTGCTCTCTTCTTCTTTCTTTTAGTAATAGATCTCCAGTTACCAAGTTTTAGCAGGGCTTATGATAGAAACAAAATTTTGCAACTTTGGAGCCAGGCACAGTTATATGGCTAAGTTTGTGCCAAAGGAATAGGAATGAAAGCAATTTATGCAACTTCTCTAAAGGAACGGACTAGCTTTGGACTGCCTCTCTTTCCTCCTTCTCTCAGGCTACAATGTGGATACAGTGGTATTGCTGTCACTTTGATCATGTGGACAAAAGTGCCACCCTAGAGGATAGCAGAGCAACAAGAGAGAAGGAACCTGGGTCTCTGAATGCCCTCCTAGATCAGAGCCGTGAACCTAGACCTGCCATCCATTTCCGGAGTATTATATAAGAAAACATAAGGTCTTATCATACCTAAGCTACTATATTTGGGGGTATTTTTGTTATAGCAGCTGAGGCTATACTATGCCTAACTTACCTGTGCATTTATGAAAATACTGTCTGAAATACAGTGTGATTCCAACACCAGTAAAAATTCAATTGATCAGATCTGAAAGATACTGCATCTATGACCAGGACATTGAACATCAAAGGGCATGATAAATGATTATACACTCAAAAAGCATATGCTTCATTTTTTCATAGTCCTCACAGTTTATAGGCAGGTATTAATCTTAGACCACTAAGTACATGGAAACAAACTTTCATGGCAGCAGATGTGGAGGAGGGCTGAGGAGTAAGGAAAACATTGAACATTAATTGACCACTTACTATGTACCGAAGACTCCATGCCACACTTTATGTCCTGCCAGTGGTGGGAGGTAGATGTTGTCTCCCACCCCATCTTAAATGAGAAAATTGTCTCAAAACGCCTTCATTTTCCCAAAGTCAGCAACTGTGAAAGCCAGCATTTGAACCCCAATCTACTGGTGTCAAGGCTGCTTCTCAAGAATGAAGAGTCAAGAAGAATAAAAGTAGGTTGCCACCACCTCAAGACAATTGTGGCTGTCAGGGAGGTCGCGAGGGGTTGCAGGTCTCCTAGGGATGAAAGTGGCCCCATCCTGGTGCTGCCCACCTGAATCCTATCTCTAGCAACTGCCCTACCTGGAGGAGGGGGGAACACCCTATGAATCTGCCAATCAGAACTTAGCGTGCCCACTGCAAAGGAATGCAGAGGACTCTCTAGCCCAGGGGCCAAGTAGCATAGGGAACATAGAGTCCGGAAAGTGACCTAGAACACCCTGCACGCGTAGTAAGACTCGGATCATGCAACTCCCAACTGTCCAATCAAAGTGGTTCCATGGTGACGTCTGAGCCACAAGTCCCCATTTGGGCACTATAAAACAAGACGCAGACCATAACCAGGCCCTTTTTTTGCCCCTTCCATTTGCTCTCCATTTGTTCTGATGATGGGTCTGGCGGTCATCTGTGGTGTATGTATCATGCTCTGTAAACCTATATCTTGCTCTTGCTCTATAATCCTATCTTTCTCTCCTCAAGAAACCTCATTTTTGTGCTTGCCTTACTTTGGTGCATCTGGTCGTTCTTCAACCATGTCATCAAGAGCCATCAAGAGCCGACATTTCAGACCGAAACCTGTCATGATCAAGAACCATCAAGAGCCGATATTTCAGACTGAAACCTGTCATGACCCTTAAAATTATGAGCACTTTACACTTATTTTAAAGCTCTAATGTATAACATTAAAGAAGTATAATTTTGAGCAGGTAAAAGGACCCCGTATTTTTTTTTTTTTCCTATAAAACGTTGGTGAACACTATCATTCTTGTCTCTGCTCACCTCTGCTTCAGGATAGGGAAGAGTGTTATTATAGCCTGGTGTTCCTAGAGTCCTTGTCCATAATGTTTCTATAATACCACATCTCTCCTCCTAATTCCTAGGACTCTCCATTCCTGCCACAGCCCGGTCTGGGACTCCAGTGAGACAGGGCTGACTTGGAGAAACCAAAATGTGGAACCAGATTCACTCACTGTGACAAATGCCAGGAGGCCAAACTGCCTGCAGATGTTGGGATTCTAGATAAAGTCCTTACTCCTATCAAGCTTGTATTCAAGTGGGGAGAGATAGACAGTAAACAAAACCATATATGATGGCCAGGTATGGTGGCTCATGCCTGTAATCCTAGGGCTTTGGGAGGCAGAGGCGGGAGGATCTCTTGAGGCCAGGAGTTCGAGACCAGCCTGAGCAAGAGTGAGACCCTGTCTCTACAAAAGTAGGGAAAAAAGCCCATATATGTAGTGAAGAAACTCGGCAGGTGAGGGGTAGAGGATGGGGTAGGAGGCTGCTGTTTTGCACTGGGAGGTCAGGGAATGCCTCTGAAGTACTGAGGACATTCTTCTGAGTGGAATGACGGAGCAAAGCACGCAAAATAGGGAGGCGTGTGGAGAATGAGGAGTCAGCAAGGACAAGCAGCCTGGGGTAAAGGTGTGCAGCCTGAGAAACAGGAGGAAGACCAACATGGCGGCAGGGCTGAAAGATGAGCTCCGGGCTTCCCTGCTCTTGTCTCCTCTTTGTGGTCCTGTAGTCCCCACAGGCTTTGAACTGGAAGCACTCTCCAGCCCAGACCAGAATTTAACGACAGGTCTCCATTCCCTGGTGGTAGCTGGGAGAGACCAGGCCACTGAGCTGGTTACCAAGACAGGGAAGGAGGCCGGGCTGCCAACACCACATCTGAGTGCAGGATGGGCACCAGCTCTCAGGAACCAGCCATGGGCGCAGACAAAAGGCAGAGTGTCTAGATGTGGAATTTCTAAGGAAACCATGGGAAGTCTCCCACCATCCTCACCTCCCGCACCCCCTCAAAAACTACCCATTTCCTCTGTCTTTGTCTCTTGCTTCTCTCCCTTTTGTTCACTATATTCCAGGCAACCTGCCCCGTGGCCGGGCTCACTTCTACCTCAGATTCTTGAACTTGCTATTCCCTTTTTCTGGAATTCCCTTCCCTTGGATGCCCTTAGGGCTTCTTCCCTCACCTACTTCAAGCTTTGCACAAATGTCATGCTCTCAGCGAAGCCCACCTTGACCACCCTCTTCCAAACTGCAAACACAGCAAAAGGAAGAGGACCCCCGTGAGGGAATCTGGTTCAACCAAGGGCAGAAACCAAATGTCACAGCACTTCAGCTGTGAGTCCGGCAGTTGTGGGTTCCAAATGATAACCCAGCCTGGCATCCAGCATTCCTTTCTAATTGCCCTGGGAGATATGAGGGACGAAATTAAAACTCCAGCATTCATAGATATACCACTAACACTTGGGTCTAGGCACATGAGTTTGTTTTTGTTTTTGTCTTTTTTTATTTTTATTTTTGGAAGAGAATATCTAAAATACATTCACAAGGTTCAAAACTCAAAACATAAAGAAAGATATTCAGTGAAAACCTCTCCTGCCTTTTTTGCCGTTCAACCACCTACTCCCTCCACTGAAAGCCACAAATGTTATCAGTGTCTGGTATAGCCTTCCAGAGATATTTTATAGATACCCAACCAAAGATGTTTATATATCCCCCCTTTACCCAAATGGTGGCGTACCATACATATGCTTTTTACTTTTCTCACTTGTATGTCTTAAAGATATGCCCCTTTCAGCTTCTACACTCCTTTTACAGCAGCTCAGTGATCTCTTTTGGTGTACGGTCATGTTTTATTTAAGCAGATCCCTTCTGATGAACATGTGGGCTATTTCTAATCCTTTGTTGTCAAAAACAGTACTGCAGCTAGTAACCTTGAACACTGGTCATTTCTGCATGGGCAACTCCCGTGGGATTGCTGTGTCAAGGGTATGAGCGTTCTCAGTTTTGATCAACAGTGCCAAACTGTCCTTCCTAAGGAAGACCCCCTGTGTGATGTGCATGTGGTTTAATTTTAACCCTCTCAGGCAGAGAAGCTAAGAGTACTGAAATAGGACTCTTTTAGCACAAAATCCACCACTTCAGGGCTCGTGTCTTGGCACATGGTTGGAGCTTACTAAATGCTTGTTACGGGGGATAAAAGGATGACTAGATGGGAGGATGGAAGATGGAGGTACAAACTAATGATGAAATTCAAGGCAGCGCAAGTACTGCCTCCTTCCAGAAAGTCTCTCTCAAAACTCCGGTCTACACTTCCTCCTCTCCCTGTTGTTGTTGTCAGGGCCACAGAGTTTAAGACTTAATTGTTCCCTGCTTCATATGTGTCTCTTTTGTGTTCTCAAATTAAGGGTAAATTCCTGGAGGGTCAGTGCTGCAGACACTGGCAATAAGAGCAAAGCAGATGGAATCCCAGCTCTACCGATTACTCGCACTAGGACTCTGGGCAAGTTGCTAAATCGACCGGGCACCAGTTCCCTTGTATGTCAAATAGGGGTGATTACACTTGTACCTACCTACCGCATAGGTGGTATTGAGAGAATTTAACACACTAATGTGAGTAATGGGCTTAGAACACACCTGGCCAACAGCAAGTCCTCGGCAAATGTTCACTGTTCATCATGATCGTGTTTCTATTGTATCTCCTCCCTTGTTTAGAGTAGTGGTGGGCAAACAAGAGGTATTCTGTTAATATGTCACCACCAATCCCATACACTTTAGTGAACAATCAATTTTCGCTGGACCATGCCATTCTTGGCGGCATGCGCGTTGCTTCTGATTCCTGTTGAACATCTCAGATCTTATCTGCCTAGCTCAGGCCAACGCAAGCTTTGAGCAAGTCTACATTAACTTATGCCACGAGTATTTAATTTTATCTACTAGGAGCTAAGATTGCAGCCATGAGCAAGAGAACAAAATCTTTGCCTTCATAGAGGCTTCATTTTAGCGGAGCAGACACAGCCCATGGAGCTAAGTAAAAAGGCAGCCACTCTGGGGAATTTGCTGCATGAAATGACTTTGTTTTGAAAGTTGCAGAGGCAAAATTATCCAATTGTCTGCCAACAGCTCCCAAACGTACCTGGCTATTTGCTCTGCTGTCTAGTTCATTCATTTTAGCTATGACGCTTTTACCCAAGTTCTCTGAATTTCCTTTCTTGAATATCCCTTTAATCAGACACACTCTCCCCCTCACCTCCTTGCTCTTTCTTCTCAAATACAGTTGCTAATGAGTGTGCATGTGCCAGACTTGCACAAATGTTGAGCTGCAAACTACTCTGCGCCTGTTAATTTCATCCCCGGTGCAAGCAGGGATCCTTGAGTTATAACAGATGCCGCTTCCCCGGGGCTTCAGCGCCCATCGATCAGCTCTGCTGATGAGGAAGGAAAGGAAAATTTCCTCCTTGACTGCCATTTGAATATAATTTATTGTGGTCTGAAAGAAAAGTGGAAAGACGTAAAGGTACTGATAGGCAATAACACAAATGAATTGTGATGGATGACACTGGGATTTCAGTTTCAAAGGAACATGCTTTTAAGTCAATAAATGATCGCAATGCGGAGGCGAAATCGCCACAGCGGTGCCAAATGGGCTCCTTCTAAATGGCCAACGTGCCTGTTGGAGTCCACCAGGAAGTGAGATTAATAATTATTATTTATTTAAAATAAGCACACAGGCTTTTAGAGCAAGGATATCATAAACAGACTATGTGGACTTGAATCCAGCCTCCAACCTTGAGCAAGTTACATAATGTATCCGTGTAAAACGGGAGGTCTAGCATACCCTCACTTGCAGGATTGTTGGGAGGATTAAATGAGTTAATATATAGAAAGTGATTAGAACAGTGCCTGGCATGTAGTAAGCGCTACATTGATGTTTGCTCTGCTTGATGTGATTAATAGCGAAATTTGTTCTCTGCCAGGTCCTGAGCTAAGCCTGTCTGTCCACGACTTCCCTTCGCTCTCACCACCACCACCCACCCTGTGACACCCTTGTTGCCCTCATTTGTTAAAGGAAGGAGCAGATGGAGGGCCATGTCTTCCAAATTCAGCTGAATTTCTGACTTTGCTCTTATCCTTATTTAGCTTTTATTGAGTGTCTTCTGTTTATTTATTTGCATTTCCGATTATGTATAGAAAATAATTTTAAACACTGGAAATAAAGACAGACTCCAAGCTCTTTGTAGTGGTTGTCTTTGGGTGATAGGATTATGAGAGACTAATTTTCTTCCTTCTATTTTTTTTATTTTGCTAATTTCTAAAACTAATTGTGTGTGTGTTTATTTACAATGGAATGTATAAAATTAATGTTTTAAATGGGGAAGAGCAGATTTAGTTCATTCTCCCTCTTCCTGGAATAACTTGATCAATCTCCTCATCAGAGCATATTAATAGAAATCAGGAACTGAATGCCATATACTGGACCATGATTGGCTGATGTTAGACTTATTCGTTGAAGGGTTGTTGCTATGTCTGGGGACTTGCTTTTCCCATGAGATACCTAAGCCCATGCAACAATATAATTTCATATGATGAATGTGTTATATACATACTATACTGAGAAATACTATATCTGAGATAAAGATGAGCATAATATCATAAATCATTTAAAATTAGAATAAAAATAAATATCAACAAAAACAACAGCATCTCCCCTACGTAAGAATGAATTGCTTAAATTTCTGGTGGTTTTGTGAGTTCTTTGTGCATTGGGCACTTCTGTTCTCATAGTCCTGGCCTGAAACTGAGGTTAATTAGATGTTACCTTGCAGCTCAGAGACCACTTCTCCTTTAACAATACCACACAAATTTTCATTTATCTTTTCCACTTTCCGGCTCACTTGAAAATCTGTTGAGCAGACATTACAGATTTGATAGATTGGATAAAAAAGGGAAAAAATAAAGTAAAGGCAGTCTTACCTCACACTAACCCCATGATAGAAAGCAGCATGAAAGCTCTAAGGTAGGTTGTAGAGCTCAAGAATTCAGTGGGGGTTAGAAGTCCTCCTCAGTCAATCAATAGCTTCTACAAATCTTAGGGTGCTCATGGAAGATAGGTAACAGCAATGGGAGGAAAGCATATGTCCTCTCTATGCCCCCCACCTCAATTTTGCAACTTCTTGTTGCAATGGAAACCCAAAAAGAAAAAATTAGAATTGTCCAAAAGGTGATAGAACCTCCTGTTAGTTATGTATTACCAAAATAATGCTGTACAATAAGTCACCAGATTTAGTTGCTTAAAGTAACAACCATGTATGATTTCTCAGCGGGACAGTTCTGCTTACTTATGTTAGGCTCCACTAATCTTGACTGGACTCACCCGTGCATCTGTGGTCAGCAGGTGGTTGGCAGGAGGCTGGGCCTCATTTGGGTTGACCTGCCCCAATCCATGTGGTCTCTCATCTTCCATCAGACTAGCCCAGGCTAGTTTACCCGGCCTGGAATGGAAGTATGCAGAATCTCTTGAATCCTAAACTCAGAACTGACACTTCATCACTTCTGCTGCATTCCATTGGCCAATGCATGACACAGGTCAGCCCAGATTCCATGGATGGGGAAGAGCCAGGTCATGTTGCAAAGGGTGTGGATACAAGGAGGGATGAAAAGGGGCCACATTTGCAATCAACCAACCACAAACTTGAAACATAATGGTACATGAAATAAGCAACAATCAGGAAATACATTTCATTCTTGTAATTGTTCTGAGACAGTGTAAATCATAGGATTTTCATAAAGATAGAAACCAAAAAATACTCAAAATTATAATCAAGGATCATCTGAGAAGATATCAGCCACCCGTACATTAGATCTTGTTCCTGACTACACCCCCCAAGAGGCTTTTCCCCTCTGGAAGAAGATTCCTTTGATTTTTGATGATTCTGTGGAACATTATCCCAAGTCTGGGGCCCCCCTGGAATGAAATTACTGCAGCCCTGTGAGGGGTTTGTTAGGTACCCAAGGTGATCAATTATTTCTATAGTCCTGAAGGAGCCCAGAGCAGTGAGATCAATGAAGTTGCTTCAGGTGTCTTAACAAGGTCTCTTGATCTCAGATTTTTTTCTAACATAATCAAGTTTTGACAAAAGGTAGAAACATAACTTGGGCAATTATTCTGTAGCCTGAAAAACATTCTCTTTTAAATGAAACTCTAAAAATTTATATTCAAAATTGTATGCATAATATGATCACAACCATGTAAAACTGTGTATGTAAAAAACAGAGGGACTGGGAACACACAGAGGGCAAATAGTTGTAATACATTCAGATTATGAGATGGTTGTGTTTTTCTCATTTTTCAAAATGTTCTTTAGTGCTGGGGTTATTTTCTGTCTTAAAATAAAAGGGGGGAATGTAAATAAGTTGAAAGCAAAGATTAATGAGCATTTATCTTCAATAGCATACACAATGTACAACAGCAAAAACTCAGTATTGTCTTTTTATTTTATAATCCTTGATGCTGACAATGAGATATTCAAATGCCGAGAAACACAAAAGCAGTTCAGAATTAAACTTGAGGAAGAGTTATGTGACTCCACTATCATTACTTAATTCATACAAAATGCCTTAAATAAGTGGTTTTATCTTTATCTTGTGATTTTTTTTTATTTAGCAGATATCTATGAATGTGTCTAATGATGACAAGGCAGCAGGGCCTGTGTGCTGACACATATCTAACAATGAAATCACAGTAATTTGAAAAAAATAACAAAAGAATAATCACAGCTATATATTCTCTGGGTGGTTTTGAATACAAATACAAAAATTGGGGTAAATGTTCACAATTAATGTCTCCAAAGGCAAAAAGAAAAACCTGGCTCAGTAGGAAACATTTTAACTTAGAATGTCAAATAATAAAGTTAACTCAATGTAAGAGCAAAGGAAACATGTTTCATATTTTGTTTTCCAGGATTGAGCATAAAGCTTTTAATCTTATTCAGAATCTTGATAAAAGGATGCAGCCCTATCTGAATCAAAAAAAGTCTTTGCCCTTAAGACTATTGACTAGCTGGTGAGAAGTGAATTGATGATTCTAGCCTATTCTTAGAGCCCTCCTTTGCCTCATACTCCCCATCAAGACCAGACATAACCACAATAAGAACATTTCATATCCATGCCATGCTGATTCTTTTCAAATTATCTTTGCGTACATTTTCTGATTTAAGATTCTTCTAACCCAGTGGACTGAATAGCATAGATATTATCATGCCCATTTTACAAATAAAGAAACCAAGTCAAGCCGGGCATCGTGGTGCGCACCTGTAGTCCCAGCTACTCGGGAGGCTGAGGCAGGAGGTTTGCTTGAGCCCAGGAGTTTGAGGCTGCAGTGAGCTATGATCTTGCCACTGCACTCCAGCCTGGGCGACAGAGCGAGACTCCATCTTTAAAAAAAAAAAAGGTATAATACTCCACGCTTGTTAGGGAGAAATCAAAAATACAAAAGCAAACCAAAGATGATTTTAGATGCCCATAACTCGACTTTTAAAACCTTGAAGTAGCTCCTCCCAGCTGTAAAGATCTTGCTTTGTATTTCACCGAGCAAATTGAAGCAGTAAGAAGAGGACTTTCACATTCTCCCTCGCCAGTCTGCCCACCCCACATCTGTGCCTATGTGCTCTGCCTTCCCTCCTGGTACAATGGATGAACTGATCGTGCTTCTACTGTGCATTCTGCACGTGATCTGATTTCCTTTCACCTACTCAAAGATTCACTCTGTAATTAGCTCCTTCTCAGTGGTTCCCCCCATGTGATTTCCACCAGGAAGCAAACATACTGTGGGTTTCTCCCACCCAAACAAAGAAACAAATAGCGAACAAACTTTGTGACCCCCACGTCCCTCTCCCACACCAGCCCTGTTTCTATGCCCCACTTTTAGCACACTGTCTTCAAAGAGCTGTCTAGACTCCTTGGCTCCTGTTGTGTCTTAAACAGGCTCCAAACAGGCTGGTACCCCTGCCACTCCACTAAAACTGCTCTTTTTTTTTTTTTTTTTGAGACAGGATCTTGCTCTGTCACCCAGGCTGGAGTGCAGTGGCATCGTCATAGCTCACTGCAGCCTCAAATTCCTGTACTCAAGTGATCCTCCTGCCTCAGCCTCCCAAAGAGCTGGGACGACAAGTGCGTGCACCAGGCCTAGCTAATTTTTTTTTATTTTTTGTAGAGATGGGGTCTCCTTGTATTGCCCAGGCTGATCTCAAACTCCTGGCCTCAAGCAATCCTGCCACCTCAGCCTCCCAAAGTGCTAGGATTACAGGCATGAGCCACCACCTCACACCTGGCCGTAAAAATGCTCTTGTCCAAGCCAGTGTCCTCCCATTTTCAAATGCCACACATGCTCTGTCCTCAGTGCTCTCCTTAACCCTGCAGCAGCATTTGACACCATCGATCACACTCTCCTTGAAACACAGCCTTCTTCTGGCTTCCAGGACGCCACGCACTCTTAGTTTAACCCCTACCTCCATGGCCTCTTCTCACCGTTGCAGGCTTTTCCTCTCCCCAACCCTAATGTTGGCTCAGTTCTCAACCTTTCCACTTGTCCATCTCTATGCCCATCCGTGGTGATCTCATCAGTCCCTCAGCCTTAAATGACCATCTGTGTGTTGATAATTCCTACATTTCATCTCCAGTCCTGACCTCTCTCCTGAGCTCCAGAATCACGTATCTCCATTTGCACGTCTAATAGGCAGAATGAATACTCATCTGTACACTCCAATCTGGCCTTACTGTGTGTGTTTATAAGTGACATCGGTTCTGATTAGTTGAGAATCCTTTCCGATTGACCACTGTCTGCTGGACCCCAGTTGATACTTTTTAATATCATCCCTCCTATGTAGGCATCTCAACTTTAAAATGACCACCCTGAAATCTTGATTCCAGCCTCCTGGTACTTGGTTGGTCCTCTTGAAGGCTTCCCCATTACTGTAAATGTCCTTGTCCTTAGCATTCCCTCTGCCTGGAATTCTTTTCCCTCAGATACCCTCTGGGTTGCTCCTTCACTTCATGCAATCTCTGTTCAGACATCAGCAGTGAATTCTTCCCTTGGCACCCTAGTTAAAGGGGGTGCCCTCCTTCCTCCATTGCACCCCACCCCTTGCCTCTTGTGCATGGCTGTATTGTTTTTCTCCTTAAAGGCTATATGAGATGATAAAATATGGAAGGATGTGATACATGATAGGACAGATCTCTCATTCATTTGTTATCTACCACTTTCCCCCACTAAAAATTAAGCCACAGGTAGGTGGGGACGTGTTTTAAATTTTAATTCAGTGCTTGATACTCAGGACCTAGAACAATGTTTTACACATCACAGATTTTTTTTTTTTGTCTTCCAGCGGGAGACAGAAATTAAACAAGTGAATGAGCAAAGTTATCATACCATATATCATATAATTAAATGATTTAAGCTATGAAGAAAAATGAAGCTGGTAAGGGAACAGACAACTATATCTTGAACATTTCCTTGTTATGATATATTTTTTCCAAAGAGTAATTTGTAATGGCTGCATAATATTCCATTGTATAAAAATACCACAATTTTACAAACTCTCTACTGGGTTTTCTTCCTTCCTTCCTTCCTTCCTTCCTTTTTTCTTTTTTTTTTTTTTTTGTTTTTGTTTTTGTAGCTAGCACTACCATGGCCAACCTCGTGCATAATCTTGATCATCTGTTTTCCTCGAAGGATTGTGGAGTCATAAGATTAAAAAGGTTTTTGAAGCTTTTGCTACATTTTGGAAATTGATGTTCAGAAATATACCAATTTATTGTGCCACTGGCATTCCAAGTTTCTTGTAATTTCAAGATTTGCAAGCATTGGGCCTATGTCAACACCAATATCAACAAATGGAGGCAGTATGTGTGGCCTCAGTTGGGCCACCCTTTGCTCAGTGCTTAGTGTACCTAAGACCCCATGATAAAAGCCATTGACATCTCTTGCATTGACCTTGCATGTTTGGTGCAGTTGAAAATGTGCAGGCTTGGGAACCACTGAGAGCTGAAGAAGGAATCCTAACACTTCCACTGTGAGCTGTGTCGCCCTGGACATGATATTTAACGACTTGGATTTAACCTCATCTTTCACATGGGGATGGCACCACCTACTTCACAGGACTGTGGGAAGGTTTAGATGAAATAATATGTGTAAAGCACCTAGCAAGAAGCTTGTCTTTAAGCAATATTAGTTAGCCACCCAACACCCCACCAGATTCTCCTCCTCTATCCCACCAGCTCCTCCATCTCAGCCCCTCCCCCCAAACTACAGCAGTTGCTTCTCTAACATCTTAGGATTCTGAGTTTGAATGGATTATCAATACTTTTTTATTTTATTTGATGTGCAAAGTCTCTGATGGAGGGTGGACAATTTAATAATCAAGGGAGAGGAATTGTCCTTTCTGTGATATTGCCGGACTCCCTCTGGGTGGAGGTTACTACATCAGCCCTGAGTGATAACCAGGCTGCTTGGGCCAACAGCCTCTCAAATGACACTGCCCTCTGCTTTGAAAAAAGCCTCTTTTGGAGAAATGCCCACATGATTCTGTGGCTTTCTGTGTTGAACATCTACCAACAACAGTGGATCAAAGCCAGGAAGTTTTTAGCCACTTACAAAGTCATAGCTGAACCTTGTGTTACCATGCCTTTCCATTTGCAAGCGTTCACTGTATGAATTTAAAATGAACTCATGACCAAACAGTACTTGAATTCATGATTTTTGGGGGCTTGGGGACAGATTTTATCAACACTTATTATATCATTCATTCAGTGAGAGTTTATTTAGCACCTGCTATATACCAGGTACAGAGATCAGTACTGCAGATCAGTGGTGAATAAGAAAGACATAGTTCTACATTCAAGACACTTCCGGTCTACAACAGAGACAGACAAGACACAATAGATGGGAAACAAAAATGCAACAGAAATTACCTATAGTGTAAAATTATGAAAGGAGAAGAGGGCATGCCTTGACTGTATTTATCTGGGGCACCTAAACTAGGGAGGTAGGCGAAATTTAAGCCAAACTCTAAAGAATGACTTGTTAAAAAAAAAAAAAGAATATAATAAATTGTGACAGATTGTATTTTCCAAAAATGGTCACAACTGCTTGTCAGCCCCACATATGTTTCAGGGACCTACCACTCCTCCATCAGGTGGTGGACTCCATGTCCCCTCCCTCTGCCCCAGACAGGTCTTTGCAACTGCCTTAACCAAGGGAACACCTGGGAAAAGAAGTTCTATAACTTTGGAGATAGGTCATAAAAGGTGATGCAGTTTCCAATTAGCTTTCTCTCTTGGATGCTCACTCTGGGCCACCAGCCACATGGAGAGGCCCCCGTGGATAGCCCCAGTCTTCAGCCCTGGCTGAGTTGACAGCAGCAGAGGGGGCCACCTTAAGGGGATACTCTGGCCCTCAGTCAAGCCACCCCAAGTGATGGAGCAAAGATGAGCCTTCCCTCCAATCCCCGCAAATTACAGCTGCGTGAATAAAATAAGTGACCACTAAGTTTTGGGTGGTCAGTTACATAGCCCTGGATAACCAGAAGACAGGGTGTACAATGCAAGTGATGGGCTGGAAGCAAGAAGAGCTTAGCCTGTCCAAAGATGTGAAAAGATGCCAGTGTGACTGGAGCACAGTGAAGAAGGTGGGGTGTGATGTGAAAGGAGATGGGGGAGGCTGGAGGACACAGGCCAAGAGGGCATTGGAAGCAGGGCTACCAGTCAGCTGATATACACTGGGCTAGGTATCCAGATTGCAAAAATACCAGTTATTGTCACTCTTGCAGCACAGGGAAGCTCCAGATCCAGCCCTGGGTTTCTCTGGTCACAACCTACCCTAGCCCTGCTGTGCCCCACCAGAGGTGTCAGCACCAGCAGGCAGGAGTCCCTCCTCCTCTTAGCTGCTAGGCTCCGGTAACCCCACCTCTTCCCTTTTCATTGCATCAGTCCTAGGAATGGTATCTGCTTCCTGAAGTTACTATATCTAGGCATCTATGTAACAAATTTCCTGTATTAAATCTCCTGTGTTTGAAATACCTAGGGTGGTTGGTTTCTGTTTTCTAGACTGCATCCTGACAATGGATAGAATGACACTTCACCCACTCCTTGCTGCTCTGGCCCATCTATCAGAAGCCCCCTGGACTCCCTACGATTAAAGAGGTAACACCTGGCACCACATGGGCCCTCCAGAACTTGCTCCAGCACTGAGGCTAGAATCTGTCCTAATTGATTGGTGTCTCTACTGTATAGGTAAGTAAATATTTTGAATATCATCTCCCTCTTTATAGAATATGGAAATAATTTTAGACTTGATTCTAAATCCAATGGGAGGCTACTAGAAGATTGTCAGCAGTGGCCTGACAATCAAATGTATATTTTAAAGAATTACTTTGAGGGGAGGGACAAAAAAAAAAGAATTACTTTGCTCTGTGCTGAATATATTGGAAAGAGGGCAAGAGTTAATGCTATGAGGCTAGTAAGGAGGTTGTTATACTCAGCTGGGTGAAAAATAGTGGCAGCTCAGACTAGGCTGGACATGTGGGCATAAGAATACAGATTCTGGGTAGATTTATGAGGTAAAACAGACAGTACTCAGGGACTGATTGAATGTGAGGATGGCAAAGAGGCAGGCGTGATGAAAACTCTCAGGTTTCTGGAGTGAGAAACTTCGGGTATTTGCTGTTGGGAAACACAAAGAAGCAGGTTGGGGGAATGGATAATAAATTCATTTGGGGCATATTTGGGTTAATGACTGGGCCATCCAAGGGCAAACTTTGAGTAGATGTTTTGATATATAGGTTTGAAGCTTGGAAGAGATCTTTGCAAGAAATAAAAATTTCCAGGCTGGATGTGGGTGGCTCACACCGGTAATCCCAGCACTTGGGGAGGCCAAGGTGGGCGGATCTCTTGAGGCCAGGAGTTTGAGGTTATAGTGAGCTATGATCCTGTCACTGAACTCCCGCCTGGGAGACATAGCGAGACCCTGTCTCTAAAAAAGAAAGTAAGAAAGAAAGAAAGGAAGGAAGGAAGAAAGGAAGATTGTTTTCCAAGTTATCAGACTGTAGCAATGCTGCGTGAAGCCTTGGAATGGTAAAATAATGTAGGAAGAGAATGTGGAAAAAGAGAGGAGAGTCCAGGATTGTGCCATGAGGAAAACCCAAGAAAGAAAGAACAAAAGAAAGAAAGAAAAAAGACTGAGAAGGAGCAAATGCAGCAGTAGGAAAATTACAAGAGTCTTTCAAGGAGGGAGTGATGGTCAAAAATATTCTGACAGTCAAGTAAAATGAGACTGAAAAATATTCGTTGGATGACTAATGATGTGGAGTTCCTCAGGGCCTTTAACAAGCCTGTGATGGTTAATTTTATGTGTCAGCTTTTATCTGGGCTAGGGATGCCCAGGGAGCTGGTTAAATATTATTTCTGGGTGTGCCTGTGAGAGTGTTTTTAGAAGAGATTAGCATTTGAACTAGTGGGCTGAGTGGAGAAGATCACCCTCACCAGTGGGATGGGCATCAGTCCATTGAGGGCCTGAACAGAACAAAATTGTTCTCTGCTTGAGCTGGGACAGCGGTCTCCTCCTGCCCTCGAACATCAGCTCTTCTGGTTCTTGGCCCTTTGGACTTGGACTGGGACTTATACCATCAGCCCCCTGGTTCTCAGGCCTTCTGGTTTGGACTAGAACCATACCACCAGCTTGCAGACAGCAGGTCACTGGACTTCTCAGCCTCCATAATCACGGGAGCTAGTCCCTCATAGTAATCTCTCTCTCTCCACATATATATGGGGGAGATATATATATGTAGGATATATATAGACACACACACATATATATATATCCTATATACCCTATATATATTCCATTGGTTCTGTTTCTCTGGAGAACCCTGACTAAAGCAAAGGCCATTTTGACGGAGTGATGCGTTGAATAACTGGATCCCAAAGGATTGAGACATTGTAACAGTGAGAGTAAAAAAAATTTGAGAAGCTCGTCAGTGACCAAAGCCAGAGAGACAGGGCAGTAACAAAATGGACATGTGAAAATCCAGAGGTTTTTTTCTGAGTTGGGGGAAACCTAGGACGTACATCAATACAGGAAAGTAGCCTGGTAGAAAGAAGACAGAGGCGTGGTCAATGGGGCAAGATTTTTGAGAGCACGTGAGGGGTGGGATTGGGAGCATAGTGGGGGACTGGCCATGCGGGAGAGGATGCTCACCCGTCCACTGCGACAGGAAGGGGAGGAGTCCAGGGGCTGTGTGCATCTGGTGGCTGGAGGACGGTAGCGTTCCCCTCGGGGAGTACCTACTCTCTCTCGGAACTGTAAAGCTGAGGTGTCAGCCCAGGGTGAGGGGGCGCTGGGGGAATGGGGGCCCGGGGGTTTGAAAAGCAGAGAGAGTAAGCTGATTAGAAAGACACAATGAGATTACTGGGCAGCACTGAGATTATCTAACACTATTGCGATGAACATATTTGAAATGATACCCATCTATGAGATTTTCTCCTGCATCCCCCAACAGCTTGGGAGTGGCACAGGGAAGGGGAGTGGCTGGGGCTGGCTTTTTCTAGAATTGTGGGACAGGAAGGACAGAGGGGTTGGCCTTATGTGCGAGAGAAGAGCTGTAAAGATGAGGCTCTGGGCTGGATAGTGAGGAAAGGGGAGCCCAAAGAAATCTGGCGGGGAAGAGGAGAGCTGGATGGAGGGGGGTGCAGCCAGTGTCAAAGGACAGTGGCAACACTCAAGGCCGAGGCCAAAACAAGGCAGCAGAAGACAGGAAGTGTGGCAGGAAAGTAGGATTCTAAACTGGGAATTTCAGGTAGGGATTAGGATTGCTGCATTATCCTTTGGCCCGTATTTGCAGCCTCATCCCTGCCTTAGTCCGTAATATTCTAGTGATTCTAAAGATTGATGTGGTGGAAAACACGGTGTGGTGGAAAGAACACTTTCAAATCAGTTGGGCCCGAGCTGGCTGCAGGACGCCGCTGCTCACCCACTGTGTGACCGAGGCAAGCTTTCTGTTCACCCACTTTCAGCCTCTGTTTCCTTTTCTAAGGAGAAATCAGTAGTAAAAGAGTGTTGTAAAAATAAAATAAAGTGATATATTTGGTTATAGATATGTGGACATATATTCAGATATATATCTGAAATATACATAGATATGTATCTGGTATACACAAAACATATATATACAAATTGCTGTCTACCTATAATATATCTATATTTAAATACATCTGTAGACATCGATAGATAGCTATAGATAGATAGCAATTGTATATCAAGTTTATCAACTTAAAGTTCTCCACACGTGGCATACACTCCACAAATGTTAGCCACTCACACACACTGCCCCCCACCCGTCTTTTTTCACACTTAACAAAGTAAGAGCCAGCTGATTTAAATGATAATCCTCCACCAGCACTCACGCCTAAAGAATTGGCACTTTCAGAGCCTGGGAAGCCTCCTCCACCGGCTAGAAGACAGAATCCACAGTGTGAGGCCTCCCAGCCGCTTGGTTTGCACCGTGCAGATGCCCACAAACCTTTCATTCATGGAGCGCCCGGGCCAGTGCCGGCAGCCGTGCAGACGGGAAGGAGCCGGGTCTTTCATGCACTGAGACCCTGAAGAGGATGTCTGTGGGTTTTGTTTTGTTGTTGTTGTTTTGTCCTCCGGGAATGCTGCTCTTGACTTTGTATTAATAGCAATAAATAGTTTATATATGTGTGTGTGTTTATATAGAGATACCAATTTAGAAAATATATGCATCACCAGGTTTCACCAGTGGCCTCACTGTCTGTGTAATTTAGAAATGACATTACTCATGAGGCATCGGGGCATGGCAGCTAGGAGGCCAGATTTTCTCAGACAGACACCTCCGTTCCAAATACTTTGTCCTGGTACCTCCACACCCCCAAACCCCATTTCAAATATTCTGTCAGGCCACATATCAGGCTCCTAGTTTGGGGCTTTGAAAATATGGTCACCATTTAGAGACACAGGCAAAAGTGGGACATCCTTTTCTTCTCCAACATAAAAGAAAATTATTTATTGCAAAAACAACATCGTAACAAGCAACACAACCAGACATTTTACGGAAAGAAAAATTCACCCCTGAACTGAACATACCAAGAAATCAAAATGTTTTATTTTTTCAATGTGCCCTTCATCATTTCCAATTTGTGAAATATTTATGATCATAGCATTAAAAAAAAAACAGGCAATGCCAAAGCTGTGTGAGCTCCCAGACCTGCACTCTCCCACCCTCTTGTCCAACTCCTCTACGCAGATATATAGATGCAAACTATAGGAGGTCTTCTCCTCCTACCAGCCCACCTGCAGATGGCCCAAATGAAAACCCTCAAACTCTCAATCAATCAATGTTTCCAAGCATTACCTACTGCGTGCTCAGCTCTCTTCTAAACACAGAGTGGGGTGGGGGGAGGGATGTAGGAAAGAAATAGAAGGCCTGGTCCTTACTCTCCAGGGGCATTGCCATGGCAACGAAAAGGGGGGCCCTGGAGAGGTGGAAAAAGGGCACAATTACCATGAGAGGCCGGGGCCTAACTGGGGTTCTTGCCCCATTTCGTGTGTGCAGGATGCAGCTGCCTTCTTTGTCCTTTGTGAATGAAGCCACTGATTGTGGTTTCTGGGGCAGTTTCCCAAAAGTGTGTCATGAGAAAGAGGCAAGAGGTTAGTGTGCTAAGCAGAAAAAAACAATTCCATGGCCAGATGAGTTGGGGACATGAGGGTTAAAGAAAAACAAACAGGTTTCTTTCTTCAGATCTCAGAGCATTTACTCTACTTAAACAGGCAGTGGGAATCTCAAGGAGGACACTGAAGCTCGCCACATTTCCCAAGCTCGTGTGGACACAGAGAACATCTTGAGTATCCGGCACCTAAGGAACACACTTTGGAAAATGCAGCTCCAGAATATTCTCTCTTATGTCTGCCCAAAGACCATATACCAAATTCTCCCGGATAACTCTAAGTGAAAGGAAGCCATTTCCTTGCCTTCCTCCTCGTGCCTGGAAAATGGTAGAATTGAAGGGAAACATGTAGTTGGGCTGGAAGGCCCCTGGGCCAAGATGTCTGGGGGACTAAGAAGGAAAGGATCCAAGGAGAGATACCAGTTACCAAGCACTTTCTCCTCCTCTGGCACTGTGCTAGCAAGGGAGTTGTAGGGAACAGCTGCCTTCGTAACCAAGACCAAAGGCAGCCCCCACACAGAAGGCGCCATAACCCAGTTCCATGTGAAGCCACAGACATCCCAGGCCTCCCCCATTTCCTCTTCACAGTGTCCGAGGGAGCTGGGTCCCTCTTCCTAAGCTTCCTGCTCTAGTTTCCTTAGGTCACTCCATTCTTCCACCATCTGTGCAATGGCTCCCAACCTTGGCTGCACATTAGAATCATCGGGAAGTTTGTTTTGTTTTTTAAATCAAACAAACTAAACCTCATTCAGACAAATGGAATCAGAATCTCTGGAGGTGACACTCAGGCGTCAGTACTGTTACAGCTCCCCAGGTGATTCCAATTTGCAACCAATATTGAGAACCACTGACATAGTCTAAGGACAGAATTCTCTCTTTTAGCAACACTGGTCTGTCAGGAAGCAAGTTCCTTTTCATCTGGAACGCAACTCATTCTTTATTTTGAGCCAAAAGGGCTCTCCCAAGAGTACCCAAATTCCAATTCACTGGTGTCTCTCAATTATGGTGTCTCATATTTATGACCAAGGAATTTTCTGGAACTGGCGTGATCCAGCTTCACTTCGCTTTCTCTTGGCATCTCCTCAGTCTGCTCAATACATTACCGAGTATGGTTAGGAAGGCAGAGCTCAGCACCTGCTTCCAAGAGCAAACGACTGATGATCTTTGGCTCTCAGTGCTTCTAGCCAACTCCCAAGTTCTTTTACCACCCCCAGTGTCACCATTTGGTGCCATCAATACACATTCCTGCCCACTGCCCCTGCACCCCCAGACATTCATGTCCCCCCATTTCTCTTCTCAGACAGGCCAAAGTACAGAACACTAACTCCCCCTGTAAGGTTTCAGCCAGTGCCTAGAAGGCTGCAGTAGGCTGCCCCCTGGAATCTTGAGAAATAAACAGAAAATGCCACCTTAGCTAAAATTAAAACTGATGGAATCAATATAAAACAGATGAGGTAGCCCTTCTGCTCTCATCAATATGAACAACCTTAAAAGACAGGTTTATAACCCAACCAAAATATCAGATAATTAAAATGTTACTGTAGATCTGAGACGGATTTAACACACAAACAAAAAATTCCTAAAACATGACTCCTTAAATGGGGAAGACAAGACAATTTGAGGTGTAGGAAAAATAGTAACATTTCAATTTAGCTTTTAATTTATAGAAACAAATAAATAAGTAAATTTTCATTCATTCTAATGTACAAGTTGATATTAGTGTATGTATATGAGTTATAAATAAATATATGTGGGGTTAGCACTCAAAAAGTTTTAATCATAGGGCTGCACAATAAAAAAAAAGGTTTGGATATTACTGTTATAAGTAATTATATTAAAAAATCTTGGTGTACATAGAAGGCCAGTGCTCAACTTGACAGGGGAAGAAGATGGTGAAAATAGCAAGTTGGTCAGTGCTCATCTGGTGCTGTTGAGAAGCAAGATGTCCTGACCAGAAGAATTCTTATTGAACACATATAGAAGCATATCCAGCTATTATGGATTAAATTCAATTCTTTAAAGTTATCCAGTCCCCTCTGCCTGTTCTGGTATTCACAAGGCAACTTCCTGATAGTAACCTGATTCCTCATGTAGACTTTCCTACAGGAAAATCATGTATAAACCAGCAAACTCCCAACTCCAGATCTGTTTGGAGACATTGTAAATTCATAAATTAGCTTCCTGGTTTATGAGGTGGTTTGGCAGTTTAGGTTGGGGTTTATGATGAGTTAGGTAAATGTGAGTCAGGTCTCTAGAGCTTGATCACCTCTGACGAAACATCAGGCCCTGGGCCTCTCTGAGGTTCTGCCTTGATTGCCCTCTTTACAGACCACCACAAGGTCCTCTCTAAGTCACTGGCCCCTCTCTTTGGCATCACCTCAAGTGTCACTCAACACATAGGTAATGTCAGAATTCCAGACAGCCAATGTTTCTTAGTCCATCTATGTTTTTAGGAAAAAGAAGTAGGTCTCATAATTAGGCACCCAGTAGTAGAACCCTAGGACACTATAAGACACACAAAATAAAGTGTGGGAGGAAACAATCCAAATGTCCATCATCTGATAAATGTATAAACAAAATTTGACATATCTATACAATGTAATATTATTTAGCCACAAAAAGAAATGAAGTTCTAATACATGCTACAATTTGGATGAACCTTGAAACATTATGCTAAGTGAAAGAAGCTGGTCACAAAAGGCCACATATTACATGATTCCATAAATACAAAATGTCCAGAACATGAAAATCTATAGAGACAGAAAGTAGATTGGTACTTGCTTGGGGTTGGGGGAGAAGGGTCCCGGGGGGAAGGAAATGATAGTCAAAGCACACAAGGCTACCTGGTATGTGAATTATATCTCCATAAAACTCTTTTTTAAAATAAAGTATAAAATGAGGAAATGATCAGCAGTTCATGTGCGTCTCCCCATCAGGATTTTCTTCTACTGGTCACTGTTTTGCTTTCTGTAATTGCTCCCTGAACACAAAAAGAAAATCCAAAGACTCATGTTACTCAGAGTTCTCATAGGTATTTGCAGAGGTCATCTTCTGAAGCTAACACCCCACCCCGAGGCTCACAGAAGAAAAAGGAGCTGTGAGCAGAGGAACCCTGATCCCTACCTCACACCTCCCTGTACTGCCTATAACTCCAGTATGACAAACATTTCACCATCAGAAGAAACTCAAAGAATTGCAGTAAAACCAATAGTCTGGACTTTAGAAATATGCACCTCAATCTGCATAGAAAGACTTATAATCATAGAATTTCAGACCTGGAAGATCTCACAGAATTTAAAGATTTAATTTAATCTTCTTATTGCTTAGGCACAGAATGTTTGACAAGCTCCCTCTCTCCACAGAGTTTCAGTCAGGATATGGGGTAGAAATTTCCTCTGCCCTCTCACCCCTAAACCTGCCTGAGGAGTGTCGACTGCCCATCTTTTCCCAGGGCCTTTTGCCTTGCTTTGCTCCCTTCTCTCCCCATCCCCCAAGCTCCCCCTCCTTCCTTGGAAAGTTCAAAATGGCCTTCCTGTGTGGCAGGAAATTGAATTTGTCATATCCAACATTCTTCTAACTTTTTGGTTTACAGTAAAAAATTTATGCTTGGTCCTCCAAGCTCTGTTACTAAATATTTAAAGAAAAGCTTTGGGAATTTGGAAAAAATATGTTTTTGGTTTTTTTTTCTCAAGTGCCTTGCTCTTGCAATTCAATGTGTGGCTTTCCCAACTACTAGTGCTGAAACAGGCATCAAGAGTGTATTTTGGCCATCAAAATCTCAACTTTGACTCCTTATTTCTCTTTTTATTCCAGCTATAAAAATACTGGTCCTCCTTGAGGGCTGAATGTTTGGACATAATGTACCAAAAAAAAAAGTATAGTACTATCTAGACATCTAAAAACTGGCTAACTAAAGCTTTCTAGTTCAAACGTTCTGGGATTCTACAACTTTAACCCAACCAACCCTGGGTCTTCAGTTCTCCTCCCATGGGAATGGGCCCCCCCACCCAGCACCACTTTTCATTCTTCCTATAAACTCCTAGGTGGCACCTCCTCCTCCTTTCCATTTTCTCCATATGGTTGGGTGATGGTCTTCTAATACCGTCTCCCAATGGGTCGCCAGTGGCAGAAGAAAAGGGCCACATGGCCCCT
The DNA here is from genome assembly GCA_023783475.1 of Daubentonia madagascariensis. Classification (NCBI taxonomy): domain Eukaryota; kingdom Metazoa; phylum Chordata; class Mammalia; order Primates; family Daubentoniidae; genus Daubentonia; species Daubentonia madagascariensis. The sequence continues at coordinate 12,641,089 of JAKFHU010000428.1, forward strand.
GAGTTCTGTGGTACAGCCTAAAACAAGATTGTAAATTCTTTGAAATCACTTGTTTTTGTCTTGAAAATTCATGCATATGTTCCATTCTCCTCCAAACCTGATTACTGTTTCTTTTAAATATGACACATATGTTTTAAATTACAAATCAAAAGTACTTAGCTTATTTTCTCAATCTTCAAGTAAAATTGACCCTCCAGTATAAAGCACTACTTTGATCCTGGGGCTTCTAATAGGCCTTAACACATACCTGAGTGGCCCCTGGTAATGGGCACAAGTTGCACAGATACGAGTAGATGATTTTCCAACATGAAGTCTGTGTTGCCAAAAAGTATTTCAAGCCACAATAGCACTTACAGTATCAGGGAGTTGAGACAGTATTTGTGAAATAAATTAATTTGGAAGAGAAAATAAAGAACAAGTCACTTTCAACAAGGTTGAAGACCTATTCAGAAAATGATAAGGAGTAAAAATTGTTTTGCTCCTTGTTCAGACCAGCAGCTTTTCAGCATTTATTGTAATCATGTATAACATTGGCCTCATTGTAGCAAGTAATAGGGACAATGTTTAGGGAATGGTATACCACCATATTAATCCTCGGTTGTCTTCAATTCCAAATCATTCTAGGACAGCCAGAGCAAGAGTCATTTCATGCCTGGAGGTCTCGAATCATGAATGTCCTGAGAACTGTAGAGAAAACAGTCCTTCCCACATGACAGTAAAGCCATAGGTCTGGCTGTCCTAGGGAAGGGAAAGCCTGTCCTTCCAATTGGAAGGACTGTGGGGAGGAGAAGGTAGTTGAGTAGAAAGAAAGATGTAAAGGTTCTTCTCATACCATCTTTGCATCCTCCCCAATGAGGGGCAGTGCATTTGTTTTCTGTGCCATGCAACAGATTATCACAAACTCAGTGGCTTAACACAACACACGTTTATCCTGTCACAGTTTTCACAGGTCAGGAGACTGCATGTTTTAGTTGGGACTTCAGCCCAGAGTCTCACAAGGCCAAACAGGTGTCGGCTGCTTACCTTTTTATCTGGAGGATCAACTAGGGAAAAGTTTACTTTCAAGCATATTCCAGTTATTAGCAGAATTCCTGAATTCCTTTCCTCACAGTTGTAGGACTGAGGCCCTGTTAATATTGCTAACTGTAGCCCAGGGATGACTCTCAACTCCTAGAGGCTGCCCTCAGCTCCTTGCCGTGTGGCCTCCCCCGTAGGCTGCCTCACACTTCTAGTCTCTCTGACTTATCTGGCCCTGACCTCCAGACAGGGATTTAAAGGACTCATGTGACTGGACCTGGCTAATCTTCCTCTCTTGAGGTCAACTGATTCAGGACTTTAATCACATCTACAAAATTCCTTTACCACAGCACCTAGATTAGTGTTTGATTGAACACTGGGCCAAAGTGTACACAGCAAGGGCAGGGAAACCTGGGGGTCATCTTGGAGTCCCGCCTAGCACAGGCAGCGCTCGGCGTCCAGCAGTGCATGGGGAAGCCTGAAGACACCTCACTCGTGCTCTGTGCTTCTGGGGGAGCCCATGCCTGCTGCAGCCACTCGTAATAGGACAAGGGCGGTGAGGGGCATTGTTGTGGAGGAAGATAATCAAATGGGCTTCCCCACAGTGAGCAGAGGACTCAGAAGTGTCCAGGTGCTCAGAGGTTCTGGGGGCATGAGGGCTGCTGGCCTGGCCTGAGGGCAGAGTTAAGGGGACAGGTAGGTACAGACTGAGATCAAAGGCCCTGAGCCAAAGCCACAGACTCTGGCAGGGGGGCCCAGAGCGGGAGCCCAGGCAGTCTGCAAAGCTAGCCAGTCCTGCCACCCTCAAGACAGGCAGGAAGGGTCCAGAGTACCCCACAGGGAGCAAAAGACCTGGGCTCCTCTTCCTTGTGGAGGGTCAGGGGCCCACATCTTTCCCCCATCACACACCAAGCACCTTTTTGGAGAAGAAATAAGGAGGCGTGTGAGATGGGAAAGGCTGAGCAATGCCCCAAAGAGACTGAAGTTCAGCCAGAGGCTTGGTTTTCCCGGGATTGAGGGGGATTTCGGGCCTAGGACTCTGGGTTTTAAAACTGGTGAAGTCCTGGTGAACTGGGAATTTTGGCACCCTAACCTGAAGAGACTGTTTCAATGATTACATTGAGCTAAGATTTAAATGAAGTTGTGCCAGGTTGAGTCACACACACACTACCCACCTCGGGAAGATGACATCAGTATACAGTAATAATCAGCTGCACTTTCTTTGCTCTCCTGAGTTGCACTGCTCGTACATTTGCAATCCTGTGTCATCCTCACAACAGCACTGTGATATAGACAGAAAGGGACACAGGCACTGTGTGAAAGACAAGGTTAAAGTACTGCCTAAAAGTACATGACCAGGGAGTGCATGGCAGGGCCTGCGTAGGAACCAGATTGTCTGATTCCCAGTTTTCAGCATATGATGAATCTTCAGATCTAAGAATTTGACACCTAGACGTTATCATTTTCAGCGCTTTGCTTAATTTCATTAATAAGTTAACCTGAATATTCGTCAATGTCAATTACTATTCCTCGAGCGTCCATTGGCTGCATGGCTGCGTTCAAGACCCCAGGTGGGCATGGTCATGGCTGAACGACGACAATGGGCCTTCACCTGCCTTCCCAGCTTGGATGACAATAGGAAGGCCAGAACAAAGAGCAGGTCGGGCGAGAGCACTATGTCTGTGTGATGCTTCCCCCTTGTGGCCAACTTGCCGCTTTGGACAGGATGTAAAGAATTCGCCAAAGGGATTACCCACCTACTCAGGTAAAATGCCTGGGCCTGGGTCTGGGTGGCCTCTCCCAGGCCCAGGCTCAGAAATTTCACATGAAGAATTCGGATTCTTCATTCATCCTGCACTCCCTTGCAGGTAAGGCGGATGGAGGGCAGATTTGCCCACAAGAATCTGGGTGTCGAGAGATGAGGGCCCACAAAATGGAGTCTCTGATCTCCAAATTCCAGCCAGGAAATTTATCATCGTTCACGAGCTGACGCTCTAAGACACGTCAGTGCTTGGCTGTCAAATGGTCAACGCATCTTGAGCGTATCAGGAGGTGGTAAGCGGTGGCTGATGTCAACGCATGACAGAGGAGGAGAGTCGGAGTTAACCACCCTGCAATCTTCATCAAAGCTGCCCTCAAGCCCTCCTTGGTGTTCTCATTCTTTCATTATGTATATATGTAAACTGAATAAAAACTTTTTTAGAAAACTGCTATTTTTATTATCTTGGCTTTTCTTAACAAGAGCTTTAAGATCGGCCTCCTAGAACCCTCTTACCCTCCCCTGACATCTCTGAGCCCCTCCTGTTCAATGTCCTGGGGCCATCGCAGGCCACAGGCTCATAGCCCACCACCTCACCTCTCCACGTGGACCCAATTTGGGGGCCAAGGGGGATGATGAACAAGGGCATGTGTAGCTTGGCATATGGAGTCCTACTCTACACACGTTCCCACAAGAGCAGAGCCAGCCTACCATGGCAGAGACTCTGAGAATAGAAAAATGGTCAGAAAAATGGTGGAGGGCAAGACAGAGGAATTAGTGGAAGACAAGATTCTGTATTATTTTTCTGAAATCAGAAGCTCCAAGGAGGCAGCACTAATGGCCACTAATAGGTTAAAAAAGAAAAGTTTCAACTAAACCTGTTTCACATGGGGTTTACGTAACGCGGGTCCAGTGTGAGGCCAGGAGTGAGAAGGGAGTTGAGGATTAAAGTCGAGATGGCAAAAACCTTCCTATTTACTTCTTCGACAGAAAACTCACTTTCCATCCTTCTCCTTGTCTTTCCTATGTCCCGTTTGCAACACTCGTGATGCCCTCTCTTTCTGATTGTGGCCCTGATTACAACTCTAACATAATAACTATTTGGGTAATTATTTTACTAAGTCTTTCTCCACACCTGAATCAGAAATGGGGACAGGGATGTCAACATATGTTTTTGAGTTAATGAGTAAATGAACGAAGGATTCTATCACTGAATGAATAAGTGTTCAGCACTGTGCCAGGCATGGGGGATACAGAGAGGGACAGACAGAGGGGCCTGGTTTCAAGGAACTTAACAACTGAGCAAATAATTAGAAGGCTGATGAAGACTTCAAAGGACAAGGGCAGGGAGCTATGACAGTCTACAGCAACATGGCACGGTTTGGGGGTATGTGGATTTGATAGCTCAAAAAATGCATGGTGATTCACTAAAGAAAGAGCTGGGGATGGACAAAAGCGCATTCCAGGCAGAGGGAACTGTGCATGCCACAGTCCGAGACAGGAAAGAACTGAGCTCATTAGCAAGAAAATCACTGTGGCTGGGCCACAGTGAAGGGGAGAATGGTTCAGAGTGAGACGGGCAGGGACCAGATCACACAGGGCCTTTAGTCCTTACTGAGTTGGGCTTGTCCCTAAGGGTCGTAAGAAGCCACTGATTGGTAGTAAGCCATGGAGTGACATAATCAGGTTTATGTTTTTAAGAAAATAATAATTTCTCTGGCTGTTGTGTGGAGAATGGATTGGAGAGAGGGAAGAGTAAACAAGGTGAGACCAGTGAAGATGCTATGGCGGCCGTCCAGGTGAGAGGTGGTGCTGGCTTGACCCAGGTGGTGGTCATGGAGACAGGAGGAAAAGATGATCCAGGAGTGACTTAGGAAGCAGAACTTGGACAGTGTGAACTTGGGGCATGGTCACTATAGGAGAAATGGTCTCTGGGCTCATTTGGGGACTTCTTGAATTTGAGGGTCCTGCAAGGAGCCATACTGGCAGTAAGTGGCTATGTAAGTCTGGAGTCCAAGAGAGGACGGCGCTGGAAATAGAGAACAGGTAGATGGTAAATGAAGCTGGGTGGGCTCAGTAAGGGAGGCCTGAGGGACTGCACCTAACAGCCAGTGAAAAGCTGGACATTCCATGACTGTCCAAAGACAATGCAACAACTCTGTGTGTGGTAACTCCTCTTGAATTTTGTTTTCTAATCTCTGCATCTCATGAATCATCAGAGAATTGAATTCTCATATGTGGTAGAGTCTGTGGTTGCCTACTCCATACCCATTCTCCCTTCTGCCTTAACAATGGACTCCTATATTGTCCAAGGTCTCAGTGTACCCAGCTAGAAAACTACATTTCCCAGCACCCTTTGCAGATAGGAATGGCTAATGGGATATAAATGGAAGTTGTTGAATGAGACTCCTACAAAAGCCCTCCTAAGGGGACTGACTCAGCAAGGAGGCATATACCCTTTTGCTCTTCTACTTTTTTTATTTCCTCCCTGGAACTTGGGCCTGATGGCTGGGGCCCCAATAGCCATCTTGTATCATGAGGTAACCTTGAGCATAGAAGCTACACACTAAGGGTGGGGGAATGGACAGAAAGATAGTTTCTGGGTCTCTAATGACTACAAAGTTATCATACCCGCCTGGGTGACTTCCAGGCTTCTTTGATGTAAAATAAAAAATAAGCCTTTATATTTATTAGCCACTAATATTTGGATTTTGTGATTTATGCCATCAAACCTAATCTAACTCATAGATCATTCATATGATAATCAAACAAGACAGTGAATTCAAGAAAGATACCATATAGGAATGCACAGGAAAGAATAAAGCAGATTAGGCTGGTGCACAGAGAAACAAAATGCTCTTTCTTATATCACTAGGGAAAATTTCCACATTCTTTTAATGTCTTGAACTGGCAGTACAATCACCACAGTGGATCATCTCAAATGCCTTCCCGTGGGAGTCTATTAGCAATTGACACAAGGGGATGTCAGTTCCATGTACTGAAAAGAGATACAAAAATAGTGCTCATGGTGATTAAGATCTAACAACTATAATTGAATAATTGCAAAGTTTATTTCAGACAATTTAGGAAGTGCAGGTATCTCAGCAGCTTGGGGTACTCACCCATTCTGTACAAAGCTTGCTTGCAAAATTTCCAGAAAATAATTTTTAAAAAATATATATAGATATATGATATCTATCTATCTATCTATAATGTTATTCTCAGTTCCTATTAGTCCACTAATTCTTCTAGAATTCTGGCTTCAGGTTCCCTGACCAAGGGAGTAAGTGAAGGCTGCCCTAGGGTAGGGCCAGGTTGGCCTGGAAGCACTGACATTTTTGCAGTTTATTCCCTGTAGGAGGCATCCTTTGGCAATTGACACAGAGATGCTGATGCACTCACAGGTCCCCCGATAGACACATGGGCCCATGTTGCTCCTCTATATGGCATTCAAGAAGTCAAGGAATGGGAAAGAAAATTAGGGGTCCCCACACACAGCAGAGAAGGCAGATAAGCACTTTGAGCGATTAGTATAAAGAAATTTATTACAAGCATGGGTAACCTATGACAGAGCCGTATCTATTAAGTAAACATAACCCCAAAAGGAGGAAAACATTTTACTTCCTACCAAGACTAAGGACATGGGGATATAGCCAAAAGGGGAAATTTTAACGAAGTTTCTGTGGCGCTTCTGTTGCTCTCTAGCAACCCCTGGTGGTACTTGAAACAATCTGCAGTCCAGGGCCTCTCCAGACCCCGCTCTTAGCTGCAAGAGGTTTGAACTCTAAGAAACCGATACTTTAAATGTGTTAGAATCCTTGTCCTAGGTACAAGAACCTTATAAACTTTGCAAGAAGAAATTCACAGTAACCAAAATGAACCTAGCAATTCATCCATTTCCTGCACACCAGTGAAACTCAATTCTTTAAGAGAACCAGTTGGGTTAAGGATCTCTCTCTCTCTCTCTCTCTCTCTCCTTCTTTCTCTCTCCCTGTATCTCTCTTCATTCTCCAAACATTTAATAAGATCCTACTATGTATCAGCCATGTGACTGTGCTCAGGTAAATCGATGTACACAATATCATAGTTTTGTAGGACAGACAGCTAGTAGGTAGGCAAGGGTCAGATCATGAAGGACCCTTTATGTTCTGCTGAGAAATTTGAAGGAAGTAGGAAGACATGTAGGATGTAAACAAGGAGGTGATACAATCAAATCTTTCATTTACAAAAGATTGTCCTAGAAACAGGGTGAAGGCTGGTTGGGCTGGAGAAGGATGATGGATTTGGAGGCTGAGAAGTCAAGAGTCTGACCCAAGGCAAGGGTATAGACATAATGAGAGAAGAGGACAGCTTGAGGAGATATTTGTGAGTAGAACTGAAGGGCTTAGCAAATAGACAGATTTCTAACTCAAGCAACTCAGTGGCTGGTGGTGTCAATAACTGATATTGCATTGCAAACTTAGGAAGTTTGGAGTGGGGGAAGGGGTGGGGAGATTGGAAGAGAAGAATTTGATGAGTTTAGATGGTTTCAGGGAAAGAGCTTTGCCTCTGGAGTCAGGCTCCTGTCCTTATGCCTCCTTGTTCGGTTTTCTTAGACTCTATTTTTGTCTATTTGGCATCCATTGATCAGGGCTAAACTAATGGCCAAAGTTGTTGACATCTCCCCTGTAATCCAGCTGTCACAGGTGCACGAAAATCACATACAAATCTTCCAACCAATCCTGATTCCATAGTCCCAACCACTTCCTCTATCTAACTCACACACTGACTCAATGTTTCTCCTGCCCTAAATCAACCCAGGGCCAGGCACCAGACCACTAGGGCTAGTCCCTATGCCCCAAAGCTGGCTGGAATTATTCATACTAGCTGTTTACCCTGCCCTGTTTCGCCTTTCCTATAGAAACCCTGTAAAGGCTGTGGCCTAGGTTTCCTCATTCTCCTTCTGCCTCCTGACTGACGCTGGGGCTTCCCCATGTGACCCTGTGTGACATGGCATGCTCCCGCCTCTTGGGAAATGTAAGTCATAAAAATCATCTTTCAGTGGCATTAACCTCTCTGTGTCATCACTCCATTCTCTTTAAAAATTAAGACCTCTTCCTTTATAATTCTAGATGTGTTACTACCTTCTTTGAGTTTTCTTTTGCTCACCTAAACTATATGAACAATAAGAAGAATTACTTCACATGATTGTCATGAGGCTTATTTAAATTATGTGATAACAGTCTTTGCACATTGTAAGCACGTCATTATTGTCATTAGCTCTCAAGAACGTGATCTGCTAGTGCCTTTTTCCCAAAAAAATCCACTTAGGAGCATAATACAGTCAATGATCCAAATTCACAGAGCACCGTTCCTGTCCAGGTACAGGATATTTTATCATAACCCAGGGAAATTCCTTGTGGCCTGACCAAAGCAACAGATAATAGAGCTATGAGGAGCTGCATTGGTTGGTCTTACCTAATGCAATATATACAAAACTCTGCATTCAAAAAAGAAAAATTAGTAAAAAGGACTCCCTTAGTGTATTTAAAGAATGGTTGGATTTATGATCATTCTAGTTAGAACTTTTCAGGAGTCCAACTAACCAGAATTTGACTATTAAGCCTTTGTTTAACCCAATTGTTAGTTTATAAAAACCTTCCGCAAGATTTTTAATTACTGTTGTTCTAAACACAATGATTTGAGAACAAAAATGGAATAAACGATGTTTTAGAAAAGAAAGGAAGGCAATCCATGGGGGAAAAAGAAAAAGGAAACAGAAGGAAAAAGGCCTTTGCCAGCAGCAAAATGGTATTATTGTTATTCCAAAACGTAACAGCGTTTCCACAGAGAACCCCCCACAGTTTCAAGATGCTAACAAGGAAAGACTTGTCCAAGACCAGCCAGAGAGTATCAGAATCAAGATAGTGACTCTGTTTAAAGGAACGCAGCATGAGGATATTCTAGATTTCCTGGAGTATTTAATCCTAACGCCACTTGGTTCAGATAAGAACAGATTACAGCAGGACCACAACCAAGGTGAGGCAACTGAGATGCCTGGGGTGCAAAATTTAAGGAGGCACGTGAACTCCCAACTATGTGAGTGCCCTGGGTCCTTGCCTTGTAAGACAGCTATAAGGACAAAGAATTTCTATTCTAACGCCATTAACATAGAGGAGCTCTATCAAGTGGCTAGCCCTCAGCGATAGCATAATCTAAATACAGACTATTGTGTGCTGTACTCTACACTGAAGCATGCCTCTATGGATAGACTGGGTCCTTTGCCAAGTAGCTCCCATCAAAACCTAACCAGAGTCCTGAATTTGAAGAGGAACTGGAACTAAACAATGTTTGCTTATTCAGAGCACAAGTGGAACAAATTTTCAATCTTAGTGAGGTAAAAGTCAGTGTTTCTGAGAATTTCACAAGTTCTACAAATACACATGTCTTATGAAAATAGCCACCACCCAAGACCACCCATGTACTTAATTTCAATAGTGCTTGGGATCAAAAATTTCACTGTTTTCAGCTTTTCTTCCTTTAGCCCTGCTCACTCCAGGCTTGGACAGGTTGCCAGGAAGACTCTGGGTTTTTTTAAAAATACGAAATATAATTCTTCCCATAAGTTTGATGGCAAATGAATGCATTCCATGGAATGTTTGATTTTTCTGGATTCAAGAGCAGCTCTGTTGAACTGTGAGGAGCACTGTTCAGCTGTGTCCCTACCAAAAACTTCCCATGCATTCACTGTCATGGTTGTTGTCCTTTTTTTACTAGAGAAGACCACAACCATTACACAGTAAGCATTTGGGATTGATGCACATGGGAAGGAGTTTTCGGGTCAACATCTAGTGTGGCTTCAGGAGTTGCCAGATTTGAGTGTTGCTTCCTCAATTAGTCTGCTCCCATGAAGCTCCCCTTGTAACTGCTCCCTCTGTCGTAGGTGATTCATTCAATCCTGCAACAAATATTTACTGAGCACTTACTCTGGACCAGCACTGTTCTAGGCACCAGGGACACATCAGTGAACAAAACATGCAAATCCAGTCATCAAGCAGCTTACATTCTAGCAGAGGAGACAGAAAATAACCAAGAGCACATCAATAAACCACACAGTAAGTCAGAAGATCAAAAGTGGGGAAAAAAAAGAAAGTGGAGCAGGGTAGGTGGGATATGACGTGCTGGGGGTGGGGCAGCATGGCAATGGGGTGTGGGCTGGTGCCCATGGCAATGCTAAACAGGTCAGCCTCTTGGAAAAAGTAAAATTGAGCAGATAACTTAAGGAAGTGAGGAAACTGTCCAAACATAACGAGGGAAAGAGCATTCCAGGCAAAGGGAACAGCCAGTTCAAAGGCCATAACATGGGTGTGTTCTTGTTGTGTTCTAGAAACAGGAATGAGGCCAGAGTGGGGAAGGGAGGGAGCGAAGAAGAGAGCAGAGGAGAACATTGAAGAGGTGACAGAGGCCAGATCGTGAAGGGCCTTGACAGCTCACTTAAAGACTTTGGTCTTACTCTGAGTAAAATGGAGAGCCATTGCAGGGTGTTGAGCAGAAGAGTGGCCATGGCTTCATTTTAAAGGATCACTCTAGCTGCTACCCCGAAAATAGTCTGTTGTGGATGGGGAAAGAGCAGAGGAGGTAGACTTTTTAGGAGGTTGCTGCAGTCACACAGGTGGAAGGTAACGGTGGTGTGGCCCAGGGAGGTAGCCAAGGAGATAGTGAGAAGCAGTCAGATTCTGAATATTAAGGTAGAACCAGGGTCTTGACAGATTAGATGCAGAATATGAGAAAGAGAATTATCAAGGACAACTCCAAGAGTAGGGGCATGAGCAACTGGAAGATCAGAGTTGCCATCAACTAAGATGACAGAGACTGAGGGCATATCAAGCTTGAGGGAAGGAGGAGTGAAGTTCTGAAGTTGAGAAGTCACCTATTTGCTAGCCGGGCGCGCCCGTAGTCCAAGCTCTGGCTGAGGCAGGAGGATCACTTGAGCACAGGAGCTCAAGGCTGCAGTGAAGTGTGATCACGCCACTGCATTCCAGCCTGGGCGACAGAATGAGATCCTGTCTCTGAAAATAAATAAATAAATAGGCCAATTATTTGACCTCCAAATGAAGATGTGGAGTAGGCAGTTGGACACACAAATCTGTAGTTCAGGAGAGAGGCCTGGTTTGGAAATATACATTTAGGATTTGCCAGTATATAGATGGTGTTTGAAGCCCTGAAGTTAGATGAGATTTAAAAAAAAAAAAGTGGTTCAAAATCTGAGCTCTGGGACTGCAAGGGAATTTGAGTATTTTGCTTTCCAACATTTTTATTAGAAAAAGCAATAAAAATAATATTTAGAAAGAATGTTCAGTAAGCCAATCTGCTCACTCATACATACAATATCTGCTGCAGAGGGTAAGAAATGAGACAGAAATAAGGATCTCATGTTCAGAAGTAAACAGGAAGCTGGAGCATTCAAGGGAACATCTCTCTGATAAATGAATGTGTCTGAATGACTTTGTACCCATACCTACGAGTTGTAAGCAAACCACTGCCCTGTTGCTTCCATTTGAACCTCATTTTGCTTTTATTCTGATCAATACCCAAGAATTTCACATGTGACAATTTTTCTTCTGACTCTATCTTGGACCAATACCATTCTCATTTGAAGTGGGATCAGCTAAGAGGATGACATCAAGAGCCAAACAAGCTTTCAGCTCCATCACGACTTCTGGTTTATGGTAATGACTGGCTCTGTCCCTGCCTTTCAAGAGATGTTCTAGCTATAGACTATAGTTATTAAATATACATGAGCCCACTTTATAAGAGAAATATCAACTAATGAATCCTGGCTTATTGTTCTTTTGGCTTAGAATGCTCCTACCTTCTCCTCTGCCTGGAAAAAAAAATCCTTCAAAGCCTAGCTCAAATGCTTCTCTTCAACTTCTCCTAGCCTGATTAAGACTCTTATCTCCATGCTCTGATAATACTTTGAATTATCTATCATACTGCATTTAATCAAAATTTTGTAGGAGGCAGCCAAAATAATGCTTAGAGGGAAGCTAATAGCATTAAATCCTTATATTAGAAAGAATTATGGTCTCAAATAGTTATCTAAGCTTTTACCATAAGAAACTAGGAAAAAGACCAAATTAAACCTAAAGTAAACAGAAGGTAAGAAATAATGAAGAGTAGAAATCAATGAAAAAAAATATGACAAGTAATAAGGAATAGACAAACAATGAAAACAAAACCTGGTTTTTTGAAACTATCACTAAAATTAATAAACTTGTGGCCAAAATCACCAATAGGAAGAGAGAAAGCACACAAATTATCACTATCACGAATGCATGAAGGGACAATACTACAGATCCTACAATATTAAAGAATAATAAGAGAATGTTATCAACAACTTCATGTTAATAAATTCAATAACATATGAAATATACAAATTCCTTGAAAAACACAAACTACCCAATCTTACTCAAGAATGAATAAATATCCTGAATGGCCTTATATCTATTAAGGAAATTGAATTAGTAATTTATAATCTTTCAACACAAAAATTACCAGCCCCAGGCAGATTCAATGGTAAATTATATCAGACATTTAATGAAGAAATAATACCAATTCTACATAAACTCTTCCAGAAAATAGAAGAGTAGGAAACACTTTTCAGCTCATTCTATGATGCCACTATTACCCTGATACCAAATGAATGCAAAGACACAACAAGAATAGAAAACTACAGGTCATCAATCATGCACATAGATTTAAAACTCCTTAACAAAACATTAGCAAATTGAATCCAGCAAAATATAAAGAGGATAATAAATCATAACTAAGAGGATTTTAACCCAGGAATGCAAGATTGCATTCGCATTTGGAAATCAGTCAATATAATTCACCATATAGCCAGTCCTCAGTATCCACGGGCGATTGGTGCCAGGACCCCTCCTTGGATACCAAAATCTGATGATTCTCAAGTCCCTTACATAAAATGGTGCAGTGTTTACGTAAAACCTATGCACATCTTCCTGTATACTTTAAATCATCTCTAAATTACTTATAATACCTAATACAATGCTGCACAAATAACTGTTGCACTGCATTTTTTTATTTGTATTTTCTTCATTGTTGTACTTTTTAAAAATATTTTCCATCTATGGTTGGTTGAGTCCAGGAATATGGAACCCCAGGATACAGAGGGCTGTATTAACAACAACAACAGAAAAAAAGAAAAGAAAAGAAAACTATATGGTAATCTCAATAGATCCACAAAAGTGCTTTTCATAGGACCCAACATCCACTCCAGATAAAAAACCTCTCACCAAACTAGGAATAGAAAGAAACTTCTTTAACCTGATAAGCAGTATCTATGAAAAACCTACAGCTTACATCATATTTAATGGTGAAAGACTGAATACTTCCTCCCTAATGTCAGCAATCAAGCAAGGATGTGGCTTTCGCCATTTCCATTCAATTCTGTACTAGAGGTCCTAGCCAGCTTAATGACAGCATCCACATTGGGAAGGAAGAAGTATAATTGTCTTTACTTACAGATAATATCAGCGTCTATGTTAAAAATCCTAAGAAATGTACAAGGTTGCAGAATATAAAGTCAATTGCATTTCTATAAACTAGCAACAAATAGAAATTGAAAAAATACCATTTACAATAGCATCAAAAATCATGAAATATTTATAAATAAATTAACAAAATATATGTAAGTGCATTAAAAACTACAAAATATTAGGAAACCCTAATCTTTTATAATGAGCTACAAGCAAATCTGACCAAACTTTGTCCCAGAGGGAGACATTGTCTTTACTATACTGTACATCAAACAAGTCTGGTCTAAAGAGAGACTGTCTATTTTCCAGGATGTAGGAATCTTGTCTGTTGTATTAATCACTGAATCCCAGGGCCTAAAACAGTGCCTAGCTCAATAACATTGAAGAACAGAGGAAGAAGTTTGGGAGGATGGATGTGAAGGGGGCCATGGAAGTGTCCAGAATCAAAGCAAAGACAGGAATTGCAGGAGCAAGGCTGCCGGGTCTGGCTACCCAGCCCCAGTTCCCTGTTCTCAAATGCTCCAATGATACTCTGTGTCTGATGGTTGCAGTAAAGCTTCAGTTTTATCAGAAGGCTCCAGTAAACTGTATTCTGTGTACTACTCCTTTGGCTTTTTGTTACTCCAAGGAAGGACTGTGACCTCCACCTCCTCCACCTACCACAATTTTCTTCTCTGTGACATCATGTTCCCCTTAGGTAATTAGCTGATTGGAATCAACTCTGCCAGCTGCGTCATTTAGGCTTAAGCATTTTAGAGATCAACTAAACAAAGAGAAGGCTGTTCTCTAATAAATATTTGTTGAAGGAATTAATTAAAAAGTGACTTTCTGTGGCTGGATCATTGCATCATGTTCTCATGCATTTTCTCCGTTTAGGAAACCAAACCCCAGCCTTACCAGGGAGAAAGAAAGGGTATCTGATAATCTCAGGCTAATAAAAGATGCATCCGCTCTGGAATTGTCTTCTTACACACCTGATATCACACACGACCCTGTGGAATAGCAAGCTGAACAAAATGAGAAGTGTGATGGAATACTCAGGACAGAGAAGAAAAAGGCTTTCATCATTTCAAAGCGTTACTTCATTCCTAATCAACTCTAAAACTTTGACCAACCAAACAATCTGCAGCTCAAGCACCACACAGAAAATACTGGATCTGATCCTGTTTGGAGCAGTCAGCATGAAATGTAATGAAATTCAAAATAGACAGGATACACATGCTCCAGAGGGAAGTCATTAATACCCATGAATAATGATAAAGCAAAATACCATCTGCTAGCATAATGTGGCAAATCTCTTTAAAATTCCAATTAGCCTATAAACCAGAAGCAGGGAGCAAAGATGCTCCCTCTACCATGTGAGACCATGTATCCTTGATGTCTCCATTGCTTTATGTGTAAACTAAAACGTGGGTGGTGGAAACATTACCCATGTATGAATATATTTTGGAGAACACATTCATTATTCTTTAGGACACGGGTGCTATTTACCTAATCGGGTGGAACAGAAGGTTATAATCTGCAAATTAAGGCCACATATGTATTTTCACATATATTTTAATGGGTGGGGGTGTGTGTGAGAAGATTGTGTCCGTTATAAACACAGTATAATAATTTTGCTACAACAATATTGTTGGATTTAATCCCTACATGTATTTGGAATCAGAGATAATGAAGCATTTCTATCACTCTGTTATCCCACCGAAAATTGCCTAGTTTATGATGGATTTTGATATTCTAAGCCATTTTCCTGAGCTGCATTTTATGAAGCACATAGCTATTAAAATCATAATACCCATTATTAGAACTGTTGTATTATAGCCTGAAAAGAAATTGTTCTGATGACAAACGTGTAGAATAGTTCTACAGGCTGAGTAGCCCATTGCTTGTCTTTTGAAATATCTCAAGAAGCAAAGCAACCTACTTCTGAATGCTGATATTTCCCAATACCTTTCTTTTCCCATGGTTTGTTGTAGTGTAAATGACACTGGAATTAGTATGTTTGGAATTTCTAATCCAGTGTTATCATTATTCAGTTATATGATTTTTAGAAAAATCATTTTTGTTTTGTGATATCTTGTTTTCCTCTTCTATAAAATGTCTTCCTGCCATTGTAAGAATCAAAGGAAGTAAATGTTAAAGGATTTTTGAAAAAGTTTTAAAACCCTCCAATGGTAAAAGTCATTTTTATTTATCATGACTAGATGAAGTAAGCAGAGTTGTCTGCATTGCATTAAGAGGTAGAATCATAGACAAAATGAACTCTTCAGGCAAGCTTGGAGCACCCTGTGTTGATGCTGTATTAGGTAGCTATTGTTTCATCAGCAGAATTATTGTTCCCAATGATCTGTCTCCTTCCTGGAACTAGAACCAAGGTAGAGCCAAGACCCAATCTATAGCCAGCTCCTTGGAGTTTTAACCCCAAGGCAGTATGCTTTGATCTACAGGCTACTTGAATTTGGGTAATAAGGAATTATGTTCGAATAAGGTGCTATATTCCGATTGTTAACGACATAATCAACTTCCATTACCCATGAGTTGAAAATAGGGTGAGTTGTATCATTCTTTTAAATTCCTAAAGCCACTTGCTTTGGCATGCTTCAGGACACAAACCCACCTGCTCCCACACGATCACATCGCATCTCCTCCAGTCCTGCTTTGATTCCTAGGCAATGTCAGGCAGAGGAGACTAGAACACTGCAGGTAATCTGCAAAGCTGGTGATTCACATGCAGACGTCCAAGAATTTATGTAGCAATAGTGTCTGAAGACTGGAGAGTAACATCAATTTATTTCTGCACACCCCTAGTGATTTCATTTGTAGGAATCTATCCTAACAAAACATTACTGTATGTGCACAAAAATGTATGTTGCAAGTATGCTCATGAAGTCATTTTAATAGCAAAGAAATGGAAAGTAAAAATCCATTTTATAGGAACGAGATGGCATAAATTACAGTACATTTACATAATAGGGTCCTATGAAGCCAATAATAAATGAGGGAGTTCTATCTATATATGCTTCTCACAGAGATTTCTAAAATGTAGCATTGAGAGAAAAAAGCACAATGGACTGTGCAATGAGTGATGATGTGTCAAGGTAGGTTCATCAGTTGTAGCAGGTGCAGGGAATGTGGGTGCTGGGGAGGCTGTGCATGTGCGGGGGCAAGGGGTATATGGGAAATCTCTGTACCTTCCACTCAATTTTGCCGTGAACCTAAATCTGCTGTAATAAATGGTCTGTTTGAAAAAGAAAAAGAAAAAAGCACATTACAAAGCATTACATAAAGTGCAATCCCATTTAGGTAAAATATGAAGCAAAAGTAGAGATGTGTATATATGCACACCTGCAGATGCAAAGAAGGGACTGAAATGCTAACAGAACATACACCAAATGATGCAGTTTTGCCTCTGGGAAACAGGACAGGGATAGGGTCAGGGAAGAAGACATGGTAAAAAAAAGAGTTTAACATTTTCCTTTATACACGCCTACAACAGTTGAATGTTATACAGAGTAAGTGCAGTCCTGTATTCCTTATGTAGGGGAAGACAACACCACACAATAAAGATAAAAAACAAAACAAAACAAAAAGATAGATCAAAGATGAGCCAGCATCAGTCATCTTTAAGTCAAATGCTGTGTCTAAGAATTCACTAGCTCAAATTATGTCTTAAATTTTGAATTTTTTGCTAGTTTATCAAAAGCCTAACATAGAGTCCTACTGGAATGTTGCTAAGAAAGTACGTTGAACAGGATTGCTTTCATTTTTATAATTAAACTAAAAACACAAATGCTGGAACTTAGCATAACTTTATATATATCATTTATTGAAATATAATGATCTTCATTTGCACATTTTAAAATGAAAACATGAACAGGGGCATTTGTAATATGTCTTGTATCGGCAGACTCTCCCTATCAAGTTAGTTCTCACACATTCACCACACCATTGTTTTGGGAGCACGTTAAGTATTTTTCTCTTTATTATTTCTAAAATATAAATTTTGGACATTCAAAAGTGCAACAGTTAATGTGCCAGTGGGGAATATCACAGTTAAAAAAATATAAACAAAGGCAGTGATACAGCTTGTCATAAATGTTTTGGCAGTATTCTCCAAGTCTATATAGAAATACATATATACATATTGATGTATAACATCATTTTATCTTATGTCCCTCTTCACAAAAATAGGACCATTTTGTACAGATTGGCAGACCACATTTTAAGGACATCATTGATCGATTAAAAAGTCACAAATTGTGTTTCTCAGGCCAGCTTTTTGATTGTCATCATAAAAATGGAAAGCAGGAAGGATTGGCAAATTTTCTTCTGGGGACTTTGCAGAAGGTAAAAAAGGAAACAAATCTGGGATATGCTGAAAACACTTTTTAAAAAATGTAGTCATGTACAAACTCAGGTGGAAGAATTTCTTAGGACTGGAAACTGATGGTCTGAGAAGTTTCATCCAGCCTCTTGGTGTCATGCAAGGCTCAAAGTAACATCAAAATGCAAAGCACCAACAAAATAAGACTGTACAAGGGACATTGAGTGATAAACAGAATGCTTGAGCTATGATTCTAGAAACACAAATGTATTTCAAGTCTAATTGGCTCGACAAAACCTAGTTAGGTTTTCCCTCTTAATTGGCCAGTCTGGCTCAGTCTTCACACTTGCTATGTAAAAGGTGAATGAGAAAGTTGGGGCTTGCATTACGATTACACCAGCAGGTAGTCAAGTACTTTGTTAATGTTTCTACATCTTCCAAAGCATCACCTGCCGGTAGCACATACAGTGATTGCAGTAATCACAGCCCATGTTTCTTTCATATGGTGTCAGCAATTAAGCAGTATTGCAAAGAATGCCAGTGAGCCCACGCCAACCAGCTTGACAGTCTGGATGGAAGTGATAATTCATCCTACCATATCATCCCAAAATATCAGTAAAACTTTTTAATTTTTTTCACCAAAATATTGACCTGGTTATACAGAGACTTGGCACACTGAATTGCATCATTTTCATAGATGTCTTTCCTTGGCAGGGAATTGGGGGGGGTGTCAGGTTCAGTCCCCCCATGCAGTGGGAAGCAGCGTCTTTACTTTTGGAAGACCTGCCAAAACCAAACTTTAGCTTTCTCAGCCCCAGCTAAGACTGGAAAGTTAAATTAATGGGTGGCAATTGCTAGCTATATGGCACTAAATGTCACTGACCTAAAGCCAAGGATTTAAATAGCAGGCTTCCTATGTGGTTGACTTCTAGCCCAGTTCCAAATTCTAAATTATTTGTTTCCCATGGCAACTTCCTGTAACCTAAGACAGTGTTTCTGAAAACTGGCTGATCAGAACAGCCAAGGAGTTTATAAAAATACAGGTTCCTGCTTCCCCAGGACTTGATACTTCAGAATCTCAGGCATGGGGACCCAGAGTCTGATGATTCTGGTGGCCAGTTACTTTGAGAACTAAGGATGCAGGCTAAGGATGCTCACAGTCTCCACTAAACAATGCCTTAATGGTCTCAGGGTTTCAAACTTGTTCTCTTTGGGGTAAGAGATAAAAGAAGGGAGCTGATGTCCAGGCATCCTTATGACCCTTTTAAGGTTCACAGATTTAAAATATATATATTAACATATGTTGGCATCCACCAAAGTTATCACCAGGCATGCAACAAACCTCTGCAAATCCAGTCTTTCTGCTGACATTTATATTTTCCATTGGGTAATAACAGGAGAAGTCATGTTCAGCATAGGTCTATGTATTTATATTGAGAACATTTAGGATTTAGGGGTTTTGTTTCTTGTTTCTAATCCCATTATTTCACAGCGCAGTTAATTGTTTTTAATACAATGAATTGGGGAACCTATTCAGTACACAATTAAAAACTCTGACTTCCTGGACAACACTACTTTTACTTTGTTCTCTATGTTCAACTAACTTAAATCCACTAAAACTACTACCATATTTTATAGAGAAACATGTTATTTAATATAAAGGTCAAAAACTGTCAAACCTGTCACCTACTTAGTAAGGGATTTTTTTTTTTAATTGTGCTTTCTCTGTAAGGAAATCATGTTACATATTATACATTTAGCATTATTGATAACAGTAGTATTATTATAAACGTAGATTACAATATGCAAATGAGTTCTTGGGCTTCTAAATGACCCCAATCTATTAAAGAAGGTTGGTTACTTATTATCCTTTATCTCTTTAACACTAAAAAAAGTAAAATGCTATAGTACCAGTACCTTTTAAGGTTCAAAAGTGGTTTTTCATGCACTTCATAAGAAAGTTCCACAGCAGCTGATACCAGGTTTCAGGAGGGAAGTACATGGATGGATTGAGTGGTCTCTTCAGAAGTCCAGAGAAGATACAAATCTAAACGCATCCTTGGTTAGAGTTATTTACATAATTACAACGCTAGAGTTTTGTTGCAGTACAAAATGTGTACATCGGAATTTCACCAACGCCCTTGAAACACAAAGTTCATCTTTTGCGGTCTATTATTCCCTTGTCCCTTGACCTCCAAACTTCACACACCACTGAGATGCTACTGAAGCATTGCAAGAAGCAACACCAAGAAAGTTCATCTTAAAATATACCATTCATTCATATTTAGAAGGCTCCCTGAGGCCCTTGGCTGGGAACTTCTCTTTACACATCATCCAAGTCCTCCTCTCAACCTCTGCATTGCAATAAAGTGGTTTTCTGAAAGGGATCCAGAGGCGGCCCTGAGAGTAGAAGCTACCCTGAATCCACCAGTCACAGGAAGCTGTCCTCCACCAGGTCCGAGGAGTCTATGCCGATGTCGTCCATCATGTCAATGTCCTCGATGGTCTCGTCCTCTCTCTTGATGAAGGTGGAACTGCTGGACCCTGTCTCGATGGCACTCTCTTCAGAGGTCTGCGAGCTGGAGGAGGGAGAAAAGCCAAGGATAGGCCCACATACAAAGCAACAAGACCGTGGCTGCATTTCAAGGGTGACCCCCCAGAGGCAAAGGAGCTCTTCCTGCAAGAGACTTTGACATTCAAATTCAGGCTGCCAAGAGTGGCAAGGTTCTGCCGCCAAGCCCGACACACTGTGCTGGGCCACATGGAAGACCCAGGTCCACAGGTCATCTTTATCCTTCAGCTTCCCTTCTTTTCTGCCAGGTTTTTCATCAAAGTTGCTGGCAAGCTGCAACAATTTCTACTTTCCCTACTCAATCCTAGTGGAAGAGAAAATAAGCAATGCCTGATCAAAAGGCCCAGGTAAGGCAGAGCAGAGGGATGAAATCGGCTGCAAGCCTTGGCCAGGCCTGTCACTTGCTCTCCCCAAAGCCTCGTGGGTGTCTAAACTGTGTTCTCAGCACTTCCGCCCACTCCCCTGGAAGGCCCACCTCCCTCTTCTCTGTACATCCAAAGCCCCCTGGTCCTGAAGGCTCAGGTGAAGGCACGTTAGGTAATAGAGTAGTGGCTGAATGGGGGAGTTGTAGGGTACGGAATGGCCCCACCACATACAAGGGCTGTCCGGAAAGTATCCAGCCATGTAACCATTCTCATTGTATTAACAATGGCTGGATACTTTCTGCACAGCCCTCGTACTAGCTATGTGGCTTCACATAAGTCATTTAACCCCCTGAACTTGACATTGTTTCCTTGCCTATATAATGGTATGACAATAATGCCTAACAACATACCTGTTAGCGTGATTAAATAAGGTAATAACCATAAAGCACTGAATACAGTGGCAATTATTGTTAGCTATTATTGTTATGCAGACTCTTACTTGAATTTGAATAGAGCCTGAATATTAGATGATATCAGGGAATTGTTGTTAATTTTTTTACATGTGGTCATGATATTGTGGTTAGGTAGGAAAGTATTCTTATTCTTAAGAAATGTGTGGTGGAGTATTGGGGATGAAGTATCTTGGTGTTTCCTATTTAGTTTCAAATGACTGAGCAAAAATAAATAAATAAATACATAAATAAAGGATTAGTATGTATGTGTGTGATATACACAACACCTGCTACACACATACAGCTAGATAAAGCAAACATGGCAAAATGTGAACTGTTTAAGTGGGAGATGTATTTTCTCAATATTTCTGTACATTTAAAATTTTTCACAAAAGATTTTAGAAAATTAATCTTCCCTAAAGTCTTCAGCCTGTCACAATTCCTTGTCCGAACTCCTTCTGTGAACACTTTCTGCCTTACCATTATCCTGCCTTGTACTGCTGTCTACATTTTTATGTATATCTTTTTCCTCCAAACTGATTATCATCTGCAGATGGATAGAATCACGGTTTATTCTCCCTATTGTGAGGCTGCTGCACCATGCTGTACACATAGCATTTAAGCCATAAATAGAGGTTGGCCAGCCAGAAGAAGGAGGTAGACAGACACCCCCCACCCCCCAAACAGGGGCTCCCAACCTCCCTGCCTGTCTTGCCCACTCTGACTTCTCAGCCTCCGTCCCCTTCTCTCTGTATCAGCTCCAAGAAGACAGACAAGCCTGGCCAATCAGAAGCCCTCAAGAAACAGTCCACCCCCCATGCCCAAAGGCTCCTGTGACCTGGAGACCCCTAGTACCTACAGGGCTACTGAGCTGCAGTTTCCCTTCATAACCCCACATTTTGGGACCTTCCCTATGACTGATTTTTTGCCTCAGTTCCTAGCTTTTAACCCTCAGCCCCGCATCACACCCTGGTCCTGGCATCTCATTTTGAACCCCAGGCCACTCAGCTGGTCTTGATAGATGTCTAGTCCTGACAGCCCCTCCCTCTGAGAGTTAGACCTCTGCTCCTGGGGTACTGGCCATGGCTAGAGGCCTGCATCAACCCTTGGATACTGACCTCAGCCCAGCGAGGGCCTGTGTTTATGACACTACCACGGATGCTGTGATTTGGACTGTCGGTCCCTCCTTGGGGGCAAGTTCTACAGCCCTGCCAGGCCTGGAAAACTCCTCCCTCTGCAGGTCTTCTCACAGAGGCAGGGGTATGGGTACAGAGGACGCTAACTGCCACCAAGACTCAGCACCAGATCATCCTTGCTGCTTGTCAGGCATCATGGTGGCTCCTAGAGCTGATGACCGGGCTTACTCCTGGTTACCAAGCTGCAGTGCCCACCTTGTAGCCCAGTGCCTGGCTCCCAAGGAGTACTGACCTAGTACCCCCAGCCCTCTACAGAAAGGCCATGACTTTCTCATGCCCATTCCTTCCCAAGGCCAACATCTGAGCCTCAGGGGAAGAGTAATGACTTCAGTGCTGACTCCTGCCTGCTGGACCCAAAGCATCCCTTCCTACCATGCTTGGCCACCTCACTGCTTAGGGGACAGTCTCACATGACTTGGTGTAGTTATTTGGGACACACTTTGTGCAATTCTAAGATCAAATGTATCACCCTTGCAGAAGTTCTAATTATCAAATATAAAATAGCTACCTATCAACTAGAATTGTCTTCTTTGGAAAATATGTGTCAAATTCTACAGCCCAGCCTGCTGTACCCCTAGAAAACTTCTGGA
Source organism: Daubentonia madagascariensis (assembly GCA_023783475.1). Classification (NCBI taxonomy): domain Eukaryota; kingdom Metazoa; phylum Chordata; class Mammalia; order Primates; family Daubentoniidae; genus Daubentonia; species Daubentonia madagascariensis. The sequence continues at coordinate 12,663,905 of JAKFHU010000428.1, forward strand.
CACCTTGCTTATGTTATTTATCCCAATGTGCCTTTCTAACTTTATTTAGAACAGAACACTTTTACAATTGAAATACTATTCAAAGCCCACAAATACAAAGTAACCAAATGGAGCAAAGATCTGGGATAGAGGGCCCAGACCCACTGCTCAGCCTTCCCAGAGAGTCTCATTTATTGGTTTAGGGTGAGACTTGTATATCAGTAGTTTTAAAATCTCCCCAGGTGATGCCAACTTACAGCTAGAATTAAGAACCGCTGCTATAGCATACAATAACCCAGTCCAACTTCTCCCTCAATTTTTTCCTTAGTTCAATGAACCAGGGGCCACTAGGACAATGGCAGAAGAGGCTTATATTATCTCAATAATCACAGTGGCTGTGTTGGTTTGATCAAATTACCTGAGGACTTGGCTCAAATATTCTCCACCAGGGAAGCATGTCCCCCTCCCTCCATATACACTCCTCCCCCAGCCCCAGCGGGGACCTATTAGAATCATCCAGGAAGCTGTTTCAAAACTATACCACTACACCGACCCCCTGGGCATGGTGACTGGGGAGGCCAAGGCGGGAGGATTGCTCAAGGCCAGGAGTTCAAGGCTGCCTGCTGTTCTGATCGCTCCACTGCACTCCAGCCTGGGCGACAGAGCAAGACCCTGTCTTGAAAAATTTTTTTTTAATTTTTAAAAACCCTACATAGACCCCCTGGGGATTCTGCAGCTCGCTCCCCTAGTAAAGAGTCCCCACCCAGAGAGCCTCGCTATCAATGGCAGCAGGTCCTCTCCGCCAGGTGCGCTGGGGCAGGGGAAGGTGACACGCTGGGGCTGTCGCGCACGGCTACCTGTGTCTGTTCCTCTTGCCCAGGTCTTCCTCCTCCGGGACAGGGTCAATGTCGGGCAGAGGGATGATGTAGCCGCTATCGGCGCTCAGTCTCTGCTCGTCGAGGCCACCCTCCCAGTCCTTCAGCTTGTCCTCCTCGTTTTTGCAGGTGACTCCGATGTACGCATTGTCCGAGTCCACGCGCATGCGTGCCACAGCAGGATGGTCACTCTTCAGGAAGTCCAGGTGAATTTTTTCATAACTCTATAAATATTCATTTAACATATGTAATCAGGTGTTACCAACCAAACCTCAAAAATGAATGGAGACACACAGAACTTACTATTATTTAACTGTACATGTTTCCAAACTACCTCACAGATGTAGGATTTAGACAGTTGAAGGACAGTCATATATCACCTATACCCCAGGGATGTGGGACATGAAGAAAGAACCCCCAGTAGCAGAGAGCTTCTGCTGGCAGGTCTTAAGATACCAAGAGCCCGTTCTCCAAATCAGTAGCCAAGACTGTGTCCCTGCCCCTTCCCCACCCAGGACGAGCTTGGACCCTTCCGGCCCCATCACATCACCTCTCGTCGTTTCTCCAGGGTTTGGATGGGTCCCAAGAGGAGGTGGGGACTTTCAGTGGGGGCACAATACCCAAAGCCTTCATGATCCCTAAGCATCAGGGAAGCCTAACCTTTGATATGAAACGACTTTAGTTTTTTTCTTTTTTTTTTTTTTTTAAACAGAGACAGTGTCTCACTCTGTTGCCCGGGCTAGAGTGCAGTGGCTTCATCATAGCTCACTGCAGTCTCAAACTCCTGGGCTCAAGCGATCCTCTTGCCTCAGTTTCCCAAGTAGTTGGGACGATAGGCGCACACCACCACACCTGGCTAATTTTTCTTATTTTTGTAGAGATGGCGATCTCACTATATCACCCAGGCTGGTCTCAAACTCCTGGCCTCAAGAGATCCTGCCGCCTTGGCCTCCCAAAGTGCTGGGATTACAGATGAGAGCCACCATGCCTGGTCTGAAAAGGCTCTATTATCAACAACAGTTTTAATCTCTTCCCACCAACACATCTCCACCAATCAGGGCATCTTTGCCCAACCTAAGGTTAATTTCTCTCTGCCTCCTCACTGGCTCACTAAAGGGAGTTGTAATGCGCAGCAAGATAACAGGCAAAAGTATTTAACTACTATTTCAGCACACGGTCTTCTAATGCTGCTCCTCTTTGAGAAGAAGCAAAAGAAGTAAAAAGTATGAAAAGTGTACACAATGACTAATCTGAATCTAAGAAACTGAGTTTATGTCTGTGTTTCCTTCTCAATGCTTCAGCAGAAAGTTGTTTCAGTCATTTACATATCCTGCTTGGTTCCATGAAATTACATTTGTTCCTTTGAACAATGCTTCCTATCCCACAAAAAACCAGCTGGAGCCACAGATAACAGCTGAGGTTGTTCCTTCCAGTCAGCTGGTAAAAGCCAATTTTGCATGGATTTAAGTGCATTCAAATTAGTGATTTAATGGCCACGGATGCCCTGAGACTTCTAACTGCACACTAGCTTCAGACACTCAAGCATCTGGAGAATAAAATGCTTACAGGTGTTGCACATTTACAAGGAAAGGGGAGCCCTGCAGGAAGGGGAGGGTTTTCATTCATCAGTTCCACCAGGGGCCTGTGGAGCGTGCCATGAAGTCCCCACCCCTGGATCACACAGTCTTTTTCCACCTTTGAAAATGTTCCTTTAGAACAGTGTCAAACAGTGCTGCTCGCTGGCATAACTTCCAGTTAGTCTCTTTCTCTTTTGCCCTGGCCTTTCCACCCACCTTACTAGGCCCAGACACACCTTTTTATATTGTCCAGGAAGCAGATTCTCCACAATCTCACTCAAGTGGTAAAAGGAGGGTCTCTTCTCTGGCTCACTGTTCCAGCACTTCACCATGATCTCATAGCTGGAGGGCAACAGAACTCAGAGTGGGCATGAGGGGATGCAGGGGGTAGTATCAGGGTACCTCCCACCTCCCAGACCCACTGGGCATGCACACAGGCCCCTGGGATGGGGAAGGAGCTCACACTTCACTGGTGGCGTGGTCAGGCTTGGCCATCCGGTACCCACTCTTGATTTTATTGTAGAAAGTAGAATCCACCATCATGCCAGGATAAGGTGTGCCACCTAAAAGCCAAAGAAAACACCAGGACTAACAAATACACAGCACACTATTGAAACACTTGGCATGATAGAACACTGTTAGAAAACGTACTGGTTCTTTCAAATCTTAAATTTAACTAGGACTCTAGGTTGGTCAAGTCCAAGCACCTCAGGCAAAAATCTACATCTTTAGAAAAGGCCCTGAAGTGTTTTTCCATGCTTCTTACTACTAGATCTGCATATACAAAGTGAACTAGAAAAGCAAGGAGAAATTCTGAATCATTGAGGCCAAGAAAGTCATTTTCACCAGAAATGTTCAAATAATTAAAGCAAAAGTCAAATTTGGGGCCTGAAACGTCTAGATGAATCTCTGCTTTTAAAGGAGTACAAGATTCTGCTAAGCCACACACTGGGATGATCCATGGTGACCATCCGTGGAGAAAGATAAAAAATGAGACCAGGGTGGGAAGACACACTTTACTGTCATGTCAGAATAACAGATAAATTCATGAGACAGTTCACATTTTCATAGCCAAAGCCAGAGCAGTTCCCTCTTGGAAGCCTATTCCAGGATGCCTTATTCTTTTCGTTAGACATGAATTGCAATTTTAAATCAGTACCACACAGTTTATCACGAAGTGTATAAGTCTTATCTGCCCAGAAGAAACATCAGAGATCATGGCTGATACTCATCCTTTTCTCTGGCCCTCACCTGGCAGCACCCAGGGACTGGTGTTAACGAGCAGGAGGGGGGTCATGCCCCTTTCCCTCACTCAACACACTACTTTTCACCTGAGTATCAACTACCAGAGGTGAGGGAGGGCAACTCTCCTCTAGTGAACCCATTTAACCCAAAGTCCAAAATGAAAACGCAGCCAGGGAATGGATGCCGTCAGGAGCACATCCAGTGGAAGGAAGTCACTCTGGCATGTCCCACAGGAGAGGAGGGGGCAGAGGCCAGGGTAAGGGTGCAGCCCCCAACGGAGACCCATCTCCATCTGCACGAGCCCAGTGCCTGGTGTGAGGCGGCTGCAGAGCGCTTGACTCACACCAGGTATCTTAACTTTGTCTACATCCCGGAGCTTGGAAGAACACATTTCCCTTCCAGGGTTGTTCTAAAACAGCCCATACAAGCACAGATGTCAGGCCCATACCAAGGGAAAAGATCTCCCAGAGCAGAATGCCATAAGACCAGACGTCGCTCAGTGTGGTGTAGAGGTTGTCGAAGATGCTCTCGGGAGCCATCCACTTCACGGGCAGAAAGGTCTGCAGGGAAGGAGGGAGGAAATTAAGCTCACATCTGGGCACTGATGATCTACAGCTGCAGAAATGGAAAGGGTTCTCCCTGGGTTCAGGGCAACTTGCACTAACTCTCTTGCCTCACGTGAGTGTCTCCTGTGTGTGTTCAGTTTACTACTATACTCTCAGTGCCAACAAATATTTGATGAATGATGAATAGTCAATGTTGCCTCTTATGCCCTCCAAAGGAATAATATCCAGAAACATTTAATCCTGAATTTTTACTCAAAAAATGTGTCTCGTATTTTTAGATATTCCTGAGAACAAAATTAAGAACAGATCCAGTAATCTGTGAGCATATTATAGCTTTTGAACTTTAAGAAATAGTAATTTCCAACGACTACAAAGAGCTGGACATGAAGATGAATTTTGCAGCCTCTTTTGTGAAGCTGGCCCAACCTTTGGTGAAAATGCTAAACTGAGGCAGATACATAATGTAGCCACACAGCATCCTTCAACCCTCTAAGATTGCTAGGGAGATAAGAGGTTCATAACCTTATGTGAACAGGTGAGAACCAAAGTCCAGTGATCTATTCAAGGTGCCTAAAGTTGTGTAGCAAGAGTCTCTGGCTACAGGTCATGGTCACATGAGCACATGAACCACACAGAGCAAGGACACAGGCCCATGTCTTTCTCTAGGTGGACGCGGCAGCCCCCCATGGGCTGTCTCACAGCCAGTGCAGTGGAGTGATTTGGAATTGTAGCTGCAGGTGGCAGGTGTATTCTGAGCGACTTCATCTGCTTAGAGGTGGAAGGGAAGGAGAGAATGGTTCAAGTATATGATAAAATGACTATCTGTAAGGAAACCGTGCCTCCAAGATATATTAACTCAAATAATCTTAACATTCTAGGGATCACAGATACCCTTTGGACATCTGATAGCTTAAAAACTAGAGACACTCTCCTTGGAAATGCATACTTGGACATGCACATATACAGTTTACATATTAATACTAACACTTCATGGGTGCTTCTATATGCCAGGCACTGTCCTAAGCACTTTACATGAATTTACTGACTTAATCTCCACAACAACTCAGCAGATAGGTATTATTATCACCTCCCTGCTACAGACAGGGAGACCAACGTACAGAATGGTCAAGTCACTTGCCCCAAATCCCAATCGGAGTAAGTGGTGGAGCTGATGCTCACACCCAGCCTGTGCTTGTTAGACTGACCCCACTGCGGTCCACCCATGAAGCCTGTGGACTCCATATTAAAAATATGGTCACCGAATGGCTAGGACAACACCTGACTTCAGAGATTAAAGCAAGGGAGAGTGAGCATGCCCAGTGAGGGAAGAGAGGACGTACGCTGCCTTTTGACACGTAGTTGGAATCATGCATGATGTCTCTGGCCAGGCCAAAGTCACAGATCTTCACGATTTTCCCTTGTGCCAAGAGGACGTTTCGAGCAGCCAGGTCCCGGTGGACACACTGCGTGGAAAGGGAAGAAATGACCTCAGGGTCAATCCACCTGTGGCTGGACAGCATCAGCCCTGTGACAGCAGCCCCTCCACAGTGGCGCTTGCAGCTTGCTGGCACACACCTCAGGAAGGCTGCCCTCACAAAAAGGGCTCGCCTTCCCCCAGGCTCTCACCCGCACAGCTCCTGAGAGAGAGAAAGCTCTGGAGAAAAGTAGATACCCGATGACATCGGGCTCCCCAGCCTGTGCAGGGGAAGAGGAAGAGGGGATGGTGAGTCAGAGGCAGCTGTTTTCACCAGCCTCTCCAAAATCTGCCTCCTAGCATCTCCGTCCACACTCCCCTCACTCTGAAATCTGTGGCTGCGTTTAAAAAGGTCTCTGTTCCTTGAACTTACATTTTTTGAAGCCAAAAACTCCATTCCTCGGGCAACTTGATAGGTGAAGCTCAACAAATCCAACAAAGTAAGGCCTTCTGAGTTATCATCGGAAAGGAGGTTTTTGACTTCTGAGTCTGCAGAAAAGGAATGAAATGTGTTGGCACTGGCAGAAAGCATGACACATCACCCATCAGAGTGGAGTCCCACCGGGCTGGGCTGGGCTGCCTGCTGGGTTGCTGAGGCTTGCCCAAAGAACAGATCCAAAAGCATTTTCTTATAGAATTTCTAGACCGCAGAGGAGAATACCTAAACTATGCAAAAATTCTATCTTAAAACAGAAATATATATGCATAAACATATATCTGGTTAAAAAATTATTTTATTATATATACATATATATGTATCTCACAAACATAACCATAAGGACCAATCTCAACTGATCTCTCTAATGGGTTCTCACACAGAATTTTTTTGTTTGCCTCCGAAATTTCTTTTTTTAATCACAGCAAATCACCTCAGCCACCTTTAAAACACACATACACATACACACACACTAATACCCTCCATGACAAACATACATGAGGGCCCTTTGAAAAAGTAGCTTCTAGTATTTGCTTTACTTTCTTTTTAAAGGTACCTTCATAGTCCTTAGCTTATAATTTGTCAATAAAATCAATCACCAGTCAGAAGTGGTAGCAATCAAAGATCAATGCCAAGGACCTTGCATTGAGCTCCTTTGTAACTTATCCACTTTCCCCAGTTAATCCCATCTGGAAGGGCCCCAGGGTTTTCGAGGAAGAAGACAATCTAGGCCAGCAGTTCTCAGGTCTTTTTGAAATTTTTCAAGCAAGTGAAGAGTAGCTCCAGCCATTCACATTTTTTCAGCCAGCTACAGGAAGGCCAGAAAGCAGTGGTCTGTCTGCCAACAGGGCCTGGGCCTGACCATGACTAAGGATCCTCTGACATCTGGTGCCAAGTCCACCAGCTCAGCCTGGGAAGCAATGTAAACTATTTTTAACACTATGGGAGGGGAGAGGAAGCATTGGTTCCGATAACTCTCATTGGCTAATCTTTAAAAAGCGCTTGGAAGTTCACCCATTTGGCAATGAGAAGTGAATGGAACTTGGAACTGCAGAAATGGAAAATATTATTATGTACTGAGCTTTGCAAAACAAGCACATTTTCTTTTTTAATGGATTGTACCTTTCACTTAAGAACCCTGAAAGCATTCAGACCACATTAGTGATTTTCAAAACAATTTTCATGGCAGCTCAACACTTTTTTGCGTTGACCAATAGGAGGGCTCAGACCCAAGAAGACGAGCTCATAGGACAGGCCAATGTCGGCCTCCCAACTCCAAGTCTGTGACTAGACCAGAGCCCTGGAGGGGCCACCCGAGCAGATGTGAGGTGGTCCATCTGGTATGGGCATCAGCTAGGCTCCCTGGAGTTTATAAATCAATTCAATCCTGCCACATACTTCTCTGCTTGGAAAACAGACTGATCCACCTTCAAAAAACATTCAATAGAAACACTTGTCAGAAAACATAACCTCAAATTGTCTACTCTGAAGTTCCTATCACAAATCAGATGTTAGGAAAACTAAAAGCAAGGGTTATTGAATTCATAGATATCAGAGACTTATAAAACTTAAGAAGAAAACCAGTACGAGGAACTAACAGAAGACTGCCAACTTTTAATTTTGTCAAGTAAGGGCATTGAAAAAAATATCAATTATCACCATACTTTCATTTTAAAAAAATCATGTTAGCAGCAAAAAAGGAAGGTCATTCTATCAGAATAAATACTTCTTTAAAACAATTACATTTAAAGTTTGAAAAATTCATTACTTTGTCTGTCTTTATTCTTTTCAATTCACAGACCACAAACCTGTGAAAACATGTCATAGACCCGATTGTGCAGACCTACATTTAGGGACCACATGGGCTACCAGGTCTATTTGCAATTCCTGTTCACCTTCCTCTGAATATTTTAAGTATCATATTAAACCACTGTAAGATCACAATACCCAGAGTGAGTATAGGCACTTTTACCTAACATAGATTTCTTCTTATATGAGGCTGGACGATCATATAGTGATCTCTGGATGTCTGAATATTTAGAAACCTCTTTCCTTTCCAGCATAGGAACATACTGTGTAGTATCAGCTTGCTTCATGTCCATGTAGTCACCATTGTTTTCAAAAGATAAAATAACATAGCTGCAAAAACAGAAAAAGAAATCTTACCCAGGGTGCCCCTCTGCAGTGGTCATTCAATATTCAGTAGGTGATGATTTGGGGGGTGCCTACAATGTGCCAGGTACTGGTGGCAGGTATGGGGGCTGTAGGGTGAGCCACAGCAAAACCAAGACACACCCTTCATGTGGTGGTGGTCTAGTTGGGAAGATGAACATTAATCAAATAATTAACTGAAACTCAGGTGTGCTGTGAAGGCAGATTTTGATGGCATATAAGGAAAATGACTCAATCTGGGAGTCGAGGAAGCATTTTCTGAAGATGCAGAATGAATCCCATTTACAAAGATGGGACAGACTCAGGGGGATATTTGATATGGTACCTGGCACACGTAAAGGGCTCCACAAATGTTAGCCACCATGATGATTAGTATTTATTTGTTTTCAGTTCAGCCCTCTACTCATCTTCGGCAGGAGCACAGACATCCTGAAGAGCCATATCTAAGACAGTGGGGCTATGCTTCCATAGACTTATAAAATTTTCTAAGTCTATTACATTTAAAGTTTGAAAAATTCATTACATTAAGTCTGTCATTTTCTTTTTGTTTTTCAACTCATAAGCCATGAACCTGGCCCATGTGGCCACAGGGCTTGGGCAGACAATTCCTGCTACTCAATAAATTTAGCACCCATTTGGCGTCCACCAAGTAATTTAATATGAAGTAAATTCATTTTACTTTCTGATCTTACAGAACTCTGTATCTACAGAGATCTTTATAGCTATTTGTAGGTTTCTGCAGTAAGGATCACTGTCATTGGCTTGATTTATAGGTCCAGGCTTGGCAAGGACCAATTTCTCAAGCTTGGAGATGCGCAGGCAATTTCTCACAAGATACAAGAACTCAGGCATCCCTGGCCAGCGCTGCATGTCTCAGGTCCTAAGTGGATCACATGTGAAAGGCAGAATGACTCCCAGAAGATTCCCACACTCTCTCTGAGTCAAACCTATCAGTGATGCCTTCCCACGTGATATCCTGGTCCAAAACACTTGCAGACATCACATATCTGTCAGCACTGTCATAGGATGACTGGGCAGGGTAGTTTGACTATATGTCTTACTACCTCGGGCACTGAATCTGCAGACATGGAATCCATCAGGATGCGGGTCTTTCCATCTGTGAGGCTTGTAAGACAATGATACACGGCAATGTCTCTCTCGGCACCCACCTCCGTGTGCTTTCATCAGTGGGGTTCAATCCAAAGATGTCCAGCTCTTTCTTTGGCTTCTCTGGGTGGTGGCTCAGGAAGCTATCCCTATTCTTATGCAAATAGTTGACCAAATCTCCATAGAAGCAGTACTCAGTGATGATGTAAATGGGGCCTGTGGGGACCAAAACCATCAGGTCATAGGTGTGAAAATGAAGAACAGAAAAGCCATGAATTGCTATGTTTGGACTGGCAAGAAATGTTGCTTAAAAACAATGAGCTTCCATCAATTCAATGGAACAAGCCAACTCCATTCAAGGGACTTCTATTCCCTGGCATGTTTGGGAGTGGAGAGTGGAGGATTTAAACCTGGTTCAACAGTTTTCACAACCACAGGTATTCAACGAAAACCCTTACTCTCACTCCAGGTCAGTTAAGTTTACCTGACTTGGTACATGCTCCCAGCAAGTTTACGATGTTTAAATGTGGCCCCAGGTGAGTCATTATCTTCAGTTCAGACATGAGAGCTTGTTTTTCACTGGATCTCGCTGTGGCTGTTGAAGAAATAAATCATGTATCAGTTCAACTGAACTACCTACTTCCCACTCTCAGAAAAAGCCAAGGACACGACTGATCCTGCGATTGGATATCAAAAATTTTATTTACCAAGAGTCTAAAAGGGAAACAGATAATGACTCAGTCTCAACTCTAATAACCAACTAATCCCTAGTCTTTCAGGTAAAAAGAAGTCACTAGAAACAATAACTCTTCATTTTCCAACATGTGGGCAACAGGAGCAATCTAAATAAACCTAATTGACAAAATAGTCTAAATGCACATAAAACCTAGAGTCAAAAGAACCAAGACCTAGTCCTAAATTTGTTATTTACTAGCTGTGTGGTTTTGAGCAATTCCCTTAATATCTCCATGTTCAAAACTCCCCAGGAAGGAGTACTTACGTTTCAACATTTTCACCGCCACTTTCATGACAGGCTGGGACCGACTTAATCCATAGGCTGTTCCTTCCACCACTTTCCCAAATGCTCCAGATCCCAAGACACGACCTGTGGACAACCAGAACCATTAACACAGGCAAACTCCGGGCATCTCCTCAACTTTATTCACTGCTGCCAGGCCAGCTCTCAGTGGGTGCACAGCTAGGTGGGTGTTTTTCCCATACTGAGTGAGCATAATGATTCCTCCAAGTCATCACATCAAAAACAGAATTGAGCCCACAGGGAAGGAAATTAGCATAATTGCTTTTGTCAAATAACATTTGCAAGGGAAAGGAAAACACAGAAGGGGACAAAGGAGGGTGCAGCCCTCCCTGGTGTGAGTACTCTGTCTACCAGCTCCTCTGCTGGGCCAGGCCCTGGGCTCCTGTGGCCCAAATCCCCAGTTCTCTACCCTTCTGTTTTCCACATGCAAACAGGGACATCTTTTGCATCAATAAATCCTTAACCACTGGAAATATTTCAGTATTCCAAATATCACTGATTCCAAGGAGTGATTAAGTTAAAACTTCAGGCTGGACTCACGGCTGCTTATTTGTCAGGAAGGTCACTACAGCAAAAGCTAAACATGCCCTGAAAGCACAGCACTTTGCTTCATGTTAAGAGTTATAAAAAATAATTGAAGCAGTCACCCCTACCCTCAGAGAGCTCACAGTCTTAAGAGGAACCTTTCCCAGGGTGTCAGTCTCACCATGGACAGTCACGCCAGGCAAAGACTCAGCTCATAAAAGACACTATCAGCCAACATTCCCTCTTACCACATGTCTGTGGTGCTGGAAATTGTACCTGGAAAGGTACCGCTTCACCAGCAACTTGGCAATACCCAGGAACAGAGGAACAAAGAGATGTCTCTTGGCATACTAGGGATTGTACCCTTTTCCCCATATTTTATTACCTTTTAACTTCCTTAAGCTCCTTGTCTCTTTTTGGGAAAGGGGGGAAAATATAATAAAGAAAGTTTAGATACGAGTACTTGAAATTGGGAGTGGCCTTGTTTGATTTCAGTTTAAGTAACTCTGTAGGAAGACCTACACTGTTCTGTATTTTGGAATAATACAGGTGGGTAATTAAAAATGATATCTGGCATTTTTCAAAGTACATACCATTATATTATTCATCATGACACAATCTGTACCTCCCACTTTCATTTGACTTTGTCTTGTTTTCATTTATTCAGAATGTGACTTTAAAAAAAAAATTCTCTTGGATTAAAGCTTCATATATACTTGGTCTCAGCCCAGGATTGAAATATTTGAAAAGCTTGTGATAAGTTGGCTTACTTATTTTTACATATTTTGCTTTAAAATGTACCTATATTTTTATAGTCCATACTACAAATATATAAAAAAGAAGTATCTAATGCATCCTCGGAATGTACTGCATCAAAATACATTTTGTGGTTGTCCTCATTCATGTCTCATCTGTTCCTTTTTAGTTACAGAGATTCATCTCATTTTCAATTTGTGTCATTTCCAAAGCAAAGCTATTTTGGTGAGTATATTTGCCAGGCCTCTTCACATTCTCCTTCTCCCTTTGTAAAATTTTCTTTAACTATAATTTGTTATGGAATGAGATTTAAAAAAAAAAAATCATTGCAGTGATCCAATTAACTTATTGTCAAGATGGAAATATATTTCTGAAAGCAAGTTTCTATTGCCTAGCTCTTACTAAGCACAAGCTCAGATCCCTTATTCTGCCAGAGGCCCGTGCACGGTAAAGTTGTGTGCAAGCGAGAAGGGAGTCTTGGGAGACCAACCCCCACAGGCACTTACCAAGCACTAGTCCATCTCTTGGAAACTCCCACCTCGAGTCATAAGGCAGCTGCATTGGGTCCACGTAAATATATTCATGTCCATCGGGGCTGATTGATTCAATGACCCTCCAGCGAATTTCATACCTCGGTTTCTATAAATGACCATGACAGGTAACTGATGAATTACCAAAGTCCTAATGCACCAAAGCTCCACTGCAGCAGCAAAGTGGACACAGTAGGGTCCAACAACACTCATTCAACATAAAATCACTGAGCTCTTTCTCCATGCCAAGAACTGAACTAGGTGGCTATTCTTCTTGTTCTCACTGGCTTCAAAGATTTTTAATTCTTGGAGAAAATATCTACCTGTTTCCAAATGACAACCAGGACAATAAGTGAGATGATCACAATCACCAACAGCACCAGGACCGCGGCTGCCACCGTGAGTTCAGAACGCAAGGCTGGGGACGAGAGGAAGGCACGGTGAAAACTTTCCTCACAGACATGCAGGGGGACAGGAAGGTGGGGTGGCTGCGTCTGGACCGGGGATCTCTCACTGCTGGTGGGGAAGTGAGGGCTGCCTGGCTCTTCTTAGGGACAGGCAATGCCATCTCTCAAACATCTACACCTAGGACGCTATACCCGTTCTTCCCTGAGACGAGAAAGGAACCAAATTCAACCAGGGGAACACAATACTTTCTCCAACAGGAACCTTTTGGACAGAGTTTGAATAGGCACAATAAAGACTGGTAAATGAGACTGAGCACTACCGTACATGTAGAAACTTCTACTTCATGACGTTATTTTGAAAGGTTGTATTTTGCTTATATTGCTTTTGGCTTCATTCATTTTGTAAGGAGGGGATGAGATAAAAGATCCTTATTCCCCACCTCCATCCCACACTCAGACTAAATAAGACTGAGTAGCTACGTTATTAGCTGCACAAAATGTCGAGGGGCCTCTGCAAGATGCAGTTTTGGATCTGAACCTAAAGAAAGGCCCAGATGCTTTTAAGAGCATTCACAGCTGAATTTCTGCCTTGGGTGGGTAAATTCACACCTAATGCATGTGGTGCATGCTGTCTGGGGGATGGGCACGCTTGTGCCTAGCTTGTACCTTCATTCCTACATCACCCTATCTGGGATTCAAAGTCCCGCCTTGGGGAGACAGGGCTCAGCTGCTCAGTTGTCCCGACTGTTGAGCAACTCACTGGGTGCCACCAGCTTCAGCTCTCGGTTCTCAGCCCCAAGGAGGTTCTTGGCCAGGCATCGAACTGCAATGGTCTCCTCCACTTTGGCGAATGTCACACGGCCCTCCACAGTACTCCTGTCTCGGGGGTGGAGCTCCGTGTTGATGTTTGAGACGTTGTTGGCCAAAATCGTCCACGACGTTTCATTATTACATCTAAAGAAAAAAAGGGCCTAAGTATAGGGCCGATTATTGAGAGTCATGGAGCTGAGTGGTGCAGCGGGAGTAGACTAAGACGGCAAGGACTCCTGACCCTCTCTACATTTGGGGGCGCTACAGGCTGACTTCCTTACTTTATGTGCATATTTAACATTAAGATGCGTTTGCACATGCTCAGGAGGGAATAACCTGCACGTGAATAACTGAAAGCTAACTGTTTACGAAGGAGGCAGAGAGAAACAAGTTTAATAAAATATGATGACCATTCCCCAATCTTGAACCTGTGAGCAAACTGAATGACTAAACTTCAAGCAGGTTTAAGGATCCTAATTTCCCACTCCTTCAAAAAGTCCTGGAGCCCACCCTCCCTTCTCACCATCCACACTGGCAAGAGCCCCTGAGGTGTCACTAGGTGTCATTCCAGACTGGAGCTGGAATCTACCAAAGCTCCAGTCAACATCCAAGTCCACCCCCTTTAGCCCTAGGAGAGGGTGGGACTAGGAGTCTCAGCCTTCAGGAAGAAACAATAGAGGATTCTGGACACAACCAGTCACCATGAGTGGAAGTGTGAACATGTAGCTCACACGTCCACTTAGAAGGTTGTAGAATGGAGGAGGAAGGAGGAGCTGGTGAGCTAACTCCCACCAGGCAGCTGCTGGGGGAAGGAGAGCATGAGCAGTCAGATGGGCACTATTTCCATTTATGTTCACCTGCCAGTTCAGCCACCAGACAAAGTTCACCAAATAAGGCATGTGGGGTAAAAATGTGGGCCAGGATAGTAAAAATTTTCTTAGGATATTGGTTCTTAAAATTCATCTTTTTTAAGATTAGAGACCCTTTAAGAGTCTGATGAGAGCCATGGTCCTTCTCCTACAGCTATTCATGAATACACACCCACACCCTGAAGCTGGGGTCCATGTTCAGAACCCTGTCTTGTAATTTATAAGTAACATGAGCCTTAGGCCAAATAACAATCACAAATACCCAAAAAAGGCCGACAAAAGAAATAAAATGTATTTGAGGCCCTTTGTGTCAAGGGAGAGGCATTCTGACCACAAAGGAAGAAGAAACATCTGGTTTCCATACCTCTTAATATCCTTGCAAATCATCCACTCAATATCAGGAAGAGGTGTGCCTTCAGCCGTGCACCTCACAGTCTGTCCCCCCGTTGAGCCATGGTGGTCATCGACCAAGTCCAGGATGGATGAGGGAACTGCAAGAGGTGGAAAGAAGTCAGAACTGAAGAGTTCGTGTCCCAGAACTTGCAGGCACTACAAAGAGGGATAGGAGCTCAGAACCTGTCCGCATGGCATTGGAACCACTCTAGAGGGGCTGAAACCAGTTGTACAAGTAACACTCTCGTTTAGACAAACCCACTTGGTTAAGAGCATTTTCATAGTTTCGGGGTGTTGGGATTTATGCCGTGATGTTTAAATCTGGAGTGAAGAAAGTGAAAAGTTCCTGCAGTTATTTGGCTTGAAAGGCAAGGAGGCTCCTAAAATTATGTTATAGCTTGGGATTCAACTAATGGATTCAGCTAAGTATAATCTAAAGCAGCATTTGCCAAAATACATCTGTGGGATATTATTAGATTTTAAAGATTCTTTTTTTAATCAGTGGTCAAGTAAGTTAGAGATATGCTAATACTTGTATCACAGATTTACTGTGAGACTCAAATGAGCCTGCCTAGGACAGTACATAGCACAAGGTAGGGACTCAGTGAATAGATGCTGAACTTGAATGTAAATGGACTTGGGCAGTCCCTTCTGGTAGGGACCACTGTACAATGTCTACAAGGGAAGCTAAGCAAAACTCTCCAGAACAATTCAAGGTCATCTGGACCAAAAAGCATTACTTTCCTCTTCTCAGAATTGGAGGTGCCATATTGAGAAACAGGTGCTAAGAAAGCTGGTGGAACCTGGGAATTCCCAGTCAGACTGCTCCAGAGTAACCCAGAACCTCCCAGAAATACATGAATTCATAAGTCCAACAAAGCTATCTCTGACATGTAACATCTCCAGTCCCTGCTTCTCCCCTTAAGTGTTGCTGTTCCTCCACGACCTGTGAGAAAACTACGAGACTGTCTTTGGGAGACACAGATTGACTCATTCACTGAGCTAGCATTATCTTTGTACTGCCTTTACGTACCTTGAGTTAACAGTTCAAAAGTATAGCTCTTCATGTCATCTTCATTTTGAACTACAATAGTATAGTGGCCACTGTCTTCTTCCTTAGCACGGATCAGCTTTAACTTACTTCGATACCTTAAAAGAATAGGATTTTGTTTCAACAAGCAATAGCTAAATAAATTCCAATCCTTTAAGCAATGACTGTCTTAATTTAAATTATATTTTTGTAAAGAGTAAAAACATATTTTTTTTCCTTGTCTGTGTCATCTCTTTTCTGGGATTCTCAAAACGCTTTCCACACATTGAGGGTCTGAATCACAGACACATTTCTTACGAAAGAAAACCAGACATTCTGAGATGGGCAATGGCCATCTCCAAGAGCTGTCAATTCTACTAAGGCCTGACTTATGAATGGAAATAAACACAGCCTACCGGTTTTTCTTTTTTAAAAAACACTTGGTTTTTACCTTTTTAAAAAAATACTTGCCTCCCCTAAATATCCATCACTTAGGTGGTTCAGCCAAACAATGGAACACAGTAGATGAAAGAATGAGGATACTCTACATATCGACATGGAGAGGTCTCCAGGATATAACATTCCTACTTGCTTGTATTTGCTTAAAGAGACTTGAAGGTTTCATAAGAACCTAATGAAACTAATAAAGGTGTTTCCCTTTGGGGAGGAGGGAGGAACTGGACAGATGGAGACAAGAGTGTAGAGGCTTCTTGCAATGCATCCTCCTTATGTTTGATTGTTTTTAAAGCATGGGATTCTATCACCTATTCCAAAAAATAAGTTAGAAAAAATACACCTCTTCATACTTTATTGAAGGAAAGCTTCCCCAAAAGATTTCTTACATGTATTACAAATGGCATTTGGCTCTGTGCATGTGTGTGTAAATATAGTATTTGCCCATCTGATTGTCCTTTATAAAACATCACAGTGTGGAGAAGCAGCTGCAATGGAGAAGGAGCACACCGGTCATGGAGTGAGAAGGCCATGGTTATTCTCATTAAATTTCTCCATGCCTCAGTTTCCCTATGTGTAAAATGTGATAACCGTACACACCGCACGGAGTCATTCTGAGGCCTGATTAAATGAGATTATATGAGTGAAAGCATTTCCTAGGCACAAAAGCACTCTGCAAATGCTGGGCTCTAGGACCTGTGAAGAGAGCAGGCTGGGCTGACTTTTCCTCTGCTGCGCCACACCAGATACGCTTCACGACTGGATTTCCTTAGAGAGTCCCCTTAGGCACACTGAGCTGCTGATTTGCCAAATGATCCTCTGCCATTCATTGTTCTTTCTTGTTCAGCCAAGAAAGCCTGTGGGTCCACTAGTTTTAAGCTCCACGAAGCCAGATACCGCATCCACCATGTTCATCCTTGTATTCTTTGGCCCATAAGAGGAACTAAAAAAAATACACACTGAAGGATTCTTAAATCACCCTAACAGACAGCGTTCTAGAAAATCACTCAATCGGTAAGCTTGTCTTGTCATTGCAGATGCTGCTCACGCACGCGTCTGAAGTGACAGCTGTGCCAGGATTACCCTGTCCCTCTCTGGCCTCACACCTCGGGGAAAGCTCCTAGTGGAAGTTCCCCAGCTCTTTGTGCACCTTCATCTCATGTCATGAGAAAGCTTTCCAGATGCAGTATTCCACTTTGTTTTCCCATCACTGTTCAATACAGGTCGTAAAATTCCATTGATCAGACACTGCCTCTCGATTACACGTGGAATTTAGTTCAGAAAGAAGAAAGCAAATCTTGAGGTTAAGTGAACTGATGAGAAAGGTTCTGTTCTCCCCTTTCCTGAAGGCTTGAAATATAGGACTGACTTTTGTCTCTCTGGGATGATTTCTGACAAAGGTATAGATGCACCTTCCGACTGTTAGATTCTAATCCTAGCTTAAAACTGTAAGAGACCTCAAGATGTCATCTGATCCAATTCCTTGCCTTGAAGGACATAAGATATTGTTTATCCTATATTGTAGATGAAGGAACTGAGGCTGAGGGGTGACTTACCCAAAACTCCACCACTAGTTAAGAGAGGAGAGCAATCTACCACTCAGATCAAAAGGCAAGGATCCCAAATGATTCACTGTATACCACTCTCCTGACCAAATGTAGCCAGGCTCTCCTCTTATTTCCTGTGGAGTCCTCGACTGGTGCAAATGTGTTCCAAATTAAGTCAATGATGTTTTGTTTCACATAAGTTTATGTGATAATTGCCTCAAAAGGAAAATCACCATACATGGCTACTCGCAATGTGGATGATGAATATAAGGAACATATTCAATCCAAGTGGGTCCAACTTTACTTTTTTCCTCCACCCTTAGCTGAATCCAGTGACCTGTCTTTCACTGGGGAGCAGAGCTTCTTAATTCTTCTTTCTTCTCATTTTATTGTTAAATACTTACCAGGACACTATTACCACATTTCAACGTTATAATTAAAGGGACTTGATTTCAAGCATCTCTTAACTCAGATTGCCACGTTTTAGAGATTGACTTCTGGTTTGGGTTGTAAGACACGCACAAACCTCAGTCTATCTAGGGACACACGCTAAAAAAAGGCATACTTGGGAAGAGTGTTTCTTTACCTTATTTCCTGAATCTTTTCCACATCAGTGGTGATCTCAGTGAGATTTTCAATCAAAGTTAGGTTGTCCTTCAGCCAGGATATCCTGGGAGGAGGGTAGGCCCGCACGTCCACCACAAAATGTTTGACTTCATGCAGGTTGACAGCTTCCAACTGGCTGAAGGTGGGTTTGATTTCAATGAACCCTTTCTCTGTACAAGGAAGAGTTTCCATTAAATAATGATTACTGCATATGGATCCCAAGCAGCATGGACAACTGACATTTTAGAAAGTGGAATGTACCATGGACAGAAATAGTGACTTTCTTCATTTCTTTGACCTCCTTGGTAGCCTGGCGAGCAGCACATTCGTAATCTCCACTGTCTTTCACTGTGGCCTCGGGGACTGTCAACGTGTACACCAATTTGATGGACGGGACTTTGATTTCCTCCAGCATTGTGACGCCTTTGCCTTTCTACAGCAGACAGGGAAGAAAACGGACTTGTCAAAAGCTCGATCCTAGGAGTGAACTCTAAAGGATGTGTCAGTGTAGGTTCATCAGTCATGACCATTGTATGGTGGGGATGTTAACAACGGGAGAGAGACTGTGCATGTGTGGGGGCAGGGGCTATATGGAGAATCTCTGTACCTTCTGCTCAATTTTGCTGTGAACCCAAAATTACTGCAAAAAATAAAGACTAAAAAAATCTAGCTCCTTAGAAAATCAAGTTTTATAAGGATATTTAATGACCTATGTAAGGTGTTTGTGCTATACTGCTGAAGGACAAAGGATATAACAAAGTACTATTTAAAGAATGATACCTATTAATTAATAAACATTTATCTATGTACAAAAAGTATTTAAAGGATTTATCTCCCCAAAATATGAACAGTGATGCTCTGGAAAATAGCTTTTCCTCTGTATCTCTATATTTTATAAAGTTTTGACAATAAACCTACATTACTTTTAAAAATTCAAAAATTTTTTTTAAAATTTAACTGCTATCTTACATTACACTCTCTCTAAAAAAAGAAAAGAAAAAAATGAATTTTATAAAACAATACTTTGGTTATGTATGTGTGAGCCAAATAGCATGTACTTTGGTTTGGAAAAAATTTTCTGTCTCCCATTATGAATGGAAAGAAGTGTTTATGTTTTAAGGATTAAAGGCAATCAAGTATGAACGGAAAAACCAAACCACTTCATATTTTAGGGAAGACGTACACATATTGGGCTACGAATGTCCCTTCAATGCATGAGGTTTATGAGGCAATAGATGAAAATGCCCACCTTCTAATCAGATGCCCCAGGAACAAAGGAAGAACAGCAGCAAATGCATGACGAAGAGAACTGGATAAAAGGAGGCAGAGAAATGGACAGAAGGAGAGAAAGCCATCAAATGCCAAAAAGAACAGGGAGCAGAAACTTACAAGTCAGGAGTGGAGGTAAAAAATATATATATCTAGGTTTTGTTCTCCATGAGGCCACTATATTAAACACTATTAATCATTCCTGCATTGGGCCTCATAGCCTCTTACATACAGTTCCCTTCCACACACACCACGATGCATGAGGATGAAGGAGAGCCTGTGTGTAAATCTCCAGTGACCAAGAGGTAGCATGGCAGCTCTCCTTCCCCACTTCCGTCTGCACTCCTCCCTTCTCCCTCCTTCAGTGCATGGACCAGCTGCTGGCACAGTGCTTGGGATTTAGCAGACATCCCTCTGCTGAATGATTACATGATGCCAGCTCACCAAAGGTGAGCCACGCAAAGACCGACCAGGCAGGTCGGAGGCAGAACAGGAAGACATGGTGTCCTGGGTGCCACCAGAGCAGAAAAGGAAGGGGAGTGGGCAACCAACACTGTCTGATGCCTCAAAACCCAAAGGCATGGGAGAGCCAAGACAGTGAGAATGAGTGGCTGTCTCAGCAATTAGCAAATGAGAAAATCCAGTCGTCATTTGCTTTTCTAATTTTTTGGTTGTTATTATGTTGCCATGGAACCTTCCTATTTCTTTCTGACTTCTGAAAAAGAAGACTCAGTGCACACTATTTATGCATTCTGAAGGCCATGGTCCAGCTATCATCATCTCAAATTCTCCCACTGATCACGGAGCCTTAATGGCCATCTAGTCAAATGTGCTCAGTGTAGAGACGGGAAGTTAAAGTCTGGAGAGGCTCAGTGACAGGCGGAACTCAAACGCAGGCCTTTGAGCCCTGCTGCCCTCTGCTCCAAGCCACTCTATGTCTTAGGGGTACCTACCACTTCTCCAGGGTAAGTCCACTGAAGGTCAACCACCTCATTGTTAAAGACAGCACAGGTGACCACGATCGTTTCCCCTGACTTATACACAGTTTTAAGAGCTTCCATTTCTAGATCCAGTTCTGATGTCGCTAGAAAAAAGAACAAATACAAGGACCTAAAAACCCATAGGACAGTCAGGATCTTATAAGGTTTGGGTTTGTTTGTTTTTTTAAGAAAATTCTGAAAAATAATTTGCAAACCAGTTTGATCAAGACAAAATTTGGAAAATCTCAGAAGTCTTGATTTTGAATTGATGTACAATTTGGCATGTAGTTGTAATAGAGAAATACAGAGTAATAATAACAGTAAATATCAATTCTAATTAAACAGAACACCACATTCTTGAGCATTTGGGTCAGTTATGGCTATACCCTTCTGCAATCACCTTGACCCATGTGTTTATTCATTTAATCAACCAACTTTTACTGACCCACACTGCTCTAGGCACTTTGCCCCTACCCCACCATTTCTTCTCTTCCTCTCTTCCACTCTGCTCCTTGGTTATTCTCAGCACTTTCCCAGAACCTAGCACAGTGCCTGGCACAAAATAAGCCAGGCTCTGATTTTAAAATGGCATACTCTTGCTGTTGCCACATCTCCACATAGAGTAAGTGCTTAGAAAATATGTGTTGACCCCAGAGTGTATTATACTTCCCTGTTTATACTAACCACTGACATCAAAGGGATGAAGTCTACAACTACAATCTTTCCTCCAAATTGAAATTACTTTTCTTAAGTTACTAAAATTAATCTAGGCATCCAACCCCCCCAGGTGTATGTTTGTTTTTAGGGCCGCTATAGACTGGAATGTGAATAAAACAGTAAGAGGCTTATGCAAGAAAGAATTCCTTACAGTATTTTGAAGTCAACTGATGAAACATGAAGTCTTACATGGGTAAGTAAACTTTAGCCTTTAGTAATTTTAAGCTTAGTATTATTATAGCCACAGAGGTCTGCCTGACATTGTATTAGGTAGGGTCCTAAATCCCCAAATTGGAATTCAGAATCTCTAACACCAGGGATGGTGATTTAAAAATTAAAAAAAAAAAAAAAAAATTCTACATGCATCTGATGATTTTGCCTGTTACTCTTATTTAAAGGAGAGAGAGGGTGCAAGTACCTTTTAAAGCATAAACATTAAATGGGATGGTCTGGAACTTCTTTCCTTTGACAGTAGCCTCACAGATATAGGGCCCGACAGTGAAGGTCCCGTTAAAGCCCTGTCTGCTGTCATAGAAGGCGGATACCACCCCGTCACTGTTACGTAAGGTCACAGGAGTCTCAGGATCAGTCGTGCGACAAGGTATGATGGCAGAATCATCATCCTCCACGATGACTAAATAATCTGTCATTCCCAGAGGTACAAAGGCTACATCCGGGTCTGTGGTTTAAAAAAGAAAGAAGACTCTATTAGGCATTAGTTTCACTTTTACACATGTATCCAGAAAAATTATCCCATTGGCATTATTCTTATTAGGTATAAATTGTACCTTTACACATATATCCAGAAGATTTGCCCCACTGACCTTAATCATTGTGACAGCTAGAGAGTGGCTTTAAAATATGAATAATACTAAATTGCATGTACCCTAACAAAAAATACTAATGATAAATATAAATACCAGCCAGGAATCTAGGTCAAATTTAAGCAACAACTAAAACCAAAAATGGACAATAAGATAATAGAGTCCAATTCTGTTCAAAACAAGAAGAAATATTCATAATTTTTAAATTACAGAATGCTTTAAAAAAACTCCTATTACCTATAGTCAGTACTATTGAGAAATAAAACAAATTTATTTATGAAAAAGTAATCCCTTGAGTAATACATAAAAACAAATTTATTTATGAAAAAGTAATCCCTTGAGTAATACATAAAATTTATAATTCCATAGCGTGAAATTTCCTTTCCAAAAGAACACCAGGTACTTAAGCTACTATGTTAATAAGTACTAAGCATCTCAAGCATCAGCTGCAGAAAGGGCCCCTAATTCTCCATTCTTGCCATAAAAAGATCTCTGTTGGACAGCAATGCAGGGGCTACTTGGGTGGTGTTTGTGCTGGGCGGGAGGAGGGAACAAGAAGAATTTTTGTATACTCTTAGGCAGATCAAAACCTCAGGACTCACGTACCTTTAACAAATCCATGTTCCTACTGTTCTCTTCACAGCAGGGGGAAAAGCTCACCACACTGAGAAGATTTCCGTGAAAGAACTTAAGTGTGAATGAAGTTGGGGTGACATTCTAAATACCCACCCTTTTCAAAACAAAATTTTTGTATTGTTAAGAAGGAAGATTCATATGGATAAGAGTGTCATGAAAGAAGTGAAAAAGGTCTAAATCCCTGGGGATGCACATGGTTAGGGAGGGCAGGAAAAGAAGCCCATTAAAAAACTGAAAAATAAGGGCCAGGCGTGGTGGCTCACACCTGTAATCCCAGCACTCTAGGAGGCCTAGGCGGGAGGATCGCTTGAGCTCAGGAGTTCGGCCCTGTCTCTAAAAAAAAAAAAAATTAAAAATAAAAGGCAGAAAGGTAGAATAACATAACCTGTAAGAACCCCCTAACTTGACCTCTACCAAAACAAGGATGGCAAGAATTGTAAATGGTTTATGCTTTGTTCCTAAAGCAAGTATTCTAGCTGTAGTTCTCTTTAATTTACCCAATTACATACTGAAATCACCATCACTCCAATTTGTGTTTAGAGTTCCAAATTCTTGAACTCTGTTAGCAAAGATTTCAGCAAACAAAGCTGCAAGTTAATATCAGGTTAAAATGTACAGATTGATACCCATAACACATCAACAGGGACTTCCTTTAAGATGCTAGTCTTCCCTACCATCACATACTTTCTACGCAATGTTTCAATAACATCAGGGTCTTTCTTTTAACAGCTGTCCTCAACTGAAGGCAATGTATACAGATACAGACACAGATACTGAATCACAAAGGAATGCCCAGGGAATGCTAGGTGGGAGGTGGACCAAATATATCTCAAGCTCATGGCCAAGCCCAGCTGTGAGAAAGCACGACACATTCCTCCAACTACACGAAGCACAACTGTCCAAGGCCTGGCCATGAAATCCATCACAACCTAAGGCCACGCTCCCCAGGGATGCTTCCAGCCAATGACTGAGCAGAACGGGGGTACCGTAGGCTGGAGGACTGCTACACTCCCTTCACCAGCACAGCATCTAGGACTCGTCCCCTCCTTCCTTCCCTCGCTCCTTCATTCAGGGTCGCACTTACCACGCAGGCAGACGGGACTCTCAGCCTCTGCCAGTCCCACCTCATTCTTACATAGGCCTTTCCCCTAATAAAACCCCTGCATGCTTAACTCCATCTGCTTCTCAGAGGACACAGGAAACATCATTAGTATGAGATTTCCCCCTAAATTTTAATTAAAAAGAAAAAAAAATCCCTTCTAATTCATCAGCAGTAAAATCTGAAAAATTGGATGTTTATTTGGAAGATATAATGAGCTATCTGCAACTCCAAGACAGGGCCTACCTATCAATTTTGGTGTCTCCAACACTTGACACAATGCCTGACACACTGTAAATATTTGTTCAACTTGATTGAACTGAACAGCAATGAGTATATTCCAGATTTTTTACACAACACCAATAAAGGACATGCCATAATAAAGATGATTTTCAAAACTTAATACAGCTCTGAAATGTTAACAATGAATATTTTTTGATAATGACATTACAAATGATCTTTATTTGTGTGTGTTCTTCTCTGTTTTTCAAATGTTCTCCAATAGATATTTATTATTTTTATATTTTTTAAAAACCTTAGTATAGTTAACAGGAGAGACAGTACAACCACAAGCTTGGTCCAGAGGGCCCGCCCATCTCACCTGGCACATAGATGTAAATGTGCCTGCCTTCAAGCTCATTGTCTTCTGTCTGAGTATGGTTGTAATAGCAAGTGTACAATCCCGTGTGGGCTGCTGAGGCATTGACCACTTCCAGCACCGTCACAAAAAGGCCACTGTTGTTTTCTTCATTTCTGATTTCCACATTGGGGTTCTCTTCTTCAGACATGGGGTACTGCCAGCTCACTTCACTCTCCCCAAAGCATCTCAGAGAAAAAGATGAATTCAGCTGCACAACCTTTTCATTTTCATTTGGAAGGATAGAGGGTAATGAAAGCTGGCAGAGGATTCGGCCTGGCCCTGTAAAAGGAAACACGCTCTGAATAGGATGCAGCCAGAAAGGATGGTCTCACCCAGAGAACCGAGAGAAGCAACAGTAGCAGCTTATATGAACAATGACCATTTCTACGCAAAAATCCGTTAGCCTGGACGCCCATGAAAGGCGCCCCCTTATAACAGCCACTGCATCTGCTGAGAGCAGCAAATGTTCCAAAGGCCTCAATAGCCCCACCAAGCCCCCCTAGATTCTCCCCTCCAAACACTCGAACAGATAGAGAAGCCTGATTCCAATTCCATATTTCAGACTCTTATGTGTGACCACAAAATATCCCAAGATGGCATAGATTCAAGCACATATGGGTTCTTTATTGCCCACATTCCCTGCAGAGGTTTTCCTTAGTTAAAAAATGGATGAAAACAGAGGCAGGAAGATAGACTGAACAAAGCACAAGGCAGATCTGTGCTCAAGAATTATATATCTTCCATTCCTTAACAGCCCTCTGGCATGCTGTCTCTCTCCCTGATGACTTCCAGGGCCAAAGTAGGATGATGTGGATTTTGACTCACAAATAATGAGTAAAGCCCAAGAGTGAAAACTCTAAGTTCATCTTAGAGCCTCAAATTTCAGTCTAGCTTCCTTCGTCTCTAAAACTGATAGAAGTGCCATTATGACTTAATTAATTATTAACTAATGGTCTCTAATCTCCCTTAGAGCCTGACATGGGAATCCCACCTAATTTCAATGTGACCACTGTGATTCCTGAAGCTTGTTAAGATAGGAGTTGTAAGTGCATATGGATCACCTCTTGCCCTGTAGTTGGGGCATACTAAGTGAAGCTTAGAACTACTAAATCTCTGGTCTTGCTCAATTCCACCATGTCCAAATGGATAAGACTTAAAGATACTAACAGGCTGAATTAACTCCTCAGACTAGCAAAGCACTGGTTTCACGGTGAACATCTGCAATGCATAAATATCTGGATGAAAACTAAGAAAGTCCAATAAATATTTCAACAAATGGCCCCAAAGGCATCCTCCTGGTGGAAAAGAGTTAATAAGATTTTCCAAGAGCCAAACACTCACCTATCAACTGGATTCCAAGAGAAAGGTAAAGGTGGCTCTGAGATTGTGAAGCAATGTAAGCATCTTTCATTAAGATAGATATGGTTTCCTGGGCAAGAATTTTCTATTTACTTCCTTTGAACACTTTTTTTAAGAGACAGAGTCTAGCTACGTTGCCCAGGCTGGAATGCAGTGGCTATTCACAGGCACAATCACAGCGCACCACAGCCTCTAACTCCTGGCCTCAAGCTATCCTGTCTCAACCGCCTAAGTAGCTGGGACTACAGGCATACCACTGCACCCATCTGAATATTCTTGAATTTATCTACTGGAAGCCCTTGTCCCAGGAAAAGGAAGAGGGTAGTGAGTGAATTTAGACTATTTTTACTGACAACATTTCAATGCCAAGATTGTACATATACTAAAATTGCCACTGGAGAGCATTCTTTTTGAAATGGAATTAGTGCAATAAAGCAAAGGGAACTGAAGGTTTGTGGTCATTCTAGATAACGTCCTATAAACTTTCTGTTTCTCTTCACTTCTTTGGACTGTGTAAACCCAGGGAACAGAGAACTCAGAAAACAAGGCCCCCAGGACAACAAACTCAGAGAGGACTGGATCCGTACCTGTGAGGAGACAGCCTAAGACCAGGAACGCCCAATGGGAAGTCCCCATAGCTCTGGAAAACTGAAAAAGTCAAAAGTCAAACAGAAACAGTATTAGCCAATAGAAACAACCCTCGAACCTACTTCTCTTTGTGCTTTGCATAATGGAAAACATCAACAGCATCATTTTAGTCAAAAATGTCCAGGTTTAAGATTTAAAACAGTAAAATGCCTGAGAAGATAGCATGATAGCCTGACGGGGCCCCAAGGTAGTGACAGGAACCTCTGTGATTGCCTGCCACCTTTAAATCCTGAGAAGTCCCGGAATGTGTCCAAGAGTACAGGAGAACAGTTCCTTTTAGACAATTTAAATTAGAGGGTGTGAAAAACAAAGAAATGAATACATGTATTTTTCAACTTCCAAACTAGAGCTGTTTTCATCCAAAATGGGTTGCCACATGCTTCATGTTCCGATTCGTAGAGAGGTCACATCCTCTACAACTTTTGAAAAAGTTGCTTGGGAGGGAACAAATACCTTAATATTTAAGCATGATTCTGATCTAGAGTCTTTGAAACTCCCACCAACCAATGTCACTTAGAGGAGGCCTTTGTGATACAGAGGCATGTACCAGGCTTAGACCTGGGCTGCCTGCCCGGGTTCGTAGGAACACTCATAGAACCTGATGGATTCCCAGCCAGGCTAAGCAAGGCGTGGACAGTCAGGGCACAGGCAGGAAAGGAGGAAGCAGTAATGAAAGAGAAGAGGGGAGGGAAAATGGGAGAGAAAAGTGTGACTGAATTCCTGTGTGGGGAGGATGCAGCAGACGATGGGATAAAATTCAATGGAAGCTGATCAACCGTTTTCACGTTAGGGTAACAGCACCTGTACAAACCAAGTTCGAGAACTCTCTGATTTGCTACAGAAAAATCTCAGGAATGGAGAAATGGAGAAAGAGATTCAAATTGAATGTCCATATGATACAAGCAGGGCAAGAAGTGGGCAAAAAGATAGGAAGGGAGGGAAAAGAAAAGGCAAGAAAGAAATTAAAGAGGGGCCCATGTTGCCCTGGGGTCAAACGAGGGTCTATTCTGGCAAACTCTCTGAAAAGATCCCTCTTCTGTATCTTTTCCCTTACTTTACTTTATCGTCCCCTCCCATCCCACATGCAGTCATTGATAAAGTGGTCTTACTGAAGTCAACGAAAAGGACCTATGAGTGGGCTTGCAGGTGTGGGGCCTCTAAGCACCCAAGTCTCAAATGAGGAGGCCACGCTTAGGGGCCTGGGCAGGGGCCCAGGCTTTACGATAACCCATAAAAAAGTACCACCTTAGCCTCGGCCTGGGAGGCACTGGGACCCCGAGTTGCTCCCCAACTCACGCCGTGAAGTGAGTCCAGTGGGACTTCATTTCTTGCATCACTGACTTTGAAAACTAAGATGTGTGTGCATGACTTCAGAGTAAACTGTCTTTCAAAAAAAAAGAAAGGGAAGAAAAATTAAATGTATTCCTGTGTGTACCCCTGGTTGGGTGGGTTGGGTTTTGTGGTTTTTATATTTTGGGGTTTTTTTTGTTTTGGTTGGAAAGGATCCAGTAAAGAATGGCCTAAACGTAGTTTGGGGGGTGCCTGATCATGTTTGTTTGCTTCAAGGTGGCCTACTTGTAGAAATCAGATTTCTGCTTTACTGAATTCCACCTGGAAAATGGAGGAAGAAACATGACAGAGTGAAAGGTGGGATGGGGTAATGGGAAGGGAGTGGGTCAGATGGGAAAAGAAAGGAGAGAATGAGAAGCTATTAATTTTTTAAATTTTATTTATGTATTTTATTTATTTATTTACAGATGGGGGGCCATGCTCTGTTGCCCAGGCTGGAGTGCAGTAGCTATTCACAGGCACAATTATTGCACACTACAGAGAAACCATTATTTACTAAGCCAAAGTATTCATGTGTATGCTGTGTTTGTTAAGGATAACCCTGTGATTATTTTAAGTTGATTTTAAGAAGGGGCAGTCAAGGCTCAGAGAGGTTTAGCAAATGACCCAAAGTCACACAGACAGTGGCAGAGCCAGGATTCTGTGTGATGCAAAAGCGATGTTCTCTCCACTCCACCATATGGTCTCTCTCAAGGGAAGGTCAGTGTTTCAGCCATGTCCCGCCCCTGCGCCCCCCTCCCCACTATTTCCTAATGCAAATTAGCACCCCCCCCTTTTCTGCTCACCACAGCAGGAGAAGCACAATTGCAGTGCTGTGTACCCAAACGCAATTCACACAATGCTGGCTGGCTGATGGCTCCTGAGGTTCCTGGCATGTGCCCGGGGATGCAGGCTTTCCACACTGCTGCTGTGGCAGGCACAGCAGGGCCCCAGAGCCAGGCTGGCCAGCCTGATTTACCACAATTAGCAGTAACGCCTGTGTGTTTGTACATATAAATATCAGCCTCCCACTGATAATCCACTTAGCAAACTTCAAAGGAAGCCTCCAGAGCCAGCTTGATGTCTTGGGTTTTATCACATTTATATCCTGCATTTTTTAAGCAAGGCTTGCCAATGATGCATCTTTAAAGTATTCCCGAGCTCAAGAGGGGTTTGCTGCTTTTCCAGTGCAGGCTCTGAGGAGTGTTTTGCCCTGGCCAGGCCCCACCAGATTTCCTTCTGTGCATCCAGATATGGTGGACCCACTGCCAGGGAGGATTATTTACTGACACACAAAGTGGGCAATGAAAACAGGGCCTCTGAGCAAGCGATAATGATGCAAATACTGAGAATCAACATGTGTTTGCTTAAGATTTCAAACTCCCTTCTCTGATAACACTGGTTCCCTGGCTAGAAATCCAGGCGTATTTGCAAAGTTTCATGTCATTACTCATCTGCAAGTTGGACAATTTGCTCGTGAATAACGGCAGAGTGTTTGCCCCACAGGGAGGTAATGGAGAACAACGAGAGAGATGGAGGCTTCGCTCGTCTGCTGGCCCTGTACTGAGAATCTCTGACAGTGAGTCTTGCTATTTCCGGCACTTTTCTACTCTGGGAGTAAATGCTCATCTTTAATTAGTAACTCCTATCCTAGAGCTCATCCAAAAGTCACACATGCAAGGATAAGTAACAGGGGTTACAAATTCTGAGGAATATGGCACTATAAGAGTCATTGAGAACAAATCACTTTACAGGGAGGAACAGATTTTATACAAATCATTTTTTTAAATCATAATTATTTCTCTCATGTCAACCACATGTTGAACTTCAGCCTCAATCCTCTGTAATCACAGCTCAAAAAGCATTTGCCACAGTTAGAGAAACAAACCAGGAAAAGAGATCTCTGCCATGTTCACTGTGAGGCAGGTTGACTATGGTTTCCCCATCCTCTTGTCCTTATACTTTCTCTCAGAAGATATGATGGAAATCAGATTAGACTAGGTACTGATCACAAATATTACACTTTGATATCCACTCTAAACCTCAGTCTCCTCTTCTATAAATCAGGACTAATAAGAACTGACTAGCGTGCTTGCTCTACTGCATTATTATAAGGGCTAAACTAGATAGCTTAATTGAAAGTAGTTTGGTTTTCATATTGACTCTTTTTCTGCACACTCCGAAGATGTTTTAGATGAGAAGGATGTCAGAGGTAGGGACTTCAACTTCTCCTTACTAAGAGAGACAGTGAGGCCCCAGAGGCCACACGACTTGCCCTGCATCTCCTGCCTACTGGAGAAGTGGATCTGAACTCTGATTCAGCCCAGGCCAGCAGTCCACTCCTACCCTTGCTACCTCCAGCCTGGTATAGCTATAAAGATTATTTTAGGCCAGGTGCGGTGGCTTGCACCTGTAATCCTAGCACTCTAGAATGCCGAGGCGGGAAGATTACTTAAGGCCAGGAGTTTGAGACCAGCCTAAGCAAGAACAAGACCCCTTCTCTACAAAAAATAGAAAAATTAGCAGGGTGTAGTGGCACATGCCTGTAGTCCCAGCTACCTGGGAGACTGAGGCAGGAGAATTGCTTGAGCCTAGAAGTTTGAGGTTGCAGTGAGCTGTGATGATGTCACTGCACGCTGGCCCGGGCAACAGAGCAAGACTCCGTCTAAAAAAAAAAGACCATTTTAGGATGAACCAATATATACCAATATATATAGTCACAGAAACATATCTGTTTGCAGCCACTATCCTTTCTCTTTAACAGGGGGCTATCTCCTCCCATGCAAACAGAAGTGAAGAGCCATTGATCGTGACTCTACAACATGAAAAGCCAGAGAGTAAACAGCAAGCAACGCAAAGGCTCTATTTCCAGAAGAACTAAGAGCAAGGCATTCTTCTCACAAAGCCAGAGAGCCAGCTTCCCGATCACCAACTAAACAGTGCATCCTGCTGCAAACTATAGAATATTGAATTTCACTCCACTCCAGCATGATTACAGACCACAGGAGACTCCCTCACAGCCCCAAAAGCCACTGATGACTTCAAGATTCAAATTTCCAAGGTTCAGCTAATTTCAGCTCTCCTAAGTTAATTCTAACTGTGAAAATCACACATCTTATTTTTTTCTCTGCAACAAATGTTCTGCTCAGTCTCATAACTTCAGCCCAGGCAACCAGAGTGCAGGTCTACACTGGTGGCAACTTCTCCCTGTTTCCCAGCACAGGCTGTTTACCAGGACCTCCGCAACCCACCAGAGAGCCTGTTTTGTTGTTTTGATCTCCCGGAGCTCCGTTAGACATTCCAGTGACGGGTGGGGGCTGGGAGTATTTCTATACAGGAGCATTTTATGGGACAATCTGAGCTCATAAACCTTTCTGCTGTCCCTGCACCAGATATTTAACCACAGGAGACTAAAGTGACACATCCTTTTGATTGTCACCAGACTGGTGTGATTCCTAATGTGACAGCCTTAGGAGGAGCAGCTTGTAGTACACTTGAGCATTGGGCTTGAAGTCCCCAAGGCCCCACACTAGGTTTCCTCACTCATAAACCAGAACACAGATACCCGCCTACCATCCTCGCACAGGCCCGCGCTGATAGTCAGATGTTCAATATATCAATGCAAAGGAGTAACAACTATGGAGAAAAGCAACGCTAATGTCCACAAAATAAATGTTGTCTGTCCAACGATTCTTGCAGCTTCGCTGGAAAAGAAAATCAGCCACGATCTTTTACGGTCCTACTGGGCGAAAAATGCACCTTCCCGATGCCACTACTTGCTCGGAATCTCCGCGAAGCGCTTTCTCACAGAGGATCATGGCAGTTCTCGAGAGCGGCCAGCAGATGGCAGTGTTGGTCCAAGGACGAGCACCCCGGGGTCCACCGAGACGCAGACGCCGCTGCAAGAAATTCTGAGCTAAAATGTCCCAAATTTTAACTTCCAATCTTTTCCTTTCTTAGGTTGTACTTTTAGGTTTCGTGGTGAGCACAGTTGAAAGCCCATGGAGTGGAAGCAGGAATAGGAAAACTGCTCCGAAATGTCTAAATCTGGTCCGGGCCCCAGGAGAACTGGGTGAGGGGCAGGCATGGCACCACCATCACCATCACTGTGAGCCGGGGCGCCGGCGCAGCGGGGCCTGGGGGATCAGGGAAACGACGCTACCGGGCCGGGCCGCAAAGGCTCAGCAGGACTCGCCACTCGGGTTTCGTGTAGCCCACGCTCTCACCACCTGGGCGTTTCCGCCCCCTCGGGACAGGGAGCCCACCTGGGCCGCTCCAGGTGGGAGACGCGACGCGATTCCCGGGCCGCGGTGCCCGGTCCGTTCGCATGCCACGGTCACCCCTCATAAACCCTCCCGCCGGGGGCTGCGACGGCCGCGCAGCCCGAGAACCGCGGGCTGACTGGAAACGACTGTCCCCGTTGCACAATACAGCGGGGTCGTAAAACAAACAAACAGCAACAGGCCGCCTGCGCGGCAGGGGAACTTGCGAGGGGCTGGAACACAGAAGGCGGCGCCTGCCCGCCGAGAGCGCGCGGGAGCCGTCCTCCTCCACCTTCCCATACTTCTCCCAAGTTCAACTAAAATGACGCCCCCGCGCTCAATCCCAAAGCCGGGGACCTCAGCCCCCTCTCGTGCACCCAGTGCCTCCCGGGCCCACACAGTGCCTGCGAGGCATCTACTGGAGGTCTCGAGGCGGGGGAACGGTGGCCTGAGTTTGGCCCCCGGGTCCCGGCGTGCGCTCCGCTGCGGCGGCGGCGCCGACCGCCCGGGGCTGGCGGAGAGCGGGCCGCGCTCCGGGAGCCCGCTAGAGGGCGCGGCAGCCACGCGAATCTTACCCGGCTCGCTCGCTCGCCCGGCCCGCAGCTCCGGCTCCGGGCCCCCGACAGCGCAGCCGGGACCGCGGCTAGCTAACCTTCGCCCGGCGGGTTCCGCGCTGGCACCGTCCAGCCCCTGGCACCGTCCGGCCTCCGACCCCGCCACACCCATGCAAACACGGCTTGGCCCGCTCTCCCTCCTGCCCCCTCCGCGGCTCAGTCTCCCCGGCGTTGGTGGCGACGCCCGGCTGCTCCAGGAACCCGCGCCCCTGCCAGCCGCGCTCCCGGCCTCACAGCTGCAGAGGCCGCCGCACCCCAGGCACGACGCTCGGCGTTTGCATTGTTTTCGACTGAGACCAGAGAGGGGGCCGGGCGGGGTGCGGGGAGAAGGGCAGAGGGGTTTAGGGTTACAGACGCGCGCCAGCGCCTCCTATGGGCCTGACAGCCGCACGGCCGCGGGCAGCGACTCCCGGGGAAGGCCGGAGCGAGCAGAGCCCGCGCCCCCTCGGCCTTTAAGAACCCGGCCTTCCCCGGTGCCCACCTTGGCCGACACCCGCCTGTGCCGCGGCTATCCCGCCCACACCCGCGCCACTCCGCGCCTCTCGCCCCCTTTTCTCAGGGGAGGGGGGGACTGCAGCAGGAGACAGGGAAGGAGGCACCCAAGTCCGAGGTTCCCTTTATCCCCTCCTACAATCTACTTTTCCAACCCATCCCTGGTTTGCCGTTCAGTTTAAAACAAAAGGGAGTGCCGCCGAGCCACTTCAGCAAAAGACAAGCGTCGGCAGAGCCCGGACTAGAGCGCAGGGGGGAGAAGCAATTTGCCCCCGACCTCGCATCTCGCATCCGGGGCCAGCCCGAAAGATCCCCCCCTCAGGCTGATGCTGCGGGCCGACCCCGCGAGCTGGATGCGAGGGACGCTGAGAGCCGCACCTTTTGGTCACCGAGGCGGCTTTTAGCTCTTTCCCTAGAATTGCCACTTTTCCACCAGCAACATGTAACCTGGTCGCAGTGCCCTGGAGGTCAGAGGGAGTCCCGCCCGCCGGGGTCTGCAGGAAGGCGCTGGCCACCACGTCCCCAAAACACGTCCCGGCGCGGCGCGCCGCCCACGGTCTGTCCCCAGGAGGCACCAAACGGGCCCGCCTCGGCGCCAGACGCGTTTGCAGCTGGAAAGCCAGGCCCGATGCCCCTCCCCCTGCGTCCCTCCCCAGCCCGCGTCCCGGGAGGAAAGCCGCCCAAGAGCCTAGAGCTGGGAGCCCCGGGTCTGCTTCAGTCCCTGTCGATCTAAGGACTTCAGCAAGAATCAGGACACCAGGGGCCAGCGAGGGGCTCAGTCCCGGAGCCCCCCTCTCCTCCCGTCCCGCCTTGCTCTCGTGAGCGAGGTCTAGGCGCACTTGGGTCAATCCAAAAGCAGGACCGTGCGAGAGCTCGGAAGCAGGGACTGATCAAGGCGTCAAAGGGAAGCTGGTCGGCCCCACGCCTGTCGGGGAGCCGAGGAAGGGCCCCTCATCGTGAGGACTGTGGAAAGGAGGAGGCCGAGGAGAGAAACAGACGGGGGAGGGGATGCAAGGCCGCAGTGCCAGGGTCCAGGTTGACCAAATTGGGGGACAGGGGTGGGGGGGGTGTAAAAATCAGAGCCAGCGCAGCAGCGGGTGAGGTGCGCACGCCCCGGGCGCTTCTTCCTCCCCTCCTGCGGGGACGTTAGTCCGGTGAGACGGCTGGCTGAGGACTGTCGTGCCTCGTTTTCCCTGGATGCCTCTCCCTGCTCCAAAAATCTGTCTAGTTCTGGTCGGGAGCGACCGCGGCGAGGCGAGTCGGCCAAAACATTGAGCAATTCAGCCACGGAGCCAAAAAGCCATTTCCCACACCGCCCAGCCCGGGGCTTTTCCAGGCAGTTCCACCGGGCGCCGGGAGGTGCGGACGTGATAGGGGCCATCCATGCTTGCCTCCCACCCTGGGAGATCAAGTGAGTGGCAAGTTCTTCCAGGCACTCTTTCCGCACATCCCAAAGTCTCAGCAGGGCTGGGGAGCGAAGTGGGGGACCCGCTGTCTGGCTGGGGGAGAGGCAGACAGCGAACAGCCAGCCAGCCCGGTGCTTCCTTCCCGACCAAGACGTGAGGCCAGGCTACCGGCAGCTCCTGCACACCTGGCTCCCTCCGGCAACCGTACTCTGGTAGGGCCACACTCCCTCTTGCTCTGAGCTGGCCGACACCCTTTCCGAATAGAACCGTTGGTCCCAGTTTCAGAGCCAAATGGACGCCGCCCGCTCCCCTGGCGCTGCCAGCTGCCGGGAGGAGTTAATCTCACGTGGAAAAACCAATTTCCATGGGGATAGACGGCGGGCGAAGGAGGAATACGCACAGACGGCTCTGAAGCTGAAGCCGGCAGAGAGAGGAAAGGAGTGGGACAACTGGAGAGGACCAAGCAGCGCAGGGCGAGCGCGGGTGGCAAGTGCCACGCATCCCGGCGCGGAGAGGGACACCGGGGAGGGGGCAGAGCTCGGATGCCCCGAGGGAGAGGGTGAGGGCGGTTCGCCTCCCACCTTTTTGTCTTACCTGCAGCCAAGTTTCTCCGGTTCCAAGTCGTCCCTGACTAACTTCCCCACAAGAAGTTCAGCACTTTTCTGGACACCTTTCGTCTTTTCCTGCCTGCGGCCGGGACTGAGGCTATGCAGAAACCATTCACCGAGGAAGGGGGCGCGTGGAGACGGGTGGGGGTGGGGGACCACAGCGCACAATGAGGGCCCCTTGGAGTGCAGTTCGAAATTCCTCAAATCCCAGTTGCTGGAATGCGAGGCAACGACGACTTCTTCACTCGGGGCCAAATGTGTTTGTCATTACTCCAGACCGCCCGCCCGCGCCGCCGCTGTCGCCCCCGCGCTAGGGCGTGCAACCTGAGCGCCCTGCCCGGTGGGCGCCCGCTGTCCCTTGCACCTCACCGACTCGGCAAACCGCTCGAGAGAGCACCCTAAACTCTCACCAAAGCCCGCTTCCCTCCGCTTGTCCTGCAGCCACCCCACCGACGTGCTTAATCTGGCCCCGGCTCGCACCCAGCGCAGCGCCGTCCAGTAATTACGCGCGCTTGGCTGGCGCCATGTGCACCCAGCCAGCACCGAGGTCCGGCCTCCTCCAGCCAAGCCCTTCACGCCTTCCCCGCCCCCGAACCCCTTCCAGAGCCCCACTCTGCGCTCTTCCCTCCCCACCTCCCCTTGTCCCCCAGCCGCGCTCCACACCACCGGCTGCAGCGCCATCCCGCCAAACCGCGGGCGAGGAATGAAAATACTCATTTAAAACCTGTCGCCTTCCAGGACCCACTGCCAAGAAGAGGGCAAACACCTCTGCCTCCACCCCCAGCGTTACTTGGTGTTCGTCCCAGTATTCACGAATACCACCCCCACTCCCAAAAGAAACCTCAAAAATGTACGCCTAAACAATTTCTTTGGGAGGCCATAGGGTTGTTAGAAAAACATCGCTTTTAAAAATAGGTCTGGAAAATGTGTGTGTTTTAATCCCTAGACTTTCTAACTCTATGGTTATCTCCCCAAGTGAAGTTTATTCAGAAAAAAAATTACTCTCTGGACACACAACCGGAATTCAGCTCCATTTTTTTTTTTTTCTTTTTTCTTACCGCCCAAAGTTTGAAGTTACTTCGCTCCTTCCAGCCCCAGAGTCTGATCAGGGACATCCCTTAGAAACAAAAATCATTTTTTCTTCTCCCTTACCTTCTCCTCTTATGTCACTCTGTAATGAAAATCCTACACATGGAGTAAAAACTGTGTCCACGGCCTCCAATTCTCTCCTGCAGTCCCTTCCTCTGTTTCTCTCCTAGTAGCGCCAACTGTAATGGGCTCAAAATCCGAGTTTTGTAATTGATTCAATGTTATAGTCCATCCTTCTAAAACTAATCATTTTCTCTAAGTAAATAGCTGTCAGGAAATAAAGCCCCCACCCCCCGTAGCCTCTTCAAAATAAAAGTTTCTCTCGAAGTCCCAGCGCTCTGAGTCTCCCAGTTTCCAGATTGCGCCTTGGCTTTTCGCTCTTACGCAATCAGGGGGTCCAGTCCCAACCCCCAGACTTCGACAACAACTGGGGGGCGGGGAGAAGCAGACCAGATGGGATGGGGGGGTGGAAGGGGGAGGTGTTGATGCTCTGCCGGGAAAGACGTTTTGTGAAACTACAAACAGCCCATCATTTCCAGAATGAGTTTGCCTCCCAATTTGGGGGTTATTTTCCTACACTACTATAGTTTTGTATTCTCTTTGAAAAGTAGAAAAAGAACATGTAAAATTGCAGTTAATACCCAGAGAGAATATAAATCTGGAATCGAGAAATGTCGCTTCTGTGGAAACTCCTGGCCCAACTAGAAATGGAGCCCTCGGGAGAAATCTCCAAGCGGTTTTTGCGCCTTTTTGAACCAGGGGTCTTAGGGAAAGTGCTGTGTGGTTGCTAATCCTTTAATGGGATTAGGCAAACTGTTGAGTCCATCCAATATGCCAGTGATGATTTTTGGTTTTGTTTTGTTTTGAAAGACTGGATGGAGTCTGAAATGGGGTACCAAAAAATGAGGGTCTGTGTAGGTTTGGAACGTTCTCCTGCAGCATGACCTTTGCTCACTTGGAGCCATTTATCTTGTCGTGCCTTTGTTTTCGGGGTTATCTGGACGAGGTTGCCCTGGCTTCTATCTCGGGAACAAAAAAGGTCCGGCTTGGGCGTTTGGGGAATGGTCTACAACACGCCTGCTACCTCCGCGTCCAGGGAGAGAGTGCATTTTTACCCTCCCTGCGTTCCCTCCCGCCTCGTGGGTCGAACTCTACGAATGCCCCGGAGTTGAAAGCTGAGCCCCAAACCCTGTGCCCAAGGCGCGAGGCAAGACGGGTGTCAGGAGAGAACGATCCTGCTGGCGAGGGAAAGGGGGCGCTGACGCTCCAGGAACCAGACCTGGGCGGAGTGGGGCTTCCGAGAGAGAGCGGGGGAGGGGAGCGCGTTCACCTTGCCCGCTTTCTCTGACTTTTTAATTCTCTCGTTTGGGGGGGGGGGTCAATCTTCATCCTCCCCCCAACCCCCACCCTCACACATGCATGCAGTCTCAAAATGGACAGGGCGGCCGGGTTGGGATTGGCACGCCGAACGGCCATCACCTTCTCCCTCACCAGGAGAGCGGACACACGGCAGTGGGCAGAGGAGGGTCGCAGACAAGTACTCCAAGGGGCGCGGTGCTGTGCCTAACTAGGACAGGATCTTGAGGTGTCAGGCCCGAGAGGAGGGCGCCTGAAGCTGGGCTGGGGGCCCCATTCCCCCTGCTCTTCTGCGCTCCCGCCTCTCGTGCATCTTCAGCTCGGGTGACTGCACCGCTCGCTATTACTTCCACATGTTCCTTCAGGAAATCATTGAAGGCAAATATATGAACAGCCCCTTGTTCGGAATGCTAACAGGATACCGTAATGTTTGTAGATAATGAACGAGGACAAATGATCCCCCCAAAAAATCAGAGTGCGGAATAAAAAGGAAAAGCGGGTGCTGGGTTTCATGCCATTATTAAAGGAAAGTTGAGATCTGAGTTTTTATATCAGGTAACCAAGAGGGTAGGAGACGAGGCAGGGAGCTTACTGAGGAGAGCCTGCTTTGCTTCGGGGAGACTGCCAGCCCGGTCACGCCAGGGTCTCCCGTCCACAGGGCCCCAGCGCTCCCCGCCCACAAATGGTAACTTCACAGTTCATTTCAGAGCCGTTTAAAGGGGCCCGAAAAGCAGGCCGGGCGGGGGTGTCTTCGAGCAGTAACTCCTCGGGAGTTTAAAGCAGAGAGAAATGGATGAGCAAGCGAGCACCCAGTTGTCCTTCTGGTAGTAATTACCTGCCTAATTTGAATGATGCCTTTGTTATGATCATTAACAAACATTTGCTAAAGGTTTCCATGTGTGACATTCTGGAAGGTTTAAAAGCCTGGGGAGCTGATTCCGGGGATAGCGCCCTGGTGGGGGGTGGCGCAGAGAAGCAAATGGTTGGGGGAAGACTTCGCCGAGTCTGGACCGTGCAAAGAAGCAGCGAGGTCAACATCTGCCTCCCCTGCAAAAGCAAAATAAACCCAGTGGTCAGGAGCACCTCGGGGCTGGCGGTCCTCGAACTGAGGCGGTTGGTTCCTTAAACCGAGTCCTGCCCCTGCAGCCCCCGCCCCTACCACTGCTCATAGGCGGGTTTGAATCGTGTTTTCCTCCCTCCGCGGCTGGTCCGAGGCTTCGTGAGAGCTCTGGCCTGCGCCCGTCAGTCTGCCCGGGGTGTTGGGGGGAGGTGGGACGAGCCGAGCTGTGCTTTTCCCGTGTTGTTCTAAGATCCTTCCAGATTGCTCCCTCGACGCCCGGGGTCCTGGGTGGTCTCGGAGCAGCAGCGGGCTAGAAGCGCTGCTGGCTGGGGCGGGCTGCGGGGTCTTTGCTCCCCATCCTGGGCTTCTGGCCGGTGCACCGTGGGCGGACCGGGCCGCCCTATGTACCCCGAGGAGTGACCTTCACCGCCATGGGCAGTTACATGAAGGTCCCAACCCGAGCCTGGATTTTGATGTTCAACCTCTTGGTTTTTTCCTTGAGGGATCATCAAGGGGTTAAGAATGAGGATTTTTCTTCCAAAACCAGGAATCCCGGCAGCTGCGACGGGAGAGGAAGGAGGCCAGACTCGCGAATTGAGCTGGGCCGGGAAGTTTGGGGAAGGGGTGGGGGGCGCGGCTGTTCTGGCCTTGGTCTCGTGCATCTAGGCCTAAAGGCGAAATGAAATTAGGTGCAAAGGTATGAAGAGGTACAGTCGATGAGCCAACCTTCAAAAAGAGGGCCTCATGAACTTTTTACAACCGGATCAAAACGGTCACTGAAAACAAAAACAAAATCTCGCCACGCCCTGCCCTGCCTCCGGGGCTCGCTTTCTCGGCCGCAGCTCCCAGCGCCACACCTTGGGCTTTCGTGGGCGTTTCCCGCAGAATTGGCTTTTTGTGTCTTCTCCTCTGCTCCCCAGCTCCACCCCCAATTCTACTTTACCCGGAGAATTCAGAAGGTCCTTTTCCTTTAGAAGATTTGAGACTGTAACAGTTATCAAAGCCCCTAGTTGTGAAAATCACATTTAAACTTGTGAATTTTTTTTTCAAATGAAGTTGATGGGCGGGACAGGGGGTGGGGGACGTTTCTGGCTTCACGATTTGAAAATGAAGGGCCGTTTGGTGGTTTGCAAAAGAACACGGAGTTAACTGCTTCTTCTCCCACCCCCTCTAGCTGCCTCCCTGGGCCCAGGGAAAGGACCTTTGCCTGGAAGGCTTGGACAAGGCTCGGGGACGTGGCGCACAGATGTGAGGTCCCCGAAGGGAGGCAGACGCCCTTGCCTCGGATCTGCCCTAGCTCAGGCTCGGAAGCTAGCTCCGAGGAGTCTCTTTGCACTCGCAGAATTCAAAGCTGCCCAAGTCTTGGAAAAGGAAGAAGAGTTCTCCAAAAGGGTCCAGATGGGTCTGTGTAACTTGAGGTGACAGTTACCTCCTCTCCAGGACTCCTCACCCACTGCCTCTTCTCTGTGGTTGCTGGTTGGATCTAAAAGTGCAGCCTCTCTTCTGGGTTCCTGGGGGCTCTCTCTCCAGAGAGAAGTAGAAAGCGGTTCTCTGTCGATGGAGACCGGCTGCACCTTCTCCAAGGGTTCCTAACACCACAGCCTGGTTACTGACCTAACTGAGGATCTGAGAGCTTGTTTTGTGGCGCAGCCCAGCCGCGGCGGCGGGCCTTACACTCCTCCTCGGAGCTTGGGACAGACGTGGTAGCACTGGACCGCTCTGGTTCTGGCTTTTGATACCCTTTTCTCTAATCTAGGGAGATTTTCGTGCCTCCTACTTGCCTCTCCTTGTCTTTGGGCCTTAAGTTTTAGTTACTTTTAATTTGAAAACCCATGTGAGGGGAGGGGAGGGAACGAGGAGATTGGGAGGTCTGCTCTTTATTAGGGGCCTCGGCATCCAGCTTTTCAACACACAGCTGTGGCTCGGGAGGGGAAGGAGGGCTGTCTCTGTGGAGGTCAGCCTGCGTGAAGAAAGGGCCTTGTCCTCTGGAAGTCCCAGGAGTATAGCAGAGCCCTGTGATTTTTTTTTTTTTTTAAGCCTTCAGCAGAGAGACATTGTGCAGTGGAAAGCCAGTGGAACCTGGGCTCTTTGTTTGCTCAGCCATTAAAACGGGGGATAATCATAATAAGATAATATCCCAAATAAATAATGTTGTTCATGTTCAAACTTACATACTATAATTCAATACAATAAATACTTACTGAGCCTAAGATGCCCAAGGCACTTGGCCAAGGGCTAAGGATACAGCCCTGCATAGGGTTTATGGACTAGTGAAGCAAACAATCCATTAAACATAAAGTTGTAATATAGTGCTACAAGCAATTTTGGAGGTACACAGTGATGTCAGACCACACGGGAGAAGCCTAACCCAGCCTGGAGGGTCAGAAAGGGCTTCTTAGAGGGAAGGGACATCTTCTCTTGCAAAAGTAAGAGGAGTAAGAATCTAGCTGGGGAGGAACCTCATGTACATGGGCTTCCAGGTGAGAGAGAAGATGAGGTCATCAGAAGTGAAAGGAGTTTGATGTAGCTGGAACTTGGAAAGCTACAGATGGGAAGGAGCAAGGAGGTAAGATTGCTGAGAACTTCTAGAATCTGGGCTTCATGCCATGGAAGTACCAGAGTTGATTTAAGGAGAGGCAAGACATGGGCAGAGTTGAATTTTAGGCAAGAATGTGAGCTGTGAGGGAGAGTGGCTTAGCCCATAGCTGGTGCCATTTACTCAGCTGGGGGACAACCGGGAACAGATTTGGGAAGGAACATGATAAGTTCACTTTTAAACATGATGCATTTGAAAAAGCTCAGTGGAAGGATTAAAATGAGAAGAAAACCCATGACAGAATTTTGGGTAACTCCAGCATTCTCCAGTAGGCAGAGAAGATACAGAGAAAGAACAGCCAGGAATCTTTATCTCTGAATCCATACATTGGGAGTTGGTCGAATTTAAAGAGCTGCCTACACTACCATCTAAATTCAGCGTTATGAATTGTAGCCAGACATATCTGGTAATTTTGTATTTGTGAGTGATAATGAAAATTCTATGAAAAGAGCTTTATTATATAATTGGCAGAACTAAATTATTTTCCTCATTTGTACTCTTAAATATACATTTGTATGCACATTTGGATTTCAGATCATCTAAAGACCCAAATCAAAGCTAAAGCCAGATCCTCATCCTAAGGATAGTCCTCGTCCTAAGTCAATAGTAGCTTTCTATCCCCAGCTCCCACCACTCACCATGCACTGGAGACACTGAGGCAAGGTTCACATTTAGGAACAACAACAAAAAAAATACATATGATTCCAGTAACAAAAATTGAATATTGTCTTCCAATCATATTGTCCTCCAATCATTCTCCTTTTTCTTCTTGGTAATAGAGTCTCTGATTTTTTTTTTTTCCTTTTTTGAGACAGCGTCTCATGCTGTCACCCAGGTAGAGTGCAGTGGCATCGTCATAGCTCACTGTAACCTCAAACTGCTGGGCTCAAGTGATCCTCCGGCCTCAGCCTCCCAAGTAGCTGGGACTACAGGTGTGCGCCACCACACCTGGTAATTTTTCTGTTTTTTGTAGAGATGGGGCCTCACTCTTGCTCAGGCTAGGAT
Source organism: Daubentonia madagascariensis (assembly GCA_023783475.1). NCBI lineage: Eukaryota > Metazoa > Chordata > Mammalia > Primates > Daubentoniidae > Daubentonia > Daubentonia madagascariensis. Next base: position 12,706,290 of record JAKFHU010000428.1, read on the forward strand.
TATTTATTTATTTATTTATTCCTGGGACAAAACCTTCCTTTCACAGACTCTCTTGCAGGTACATGCAGTTATGAAAAAAAAGTTCTGGCTAATAGGATGTAAGCAGAAGTGTGGGTGCAACTGCTAAGAAGTGTCCTTAAAGGTAAAGGTCCTCAGCCTGGTCCTTTTGCTGGATGAAAAGGATACATATGACTGAAGCTTCAGTAACCATCACGGACCATGAGGCCACCTTGAAAATGGAAACCATGCACTGTGATGCAATAAAATGCAAGATCCCTGACCCATGAATCCCCAAACAAACCCTGATAAACTACCTCCTGTCTTCTTAAAAATGTAGCAGAAATGAAATTCTATCTTGTTAAGCCACTTATTTTGAATTTTTCTGTTACTTATAGCCAAACTTAATCCAAACTGATAAAGTCAGAAAGGATTTACTCATTCTAACTACAATTACAACCACTCTCACTCAAAAATGAAAACTGGGGACAGACGGGCTGAAAACACACACCCAGGTCCGTGTCATCCCATGAAACCTACCAAATCTGGATGTCTCCCTGCTGACCTGCTCACACTTACATTTTTCCTGTGGGATTTTAAGTGTATGTGTGTCTCTCAAAACATTTAATTCATACATGCCATGTGTTCAAGATAATTTGTCTTTGGATAGTCAGTGACACCAAAAGAAAGCTGAAGGAGACACCAGAAGATACACATCCATTCTATTTTCCTTTTCTTTTGGTCTCGTATTTTCATTCTTTGTTATATTCTTACCCTTACTCTTCATTCTATGTTTACAGTCTGATCACTTCTGGCCTTCCCTCTTTGCTGCCTCCAGAGCTTCCAGGTATTTACATTACTGATTTTTAGTGCTTTCAAAATATGCCTTCAGAAAGGGTCCTCCACATTTTGAGGTGATAAGACCATCCTGCCGGTAAACCAACCCACAGAGCTTAGGTCAACTTCCACCAGGCCCTTGGCAAAGAAATGCAGCTCCACAAGGCCAGGAGATAATGATTCCTGCTTGATTCGGGAATGGAATGGGAGAGCTCTGGGTTTCTCTCCTCCCACTGCACTAATGTGTTTACAGATGTGCACCGGCCATCTGGATGCAAATCTCAGCCCTTCACCCAGCCATCCCTGAGCCTTTAATCATATTTTTTTTCCTCATAATTTGAGTGAAGGGTTCCCTCATAGCCCTGAGATAAGAATCAAAATCAGCTTTCCTCTGTGGGGCCTGTCTCCTCAGCATTTACCCCACTGGACTGTATCAGCTAACAAATGTTTATTCAGCACCTCCTGTGCCAGGCACTGTGCTAGACTCTGGGATGCTGTCGTGGACAAACAAACAACCATGAAGCTTAGCTTTTGGCAGGGGAGACAGACGGAAAACAAACCAGGCCCTGATTAAATGGCAGGCGTGACTAGTACTCTGTGGTCACCCAGTGCTGTGGGAGGCCACCGTCATCACAGGAAACTCAAGCTGGTCTGGTGCCTCAGGAAATCTTCCCTGAGGAGGTGATATTTACATTCTGAGGAAAGAAGCTATATTCTACTATTATTTTTAAGTCATTCAGAAAGTGTAGGTCACATAACAAGTATATGTTTGGGGCAGGTACAAAGATAGCAAAGCACACTCCTCTGTCTCTGGAAATGGTAGTTTTTATGCTCCAAAGGAATCGTAATAATCTGATACTGAATCACAAAGTGATTTAAGTCACTCAACTAAAGAATTGTCTTTGTTCAAAAGAGACAATTCGGTTCCCCTAGGATTGGCTATCATGACATTTGAATGCAACTGGGACTCCAGACTGGTAACGTTCCCAAATCTGATGCTTTTCTGTCATCCTGGTGCAGTTATCTTGGGGAGATAAGGGAACTGCGTGCTGTTGTCCAGCTCTACGAGCTAATGGTTCACAGGGTGACAATGACAGAGAGATTACCTTTGATTAAGGCATATTTTCAATTATCCACTAGATACTTACAGCCTATCAGGGTTTGCACTACAGAATAAAGAACTGAAGGCCCTTCAGGGATGCCATAAGATATCCCAAGTTCCTTATTGTGTGTACATTTGGTTAATTATTTTATTGCTTGTGATTGTTTTTATAAATTGACTTCAGTGAGCAGCAGATGTCTACACGGATAGTGCTGGTTCCTCCTTGGAGAAAACCGGACCCGCCCGTTGACTAGTCTCCCGGGCTGTGATTTTACACCACTAGAGGGCGCAAGAGGCCAGCTCAGAATCTCAGTTCACCCCGGGCGAGTCCACAATTGGTGCCTGAAACGAAGCCAGGTGTTCCCGGATTTTCTGGAGGGGGAACCAGGTCAGGGCCTCTCCCATCCCTAAACCTCTCCAGTCACCCCTAGAAACTGGTGTGGTTCCAGTCCAGCCCTAAACAAGCCTGGGGTTCCACTTGGAGGCCCGGCGCTGTTTGGAGTCACCCTCAGGACACTAAGGCGTGTGCGTCAGCTCTGGGGAGGAGAGGAGTGAGTGACGCAATCCCAACTGCAGCCAGGGTCCGTCCCCTGCCTCGGGTCAGGCCCTGTGCCAGGCACACAGCTAACTTCAACATGAAAAGGGACCAATATAAAGCCATAACGCACAGAATCGAGCACTTTACTCAAATCAAGAGGTTGCGGGAGGCTTCCTGGTGTGGTGTCTGAGCTAAGTGTTGAAAAGTAAGTATGACCAGGGAGGAAACGCCAGAGGTGCGTTCCTTGCAGAAGGAACTGCATGAGCAAAGGCACAGAGGCAGGAGAGGGGGAGGGGAGGCCATGAACTTCATCAGTGGCTGGGATTGGCAGCCCTTGCTCCTGTGGGCGCTTTGCAGCAGATTTGAAATGTATCAGGCGTTCGAGGACTTCAAAGAGATAACTCAGGAGCTGAACTTAGTAAGTTCAACTCAAATTAAAATGTCCAAAACTGGCCCCTGCAACATGTATCAGTGCCTCATAACGTTCAGTCTGCATCAATTGCTGGAATTCTCAAGCATTAAAACAAAAATCTCAGCTGCTGGTGAGAAATGGCATAGTGAGTTTTGCATTTATTGCCACAAAAACAGTATTTTGACAGACTGTCCCACATTGTGGAACTAAAAGATTAAACTCTTTGAGGTTCTTCCACGGAAACAGCATTCTAAAATTGGCAGGCATTATGGGAAATATTTCTTATCAAATAATTTTCCTTGGCAGCCCTGTGAAAAACCAGAAATTATTATTATTGTGGGTTAGCCCCATTTTGTTCACTTGTGAGCATAAAGGTCAATTGAATCAAAGTGATTTATGCAACTAAAAGATTAATGTCTTTGTGGTTATGTTGCTACAGGCACCAATAGCACCTAACAGACACATGCATACATATTTAAGAAGAATGTTGATAATTCAGATCAAATGCCTGTTTCTATTCTGGTCAAATTCAGGCATGATTGTGATGACTTCTACACTTTGCATTTAATTGTTTAACACTAACCCATCTTCTACTAAATAAGTATGCAATGCCATATTTTTATTTGTAAGAACCCATGAAAGTAAATTTGATTTAAGATATTCTTAATTATTTCTTGAGATAATTAGAGACACACCACACTATTGCACACACAACAAGTAAGGAATGACTCGTATAAATTCTGCCAAAGATTCCTGTGGGTCATCTAAATTTGTCAGTGACAGAATCTGGATCAGATTTGACAATTCTGGCATATGTAACTGCTGCTTCTGTAGACCAAAAAACATTGAACATCAGCAATTCATATTAACCTAATACCTAGCCTGCAAAACTAGTCCATTGCCAGTAGAACTTCACATCATATCTCTATAGTGCACATTTAATAAATAAGTCGCCTATAGCTATGTGCTTGAATATTTAAGTTTTGCCCTCAGCATTCAAATGAGATTGAGTGTATTTCCAAATAAAAGGCCCTTTAAAACTGCAGACTCACACTTCAGATAGTAGTTATCTTATCTGCCTGTCTGAGTACTGTTTGCTTTCCCTAAAGCCACCAATAGAACCTGAGAAAGTGGAATTGGAGATTCAAGAGTTCCCTGCTGCCCCCCACCTGGATGACAGGGGAAGAGTTTGTGTGATGCGTGACTCTTAGTACTCAGCCTTTGAGCACAGGTTGAAATCCACAGTCCTCTCTGTGACATTTACAAGTTTCATTCCAAAGCTGTGTGACAAATAGCTCATCCTCCGGTCACAGGTACAATCACTCACACACCATCCAGAGGATAAACACCAGCTGGGTCTACATATTACCTGAAGTCTGAATGAAAAATAAATACTTCAATTATCCTGATACTTTCAAGATCCAGACAGACCAATGGAAGTATGGGTCGTTTGCTTTAAGTTCAGTTTTTCTATTCCATTTTAGATGGCCCCACATTTCAATGTCATTTTATTTTTGTTGTTTTGTTTTTGTTTTTTTATTTGAGTCTCGCTCTGTTGCCCAGGCTAGAGTACAGTGGCACAGTCATAGCTTACTGCAACCTCCAACTCCTGGGCTCAAGAGATCCTCCTGCCTCAGCCCCCCAAGTAGCTGGGACTAGAGGCACACACCACCAAGCCTGGCTAATTTTTCTATTTTTTAGTAGAGACAGTGTCTCACTGTGTTGCCCAGGTTGGTCGTGAACTCCTGGGCTGAAGCGATCCTCCTGTCTCTGCCTCTGGAGTAGCTGGGGCTATAGGCATGAGCCACTGTGCCAGCCTCCAATGTCATTTTACCCCTTTCTGAATATGCCAGGACCCTCCTGGCTTCCAGCAATGGTCTCCCCACTGGCATCTTCGTGCTCTTTGCCAAGAGCACATTTTTACATAATTCATGTGAACGTAATAAATTGTAAGGATAAAGTTGTTAATCAAAGAACTCAGAGGTTAAGTATGCTTTTCTCCTCCAATCTGAGTGGGTTAAGTTTTCTTGTTCCTGTTGTGGCATTATGGTTCACAGTGTATAAATGCCACCAAATTCAAAAGTGTATTGAATAGGGTACCTTCTATGTGCAAGGCTGAGTACTAGGTGACCAGGAAGAGACACCAAGGAGAAAACAAGAAGTAAAAGCTATTTCCCAGAAGTTTAAAATCCAGTCCTTAAGAAGCAAAAATATTAGCATATGGGCAAATGTAGGCAGCCTGTGCCTCAGTGCCTGGGTGGGGCACTGATTGGCCTAAATAGTGAGGATTTTTCCAGGAAGCAGGATTTAGATTCTTGCCAGGTCATAGGAGTCAACTAATCCTATTCAAGCTCCTCCCTAAACCTGCTTCTCTCAGTTGTTGACATCACAATTCCAAGGGTCCCTCCAGCCTGGGCATTGCTCTTGACTAGCCCATGTCCTTCCTCATCAGAATCTTTCCAGTTCCCCAGACTTCCAGATTTACCTCCCAAATCATTCTTGACACCATCTCTTCCTTTCATTCCTTCTTGCCTCCAGGACCCCGGTTCAAATCCTTGTCATCTCTTGTCCAGAGTATGGTCACAGCCTCCCAACTGCTTCTCCCAGCTCCAATCTTCATCCCTCTCATCACGCTCCACCATACTGCCAGAGGGCTCCATCTGAAATGCAGATCTGACTGTGCTTATTCAAAGTTGTTCATTGACTATAAGCTCCAGTTCTGGAATTCTTAGAAGAGCCTACCAAGTGTACCACATAAGGTCCCTGATGCCCTCTCCTGCCTTGCCCTGGACACCTTTGCTTGCATCCTGCATCTCCAGCATGGCAGCTCTCTAAGCATTTGGTTGTTTGGGTCAGAACCTGGACAACTTGGAAAACACTCTTACTTTTCCTTCCACTCTGTGTTCTCTGGTTGGTACTTTGGGTTCCTTTCCTTTTTTTCCCTAGGAAAAGTCTTTAATTGCAACACTCTATGACCTAAAGAGAAAAGACAGGAATTTGCCACTTTCTGGCCAAGAGAAAGGAAAGCAAGGATATCCTTGACGCTTTCTGGGTGGTGCGTGTTTGCTTGTTAGATCAGAGCTAAGGGAGTGGGGAGGGGTCAGAAGACAGACTGTGAAATCCTGGGGAGAAAATATCTCATCTGAATGTGAATGTTCCCCTTTTTGTCCAGAGAGTCCATTTCAGGACCGGCAAACTATAGGTGTTTCCATTTCCTCCATGTCCCCTATATCAGCCTTGTGCCAATAGACTTGGTGAGTAGTCTTGAGTCACAAACTGTAGATATTCATCCTGGTCCTTCCCATTTCAGATAATGACACCACCATCCACTCAGTTGCCCAAGCCCCAAATCTAGGAGTTTACTTTGTTCTCCCTTCTCTCTTAACCTTCATTCAGGCCAATAACAAATTTTATTAATTTTACCTTTCGTGAGTGTCTCAAATCTGTCCACTGCTCTCCGCGGCATCCACCTAGTGCCAAGAGATTACTTTCACCGGAATCACTTCCAATCGCGTTCCTGTGGCTACTCCCGCCTACTGTCAATCCATTTTCTGCACAGCAGTCAGGGTACTCTTTAAAATGTAAACTCTCATTTTTTATGCAAGTTATAGGTATGTTATTGAAATATAACATATATACAAAAAAACTCCATGAACCATAGTTCATATAACTCAGTGTTTTTTACATCAAATGAACACATTCATGTGAGCAGCACCCAGTTCAGTACATAGAACATGACCAGTATCCCAGAAGTCTTCTCCCACCCTTTCCACACTATACATTCCAAGGGTACCCACTGCCCTAATTTCTAACAGCATAAGACTTGTTTTGCCTGCTTTAAAACTTTATATAAATAGAATCATCCAGAGTATCCTCGTCTGTATCTGGCTCCTTTCACTCAACATCTTGTTAATGAAATTCATCCATGTTGTTGCTCATAGTTGCAGATTGTTTATTCTCATTCCTGGAAAGTATTCCATTGTGTGGATTCACTACAGTTTATTTACCCATTCTACTGTTGATGGATATTTGAGCTATTTCCATGATAGCTTTTAACCATCATGAATAATACTGCTATGAACATTCTTGCACCTGTCTTTTGGTGAATGTGTGTATGCATTTCTGTTGAGAATATACTTAGGAGTGGAATTGCTGGGTCCTGGGCTATGCATTTAGTAGATACTGCCAATTGCCCAAATAGTTGTACCAATTTATACTCTCACTAGCAAATGTTCCATCTGCTCTATATCCTACCGAGCCTTGATGTCTTTTTAGTTTTATCCATTCTCATGGGCAGTATGCTCTTTCATAAATCTGATCAATGTCACTTCCTACTTAATGGCCTTCAATGGCTTCCCACTAACTTCCAACAAAACTCCAGACTCCTATAACTGGCTCCATGAACACCTATATGCTTTTATTTTTTTTTAATAATCCTCTCACTTAATTAACTACTTGACCCTTGAGTTGTTTCCCAGAGACAATGGACTCAAACTCCTGGCCTTAAGTGATCTTCCAGCCTCAACTTCCCAAAGTGCTGGGATTTATAGGTGTGAGCCACCACTCTTAGCCAGAAATGATGGATTTTCTACAAGACAAAATAGTTGAGATTCTGAAGGCCCCAGGGCAGACTTCCTGATGCCAAGATTCACTCCCCCACACAACCTGCCCCTAATGCATGTAGCCCCTTGTGAGATATACCACGACATGCCCCAAGGCACGTGGCCCCTCCTTTAAAAGTCCGTGGCCTCTCTTCGTGGGGTAGACGGATCTGAGGCAGTTTCCTTCCTTCTTCCGTCAAGACATCTGTCGTATTAAACATTCCTTTCTTCCCTGGCAATCCCCATTGTCTCAATAGTTGGATTTTTATGTGGCAAGCAGCTGGACCTAGCCCGAAACCCCCTTGCAGTTTCAACAACACCCCTGAATGTGGCCCTGCCTACCCCTCCAGTGTCATGTCATACCACTCTCTTTCTCTCTTTCTATACTGGTCTTTTCCTTCTTAAAATCTGTCAAGCTCTTTCCCACCTCTGGGTCTGCACACTGTTCTCCTCTTCCCAGAAAGCTCCCTTGGTCCCACCCTCTCTCCCACCTCCTCACTAGCCTTCCCTCTATCCGTCCTATCTCAGATTCAAAGTCTGTCCTTAGGAAGGAGGTCCCTGCCCACTCCCTGTTCTTGCTCCCACATAGCGCTGATCACAGGTACATATTTTTTTTTTTTTTGGTCTCTCCCATTAGACAGTAAAGTCCATGAAGACAGGGGACCTATGCAGTTCATAAACCACTCTGGTGCCTGGGCCTGGCAGACTGTGTTGGCATATGCTGGGCACTCATCAAATGCTTGTTGAAAAAGTGAATGAATGAATCCAGACTATTTCCAACAGTGAATAAAATAATGCTTAATGTCATCTTTGAGTGTGGGGTTTTGACACCCACTGAAGGTGCATGAAAAACATGCCAGAAGTAGGCATGGAGAGGGCCTGAGGGGTGGACAAAACAACACTTAGACAAGCAGCCCAGAGCTTGTCTGTAAGGGAGGAATCTCCAGAAAAAAAAGAGTCTGGGGGTTAATCCAAAGAGGTTTCCTGAAGAAGGAGACTATGGCTTAGTCCCTGGGGGAAGGTTTGGGTCTTCAGGGAAAATTAATTTTTTAAAATAATCAAATAGCCCTGTATATACCCAGAAGGCACCCTGATGTCTTCCAGGAGAGAATGCTCTTAGGAATCAGCTGTCTCAGATCCAGTAACTTCAGTGTGAGAAAGAACATGCTTCAAATAGTCTAACATTTCAATAACAATGGGGACAGAATTTGATAACATGAAAAATGTGTTCCTGGAAAGAATTTTGAGAATACATTAATTATCATAAGTTGGAAATTTTGTGCATTTCTTAAATGTGTTCAGCCTCTCTTGTGCTAACCTGATTTCCCTCTACTGTCTATTCCATCAAATAGCACCCATCTGACAACCACTACTGTCTATGTCCCGCTGGACTAGAGAAGCTAAGCGTCCTCTATGTGTGAGTAGAATAGAAAAGTACAGAGTAATCTAATGAGAACAAGAGCAGGATTCATTGTCATTTTCATTTAAAATGCCATATTAACTTTCCAGGTAATTGGAAAGCATTCACCCTCCATGGCACATGCATTTAGAAGGCTAACTTTGGCTCTAATAATCCTACTGATTTAGCCACAAAACTATGTTTCAAATCATGAGCTGTATGTTCAGCATATTTTAACACTATATAAATGAGCATTTCTGCAAAGCACCTGGTATTTTAAATTAAATGTAGTTATTTTATGGAGTAAAATATCTAATTTTAGGAAAAAAAATAATTGGTGGCAGGTCCTAGCAGTCAACTCTTGAAGGTCTCCCAGATGCGCAGGATACAAGATGTCCAGGCAGGTCTCTGTCCTCAAAGAGCTTATATTTAATGGCCAAAGAGACAGGCAACTGCAGTAAAATGCACTAAGGGCTACAACAGGGGTAACTGTAGTTGACGTGGGAGCCCAGAGAAGGGGTTTACCCTAAACGTGGTAGGAATGGGCGTGTCAGTCAAAGCCTCTAGGAAGTTGTTCTCATTTGACATTTCTTTCCCAGTCTTTCAAAATTCAGCTCAATGCTGTTCTCTGGAGAAATCTTTGCAATCTCTCAGTTGGAATGTTCCCACAGTGGTTTTCTTGCCCCTCTCTGTGGATTATATTTGGATTACTGTTATTTGCATGCGGTTATTTGCACATGATATCAGTAGTAGTTGGGAGAGTGGACTCTGGGGTCAAACAGCCTGGGTTGGAGTCCCACCTGCTGCTTATTAGCTGTGACACACTACTTACCTTCCCTGTGCCTCAGTTTCCTCATCTGTGTGAAGATGAAGTGACCTAGCATGAGTAATACACTTAGAACAGTGCCTGGCCCATAGTAAGCTCCCAGTAAGAGTTCCATTATTGTTCCATGGTTGTTTTGTCTCTTTCACTTGATTGCAAGTTCCATAGGAGCAGGTGTTATCTTTGTGCCTACTAATGGGCCCCAACATTTCTCCCCTTCCAGTGTCTTACGTGGTCCCCTGTGCACTTCAAGTTAAAAAAATGTTTGCTGAATTGATAAGGGTCTATAAAGTGCTTATGTGGACCAAATTTGAGTTCCTTGAGGTCATTTTAAAAATGCATAGACAGCATCATTTATATCAAATGCTTACTATCAATATGCTATTGCCAAATGATAGCTAACATTTATTAAGCACTTACTACATGCCATGCACTTAGCTAAGCATATTACACAAATCATGTTGCTTAAATTTCACTTAAATCTACAAGGCACTTTTATATGCTTATGGGAAGCCTGAAAAATTGCCATATACCCATTTTTCCTGGCACCAAAAATAAAACATTGTTGATGAAATTAAATTTTATACTATCTAAATACTATACAGTTAGATTATATACTATTTCAAAGCCATTTCTTTCTGCAAACTTACTATAATTACAGTAGTATTGTACTTCTCCATGTTATAATTGTAAAATTACCATGTGCATAGAGGGGAGATTCCTTTGTACCTTCATAATAGGAGATTTCTCCACCACTCTCAAGAGTGCACATACACAAATGCACAGTCAGCTACGTTGTTAGAATATATTGTACAGGTCAAACCATAATTAAAATAATTATTATTTATATAGCACTGTAAATGTATCCACTACTTGAGTCATAATCACGGTAGTTAGAGACAGAAAACAGCAATTATATAATCCAGTCAACCCCAGCAAATGCATGTCAGCCAAGATCCCAGCAGAGAAGATCTGAGAATTAATTTCAAGAAAAAATAACAGGCATGTGAAATCACACTCAGTTCTTGGATTTCCATTCTCCTCATTTCTGTGTGGTTTTCATTTGTTCATTCACTGATCCATTCATTCACTCAGCATAGTTTCTGTGTTGTTTATCGTGTCCTTTGCCAGGAACAAATGTCTAGAAGAATAAGAAAGAGTTCCTGCCTTCAAGGAGCTCTCAGTTCCTGAAGACAAAGATAAATACGCTCAGAGCCTGCCCTCAAGGGATTCATAATTAAATAGAAGCGACTTGCATATATGCAAATAACTCTAACGTAAGTATCATGCGAAACAATAATAACCAGCATTTATGGAACTCTTACTATATTCAAGACACTAAGCTTTACACATATTATTTTATCTAAACTCCCCCATCCCCAGATTATTAGTTACAAATTGTTATTGTTCCATTTTACAAATGATGAAAATGGGGCCTGGAAAGGTTAAATAACCTAGTCTCAAACAGCCTTCACCCTCTCCTACCCAAACCCCCCCTTTACCATTAAATGCCTCCCGGGGCTGTATATGTCTAGGAGTGCATTCAGGCTGCCCTGAAGGAACTAACCAGAGGCTCGAAGATGAATGGGGGCCCAATCTGCAATGGCATCTTGCCCGGGTGAGGGACCCCAGGACCTAGTCCTAGATAGGTCCCATATTCTGGCCTCACCCCTGGGTGCTGCCTCACTGCAACTATTTCCTCCGTCTCCAGAGGCTGGTGTCTGTGCAGACTCAGGCAGTTGCAACCCCACAGAAACTGCACTCTTCCCCCAAAACATTTTCTTCCTGCCTCCTACCCTCCTGCCTCACATGTCTCATTTTGAATCCATACTCTCAGATAATAAAATTGCCTCTGACAGAATGTCTTCCAAGGGTCTACGCCTTCAAAACACAACAGGTTTTTTGCTCCTTCTCCTAGGGGAAGAACACCTTTTATATCTTAAAGGGGAATTACCCTCCCAAAGGCTGCAGAATGGTTTTCTGGACCTCTCTCTTTTTCTTTTTTTCTTTTTTAAAAAATTGATTTTTTGTTGAGACAGAGTCCTAGCTCTGTTGCCCCGGGTAGAGTGACGTGGCGTCATCATAGCTCACCACAACCTCCTCCCGAGTAGCTGGGACTACAGGCACACGCCACAACACCCAGCTGATTTTTTGTTCCTATTTTTGGTAGAGAGGAGGTCTCACTCTTGCTCAGGCTGGTTTTGAACTCCTGAGCTCAAGCAATCCACCCACCTTGGCCTCCCAGAGTGCTAGGATTATAGGCATGAGCCACTGCGCTCGGCCTGGACCCCTCTCTTTATTTTTTAAATTTTTTTATGGACCTGTCTCTTTAGATCAGACACACACACACGTGCAATCTCCACCTGGGCTTCTGCTCAGAGGCATTTTATGACAGTGAGCATGTTTAAACATCGGAATGGTTCCCGATTACGGGGTAGGGACCTTGGGAAGTGATTAGGTCATGAGGGTAGAACCCTCATGGATGGGATTAATGCCCTTATAAAAGAGGCTCCAGAGCCCTCCATGGCCCTTTTGCCCTTCTACTTCCCCCCACGTGAGGACGCAACAAGGGGCCATTGCAGAAGCAGTGAGCAAGCCTTCACCAGACACTGATCCTGCTGGTGCCTTGATCTTGGACTTCCCCACCTCTAGAACTGTGAGAAGTAAATTTCTGTTATTTATAAATTACCAAGTCTAAAGTATTTTTTACAAACAGACTAAGATAACCACCTACCATGCAGGTAGAGAACCTAGAATAAGAAGTTATCCCTGACCTCGAGGAGTTTGACTCTAACTGGGGGAGATGACAAACACAGAGGGAACAACTAGTAAGCAATGTCAGTAGCTTTGAATGTTGGCTGTGGTAGTGTCTAATGGGAAAACTAGGCCCAGGATATAGATAATCAAACCATCAGCCTGATGTGTGCCAGTTAGAGCTGGGCCTGAGTGAGCTCTCCAAAGGAGAGAGGTGAGCCCTCTATTATGGTTTATAGTCTTCATGCCTCGCTATCCTAATAGATTGAAATCTCATTAAGGGAAGAGGTACATCTCTTTATTCCCACACCTCCTATTCCAGCAGAGTGTCAAAAGAGTGTGGCCTCTGGAGCTAGACTCTCTGGGTTCCAATCCCGGCTCTATCACTTACTGGTTCTATAACCTTGGACAAGTTACTTAAATTCTCTATGGCCCAGTTTCCTCATCTGCAAAACAAGTACCTGTTTCATAGGGTTGTTTTGAGGAGTAAATGAATTACTAACTGTCAAGGGTCTAGAAAAATGGCTAACACACATTACCCATATGTGATAAACTATAATTAACACAGTGGTTTTGCACTTGATCAAGGTTTATCTGTTCAGAGTGTAATGAGATAAGAGCAGAGTTTTAATGGCTAAACCTTTGTGAGTATATTGACTCAGCAGTCTGTTGAGCACGTGTGTGTCATTGCGGATACAATGGTGAACAAGATAGAGAATGGCCCTCAAGGGACCAGCACAGAAATGAGATACAGTAAAAGACAGAGTTTTCTTTTATTATGAAAACTGACCATTTTAAGTCTCTTTCTTTTTTAAAAATTATTGGACTTTACTTTTTAGAGCAGTTTTAGGTTTACATAACAATTGAGCAGATAGTACAGAAAGGTCCCATATACTCCCTCCCCCCTACAGAGTTTCTCCTATCAGGAACATGTTGCATTAGTGTGTAACATTTGTTACAATTGACGAGCCAATATTAATATATTGTTATTAACAAAGGCCATGTTTTATATTAGCATTCACTGTGTTGTACAGTTATATGGACTTTGACAAATGCACACTGCCATGTATCCACTGTTATAATATCACACAGAATAATTGTGCTCCACCTATCCATCCCTTCTACCCTCCTCCTCAACCCCTGGCGACCACTGATCTTTGCACTGTCTCTATGTTTTTCCTTTTCCAGAATGTCATATAGTTGGAATCATACAGTATGTGGCCTTTATAGATTGACTACTTTTAGAAATATGCATTTAAGTTTCCTCCACATCTTTTCATGAGTTGATAGCTAATTCCTTTTGATCAATGAATAATATTTCATTTTATTGATGTGCCACGGTTTATCCATTCACTTACCAAAGGGCATCTTACTTGTTTACAGTTTGGGGGAAATTATGAATAAAGCTGCCATAAACATTCATGGGCAGGTTTTTGAGTAGACATGAGTTTTCAACTCATTTGGGTAAAAATGTATGAGCACAATTCCTGGATCATATGGCAAGACTATGTTTAGCTTTGTAAGAAACTGCCAAACTGTCCTCCAAAGTGGCTGTTGCATTTTGCATTCTCACCAGCAATGAATGAAGTTCCTGTTGCTCCACATCTTCACCCAGCATTCGATATTGTCAGTGTTTTGGATCTTCACCATTCTACTAGGTGCATAGTGGCATCTCATTGTTGTTTTAATTTGCAATTCCGTAATGGCATATAATGTTGAGCATCTTTTCATATGCTTATCCATCGACATATCTTCTTTGGTGAGGTGTCTGTTCAGATCTTTTGTCCACCTTTAAATTGGATAGCTTGGTTTTTTATTGCTGGGTCTTCAGAGTTCTTTGTAGATTGTAAATACAAATCCTTTATCAGATATATATTTTGCAAAGACTTTCTCCCACTCTTGTCTTTTCATTCCCTTAAGAGTCATATTGTTTTGAATGTAGGTTAATACTCCTTGATCCCCTGGTGTTGGCATTTAACCAAGCCATAGCTTTAGTACTAGCTTGTTTCACAAAACAGATATGGAAGGAAGAAAGAAGAAAAAACAGAAAAAAAATCCCAAGGACCTCAGAACAGTTTCAAAGTGCTCAGTTGGGGGAGTTCACAGCCATGCTGGCTACAAATGCAGAAGGATCTCACTGAACATTTATTTTTGTAGTTAAAAGTTAGAATAAATAATGTGAGGTAATGCATATGTTAATTAGCTTGATTTAACCATTTCAAATTTCAGAGCATTATGTCATACACCACAAGCATATACAATTTTTATTTGCTTATTAAAAAAAGGATAAAATAAAATAATTAGAATAAATATGCTCGAAAGCTTCAGAAAAATTACATTCGAATGGGGTTTCATTAGGAAAAATCCTGTCCTAAATAAATGTTTGGAAATAAATACTAGGTTTCTTCTCCTCTGCTTTTACATCTGTTGAGTTTCTTTGCTTTAAAATAAGCCTCTGTATTTAATAAGATCCTCTGGAAGCATATCCACAAAAGAGTATTAAATCCTTGAAGGGCTGTTATAAATCTTATTTCTTGGCCGCACTAACAGCAAGCCAGCCTAGGAAGCCCCTCACCCCTTTCCCCAGTAACTTTACCATGTCAGTTAGTCATCCACAACGATGACTTCACCTATCACCTACGTGCAGCCAGTCAGCCTGGCTGAAATGTGGCAATCATTCTGCATCAGAAATAACTCCACTGGGCATCTTGGGTGGGAAGGAACAGGGAAATTGTAGGAAGGACCTAGGCATCGACATGAACCAGTTGAAAGATTTCCAGGAACATTTGAAACACTCTTTTTATGCTTGTGACAAATGGCATGGGTTTTCTTAATGAGCACATGCAGCCAAAATCCCAGTTCATACATTGGAAGGAAAATTGTCTCACAGAACAAGCAGCACGGCTCTGAGGGAAGAATGTGAAATGATTCCAGACCCAGACTACTAAGAATTGGCTTTTGAACACCCTGTTCTCAGACCACCCAGGAGTGCTGTCCAAGCCTCATCCTGCCCTCTAGAGAATTCTCAGGGCCACGTGTCAAGGTGGCTTGTCAGCCACGGATAAAAACACCATTAGGGTAAAGGAAAATGCAATCTAAACCCTTCTAGCAGAAGAAATATGAGGAATAATAATTTCCATACGACTGTACTAGAGAGTTCATTTAAAACAAAAAACCACTTATAACTATTATGGAAAATTCCAAGTTAACTGTACTTTAAAAAAACCCTAGTAAATATTTTGCTGGGAAATTCACACTTAAAGAAATGGTCTTTGAGGCCTCTGGGGAGAGGGCATTAACCTGACGTATTTTTCAAATTAAAGTGACTGCAGTAAAAACATATACCTTCAACATAAACACTGAAGAGACAGCCCCTTTCTTTCCTTGCTGAGGACGCTCACTACCCAGGCAGAGTGCCCGTGCCAAGGAGTCAAACTCCCTAGAAACCCCATCCCTACAGGTATAGGCAGTGAAGAAAATGGTGCAGCAGCCTTGTTTTTTCTTGTGCTTTAGTTTCTCTTTCAGATTATGGTGATCACGTCTGTTCCTTATCTCCCCTCTTCCACAGTGATTTTGTTTACAGGGTTGAAGAACAACAGGGACTGCAGAGTCGCTGCACAGATGACAGAAGACAAGGCTCTCAGGGCATAGTCACTGTGTCTGCAAAACCAGGAGCCAAAGTCATGGTTTTCAGAATAGCTAGCAACATTCATGCAAGTACTTCACTCAGGCTCATGGGCTGGGAGGGCCTGGACAGGACACTGCCCTGTCTGGGGAAGATCCAGAAACATAGATGCAGTTTTTTGAAAGTAACCCCTTTGCAAGTGCCTGCCCGCTTCCTCCCTGCTCAGAAGTTTTTGCATTTGTAAGGGGGGTGGGCCTTGTGATGGGCTCCTATGTGCCTGGGATTCTGTCCCTTTGATTTTCCCATCTGTTCCCTCTCCTTCCCCCCTTTCATCCTTAGATTCTAGGAGGTCAAGGTCAGAGCAGCCTTACCAGTCCCTAAACACCCTTACTCTGGCGAGATGCTCTGGCAGTGGAATGAATGCCTGCAGGTGATCGGGAGGCCTCACCTAGGAACCCACGAATTCAAAAACACAGCTGGGACTTTTCAAAGTAGAAGCAGGGCTTTTGGTCTTTTTTTTTTTTTAATCTTATTTTTAATGTCATATGTCAAACATGAGAAAATCTGGACTACAGCGCTACTCAAACCGTGGGTCATGAACAGCCGCCTCTCCTCACAGCCCCTACTATTGGTCAACAGTTGAACCTGTGCAGAAATTGAGAAAATGCATTTAGAAACTTTCACAGCAATTTCACAGAGTAACCTCATGTCTATTGAATCTAATAATAAAAATTCAAGGACTTATATTTTATATGTCATTGTTTTTGTTTTTGTTTTTGTTTTTGTTTTTTGAAACAGCCTTGCTCTGTCTCCTGGGCTGGAGAGCAGTGGCGTCATCATAGCTCACTGCAGCCTCCAACTCCTGAGCTCAAGCGATCCTCCCGCCTCGGCCTCCCAGAGTGTGGGGTTACAGGCGTGAGCCACCACGCCGGCCACCTTTGCCTTTTTTAAAGAGGTAAAATATTACATATTGCTCTTCCTTTTCCTCTATTTTCCTTTCTTCCCCTCCCCTCTCCTCCCCCTGGCCCTGCTCTCTTTCCCTCCCTTCTTTCCTTCTCTCTTCTCACCTCTTCCCCCCCTCCTTCCTCTCCCTTTCCCTCCTCTCCCCCTTTTCCCTCTCTCCTCTTCCTTCCTCCCCTCGCCCCTCGCCTGTTTCCCTGCGGGTGGATAGAGCATGGTGGACTTCCGTGACTGGGGAGAGAGGGAGCCACAGTGGCCCAGCATGGGGAAGCAGAGCTTGAGCAGGACAGATAACTGGGATGCCCAGGTGAGGGGACATGGCGTGTCATAGCCCGGCAGAGGTGAGGACGGTATCCAGGCAGAGGGGCAGCCTCTGGCATGGGGAGTCACAGCTCAAGCAAAGATGGGAAGGCTTTGACTTGAGGAGAAAGGGATGAGAGATTAGCTGTATTCCAGGAAATTGATCAGATAAATAAATACAATAAGGATAACAGGATCCAGGTTTATATGGAAAGGGAGAAAACTAGAATAAATTCTGTATTGGACTGGAATTAGATGTGTTGGTATAAACTTATAGTTTTCCATATGTAGAGGTCAAAAAAAAATATAGGTGTGAATGTGTGTATATACACATATATACCCATATTCCCTAGCTCTGCTGGGAGCAGTGACACCCCAATAGCAATAAGCACCCCTCGTGCTCAGATCTTGGTTTCTAAATACTGTTCTCCACTAAAAGGAATGAGGAATTCCTGGAGAACTGGCTAATTCTACAGTTAGGACTGAGAAAGTACAAGATGAGCCTGGAACACCTTATGCCAGAAATCAAGAAAGTGCTCAAATAGTGATGAGGACCTGTCAAAAGATGCAGAAATGAGGTTGAATGGGCTCCCATTGGCCAATGCAGGTAAGATATGAACATTAAATTAAATTATAATAGTAACACATTGTAACCTATTTATTTTTTACAATTTTATTTTATTTATAAATTTTTTTGTAGAGATGAGGTTTTGCTATGTTGCCCTGGCTGGTCTTGAACTCCTGGCCTCAAGTGATTCTCCTGCCTCAGCCTCCCAAACTGTTGGGATTACAAGTGTGAGCCACCGCACCCAGCCAATAACCTATTTAGTGAAATAGTAATCATGAGCCCATGCAGATGGATATTAAAAAATGAATACATTGAGAGTTTGAAGGGGAATGGGACATGTACATAGTCATTAATTATAAAGGAGAAGAGAGTATCTTTGCAGTAGAGAAAATGGCAGACACCATAAGAAATCATGTGATCAAAATAAACATCATCGGTGTTAAATAAAATTTACTAAGAGGCCATTGGTTTGGCTGGGCTCCTGCACTAGGCCCAGCAGACCAAATCACAATGGAGTCACTCATGCTGAAGTCCCACATCACCAAGCCAAAACTAAGCTATTTATCTGACCTTCCAAGAAACCAGGAGAGAGAGATAATATTATAATAGCCAAATCCCCAAACAGGCCAGTTTTAGCTGGCATGATAAGGAAATCTCCTCTGCTTTAAACCTTACAAAAAAGTAACATGAAATAACTTGATGCTAACAAATCAGCTTTTCTTCTATTCTGTGTCCTTCCCACATTACAAAACCCACTGTTCTGTTAATACTATTGCCCAGTAGGACCTTTCATTCTATGTTATGGGATAGAGGCTACCCTGATTCATATATTGCAAATAAAAGCCAATTAGATCTACAGCTAAGTTTGTTGTAATTTTCTCTTTTGATATCAGTAATGGGACAAATTGAAATTGTGCACCATCTGATACCACAAGAACACAGCATACACAGCATAATCCTGCCAAAGAAGCACAATGTGAATCTAATCACAAGGAAACATCAGAAAAACCTAAATTGAAGGACAGCCTACAAAAAATCTGAACTGTAAGCTTCAAAAGCATCAGGGTCATGAAAGTCAACAAAAGACCGAGGAAATATTCCATAATGGAGTAGGTTAAAGGGACATGACAACTAAACACAATGCTTAATTCTGAACTGAATCCTTTTGATAGAAGTGGCCAAACTTGATTGATTGGGGTCTGAAGATGAGACAGCAGCAATGTCAACGTTCATTTCATCATTTTGATGATGGTTTTGTGGTTGTGTAGGAAAATGTTCTTGTTTATAGGAAACACACACTGAAGTATTTGAGGCTGATGGAACATCAAGTCATCAACCACTTACTTTTAAATAATTCAAGTAAAATAGTGTTTACATTGTAATTGCAGTTTTTCCTACAACTTCCTGATTGTTTCCAAATAATAATAATTAATTGCAGATCTCTTCCCTTTCATATTCCCTTTGTCTCTTCCCTACCTCCCCAAGATAGCAACTACCTCAAATTTAGTACTTTCCTTCACATATGTTTTTATCCTTTTAAAAGACATAAAATGGGTTTATATTCACACGCAAGATATAGTATTGTTTTGTAGGTTTTAAAACTTTGTAACCTAGTATCATTTTTAAACCATGGTATATGGTATTTGTTTTTGTTTTCAGGTTTGTTATTTTACTTAAAATCATGTTTTTGAAATTTATCCATTTTGATGCAGGCAGCTCAAGGTCATCCATTTTAACTGCTGAATAGTATTCCATAGCATGGACATATCACAATATATTTATTTATCAAATTTCCTACTGGTGGGTATTTAAATTGTTCTCATTTCTTCACAATCACAAGCAACACTGCAATAAACATTGCTTGTTTCCTTGAGCACATGTGCAAGAATTTCACTCAGATGTCTGCCAAGAATGATTAAGTGGGACAGTAGGAATATTTTTAGCTTTAATCTAAATTGCCAGTTGCTCTCCAAAGTAGTCATATGTGTTTGTACTCCCCCGTGGCTTTCATAAGCTGTCTCACTGGTCCACAACTTGGTTAACACATGGTGTCGCCATATATGGAAGTTTTGCTAATCTCCCATGTATTAAGTGATATGTTGTGATAGTTTAATTTGCATTTCCCTCATTATAAATGATGCTGAACATCTCTTCCTGTTTATTGGCCATTCAGATTTCTTTTCCTCTTTCTTTTGCTCATTTTTCTATTGGGTTGTCAGTCTTTTTCTTACTGATTTGGAATATTTTCCAGATACTAATCCTTTTACAATACATGCACTGCAAATATCTTCTCCCAGCCTACGGTCTGTGTTTTCGTTTTGTTGGTGCTATCTTTTGTTCTTTAGAAGCTTTTCATTTTAATACAATTAAATGAGTCATTCTTTGCCTGTGTGATTCCACTAAACTCTAAGTTGCCTGGGATCAAGGAGTGTGTCTATTTCATCTTCTGCTTGTTCCCAGTGCCTAGATCAGTGCCTCCCATCTAATAGATATTCAATTAAATGAATAAATAAATTAATGGATGAATAGTTAGTGCATTTTGTGAATTTATAAATCCTTCTCAACCTTGGACTCATATTTTCTTCTAAAAGTTTTGGAAAAAATTTGAATATGATGTAATATAGGAATCTACTCTGTCCCGCCCACAATTTGGATAACCAGTTGTCCCAGTATTATTCATTGAAAAGTTCTTGACCCTAGTTTTCCAATGTATATGTTTTATATATAGAGTATCAAGAGTTAAATTACCTTCTGTTTTAGATTCCAATTGCCATCTTACTGTAACCAGTGCTGGAACTTCAAAGGAAATCATATCTCAAAATGCTCTATGCTGGTGGAACAAAACTCGTCAATATGGCATAAAATTTCTGCATGTTCATCAGGCCAATGATGCACTGTTTAGTTGTATGACCCCCTGCTCCACTACCAAAGTCATAAATACTGAAGCAACAGTGCCTAGCATAGAGCAAACATCCATTACATGATGATTGTTCTCAATTCTTGGTGTTTAAAGAAGTCTACAGGTGCCAACTTGTGACAGACATTAGGGCTACACATACATATTACTGTTCTTCTAAGCGCAATGTAAAATAGCACTTTCCTGCCTTCCATGAAGTTAGAAATGGCTGTGTGCCTTGCTTTGGCCAATGAAATGTGAGCACAGGTGACATGTTACACTTCCAAACAGATGAATTTAAAAGCATAGCTCCTTTTCTGTCTCTGAGATCTTGAAGTGTGTTTCAAGGTGAAGCCTCTGTCAGCCTGGCTCCTGAGATGAAAAAATTACACTGGGCATTTTGCTTAAGTGCAAAATAGGTTGTGCTCACTTATGTGAAGGTACAAGGGCTGCTTGTTACCTTAGCATAATGTAGCCAGCCTTGACAGATACTCCACTTGTTCTGCTTGTTCCCAGTGCCTAGATCAGTGCCTCCCATCTAATAGATACTCAATTAAATGAATAAATAAATTAATGGATGAATAGTTTGTGCATTTTGTGAATTTATAAATCCTTCTCAACCTTGGAAACCAACTTAACTTTGCCAAGAATAAATACTGTCTTACTACCATAAAAGAACAAGCTTTAGAGACTGAATTCAAATGGTTCAATACAAATTTAGTAAGTTCTCCTTATTTTTCATTTACCTTGAAATCCTACATAAGCTAGAAAAACTTCCACTCTTATGCTGTCCAACACAGTAGCCACTAGCCACATAAGACTACTGAGCACTTGAAACATGACTAATGTGAATTGAGATGTGCTGTAAATACACAAGAGTTGGAAGACTTAGTTTGGAAAAAAGAATGTAAAAGAACTCAATACTTTTTAATGTTGATTACATGTAGAACTAATATTTTTGATATATTGGGTTAAATAAAATTTGTTTTTATTTATTTGTTTATTTATTTTTAGAGACAGAGTCTCACTCTGTTGCCCAGGCTGGACTGCAGTGGCGCAATCACAGCTCACTGTAACCTTGAACTCCTGGACTCAAGCAATCCTCCTGCCTCAGCTTCCCAAAGTGCTGGAATTACAAGCATGAGCTACCAGGCCCAACCAAAATTTATTTTTAAAATTAATTTTGACTGATTCTTACATTTTTAGTGTAGCTACCAGAAAATTTTAAATCACATTTGTGGCTCCCATTTACGGTTTGCATTATGTTTCCATTTGGCAAAGCTGATCTAGACCACAGGTCAGCAAACTATGGTTTATGGACTGAATCTGGCCTGCCACTTATTTTTGTAGATAAAGTTTTATTGGAACACCGCCTTGCTCATTACTTTATGTGTTACCTATGGCTGTTTCATGCTACAACAGCAGAATTGAGCAGTTGCAACAGACACTGTGTGAACCACAAGGCTAAAACTACCCACCTTTTTACAGCACAAGTTTGCTGACCTCTGATCTAGAATATGCAACATGGAAATGTATTCTAAGAGTAATGTTCTAGTCTCAACATTCCTCTTGGGCTACCTCTAAAGAATGTTTCCTCACCAATTTAATTGACTACACACATATAGAGGGTTTTGTGTAGTGTTGTCATAATACTTACTGATTTTAGTATCTACAATATTCCTCCCAATATCTTGGCCTCTCATTTTCTTAATCTCCTCACTTCTAGAGATTTTGTCTCAAGCCCAGCTCAGCCACTCACTCCCACAGCCAAATCTGCATTTTGTTTTTCTGTAACATTTATTAAGTCTCCCTTGCATAGTCTCAATCAAGCCTCCCAGTCTCTAGCCGCCATTTCTATATTTCCAGCTCATTCTTCCCATATTCACACCTCCATTCTTCTGGTTGCTCAGGCCAAAAACCTTGGAATCATCCTTGACTTCATCCCTTGTAGCAGAGGAGACGAATTATGTAGAGGAGGGCGAGGCAGGATAACACAAAGAGGTGGGATGACAGGATGCACAGAAGAGTAACATTGGCTTTGGTAGTTTGGGGTCATAGGTGACCTTGAAAAGAGCAATGTTTTTGGAGGGTGGGGACAAAATCCTGATTAGAGTTCAGGAAACTATGGCAGTATTTCTCAAGGAATTTGCTTGAATCTGAATAGCCAAAAAGCATTTATTAAGGGTTCAAATGATGTTGACTAATCAGTTTATGAAGCCATTTTGGAAACACTTGAAACTTAAGCCTTGAAAGTCCGACTAATGAGTTTGTACCTTATTTGTTTCCGAAGGTCTTTTAGAGGTTCGTGTTAGGAAATAAGTCAGGCAGAAGCAGGCACAAAAGATCTCGATGGGTGAGGAGTCAGTTAAGAGGCTACGGGAATCGTCCAGGTACGAGCTTATGAGATACTAAGATGGGGGGCAGGGCACCCAGCAGTCACACTGGGAATCAAAAGGGGAGCAGGGACAATTGCGAAACATGCCAGAGACAGGATTAATCAACTGATTAGATGTGGACGGGGAGAGAGGAGGAGTCCAAGCCAGCCAGTAGTGTTTGAACCTGAATCCTTGGGAATCCTTGTACAGGAAGAGATGCTGTTTCTTAGACTTGGTTTGAGGGGAAGACGATGGCTTTGGTCTTAAATACTTTTAATTACTAGCACTGGAAGACAGCCTGGTAAAGGTAGCAATTGGAAATATAGTCACAGAACTATTATAGAAGAGTACTTGAGGCTGCAGTTTATCAAGCTGCATAGAAACAAAAGCTGAAGCTCTAAAAGATGATAGCATGGTGGTAACAATAATTTCCATTAATTGGGGCTTACCTTCTTCTAAGAACCACCCTAACCATTCCAAATATTTCTTTCCTAATTCTTATGGTACATTGTGAGGAGGCATTATTAACCCTATATGACCTATCTTACAAATCAGAAATCTAAGATTCAGGGGGATTACATAACTTGTCATGTTCACAGAACTCGATGTAAAGGACTAGCACTTGAAACCAGACCTGCCAGACCTCATGTCGTCTGATGTCAGAATCTGGTAGTGGAAGAAGGAGTCAGTGAAGAAGACAGAGAAGGTGCTGTCAGGAGAAACAAAATTATAAAGTTGTGGGGCTGCTGATGCTAAAGAAAGAAAACAAGGAATTTCAAAAAGAAGGAGAAACTCACCAGTCAAATGCTGCAGAACTAACAAAAGACCACTGAGTTTAGTTGTTAGTGTCGGCTTCGGTGCATGCAGAAGGAGAAAGGCAGATTCCTAAGGTTAAATCTGAACACAAGCCCCGGGAAGAGGATCCAGGGGGTGCTGCAGTCACCAACTCTCCTTATGTGCCTAGGATTGTCCCCATTTTAGCATTGAAAGTCACACCTCCCAGGAAACTCCTCTGTCCTGGGCAAACCAGGGACACCCTAGCAGTGGCAGCTGGTGTAAACCACTTCTAAAAGAGTTTGAGCAAGGAAGAGCTGAAAGATAAGATGGTTGCTTCAAAGTATAGCAAGGTCAAGGAAAGGTTTTTGATTGTTTTTTTCAAGACAGAGAAAACTTCGGACTATCAATGAATAGGGAAAAGAGATTAGGAAATGCAATAACTGTTGGACTTGGGTCCCAGAGGAAGTGAGACTATATTCTTCTGGAAGGCAGAGGGCAATGTCCCATGATTGGCACAGCCCTCATGGTGCTAGCTTGGAGCTGCCTGATCCTGGGACTCCTAACAGGCGGTGAGTCGTGGATTCCAGCCTCTGTGCCTGCCTTCACCCCACAGTGCTGCATTAGAGAGTGCTAGATGAAAGTTCTGCATCGCTGTGGCTGTGGCTGTCACAACTTCTCTGAGTCTCAGTCCCCTCATCTGTAAAATGCAATAATACTTCCTTGTTTGGGCTAGTAGTTACAAAGGTAGAGTACTGGCAGGTCATAAATTTTCAAGCACTCACTAATTTTCTCTTTGGGCCTCTGCAGCCTGTGAATATCTCTTCCTTCACTTCCCGGTTCACTTCTGTCCTGAGGCATAACCTTCGGAGACAGTAGGCCTGGGTGGGCGTGAGGCTGGGTGGAGTAGTGTAGACCCATTTAAGAGTTGGACTTAGAGACTGGCCTGTCTTCTCTTTTCACTGCCGACAGCAGCCTAATGATGTGTCTCTGGGTACAGGCAGGAAAAAAGTGAGACATTTCTGTAGAGCTCTGGACTCCAACCAGCACAGGAACCTTGAGGTGGAGGGGGGCAGCAAGAAGATGGAAAACCAGATAAAAGAGGGGTGCATAGTGCCTACCATGTGACGGGTACAGATTCAGTATCCCTTATCCTAAATGCTTGGGATGAGGAGTGTTTTGGATTTTGGATTTTTTCAGATTTTGGAATATACATAATGAGATATATATAGGAGAGATATAGACATATATAGATACATAATGAGATATCTTGGGGATGGGACTAAAGTCTAAACACAAAATTCATTTATGTTTCATATATACCTTATGTACACCTTATACACATAGCCTGAAGGTATAATAATTTTACATAATATCTTTAATGATATATGTGACCTGTCACATGAGGTCAGGTGTGGGATTTTCCACTTGTGATGTTATGACAGCTCCTAAATAGTTTCATATTTTGGAGCATTTTGGATTTCAGATTTTCAGGTTAGGGATGCTCAACTTGTACTTAACAACTGTTGCAGTGAGTTGGACTCAGGCTTCACAATTCTCTGCTTAAGCTGAATATATTTTCTGGAAAGTTTTCCCAAACTTAAAGTTCTGTCTAGTTCCACTTCCCCAGGGCAGATCCCTGCTGGGTTCTTCCCATCAGCATGATATCCTGCCTTCCAGGATGTCCCACATTGTGAGCGATAGGGAGATAGGCAGGGCTTATCTATATAAATAGAATTTAAATTATTCTAAAACAAGTATTGGGAAATCAAATTGATACTGATAGCCATCAATTGTCCTGAGATATGGGAAGTCTTCTCGTTTCCTGGAAGAAAGAAACTTTTTTTTTATTGCTAAACCTCTTTTTTTGGTGAGGAAAAATATTTCTGGTAGGAAATAGAAAAATTAAATAAGGTATCAATTTAAGTTTTTCATTATTGCATAATCAGAAATTGGTATTATCATTTCCATACCTTACCAGGACAGGAACATTCAAATTCATAATCTGAAAAGTAGTGCACCATTGTGGCTAAATCTACTGGCTTGTAATTCTAGCTCCCCCTAGCTGTGTGACCGTGGCTAAGTAGTTAACTTCTCTGATCCTCAATTGCTTCCACTGTATAAAGAAATAGAGAATAATAGTACCTATCACATAGGACTGTTGGGAAGATTAAGCAAGATAGTGCCTGCAGGGCTCTTAGCATAATGCTATGAATAGTATCAATTATTATCATTAAGATCACAAAATTCCTAAAATTATGTTTAGTATATTTTTGGCCTTAAATACTGGTATTAGGTACTAATTTTTCAATAACTAATTATCTGTATTTGAAATCTATCCTAAAGTTCTGATAACTGATTGACGTGGGGAATAATTTTTTACTGAGTGAATTGAACAATGAAATCAGTTCAAGATCTGGTCCCTCCCTTCTCTGTTTAGCACAACTTTCAAACTGTAGCTTTTTGAACAATGTTTGTGTGGCTAGAAAAAGTTAATAAAGGTTTCCAAGAATCTTCGCTTATCACCTAAGAAAAGCTTAGGTGCTAGAAGGTTCTGACTCATTTACCACAAATACAAAGACTAAGCTAACAATCAGCCCACATTTCCTTTTGATCAATGGCATAAGTTTTATTTTTAAATGCATTAAACTAAAATTGACTACATTTAAAAGGATCTTATCAAAAGAAACCACATGTAATAAAAATTAATTCAATGTTTATCATTCAAATTTTTAACTTGTAACATTGTAGTTATCAACTGCCTCTCTATTTGCGTCACCTACAGCATCTAACTTTTCTTGTCAGCAATTCCCTCCACTGTAACAAATAGGTACAAAAATAGAAACATGTTGAAGAGATTTGATAGTTTTTACTTCTTTGCTTTCCCAAATTTACTGCCTTGTAAGGGACTCATTTAAATAATGGGTTTTAAATATTCTTGTAAAAGGGGCATCTGTATACACATCTTTATTTTACAAGCTAGGAATATATTTCAAGAAATTTATTTTATGCAAAACATTTACCTTCCTTTTTAATTTATTTTCAATTCTTTATGTATATGTAAACATGAAATTTTTAAAAAGAGAAAGAAATAATTTTTGTGGGTTTTTTTCTTGTTTTTTGTAGAGATAGGGTCTCAAGGTCTCAATCTGTCACCAGGCTGCTGGAGCGCAGTGGCCCCATCATAGGTCATTGTAACCTCAAACTCCTGGGCTTAAGTGATCCTCCTGGCTCAGCCTCTCAAGTACCTGGGACTACAAGCTCTTACCACCATGCCCGGCTAATTTTTTGGTCTTTTTGTAGAGACGGGGGTCTTGCTATGTTGCCCAGGCTGGTCTCAAACTCCTGGCCTCATGCGATCCTCCCACCTCAGCCTCCCAGAGTGCTGAAAATACAGGCGTGAGCCACTGCACCCAACCGATTTATGTTTACTTTTAGTTAAGCCCCCTAATAATGGTGATTTTTGGATTTCATTTTCTTTTTCCAAAGTATTTTTATCAGGTTATGGTGTAGTCCCAGTTACTACAGTGGCCCTGTAGTCCCAGTTACTCAGAAGGCTGAAGTGGGAGGATCTCTTGAGCCCAGGAGTTGGAGGCTGAACTATGATTGGGCCACTGCACTCCAGCCTGGGTGATAGAGGGAGACCTTATCTCTTTTAAAAGGAAAAAAAAAAAAATCTTTTTTCCAATGGAAAATAAAGTTTAGAGGCAAAGGTTAGAAAACAGACACCATCCTCTCCCCATAAAGCCTCAAGTCCAGGAGAATAGGCAGATATTTTAAAAGTCCTCACAATTACCATGAGCATTAGAAAAGGGGAGGTACAGTATAGCTCAGGTGGGGAGAGGTTTGCAGACAATCTGGGGGTGTTGGGAAGGGAACTTGAGCTGGGACTCTTGGGTTTGAGCAGCACAAAGGAGGAAGAGAATGTCACTGGTACAGAAAACAGCCTGGGTGCAGCCTACGAGCAAAGAAAAGCCTGGTGAGAATGGCCCCAGGATGAGGCTAGTGAGGTCAGCAGGGCTGGCTCTTGAGGGCCTCATGGGCCTTGTAAGGTTTTGGACTTGATTCTAAGGGCATTGGGAAGTCATTGAGAGGTTGTATGCAAGACAATGGCATGATCAGATTTTTTATTTTTCAAAGATAATATTCAGGTGGAGAGAGGAAAGAAAGGAAGCCAATGTGGAAGCTGGGAAGCCAGTTAGGAGACTATCGAATAGTCCAGGAGACAGGCGATTTGGGCTTATACTAGAGGGTGACAATAGGGAACAGAGAGAAGTGGCAAAGTCAAGAGATGTTTAGCAGGTAGAATTGAGAGGATTTGGTGTTTGATTGGATTCGAAGGATTAGGGAGATGGAAGAGCCAAGCATAACTTCCAAATTTCTGGCTTGAGCACCTGCATGGATGGTGGTAACTATTTATAAGGATAGGAGACCCTGGAGGATGAGGTGACATATCTGAGATGAAGATGTCCAATGGGCAAGTGGATGTTGGGATTAGAAATTTAGAGAAGTCTCAGCTGGAGGCTTGCATTTGGGAGTCTTTGGCATTTAAAAGTAATTTTATTTCATGGGAGTAGATGAGATGCCCAAGAAATGTGTGTGGACTGAGAAGAACACCAGTTCTAGAATACAAACCTGAGGCACTTCAACATTTAATGACTGAGTAGAGGAGAAGGATGGGAGTGTTGCATTACAGAAACCAGAGAAAAGAATGTCTTGGGAGAGCGCAATCCACAATTTAAATATGACTGAGTTGTCAAATAAGAAAATACCTCCTGACTTAACAACGTGGAATGGAGCCTTAAGGAGAACGGCTGGGACACACGGAGGTGGGTCTGGAATGCCAAAAGGAGATGTTTGTTTTCAACGCAGTGGGCGCTGGAGAACCACTGAGGTTTTTTGAGCAAGGAGGTATGATTATAGCTGTGCTTAAGAGATATTAACCCAGTTACAAAGTACAGATTGGGGTTACAGACTTGAAGTAGGATATGTGGTTAAGAGAGTGAAATAGTCCAGGCAAGAGGAAAGAGGGCCTGAACTAGGGTGAGTGAAGCAAAGCTAGAAACTAAGAGGCAGAGGTTGTATCAGTCGGTGACCTTTCACTTGCAAGTGAAGAAAACAACTCAATCTGGCTTAAATAATAACAGGGATTTATTGGTCACATCAGTGAAAACTCCAGAGACTATGTTAACTTCAGGCAAGGTTGTATCCAGCAGCTCAAACAATGTTTCCGAGGACCCATTATTTTTTCTATATCTCTCTTTTCTGCTTTCTATGGTCTGGCTTTACCCTTAAGCTCCATTTTATAGCCCTCTGGCTACTCTAGGATTTCCTCTGCTTATAGAGAAATGACTTCCATAACTCCAGATCTCATACCACACAGGGAAAACAGCCAAGCTTCTCCACAACAGAAGGCCAAGAAATATCTCTTTGCATCTTACTGGCTCTCTTTTGTCTGGTGCATCACCCCAGAACCAACACAAGTGGCTTATGGGACATAAGCCAATCAGAGCCGATTCCTATCATTTGGAGCAGCGGTCCCCAACCTTTTTGGCACCAGGGAACGGTTTCATGGAAGACAATTTTTCCACAGACTCTGGGGGTAGGGATGGAGAGTGATGGGGAGCAGCTCTAAATACAGATGAAGCTTCGCTCGCTTGCCCGCTGCTCACCTCCTGCTGTGCGGCCCAGTTCCTAACAGGCCACGGACTGGTACCCGACCATGGCCCAGGTGCTGGGACCCCAGATTTGGAGTAAGGTTATTCCCACCCAAATCACATGACCAGGAATGAGGGAAAGAAATTGTAGAGTAAGGATAGAAGGAAAAGTGGAAGATGTATGTCAGGGAAGTAATCAATAAATGATCATCACAAATATAAAAAATAACCTTTCATTGATTCACTTTTTGAAATTCAGTTTCAATAGCTTTCAGGTCAATCTTTTAATGGAGTTAATACAACCCAATTAATTCACTTACAGTAAAACTACTCTAATTAAGATTAATTAGCCAGGAAACAAGTAGAATTAACGTATAGATAAATTAGTTAAATTTTTTTAATTTTTAAATTTTTTCATAGAGATGATATCTCACTATGTTGCCCAGGGAGATCGCAAACTCCTGGCCTCAAGTGATCCTCCTGCCTTGGCCTCCTGCCTTGGATTATAGGTGTGAGCCACCTCACCCAGCAAAATTAAATATTTTAAAAGAACAGATAGCATGTTGAGGTAACTATTGAACAAGAAGAATTGACTTGCAGGAAGGATGGATTTCAACAAAAAGATAAGTTACATTTGTAATTATATTCAAAAATATGCTGAAATTATTAAAAATAGATTATCCTCCTCACTAAGTTAACCATATTTCTACACCCAGTCTCTGTTTTTTCTATTTTGTTTATTTAGAACTTCCAATCTGCAAAGATCTTCCTATAAATCCCAGCATCTTCTCTTTTGAACTATATCCCTGCAACTGTGCCTGCCTCCCTGGAGTTCAAAAACAGTAGCCAGGAGTTCCCCAAATCCTTTAGCAACTTTAGCATCAACTCCTGTCAATCATAATACATGGAGAAATCAAAAGCCTCTTGCTGTAGGCAAAAGGCTAAGGACCTATGATATAGGCAGCTCTGCTTGTTTTGGCTGGCTCTCTCACACCATACGGAATTGGTTGGCCTCAAGCAGGGACATGATGGCCTTACCAGGGATAATTGGCTCTCCTCTATGTCTTCTCTTCTCCTCCAGAAGGCTAGCCCAGGCTTATTTACATGGCAGTGGCAAGGCTCCATAAGAGAGAATGCAAGTGTGCAAAGCCTCTTGAGATCTAGACTTGGAACTAGTACGCTATTTCTTCTCCTTGCATCCTCTTGGCCAAAGCAATTCACAAGTTTAGCCCAGATGCAAAGGATGGGGAAAAAGATTCCACCTCTTGGTACAACTTGCTGCAATACCATATTTCAAAGGGCATGAATATAAGAAGGTCATTAACAAGAGCCACTAATGCAATCAATCTACCCAGGCTGCAAGGAGTTATATATATTCAGTGTATATTGTGTAGTATCTAAATTGTGGTAATGGGCAAATAGACACCTTGGGTGATTGATGGCGGTGACAGCAGCAGCAGTAGTGTACATTGAGGTTTTGTGCATGTTTTTAAAAGTGTAAAACATACATCCACTTTAAAGAGGTTTATCTTTAAAAAATTATAAGCAAAGGAATCTGAAAACAGACTAAGCCTTTTAGAAGCACACTTTTCTAAACCATCCACATTCTTACCAATATTTTTCTAAACAGTTTGGCAAATTGAATATTACATTTTTATGGAAACTGCCTTACTTGTTTATAATTTGGTACAGAGATTACATCTTTTTGAAGAAAGGAGCAGGTGCATGCTTACCTTCTTCTCATTGTAAATGGTTCCAGATGGTGACTATTCATTTCAGAAGCTTCTTAAGAAACATCTGTTCACAATATTTATATTTGACTTTATTATATTTTCCAAAAATTATATTTTAAATACAGTTTCCTTTAAATTAAAAAAAAATCATTTTTCCTATTCATAAGAAAATATTCCTGTTAGTTTTGTCTTACTTTATGCACAAGCTCCACATTATCATATCACAAATAAAGCTAGATTTAAATGGTAACTTTGTGAAAGGAAAAGGGAGAAAAATACATCCAGTCTTTTTCAAATAATACTCCAATATTGTCATGCACAAATTATTTCTTGATTAAGAGAATCAAGTTGTTTTCAGTTTCTAATTTCCATCGCTATACATATGAGTTTTGCAACTTATTTTAAATATTTTCAGGGAGGAAAAATACCAGGTTGTGCTGGGATATTGACCGTGAAGCTGATCATTCCTCTAGTTGTGTGAAGAGCTTTTATGACAAAATGCATTCTCCCAAAACAAAGTACATAATGATTATAAATGCAGCAAAATTGCACACTATGAAAAGCCAAAATGCAATGAGGGATGAAAAAAGAAACCCTTTTCAACATTTAAACAATAATGTACTAAAACTCTGTGTACACATTGTAAGGAGCAGCTTTCCCAAGGATTTGTAAGAATTCTAACTTGTGATACGACCAAGATAAGCAAGGAAGTGAAGAGCAGATTTAGTATTTGGTCCAGTCAGTCCTTAAAATAAGACAATCCTGGGTTGGTCAAGTATCCAACCTAAACCTGACTGACCTCATGGTCCCCTCTGCCAGCCCTGTCTCCCTCATTATTCCCAATGAAGAGATTCATGTGGTGGGATACTGTGGGTATTGGTTTGCCTAGTCTGGCCAGCATTTATTCACCCTTCTTAGAGTAATAGTGTTCCTCCTTCCTCTTGGGAAATGTTACCACCTCCCCACTCTCAGCCCCTGCAGCCAAGATGAGTGGGGTTGGCCACGTTCTCAGCTCCTTGTGTTGACCTTTAACTAAGACCCAGCCAATCCCTACCCCCAGCCATAGCAACTGGTTCAGGGATGGCATCCACCCAATCAGACCCACTCTGAGCCAACCCCACAGCTTTTGCTGAAGGGACCAGAAGATAGGTACTCTCTGTGCTGCCTGCAAGCTGTGAGGATCAGGCTGGCTGCCCAGCTGGCCTTCATCTTTCCAACTAGGGCCTTCCAGAGAGCAAAGTCTACATGGGAGAAAGTCTATCCAACAGATGGACCTGACTCGGTGACATCATTTGAGTCTTGAAATCCAGCTGTGCCTGAACTGTTCTATGTTAAAAGCCAATGGAGTTCCCCATTTTGCTACTGGCTATTTTAATAAGAGTTTTTCTGGTCTTTGCAACTAAAAGGGCCCAAATAAAGGGAGGCCAAGGTGTATGCCCTGAGGAAGAAGAGCACATTTCTGTACACCCACCCAAATCTCACTAGGGTAGGGACAGTGCCTTTGACTTCATTATATTCCCCTTACCATGTACACATTTTTTTCCTAGAAACTTGATATACATATATTGATATGATTTAACAGCAACGCAAGTGGAAGGCAGCCATTCACAGTCCATGTGATATGCAGTAAAGGTCTGGGAGGTTGGTTAATATGGGCAAAGCACAACAATGAAATAAGAGAATGCAATGTCCAGGCACCCCCTGCGGCTTCTCTACCTGTCGGCTAGCAATTCTGCCCCTGCGGAACAAAGAAATGTCCTTCCACTGAGCAAGTGGGACACCCAGACTGGTTAACTGCTCCTTTGTTGTGAGGAAACAG
Organism: Daubentonia madagascariensis; assembly: GCA_023783475.1. Classification (NCBI taxonomy): domain Eukaryota; kingdom Metazoa; phylum Chordata; class Mammalia; order Primates; family Daubentoniidae; genus Daubentonia; species Daubentonia madagascariensis. Next base: position 12,739,460 of record JAKFHU010000428.1, read on the forward strand.
AAAGCAAAGAATTTTTTAGAACAAAAGAATCAGTGGACCTCCTACCAAAACCAGAAGGGAGAAAGCCATGTGTATCAATTGTGACTTTGCATTTTCTCTTGTGAGGTGTCTCTTCTGAGCCTGTTGCAAAGAATAAAAATGAAAAAGAAATAAAAAGAATCATGGTTTGGTGATTACAACTGAAGCCTCATAATCATTTTCTTTCTTTCTTATTTTCTTTCCTTCCTTCCTTCTTCCCTCCCAGGGCCAGGACTCAAGCTAACTCAGCTGACTGCTGTTTCTGCTACATTGCTTTCTCCATATTTTAACAGACACAAAGCACCAGAAAAGCTGTTCTCAATGTACAAACCAACCAATTTGTTGGTTTCACCCTGAAGGTATAAAAGAGTGGGGAATAGTCCAGTGTGATATGTGAGTTAAAAGATTAACAAACTTTTCAACATAAGACAAGCCATGACTTCACCTTTCCTTTAATTTCTCAGGGCTAACGATCCCCAGAAGGGAAATCTAGGCTCTCCTCAGTGTTCTCCATAGCTCGGTGTGTTCTTCTAGGAAATGTTGTCAGACCACTTGACCTCTTGGCATCCAGTTCTTCCCTTGCAAAATAGAAAGTCTCCTGGTCTAAGTGTATACTGCCCTCCCTGCCTCATGGGGCTAAGAATGAGCTTGGCTAGAGGTCCCAGCAAAAACACTACCTACAGGACAAAATATTATGAAAGGCATTGATCCACAAGAAAATAAGACCATTTGTACTTGCTGGTAATTGAAGGGCCTCAGATGAGAAGCACTGTAGGAATTAAAAATTTTAACTGTAAGAAATAGTCTCATTTTAAAGAGGTCTAGACTAATGGGTTGTTGCCACGTCCAATCTGACAAGAATTTTCTAACTTAATTTCTGCCTCATCAAGTTCCAGAAGCTTAATAACCAAAACAAGTTTGAAATGTGAAAATATTTCACAGGCAGTGTCCAAAGAAAAGCATATTTATTGATTGTTGAGAGGCTTAGGATGTCAAGACATTTGAAAACTATTACCCATTGTCTTTTTTCCAGTGCAAAGTTTAATTCTCGTCTTTTTCCTCTGAGTTTTTTTTTGCAATGTTATTGTGTTTGAAAGCTACTATACATCTACCTCATGATTCCAAAAATATGTATATTTGGAAGAGCATTACATGAGCACAAATTTGAAAATGAGGGTGGCAGAGAGAAATAGCAGCCCTTTGCTTCAAAATACACTGACAAGGAAAGGAGAATTATCTCTTATCATATATAGAGATTAAGAATTTGAGGAAGACAAGAAAGAAAAGGAACTAGGAGATAATGTAAAAGAGAAGAGAGAAAAGCTAACAGAATGGGAAGGGTGAATAAAAAATGCATCTTAGTGTCCATTTATCCAACAAAGACATGCTGAGAACCTTCTAAGTGCCAGGCACTGTGTTAGATTCTAGGATAGAATGCTGCGCAAAATCAGTTTTGGACCCTGCCCTTGCAGAACTTATGGATAGCAAGGAAGACAGACTTTGATCTAAATAATTATATTTGCGAGTGTAAAGGTATTGTTCCTCAGTACTCAGATGGTCTGTTGGAGACAGTGAGGGAAAAGCACCCTGCGTTCCAGGGTGGAAGGAAGGCTGGCATGATGGAGCTGCCTGATGAGACGCTGCCAGGGCAGGCACACTGTCCGGGAAGCACAGCAGATTGGACTCTCAGGCCATTGTTCGGAAATGGTCAGCTTCTGTGATTTCCAATCCAGGTGGGCTAAACAGAGGGGAATCCAGCTGTAGACAATATCCAGAGGGCAGGTGAGCAGGCCAGGGCATCTGGAATGGCTTTCTAGGACTCAATCCTCTGAACTGTGGGGCAAAACTCCAGCCCCCTGTGGCAGGACTGGCAAGAGGAATGCAGGGCAGTAGGAACCCAATCCTGGGCAGGGATTTAAAGCATAGTTTGACCCAGTAAGGGCAGAGATCCCAGACACAGACAGGAACCAGAGGGAGGACAGACAGACTGGGAGCACCAAGACTGGGGAGTGCAAGCCCATCCCTCAGGCCATGGGGCTCAGGACCTTAGGTTCTTAGGGGTTCCAGGGTTCACAGAAGTAATTTAAGACCTGAAAAAACTTTTTAATTAGCAAAATCAAAATTAATGAATGGTTAATTATATGTCTACAAAACAGTGCATGACGTCACTCACTCTCACTCACTGTTAATTTAGTATTCACAGACATTACACATTTGGAAATGAGTTGTACGTTAGATTTTCTCATTTGTAAGATTTTCCTAATGAGCTTGATGATTGTTGAAAACTCATAGTTTGCCCTGTATTTATTGAGATTCAGAGATAAATATTTTCAAAGGCAAAATTTTAACAGTCCCCACCATTTGTTCCCCAACAAACCATGTGCATTTTTTATGTAATGCATGATGTTGTGGCAGCAAAGGATCGTGATGAACAAGCTCCATTCAGACTCTGGAGCCAGACTGCCTGGCTAAAAACTCTTCCTCGTTCTAGGAGTATGACCCTGGACAAGACATCTGTAAAATGAGATAGTAATAGTACCTACCTCTAGAAGGCCATGAGAAGTAAATGTCAAGTGCTTAGAACAGTGCCTGGCATAGAGGAAAATACTAAATAAGTATCTGTTAAATGAGTGAGTGAATGGATAAATAAATAGATAATGTGGGAAGGGGCTTCCATAAGTAAATGGATGAAGACCTGGGAAAGTCTTAAAATGACTCTGGACTAATGGGAGTTTGGGTGGGTGGGATGGAAAAGGAAGTAACTGAACAGCTGAGCTGTGTCATTAAAACATTCTGGGGTCACTCCAGAAACTACATCCAAGTCCTAATGGGTCTTACTGCTTCCTTGCTGTCCTCTCTAATCCATTTTCTTTTTCTTTTTAATTTATAATGAACAGGAATTTATTGGCTCACAATTCTGGAGGCTGAGAAACCCAAGATTGAGAGGCTGGCATCTGGCAAGGACCTTCATGCTGTGTCATCCATGGCAGAGGGGCAAAGAGAAGGCAAGAGAGAGAGCAAGAGGGGGGCTGAACTCATCCTTTTATGAGAAACCTGTTGGGTCGTAGTCTGTTCTCAGTTCTTGGTGTGCTCTTGGCTGAAGAATGACCAGACACACCAAAAGCAAGGCAAGCGTGAAACAAAGTTTGTTGAGGAAGGACAAGCTAGGTTTACAGAGCAAGAGCAAGATATAGGTTCACAGAGCAAAAGAAAGACACATTCACCACAGACGATGAACGGGCCCCCCCTGTTGTAACAAAAGGGCCTCTAATCCATTTTCTAGTCTGCAGTCACATCATTTTTAAAATCTAGGTCAGACCATGTCACCTCAATGAATTCCCACAACTCTCTGGGGGAAAGAAGACCCAAACTATGTGGCATGGCCTATGAGGGCCCAAATAACAGACTGCAAACAGGTGATCCCAAGTCATAATGAGTTCACAAATGGGCTTAATTTGCTCAGTTTTTTAAAAATTCTTTTAAAATTAGTGACCAAAATTTAAAAACTGGGAAAATTCATGCAAAAATCTGGGTTTATGGCTTATCTTGAAACACTGCAAGATAATTATTATGTTTAACCCCCATTTTATAGATGAGGAAACTGAGGCATGGAACTCGAAACTTCCATGAGATCACAGTGCTAGTAAGAGGTGGACTTGGGACTTGAACCCAGGCAATCCAATACCTGAGTCTGGATTCTACAATTCTCATGTCATACCCCTGCCCTTTAGATGGGATCTGTGCTCTCTACCCCACCCCTCCACCTGTCTCCACACCCTGGGACCCTCTCACACACTGTCCTTTCTTCCCCAGGACACTCCCTCTGCTCTGAGGGTGCCTGGCTCCTCTTCGTCTTTCTGCCAACTTAAATCTCACCTCTTTGGGAAACGCTTCTCTGAGCAAACACAGAGGGTCCTAATTCATTTTTCTCTATCACTGGCATCTCTGTTTTCTTCATAAAACTTATCACAGTTTCTAATTTATTCTTGTTTGTGACTTTATTTTGTCTGTGTCCTCCACTAGATTATCACATCCATAAAGGTGAACACCATTTGTGTGATTGCTATGGTTTGAATGTATGTGTCCCTCCAAAATTCTTGTTGGAACTTAAGCCCCAAGGTGATGGTATTCACAGGTGGGGCTTTTAGGAGGGGAGTAGGCTCTGCCCCCATGAATGGAATAAATCCCCTTATAAAAGAAGTTCAAGTGAGTTCCAGAGTTCCATTTTTGCCCTTCCACCATGTGAGAACACAGCATTCGCTCCCTCTGGAAGACGCAGCAGCAAGCCTCCATCTTGAAGCAGAGAGCAGCTCTCACCAGACACTGACCTTGCCAGACCCTTGATCTTGGACTTCTCAGCCTCCAGAACTGTGAGAAATAAATTTCTGTTGTTTATAAATTACCCAGTCTTGGATATTTTGTTACAGAAGCACAAACAGACTAAGATAGTGATTTACTCTGAGCCCCTAGTGGACAGTAGACATTCAACAAGTAATTGTTGAATGAGGGAATGAAGGAATAAATGGTCCATGTTTAACTGAATTTACAGGTGAGGAACATGATAGATGCAGCAGAAGGAACTGGGGTGGCATTCCAGCAGGTGCATATATTTAAGACTACCTTTTCCCCTTTCATAATTAGCTGAATTCTAGGCAAAGGTCCTCAGAGGCAGGAAAGGGTTTTTCCTTCTTTATCCCATGAAATCAGTTGTATCCAATAGGCTTTGGGGTGTGGACCTCATGAGAAGGGAAGAGAAATAAAAATAACTATCAGGTTCCCACCCTGCTATGGTCTGAATGTTTATGTCTCTCCAAAATTCATATGTTGGAACCTAATATCCATCATGACAGTATTAAGAGGTGGGGCCTTTTGGGGAGTGATTAAGTTATGAGAGCTCCACCCTTATGAGTAGAATTAATGTTCTAATAAGAGATTGACGGGAGTACCCCAGTCTCTTTTGCCCTTCCGTCTCTTTTGCCATGTGAGGACATAGCATCCATCCCCTCTGGAGAGTGCAGCAACAAGGTACCATCTTGGAAGCAGAAAGTGAGCCCTCAGCAGGCACCAAATCTGCCTGTGCCTTGATCTTGGATTTCTCAACCTCCAGAACTGCAGGGAATACATTTCTAGTATTCATAGATTACCCAGTCTTTGGCATATTATTATAGCAGGAGCAATGCACTAAGACACACTCCCATCAAAAATGACATAGTCTTTCAAATTTTTACCATTTTTCTCTTGAGTACCAAGTGTCACCTGAATACTGCCATCTATGTTACACTCCAAATCACCCCTCCCCCATCAATAATCCAAGCTTTGGGAAGTAGACCATGTATCCCAGCATTTCCCTGCCTCATGGAACACCGTCTTCAAGGTTGGGGTACTATATGTATCCATTGTAAATTTGAATTGTGGGAGTCATCATTTTAATTCATTAGGGCCTGACTATTTTTTCTAACAATTGGTAGTTTAAAAACTTATACATGTGAATACTGCAGGCAAATGCATGAAAAGACTAATGGCTTCTTAGGGAGAACAGAAAAATCAATTGTGAAAATTATAAATTATCACTTACAAGGAACTTCTGTGATGTTCAGTGTCACTGGTCAACACGGAAATGTCGAGAAGTATAAGCCTCTTTCTGTTCCCCTAGGCAAAGTTAGCCATTCCTTTTCCACGGCTCTTCTAAAGCCATTGTCATGTTGAATTGTAATGATTTGCTTTTGTGTCTACATCACTACTAAAATGTGAGCAGGTTAAAAGCAGGGAGCATGCTACAAACCAGTTTGGCCCAGCACAGGGCCAAAAACATTCCACAGATACTCAGTCACTGTGGAATGATTAAGTAAAATAACACAGTTCCTGCCTCCAAGAGTGCACAATCTAGTTGGGAACTAAGACATAAAAAGGTAGAAAAATAATTCCAAGACGGTTATTTGCTAAGAACTAAAGGAGAGATTTGTAATAATTGCTAAAGAGATGCAGAAAAGGGAAAAATTAGTGTGTACTGAGGTGTACAGGAAGGTGTCTACAAGGAGGTGGGGAGAAGAGCAGAGACAAAGAAGGGCTGTCACCCAGGCTGGGGTACAGTGACGCCATCATTGGTCACTCCTACCTCGAGCTCCTGGGCTCAAGAGATCCTCCCACCTCAGCCTCCGAGTAGCTGAGACTACAGGCTCATGTCACCATTCCTGGATAATTTTTTAAAAAAATTTTTGTAGAGAAAGCATCTCGCTATATTGCCCAGGATGGTCTCAAACTCCTGGGTTCAAGCAGACCTCCCACCTTGGCCTCCCAAAGTGCTGGGATTACAGGCGTGCGCCACCGCACCTGGCCTGAAGTGTTGGTTCCATTGAGATGAGTCAACTGAAATGAAAACTGAAAATGTTGTTTAGTGCTACAGTTTGAATGTTTGTGTCTCTCCAAAATTCACGTCAAAACTTAATCTCCATTGTGGAGGTATTAAGAGATGGGACCTTTGGGGAACTGATTAAGTCCCCAAATGGGATTAATGACCTTATCAAGAGGCTTTAGAGAGCTGCCTGGCCCTTCCATCTCTTCTGCCATGTGAGGACATAGCACTTGTCCCCCTTTGGCCCTTCCACCATGTGAGGACATAGCATTTGCCCCTTCTACCATGTAAGGAAACAGCAAGGGGCACCATTTATGAAGCAGACAGCAAGCATTCACCAGGCACCAGATCTGCTGGCATCTTGACTTTGGACTTCCCAGCCTCCAGAACCATGGGAAATAAATTTGTATTATTTATAAATTACACAGTCTAAGGTATTTTGCTAGAACATCCCAAACAGACTAAGAGTAAGGGATAGATAAAGAGAGCCTTTGATATCTAGCTAAGAATTTTGGAAATTATTTAATAAGCATAGAGGGTATTTGAAAAGGAAAGTGATAGGAAGTATTTTAAGAATTTTGATTTAGCAACACAAAGCAGGATGAATGGGAGGTAGAGAAAAAAATAGTAAGGACCTAAGTTTAAGTATCGACACTAAAGTGGATGAAAAGTAAAAGATGCCTTGTATTTCTTAAGCCTGAGTTGCTAGGGAGTAGGGAGTAGGGAGAAGGCATGACCGGCCAGAGCACAGCTAAGCAAAAGGATCCAATACAGTTGAAAATGTGTACATGTAGCACAGAACAGAAGTCACCATAAGAAATGTTAAAACAGATACTTGGACATCCATGTTCACAGCAGCATTATTCACAATAGACAAAAGATAGAAATAACCCAAATATCTATCAACAGATGAGTGGATAAACAAAATATGGTATATACATACATACAATGGAATATTATTCCTTTTGCAAGGATGATTGGCAGATCTCAACATTTTTTTGTGTGTGCGGTAAAATATACATACCATAAAATTTACCATTTTAACCATTTGTAAGTATACAGTTCAGTGGCATTAAATGCATCCGTGTTATTATGCAACCGTCAATACTATCATCATCCATCTCCAGAACTTTTTCATCTTCCCAAACGGAAACTCTACATCCATTAAACAATAACTCCTCATTCCTTCCTCTTCCCAGCCACTGGCAACCACCATTCTACTTTCTGACTCTATGAATTTGAGTACTGTAGAAACCACATATAGAAGGGATCAGGCCAGACACGGTGACTCACACCTGTAATCCCAGCATTTTGGGAAGCCAAGGAGGGAGGATCACTTGAGGCTAGGAGTTCAAGACCAGCCTGAGCAACATAGCAAGACCCTGTCTCTACAAAAAATAAAAAATAAAGGGACAGAATCATAGGGATGCCTATATTTAGGGGCAGAAGGAAAGGGGTTTAGTTAAATCTTTTGACATTTTTTATAATACATCCCTACCACTCAAAGTTCTAGCCTAAAGTTAAAAGAGAAAAATCCAAGTCCTGTTGATTATTCCTGAGATGTCCATCAAGGCACTGAAATGTAAAATTGTTGCAAGATAGAAAAGGATGGTAGTGATTTTAAACTGCTTTCCACAACTCTATGAATAGGTTTTGAACAAATAACAGTACCTACTTGGCAAGAAATGAGTTCTTAATGGTCATTGGCTTCTGGCCGGTTTTTCTTGCAGATCTCGGAGAAAGAAAGAAATACATCATAAAAGATATTCATTTCAGTCAGTTGCAGAATTTTGGTTCTGTACATGTGGGAGGCAAAAAGGGATGGATGTGATGAAGACTATAAGACAAGGGATGGTTTTTAAGCTTTAATTACAAAATACAGCACCCCAATACCCATGATTATGTTTATTTAGGGAAACTTTGTCTAGAGAAGCAGGAATATTAAAATGATTTAATTCACTTTTCAGCAAGAAATACCGATTGTCCTTTCTTTGTCATTCCAACTAGGTAGGCAGCTGAAACAATAGGTCTCTATAATTAGCAAATAAGACTTCGGTATGAAGAAATAAAAAAAAAAAACAGTGAATTTAAAATACAACACATTTTTCCTGGAATACACACTCATGTAGTACTATACATGAGCTATACAGTACTATAGCTGTATTCTCTGGCAGATCCCATGGCCACAGAAGTAAGTTGTAGGGGAAAAATAGTTGTGTTTCTCCAAGAATACAGAGTAAAATTAGTATATTGTTTAGGATAAAAAAATTAGAAGTTGCATGTTTGAGTTGTTTCATTTGTTTATTTCCTTAACTATCCAGAGGTACTACTAATATACCTGTCTTCACAGTGGAAAATCTACACTTAGACATAACTCCCCTCTAAAACAAATCCATCATGCCACATCCTACTGGATGAACCATTTTTTTATTTTCTAATTTTTGTAAATCTGATTAAAAGGATGTAAACTCTCAACCAAATTTAAAATTTTATTAACTTCTAAGAATTAATTTTTCTTAGCTTTAGAAAGTCCTTTTTTCTGATCTAAATTGGGTTAAGATTACCTCAATGTTAGATTATCTAACATTGGAGATTTGGAACCGTTGTTCCATGGACTGAATTAAAGAAACAGATATATTTTGTTAGGCCTGAGCTATGCTTTAAAAGATTATTTAATTATTTGCCAACGTGCAATATTGGGAAATTTCACATAAGGATCTGAATTTCAGAATTATTTTAGGAAAACAAAAAAGAAAATCTGACAACTAGTACTCAAATCCTTGCATGGTGTCAATAGGACAGAGTTGATTTGTGGCTCCCTCTGCTCTCCAGATCACAAATAGTCCCCACCTGACTGACTTTATTTGTTTAAGTTACCTGCTTTACTCCTATGGCACAAGAAACTGATGACTGAGCTGGAAAGCACAGAGATCTCATAGTCTCATGATGCTAGGATTTCAAAGCCCTACTGCACCTGATTATGCTCAAGACATTCAACACTGGAGGTGAACTGAACTAAAATCAACTAAAGTGGCAACACCAATTTCTGATTAGACTGAAGAGATCACCCACCACCAAACCTAGCTTCTTGATAGAGAAAAGGGAATTCTCTTTTTTGGGGCTAAATATTATTTATAAACACACACACACACACACACACACACACACACACACAAGATGTCTCAAATAAGAAATGACAAGATATGTGAAAAGGTGGGAAAATATGACCCACAATAAAAAAATCCATAAAAGCAGACTGACAGACAAACCAGGTGTTGGAATTAAAAGGCAAGAATTTTAAAATATTCTATTACCAATATGTTAAGGAATTTAGATAAAATCATGAGCAAAATGAGGAAAGAGACGGAGAGTTTCAGCTACAAAAGGAAAACACTAAAAAACCCTCCAAATAACAATGTCTGAAATGAAGTATTCATTGGATGAGTTTAATAACAGATCAATAGAGCAGATAAAAGGATAAGCAAACTACAAGATAGGTCAATAAAAATGATCCAAACTGAAGAGAGAATAAAATAGTGAAAAAAAAAAAAAACCAGGGCAAAGAGTCAGAGACCTAAGAGGCAATATTAAGCAATCCAGCTGTCTTAAGTCTGTTTTATGCTACTACAAAAGAATACCCAAGACTGGGTAATTTATAAAGAATGCATTTGTTTCTTACAGTTCAGGAGGCCGGGAAGTCCAAAGTTGAGAGGCCTGCGTCTGGTGAGGGCCTTCTTGCTGCGTCATCCCATGATGAAAGCGAGAAGGGAAAGGGACTATGTGTGAGCACAAGAATGAAAGAGGGTAACAGAGAGAGAGAGAGAGGGAGAGGGCCAAACTCACTTTTTTTGTTTTTGAGACAAAGTCTCTCTCTGTTGCCTGGGCTGAAGTGCAGTGGCATCATCATAGCTCCCTGCAACCTCGAACTCCTAGGCTCAAGCCATCCTCCTGCCTCAGCCTCCCAAGGTGCTAGGAGCACAGGTGTGCGCCACCACCCCTGCAGAGGTCCTAAAAGCAGAGCCCTCATGACCTGATCACCTCTTAAAAGGTCCACCTCTCAACAGTTGTTGCATTGGAGATTAAGTTTTCAACACATGAACCTTGGGGAACACATTCAAACTTTAGCACTAGCATACAGGTAATTGGAAAGGAGAGACTGGGGTGAATGAAATATTTAAAGAGAGAGGCTTACACCTATAATCCTAGCACTTTGGAAGGCCAAGGCAGCAGGACTGCTTGAGGCCAGGAGTTCAAGACCAGCCTGAGTAACATATTGAGACCCCATCGCTACAAAAAATAGAAAAATTAGACGGGCATGGTAGTACATGCCTGTAGTCTCAGCTACTTAGAAGGCTGAAGCAGGAGACTTGCTGAAGCTCAGGAGTTTGAGGTCACAAGGAGCCACTGTGCACTAGCCTGGGCAATAGAATGAGACCCTGTCTCTAAATAAATAAATAAATAAAGAGTTAGTAGCCAAGAATCTTCCAGAATTGATGAAAGATCAATCCGTATTTCCAAGAATCTTAGTGAACATTAAGCTAGATAAATAAAAAGAAAATTACAACTACAGACATCTTAAAAGAAGCCAGAGTGTAGGAAAGGGTCCATTATGTTTAGGAATATGAAAATAAGGATGCTGGTTGACTTCTCATGAGAAAAAAATGGAAGCCAGAAAACGATGAATTTACATCTGGTGGAAAAAACCCCATCAATCTAGAAATCTATATCTTGTGAAAATATCCTTTAAAAATGAAGGCAAAATAAAAACAGAAACAGGAAAATTGTCACTTGAAGACTTGCACTATGGGAAACACTCAAGGAAGTTTTTCAGGCTGAAGGGAATGAATTCAGATGGAAGCCTGGATTTGCAGGAATCCATGAAGGCCATTGGAAAGGGCAAAGATGTGAACACATATAAAGTACCCTTTTTAAAAATTTTCCTTGGAAGCCTATTGACTATTTAAAGCAAACGTAATGGCAATATAATAGATGATTAAAAATGACAATAATTGCACAATGGCAGAAGGGTAATAAATGGAATTATACTGCAGTAAGTTTCTTATATTGTTTATAAAATAATAAAATAAGGAAAAGTTAAAGATGCATATTGCAGTCTTTAGACTAGTAACCACTTAAAATATACACAGAAGTATTACTAGAAAGCCAATAGAAGAAATAAAATAGAATACTTAATATACTTTTTTTTTTTTAAAGGCAGGAAAGGAAGGACAAAGAACAGATAGGCAAAAAATTGGCAACAAGTGAACTAATAATATCAATAGCTAATTTAATGTATATAGAATAACACTCCAATAGAAATTGTCTGACTAAATTTTCACAAAAATAAGACTGAATTGTACACTGTTTACAAGAAACACATGTTAAATATAAGGACACAAATAGACTGAGAAAAAGAGAAAAATTGTACTATGAAAGCACTAATAATAAGTGATAAATGCAAAAAATTATAGTATACACTAGGTAATGCAAAACTATCAGCAGACAACTATAATATAAAGGTATGTAGGGTCAATTACAGAAACATTCTTAGAGGTGATGAGATTTGAGTCTAGTTTTAAAAGAGATGAGATGTAAGTATATCTATTAGAATAATTTTGGTTATGGTAACAGAAAACCTAATTTAAATGGGCTTAAATGATAAAGAACATTTAATGGCTCGTGTAACTGGAAAAGCCCCAGAGAACATTTCAGGCATGTTTTGATCAGGGCTCCAACTCTGTATTTCCCTGATTTTCACAGCTCAGCTTTCTTCCACAAGTCAGCTTCATCCTCAGGCTGACTCCCTTCATGGAAGCAAAGTGATAACAGCAAGAAGTCTTCTCTCCAGAGGCCCCTTCCCAGTATCAAACACTTGTACTTCACTCTGACTGGTGCAACCTGGACCAATGCCTGAGGCTAGGGAATTTCTATGGCTGATTGACTTAGACCTGGGTTATTACCTATCTCTGAATCAATCACTGTGGCAAGAAAGATGAGATGGCATTAGTTAAGGAGAATGCTTCTTTTTCACTCCTGATGTTGACTCAATTAGTGTAACTGTAGCCTCTCTCTGGCCTTGGGAAGATGGATCAATTCATCCGATTGGTAATTTTGAAAAAACTAACTGAGAATGCTCTACTTAGTTCTGCCCTCCTTTTTGGGAGTAGGCTTCCCCTTAGAGAAGAGGGGTTCTCCTGTTAATCTATGTAGCAGAACCTGTCAGAACCTATCATGGCCTGTGACTGGGCATCTACATCTGCATAACTTGGAATTTAGTCTACTTGGTTAACAGACCTGAGCCATTGCTCTAGCCTGGCCTCTACGGCAATGAAAGTGCTGTTTAGGACCTTCATATTTATATTTTTGCTTTACCTCTCAAATGATTGTTCAGAATCTAGGCAGGAAAGAGATGACATTACTAAGGACCTACTTGAAGTTTCCAAAAAACATTGTTGATTTATGACAATCAAAGCCTAAGCTTAGAGCTGGAGTTATGAACCATGCTACTCAAAGCACCTAACTACTACAAGTTCCCTAGGCAGGGAAAAGCAGGTTCCCCAGAGAAAAACCTAGTGCTGTCAGGATAAGGGGAGAGCCTGAATGGAAAGTGAGAAGATACTAATATGGTTTGATTGATAATCTCTCTGTTTGCTCATGTGAGTTGATCAGTGTATTTCTCAGGGTTCTCCAGAGAGACAGAACTAATAGGATGTATAGGCATAAAGAGACAGAGATAGAGACAGAGACAGAGATAGATTTGGCTGTTAGGAATGGGTTTACACAATTATGGAGGCTGAGAAGTCCAGGCCCAGGAGAGCTAGTAGTATAGTTCCAGTCAGAGCATGAGTCCAAAGGCGGGAGAGAACAACTAAATATCAACTTCAAGACAGGCAGAGAGAGGGAATCCTTTCTTAGCCTTCTATTCTATTCAGGCCTTCACCAGATTGGATGAAATCCAGCCACATTGGGGCGGGCAATCTACTTTACTAAATCTACCAATTCAAATGTTAATCTCATTGAAAAACACCCTCACGGACATACACAGAATAATGTTTGACCAAATATCCAGGCACCCCATGGCCCAGTCAAACCGTCACAGTCAGGAAACATGTCCAAAGATTTAACTTTCCAAGATGTAATGCCAAATCCTAAAAACAAATTGTTTCTGTGGTATAACCTCTTCATGCTTAACTCCTGCCCTTCTTCCCACCCTGGTGCTTCAACCCCACATTGACCTTCCTTCATTTAATGGAATATGCCTCATTGTTCTCTGCTCTGGAGCCTTTAAATATCATTCTGTCTGCAAAACCATACTCCCCTGCCCCCATTCATACCTACCTAACTCCTACTCATCCTTCAAATCTTGTTTTTAAAGGTACTTCCTCAAGGGTACTCAGCCTTGTTAGCCCAGTCTCTTTCCCATCATAGATTGTCAAACATCATGTACTTGTTGGGGAGGCAGGGAGGCTTAAAACCACAGAAATTTATTCTCTCACAGTTCTGGGGCTAGAAGTGTGAAAGAATAAATTTCATCCCCAAGGTGATGGCAGGGCCATGCTCTCTCCAAAGGTTCTAAGGAGAATCCTTCCTGACCTCTCCCAGCTTCTGGTGGTTGCCAGCAATTCTTGGCATTCCTTGGCTTACAGTCATGTGCATTTTCTTTCTTTATTTTTTCTTAAAATTTAAAAAAATTATTTATTTCAAAATACTAGAGGGGTACAAATGTTTTTGTTACATGGATATCTTGTATAATGCTTAAGTTGGGGCTTTTCATGCACCCATCACCAGAATAGTGTTCATTGTACCAGGTAGGTAAGTTTTCACCCCTCACTCCTTCCCACCCTCCCCCCTTCTTGGTTTCCAAGGTCCTTTACATCTCTTTCTGCCCCTGTGTGCCCATTGTTTAGCTCCCACTTATTAGTGAGAGCGTGTAGTGTTTGCTTTTCCATTTCTGAGATAACTTCAGTTAGGATAATGGTCTCCAGCTCCATCCAAGTTGCTGCAAAGGACATTATTTCATTCTTTCTTATGGTTTTAGTACTCCATGGTATGTGTGTGTGTGTACATCTTCTTTATCCACTCATGAATTGATGGGCACTTAGGTTGATTCCACATATTTGCAATTGTGAATTGTGCTGTGATAAACATTTGAGTACCAGTGTCTTTTTGATAAAATGACTTCTTTTCCTGTGGGTTCATACCTAGTAGTGGGATTGCTGGATCAAATGGTAAGTCTAAATTTATTTCTTTCAGGAATATCCACAGTGTTTTCCATAGAGATTGCACTAATTTGCAGTCCCACCAAAAGTGTATAAGCATTCCTTTCTCTCTGCGTCCACATCAGCATCTATTGTTTTTGGACATTTTAGTAATGGACATTCTGACAGGGGTAAGGTGGCATCTCATTGTGGTTTTAATTTGCATTTCCCTGATGATTAGTGATGTTGAGCATTTTTTCATATGTTTGTTGGCTATTTGTCTATCTTCTTTTGAAAAACTTCTGTTCATGTGTTTTGCCCACTTTGTAATGAGGTTGTTTGTTTTTTTCTTGCTGATTTGTTTGAGTTCTTCGTAGATGCTAGGTATTAGCCTTTTGTTGGATGTATAATTTGTGAATATTTTCTCCCATTCTGTAGGTGTTCTATTTACTGTGCTGGTTATTTCCTTAGCTATGCAGAAGCTATTTAATTTAATTAAGTCCGATTTATTTATTTTTGTTATTGCTATATTTGCCTTTGGGGTCTTAGTCACAGATTCTTTTCCTAGGCTAATGTCTAGAAGAGTTTTTTCTACATTTTCTTCTAGAATTCTTATGGTTTCATGCCTTATATTTAAGTCTTTTGTCCATATTGAATTAATTTTTGTATATGGTAAGAGATAGGGGTCCTGTTTCATTCTTCTGTGTATGGCTATCCAGCTTTCCCAGGACCATGTATTGAAAAGACGTTCCTTTCCCCAGTGCATGTGGTTGTGTGTTTTGTTGAAGATCAGTTGTTTGTCAGTAAATGGTTTTATTTCTGAGTTTTCTATCCTGTTCTATTGGTATATGTCTCTACTTTTATACCACTACCATGCTGTCTTGGTTACTCTAGCCTTGTAGTATAATTTGAAGTCTGGTAATGTGATGCCTCCAGATTTGTTCTTTTTGGTTAAGATTGCTTTGGCTATTTGGGCTTTTTTTTTTTTTTGGTTCCAAATGAAGCGTAGAATTATTTTTTCTAGATTCGTGAAATATTACATTGTTATTTTGGTGAGGATTGCATTGAATCTGTAAATCACTTTGGGCAGTATGGGCATTTTAACAATGTTGTTTCTACCAATCCATGAACATTGGATGTTTTTCCATTTGTTTGCGTGATCTATGATTTCTTTCATTAGTGTGTTGTAGTTCTCCTTGTAGAGATCTTTCATCTCCTTGGTTAAGTATATTCCTAGCTATTTTGTTTTCTTTGGGATTGAATCCTTGATTTTACTCTCAGCTTGACTGTTACTAGTATATAGAAATGCTACTGATTTGTGTACATTTATTTTGTAACCTAATACTTTCCTGAGTTTATTTATCAATTCTAGGAGTCTTTTGGTGGAGTTTTTAGGGTTTTCTACATATAAGATAATATTGACAGTGAACAGGGATAGTTTGACCTCCTCTTTCCTGATTTCAATACCCTTTATTTCTTTCTCTTGCCTGATTGCTCTGGCTAGGACTTCTAATACTATGTTGAATAGAAGTGGTGACAGTGGGCACCCTTGTCTTGTCTGGTTCTTAGGGGGAATGTTTTCAACTTTTCCCCATTCAGTATGATGTTGGCTGTAGGTTTGTCATATATGGCTTTTATAATTTGAGATATATTCCTTCTATGCCTAGTTGGTTGAGGGTTTTTATGAAGAAAGGGTGCTGGATTTTATCGAATGCTTTTTCTGCATCTATTGAGGTGATCATGTGGTCTTTGTTTTTGCTTTTGTTTATATGGTGAATCATGTTTATTGATTTGGATATGTTAAACCATCCTTGCATCCCTGGGATGAAACCCACTTGATCATGGTGACTTATCTTTTTGATGTGCTGTTGAATCTAGTTTGCTAGTATTTTTTTGAGGATTTTTGCATCTATGTTCATAAGGGATATTGGTCTGTAGTTTTCTCTCTCTCTTTTTTTTTTTTTTTTTTTTTGGTGTCCTTTCCTGGCTTGGTATCAAGGCAATACAGGCTTCATAGACTGAGTAAGGGAGGATTCTCTCCTTCTTGATGTTATGGAATAATTTCTGTAGGACAGTTATCAGTTTTTCTGATAACTGTCAGAAGAATTCGGCTGTGAATCCATCATCCAGGGCTTTTATTTGTTGGTAGATTTTTTTATTACTGCTTCAATCTCACTGCTAGTTATTGGTCTGTGCAGGATTTCTATTTCTTCCTGATTCAGGCTTGGAAGTTTGTGTGTTTCCAGGAATTTACCCATTTTCTCTATGTTTTCCAGTTTTTGTGTGTAAAAGTTTATGTAGTATTCATGGATGATATTTTGTATTTCTGTTGTGTCAGTTGTAATGTCTCCTTTTTCATTTCTGATTGAGCCTATTTGGGTCTTTTCTATTTCTGGTTAATCTAGCTAGAGGTCTATTGATTTTGTTTGTCTTTTCAAAGAACCAACTTTTTGTTTTGTTGATCCTTTATATTTTTGTTTGTTTGTTTGTTTCCATTTTGTTTAGTTCTGCTCTGAGCTTAGTTATTTCTTTTCTTCTGCTAGCTTTGGGTTTGGTTTGTTCTTTTTCTGGTTCCTTGAGGTGTGACATTAGGTTATTAATTTGTGATCTTTCTGTATTTTTGATGTAAGCATTTAAGGCTATGAATGTCCTCTCAGCATTGCTTTTGCAATACCCCATAGATTTTTGGATGCTTGTGTCATAATTGCTGTTCAGTTTGAAAAATCTCTTGATTTCCATCTTAATTTCATCATTGATCCAAGAATTGTTTAGTAGCTGGTTGTTTAAGTTCCATGACTTTGTATAGATCTGAGAGTTCTTCTTGGAGTTGATTTCTAGTTTTATTCCACTGTGATCTGAGAAGATACGTGGAATGATTTTGATTTTTCTGAATTTGATGAGACTTGTTTTGTGAGCTAACATATGCTCTATCTTGGAAAATGTCCCATGTGCTATTGAGAAAAATGTATATTCTGCAGTTTTTGGGTAGAGTGTTCTGTAGATGTCTGTTAGGCCCATTTGTTTTAGAGTCCTGTTTAAGTCCAGTGTTTCTTTGTTGATCTTCTGCCTTGATGATCTGTCCAGTTCTGTCAGTGGAGTGTTAAAGTCCCCAGCAATTTTGGTATGGCAGTTTATTTCTTTCCTTAGATGTAGTGGTATTTTATTTATGAATCTGGGAGCTCTTGTGTTAGGTTCATATATATTTAGGATTATTATATCTTCTTGCTGAATTGCTTCCTTTATCATTATATAATGACTATATTTGTCTTTTTTTTACCATTGTTAATTTAAAGTTTATTTTGTTGGTAATAGAATAGCTACTCCTGCTCACTTTTGGTTTCCATTTACATGGAATAATTTTTCCATCCCTTTACCTTGAGCCTATGAGTATCCTTGTGAGTTATATGGGTTTCTTGGAGACAGCAGAAACTTGAGGTTTGTTTTTTTATCCATTCAGTCAATCTATATCTTTTAAAAGGAGCACTAAGACCATTTACATTCAATGTTAGTATTGATATGTGAGATACTGTTCTGTTCATCATGTTGAGTGATACCCAGTTACTTTATTTTCCTCCTTGTGTCACTGTTTTGTAAATGTTTTGAGCTTTAATTTTGGAGTGTTTTTACATTGGTGGGTATCAGTTGTTCTTTTCCATGCACTTTTAAGCATTTCCTGTAGGGCAGGTCTAGGGTGGTGACAAATTCCCTTAGTGTTTGCTTGTCTGGGAAGGATTTTATTTCTCCTTCATTTAAGAAACTTACTTTTGCAGGATACAAAATTCTTGGCTGGCAGTTACTCTGTTTAAGAAAACTAAAAATGGGGACCCCAATCTCTTCTGGCTTGAAAGGTCTCTGCTGAGATGTCTGTTGTTAATTTGATGGATTTTCCTTTGTGAGTAACTTGTTGCTTTCATCTCACAGCTTGTAGGATCTTCTCCTTCACTTTGACTTTTGTCAGGCTGATGACTATATGTCTTGGTGATATCCTATTTGCTATAAATCTTCCAGGTGTTCAATGATTATCTTGTATCTGCATATCTAAACCTGTAGCAATACCAGGGAAGTTTTCTCCTATTATTCTCTCAAATAGGTTTTCCATGCTTATTGCCTCTTCTTCTTCTCCTTCAGGGATACCTGTAATTCTTATATTAGTTCACTTTGCATAATCCCATATTTCTCTCAGTGATTTTTCACTCTTCTTTGTTCTTTTTTTCTGCATTTTTTTACTGACTGAGTTACTTCAAAATTCTTGTTTTCAAGTTTTGAAATTCTTCTGCTTGGTCTAGTCTCTTGTTAAAGCTTTCTGATGTATTTTGTAATTCCTTAAATAACTCTTTCATTTCTTTAAGTTCTGTTATCTCTTTTTTAATGTCATCTATCTCTTTCATGAGTTTTTCACTCATGTCCAGAATTTTTTTTTGTTTCTTTGAGATGGTTTTCTATCATCTCCTAAATTCCATTCATCTTACTTGCCATCCATAATCTGAATTCCATATCTGTCTTTTCAACAATTTCCTTTTGGTTGGAGCTCATTACTGAAGAGCTATTGTGATCCTTCGGGGGTCAAGAGACAGCTTGTTTTTCTCATGTTGCTAAAGTTTTTATGCTGGTGACTTCTCATCTGGGGCCACTTCTGTCAGCTTAAAACATAGCAGATATGGTATGCCTGTTCTCCTCTGCTGAGACCTCTGTTGCTTGATGAAGACAGGGATAAGTCCCCAGATGGTGTGCTTGTATCCTACTCCAGAAGCTTAACCAGGCAGGAGAGGGGTGGATGCGCTGTACACCTGTAACACTGCTGCTGTGCTTCATCTCCTCTGTTCCCCTGTGTTTGTCACTGGGCCACTATGGCAGGGCCAGCCCCTGGCGCTAGGTACACATATGAGGTGGAACTAGCCAGTAGGATGGGTGTTCATGGGGGATGGAGGAGATCTGCTGGGCATGGTACACATGTGTGCAGGCCTTGGCAGCAAAGGTGCCAGGCATGTGGGCTTGGCAAGGTCCACACAGGGCGTGGCACAGGGCATAGCATGTGTTTAGGGCCATAGTGATCCTGCAAGCCCATACAGTGTGGGGCAGAGTGGCCCCTGGTGCAGAGTGGGCAGGCAGGTCACAGCTCACACATGGGGGGTAGAAGGACCCCCAGATGAATGGACCCACAGGGCAGGGGGCCTACTCAGGATGGAGCAGGTCCATGGGTGCAGTGGCTGAGGCAGCTATGGACTGGCAGCCACAGGCTGGGGTGTGTGATTGGAGTAGGGTGCATGCAGGATGGTGTGGGTCCATGGTGTGCAGACCATCCAGATCCAAAGGCCATGGCTGTGCTGGCTTTCATCCACTTGGAGCCTTTCAGGCAGCAGCAGTGGTGGCAGTGGTCCAGCTGCCCCAGCAGTGGGTAGTGAGCACCGAGGGCTATGGGTGTGTGCTCTGCCCAGGTCCTGTGGGAAGTGTGGATGAGCAGCATCACCCAGGCCACAGCAGCGGGTGCAGGGTCCTTAGTCTTAGTCTCCTGCTCTGCGCAAGGCCCCCTGGCAGCAGTAGTGGTGGGGGGGGTTGCATGTCACCTGCCCACAGGGTGCACATGAGCACCAGGATTCTCTGCTCCCACCCCACCTGGAAGGGGCAAGGAGGAGGCAGCAGTCACAAATCTGACCTCTGGGCAAAAGTAGCATTCCAGGGTTGGGATGTCACAATGGCGCCAGCTGCAGTGCCCAGGGCTTGCAAGCCAGCTGTCAGTTCTCTCCAGAGCAATGCAGCTGCACAGCCTCCAGTCAGGTCTCTGTATCAGGCCGGAGGCCTGCAGCAGTGGAGGGGCCCTCCTGCCACTCTGGTCACAGATCCTCAGGGGAAGCGTGGAGCCTGGGATTTTCTCCTGTCCCTTTCCCACGTGTGGGCACCTTCCCTAACTACCTCTGGTCCTGCTGAGCAGCTCTCCCCACTTCTATCATCTTCACTTCACCCCTGCCTCCTCTCTGTGGATTCCCAGCGCTCTCGTTCAGACGACTGATACAAAGGTATCTATCTATTCACTATTTTCGATCCTTTCCATGAAAGCAGTGTTGTGCAGGCTGCTTCCAGTCCACCATCTTGCTATTTTCATATACTTTTTCTTGATAGCACTTTTCTAAGTTTATAGTCATATGTTTATTTGACTGACTGATGGGTGAATCAGAAGTACCATCTTCATTCGCTTTCCAGGTGACACGTTATTTGAGGCATAATCACTAGAATTGGAACTGGAGCAGGGTCCAGCTGAAACATTTTCTCCGGGCACGATGACATGAACAAAAACAAAACACCAAAAGGAGTATGGAGGCAAGACTGGAAATGGACATTAGAAAGCAGGACAGTCTGTTTTCCACAAAGCTAGACTGATCCTCAAAATGCTCTAGAGGCTCCCCAGTACTCAGAGTAAATGCTGAATTCCCTGGAAGCTCAGTGGCTTCCAGGGCCCTGAGCAGTTTCTGCATCATCACCTGGTACTGCTCTGATCTCACCTTTACAACTCTCCCCAGCACTTTCTCTGCTGTAGCCACCCTGACCTCCTCGCTGGTCCTTAAACACTCCAGACATACTCCTGCCTCAGGGCCTTTGCACTGGCTCCTTCCTCTTCCTGGAATGCTTTTCTCTCCAATAACCACATGGTGACCCCTCACCTCCTTCAGGCCTCACGCACATGACGACTTCTCAGTGGGGGTGCCCTGACCACCCAATCTAAACTGTACTTCAGTCCTCCACACTCTTTAGCCCCCTTCCCTGTTTTATTTTATTTTTTCCATCTAGCTCCACAAAGGTGGGGATTTTTGTCTGTTTTGTTTCTGCTGTATTTCTAGAGCCTAAAATAGGACATGGCACACAGTAAGCCCTCAATAAATATTTGTTGAATAAAATGGACAGAACGAGGCTGGACACGGTGGCTCATGCCTGTAATCCTGGCACTCTGGGATGCTGGGGCAGGAGGATTGCTTGAGCTCAGGAGTTCAAGACCAGCCTGAGCAAGAGCAAGACCCCATCTCTACTAAAAATAGAAAAATTAGCCAGGTGTGGTGGCACACACCTGTATACCCAGCTACTGGGGAGGCTGAGGCAGGAGGATCGCTTCAACCCACGAGTTTGAGGTTGCAGTGAGCTACGATGATGCCACTACATTCTACCTAGGGCAACAGAGTGAAGTGACTCTGTCTCAAAAAAAAAGTGGACAGAACAAGCAAATATTCACAAAGACATGGTAAGGCTTGGAGTCAGAAGCCAAGTAATTAGACCCAAATCAGGGAAATACAGGTGCCAAGGTAAGCAAGGAAGGGAGTAGGAACCAGATGGTAGAAAGTAAAGTATAAAGAGACAAAACCCCAGCTAGCATAGAATAAAGCCAGAAAGTACTGCTCTTTGGAGATCAATTACGAGCACACACTGGTCCTGGTTATGGATGGGCAGACTTCCCTGATGCCATGCTGCATGAAACGAGCCTACTCTAGCTGGAGAATGAAGCACTGAGTCAGGAAGCAGAGAAACAAGGCAAGGAGACATCAGGAATGGAAAAGCTCTGTAGACAGGAGTCTGGAAAGATGAATGAGCAGAGTGAGTCAGAATGGAGTGAGCAGAGGAGAGGTGTGCAAGTCAGCCTGGGGACAGAGTGGATTGCACAATACTAATAAGCACAGGATCACCCAACCCTTCAATGTCAGTGTTCCCTAGTCTTTCATCCCAAGCCCTCTGCTCTTTGTATTCCAATCTCCACAGGGGCCTTATCCTTCTCCAGGGTCCTGATGACCTCCTACATACTGATGACTCAGATCTCAATGTCCAGACCAGCTGCCATCTCCAGCAGCCCTAGACTCCAGCTTCTGACCTGCTACATCTCACAGTCATCTCAAACTCAGCGTGTCGCAAACCAGTGTTCTCACCTGCCCTGTCAAACCTCCTCCAGCCTTGGTTGATGACATTTCCATTCATTCCCCAAAGCCAATGGGCCAGAAAGGAGGCATTGGCAGAGCCTCTACCATCTGCCTAAGAAGCAGGGATCTGGTGCCGAAGTGAAGGGACCCCCTGGATAGGGCAGACACTGTGCCTGGTGCTTTCTGCAAATTACCTAATGTTGCCCTAACAACATCCTTGCAGGATGAGACTTATTAATATTATCCCCATCATACAGATGAGAACACCGGGTCTAGGGAATTTGACCAAAGTCATTCAGCTTCTAACTGGGGGAGATGGGTGAGTACTCCTTTTAGCCTACGTGTGCTACCTTGGCAATGGACCCACAGCGCCAGTATGAGGGCTCATCGCCTTTTTCTTTTCTTTCTTTCTTTCTTTTTTTTTTTTTTATGAGACAGAGTCTTGCTCTGTCACCCAGCTAGAGTGCAGTGGTGTCATCATAGCTCACTGCAACCTCAAGACCCTGGGCTCAAGCGATCCTCTTGCCTCAGCCTCCCAAGTAGCTGGGACTACAGGCTCACACCAGCACGCCCAGATAATTTTTTTTATTTTCTGTAGAGACGGGGTCTTGCTCTTGCTCAGGATGGTCTCGAACTCCTAGCCTCAAGCAATCCTCCCGCCTCGGCCTCCCAGAGTGCTAAGATTACAGGTGTGAACCACGACACCTGGCAGCCTTTTTCTTTTTTAATAAATTATTGAGGTGAAATTCACATAATGTAAATTAACACTTTATTTTTTTCTTTTTTTCTTCTTTATTTTCTTCTTTTTTTTCCCCCAAATTAACACTTTAAAGTGCACAATTCTGTGGCATTTAGTACATTCACATTGTTGTACAACTGCCACCTCTATCTAATTCCAAAACATTTCCATCCCTCCAAAGTGAAAAACCACTTACCTATTAAGCAGTTTCTCCCCATTCCACCTGCTCCCATTCCCTGGCAGGGCTCATTGCTTTGAAGCCTGCTTTTTCCCTATCAGATTACCTTCCTGCTAGGTCACAAACACAGATCCTGACAAAAAAGCAACAATGCCGTTGATATAAAAGAATAATACTGGTGTGATGGGGCAATTGCTGGAGACATGCATTTATGTTTTGCTCTCTCTGCTTTAGGAGATATAGTGTAATAAGCAGCATTTCTGATACATATGAGGTAGACCAGAACCCTTGCTCCATTCTAGGTTACTTAAGTGCACGTGGGGGGCCAGGATGGGTAGATCGGTGCCAACAGCTTTTGTTGCCCAGACTTAGAAGACAAAACCCCTCAAGTTTTTTGTTCTTGTGGGAAGTAGAGGGGGGTGCAGATAGAAGTCTATAAAGGGGAAAGAGGAGAGGCTAAGACTTAAGAGATATTTTGCCAACACTAGAGAGAAAGAGTTTGAGGGTGGGTGTTCTGAAAATGATAGAGGCCCATGGTTTGCTTGCATGGAACAGCCAATGAGATGGCTGCGGGGTGTCTTGGGAACCACAGTGAGGGTCTCTATGGCTGATGCAGTGGCCAGCGCAGCCACAGGAACGATGTCTGTGAGCCTGCTCAAACAATCAGTGTCTGGCAGACAGGGAGCACTGGCTGAATAGCAAAGTCCTATAGCAGAAAAGACGGAGGCAGTGAAACCCAATGCTTCCGACTAAAGACTGGGCCCCTCCCCATTGCCTGGACAGGACAGAGACCCCACCCAACATGGATTTTTAGACAACCCTAACAAGAGGGAAAAATTCCCCAAAACATCCAAAATTGACCTCACTACTTTGGCTAGTGAAGACTAGGAATCGGAGCTAATGTGATTTAGAACATATCGATAAGGTAAAAATTCATGCACCCAAGTATTATAGATCAATTCATATCTACCCCACTGCATTTGGAGGGAGGGCTTTTCCCTGCTACATTTGCAAGTCTAAATAGATGAAAGAAGGTGCACTCAGAACAGCAAATGCCTAATTATATAAAGTGAATAATGTATTTTCTGTTTAGTGAAACCACATCCATGGAGATGATGATGTTATAATCATACACATATCTGCTGGTTAACTCAAAAACTTTGCTTCATTCTTTCTTATTCCAATAATTACAACTCAAATTCAATCTTCATGTCTAATGAAACCTCAACTATTTTGTAAGTTTCCTTTCTTAAGGATGCTATTTTAGCCAAAGAAATGTTTAAAAAATCCTGTATTCACAAATAGTTTGATACTAGCAACCACTTGTTTACATTGTAAACAGGTGGCAAGCTGAAAATTTTGACAACTTAATTGCAGGTTGACAGCTATAAAGGCAAGCCAACAGGCTACCTTGCCAGATCGGTAGCACTGACACACGTATATTGTATGAGCAGCTTGATCTTTGAGTAATCACAAAAGACAAATCAGCCAAAAAGAGGAATTCATAAAAAGAGAATAAAGCTTTGCAAAAAAAGAACCTGTCTTTGGCTCTTCAGAAGTGACTAAAATATTTTAATAGGGCCCTTTTAGTGCCTCTTTTTGCTTGCCTATGAAATATTGACAAGTCTTCCCAACTGGGAAAAATCAAAACTCATTAAACTCACTGTGTCTTACTTGATTGAATAAAAAGAGGTAGAAAGACTATTATGAAAAAAGAGAAACAATAGAAAGTATGGAAATTGGAGTTCCAAACATCAATCTTAATTTGACTGAACAATAGAAAGTGTATAAACAATAGAAAGTATAGAAATTGACATTCCAAACATCAATCCGCATTCCTGAGCAATTCTCTAACCAGGCATCAACTCCCCACTCCTGTCATGAGACATTTTCGTCTGAGAATTCTCAGAGGCGTCCAGACCTGCCACTCAACACCTTCCAATCCAGACATGCCTCAAAGGTCAAATTTTGTCTTTGTTGTCCTCCTGTTCCATTTCTACTTCCTGCAGATTTCCCCCAAGATATGCATGTTGACCTTTGTTTTGGGACTTCATCCAAATGCCACCTACCTCTCTTCTGGCTTTGAAAGGATTCTACAAGCACAGAGAGATCAGCCTGGGACATCTGGAGACACAGGCCTGCACCCTTTCTAGTTTTTAGGTTAAGGAAATGATAAGATGAGAAGAAAAGGGTGAGGGGAGGTGATAACTCACATCTGAATGGAGCAAAAATATTTTTAAAAATCTTGGCCAGGCATGGTGGCTCACGTTTGTGATCTCAGCACACTGGGAGGCCAAGGCGGGAGGACTGCTTCAGTCCAGGAGTTGGAGACCAACCTGGGCAACATGGTGACACCCTGTCCCTTTAAAAAATTTAAAAATTAGCCGGGCATGGTGGCACATCTCTGTAGTCCCAGCTACTTGGGAGGCTGAGGCAGGAGGGTCACTTGAGCCCAGGAGTTCAAGGCTGCAGTGAGCTGTGATTGCGCCACTGCACTCCAGCCTGGGCAACACAGTAAGACCCCATCTCTAAAAAAAAAAAAAAAAAAAAAAATGACACTGCTGGCAGCCAAATCATACACCAGGACTTCCATGAGGCCAGACTGTACATACTGACTCTCCTCCCTGCACCCTCAGTGTTCAGGTCTTCAGACTAACAGTCTTAGTTCCTTCAACCACATTTCTGATGGCCAGGTCTCTACATCCTTTACCATCCTGACCATCTTCCTGTTCACTGCATAAAACTGATAGTGTGAAAATTTTTTCTTTTATTTTCAGTGCTCCCACAGCTGTTGGGTTTAGACTAACCTGCCTCATAATCCGGTATTTTCACAGTGTTTTATATTTTGAAAAGTATTGTCCATAAGTTGTCTCATTTAATCTTTACAATTCTCAACTTTACAGATAAGGGAAACTTCAGATCAGAGAGGTTAAGCAAATGCCCAAGGACATGCAACTTGTAAGAAAAGGAGCCAGAGCTAAAACCCAGTTGTGCCCTTTGTCTTCTAGTCAAGAGTCTTTTCATGCCACCAATTCCATTTCAAAGAAGCAGACAAATTTCGAAGTTCTTGGTAAGACTGAAAGCAAGGCTTATTTTCAAATATAGCCTATGAGTTTTTATAGCCTGTGGGAGCTCTGAGAAAGATACAATTTCATTTGTATTGCTTCAAAAGCAATACAAAGAAAAATGGTATTATCCTATTTCTTCATTTTAGATTCAAGGCCTATTAGAGAACAAGATATTCAGTAAACTCAAAATCCGCTTAGGCCTACATATATCTCTTTTATTTTTTTAAATTGTAGTCTGAATTTCAGTTCTGTATGCACATTGTATTTGAATGTTCTCTGATCAAAAAGTTCTAGGATTTATAAAATATACCTTAAAAATATATCCTTATCCTTTTATACTCCCTTCTTTAGAATTTGACAGATTAAAGCAAACATTCATGTTATTGAAAGTAAACTACTTTCCAACAAACAAAATAAATTATATAATCTTTGTAGCTACACATTTTACACATTGTAACTATGTCCTTCATAGGATTTACATTTCCTTTGCACAGTTTCTTACAGGTTTGAGAATTTCGCGATAGACTGAAAGAAAAACACATGCCTTCTGCCTATTGAATAAATGTTTTGAGAAATGCCACTGGGCTGATGAACTTCATGAATTCAAAAGTTTGGAAACTTTTCCTATGTGTTTGAGCAACAATTTAGCTCTTTGTATAAGAGCTAATACATGTATAATACATGTATTTTATATGCATATTTTATATATACATATATATAAAATATATATAAGCTCTTCAATGCTTTTCACATATATATGACCTTCTGGATACAGCATCTGAAGAATAACTTCCAGAAGATAATTGTAGGTAAGAGCTAAAGGATGTGTACTCAGGAAGCCTAGCTAAACCAGAGGAAACCATTAATGCCATGTGGTGCTTCAGTTCCATACTAGTCTTAAAAGAAATAGTGTTGCCTCTACCATTTGCAGGTGATAATAAGCCAAGAATGAATTAACTGTAACCTATTAGAAATATTCCACTGGCAATAAATTTTTGCTGTGGATGCCCTTTTTTTGGTAGATGTGTTTAAGATATAAAAGACAGCCACGTTTTACTTTTAATAAAAATGCTTCATAAAGTAATATTGCATGAGAGCACCTGGAAGAGGGCTATGACACATAATTTGTTTGAGCCAAAACATAACCTACTGACAAGAAAACATTAGAAAATAGACTATCATTATTTCAAGTTATACAGTTGCACCGCCTCTCACCTGAACATGAGTGGGTGTTAAGGGGTCTAATTTGAGAGGGGAAGGGACTAAGAGAGGGAGCTTTTGTTGCCTGCCATTGCATTTCTGCACCTGCCAGACCCTGATACCTGGAGTGGGGAAGAGGGAGAGTTACAGAGTACTGCAGGGACTGAGTACTGTCCATGAGCAGCGTTTGATACATTTAATGGAAATCCTACCTATGAAGTGATTATTCATTTATTCAAGATAAATGAAAACGCTGTGCGCAATGTAAGCACTTAATAAATATCAGATAGTGACTAAAGTTTAAATACAGTCACGCATCAATTGGCAATGGGGATACATTCTGAAAAATGCATCATTAAGAGATTTTGTCATTGTATGTAAGATTTAGAGTGTACTTACACAAACCTAGATGGTATATATTTTTTTACTTATATATTTTCATACAGAAAACTAAATGTCTCAGCACCATTACTGAGTATCAATAATTTCCCTTACTTGATCCTCAGTGCCAATATCAAGTGCCGTATATCAGGTTTCTATAATATACATGCTCCATTATAATCTTATGGAACCACCATCTTATATGTGGTCCATTATTGACTGAAACATCATTATGCAGCACATGACTGTTCTTTATTTTGGGAGGATGGAGACTTTTGATACTCAGCATCCATTTCCATTCTCTTCACATGCTCCATCACTCAGCACCAACAACCACAATTCCCAGACTCCCCGGCAGCTGGGAATCTAGATGTAAGTTCTGCCCTAGAAATGTTCACATGAAATTTGAAAGGGTCACATGAAATTTGAAAGGAGAAGGAAGGTGGAAACCATTGTTTTCCTGTGAAGGTGCAAGAGAATACATGAAATCCAACAGTTGTGTGTGGGGGCTGTAGCTGGGCAACATATTTCACATTTTACTTGTCTATTCCATAGCCATAGTGGCTTCCTGACAACTGGACCCCAGATGTGGTGGAAATAATCTTGAAGCCAAAAGCCTAGTCACAGCCACTAACTTTTGCTCCTTCTGAAACCACCTTTCAATGGTTTTATAATCATCTAATTCTCTATAGTAATTTCCTTCCTGATCAAAATAACTATTTCTTGCACTAAACCCTGATTGGTACTGATTAGTATTAGGTGAGTTTTTTTTCCCCTTTGTCTTTCTACATACTGCAATGGGTTATGTAATCAATGGATCAGTCCTACCACTGCAAATTCAATTAATCTTATTAATCTATTAATATGTACTGCACGATATCCTAATGAGCTCAAAGATATCATACCTCACTGTTTTAGTCAGTTCAGGCTGCTATAACAAAATATCATAAACTGAGTAGCTTGTACACAACAGAAATTTATTTCTCACAGTTCTGTAGGCCAGGAAGTCCAAGATCAAGGTGCCAGCAGATTCGGTGTCTGGTTGCAGATCCCCTTCCTTATGGAGGAAAACTTCTTGCCATGTCCTCACATGGTGGAAGGGGAAAGGGATCTCTCTCTCAGGCCTGTTTTATAAGGACACAAATCTCATTCATGAGGGTTTGACCTTCATGACCTAATTAATCACCTCCCAAAGACCTCCACTTCCTAATACATCACCTTGGGGTTAGGATTTCTATATGAATTTGGGGGGACACAAATATTCAGACCATAGCATCTGCCATCTCCAAAGCTTAACTCATTGATAGACTGTGGCTACTCAATTTTCTCTAGGGTTAAAAACAGTTTTATTTTGGCCAGAATTATTAAGCAAGAGAAAGAAATAAAGGGCATCCAAATTGGAAAGGAAGAACTCAAATTAGCCTTGTTTGCAGATGGCATGATCTTATAACTAGTAAAACCTAAAGACCACCAAAAATGTGTTAGAACTGATAAACAAATCAAATAAAGTTGCAGAATACAAAATCAGCATACACAAGTCAGTAGCAGCCGGGCTCAGTAGCTCACACCTGTAATCCCAGCACTTTGGGAGGCCAAAGCAGGAAGATTTCTTGAGGCCAGGAGTTTGAGGCAAGCCTGGGCAACATAGCAAGACCTCATCTCTACAAAAAATTTTAAAATTTTTGGGTGTGGCAGCATGTGCCTGTAGTTCCAGCTACTTGGGAGACTGAAGCAGGAGGATTGCTTGAGCCCAGGAGTTTGAGGTTGCAGTGAGGTATGATGATGCTACTGCACTCTAGCCCAGGTGACAGAGTGAGACCCTGTTGAAAAAAAAAAAATCCCAGAAGGAGAAAACACAAAAAACTGAGAAGTGGAGAGAACACACAAAACTGAGAAATGGCAATATTTGAAGATATAATGGCTGAGAATCTTCTAGAAGCAATGTATGACATTGGTCCACAAACACAGAAGCAAAATGTATACCAAGGAGTACAAATATAAAGAAATCTACACTTGGACATATTGCTGTGAAATACAGAACACCAAAACACACACACACACATACACACACACACACACACACACAGAGAATGCAGCCACTAAGATAAAATAGATTACCTATAATGGAATGACAATTAGGGTGACAACAGACTTTTCAGCAACATTGGAAGGCAGGTGACAGTGGAATAATATCTTGAAAATGTTGAGAAAAAATTCTGTCAACCTGAAATTGCATACTCAGAAAACTTATCTAGTTGTTTTAGAAAATACATTGTGAAGTATTTAGGGGTAAAGTCTTTAAGGGTACAATAAATCTGTAACTTAATCTCAAACATTTAAGAAAAAAATATAAATACACATGTGTATGTGTTTGTGTGTGTGTATATATATATAGGGAGAGAGAGAGAGAGAGAAGCAAATAAGGTAAAATGTTGACATTGGGAGAATCTTAGTAAAGGGAATATTCAGGAATTCTTTGCACTATTTTTACAACTTTAGAAGTATGAAATTATTTCAAAATTTAAAACTTTAAAAAGACACAATTTATAATAACAATAATAAATATGAGCACCTAAAAATAAATCTAATAATAGATATTTAAATTTTCTATGGTGCAAAATTATTAAACTTTATTGAAAGATATTAAGAAGACTAAAAAGGAGAAATATATCATATTCATGAGAGAATATTTAGCATTATACAATGTATATAATGATACAATTATACATTGTACATTTTATAACATCCCCCACATTTATCTCCAGATTCAATGCTTTTCCAACCAAAATTCCAAAAGAGATATTTGAGTAACTTAAGCTGATTGTAAAATTTATATGATAGATAAAAGACCCCAAAATAATTAAAATAGCCCTGAATAATAAAAAACATGAGTGGGGACTAGCCCTACCAGATAGCAAGACTTATTATAGATAACATAGTACTTAAGACAGGTTGGTATTGGTTCAGGGTTAGAAAAATTCATCAGCTGAACAAAATAGCCCACAAAAAAAAGGCCCACACTTATGTGAGCACTTGATTTATGATAAAAATGATGGACTCTTGAGTAAATGGTGTTGGGACAACAGGTTATGAAAAGAAAAATAAAGTCATATACTTGCCACATACCATACAAAAAATAATAGTGTCTTCTGTATTATATACAAAAGTTGAATGCTCTTAAAGGAAATTATAGGAGAATTCCTTTATAAACATAAGGTAGTGAAGTATTTTTTTAAATAAGACTGAAAAGACACAGATAAATTCAGCTACATTAAAATTAAGAACTTTTGTTCTTTAAAAGATACTATAGAGAAATAACAAAGTTATTTGCTACATTTGTAATCAGTCATGGAAGAGTTAGTATCCAGAATATCTAAAGTCCAAGAACTCAATCAGTAAAACACATCACACAATATAACCCCGGGCAATAAGCACGAGCAGGTATTTCACAAGAGAGAATACATGAACAGTGAATAGACACATGAAAGTTGCTCAAACTCATTGGTAATTAGGAAAATGCAAAATAAGACTGTAAGAAACTACATTTTACACCTACTAGATAGGCAAAAATAAAGAAGCCTGACTGTACAGTGTTGGTGAAATTTTAGATCAATAGTAACTCTTATATATGATTGTTGGGAACGTAAATTCTTACAACTACTTTCAGAAAACAGGTTGACAAAATACTGTTAAAATGAACATTTGTAGATTCTATCACCTAGAAATTCTATTCCTCAGTAAACACGCTAGAGAAATTCTTGCATGAGTCCACTAGGAGACATATATAAGAATATTTATAGTAGAATTACTTATAATTAAAAAAAAAACTGAAGACCACTTAAGTGTCCATTGACAGGAGAATTAAAAAATAAATTGTGGTGTAATCCAAGAGAAAATGTTGTACCTGTGAAAATGTAAGAACTTCAGTTATGGAGATTTACCTAGTGAATCATATTGAGGGAATGAAAGGGAAGATGCAGTGTTCTACTTATTGGCTTCCTAGGGCTGTTGTAAAATGTACCCCACACTGAGTACCTCAAAGCATTACAGTTCAGGAGGCCAGAAGTACTAAGTCAAAGGTTCAGCAGGGTCCTGCTCCCTCTGAAGCCACTGGGGAAGAAAACTTTGGGTGCCTCTCTCCTAACTCCTGTAGCCTCAGGCATTCCTTGGTTTGCAGATTTATGGCTCCAGTCTCGTAGCAGTCTTCTCCCTGTGCGTCCTCACATCGTCTTCCCTCTGTTCATGTCTCTCTCTGTGTCTAAATTTCCCCTTTCTATAAGGACAGCAATCATATTGGATTAGGGCCCACTCTAGTGGGCCTATTTTAATTTGATTACCTCTGTAAAGACCCTATTTTCAAGTAATGTCATGAAGGAGCTCAGGAAATTTAACTCCAAAATATGACTCCTTGGTATAAAGAGTATTTTGAATCAAAGGCCTTAGAAATCAACAGGCCCTCGGAAGGGGCTTTCCCTCTATCTGCACAACCAGACAGGACCCACCAAAAGAACAATGGGCTTCCCTTCCCTTCCCTTCCCTGTTATCTCACTATACTGTAGGAAAGAAAATCATGAATGCAACCGGACCTGGTCCAAACAATTTTAAACATAACACCTGTCTCTCAGGTTAATTTACAAGTCGATCTGTTTCCCCCATCCATTCATCCTCCCTATCAACCATTTATTGCCCCTAAACAGAATTACATATACTCCTAATCTCCCCCTACCCTCTAAAAATTGGTTATAAAAAGATCTGGATCCCATTGGGATACTGGGTAATCACTCTGTGATTCTCCCTGTGCGTACACATGGTAGATAAACCTCTTCCTGTTATTAATCTGCCTTAATTGTTAAACCTCTGCCTCTTATTAATCTGCCTTAATTGTAAGTTGATCTTTCAGCGAACTTTTGGGGGAAAGGGGGAGTTTCCCCCCACCCCCACAGTTACTTTTTAGGGGGGGGTATTGTAAGAACCTTATAAATTTTTGGGGGGGGTCACTGCTTCTTTCACCCATTACACGACTCAAAACTTATGGAAAGTAAACATCCATTGGGCAGAGCCATTGCAAAGTATAAATTATTTCACATAAATCAGGAATCATTTCCCTTTCTTTCCTTCCCATACGAACCATCCAGTTATGAAGCCCTTAGGTGGGGCAAGCAAGGAGTGTACTTGGCCAGGAGGGGTCCATGGTGCTAGACCAGGAAGTCCAAGCCCATGAGAGGTGAGGGCATCAGCACAGAAGAGTGATTTGGTTCAAGAAGCCAGAGCCAGAGTGGAGTGAGCATGTCTCCTTGGTGATGACATCTGGTGTGGGAAGAAGGAGTTCTAGTGAGGTAAGAAGAAATGTCCACAGGGGAGCAATTGGAGCAACTGCAGGGCTAGGAGCATGGCGTGGCAGAGGATTGGTAGCTGAGGTGGGGGGTTTGGGGCTCCATGGGGTGGGGGCTTGTTGCCTTATGTGAGGTGCGGAGCCTGAGCAGGGTGAGGAGGGCATCCATGCAGGGAGAGTGGCAGCGGAGGTGATGTGAAATTGGTTAAATACAGGAAGACTGATCAAATAAATGTATTATGGATGATTGGCTCTCAATTTCTCAATTTCTCAGGAAAGGTAGAAAAACCAGAGTTCACCTGGTCTTTGGATTGGAAGTGGAGGTGTTGGTGTATAGTTATGATATACAATATTAGAGATACAGAAATAAAGACACATGTAAATGTATTGAATGAATGAGTGTGTGTGTGTTTGTGTATGTGTGCTATCTACCTAAACTCTGTCTACTGAGAAACCTGGAAATAGGAATATCCCAGTAGCATTGAACATGCCTAGCATCCTTAGTTCCCCACAAAAAGAAATCAGGGCTCCTTGAAGAAATGGCTGAATCCAGTCACCAGGATCCTGGAACATCTTATTGTGCCAGAAGGTGAAAAAGTGTTCACAAGGAGATATGGCAAAATGACATACAGCCGTGGGCTCCCCCTGGTCAAATCTGGGACCATTAAATAAAATGGAAAACCATAAATTCATAGGGATATCAATAAATTAATTAAATGAAAGTCTGGTGAACATTATATTTACATTGTTTCAAAGTACACCTCCCCTCTACACACACACACACACACACACACATTTTTATTATTAATAATAAAGAAGGGAGAGTCACTTCACAGTGGAGAAGCCTGACAGATACCATTTTAATCAAGTGATAAAGGGAACAATCAGATAAGATGCATGAAAAATGTGTAACACCTGATAGGATGCAAAGAGAACACAGCATCACTTTGATGATATTCCTGCTCAAGATATATAATCTGACCCTAATTATGAGGAAACATTCAACAATCAGAATATAAGGGACATCCTACAAAATAACTGACCTGTAATCCTCAAAAGTGTCAAGTTTATACAAGTTAAAGAAAGCCTGATTGAAGGAGTCTAAAGAGACAAAAATTAAAAGCAATGTATGATTCTAAATGAGACCCTTTTACTACAAAGGGTGTAACTGGGAAGACTGGTGAAACTTAAATGTAGTCTGAGATATTAATGTATAATTTTTAATTTCCTGATTTCAATGGTTGTATTAGGATTATATAGGAGAATGTCATTATTAGTAGAAAATACCCACATTTGGAGGTGATGGGGCACCAGGTTAGAAGCTTGCTGTCAAGTGATTTAGGGGACGGGCAGTTCTTTGTAATGTACTTACAACTCTTGTAAGTTCCCGATTGTTTCAAAATAATTTTAAAAAATCAATGGACTGATAAACACAAAAGTCAGGACAGTCCTCCCCACTGAATGTAGGCAGGATGATAGGATAAAGAAGAAACACACAAGTAAATCCATCATGTAGTAACGGTGATGTTCTCCTTCTTAAACAAAGTGTTGTGATCATTTTCTTATTATGCTTCATAACTTACACATTATTGCCTTTGTGTATAACATATTATAAACATTTTTAATTTAAAAAGACTTGCATCTTCATATTGAAAAAATGCACACATCTGGAAATTCTCTGTACAAGTTCTGAAACACAACAGTAAGGGAAACATCTAATAAGCTTTTAGAAAAAACTGAATTGTTTATTTCTAAACAATTAATAGACTTTATTTTTAGAGCATTTTTAGATTTACAGAAGAACTGAGCAGATAGTATAGATTTCCCATTTGCCCTCCTCTCCCTCACATAGTTTCCTCTAGTAACATCTTGTATTACTGTGGTACATTTGAGTTAATGAAAAAATACTGGCACATTATTATTAACTAAAGTCCATAATTTATATTAAGTTTCACTTTTTGTGTGTTATACAGTTCTGTGAGTTTTGACAAATGCATAATGTCATATATTCACCATTACATTATCATACAAAATAGTTTCACCACCCAAAAAATACTCTGTTTGACATCAGGAATAGTTATTTGCAAAGGAAAAAGTATTATATTAGCATCTGATTTCTCCAATATTGCAGGCCAGAAAGTAAAAAAGCATGTATTTTCTAATTAGCTATATTACTAAACTTAGTATTAGTTATATTACTAAACTTATTAATTATTACTATTAATAGATTGTTTTAATGTTTTTCTAGTTGATTACTTTGTTTTCTATGGATGTAACTATATCACTCAAAAATTATAATTTAATCTTTCTTTTTCATATGGATATTCTTGATTCACTTTCTTTCCTTATAGCTTGCTAGACCCTACAGAAAATTGTTAAGTAAAATGAATACAGTGGACAGTTTTTCTCATTCTGACTTTAATGGGGACACTGTGAATATCACCATTAAGTGAGATATTTGCCTTTAGTTTCTGACAAATATCCTTTACCAATTTAAAACAATTTCTCTCTGTTTAGGGAAAACTACGAATTTTTATCAGGAATGGACATTAGAATAGAATTTTTGCTAAGGCATGGCCACCTCTAAGACCAGTCTTGATCTAGTGTGTTTTGGGCTATTGAGAAAGAGATTTACCAATTTCAACTTAATAAAGGAAGTCTGGATGAAAACAATTAACAAGAAATTATTTAGTGCTATATAGCTTTCAACAGTGGAGGAAAGTGTTTTTCAAAAACATAAACATTTTGAAGGCATTCATGTCTTGAATGTTTCTACACGTTGCACTGGAGGGGGGGAGCATAAATTCAAAAACAATTGTATAATAAAAACAATCCGGACACTGACCAAGAACTCATTCTGAGTGAATTAGTTCTTATGCTGCTGGAAACTTAATCAAGAAACAACTTTTCTTTTGGTGTCTTCCAGACAAATCATTCCAAACAGATAATAGGAGGCAAAATTATTTTATGATAATTCCTATACTTTATCTTCTTTGTTCTTTATAGTTTTAGAAAACACTTTTACACATATTCATTCATATTCCTAAAATTTATTCTCAGTAAGCTTTATCTCAATATATGTGTGACGATATTTCCAGGCATTTAAAAAAATATGGCTTGTTTAAAGATATATGTTTGGACTCTTTGAGCTTTTTACATTTACAATCATAATCCTCATCTCTTTAGTAAGGGTATACACATTGACTCTGGACATACATCCAGGAGTAGTGTTTTGAAGTTTACTTTCTGTTAATCCTATGGAAATGTGTTTTGTGTTCCTCCATATCCCTGCACAGTTTATTTAAAACATAGCTCAAACTATTACAGAATAGTAACACCAGCTAATTATCACAAACTAATCACACCTGGAAAAAAATTTTTTCCTAAACTAAAAATTGCTGTATCCCAGGCCCGTTATCAACCAACAATATAAGATTTTGGTCATTAGGATTACAGAGGGAGAATATAGGCTCATCACCATCTTCAGGGAGAGAAGAAGCGGAGAAAAGCACCTAGGCTACATGTCCTGCCTGTCCTCCCAGAACAGATTCAGTTTGTCTTTCTCTTAATATGCTCAGAATCTAAAACAACACTTCACATTTGGTCTATTTCTTTCTTCAATCATTATGCTTTCATTCATGGACTTTTTAGTTCCTTTATTCCTTGATATGTCACTTGCATACTTTTCATTATTCCATTTTATACTGTTTATTAGCTTATTAGTTGTATCTCTTTTTGTTTGTTCTGTTTTATTTGGGTTTGATTTGCTTGTTGCTTTTGGGTCAACAGTTTACATTCTTAAGTCATCACAGTCTCCCGTCAAATAATAGTGTATCACCTATCATATAAGAACTTCTCCAAAGATGACACACAAATGGCCAACAAGCGTATAAAAAGATGCTCAACATGACTAGTCATCAGAGAAAGGCAAATCAAAACCACAATGAGATCTCTCTTTATACCCATTAGAATAGCTACTATCAAAAAACAAAACAAAGAGAGCCCCAGAAAATAACAAGTTTTAGCAGGGATATGGAGAAGCTGGGACCCTTGTACACTGTTAGTACAACTGTAAAATAAACATCCTTATTTAATTCTTAACTATTAATTACCCCCATTTTACAAATGAGGAAAATGGAAGTTAGAGAGATTAAGTGATTCACCCAAGGTCACACTGCTAGTAAATGGTAAAGTATGCAGGTTGACAACATTCTCAATATCCTATCTATATTACACTCTATATATGATATTAAGCCTATATATTTATTCATGTATTTATCATATACATACACACCCCTATAGATAGATCCTATCTTCGAGTTATATTTTATCATGGCTGTTTCTAAGTCCTCCATGACTGAGGCAACTGGTGAAGACTTGGAAGCAGAATGACGCATTGACCCAGCTAGTATTTACCGGGCATCTCTTATGTGCTAGGCGTTGTGATGAATGCCAACAATGTAGTGATGAAGGATATATTAACAGTTGCTGTCAAGGCTCCATAGTTGGGAATAGGGGAGAAGACAGACACTCAGAAGTCCCAGGAGGAAAGAACTAGGTAGGACCCAGTAGATAAAAACTATTGAACAAGGATTCTAATCCAACACAAGAAAGCCTGTTTCTAATGGTCAAAGCTGTCAGAAAATGAAATAGGCTAGAGGGTGGAATTCCTCTCATAGGAGTTGTCCCAGCAAAAGTCGGGTGACAACTGACCTGGTTGTTATAGAAGGGATTTACTGAAGCATAACATGGCTGTTCAGCAACCAGGCCATCAATTTGAGCTGGGATTTTTGAAGAAACTTTTCAACCAAGTGACTATTTGCAGAGATGTGTGTAGGGCTAAGGGAACAAACAAGAATCTTTATACATACCCAGGGACTAGTAGAAACTGGAAGGCATTTCCACTATCATGCCTGGAGGCACAGGGAGAGACTGATGAAGACAGCAGAAGAGGGTGAAACGGACCTAGAGGGACAAACGGAGGATAATCAACACCATTCATTAAGAGCCCTTATTTATTTAGCAGCAAACAATTTTCACGGGAGAGTGTAAAAATGAATGATTAGGAAGTGAACTTCAACTGTGGGGTGGGGGAGGCATGCAGAAAATTGCAGCTGAACGGAAAATCTGCCTCTGCCCTTCCCACGTCCCTTTCCCATCGCAGCGTCACGCCGGTGCTGTGCGGTGCGCGCCACCAGCCATTCCTGTCCAGGCACCCCGGCCAAGCACCGGGCTGGGGAGGCTCCTCCCTGCGCGGGTGATCTAGGGCAGCCAAGCGCCCGGCCTCAGCCCAGCTCTCTGAGGGCGAGGAGGCGAGCCCGGGGCACACGTCCCGCTCCACCCGGGCGCTGGTGCCGGCGGGGTCCGCCCGGCCCTGCTCGGCACGCGGGGGTCGCGTTGACCATTCAGAATGCCCCGGCTGCCAGACCAGCGGGACTTTCCACGTGAGCAGAGGCGATGTTGTTCAGGTGGCAAGGATCCAAGGCGGAGCCTTCCTCCCCTCCGGGTCCACCCACCGCCCCTCCGCACCCCCGACCCAGAAAAGGACACGCACACAAAAAACTTTTGCCATACTATTAATATATTCGCGTTTCCTCCCACTTTCCCAATGGGCTACCAGCTGCAGAACTCCTGAATAGAAAGCTTAATTGTGCTTTGTCATGCAGAATACCTCGATTTTCTATAGAAGGTTACAAAGGGCCATTTGAAGTATTTCTTTCTCGCCTAATAGTGAACCATTTGCATAGGGCACCTCTGCGCCTGCCAGACCCAGGTAGCAGCGCCGAAGCTGGGGGCAAGGGGGCCTGTAACAAAACTCAGTGCGGTTTCCAAAGGGCGCCCTACCCCGCCTCGAGCCCAGCATTTGGATTTTTCTCTGCATTCCCTCGGGTCACGGCCAGCACAGGCAGCTGATTTGGAAGACGCGAAGCCTGAGGCCTGCAGGCTGCGGTGCCCAGCCCCTCCGGCTGACCTCTCGGCGGCCTCGGGCTAGCCAGGCCCCTGCGGCCTTGGCGGCCTCTTCTAGGCTGGATCTCCCGAGCCCCAGTGGCGTTTTCCATCTACCACCACGCGGGGCCCTCCACCTGCCTGCCTCCCACGGAAGGCCCAAATGCGATGCCGAAGGAACTGGAAGTTGGTTATGATTTGGATCCCACGCTGTTCGTTTCTCCCGGTTGATTGACAGGGCTGCCTTCAGAATATCTTTTCTTGTTGCTTGTTTTGACAGTTCAAATCCAGGTCTATGTGATATATAAAGCTAATAAAATTCTAATTTCATTATTAATCTTATTTCATTGCAGTATAGGGTTTTACCCTCACACCTGCGTGGCAGGGTGTAATTCCATTAATAAAAAAATCAACATATTCATTGCATGTCTTTTCCCTGATGATATATTGTGAGCAGTGTGAGTTGAAAAAGAGCCATTTATTCCCACCGTGAATGAGCCTGCATGGGGCGGGAGCTTCACCTGCCCCTCAGTCAATTAGGAATGTATCGAAAAGTCTAGCAGAAAACGAGTTAAATTAACCGTTTGCTAATTTCCTTGTGTCCCTCCTACATAATCCCCCCTTTTCAGCTTGCCCCAGAAATTACCACATGTTGCAAGGTTCAAATAGTGCCTAATGAAACAGTGACTAAACGCTTCTCCCTCCAGCGCCACCGACGGGGGAGCCCTTTCGCTGGCCTTCAAAGCCTGCGCGGTCTCGTGGTCCTGGTTCCCGTATCTTTGATGAAAAAGAAAGAAAGAAAGAAGTTTCTTTGACAGGCAAAAAAAAAAAAAAAAAAAATTAAGCTGTCAATAACTCTCGATTCAGCGGGTGAAACTACATTGCTGCCCACCCACTTCCTACCACCGACCACGCGGTGGGATTCCCGAGATGCCTGTGCCCGAAGTAGGGATGGTAGCGTTAGCATCCTACTCCCTCCCGGGATTGCTGGGGCCCTGGGGTTAGGGTTCGGCCAGGGCCAGAGGGGATTGGATGGGGAGATCCGCCTGGGAAATAAAGGAGAGGAGGGGAGAGAGAGATCGACCACCACTAGGGAAGTAGATGCCCAGACAGAAAAAAAGAGACCGACAGACGACACACACACTGCCAAGTCTCAACTACCTTCTCTCAAGTTAAAACCACGTGTCTGGCTTAAGCAACACGCCCCTTGGTGAAGGCGTTTTGAAGCCTTGAGATGCAAGACCCTAATAATTAATCGTGGTCACTAATTAATTAAGGAGGAAAGGGCGGAGGTGGCTTGCAGCTGCTTGACCCCAAACAATTTAAATTAGGCTTTCCGAAGATGGTCTCCAAAAACATGCCCTCTCGCTCCTTCCTATTCTGTCTCATTCAGGCGCTGAAAATTTTCCATTATTATCCTCCGCGGTCCGGGCGGGCAGAGCTGCGCACCCTGCTCCAGCCCTGCCCAGCAAACTGAGGCCAAGCTGGCTTCATCTCCTCGTTGCCGGCTGCCGCCCACAGGCAGGGAGCTCTTTCCCATCGGGAGCAACTCCCACCTGCCTTTTTTTCTTTCGCACCTGCTGTGGGTGGTTTCTCCCTGAACTTCAGAAATCAAGTAGTTGCCTGGAATTAGTCTCGCTACGGTGCTCACAAGCTAAATATTGCTACATTATCTCTGCTCCCCTCCCCCTTCTCTCTTCTCTCTCCCTCCTCTCTTCCCTTTCCTCCCTCTCGCTAGAGACTTGAGTCCCCTATTTGAAATGGTGCAGCTAATACAAAGTCATCAAAGCACTATGGTTCTTGTCTTAAAGTGACAGCCTGCTTTATGGGGCTGTTTGAAATACTCCCCTTGCTTTTCAATGTCTCTCTATCCATCTTTGTCTGCTCTTCAGAAAAGGGGACAATATAAAGCCCAGCCTGGCGAGCTCCCCACGCTCAGGCCTGGGCAGTGCCAACCTCCGCCTTTAAGCAGATTGAAATTGTCACTGCTTCATTAATCTGAAACTAGTTACTTTCCTAAGCACACAGCATACACTTCCGATCTGTTGGGATTCACTCAGAGGAGCCCCTGGGGCTCTCCTGGGTTTGGGATTTGGGAGGTTCAACAAAGGTACAGCAAGGGTTCAGGAAAACATAGTGCTCAGCTTGAAGAAAAGCAGTGCCCAGTGCAGAAGGGTGGCATTGACATCAGTATATTAATAGAGCACAAAACACTATTTTCAGAGACAATGGGATGCCCAGAATTTTGGAGGATGCACTTGAGAATAAGAAGTCTGTTAGGGCAGCAGACAAGGATATCTATCTCCACATGGAGCATCATTAGGGACTGTGACGGCTCTCACAGGCTTCGGATTTTCTTTCTCCAAGCAGAAGAAACTTGCATCAAAATTTCTTTGGAAGTTAGAGTTTGCTGTTTTTTCGTTTTCAGTTTTTGATTTTTTTTACCTGAGATCTGAGTTAACTCTGTTCCTAAGAGACCTCTTCAAGTTTCTGTTCTTCTTTGGCCCCTCCCTAGTTCCAGCCTGTGTTACCTACTCCAAGTGTCATGGGCCTTAGGTATAGCAGTCCTGGGTCCCTGTGGAATTTCTCATCTTCTGTGCGACAAGCTGCCTCTTTTCTTCACACCTCCACCATTAGCAAAAGACAATACAAAAGATTCTTCTACTTTTAATATTTCTAGCTGGCTTAGAATAGCAAGTTTCTGGATTCCATTCTATCAATTTAGGGAAGAGACGTGGGCTTTTTTTTTTTTTTAAAGAGAAGCTCAATTTTCAGTAAGGTGAGCCTAAAGATTTATAAAATAGATTTATATTAAATTATGTTAATAGAAGCCTAGTAAATGCACCATTTAATTGCATGGGAAAAATGTTCCCTTTTAAAAGGTCTGTCACCTTAACAGGTACATTCAAAGATTCCTTGTGAATAATGAAAATAGGAACAATTGCTTTGAAGCACTGAGCTGCATTCATCGTCTAGGACAGCTTTAGGCTGTGTTTGGAGGAGATGGGAGGAGCTCCTTTGAAAGGAGTGATTGCTCCTTTAAACTCAATTTCCTCCAGCAAATAGGTTCTATTGGAAGTGTCATTCTCCTCCGCTCTCTCACACCCTTAAGGCTGGGCTTGAGATCCTGCCCCAAGACTCTCCTCCTAGTCTCCAGTGACTTTCAGCTTGTTTCTCCTCCTCCCCTAACCCATCTCTGAGCACCTGCCCACCTCTCTCAAAGAAATCTCTCTAGGAGTGCCATGAAAAGGGAGAGGAACCTGCAGGAAAGGTACAAGTGGGAAGAGGGGGAAAAAAAAACTGGTGAAAGTTATTCTTCTCCTTCTACCTATGAGCTTACTCTACTTTTTCTACCTTATGGACTCTACAACCACTACCAAAGGTCGTTCTTCTCTCTCTCTCTCTCACACCTATATGCATGCATGCACTACACACTTGCACACACAAGACTCTGTTGCCCTCTGTGACCACTTTTATTTAGGACAACTGCCTTTCTGGCAATTGTCTGACCACGGTCAGACTGGGCCAA
Organism: Daubentonia madagascariensis; assembly: GCA_023783475.1. Taxonomy (NCBI): domain Eukaryota; kingdom Metazoa; phylum Chordata; class Mammalia; order Primates; family Daubentoniidae; genus Daubentonia; species Daubentonia madagascariensis. The sequence goes on from JAKFHU010000428.1 coordinate 12,782,296, forward strand.
GCAAAATGCATTTCTAATCCTGATCAGATATAATTGGACAGAATTGGTGGGGAGTGGGGATGGGGTGAGGAGAGGGAGGTGGAGGCCAGAAATCAAAGACTGCAAACCCCCAGGGGCTGGGGGGTGGGGGCTGAGCTGTGATGACCTCTTCAAACCACTTTAGAATAAGGACCCCAAAGGGAAGGAGGTTTACCAGCACCAATGTCTCTATCATCTGGGCCCACTGAGACCCTAAAGATGGGCTGCTGGGTGGGTCCCTTTTGCCTTTAGCATAGTTTACAATTGAGAAGCCTTGCCTGGTGCCACTATTGGTGTCAGGCCCTTGGCCTTGGGCGTTTGTTGGTCGCTGAGTGGGAGGGTGTAGGGGAAAGGTCTTGGCTCCTCCTCTCCACTCTGAGTGTCTGGGCTGGCCCAGGGCACAGGGGTGAGAGGTCATCCTTCCTGCTCAGCATCCCACCCCCAGCTCTTCCAGTTTAAAGCTACCGTGTGACTTGTTCTCAAAAAGTTGGATTCAACCACAACTGACTCCTGCTGCTCATCAGTTTTCTCTTAGTGGAACAGGTCCCTGGTTTCTAATTCTCATTTTTGTTTTCTTTCTCTCATTCCATTCTGTGTGTCTAGGCCTCTAAGAGGTAATGTTTTGGTAATGTTTGTTAAGAGTTCTGTTTCTGTTTTTCAAGTGGGGGCATATTGAAAACTGGTATCCAGTGTTTCTCAGGTGGAGAAATTGTCAAGGGTGATCTCATACATCTTAAACTTTCCTCTTAAAGAAATCTAGGGAAGTGTCACTTAGCATGTTTGATCTCAAGATTATTTAGCGAAGTATTTGTGTGTCTGAGTGTTGGTTCAAGTATTCTTAACCTAAAGTGAAACTGTAGGCCTTTAAAATCAGACAGATTCCAGATTCGCAAATCCTTATTCTGATTTGAAAACCTCAAAAATATCAACTGATTTTTTGAGGGGGTGGGGCTGGGAAGAATGTAACATCTATCCTAGTAGAGCAGAAGACCTCATGTTCCATTCCAAAAGTAACAAAAAGGTCCCCCCCGGGGCGTGGAATGTCTTAGAAGGTGGACCTCCCTGGGAACCCTAGGGAATCTTTCTTTTTACAGAGTGTCCCAAGTTTAAATAAGTATCTTTACCTGAATCTTTTTGCCTCTGAGGAGAAATGCATTGTTTATTCTTCCTTTCCTAGGAAATTTTCCCGAAGATCAGAGAGAGAGAGGGGCTGAGGCCATCCAAGCAGACCCAAAACCAGCCAAGGAGGGCTGGCACCGCGTCTTTCCGCGGCTCAGCAAAGCTGGGCGCGCCCCGCAGCACCAGGTGTTGCAAGTGCGTGGCTCCACGCTGCGGGCGCAGGGCCTGGGGTCGGGGACCCGGGCAAGGCTCGGAGGCTGGGGTCTAGACTGGTCATGGACTTGAGATAGGGCCGGGCGAAGATGGGAGGAGGACGGAGGAGTCTGGCCCCTGCCCAGATGAAGCGTCACTTTGGGCAGGAGCACGGAGAGCGGCAGCAGGGGCTCTTTGTCCTTACTTCCTGCGAAGGAATTATGCTCCTCACACGCCTGTTCTTTGCGCCTGCAGACTCCCTTCCTCCCACCTCTGTTCCCGCGCGCGGAGCAGCTTGTTTCTTGGGGAGAAGGGAAACGGGCTCGTTAGCAGAGGCCGCGGGCCTGCGCCTTCTCCCCTTCGCGGCCGGCAGGGCGAGGGGCCCGCGGCTCTGCGAGCGGGAGAGGGGAGGAAAGGGAGCCAGAGGCGGGAGCCTCCCAGGCCGGCAGGGGCGAGCCGGCTGCCCGGGCCCTCTGCGTAGGACCGAGCTCAGCTCGTGGCACAAAGCGGCGGCAGCTCCCCATTCAGCACGACACAGAGCGGTCCCTCCTCCCTCCTGCCGCTGCGGGTGCGGGAATGGGAGCTGGCCGGCCTCGGGGGTCTGAAAGAGGAATTTTCCTTCTTCTGAGCCTACAGAGTGTGTGTAGGGGGAGAAGAACCGGTGGGGAGAGAAATACTCAGGGAAAACCCGCGGTCACAGTCTCCCTGCTTTCGCGTTCTCAAACTAGCTTCCAGACAGCTTTAGAGCCCCAACAGCACCTGGTGAGGTTTCAGTTCCGACCTGTCTAAAGTAAATCAGATCTAAAGAAGTTGCGTAGGTGTGTTGTAAACCATTTTCTGTAGCTTGAATCTAGTGGGTGGCATCTTTATAGAAAATAATCAGAAATCACACCCGTGGGTGTTTGTGGGACTCAGCCTGCAGGTAATGAGACCTCCTAGTTTCCGTGTTTCCAGCTTCTTCGCTTCTCCCCCTTAGATGACAGACCCAGGTTGCCCTGCTGAGGGAAGAGCTAGAAGTCAGTCTTCTCTGCACCAGGCTTGCAAGAATTGACTCTGCTAGGCAATGGGAAGGAGGGATTAGAAGGAAGCCAATCCAATTCTCAGGATTAGGAAGTGGACATCAAAAAAAAAGAAGAAAAAAAGCCAAATTAGGTTTAAGTTAGGGAGAGACCAGGAAAAAACAAAACAAAACAAAACAACCAAGGGTCCAAAGGCATCTCTGGGCTGTTTTGAAAAAGTGAGATTGTAAATCTTTGGACAGAATACTTCCCTGTCCTTGACTTTATTTTCTTAGTACTGAGGGAAACCAGCTAATTTCTGAGCTATACAAACAACCAGGAACATTTCTAGTCACTTGCAGCATCGTTTGTAAGTTTGCTTCTGACCTGTTTGATGGATTGTTGCTTTTCCTAAAAGTATTCTCACTAGGCAAATTCCTTTACATAAATGTTTTAGTACTGAGAGAGAAGAGGAAGAAGAAAGAAGGGGGGGGGACTGCCATGGAAAATATATAATAGATAAGAGATTTTCACCCTTCCTTGCTAAATAAAAATTTTACCTCTCATTGTCAGTGTCACTCTAAATGGAGTGATTTGTCCTGTCAGCTATGAGGAGGTACCTATTTTGAGGATGGAGGGTACTACCTGGTAGGGGGCATTACGACTAAAGGTATCTCCTTGGAAGAAGTTTCTGCTACATAGAAAATCTATAGAGCCACAAACTCCCTCAGCCAAAAGACTCACATTACCAAGTTCTAGTCAACATTTTCCTCTAAGTTCTCAGACACCTTTTTTTCTGTCCATGCCTTTCCCTAAACATGGGGTGGGAGGGGAAGAGAAGATGAGAGCAAAATCACGAATTTAAAATCTTGATTTTGTTTCATTTATTTAAATAAATATAAATATAAATTTTATATAAAACTATTCACATACAAAGGGACTTCCAGCGACTTGGATCTTAAACTCTCCCCAGGCAAAATTTCAGAAAGCAAGACCTACAGGGTTTAATTTTCTAAATTATTTGCAACGTCAATGTTTTCATTTTAAAACAACACAACAACAACAACAGAAAATAATCAAGAAACCCTGTGTTCTTATTAGGTTCTGAAAGACAGTAGGGATGGGGAAATGACATGCGCTTTCAAAAACCCCCATACAGTGTTAAACTTAAACCAACCCTGTTTTTCCTTTGATATATGATGAGACTGAGTTGAATTCTAGGTTATTTACATTGTTTAAAAACAATCTATAAACTTTGAGTGGAGCCCCAAATAAACAGGTCAAGAAGGAGACCCGGGAGGGTCAGGCCCCCTTGTACATCCCGGGACTTCATTTGTTTCTTGTCCAGATGGGATCACTGCGATCTGCGAGGATTTGGGCCCCTGGGTACCCCCTAATCCCCACCCCGCATCAACGTTGCTTGGGGCTGCCAGGAGCCGGTGTTTCGAGGTGGGGGGGCCGGCTCTCCCTCATAAGGGGGAAATCTCCTTGTCATCGTTGGCTGAGGCCGGCGACAAGGAGTCCTCATCCTCGGAGCGCGCATAGTGCGCCTGGCTGCCAACGCACTTGCAGCCCGCGTGACTGTTCCTCTGCGTGCCCTTCCCCTCCTTCTTGTGCTTCACCCGGCGGTTCTGAAACCAGATTTTCACCTGCTTCTCCGACAGGTTCAGGTACGTGGCGATTTCGATCCTCCGGAGTCGAGACAGGTACATATTGGAAGAGAATTCTCGCTCCAGCTCCAGGAGCTGCGTGCTGGTGAACGCCGTCCTCATCCTCTTACCATTGGGTACCTGGCTGGCGTCGGCGCCTCCTGCGGACCGATCAAGAGAGAACAGAGAGGTAAGGCTCGCGCTAGCCGCCCTCACACCATGTGCCATCCCTTGGAAAGGACACCTCTCAAGGACCCACCCGCGGAAGCCTACCTGTACCCTTTCCCGTTTCATGGCATGTCGTTGGTTGGGGAGAAAAGAGACTCGCAAAGCGAATGAAAGCTTTTGATGCGTGGGACGTAAAGTCAGAGGATTAAAGACGGGTGGGGACTTGCACTATATGATCGTCTCTCTTAGAGCCTAACGGAAAGGCATGCAGGCTTAGCCAAAACATCAAAACGCTTTAGCCAGCCTGGATGCAGGGATGCTGCGCTTAAGTTCAAACACACCCATCCAAACCTCAAGCAATTAACCTCCTGTTTCTCTACTGTCACCTTCGAGGTCCCCAAGACCCCGATATTACGCGATACTGAGCACCTGGCACCAGGAGTGAAGCGCACCAGGCTGCGTGGAGAGGTTGGCAAGCTAACTTCCACCTGCGTGGAACTTCTGGCGACGACTCCACTGTTGCACTAAAAGCCCCTCCTCCCTCCCCACCCCGCCCCCGGGCTCCCACTTCCTACTCTGTAGGCGGAAAGTTTGCTCCCAGGAGCGCTAAAGGCGCAGCGCACGGGTACCCAAAGACCCCGCCCTACCCATGGAGAGGCAGTGGAATCTCCGCGGGTCCCCCACGTTGTAGGTGGTGGCGGCGCAGACAGGTGCGTGGTGCTGTGGGTGTCCCAAGGCCGCCGCTGCCGCCGCTGCCGCCGCCGCTGCCGCCGCTGCAGCGGCCGAGCCGGGCTGCTGGGGCTGGTGGTGGTGATGGTGGTGCTGCGGTTGGTGGTGGTGATGGTGCGCGTGGCTCACCCGCGGGCAAAACTGCGCGTCCCCAGGACCCGAAGAGAACTGGCTCTTGAGCAGAGGCAGGGCCCCGGCACCCCCAGTCGCCCCGCCGACCCCAGCCCCAGTACCCCCGGCCCCTGCGCCCCCGCCGCCGGCACCCACGGGCGCCCGAGGGGAGTGCAGGTGCGAAGTGACGCAGAGAGGGCACACACAGAAAGCGCCGCTCTTGCGGGACGGGCATCCCGGCCCGGACACGGACATCACCAATGGGGACGGCATGCCCAGCGGGATGAAGAAATCCGGCCCCGGGTGCGGTTCAGGCAGCGAGGGCGCAGGCCGTGAGGAGTCCTTGATGATGAGCGAGTCGACATAGAAGGAGCGCGACATGTCGAGAGGGGTGGGTGGCTGGAGGGCCCGGCCGGTCACTGCAACCCCTCCCCTCTGGTGTTCTGAGCTCTGCCCCGGGAGCTGCGTGGACACGGGCGGTTAAACTCTTGGGGACGCAAAGGTGTAGGAGTCTGGGCCGGGAACAAAGGGGTCCCCGGAGAGGGCTGGTCCTGACGTCCCCCGCCCGGCGCCCCGGCTCCGGGATTTTATAGCCCCCACCCCGGCACGTGATGCTGCGGAGTACCGCAAGGCTCTGGCTCCTCCGCAGCTCCCCACCCTCGGGATAGGCTGCCCGAGTCACAACAGAAGCTTCGAGGAGGGGCGGGCGCGCGGCAGGGAAGAACGCGGGGGAGGGGGATGGGGGAGACTTTGCAAAGTGTAGGTTTTGTTAATTTTCCGGGGATGCCGGCCTCCTCCTCCTCTTTCTCCACGCTTTCGCGAGAAATCACAGCGCTGCATCCTTCATTCCTAGCCTGGGCCCCAACCCAACTCTTCCCCGCGCCCCGCCGCAGAGCGTACCAGGTGGGGACTTGGAGGCCTTTTTAATAGGAATGCCCAGGGTTCCCAGCAATTCTGTGCCAGCTGTGGCTGCGGTGCCGTGAAGTGTGAGGCCTGCGATTTGGAGTAATGTCGTGCGGGCGGTGGGCCCACAGTGGTCCAGTCCCCGAGCGCGGCTCCAGCCACGATCACACCTACTGCTGTCCCCCAGCTTTTGGACTTAGCCAAGGTCATTCAGGTGGTTAGTTCACTAGGGATCCAGCATAACAGGGAGGCCTCCCAGCTAAAAAGCCGCCAAGCTTTTCATTCTGATGCTTGGAAGGTCTAAAGTGTCTTTGTACTTAGGAGGGCCACCAGGAGGGCCACTCAGAACGATTCTTCCCTGTGCCCTTTATAATCGGCAGCTCCCCCTTCCACCGAGAGAGATGTTGAAGAGTTACCCTTTTCTTTCTACAAGTAGTGTCACCACTGCATTTCCAGGCCAACCCTACAAACGCCATCCCAAAGATTTTGGAGAGAGGACCCCAAACACCAGCTCTCAAGAAGGAGACTGGGCAGAGTTTGGAGGGGACCTTTGCTCAGAATCTGGTGATCGCATGACCCTCTCAGTTTTATTGATCTTGGGCAGCTGGCAAGGCTAACCAGTAAGCACCCTTTCCTCTGCTTCCAAAAGCCTAAGAAGGACGAAGGAGATTGAGTCACCCAAGGAATCCTGCCTCCAGCTAGAAGCGGCTTGGTAAAGGAAGTCCCTCTGGGTGGTGCGGTCCCTGGAAGACTTGTGTGCCTCTAGCTATATGAGTGAAGGCGGCTACCAAGGTTGGGGCTATTGATCTCTGCGCAAGGCAGCAGAGGCGACAGTTTTCTTTCTTCCTCTCCCCCTGCAGAAAACCAGGCCAGAGCAGGGAGACTGGGCAGCAGCTACAAGTCCAATCCTTTCTCCAGAACAGCTGACTTCAGTCCTGAGTTCACAATGGTGCTAAGAAACTTCTCTCCAACTGAAAGAACAAAGTACCCAAATCCTAGAGCACTAGTTGGAGCCATGGCTCTGTCTCTGTGTCTTCTGTCTTTCTCTCTCTTCCCCTCTCTATCTCTTCCCTGCTAGAGAAGTGTAATTGGGTTGTGGGGATGCCCCGCTCTGGGGAGCCCAGGATTTATGGATGGCAATTAAAGTTTTATGAATTGCAGCTGAGGCTGGTTATTGAGCTATTTGAATGTGATTAGAATTCAATTAGAAAGCGGTTAGTGGACGGTGGGTCTCTGGAGTGTAAACAGACAGCTATTCCAGAAATGTGCTAATCCAACATCTTGTGACAACAATTAAGGAGTCTTAGGGCTTAACGTGGGGCAGCTCGGCTGTAACTACTTTTGTACCACAAGGCTTGTCGATGCAGCCTTCGCAAATGCTCAGCCTCACCCCAGCCCACCCTTGCTCATGGCGGGAGAATCCAGGCAGTCCCTGAAATCATTCCAGCCCCAGGAAGAACACTAGGAGCTCAATAATTGAGAGAAGCTTAATGGCAGGGTATTTTTTATAGGCCTAAATTGTCCAAATAGGTGACTCAATTTCGCTCATTCATTTCATGCATAGATGTATCTCCTCTTTGAGAGTAATGACATTCTCCTTTTTCCTCCTCTGAGTTAGGTAGGCTAGCCACAGTGTGTTTTGGGCTGACAGTTTGGGTCACAATGTTCCCAGTGGTTTTGGGTGTATTCACAGAAAGAACCCCTATGCTAATATGCTAGGAATCGCACTTATTTGGTGCAGACCATTTTATTTTAGAGAATCTTAATTATGCAGGAGGCTTGAGCATCTCATCCAATTTATGTCTGACTATGGCAACATTCGGTTTCTAGTGCCAAGGAATTTTGAGAAAGATGAGGGGTCCACAGGGTTGCTAAGGGCTGAAAGGGGAGCAGTGACTTGGGTCCAGGCTGAGGCTGAAAGCAGGAACGTGTCTGAGAAACTTAAGCCCACGAAGAGCAAGTAGTTTGGGGTCATGTTTCTTGCATAGTCTCTGTCTTCTCTGACTCTTCTTTCTAGTTCTGCTTGGATCTTTGTGTCTCCCTGTCTCTCTCCCTCCTCTGTCCTTGAATCTAGCCCCCATCTTCAGAAGCTGGCCCTACCTGCCTACCCTCCGTGGCCCCCGGGCAGCATTGATACCAGCCCTACTGTTCCCCAATACTCGAACCTGCTTGGAGCAGGAGACCCCAAGCTCAGCTTTCTCCCCTGAGGGAGTAGACAGACCGTCGGCGTGTGCCCGTGGTGCCTGCGCCGCCACACAATTTTATTTCTCAGTGATTCTGTCCGATAAAATTTCATCGTCCATTAAGTAATCCCTGAAATGAGAGCTCTTATGAGCCTATAATGAGCTCTAATTGCCACGACTCGGGGAGCCACGTGGAAGGATTTATTCGGTATTAAGCAGTTGGGTACAGAGTACAGGCTGTTACCTAAGCCATTACTTTCATAATTCAAGGAGAAAATTAGTTCTTTTTAGGGAAGGGGGAAATCCTTTGATTCCCTCCTTCTTGCTCAGGATGATAAGAGGATGGTCTTGTCTTCCCTGAGTGCAAGACAGTATCACAAACGTGAAGGTAACAAAATTATTCTCCCCACCTCCTCCCGGCCAGGGCACCCCACCCTTACCCTCAACTTAGAAAAAAATCAAAGCAGTTCTGAACAGAACAGCAGAGGCAGGACCTTCTTGCCTCTAGACTCTCCAACTTGAGCCTGGGTGAGCAGTTTCCTTCCAGCTCAGCCTGGAGATTTGAATTCTTAGTTCTAGCTTTCAAAAGGTCTCCCAGCACCTCTTCCCCCCGTGCGATGGCACCTGACCTGCACCCCACATTTCTGCCTCACTTCTCTTTCTTCCTGTTTCCTTTCATGCGCAAAGTCAGGGAAAGGAAAGGGCGGGGACTTAGCATCACTTATTCAACAGGCCCCAGAGTTCTGACCTGTTGATGTGCTTAGCGGGTTTTTTTTTTCCCCAGTCTGCAACTCCCACTTTGCCCCTCCCTCTGCGTCCCCCAAAGTGCCCCCCTCTCTCATCCCCAGTCCTTTTTTCTCTCAGTTTCAGCGTTTGCCCACATGGTTCTCCGGCACCAAATGGAGGCCGCAAGCAGGGCGGGACAGCCCAGGAGTTGGCGGGGCCGCCTCGGATTTATTTGCTCCTCTTACATTGATTTCATATTAGTTTCCAAAGCGATGAATGATCTCAAAGCTGGGTTTTGTTAGCCGAACACAAACAGGAGACAGGACTTACTTGCCCCCAGCCCCCTTTAATGAGGTCATTATCAAAGCGTGAACAAGTCTATGAATGTTTTATTGAAAGCGCATCGTTAACTTGTATCCATCCTTTTCTCCGAGTGGCATTGTGATATTGCTGTCTGTGGCACATCTTACCCGATATAGCCCGAGATTTCCCCATTCTCTGTAACCAGGCAACCCTTTCTGAATACCCAAAAATTGAAAAGAACCGCTTAGTCTTCAAGAAAGTCCTCAATAATAGTGGAAAAGAACAAAGATCCAGGAGACAACAAAATGCCACAGGGGTGACTTTTCATGAGCAATTATCTCTCATTAATCAGAAGAACAGCTGCAATATTAATTTTCTCTCTTTCTTCCTCTCTTTTCACAGTCCCCAACATTTGAATAATCATAAATTTTGATTTTATGAAGGAGTCACATTTTCAGGGGCTGGAGGAAAGCAGCTACCTAGGTGAAGACAAGAAGAAAACGCTCTCATTTTATTTTTTTGTTTGGGTAAAGCTGCCAACAAAGCAAAATAAAAAAATAGAGAAAGAAAGAAATGTCAGAGAAAATGGTCCCCCCTCCTTTCTTCTTCTAGATAGCTGCTGAGAATCAGGACTCTCATCTCCCCCTCCCCCTCCCCATAACTACCTCTCCCTTCTTTCCTGCCCCCACCCAGACCCATTCCCCAGTTCTGCTCTGAGAAGGGCGGAGGGAAATGTCCCCGGCGTCTGGCGTGGGAGTTTCAGCCGGGTTTCTGCCCGTTTAACTTGCAAACGTGAAGCCAAGCGTTGTCGATCTGACCAAAGAGACACTCTTTGGGCGTAACTTGCATTGTGGCCATCAAAAGCCCGCCAGCCTTGGATGAACTGAGACGTGCATTCAGCAGAAATGGTGCGCTCGCTCTCCTTTCAGGCTCTGGAGAGGCGATTGTTCACAGGATGTGTAGCCAGAGTGGAAAACGTGGGTCCCCAGATAAGGCTATAACCTGCAAACGAGCTTGGGGGAGTTAAAAGAATCTCATTAAAGCCGAGGCTGCAATTAGCAAATACACACTCATAGAGAACTCAAGCTTCTCTTGAAAAGCTGTGGGTTGGGATGAAAGAGGGCAATTGGGAGTTAGTCCCCACATTCCTGTGCTGGCTGAGTGATGGGGGACTCAGGAGCCGGGCAGTCCCTTCAGCTGCCCTAGTATTGTTACTTTTAATGCAAGGCCTAGCGAGGCCTTTCCAGAGAGAGGGCAGGCTGTGGGCCCTGTGCTCATGCACCACCAAAAAATGATCTTGCTTCTCCCTGGTGTTTATTCAGAGCAGAGGGGCCTTTGAGAAACCTGAATTCATTCGCCTTTGTGCTCACCACAGTTGCAAGAGTTCAGTTCGGCCCTCTGAGAAGGAGGAGGGGGGGTTTGGCTCAGAATTTCAGAAACAGCCCAGTCTCCAGGCCCTCCGAAAAGGGTTTTGATGGCACTGAATGCCTGCCACGTAGCCCTCTGCTCCCCACTTCACCTTAATTAATATTTGCCCCCCCAATCCTCAAGCCTAACAAGGCATTCCTCTCCCACCCTCAGAGCTCTCCTCTGTCATCAGAATAAAATTTATTGAGTGCCTACTCAGTGCCCAGCGTGTGCTAGGCACTGCGGGGAGCATGCCTGAAAAGGCCAAGACAGTATCCAATAGAATATTGTTTCATTTCAGTAACAATGACCTGAGGTGGGGAACAATTATCCGGATAATTGAAGCAAATGCTCCACCTCCCTCCCTCTCTCTCCAATTCCTCGGGCACTTACCATTTTTTACTACCCTATTCAGAGATGGTGGTTTTGGGAAGGGGGGGGTAGCGAGTGTAAGGGGAGTGCTGAATTATTCACATGCATACCAAATTCCCAATCCCTTGTCCTAAATTTGCTGAAAGTGTTGAGCTTAGTTATGGGGATCAAGACTGTTTTTATTAATGTTACCCAAATGAGAGTGATCTTTTATAATGTGTTAGCAATCCAGCCTTTCTGGTTTTCAACCTTGGTTACCTACAAAAATCACCTGGAGAGCTTTATAAAAATAACAATGCCCTAGAGATTTCGATTTAATGTTGTGAGAGGCCAGATCAGAATAAAAATAAAAAACTATGTGGTTCTCATGCAAGTGAGAGAGAGAAATTACTGATAAATCCTACCCCTTCACTCTCCTATTCTGGAACCTGAAGAGAGTAATTTAACTTCTTTGAGCCTCATTCAGTCATTTCTGGTAATTAGAAAGTGTGTATTGAGCACCTACTACACGCCAGGCTCCAGGACAGTAAATTTCTAGCACAAGATCCGCCCCCGGGGGAGTTTCCAGTAGGTTAAGCGCATCAACAAATCAACTCGGAGCTGGTGAGTTACACAAGGTCATGTGAATATGAAAGAAGTCCCAAGGGGTTCCGGGAGTGGATAAAAACCGAAGCCTGAAGTAACATTTGAACGCAGACCCGCTGGATGAGCGAGTGTCGGCCTGGGAAAGGAGGACGGAGAATGCGCGTTCTGGGCCCGCACGAGAGCCTCGGAGAGTTCCTCTTGTTAATTTCAAGAGCTGAAAGGAGGCTAAGGACAGTGGAGAAAGAATTTCAATTTCTACACCCATGAAATACGGAGAATGCCGCCGTCTTGGAGTCTTTGTGAGGAATTAAAGACTGCCTAGCACGAAGCCTGCCTGGTAAGAGCTCATGGCGTCTCTTGTTGGTTTTATTATTATCCGGGATCTGCAGCTGCATGGGCCCTTGAAGCTTGGGGATGAGGTATCAGAGGCCGTGGGCTTGGCAGCGAGGAGCCAGGAAGCCGGAGCCGCTGCCCAATCCTCTTTCCGTCCCCGCGCGCCTTTTCCAGGCTCACTCTAAGGCTCCCCCGCAGCCTGGCACCCACACCCTAAAGGCGCCCAGCGCAAGCTTTCTTGAGCTCTCGGTTTCTGCGCGTACCTTTGTTCAGCAGCTCCATCAACCTGGCCTGCCAGGGGAACCTCGCCACCTCCCGCTCCCCACTCCCAAAGGCCCTCACGTCCCGGACGTCCCCACCTGGGACTGCGCCCTAAATTTCAAAACGTTCCTATAGTCTGGAGAAACCTCCCAGTTTTGCTGCACGCCGAACTGCTTTGCAGTGGAGGAAACAGGAGCCATTCAATAGCACAACAGTCCTCATAGCCACCATTTCCCCAGCTGTCGCTGTGTGCCAGGCCCTGAACCCAGGACTCTTGCCTGCATGACCTCATTTAATCCGCACAACAGACCTACCAGGTAAAGCGCCATTATTATGGCTGTTTTGCCAGAACCCTATTTGAACTATTCAAGTTGAAAGACGTAACCAAGGTCACACAGCTAGATGACAGAGCTAGGATTCAGATCCGGTCTGATGTAGGAGCCTGGAGTCTTAGGCACCAGGCAATACTACCTCCTAATAACACCTACCATTTATTGAACATCTACTATATGTCTGGCAATGGGTTAAGACTTTAACGCATCATTTATTTCTCACAACGACCCTATGAAGTAGGCGCTTTTATTATTTAGTTATTTGCTTATAGTCCACTCCTTGGTATTGTTTTCCTATATATTAAAGGTTCCAAGGGCCAGTCTAATGTGGCCCATACGACAGAAAGGGCACAGACTGGAATTAGGATGAGGATACGAAATGTGATTGTTTTTATTCACCTGTGCCCAGAACAGTAAGCGCTGAAAAACATTTGGAGCGGATGAAAGCAGTATCTTATTCTTTAATTCAAAAGCCCTCATCATAATCAATGCATATGTCTGCTGTTTTATCTAATTGCCAGTTGGGTTCCTCCCCCAGTTGACTACAAATTGCACTTGGGCAGAAACTGGGTCTGTTTTGTTTATTCACCAGTGTACATCAAACTAATATATCCCAAAGCTGGCATATATTAGGAGCGCAATTAATATTTGTTGAATGATTGATTCCTCATTTTTCAGATAGAGAAACTGAGGCTCTGAGACACTGTGCAACTTGCCCAAGACCACATAGCTTGAAAGTGGCAGACGGGCAGAGGGTTCAAACCAAAGTTTCTGACGCTGAGCCCCTTTTCACCAGAGTCCACAGCCTCCTGCTGTGTCCTCGGGCCACGGGGACAGAGCGCGGGAACACGGTGCTGCACGGCCAGGTTCGGTCCAAAGTTCATCCTGACTTGTCCCCCACCGCAGCCTGGGCGAGGCCGAGGGAAGCGGAGGCTGTGAGAGGCCCGAGAGGCCGCTCCCTGGATGAGGGTAAATAGCCTCCGGCACCGCGCTAAGCTCTCTCCGCGGGTCCGCGCCTCCCGGGCGCTCTCGCTCCCACAGCTCCTACTCCCTCGCGTCTCTTTCCCTGGGCCTCGGTCTCCTCTTACTGGCTGACCTCTCACTGGAAAACTAAGGAAATCTAAGCAATCGCACTGACCCCACTGCCTGAAAACAAGTCCGTGTGCAAAAACCCCCAAATCCCCCACACACCCAAGTCCCAACACGGCGCATCCCCCTCCGCGACAGGTGCGCATGCGCGAGCCCGAGGAGCCAGAAGGCGTGAGTTGGCGCGCATGCGTACATGCGAGTGAGCCGCCGGCTTGAGCGCGCGTGTGAAGAGTGTGAGAGGATGGATGGGGTTGTGTGCGTGGGTGTGAGAATTAGTGTGTACGAAAGAGTGCGACAACGTGTGTGTGATGGCGTGTGGCGTGCATGTGTGTGTCCGCAAGCCTGTGAAGAGTGAATGGGGATGAGGATAGGGAGTGTGTCTTTCTGAGTAGGAGCATGTGCGCGTAGGTGTTCGAGAGCATGAGTGTGCGAATATACGAACGTGAGACTAAGCGAGACTGGGCGCTGGAGGATGTACGTGCGGCCAGGGCGCGTACGAAGACTGTGACGGGGGCGAGACCGCGCGCGTGCGTGCGTGCCTGCGTGCGGCTGACCCGCGCGCCCCGCCCCGCCACACGCGCGCCTTCGCCGTCCTCGTCGTGGGCGGCGGCCGCCGCGCAGAGCGTGTCCGCGCTGCCCCGCGCTGCTGGTCCCGGAGCCGGCTTGGGGCGGGGCACCGCGGCGCCGCTCAGACCGAGGGAGAAAGGGCGGCCGGGCGTGTCTCCTCACGTGGAAACCTGGGCGCGCTGAGCGGGAGGGCCCGGGAGTATCGTCTCGGCCGCCCCTCTTTCACCTGCCCCCAGTTTTGTTCACTCGCCCTGTGGATCATCTTTACGTTCATTTACTCAGTGAACATTTATGGTGTGCCTAAGGTATGCCAGGCTCTGCTCTAGGCGCTGGAGAAACCGGAAGAACGAGATAGCTTAGGTCTCACTCGTGGAGCTTCCATTGGGCCTTGGGTTCTGGCTTGCAAAATGGAACCGGCTTGCAAAATGCCAGTGATAACACAGATTTTGGCCTCTGCTCTCAAGCACAGGGGCATGGAGAAGCTTATAAGACAATGATAGTAACGTAATGCATTGAAATAAATGCACATCCATTTCAACCTCAACCCTTTCACTGCACCATTGAATTTGGGATTGGGATTAGGAGGTTCTGGGTATGAATTCCACTGGCTCTTTGACAAAGGAATAATGGCGCTCTTCCCATGGGGTGGTTGTGAGTATTAAAAGTCATGACAACCCTTCGCATGTCTGGCACATGGTTACCACTGATGTGCTGCTGCTGCTGATGGTGTTCCTTGGGTCTGATGGAATGTTGGGGGGAAGGAGAGATGGTGCATTTGTGGGCTACAAAGTTTAAGAGATTATCCATGGATTTAAATTAAATTCATTTGTGCGTAAATTTATACAGGTTGATTATCCGTTATCTCAAATGCTTGGGGCCAGATGTGTTTCAGATTTTGGATTTTTTTCTGGTTTTGGAACATTTGCATATGCATAATGAGCTATCTTGGGGAGGGGACCCAAGTCTAAACACAAAATTCATTCATGTTTCATATATACCTTATACAATATACATTGTCTAAAGGTAATTTTATACAATATTTTAAATAATTTTGTGCATGAAACAAAGTTTGTGTTAAGTACCTGTGTGTGGAATTTGCACTTGTGGCGTAATGTGGGCACTCAAAACTTGAATTTTGTATGTTCAACCTGTATTATATTCCTCTTTAGCATCAGGCTGTTAGTATCAAATGCTAGGTCTTCATCCTTCACTAGTGACTTCTTCCTCTTCTTGACCAATGTTATCAATAATACCATTGTCATGGGGAAATGAAAAATCATTGGGGGAAGACAGCAAGAACCCACTAGAAGTGAATATTCTTTCATGCAGCGTTGGAAGCATTTCTAGTCTGCCCATGGTCCATTAAAGTGAAAGGGAATATTTTCACAATGACACAAAACGCGTGCTATAATTTAACCTTGTGAGCAAAACTTCCGATTAAATATGACATAAGCAATATGTTTCCTGATTAGCCATGTACCTCCCTGGAACGAGGTACTGTATAAACAATTGCAGGATGTACTTATTTTTATTTTAAAGAAGCTGTCTTATCAAATATGGTTTTTTGAGGTTCAGACTTTGATTACAAAATAATTTTGTTTTAACCAAAAAGAACAGTTTTTAGGGTTGTATTTTCTTATTGAGACTTTTTTAAAGAAAAATATATCAGAAAGAAATCGACAAGTGTGAGAATTGGTTGCAGTATCTAGGTTCTTGAATTTAACAGCTAGAAAGGAATTTCATCCTTATCCAGCTGACCTATCTCATGTTACAACTGGGGAAATTGAGGTCCAGAGAGATGAAGTGGTCTAAGTGGCCAGTCCCTCCTAGCAGTCACCAAATAGGATCCTATCAGTTTTGTTCCTCTATCTATAGTTTTACATTTGCAGAAAGATACCCTAGCAACTAGGAGAAAAGGGAGAGGAGTTCCAGCTCCCTGCAGTACCAGCACATCTCTGTCACTGGCATCTCCATCTTCTGGTGGCTCATGCCTGAACCCTTTGAATATTTTTTGGCTCCTCTCTTTCGCCCTCTCATCCTGTACATTTAATCCATCCAGGAGTCCTGATGGTTCTATCTTCAAACATAACCAGGAACTGACCTCTTCTCAACACTCCCACCACTATCACACTGGTCCAAGCCATCACCACTCCATAGCCTCCTGACTGGGCCCATTCTTCCCAGACTTGCCTCTAAAGTCTGTTCTCAACCCAGCAGCCAGAAGGAACTTTTCAAAATCAGAGTCAGATGACTGTGTCTTTGACCACTCCAACTATTGGCCTTCTTGCTCCCTCTGCTTTTCTTGTTGGTCTGGCCCTCTCTGGCCCTCCCCTCTGCTGAGTATTCTTCCCTACAAACCCACATATCTCACTTCCTCACCTTCAGGCCTTTCCTCCAAAGTCACTTTCTCACTTTTTAAAAAATGCCAAAGCCCCTACCAAGCTCCCAAACACTTTCCTATGCTCTATTTTTGTCTCCCATAGCACTCATCACTTTCCAACGTACTATATAATGCCCTCAGTTTGTATGTTTATTGTCTGAATCTCCCTTCTAGAATGAAAGTTCCCGGAGGATGCGTATGTCCATTGGGGTCACTGAGAACAGTGCCTGGCCCAGTAGGTACTCAATCAATATTTGATGAAGGCTTGAAAGGAGAATGTAAGGTAGATGCCTAACCACCATTCTATTTTTACCTCAGTATAGCACTTTGAAGTTTAATAGACTCTTAAATAACTTATGTGATTGGATCTGCACGATCATATAAGCTAGATAGGGATATTTTTTTAACCATTATTTCCATAGTGAGGTATTGAGAGCTTAAAGGACTTGCCCAAATCAGATCTAGGACTAGAATCAAAATCAGGGTGTCATTTTTGGTGGGAGAAAAGTTCTTTTTCTAGACCTCTTGGCTAAATGAGGAAAACTAATAGGTTACTGGATTTGCTGTGGATCCCTTTAAATCTTGTGGTCCTGAGATTAAGATTAGGGCCCTCCCTCCATTGTCTGCCTATGGAATTATATAGCCGCTCAGGCCTCAGCTAAATGAGTGGTGCTTGGGGAACACACCGCAATGGCCACATCCTCTTGTATTTATAAATTTCATGGGCTTGAAAACAAGAGATATTGTCTTCTTGTTAGCTAGAGCTCATTTGGAGTCTGGCCTGAATCTCTGGACTTGGCTTGATGCCCTTCCTTGTCTGACTGCTCTGAGCAAACCAACATCATGTCTTAGTCAGTGTATTGTTGTTCCTTCCTCATATTTGGGTTCTCTGTCAGTCCATCAGATTTAGCTGATGAGCTCATTGACGGCAAATTGATTGAGCAAGACAATGTTTCTAATTCTCTAGGAATACACAGCACCATTGTCTTCCACAGATATTTAATAATAATTGGCATCCCCTTGCGAGATCATTGGTGTCTCAATAATCATTAATCAATAACTGTTGTTAGAAGAAGAATTTATCATAGTAACCTACAAAATTTTTTTTAAAAAGTAATATAATTCAGAAGATAGATGTAAATATAAAAGTACCAATTCTGAGCAAGTTTTTAAAGATAATACTTTTTCTTTAAGGTTGTTCACATATAATAAAATAAATGACAGTTACTTCTTTGTTATTCAAATGACATAAATTGTTACTTTTTTATGTGAATGGGAAAAATAGAGCACTTAAACATTTTGAGACAAGGAAAGGAAAGTAATAATTTAATTGTTTATGAAATATTGATTCAATGGTTATTTGCAGATTATCTCCATGCCACCTCTTAGAATTTAACACATGTCGCAGTTATACGCTATTTTTCTGTTCTAGGTGCTCTAAAGCAGCAGAGACAATAATTATGAATACGGAAGGCATGGTTCAGAAAGGAGCAATGGTAGCCAAAGTTAACTGCATCATTCTGTTCTTGAGAGAGCTTTTTATCTGTGCTTTTTTAAAAAAATTATATTTGTTTTAGGTCAGACAGGTTAATCAGGTTCCAAACAATATGACTAATATGATTGCAATACCATTTATATTGGCCAGAGAGTGACCCTGATACAGACAGGACTCTGAGCACATTTTAGTTGTCACCAAAAGACAAAACATATCAGAATAATGGCTACTTTTAAATATAAGGCCTGGGTCATATTTTTAGAGGAACTTCTAGAAATAGAAGACAGTTGCTATCGAAATGTGAGTCAATTTAATTCACCATTATTTACTAAGTGCCTACATGTGCTAGATGCTGGGGCTACAAAGATGACTAGACCCTAACCACAGCCCTCAATGAATTTGAATATGTGTGTGATAGTGGAATACAATGATCTGTGGAACCATAGAGGAAAGAGCTGTTCTTTCTTCCTGCTGGCTTCAGGGACTCTGAGACTGGGCGTTGAACTATTTTTAGGAGATATTCAGATTAAAAACAACAACAGCAGGTGGTGGCTCACACTTGTAATCTCAGCACTTTGGGGCTGAGGTGGGAAGATCCCTTGAGGCTGGGAGTTCGAGACCAGCCTGAGCAACATAGTGGGACCCGATCTCTAAAAAATTAAATAAGATAAAATCTAAAAAAAACCAACCCAATAACGGCAGAAGAGACTTCTGTGCCAAAAGTCCATGAGTGAGCACAGACCCAGAGGATGGATGTGTGTCATGTTGGTGGAGGTGGAATAGCTGCATGCAGGAGAGAGAAGCATGAAGGGCTGCTTAGTGGCTGAAAGCAAAGGGTCCAAGGGGCAGGTGAAGGGGTTTGATGATCTCTATGGTAGATGGACAGTCTTTGAAGGATGCTAAGTAGAAAACTGAAGTGATTATATTGTAATTATCATAAAGGATGGATCGGAAGAGAGAGAAACCAGAGACAGTTAGTGTCTAGTACAAAAATCCATACTTGAGATGATGAGGGTCGCATTAATCAGTGGTGGTGGGAATGGGGAGGAGAGGATAAATTCAAGAGTCATTTGGAAGGAAGCACCAACAGGCTTTGGTTAATAATTAGATGGGATGGGGCACAGAAAGAGAAGTGAGTCAGTGAGGACTTGGGTTTCTAGCTCGGGTGTCTGTGTTGATAATGATGGTGTTAAATATAGTGGTTACAGATGAAAGATAAGCAGGTTTTTGTTGTTTCAGATGGGATTGTGGATACAGTGGGTAGAAGAGGAAGAAGATAAAGTATTTGATTTTAAACACTTTGAGTTTTAAGTGCTGTCAGAACAGCCAAGGAGAAATTTTTGATGTATAGTAGCAGTTGGACATAAGGATCTCAGCTTAAGAGTAATGGGGATTGGAAATAAAAATGGCATCAGCCTATAGTATTTAAACTATGTAATATTTGAAGCAATATGATAAGATGAAATTACCCAGGGTTGGGTCATGGTTAGGATGGTGGTGATAAAAAGCCTCAAAGTCGTTGTTTTGGTACAACTCCTATCAGAATAGTTTGCAAATAGTATGTAATATATTTGTTGAATGCCGAGTCTATTCCAGAGTCTCATTTCCCTGCTCTTAGGAATTGTATAGTCTTTTGGTGAGTCTACATAGGAGTAGTCCCATATACAGCACTTGACAGTGGGACTAGAATATACCTAGGAAACCAAATCAATGTAAAGCAGCTTGGTGTGAATATGAGAATAGAGTTACAAACAGCCTCCTCTAGCCCACCAGGTGCCTTGGAAAGTTGACTGAGCTCTCTTTTCTCACCTCATCACATCTGATAGAAATAGAGTGAAGTAGGGAAATCCTGATGTGGTGTTCAGACGCCATGTCTTCTTTTCTTTCCAAAAGACTTCCGTTTTTATGTAGACCTTAGACATTTTCTGGCTGAGTCAACTTTATATCCCCAGGGCCTGTTGACAATTTAACATGCCAAGGATCCATAGAGTGGAGCAGCCAGATGTTTGGGGCCTTGTCCTGGCTTACTTCCATAAGCATTGCAGATTCCCAGTCTGAGTCAGAATCCTGAGTGACTGCTGCAGGTCACAGGATGCTTGTTTGTATTTCCTGAAGGACTTAGAGTGCTTGCAAAATGGTCTGTCTTTTCCACCTCCAGAAAGAAGATTGCTCATCTCTGAGATCCCATATAGATGGAAAAAGGAGGGAGAAATGGTAAATCAATGCACAAAATTATGTGCATATCACTATTCATCATCAGCTATAAATGTTGATTTGCCATCAATCACCTCATTACCCATCTGGCTGCTCTTATCCCATTATGTTCTGGATCAACCTGTCTACTTCAACCAGGCAGGCCTGTTTGTGGTCCATGGCACACATAGCTATCTTACCATATAAGGGGCTTCCCACTGACACCTTTCTCCACTTAACGTGCTTCTACCCTTTTCTCAGTCACCCATTTTTAATCTTTAAGATGCTGTTCAAAACTGTAGCTTCTCCACAAACCTTTTTCTTTCTAATGGTAAAAACTCAGATCATCCAGAATTCCCCAGTGTTTTCATGCATGACAACTATAAGTTTTATCTCTCCATAGTATATCCTGGGGTATAATTTCTCATTTACTGATTTAGGTGTAAAGCACTTATTTATGCACGCCTAGGACATATGCCCTTCTTTCCATAGCCGTATCTTACAGACTAGTCTGCAGCATCACCTAGAGAGATGGGTGACTAGAAGAGAACATTCAACCATGTCCAATTGAAGTTTCTTAGATGATGAGAAAATAATGATAATAATTATCATTCATTGAGTGTCTGCTATGCCAGACACTGTACTAAGCATGTTATTATGTTATTACATTTGATTGTCACAATAAAGAATGAGAAGTGTATCATACCCATTTTATAGACGAGAAAACTCAGGTTCAAAGAGGTAATTTAGCCTGGTGTGGTGGCACGTTCCGGTAGTCCGAGCCACTAAGGAAGCTGAGGCAGAGGATTTCTTGGGAGTTCGAAGGTGTAATGCCTGTGAATAGCCACTGCACTCCAGACTGGGCAACATAGTGAGACCTTGTCTCTAAAAATAGAAAAAAATTAAAAAGTAATTTTCCTGAGGTCTTAATTAGTCTTAATTAGTAAGCAACAAAACCTAGATTCAAACCTATATCTTTTTTCCCAGGTTTATTGAGGTATAATTGACAAATAACAATTGTATATGTTTTAGGTGTACATGTGATGATTTGATATATATATATACACACACACATTGTGAAATGGTTACCACAATCAAGCTAATTAACACATCTAGCACCTCACATAGTTACCTTCTGTGTGTGTGTGTGTGTGTTGAGAACACTCAAGATCTACTCTCTTAGCAAATTTCAAGTATACGTTGCAGTATTAACTATAGTCACCATGCTTTACATTAGATTCCCAGGACTTATCCATCTTATAACTGTAAGTTTGTACCCTTGACCAACATCTCTCCATTTCTCCCCATTCCTCATCCCCCCAGGCCCTGGCAACCACCAGTCTACTGTCTGCCTCTGTGAATTTGATGTTTTTTTAGATTCCACATACAAGTGAGATCATACGGTATTTGTCTTTCTGTGCCTGGTTTATTTCACTTAGCATAACGTTCTCCATGTTCATTCATGTTGTCTCAAATAGAAGATTTCCTTCCTTTTTGTGGCTGAAAAATATTTCATTTTATATTTATGCCACATTTTAAAAAATCTTTGTATTAAGGGGGGGATTGTGAGGAGGATCATCTAGTTGCATTGTTTTTTTTGTGGAGACAGAGACCTCGCTCTGTGGCCCTGGGTAGAGTGCAGTGGCTCAAGCAATCCTCTTGCCTCAGCCTCCCAAGTAGCTGGGACTACAGGTGCGCGCCACGACACCTGGCTGATTTTTTTTCCTTGAGACAAGGTCTCACTCTTGCTCAGGCTGGTCTCGAACTCCTGAGCTCCAGCGATCCACCCGCCTCAGCCCCCCAGAGAAGCTAGGAGTACAGGTGTGAGCCACTGTGCCCAGCCGTATGCCACATTTTCTTTATCCATTCATCCACTGATGGGTACTCAGGTTGATTCCATAACTTGGCTGTTGTGAATAATGCTGAAATAAACATGGCCGTGCAGATATCTCTTTGAGATACTGATTTCATTTCCTTTGGATATATACTCAGAAGTGGGGTTACTGGATCATATGGTAGTTCTATTTTTAACTTTTTGAGGAATCTCCATACTGTTTTCCATAAAGGCTGTACCAACTTATATTTCTACCAACAATGTACAAGGGTCCCTTTTATCTACATCCTCACCAATACTTATCTCTTGTCTTTTTGGTAATAACCATTCTAACAGGTGTAAGTTGATATCTCACTGTGGTATTGATTTGCATTTCCCTGATGATTGGTAATATTGAGCACCTTTTCATATACCTGTTGGCCATTTGCATGTCTTTTTTGAAAAATTATCTATTCAGGTATTTCATCCTTTTTTTTCTTTAAGATCTTTGCAATGATTTGGAATTTTGCCTATTTTTTTCTTTTTTTTTTTCAGACCATGAGTGTTGGAAAGAATTCTGCCTATTTTTAAATCAGGTTAGTTGGCTATTGGGTGGCATGGTGAGTTCCTTACATAGTTTGGATATTAACCTTTTATCAGACATTTTGTTTCTAAATGTTTTCTCTCATTCTGTAGGGTGCCTTTTCATTTTGTTGATTGTTCTCTTTGCTGTGCAGAGCTTTTGAGTTTGATGTAGTCCTACCTGTTTATTTTTGCTTTTGTTGCCTGTGCTTTTGGTGTCATATCAAAAAATTCATTGCCAACAGCAATGCCAAGGAGCTTTTCCCCTGTGTTTTCTTCTAGAAGTTTTATGGTTTCTGGTTTTATGTTTAAGTCTTTAAGCCATTTCAAGTTAATTTTTGTGTAAGATAAGGGTTCAATTTTAATCTTTTGCATATTCAATTTTCCCAACACTATTTATTGAAGAGACTATCCTGTCCCCATTGTGTATTCTTGGTGCCCTTGTCAAAGATTAGTTGACCATATATGTGTGCCAAACCCATGTCTTTGATACTCTGTGGCTCATAATCTTGACAGTGCACCATGTTTTAATGCTCATTTTTTTAAGGGCAGAAATGGTTTCTAGTATTTTCTTACTGTCTTTCTGTTCCTCCTTGTACAGGGGTGTGTACTGAACAGTGTAATTAAATGGGCTCCTTTAGGTTACAGGAACACATGGATGCTTACTGTCCTTCAGAAGATTGAGTATTTTGGGTAATGATATACAGAGGGTCCCCAACTTACAATGGTTTGACTTAGAATTTTTCAACTTTACAATAGGTTTACCAGGGCACCTAAATGCATTTTCGACTTATGATGGGTATGTTGGGACATGACCCCATTTAAGTCAAGGAGCATCTGTGTGGGGAAGTAAAGGAAGGTAGGATCTGCCTCAGCAACTACAAAGCCGGGCCTCATGAAGAGCTGGAAAAATTGCTCCTCCACATGCCCATTTTCTCAGAAGGGGCCTGCGTAGTGTTTTATGGATCCCTCTCCCTTTGAGAACAAAGCTTGCTAATATTCAGATAAAGGCCCTTCATTGGAAAACAGTTCTTCCATTAATTCAACAAATATTTATTGAGTGCTTACTCTGTGTCAAGCACACTTCAAGGTGCTAGGGAAAAGTAGTGAACAAAACAAAATTTTCTGCTACTGGACTTATGCTCTAACAGTTCCTTATATTAAGTTTTATTAAGAATAAATGTAACCAGGCTGGTGTAAGAATAATGCTTATTCATCAGATTTGAAACATCTGTTAATTGCTTCATTTGCAGTGGTAATTTTTTTTTTTTTTTTTTTTTAAGAGACA
Organism: Daubentonia madagascariensis; assembly: GCA_023783475.1. Taxonomy (NCBI): domain Eukaryota; kingdom Metazoa; phylum Chordata; class Mammalia; order Primates; family Daubentoniidae; genus Daubentonia; species Daubentonia madagascariensis. The sequence goes on from JAKFHU010000428.1 coordinate 12,806,092, forward strand.
GGGTCTCGCTATGTTGCCCAGGCTAGTCTTGAACTCCTGGCCTCAGGGAATCCTCCTGCCTTAGCCTCCCAATTAGCTGGGGCTACAGGTGCGTGCCACCTTGCCCAGCAACATTCATAGTTTTTTATTCTGGGGAAATAACACTATCTCTGGCTCCAAAGAAGAACATGTGATCTAGGATAAGCCAGTCATTGCATGTTATCCTTTCTATAGTAATTGCCTTAGAAAAGGCATGTGGACTGAGAAGTTACAATAAGAGTAAATCTCACTTGTTTTGGGGGCATATTTCAAGAACATTGATCCTCTCTTGTGCTCCGAAGAGTGTGGTCTGTAAATGTGAGGGCTGGATCATCTGCAGCCATTTTGCAGAAAAGAGGGAAGAATTTAACACAGAGATATAAATAGAGCCTGGTAGCTAGCAAAGAAATGGAGCTGGAGGCCTGGTCATATTGCACCTTGCCTGCCTCACTTCTGGGTTTCAACCACCAGTGAAGCCAATAAATGCCTTTATTTATTGAGACAGTTTGAATTGAGTTTTATTAATTGCAACTTAAAGCATAGTAATTGGTACTTAAAAAAAAGTTAACCCCCATCTTGTTTTTTCTAGAAGCATTTTACAGGATTAGATTTTCCCAGAATAAATTCACATTGGGAAATAGTGATTTTGACAGTTGATGACTATTAGCCGATGTCCCAGAGAGGATAAAATATGTATCACTTTAACCAAGATCTTTCCTATTTTTAAGAAATATTTTTATATCTGCTGTTACACAGTATAAGTGCAAAGAAATTTTCTTAAATGTTAATCTTCAAAAATGGCATATAGTTTAAATTCTTAATACAGTTTTTCAGTGAGAAATTAAAACACCTTTGAGATATTAGTAAAGGAAAAAAGAGGGGGTGAAAAGGGTCACTATGATAATGGTTAAAGGAAGGAAATAATATATCTCAGGAGAAAGAAAATAGAGAAAAGATGAAAAAAACCCAAAAGGTAAGGATAAAATTCAATTTTCTGGAAGGGGAAGTTTTAACACTAACCTGGAAAAGAAAGTATGTAGTAAAATTTCTAAGGTTGCATAATTTAATGTCATGTAGGAAAATGTAAAGATAATAGTTAAATCACAAGAGATCTTTTGAGGTTGAGTGGCAGAAAAAATGAAAGGCTGGCTCAATACACATATAATTCAAACTATATTAGGTGGTTCCTATATTATTTTAACTATCCAGAAACAAAAGGGGAATTAAGAAGGATTGCAGAACTGTTCCCTAATGGCGTGAATCTAATATAACTAGATTAAATCTGACTGGACTGCTCTGCTGAACACAGTGATCAAAAGGTTGTTTTTGATCATCCTTGCAATGAGAACAGAAAGTAATATCTGACCCTTTTGCAATGGTATTTATCAAAATAACATCTGACATAGATATGATGGTAGGGTCCACCTAAAGTTTGTAAACTCATTTCAGTAACCTGAAAAAAAGCCTCTCTTGGTGAGTGTTAATTATGGAATCAACATGTGAGGAACATGACATTCATGGGTTGATTGGTATTACGCTTTGTTGATCTGAGATTATCATCTAGAAAGGTTTTGATTTAGGATTCAATTGCCAAGTTACATAATTCCCAAAGCATCTCAAATCATGCTGGACAGAATAGAACCACATGCTGATGTCACAGGGTGTAGATAGGTCCAGATGATTTAGTCAACAGTCATCTCTAATCATGAATGATCAGCTGCTCTGAGATACTAACAAGAATGATCACCTGCTGCTGTGATATGCCCTTGAACAACAAATCCTCGTGGTTGGCATGAGGGCTCCCATGGAAATGAAGTTATAGGTACCTAAGAGAACCACAGACAGAGTAGGATGTTTGGGTCAAGGTGGGATCAAGTCTAAGGTGAGCGGCAGCCTCAACAGCTTTGCAAGTACATTTTGAGGAAGCATCTCCTTGTGAAGAAACCTCTCACAGGCTAATGACTATGCTAATCCTCAGCAAAATAATCTGTCCATTCCTTAGATGACACATGCATCGCCATCTGAATGAACCTCTCTCATAGATAATATGAGCTATTCATTTGGATCTCTGAAAACAATAAAGTCAAGTCGGCTGTTCTTTCCAGTTCAACATCGAATTCTTAAATTGCCGGACAACCATGTAGATCTGAATGAACGACTATTCACATATCCTTTCCACTGCCCCACAGTATGGCTTTGCTCAGAATGGCAAGGAGAAAGACTGGAAGAGAGAAATGGTTGCAGGATCTTCTTGTATTTCTCCAAGGCTTTGAAGGTGCTCAGAACATGATCCATTATGGTGAATTTTTTCTGTGAAGAAGGCAGCTAGAAAGGAATATTGTCATCATTCTCTAGATAAGAGAATTGAAGAGAGATAATTTATAGTTGGCTGATTACAATGCAGTATGAAAATTCATATCTACTATTTATCTAGAAGTCTATCCACCCTGATTAAAATAACATCATCATCAATAACAACTAACATTTATTGAGTACTTATCATTCTTTACGTATGTTATCTCATTTAATCCTCCCAACAACTCTATGAATGAATAAGTACTATAATTAGCTCCATTGCACAGATGTGTTGTGTCAACCCAGTTTCCTCAGTTTCTTTTTTCAAAATTCATTAATTGTTTATTTACCTAGAGAAACTATTCCTTAGCCTACATATTCGTGTGTCATAGTTTAGGAACACAGGTCAGTGATAAACTTCTATGGAACTCAATCCAAAGAAATTCTTTACATTCCCAAATCACTTTGTATTCTGAAAGATACCAGCCTTCTTCATGTCCTCAGAATCTTTCATGGAATCATAATTTCTGTAGGAATCTGCATATGCCTTCTTTCTTGGTTCAGTCACAGCAAACTTATAAAGAGCTGTAACCCCCAGGGATACAACAAGTGCTCCAACAGTATGAAATTACAGATGCTTGGCCAGAAGGCATCTGAGCTTTCTTCAAATCCATGGTGGTTATTGTCTTTGACACCAACGTCCTTCCTGGCTGATGGAGAAATGCCCAGTTTCTTAAATATTGTCCTGTGATTATTAAATGTTTGGGAAGGCATATAAGCTTTTTCATAATCACTCAGCAATCACTCATTATACTGAGTAAAAATGGTTAGCTTCATTTTCTTATTAAGTTTATATTTTATATTTTTTGCCTTCTTATTTATCTTCTTTTCCTTATAGTGGAAACTTTTACCCACAGACTAGAAGTCTTAGATCTTAGTTGATTTCAGCCTTTTAGGAGCCATTTGAGCTTGAGTAAGTCATTTCACTTCGGTTTTCTCTGAAGTTTATTGAACGGCAACACTGGGGCATTGTGAGAGTCAGAGGTGACAGCACAGATGCACGTATTTGGTAAAATGTTAAGCACTATGTAAACACTGATACAGATATTATTTTTACTTTTTTCTTTGCTTCATTTTGCCCCTTATTTTTCTGAATAAAGACATTGCATTCCCTTACATGTTCATATCCAAATGTCTTCTAAATGGTGTGATTACAATTAAAAAAATAATAGCAAGATTTCTGAAGAATTTCACTTAAAACTATTTGTTCCTCCAAGTCTAAGTTATTCTCTTGGTAAGTAAGGTGCATTTACTTTTCTGAACCTCCAGATTACCTCATAGTCCATTACAGCTTCAAAGGACACATTAGTATCTTTAAATATATCAAGTGCAGCATTACTAGATGATCCCCAAAGCCTAAAATTATTCATGCATCTCCTTATGTGCTTAATGTCACTGGGAGCAACATGATACCTTGGATATTGAAGCCCTAAAGTTAACCGACTTGAGAAAATTTGATAATTTGTAAAATTTTAAAAAATTTTAATTCTACATAGGAGTAGCTCAGGTTAAGAAGAAGTTGAAACACACTAGCCAATTAAAGTAGAAAAGAAAGAAATTTGAAAAGTATGAATGCAAATAGTAGACATATTCAGAAAGAAAATGATATGAGAAAATATTATAAGAAAAAAATTAGATATGAGGAAGGAGGCTGCAAATTCAGTTTCAAGGTAGCTCTGAGCCTGCGGAGTAGACACCATGAGCAAAGCTCACCCCCCTGAGTTGAAAAAAAAATTATGGACAAAAAATTATATGGTAGACATGTCCAAGAAATATTGTAGGAATTTGATCCTTTCATGAATCTTGTGATAGACAAATGTGTGGAGATGGCAACTAGTGGGCAACAGAACAATATTGGAAAAGTGGTAATAAGAGGAAATAGTGTCATCATGTTAGAAGCCTGGGAATGAGTATAAATAATGGCTGTTCAGCAGAGAAATCCACGTCCCCTCTCCAAAGGGCCTGTTTTACTATGAGATAAAAACCAGGTCATGTACATTTTCATATTGAACTTTTTGTTAAGTAAACTTTTGTCATGTCAAAAAAGGGGAAAAAATTAGATATGAAGAAAGGAACACTGTAGCAAGGCCAACATGTGTGTGTATTGTGGGTGGGCGTAGGCAGTGGGAGAGCCTAGGGACAAGTTCTCTTCTGAGTTCCCAAATGAAGCTGGGTACTGCCTGAACTCATTCAAGTAAGAAGACCAGCTTGATTGTAACTATTAAATCCAACTCTTCCCTGTACCATATGCAAAGAACTACAGAAAAATCTTAACAGTGGTGAGTAAGAAGGCCATTGGCTAACAGTAACAGTTCCAAAAGGGTAGACACCAACGCCCACTCAGGAGCAAAAATTGCTTGTGCCTCTCAGGCCTTAAAGGTGAAACCCAATATCTTAAAAGTTATGTCTTGAGTGTCTGTGTAAGTTAAGTATAGCACTGTAGCAATGCCATAGAGACATAAAGCAAAACAACTTAATTAAATACATACCTTAAAAAACTTTCACACACAGACACACCAAAAAAAAAAAACCCAAAAAACAAACAACACCTGGTCTAGGCATGGTGGCTCACACCTGTAAGACCAGCACTTTGGGAGGCCAAGGCAGGAGGATCATTTGAGGCCAGGAGTTCAAGACCAGCCTGGGCAACATAGTGAGACCCTACAAAAAATTCTCTACAAAATATTTTAAAAATTAGCCAGGTGCGGTGGTGTGCACCCGTAGTCCCAGCTACTCAGGAGACTGAGGTGGGAGGATTGCTTGAGCCCAGGAGTTCCAGCCGGAGTGACAGAATAAGACCCTTTCTCTATTTTTAAAAAACCCAATGCCTAAAACTTTAAAAATTAATAGTTTGATCAACATATTCTTTGTCTTTCTACTGTTTCTTATGATATCCTGGGTCAGGAAGGAAGAGCTAGTCCTTTTTTCTTCTGGCCTTGCTGTAATAGTCATCTATTGCTACATATTACATATTACCCAAAAACTTAGTGGCTTAAAACAACAACAAATATTTGTTATTTCCGAAAGTTTCTGTAGGTTAGGAATTGGTGAGTAGCTTAGCTGGGTGGTCTGGCACAGGATTCTCATGAAATTGCAGTGAAGATGTAAGTTGGGCCTTCTGTCACTTGAAGGCTTGACTGGGGCTGGAGGATCTGATTTTAGAGTGGCTCACTCACAGGAGTGGCAGGAGGCCTCAGTTCCTCTTCATGTGAGTCTCTCCATAGGGCTATTTGAGTGTTCTTATGACATGGTGGCAGGCTTCCTCCAGAGTAAGTGATTTAGGATAGTAAGGTGGAAACTGTTATGTCTTTTATAATCTAGCCTCAGAAGTCATATACAAATCCTATTATCACACAGGTCAGTGTGGGAGGGGACTACAGAATGGCGTGAATACCAGATGATGAGTCTCTTAGGGACCATCTTGGAGGCTGGCTATCACACTAGTCAAGTCACACTATGTCTGGTTCTGAGCCCCAAATGTTAAGAAGGCTATTGACCAAACAAAAGCTGACAGGAGTCAGATATAGCCATTGCAAAGAGGCAGAAACTTGAAACTACCCTCTTAGAGGAAATGTGGTAGAAGTAAATGGGCATGTTTAGCTACAAGAAAAAAGTTTTGGGATGGGGGCATCTGCACATATTTGAAGGACTGTCACATATGAGGAGTAGACTAGTTTTGTGTCTCCTCAGAAATTGGAATGAGAACTAACAGATGATATATTGAATGACTCTTGGATTCCAGGCAATATTCAAGGGCTTGGAAAACAAAAATACCCAAGACATAGTCCTAGACCTTAAAGAATCTAGCCTTTTATGTGGAAGAACACGATAAAGTATTTTTGTGTATGTTCAATATGCTACAGTTATTTAATATACTTATTGGAGATGTTCAATTAGAAAAGAAAGTGCCACATGATATAGACTAATAGATGGTTTTGAAGGTCAGTGTGGACCAGGTGACTTCTGGATTCCCTTCTGGTTTTATAAGCCTATGATTCTAGGAGTAGTCTCCACACCTTCATGAACTTAAAAGATGTTAGTGAGGAGAACTCACTACAACTTGTATTTCATATTTATAGTGTTTGTTTAAATCAGCTATTATTTAGATATTACTATTAAAATATTATTAAAATTTAGATATTCCGGGGGAATCTAAGAGAATCCACATGGATTTAATGGATTTATTATAAGAATATTTTGGGGATAGACTTTGAACTAGATATGTATATACTGTGTGAAATGATCTGGAAAAAAATGAAAGCAGGATGATTTCATACGTGTAGCCATCTATTTAATATTTATTAAGCACTATTATATGCCAGGCATTGTTATAGGTGTTAGGGAGATAGAAGTAAGGAGCCCAATATTTCTCTACTGGTATTTAAAACCAGTATAGCAAGTGGTAAGATCATGGGGTGAGGAAACATACTGTTTAGGTTCAAGTCCTGGTTCTACTACTTTCCTAGATGTGTGGCCTTGGGCTCAGTTACCTAACTTCCTCATGCCTCAGTTTGCATAATGTGTAAAACAGGGATAAAAATGGTACCTCTGTCATAGAGATGCTTGTAAGGCTAAGTGGGTTTATATGTACATAGTGCTTAGAACAGTACCTGGAATACTATATGTGCTATACAGGTTGAGTATGCCTAATTCAAAACTCCAAAATGCTCCAAAATCTGAAACTTTTTGAGCACTGACATGATGCTCATTGGAACATTTTGGGTTTGGGATTTTTGGATTACGGATACTCAACCTGTATAAGTATTTAGTTTTTTCTCCACACATAATTGCTTCTGCCCTCAGGAAGCTTCCAGTTTAGTTTAGATCATCTTCCTTCCCTCTCCCTTAGTCACTACAGTTGTATGGAAGCCAAAGAGGATCTCTGTTGTTCCCCAACGGCCTTTCACATAGTTGTATTGTGCATACATTTCCTTAATACTGGGGTACTGGAGCAACAGTGCTATTTTCCATTACTTATACTCTGGGCACCCAAAACTCTAAGTTTGGGGCATATTCTGCAAATTTTAGGTCACATTGCCATTCTTGCAACTGGGGATATGGTCAGATTAACCCAATCATCTGTACGGACGATGGGGGGAATATGATTTACCAAACAGCCTGGGGGTGGTGTTACAGAATGTGTGTTGTTTGCAGAAGAAGGGGCGGAGGGGTGATGCATGCAGGGTAGGCCGGATTATTGGTCTCCCATTAGGGGATTTTCAAATGCATATCTGATAGTGTGACACTGGCTTCACATCCTTGTGTCCTTTACTTTCAGTGTGAATTTCAGACTTTGTACGAAGGCCATCAAGTTTCCACCAACCTCTTTGACCCCATCTCAAGTCTGGCTCTGCCTTCCTCACTATCATCCAGCCACACTGGCTTTGGTTTGTACCTTATTTGGGCCATGCTGTTTTCTACTTCAAGGTCTTTAAACATGCTATTCCTACTGTCTGGAGCTTTGTCCTCTTTTCTCTCTACTTCCCTACCATACCTTTGCTTAGCTCATTAGCTTAAATATCATTTTCCCAGAGAAGAAATCCTGATTTATTTCTCAGAGTGAGTTAGGTCTGCTTACTACTCGCATGGTCCCCTGTACGCAGGAGTGATCACAATTCTAATAGTTATTTACTTTTATAATTATCTGCCAGTCTTCCCCAGTGGACTTTATGCCTGTGAAGGCAGGGATTGTGTTTTGTTTACTGCATTACTAGTAAATCTCTAGTTCCTCGCATAGTGTGTGGCACATGGGAATCATTCAATGCACATTTGTTTCACGAATGAATGTGTGAACAAATGAGAATTTATATGCTGTCTTAGCTTGGGATGCCATATAATATACCATAGACTGTGTCTTAGTCTGTTTGGGCTGCTATAACAAAATATAAACTGTGTGGCTTATAAACAACAAACCTTTATGTCTCACAGTTTTGGAAACTAGGAAGTCCAAGATCAAGGGGCTGGCAGATTTGGTGTCTGGGGAGGGTCCACTTCCTTATTCATAAATGGCTGTCTTCTTGCTGTGTATTGACATAGTTAAAGGGGCAAAAAAGCTCTTTGGGGCATCTTTTATAAGGGCACTAATCCAATTTATTAGGATTCAGCCGTCATGACCTAATCACCTCCCAAAGGCCTTACCTCCTAATACCATTACCTTGGGGGTTAGGATTTCAACATACAAATTTTGTGGGGACATAAACATTCAGTCCATTGTAGACTGGGTGGCTTAAACAATAGAAATTTATTTCTCACAGGTCTGGAGGCTAGAAAGTCCAAGATCAAGGTGTTGGCTGATTTGGTGCCTGGTGAGGGCCCTCTTCCTGGCTTACAGATGGCCATCTTCTTGCTGTGTCCTCAAATGGTGGAAAGAGACAGCAAGCTCTCTGGCAGCTCTTCTTATAAGGGCACTAATTCCACCATGAGGGCCCCAGCCTCATGACCTCATCTCAAACTAATTACCTCCCAAAGGCTCCATCTCCAAATACCATCACATTGAGGGTCAGGGCTTCAACATATGCATTCAGTGGGGGTTGTGGGGGCACAATTCAGTCCCTAGAACATGCATCATCTCATGTGATCCTTGATAACCCCATGAATTGGTTCCATTTTAGGATGACAAAAAGGAAGCTTGGGAAGTTGAACCTTCCTAAGGCCACTTAGCTAGGTAGTAACAAAACTTAAAGGCTTTTGAATCTAGGAGTATTTGGGTTAGAAGCAGCTGAAGACCTGCTGCTTCCTGAGGCCCTGAGGCATTATCCCATTTGGTTTTGAGCCATTTGGTCTTGAGCCATTTGGTCTGACGGGAAATATGAAAGTGTGTGAGGCTGGAGTGTATGGGGAACTCAGATGGAGTGGAGTCTATGGGGGGAAGGGCACTGTGCAGGGTGCAGGAGAGCACCTGAACACCAAGGGAGAAGATACTGAAAAGGGTGGTTCACCCCCAGGGATGAACTGGGGGAAGGAGTTGGACAGAAAACTGGACCCTGGAAGGTCGGGGGTGGAGTTTGGAATTATGATGTCAACTCATCAGGGAAATATTTGACTCATCTTCCCTCACCCTCTCGGCCTTGTTCCCAGGTCCCACACCCTTTTTCTGGCTCTGACAGGTTTTTCAGAACAGGAAAAAGAAGAGGAAAAAAAAAAGGCAGCCCCCACCTTACACCCAGGCAGTGGGAGTTACAAAGTTCTCTCTGTTAAACAGATTTTAGAATAAGAACATTTCTCCCACATAGAACCAGTGTTAAGATAAGGGTGAGCTTCTCACAGTCCTCTGAAGCCTAATTAACTCATGATGTTCTGGAAATAGCACTAGTAACAATATATCTCAATTCAGTTAACATATATCGAGCTCCTTCTCTGAAGCAGGAACTGTGGAAGGTGCTGCAGACTTAAGGAGCTGTGGGTGGCTTCCTCTGCCCTTGGGAAGTTGTCAGCTAAGTAGTGACTTAGATACTTTGGGGCACCAGCCCTTTGTCTTGGCCACTGTTTCTGTATAAATTCCCAGCCACAGCATACCAGGTGTGGGCTGTGCCCAGGACATGCTGACCTTACTTTCTCTTGTTCCCTTTCCTATCTTCCCGTTTGCAGCTGCTCCTTAAACTGAGTGCAGCCGCTGGTCTCCTGGTTTCTGCCAAGAAGGAAATTCAGGAGCTTTGCCCACCCAGTGCACTGAGTTAGAAGCATTAAATAGTCATGTGGCCATAAGAAAGCTACATAGCTTCTCTGAAACTAAGGAATAAATTATACCCTCCTTGCTTACCTCACAGGTTCTTGGGGCAATGTTAAATGATATATTATGCACGTGCTTCGTAAACAGTAAACATTACATAATGCAAAAAAGTATGGTGATCCTCATAGAGATGATGAACTGGATGGGTCCTTAAGGATCTCCTGTTATCACTCTGTATTTACTGTGTGCTGGGCTCTCTTCTGAGCACTTTACAGATATTAAGCCGTTTAATCTGCTGAGCAACCCAGTGGGGTAGGTACCATTATTATTATCCTCCTTTTACACATGAGGAACAGAGAGGTCAAGTATCTTGTCCAGGGTCACATAGTAGGTGGCAGAGCCGAGATTCAAAGCCAGGCAGTCAGGTTCCAGAACCCATTGTTAACCACCAGACAAAACTGCCTTCTGTGTGCTCCATTAGCACCCTCTGTATACCCCTCTGTGAGCACCTGACAGGGAATTACAATTGCTTGCTTTAATGATAGATATGCTACTGGAAGGCAGGTACTGTCTCTCACTCATACACACACACACACACATAACACACACATGCGTGCACACACTTGCCCAGTGCCTGCCACGTAGTTGGAGCTCAGTCAATATTTGTTGAATGAATAAATATCCTCTGAATGAATGAATAAGTAAGTCTGACACACTTACTGTGTTTTTCCTTCATCTTTCCTTGGCTGACCACTCTCATTTCCTTCCACCAATTCCAATAGGACATTGTTTGGCATTTTTCACTGTCCTCACTGACCTCCTTTGCACTCTCTCCACTTCAACAATGACCTAGCTAAAGGGAACTGCCAGGACGTGAGCACTGTACTTGGAGAATAGTCTGGCCTTGTGTCCAGCAGGACTATCCCTTCCTCCCCCTACAGGACTCTTCTCAGGAGCCCATTCCTGTCCCTGGACCATTTGTATGCCTGGGTAGGTTCTCAACTATGAAACCAAGTACACAAAGTGACCCGTAGGCCTTTACTGGGTAGGCAAGCAGAATGTATTAAACCTTTCCCTTCTTTCCCTTCTCCCCCTTCCTTCCTTCCTCCCTCCCTCCCTTTCTTCCTTCCTTTTCTTTGTGGGAGGAACTAGTAAGAAAGGGAAAGGGATTCCCTAAGGTTTTAAGGAAAGAAAACAGACTGGTGAGGGAGTTGGGGCAGGAAACTGCGTCTTCTAATATGGAATCCAGAGAATTTATCATTTTGTTTCATAGCATGACTACAATGAGATTTCGTGTAAGAAAAAAAAAATCAGCATCGTTGGCATCACATACTGGACCATATTTAAGGGGATAAAGGGACATGGTGTTTGAATTGGGAGATGCTTTGGAAAATCCCGTAGTATAGTGGACAAAAATGTTCACGACGACTCTGTTGGGCTCCACAAATTGGGAAAGTACAGACTCTGGTTCTCATCATAGACTTAAAAACTGGCGAAAAGGGAGATTCTGTTACTAGATAAACTGGCAATCACACGCACGAACAATTTTCTATTCCAACCAGGGCTTTTATTTTCAGTTGTTTGTTTTGGTTAGACTACTTTGGGGAACTGTACGTCCCACCGGACACTCCCAGCCCCGCTGTCTGACTCGGGGTCACGGCCTCCAGGGGGCTGAGCCGCCGCCTGCGCGCGCCGCGACCCGGGGGCCGGAGGGCGGGGCCGCGCCGGCGGGAGCGCGCACCCCAGGCGCCGGCGGCGGGTGGAAGTGGAGGAGGGACCGCAGCCTGGGAGCGCGCGAGGCCGCACGTGCGCGCGTCCGCTCGCTCCCCCAGCCCGCGCACCCACGCGCCCACGCTCGCTCCCGCCCGCACTCCTGGGAAGTCTCGCGATGCCGTAGCCGGCTGCTCCCGCTGCGGGTGGCTCCGGCTGTTGCTGTGGTTGCCTGAGTTGCGGCCGCGGCGGCGGCGGTGCTGGTGGAGGTGTCGGCCCCTGGGCGGATGTTGACATTGTGTTGTTGTTATTGCTGATGGTAATGGCGGCGTCGGTGGCGGCGACGGCCCGGACCCCGTCTCCTCTGTAGTCGGAGCGGAGACAGCCAAGAGCGAACTCCGCGGCCTCTGAGCCGGCAGCGCAGCGACTCCCCTCAGCCTCTGCCGCCTCGCCAGCCCGTCCCCCGGAGCCGGCCCCTGGAGTCAGGCCCCTTTGGGCAGGGGGACTCGGAGGCTCAGGATGGCGGATTTCGACGAGATCTATGAGGAGGAGGAGGACGAGGAGCGGGCCCTGGAGGAGCAGCTGCTCAAGTACTCGCCGGACCCGGTGGTGGTCCGCGGCTCCGGTCACGTCACCGTGTAAGGCCCGGAGGAGGGCAAGGGCGAGGACGGGAGGTGCAGGGCTGGGATGGGCCCAACTTACTCCTCGAGAGCCCCTTTTCCCTGGTGTCTGTCTGGTGTCGCGGGCCTTGGGGAAGAGTAGGCGACCAGGAAGTGCGAACTTGCTTTATTTTCATTTGTTTAGGTCTCCGAAGTGGGGACAGACACTGCCCTTCCTCCTCCACACACCCCTTTTAGCAGGCCCTACAGGCCGGAGCGATGTGACGGATCCCAGCAGGGAAGGTTTTCCTTTAGGGTCTGCTCTTTGGGCCACCCCTTCAGCTTCTGGGTGGAAGTACGTGTGTTTATGAGGAGCCTCCCTCTTGTTTTCTCGCCCAGTTACCCTGTGGCTCTCTGTGCCTTTGAGCCTAGTGACATATGGCTCAGAGGCCAGATCTGGGCCGTGTAAGACCCCAGTGACAGTCGATACTGAGGTTCACTGTCGTGTGTGTGTATTTGACACAGATCCACAGGTCTTCCCAGTTTTTTAATAGAGTGAATTTCTGTGGGACTAATGCAAGCTCCTGTAATTGTATATGATAAAAACATATAGATGAACATAAATTTGAGATATGCGGAAAGATATGTTTACAGTTTTGTTTTGTTTTTTAAATCAACGTGAGGGAGACACACACTGCTCAGGTTACTGAGGGTTCCCTGTAGACTCTAGGATGGTCTCTTGATTTGGTAAGGGTTCCTGTAAGTCTGACTAGCGACATTAAAAGTCCGATATTATTCAAACAATAAGGAATGAAAGCTTTCTGAAAAGTCATGACTAATAAAGGAATGTGAAGACTTGAATCAAATTATGAGCTGTCCGGAAGCAGGAAGTTTTGTAATGTTTCTCTGAGAAGTCCAGAGTTTTGTACAACTTGAGGCATTGATACTCTTTCATTTTAAATCTCTTGTTCAAATCATGGATCAAACTTCCATACTTGTCAGATATCTCTGTACTTTTCAGTAAAATAAAAGGGCTAGCAAGTCCGAGTGTCTGGAACAATTTTCATTATATTTTGATATAGGGTGAGTGGGATGTGCTGTGAATAACTTAGTGAAACAGTAAGACTTCTCATATAAGGTTGTCAGCAAAATCCTTGCATTTCTCAATACATGATATGACCAGACATATCATTGTTTGGGTATGCTTATGTAATGCTTTGATTACTTTAGCACCTGTTAGTTTATATTCAGGTGACTTACCAGGGTGAAAACACTGCATAATTGCTGTCACAGCACCATGACAAGACAATGGAATTCATTACCACAGTAAGAGTTTCTAAGTGTTTTGTCACCACTAACTTAATTAAGAAATATAACCAAATATCAGATATTAAATTTTTAACACCTATCACAGAACTTTTTCAGTCTCAAGACCCACCATTTAATTTTTAGTTTGACCCTTAGGACCTTTTTACGTTGTTTTAAGCCTGAGGAGTATATGGGTGCTTAAAGAAGGGATTTCCAAACTTTTTCAATGCTATCTATCTACCTTTCCCACTACATTCCTCATGTCAAAGAAAAGCTGGCAAAATTTTGTTATTTAAAAAGGTGCAGCTATAGTTGTAATGTGTACTCAATTTAAAAAGAAGAAAACCTAAGCACTTTGTTGGGTAAACCTAAAATAACAGGCAAAATGCTCAGTACCAAACAGGTGATCAGTGAATTTGATTGTAGTCGGCTACTTAGAGAGGGTGGGAAGGAATTATTAGTGGTTTTCAATCATAGGTGCCCATTAGAATTACCTGGGAAGCTTTTAAAAAAAACACTCCTGACCTTGCCCCACTCCCAGCTAATTGAAGGCCAAGTATCCGGGCATGGATAGTTTAAAAAAAAAAATCCCACAGGTGATTCTAATGTGTAGCGAGGGTTGAAAACCTCTATTCCAGGAGATAAGAAGGGGACTGTCTGCCACCAGTAAACAGTATGCCTTTCTACACTGGGAGTTAATATTTCTGTGATCTTACTTCACCACTTCTCTTTCCTTCCAGGAGAGAGTATAGCCTCTAGGTTCAAATCTATCTCAGCTACTTCTTGGATAAATTATTTATCTATGCCCCTTCAGTTCAGATGGGGATAGTTATAGTCCCTACCTTTTAAGATAAGGATTAAATGAGATAATAAATACAAAGAATTCATCACAGTGTGTGGTAATATGCTCAATAAATATTAGCCTTTATTAACTATTCTCCTCAGATACAGTTTTCCACTTTGAGAAATATAGGTGTAAAACACAGTACTAAGAAATCAGAACTGCCATTTTCAAACCTAGCAGTGATGCACTTCAGTCTTATTTTTCCATTTCTAGACAACTCGTATGTGCTTAAATTACTGTGTGAAGTATTTCAATGAGAGTAAGGATCTTTCTGCGTTAAACACTTAAGCCTGTTTCGTGATGACATAGGTATAGTAATACAAAACTTTTTTTTACATGACTCTGTCATGCATAATTCTCAGGCATACTATTCCAATGGGTGCCCAGTTAGCACCTATAAAGGTTTCTGGGATTGGTGCTTATGCGTTACTATAACTGTTCAGCTTTTCTTGCCTTTAAATACAAATGGGAAGAGCTGTTAAAACAGTTGTAGTAAGACTGGCTAAACTTATCACTCCCCACCTTCTTTTTTTTTTTTTTTTTTTTTGAGTAAGAAACTGATCAAAGCAGTCTTCACCAATTTGCTAGTGATTAATAGTGTAAACTGAATCATTTGTAATCCAGATCAGTCTGGAAGGATATATAGATCTATCCATAGGTTTTTCACAGATTTAACTTTTGAGTAGGTCTTTGCAGTTGAATATGTCTACTTTTTTTTTTTGTACTTTAATATATTACAGTGTTACTCTTTATTTGAGCAGTCATTCTCATGTGACATGATTGGCATGTCCTTGTGATGTGAGAAAGTAAGTTACCTTATATTTTCTGGGTTAATTTTGGGGCATAATCAGATTTTGGTGGCGTAGGATGCAAAATGTTTAATTTGCCTAAATCAAGTCTGCTTTAAAGTGGTCTTTAATAAAAATATTTTTATATTAACCCCAAATCAGACTTAACACTTTGTACTTCTCTCATGATCAATATTGTTTCTTGACATTGTTCTGGTTAAGTATTATATTTTCTTTCATTGTTTGACTTGCATGTAACAATATGGAGAAATCTTGTACAGAAGCATATTTTGAGGAAAGTGGTATTGGAAGGAAGGGAGGGAAATGATAAATTCATATTGCAAAATATTTATGTACATGTAACTTAAAAGGCTTAAGTTTACAATTCAATTAAAAGTGGATTTCCTTTTTTTTTGGTGGTGACTTCTCATATAATGAAGATGAAGAAAAAATTGACTAAGTTATTAGGTAGCATTGGGCAGATTTGTTAATATTTTAAAATTATGGCATTTTTTATCCCTTAGAATAAATTTGTGCAAGTTGTTTTAGGCCAGTATTTCCTAGCTAATCTATCATAACTGACATTATTTGTTCCCATCTCACTTCATACCCCTCCTATATCAGAATCAAACTTGGAGCTTTGCTACAGTATGTGTAATCTTGACTTCTGATTTAAGTCCTGTCATAGAGCCAAGTTATTTTGCAGAGGTTTGTTTCTAATGTTATTCTTTTCTAATTTCACTAAATTACTGTCTCTTCATGTACTCTCTTATGAGGTGTAATGTTTTTACCATCTCCACAAATAATTCCTCATCCTTCAACACCACTTTTTATCAATGGCTGTGGGACACCAGTCTTTGCTTGTTTTTATCTCAGGTGTGCTATGGAAAATTGATGATTTAGAAATGTGACTTGAAAATGAAAAAGCTTGGAAACTACTTCGGGGTACAATGTAACTTTTGCCTAGGAGACATCACAAGAACACCTTAGTGTTTATTGACCTTTCAAGTGGTAGAGTTAATAAAAACTTGTCTGTCTTGAAATGTGTCAGTATCTCAAGACTGCTACTAGATGCTGTGGTTAGCACTAAGAGACCTGAACTTGATTTACCCAAATTACTGAATCCCTTCAATTAAACAATTTTTTTAAACTTCATAATTCCTACCTCTTTCCTCCACCCAGCATAATATATAAGATATATTCCACTTTTAGAAATTAAACTTTTTGTTTTGAGATTATTGAAAATGTGTTTTTGGGATTACTGATATTTCGTCACAGTTTGTACAGTTCTTGAGGGCAGGGATCGTGTTTATTGGTTTTTATTTCTCTACGACTTAATATAGTGTCTGGAATATTATAGGCCCTGAAATATTCTCTGAATAAATGAGGTAATTGCATACATCTTTAGATCTTGTCAGAATTGTGAAAAGAATCAATTTTCTTCCCTTTCTGCACCTCCTAATGAAGGCAAACAATATTTTATGATAGAACACTTACCACATTGAAAAGACAAATGGCTCCTCTTTTTTTTTTTTAAATGAAATTTGGTAATTGTGAGGAAATTGTCAAATTAAGGTATACTTTTTCCCCCCAGATGTTTTTCTTATTCTTTATAATTTGAGAAGAAATTAATTTGATTATAGCTTTGACATGTCTTTGGTAATATGGAGGAAAAAATGCTAAGCATTTTAGTGGACCAACTAGTAAAACTTATTGGATAGATTTTCTTGAAGAAGTGAGAAATATGGTAATAAACTGAGGTTTCAAAGTTTTACTATATTTGAATTTGAAAACTGACATGATGTTTCAGTCCAAAGAGTTTGATGTTGAATTTTTGCCTACCAAGAGATATGAAATTGACTAGTACTTAAAATTTTATGTGACTAGCAAAGTGGAATACAGAAACTAAATGGTAAAAAGTAAATTATACGTAATTATTTATGGTGGTAAATAATTAATCAAATACTATTGTTCTAAATAATAACATAACTTTAATAATTTAAAGAGTAATTAATTTAAGAGCTACTCTTGAATTCCAACTTGAGTTTATACTGTTAACAGGTTAAAGGCCCAGGACTACAATAGCTATGGACTCAAAAAGGAATCTTTTAAATCTCTGTCATAGCTATGTCTGGCTACTATAAAGCTATTTAAGATTTCATTCTCAATAAAATTAAGTTTTAAATATAACATGTAGCAACAAATGCTTGTAAGTATCCTTACTGTAGTATCTTCTGTGTGAGATTTTTTGGTGATTTTTGACCCAACCATAATCCTTAGGAGGAGAGTCTAGGAATTTTTATTTTTAACAAGAGCTTAGGTGATTCTCATATCAGACGTATTTGCAAAGTAATGGATGATACTGTGGAAGAAATGTGGTCTTGATGTTAAGCAGATTGGTTTCAATTCTTAGATACTTCCTGATTATAACCGTAAGCAAATTAATGTTTCTCAACTTCAGTTTTCTCATCTGCAAAAGGTGATAATATCTACCATAGAGGTTAGGTGTGAAAGTCAGAAATAATTTAATGACTTGGACCCATAATAGGCATTCAGCAAATTATTACTTATCTCATATTTTAGTGTTTATACCTGCGTGCACATTATTTGGTTAATCTTTACCATTTTGTTAGAAATCAACCTAAAATGTGATACACACTTTTCAGCTTTAAAACAAGATCCTGGGCACAAATCAGAATTATCTAATTGACTAGATGAATCATTTAATCAAAAACAGATATTACCAGATTGGTAGACAGTGATGCCTTAGAAGTCTTTGGTATGTTGGGGTTTGAGAACCTTCTATAAAAGGCACTTTCTTTTGAATTTCACATGTGTGGGCTGTTGCTTTCTGTTTACCTTTTTCTATCATTGTAATTGATGAGCTATGTACCTTTTTCTGTCTTTATAATTGATCAGCTATACTTGGAAATGAAACAACCAACCTTATTAGAACTATGTATAAAGTAAGGGAAGTTCATTCTATGTTGAATGTAGATGTTTGAATTTTAGTACTTGGGTTTTACAATATTTTTGTTTGCTCAGAGTACTTTTTGCTTAATCTTTGACTATGAGCTGTCTTATTGAGGTTTACTGATAAGTAATTTAACAACTATTTATTAAATGCTCATTTTATACCAGGTATTATGCAAGGCTCTGGGTATAGAGTTGTGAATGAGACACATGTAGTTCTTGGCCTTGTGGAGTTTACAGCTAATAGACAAATTATATCTGAGAAAATTTTGGTGAAGGAGACTGATAGGGTGCTGTGATTAAAAATAATGTGATTAGGGAGAACCTCTCTGAGGAAGGTAATATTTAGGAAGGATGAAAAGAGTCCTATGAAGAACACCCCAGATCTGGAGAATAACAGACTCTTGCCAAGACTTGGCTTGCCTGAGGAACTGAAAGGATGCTTCTGTATTATGGCTAGAATGTAGTGAATAAAGGGGATAGTGCCTTGAAATGAGGTTGGAGGGCTCAGTAGGGGCCAGAAAGGATTGTAAAGGGATTAGAATGAAATTGAGGAGGCGATGGAAGCAGTCTAAGTAAGACCTGATAGTGGCCTGAGCTAGGGTGTTGGTCTTTAGATAAAGGAGTTATTACAGTTCTGGATATAAACCATCAAATTTCACAACTTTCCTATGACGTATGGAACAACATAGCAATGGCCACTTTTGCTATCTGGTTCCCCAGTTGTTGTGTTTGTATGGTCTGTGTTTTGTTTTGGCTTTGTGGAGGGGGAGGTCAGATAACAGTGGTTGCCCTTACTGTTGACTAGGGATCATCTTGATGACATACCTGCACTTTCTGTTTTGCTATCAGAGGGTAGCTAGTTTGCCAAGAGAGCAGCATGTGCCAGAAGTGGAGAGGAGCTTTCTAAGACAAGATCATAGATTTTGAAGTTAGGACCTTCGGAAAGTGATACCCTTTAGCTACAAGATATGTGGTGTTTGGCAACCTTCATTAGGTGGTTCATTAGATTTGAGGAAAATACAATGTGCTTTCATTGTACTTTTTATATCTTACATTTAAAACTGAATTGGATCCACAAGGGCCGAAATGTTCTCATGAGGTCCCTGAAATATAATTTTTTTTTCTTGAGCTTTTTTCTGTTCTGCCATCTAGTAAATGAAGTTTACTTTTGGTAGAGTTGGTTGGACTTAGGGGTAACCTACCTTTGTTTTTTTGATTGATAAGAAGTGAATGTACTATATCTATCAGAGCTTCTTGCAAGAGCTCCTTGTTTTATTCTCTTTGATCTTGCATTGCAGTTATACTGGAGTCCTTGGTTAGTTCAGTGGAAGAGTTCCTATGTACCCAGCCTTCTTTTTCTGCCTTTTCTAAACTACTCAATTGTAAATGTTACTTCAAATTGATATTTTTTGGTAGGCTATATTATAAACCAATTCAACCATATATTTTTCTTAAATGAACATAATTTAGCATCATTGTTTTGCTCATAAGCTTTATGTAAGTGTGAAGAATATTCTATTAATAAAATATGAATAAATTAGATATATACAAATCTTTTTTCTCCTTAGTCTGGTACAGATAATTTAAAGTAGTTGAGTTAGATCAGTTGAATCCCTATATTATCAGAAGTTAGTTAATACAGCTGGCACAGTGGCACGTGGCTATAGTCCCAGCTACTTGGGAAACAGGAGGCAGGATCGCTTGAGCCCAGGAGTTCGAGGCTGCAGTGAGTTATGACCTTGCCACTGTAGTCCACCCTGGGCAATAGAGCAAGACCCTATCTCTAATAATAATTAATTAATTAATTAATTAATTAATTTTAGTTACTACCATGAATTTTAGTAAGTATACATTTATATAACTTTCACTGTTTAATAACACATGTAATTGTTAATAATTGAAAATTGGTGAAATGCTAATGCTAGACTATTATAAGACTGTATATAGTGATGAGGTTTATGATAGAGTGAATTTTATACATGATTTAAACAATTAAGTCTTTGATTTCACTAGTTTTGTGAATGAGATTATACTTTCACAGAGCTAGATGAACCCAAACATTGTTCAGAATGTGATCACAGAGTCAAAATTTTTAGACTTACCCTGAGACACATATATATGTCTCCAGCTACAGGGGTTCTGTATCTTCTCGGTAGACAGAGTACACTTGGAGTTCTATCCCTTCCTCCTTTAGCTACCTTGATATTCAGACATATACTGAGGCAACCAGATAAATTTAAAACATGATTTATATACATAAAATCTGTTAATTTCTTCCATAGTTATGACTTCATCTCCAAAAATAGCTAAAAATCTGATTCCATTGAGCTCAGAGTTCAGCATTAGGAAATAAGTACTGTCTTCATTTGTCATCTGCATAATCCATGTGTTCAGTTTGAGGCTGAGATTTCTAGTTCATATGTTCATGGTCTTGTCATATCTATAGGAAAGTAAACTTTTCTGAATCTGTAGATTTGTACAGGTTGAGTGTCTCAGAAGCCAAAATATCCAAAACTGAAGTCATAATCTTCCCCTCAAATCAGTGTCAGCTTCCCATTCTCAGTTGATGGCAGATCCAGCATTCTAATTGTTTAGACCAAAAATTTTTGGTACATCCTTTATTTCCCTCTTTCTCTTTCACCGCATCCGTTCTGTCAAGAAATCCATTGGCTCTGTCTTTGAAATCTGACCGCTTTTTGCCACCTCCACTACTGGTATGAGTTGCCAGTCTTCCTTCTGCGTTACACTTAATACTTTCTTCTCTGTTTCCACCTTTGCCTCTCTCCCTTTACGGTCTTCTTGGTACATCTGCCATAATGATCCTTTTAAAACACAAATAAGATCATGTCTGTTTTCTGTATCAAGCCTTCCAAAGGCTCCCCATCTCCTTCAGCATCCTTTTAATGGCCTGGAAGACCCTGATCTGGCCCATTGTTACTTGTCTGACGATCTCATAGTTTCTGCTTACTGTTGGCTTCAGCTTATTGTTGACTTCCAATTATTTATGGCTTCACTATATCCAGGCTTCAATTTAAGCCCTTTCTCTGTCTTTCAGCTCTTATCT
Source organism: Daubentonia madagascariensis (assembly GCA_023783475.1). NCBI lineage: Eukaryota > Metazoa > Chordata > Mammalia > Primates > Daubentoniidae > Daubentonia > Daubentonia madagascariensis. The sequence continues at coordinate 12,827,423 of JAKFHU010000428.1, forward strand.
ATGTTACCAACTAGTATCTTATATTCAAATACCTCAAGAGAGATCTGATTGAGTTAGTTAATGTTGTCTAAGTTGGGCAGGTCTGTTGGGCCCTGCTATCCCGTATGCTGCTAGCCAGCCCAGGAATTAGCTATTCTTAAAGCAGATGTCTGTTTGTGGTCTAGTTAGCCAGGGTATAGGGAGCTCCTAGTTAGGCATTCAGGGCAACAGGCTACTCTCTCTAGTATACATGGTTTTGAGCTGTGTCGTATCTTTTCAGATTGATGTATTATAATTAATTGAATATAATTATAAGATATTTCTATTTTAAAACTTTCACTGCTAAAAATAGCACTGCAACTCAGAAGTTAGGAAAATAAACATTGAACAAATGTTTTTGGCTAAGGGTAAAACAAGTTGAAGTAGCCAGATTCTTGCAGTTCTGTATTTAAAAGGAAAAATTCTCCATGAGTTTAAAACAAATCTTAATTCAAAATGACACTGCAATAGTGAATTCTAAGAGATGTTAATATGAGGAGATACAGGGAACACAGAAGAGTTAAAAACTGAAGTAAAAAGGACTCAGGGTTATTTGGTCTTGAACCATGAAAAGATTGAAATGCATTCAAGAAAACTGTTGGTTAGTGAACCTAAACCTCCCTGTTTACTTATGATAAAATACCTAGTTAATACCAAATAAAAAATTCAAATAGAAAAAAGTTATATTGGTATTGTGTGTTACAGCGTGCTTTTAAAGTATTTACTTAGCCACAACTATACATTACTGAAAAATAGTCCTATTTTAAAAAACAAATGAAACAAAATGTCTTTAATATCCCCCCACTAAAATAACGCTGAAGAATACTTGATTTTTCATTAACGTATCTGTGCCACTTTGCCTGTTTCTTTCTGATGAATTTCTAGAAGTAGAATTGCTGGGTCAAAACAAAGGGTAGGAAAATTTTTTAAGACTCCTTCAAGATTGTACTCTTGAAGATTCTATCAATTCGTAAGATTTTTTTTTCTTTGCAGTTGAGATCATGATGTAAGTACAGTTTCGAATTTTCTTTTTTACTTAATATGTGTACTTCCCATGTTATTTTTAATAGTTGTCTAATATTCTGCTATGTTGAGGTACCATAATTTACTTAACCATTCCTATTCTGTTGTGAATAAGCATTTATTTTTGTGAATAAAGATTCAGTGAACTTACTTTGTGTAAATTTTTATCCATATTTCAGGTTATTTTTTAGGTTACATTGCATTTCTAAAAGAAAAATCACTGTGACAAAGGTATAAATATTTTTAATGACAAATTGATTTCTGGGATGATTGTAACAATTTATAGTTCCACTGATGGCACATAATATTTTTCATCCTAAGACTTTCTTGCCAACATAAAATATTTTTAAAATTTAATTTTATTAGTCTTGATAGATTACTGAATTAAGATGCCACGCACCTTGAATCATATCTTTTTAAATTATTAGGTACTACTTCCAGCTTTTTGGATTAATAGAATGTTTGGTTATTAGAGTCTGAAGGGAGTTCAGCTTCCTACCCAATGCGGGAATCCTTGCTTTTCTTTCAGGCACATCAAATTATTGTTCTATGGGGTGAAATTTGGCCTTTGTACTTTGTCTTAGAATAAAGTAAATTATTTTTACCATATTTAAAAACTTTTGTGTAAACTTGTAGGAGCATAATAGATAAAAGGAGTAATTATAATTCCGTCAATTTAAACTAAAATGTATCCCATTTTTATTCTAACAGTCCTTGCCTCCTACCAGACTGGGGAAAAAAAAAAACAACAAAAAACCAGAACTAAGGTAGTATCAAAACTTAGCAGTTTATGTCAAATCAAAATCATTAAAGGTGATATTTTACAGTTATATTAACAAACATGAAATGTAGCTTTTCTTATCTATTTAATAAAATAAGATGGTCTTGCTAAAACTTTACCTGATAGTATTGCTTTGGTTGGCCTAGATTTAAAAAAACAAAAAGGCTTTGGCAGGGAAGAATGACATAGCCAAGGAGGTATTTGCTGTGGCCTGTGCCAAGTAAGACATTCTGATGCTCAAGTTCTTTGCTAGGAGACTGCTATATGAAAGAGGACTTCCTGAAAAGAGCTGTTTTCAACTGCTCTGTTGAGGGCAGTCTCATCAGTAAGGAAGTATGGATAAAAGCCTGGGTTATGATAGTTTGGATAATGAATGGGAGGTAAGGTAAAGGTAGTGAATGTAAAGGACTCTTTCAGGACACTGGTTGAGGAAGGAAAAGAGATAGATACTATCATATATATATACTATCATATATTGAAGGATTCTCAGGCTGGATAGACTTATGAAGGTTTGTAGGCTATGTATAAGGAGACTAAACAGGAGGAGGAATATAGTAGGTTGCAGAGGAGACTAGAGGAGATGGAATCAGGAGCAAATGGTTAGCTTTGGGAAGCTTTCCCCATTGAGAAAGATGGTAAAGATACTGAAGACATAAGTAAATCAAAAAAAAGGGTGGAAAGGTAAAGCAGTTTATGATATTTTTTTCTATTGTTGGAGTTAACGACCATGGTTATCTGCAAAAAATGTGAGTGGCGAGGATAAAGTTGAGCACATAAAGACAAGAGCAACAACTACTGAGCATGGAAAAAGGGAACTGTTTAGGCATGAGTAAAGATTGCTATAATAATATTTACTGAAGTAAGAAATAATATATTTGTAATAGTGGTGTGATTTTTCTCTAGTAGCTCTAGGCAATGTGAAGAAAGTAAACAGTTTAATTGAACCTGGGTTGACAAGGGACACTCTAGAGATGATAAAGTGTGTAAAGTAGGAGTATGGTCAAAATAATTGACTAGGTAGTTCTGGCAGATAAGGAAGGGAATGGAGGGAGTTGTAGAGGGGTTGGAAGCAGTAAGTTATAACCAGAGACCAAAAAAAAAAAGAAAGAAAGAAAGAAAGCTTTGTAAGGATGAGAGAAATGAAATGATTAATGGTAGTGGTAAGAGGAGAATTTTACAGTTCAAAATTTCAGAGGTAATACATTCCCAAGTGATGACAATATCCAGAGTATATCACAGTGAATGGGCTGCTGAATTAGATGGAGGTGAATTTCTTCAAAATATATAAGGTCAGGAATGAGCTAGAGTTGAGATTTCTAAGGAAAGAGTGGCATTTCAACAGGGCTTGTGGTTAAAGTGAAGATATGTACAGTTAGGTGTTGCTTAACCAAGGGTGTATGTTCTGAGAAATGCATCCTTAGGTGGTTTCATTGTTTTGTGCACATGATAGAGTTTACTTACACAAACCTAGATGGTGTAGCCTACTACACACCTAGGCTATATGGTATGGCCTTTGTCTCCTAAGCTACAAACTTGTATAACATGTTACTGTACTGAATACTGTAGACAGTCGTAGCACAGTGGTAAGTATTTGTGGATCTATACATATCTAAACATAGAAAAGATATAGTAAAAACAGAGTAGTATAATCTTATGGGACCACTGTAACTGTTGTTGGCCAAAATGTCGTTATATCGCACATGACTGTATTTATTAAGCTTTTTTTTTTTTTTAAAGAAAAGATATAACGATGTTTCCTGGTAGCAGCAGATCTACAAATTAGAAGTTCCAAAGGATGATTCGGAAAGGGAAGGATCTATCAGGAAAGGGAAAGTCTGAATTGGGTGAAGATAAGAGTGCAGGGTAATAGATTGGAGTGGTTTACACTTTGAGTTACGGCTATAGATTGTAGGGATGAGGAGATAGGGAAATGGAATTATGTGGGATATTAGTAAAGCCTGTTTCAAGATGCTGTTTAGATTTAGGTGTAAAGTTGGAGTTCCTTCTTAAAAGCTTTACCCAGTATTACATGAACTTTCAAAATTATGTTAAATTATATAAAAGTAAAATTGGCCTTGTACGTGATTTCTTTAAGAAAAAAAGCTATAAAAGCCTGCTTATTGTCGGATCTCCTGAAGTGTTATGTAGAAGGTGCACAATATTTGTGATTTTTCTCCAAGTACTAGTAGACTTCTAATAGGTAAGAACAAAATAGGTTCTTAAATTTATTATGTCTTTTATCTTCTTGTCATATTTACCATTCTTTGAAAACAGTTTAAATCTTTTATCAGTTCTAAAGCCAAGGAATATTTTAACCGTGATTCAAGAAAAGGTCTCTTAGGTAATAAGAATAGAAGTAGATATAGCACATTTCTACATTTTCTTTCATACCATCTAACGCACTGACAATTAAATAGATATTGAATGGAACCTGAGACAGTTCTTGGTAGCACTTTGTCAGTCCCTACTTTGTTTTACGTTTTTCTCTCTCCTTTTTTCTTTGCTTTCCCCACTCTTTCCCCTTCATTTTTCCTTCTCATTGCTTGTGTATATACCAAGGTCAGTGGCTAAAACTCACAGCCGTTGTTTATTTCCACCAATAACATTCAAAGCTAGAAAAAATTGCTAGCTCATCTATTAAAATAATATGCTTTGAAGTTTTTAATGTATAGGTGGTAGCTCAAATTAAATGAACCCATTATTCTTTTGTTTATATATTACTGGTTAATTAACATTTAGCCTCTTATTTTACAAAAGTTTTGATGTAACTGCTGGAATAATTGCTTGCTACCTTTCATAAATTTGCTTATGACAATGATTTTGTGTCTCAGACTTTCATTTTATTTCTCAAAATTCCTCTGTTTATGAATCTTCATTCTATTTACTTGGCCTTTGATGAAGTTAAATGGTCTAAATGTTTTGCGGCAATGACATGTAATAACATATTCTTATTTTTTTTTTTGATAGATTTGGGCTGAGCAACAAATTTGAATCAGAATTCCCTTCTTCGTTAACTGGAAAAGTGAGTGAATTATTTATGTACTGTTTGTATGCCTCAAAACTAAAGTTTTTTCCTAGTAAATTAGAAAAAAAAGTATGCTAATGAGACATGTTTATTGATATTAATATTGTAATGTTATTTCTTAAAAATTTCCTTTAGGTAGCTCCTGAAGAATTTAAAGCCAGCATCAACAGAGTTAACAGTTGTCTTAAGAAGAACCTTCCTGTTAATGTACGTTGGCTACTTTGTGGCTGCCTTTGTTGCTGCTGCACATTAGGTTGCAGTATGTGGCCAGTTATTTGCCTCAGTAAAAGAGTAAGTTGAATTATATATTTTAATTTAAATTTAGAAGTAGACAAGCAAGTCTTGGATTTATCTAATTTTTATTTTTTATGTTGAATGAATTATACTATTCTGAATACTATACAAAAATAATCTGATCCAGTAGAGGAGTGATTAAGTAAAATTGTTGTATATCCAAATGCTGTTATATTACATAGCCATCTAAAAATTGCATTTATAATTTTAGGAGCAGAGAGTAGAGTACAGCATTGTCTATATATTGCAATGGTAGTGGTATAGTATAATGATTAAGGATGCTGGGTTCAGCTCTACCACCTATCTCTGTGACCTTAGACATGTATCCTAACCTCTTTAAGCCCTAGTTGACACAACCGTATAATATTCATCTACTACTTGAATAGGATTGTTGTAAGGATAAAATGAAATAGTGTTTGGAAAGCTCTAAGCTGAATAGCTCAAAGAAAGTGGTTAATAAGTATTGATTAATAGCATTATTACTAATAAGTAAGATAGTACTTACAGAAGAAATAAAGTGGTTACAATGATTATTTCTAGTTGGTAAGATTATGGGGGAATTCTGTTTTTCTTTTTCTTTCTTATTTGTATTTTATACGTTTTCTGTAATGAGTATATAATGATTCTGTAATCATAAAAAAAATCTAAAGACTCAGTTTTGACTACTTATGATAAAAAATTCCCAAGATGTTGGTAGAGATGGCAAATTAGTATAGATTGTATTATATTTCTGTTAAAATTTTTAAAAAGATGGTATTCATATGTATAAAAATAATATACTGTTAAGTTCAAATTAAATTAATGGTTTCATATGGCTACATTTCATTTTGTCACCAAATTATGGTAAGAAATATGGGAAAGCAAATCCTATTTGTCCCTTGATTTCTGTTATAAAATAAGAGGTGTATTCCTACTAAAAATTTTTTAACTGGTACATTTTATTGATAGGAAGGAGATAATGCCTTTGTATTAATAATAGAATTGCTTTTATAATATTTAGTCTGATATGTGTAATATTTACTTTTTTCTAAGAATATTTCTTTATTTTTCATAGTTCTCATCAGATCATCTTTAGACCATAGAAAATATTTTTCATCTCTGGTGGTCTCTGAATCCGCAGTTGAATTTGCAGCTCTTGTAGTTTAAATCCCCTCATTCTCTTCTACTATATGGGTGTTTCCATTGTATAAATAACTGCTCTATCTCACTTGGTTTGTAATTGCTGTCATTTAACTTAAGGAAGCATAGAGTTTTATTACTATAGAAACCTTTGATATCTAGTTTTTTTGTTTGTGTTTGTTTTTGTCTTGACATCCTCTTTTTTTTCTTTTTACTTTTTAATGAATAACACAAGATATTACAGTATGTGTACAGTGTATTTAGAAAACAAAGGTAAATGTCTTACACTTTTGCACACATACTTATCAACTTAAGGTCCTTTTTGAGATGCCTTCATTAAATTACTTTTTTTTTTTGAGACATAAGATAGATTTTTTTTAGTCTAGTTCCATCTGTAGTTTCAGAAGGTACATTTCATTTAGCACTGTAATGTTCAGTCTAAGATCTCTCTTTGTGTATATATAGGACTGGATGGAATGTTTATTTGATATATTTAATTTTATATGGACTCTATCATTTAGTGAACATAAACAAATATGACTATTGCTTTTTTTTTTAATGCTGTTCATTTTCCTGTCTTGTGTAAACTATTATATAACCATGGAGAGAGTGACACTTCATACATGTATAAAGGGTATTAGAGGCCCTGGAGAAACGGGTGCTTTGTAAGATTGGGACAGAATAATTTAAAGCAGGGATTTTTAACCTTTTTGTTGTCATAGACCCTTTTGGTAGTCTAGAGAAGCCTATGAACACTTTCTTAGAATAATGTTTTATATGTATTTTAAAACGTTTAATATATTTTAAATGTATAAAATAAAATACATAAGATTACAAAGGAAACCAATTATATAAAAGTAGTTATCAAAATACTATAAAATTTCAAATATATGATTTATTAATGCATACAAAATAAGATAACAGCAGATACATGGTAATGTGATACGATAGGAGGAATCTGTGATTTCTACGAGTGATAAAGGCACAGGTTCTGTTTAGTCTATTGCATTTAGTTGCATACATTTATAACCTATGGAAATATAATACATTTCAGTTAGACGTTAAAAGTGAAGATGAATTTGTGTTCCACCCACTTTCATGGATTCCCAGAACTCTTTCTAGATATTCCATGTTAAGAACCCTTGATTTGGAGGTACTTGTATAAAAAAAGGCTAAAGCTCTGCTTGATTGCCAGCCTGTGAACCTCTCTTTTCTCCTCATTTGTGATGTGGAATCCTCTTATATGGTTAGGATTGTCTCAGACTCTGAAACAAATCAGGACCAAAACATACTTGATATGCAGCTCAGCATTTTCACCTTCCTGACATTATTCACTGATTTGGATAATTAGATTTCTGCTTTGCCTTTGAAACCCATCCCCAACTTAGTGCCCTCTTTTTATGACCTGATCTTGTTCCTGAGACCTTGTTTGTAATTATCCTATTATTCTTATTTTTTTAGAACTTCCAGATTGCCTTTCCCTTTTTTAAACTGCCTTACTTTTTAAAATTATTTTTTAATATACAGTGAAATTCATTTTTTAGTATATAGTTCTATAATTTTTGATAAATGCATAGAGTTGTGTAACCACCACCTCAGTCAAGATACATAACAGTTTTCTCCAAAAAATTTTCTTGTATTGTCCTGTTGTAATCAAATCCTCTTCATCTCTTAAACCCTGGCAACCACTGATCTGTTGTCTATCCCTACAATTTTGTCTTTTCTAGAATATTATATAAATGGAATTATAAAGTATGTGTAGCCTTTTGAGGCTGGCATCTTCCACTTAGCATAGTGCATTTGAGATTCATCAATTTCTCCCATGTATTAATAGTTTATTCCTTTTTATTGCTAAGTAGTATTCCATTGTATGGATGTATCACAGTTTATTCATTTACCAGTTGAAGGACATTGGGTCGTTTCCAGTTTTTGGTGATTTTGAATAAAGCTTGCAGTGAACATTTACATACATATTTTTGGGTGAACATATGTTTTCATTTAGAAGTGGGATTGCTGAGTTATATGGTAAGTGTATGCTTAATTTTATAAGAAACTTCCAAACTGTTTTCCAATGTGGGTGAACCATTTTGCATTCCAACCAATAATGCAGGAGAGGTCCCAGGACTTGGTATTGTTAGTTTGGAAGTTTTAGTCATTTTAATAGATATGTAGTAGCATTTCATTGTGGTTTTAATTTGCATTACCCTCATGACTAATGATATTGAGCACCTTTTCGTGTGCTTATTTGCCATTTGCACAACTTTTTTGTTAAAAGTGTTGGTCGAAATGTTTTGCCCATTTAAAAACTATTTCTTGAGTTTTTAGAATTCTTTATATAATTCTGAATATAAGTCCCCTGTCAGATATGTGCAAATATATTTTTCCAGTCTGTAGTTTGTCTTTTCATCCTCTTGCCAATATCTAGTTGGCAGAGCAAAAGTTTTTGCTTCTGATGAAGTTAAATTTATCACTTTTATAAAAATGGATTGTGCTTTTAGTGTTGTATCTAAGAATTTGCCTAAGCCAAGGTCACAAAGATTTTCTCTTGTGATTTCTTCTGCATTTTACTTTTAGGTTTATGATCTATTTTGAGTTAATTGTTGTACAAGTGTGAAATATAGGTCAAAGTTTTGTTTTTGTTTGCTTGTTTGTTTGTTTTTTGCTTGTGACTTTCCAGGTTTTCCAGCACTATTTGTTGAAAAGACTCTCCTTTCTCCACTGAATTGCTGTTACACTGACATTTATTGTCAGAAATCAGTCAAAAATATTTGGGTGGGTCTGTTTCTAGACTCTTCTATTGATCTGTATGTCTACCTAGATCTTAATATCACAATGTCTCATTTACCATAGCTTTATAGTAAGTCTTGAAATCAGGAGGGGTGAGTCTTCCAAATTTGTTCTTTTTCAAGATTGTTTTGGCTATTTTAATTTCTTTGCCTTTCTATATATAAATAATTTTGGAATCAGCTTGTCAATATCTACAAAAATGCTGGGATTTTGATTGGGATTGCATTTAATTTATAGATCAGTTTGGGAAGAGTTGACATTTTAACAATATTAAGTCTTCCAAACCATGAACGTGACATACCTTTTCATTTATTTAGGTCTATGGTTTTTTATTAGTGTTTTGTAGCTTTATGTATAGCATAGATTATGATCGTATTTTGTTAGCTTTATATATAAGTATTTCTTTGTGTTTGGTGTTACTATAAATGGTACTATTTTTTAAATTTTGGTTTTCAAATGCCCATTGCTAGTACATAAAAATACAGTTGATTTTTTGTACATTTGTGTCCTTTGACCTTGCCAAACTCTTATTAAATTCCAGGGCATTTTTGTAGATACCATGGGATTTTTCTACATAGATAACTGTGTTATCTGAGAATAGTGACAGTTTTATTTCCAATCTGTATACTTTTTGTTTCTTTTTCTCTTCTTTTTCACTGGGTAGGACTTCCAGTAAAATGCTGAATAGAGGTGATGAGAGTGGATGCCTTGCTTTATTCTTGATTTTCTCTATTTTTCTGTTATTACTTTAATTGATTTTTGTTCTTATTTTTATTATTTCTTCTTCTTGCTTTGGATTTAGTTTACTCTTCTTTTTTAGTTTCTTAAAGTGAAAGTCATTGATTTTACCTTTTATTCCTGATAAAAGGCATTTAATGCTAACCATTTCCACCTAAAGCACTGCTTTGACTGCATCCTTCCTACAAATTTTATATGGTATTACATATATATATATATATATATATTTTTTTTTTTTTTATTTGGAGACAGGGTCTTGCTCTGTCGCCTACCCAGGCTATAGTGCAGTGACATCGTCACAGCTCACTGCAACCTTGAACTCCTGGGCTCAAGCGACCCTCCTGCCTCAGCCTCCCTAGTAACTGGGACTACAGGTGTGCACCACCAAGCCCGGCTAATTTTTCTATTTTTGTAGAGATGGGGTCTTGCTCTTGCTCAGGCTGGTCTCGAACTCCTGGCCTCAAGCAATCCTCCTGTCTTGGGCTCCCAGAGTGCTAGGATTACAGGCATGAGCCACATGCCTGTAAATTCAAACATTTCTAATTTTCCTCTTTGGTTTAAGGATCATTAAGAAGTATGTTGTTTAATCTCCATATATTTAGAGATTTTTCAGAAACCTTTCTGTTATTATTTCTATTATTGATTCCTAGTTTAATTCTATTATTGTTAGAGAACTTACTTTGTGTTAAGTTTTATTTCATATCCTCGAATATAGTGTATCTTGATAGTGGCATCTTTTAAATTTTTATTTGTAGTTTAGCAGCTTTATTGAGGTGTACATGACATCCAATAAACTGCACATATTTAAAATGTATCATTTGATGAGTTTTGTCACATGTATACACATGTATACACATGTGTGCATCAAGATAGTGAGCCTATTCATTACCTCCAGAAGTTTCCTCATACCTCCCCAACCCTTCTAGGCAACTGCTGATCTGCTTTCTGGCACTGTAGATTAGTTTGCATTTTCTAGAGTTTTTATATAAATGGAATCATACAATATGCATTCTTCTTTGTCTTTTACTTAGTATTATTTTGAGATTCAGCCATATTATTGTTGGATCAATAGTTCATTCCCTTTTATTGCTGAATAATGTTATATTGCATGGATACACCACATTCATTTATCCACTTACCTGTTGGAGGACATTTGTGTTGTTCTCAACTTTGGTCTATATAAATAAAGCTGCTGTGAATATTCTTGCTCAAGTCTTTTTATGAACATACACTTTCTTTTCTCTTGAGTAAAAGAGAAAAGAGTGGCATGTTACATGTATGTTTAACTTTTTAAAGAACTAAGAAGTACTATTACTTTATGTTCCACAAGCAGTGAGGGTAGATCTTGCTCTGCTACATTTTTGCTAACATTTAGTATGGTTAGTCTTTTTGATTTTAGTTCTTCTAATAGGTGTGTAGTGTTATCATTATGGTTTTAATTTGCATTTCTTTAATGCTTAATGATGTTGAGCATCTTTTCATGCTTATTTACCATTTGTATGTCTTCTTTGATGAAGTACCTGTTCTAACTTTTTGTCAAGTATTTATTGAGTTTTCTTATTGTTGAATTTTGAGAATCTTTATATATTCTGGATACAGGTATCTGCTTTGCAGAGGTTTCTCTCAGTCAATGGTTTGTCTTTCTATCCTCCAACAGTCTTTGGAGGAACAGAAATTTTTAATTTTGATGAAGTCCAATTTATCTGTTCTTTTATGGAATGTGCTGTTAGTGTTATATCTGGTAACTCTTCTAAGCCCAGGTAACAAAGATTTTTTCCTGTGTTTTCCTCTAGAATTTTTATAGGTTTTACATTTTGAGTTAACTTTTGTATACAGTGCAATGTATGGATTAAAGTTTTGTGAGTTTTTTTGGCATATAGATACCTACTTTTACCAATTACATAAGTTGAAAAGATGATTCTTTCTTCACTGAATTGCCTTTGTACCTTGATGGAAATCAGTTGTCCATACATATTGGGGGTCTGTTTTTTGGCTCTCTTCTGTTCCATTGATCTGTTTATCTTGCTGCCAATACCACACTCTCTTAAGTATTGTAGCTTTATAATTATGTCTTGAAATTGGGTAGTGTTAGTTCTCCAACATTGTACTCCTTTTCCCAAGTTGTTTTGCTTTCTAGGTTGGTTGTATACTATATGATTTTAGAATCAGCCTATCAATTTCTACAAAAAAGTCATGCTGGGCGTTTAGTTTGGATTGCATTGAACCTATGGGTCAATTTGGGGAAATTGCATCTTAAAAATATTTCATGTTTTGACACATGAACCAGTATTTCTATCCATTTACTTAAGTCTTTTAAAATTTTTCTGAGTAATATTTTGTAGTTTTTAGTGTACATGTTTTATATATTTTTGTCAGATTTTCCTGTATTTATTATTTTTATACTATTTTAAATGGTATATATTTTTTTAATTTCTATTTTTTATTTTTCCTTGGTAGGGGTATAGCCTTGCTAAACTCACCTATTAGTTCCAGGAGCTTTTTTGATAGATTTCATTGAATTTTCTTTGTAGATAGTCATGTCATCTGCACATGAAGACAGTGTTACTGTACTTCTTTCTTTTTAATATGCATGCTTTTTGTTGCTTTTCTTTGCCCTGGCTAGAATCTCCAGAAAAATGTTGATTAGAAGTAGTTACTCTTGACTTGTTCTTGATCTTAGAAGGAAGGCATTCAGAATTTTATTATTAAGTATCATGTTAATCGTAGGGTCTTTGTAGATATCATGTAGATATCAGCTTGAGGAAGGTTGTTTTTTTTTTTTCCTTGCGACAGAATCTCACTCTATCACTGAGGCTGGAATGCAGTGGCCCAGTCATAGCTCACTGCAGCCTCGAACTCCTGGACTCAAGCGATCCTCCCACCTCAGCCTCCCAAATTGTTGGGATTATAGGTGTGAGCCACCGTGCCTGGCGAGAAAGTTTTATTCCATTAGATTGCTGAAAATTTTTATCAGGAATAGATGTTGGATTTTGTCAAATGCTGCTTCTGCCTCTTTAGAGATAGTTGTGTGGTTTTTCTTTTTAGTTTAGAGGTATGTTGAATTGTATTGATTGGAGTTTTGGATATTAAACCAACTTTACATTCTTGGGATGAACCACACTTGGTCGTGTGTGTTTTTCTTTTTGTGTTTTTGTTGGATTTAATAGGCTAAAAGTTTGTTTAGAAGTTTTACATCTATGTTCATGAGAGATATTTTTCTGTAGTCTTTTCTTTTGTAGTATCTTTGTCTGGTTTTGGCATCAGGGTAATGATGGCTTCATAAAATGAACGGGGAAATATTCTTTCCTCTTCAGTTTTCTAGAAGAGTTTTGTGCGGAGTATGTATTATTTCTTCCTTACATATTAGAATTCACCAGTGAAGCCATCTAGGCCTGGAATTTTCTTTGTTGAAAGTTTTTAAACTGCAAATTCAATTTCTTTAATTGATTTGGGACTTTCAGGTCATCTATTTTATCTTGGTTGAGCTTCATAATTTTTGTTTTTCAAGGAATTTGACCACTTTAAGGTATTGAATTATAGGCATGCAGTTCATAATATTCACTAATCATTCTTTTACTGTCTGTAAAACCTCTTAGTCATTATCTCTCTCATTCCTGAAATTGTTAATTTATCTCTTATCTCGCTCTTTTTTTTTTACTCTCTCTGACCAGTCTGGCTAGAGGTTTATTGATTTTATCAATCTTCTCAAAGACCAGCTTTTGGTTTCATCGATTCTTTCTATTGATTTTATGTTTTATATTTCATTGGTTTCAGTCCAGCCTTTATTATTTCCTTTCTTCTCTTTTCTTTGGGTTTAATTTGCTCTTTTCTTCCCCCCCCCAGTTTCTTAAGGTAGAAACAGTGGTCATTGATTGGCGACCGTTTATCTTTTTTAATATAGGTGTTTAGTGGTATAAATTTCTGTCCTGAGTTCTACTTTAGCAGTTTCACACAAGTTTTGATATGTTGTGTTTTAATTTTCATTTAATTCATTCTACTTTTTGATTTCCCTTTTGATTTCTTCTTCGACCAATGAGTTATTTAGAAGTATTTTATTTAGCTTGTAAACATTTGGAAGATATTCTAGTGGTCTTTCTGTTATTGATGTTTAATTTCATTATGGTCAGATAACCTACTTTGTGTGTTTTTGAATTCTTTTAAATTTATTGAGCCTTGTTTTATTACTTAGAATATGAACTATCTTGATAAACGATCCATATACATATGAAAAGAATGTGTATTCACCTGTTATTGGTTGGAGAGTTTCATAAATGTCAATTAGGTCAAGTTGTTGATATTTTTACTGATTTTCTGTCTACTAGTTTGGCTACCTTTTTTTTATGCTGCCAGTGTGCCATTCTCTGGATTTTATATATTGATCAGTTAAATGAACATTCCTGAAGCAGCACTGTGGGCTTGGTACTATTTTATATGCTGAGGTTATATAGTTCTTCTTGCAGACCCAAAAGATAGACAAAAGGAAGAAAATAAATGCAAGATAGATAATATCAAAAAGTGTGACCAGTGTTTAGAAGACAATAAAACAGGAAACATCAGTCTTTTAGTAGGTTCTTTGTAAGAGCCTGAGGAGCTTACAAATGAATAAAATGCTTCAGCTTTATTAAATAGATTTTATGACATTTATTTAGCAAAAGCTTATTTTTATTTATACTTGCTTCTTGGCTGTGCCTGAATTATAGTATTATAGCTTAGAAAATTTATATCCAAGTAAGTTTATATCACTTATATGTGCCTTCAGTCTGCACACTTTTGAAGAATTAAGTTTCATAATTTTACTGTATGTTACAGTATTTTTTTTGTTTTGGTTTGTTTTCCATCCTAGGTAACTTGTTAGTTACAGTCTTCTAAGATTTTGCACATATATATCATATCCCAACTTTAGTGACTTTATAGACTTTGTTTATATATGCTCTCAGCTTTTATCCTTTCTGAATGAAGAATCCTAAGTTTTAGACTGTTTATACACTAACTTCTTAACCTTTTTAGTTATCTTACCTCCTTTTTAAAAGTGCTTTACTCTCCTATGTAAGATGACCAGAATTGTGTGGCTTTCTAAAAGTGCTCTCTATATGGATTTGTTGTAAATATTTTATGTTTCTGTTTCTTTTGTGCTTTTATTTATATTTAGTCCTATGTCAGGGAATCATTCACTTAGGAATAGGGAAGTAGCCTGCAATATGTGGTGGCTAGGACTTGCACTTTGGTGCTGGAACCAACTGGTTTGGAATGTGACACATCAAACCACTCTTTAAACCCTTCCTTGTAGTGTTGTTTTAAGAATTAGAGCAAGTGCATATAGAATACTTAATATAGAATTTTGCCTATAGAAGGTGCTTAGTTAAAGGCTGTTGCTATTATTATCATTTTAGTATTATTCTCAGTGTCTGTCTTGTTAACTACTGTGTCACTGGTGCCTCTCACAGTGCCTGGAATCTATTAAATGTTTGGTGTTCAATAAATATTTGTTCTATAAATGTATAAATGTATACTTTTTAGGTCTTGAGTTAGTAAGATCATAACATTTCAGAAGATACGGTCCTTACTAGTCAAAACAAGATTCCTTGGTAAATAGAAGCATCTTGCCTTTTAGAGTAAGACAGACATTTTTCTGTGGGAGCAGTGTGATAAAATGTAAAGGATGGTAAACCAGTGTTTGAAGCTGGGTGACCTTGAGAGAGTCACCTAAAACCTCTCTGAACTTGAGGGGTTTTCCCCTCCTTCCCTTTCCTTTTCTTTTAATCTGAGAAAAGGACTGGCTAACTCTTCTCTCAGATACTTTTTCCAGCTTTAAAAATCTATAATTCTTTGAAAATTGAGCTCTGTAGGTCTACAAGCCATCTCTATTTCCAAGCTTTAAAAAGTTCTCAATGTTGACTTTTATTTCAAATCTAAAGAATTAACATTTTAGTAAATATTTTCATATAGATTTCTTAGTTTTTTTTCTTCTTCTCTGCATTTTTAAAGACAATTGCTATTTAGTTTTTGCAACTTTGGCTAAAAGGACCTGTATTTTTCTTTTTTAAGTGTTTTGTATATATACAAATAAACAGTAATTCAGTTTTACTATATTTCTTTTACTTGAAGTCCTAGTTTATTTGGGTTTACTTCTGAATATCTTTTGTCTCAACTTAGAAGTTTCATTACCCAATAATTATGAGTTACTCTGGTTAGGGTGTAGTAGGGGTTGAGAATCTAAATGGGAGAGGTGAATATTAGAGTTTTGTTTTGTTATTTTTTTAGTGAGAATGTGGCCTTGAAAGACTTAAAGAAATTCAAGGAAAAGGTGAACCTGGGGGAATGATAAGCAGAAAGCTAAAAATATTTGTATTTGAGAGGAATTTGGATTATACTTATATTGATAGTCTTAAAAGTTACCAGAACTTTCAGAACTGAATTACTCTGTGTTTGGGATTTAAACATTTGTAGTCAGTAATTCTGAATCATAAAATGAAAGGCATTGAACATCTGGATGAAGAATTAGATAAAGAAAAATACCTCTAACATATTGCAGATAATAAAACAAAACAAATTTGAAAGCATATTGAAGTTTTAGTAAAGGTGGAATCCTGAAAAGTTTCTAGTGAACAGAGATGATGAATAAAATATATTCGTGTAACTGCTATCATTATTGATTGAAGATGTAGAAAATCAATGCTAATTTTTTTTTTAGAATGTTATCCAATTTGTCTTATTTCAGTAAATATAAGGGCTTTCATATGTTCAATAATGATCTTAATCTTCATTACCCTTTTTTTCTTCACTTTCGTGTCCTCTTATTGTAGAAGTTTTTCAGGAACCTGATGTTTGTTGTAGGGAAAATGTTTATACTGCTTTAATGTATAGTGATAGGCTTAGCAGTACAAAATACAATTTACAGAAATTGTCAAGTAAACCGAGAGAAACAAACGTGAATGTTATGTATTTGTATTTAAATCAGAAACATTTTAGTTTTTATATTTAAGAAAACCTTTCACATCATATTAGATGTTTGACCTTTAGACCTACTTAAATGTAGCTTAGGATAGTAACACTTGGTTTATAATACCAGTTACTCCAAATTGCTAAATTCCTGATATTTACATAACTTAAAATATTTTGCTGTAAAATGTAAAATCTGTATTGATATGCAATGAAATAATAGACTACAAGGAACAAATGAAGAAAAGGATAATAATTACTGTATACCTGCTATTAGCAAGGCATATTATATATATTCTCTTTCAATTCAATCTTCACAATAATCCTATTTGGTAAATATCATGGTAACATAATTATTGAGTGCCCACTGTTTGCCAGGGATTGAATTAATCAATTTACTTGTACTGTGTACTTCCCCAAATTCCAATAGTAGATATTCAAATTATTCCTGTTTTAAGGATGAGGAAACTGAGACTCTGAAGTCAAGTAATGTGTTTGAGGTCTCCCAGTTTAGAAAGCTAAGCCACAACTAGAATCCCAATCTCACAGCTTCAAATCTCATGCTTTTCTCACTATTCTGTAGAGATACAAAATCAAGCGATTTTTTGTTATAATTTGATTTTATACCTAGCAGAAGGGGAATTTTAGAGCTTTGGAAGGAACTTAAAAGATTTCACAAGTTAGGAAATTCAGGGCCATAGGAGGTTATAATTTACCTAAATTTATCCAGTTTATTGATATGTGGTAACAACATCCAGACATTGTTATATCAACTTTTGCAATGCTTTCTTTAGTTTTTCAGCAGATTTATCTTCATAAATATTTTTTTCTGTCTAATATTTAAATAAATTTGTATTTCTTGACACAAACAGTAAAGGAAAGAGGCTATAAAGCAGGTAAAGTAGATGCAGGAGGAAAGTACATTTTAATTAGATTTTATACAAAGTTACAGTTAGACAAGTAGTTGATGTATTGCTGTTGCTTCTGTTCTACTTTCATAAAAACAAATGAAAGTCAACGTACCTGTCTTCAAAAAATTATTAGGTTCTCACTCCCTAGCAAATAAGTGCACATAATTTCTGATAAAGTCCTTTTTTTCCGAACATTATATCCTTCTTTGAAACTCTTGTATTTACACTTACAGAGATTGAGAATGTCATGAGTTGATGCAATGTAGGCAGGACAAGAACTCTGACTGAAAGAAAAATTGGGTTTTCTGAACCTAATCCTAGGTATTCAGTTTGTGGTTTCTTGCCCCTTCTTAACTATCTCCCCTATTATAAAGAAGTAGGTTCAACTTTTTTGAAATCTTCAGTTGCTTTGCAAAAGGAATCTCATATAAAAGATTTTTCATAATGAAGGAACACATTTACTGCTATTTTGTTTTAAAGAATGCTTTTGTCTTGAAACTTAGAAAACAGATTCTTATATAAATTACTACCATTAGTGTGAATATTGCCGACAGTTTGTTTTTAATTAGAATAAAAACATATACTAAATTTTCATCATCAGAATCCTTAAAATGTGTGTCTTTTTTTTTGGAGACAGGGTCTCCTTCTGTTGCCCAAGCTAGAGTGCAGTGGTGTCATCATAGCTCACTGCGACTTTGAACTCCTGGTCTCAAGCAATTCTCCTGCCTCAGCCTTCTGAGTAGCTGGGACTATAGGTGCATACCACCATGCCCAGCTAATTTTAAAAAATTTTTTGTAGAGATGGGGTCTTGCTATGTTGTTCAGGGTGGTCTCAAACTCCTGGCCTCAGGTGATCCTCCCACCCTGGCCTCCCAAAGTGCTGGGATTACAAGCATGAGCTACCATGCCTGGTGTAGAACATAGTATTGTTGATGTGGTGGTTTGTAGAAAGACTTGTATATCTTCTTCTGTAACCCGAGTTTTTAATATCAGGTATTGTATCTTTCAATTCTAGGTTGTCCATGTGATGGTTTTATAGATTCCAGTTCTCTTTTGAAATCCTCTGTCTTTTCATCCACCTTTCCACTCTGTCTTCTTGGGCATGTTAATCATAGTTGGTTATTCAAGGCTGACAGCCTGGTTAGGGCTTAGATCACTTGAGTGTCATAGATACGTTATTCATCTCAAGATAATATCTGTAAAATATCTGTAAAAAAGTTCTTATTTACAACAATTATTTTTTACAAAATCACAAATGGCCTTGAAATTAAGGACAAATGTATATAAAATATAATTGAAATGAAACCATTAAAAGATTTTAAAGGGGGGAGAAAGGTGGATTCAGTTATGCAGCTGCATTAGACAAGAGAAAGGCATAAAAGTAAAAAAGAGAAGTAGACAGATTTCAAAAGATATTTAAAAGGCAAATAAAAACTATCAGAATTTGGTATACTAGGATATAAAAAATGTGGGGGGCAGAGGAGGAGATATATAAAGAATTATTACTCTCAGTTTCCTGGCCATGTGTAGTAAGGCCATCCCTCTATTAATCTCAAGATCATATCTGTAAAATATTTATAAAATATCTGTAAAAAGTTCTTCTTTACAAAAATTCTTTACAATTTCATGCTGTGTAGTATGCTGGAAAGAACTTGGGGTTGAAGGCCTGGTTTCAAATCCTAGGTCCACCATTTCCCAGTGTAGCTTTAAGTTTCTTGACCTCTATTAACCTTAGTTTTCATATGCAAAATGGAAGTAATATAAGCTGCCTTTTAGGCTTGTTTGTAGACTTATTATGCAGGTAAGGAAAGGAAGACACCTAGCATGGGGTCAGACCCAAAGTGAGAATCAACTGAATGCTGGTTCCTTATCCCTCCTTGTTTCTTCAGTTATCTGTTATAATCAGTCAACAAGTGATTTTTTTTTAACCCCCTTTTCTACCTGTTGGTTCTAAGCACTGATTCTTCCTTTTGTAATTATGTGGTTTTTTAAAAATCCCTGGTAGTAGTACTTTTTATTTTAGGGAAATTCACTTGTCTGATCAACAGTTTTTCTAATTTTCTGCCGTCAATTGAAACTCAGTTTTAGTTTTTTGAAATGTTATCAGTATTTTCTGAAATATTATCTGAGGTTAGTATGCAATAACACCCTTCAAATTGCATGCAACATTTTATATATCTGACGTATCTTTCTTTTTTTCTGGAGAGAGAGAATCCATAGCTTTCATTATTCATACTCAGTGTAACCTAAACAAGTTAACAACCTCTCACTAGCTTAGGTCATAAACTCTTGAAATTCTGTTTAAGATTAGCACTTACAAGTCACTGCTCAGTACTAAGTTAAGATGATAATTTTTGATATACAAAATGTTAGCAGTTGTTTAGCTTGTCTCCATCTAAAAATACTACTTTTAACAAATAGTACACGATACTTCAGTGGATGTTTTAATATATTATTTAAAAGTCAATGTTTACATAAAAATTTTAAAAGGAGATTTAACATATAGAAAGGGAATTTGTTTAAAAATCCTTTTGAGGAATCATATTCTAGTTTGTCTTTTTGGTGAATCCAGATTTTTCATGTATTATAATATTGAGATGTGGCCATTTAATTTTCTGCACATCACTGGAATATAAGATTTAATATTAATCCAGAACAAACAGAAATAAAGTATTTTCCTCTTAAGTTTTTCCTATGTTAAAATAATTCATTTAAAATTATATATGGTTTTCTTCTAATAACATAACTAAAAACATTGTTTCACTTATTTTAATAATTTCAGTTTGCACCAATGTCTAAAGATATGTATTATTCTTATTTGAAAAATACTTAAAATAAGATTATGAATACATTCAAAGCATTATTCTAGTTAAAGCTTAATGCATTATAAATTTAGGAGTTTAAAAATGTGTTTTAGGTAAGAAATTGAATATTTGAAATTTTACTTTGACATTATTTGATGTGAATAAATCCAATTCACAGCTTAAATAGCTGAACTTTTATAAATAGTTATTAGTGAGATATTCTACTTACACATTTTGTTAGCATATCTTAGTGTCTTTGTGTTCTAAAGACTGATAATACTGTTTCTTTGGGAAAAATTTAGAGAAATTTTGTTATAGTGTCCACATTTAATATTTTTTCTTTGGCAATAAGTACTCTAAAATTCATGAGATTTCCATTGATTTTATTAGTAACATCTAGAAAACCACTTCTTTGACTAACTACTTTTTCAAACAATTGATTGTGAATAAACGAGTCATTGGTAATGAGTATACTATTAAGTAATAGTGGTAACAAAGTAGAAGAGTAATACATTCAAGATTTTCTAAATGGTTCCTTGCTACTCTGAAAGACTCAATTCTGTTTAATGGCACATAATTTGTTTATAGGGAATAATAATTATTCCTTAGAAAGTTATGGTATTTAGGAAAAATTACAAAAATAATAATAAGTCAAATTTGAATTTTCAGGAAATCCTAATTTTAGATTGCGGTAATAGAAATAGAAGCCAAAATTTCTGTGGTTGTGTTACTACAACTTGTGCTCAACTTGTCTATTTATTTAGTAATTGAAATGATATTTTTTAAATCTCTTGTTAATTTTTACTTTAACACAGCTGAATGGCTATGTTAGAACTAGTTCACCAAACTAATATAACTACCAAGGTGTTGAAATGAAGAAACGTGTTTTTTTGTTTTTTGTTTTTTGTTTTTTTTTTAAAGTCATTTAAAGTGAGCTCTGATGAGGGAGATGGGTGGGAGTCCAGATGCTTGGAGCTGTCCACTTCCAGATCAGGTTAGTGACATGACATCATTCTCACAAAAAAGTTGGTTTTTTTGCATGGTGTGAGTTGGTGGTCTTGGTCCTTTTAATTAAAGATAAGAATCCATGATAAAATTAGATTTCTTGTTGATCATCTTAAGCAGGACTGAGAGTTCATTGGTAAAGAACCACTAACCTGTCCTCTCACCCCCAGGGTGTGAGCAGTGAAAAGGATTAAGGCCCACTGTAGGGAAACTTGCACTGAAGCCGGCACTGCCCTTTCCCCCTGTTCTTTCAGCTAAACAGAAGATTTTTAGTTCCCATGACTATCAATCTGGTGCTTTTCAAAAGCACTAAATTCTTTTAAGAAAATTAAGATGACTTATTTTTAGAAACTAGCTTAGAATATTGAAAGATGATGTTTGTACTGTGTTTCATGTCTATAGATCCTATACATACTATTTTTTTCTGATGCGTATTAATTTGCTTTAACTTATTTTGAATTTGGAGGTCAATATAAATATTTAAAAATCAAGAACAGGTTTTTGTATGATTAGGTTTGCTTGTCAAGTTAGTAAGTATAGAGTTTGGCAGTGTTGAACCTTTTATTTCATTAGTAATAGCTACCTGACAGCCTTGTGGACATAAACTTAACTTATTTCTTGATGACTACAATTATAAGATACCTTATTTTCATGTTTAAAAGCTTGTAAAGAGCTTTTGTAAATGCTGGAGTATCATATATTTTTTCAGTATCTGCCAAATTGCTATTGTATTTAATCTTTAAAATATATTTTGATTTTGTAACTAAAAATAATTACAGAGTATTAAACTTTCTCGGTAGTTAAAGCTTTTTTTCCCATTTAATTTGAGCTTTTGTTGTTACTAACAAATAATTTGTGGCACAGTTTCTTTTCTTTCCTTTTTTTTTTTTTTTTTAAATGACTGCTAGAATCTATATGCTTGTCACCTTACTGTGCTAGAAATGTTCCACTCAAATCAAGGGTTCCTTTCTGGTTTTGTATGTTCTCACCTGCTCCTCACTGTAAATCATTGAGATGTCAAGTGCAATGATTAATTAAGCTGCACGTGCAAGTGCTTTTTTTTTTCACCTGTCAAGCAGGAAAGAAGTCTTATAGCAAGATTAGATGGTGCTAATTCACAGCTTTTACTTCAGACTGTCAAGTGTGTAGAAATATTTTATATTTAGATGCTTATTGAGAATATGGCATACCAGGATTTGTTTGGTTTAGAGTTCTTAAATATTGTAAGATACAATTATTATATGAGACCCTATCATTAAACTCCCAATTAGAGGCAAAGAATAAATGCAGAAATTACTACATAAATATTTTGAAATTTAAGGTTCATATTTTGTAATTATCTTTTATTCAAATACTGGTAATCAATTTAAGTTGTTTAAAGTAAATTGTTTTAAGTTTTTAAATTGCGTGTATGTATGTATGTGTATGTATATATCATAATGAAATATATTATTATAGCATTGGTTTAAATTTCTGATGAAATGATAGTGGCAACTACATTTTTTTCTTTGAGTAATAAATATGTGCAGAATGTAGTATTGAGCTTTTGGGTACTATTTTTATACATTAATATAAAACAACAGACTTGGAAAGCTTGTTCCCCACCCCCTAGTTCTTTCATCGCTCCCCCTTTAAACTATCAGTGAAAGTAAAACCTCAAATTGTATAGTAATCTTAATCTATTATTAAAAGGTCCTAGAAAGGAAGATTACAAGGTAGATTCAGGTTTTGAATCGGTTTTGCCATTGGTTTAGCAGCGGGTGGGCAGGCAGATGCCTGCTCAGAGTAGAACCTATTGCCATTTTTCACCATTGATAGAGTAGCCTTTCAGAGTCAATGAGCTCTGTCAATGTGAGCTTGTCAAGGCTACAACTTCATAGACCTGAGAGGCGGTTTGAGAGGTCAGCCCTTTTCAGGTTCGCTGTGATGCAAATGAACTTTAATGCTTAAACAACTATTGGAATTTTTATGTCTGCTCCTTGTTCTTTTTTCTTCACAAAGTCATTGACGAGACATTCAGTGCTTTTTAAATTGGAAGTTGCATTGTGCTAAAGACCTAGTACAGATTTACGGAGGGCTGAAAGCAGTTAGATCATGTTCTTTTCATGGTGCGATTAGAATCAAATCGATTTCCCTACAGCCTTCAGCATTCAGATGGCAATTTTAACAAAGCTTGGGGGCTAGACAAGGGACAAAACGACTGAACTGAATGTTAATTACACTCTGCAGCCTTATTTTCTTTTGATTTGGGGCTGACTGGCAACTAAATTAACAAAAAGTGTGACCATAACTGCTGCCCTATTTTCATTTAAAAGGAGAGCTGCCTCTAAAAGGCTATCTTTACAAAGAAACAAGTGAGGTCTGCTGATCATTGTTAACAAGGGCACTTTTTTTCTTTAAAATTCTTGCCAAAAAGACTGTTCAAAAAAAGAATGTAATAAATTAGTCATTGGCGTATTATTGCCTAGAGAAGTAGTTGATTTTCTGATTTTTATGACATTGCTTGGAAAATGTAAGACAGTAGTGGTAATTCATTGGTGTTATGAATTATATCTGGCACTTATATAACTGGTGTGTCTTTAGCATGTTCAACATGCTGAAAGGCAACTAGCTTACAATAGACACTTTAAATAAGTATTAACATTTTATTATGTGACATTAAACTATTCAAAACCAGCTTGATCCTAACACTTTTTCACCTAGCTTATTCTTGTTTGACATACACATTTTCGTATTTGATTATTAATACTTATAGTTATGCCACATTAATAGTAGTAGATGCTTTTTTCCTTCTCTCTCAAGAAAGGTGCAGCTGTACCAAGTTGCAGTTGATCCTTCTGGCAACACTATCATTTTTGCACCTGCAGCTGTGTCAGTCTCATCCTAACACCTGGTACCATGAATTATCCTCTCCTTTATTCATACTCCCAAGCAAGAAATATTTCGTGTTGCATAGCATATCTTGTACCAGTCAAGTGAAGTAAATTTCTCAGTTGATTCCTGAAACAGTGGTATTAAGAGTTTGATTTTACTGTCAGATGGTACTTTTATGTTGGTTTAAATAAAGTTTTGGCTCTGTTTGGAAAATCTATCTGTGGAATAATCAATAAGCTGGCTTTTAAATGTGGCCATTATTTGTAAGTATGATGTGAAAATTAGTTTGATTTTTTTTTTTTGACTCATTGGTGTTTTTTTTTCACTTATTAACTTTGAATTATTTTGTTTCTGAATTTACCTAAAGGCCATTTGCATTTTGTTAACTAATATTTAAATTACTTTTGTTTTAAAATATGTATTAAGGAACTTTCATTACTATTTAAGTATTGCAAAAATATTTTCAAAGGAAGTGGGGATTTAAATTTATATCATTTGGTGGATGATATTAGCTTTTTAGACTTGGATAGTTTTATATCAGAGGCTAGTAAAAAAAAGATACATATGCTAAAAATCAAAGCCATATCTTTATTAAAAAAGTACTGTTTCCGTTCAGGTTACTGTTTAGTGCTTAGAACATTGATAGTGATACAGACTATCCTATACTCAGTGACTGTCTTATACCTCTCCTCTTTTCACACAAAAAGCAGCTGCAAAACAAAGTTTTTCTAAAACCAGTCACGAGTAAACTTTTTGCTCATTTGTCTTCCAGACACGAAGATCGATTGAGAAGTTATTAGAATGGGAAAACAATAGGTTATACCACAAGGTGAGTACCACAGGGAGCAGCTTCGTACTGTTGGGGTCTGAATTGCACAGTATGGAAACAGATGCTTTTGTTGAACTAAAAATATGAAAGGTGGACAAATGGGTTAGTCTGTGTGCTGCAATAAAATAGAGCTCATTTTTCTTCTTTTACTCCCCTACTTGTCTAGCTGTGCTTGCACTGGAGACTGAGCAAAAGGAAATGTGAAACGAATAACATGATGGAATATGTAAGTTAAAGGGCTGTTTTGTGAGTTTCTCTATTAAATGATCATTTATTTTGCTTCTGATCTTATTCTTTCCATGATTATTAATCAGCAAAGGTGTCAGGAGCTTAATCTCCTGAGTGCAAGGATTTTCTACGGTTCACAGATGCATGGTTTCATGTGCAAGACTGATTTATAAAGTTATGAATGACTTGAAAACAAGGCTTCACTGTGTTCTGAAAAATAATAAATTAATTGCCAAGATAAAATAGCCTGAACATGTGTTGATGGAGTGTGAAATTTTAGATGCTGTATGAAGAATAACCACAACTTTGGTTACGCAGCAAGTCAGATATGGCTTTTTTATATAATGCTAATCAAGTTTCCAAGTATGGAAGAAAACCTTTCAACCAAGCCATTGGAGCTTAAGAAAGCTTTAGCCTTTATAGATTTTAACTGCCCATACCTCAGTGGCCTTTAAAGAATCTTTTAAAGTGTTATTAGAATATTGCTTTGTAAAAATTGTCTTAAAAGTAGGCTGGAGATGAGATGTTCATCATCCTGTGTTTATTCATTAAAAGATATCTAATTTGGCATATATATACAAGGAATTTTAGAATTTATTCAGTGTGGGATTTAATTTACTGACTCCATGATTTACTTTAACAATTTTTCTCCTTTTGAAAAGTTCAGAATACTATAGAAAATTATGAATTTTCACTTATTCTCCCTTGAGCTTGGGTGCATTATTTTAAATATGGAAAGGTTATTACATTAAAAGAAAAAGATCTAAGGAAGAGTTACTTGTTGAAGATTAAAGTCAGAGCCTTTGTGAAGTACCTGGTATAACTTGTGTCTATTCTTTGAAACAATATAGCCATCATAGATTGTGTGTATGCATGCATATAAAAGATTGATTAAAACAGTGTTTAAATAGTTGGAAATTATCATAAAATCACTTTTCTCTGTTAGCATTTTCCTGTTCTTTGATTATCATACAGTCAAATCCCATTTTAGCCTTGAATATAAAAGATATTTTTAAAATGTCTTTTTTTCTTAGACTAGCTCTATTTAATGAACTGAATAATGTAGATTTTATCTTTTTCTATTATATCAAACATGTTAATTTATGATGATGAGAAAGACACTTGATACTTCTTTATAATCATACAAAAAGCACATTCAAGTAACTTGAGGTTAATCTATGAAAATGCTAGTTTGTATTCTCATCGTAGATAGTAAGAGAGTTTATATATTTTGGGGAGAGGGATGGATATTTAAGAGATTTAAAGGATTTTGTGAAAAAATATTTGCTACATTTATAAACCCAAACATTAAGCCTAAAATTGAGGCATTAATTTTTTGTGTGCATTTCTAGATTTACTTTGAAGAGGAAAACATAAAAGTTATTCCCAATGCTGTGATTTCCAGATAGAGCTATATGAATATCATTCATGCATGAACTATACTTCTTAATATTTATTTTTATTTTATGGCATTCTTTTGTTAACTAAAAATAATTTAGTAACCCTCTAAAATATTCTGAACTATGTGCTTTGTTTATAAAAGTTTCCTTGAATTTTTAGATAATTAAGCACTTCTACTAAAGCCATTATATTATTTTTCACACCATCATAGAAGATATGCACAAGAGTAGTAAAAACAAAAAATATTTTTAAATTGCTGGGAAAAACCTGAGCGTGGTGGTACATGCCTGTAGTCCCAGCTACTTTGGAGGCTAAAGTGGGAGGATTGCTTGAGCCTGGAAGTTCAAGGACAGCAAGACCCTGTCATTTAAAAAAAGGATTTTGCTGGGAAAAAAATGTTCTTCTAGATTTTCTCAGAGTATATATATATTTGTGATTATTGAAAATGGGAATAACATAGCTTCAGAAACCCCCTAAAAATAATTTTAAAAAGTGAAACTAGCAGATCTAATGAGAAGAGAATACTTTTTTATTTAATGAATTTGGGCCTTTTTACCATGTGTCCCTCTTTGCCCTCAACTTTTATGTGACTTACAGAAATTTCATTTGTTAAGGGATAATAATTATCCTTGATTGTAACGTGACTATTGGAGATAACCTGGAAAAAATACCAATTTGATGCTAATTTTTCCTTCTTCAGATACGGTAGAGACCTATGATCTAGAAAAAATGAGACAAATGGCCACTTTCTATATGTGGCTTCTGAGGGAAAAAAGTTTGTAGGATATGTTCTTTATAAACTAACTAAAATATAGTGAAAGATAGTCCTTATGTTACATAGTGTACACTGCAAAATGTGATGCCCACACCCAGGGACTGAAATCGTAGAGACCACTTGATGAGAACATGTTTGAAATACAGAAGTATTTATTGAATGTTAACCCTTAAGTAGTTTAAAAATTTAATCATTGAGTTTTAGAGCTGCAAAGAATCTTGTCTTCTAGTCTAACCCCTTTATCTTATAGATGAGGAACCTGAGAAACAGGAAAATCTAGCTCAAATAAAGAAGTTAGATAGGATGAAAGAAACAGGGAGCTAGTGAATATTTTATAGGCAGATAGCAGGTCAGGAGAGTGGCAAATGTGACATCTAAGGCTTAGTGCAGAATAACTAGAGTAGGACGGGAATGTATTTGAGCCACATATAGAAGTGCCTTCTTCATTGAGGCAGATCAAAAGCCAGGAGAACTGAAGAGTGAAAATGAAGATTCCTGGCCCAGACAGCTAGCTAACTTGTAGAAGTAACCAAACCTGGAGGTCATATAAAGACACAGTTCCTGAAAAAGAATGAGGAGTTCACCAGACTTGGAAACTGCTCAAATCAAATGATTTTTTTAGTAAGCATCTATTCCATACAGAATTGGAGCAAGGGAAAGAGTTGATTGTAATTTAAGACAGTTCAAGTTTAGAATAAAAATTGACTCTGCTCGACTTGTGTATTTCTCTGTTACTATGTTTTGGTTTTTTTGTTGGTTATCCTTTAGTTTTCTACTAAAAGGTCTTTCAGAACCTTTAACTTTGCTAACCTAAGAAGAAAAGGGCTTTTAAAAAATTAAGAGATTAAAGGACCAATACCCTTTATCTAGAGATTACATATCCTGGTACAGTAAAATGAAAACAATTCTAGAACCTGGAGAAGACCCATGGAATTGGGTTGATAAAAGGGAGGAAGCCTAAAGAAAAATATTGGATCAACTGCAGTCACATAGTGAGTGCAGTTAGAAAGGGCAAGGCTTTGAAGTTAAGGTAGTCTTTTGCTCAAATACTGACTCCACAGTGGTGATATAATTTCTTGGATCATCAGTTTCCTCATCTATAAAATGGCGATGATAATACTTGCTGAATAGAAAAGTCCTTGGGATTAAATAGACCCACATAGTATGAAACACCTGGTATGCAGCTAGTTCTCAGTAAATGCCAGCCCCTCTTTTCTATAATGTATGCATGCATGCTTAATCCTCCAATACGGCAGGGGCACTATCTATATCACCCGTCTCCACTTGCCTTCTCCAACTTTGGTTATTTTACTTATTTATTTATCTTCCGTTTCATAGAGCTGAGGTAATTTGTGTATTTGGTAAAGGTCCAGAAGAAAAATTCCCAATGATGGAAACCTGGGTTATCAGATAAATGTCTATTTTAATAATGTAAAGTTGCAATTTTAAAATATTGAATGGACTTTCAAAAATTTTTAAAGTGATAGAATGTAACTGAAGTTTTACGATAAAAATCTGTTTAAATCTTTTTAAAACATTTTCTTCTCCTTTTACAGGTCATCCTCATAGAATTTTTACCAAAGACACCGATTTTTCGACCAGATTAGCATTTACTTTATTTATAGAGACTTTCCAAGTATGTTGTCTTTCCAATGGTGCCTTGCTTGGTGCTCTCCTGGTGGTGACATAACATTGGTTCTACAGAATTGTGTGGTGTTTTTTTGTTTTTTTGTTTTTTAAAATAACCGCATGTTCTAAGTGTGCATTTTTGTCAAACTTTGCAACAGTTATTTCATACAGATGTTTAATACTTAAGTTATTGTGCTCTTTTCTGTTATGTATTCTGATTTTCAAAGATTACTTTTTTGTATTATCAAAAAAATACATTTGAACTTAGCATAAAAACTGGCCAGCCTTTTTTATTTTATCACCAAGGTACACACAGTCCTTTACTTATAAATTCCTTAATATAGAAAAACACCTTTGTAAGGCTTTATTTATCTATTCTAGCAAGCGCACTCTTTGTATTATTTTTTCTTCCTTTTTAAATTTAATATAGTCATTATTTTAAAATAGTAAGTTTTCTTTATAGCCTTTTGGAACCTAACATAACCTTTGTCATACAATTCCTTATGCTGTTTACAGCACATATATCTGTAACATTATGAAGACCTATCAAAAAGTTTTTAAAGTATTTCTGTCTTCAAAGGTAGTAAGACAGGATTAAATTATTTTTACTAGAATAGACAAATCAATGAATGATATGCATGCATCTAATGGTTACTAGAGCTCAGGATCACAAAATATAGTAACATCACAATCTGTATATATTTTTGATCAAGATGATATTAATAATGGCCTTACTTGGGTTATTTTTGTTGTTTATCAAATCTTATATACAAAAGAATGGAAATACTCCTTTTAAAAATTTCTAGGGAAAATATTTCTCCCAATCTCATACAATTATAGAATGGATATATGTTTCTGAAAAGTTTTTGAAAGAAAGCAAAAGTTCTAGGATTAAAAGAAGCTGGTGTTTAATATCCCATTGATATTTAGAACAGATTGTTCCTAAGAAATGGAGGATATATTTAGTACTATTTTCATCCACTAGTTTGCTTTCAGTCCAGTTATGTATACCTTTTTTTGACTGAGAGAGTGTGACATATAAGTTTAAATCAGATTAGCTTGTTTCTTTTAAATATACACATAAACACACATACATATTTTTTTCTGCTTTTGGTTGTACATATCCCATGCATATTAAAAATTTTTAGATTTGTGAATGACCTATGTGTAAATTTTTGTTTTTATAAGGCTGAAATTATACAAGTTTTAATGTACGTCAAGAATTTGTTCCATACAACTGTGGTATCGAGCAATAATGTGAATAACTTTTGAAATTATATAAACTATGCTTAATAATTTGTATTAAGAATTGGTACCACTATACAATACTTTTTTTTCCTTGTATTAAATCTTTTAAATACCAGTTTCATTAACTTATATACCTGTATTTTTTAAAAGTATTTCTTTGTACTTCAAAGTACTGTAATCCTATATAAATTTGAATAGTTAGATGCCAGTATCTTATATCCTATATCCTATATTGGATTTTAGGAGCTATCTTAAAAACCAGGATTTAAAAAAAATTTTTTTTTGTTTGAGAATTATTTGTTTCCGTTGCCCCCACATAACAACTTGAATATATAGAACACTTTTCCTGTGAAGAACTCAAAGTACAAAGAATTCAAATACTTTTCTCATTTTATTTAACTTGTGTCTAGGGTGTGTCCTACCACCTTGAAGTAGTGCAATTAATTAAAAGTAATGCTACCCAAAAACTCAAGTATTCCTCTGTGGTTTCAGTATGAAAAATATTGTATTCCCATACAATGCTAAATCTGCCTCAGGATTCAGAAAGAGCAGAAAAATATAATGACTGTGTAGACTATGCACCACACAGTTCCCTATGTAAAAGTGTGTAAATCCATAGTGCACCATATTGATCAGCTTTATAAGAACTTCTTACCTATTTAGACATAATTTTTATCCTATTATTAGTCTTCTGTCAATTATAATTTTAAAATTATACTTCTGTAAAAATATTTTAACAGTAAGATAATTTTCACAACTGATGATATTAAGTATAGGATTTTAAAAAGTTTTTCTTACTTTATTGAGAGGTATGTCATTTGCCTAAAGACTCCCTATAAATATGCATTTCCAATGTATATATAGAAAAGAACTGTGAATGCTTAATATGTGGCATTACTATAAGCCAGTTATGCCTTGAGCAGTTAGATGTTCATGCTTGGATTTTCATTGGTAGCCTACAGTATAATTCTAGCTTATCCTTTCTTGAATCATGAATTTAAGTGCCCATGTTACTGGAAATCAGAAATGTTGGAGATGCCTATGTTATGTGAACCAGTCCAAGGAAATATTTAAAATGATGTTTGTTGTTAAGCTTCTGTTTTCTGATTTAAAGTTTGTGGGACATGAGTGAACCATAATGCTTTTTAAACTGACCAAGGAAAAATGTTATTGGCAGAAAATCTAATGTATAGATTTTGCATGGACTAAGTGAATAACTTACGATCTTTTTTATACGTTACTGGCGTTTTACAATCAGGCACCATTTTCGTGCAGAAACATTCTTTTTTCCAATAATGTGCTTTGCAAACCTTGTTACATTTTAATACATAACTTTGGCTATCTGGGTGAAAATTGATACTCCAAAACCTGATGACTACAGTAAAACTGATGTGACACATTTAGCTTCTAAGGTAGATAGTGCCTCTCCCTCACAAGGGGGTCAACTTAACCTATCTAAAATGATATCAGATGCTTTCTTGAGACTCTTTAATGATTAGGTTTCATTTATTTAAAATATAAACATGTAATTTTGGCCTAAAATCAACAAAATAAATTCAACAAAACCTTGAATAATAGTAAACAATGATTTCCTTTTCATATTAGAAAAACTAGCTTTGTAATTGAATAATTTTAAATCAGGAAGAATCACAAGTTTCCCCATGGTTGTGTCTTCAATGTTATTTATAGAGAGCTTCTGATTGTTTCTTTATATTAGCAGACACAGGCCAACCATATAAAACTTTGACAACATTCCATCTCAATCTTTGGTTGTAAAAGAATGATGTTAAATAGTAATATGTGCAGTTGGACCCACAGTTGCATAAGTTCAAACTACACTAGTTTTATGCAATGTTCTGTACTTAGTCATACTGTTTCAAACTTACGGTATTTGACTTCACAATTATAACCTTTAGCTGCATGCCTGTTGTTTCACTGTAAATATTTGCTTTGACTTGCTGTTGGTCAATAGTTACTGAATCAAATGTGCAATGTGTTTAAAATTGTCTTTGACGGAACTCCAGCATCTGGTCCTAGACCTGCTTTCCTTGTATTTTTCTGGATACCATGGATCCTGTTGCTGTCCTCTTGATGTCCAGAGTCTTCACCCAGGCCTGAACATAGTTCAAAATTGCCTTTTTATCTTTTTCAAAGCTCCCAGTAAGAATGTTAATTCTTTTGCATTCTTAGCTAGGTGTTTAGAAGGCCAATTAAAGTGAAGTCACATTAAGTAGTGATGAATGACTGACACCCTCAATTCTGCGAAGGTGGTACTTGCATTTTAAAAAGGGAGTTTCTTAATTGGTTCAGTGATGCAATTGATGTTTTCCTTCTCAACACACCCTATTGGTCCAGACTTTCTGGAGAGGGAGAAAGGATAGGAAGATTGGACATGGGGTTGCTTCTCAAACCATAGTTTTTGAAGGAAGCTGATTTATAATTAGTTTTGGGGATGAAAGAATAGGCAATTCTAAACCAAATTATTATCCCACAGTAGTTTGTGTTTAAATATTTACTTTTTAAAATGAAATAAAGTGGCTTTTAATTTTTCCTTGATATAATAACCAACTTTATGTTGTTTTTAGGAAAATACCTTTTATGTAATTTGAGATTTGAAGAATGTCTTTAAATCTTGAGTTATCTTGTGCTGCACTTTTACAAAGATCTTTATACAGTAATTAAGAGAAACCTAAATATGGTTTATATTATTAGTCATAATTCTGTTTACTTGTTTCTGTAATTAGGGATCAATATGCCTCCTACCCCCAATGGCAAATTGAACCAACACAGGTTGTTACAACCCTGATAGATGATACTCACAACAGAAATTCTGGATGCCGATCCTGATTTTGACGTTTCTGATGGTCTGTTAAGGTTATTAAGTATGAAATGTCCGATTTCCTTAAGTAGTAAGTTTGACAGTTGATATCTCTGACATTTCACTTTGACACTTCTTATTTTATTTTTATTGTGAAGGTACATCCTCAGTCTTTCAAACACGTGTTTTGGCTTGTGATTATCTTTCAGAATTTTTTTAGAGCAATTTTTGTGAAACCATGGATACGTAAAAAGTTCGTGTTCTTTTCAAATATGAGTTCCATCATGGAACTGATGCAGCACAGACAACTTGAAATATCAATGAAGTGTTTGTGAAGGATGTGGCTAATGAACGCACGGTATGTTTATGGTTTGAGAAGTTCTGTTCTGGTGATTTTCATCTTGAAAATGAGCCACATGTCGACCTGAGACCAAGGTGGATAATGATGAGCTGAAAGGTGTAATGGAAGCGAATCCATCTCAACCTACTTGTGAATTAGCGGCAAAGTTTGACGTTACTATTCCAACAATATTGGACCATTTGAAACAAATCAGCAAGGTAAAGAAGCTGGATAGATAGGTTCCGCGTGAATTAAGCAAGCATCAGAAGAGAAATAATCTCAAAGCTTGCCTTTCTTTATGTCATGACATAAAGGCTAACCATTTCTACACTGTATTATTACATGTGATGAAAAATGGATTCTTTTTGACAGTCGCAAGCATTCAGCACAATGGTTGGATAAAGATGAAGTGCCGAAATAGTCTAAAACCAAATATTCATCAAAAAAACCTAATGGTGTCTGTTTGGTGGTCCAGCGCTGGTATTATCCACTACAGCTTCATGAAACCTGGTCAATCAATTACAGTGGATGTCTACTACAACCAATTGGATGAAATGAGGATGCTTGCGATTAAGTAGCTGGGATTGGTCAATAGACACAGGCCAATCCTTTTTGCAATACAACTCTCGACCACATGTTGCACAAACAACGCTGCTCAAACTACAGCAGCTGGACTTGGAAACTCTCTGTCATCCACCATATTCACCAGACTTTGCACCAACTGACTACCACTTCTTCCAGGCTTTGGACCTCTTCTTGCAAGGAAAAATATTCAGTTCTCAACAAGCTGTGGAAAATGCCTTTTGCAATTTCATCACCACTTGCTCTCTGGGCTTCCTCGCTGCTGGCATAAACAAGCCACTGTTAAGATGGCAAAACCGTGTCGATAGTTTAGGCTCACACTTTGATTAATTGTACTGCTTCTTGTTTGAAGCATAGTAAGCTAAACTTTTGATTGGAAATCGGACATTTCATCTTTAATGACCTAATAAATGATCACGAAATTACTTGGCCTCTTTGCTTTTATTTTTATTTCCAAAACAGGAAGATATTATGACTACCTCATGATGTTGTGAAAGAATATTTTTCAATCATTTATTTTCCTGTTACTAAGTCCTATATAAAAATAAGTAGCTAGATATTTAATAGCAATGATTGAGTGGCTTTTTTGACTTATTTATAATATCAGCACCAACTTGAGTTATTGTCAAGTTTTACATTTAAAACAAAAGAGATTGAGTATTCCCTATATGTACTTATGATAATGCTTTGTGTGTTTAGAAATCAGGGAAACATTACATATAATACTTGAGAAAAGTTTCCTTCTAATAAGATTTTTTTAAATATAGTTGCATCTGAAGATACTTAAGCAAAATCCTGCCTTGTTTTTTTTTTCTTTTACATACCCTCTACTTCATGAACGTGGTGCTCTGAATTTGAGAGTTAACTGCTTTTTTCTCTTTATGAAAAATAGTATATTGCTTCCCTAGCTCTTTATCTCAAAAATATTTCAATGAACTGACCACACCAGGCATTCTTAATTTTGGCATATAAGCTATCTATTGTTTTGTTGTTGGTTTCTATTTAAAGAAACAGTGTCAGCCAGCCTTTAAGAGAAGACAAGTGATGGGTCAGTGTTTTGTCTACTCTCCTTTATTGAGACATAATATACCCTCAAACTGCGGAGTTTCTATCCTATTATATTTCCTACTGGTTCTTAATTTAGTAAAACTAGTTTCAGTTCTTTCTCTTGGCATAAATACTATAAAGATTTAAAATGTTCTAGAGGGGCAGAGTTTTTTATTCCTTTAAGGACTCTTCTACACTAAATTAAAGACCTCCTTTGCCTCTAGTAGCGGCTTATTTAATTAGGTAATTACAGCAATCTCATTACATTGCCATGAAGTCTTTATAAACAGGAGTTTGTTTTAACTCAAATATCAAAGCCCTTTCAAATTCTGTATTTCTTTTTATATTTGTTGAAGCTGTTAGCATTATGCCCTCTCAGAAGAGTTAAGTATTGTGAAATTAATAGTGGCAGTAGAAGCAAGGTAGACATGATTGGAAGGCAGGTTGCTGAAATCTACTGGCTGAGAAAAATAACTGCATTATTATCCTACACTTTGGTTCACGAGGGTGAAAGTTATACAATGGTCAGGAATTGTACACAGCTTTGTGCTTTCTTTTATACATTATGTATTAGATGGGAAACTATTTTCAAAAAAAGAAGAAAATATTATTCTAGATAGTTTACTACTGTGTCCTTTAAGAAGATAGATAGCTTCAAGGGATGATAGCTTGAAAAAAATATACTTCCATTTATCTTTTATAATATAAGTATAACATTTTCTCAAACCCACTACATAAAAGATTCTAGCAATTTGTGGCTATATCCTTAAATGAGCATGGAATAGTTTTCAAGTAAAATAATCAGAACTTTCTGGTGGGTGAGCATTTATGTAGAACCAAGAGCAGGATCCCTAAAATTATTCTTTCAGGTAATTATAGTAACATTCAGGTAAGTCTAGTAACATTAAAAAAATGAAGATAACTTTTTTAAAATATAAAGTTGAATTTTAAAGGTGTATAATATATTTTTGCTTTCATTATTAAGAAATTAAAGCCATTGCCAAGCAAACATGGTGTGTTTTTCTTAATAAGAGATCTTTTTGTTTGATAAAAATTGGTTGGCCTTCATAATTGTGAAGAAATACGTAGATGGATTATATTTAAAGTGGCTTGGTTTTTGGTCCCATGTTGGTTGCAGTATATTTAGTCTTGTAAAATTAAGTCTTCATTGGCTATGCATTTCTAGTGAAAAATGGAGACCTAATTTGAGTTAGGGGATTTTTTTTTTTTTTAACTTTTTGTTTGCTTGCTTTGGCTAGTTGAGTTTTGTTGCTTTTAAGTGAGTCTACTGCAACATATGATTTCAATACATAATTCCATGCTCACAACTGAAATATGGCAAATTCGTAGCATTTGATCTTTAAAGGATGTATTAAATAAAGAAATCTTAAGCCAATGTAGATGGAATGCTAAAGGGAGTCTGGAACTTAGAGATTAAATCACTTTAAAGGAAATTAACCAAACTAATAATGTCTTTTAATTCATCTGATAAGACCAGATGAATGAACAAGTATACATGCACACATACGTATACTTCTTCTGTAGACATGACCTATACAAATGTCTATGAATAAAGGAATTAAATTGGCATTATTATGAATATGAGTGTAGGAACATTCATACTATGAATGTGTGTATAGGAGTGTACAGTGACTTTAGAGAAAATTTCATGTGTTCATGAACTTATAGTTGGAAAAAAGAATAGAAAAAATGCAACTTATATATTACCCTTTTTTCTCCAATTTTATTTTAATTGTCCCTAAATTTTAAAATCAATTCAGCTTTTAAATAATCATCCTATTTAAGTTTTTACGCTTTCAGGAGAAGGCAGAAATAATTATAATCACCTACCACTCCTATAAATATATATCATTAGCAATATTAACTAAAGCTTATCTATTGCATTCTGTCAGGTGACTATTTGTCATACAAACTTTTATTTTTTAAATTTTTCTCAAATGACCCAGATTCCAATGTAAACCTTTACAAAAATAGGTCCATATATGGAAAAATATAAACATGCACACATATACATATGTACATATATACACATACCTAGAGGTATAATTCTAAGATAAATTAACTGTGATTCAATTCACTAAGACATCTCTTTGCAGTAGGCAGTAAAGATACTTCCGTCACCAGCATTGTTTCTGTTAAAATACAAAATAACAGTTGATTCTACAGGAAACGTTTAAAAACTATGAGAAATTTTGTTTGTGGATGATTTTTGTTTCCTTGAATCATCTCAATATTGTAGTTTGTAAAGAGTTGATAACTTATTTTCTGAATTTTATTCTTTCTTTTTTTTTCATTCTGACCTCCCTCCCAAAAATGTGAGTGCTCTCAAAAGTGTATTAAGTTTCTTTTTTCACAAATGGAGACCCAAGGAGAAATGCCATTACTGCTTGCAGTAGTTACTATCTTAGAATCTATCACAGAAAGCCTAAAAGATAGCCCAACCTTTTGTACCTACAGTCTTAGATATTGTTAGATAGCCATTCAATTTTCTTTGCATTGTGTGTGAGATGAATATTTCTTGAGACTTTTTTGTTTGCTTTACTAAAGAAATCAACCAAGGGAAAAAAAAACCCAAAAAACAAAACAAACAAAAAACACCCTGTAACTCATGTGAAGCATGCAGGGTGTTGTAATTTCAGTTTGCAAAGCGGTGTGATACAATGTTGCTGAGCCAAAAGCACACGATAGATTTAATGTAGCCAATTGTGTACTTTTGAAAAAAAGAGTAACTGTTCCCTGTGAGTTAATTTTGGATTTTTTCAAAATCTCTCTTTTAGGCTTTGTGCTGGATTCTTCCAGACAAATGCGTATTCCATGTGGGCCACTGTTCTGCTAAATGCTCTCAGTTCTCCTTTTGCAATCAAGATTATGTTGCTAAGGAGATTTTGCTTTTATTGGTGCCATTGATTTGTGTTAATACGTTTTGAATACCTCTCCGTATTCTTCCGTAGACAAGGCCAAAAGAAAAACTTCCCCGAGTTTCCCAATTTACATTACAAATGGAGCGGTGGTGTAATGAAGCCGATATAAAGTGGGCAGTTGAAAGGGAACTAAAGAAGGGCACTCAAGTGAGAAATGAAGAAATGTGCCGAGTGCAGTCTGTGGCTGCCCTTGGTCCAGCTGCAGGAACTTGCTCTGGCCAGAGGTAGAGTGAGTGAGCGCCTCCCTCTGCAAAGACCACCCACTTTTGGAGGCTGGGCTGGCACACCATAGATTACCTCATTGATTAATATAGGGCCGTTAAAAAAGTGAGAAATTTCTGAGGTGGCAAGAGATGGTTATCTTTCACTCCTTAATCTCTTTTTGAGTTCTTCCTAGAGCATGACTGAGACCATACTTCTATACTTCGTGACCTTAAGTTGTTTTATAAAGGAAATCCTATAGATAAACCAGTTCTTCGGGTTCTGGGGACTAGCATATTTCAAATATTGTTGGTATAGGTGAGAAGGATGTTAACTAGATTAAATTGGTTTTAGTTATATGCTCCTTACTTTGGATCATATTCCAGACTCCAAAGGCTCTCTCCTTACTTTAAAACTCAAATATTCTGTCTGTGAGTGGAAGGTGAGATCAACTAGATATGTCTTTAACTAGTGAACTGGTTTGCTTAGGTTGCAGTACATGAAGGTGCTAAAGAATACCATTGTAGCACAATCATACCCCTTTAGTGGCTTACATTGTTCAAACAGCACGGTGTTGATCACATTTTTTAAAAAAAATCTTAAGCACAAATGCCGCAACTATATAACTTGAAGAATTTTTGGATATTTTAAATTATAAATGTCAAAAATAATACAGAAACCATGAATAAAAATTGCAGAAATTTGAGGAAATTAAAAATTGATCACAAGGGAAGCTTCTGAAGTGTTTACTGCATTATTTGGCGATGAAAAATGACTGTTTCTATTGAAACAATCTGTTCATTACTTTAGCAAAATAGAAGTCTAAACTGTCCTTGAATGTTGAATGATCTGGGCAAGACACATAAATTGTGGAGATACTCTGCTATCACTGGGAAATATGAAATCTATAAAAACATCTGAAAAAGGAGATTCTTAATTCCTATATTTACAATGTCTTTTTAGTAGATTTTCCCCAAAAGGTGCTTGTCAATCACTATGCTTTAAATTGATAAAATCCCAATTTCCAGGCCATATGTGGTAATAAGTTTTGTTATATCACAAAATTTTGATTTACCTGTACTTATGGGTTTTTTTACCCCCCTGTAATAGTTTTGAAGCTTTTAAAATCATCTCCAGCTTAAAGACTAAAATAAAATATAGGGATGAATTTATATTTTCAGCCTAGTAGTTCTGACTGTCTATGTCAATGGTTTCTATATTAATGTTACCATTCTTCGATCGCCTAAACCTAAAGTTAAGAATTCTAAGAATGAGAAAAACAGCTATGAATTAATTATAGGTAAAATGTAGTGATAAAGATATATTTCTATACAACATATTGATAGCTTTGTATTTTTTCAAGTTGGAATTAATGTATTAAAACTGACTTTTAAATTACTTTAAATTTTTAAATTCTTATGCTGGGAAAGCATGACCTATAGAGGTAGACAAACTTGTTTGGGTACATAAAAGGTGAGCAGTGTGGTTTTACTCTGAGCATCAAGCATGTTACAAAAACTCTCACTAAATTATTTCCTGAAGATATGTAAAGTTTACCTGAGGTATTCTAAGATTTATGAGCTCTGCAAAGCCAACTCTTCATAGTCTTCTGAGTGTAACATACTACTACCTGCTGGGTGTTGATTTTATAAAAGAGTGTAGGAGTCAAAACTCAACCACTCTGTCCTGATTGTCTGACCAGTGTTTCTTCAAATATTGCTTAGAGCAAAGATGAGGTAGGTCATCTATAAATAAATGCGCTACATGTTTTCAAATCTATCTATCAAAACCATAAACAATTAGGTTGTGCCAGGAAAGAGGGCTTTGAACAAACTGTGTGTATGGGAAACCATTAACTTTTCTGATTCTGTCAGCACTGGGTCTTGATCTTTAGCCATAGCTTATATCCATTTAAAAGAAGGTGGAAACTGGGCGAGGTGTTGTGCCCCTCTAGTCCCAGCTACTAGGGAGGACTGGGAGGACCGCTTGAGTCCAAGTGTTTGAATCCAGCCTAGGCAACATAGTGAGACACCCTCAGCCCCACCCCATCTCTAAAAAATAAAAGAAGGTGAAGTCTCAGAACTGGAAGAAACTCCAGAGATGTCTAGTGGGAATGTTCATTAGAATCAACTGGGAAGTTTTCTGGTCTTGGTTTTTTAAATATACTTGGCTCTACCCTCCTCCCATTAGAATTGGGAGAAGGAAAGAGATCCTGTATATTTTGAATATTTTTCTCAATTATGATAAGACGTCTTCCCTTTCCCTAATTTTGTATAGACATTAAGACCTAGGAAGTTTGTCATTTATCTAACATCACAGGTGGTTAGTGACGGTGCCAGAACTAAACCCCCAGGCATATGACCTCTTGTTTACAAATTGGGGTCTTTCCTGCACTAAATACTGTAAATAGAATCTTCCTTTTTGCAAACTTAGCGATTAAAAAAAAATTCTAAAAGTGATCATTTGGAATCCATGTAAGAAAGCATCACAACTGGTTTTCTGTAATGGAAAGAACATCACCTATGCCTAGAGCACCTAAAGGTTGGACCACACCCACCAACAATTGTTTATCTGTTTCCATAAGTGAAGAAATTTTAGTTCTATCTACTGCCCAATCTGAGAACTGTGACTTAGACATCTAATTATTTATTGATCAGCCGTGTGAAAACATTTAGAATGGCTGGCAGCCTACCAGACCCTGAGTTAAACATTCTACAGCCTGGCTAGACTGCCGGGTAGCCAACTTCACATCAGATTAAACACATTCTCTTCATGATGAATAGCTTGGAACCTAAAAACTTGATTTCATTACAAAAAATGCAAGGGGTGGGTTGTTTGCTAAATTAAAATTATTTTATGTTTTACTGCCACCATTCCAATTGTGGTTGTCAAATGTATTTTCTTTGGTGGTGGTGAGATGGAAGGGAAAGCGACAATGGAGGACTTTTGGGTCTAATAAAATTTTAAAAAGGACTCCTACAAGGGTGGACACAATGCAGCCTAGGGATGAACATTCATGAATTTTGTATTGAAAAAATTTACATTTCATTAACATTTTAAATTACAAAGCCAGGTCTACAAATACCGATTTGAGCTTGTGTGTTCTCATTGCATTTTCCAAGCAAACAAGTGAATAATGTAGTGCTAACTATATCCTGTGTTTCTTTATCATTGATTTCCCTCTTTATTTTAAAGTGTAAGCTAACTGTAATGTGTAGTAACATTAATTTCAATGAAGCTTACTTTACATTATCTATAGATCTACGCACATAAACTCCATATAATGCTCCCTTGTGTAATAAATGCTTTGGGATAATGAAGGGTACTCTGGGTATCATTGCTCAGCTGTGTAGTAAACCAGCTCTCCACAGACTTGCTATTCTAGTTTTGCTTCCACGTGGATAGAAATTAACCTTCTTGAAATGAGTGGCAATATAAAAATGTAGTATTTGATGATTAACATTCACTAGAAATTAGGATAGAATCATTCAACTCCAGTTAACCATTCTTTCAAACAGGTTATATTTTGGGAAGTTCTGTGAAGTTATAAACATAATTTGAAAGTGTGGTGGAGGAAAATAGTGGCTGACTAACGTAATGAACTGAAATGTTGGAACTGAGAAGTCTGTGCCCAAGGAAACTAGATGTCTAGCAGGCTGCCAGTGGAGTACTTGACAAGCAGTTGCCTATGAAATAACAGGAAAGGCCCTACTTTTAGTCACTGGCATCAGTAATAATGACATTATGGCTTTCAACCATGATTGAGGAAGATACTTTCTGAGAGTAAAATTGTGTATCATAAATTTGAAGTGTGTTAAGTATTTAATTGCAGAAAGTTACAATGTCTTAAAATTTTTACTGACAATGTCTTTTGACCCATTTAAGAACTTGTTCTTGAGCAGTTTGAAAATTTAGCAACTTAAGATAGCTTTAGATATATTTTTGATAAAAGAAAACTGTAAAATATATACTTTAAAAATCACAGTTTTAAACACTTTTACGAGTGTGCTTTTTCTTTTATTGAATGGAGCACTCTTAGAAACTTACATAGCTTTGGAATTCTTTTCTTGAAGAAACAGCCATCAGTGAAAAATATTGCAAGATTACTGAACTCTGACAGTTATCTTTCTTAAACTGTCTTCCAGCACCAATGTGCCCCTATAATTATGCTTGAAATATGCTATCATTCTTGAATGCCATACTTTCAAACATGAATGGGTAAACATGAGCAATGTTTTGGTTATTTCCTTTGTTTACCTTATAAACTACTTTTTAGTAAGTCCATATTAAAATCCTAATTTACTCAACAAAATTGCATTTTTGGAATGAATTTGTATCAAGATCACAAGTGAAATTCATTAAATCATTCAAAATCAACCAAGGAATGGTTTTAATTAATTAGTAAGATGAAGTAAAGGAGCTGACCATGTTGAAACTTGAATAGTATGTTAAAATTTATTTAAAGTATGCTGTTAAGTGATGTATAAAATCAATTGGGATAATATTTAAATAGTCTAAAACAAGGAATAAAAAGACAATTTTTGTTTTTAAATAATCACAAGCATTGGCCAGAGATAGCAAGTCGGTAGTGAACTCGCCTTGGAATAACATTTAGATTTCAGAATTTGAGTTATATTTTTATGTTTGTTTTGACAAAATGGTTCTTTTGCTTTCTTCAACAAGAGAGGGTTTAAGGCTTTAAACTTTTTGAAACTGCTTGATATAATTGTTAAAGTTTTTAAAAAAAAACTATAGAAATAAGAGAATGTCAAATATAATTCAAATAAGATAGAATTTACTATTACAGCAAGTTTACTCACAAAATTGCCTTTCAGAGATATCTGTCTCAAAAACAAAAATGGAAACAAATTTTTAAAACTTACATTTTAATGCCACTTTAAGTGTGTTTTCTTTGTCCCCAATTTTATTCTTAACAGTTTTAAAATACATGATTAATCCTTTTTCCTGAAACAAATAAGAAATCCAGCTTAATTTTAAAAATCTTTTACAAGCTACTATTTTAATATATTTTTCTTCATAGAATCCTTGCCTCTTAATTATCTTACACTAGCTATTGTTACTCCCAACAACTACATTTTTAGCTTTAAAGAATATTTTTATTGATTTTTTTTTTTTTTTGCATCAATTCCAAATTCAGAAGATATGAAAGAGAGCAGTAGCTAGTTTCCATTGTCTTCATTCTGGTTCCCCAAAGTAATCATTCTGTTGTGAGGTGTTTTGGTATTAGCATTTTGTTTTTAGCATTTAGTTTTGTTATTAGCATTTGTTATTACTAGTTATCAAGAAGATTCATTATTAAACCATGTCTCCAAATCATGTATAACCAGTGGTCTGGAATAGCAGATGAAGACTTCCACCAAAAAATTATAACTTACTTCAAGACTTGACACTGCTGTATCTAAAGACCTGTTGAATTTATGTTCCTGAGTGAGAAATTTTTTTTAATCTAGTTATTATCTTCCAATCCACAGTAGATTTTAGGAAAACAATCTGAAAACTAATTGTCCACCCTCATAGCTAATGCACAGGTTATTGAA
Organism: Daubentonia madagascariensis; assembly: GCA_023783475.1. Lineage (NCBI taxonomy): Eukaryota > Metazoa > Chordata > Mammalia > Primates > Daubentoniidae > Daubentonia > Daubentonia madagascariensis. The sequence continues at coordinate 12,871,339 of JAKFHU010000428.1, forward strand.
TGATCAACTGAGATATCTTCAGTGCCAGGGTAACAGAGCTAGGAACATGTTACCAATGAAATTGGAGACATTTGAATTGTCCCCCTTCATAGAGTCATACTTTAAGTTGATTTGGTGAAGAAAGGGTTCAAGGAATATATGTTAAGCTTGACCCATTCACAGGCATTATGCCAAATGCAAAGGATATTAAAGGGAATAACACCTCTTTGCTTCTGAAGAGTTAAGGCTGGAGGGATAAGTGCTTAACATGGTATGATAAGTGCCAATAATCAAGGAATGTACATGACATGGTGGGGCTACAAAGGAGCAGTAAATTTTGGGTGGAAAAGTCATCAGTTGAAGCACATGTTCAAAGAAAGAGATATAAATATGCTGTGTTAAAAAACTGAAGGGTTCTGCATAACTGGAAAATAGTGGGAGATGGTCTGGTACATAATAATCTGTTACATTAATGATTTGTGGGGAAGTATCAAGAAACAAGGCCAGAAAAGGGAGAAGGGACATGTGTATCATGCTGAAATTTTAACTCTAGCCTGAAAGATATTGATATATAGATTGATATATAGATAATATAGATAACTCTATTGAAAAATACTGAGAATATAAGTGGATCTGATCAGATCCATCATTGATAAAGCTCATTCTGGCCCTGAAATAAGCCAAAATTAACAAGCCCCAATGTTAACCTGTTTTAACTTATAAAGCTAACAAGTCAAAATTCCTTAATTAAAAAACTTACCATTTAGCAGTAAGGCCAAAGAAAAGGTAAGATGGAAGGAATGGAGATGTAAGAAAACTGTTTTGCCCTTCATTAAGCTGAGAGACTAACCCACTAACAATTCTAGATAATTATCTAGATAATTATCAGGAAATCTGTTTGGGGTCAAACCTGGAATCTAATTCTGGCTGTGCTACTTTCTGTGACCTTGGAGATGTTGCTTAACAGCTCTGTGCCTCCATTTCCTCATTTTAAAATGGATTTGTTAATAGCACCTGTTTCAAGAAATAGCTGTGAGGATTATATAACATAATACATATATATTCCACTGGCAATGCCACCAAATGAAAGACCACGAGACACACAAGGAGTGAACAAAGTTGGGCTTTCTGTTTGTTGAAACTAGAGCATACACCATGGGAAATCATGAGTGCTGCAAAGTACTTATTTTAGGATTTGGGCTTGTGTTAAGTGATTTGGGAAGGGTTCAAGCAAGAGTTTGCACTGGATTTGGATTCTCTCAGGAAGTGGGGTGATTTTATCATTGGATTTCTTAATGGATCTCATTTAGGAGGTGGGAGAAATGAAGCAAAGTTAAAGCTGTAATTGGTAAAGCAGCAGCAGTCACTTGTATTAGATGCTAGAAGGGGATGTTTGGTATTTTGTGCTTTGTATTGTGACTTTGTTTTTTTGTCTGTACGTAGACAAGATGTGAAAAGGTCTTTTCTATTTGTCTCATTTCATCATGGCCACAGAGTGACCTTGCCTGATGTTGGTGTTCTGTGCATTGTTTATGTTCAACAGGAGAACACCAAGGCCTAGCTGACAATAACAAGCCAACTCATGGATGTCAGGGCCTGCTCTTCTCTTTCCCATCACTTAGCACGATGTCTGGCATAAAGTTAAGCTTAAGAAATATTTCCTGAGGAACAATTCCTAAGGAATTGAGTCCAACTTTCACACGCATTCTGACCCTAACATAATGGCCAGTTTGGTCCATTTTTGAGGTTAATATAACAGTTTTGTTTCAACTTTGTTGGTCAGCTCCTTCTTACTCCTTTTCTTTGTGAATAAATTTGTCTTCTTTTAGATTTTTACTATGAGTTACTATTTTTCATACTTAAAGAAGATAAATCGGAATGTTAATTGTCTGATAACAGATTCTTTGAAAATTTTTACAAATGTTTAAAAGTTTAAAAAATCTATTCCTTCCAATATCTTCCTTTTATATAAGTATTACACTGGTCAAACTTCATAGTGTTTATCACAGCTGAACTTAAATATTTATTAAGTGTAGTTATTTGTAAAATGTCTGTTTTCCCTGCTATACTATGAAAGCAGATTCCTATCAGCCTTGTTATTTTATCTCTGGCACCTAGTGCAGTGCCTGACACAGACTAAGTGTTGAAGAAGTAAACGTTCAATAACTGTACGAGGAAGAGAAAAGAAATTGTGCTTGGGAAGGGGAGTTGAAACTGATGCATATTAAGTGGCTATTCAATGCCAGATACTATTTTAGGCACTATACAGAAGTTATAATTATATCCTTACAGGAATCCTGGGACCTAAGAGGTAGTATCCCTGTTCTGCAAAGAAAGCTTTGACTTAAGTGAAGTTAGTAACTTGCCCTTCTAGGAAGTGATAAAGCTTGATTCTAGGTCTGTGTTATTCATGAAACATTTAATAAACATGTCTTGTATTGGGAATCAATTTATCATGGGCTATCATGTCATTAGCAATTGCTTCCTTGTAATCACATCAACTCTTTCATCTACTCTCCCTCTGTCCTAGTCACCTGGGAGTCCCAACTTCTTTTAAATACAGCTATCTTTGCTTGCACCTAACAGCTGAATGGGGCTAGAGAAAAACCTAAAACCAGATGCTGGTAATGAACTTAATTTCATTTTAAGTTCATTACCACAAATTTCAAATAGGTACTAGCCAAAGATCTTACAGTGCTTCACAAATAAGTTTGTTCTCTTAATGCTCCAAAATTGCTTTGTTATAACTTCACTTGCCTCTTCAACTTTCCAGCACCAACCTTCTCTTACTACTTACATTCTCTTTTGCCTTCCATTTTTAAACGAAATAAAACCCACCCTTGACCTCACATCCCCTTCTGCCGCTTCTCTCACAGCTTCACAGGAAGCTTCTTAAAAGCTTTCCTCACATTTCCAGCTCACCTCTACTGGTCCTAACTAGGTTTTGGATCCCCCGCTCCCCTGAAACTGCTCTTGTCAGTCTTACCAAACACCTTCACTCTGCCAAATCAGTATTCACTTCTCTCAGTTACTCCGCAGCCTTTGCACAGTTGGCCATTCCATCCTCTTCAGGCATTGTCTTTTCTAGGCTTCTCTGACAGTCTGCTATCCCAGTATCTTGCTTCTTGTGCCATCCATTGGCTCTAGGTCCTCCTTTTCTGGTGAGCTCCAGGGCTCAGGTCCAGGACTTCTGCATTTCTCTTTTTCTACTGATCTCATCTAATTCCATGGTTTAGATACCATCTATTTGTAAACTTATATTGCCAGCTCTGGCCTTGCCACTGAGCTACATAAATTCAGATATCCAAATGCCAACTCGACCCTTCTCTACTTGAATAAGAAATAGGCATTTTCACACATAAAATGGCCAAAATAGCACTCTTGACATTCTCCCTGTGAAAATTGTTATTTCTTCATTCTTTCTTATCTCAGTATATAGCACCTGTCCTTTCACTCAGATATTCAGGACAAATATGCAGGAGTTGTCTTTTCCCCTCCATTTCCCATACCCCACATGCTCTACCCCAAAAATGCATCCTCAGTACATTAATTTCTCTCCATATCCATCGCTTTTACTTTTGTCTAAATTTCCATTATCTTCTGTCAGTTCTTAGCTGAATTATTGCAACAGCCTCTTAACTTATAGGATCTTCCAGCATCCTATACAATCTGGCAGTTGCCTACCTTTTGACATCATTGCCTCCTGTCTGGTGTCTCGCCCACTCCAGTCTAGCTGCATTGTCTTTTTGGTTACTCAAAAAGGCAAAGTTAGTCTTCCCTGGGGACCTTTTGTTCATTGTTGTCTCTGCCCAGAATGACTAACTCCTCTTGTGCTTCAGGTCTCAGCACCAATGTCCCTTCCTCAGTTAGACTTTTGCCAACCACCCAATCTGAATTAGCCCCTCTACCCTGTCACTATCACATCATTTATTTCCTTCATTATACTTTTCACTATCTGAATTTATCTTAGTCATTTTTTTTGTCATTTGGTATCTCTTCTACTAGAATATCAGCTCCAGGAAGTTGGGGGCCTTGCCTGACCATCTTAATTCCCCGCACTATATTCCTAGCACCATGCATGTTGCCTGACACATGATGAGTGCTCAATAAATATGTGTTGAATAAATAAATACATTTTGTAATCATATTTGTTTTAATATAAAACTGTTTTTACCCCTCAACTTTGACCTCAGGAAAATGTGCCTTTTTTCTCCCATGACTCTGTGTGTCCCCGGCTTCGTTACCTCACTCCTTGCTTTGAGAAGCTTTGTCATTCTTTTCACCTATACCAGCCACTGCTAAAAAACAGTAGGCTCCAAACCCTTTCAGAATGAAAAGAACAATAATGTCTTTGAATAAACATCAGTGAGGAAGCTCATCAGTAAATTATCAACATGTGCCAAAACAAAAAATAGAGACACTGTCATCTTATAAAAATCTCCTCCCACACACTTGAGTATTTGGTTTGACCCTTGACTTAGATGAACAAGTATACTTCCCTGATGTGGCTCATAAAAGGTAATGCAGTATTATGTGATGTGAAGAGAGATGAGACAAAGGATACTTTGAAAATATGTAAATCTCTGATAGGTCATGATTTTAGACCACACACAGACTGTCCTATGAGGGGGAACACAGGAAAGAAAAGCAGCATAAACATTTCTATCCTTTCTGTGTTTGTCCAAAATAGAGTTTAGAGGATACCCCCAAGAGTGTAATACTCTCCAAGCACAGAATAATCTTTCTTTCTCCAAATTGTATAAGGTAGATTGAAAAATTTTTTTTCAAGCTTTATTGAAACTTAGACATAATTAACTCAAATGTATTTCCTAATGTAGGAATGTGTGTATGCCGAGTAAAGTTTACTAAGCATTTGCAAGTGGAAAGCAGAGTATGATTATTACTCTTATTTACATCACCTTTTCTTCCTTATCCAAAATTTGTTTTCAAATGGAAACTCTTCTGTATGCTGAGGTAGTTAATGTTAGGAAACAGGTAGCTCATGGGCTAAATTAAAGCTTAGCAGTTTACAAATTAAAGGTTGTCTCAGTCTAATCTGTGACACTTACTTTTGCTGTTGATTTTTACTAGTCTTTGCTTCCTTACCTGTAGAAGGAGGTAGTGGTTGAGTCAGTATTGTTAGGATATAAAACACAGGGTTTTAAGGGAGATTAGAAAAACTTTAAAAATTGGTCACTTGCACTTGGTCTACCCACTTGGTTGTTATCTGTAAACAAATGATGTTGAAATGATTTGGAATTTGACTACGCATTCAAAACATTGTTTTTGCCAAATGGGTTGGGAGCTGGGTCATTTCAGAAAAAAACAAAGAAAAAGAATGAAACAGTAACAATTAGTCATGAGATTTTAATTACAACAAAACTGGTTTTTTCTTTAAATAAGATGGAAGGTAAAATAAACCTGCCTGCCTTCTTTTTTCCAGTTATTTGCCCATTATTAGTGAATTAGAATATACCAAAAATTAAAAATAATTCTGAGGGTCATTATTACTCATCAGTTTAGTTAAAGAATAGTGGAATTACCACTATGCTGTAGATCAAATCCTACTTACTAAATAATAACTTTAGATAATCAAAGCTGGAAGGGACCTGTTTAGCCTGTGGCCTGGGCTTTAGCCATCTCTTTGGATACCAACTGTACAGTGTTATCGTGTAAAGCTAATTTGACAAGCTCTGGTCCTTATTTTGCACTCATTCCAGTAAACCCAACCCCTCTGGCACTTAACACTGCCATTGTCAGTAAGTCTACGGTATTGACTGCCTTCAGGGCTCTCTGCTGTTTGCCTTATCCACTGGTCACTCAATGAGAGTGACACCAAAGAACCCCAACACCCTCTACTCAGCATGCCATTTACAGCTCTGCTAAGGAGTCAATGGAGTTAGATTAATCAAACTGTATCTAAGAGGGAAGGCTCAGGGAAGAGGGCTTGGCACAGTATGGAAAGGCTTTAAACATTGTTACCTTCAATTGGAATTACAGTGCCCTCCCCCCACAAGTATTAAGGCTTTCCCCGAAAAGGGATTTTACACCTTTAAAGGTAACACACAAGACAAAATGCAAATCTATATACCTATATAGAGGTGTATACATGTATATATTGAACCTAACTAGATTTGCATTTTGTCTTGTAAAATTTTATTTGAATAAATTCTTCCTATAGGTAATGGAAAACAAAATTAATAGTTCATATGCCCCTCATAGCATTTCTATATTTCAAAATAGGCCAGTATGAAACTTCTGATTTGAAAATTAAACCAGCAGCCTATTATAAGCACATTCTTTGATTGAGTCATTGATGTTATAAACTTACTAAATGCAGAGAAGACAACCAATTTAGGAAGCTTCTGAGTTGGTGGGACACTGTTGATTAGTTAATAATGTACTGTATGAATGAAGTGATGCTTTAACTCTGATTTTATATTTTAAAGTTAAAATGTGGGCATTATGTGAGCAAACTTCAGGGCATTATGTCAGCAAGCTAGAACATTTTTTCCTGTGCTTTTTAACATCTCTCTTTACATGATCTGGGAGAAGGTTCAAGCTTTTCAAGAGAATTAGCTGAGAGAAAGGGGAAACTTCTTGGGGTGAGGCTTGTCCTTATAGTGATGGCTTAATTACAGATTAAAAAATAAGGAAATTTCAGTGGATTAAGTGTATAGCTTTCATATCTACATTTCAAGAAATTACCATTGTAACTTGATAAGAGATGATTTATTTTATGTAAACATCATTGCAAAGCAAGGTGAAGAAGCTCAGCTAGATTTATTTCCGTGCACGAGAGTAAATACCTATCTCGATTACTCTTTTCCTTTTCCAGTATAAAGTTTGCTGAATGTACAAGAAGAGTTTATCACTTAGGATACAGAAATTTTTTAGGGATTGGGGGGAGGGGCTCTGGCAGAAAATTGTTACCGATAAACAAAGATTGACTTGATTTGATCCAAAAGATAAAACTTGAAGCTATTCTTGAACTAACATGGAAAAATAAAATGGCTATTGTTTTAAAAAATGTTAAATATATTGTTAACAGGATATGAGTTAAGTTTACTTTCTACAAACTGTAATTGAAGAGGACATGGATAATATCTTCATGTTTCTGAGAAGTAATCTGTTCCTTGGGGCGGGGATAATAAATATTATTTCTAACCAAAAAATAAATAAATAAAGGTAACACACAGCTCTGAAGAACAAATTTCAAGGGTAGAGAGAACTCTCCTGCCTTCCTTTTCCTAATGACAAGGTTGTGGGGGCATGGCTGGCTGTGAGAAGCAGGGGATGAGATGGAGGTGGTGGAGGTGTTGACTTATTTTACTTCCTTGCACTGCACTTATAAAAAGAACAGAATGGAACATAGGAGCCAGATCAAATCTTTTTTGCAATGAGGCTGAGTATACAGTATTAAAAAAAAAAAATCAGCCTGGAGTTCTTGAAAACAAGGACATACTAGAAGGAAATGGTGGAGGGGAGGAAAACATAAAGTAAAAGTGGCACTGCCTATTTCTTCAGGGGAACAACAAGGGCCGCTTAGGATAGGACTCTTTTCCTGGAAATGCAGACCTTAGAGAGCTGGGCAGTATGAGCGAGGGTCCGCAATGGAAATGGAAGACACAGATGAGTCATAGATGAGCTAGGGAAGTTAAGGAAGCAGCAGAGTGCATTTATGGATTTGGTACATTTCTGTGCCAGGCTCTCCATCCCGCTTCTCTGAAAGGCCCTCCACTATGTGTGAGGAGAGAGCAAAAGAGGAGGGGCAGGGCCTTAAAGATCTGGTGGTGGTATTATCCTCAGCTTACCAAAAGAACTCTCTGAACAATGTAACTCCTATTAGAAATGAGAACAAGTACCTATTGTTTAGGCTTAAACAGCTCTAAGTGTTTCTTGTAGAGATAACTAATTTAATTAAAATGGTCCCTGAAGCCAAACTGAGCTTCATATTGAGCACTACACACATTCCTTCCAAATTCCAGCACAAGGCTATTCAGAGCTAGCTCACATTTACTCCTATTGGAATGGAGGCCCTAAGACCGGGCTGGGACAGGAGGCTCTTCCTAAGCTGGGGGGAGTGGCATTAGTTCTGATGTAGTTAAAGAAAAGATCATCTTTCATCTGTGGATTTAGTTCCAAAAATGATGTGGGCAGTTTTTCCTTCATAATGGTTTAAAGAAGAAGAGAAATTTGGCTTACTGCATCTAAATCAACAGTCCACAGTACAGCCTCAGAATGTTGGTGCTCAATAAATGAATGAGTAAGTGGACAAATGAAGGAAAACCAACTCCTTTGGTTGGGAGTAGACTGGCTTTTTGGCCTGCTGTCTTCTGGAATAAGGAAGTAAAATAAGTAGCATTTGATCTTAGATCAAAACTACCAAGTTTGTCATGTACCCCAAGGGGATATAATAAGATGCTGTGCACTGGATGGTGGCTTATTTACAGGGGATGCAATTCAACATGTTTATTCCAAACCATGAGGCAGGCACAATGCAGGGAGGCAGCATGGTGTAGCTGTTTAGCAAGCAGACTACGGACGCAGGAAGACAGGGCTGTCTTCCTTTCTTGTGACTTGACCATGAGTCCATTTTTAAAACTTCTCTCAGCTCAGCTTCTTCATATATACAATAAGGATAATATAAAACCTAACACATAAGTTTTTGTGAAGTTTAAGTAAAATATTTCATTCATTCAGCAGGTATGGAACATCTACTATGTGCCAGGCATTGTTCCAGGTGTTTAGGGTGTATCAGTGAACAGAATAAAGATCCTTGTCTTTGTGACACAGTCTAGCAAGGGCAAGGGGATGGGAAGCAAACAAAAAACCATAAACAAAATAAGTAAATTATATAATATGTTAGAAGTTCTATTTGCTAAGAAAATAGTAGTGCAGTGTGAAAGAGCCAAAGGCAGAGTTGGGGGACACGGGTAGGGGGGATGGGAGAGGGTTGTAATTTGATACCGGGGAGACGTGGTAGGCCTCGTGGAGGAGGTGACACTTGAGCAAAGATGTGAAGTGGTCAGGCAGTAGGCCATGCAGCTATCTAGGGGCAGACCGTTCAAGGCAAAGGGCACAGCAGCACATAGTCCAGAGGGCAGGAGTGTGCCAGGCATGTTTGAGAGCAAAGATCAAAGAAGCCAGGTGGCTTGGAGGGGGAGAAGTGACTGCAGATCAGGTTGTAGAGGACGTTTAAGCTATTGTCAGAGTTTGGAGTGAGATGGCTGGTGGAGCCTAACTAACAGTTTCAAAGATCACTGGTATGGGCAGGTGGCCATGGGAGAAATGACAGCAGATTTGTGTGCTGGTGATCCAATTGTGTGAATGATCCAGTTGAGTGACAATTGATGATGCAGGAAAGAGGAGAAAAAGTTGCTAGAGGGATGGGCTTGAGTAGGTGAGAGGGCTTGGCTCTAGGAACTCAGAGAGAGTCTAATATGGACCAGGCAGGAAGGCAGAGGGCGTGGGCACAGTGGTGGGTAGGTGGGTGTGTGGTTGTGCGAGCCTGTGGAGGTTTTCTTCTGTTTTTCCCACATTTCTTAAGAAATAGATAGCAAAGTAATCAGCCGAGAGTAAGGGGAAAAGGATTATTAGGAGTTTGAGGAGAGAGAAGAAAGTATGAACTTGTCCTCTAGGAGAACGGCCGAGTGAATGGACAAGGGGAATGTGCTATGAATGCCAGGCAGCATTAAGGCCCCACTTAAAGGTTAATGATCATGAACTCAAAACAAGACTGGTCAGCATGATTGAGTTCTTCACCAGACACATTCAACCATTCCAGTACAGGTAAAGAGTTGGGTTTCACCAGGGTTGTGGTTTTGCTAAGCAAGTGTGACAAAGCAAGAGAAGGGCAAGTGACTTGGAGGGCTTCTAAGGTGAGTAATTACAACATACTAATTGACCAAAGAATTGAAGCCAGGTAAGGAGAGAAGATAAGACCTCAAGTGAAAAGATGGGTAAATGACCAATGAAGGAAAGCCCCATAGTTTAGGAGGGTTAGTGGAATTGGGGTACCAGAAGGAGTGAGCTGCAAAGAGAGGAGGTGAGGTCAGAATGAAATGTGTCAGTTAAGATTATGAAAATGCATCTAAAATCTTAGGATGGTATCTGGTGCAAAGCAAATGCTCAAAGTTAATGGCTACTTTTAGGGGTTCATAATATTTAATCTAAAACACTTGAGACCAGATATGTTTTAGAATCCAGAATTCTTCAGATTGTAGAAAGGCTATATGGTGCATCTGCACCTCCACTGAGGTCTTGGAAAGTTTTCTATAATCAAACACATCAGTATGTCTTCAACAAAATGTATGACTATTCATATTAAGTGGGATGCATAGCCTCATGTAGGTGCAGGCCAGGTTTTGCTGTTTAAAAAGTTTTGACACTAAATTCAAAAAACCAACAACTTTGGTTTTTAAGATTTCAACTTTGAGATTTCAGAATTACAGGCAAGAGAAGGTGAACCTGTACTGCCATTTTGAGTCAGCATTGTGAACTTAGGGGAAATCACTTCATCAGTCTAGAGGACTTTCAGTTTGGAAATTTCTGAACTACTTTCCAGCTCAACATTTTATGATTCCTTGATACCTTTTGCTGGACTTTTAAAAATATCATTTTACTCATAAATTTTTCATAAGACAATGGGATAAAGAGGCTGGGCCTAAATTTTATACAGGTTGAGCATCCCTAATATGAAAACCCAAATCTGAAATGCTCCAAAATCCAAAACGTTTTGAGCACTGACATGATACCACAAGTGGAAAATTTTACATCTGACCTCATGTGATGGGTTGCAGTCAAAATGCAAGTGCACAAAACACAATTTATTCGGCATCCCCAAGGGAAAAAAGACCCTCCCAGCCCCTTCAGCTGCAGTGCATCTTTTCTGCCCATGCCCAGATGCCCCCACAAAAAGCGCACCCATAAAGGGTAATAAAATGGCACGTGGGCAGACTGGACATACAAACAGCCGTTACCCCATGAAGCCCCACATGGGACCAAGACTTACATGTATTACTCACTGTGTGTTTTTACTTATCCTTTGTAAAGATATTGTTGAAAATGTCAAAAAGGCCCAAAGATATCCCTATGGGTAACAGTGATGAGAAAAAGAGGAAGCATTTATGTTTATCTACAGCACAGAAAGTCAAGCTGTTGGAGAAGCTGGACAGCGAGGTAAGTGCAAAACATCTTACAGGAGACTATGGTGTTAGAATGACCTCTATATATGACCTGAAGAAACAGAAGAATAAACTGTTGAAGTTCTACATTGAAAGTGATGCACAGAAGTTAATGAAAAATAGAAAAACACTACATAAAGCTAAAAATTAAGATCTCGATCCTTTACTGAAACAGTGGATCCATTGGCATCACAGTGAACACATGCCATTTAATGGTGTGCTGATCATGAAAGACACTGACTACAGCTGTTAAGAAAGCCCCTACAGGAATTAAGGATGCCAAGGACAGAAGAACTGTGCTGGGATGTGCTAATGCAGAAGGCACGCATAAATGTAAACTTGCTGTGATAGGCAAAAGCTTGTGTCCTCACACTGATTTCAAGGTGTAGATTTCTTACTAGTTCATTATTATGCTAACAAAAAGGCAGGAATAACCAGGGACATCTTTTCTGTTTGATTCCACAAACATTTTGTACCAGTAGCTCTTGCTCACTGCAGGGAAGCTGGACCGGGTGTCAACTGCAAGATTTTGTTTTTCCTTTACAACTGTCCTGCTCATCCTGCAGCTGAAATCTTCATCAAAAATATTTATGCCATGTACTCTCCCCCACATGTGACTTCATTAATTCAGCCATGTGACCAGGGTCTCCTTAGATCAATGAAGAGTAAATATAAAAACACTTTCTGGAACAACTTGCTAGCAGTAGTGAGCAGAAGCATGGGTGTGGAAGGTTTTTAAAAGGAGTTTAGCGTGAAGGGTGTTGTATATGCTATTGCCAACGCCTGGAACACAGTGACTAAAGACACAGTTGTGCGTGCCTGATGCAGCCTCTGGCCTGTAATTATGTTCAGTGATGATGATGAAAAAGGTTGTGATGTTGAAGGATTCCATATGTCAAGTGAGAGAACAATGATGTCTGATTTCCTTACATATACAAAAAATATACTTTCAGAGTCCATCAGTAAGCTGGAAGAAGTGGTTATTGAAGAAGTTTTTAACATTGATAATGAGGCTCCAGTTGTTCATTCATTGGTGAAATAGCAAAAATGGTTCTGAATCAAGGTGATAATAATAGTGACAATAAAGTTGACGTTTGTTGATACTGCAGAAAAAGTGCCTATAGGCAATATGGTGAAAATATGTGATGGACTTATAGAAGGACTAGAGCAGCATGCATTCGTAACAGAACAAGAAATCATTACAGTTTATAAAATCAAAGAGAGGCTTCTGAGACAAAAAACACCGTTAATGAGGCAGATGACTCCAGAGGAAACATTTTAAAAAGTCATCCAGCAGAATGCCTCCTCACCCCTAGAAGACTTAATTCCTGGTCCTTCAACTACTTCTGATATTTCTTTTCACCTAAGAAAATAAAATACAGTGTACAGTAACATTTTAATCAAAACACTGCATCACAGGTGGAGATTGAAAGCCTGCCATTGTTTGTTGCTACTGCTGTGTAACAGCTGGTACAGCTGATGCAGGTATTCTGGTGATACTACTGTGCTGCTTAGTTACCCCAAACACATTATTTTTTCACTGTATTAATGGTATATTATATTTTTCACTAAGTACTTACATGTGAATAAGTGCAAGAAAATGATTGCTTATAAATGATTGCTTAAAATGGTAGCATATAAATTCAGAAGCAGGAATGGTGGTGATGCCAAACAACCACAGATTGCCCACATGAATGGCTAAGATAGCAACACCTTTGCTTTCTTATGGTTCAGTGTACACAAACTTTGTTTCATGTACAAAATTATTAAAATTATTGTATAAAATTACCTTAAGACTATGTGTATAAAGTGAATATGAACCATAAATGAATTTTATGTTTTGACTTGTGTCCCATCCCCAAGATATCTCATTATATATTCAAATATTTCAAAATCAGAAAAAAATCCAAAATCCAGAACACTTCTGGTCCCAAGCTTTTTGGATAAGTGGTATTCAACCTGTATTAATAAATGAGCTTATTTTGATTGATTATTGTAGTCTTGTTTAAACTGATACTATCAGAAGAATTTAGAAACTTTCATTTTTATATTCAAGACTAAAGAAAAATAGGAATCAATCACAAGCAATTCAGCATCTATCAAATTTGGTGAAATCTCATAGGTCAGGTTAGTTAGAAGAAGGTCAGACTGACTGAATACAAAGTTTTAATAAAAGTACTTTTTAAAAGCTACATTGTGTAATTAAAACTAGTTTATTTTTATAATGGTAGTATTTCCCAGTAAAGTTAAGCCATGACTTGCTTTGATGACAAGATGAGGTTGATTTTTAATTTAATGCATAATATCATATACATATAGTGTGCTTACAAAATGCTGAAAAAAAGTATCCTCGAAGTAGATTAAGTATGTCTAATGATTTTGGTTGCTCTGTCAATTATCTCAGCAAATCCTTTCTTTGTAGGTGCAGCAAAGGTAAAGGTCTGTCCAGCTTTGTCCAATTATCACATATTCTTCAGGGAAGCTTTCCAATATGGAATTTGCTTTCTAAAAGTAAGCACAATTGTAAAGAATGGAGCAAAACCCCAAATACTAAGAAATAGAATGTTTTGCATATATCCGATTGCCATTGCCACTTGGATTTGAGTTTGATTCAATAATTTGTTCTTCAAACTTATTTTACACAATGGCTTTTCTCCTTCAGGATGATCTCTTATCAACCTTCCCTTTCTTTTTGCTCAGCTATGTTACTCATTCTTTAGTATCCAGCTTAGGTGATAACTTCTTAGGGAAGCCTTTCCTGTCCCTGCCCCTACTCCCAAGACAGGAATGTCCTTCCTAGATGCTGCTATAGTAACACGGTATATTCCCCATTGTAGTATGCATGCCTGTAGTGCCCAAGGACGTGTCTCTGTCTCTCACTAGACCATCCAGAGGGGAGGGAGCTCTGTCTGCCTCACAACACATTGCTTTTCTGGGCCTACCAGTGTTAGGCTAATTAATGATTAAATTTATTGTTCCAGAAATAGGCCTTTGCACTGCAAACCCAGGACTGGGTAAAACAAAGCAAGCTTTCATCCTACTCTTCCTAAGGCCTAGGGGAAAAGAAAAAAGGTGGATTCCTGGCTAGAGAGAGAAGTTTTGCATGGCAGTTCCTCACCATTCCAGGTACGGGCCCGTATGTTGATGTACAGGAAGGTGAGGCTGTTCTTGCAGCTGATTGGTCCCTAGGGAAACTGGGTCCCTCATCTAGTCGGGGGTGAGACAGGTAGAAGAAGAAAAGGGATAAAATATAAAGATTCCATTTTCAAGGCATTCATTCAAAAATACAACAAATATTCCCCTAGCCAAACAGTGTGTGGTAGTATCTACCTAGGGAGCCCCAGGACATTCTCTTTTGGGGGCCTACACTCCCTAATCAAAGGATGCAGGGATTCAGATCAAATAAGACACTTATCTGGCCCTATTTACAGGGCCAGATACCTGTGTGCATTCCTGATTTTCATTAAGAAAGAGGTTGGGATGCCCAGGCACATGCTTTTAAAGACACATGATTCCCCTATGTATGGATAGCTAAACATTAACCACACTTTTACATTTTAAACATAACATTGGTTCCTAAACTCAAAGGGCTGCATTGCAAACAAATTGCATCAATCAGCATTATATTTAAATCCCACAGGCTTCAACTTGTCAGTTCAGGGGACTATCTGGTGACTGGAGAGAGAAAGTTTCATTATAAAATAGTACTTGCTTAGGGGGGTCCAGGCTCCCAGAAGAGGATGTCTTGGGGTTTCCTACCTAGATATTACCACATCGTGTTTGGCATTGATGCTTGGCAAATATTTGTTGTATTATTGAATGAATGCCTTGAAAATGGAATCTTTTATCTTTTATCTCTTCCTCTATTTTACATTGTTCCCTGGGTTAAACTGGTGAGTTCATAGAAGCACATGACTTCAAATTCCGCTGTATGCAGGAGTGCAGGTCACTGATAAGCGCACAGCCGAGGCTCCCTTTTCGGCTGAGGAGTCCAGCCAAGATCCTCATCTGCTACGATTATTGTCTATGTAAATGAAGGAGCAGCAGAATATTTGCTGTGCAGAGTAGCCTAGAGCTAGCTACTCAAAGTGCTATCCTCAGGCAAGCAGCATCAGTATCACCTGGGAACCTATTTGAAATGTTGAATCTCGGGTTCTACCCCAGACCACCTAAACCAGAATCTGCATTTTAACAAAATCCTTAGAAGATTTGTAAGCACAGTAAAATTTAAGACAAACTTGCCTATAGAGCCACAGGGGGACCAGAACATGAACTCTGACATACAGATTACCAGGAAGACAGCTCAAAGAAGAACAGAAAGCAATCTTGAAGGGGGACAGGAACCCAAAGAGGAAGAAGGTAAGACAGTCAGCCCAAGGGTGGTGAGGCTGTTAGGGACACGGGAAAAACAGAAGTGACATAGGGGTTATACCAGGCCTGGAGCTAGAACTCAGGGAGGAACAAGTAGGACCAAAGTCAGTTATGGAGCACAAGTTAGGGTGTGGTGAATCATGGTTTGGGGCTCAAAACAGGTTTGGACTGAGACGTCCTTGGAATTCAAATCTTGGCTCAGTTGTTTATTATTCCGTAGCAAACCACCTCATAACTTACTGGCTCGAAACAACACCTATTTATTTGCTCATGATGCCATGTGTAGGCAATTTCGACAGGGCTCAGCTAGGAGGCTTAACTGGTGGTGTGAACTGGGCTCACTCACATGTCCACAGTCAGCTGGCAGATCGGCTGAGGGGTGTCTGGTTTGGCTGGAACAGCTGGGATAACCCGGCCTCTCCCTCCACGGAGTCTCCCGTCCTCAAGGGGGTGAGCCCGATTTTGTTCACAAGGTGGCAGTGTTCAAAAGGCAAGAGCAGAAGCTGTAAGCCTTCCTGAGGTCAAAGGCTGGCAGTCACCTCCGCTACATTGCATGGTTAAAGCTAGTCACGAGGCCAGCCTGGTGGGCTGAGCTTCAAAGAGGCTCAGACGTCCACCACACTCCGACGTGTACTAGCTCCGACCCGCGGCAAGTTACTTAATGTTTTGAGCCTCAGTTTCCTCTGCCTTTTAAATATAAATAATGATACATTTTTCATAGGATTATATGAGATAAATAGCTCTTATGACTGGCATGTAATCAGCACACAACAAGTGGTAATTATCATTATTAATACAGAGCTGAAGTTTGTATTTACTACCCCAGTGTCCTCTCCCCCGAGCCGTCATTCCAAATCTGCATAGAGGGTACTTTTCAAGTGACTAAAGCATTAGATTCTCACTGGCAGGTTTGAAAAGGGTCATAGAGAAGATGTGGTGTGTGTGTGTGTGAGAGAGAGAGAGAGCGCGTGAGTGAAAGAATGAGTGGTGGACTGGTGATGGATAAAGGAGACAGAAGGACTTTCATAAGTTTGCTGTACATAATTTATAGAATTGGGTGCCAGATGGACCTGACAGCTCATATACCATCAACTATGCAGTCCTGCTGTTCAATGTGTGGTCTGAGGACCAACAGATCACTGTCCCTGCAGAGGTTGTTAGAAATGAAGAGTCTTGGGCCCCAGCCCAGCCCTGCTGGCATCAGCATCTGCACTTGAACAGAGTCCTAGGTGATACACATGCACGTTGCAGTTTGAGGGGCAGTGTTATAAAGAGAGCCCCTTTGCACCTCACTTGATTTGCTGCATCTGAACTTGGGTGGAACCCTTTTGGAACAAACAAAACTACTTCTATGTGTGTTGGACCTAATGCAAAAAGGAAGAGAACATGTGTCAACTTTCCCTCATCTTGTGAGACAAGGCAGCTCATTTGAAGAGGACCAGCTTGATCTCAGGCCATCACTTTGATCAAGTGACAGGCAGAGCCAGACAAGGGAAGGGAGGTATGCAGGATTTTTGTAGGATACCATTTAGACGTTTGTAAGAGTCAGTCAGGAAGAACAAGAAAAACATTCAGAATTGAATCAAGTGTACGTATTCTTTATTCTAGCCAAAAAAGTGGTAAGCAAACTGTGGCAGGGTATGGCTGGTAGATAGCCCAGGTAAGGATGTATCTCAAAACTGGGGGAGACCAATACCATCTAAAGGGCATGGACTTGGAGTCACTTTTGCTATGGCAACTACAAAAAGAGTTCACTATATTGTAGGTCATTATCATGAATCAAATCTCATACCTCAGGCAGAAACCTCTGGCCAATATGAATGCTTGTTCCACTAAAGTAGTGACCTCCACTTGTTTGGGATGGCATAACTATTTTCTTAATGGGCCTCTTAATCCTGTTAAGGTTTAGAGTCAATACCATCTAAAGGGCAGTAAGTAAGTAGTGAAGTAAATCAAATCCATAGGGTTAGCATTTTTGTATAAACTCAGGAAGAGATTTTTATAATCTTGAGGATAATATGTGTGTGTTTGGTATTTCAAATATTTGTAAGGGAGGATTTGACCTGTTAGGGAATTCTGATCCCAATTTAAAGAGTGTAATTTGTAATTTTTACTCGAAAGGTATAAAGAGACCTTTTAAAACCTTTTGACTAAGGTTCTAAACAATTACTATAGTTATATTTTGTGAGAGTCATGTATTTGAGAACACTTTGCTTGTTAGAAGCATTTGAAGTGCAGAAAAAGATCCAATATATTAAATATGTAAATGCAGTTTCAAATTTTTAATAGAATTTAATTAATTATGTAAATGAGACTGTTTGGGGAAGTTAGTTCCTGCAGCTTTAATTGACAGAACTTTAATCCCCTTGAAACTGATGGTCATACTTTACTCAATTTACAAATAGAATAATAAGGTTTCTATGTTGAACTTTAAGGTTTAAGGAAACTAGGTTTTAGAATTAGTTAAAATATGTTCCTTTAACGAATTTTATATTAATTAAAAAACCCAAAGTATCTGCAAATAATCTTCATTATGCTCTAAGTTTCCAGTAAGGACACTAAAAACTCATGTTGACATAAATAATTCAAATTGTTACCAGTATCTTGTAAGTTTAGAGACATTTTAAAGCCAACAATTTTTTTCCACCTCAAGCACTAAGACTTTTGAAAGCGTAACCCTCAGGTTATTCATGAAATACTCCCCTCTACGATCTGTAGATAACTGGCCAACAGACTACGCAGGCGGCCTCTGGGGTGGTTCCCTTGCCGTCTCTGCCCTCACCTGCTTCCCTCCCAGAAGCCCATCACAGGCAGAAGAGGCAAGCCAGCTGATGCGCCCGCAAGCTCGAGTTCTTCCCTGATGTCTGCTGACCCGTGCGGCGATCAGAATCCCAACAGCCTGCCCACTTTCCCCTCTCCAAAAGCCCAGAGCTTAAGTCTGTGTTACAAATTGCAAATGGTTTGGAAAATTCTATTTTGAAAATGATGCTTAGCATTCTGAGGAGCGTAATTTCTTTGCGGCATGAAGCTGCCTTCCCAGTGATGGGGATGTCAGGGAGCCAGCCAGACACCTGAATTTAAGGAAGACATGGGCTTCCACAGACTGCCAAAAAATACCTTTCAGACTGAGGGCTTTGATTCCACTGGCTTTTCTGAGGACTTAAATAAGAAAAAAAAAATATCACCACCCACCTTTCCTATAGAAATTGCTCTGCCCCCTGAGGGTGGGATGATGCAGCTGGTTTAACAATGGAAGTCACGGTGAAACTGCCTGCTGATGCCCCATTGCATGTTTCACATTGACAAGTCTGCCCCCTGCCCCACCGTTGTGAAGAATTTGAGCTAGGGAGAGAAGGAAGCCCATATGAACAGCATGGTTTTTCTTAATCCAGTATAGAGAACAGCAAGCTCTTAAGGCTTTTGCTTCTAAACAGATGTGCCTGGTGCAGGGTTTTGTTTTTTGTTGTTTTTCCCAACCCTTCTTCCCAAAGCCTTTCCTTCCTGAAGCTTTTCTTCTTCAGCACTTTTTTATAACACATAATATTGTAATTTGTGTGTACTTATCTTACTCCCACCTCGGAATACCTCAGAGAAAAGCTTGTGTCTTGTTCATCCTTGTATTCCCTGTGGCTCCTTCCACAGCAGCTTGCATATTCTAAGTGCTCAAAAAATATCTGTGGAGTGAACAAATGAATAATCCATACTAGCTGCTAATTACATTAGAAATGTTTACAAGAAGGAATGTGGAAGTGTTATTTTCTCAGTTTGCTTCAAGTTCTGACATTTTTTTTCTACTTTAAATTTTAAATGTGGGATTAACCCTAACTTCATGGCTATGGTGTGTTATTAAGTATGTGTATATTTTATGTATAAAGTCATTATTAATTGTCTGCATTACTGGAGAAAGAATTATTGAACTTAATTGGAATAGGTCTCAGAGATTATCTAGCTGGCTAATAATAATAACTATTAGGTCCAGTCAGGCGTGGTGGCACGTGCCTGTAGTCCTAGCTACTCGGGAGGCTGAGGCAGGAGGATCGTTTGAGGCCAGGAGTTCAAGGCTGCAGTGAGTTATGATTGTGCCACTGCACTCCAGCCTTGGTGACAGAGACCTTGTCTCTTTAAAAGCAAAACAAAAAGCTATAGTTATTAATGTCTATTATTTATTAAGCACTTACTATATGCCAGGCCTTGTTCTAAACACTGTATATACATTATCTCATTTAATGATTGCAAGAACCTTATAAAATAAGTATTATTATTTCTACTCTACTAATCAAGATAACATACTCCAAGAGGTTACATAACTTGCCCTAAGTGGTAAAGATCATTTAAGTATTTTCATGTTTGACTTTGATCACAGTAGATTTATTGCTCCAATACATTTTATCCAACCCCAAATGAAAATCATTTATATTTTTAGAAAATAGAAGTTGATGATGGCAGGAAGTGGTCCAGAACTGGTTGAAGCCAGCATGGGGTTAACATTGGTTCCAGGATATGCATTCATCCTTGTAAAGAATACTATTGGCTAGGGTGTGTAACACATCGTTCTGGGTTGTGTGGGTGGATGTGGGAGGCACAGAGATGATTTAGGACAAGGTTCTTCTCCTCAAAGAGCTAAACATCTAATACTGGGGATATGGACCGATACCAAAAAATAGCAACACGAGGCAGAGCACGTTGGCCCATGAGCAAGAACGGATGGAGAGCTCAGGTTCCTACAAGGGAAACACCACTCACAGCTGAGGGAATCGGGGGGGGGGGTCTTCAGAGAAGGGGCACTTAAGGGGGTTTGGAGGATGCAGAATCTTGTTTGGAGGTGATAGGGGCAGGAGGACCAAGGGGGAGCCCTTGCAGAAGAGAGAAGGGCATAGCAAGTGCAATGCTACCTGAAACAGTAAACCCGGCGCTTCAGCTACTCTCTTCCAGCCCTGCTGCTTCTTACCGGAGAGATTTGCGCCAAGGGTACCAGGCCAGCGCCTCTCCTGCGCTCCGACTGGCCACCGTCTTTCCCTCCACCTCTGACCAATCTCTCTCTCCTGGCTGCCTCCTAATAGCCCACACACATGTTCAGATTTTCTCCAACTTATAAAGAATCCTCCCTTAATCCTGTATCTCCTTGTGGGTATTTGTTTTTTTAATCATAGTCTTCACAAAACAGTCTGTCTGTGGTGTTGGTGCTCTTATCCTCTATCCTCTCCTTACCCCCTGCAGTTTGGCGCTTCTCCTTGCTGCCCTTACTCCTCCCTACCAGGCACCCACCCTTGGCTGCCCACCCCAAAAATCGAAAACCACTTGCCAGGATGATCAGTGACCTCCTCATTGTCAGCTCCCATGAACACGCGGCCTGTCTGGCAGGAGACAATGCTGCTCACGTCCCGAATGCTCATACTCTCTCCTGAGCTACCAGACCAGACATCTGCACCCAGATAGCCCAGAGTTTCTCAAACATGGCACGCCCAAATGGAACAAATCAACTCTTCCTTCATTCTCTAATCGTTTTTTTTGAGACAGAGTCTCACTCTACCGCCCCAGGTAGAGTGCAGTGGCGTCATCATAGCTCACTGCAACCTCTAACTCCTGGGCTCAAGGGATTCTCCCTCCTCGGCCTCCTGAGTATCTGGGACTACAGATGCAGGCCACCATGCCTGGCTAATTTTTCTATTTTTTGTAGAGATGGGGTCTCACTCTTGCTCAGGCTGGTGTCAAACTCCTGGCCTCAAGTGGTCCTCCTGCCTCAGCCTCCCAAAGTGCTAGGATTATAGGTGTGAGCCACCATGCCTGGCCCCTTAATCTATTTTTTCTACTGAATTCCCCATCTTTATTAATGGTACCGTTCTTCACTCATGTGCCCAGGTAGGAAATCTAGCCCCTCTTCCCTACATCCCATTGGTGTCCTGATGAACTGACTCCCTAAAGCTCTCTGGGACCTGTTTCTTATCCTCCACTCTCCCTGCTGTGCAGTCCGCACATTGCCTACTTGGACTATCCTAAGAGTCTCCTAAATCTTCCCCTCTTCAGCTTCTTTTCCTTCAAATTTGTCTTCCCTGATGCTGCAGGAGTAAGTTTCACAATCACCAATGCTATATTCCTCTTCTGCTTACAATTTTCCAACACATGGAAGACAAAGACCGCATCCCTTAAAGAGGCATTGAAGGTCCTGGGCTCTGGCTGCAGCCTCCTCTCCCTCCACTCACCTGCAGCCCCCCGAGTTCTAGACACACCTGACTTCTTGCAGTCCCCCTCTCCAGCCTTTTGTGTGCCCTTTTGATGGTTCCTTCTGCCCAGAATGTCCTTGATTCCTGCTCTCCTGGAAAACTAATTCTCCCCTTGAAAAGCAACACATTCCTGAGGCCTCCAAGAAGAGCCAGTGCTCTCAAACTGTGAGAAGCTCCTACAGGGTCGCTCTTTCTTATATCCAGGGTGGGCACAGGGAGGCCCTAGTAGATGCTGTCTTAGTTGGGCTGCTATAACAAATTATCATAGACTGGTGGCTTAAACAGCAAACATTTGTTTCTCACAGTTCTGGAGGCCAGGAAATCCAAGATCAAGGCACCAACAGATCCAGCGTCTGGTGAGGGCCCGCTTCCTGGTTTGCAGGTGGCTATTTCTCGTTGTGTCCTCACATAGTAGAGATAGTAGAAAGGACAGAGAGAGAGACAGAAAGAGAGAGAGAGGGAGACAGAAAGTCCTTGTGTCTCTTCTTATAAAAGCACTAATCCCACTCATGGGGGTTCTACTTTCATGACCTAATTACCTCCCAAAGGTCCCACCTCCTAATACCATCACACTGGGGGCTTAGGATTTCAATATGTGAATCTTGGGGGGACACACACATTCAGTCCATAACAGATGCCAAAAGAGGAATGAAGAGTTAACAATCTCAAGTTTCTACCCTAATGCTTTGAGCAACAAGTCTCCATGAGGAGTTAGCTTTTTTATTAATGCAAACATTTATCTTATAAAATACATGATCAGTGATATTAAAGGGTAGTTTTCACAGGATCTAAAACTCACTTTTTCCTCGTGTTAGATTCCTCCCTGGAGCTTGGCATGAGGGAAGTGAATTCACTTGGGTGGGAACAAGGAAGACATTTAGGACCCCTGTTACCTTCCTGCAGCCTCTCTGAGCTGGCTCCCCCAAGCCTCGCCTTCACCCCCTTCCATTAGAAAATGAAGCTGAGAAGGAAATTATTTACTGTCACTTCCGTAGGTGATCTGCCACCTTGCAAAGAGATCTCTATTGTCACACAACATTATTAATGATAGTAGCTTTCTGGAGGATTAAACTGTTACCGATCTTTCATTTTCAAGAACACTTTAAATTTGCAACATAAAATAGTAAATTCCCAACATTATAGAAGCCAAATAAAAGATTAGTGTGATTAAATGAAAACCACCACCAATTAATTTAACCTAGACTAAAAACTGCAAAATGGTTATTAATACTTATCATAATGACAATAACATTAAGGCGCCTTTTCGGGTTGTTTTTGTTTCTTTGTAAATGGGATTTAAGTAACATACCCTACGAAAATGATAAATCTAACCGCATGACTACCAGGTGCAAGGATTCTATTTGTGTGGCATGAACAGGGCTGCTAATCCCTCACTCGTTCTTTTCTGTTTGGCAGCTAAACATTTCCTGGTGTGCCTTGTAATAACAGGCAGCTGTCCCGTCAGCGCCGCTGAAAAATGAGGTAATAAGGCAGGCAAATGATGTCCTTTATGCGGCGCATCTACCACTTCCTGCAGTTTGCTTCTCAAATGCTTTAAGTAACAAGGATCTGGACAATTTTCACACTGTTTCTTCTTCTAAAAAAGTTTGTCCAAATTCTTGTTGAATGTCATTTCCCTTTTGGGACATTTGGTGGAAAAGAGGCAGCCTGCTTCATTGCACCAGGACAGAAGGCTTCCAAAACCCTCTGAATGGGGTTTGTAAATGGAAATCCCCCCTCAAAGGCAACTGAGGTGATCGGAACTGTAGCTAGGGCCTGGAGGGATGGGTTTGGCTCCCGTGGAAGACCACTGCTGTGGATGTTTCTGTTGTGCCTCTGGAATAACTGGCCCTTTTAGAAGCTGCTGCAAGAACAACAATATCCTGCAAGTCTTGAAAAGGGGCAACTAGTGGCCTCCTGGCTGGGAAAATCACACCAGGTGGGGAGGATCGTCTCACCCCAGAGAGGCCAGGGCAGCATGTAATGTGCACGTTTGAGGGATCCTGGAGGTCATCTGTGTCTCCCCCACATTTTATAAAAAGGAAAGTTGAAGCTCACACCACAGGGCAGTATTGGAACTTGAATGCAGGCATCCCGATGGCCATTCTGGTGTTGGTGCCCTTCCCTAAAACAAGGTTGTTGCCTTTCCCTCCCAAGACCCATGAGACATGGAATCCCCCCCAATTTAAATGCTGTTCATAATGTAGAAACAGCTTATTTTTCAGAAAACATACATGTTAGAATATGGATTTGCAAGGACTCATTCAACTATCATTCATTCATTCCTTCATTATTCACTCATGAATCACTCAGTGGGCAGGGGTTAGAGAGATAAATAGGTCACTTTGTTTTGCTGTTCAGAGTGGTGTCTCAGGAGGCGGCAATATCCAGAGAAACAGATTCCGAACATCCTGCACACGGGCTTCCATGTGTAGGGGGAAGGGCTAACCGTCTGAATCAGGAAACTCCTCTTAAACAGCCTGAGAGAAAAATACTTGCTTCACTTCATCCATTTATTCCAATGGTGCAGACTCTGTTTTTCCTTGGGAAGAGGGATCCCACTTCTGGGACAAAGTTAGATTCTTCTTGCCCACCCTTTCCTGGAATTAGCCGTGAAACAGGAAGGGACTGCTGGGGGGGGGGGGGCTGGGAACATTGTGCCTGCTGTTTGCTGCAGGCGGGAGGCCTGTGCAGCCACCTGGGCTTAGAGGCTGAAGCCACTATCCGGAGCTGAGCAGGCCTTTGTCTCGCCTGGCCCCAGGCAGGGTGCGAGCTGGTCTGCGCTGGTGCCCTGCAGAACTGCTCACAGCCCTATCATCACTTAATAGAGGGCTGAAGAAATTCACTTTCCAGACCATACCTTTTGCTCACTCTTTCGCCTCCACTGTCTCTGAAAGGCTGTGGCCGAGGTGAGTCTATGCACTGTCGGGAGGCTGTCATGGCCAGCACTCTGGCCCTCTGTTACTGAAGGAATAAACCTCCCTTTTATTCCCGCGCTCCTCTTTCCAACCCCCTCCCCTCCCTGACCCAAGGTTTTTGTTACCCTCTCCATTTCTGTTCTCAGGAAAGAATTACATATCTAAAATTTACTGAGCACTAATTGCATGCCCAAGCACTGTTCCAATGGCTTTACAAGTCTTAACTCACTGAATCCTCACAACAACCCAATAAGGTATTTCTATTGTTACCCTCATTTTACAGATGAGTAAACCGAGGCTCAGAGAGGTTGAGTGACTTGTCCAAGGTCATTCAGCTGGCAAATGGAAAACATTAGGGTTCAAATCCAGGAAGTCTGACTTCAAAGTTTCTTTCTATAGGAATAGATGATCAATTCATCCCACATTTTCTAGAAATGCACTGTCCAATACAGTAGCCACTACTGCATGCAACTATTTAAGTTAGCATCTAAATTAATTAAAATTAGGTAAATTAAATATTCAGTTCCTTTATCACAGTAATCACATTTCAAGTGCTCAATAGCCACAAGTGGCTAATAGCTACTGTATTGAACAGTGCAGATAAAGAACATCTCCAGGCCCGGCATGGTGGCTCACTCCTGTAATCCTAGCACTTTGGGAGGCCAAGGTGGGAGGATCACTTGAGGTCAGGAGTTCCAGACCAGCCTGAGCAAGAGTGAGACTCTGTCTCTACCAAACATAGAAAAATTAGCCAGGCATGGTGCCTGTAGTCCCAACTACTCAGGAAGCTGAGGCAGGAGAAACCTTTGAGCCCAGAATCTTGAGGTTTTGCTGAGCTGTGACAATGCCACTGCACTCTACCTGGGGGGATAGAGTGAGATTCTGTCTCAAAAAAAAAAAAAAGAATATCTCATATCCAGCATAGCAAAAAGCACTAATGAATATCGCTGCCCTAGGCAATCCCTCATTTCTTGTAACTGTGTCCTATTTAATAAAGGCCAAGAACTATAACAAAAACATATAAAAGTGATCTGTTAAATGTATAGTAAATGATATGTAACTTTTGAAGATTTTTCATGTAATATTCAAAGACTGAAAAAAAATTTTCTGAAAAGACATTTCTACTGCAGCCAGTGGAAAAATCAAATATCACAGAAGGATGTAAAGTGGAATGCCATTTTTGTTACAAACAACACACACACACACACACACAAACACACACACACACAGATACACCTGGAAGGCCAACCACACATTGTTAACCATAGTTATACTTCTTGCAAAGTAGATGCCAGGGGGATGATGTGTAGGTAAGAGTAGATTTCCTT
Organism: Daubentonia madagascariensis; assembly: GCA_023783475.1. Lineage (NCBI taxonomy): Eukaryota > Metazoa > Chordata > Mammalia > Primates > Daubentoniidae > Daubentonia > Daubentonia madagascariensis. The sequence continues at coordinate 12,897,342 of JAKFHU010000428.1, forward strand.
GTATAGTTTTGTTTAAAAATTTTTTTATAATATTTATTGTAACTGGTTCCATGAACAAATTTCAATGACCCCTATATGTTTTTTTATAATCCTCTTCCTTAACTTACTAATTGACCTTTTGAGTTGTTTCTCAGAAATGATAGAATTTCTGCAAGACAAAGGAGTTGAGATTCTGAAGGCCCCAGGTCAGACTTTCTTATGACCCACCATCCCCCTTGACCTGCCCCAAGGCACATGATTCCTCCTTGTAAAGCCCATGATCTCTCTTAGTTGGAGAGACAGATTTGAGGCAGCTTCTTCTATTCTCCCAACAAGACATCTGTCATATTAAAAATTCGTTTCTTCCATGGCAACCCTCATTGCCTCAATAATTGCATCTTTGTGTGATAAGTAACTGTACCTAGGCTGAAACCGCCTTGTGGTTTTGACAACAATTATGGGGGCTCATCTGGGATGGTGTTGCTCATGTTTCAGTGGCTGCAGAGACCAAAAGCCTCCCTTGGCAGCTGCCTGGCCATATTTGCTGGAAGGCAGCTTTGGATTCTCCTGCCAGCTCTGCAGTCACTGGTCTCCATTGCTTTGGTGATTGCCTCCTGATTACTTTCAAAGAAGGGAACTCTGGATTTGGATTTTGACATTTGCATCTGGATGGGTGAGTGCTATTTGAAGGTACCGCACAGTGGAGTAGGCCCCTCTCAATTTGGGGAATTCTGAGGGAATGCCCATTTGTTTTGGGTTGGATAAGCCCCCAACCGTATGTGAGAGTGGGAACTAAACTAACTTTTATTATTTGGCACTCCCAGGGATTATTAGTTGAACAGCAGTTTATTTGTTTGGAACCTTTTGAATTATATCGAGTGTTTACCTGCATTGGTGTGTGGCATGTAAATATGGAGTCTGTTAGGTTCTCTGTCTCTATTATCTTTTTTGCCTACTTGGAATTTGCTGTGGATGGTATTACAAGCATAGTCCAAGGTCTGGGAGGTTGAAAGACACCTCCATTGGTGGTTCCTTTTGCATCAGGGTCTAAGGTCTGGGAGACTGAAAGACATCTCCATCCATGGAGGCAACCTGGCCAAGTTATGGGGACTCCTGCTGTCGGAAAAGGAAAGAGAGGAGTGGAAACTGAATGTGTACAGATTTATGTGGAACTTCAGAGGATCTCATGGCTAGAGTTCTGAGATAAAAGTTACTGAAAATTTGTGTGTGTGCGTATGTGTTTAGATGTGTTTTATGTATGCACATGTGTTATATGTTATGTGTTATATGTTATGTGTTATATGTTATGTGTTATATGTGTTATATGTTATATGTTATGTCTACATGGTACCAAAATTGGCTTATAAATAAAAGGAGCTCTCATAAATTAAGTAAATAAGCCCAGAGGCTTTTCAAGTTAATGTGAATTTGATAATCTTTGGTAAATAAGCTGATTTATACAAAATTATTAGTAAACTTAAAATATTTTCATAATCATCAGCATACATTTTTGCCTAGTTTAGTGGTCATTTTCATATTTGAAGGTGTCAGGGTTTGACACAAGTTATAAAACTATAAATCTAGCCATACAAAATGATCCGTGTTTGTGTGATTTTTGATAAGTTGGTGTAATAAAAACAGCTACATCTCCTGAACTGATAGCAAAGTTACCCACATGCTTAACTTTAAGGTTCTTGCTTAGGTAAAAAATAGGCATGCCTAAACAAAAATGTCAGTAATAGGATAAATAAAATTCTGAGTAAATTATAGCACAAAAACAGAAATTTATGGTCAAAGAAACATTACTGATTCTTTTTGCTTTGTTTTCCAGAGTCAAGACAAATATTAAGTAAATAATAAAGTTTACCTGATATCTCCAGAATTTAAAAATGATTCCAAATGCCAACGCCCAGCTGCTAAAACTACAAACATCCTCCCCCTAGGCCCAAGGACTAACACGGAAGAGGGGATGTGTGAGACTGTAAGGGCTGATTTTGAGAAACGGAATTAGTTCAGACCCTCCATATCAAGGATGGACACATAGATGCCTAAACACCTGGCAAAATGAGGGACTTTGACTTTTTCGGCCACATGGTCCAGGCATTCATCCCAACCATAAAGAATTTTCTGCTTCTCATAGACTTAGAAGAAGATTACAGAGGGGATATCAAGATACCTGGTGACAGAGCTTCCTGGGTATAGTTGTTCCCAGTTATGAAGTTTATGCAAATAGACATGTACTAAGAAATTTATCAGGCACCTTAGGATAAATTACTAAAGTAACTGCAAAAAATATTGCTGTACAACAAAAGTCTCTAAATTCCTTAGCTTAAATGGTTAACAATGCTTATGTTTTATATAACAAATTGCTGTAAATCTGTAACTAAACCCAAGATTACAATAGTTTAATGCTTATAGATAAGTTAATTTTATAATCTTGCTTTTGGCGTTTGGTTTTTTGCTCTTGCATTGTAAAATTTGCTAAATACCTGTCCACCTTCATTGCCTTCTGGCCTAGGACATTTAATTGGCTAGAACTCTTTTCACCCTAAGTTCCTTGCTCATAAAATTCCCACCAAAGGACAAGATGAAACAAGGTACATCTGGTACATTAGGTAGCTACACTGCCTCGGCATTGATGGGACAAAATGACAGTTTGGCCATCGATGTTGCCTCTGGCAAATCTTGGCCAAAAGGGGGGAAATGTAACCTAGGTATCCCCCCTCCACTGAACAGACCACCTCTTGGTCAAGGGAAACAAACAAACAAATCAACCTTAAAACTGAGTTCCCAGCCATGAAGGGAAGGGAGATTGGACACACCTACTGGTTTGTTCAATACCTAACAGAAATAAACCAAATAATGGGGGATATTCATCTCCTTATCATTTTATCTAGAAATTTTGCCTGGTTTTCAGCAATAGATTCAAAAGGTGCTTTCTTTTGCATTCTTCTTGCTCCCAAATCCCAAGAACTATTTGCTTTTGAATGGGAAGACTTAAACTGTAAAGTATTGGCCAAATGCCAATACTGCTAGACTGCCCTTCCTCAGAGGTTTAAAAACTCCCCACCAATCCTCAGAAAAATTCTGGAAATTGGTTTAGGCAAGGGAATGACTTTACAGTATGTAGACGATATCCTGATAGCCAGTGAGACGGAAGCCTGGATCAAGGCAACACTCCATAACTGTATTAAATTTACTGGCTGACAAAGGATATAAAGCATCTCAGAAAAAAGCTCAGCTCTCACTTCCCAGTGTCAAATACTTGGAGTTTTAATTGTCTCTTGGAACTTGGAACCTCCTTTCAGATTGGAGAGATGTTATAAATTGAATAGCAATCCCTACTACCTGCAAATAGTTGCAAGGGTTCTTGTGTATGGCTGAGTTTTGCTGGATTTAGATTCCTAACTTTACGCTAATAGCAAAACCCCTCTCTATAAAGCCTCAAAAGGGGAAGAAAAAGAACCACTTACTTGGATGAGGGAATGCCATAAGGCTTTCTTGACTATTAAAAAATTAATAACTGCCCAGGTATTGGGCCCCCTAGACTTATATAAGCCTTTTGATTTGTTCATTCAAGAAAGACAAGGAATTGGACTCAGGGTATTGACACAAACTTTGGGGGATCATAAGCAACCTGTACCTTATTTCTCTAAGCAATTGGATGTGGTAACAAAAGGATGGCCCACTGGTCTGAGAGCGGTGGCTGCTACTTATGATATTCTACAGGAAGCTGAAAAATTTACCCTTGGGTGACCGTGACTGTTCACACCATGCATTTTATGTTACCTCTACTAGAACAAAAGTAGGGCTTTGGTTAACGGCCAGTGGCTGGATGGGTAAATATCAGGCTACTTTGTGAAATAATCCTAATGTAATGCTGATGGTGGAATCCACCTTAAACCCAACCACCTTGCTGCCTGTAGACTCTTGTTCCCCTTTCTATGGTTACATTCATATTATTGGCCAAGTGTATTCTAGTCTCCTGGATTTGACTGAGCAGCCCTTGTTGGGCCCAGATGAGGAGCTTTTTATGGTTGGAAGCAGCCTTATGGAACAGGGATGAGGCAAAGCTGGGTATGCTGTGGTTACCAGCCAACAGGTAACTGAGCCACAAGCCCTACCCCTCAGCACATCTGCCCAAAAGAATAAACTAAACTAACTGCACTAACTAGATGGATTCTAAGTATGCCTTTATGGTGGTACATGTTCATAAAGTATTTGGAAGAAATGAGGATATCTTATGTCTGAAAACAAGAAAAGTATGGACCACAAATTCTTGAGTTATTAAAAGCCATTTTACTGCCCAGAGAGGTAGCCATCATGCACTGCTGGGGCATCAGAGAACTGTCTATGGTGGACTTGAGGACCAAAAGAGCAGCCCTGCAATTGTCCAACCAATTGGCCTTAATCCCTTCCCTCTGACTGGATAACCCAGGGACCCCTATTTGTACAATAGCACATCAGCAAATGATGTTTCCCCAAGGTCTAGGGAAATTGATAACACACCAGCTCCCACAGGGACAGGAAAACAGGAGCAAATACTGTTGGTGCACTCTCTGAGTATATTTTTATCTTTGAGGTCAATGGGGAAAAAAACCCTATGGCTTATAATTGTCTAAACAGCTGGACAATGGGGGACACTTGCTTGTTAGAAATCCTTACCACCCGCTTTTCAGTCCATAACGGGTCAAAAGTTGCCCATTAAACTAGCTCTCTAAAATTATTTTCATGAATGACTAGGGGAATCTTGGATGGAGATGTCATCTGGGGGACACTGGATCAATACTTCCCGGGAGGGATCCCAGAGGGGGATGGGTACTTCTTCTGATATACTTTGCTACCTTGGTAGGAGAGGGTGGCAACTCAACAATATGTACTAAAAAGTTTTGGTTACAGGCCCAACATTTTCATTCTTTATACCCCAACTACATCCTACTTCAGCAGGAAGCAGCCAGATAGATTGATGTCCTGAATCCCCAAGATTGAGGATGAACTAAAAAGAACTGGGGAGTTATAACCGGCTCCATGAACAAATTTCAATGACCCGTATCTGTTTTTTTATAATCTTCTTCCTTAACTAACTACTTGACCTTTTGAGTTGTTTCCCAGAAGTGATGGATTTTCTTCAAGACAAAGGAGTTGAAATTCTGAAGGCCCCAGGGCAGATTTCCTGATGACTCACCATCCCCCTTGACTTGCCCCGAGGCACGTGGCCTCTGTTTATAAAGCCCATGATCTCCATTAGTTGGAGAGACAGATCTGAGGTGGCTTCTCCTGTTCTCCCAATAAGATGTCTGTTGTATCAAAAATTTATTTCTTCTGGCTGGGTGCAGTGACTGAGGCCTGTAATCCTAGCACTCTGGGAGGCCAAAGCAGACCAGCCTAGGCAAGAGGGAGACCTTCTTGCCTAAAAATAGAATCTAAAAATAGAAAAATTAGCCAGGCATGGTGGCACGTGCCTGTACTCTCAGTTACTCAGGAGGTTGAGGCAGGAGGATGGCTTGAGCCAGAAGTCTGAGATTGCAGTGAGCTACGATGATGCCATTGCACTCCAGCCCAGGTGACAGAGTAAGACTCTGTCTCAGAAAAAAAAAAAAATTCCTTTCTTCCCTGGCAATCTTTGTCATCTGAATAATTAGATCTTTGTGTGAGAAGTAATTGGACCTAGGCTGAAACCCCCTTGTGGGTTCGACTACATTATGACTTGCTTTGATAATAGAAAAAATTCTAGGAAATAAAATTCATTGAATGAAATAAAGATAGGAAAGTGCTTTGTAAAATATTCTGATTTGGTGTTTGGACAATAAGATCTCCATATTTACAATTTTTTAAAAAGTGCTATCCTACCCTGAGGACATTTGCATTTGGGGAGAAGATAAGTTCTGTTAAGATTAAGTCAAAGGACAGAAGCTGTGAGCAGACGATTTTAGGTGGCAGGAACTTGAGTGGGACTTGAGAGAACAGGGGACTTTCCTTGTGCCTGGGACACCACCACGGACACTGCTGCTCTGTTCTCTGTAATCCAGCTGCACCTGTGGGTCCCCTTCGACATCCACTACATTCCTGGTCAGAGGCTCCTTAAGCTTGTGCTGGAAAGTACAAGACGCAGAGAGCGGCAAGAGTGCAAGGCAGATTGGGGTGTGGTCTGTGCAGGGCTGTGGCGTGGGGCTTCTGATCCAGCAGCACGGAGCTCATGGCTCCTGGTCAGGACCTTGCTGCCCTTGTGCCCCTTCACTCCCCATCATCCCTCCGTGTCCAGCGCTCATCAGGACAGTAGCGGACTAAGCCCTGGCGGACGGGAATCGCCCTCACCTGCTTAGCTGAGCACCTGGCCTCACCCCCACTTTTATTTACCCTCCTGCATTTTCTTCAGGCTTTGCTCTTTTCCCAAATGAAGAAAATCCCAACTCTGACACACACAAACACACATTTTAACACTTGTTAAAAATGTCTGCAGAAACAATTAATTTAAAAAAAAAAGAAGAAAGAAGGAAATCTGCACCGTGATCAAGTCCAAATTTCTCTACACCAGTTGGCTTCGGGTTCGGGCACAAGCGTGGCCACGTCGCTGGTTCCTCCGTCCTCGCTTTGGAGCCGTGCTGGCTCTCCCATTCTCCCCGTGGAGCAGCAGCTGGGTTTTGCTGCCTCACGGCAACAGGCCAAATGAGACTTCTCAGACAGGCTCCTTAGAGGATGTGTTCAACAAGCAGGTCATCCGCACGCGAGCGGAGAAGGGCGCACATGTCTGGGGCCAGGCGGAGGGGCTGAGAAAAGGCCTGCGACAGACGACAGGCCAGAGCTGATCTGGGCCTGATGGCTCCCTGGGGGCAGGGGGAGCCTTCCCCCTCTGCTTTCCCCAGCAGAGCGGGCAGCCTGCCCAAGCAGTCGGCTGAGGAAAAGACGAGCGCGCTGGTCACTTGCATGTCCTTTCAACATGGAGCACGTTTGTGGTTTATAGCTGCTGTCGAGGGATTGAAAGGTCTGAGGTTCAAACCCTCAGTGTCTCAAGGGAAAAGAAAAGGACTCTTATTAAGAAAACATTTCTAGCAGCTCGTCTCGAAGGATGCGTTTGTGAGGCCCTAACTCTTGACCCCTGTGTGAGAAAGCGTGTCACTAAGTAGAAAACCGGAAGGCGTGTGACCCCGGTTACAAATTCCTCCCTGGGCTTGGCCACACAGACTGCTCTGCTTGGAGCTGCTGAGGCACTGGGAAGACCCTGAGGGAGGCCGGGGGCCCCTTGCTTGGGGGGGAGGGTCCTCCCTGAGAGGCCTTGGGGTCTTTTCTGTGAGAAATGTGTGTCTGTGATGCGACCTTCAGAATTTGTGGCATTTATGAGCCTGGGGAGCAGCGAGTGATAGGGAGGGAGCCTTCTTTTTATCCCACAAATTTAAATGCAGAGAAAAAAACCTCACAACTTAGCTGAAAAAAAAAAAAATACAGGAAAAAGGGACTCTGTGTCACCTTGAAATGCCTTTCCTTCCAGGAAAGCAAAACTTTTTAGCCAAAAATTGAGCTCCTCAAATCCTCACAATAAATCAGTTTTGAGAAATGACCTACTTGGTATCACTGCTCAAAAACACACACTGATTCTCGTCATAGGCAGTGTCCACTAAGGATGAAAGAGAATCTTTACCAGGCTTCTACAGGAGCAGCCGTCTCTCCTGGTGTAATTTGAATTTATTCACGCCAGACTTGTCAGGTTTCAGTTCCAGTCAGAATAATTTTGCAAGGGACAGAAACAGTCCATACTAAGTGTCAAAGAAAGATTTCCCTCTGTTGGTGTCCAAATCAAACCCTCAGCCATCTGCCAGAGTGGGAGGAAGGACCCCCTTTGTAGACCTCTGTCCACCCTTCTCCACCCTGGGCCAAGTGTCCTGAGCAGGAGCCCTGTGGAAAGTCTATGTGAAAACCTTTTAGTGAAATTATTCATCACGTTGGAGCCCCTTTCAAGAGTTTTGCATTCACATCCAGAATCTGTTCATGGGATAGTAAAAACAATTCAGGCACAGTTGCAGATCTGCCTTTTATCTAAGGCTCCGGAATAGCACATCCCATCCTAAACGGACCATCACACTCGTGGCTTGTCACTGAGAATTTTGGGCCATGCCTGTAAAAATGTTAAGAAGTAAAGATCTTGAAAAATGTTTTCAAATATCTTCATTGTAATTCTTGGCAACAATCATGCAAGGAGCCCCTGTCAGCATTCCCTAGGAGTAGTGTTAGGATGAGCAGGTGTCTGGAGGTAGACCAAGTCCAGTCCATTCTTGTTATTCAGGTAAGTAATGTTCTATACAGTCACTGTGTATACCAAGTTAGAAAATACAAAACTATTTTTTCTGGGGAAATACGGGGTTAGGTTCCTGCAAGCCTGTGGTCACATTTTCATCAATTGATCCATACATAACCTTGTTTTATGTGTGTTTCTGTTTAAAGACACCTTATTTAATATATGTTGTTGATTCATTCACATTGAACTCATGGCCACAGCACTGTAACTCATGCCTGAGTGAGCTTATGTAACATACACATTGTATTAAATATATTTCCTCTGTAAGGCACATCAGTCTTCTTGCACTTAGGAACACAAAACAGCACTGTGACACTACACTTGGGGGCCATTTTAAACAGTAAAACCAACAAAAAGCACAAAAATATGAAAAACGTGATGCTACCGAGGATGCTTGTTCACAGTAGGAGCTGAAACAAGAAGGCAGAATGTTGCCTTGTTCAACGCACCCATTGGGCTACTCAAATTTTTTATCACTCTGTGCATGTCAGTGAGTGACCAAAAAATCCCTGTCAAATGTTGGTTTTGGGGTTACCAATACATTTTAGTGAGGAGGCAAATCACAAATGTGGAATCTGTGAATAATAAGGATCGACTGTGCATCCCTCAGGGTAAGAGTCCATTAACCCTGTTCTTGTTCCACACTATTTCCCTGATGTTCTACATTCATCACTAGTTTACCCATACAAAAGGCAACAACCTATGGGAAGGGAAACAGATTATCTTATGTTAGTCATTTGTATCTTATTAGGAATTTATTTATCAGCTTCCTTGCTGAAAAGGACTTATCTGAAAGCAGATTTAGAAAGGGTCCTATTCGAAGTTGACATGGGCTGGAGGTCATAGAGAATTAAGCATGAAGGTAGCGAGTTATGGAGGCACTAGTGATGTCATCCTGCGTCTCCACTGTTCTGAAGGATGGTAGGACAACAGACCACCTTCCTGTGGGCCAGAGCGTCACCCTATCTGGCTCCCTTCCTGCCCTCCCCTAGCCCCAGACAATTTGCCAAAATTCAATCATACTTCAATATTGTGTCCCTAGTCAGCCAGGACTGTTTTCGCCAGATGCTGCTGATTTGCTCACTTCTGAAAACACTTCCTGCTTATTGGGGCTGGAAACATCTGTTCTGAGGCCAGGTTTACTCTGTGTGGTGGCCCAGAGGTCTTGGCTCATTCAAGTCAATTTGATGCAACAACCATTTCTGAGTTTCCCTGCACTCAGCAAAGGTCTACAAGCCTGGGCACTGAGTTAGTTGAATCTGAGCAGGCAGATGGAGAGTGGATGAGGACCTTCATTTTACCTGGCACCCTGGATTCTGAATTCTTTGTCTGTCCTCACTGGTGAGGCCTGAATGCTTGTCCACATCCCTGTCTCTTTGCTTGGACCAGAGTCTTATGAATGGTAGATTTCTTGGCCCCAGGCTAGACTCCCTGACTTCTGTCCCTGACTTGTGACTGACCTCTGCCCCCAGAATTCTCCGTGGTCCTGTCCTGATTTTCCAGTTTCCTGACCTCTTGCTTGGCTTGATCTGTAGCAGCCACAGGCTCTGTAACCCTCAGCTGGCCTGCTCAGCGCTTCCTAATGATGCTAAGTCCTGCTGGTGTTGCACCCTGCCCCCCATGTGATGCTCCAATTGGCACAGTCCGTACCTGGGGAGGGGCTGGATTCCATGCCCACCACAGAGCATTCTGCCACATGGGTAACCAAGAAGAGCCAAGACTTAGGAAACAGCCTTACTAGTTTCAAGTCTGTAACTGGCTTACTGGGAACTGCTAAGCAGACAATCTGCATTGTGGTTGTTAAATTTTCTTCTGTGCCAATGGTAATCATAGAATGCTAGAGCCAGAAGAGACACTGGATTCCCACATGTCAAAGACACAGAATCAACCCTAGAAAGGTAAAGGAACTTGCCCAAGGCCATATGGCTATGAAATAACAGGGGTGAGACTAGAACCCAGGTCAACTGACCCAAATCCAACGCCTGGCCCATTATATTACACAGCATCTCCTTTTAGCTGAAAGGGGCACATGAGAAAAAAAGATCGCACCTCTTATAATTATCTGAGTTTAGATGCAGATAATAGAAACCACTTTAGCTGGTTTAAGCAGAAAGGGATTTAAGAAGGGAAATAGATGTTTACAACATTGCTGGAAGGGCTATACATAACAAGCTATACATAGATGGGTCTCTGGGAATGACTTCCAGAAAGGCATAGTAGAAGTGGCCTGTGGAGGGGACTGCCTTCTCAGCCTCAATCTGGGGATCTAGGAAGCTGCTTTTCCAGCCATTGGGTCCAGGATCCCCTGCCTTGACCGTGATCTGAGGATCAGGAAGCTACTCCTAGAACTGTAGGCTGTAGAGCTGCACATGCCTACAATGATCTGCGAAACAGAGCCTTGCAAGTTGCCTCTCCCTGCCTAAATCCATTTATTATAAAAATCAAGTCTCTGGCCGACACAGCTGATTGTTGCAACCTAGATCATATCTGGAAGCTTATCTACATGGGAATCTGGGACTTTAGCTTTCCAGACGATGCAACACAGGAAAAAAGCTGAAATGGACTTTGAGTGAGCTAATCTACAGAGTTCTTACCCCACACCTCAGTTTCCTCACCTGTAAAATGGGAAAATTGATTTTAACTACTTCATAGAGTTGTTATTAACATTTAACAGGTTATATTGTAAGTAAAACACTACTCCTGGGACATTGTAAATACTCAATAGGTAGTAGTTATTATTTTTAAAACTTTAGCCATGAACTTCATGCAGGCTTCACAGTCTGCTTATCTTGAACTGTTTTCAGTTCATTTTTCTATTTACTCAACCTAAGCTTTTAATCTTCTTCAGCCCTGTCAGTTTATTAGGTGTGGCTGACTTTGTAAAATTGTTTGACTAAAAAAATAAAGTTTCCATTAAAGGAGGGCTTACATTCTTAACCAATTGAAATAGATTTTTAGGAATAATCTCATCTCTCCTCATTTGACAAGGAGAAAACTGAGGCCCAGAGAAGTGAGAGGACTTGATCAAAATAAAACCATTAACTAATTTCAAAGCCAGAACGATTTGAATCAGTCCAATGCTCTTTTCAACACAAATAACCAAAAAGAGTCATGGTGAAGGTTGAATCTCCAATTTTGCAAAATATTCCCAAAAAAGGTAGTGAGTTCCAATTTTTAAAAATCACTCTGTTTGTGCAAATATACAGAGATTGAAAAAAACCCCTCATTATTCTAAAAGGAAAGACACAAGAAAGTCTGTCTTAAACAACAGTCAACAGTCTATGTAAGTGTGAATATTAGAGGTATTCCTCTTAAGATCAAAAACGAGATGAAGATACCTTCTATCATTATTATAATTTTAATGTTGTTTTGGAAGTCCTAACTAATTCACTGAGATAAGAAAAAGAAATCAAGTTTTAACTGTCAGTAGGAAGCAGACCAAATTATTATTATTGGGAAATCTTTAATAGTATACATAATTTATAATTGTCTGCCAAGAAAATACAAAAAAATCAATTAGAAAACTACAGTATTCAATATATGTAATAAGGACCCAGTGATATGACCAGTTACAAAATAATAATTTAAAAATTTAACTGCTTTCTTTTATCTTAGTAATTATGAGTTAGAAGTTATAATACAAAAATAAAATCCTGTTTTCAATATTAGCACAAATCATAAATTAGAAATAACTTAGGAAGAAATATGCTGACCTACAAGAAGAAAATAACAACATTTTACAAAGGGACATAATGGAGGCTTGAATAAGTGAAAAACATACTTTGTCCCTGGAGGGAAAAACTAATAACGTAAAGATGTCAATTCTCCCCAAGGTAACATATCCCTCTAACGCATCTCCAATAAAATCCAAAAAGAGTCTACAGGGATTTTTGACAAGATGATTCTAAAATTCATCTGGAAGATTATTTGTATAAGTGAAAACTCACAAAGCAAAACAATATTTTATTTATGGACAGATATATATGAAATTAAAGTCTTAAAGCATGGACTGGAAGATTGCATGCCAAATTCATGTTGCTGGTTACCCCTGGGATGGGAGGAAACCATGTATAAGGGATTTTGAATCAATTTGTTATATTTTATTTCTTTTCCTAAGAAACATGTCTGAAGCAACCATGTTAAAATGTTAACATTTGTTAAAAATATGCCATAGGTGGCATTATATTATTCTCTGTAATTTTCTGTTTTTATTTTATTTTTTCCAAAAAGAAGACTGAGGCAACTGAGGAGACTGCACTGCCAGATATTTTGACTTCTCAGTAATGAATATAGTGTAGACTTGGCACACAAATAAGTCAATGACACTGAAAAAAGCTAGAAACAGATCCAAGGGGAGGAGATATTTCAAATCAGTGAGGAAATGAACAAAGCTTCTTATTAATGTTCACACCATCGCACATCAATTTATTTTTTTCCAGAGAGGTTAAAATAAAAAGTAAAAATGAAACCACAAAAGAGCAAGAAGAAAATATTATTGCATATTTATCTGATTTCAGGGTAGAGAAGGTCAAAATCTCTAAACCCCAAATATCAAGGTACTACTTAACAAACAGACTATCAAATCCTTGAAGCAGGATGGGAAACAGGTACACTTGAACTTTGTGGGTGGAGTGAATTTTAGATAATCTTTTGGAGAAATAAATATAATTAATCTTTGAAATGTTAATATACATTCACCTAATAATTCCATTAGGAATTTATCTTAAAGCACTAATTAGAGATGTACACAAAATTTTATCTACAAGATCTTTTCTTATATATAATTTAAAATACAGCTTTATATATGATAAATACTGGAAAATAATCTAACTGTCCAATACTAAGAAATTGGTTAAATAATGGCATATAGATAAAATACTATGTGCCTTAAAAAGTCATGTTGTAGAAAAATTTGCAAATCCAATATGGAAAAATGTTCATGACATTGATACAATGAAAATATAGATTACAAAATTGTTTTACTATGTTATCACAATTTTGTTTTTAAAGTGTTTATAATATTTTTAGTATGGTAGGCTACATGATAATATTAACAGTAGTTATTTCTAGTTGGTGAGCTTATGAATGACTTTTAAATTTTCTTCTATATGATTTTTTGGATTTTCTACATTTTCTGTCATAAAAATGTATATGCCTTTTTCTTAAGTAAATTATATCCAATCCCATACAAGTGGCAATTAAGCAAAAAATTTCTTAGATTTCAAGCAATGATTGCAAATGCTAATTAATAAGGCTGTGGTCGAGAAATATCCTTTGGGATTCTTTGATGTGTTTTGACTTCCCTCAGACACCTGTGTCCTCTTGCCTCCTCCCCTTATTCCTGATTTCCACATCTACAGCACTTTGCAAAAGGCATCCTTCCTAAAAGTATTTCTTCTTGCCATCCAACATATAGATAATCTGCTGCCCTCATGGAAAATTATTGAACTCACATAGCAAACAGAGCAATTTATCTTAGATTTTCCAGAAGTGCACTAACAGCACCTGCACTGGCCAGTTTATGTGCAATAACTCCCGTAATCCTAAAACACCCATGCAAGGTAGGTTTTCTTTCCCTCATTTTACAGATAAGGAACCTGAGATTTAGCAAAGTAAAACTGTGATCTCATAGTAACTGTGATGCTGAGCTTTGCAATCATAACTCTCTGACTTCAACATCTGTGTTGCTTGTTTTTGTCACATGGCACCCCAGGGGACCATTTACCTGATACCATGACAACTGGTCAAATCAGTGTTACCCCAAAGTCCCCAGCCCACTCAACTTGGTGAGTTACACTGATAAATTGACAAAACAAGTGACATGTAGACAAAGCAAGTAACTGGATGACAAAGGTTTTCCCTTTTGATGATATTATTCACGTGCTTCCTGTGTGAGAGGATGACACTACCATGCATCCAGCCATGCACATCAGAAATCTAGAAGACATCCTTGTCACATCCCTCTCCTTTAGTCTGCATATCCATCCTATAACCCACTAATTTTACCTCCTAGATATCTCTCAGATCATCCACATCACCATAGAAGTTCGAGTTCCCATCATCTCTCATTTGGACCTCTGAAGTAGCCTTCTAATTGGTTTGGTTATACCCACCCTGGCCCCTCCTCCATCTGTTTTCCACATGGCGTTATTACAGCAGCAGATCTAATCGTGTCACCTCTTCCCCATCCCAGGGGACAAAGTTTTATGGACAAAACTCTCTAACCCAGTCTCAATGGTCCTGTTAGTCTGTTCCTTGCCTGTCCCCAGCCTTACCTGTGCCCTCAGCTGTGGCTAGCAGCCACACTGACTTTTCTCCCTCTTTCCTCCTCACCAGACTTCTTCCTACCACTGGGCCTTTGCACTGCCTGTTTCCTGCCTGGAAATCTCTTTCCTCTCCCCTTCACTCTTGCCCCTGTTCCTTAGGGAGTCTTCCCTGTCCTCCCCCATTAGTTGGTACCCTGCATTATGGCTCTCTTGGCACCATGTTCCTCTCCTTTGTGTCACTTGTCACTTTTGCAATTTTGCATGTGTTTGTGTGATTATTTGACTAGTAATCTATATGTCTCTCAGTAGCTTCATGAAGACAAGGACCTTGTCTGTTTTACTTGTGAAAAATAAAGTGCCTTGCTTACAATATATCATGTGTTATAGGGGTTTAATAAATCTTTGTTGATATTTATCCATCAATAAGTGAATGAATGAGTAGTGGCTCAGAAGAGTTGTTTCTTCCTGCTAGTTCTCATTTGTGTCATACATATGAGGATCTCTGTAATCTGTCATTTTGGGCTCCACGCCTTTCATTTTTTGGAAGCATTGGTGATCTTTCTGACTTGGGTTGCTGCCCGTTGAGGATGTGGTCAAACTGCTTCTCAGCCTCCCTTTGTAGACATCAGATTCTGGAAGCAACATCCTCCAGAGCCCCTGAGAAGCCAATTCTTGCTCTAGTTTCTAGAAGAGAGAACCAACTCACCTGTGGGACTATGAACTTGCTGCCGAGTTTGTCTTTCTCCGGTAGCCTTTCTACTAACGGGGATGTTGTCCCTGGGAGATGGTGGACTTAAAATCTCCTAGACACAAAGGCCCACACTCTCTCTCTGGATGGGCCTCCCTGGGCTTTGGGACCACAGCCAGAATCACAGCTCTGGCCATTCAGTCGCACAACAGCCCTTTGCTGTGGCAATGACCATATTTCCAGTTCTCCAGGTTATGCTCATGTGTGGTCTACTTAGGGTTTTAATCTTTCGGGCAACTGCATTCAGAAATATGGTTTTGAGAATGAAATAATAATTCATGCTGGAGTCTATAAAATAGCTGAGCAAATGACTGATGTTCATGGCCAGGCAGACCCTCAAAAGGAGATGGCTGAGGGAAGTCGCAGATTGGTGCACACCTGCTGGACCAGGGCTGCATTGCTGAAAGGAAGAACAATTACTTCAAGTACACAAGGAGGAAAAGGTTACCTAACAAAATCAATGTTTCACCCTGCTGGGCCCGAGACCCCCAGATGGCCCTGGAGTTAAGGCTACTGTGTCTTGAACCCAGATGTCCACCAAACATAGTCTCTAGATTGAATAAAGACTCACTCTCACAAATATAATGTCCTGCTATTTTTAAGATGTATGTCAATACTGTTAAGAACAATAAAATACATTAAAAACATTATTGAATTTAAAGAGAGTTCTGGTTTTACATGTTTTTCCAATCAAAGATTTAAAAATATACAGTTATTATCGTGTTGGAGGGATCTCACAATTTTTTGAAGTAAATTAGGGCATTTGCTGTCACCAAAAAGTGCAAGAAATCATCAGTCTAGATATCATGATTCAAATGACAGAAACTGCTTTCCCAGTATCTGTCATAATTAATTGATCAGAGGTGATTCCACCCTGCAGAAAGATGACACCAACCAGTCTTGAGGTGTAATAACGAACAATAGCCACCATTTATTGAATGTTCAATGTGTACCAGGCACAGTGCTTTACATACGTTATCCTGTTTACTCTTTATGACAATGCTGTCAGATATTATCATTCATTTTATAGATGAAGACACTGAGGCTGAAGTTACTTGCCCAAGGTCAAGCTGTTAGTAACTGACAGATCTGGGACACAATAACTCTAAATCTACCATTTCTAACTGCCATATTTTATTCAGTCAACCAGGCACTGTGCCGGGGTGAATAATGCGGGTTCCTGTCATTACGAAACTAACAGATGAGTGGGAAAATAGATAAGAAATGAGCACACAAATAAATATACCCAAGTTATGATCAAAACTGGAAGAAGAAAGAAGTAGGATGCTAAGATAGAGCATAATGGGAGTCCTTGTGTTCCACAGGGTTCCACAGGGAATTCTTCTCTGAGGAGGTGACCTCCACACTTCTTGAAGGCATTGCACGCAAAATATTCCATCCATCTATATTATTCAGAGTTCTCCAGAGAAACAGAACATGTGTGTGTGTGTGGGTATGTGTGTATAAATTATAATACATATCTTTATAATAAATCTCTTTATATAATATACAATAATATAATTATAAAAAGTCTCTCTCTCTCTCCACACACACACACACACACACACACACACGTACACAAAGAGATTTATTATAAGGAATTGGCTCAGATGGTTATGGAGACAAGCAAGCCCCAAGACCTGCCGGGTGAGTTGACAGGCTTGAAACCCAGGAAGAACCAATATTTCAGTCTGAGTCTGAAGATAGGAAAACTGGGGATGCCCAGTGTGAAGGCAGTTAACCTGGAAGAATTCTTTCTCAGCCCTTCTGTCCCCTTTCGGCCTTTAACTGATTGCATGGTGCCCACCCACTTAGGGAGGGCAGTCTACTTTCTCAGTTTACCAACTTAAATGTTCATCTCATCCAAAAACACGCTCACACACACAAGAAGAACAAAGTTTGACCAAATATCTGGGCACCCCATGGCCCAGTCAAGTTGGCACATAAAATTAACCAACACATCATCCATCCCTCCCTCCCTCCATCCATCCATCCAGCCAGCACATATGTGTTCAATACTATGTACAAAGTGCTGCTACTCCAGTGCATTTTCTGTATTTGTCAATCTGAGTCCTCTGAGAGGCAGACACCAAGATGGAATTAAACATGCAAGATTTTATTAGGGGAAATGCTCATGTAGAAGAAAATGGGGAGGGATCTGAAGAAGGCTGAGAGAGCAAGGCAAACCTGACCCCCAGTGAGAGAGAGAAGGAGCACAGGCTGGGCAGAGGCACCTTAGGTGGCTGTGCTGTCTAAGGGTGGTTTGGCAAGTTCCCTGGGAGCCTTTAAGCCATAATTGGCTGTCAGAGGAGCCCTGCATCTTCCAGGAATGGGCTTGCCTTAGTATCCTGCTGTGCCTAGTCACTGGTGGAAGCTTCCTGTGGGAAGTGTGGCCTTGGTGCAAACACATTGATTTCAGGGAGCGGCAGCTGGGGCCCTTGATCAATGATGCTCTCTGTAGTTGGAGGTCTGCGAGGAGCATTCTCATGGCCTCCACGCTCCACCCCTTGTGCTGCACAGACCTACTTCTCCATGTGGATTTGGGGAGCAACTCTTTTGGGGACATATATCCCACGAGCCCTTTTTACTGAGGCGACTGTCCTTACCGATGATGAATAAGGATAGGAGTATGTACACCCTGGCTGTCTCCCCGCTTGGTTGTCAGTTGCCATGGACAGAACCCCAGCTGCCGAGGGTAGCATCCTTCTCCTTCACGCACCCACCTTGGCTTTTTCCTCTTCCCTCACTCATTTTCCCCCACCCCTACCTGCTTCCTGGGGTCGCCTCCTGAACCCGTCACTCACGCTCACTCTGTCTCAGGACGTGCTTCTGGAGAAACCCAAGATACCAAGGAAACCTCTAATAAGGCAGTTTGCAAAATACTTGCTCTTCTCAAGGGAAACGTTTAGGCTTTAATTTCACTATTCGGTGAGGATGGTCTTCATACAAAATATCACCCAGAACACTCAATAGGCCATCTGAGAAGGTCCTTAATTGATACCATTTCTTTTGGATTCACCATCCAGATGCCAAAGCTGCACAGAAAATTGTTGCATATAAATCGTGAGGAGTCCATCTTTGAAAAGCTGGTAATACTTAGTGCAAGAATTCAGTCCTGAGGCAGTTTGTTTCAAAAATGATAAGAAATGTTAACTAGCATGAGTTCAAAGTCAACTTTGGATTTGTATAGGTGAGAGGGAAGGATTATTAATTATCTACATGCATCTGAGCTCTAATGGTAATTATAATTCATAAACACCCTGGTAATTTTCAAGTATATAACTGAATTGAAATGAATTAAAGTAACAAATCACATGGTGTCAACAAGTCCTGGGCTAACCGATCCCTTGGAGAGTAGGACCGTGAGAGTATCCTCTGACCCCAACGCCTGCTTTCATGGGTTGGGCAAGGCTGCCTGGATGTCTGTGAGCACAGTGAGAGGATGGGATGGGGAAGGTGGAGGGCTCTCCCCGAATGCAAGAGGCTCTTGAACCTTGGGATTTGTAATGAAATCCTCATTTTGATCTCACAGTAGTACTCATTAAGACTGAGTACCAGAGATGCTGCTTCTCCCTTTGTAGCACATTGTAAAATTGTCATTCTTAGCCCCTTCCTACTCCTTGTGGTTATTTGGGACAATGGGACCAGTTCAAGGTCAAGCCTCTAATTACTGATTTGAGACCCTCCAGAGTTCTTTTTGCCCTCTGCCACCATTCTAGATAGTGGGTACTTGATCATCCTGGCCTCCAAGATAACCCATGACAAACATATATCCCCGCAATGGATGTGTACAAGCAAGAAACAAATCTTTGTCATTTTAAGCCACAGAAATTTGGGGAGTTTATTTGTTACTGCAAAATAACATTGACTATCCTGATAGATACATGCTCTTTGGAGAAGGCTATAAGAAGACTGCTGTCCAGAAAGTCTCCCAGCCCCTGTAGGAAGCCCCTGTAAGGCACTATGCCGGCCTATAAAATTTCATTCCATGTATTTTCTGGGAATATTTATGGAAAGAGTCTACTTCACTCTTCCTGTTTTTAGGATGGTCAATTCAAAGTCAGAATTTTGCAAACCAAGCTTCAAACCACAAGTATTAATGACCCAGTTCCATGAAACATTTAAAAGTGTTCTAGAAAATCCATCCTCATCTAATCCAGAATGACATCTATTCACATGGCTGCTGCACTAGTTACAATAAAAAAAATTAAATCATAAAACATTGCTGAACAGTTATTAAATAGTATCTTGTCCCTAATGGCAAATTCATTTTCATTTAATAACAAGTTATTGTGGAGTATAATGAAAAATAGAGTGGCATGCAAAATAAGCTGGCCTCTGTTTTCATTGACATTGTGCCAGTTTCTTGGGTGCAGCATTATAATACTATCCATCTTCATAAAGCACTCTTTGGAAGGCATTATTAAACAGCAGGAAGGAATGCCAGATGACACCTTCATTAGTCATGACGAGGTAGTCCTGGCCAATTTCTACTGGGAATTATTAACACATTCCTAAGCACCCCTTGGTTGATGGCATCTGAAAAAGAAGAGGAGATCAGTTGTAAAATCTTGGACATTCTCCAAATCTGGCTACAAGTTTCCTTAGGTCATGGAGCGGTCAGTCTTCCCTAGGGTTCTCTAGGATGCTTCTGTGGAATGGGGCTTTTGGAGACAGTATGGACCAAGACCTCAAAACTCTTGCCCATTGCTGAATACCCAAGTAGATGGGACTACAGGCGTGCGCCACCACACTCAGCTAATTTTTCTATTTTTTGTAGAGATGGGGGTCTCGCTCTTGTTCTTGCTGTTCTCGAACTCCTGGCCTCAAGCAATCCTCCCACCTCGGCCTCCCAGAGTGCTAGGATTACAGCCGCTGTGCCTGCCCTATAAACTTGTATTCTAACATGTCTACCCCTCTGCTTTCTGCAGAGCTAAAGCCTATCCACACTCAAGTTCTGGGTCTTTCAGGAAGTCTCTCTGGCTCCATTCTCTCTGCTCTCAACAGACCTGGCCTCATCCTTCCCACCGCCCACTCAGACCATTTGCGTCATTCCTTAATGGCTCCCGAGAAGATGAGAAATATGGCGACTGAGGGGGAGGAGAGACACACACAAGCAGGGAGCATGGCAGGTCAGTGAACAAGAGAAAGCGCAGGGGAGAAAAAAGGAAGGTGACAAGACAGGAAAGGACTGGAGTGTGGTTACAATCTCAAGGTGGATTTTGTTTTTAAGTATTCTATATCATAAAGTCTGACTATTACTGTCTGACTTTTAAAAAAATTTTCCTATTCCCTCTGGCTTTTGTGATACTGAGTGACACGCTTTTTGC
Organism: Daubentonia madagascariensis; assembly: GCA_023783475.1. Classification (NCBI taxonomy): domain Eukaryota; kingdom Metazoa; phylum Chordata; class Mammalia; order Primates; family Daubentoniidae; genus Daubentonia; species Daubentonia madagascariensis. The sequence goes on from JAKFHU010000428.1 coordinate 12,917,955, forward strand.
TTTAGCCAGGATGGAAGAATCTTGTTTTTAGTGAATCCTGACAGCAATTGAATTTGCAGCAATAATACTGTGAATTATTTTTCATGTCTTTTTGTCTTTTCTTTGAAATCAAGGTAAGAGTTCTTTTTTTTTTGGTTTGCCAGTATTTGGAAGCTATTTCAATAACTTACTTTCTGTAAAAAGAAATTAATAATTTTAATTCCGTCTGGAGTGTAGTACCAGTTATGATCAATTTGGCACATATTTATTAAGTGCTTATTACCTGCCTGGCACTGTACCAAGTCCTATGACAGAAAAATGAATGAAGATCTGCCTTGGAGAGGTCTCTGGCATAAAGGGGGCTTCTTAGAATTGGGGGACATCCCGGGGGGCCTGGTAAAAGTTTCCCACCTGGGCTCCACTCCAGGTCAGTCTGATTCAGTAGGTGATTCTGATGTGTCTCAACGTTCAAGATCCGCTGGTTGGGGCAAGTTCCATTTGTACCCTTGCCCCAACCACAAGCCCAGCTCTAGAGAAAGTTATCTCAGACTTCAGAGGCTCCGGAGATCCTTCAGGTACCCCCAGTTTGTATTCAGCTCCTCAAAGTCCACCAGGCGCCACTCTGCAGCAGGCAGCACAGATGGATGAGGCTGGGAGGCAGACTAGCCCTATCTAACACGGAGTCAGGTATTCTTGTGAAAAAGTCTGGAAGCCCAGAACTCACACTGGGTCATTGGGAAACATCTTAATGTTAGAGTTTTTAAAATCAGAAAAGTTTGATTAGAAGAAACTGTGCTTTGGAGGCCTTTCTTGCTTCCTAATCTGCTTAAGGATGAGGGAAGACTTGTCTTCTTAAATCAAACTTTTACATCTCTGGAAATGCCAAATATAAAAAGTTGATAAGTGTTCCAGAATACATTTTTGTGCTTCTAAACTCACATAGTGCCAATTTTTAAAAAAAATCTCTAAATTCCAGTTGTTCTCCCCTCCATGGCTTCAAATTTCTAGAAACTATTTATCTGACAATATTCCCACCCCCCACCTCGTTTTTTTCCCCCTACAAAATAAAACAAAAGCAGTGATTCCAATGGGTAGCTCTTTATGTCCAAGTAACTTGGGTGAGGTCACCATGTTGAGTTTTACTTCACACAATTTTAACTGGACCAGTCTGAAAAACAAGAGCAAGATGATGCAACAGTAGACATGTGTGTGTGTGTGTGTGTGTGTGTGTGTGTGTGTGTTGGAGAAATTGGAATCATTTTTATAGAGTTGTGAGTAGTTCATAGAGAAGCTGGTTGGTAATATCTTTAGATTGTATTTGAACTTATTATTTCAACAAGCTGTTTTGAGTACTGGCAGTGAGAACTTCCCTTACTCCAGGGCCATCAATATTGTTTTCCTATATAGAATGCAAATCCTCAAGGGAGGGTAGAGATTATGTCCTCTTATTCTTATCTCTCAGAAAAGAGGGGCAGAGGAGCGGAAGCAGGGAATAGGGAAGGAGGTGGGATTTAGGAGAAATGTATCTAGTCCTGCAGGTTAAAGCAGTGTGATTTCGGCATGATAAAGATGTAGACCAGTGAAACTGGCTGGAGAGCTGGACGTGGATCTAAAGATATACCACAATTAGGCTGGGTGCGGTGGCTCACCCCTGTAATCCTAGCACTCTGGGAGGCCGAGGCAGAAGGATCACTTGAGCCGAGAAGTTTGAGACCAGCCTGAGCAAGAATGAGACCCTGACTCTACAAAAAATAGAAAGATTAGCCTAGCATGGTGGTGCATGGCTATATATAGTTCCAGCTACTCCAGAGGCTGAGGCAGGAGGATCGACTGAGCCCAGGAGTTTGAGGTTGCAGTGAGCTATGAGGACACCACTGCACTCTAGCCAGGGTGACTGTCTCAAAAAAAAAAAAAAAAAATTAGGGAAAAAGCACTGTAGATTCTTGCTTTAAACCATATCCTGAAATGAATTTAACCAGGCACTTGTTAATTACTCCTTACCTGTCTCTCTTTCCATCTGCCGGTGTTCAGGACCCCACTCAGGCCCATGCTGAGCTAGTCAATCAGCGGTGGCTGCTTTATTGCAAGTGAGGAAGCTCCAGGGCCACTCAGGTGAAGATGACCTGGGAACTGACCCTGTCGAGTTCTAGAGTCGACATGGAATTTGAGTAAAAGACAAATTGCAAATTTGCTAGACATAAACTTATGGGAAACCAAAAGAAGGTAATCATATTTATCTGGAGAAAGGGGGAACTTGGGAACCTTAAGGTACTCCATCACTCTAGTTTCTAAGAGCACAGCTGGCTTACAGTAGGTGCAAAACAAATGGTGGACTAAATGACCTTTATGTCTTGGTGCTTTCCTGGGTAGACCGCAGTGCTGATGGGTTGTAGCCATTGTTGCCTGACCCTGGCCTGACTTTGGAGTTCCTTAGTCTGTAAAGAGTCCTTGCACTCAAGATCCTTCTGGAAGCACTTCTCTGATATTTCAAAATAGAACTCGGGAGCAAGAGCAAACCAGAGGATTTAATGCAGCATGTTAAAGACACAGGCAGAAGAACATAGCCAAGATCAACTCAGAGGCTTCCAAATGAGGGGCTGGCTGCTGCCTCTGGCAGGAAAATTGCTCCACCTTCCCCCTCTTGATGGCACAAAAGATCTTCAAGTGAAAGCGGGGTGAGAACTGGGCATGGATCTTCCTTCCTCAGACTGGGTGAACAGGCATTCACCAGGCTTTGCTTCCCGCATCTACCCAGAAAACTCAGTCTCAGGCCAGTGCCTCTTCCTTTCCCTCTCCTTTGCCTGGGGTGTAAACCCAGTGTTCTTGGATCCCCAGGTTGGACCGAGGGGGATGGTAGACACATGTGTGCCAAATGCCTGCAGCTCTGGTTGATCTTGGCTTGGGAGTGATTATTTGCTGATTGTGATGGGGAGAGGGGGCTGGGAAAGAAAGTTCACTTCTCATTCTTTCGCGATGTGTAAATGTACTGCCATTGGCTCTTATTAGGTAGCTCTAAGCCAGTGACGGAAAAATGTTTTCATTGGCAGGAGAGCACATTTTACATCCACATACATGCATATCTGCTTTTTGGCAGATGGTAGAAACTCTGTGGCTTAGGCCCCCTTCCTATTCCTCTGTCTAATGGATCCTACCAATGGCCCAAGGCCCAGCCCAGTGCCTGTCTCCTGTGTGAAGTTTTTCTTGACAACTCCAGTCCACCCTGATTTCTCCATGATCGGCTCTTGTTGCAAGATCATCTTCACTACAATCAGAGCAGATTTACTGTAAAGGAAAGAAGCTTCGGCTTCAGGATCTGCTAGTTGTAAGGACAACTTCCGCGATCCCAGAAGGGCCCTTGCATGGGCTCACATGGTCATATGCTTTTGGTAAACACGTAAAAGTGAGATTTAGCTGCAATAGGCTTAAGGATGTTGTTTACTCCCACGTTGATTCCCTTTCCATCACTTTTCCCTTGAGGAGCTGTGTGGTGATGGAGAGGTCATGGGCATTTTGGGGAATCCAACTCAGGAGAAGTTGAGTTGGAGATTTCTTCATTTTGGGTTTTGTGGGATCTATTTATATGGTTCACACTCACTTCCATGTAGAGTTAAGAAATTGTCAGTCATTGTATGTTAGGAAGGCCTTCCGGGAACACTAGTCCTCAGTGCATACTTGCTGGCATCATGGGTCCTACTGTGATTTAAATGTGTCCCACTATGCCTGACACGGGAAGTGTGTGGGTAGTGGAGAGGAAGCAAGAGTTGTGGCCAAGCTTGGTGGCTCACACCCATAATCCTAGCACTCTGGGAAGCCGAGGTGGAAGGATCACTTGAGCCAGGAGTTCGAGACCAGGCTGAGCAAGAGCAAGACCCCGTGTCTACAAAAAGATAGAAATATTAGCCAGGCGTGGTGGCACATGCCTGTTGTCCCAGCTACTTGGGAGGTTAAGGCAGGAGAATAGCTTGAGCCCAGGAGTTTGAGGTTGCAGTGAGCTATGATGACGCCACTGCTCTCCAGCCTGGGTGACAGAGCGAGACTCTGTCTCAATAAATAAATAAATAAATAGCCAAGAGTTGAAATGTGCAGAATGAGAAGCTAGTCTGTGGAATGTTCTTTCAGTCATCAGCTGTATACAATTATTAGTGGAATATTTGGTTCCTATTGATGTCTAGTCAAGACAGAAATTATCTGTAGGAATATAATACAGTATATACAATTATAATGCAATACCACCAAACTTTTAAAATAGGAATCGGTGCAAAATAGAATTGATTAGAATTCTTGTGTTTATAGCACACAAAGTTGTAGCAATACTATAAACTGTGAAGTATTATTTTTATGCATGCCAAACTACATTTTTATGTCTAGCAACATATTGGATCAATCTTAGCATATCTGATAGAACTTGTCCTGATGAAGCTTGACACTACCAAGAAAAATGATGCTAAAAAGCACTAAAATCACAGCAAATCAACCTAAGTGTTCCTGTGACAAACCTTCCACGTACATCCATCCATAAGTTATTATACACAGTATAAAGATAATTCAATTAAACAATTATGTATCTCAATCTGATATAATAGCATTTTAAAATGCATTTGAATTGCTTTCTCTTCTTTCCACAAAAATGATATTATAAAATTATTGTCATGTAAAGAGATGATCATACAAAAAGTATGCAGCCAAAAACATAGGAAAAAAGTATAGTAGAGGTTATGTAATTTTTCAGGGTTTTGTTATGTTTGTGGTATTCATCACCTTTTAAAAATGTGTAATCTGTTGTGATTTCATTTTTCAATCTAAATAAATGTTCATTTGTATGCCTAATTTTGTACTCCTATTTTGAATTCTATTTCTTAAAGAGTCCCCTTCCTCCATAAATAAGCCTCGAGACCCACGAATCCTGAATCTGCGCTTGAGCACAGTTGAGCAGGGTCTTTACTCTCATATTATTCTCATGAAAATTATTGAATTTAGAAAGTAGCCATGATAGTTCATGCTTGGGGAAATGGTTTTCAGCAATACAGAGCTTTGTGTGGAAAGTGAACAGTGTAGTCCCCAGCGCTCCTGACTCCCCAGGGCTCACCACTGTTGATTTGGTGTCATCCCCTAAGCCTTTTTCTTGAGCCAGCTCATTGTGATTAAGTGTGGCTTTGGAGCAAGCTGCCTGGGTTGCCTTCTGCCTCTGCCTCTGTGGCCTTGGGAAAATTCCTAAATCTATTAGTGCCTGCTCTGTGAAGGGAGGATTTAACTGCACTATACCTGTCTCCTAGGGGTGCTGGAAGGAGAGTTTAGGGCTTAGAAGAGCATCCAACACCCTGTACTCACTGTATGTTAGTTTTATTTGGAAAATGTATATGTTACAGTTTCTTTGCGGTTATTTAATGTGCCTAAGTATATTGGTCCCCCTCCTCACAAGACTGTAAACTCAAGATTGGGGACTAATGGAAAACGTCTTTAACATCCCCCGCCTAATCCCTCAGAAACGTGTGGGTGTGAGCGCCATCTAGCTGCAGTATCTGTGGTTCTACTGACCACCAGGCACCATCCCGCTGACCTGGCTGTCCTGGCTCAACAAATGCTATTAGATTTGTCAGGAACTGGGGGACAACTGTGGTGTGACCTCATGGAGTGAAGCACTCATGAGAAGTTAGAGATCCATCAGAAACGAAGAGTATCTCTGAAATGAGATGAGGTGGAAGTCCACAGGAAAATAGAATATTTGGGGCTTTATACAAAACTCCAAGGAGCACAAAGCAAACGCTGTCCCTTCAAAACAGCACTCAGGAGTGCTGCTAAAACGTGGTCTTCGAGAAAGGCATGGTAATAAGGTAGAAAAGGGAATGGATGGAAAGGAAATTCCAAGATAACATGGCTCAACAGTTACCTACAAGAACAAAAAAAGGGCGAGATTATAAAAGATCAAAGGACAAAGAGATTTTTAAAAGGAGATTGTTTAGGTATATACCTTATCATCTCAAGAGACTTTCTTTAGGAAACAAATGCTGATAGATTAATCAATCATGGACTGTGTAATAGAGTATACAATAGTTACTCAGCTCTCCCCTGAAATTCACAATCTGATATTTAGTGGGGAAAAAAGCCCATTCCAAAAGAGTATGAACCCAATTTTGTTAAAAAAAATAATAATAAGTACACAAGACTAGAAAAAAGACCAGAAAGAAAAATAGTAAATACGAACTGTGGTTATTTAGAGGAATGCAATTATGAGGACGACTTTTGTTCCTTGTGCTATTGTGTAATCTGTCCATTATAATAAGTGTGTATTACTTCTGTAATTACAAAAAAATGCCTATTTAAAAATAATTAATTAGATATCCACTTTTAATTGAATGTAGTTATTTGCATTCTTGTTTCTTTTTTTAATTTCAGAATATTACGGGGGTACAAATCTTTTGATTACATGTTTTGCTTTTGTGCAGTTTGAGTCAAAGTTGTAAGCGTGCCTATCACCAAGGTAGCGTGTATTGTAACTGTTAGGTGTAAATTTACCCATCCTCGCTTCCCCTCTCCCTGCATTCTTGTTTCTATAATAATTTTTTTTTATTTGGTCTAATATTAAATTCTAATTACTGAGTTTAAAAAGAGCTTTCAGCTGAGAGCTGATGCCTGTAATCTCTGTATTTTGGGAGGCCAGGGCAGGAGGATTGCTTGAGGTCAGGAGGTAGAGGCTGCAGTGAGCTATGACTGCACCATTGCACTTCAGCCTGTGTGATAGTATGATCCTGTCTCTAAAAATAATAATAATAATAATAATAATAACAACAATATTTTAAACTTCTGTTCAAGAAGGTTGAAAAATAATCAAATCAGAGAAAAATATTTGCAATATACATGGCAAAGGTTTTGAAGTCCTTAACATATAAAAAGTTCCCTCAAATCAATGACAAACTGATTTTCTAAAAAATAGAAAAGTGTATAATAGGCAATTCACTAAAGAAACTCAAATAGCTATTGAACATATTTAAAAAAAAATCTTAAAAGTAATTTTAAACTGAAAAATTTAAAAACACATTGTAAGTTTTCATCTATCAGATTGGCGAAGTATGAAAAGAGTGATATTTATTGCTAACCAAGATGTGGGTAAATATATATTTCATATTTTGGTGAAAATATAAAATGTCATTTTTTTTAGAGCAGTTTGACAATAACTTTAAAGTCTATAATGGGCATATGCTTTGATCCATCAATTCACCTTCCAGGACTTTTTCCTATAGAAATCCTTCACAAGTACCTAAAGATATATGTAAAAAATGTTTATTATAGGATGGCTTATTATAGCAAAAAATTGGAAACTAAAAGTCTGTCAAGAGATAACTGCTTTATCTCCAGTGTCTAGCATGTTATCTTGTGCATAGGAAGTGTGCAATAAATATTTATCAAATGGTTGCCTACATTTTTAAGATGTTAAACAAAATGAGGTACTAATTGGAGTAGTATATAAAAGAGGAAAAAAGAACAGAGAAAAATTGTAGATGTGTGTTTATTTTATCTGTTGTCTATTCATCTGTCTATCTAATATATCTATTAAAAAATGTCTGGAAATATACTTAAACTCTTAATAGTAGATATGGCTGAGAATAGGAGAGAATACCAGGCACTAAATATTTTCTGTTTTATATACTTCTGTCTTATTTGAATTTTTCACAAGTATATACTACCTTTGTAATGGGGTAGGGGCTTTTACATTAAAAAAAAAGAACCCCTGCACTAGGCCCTGCAAAACTCTTCTATAGTTAGCATTTCCCATCAGAATATCCACATAATTACATCAAATGTCTTTGAACTCCTCACCTGAAGTCGATTTTCCTTTTCCTAGTCTATCAACCTTGAACTGACTTGGATTTCAATCTAGCTTCATCAGTTTCAGCAGCAATGCGACCATGAAGATAATAAAGGACTTCTCCCGGCTTTCGCTCACAAGGAACAGCGTGTCGTGATTCCTGCCTCACAATTGCCAAACAGCAAGTGTCTGTCATGTTCTCTTTCCCACATTCTCCCTCCCCCCATGGGGTGGGGCAAAGGTCCAAGTCCTGAATCCTGTCCTTGAAGCCCTCCTGGTCTGCTGTGATGGGCTGACCTGAGCAAGGGCAGGATTTGATGACCTCCATGGGCTTATCAAGTGGACATGGTTTTGAGCTGGGCATGGGCTGGGGATGTGGAAATTGCTGAACAGCACTTAGGGGAGGCTCACAGGCCTGGGAGTTCTGAGAGGGGCCGTGTGTCTGGACAGGTGGGATCATAGTGAGGCCAAGGCAAGTAGGGACGTGGGAGTAGGGCTCCATTTTGCCACCCCCACCCATGCTGAGGGGGCCCCTCGCTTGGCCTGGACCCCTCAGGTTTCATCTCTGGGAATCGGGACTCAACCTAGGTTGCCCCCACTCTCCTCACCACCCCAAAGGCGTGCCATGGTCGTGTTCTCCTTTCCCAACCATTCCTCTTTGCTGTGACTTTCTGTACCTACCTCGGCCTCCTCAGCTTGTACTTTTCAAGGTAATTGTTGGTTAATTCATTCAGTTGTTATTTCTTAGAAAAGGCTCATTAGAGGCTCTTCAAAACCTGCACTCCTCTAAAACAACAAACTGTTTACACAATTGATACTGGCCCAGTGCTAACACATAATTAGCAGACAAATATATTTAAATGGTTATTATAACTATATTACATATGTTTAAAAAGTTAAGAAGAGGCATGCAATATATTAAAAAGGCCCAAGTTGAACTTCTAGATATGACAAACAAAATATGTCAGGCGAAAAATACACAGACTGGAATTAACAGCAGATTAGATGTAGCCAAAGAAAAGATTAATGAATTGAAGACATATCAAGAGACTGTCCAAAGTGAAATACATAATTCTTGAAGGCTATTCCTACAATGGCTTTCTCCACTCTCTTCTCCTACTACATTTTAACTTACTCTAGTCTCATCCTTACTACTCCATTAAATGTGCTTCCATAATATCAACAATACTTTTCTTATTTTAGTCATCCCTGTATACACCACTTCTGAAAAATAATACCATTCCCTTCTTTGTAGAAACAATTCCTTCCTTTGTTTACAAATGGCTCCATTCTCCTCGTTTGTACTCCTACCTCTGTGGCATTCTTTTATTTCCTTTTTAAATTCCTGTTTTCTTTACATTCCACAAAAAAAAAAGAAAGAAGAAAGAAAGAAAGAAAAAGAAAGAAAGAAAATTAACAACCTAATTCCCAGTCACTGCCCTGACCTCCAACTCATTCCATTCCTAACCTTGGATCTTGGACAAATTAGGTAACCGTTCTAGGTCTCATTTCCTGCTCTCTGATGATACTGGTGGTGACGGTGATTATCTGGACCAGGCTCCCTAGAGACAGATTCTTGGCAGAGTGATTGATTGGGGGTGCTCTCAGGGGACAAGGAGTGGGGCAGTAGGACAGGAAAGGAGAATGGGATGCTTAGTCAGAGACCAGCTTCAGCCTGCTCACACAGGGAGCTCCGGAGCACAGCTTACACTGTGAAGTTGATGCTACCTTTTGTACCCCATGTGAGTCAGGCGTTGACTGTGAGCTGTACAGGGTAACTGTCTAGGTGAGGCTGCTCCCTTTGGCTGAGAGCAATTCTCCAAAGAAAGGGTGCAGGCAGAGCCTTCAGCAGCCAACTCCCACAGCAGTGGAGATGGGACACGGATGGGTGGGTTGGATGCATTTTTGGGCAGCTGTACACTGTCACTGCTATGATAGTGATAAACCCTGACACTCACTGAGCACTTACTACATGCCAGGTACTGTTCTAAGCACTTTACATACACTAACAGTTGATGCTCATGGTCACCCTATGAACTAGATGTATCATTCTATTATTATCTGTGTTTTACAGATGAAGAAACTGAGGCACAGAGAGGTTAAGTAACTCACCCAAGGCCACACAGCTAGTAAGGGGTAGAAATGGGCTGGGAAAAATGCTTTCTAAGTAAATTCAGTTAGAAATTTCAGACTGGTGTCATTTACTTATTCAGTCAGTTATCCATTTATTTCACATTTATTGAGAGTCTCCCATGTCCCAGAAATTACACAACTAAATCAAGCACATTCCACCCTTCCAGGAGCTCAAACTGGGGGGAGGGGGCAGGGGGGAGGGGCGGGCGGCAGCAGAAATGCTGTGTGCATTACTTAATTACTTAATATGCTGTGTGCACTGAGCGCCCTGAGAGAGGGAAGTACAAAAGTGTACTAACTCTGCCCCAGGGCATTAGAAGAGGTAGCCAGGAGAAGATAAGGCTGCAGTTTAGTCTGGAAAGATATGCAGATGTTAAGGGTTAAAGGACAGAAAGGCATTTCTGGCAGAGGAAGCATGGGGGGAAGGCACTGAGGGGTGGAAGCATGGGGCAGGATGGAGAGGGGCGAGTGTTTGGAGAAGACTGGGATGGTTGCAGGCTGTGAGGGGCCTCAGTCCCCAACCCCCCTGACAACCTGGAAATAGACAAGAAAGCTGCCCCACCCCCCCATTCAGCCTGGTACCACCTGAGCCACAGATAAGTTGGCAAAGTTTTGCTGAGCAAGGCCCGCAGGCAGGAAGTGGTTAAATCCCAGAGAGTCACAGGGGAAACTTTAGAATTGGCTCAATAAGAAAACAGAATTTTATCAAAAGAGGGGTTTTTTGACACTGTCATGTGTCTCTATCTTTGGTACTTCTTTTTTTAGAAAAACAAGGAACACAAGGCATTGCTTTTAACTTTCCACCTCATCCTGTCGAAATCTAATTGTGATCCTCTGCAGGTCTAGTGCTCACTCCCACCTTTATCAGAAGCATTTGCGTGCTGCTAGGTAATTGCCCCTGGAGGCGGAGTGGTCCCCAAACCAGATGAAGGTCACAGTTCACTCCCAGGTGACTGTCTGGGTATAGTTGCGATTCAACTATTGATTCAACTGTTGATGATGCAACCAGAGTCCAGGGGAAACATTGCCAAGAACTAGGACACCTGCTTGGTTTCATCATTAAAGGGGGAGTACAATTAGTCAAATCTTCAAAAGCTGTGTGTGACCCTGCAATCACTAAGAACCACTAAAAAAGCAGGAGCTTTCTCTAACTCACTAGTGCATTTTCAGTGCTCTGGCAAATAGTAGGTGCCTAATAAATGTTTATTTCTCCTTTTGAAAATATGAGCTTTTGTTTTTTCCACTGTCTCTATCTTTCTGATGGTTATATGCAACCTTTGGAGGAATCCCAGCATCTAAAGATCACCCAAGATTTCAGTTCTCACCTAAGCCTAAGTCATACTAGTTCATATTTCTTGAGTGTCTATTATATGCCAGACTCTGTGCTAAATGCTTTAATAACAATAATAAAATTATAACTAACATACATATAGCTAACATATTACAATTGTACATATAGGACAATTGTAAGTGCCTTACAAATAATAGCTTATTTAATTCTTCACAGGAACTCTAGGAAGTAGGTATTACCATATGCATTTTACCAGTGAGGAAAACTGAAGCTCTGTAGGTTGTGTGACTTGCACAAGGTAACTTAAGCCAGGATTCTAACCCATGACTCCACAGCTACAGAGTTGAAGAAAAATGTTTAGGCCTGTTCTGTACCCAGCTCACTCCCTGGAGGCAGAATCACAAGGGTTCCCGGAGCATGGCTTTGTCCCTGGACTGCTTGCCACCTTCAGGTGTGGGAGGGTAGGGAGATACTGGTGCTATTGGGCCCGGCAATCAGAAGTGCACCTTTAATTATTTCCTGGGATGTCCTGTCTAAAAGCTTCAAGCCTGTTTGTGTTTCGTTTTGGGGGTGGCCATTTAAAAGCTTCTCGGGGTTTCTGGGAGCAGCTGAGCCTGATGGAAGAGGTGCAGGAGCAAAAGCTGTGTCTCTGAAGCTCTTGGCTTCCTTTAGTTCTGTGGCCTTTGTGGTCCTGCATTGGCTGTAGATGTGTAGATTCTCTGTAGATTTGAACAACAGTGGCACCTTTGGGAGAGGTGAAGGCCTTCGGAGAGGTCAGTGGGCAGCCAGTGCTCAACTGGACTTACAATTTCTGGGCGTTTGTTTAAATAATCTGTCTTTTCTTCCCTACACATTCTGGCATGCATAGACTCTAAGCGATCTGAAGGCAAGGACCCCAGCAGGCTCTGACACTCCCCGCAGCATGGGTAGAAGCGGTGAAGTCGCAATAAATATTTATGCATTGAACCCTGTCTTGTGTTTTCTTTGGTTGGCTTTCTTTTCACGTTATGCCGTTAAAATTTTGTTTTAGCTTTTTTTCTTCATGTTAGTGTTTTTGCAAAATCTATTGAACACTATCACATGAACTGCCCATTGGTACTCAACCGTGTTTGTGTGACAGTTTGTAAAGGTGGGAGGCTGTACAAGGTTCCAGTAATGCTGATGTGGATGTTTGGCATTTGGAGGTCTCCCAATAAACATTTGTTGATTGAGTGAATGAATGGATACTGGGATGAGTTGACTAAAACACCATGGCGGGGAGTAAAATAAGAGTCAAATATTACTGAATTAAACTTTTCATTTCATAGAGACAGCTAAAAATTTAAGTGAAAAAAGGGATGAGGGAAAGGGACAATTAAGGCAAACTCTAGGCTTGAAGTCTAAGAAACTTGTGAGTCATGGTGACTTTTACTGAGAATGGAAAGGCTGCAGTAGTAATGGATTTGGGGCACAGAAATCGAGACTTCTCTTTTCGGGGTTTCTCAACCTCAGCTCTATTGACATTTTGGGCCAGATAAATCTTTCTTGTGGGGGGCTGTGCTGTGCATTGCGGGATGTTTAGCAGCATCCCTGGCCTCTATCCACTAGATGCCTGTAGCACATCCCCTCCCCCAGCTGTGACTCCAAAAATATAGCCAGATATGGCTAAATGTCCCCTGTGGGCAACCAGCCACACCCCCCTAGGCTGAGAACCACTGGGTTACAGTGAAGACCCTAGGAAATCACCAATGACTGGGGAGGCGGGTGGGTGTCAAGTATGCAGGGGAGAGGCCTGAGAGAGACATAAATTATAGCAGATGAGATTTTATAAATACATATTGAGAACTTTCTGGGAAATGGTAAGATCCTGAAATGTATTGCTTTTGGTCTCAGAAATTATAGAGACAAGGACCGAGAGCTAGTTGGACACCCCATGACATGGAGGGAATCCTTGGTTCAGGCACTTAGCATCACTTAACAACTCTGGGTCCACTTCCTCACCTGTCAAATGGGGCTAATAGCATCTACCTCCCAGCACTGATAAGAAGATTAGAAGTACGTATGGAAATACGTATATAAGCTACTTAGCACAGTGTCTGCCATAAAGCAGGGCCCTAGAAAATATTAGGAATTGCTGTTACTATTATGAATAGCAGGTTTTATGTTGGTGCCTTCCCGCTGGGAGCTCAGAAACTAACAGTAGGGCACCTAAAGCCTTTATGAGTCTATCATACTAATTGAAATCTGTGCAATCCTTCCTGTGGCAGTATTTGGGACTGAAAATGCAATTGTCTAGAAAGCAACTGCCATTTAAACTGTCACAGAAAAGCTTAGAGCAACACTGTGGATATGTTTATATTTCAGCCCAAATGTATTTGAAATGGTAGCCTATTCCTGGCTGGTAACACTAAATATGTATTTAACAGCGGAAAGGACCCACCCAGGTAGATACTTTAGGTCTTCAGAGGGGAAAACAACCTTTCAGTATAGAAATGCTTTATTTATTATTTTTTATAATTTTCAAAACAATGAAAATATAATGTAGCAGCCCTTTGCTGGCTTATATCAGACCAGCCACTGTTTCACGTGCATGACGTACATATAGCCTTCCAAGCAACCAGTTAAGTGCATAGTTGTATTATCCCCTTTTCACCAAGGAAAAAATTGAGGCACAGAGAGGTTGGGTACTTACCCAAAGTCACACAGCTAAGTGGCACAGTAGGAATTTGAACTTAGACATTCTGCCTCCAAAGCCTGAACTTTTAACCACTATACTGTATATAGTTCACATGAAGGTCGAAGGGAAAACTCCTGGAGACATTAACAGCATCCAGACGACCATTTCCCAATTTATTTTCCACTTGTCCGTATTCTCCATTTTGTTTTCTTCCACACACATCTGTTGGTATTCCATTTAATTTCAATTCTTTTCATCTTTTTTTTCAAGAAATATTTTACTCATATTTTAATACTATATTTAAAACATCAGGCACAAGAGAGCCCTTCAAAAGAAAAAGCACAGAGGATGTCTGAAGAAAATGCCTATACAATGGTCTTTATCTCAGACAGCTGAATATAATTTCTCCCCAGATGTTACTCTAGTAACTTATTATATTAATCCCTGGTGTTTCAATACCAATATCAGCTGCACCAAAATGTGAGCTATCCAAGAGGACTTGCAAACCTGGGTAGCTGATAAATTTGTAAACATTCCCTGTGGCCTGTTTGATCTTCATCGATAACCATGCTAATTGAGCTGACTGAGGACAAGGTCATTGGATTCTTTGCATATGCAAATCTTCCTGCCTCCTCTTCCAGGGTGCCAATGAGGGGGAAGTCGGAGTGGCTCCACTGACTCAGCCAGAAATGCTGGGTTGGCCCCTTCCCGGGACAAGCAGTGAGGAGAACTCTGAAGGGCTCCAGTGAATGTTCATCCCAGCCGCCCACGCCTGGAAGGAGGTCCTTACCATCTGGGGACAGCTGCTTTGGGCCACTTGGGGTGTGGACGAAGGCACTTTGCTTCCTTGAAGCCCTTTTAACAACTCTGGGGACCAAAGCTTCATGAGTTTTAACAGGAAAAGCCATTCCCTAGTCAGGCTCCCGGGGACAACGGACGGCCCTACCGCTGGTGGGGGCTCGCCCCCGGGGCCAGGTCTCATCTCTATGCTAAGGTGACCAAACTCTCTCAAACGGAGGCGCTAATAAGCTCTGAAGAGGAAGCAAACAGGAGAAGCTCAAAGAGTGCAGAAACTGTCAAAATGGGTATTTTAAAAGCCTCCCACTGGAGCTCGTCTCCTGTGTTCACTAAGAGCTGTTAAACTTTTTAAATGTTGAAACCATTAGCCCTATTATTGTGTCAGCCTGCCACATTCACTTTCATCCTTCATCTCTACCCGCCCCTCCCAGCAAGCGGAATGACACCGTATTCACATCTTCTGAGATGGAGCTCCTTAAAATATGCTCTTCTTTCAAAATATGTTTACATTCCAGTCGCTCAATCAAGTGCTGCGTGGCTGAGCGGAAGGCGTCGGGGCATTTTGAGGAAGGAGGCTGCAGAGGCAGGATGGCAGGGGCTGTGGGCTGGTGTTCCGTGGTGCGCCGACCCTCCGTCCAACCCGCCGCCCCCCATCTCAGCCCTTACCCGTGTCCTGGGCTGTTCTCTGACACAAGGCGTCAAGAGGAACAGAGATAAAGACTGGGGAACTCAGGCATACCAGAGGCCCAGAGGACCAGGAGCCGAAACGTTCAAGACTCTGAATTTTGCTAGATGGAACCCCAAAGAGAGCCCAAACCCTTTCAGCTTTGCCTGGTTCTCTTCCCCAGCCCGTGTCTCCTTGAGCACCGCCCCAACTATGCTCGGTCTTCCCAGGGGCCACACCCAGTTCTGAGAGGCCCAGTGCACAGTGGTTCAGAATTGCCAAGGCTTTGGAGCCAACTTGACCCTGGCCTTACATCTAATATCTGAGGGACTTCGACCGAGTCCCTTACCCTCTCTGGGCTCAGTTTTTTCTTGGGAATAATAGTATCAGTATCTAATTTACAGGGTGTATGTGGGGATTACATGAACAAATTTATGCATGTGCTTCTTTAAAAAATTGAGGTGAAATTCACAGAGTATAAAACTAACCACTTTAAAGTGAACAGTTTGGTGGCCTTAAGTACATTTACAATGTTGTGCAGCCACCACTTCTATTTTGAAGATTTTTCGTCACCCCAAAATAAAAACCCATCCATATGCATTAAGTAGTCACTTTCTACTTCCCCTCTTCCCCAGCCCCTGGCAACCACCAATCTGCGTTCTGTTTCTATGGATTTACCTATTCTGGACATTTCCTATAAGTGGAATCATACCATAATTGCCCTTTTGTGTCTGGCTTCTGTCAGTTAGCATAATGTTTTCAGGTTTATTTATTTTGTGGTATGTATTATTACTTCATTCTGCTTTATAGCTGAATAATACTCCATTGCATCTATGTACCACAATTTGCTTATCCATTCATCTACTGATGGACATTTGGGTTGTTTCTACCTTTTGGCTATTGTGAATAGCGCTGATATGAATATTCAAATGCAGGTGGTTTTGTAGAATGCCTTAGTGCCTAATAAATGTCAAAGAGGCAAACCAAAGTCCAGTACAGTCATCCATATACTTGTCCTGTATGGATGACTGGAAGATTCTCTGCCTCTGCAGGATCCCACACAAAAGTTACTCACAGCTTTTTATACATGTCAGAGCTTTCCAAATCTGTGCTCATCTAAGATCTAATCCCCACAGACTGACACATGACAAATGGGCATGAATGTGAGAAAAACATGCCGGGCCCTGCTCAGGTATACCTGTTTGGCTGGGTGACTTAACCAAGCCCATGCACAGTTCGTTTTTCTAAGGCACTAGAAAAATCAAAATGTCTCTAAGTCTCGCTGAGCCTTAGAATTTCATTAAGCCTCAGTTTTCTCAACTGTGAAATAGGGTGATAGGAGGAATGACCAACTGTCCTGGTTTACCTGGGAAACTAGTCATCAATACAGGATGGGAACTCGGACATGGACTTCCTCTTCCTTACCTCCTATTAAAAACAAATGAATATTAAAACAGTGAGTCCTTTATGAAAGAAAGATAACATAATGCACTTTAATTTACTCAGCATAGATTTATTGAACACCTACTATGTGCCAGGCACCGATCTAGGTTCTGGGGGTACAGCAATGAGCAAAGCAGACAAAAATCCCTGTCCTCCTGTAGTTGACATCCAAATGGGAGGCGATAGAGAATATGTAAATAAATTAGAAAGGTGTTAGTGTATGCAAATGTGGTAAGTACTCTGAAGAAACATAAAGCTAGTGAGAGGGACTGGGTGGCAGTGGGGGAAAGGGTGGAGTTCTGCCATTTTCCAAAGAGTGGTGTGGCCAGGATTGGTTTTCTTGAGAAGGTGGCATTTGGCCAAAGATTGAAGGAGGTGATGGGAGAGCCAGGTGGGTACGTGGGGGATGAGCAGGCCCTGCCGAGGGAACAACAAGGGACACGCCAAGGCCAGAGGCAAGGCTAGAAGTGTTGAGAAACAGAAAGAGGCCACCAGGAAGCAAGGAGGAGCTGAGTGGGCACGGTCAGAGAGGCAGTGGGAGCCAGATGGCATGGGTGGGAGCACGGGGTCTGAGGGGAGGACTTGGGCTGTTCTCTGGAGAGAGCTGGGAGGCCTGGGCAGGAGTGGCAAAGGCCTCCAGAAGCTCTTGGCTCCATGGAAGAAAAGCCAACGTCCTTACCACGACTGCCCATAACTTCCACAACATGTAAATCCAAGCTCTTGACCCAGACTCCAGCCCAAACGGCCCCTTCACTCCTATCCTTGTCATTCCAGGGCATGGTGTCCATTCAGCTGCCTATTCTGCTGCCCATTCAGCTGCTCAGGCCAAATACTTGAGTTAGATGTCAACTCATTCCTGAACACTCTTGCCTATTCTATCAAGTTTTATTGACACTACCTCTCCAGTAGATCCCAAATCTGACAGTCTCTCTGCCCCTTTCTGCCAGCCAAGTCCAAGTCTCCGGCTGTCTGACTTGGCCAGCTGCCATGGCCTCTCCATGAGTGTCCCTGTTCCCACCCCTCTCTCCCCACAGTTCATGTGCCACAGAGCAGCCACAGCGGCCAGTTTAGAACATAAATTTGATTGTGCCATTCCCCTTCTTAAAGACCTCCAGTGACTTCCAAACACATTCAAGGAAAAACGCAAACTCCTCACCATAGCTGACAAGGCCGCATGTCCGGCCAGGTCTCCCCACTGACCTTGTCTACCTAGCCATTCGGTACCCTCCAGCCACACTGACCTTCATTCCACCACAGGGTGTTTGCACTAGCACTTGCCTTTGCCCTCTGCACAAAATGCTCTTCTGCCAGTTTTTGTGCCACTCCAGCCCCAGCTTAAGTATCACCGGGGTTTCCAGGACCACCTAGTCCAAAGGTGCCTAACCCCTCTGCAACAAACCCATCACACTCTCTAAAATATACTGTTTCATGGTGCCTCTAACACTTAACCCTCTTAGAAGTTATCTCAATTTTTAGATACAAAAATAATTTGTTTGTTTGTCTGTTTACAAGGTACGTAAGCTCCTTGAGAGCAGGGACCTTGTCTGTCTTGTTCACTATTGTGCTTCCCAAATCTAGAATAGTGCCCTGCACATAGTAGGTGTTCAATAAACATCTGAATGAATGCAAGTATAGTGAGTTGTTGGGCTTACAAAGCATTGTACTTTCCTCCGGGGTCCCAGAGGAAAAGTTCTTTGTCTTTCTCTTCATTACAGCTCTTACTACCTTATGTCAAAATGATGAGTATGTGCTACGTCTCCCCAGCTCTGGTTCTCCAAGGTGAGGAATTATTTTTCACATTTGCCTCAGTACCTACTATTTGCCTGGCACACAATAGATACTCAATAAATGCTCTTTGTATCAATGGACGAATGAGGATGCACTTTCAGCTGCATGTGACAGAAACTCAAAATAACAGTGTCTTGAAGAAATATTATTTCCCTCTCATATACAGGTCTAAGCTTATATACTGGCTATGCTTTACAATGTGTCTAAGGGCCCAGGTTGTGCCTTCCTCTGCATGGCCCAAGATAGCTCATTACCTTCTCTGCTTTCCTGTGCTCAGGAAGTTGGAAAAGGAAGGAAAGTGCATCCCACTCTAAGGGCAGAACCTTGAAATTACGTTTGTCACTTCAGCTCAAATCCCATTGGCTAGAACTAGATCACACGGCCACTCCTAGCTGCAAAGGAGGCTGGGACATGTGGTCTTTTACTGGGAGGAAGGTTGTGCCCAGCTCACAGTTATTCCTGCTGAAGAAGGGGAGATAGGCTGCTGGGGGAAGACTCAGGGTCTCTGCCACACATCTCCATTATTTCATTTGACCCTATAATACCGGTCGTGTTTGCATTATGACCTTCATTTTACTGATGAAAGAACTGGCACTCAGACAGGTTAAATGACTCAGCCAGCAACAAACAATGAGTGAGAAGCGGCCTTGGAACTTAAAACCAGGCCTAACACCATGCAGGAGAGGGAACCACCTTGTGTGTTATATGGACAGGAGCTCAGTTCAGCGACAGGGAGATATGGCCATTGAATCATCCCCAATGTCCACTGAGTACCTACTGTGTGCCAAGGCTTCCTGGGGGGCTTCTAATCAGATGTACAGCCTTTCCGGGCCTGGTGCTTCTGGGGAATGCAAGCCTCATGCCCGGGCCTCAGTGAGACAGCATGTTCCATCCTTCCTGGCTCCAGAGCAGCAATCAAACAAGACATGTCTTGGCACTCAAGGAAAAGGCTGCCACTGCTGGGGCTGCTTGGGCAGGAGGCAGGAGCTGCAGTTTTCCTGGCTGTTGGGCTTGTCCTCAGGACTGTTCATTCACTAACCTGATATCTCCTGAGCTCCTACCATGTGCCAGGCACTGGGGATACAGCAGTGAACAACAGTAAAAATTCCTTGTCCTTGTGCAACTTACATGCCAGTGGAGGAGGCCAGACAGTGAAATCAATCAATAAATAATATTATAAGTCATATAATATGCTGGTGGTGACAAGTGCTATGGAGAATATAAAGCAGGGGTGGAGAATATGGCCGTATTTCCCAGGGGGAGCAGTATTGCAATTTTATAATAAATAAGGAGGTGGGTGAAAACCTCACTCAAAGATGATATTAAAGCAGAGAAGGGAATGAAGTGGGGGCATGAAGCAGAGCCTGTCTAGGCGATGAGACTTCCAGGCAGAGGGGACAGTAAGTGCAAAGACCCTGAAGCAGAAGCATTCATGGGGTGTTCGAAGAACTCAAGTGCAGTCAGATCAGAGAGGGTGAGGAGAACAGTAATAGCAGATGAAGTGAGAGAGGATGTGGCATGCAGGGCAGACATGTGCAGGCTGTTGACTGCACAATGATGCTTGCACTCACCAAGCTTTGTGCTTTGATGCAGGATTGTGTCTGCCTGGAAGAATGAGCATGTTTTTGGGCTAGCAAGAAGCTCTCTTTTGAATAACTTATTCTGTGAGAAAGAGATACCCATTGGAAGATTTGAAGCAGACGAATGACGTAATCTGACTTATTCTTTGGAGACTGTGTTAAGATTAGACAATAGGGGCAAAGATGAAATCAGGGAGAGAAGTGGCTTGGCCACTTCCTGGCATTAGCAGCTTGATGACATTACTAGTCTAGAGGTGGACAGCCTGGTCCACCACTTAGCAGCTGCAAGCTGGGCTCAGACTTTTCGGAAACACTTCTGTAGCAGATTGTAGCCCCCTTTAGAAGCACAATCTAGGCAGGCGTGGCATACCCTTCCCCAGTCCATGGAGGAAAATTTGCCTTTGCCCTGTGACAACATTACAGGTCACCATTTATTGAACACCCACTATTGGTCAGGCTCTGTGCCAAGCATTTGGGGTACCCATTTTCTTCACTCCTTGCCACAACTGCATGAGGAATTGCATAGGGAAGCTGAGATGGACAGAGCTCAGGAATTTGCCCGAGAATGTAGAAATGGTAAGTGCTAGAGCTGAGATGTAAATCACACTGCTCTTACCAAGACCTGGGCTACTCACTGCCCTGCTATATATGCATTGCCTGGGACTTCTAGGCTCTTCTCTAGGCTGTTAGTCAAATTATGAAGAACTTCCCCGCTTGATATGAATCTCTCCCAGGCCTTTGCTCTTTTGTCTTCTAGATAAATTGGCTAGACAGGCAGTTGATTAAGAAACTATCCTACTTTTAAGGAGAGGAACATTCCAAAATTTCCTTTGGTAACTCGGTTATTTCTAGTAAACAATGACTTGACTAATTCAACTGTCAACTAGGGGGTGGGACCATATCTTTTCACCCTAGTGCCTAATAGAATGCTGACTCAATTAGTATTTGCAAAACAGACCAATGGAAATAATGAGGTTATCAGAGAATTTGATTCAAGATGAGTGAGCCCCACGGAATGTACTAGCTTAGGCGTGAGAGGGTGGTAAACCCGAGACTGATCCCAATACACAACTTTTTTTGCGCAACGTGACCTTTGACCTTTAACATTTTGAGGAGAGAAAGAAGGAAAGGAAAGGAATGAGCAAGACAGAGGTAGCTCTGATGGGGAAATTTTCTATAAAAGAGGCCTTTATTTTGCTTTCCTTTGATCAAATTATGCATGTTCTTGGTCATCCAGAGAGTTCTTGGTTTGAGCTCCAGCATTGTCATTTAAGGTGTGTGATCTTGAGCTGGTCGCCTCCCCTTTTCGCACCCGGTTTCCTCATTGGGAGGGTGTGGGTATCATGCACTCTAAAGTGCTTGTTGTGCGTCAGGTGCTGTTCTAGGAGCTTCCACATCTATTATCTAATTTAAGCTCTACAATAACTCATGTGAGGTGGGTGATCTTACTGTGCCTATTTTGCAGAGGAGACAACTGAGGCACAGAGAGCAGGAGTAGCTGTCCAGGCTTACACAGCGGAGCTCGGATCTGTGCTCTTAACTGCCTCGTTATTTCCCCACAGACTCATTGTGGGGATCAAAGAAAATACTGTCCACGAAAGTGCTTTGTAAACAAGGCCCCAGAATTGTGCCATGCAGCTTGTAAATGCTTAGGAATAAGTCACAATTATGAGGATTGTCTGACTCTTTCCTGGAAGCCGAGAGAATGGGGAGCCAGCAAGGACAACTCCACCTGGTCCTGAAGAGGTATCTGGCGCGGTTTGGAGTTCGGCGCCTCCTAGAGATGGTGCCCCTAATTCAGGTTTGAAATGCTTGTCCTCTAGTGAAAGGGCAGGACCTGCATTCCTGAACGCCCAGATGTGCTGTGGATAAAAAACAAAAAACACCCATGAGAGAGCAAGGCCCTGAAACAGGATCATCCGTCTATGTCACTGCAGCCTCGAACTCCTGGGCTCAAGGGATGCTCCCGTCTCAGCCTCCTGAGTAGCTGGGACTACAGGTGTGCACCACCACGCCCGGCTAATTTTTCTTTTTCTTTTTTGTAGATTTGGGGGATGTAGATTTTTTGTAGATTAGGCTGGTTTCGAATCCTGGCCTCAAACTATCCCTGTGCCTCAGCCTCCCAAAGTTCTGGGATTACAGGCTTGATCCACCACACCCAGCCTTGGTGTGTGGCTTTAACTGGCATTTCCAGCCTTTTCTTTGATCTCCTCCCTTTATAAGTACAGGCAAGGGGCTGCTCACTGCCCTTGAACTGGACTCACTCTCCCCCCTCTATGCCTTTGCTCAGGCCACACCACCTCTCTGCCTCTGGAAACCTCCCTATTCTTTAGGGAGCAACTCCAAGGCTCTGTCTGCTGTGAGGCTTCCGTCTGTCCTCCACTCCTGATGAATACAATCCCTTCTTCTGCGATTTATTTATATTTTTCTTCTAAGCCATCCCCATTCTGCCTTGTGTTTTGGCTATCGATGGCCTTGTCTTATTCTTATTTGATGCTTAGTTTATTAAAGGTGAGAACTGTGTCCTTTTCATCTTTGTGTGTCTAACAGAGCCTTACACATAGCACAAGTGTGAAAATATTTATAGGAAGGAGGGAATTACTCTGGAATTAAGGAGTCTTTCCCTATCAAAAAAGAAGAGAGTAGAGACATATATATAACTAAGAACAGATAGCTACCTTGGCGAAATGTGCACCTTTTGGATGCTCAGCATGCAGTCCTTTATTGGGTACAATGACACGTCCATCTAAGCTCTGTGAATCAAGTCCAACCCAATATAATGACACCTAGGGCAGGGCATAGGGTTCCTTTGTTAGGTCCCCAATTTTTTTGTGTGCACAGGGCACACAAAGATCTTATTTTGAAATGACTGAAAATTCTCTAAATACCTCCAAGAGGAAAATCTGACTTTCCTTCCCCATAGGCTGATAAAATCTGAGCACAAAGAGAAGAGAATGATACATGTAGAAACCTGGTCCTCATCTGCAAAATGAGTCGTTTGAACTAAATGATCCTTATGGCCTGTTATAGTTTGAAAAATGTTACGTATTCCACTATTTGTGAGGTTTAGCCAATCAGACTGAAAAACACAAACAAAATTTAAAAACTCTCCAATGGTTAGGCTTTCGTCTAGGGGGAAAAAGTGACTTTTACAAACACATTGCCTATTTTGTGGTGACCGTGGAGCCCAATATCTAATCTGCGTCGCCACTTCCTGTGTTATGAAATGCTGGACATAGTTTTCTCTTGGCTCAGCTGCATTTCGATAAAGAGCAAAGAGCTGGACGAAAGACAGCGAACACTGCCCTCTTTTGTCCACCCTGGGTGTCTGCCACTCCTCCTCGATAAGAGCGTGTCAGGCAGACAAGAGTTAAAGTCGTGCTAAGTAAACCTTGGCGTGTAACTCCATTTCCGTTGTTCTCTGCGTGACTCTGAGGTTTCAGCAGCGTGGAACATCTTTATTTTGGTGTCACAAACATTTCAGCTCACCCAAGGCCGCCACTTTGCGCCAGAAACCATTTAATGATGGTCGTTCGGTGCTGACCCCAAAAAAAGTGGGTGGAAAGCAGAAAAGAGACTCTATTGTTTGAGGTTTTCCTGCTCTGTTTGGATTACCAGGGAGCTAAAGATAAAACCCCAGGCAGAAAGCGACATGTCAGCAGTAACGGGGCAAGATTACCTCTCACATTTGCTAACCACTCATTTGGAAGAGAAGGCTTTTGTCTTGGTGCTTGAGAAATTCTTCTCAAATAATTTGGTTATGACGTTCTCATAAGTGTGTTGTGTGAGATACCAAGGAAGGGACTTTGTAAAGGGAACATAGTGCCGCAGTGTTTGAATCCATTGACGTGATCCTACCAAGAGAAGGGCATTTCTGTTTGTGGAACAACTTATACATTTTTTATAGGCATAAATAGAAATTTTATAACTAGAAATTAAAAATTAATATGACCTCCTTTCTTGGTTGACTTGAATCACACTTTGCAGTTATTTCTCTTATGAAAGTGCGTTTGTACTTGGAAGGGCTGCAGAGAACACCAGGGGTGAGGAGGTAGAAGAGGGAATAACATTACTTAGAAATACAGTTTAGAGTGCTGTTGGCTCTGTACCCAAATGCAAATTATTTAGTTTGGTTTGAAAGCTTTAAAAGTAGCATTTGTGGGAATTCAGCCCATCAATAAATCATCATATATGTCTGTGCATCTGCTGGGCACCCAACTAGGTATCAGGGTGCCCATGACAATAGGAGAGATTGTGTTCCAGTTGGAAAGGGAAAAATTAATTCAAGAAAATAGAGTTTGGAGTATGCCTCACATAATTTTGTTCTTAAATTTTAGCCCTGGTTATAGCAAGTTTATGTCCTGTAATCCTCAGGACAGGTCTGGAGATACATATTCAGCTCCACTGTGCCCACAAGGGAACTTGCATTTTTCAGAACGTGTGCTGTGATGGGTGGTTTGGAAAACATGGTTAGATAAAGTCGTGATCAGCACAAATGGGACGAGTCGGGGTATGAGTCCCAGGGAACCTTTCCCTTTCCACTACTCTTTGAAAAGCCCGGCAAAGATGCTGTTGCAAATTCCTACCTCATCAAGCCAGTGCTATTACCTTTAAAAAAGGAATGTCAGGACTCTTCTAATCCATGATATCCTCGCACTAATGATAGATCTCTAAATTATCAGGGGTAAAATATATCTAAGAGTAAGAAAATATCTGTCAAAGAACAAAATTAGGAAACAGATCTATTTAGTTGTTTTCTTTCTGCTAAGTGCCTTTGATGGAACATTTGCATTGGCTTATGCCCAGGTGTATAGAATCAGCCAAATAAAAGCGGGAAATTTTCAGCCAGGCAGTGGTCAGAATGTTCATCCATACGAGAGCTTTCATTCAGGGACATGGAGCTGAAATCTGGAACTAAGGGCTCTGTCTTAACTTTAGTAACTTAATTACATAGAGCTCCATAGTGACCTCACTAGGAATGGTTAGTGTGTTGAAACATTTTGAAAATACTGGCACCAAAAGGTTTTATTAATATTTTGAAAAATTATTATCCAATGAAAAAAATGAAAAGGAACAAATTACATAAAAGTCTGTAGTCCCTGGGGATTGATTATAGTGCACGTCATTTAGATGACTACTACCTCAAGAAAAACAGTCTTGGGCTTATATGCTTTCCTTACGAAGTGGGAAGTTTTAGTCCTTGGGTCTGACACAGGCAGGCTAGAGGGGAGGAAACTTCTATTTATTAACGTGAAAATGTGAATTTGCTTCGAAAGCTAAAAGGATGTTCTTTTAAAAATAATATCCTTGTAAGTCTCTTTATTTGAAATGTGCATGAAATGCTGAATATGGATTTCTTAGATTTATGTAGTCCTCTACTTGTCAAAATCTTGCTCATGGGTAGGATTACTGGCAGTGGAAATGAGCTGTGGAGGTAAGACCAGGAGAAAAGCCAGTTTACTATGTTAATTTATGAAGCAGACTGGAAACAGTAACTAAAGGCTGTTATTTTCCTGTATTTGAGTAGCAGGCGGGTGTTTAGCAAGCTGTCCTGGGGGATGTTTAGGTGAAGGGCAGGCGTCATGATTGAAGACTTATCTCCCTTCTTTTCATCCATATGCTTCTCCTCTGACCACAGTTTGAACACTTTTCAATCACCAACAGACTCAGCAGGGCAAGGCTGCCACATGCTTGCTAATAGTAACTCCAAACGCTGCATCCCAGGGGCTCAACCAGGAAGTGCTGTTGCAGACCAGGGAATTACCGTATTTCCTTTACAAGTGCCTCCCTCAACAGCGCTCGCCTGCAAGCCACTACTATGTGCTGGCACTAGCTGTACCACACTTCCAGGCCCTGCCTGATATGTCCAAAACAACAAAGGGCAAGCAGGGGCCTATAAAGCATAATGACTGTTTAGTTGGCCTTTCCATGGGAATATGGGATCTGTCAAACATAACTGCTGATTTAGAGCTAGTCTAGGAATCCCTCCTAGCCCTGAGGTTTCAGTGCTCAGAGACATTTCCGTGGACTGGATTAAGCCCTTGCAGCATTGAATAAATAAATGGAAAGCAAAAAGCTGCTAGTGTCTCTGGAAAAGCAGATTCTGTGCAGTGGGGTAGCACAATGAGCTGTGCATGGAGTCTCTCTCTGAACATTAGCAGTGAGCTAGCGTCTGATGTAACAGGTCTTCTAGTTTGACTTTGAACGTGTCAACAAAGATAGAAAAAGTGTGGGAAATGCAGTTATGTAAAAGGAGGGCCCAGTGACTATTTGCTAGCTATAGAAGGTTCTTTACAAGGGTGTTAGTAGTTTATCTTCTGGAGCCCTTCCGCAACACATTGTAAGACAGTGCATGTGAAACCCATTTTGTAATCTGTGGAGTACTTTCTAAACAGCAATGACCATGCTGAAACATTCCTAAACTCATCAAAGTGAAAGCATGTGAGAACGTCAGGTAAGAGTGGACAGAAGCACAAAAGAGGCATCGACACGTCCTTTACAGGTACACAAGACAGTATGTTCATTTTGAGAGATCTTATTAAGGAGAGTGATGAGGTTGGAATCATTTAGAGTACAATTTTGACCCCAGCAGAGGCAGATGCAGAATTACAGAAAGTAAGGGAGAAGACCTTGATATGTAGACATTCTTCCAAACAGTTCTCACTACCTTATAAATCTTCTCTTCCCTTAGACCAACAGCTCTTTGAAAGGGGAAAAAAATAGTCTTGCTCAGCCAAAAGAAACCTGGCTGCTCCCGTTGGGGTGTTACTGTCCAAGCAAACCTGATGTTCTCGAATGTGTTCGCTTGGGTTGAAAAGCTGGCCAAGGAAGGGTGAGTCATTGTAGTTTCGGGGGGAGCTAAGCTGTTGGTGTCCATGGCTGTCTCCTCCATTCATCAATCATTAAGCTTGTCACCAGCTGCTGACATCTAAAGCTGAAAGGAGGGATGTCATGGCACAATAAAACGTACAAGCCAATAAACCTCTATTTGGTGATTGGTCATGCTCCTCTGCATCCTGCCTGGCCTTAGTCCATTTTTATCACCAGACTCATGGTGGGTCTTCCTTCACAGAGCAAGTCTACAATAAAGGCTCATTTGTTCCAGGCATAAGCATTGCCCCTATAGCAGCCTCTACCTTCTCTTAAACAAGAAGACCAAGGGAAACCCAACAATAACAGCAACAATCACAACAAAACAATTCAAGAGCAGCCCCACTGGCTGGGGAGACCTGGTCTGGGGTGTGCTGGGTGCTGGTTCCCAGGAAGGAGTATTTTTCACGGGTGTCACAGTTGTTGAAGAAACAATGGAGAAGATTCTCTGGGGTGCTCGTGTTATGTTTGCTGATGTATGGAAACTCAAGCCCCGTGTGGAGGGAGCACAGGACTTGGAAGGAGCAGTTCAGTAGACACACTAGTCAGGCCCCAGCTTTTCTGTGGAATGATCCACATTCCTGGCTCAGAACGACGCTGCCCTGGTCTCTCTATTACCAGGAGAGGACAAACTGTGCTGTGACATCAGCTGTTGTCATCCATTACAGTTTACAGAGAGCTTCCACCTAATCCTCAAAACCTCCTCTTCAGGTAGTTGTTTCCCATCCAAGCCCTAAATGTGACTTTATATCATAAAGCCTTGATTTTTGTTCCAGACCTGACACTTTATAGATGTGTCCAATTCTGAGCAAAACTGATGTTTGAGAAGGTTAAGTGACTTGCTTCTTCCAGGCAGAAGAGACAGCAGATGCAAAGGTCCTGAGGCAGAAATCGGCATGACCTGTTAGTCTCTGTTCTAAGAATGAATAAATCCATAAAGGTGCCTTGAAATCATATCTTTACATGGCTACTTCCTTCTCTTCATTTAGGTCTTCTTAGCAAGGTTTCCTCTGATGTTCCATCACATCTCTATCCCATTCCCCTGACTTAGTTGCTTCAGAACACTTATCTCTCTCAGAAATTATCTTATTTATCTGTTTCCTTTTTATTGCCTTGTTAGCTGAAAAGTAAATTCCATAAAAGCAAAAACCTTTATGATTTTAGTCCACCCTAGTACTCTCAGTGTCTACAACAATGCCTGATACAAGCAGATACACATTCCAAACCCCTTATCTGAAACCTGTAGGAGCCAAGTGTTTTGGGTATCAGCATTTAGAAGGTCATGTGGTGCACATCACTAAGTTATATAACACCCTCACTGAATCTGGGGCAGCATCCCATAATCAAAGACATTGCCTTATGTGCTGTGAAACGTGCAGAATATATGAATACAGTAGTGTGCCCTTATCCATGGGTATATGTTTGAAGGCCCCCAGTGGATGCCTGCAACCTGGGATAGTACCAAACCCCATATACACTAGGTTTTTTCCCATACAATCACTTTGTGTAGGGCAGGTAGCATATACATCGGGGATATGCTGGACAAAGGGATGATTTTCCTCCCAGCTGGGACAGAGCAGGGTGACGTGAGATTTCATCACACTACTCAGAACGGTGCACAATTTAAAACTTATGACTTGTTTCTGGAATTTTCCATTTAGTGTTTTTGGACTGCAGTTGACCATTAGTAACTGAAACCACGGAAAGCCGACCTGTGGCTAAACGGGGACTACAGTATTCACATTCAGGGAGACCAGAAAATACTCGAAACAGCCTCATGTCTGTTCAGGGCAGGATTCCCTGTCCAATGAAGCTTGCTGCCAACTTACAGAAAATCTTTTGGTTTTTGGAGCTTTTTGGTGTTTGGAATTACAAACAAAGGATTGTAGGTCTGCATTCAATTAATATGTGTTGAATGCAAAAATTAACACATTTGATTGCATACCTTCTATGTGCCCAGGCACTGTTGTGGGGTTGGCTCAACAGCAATGAAAAGAAATGGATATGCTTCCTTCTAGCTCAGATCTGCAGAGAAAACAGTTAATGTATTACTACACTGCTTCAAATGAGATGCTTTTGCCTAAGGAGAGCAAGCCTGCAAGTTTTCACAATCATTAGAGAAGTTTATTAACACCCCCTCCCCCACTGCACACACTGATCCCATCTCTGCTCCACATAAAGTCAATTGTGGACTTTTGGAGTCTGGTCTTAAAGTGTATTTCTTAGTGTGACAAAGGAACCAGAGGTGGGAGAGGGACAAAGAGTTTTCGCCCCAGATTCTGATGTTTCTCTGGTTCCTTCCCTCCCCAGCAGGTGACAGACTCAACCCAGCCAGAGGCTGGAGATCTCTAACACCAGGTGGAGATGCTGATGTGCCTAGAGCTGCCGCAGGTGTGGCAGAAATGCCCCCTGTCAGGGAAGGCATTTGAGTCAACCTGGATGTCAGCAGCAGCAGTCACAGCATCTGCCCACCTGTAAGGCCAAGGACTGTTGGCCTTTCTCTGGTGATCTTCAGAGAAGCCTGCCCTCACTCCTCCCCCTCTTTCCTTCCATCCTTCCTTCCCTCTCTCTCCTTCTCTCTCTCGCTCTCCCTTCCTTCCCTTCCTCCTTCCTTTTCTCCCTCCTTCCCTCCCTTCCTCCCTTCCTGTCAACCAATAATTATTTATTACACACCAGCACTGTGTCTTGTCCAGGATATAATGGTAATCCGGCTAAAATTAGAGTATGCAGATTGTAAGACAAGAATATCATTGATTCCGCTGCCCCTCATTAAAAAAGAGAACTTTTGCCGAGTGACTTTGTATGATGGAAATTTGGTGACGGTAAGGTGTGGCAATTAGCTGACTTTGGGTGTGATGGGCCTGCCTCTAGCTCTGCCTCTTACTAGCAAGTTTCTTTTTTAACTTAAGGAAGTTACTAAGCCTCTTTTTCCATATGTAACAATCCAATGTCGTAGCTTTGTTGTGGTGATTAAATGAGATAGGTCATGAATTATAAAAAGACAAGCATAGCTCCAGACACATACTGCTACAGATCCATCCATTTGCTGAGCGTCTGCTATGTACCAAGCTCTGTGCTGGATGCCAGAGGTACAGAAATGAGTAAGACAAAACCCCCATCTTTCAGAACCCATGGGAACCTCCACTAATTAGATTTTCTAAGTATTTCAAATGAAGTTTGTAATCAGGTTGGCTAGTGTTTTCAAAGAAATATTGTGATTGTCATAAACTATATCCATGCTCATTAAAGAGACATTGGAAGAAAAAAAAAAGTAGAAAAGCACGATGGTCATTCAGTCATGTTCAATTCACTCCACAAATATTTGCCAAGCACCTACCCTGTGCCAGCACTGATCTAGGTTAGCACTGGGACACCACAGCGAGGGGTCAAGTAAGGTCTCTGCTCTCACTGTGCTTACGTTCTAGTGAGAAGAGAGACAATAAACAAATAAATAAGATAATTCCTGCTTGTGATAAGTGCCATAAAGAAGAGGGTGATATGTTTAAGAGGAGGGCAGGGCTGAGAGTCAGGCAAAGAGACTCTGAGGAGGTGACATTTGAGCTGAGACGAACCACAAGGAATTGCCGAGTGAAGGTCTGGGAGAAGCATTGTGAACCAACGTGAGTTTTTCCAGTGCTTTTTCTGTCCAAATATCCAGCTGTTTCTCATCTGGTCCCAGAGGAAAATGACGTAGAGAATACTGTGTTTTGCCAAAGATTTATAATTTAACCTTTCTGGTTATAGAGCCAATTCTACCACTAGCAAAGAAATATTCTTAACTCTTTAGTTCCTTCTGCTCGGTGGGATTTAAAGATTCCTTTAAGGGAGGATCGGATACATTTTGGCTCTTCTACTGAAATGGAGATGATGATGTATATTAATACAGACATAAAACACAAAAGCCTCAGGAAACGATCCTTCTCTAGACTTGGCATCCGCCGGGCCCTTTTCCGAATATTATGTCCACGGCTGGTCTCTGGAGAGATTGGGCTACGTCCAGCACAATGTGTCCACTCTATCAAAGATAAAGTTGAAGGGTGTCCTCAAATATATTGAGATTTATGAAAAGGATGGTATCGAGTGGCTTCACTGAGACCATAGCGAGAGGATGTGCACTCCAAGTAGGATTTGCCCAGACAGATGGGTCATTCTTTATCCTGGGTGTCCAGCACAATCCTGATTTCATGTAAGTTCATCCTTTTCAATAAAAGTCACTTATTTGTTAAATGTATAAAAAAGTATGACTTACATTTTATGCCTTTTTGCAAGAGTTTAAAAAAATTCTTTGTTTTATAAAGTGTCTTCATGTTTGATTCTACATATATGGTCACTGCAGTCCAAGGGAAGCATTCTTAGGTGAATTACACCTTGGAATACAGTACTAAAGGCAGTTATTTGATACTGATTAAGTGGAAATGGTTTTCAAAAACTGGATAGGAAAATATACCCCTTTGCCTTAATGGGGGAGATGTAGTCCTGCCTTCAAGCAAGGAGGCTTAGTTAGAGATGAAAGTACCCACCCCAGCCCCAACATTAATTTATGGCAAAAGCGACATTAAAAAAAATTTCCAGACAAGGATTGTTGACAGTCCCATCAGCTAATCAGAGTAATGTTTTGTGTGCTGACATTATCTTCTATCATTTATATCTCTATGCACTTTAGTATGTGCATCTTTGCAGTAATATTATAGACAGGACTTAAAAATAACAAAAACACACATTTAGTACTACTGTGTGCCAGACTTCGTCCTAAGCCCTTTAAATATATTAATTTATTTAATTTTCACAATAACCCTCTGAGAGAGGTATTACTATTATACTATATCCATTTTACACATGAGGCTACTGAGGGAATATTTCATTATCTAGTCCATATTTTGGCTTAGATTATAATATCTTTCTCAAATTTTCATTTGGCATAGTCTTTTTTTCCTTATCTTCCCCTCCCTTCTCTCTTTATACTATGACTATTTGTCCCCATCTTGTTTTTCACATCTAATAAATACATTGTAGACATTTCTTTGGATCAATAGATGTGGATCTAACTCATTCTTTTAAAATTGCTGCTTAACTTTGGGAGGCCCAGGCAGGAGGATTGCTTGAGGCCAGGAGTTTGAGACCAGCATGAACAGCATAGCAAGACCCCATCTCTACAAAAAACAGAAAAATTAGCTGGGAGTGGTGGCAGGCACCTGTAGTCCCAGCTACTCGGGAGGCTGAGGCAGGAGGATCGCTTGAGCCCAGGAGTTTGAGGTTGCAGTGAGCTATGATGATGCCACTGCACTCTAGCCTGGGAAGAGCAAGATCCTGTCTCTAAAACAAAAGAAAACAAAAAACAAACCAAAAAAAGTGCTGCTTAATATTTCATAGTATGGGTGTTACACATATATCCTTGTACAATAGCATTTTTATTTCTAGGGGATGGATTTCCAGAAGTGGAAATGCTGGATGAAAGAGAATGTACATTTTTAATTTTGAAAGATATTGACAGATTCATTTTCAAAATGGTGCAACAATTCACATTCCTGCCAGCAACATTTGAGAGTGTGTTTCCCTGCATCTTTGCCAGCAGTGGGCATTATCCTTGTTTCGGTGTTTTGATATTCTAATGGGTGAGATGGTATAGTGATGACAATATAAAATATTGTCAGCTTTAAAATATTATGGTTTTACAATTTTTTGTTTGTTTTATCACAGAGCAAAATTTAAGACTTGTCACGGTGTGATAGAGTCCCCAAGATAACAGAAATTTAAAGAGTAATTGTGAGAAGTTTTCATGACATGGCCAGTAAGCCAAAGGGACAGGGAGAGCCACTGACGTTCAGCCTAGATCTCCAAAAGGCTCAGGGATATGTAGAAGGACGCCAGAGTGGACAAAATTCTGCTTCTCAGCACTCATTGGCTTCTGTGGCTTGGCTTGGGGCTTTTTTCTTACTGAGGAGTTGCTTGCTATCTGAAATGACTGCCTAAGTTCAATGTGACTTTATTTTTTCACTTTGATAAAATGAAACATGGAATCTCTTATTTCATTTCTTTTAAAATTTTTTATCCTCCTGGTGACGTCAATAGCACAAGGTGAAAAATTATTTTTAATGCAATGAATAGATGAATGGATTTTTTTCCCTCCCCCCCGCCCTGAATGGAGTTTTTTGAAAGAAAATTCAGGAAGTAGGAAACAGGATTTGGAGACAGCATAATAGTACATTGCTAAGGCCTCCAACTTGAATGGAGAATTTTGGCAATAGTTATCAGGCAAAGTCCACCTAAGTAAAGCAACTGTAACCGTTTCTGAAGTGGTTCTTTAAGGACTTTGTGAAGCTGACAGAAGTTCTGTTAAAAATCATTGACATTTAAAGGGTGCACCATCTCCATTCTGCCAACTCCCCCAAGGAACAAATGACCCCCAAAAAAACTGGTTCTAGAAAAACCTGGATGAATTACATTGCCAGTTTTGGGAACATGCTGGCAGATCCCAACTTGTCTCAGAGTGTGTAGTATTGTGAGCGTGCCTTCAACTGATATCAGAGTTTTCAATGCTCATTGTCGAAAGTTCTTAGACTTTGAGTTTGTATTTGTTGAATATTCGGTCTTCAAGTACTAGGTTGTCATCAATGTTTTGCTTGGAAGGCATGGGTTCCCTCAGCATACTTTGCTAAATGCTGTCCCCTGCCTCGGCAGTTGAGTAGGGATGGCTGTGTGTTGCTATAGCTGTCTCTCTGCCCTGTCTGTCTTGTTCTATATCTGTGCATTCTTAGGCCACTTAACTTTGCCACAATAACTTTAAAATAGCATTTTAGGTATGCTCTGGCAATGGGGAGGGCATTTAAATCTTTTTTTTTTCTTGAGTAGAAAAATCTACCAAAATATTCTCCACCCTTGGGTGGCTCATTACTCTTTCTGGAAACACAAATAAACATCCATTGTAACCTTTTCCTTACTCCTGTAGTTCAGGTTGTTTCTGCTTAATCAATTAATGTTTGATTTTCAATACCACTTTAGAAAACATGAAAAAAGACAGGAAAATAGAGATTAAAAAATCACTTCCCAAAGACAACACCTGTCACATTTTAGTGGATTGCCTTCTATTCAAGGTTTTACTCACTAACCTCCATCTTAAATACAAAGTAGAGAGCATACTGTTTACACAATTTCTTTATTACTTCTTTTTGCTGGACACTATAATGAGTATTTCTCCATGATTTGTGAAATTTTTTTGTAGATATAAGTAAAATGACCTTTGCTGGGTTTTTACTTATTATATGAGTAAAATATGTTATCTATTAAAATTAGAAAGTACAGATAAGCTCAAATAAGAAACTCACTAAAACCATACATAATCCCACCACTCAGACACAACCTCTGCAAATATTTTCATGCATTTCTTTCTGTATTTAGGTTATCTATATTATGGATCTACATAGAGAGCATATTGTACATACCATTTTTACTCTGCATTGTTCATTTATAAATATGTTGACTCATATTTTTAAAGAAAGAAAGAAATTCTCCAAAGGTTTGCATAAAATTCCATCTTATGGATGATTCTTTTATTTTAAAATAGTATCTTATTGGACACTTGTCAGACACTTAATCTTGATTGTTGGACTTAATTTCAAATTACTAACTAATGGCCCAATGTATCATCATGGTACCTGCTGAATTCTTCCTGGTCTCTACTGTGAGCTATGAGTGCCTTTAGGCCAGAGAGAGTTCCTGAGTCACCCTTTAGATCTCCAGCCTCTTGCCCAGCACCCAATACATGGTCAACACTACAAATGTTGGCCAAATGAATGAATTCGTACTGAACTCAGATTACCTGGGAGACACCATACGTGACAGCATAGAGTTTATGAAATACAGAATAGAAAGGGAGATGCCGACCTTGAGGGTTCTTGGGTTGAGATTAAGTCTGTTCTTCACCCTTCCAATCCCATTTGATTTTCCCCCAGTACCATGCAGGTTAGCACATGCTTACTTTCAAATTATGGGCCATTAGGTGTTAACTGCATCTTTCCGCAGATGAAGACCATAGATAATTCTCATTATTTGGGGAAGTACTTTGGAAGAGGTGACATGAGGACTGCTACAGTTTGAATGAGTCCCCCAGAGTTCATGTGTTAGAAACAATCCCCAATGCAACAGTGTGGACAGGTGGCACCTTTAAGAGGTGATTAGGTCATGAGGCCTCTGCCCTCATGAATAGATTAATGGAGTGGGTTAGTTATTGTGGGAGCGGGTTCCTCATAAAAGGATGAGTTCAGCTCTCTTTCCTTCTCTCTCTTGCCCTCTCTCGCCCTTCTGCCTTCCACCATGGGATGGCACAGCAAGAAGGCCCTCACCAGATGTGGCCCCTTGACCTTGGACTTCCCAGCCTCTGGAACTGTAAGAAATAAATTTCTTTTCTCTATACATTGGCCAATCTGTGATATTCTGTTACAGCAGCACAAAATGGACTAAGACAAAGCCCCACAGTGGAAAGAACTCTGAGTCTGGAATACAATGGCCTTTGTTTGTTTCCTCGCTCATCCACTCAGCTTTGTGATCTTAGGCAATTCACACAACCTCCTAGGTCTTGGTTTCCTTCTTCATCAAGCAGGGATAATAAGAATACTACACATTCTTCCTGTGCATGCCGGGTTATTGTGAGCAGCAAACATCCTTTAGATGTGAGCAGGGTGGGGTGGGTGGTAGGAGTGGGTCAGGGAGGAGAGAGGTGAGGATGCCCTTTGGCCTCACATTCACAAATTGTCTCAAATTTGGACTTTAAAGGTTAAACACATACATACATGTTCATATAATATCACTGAAATAACAATTGTATTGTATTTGTATATGTATGAGGACTGTCTGGAAAGTATCCAGCCATGTAACCATTCTCATTATATTAATAATGGCTAGATACTTTCCAGACAGCTCTCGTATGTGAAAAGTAATAATGTGCTAAGTCTAAATATTTTAACTGTATCATAATGTTTGTAACCTTCTTCTGGCCTCTCTCCACCTCCACTTTGAGTGTGCTGGCAGGGTCTCCTGACCTGTGGGAAACCCTGAATGCCAGAGCACCTCATAAACTAAAAACCACTCTGAAAACGTTGGAAAGAAAATGGCGGAGGGAAGACAGGGTTGTTCTTTGGTGGGGGGAGAGGTTAAGTGTGGACAGGAAAATTCTGGGGAACAGGCCCCGGTGTTTTCTTCCTTAGGCTATTCCAACTGGAAGAAGAGTAGGTGAAGTGACAGCGACAGAGCGACATTCATTGTAGATGTTGTCCTTCCTTCCCCAGACACACCACTACTGTCCAGTCTTTTGGGGGAACAGGGATTTTCAGAGTCAAGATTTTGGTGCCAAATAACAAAGGTAGTGAAACACTCCCAGGGAGTCATTTAGGACTCTGCAAAGGTACTAGCTGTAATGGTGGTGATGTTGCTGTGGATGAACTCTGTTCCTGGCAGCATTCTGCAGTAAACCCAAAGTCAAAGGTTTTTCTTGTGAATTTCCATCCTAAGTCCATTTGTGTCATCACTTATCACAAGGACAGTTTGTATCACAAAACTTACAAAATTGGTGTAGTTTCAAGTTTAATTATGCAATCAGAAAGGAAGTTACCTCGTGATATAATAAGTCAAAAATGAGCATTTTACCAACACATTGTGTTTTTCTTTTTTCTTTTTTTTTCAGAGACCCTGTCCGAAGAGGTTGCCCAGGCTGCAGTGCAGTGGTGCGATCACAGCTCACTATAACCTGGAACTCCTGGGCTCGAGCAATCCCCCTATCTCAGCTTCCTGAGTAGCTAGAACTACGGGCGTGTGCCACCATGCCTGGCTAATTAAAAAAATTTTTTTGTAGATATGGGGGTCTCACTATGTTGCCCAGGCTGGTCTCACAAACTCCTGGTCTCAAGCGATCCTCCTGCTTGGCCTCCCAAAGTGCTGGGATTACAGGCATCAGCCACCATGCCTGGTCCCACATTGTGCTTTATAATCAGCTCAAGTTAACAGTCCTGCCTTTTCACTTTATGGAATGTGGGCCTCAGCCCTCTCACATTCCGAATTTTCCAGGGAGGTCCTGATTTTGAATCCTCTGTTCTGGCGGCTCTCTTACAGACATTGATTTATGCTAGGGCTTCACATCTTGATTTCTGATTCTGAAGATTTGGTAGTGGTGGTTGTACCCCTTTTTGTGTGAGAAGCAGAGACCGGTTTATCTGAGCTCCTTCCCTCAGGCAACTGTCCGTCTTCTTCATCATCTAAGTCATGGTTCCAAGGCTTTCCAACTTGTTCCAAATGAGGAGGGCCTGAAATCCACGATCCTCTCTGCAGAACACTCATAGTAAGATGCTGCTATATTTTGAATTAGAAATGCATTTAATGGTGGTAAACATGGTCCTCAGAGGCAAGTTTTATCTAAACAATAATAGCATATAGCATAGCATACATGAATACAAATCAATAGTTTGAACTTCCTGCCCAACTCTTTTCAGGGTCACTCAGGACCTGCCCATGGGCCAGTTCTCCATGCTAAGCTGACCTCATGCAGGTAATCAGCAGCAGTTGGCACAGTTGATGACTCTCTCCTTGGAGTTCTTTCTTCTTTTGACTTCCAGACACCACTGTCCCTTGGCATCCCCACACTTTACTGGCTGCCCCATGCCAAGCAACTCCTCTCCAGCTCTCAGGGCCCTTTGTGGGCAGAGGTTGCAGGTGGGTCTCATTCCTGTCTCCATTATGTCACTTACATGTTTGGACCCTCAGTGTCCTTATTTGTAAAATGGGAATAATGCTCATTCCAACTTCATCTATTTGTTGTGAGGGTTAAATGATATAAGGCAGTGGTTCTCATCAAGGGATGATTTCTTCCCCCCAGGGGACATTTGGCAATGTCACAACGTGAGTGGGGTAGGATGGAGAGGTTGCAACCGGCATCTAGTGGGCAGAGGCCAGGGATGCTGCTACACATCCTACAAGGCACAGGACAGCCCTCACAGCAAAGAATTATCTGGTCCCACACGTCAACAGGGCCGAGGCTGAGAAACCTTGTTATAAGGCAGGAAAATGTCATTGCTGTTGCTGTGATTCTTATACGTGGCTGCTCTCTGTCGAAGCAATGAATGTGCTTCTTATTACTTTGAGAAAGAAAATTTATTTTAGCCTCTTGATTTCAGACACAGGAATGCTACTCAAAGGCACAAACCCTGATGGAAGATGGTGCATGTACATTTAGCAATACGGCTAGGCGAAACAAGAAATATAGCAGATTGACTACATAGCTCAATGGAACACTAAGGGAAAACTATATGTTGTAATAATAGCTAACATGCTTTTTACATATTACCACTAATCCTCTCTGTAAATTATATGTCTTATGTCCCCTTTAGAGAGGAGAAAGCTTAAGTTCACAGAAGTTACTTGACTTATCCAAATCATAAAGTCAGGCTGGTAAGCGACAGAGCCAGGAGATTAGCTATTTTGACGCTAAAGTCCACAATAGTTCCACAGGACTGCCTGCCTTAGTAAAGGACTGTCCCCCTTGGTATCTGCCATTGGTGTCCCCCCCATCCCACTCTCCATCCCTCCACCCCTCTTAGGGCTAAACAGGCCTGGCTTTCTGTTTCCACAATCAGCAGATGCTGTATATTCAAGTAACAAGCTTAACAACACGAAAGGAAAGAGAGTACATCAAAACAGTTGCTATGTTGAGAGGGTGAGATCATTAGTGTTCATATAAAAATTTTAGTCTTTATAAAAGTTCAAAGTTGATCTAATCAGGTCAAAACTAAAGAAAAAAAGATACATAGACCCATGTTACAGTGACTTTCAATCTTGGTGCCCATACAAAACTGTGAAAGCAAAGATTAAATTAAAACCAAGTGTGATTATAATTTAACTAAGCACTTAGCCTGGTAATTCCTTGCTTTGTGAGAATAAGGTCAAAGTATGATTCTGGGAGCCTAAGCCTTCTCTCTCCTTTCGGCCTACCTTTCCCTGGCCCCCAAAAACACACACACACACGCACACACACAAAAAGGGGAATGTCCTCACAAGCTTTCATTCTTTCTGAGCCCATTTACTCACTTAGATATCTCTCTCCCTCCTCTCCTCCCTGCAGCAGGTTAGGAGCTTAATGGAGAGTAAGTGGTTCCAGCAATTCCATTAGGAGAGAGACTTCTGCCTGGGTAGGGTCAGTGAGGAGAAAGTTTAGCAGGGAGAAAAGCCACAATTCTGAAGTGAACTAGTGTTTTATATCAAAAACAGTCTTTTTTTTTTTTTTCTTTTTGGAAAAAGAACAGCCAAGTGGTGAGTTACAGAAGAGTGTTTTAGAGGCCAGGTACTCGGCAGTGTTTCTCTGAACGCAGACAGTCATATAAGCAATAACATCTGGATGGGTAAAGCCCACTTTGAAATCCGAATATACAATAGCGATGCTTATTTAAACATCGTTTGTGTTTGAATAATGGCGAGTGTTAGAGCCCATGAGGGACTTTGTTTTTCAGGCTTTTGGAAGTGGACGTAGAGCACGTCTGATAGTTTGAAGCAATTTGGAGCTGAGGGTGGGGAGCCTTGTGTGGACATGGGACACGGTGCATTTGAGCAACTCTTTACGGTCATTTTGGGATCTGCTTAAATTTCTCTCTTCTTCCTCATTCAGCAGCTTTAGAGTATAAAGTCCCCAGGAGAAGAGACAGATCAGCCAGTGCAGAGGATTTGTGGATTTCTGCTTTGGAGGCCTTGGGGGCGTTAGAAGGCCAGGTGATAAGCTTCATGTGAGTGAGCCAGCTGCTGCCGTCCTGCTTAGGAGGTGGGGCCTTCCAGCTGGGGTGGCTGCCAGGGCTCAAGGAGATGCCTCCAGGCTGGCCTTTGTGTTCCACAGCAGGGGATGAGGGCCCTGAAGGACAGAGCATGATCTCGGTGACCCTCTGCTTTCCTTCTCCTGGCACACCAACCTCCACTAGGCTGGGGCTGCCCACACGTCTGCCTCCTAGTGACCAAATGCCTTTGTCCAAAGGGTCACCCCAAATCTCCCTGCTGGGGGCTCCCAAACCCCTTCCCCCACACACCTGCACCCAGCTGGCCGCTTGCTTTTGCATTTCTCCTACCAGTTTGTATCGTTTTGAAGGAAGGAAGGCCACAGAAGGTGGGAGCAAGAGCCTAGATTCTGGACTCAGACTGTGCTCCCCTGCCATCAGCTCTGTGACTGTTGGCAGGTCACTTAACTTCCCTGGACTTCAATGTCTTATCTGGGTCAGGAACATGGTCAACAGATGCTTACTAAATATTTGCTGAATGAATTCCTATCTGTTAGAATTATGGCAAGAATTACATAAAATAATGGAAAACACCAGCTCAGTGCCTGGTACATGGTCAGGGCTCAATAATTGCTACTATTACACAATAATATGCAATGTATGTTAACATAGTATATGATAAATATTACAAAGAAATAAGATTCACTTATATAATAATAGTATCTAATATATATCTAATGCTTATTGTATGCCAGTATTCTAAGTTGCTGAAAGGAATATATCAAGTAATTTATTCCTTTCAGCAGCCCTATGAAGTAGGTGCTGTTATTATCCCCAGTAAACTGAGGCATGAGATGTTAAGTGATTTGTCCAATTTCTCACAGCTAGTCAGTGGCACAGCTGAATTTGAATGAGGCAATCTGGCCTAGAGTCCCTGCTCTCATGTTAAGTATTATGTGTTTTTGAGGGCTGACAGGGCCTTGCAAGGAGCGGTGACCACCGTGACGTATGAGGTGCACCCCAGACATCCCAGGAGCTTCTGGGAGAGTTGGGCAGAAAAGATACAGAGAGACAGCTCCCCACGTCAAAACCGAGTAGTTTTGAGAACTCCCCAGGTGATTCCAATTTGCAGCCGAGTACGAGAATGAGTGTCACAGACTGCTGCCCCTCAGACTTACACGTGCGCTCGTACGAGCTGAGGCTCTTGTTGACGTAGTGAGTCTGGGTTCGGGGCCTGAGATGTTTCTTCCTTTGTCTTCATTTTTTATTGTGATACAATTCACCTATCATAAAATCCAGCCTTTTAAACTGTACAATTCAGTGACCTTTAGTATATTCACAAGGTGGTGCCCACCATCACCACCATCTAATTCTAGAACATCTTTATCACCCCAAAAAGAAATCTTATACCCGTTGGCAGTCACTCCCAACCCCTGACAATCACTAATCTACTTTCTGTCCCTATGGATTTGCCGATTCTGGACATTCCATACAAATGGAATCATATAATATGTGGCCTTTTGTGCCTGGCTTCTTTCACTGGTAATGTTTTCAAGGTTCATCCGTGTCGTAGCAAGTGTCAGTACGTCATTCCTTTTGATGGCTGATTCCATCATGTGGATGTACCACATTTTGTTTATCCAGTCATCAGTTGATGGGTGTATGAGTAGTTGTTCCTTTTTTTGGCTGTTGGGAATAATGCTGATGTGAACATTTATGTACAGGTTTTTGTGTGGTCATATGTTTTCAATTCTCTTGGATAAATACCTAGGAGTGGAATTGCTGGGTCATGTGGTAACTCTGTTTACCTTTTTGAGGAACTCCCAAACTGGTTTTCAAAGGGGTGGCATCATTTTACATTCCCACCAGCAATGTGTGAGAGTTCCAATTTCTCCATATCCTTTCTAACTCTTGTTATTGTCTGATTTTTGATTATAGCCATCCAAGTGGGTGTGCTTTCAATTTGCATTTCCCTAATGACTAATTATGTTTAGTATCTTTTCATGTGCTTATTGGGCCATTTATACATCTTCTTTAGAGTAATGTCTATTCAAATCCCTTGCCCATTTAAAATTGGGGGTTTTTTTTTTTTGGTCTTTTTATTGTTGAGTTGTAAGTGTTCTTTATATATTCTGGATAAGAGTTCCTGATTTGATATATGATTTGCAAATATTTTCTCCCATTTGGGGGCTCCTGTTTGTGTTCACTTTCTTGCTAGTGTTCTTTGAACCACAGACTTGATGTCCAAGTTATCTATTTTTCCTTTTGTTGCTTGTGCTTTTGGTGTTACATCCAAAAGGTCACAAAGGTTTTTCATTTCTAAAAGTTCCCAGGCGATGCTGACGCTGCTGATTCAAGATCCACAGTTTGAGTAGCAAAGAGCTAGAGCAATTATTTTCTTTTCAATGACCTAATAGAATAGGAGCAGCTGCTCCCTTCGGATGGCTTAGCCATCAACTCTGATCCAGTCTGAATCAAATTGGAGTTTTCCTTAGTTTGTTAGGGCTCTACTGGGTGGGGGTGGGCTGCTTTTCCTTTTTTAGGGGAAGCTCTGAATTTAAGAGCTTGGATCAATTCAGATCCAGTACTACAAAATCCAGGTAACTGATGCTTTCAACATGCTGCAATTTAGTTGTCTAAACTGTAACTTGAATGGATGAGCCTTTGTCTGGAGCTCCAATTATAGAGAAAGCTTTGTCCTGGTGGCACTTGCTGTAATGGTATTTGAGACACAGGACATAGAAACAAATCACAGACCATGTGAACAATACAACGCTGTGATTCTCTGAGACACGGCCCAGTTTCAGAGAGCAATACTCTCTTAAATTATAAGTTTATTAGCAGGAGGGTTAGTCTGACTTTCTATGCTTTATTTTATTTGTTTAATTTTTTTTCTTTAAATTTGGTTGGTACTTTAATGAAACCGCTACCTTCAGATCCAGAGCTCAAAAAATAACACTGGGTCATTGACATGCCTCTCTTTGGATGATGGTCCTCCTTCTGGACCCTGTCCTTTCACAGATTAAGTGAAGGTGACCCCACTGTCTGCCCAGACTCCAGAGAGCCCTCATCAGGGAGCCCTTTGGCCAAGGGCTCAGCCAGCCTGGGTATTGAACAGGAAAACATTGACTGTGGAGACTCTTTGGA
This sequence comes from Daubentonia madagascariensis, assembly GCA_023783475.1. NCBI lineage: Eukaryota > Metazoa > Chordata > Mammalia > Primates > Daubentoniidae > Daubentonia > Daubentonia madagascariensis. The sequence continues at coordinate 12,960,848 of JAKFHU010000428.1, forward strand.
GTGGGAGGTGGGAGTTCATGACTGGAACTCTTCTGGCAAAGTCAGAATGAGTCCAGCTCCAGGGCTCAGGGAGGCAGGGGCCATAGCATGTGAGGCTGGCCCCCCACCAGCCTGGCCTCCCGGCTCAGCCCGAGCCCTGTCTGAACATTCCCTGCAGAAGGAGCTGCAGACGTCTCTGAACTGCTTCTGTTCACATTTGCAGTCTTCAGTCGGTTTAGTAAGAAGCGTAGATGGATTCGTGTATTCATCAGTCACTGGTTTGCTCCTGCTCATATGTTTACTGTGTCCTTACGATGTGCAGGGCTCTGTGCTTGTCCCTGGAGAGATTACAAAGGTTGTCTTTGCCCTCATGAAGTGTGCAGTCTGGTGGAGACAGCCATTCTGATTTATTAGGTCGGCAGATATTTACTGAATACCAACTATGTGCCAGACACTGTTCTCGGTGTTGGAGTGGTAACAATGAAGGGAAGAGGCCAGATTTCTGCCTCAGGGCACTTATGAGTTGATACCGCTTATAGCTAGTTTTAACACAGGGCAGTTCAATGAAAAAAGCATTAACTGCCAGTCTGCTGTCTTCATTCACTCAGTCACTCACTCATCCACATTCATTTCAGAAGTAATATCAAGCTCCTACCATATGCCAGTTACCCTATTAAATTCTGGTGGGAAAGACCAGGTCCTCTCTTGGTACTTACAGTCTAGTGGGAGAATTCAGCCATGAATCAAGTAATTATACTAAGGAATCTGTAATTACAAGCTGAGATAAATTGTTTGAGGAACGCTTATAGCAGAAGCTGGCCTTGCCCAACACACAGTCTGGGACTTTATTGATTCAGTATATTCCAGGTGACTTTCAGGTAGCAGTTACAGCACCTTCCCTTTTGACGCACCAGCAACCTTTATCCAAAGACTTTCAGGGGTAGTTAGGCACACAAAAATTAATTATTATTATTTAACTAGTAGGATCAGGGAATTATGTTGCACATAATGACTTTTCCAGATACCTAGAACTGATCTCTTTGTGCCAAAGCTTCACTGCTGTGCTCCCTCCTTTTTAAACCTTTTGATAGAAAACTTCCTGAAGTAATCTATACTTTTCTGATCTTAAAAACAGTATATGTTCCAGCCTGAGCAAGAACAAGACCCTGTCTTTATAAAAAAAAGAAAAATTAGCTGAGCATAGTGGTGCACGTCTCTCCTCCCAGCTACTCGGGAGGCTGAGGCAGGAGGATCGCTTGAGCCCAGGAGTTGGAGGTTGCAGGGAGCTACGATGACGCCACTGCACTCCAGCCTGGGTGACAGAGGGAGACTCTGTCTCAAAAAAATCAAATCAAATCAGTGTATGTTTAGTGTAATTTAATTGTATCTTGATGAATAGACTAATATTTATGGAAGCCACTTTCACCCAATATTTGAGCATCATTATTCACCCTTGCCTAAATCCATTATTATATTGGGAGTTGCTTATTAGTCATTTTCTAATTCTGTCGTTCCTTCTGCATTTGTTGGCTGGCATCCTTTCTAAAGGAGACACCCCGTCACACTTGCTTCCTCCTGTCTCTCTTTTTCTCTCTTTCCTTCTCTTTTTTAGTGTCATTATGGACTCATGAATTATTTTCTTTATTCTATCCATTGCCATCGTTCTTTCTTTCCTTTTTAAAATTTTATTTTATTGTGGTAAGAACACTTAGCATGATTTTAAGTGTACAATGCAGTATCGTTATCTATAGGCACGATATATGCATTGTGTGGCACATCTCTAGAACTTACTCCTACTGCATAACTAAAATTTTCTACCTGTTGATTAGCAACTCTCTGTTTTTGCCCCTCTCCCTCCGCCCCTGCTAACCACCATTCTACTCTCTGATTCTATGAGTTTGACTATTTTAGATGCCTCATATCAGTGGAATCATGCAGTATTTGTCTTGTGACTGGCTTATTTCACTCAGCATAATGTCCTCGAGGTTCATCCATGTTGTCACATATTGCAGAATCTCCTTTTTTTAAGGCTGAAGAATATTCCATTGTATATATATATATATCCCATTCAAAAATGCATTCGTCTGTCCATGGACAAGATAAAAATCAAAGCCACAATGACATGTCACCACACACCTCTTAGTTTGGCCATTATCATTTAGGTTGTTTTCATACCTTGGCTATTGTGAATAATGCTGCAATGAACATGCCAGTGCTAATATGTCTTCAAGATCCTGATTTCAATTCCTTTCGATAAATATCCAGGAGTAGGATTGCCAGATCATGTGGTAGTTCTACTTTTAATTATTTGAGGAGCCTCCATACTGTTTTCCATAGCAGCTGCGCCATATTTCTTTCACACCAATAGCGTACAAGGGTTCCAATTTCTCTGCATCCTCACCAACACTTGTTATTTTTTTTTTTTAATGACGGCCAACCTAACAGGTATGTGGTGATATCTCGTTGTGGTTTTGATTTGCATTTCCTTAATGGCTAGTGATGATTGAGCATCTTTTCATAAAGATGTTGGCCACTTGTATGTCTTCCAGGGGTGGGAGACCTGGGGCCTCAAGGCCACACCTGGGCCTCCTGAGCCCCAAGTGTGGCCCCTCGACTGAATCCAAACTTCACGAACAAATCCCTTAATTAAAAGGATTTGTTCTGTAAAATTTGGATTCAGTCAAAAGGCCACACTCAAGGATCCAGAGGGCCACATGTGGCCCCATGGCCACAGGTTCCTGGAGTTTTTCTGCTATTGAGTTATGTGAGTTCCTTATATGTTTTGGAAATTAACTCCTTATCAGATATATGGTTTGTAAATATTTTCTGCCATTCTGTAGATTTTCTTTTCGTTTTGTTGTTTGTTTCCTTTGCTGTGCAGAAGCTTTGTAGTTTGATGTAAATCCACTTGTCTATTTTTGCTTTTGTTTACTGTGTGTTTGGTGTCATGTACTAAAAACCATTACCAAAACCAATGTCATGAAGTTTGCCCTTATGTTTTCCTGTAGGAGCTTAGTTTCAGGTCTTACATTTACATCTTTAATCTATTCTGAGTTGATTTTTTTGTATGGTACAAGATAGGAGTTCAATTTCATTCTTCCGCATGTGGAGATCCAGTTTCCCCAGAACCATTTACTGAATAGACTATTCTTTCCCCATTGTGTGTTCTTGGAATTCTGTTGAAAATCAGTTGCCTGTGTATGTGTAGATTTATTTTGGGGCCCTCTATTCTGTTCCATTGGTCTACATGTCTGTCTTTGTGCCTGTACCATGTTGTCTTAATTACTGTAGCTTTGTAATATACTTTGAAATCAGGAAGTGTGATGCCTTTAGTTTCTTTTTTGTCAAGATTGTTTTGGCTCTTCAGGGTCTTTGGTAGTTCCATATGAATTTTAGGATTGCTTTTTCTATTTCTATAATGCCATTGGGATTTTAATAGGGATTTCATTGAATCTGTAGATTGCTTTGGGTAGTATGGATATTTTAACAATATTAAGTCTTCCAACCCATGAACATGAGATGTCTTTTCATTTGTTTATGTTTTTCATCATCATTTATTCATTTATTTGAAGCTCAAATTGTCCTAAATGTGGCCAGTCAGTACCCATTTTAAGTCAGCTCCTGGGTTCTTTTTTAAAAACAGCTTTATTGAGGCATAATGGAAATACAGTAAGCTGCACATATTAAAGTATATAATTTGATAAGTTTTGACATATATACACTCATAAAATTATTACTGTAATTAAAATAATTAACATATTCATCACCCCCATAAGTTCCCCTGTGTAATTCCTCCCTCCTGTCTCTCCCTCTGCATCTCTACTCCAACTCCCAGCCCTTGGGGAACCAGAGATCTGCTTTCTTTTACAGTAGAGTAGTTTGCTTGTTCTTGAGTATGATATAAATGGAATCATACAGTATGTACTCTTATTTTGTCTGGTTTCTTTCACTCAGCATAATTATTTTGAAATCCGTTCAAGTTGTGGAGTGTATTTGTTAGTCCATTCCTTTTTATTGCTAAGTATTATTTAATCATATGGTTATACTACAGGTTATTTATTCACCTGTTGATGGATATTTGAATTGTTTTCAGTTTTGGCTATTATAAATAAAGCTGCTATGAACATTTATGTACAAATCTTTGTGGGACATATGCACCCTTTTTTCCCGGGGGCAGGGGGCATAATTACCTAGGAGTAGAATGGCTACATCATATGGTAGGTGTATGGTTAACTTTTTAAAAAAACTGCCAAACTGTTTTGCAAAGAGATTGCATCATTTTATATCCCACCAGCAGGATATGAGAGTTCCTGTTCCTCCACATCCTCACCAATACTTGATAATGGTCAATTTTTGAAAATGGTTACCATTCTAATAGGTGTATGGTGGCATCTCATCACGGTTTTAATTTGCATTTCCCTGATGACAAATGATGTCGGGCACGTGTTTTTTTTCCCCAGAAAAAAGAGAGAGAAGGGAAAAGATATTTGAAGAAATCATGGCTGAAAAATTCCCAAATCTGATGAACACTATAAACCCATAAATCCAAGAAGACCAATGAATCCCGAGGACAAGAAACATGAGGAAAACTAAACCAAGAGACATCATTATCAAATTATTCAAAACCAGTGTTAAAGAGGAAATATTAAAAGCGGCCAGAGAAAAAGAAACATTATGTACCGAGGAATAAAAACAAGAATGGCACCAGTGGTCTTGTCAGAAACAATGCAAGTGGGAAGACAGTAGAGCAATAGCTGTAAATTAGTGAAAGAAAAGAAGAATTAAAAAAATAAAAAAACCCTGCCAAACTAGAATTCTGTACTTAGAAAAAAAACTTTCAAAAACGAAGGTGGAATACAGACTTTTAAGGAATTATAAAAGTGGAAAGAATTTATCGGCAGCAGACCTGCACTACAAAAAATGTTAAAGGAAGTCCTTCAGGCAGAAGAAAAATGGGACCAGGATGGGAAAAGGATATACATAAAGGAGTGAAGAGCACTGGAAATGGTGACTACATGGGAAAATATATAATTTTTTTCTTTTAAATATCTTTAAAAGACAATTGAGTGTTTAAAAAATAATATTGTAACAATGTAGTGTGGGGTTATAACTTAAGCAAAAGCATACTTACTGCGTGACAGCAGCATCAAAGTTAGGAGGGAACAAATGGAACCATCCTACTGTTAGAGTTTTATACCCTATGTGACGTGGAATGGTCTAACTCGAAGGTAGACTATGGTGAGTTAAAGATGTGTACTATAAACTATAATGCAATAATTACAATATCACAGCACAGAGTAATAGTTACAAAGACAAATGGAATCCATTCAAAAGAAGCAAAAAAAAGGAGGAAAAAGGAAACAAAGAAGAGATAGGAAAAGTAGAAAATATACAGTGAGGTGATAGATTTACATTCAACCATATCAATAATCATATTTATTTATTTATTTATGCTTGGACTATTTTCACTTTTTTTTTCTTTTTTCTTTTTTTTCTTTAAGAGAGGGAGTCTTGCTCAGTCACCCAGGCTGGAGTGCAGTGGTGCAATCATAGCTCACTGAAGCTTTGAACTCCCGGGCTCAAGCGATCCTCCCACCTTAGCCTCTCGAGCAGCTGAGACTATAGGCTCATGCCACCATGCCTGGCTAAATTTTTTTTATTTCTTGCAGAGACAGGGTCTCACTATATTGCCCAGGCTAGTCTCAAACTCCTGGCCTCAAGGAATACTCCTGCCTTGGCCTCTCAAAGTGCTTGGATTATAGGCATGAGCCACTTTATCTGTCCTGGACTATTTTATTTTTAACATTTTTTTGGTATAAATTTATGGGGTACAAATGTAATTTTCTTACATTGATATATTGCATAGTGGTAAAGTCATGGCTTTTAGAGTATTCATCGCTGGAGTAATGTACATTGTACCTATTAGGTAATTTCTCATCACTCACCCCCCAAACCCTTTCAAGTATCCATTGTCCATCATTCTACACTCTACTTCCATGTGTAAGCATTATTTAGCTCCCACTTATAAGTGAGAATATGTGGTATTTGTCTTTCTGTTTATGAGTTGTTTCACTTAAGATAATGGCCTCCAGTTCCATCCATGTTGCTGCAAAAAATATGATTTCATTGTTTTTTTGGCTGAATAGTATTCTATTGTGTATATATGCCATTTTCTTTACCCAATCATCTGTTGATGGATAGTTAGGTTGATGTCATACATTTTTATTGTGAATAGTGCTCTGATAAACATACAAGTGCAGGTATCTTTTTGATATAATGTATTCCTTTCCTTTGGGTAGATACCCAGTTGTGGGATTGCTGGATCATACGGTAGTTCTATTTTTAGTTCTTTGAGAAATCACCATACTATTTTCCGTAGAGGTTGTACTAATTTACATTCCTACCACCAGTGTATAACCATTCTCTTTTCTTTGCATCTTTGTCAACATTTGTTATTTTTGGTCTTTTTAATAATGCTATTGTGATTGGTGTAATATGATGTCTCATTGTGGTTTCAATTTGCATTTCTCTGATGATTAGTGATGTTGAACATTTTTTCATGTGCTCGTTGGCCATTTGTTTAGCTTCTTTGAAAAATGTCTACTCATATCCTTAACCCACTTTTTAATGGGAATACTTGTTATTTGTTGGGTGATTTTTTTTTTTTTTTTAGTTGTTTGAGTTCCTTGTAAATTCTGGACATTAGTCCCCTGTCAGATGTATAATTTGCAAATACTTTCTCCCCTTCTTCAAGTTGTCTGTTCACGATGATTGTTTCTTTGGGTGTACAGAAGCTTTTTAGTTCGATTAAGTCCCATTTGTCTATTTTTCAACAATCACATTAAATGTAAATGGCTTAAATGGTTTAAATATGCCAATTAAAAGGCAGAGGGGAAAAAAGCAAGACCCAACTATATGCTGTCTACAAAAAATGCAGTTTAAATATAAAGTACAAATGACTTAAAAGCAAAAAGATGAAAAAAGATATACCATGCTAACATGCATCACAGGAAAGCTGGAATGGTTACACTAATAGTAGATTTCAGAATGATGAGTATTTCCAGTGATAAAGTCATCTCATAATGATAATACAGTCAATTCATCAAAAGGTCATAACAATTTTACGTGTTTATTTATCTAATAACATAGCTTCAAAATACACAAAACAGGAAGCTGGAGGAGACTTTTGAAATCCCCTTTATTTATCTAGTCTAACCTGTTTCTCTTCTTCTTTCTTCCTTCTCTCCCTCCCTTCCTCTCTTTCTTTCTTTTTCTTTCTTTCTTTCTTTCTCTCTTTTTCATCCTCCTCTTCCTCCTCTTCTTCTCTTACAAATGAAGAAACCAAGGCCAGGGACGTGAAATAATCACAGAGGTACACATCTCATGAGAAGCGTGTCTTCGAACTTCTTATCTAGAATCCTTCCCTCTTCACTGCACTTCACTGAGCTTGAACAAACATTGTTCTGATGTCTCAACAACTCTTAAAGTGAAGGTATTAATGATGCATAAATAAACAGACCACTGGATGAAAAACAGAAGTGTGACCTAGACACTATTCCTCATCTGTTGATGGTTGATTGGCATCAGCCAGCACAGAAGCCAAACAAAAGGTTGAAACAAATACGGTTTTTGGGGAAACTGTGGCTTGGGAATTGCTCATTGAATTCCTGTTGCCAGGAGAAGTCTGGGAGTCTTGGGATAGGAATCATCTGCAGAAGTCATTGTATCTTCCTGGCACTAGATAGTCAAGGTTCCTTAAGTAAAAGACTTTGTTTGAAATGAATTTTCTGATGGGCATGCTCTGAAATGCTGGCTGCCATAGGCCGCTCCCTGCCTGTGCTATCAATCTATGTGCCCAATGCCCCAGTTATATCAACTGGCCCATGAATTCACATGGAAATCAATTACCAACTGAGCAAGAGCTATGGGAGTCTCTGAGTGCTGACCCATGCACCGAGATGAAGGCAATCAAGCATGAGGTCATCTGGGGTCAAGCCCATGGCTTTGGATAACCATTTGTCACTTAGAATTGGGCAGGGAAGCATAAACATAGGAGTCAGTGAGTGAAGTTAACTAATTATACACAACTGTGGCCATAGCTTGGCCTGATCAGCCAAGGCAAGATAGAGGCAATTAGAGGGCAAAAGTGTGTTTAAAAACACAGCCTTCCCCAGCTCAGAAATGGAGTAGTCAGTGCTGGAGAAACGTAAGTAGGAGTTAGAGCAGCCCAGTCTTCAATTTGGAGGCCATGGCACATGGGCTTGGAGAGGAATAGAGGGTAATTTCAAGGCTCCTAACAAACTGACAAGAGCTGTGTTATGTCAGTCTGGAATAACTACCATGACAGTCAGAGTCAAAAACAGAAGCCCATAAAAAAATTCTTCTCCACTAACTGGTAAGTAACTTAGGGATAATGTAATCCTGAGCTGCCTGGGAGAGAACTTGGCAGCTGGATCAATCAGATTGGCTTAGTCATCTCATTTATTATTATAAAGGCAGGGCGGGGGTGGGGGAATCCCAACCAAAATGCCAAAATGAGAGGCCTGAAGACTTTAGAGTCAAACAGATATGGGTTCAAATCTCAACCCAACCAGTAGAACTGTGTGACTAGGATCAAATTAATCAATTTTTCTGAGCCTCAGTTCCCTCAGCTGTAAGAGGAGGATGCTAACATGTACCTCACAAGGTGGTTATGGGGATTAGGAACAATATGTGTACATAAGTCTCCTCCTATGTAGCAGGGGTGGGTAAAATGGTCATCATCATCATTACCTCTTGGATGACTTTGGGCACCTGCCTTCTTCTTTCTTTGCCTTTAGTTTTTGAGATCTCAGGGCAGAAAAACTAGCAGCATAATCCTCATCACTAGACTAAGCCATCACCACCTAAGCTGCTAAGTGAAAGTTCTGATGGGCTGGGAATGAAGGCCAGAATCCTCTCTCCCCTATGGAGCATATGCCCGCCATGGCAGTAAAAGGGGCTCCATCCCTTGCTGCCTCTGAGATTACATGTGACGTTGCCAAGGCCCAGTCTCTGCACTGCACACATGCAGAGCTAGTTCCTCCCACCCTCAGTTATGCACCTGTTCTCTGTTTGCCTGGAAGACATACAAGCCACAATTATATACACTTAATTAAATATCTATAAGAAGTAATAATATGTTAACTAGTCAATTACAACTCAATTACTCTATTACATAATTACACATAAATTATATGTGATGGTGGATGTGGGTGCAGTGTAGGATGTCTGCAAAGAAATTCTTCCGAGCAGGGATACTTTGCCCTGCCTATAATCCCTAGTGGGATCCTACCCTCTGAACAGCAAAGGTAATAACAGGAAGTCTCAGAACAGACACAAACTTTAAGATAAGAAACACAATTACCACCTTCCCTGCCTCCTGTTTTGTCATACTTCTGTTGGGTTAGGTAGAAAGTCTTCTAATGCTGCCAGCTATAATTTGGGTTGGGCATCTTTCTTTGTTCTTTTACACAAAAATAAAATAATATGGTGGCGAATGCCTCCATTTTTTCCTAAAAAGAAAGGAGGTGTAGTTGGAAATCTTGCTCTTTACACACTGTTGTGTGATGTAGGGTGGTTGCAGAAGTCCCACACCGGAATGTGTCTTGAGAAAAGACTGAAGGGAGCTTATAAGGAATTGGCTCACACGATTATGGAGATGACAAGTCCCCAAGAGCTGCATTTGGCAAGCTGGAGACCCAAGAGAGCCAACGTGTAGGTTCAGTCCAAGTCCAAAGGCCTGAGAACCAGGAAAGCCAATGGTGTAAATTCCAGTCCAAAAGCCAGCAGGCTTGAGAGCTGAGAAGAGCCAATGTTTCAGTCTGAGTCTGAAGATGGGAAGAAACTAACGTCCCAGCTCAAGTGGTAAGGCAGGAGGAGTCCCCTCTTAGTCAGGGGAGGGTCAGCCCTTTCATTCTATCTAGGACTTCAGTGACTGGAGGAGGCCCTCCTGCATCAGGGAGGACAATCTGCTCTACTCAGTCTATTGACTTAAATATTAACTCATCCAAAACACCCTCACAGAAACACCCAGACTGTGGCCCTGTCAAGTTGAAACACAAAATGAACCATCACAAGTGCATATGACCCTACCTGGCCTGATGATTTTCAAGAGAGTGCCAGGCAGTGTGGGCAGGTGGAAAACATGTGCTTTGGAGTCAGTTGGACCTAGGTTCAAATACAACTGTGCCTCTCATTACACCATCAGTGTTAGTTGTCTCGTTAGTAAAATGTAGATAATATGTATCAGATTAGGTTCTAAGTTTACAGGAGATGATATATACAAAGCGTCCACTAATCAGTAAATACTCAATAAGGGGTGACTATTATGATTCATAATAATAATCTCTGATGATGCTAATAGAATCTGATCTGTGATCTTCACCCCATCAGCTGCATTCCCTCCCGTATACTGTTCAACTTGCCCTAAGATCATCACAGTCCCATAGCAAGCCTGACATTACCATTTCCAAATGCACTGTTTAGTTTCCCAAACTGCAGGGGATTGGATGGCTTTCTAGCCACTACCCTTGGTTGAAGGACAGGACCATTTTATCCACTATAGGCACAATATCTAGGGCCTATGAGATTTTCAAAGGCCAGTGAAAGTGTTTTATTTTTGACAAAAAGTGTGGCTGCAAAAGATAAAAAGAAATCTGCAAAATTACAATTAAAAATGTTTAATTAAATTGCTACAAAAAGTAATCTCGTGTCAACTAGTCAACTGCAACTCAATTTATCTATTATTACATGGAGATTATATTTGGTAATGGAATGGCTGCAGTTTAGGATGTCTGCCTTGACGTGGAGTTGGGCCTCCAAAAGTGAGAATGCTTAGGGTCTGTGAAGGTCTTACAATAACCCTAAGAAAGAACAGGAATGTTCACGAGCCAGGGATGAAAAGCAAGTGGGAAACATTTTGAGAGAGTAACCTGGGGAGAACTCGGGGCAGACTGGGTGTGCAAGGCCATGGCCAGTTAGCCTGCTGAGTGCTGATGTCCGGGAAGTTTCTGGACCACCAGCAGGTGCCCCACTCAAGCATCTAAGTCAGTGGGGAGAGAGATTCTCTGCCCGGGCATCTCTCAGCAAGTAGTTCAGGGAAAACTATCAGATGGAGAAGCAAGAAGTAACCGCTGACATCCCGCATCACAAATACTTTTAGCTAAGTAGGAGCAATTACATTGGAGCTGATGCCAAGAGCAATTCTAGCTCTCGTAATTCACTTCTCAGATTACCATTGATATTTCCCTATTTTATTCCCTTTTTCCTGCCCTTGTGCCACAATCTATCTTCATTGAGCAGAGGGTCAGAATATGCCAAAAAAAAAAAAACCCAGGAAGACAGCTGGCAGAGACTTCCCATCCTTGGGTGAGGGCTGGAGCATGGCACTCTTGAACCAGGGAGATTTCCCCAGCAGTGGGGCAGGCAGGTGGCAGCTGTCCACACTGCATCCTTGTCACCTGTGTGCCCATGACCAAGGAAGGGGAAAAGTGTGTTTCACCATTGGGTGAAGCAGAAAGTCAGTGGCTGAGATGATGGCTTCCTCCATTTGTGCTGCTAGAACAAAATACCACAGACTGGGTAATTTATAAAGAACAGAAATTAAGTTCTCACAGTTCTGGAGGCTGGGAAGTCTAAGATGAAGGTGCTGGCAGGTTTGGTGTCTGGTGATGGCTGTTCTCTGCCTCCAAGATGGTACCTTGAATGCTGAATCCTCTGGAGGGGAGGAACGCTGTGTCCTCCCATGGCAGAAGGCGGAAGAGCAAAATGGGCAAACTCCCTTGTCAAGCCCTTTTACAAAGGCACCTAATCACATTCATGAGTGTGGAGGCTTGTGGGTCAATCACTTCCCAAAGGCCACACCTGTTGCATTGGGAATTAAGCTTCAACATGAACTTTGTTTTTTGTTTTTTTTTGGAGATGGAGTCTCACACTGTCACTCTGGCTAGAGTGCAGTGGCATCATATCATCATAGCTCACTGCAACCTCAAACTCTTGGGCTCAAGCCATCGTCCTGCCTCAGCCTGGAGTAGCTGGGACTACAGACACGCACTACCACACCCGGCTAATTTTTCTATTTTTTGTAGAGATGGGGTCTTGCCCTTGCTCAGGCTGGTCTCAAACTCCTGACTTCATGCAATCCTCCTGCCTTGGCCTCCCAGAGTGCTAGGATTACAGGCGTGAGCCACCATGCTTGGCCCAACATGAACTTTGGAGGGGACAAAACAGTCACACCATAGCAGATGACAATGAGTCAGAAGGATGGAACCCCACAGATGTGCCTGACTCTACCAAGTAACACAGAAAAATTGCCAACATACTGGCCCCCGAGGGGGTGGGTCAAGCTCGCTGCCTGTTTTAAAATTACTTGTCATTGCATGGACCACTGGACCAATGCCTCATTTCTCTCTGGGGGAGGCTTATCCTCCTCTTCTCAGACAAAATAAATAAGAGTCAATCAAGATAACTGATTACAAAAACCATGACACAAGGGCCCTGTTTGCTGATTTCCTTTGATCCTCTTTTTAGTGTCAAATGGCATGTGGTTACCTCAACAAAGTTCATATTTATTATTGAGAGGGGTTTTTTGTTTGTTCGTTTGTTTTATTTTATTTTATTTTACCTTTTTTTTTTAGATTAGTCAAGTGCAAGTGGGAAAGTTCATTTGTTTTAAAGACTTTTCCCTTCTAGCCTAAACCACCTCAGGTTCCCAACCTTTTCTAATAAGAAACATTTATTTATTATTCTTTTTACCAAGCCCTTATATAGCTCTTGTTATGATGCCAAGCATGATTCTAGGTGCATTTGTGAATATCAAACTATTTAGTTAGCATAAAATCTCTATGAGATAGGCTCCTGTGTTATTATCATTTCCATTTGGCAGAAGGGGTAAAAGAGGAACAGAGAGGTTAAGTCACTTTCCCAAGGTCACACTGCTTACCAGTGGCAGAGCAAGGCTCCGAGTCTAGGCAGGCTATGATCTTAGCCATATCTCTATGCTGCCTGATTTCTTTCACTGTGGCTTTCCTCAGACACTCTTAAGGTTGTGGAATATAAAATTAGCCTTGATGTTCCAATGATGATTTAGTCTTACTAGATATGAGGGAGAATTTCTGCTCACCCCCATTTCTGTTCTTATATTCCAGAAGAAACTTTGCTTTAAGTTGCTACTCCAAGGCAACGCTGGGTTTACCGTATACCCCTATCTTTCCCATACTTTCTTGTTCAGGGTCTCAACAATTTGCTCAATTTATGTCAGAAGACTCACAGAAGCAAGCATATTAGGACAAGGAGAAGGTCAAGACCACCAGGAGTAATAACGTGTGGAAGTCACCCGTCCCAGTCTATGAACCTAGAAGTTATGTAGATGCCTTGATCACCTGCACTTGTTTATTTATAAGCAACAGAAATAGACCCTGGTTAACTCAAGCAAAAAATAAAAATAAAAAAGGAAGATATTGGAAGGATTCTAGGTGGCACATAGAATCAAAGTAGAATTGACTAGTTTGGCCAATTAGGCCTCAGCCTTAGAGATTTCGGTAGCAGGACCCATGAGTGGTCTCTCTATTCACTAAGGAATATATTCACTCCAAACATTTCCCATTCTTGTGTCACTCCAGTAAAGATTCTCATTCCCAGCAAAGAAAATCGGATTGGAATAGGCTGGTTACAGGGAAAGCTCTTGGTCAGGCTGTGGGTGCGGCACATGGAATGAAGGAATGAAGACATCTCTAAAGGAAAGCCAAGACGCGGAACAACAATCACAGCCGTCCACTCACCACCCTGTGCCTCTGCAGTAGACCCCCAGCCTCGCGGTGCCCCATTCCTGCTTAATGCACCTGCCGGACCCACGTCTTTCTGTTTCTGATCCCTTCTTGTTCCTCTGATCCTGTTTCCTCTCTCTTTCCTACCTTGATGGTTTAGTGTTGGTTCTTCTGGTCTCCACCATAGAACCATGATAGGAGAGCCTTGCATGGATTTTATTTCTCTTCCTGTATTTGTTCCTATTGATCATGACCATTTTTATTCTATAATCATTAACATTTGAATGATGTTTTCACTATGTCATCTCATTTAATTTTCTTAAAAACCCTAGGAGGTAGGCAGGGCAGATATTATTTCTACCCACGTGTAGAAGAGCAAATGGATTTAGACAGCTGGCCGGCTCAACACGGAGGCATTAAGGAGCAGGCTACTGCACTAAAATCTAGGACCTCCAACTTTGCAAGTCTGAATTGCCTCCCACTTCTCCGACGGTTATGCTTTCCAGGTTGCTGTGCATCTACCCAGAATGGTGTCTTTGATTAATTTAATGAACAACATCCTCATGTTTTTGAGAAAGGAAAGAGAATGAGCAAGAAAAGGGTAAAAGGCAGGAGGAGTTTCCCTTGCTGAACGTTTCTTATGGTGACACAAGACTGCTATGTGTTCCTTTCAGGGAGCTCAGGGTATTTGCGTGGCATTCCTCTGTCAATGCCCTGAAAAGTAACAGTCCCAATTCACTCAGCAGGTGAGTGGGCTCCAGCTCTCGCTCCGGCTGCTCCTCCGCTGACGCCCACAGCCACGTCGTATTTCCTTCAGCCTTCGCAGGGAAGTCTCCTTGCCATCGAGACCTCTGTCAACACCAGTGGAAAGCTGAGCATGAATGACAAATAGGTTGTTATTACCAGTCTTGTCAAACCTCAGTCCCCATCGAGTTGGCTCACATGTGCTGACTTTCCAAAATGAGTTTAGCAGACACAGCAGGGTGTCTGGGAAGGCGGCGGGCCAGGCAGGGGTGGGCGTTCAGTGCTCCTCAAAGCCCCGGGGAGATTTTCTCAGAGATTCCTCTAGTGCCTGAGTCCTGAGGGCGGTGACCACCTCGAGGCTACCTCTTAAATTAAGTTACTTTGTGAAACATCTGTGAATTCATTTACTCATTTGAAAGATATTTATTAAGTGCCAGCTGTGTGCCAGGTGCTGTCCTAGTGGACAGAGTGAACAATTTAAATTCCCCGCTCTTATTTAATAATCAAGTGCCTGTGTGTGTGTGAGAGAGAGAGAGAAAGTGTGCGTGTGAGTGAGTATGCGCGTATACATATAGTCATGAAAGTGTGGGAGAGGACAAGCCCAGGGCATGGATGCAAAGAGTCATGGATACCCTGGGGCCATCCCTGCCAAGATCTATCCAGATATGTACAAAGGGAAAGGGCAGAGAATACGTTCAACTAGACAGTTGCCTCTTCTCTAGGTAGTAGCAACCACCCAGCTCTACATTCTGAGTGTAGCCAGATTCGGAATTTTAAAGAAAAGCCAGAAATATAGAGTTGTATGTAAATTCTCCTATTTATTATAAAATATTGTCAGTTAACGCAAAATTTTTAATTCCATTGTGGTCAAAGCAAAGTACCTCTGTGTGCTGAATTTTACTCAGGAGCCTCTAGTCTGTGATGTCTTTCACTGGGAGTGGGACACCACAGTGTATGGTGTATTGGTTCTCAAACATTTGGAGTTTTCAAATAGTAAAAATAGTAAAAGTAAAACTGCTAAACAGATCAGAGAGGATTATTAATTTCTTTTTTTTTTTTGAGACAGAGCCTTGCTCTGTCACCCAGGCTAGAGTGCTGTGGCATCAGCCTAGCTCACAGCAACCTCAAACTCCTGGGCTCAAGTGATCCTCCTGCCTCAGCCTCCTGAGTAGCCGGGACTACAGGCATGTGCTACCATGCCCGGCTAATTTTTTCAATTTTTAGTAGAGATGGGGTCTCGCTCTTGCTCAGGTTATCTCGAACTCCTGACTTTAAGCGATCCTCCTGCCTCAGCCTCCCAGAGTGCTGAGGAGCCACCATGCCTGGCCTGGACTATTGATTTTAATTTTTGCCAACTAAGGATATTTTTTAAAAAGCAACTCTCATCTATAATTCTATGATTTTATGAAAGAGTTAAACACCCAAAACTAGGAATGACATAAATGCACAGTTCCTGAGTTATGACAGAATCTTATACCAACATGTTCCTTATTTCTTCAATTCTAAGATGTATCTTTATCATATACTAACAATTTTGAAATCACTAACTATCTTAATTTCTTTAATCAACATTGTCTGTTTACTATAGTGGTTTTTTCCTCCCATAATATATTATTAAACAGTCATTCGTCTTTAACAGATGATATAGAATTAAGGAAATTATGGTATTGTCCTTATTTTTCTCATTTTGTCATGAATTGGTGAAAGCAGTGCCGGTGTGTAGACTGGTGTCTGGGAACTACTGGTGTGGCAGAAGAGCACTGGCCTTGGAATCAGATGTATCTGAATTTTAATTCTGGCTTCATCCTTTGTGACTTCAGACAATTGTCATAACCTCCTTGAGTCTCAGTTTCCTCATCTGCAAAGTGAAAATAATACCTATGTATGGACTAGAGAAAATATAAATCCCCTCACAATACTGGGCACATGATGAACACTTGCTACATAGTAGCTATTGTCACACTATCTTTTCAGGGAGTCAAGGTGGTCAGTGCATTTATTTCTGTGTATCACAGGTGATGCAGGTGGCTGGCCCCAAGGCTGAATGCTGACGGTCAGGGCTGGCTGTACCACTTCAAGGCAGCAGATTAATTCATGTGGAAGCCAGTGTAATTGTGCAGCAGGGATAGCAAATAGACAGCATATGGAGCATCCCTGCCACCACCCTTACCTTGGCAGACATCACTGAGTGGTGATCCTGGGTTTGCTACCAGGACTGCCTGACCCTCAGTCTTTCTCAACAACCCTTTCCGCAGACTGGAGCTCCACCAGTGTGAGACTCCCCATTCCTCTTTTGGACATTTTGGGCTAGGCCAGCCCAGATCAACCTCAACCTTGTTTTACAAGGTTATAAATCATATATGTAATTTTAATTCTCTTTGCCCTTGAGGTGAGGCAAGGCATCACCCTGTGATGATCCACTCCACATGGTGAATGTGCCATTCTCCCTCTCTTTGCTTACTCTCTGTATGTTAACGCTCTGGGAGTAAGTGGCATTAGGCTGGCACCACGCCCAGGCATACTCAGAGGCGTGCTTGGCTGTAGTCAGCCTCTTGGCACAGTTCGGTATAAAAAGACCCATCGTACTCCTTTATGTTGGCGACCTTTTCCCTAGTCGTGCCCTGTTCCAGCAGGTGTATGTGAACAGGGACACTGTTCTTGACCCTGGGTGTTCTTGGATTTTACTGGACAATTGGACTAAAACTTTCCTGGGTTCCTAATGGTGGCACATGAATCTTAACCCGATTTGGAGCTTTTGCGTTCCTGATTTCACTTTCTCTTCTCCCAAAGGAAGAAAGTAGTAAAGCAGAAAACACACAGACTTTCGGGTTAGACAGACTTGGGTTTATTAGCTGCTTACTAGCTATATGATGTTGAGTCGGTTGATTAGCTTTTCTGGGCCTCAGTTTCCTCATCTATAAAATGAACATGACAACACCTGTCGCAAAGCATTGTTGTGAGGATTGAATGCAGTGGCCTATTATTACGGAAAGGGCCTAGTATAATGCTTGGCGCAGAGTAGGCACTTAACTAACTAAATAATTCAACGAGTGCCAGGTGGCATTTAGCAATCGGGACATAGCAGGGAACAAATCACACAGCTTCCATGTCAAATCAAACTTAGGAGAGGAGGGCGGAGGCAGGCCACGCTTCGGAGGCCAGGGGAAGGGGTCTGGAATCTATTGGGAGTTCAGCGTTATTTCTCTTTTTGTGCTTCCTTCCAAATCCAACCTCAGGCTTGTTATCTTCCCTGCCTGACAGTTCAGCTTGGGGATCTCAGCCCCAGGCCAAAGCCCGATTCCAGTTCCCGGGGGCCCAGTGAGAAGGGCATTGGGAACCAGTACACTGTATGCCATGGTGTCCTGCTTCCAATTTCATTGACACAACCTAGATGCACAACTTATATTCCCAACTGCTAAGACTCATCTTCTCCAAGAAGCCTGTCCTGCCTCACTTTAGCTTGTCCTGATCCCTGCTTTGTTTCCTGGACCTCAGCCTTTGGGCTTCCAGGATTGCATGGAGATTTTGCGTATTGATAATTTCTTAAGGACTCTTGCATGCTTCTCATCTCTCTAGCTAGAATACAAGGTCCTTCCAAGATCGACGTCACTCCATCTACTTCTTTGGTAACCTCCAGTGCCACCATCATGTTCAGCTGCCGAGTGAATGAGCACTCTTATTTTCCTACTGAAACTAACATAGCTACGCCCCCATCATTGCTGGATGCCACCTTCCTGTTTTATGTCATTTATAGCTCTAATACTATCTAAATTGATCTGGTTTGTTCAGTGGGAGAGCAAAGACCCCTCCTGTCTTTTCACTGGGTCTCAAGCAGTGTCTACCCATAGCAGAAGCTCCAGGAATGAATGAATCTACCCCAAAGACTTGGCCTCCAGTGGGGAGCTTTGGCCGAGTTAGAACCGAGTGACCCTAACTTCATCATGCAGAAGAGAAACATCGTATACCTTTTCCCTGGGCTCTAATTCTTAGAAATCAGACTCTGGGGGTCTGTCAAAGGACTGTTGCTTTAGGTCAGTGGCAAAATCATTAATGTCTTGTTGTGTCCCTATGGCCTTTCTGTGGTACCTTCTTTAGAGGTGGGGAGTCTCAAAGCGGTGGATGGAGCTGCCCTGGGGGATACACATTCCCCAAAGCTGTGACCTCATTTGTTGAACTCATTTTAACCATCTCTATTTTAATTGGCCATTTCCAATCCACAGGGACCACAGTAATGACCTGTGGGGTTAAGAGAAAAGTAATGGTGTGTCAATGAGGGAGCCTGCTCTCTGAGCTCTGACACCCCACTCTGCCTCCCCCATTGGCTCAGGAGAGATGTGGTTTATATTAGTGACCTGGAGAAAGTTCATGCCCTCTGGGAAGAGTGTGTCCATGAAATGGCAGAGTGATTAATGGTTTATTTACAGCACTGACATCCAGCCTGTCAGGACCCTTCTGTGGCCTTTGATGTAAAACACACCGAGGGGCCCTGGGTCGTCCTTATCTCCTTGGAGGAGAGAAATCAGAAATGAAGAATGGTGGGCGAAGGCTCTGAACATCAGGCTTCAGGGTCTGAATGGTGAAAACAGACGGGAGCCAGGCATTGGGAGGGTGGGCAGAGCTCGGCAGGGTGCCCTGTTGTCTTTCTCATTTTCCCTGTTCTTTCTTAAGTCGTCTTCTTTCTCGGGTCCCCCCATGTCAACTTGGTTCCCTCAGGTCTCACAGGATAATGATTTCACAAATTACACTTGAATGTTGCCAGGACTCATGGGTATTTGTATTCCTAAGGGATGGTGGGTGGGCAGTGGTTAAATTTAGGCCTCCCACTATTGAACCATTAATGATCATTTAAAGTACTCTGGACTCTGATCGAAGGAGCCGTGTTTCTTCAAGAGAACAAAAGGAACCCGAAATGATTCCCAATTGCCCAGGACAGAGGACAGAGTTTGCGAACAGGCAGCCTACAAGCTGAATCCAGCACACAGCTGTATTTTGTTTGGCTGCAAAGAGCTGAAAAACTTTTTAATAGTTGCCAACGTTTAACAAGAAGTTTTCAATTTCACATACAAATTCAGATTTCTGCTTTCTCTTGAAAAACTGGAGATCTGGAAACACTGGGCTTGTGTTCCCTCACAGGAACAGAAGCTAAAGCTGAAGAGAGGTTTCTGCCCTTATTTGAGACAAGGCCTATATCCCCCAAATGATACTAGTGCAAGTCATCATCACTGTACTTGACCTGCTGCTTCATTTATTTCTAGTCTGCTTCATGCATGTTTTGGTGAGTTATTTAATTCAAATTCTTCGAATCAGTAAAATGTTTTTTTCATCAGTACACTAGGGATACTAAAACCTAATAGGATTGCTGTGATGTTTACAAGAGATATTGTTAAGGAAAGTGCTTAGCATAATGCTGTAAAAAGAGTTCAGTAAATGGTAGCAGTTATTCTTATTTCAGACGTGAATTTAGGCCTCCCACTAAGTAAAAGCACTTCAGTGGTCCCTTGTTGGTTTTGAGGCTAAATTATTCAAATTGACACTTTAGCAAAAGGTTCTGCCTTCCTTTGTCTAAGAAGACCCATCTGAGGTCCAACAATATTCCAAAGCAGCCTGGATTCTGGAGTTTTAAAGAATTCTTTGAGAGCACTGATTTCAAATAGTCTACCTTCCAAGGTGAAAATTTAGGACGCACTGAATACCTTACCATTTCAGGATAAATTAGTATAGTACTGGGCTGGCCAGAAAGGCATCTGGCTAAGAATAAAACTACACAAGAGAAGAAAGAAATATTCTGTAAAGAGAGCATGTGGAGATATTCTCCAGCAGCTCTCTGGCTGTTATTTCTTTATTCTCCCATGGAAAACATGAGGCAAGGGAGAACAGCAGTTGGTCTAATAAGTCATGACCCATAACGAGACACAGGTGGCCTCAAACCCTTGACTTCTACCAGACACTCTGTTTGCGTTTTTGCTTTTGTAATTCTTCTTGTAGGTCTTCCCAGGCCATTACCTACAGCATGGGAATCCAGAGGCAATGGTGATTGGTACAACGTGATGTAGAGTTACAAGACATCCTGTCTATAGGCACAAAACTTCACCTAGAGGGATTGGAATCAGGTCCACACTGGTCCATCACCAACTCTTAATTATTTTTCCCACTTTATTCTCTGACTAGGAAGAGCTCTGTACTTCTGGATACATGCCTCCAAGATGTTGTTTTCCATTGTGTTGTGGTATGCCTAAATGTGTGTGAGTTGGAATGTGTTTGGCTGCAAGTAACAGACAGTTAAAGGCATCTTATTATCTTACTCATCAAGAAGTCTGGTGGTGGACTCAATTCTTTCCTACCAACAAGGCTCAAGATTCTGCAGATGGTTGGTCTACATTTTCCTGGGGTATCCATAGAGAGACCTAGAATAAAACTCCAGGAATAGAAAAAAAATTATTGTACTCTAACACTTAAGCTCTGTTCTGTGCCACAGATAAAAATCATATACTGAGAAATAGCTGATAGTTTATCAATGAACCCCATTTGGGCCTCATTCAAACACTTCCTCCTGTCACACGTGGAAGAAGAAAAGCCATGTTCAGGGTTCGTTGACATCCATCCAGTCAAAGGAGGGAGAATTCATGAGCTTGTGTAGTGTGGCACACATCACCGGAGATTTCTGGCTTCAATGGCAGTGGATGGCAACTGTATAAGCAAGGTATGTAGTAACATGCTGTATGTTGGGTGGTATCTGGAGCAGTAGCTGGCACATGGTGTCAGACCCCTTCCTGGAGAGGGGTCCTGGGGGCAGTGTCAGATGGTGCCCTGGTAGCTAGAATAGCACCTGTATTCACAGCTATAATTTTACCAGGTACAAAGTAAAAACTCCACATGGGGATCCAGATAGGGGATAATAGACAAGGGGGGATAATAGACAAGGATCTGGGCCTGTTTTGTCAATATATGATGCCTGGTCTAGTTGTGTCAAGTCAGGTGAGCAGATTTCTGGACTCTGCCCCACCAGCCTTGCATTCTCAGAATCCTCTGGAAACATGGCTTGAGAACCTGAATTTTAATCAAGATCTCCAGATCCAGCAACCCCACTACTGAGTATATATCCAAAGGAAATGAAATCGGTATGTTGAAGAGATATCTGCACTCCCATGTTCATTGCAGCATTATTCATAATAGTCAAGATATGGGATTAATCCAAGTGTCCATAAATGTGTGAATGGAAGGAAAAAATGTGGCGTATACACAATGGAACACTATTCAGCCTTAAAAAGGAAGGAAAACCTGTCATTTGTGGTAATGTGGATAAACCTGGAGGATATTATGTTAAGTGAGATAAACCAGGCACAGAAAGACAAATGCTGCATGATCTCACTCATATGTGGAATTTCAAAAAGTCAAACTCGTAGAAGTAGAGAGTAGAATAATGGTTATCAGGGGCTGGGAGGGGTTTGGGGCTGGGGAGATGTTCATTAAAAGATACAAAATTTCAGTTACATAGGAGGAAGAAGTTCAAGAGATTTATCACACAACATGTGACTGTAGTTGACAACAAGGTATTGTATTAATGAGAATTGCTAAGAGAGTAGCTTTTAAATGTCTTGACCACAACAATGATAAGTATGTAAACCAATGAGTATGTTAATTAGCTTGATTTAGCCATTCCACCATGTATACATATTTCAAAACATCGTCTTGTACATGATAAATATATACAATTTTTGTCAATTAAAATAAATAAATTAAACAAGAATCACACACACACACACACACACACACAAACACGGATCTCCCAGGGGATTTGGTGGCATACAGTGCTGATGAGGTAAGAAGAACTTTAGGGATAAGACTCCAAGAAAGGTGACCTCAGAGAATTGAACTGACTTCTGCAATCAGATTTAACCCTAGGAGCATTTGCCATATCTGAGCTCACACTGAAAGCTTAAGAATTTCAGGTTTGCACCCGAAGAGGGGTACATCTTTCAGAAGAGAATTGAAGACCTCGAGTACATGATTAGCTTTCTCAGGACTTTTACATAATTGGAGGGCTGTAGTGGATTGGAGAACACAGAACTTAGCAGAGAGCCTTTGAAAATCAGAGCCGAATTTTGGCAATCTTGCAAGGCAGATTAGTGTTCAGGATCTTCCAGGAAGAGGGCTGTGTAGAATATACCAGGCTCTCAGTTGAAAACCTTAAAGGTCAGGGGCAAACAAAAGGTATATTGAAGCTATGAGAGCTGCAACAGACCTTCCTATAACATAGCATCTATTGGCCTAATGGAAGGTAGAATGTACCCTCTTTGAAAGAAGATAGCATGATCTGGAGTCTCTAGAAACTTTTACATTCAATGTCCTTCATTTAACTAAAGAAAATGGCTGGTCATGCTAAAAGAGAGGATGACAAGAATAAAAAAGCAAGAGATAAAAAACAGACCATAGAAACAGGTCCACACTGGAGTTAATTGACAAGAACTTTAAAATAACTATGACTCCTACATTTAAGAAAATAAAGGAAAAGGTAGGGAAAATAGATAATAAAAGAGAATTTCATGGAGAATTAGAATCTATAAGAAAGAACCAAATAAAATCAAATTCTAGGAGCATAGAACAATACCTGAAATTGACAGCTCATTAAATGGACTTAAGAGCAGATTTGACACAGCAGAAGATGGGATTAGAGAACTAGACAACTGGTCAATTGAAAATAACCAAACTGAAGCACAGAGAAAAACAAAAAGAAAGAGACTACAAGAAAGATCATTGAGATATGTGGGGCATTTGTGTGACTAAAGTCCCAGTGGAAGAGTATAGAGAAATAATGGGTCAGAGAGAGACTAGAACAAAACAATAATTGAGGAGATAATGGCTGAGAACTTTCCAAAACTGATGAAGGATAGTCACCCACAGATTCAAGAAAGTTTTGCAAACCCCAAGCAGAATAAATACAAAGAAAGCCATACATAGATGCATCATAGTAAGACTGCTAAATATTAAAGACAAAGAGAAAAATCTCAAAAAGAGTTAGAGAAAAACACATTACTTTCAAAGGGGCAAAAATAAGTATGAGAACTACTTTCAAGACAATGAAATGACATTTTTGAAATTGTGAAAAGACATAACTGTTAACCCACAATTCTATACCCAGAAAAAATAGCCTTAAAAAATCAAGGGAAAAAGACATTTTCAGACAAACAAAAATTAGAGATTTAGTTGCCACCAAGCCCTTAATAAGAGAATGCCTTAAGTAAACTCTTGAGACAGAAGAAAAATGATCCCAGAGGAATATTCAAAATTGCAAGAAGAACTAAAAAGCAACAGAAATGTTGCTATCTGTATGTTGATACATATAAATGAATATTGACTAAATGGTAATTGTATAATATATGCATAGAATTAATGTGCAGGATAACATTAATGTAAAAGTTGGGACAGGCATAACTGGAATTACAGTTTTCTAAAGTTTTAGCATTATATGGGAAATTGTAAAATTAGTAATTTGTACTAGATCATAATAAGTGAAGGATACATTTTTCTGTGTGTAAGTGACCACTAAATAAATAATAAATATGCTTAAGTATCAAGAAAAATAGAATAATAAAAGAGGTGATTAATCAAAAGAAGGCAGGAAAAGAGAGAAAAAGAAATAAATGGGTCACGTTAAAAAATAAAAGGTAAGATGATACATAAAACCCCAATATGTCATTAACTACACTAAATATAAATGGACTAAATGTTCCAATTAAATTAAGTGACATTTTTTAGCAGTCAGATAGTAGGCAGTGATATTTATTAAAAACTGTGCCTGAGCTCATGTGGCAAGAAGACCAAGTTGCTAACAACCCTATAACTTTAAGAAAAAAGATTGGAAAGTAGAATGTTAATAGTGTGCGTTGGTTGTGACTGGATGCATTTACCAAAGTATTGGAAGAAAGAGATGAATTCAGACAAGGATTTACAGATAAGAAAACAGAAATAAAAAGGAATCTATAGAGTCCAGATATTTGGGTATTGAAAGATTCAAAAAGTCGTCTGCTTCTAGACCCCAAACAGTAGGAAATAAGATTGAGAAATTTTTAAGTAATAATGGCTCATTAAGATTCAAATTTATAGCAAAGATCAGATTAGGTGTATGGCTTTTCCATCGAAGATGGATGGCCTCAAGTTGGTTGACATTAAGAAAGACTCAAATGGGATAAAGAAAGCAAAGAAATATATCAGAGTTGAGAATTATATTTGAGAACTGACATATGCAACTGTTTGGAAGCAGATAGATGGGAAACATACTTTGTTTTTGAGGAAATTTTATCACCAAAGAAATATAAACAAAGAATCATGAACGTAGACTAAAAAAGCCTGTTCCCGCTTGAGGCTTAAAACAACATTTGGGCCCCCAAATTTGAACATGCAGGAAAAGTTTTGATAGTTGGGCAATCTGTAAAAAGGTCATATTTCCAATGCCCACTTCAGGAGGTCATAATGGATGAGGAAGAATATCCCAGAGGGTGGGTCATAGAGACTAATAGACCTCTGTCTAATGTCCTTCTCAGATAGCGGCATCAGGGTCTAACCAAGAAAGCTTCCTAGATACAAAGTAGAGGTTTTCATAATACCTGCCCAGCAGGATTCTATCACTGCTACATCCTAACGACTGCTAAGTATGCGCCATGCTTCCCATTTGTGAGTGGGAGTTTTCATTATGATTGTTCTATCTAGTATGTGTGTGTGTGTTATTTAGTTCAAAGGTGATTAGATCATAAGGCACCATGTCTAGAAACAATAGAGAGGAGTTCACATACCCTGGAGGTGGTGAACTTTGAAGTGACTGGGTAGGACTTTGGGTTGTCTCTCTTGGGGTGGGGAAAAGTTTGTCGTTGGATGTGGGAGGACAAGTGAAATGGATATTTGGTGACTAAAGTGTTGGACAGTGGCTGAGAATGAATGGTATGTGTTCAGCCAAACCTGTTTCCTCTACCTCCTGGACCCATAGCCAGACCACTTGCCTAGCTTCCCTTGCAGTTATGTGGGGCCAAGCGCCTGAGTTCTGTGGCTAAAAGTGCTTTATGCCACTTCCAGTCCAGGCCCATAGAAACCTCCCACATGATCCTACATGTTTCATCTTCATCCATAGGCTGATTGGATGTCCATGCCCAGGGTGACTTTGGAAGCCATATGTTAAAAGTAGAGTTTCCATCAACCTGGGTCTCCGAAGGGAGCCCTCCCACACTCCCACCTCCAGCTGCTTGGCCTTTAAAAATTTCTACTGTACTAAGTCACAGAGATTGTGCAGATTATCTTTTTAGCAGCTAGTATACCAGCCTTCCCTACAAGTTATTCCCTACATTCTTTGACAACCTCTAACTAATGTTACAACTTACAGTAGTACGGAGAGCAAAGAATGAGCTTTGACAGCTGGACAACTTACAGTACAGAAAAAAGTAGAGTATCTTGCTGGGTTTTGGACAACTCAGAGAACAGAAAAAGGTAAAGCATATGATTGCTGACCATTCTGCAGTATTGGGTGGAGAGAGAGTCCTTCTACAGTCCCAGTCCTGAGCCATCCCCCACTGCCATAAAACTTCCCACAATTCCAGTCATTTGAAATGGTGGCAAAGTTTGTGGAGAGAGCCTTCCCTTAATGCTATTCCAGAGCTTCATTACGCAGTGGTTGTGCTTACAACGTGTCCCTCTTACAGCAGTTTTCTGCAATGGGGCCAACATACTTCCCCACAAAGCACAAATCCTGGACATGTCTGACTAATTCTAGCATCATGTCTTAAGGGGGTGAAATAGTTCTTTTATCTGGCGCTAGGAATGTAGGCCTCCTAATTTCAAGTAATTCATCTCCTAGGGGTGTTTTTGTGTTTTTCTTGGTCAACTACACAGTCATCTCATTCTGCAGCCAGGAGCAATTTGTTTCTCTGAAACCATCCAGCTTACACGTTTTGCTTTCCAACCAGGAAGGGCGTTGTGGTGAACAGTCCTGTCTGACACAGACTGATTCATTACTGCGTTAGGGAAATTGTTTCTTGTCGTTTTATGAGAATATGAATTTGGCAACTGGATAAGATTTCAGTTCAGTTTGTAAAAGAACAGTGGAAAACATGGGTGTTGTTGAGCTTGTGTGTGAGACTATGTGTATCTGTCTTTTATTATGCAATGAGACTAAGAAAATATAAGCGAGATTCTCAGAGCCCCAGAGCATGCATGACTTGTCATGAAAACGGGAAGCAGGTTTCCTGGCAAGGCTGTGTATCGGCTCAGTTAAACTGCTCTGAATCTGATGATTTAGATATAAAGTCCGATGAGGAGGAAAGTAAAGCATAACCCTAACTGGCTGACTGTCAAACACAGACAAGCAGGCAACATGAGTTTGTATTTTATTTTTGTCAATTAGAGGGAGCCTTCCCCGCCACACACACTTATGTGCTGGAGGAAGATTAACTTCAGAGAGACTGTGTAGTTGGATTGTATTATGCCCTTCATCTGAAAGATTGGAAAATGAGCATTTGAGATTTGGGGACCTGGTGATAGAATGTTACTGTTATACTTTGCAACAAGGCTAAGGTTGATCCACTGACTGACCGATTCATTCATTCAGCGTGTAGTTATTGAACAGCTGCCATGTTGGAGGTGCTGGACTAGTCCTGGGGATGCAATGGTGAACAACAGAGAAAGAGAGTTTCTGCTCTGTGGCGTTCACAGTCCCTGGGGGGGATACAGGTCACGGAACAGACTCACTGGTTGTGGAGTGCCGGAAACACAATGGGATGGGCAGCAAAGCTGCTGATGGAGGCCAGAGAGGGGTCAGCCAGCCCAGCTCTTTGGAAGGGTCAGGAGAGGTTTCTTGGCAGAGATGATGTCTAGACTATGACATAAAAGATGAGGGACAGTCAGCTAGGCACAGGCTGAGGTCAGGATCGGGGAGGATTTGGTGAGGGAAGGGAATGGGCTAGAGAGTTTCAAGCAGGGGGAATGGCAGAAAGCATGGTGTATTGTGGGAGCTGGGAGGAACCGACAAATGCCAAATGCCTAGGTGCTAACGCGTGAAGCAGGAAAAGTCGAAAGGTAAAACCGAGTTAGGCAGGTGTCAGATCTTGCAGAGCTTTGTGGACATTTGAAAAGAAGCTAGACTTCACTTCAGGAGAAATGAGAGTTACTGGTTTAGGCTCAACCAGCCTGAAAAATAGCTCGAATTCTTAATTTGTCCTATTTTTGCAGAAGGGAGGAAAAAAAGAGGGAGGGAAAGACAAACCAGGAAGCAGAAC
The DNA here is from genome assembly GCA_023783475.1 of Daubentonia madagascariensis. Lineage (NCBI taxonomy): Eukaryota > Metazoa > Chordata > Mammalia > Primates > Daubentoniidae > Daubentonia > Daubentonia madagascariensis. Next base: position 12,988,614 of record JAKFHU010000428.1, read on the forward strand.
CAAATCCACACAGTAGGAGGTTTGGTGGTAGCAGTTTCAGCAGGAGAGCTGCAGGACTTCCAGATCCTCAGGATTGGTTTGCTGGAACACCATTTATTCCAATCTCTGCTATATGCCAATTTATTCCATTTTCTTGCAGATATTCTCCCCAGCTGTCTAATTCACTCTAAATTATCTGTGCTAACAAGGTGAAGATGAGGAGTAAATACTGCACTGATAGATGATTCTAAGTCCACTTGATTTTGGAATGCGACCACATAAACAGGCATGGTATACACACTCATACTTGCATGTCTGCTTACTCTTTTTTATTAAATAGCTTCATGGAGATATATAATTAATATAGAGCAAACTGCATATATTTAATGTACAGTCATCCCTCAGTATCTGCTGGCAGATTGGGTCCAGGACTCTACACAGATACCAAAACCTGAGGATGCCCAAGTCCCTAATAGGAAATGGGGTAGTATTTGCATATAACCTATGCAATTCTCCTATATATTTTAAATCATCTCTAAATTACTTAAAATATTTAATACAATGTAAATGCTACATAAATAATTATTACACTGTATTGTTTTTTATTTGTATTATTTTTAATTGTTGTATTTTTTTAAATCTTTTTTTTCCCCAAATATCTTCAATTCACAGTTGGTTAAATCCAAAGATGCAGAACCCGTGGACATGGAGGGCTGGCTGTATACAATCTGATGAGCTTGGACATATGCACACATCCATGGAAACCCCACCACAATCAAAGTAATAGTCATATCTGCAACCTCTAAAAGTTTCCTTGTGCCTCTTTGTTGTTGTCGTGAGAACACTTTACAGGAGATCTATCCTCTTAACAACTTTTCAAGTGCATGATACAGTGTTGTTAAATACAGGCACCACATTCAGCAGATCTCTAGAACTTATTCATCTTCCATAACTGGAACTTTGTTCCTGTTGAACGACATTTCCCCATTTCCCCCTCCTGCAGCTCCTGGCAACCACCATGCTACTCTCTGCTTCTCTGAGTTTGACTGTTTTAGTAACCTCATGTAAGTGGAATCATGTTGTATTTGTCCTTCCGGGACTGGCTTATTTCCCTTAGCATAATGTCCTCCAGGTTCATCCACGTTGATGAGCATGGCAGGATTGCCTTCTTTTTAAGGCCGAACAGTATTCCACTGTTGCATACTGCCTCTTGAGCCATCACAGCATAGGCTTGAAGGAGTAGGACTCTCCATGCCACAGCCAGGGAGATGGAGAGGAGTTTTGATGAAGATGGAAAAATGGGCTTTGAGGGCCATTCCCGGCACATTAGCCTGAGTCTAGCTGCCTTTTGCAATCATAGCATTTTTTAATGTAAAACTGTTTCCCAAGGTATCTTTCATAGAACTCCAAGTTCCCAGTGGGGTTCCAGCTTAAACAGCTCTAAGTAGCATAAGACGATGTTAAATTTCTTTACTAAGCAATTTAAGCAACTTTAATATGTTAATGTGTATTGTAACTTTCAAAAAAGGAGCATGTTTTGCAATGTATCCTGAACTGTTTTCCAAAGATTCTCCTAGCCTGCTTGATCACAGAAACCTTTTTCTTTTTTTGTGGAGCACTGAGCAATACAGGGCAGATTGTAAGCCATTTCGAGCGAGGACATTGGTGTCTCTGTGGCCGAGAGAGTGCCTCCTGGTAAGTGTGGGATGTCCCAGGAACCTCAGGAGCGCAGATTCTTGAGTATCTGTGACAGAGGTACATTCATGGCACACACACTAACAGCTATTAGATTCTTCTCTCCAGTAGAGACAGTTTGTCAGTTTGGTGAATTCTCCAGGGAAACATTCAGAGAGTGGAGTAACCAGACCAGAAGAACAGCCATTCTTTTGTAAAAACAAACACAGGAGTCCCTGCGTCAGCAAACCCCATGGAGAGTAACTTGCTCAATATTTTAAATAGTTTTTAAAGAAGGACTTAAGGTCTTAAACTTGATATTGGGGAGAAAAAAATAATCATGTTAAGAAGTAACATATGTGAGACAAATGTCAGGCAGCTAAAAATCATGGATAATTTAAACACATTTTAAATTGTAATTTTCAACGGAAAAAATGGTACAGAAAAACTCTTGAAAAGCTCACCTTTCAGGTGGGCACAATGGCTGATGCCTGTAATCCTAGCACTCCGGGAGGCCAAGGTGGAGGATTGCTTGAGCTCAGGAGTTCAAGACCAGCCTGAGTAACAGCGAGACCCTGTCTCCACCAAAAATAGAAAAAATTAGCCAGGCATGGTGGTGTACACCTGTATTCCCAGCTACTCAGGAGGTTGAGGCAGGAGGATGGCTTGAGCCCAGGAGCTGGAGTTTTCAGTGAGCTATGATGACTCCACTGCACTTTACCCGGGGTACCCAGGGCAAAGGAGTGAGACTCTGTCTCCAAAAACAAAAACAAAAACAAACAAAAAGCTTACCTTCCAAAAAAAATTCTGTTGAAAAAGACAAGCAGCTCTGGGTGACATCTGCCTAATGAAAAAGAGTTTTGCAAACAACAAAAGTGTGAGAGAATCCCTAGGGCACATTGCTGATAGATCTTAAAGAGCAACAATCCAGGTCTGCAGGATTTTTCTGAAATGTATCATTCTCAAAATATTCTTATTAATTGTATAATTTTTGTCAGCTCTTTGGATCTCACCAATATCATAGGAAGGGTAATTCAGACAGACTGAACAGATAAACACATGATTAAAAAATATTAATAGCAAAACAACTCAAAGAAGATAAAGTTTCAACTATTTACATCAGAAGAAGACCCTAAAATCTACTACTATGAATCAGCGAGCAGGGCAGGCTTTAAAAAATTATAAGAGAATTAGCTGAATGCAGGGAGATTAAAGCAAAAAGATAGACCTTGAATCTTATCAAGAAGAGAACTTTATCCATCAGATTAAGTGCCTAGTACTTTCCACACATAACTTTTATTAATCTTCATAATAGCCCTGAGAAGTTCATATTATTCCCAATTTACTGACACATAAGTTGAGTTCAGAGAAATGAAGAAAGTTTCTCTAGTCCCTATAGTTACTGAGCATCGAATTCATGTTTTAACCCAGATTCATCATGTGTGTGTCTGTTCAATGCTCCTGCTTCCAATGGCAAAATTGTTCTCACCCAAATAAATTTAATTTGAAAGTCAAGGATCAAATATCTCGGATAAGCAAGAAATCTTCAGTAGCTGTTTTTAAATCAAACAGAATCCTAGGATGAAAACAGATGGAACTAGGAAGAAATTCTTTCTGCAAATCTATTAATTTTATTCAGCAAACAGTTATAAAGCACTTTCCAGGCAATGGTTTAAGCACTTTGCAAGTGTGGATCCTCCTAAACACCTTGTGAAGTGGGTACAATTAGCATCTCCCTTTTATAAAAAAATAAACAGAGAGGTTAAGTAACTTGCCTAAAGTTACCCAGCTATTAAGTGGCAGGGCAGGGATCTAAGAAGTCAGGCTCCAGAGTCCATGTTTTTCACCTCTATGCTATGTTGCTTCTTTGGTCAGACTATTTCAGGTCTAAGGAAATGCTGTGTTAGGGTGAGGGTCAGATGTTCAGGTTTTATAGTGTGTTTACTTGCCTAGTGTCAGAGGCACATTAGGCAAAAGCAGATTTTCAAAGCTTTCCTGAATATTACCATGTCAAGGAATATGAGGCTTGGATGTCTGTATCCGATGAGGATCACTTGACTCCACACAACCCACATGCCCTCTCTCAGGGGTGGTCTCATTCACTGGCCATGGTGAATCACATCCCTGCCACCCTCCCGTTTTGGTAGACAGTGGGTGGGGGGTTTGTCTCACCTGCAGTGTCAGGGCCAGCTTATTGGCACAGGGTAATGAGGAGGGTCTCACCTTGTGTTACTCCGTCATTCACACTGCTCAACCACAATGTGCACTAAGATGTTCCAGAAAAACCCAGATTAAAATTAACCTTCACCACCACTAACGCGCGTGCACACACACACAGACACACACACACTCAGATTTCACAGCTGAGTCAGGATCCATATGAACAAACATTTGTGCAGAGGCCTGATGAGGAAGTGTTGTGCTTGGGAAAAGGGCTGAGGGCCCTCTAAGAGATGGTTTTAGCAGCGTTGAGACTGCAACTGGCCCTTTAAATAATTATGACATTGAAAAACAAGAGGTGGGGGTGGAAATACAGTACAGCATTTTTTAATAGCAGTTTATTGATCGACATAGTACTCCTTGATTTTAAAATAGTCTCATCCAATTCCCTTTCCTCTATCTAGGTCAAGGCACAAATAAACAATGTTTTATTCTTCTAATGAAAGACAAATTATACAAACTATGAAGCAAAAGATAAGAAAATATATATACATAAAATTCTCTAAATCATGAATTAGATGATTCTTCTGTTTCCTTTAGCTGACCGTTTTCTTTTATGTAAAATAAAATCGTAAAATCTTCCTTTAACTTACTTCTATTTTCCACTAGCTTTCTAACTTTACAAAAATTTCCACTTGTTTCTTTTCAACATTTTCCCCTCAGAAAGGTCTAAGGCACAGGATCTAAAGTGCCAAATTTAATCAATTCCTAAAAGACACATGAAGTTTTTGGAGGAAAAATAAAATTCTGAACGGTATATTTAATCCAAGGAGTAGTATTTAAAATATGTCTCCTTATGTCCAGAACCTAACAGGTAGCAGATCCACACAGGTATGGAGTTTTCCAGCAGAAAACCCTGGAAAATTTAGCCTTGCTGCCTGAACATTTAAACCCATGCAGTTTTGGGAGAGGAGACTGCTGGAATGCCTTGGACGTCCAGAAAGAAGCGTGCATGCCTGCAAGGTATGTTGAAGTTTTGCTCAAGAAGAGAATGACTGCAATGCTAAGAATCATAACTGGCCCTCAGCATTTCCAGATGTGGAACCAAGTGTCAGCATAAATTTACCCAGATTTGTCTCGCAGGGCTGCCTGGAACACACAAGGAGAAGGCGCCGAGGTGGTGGCCAACCTTCTTGCATGAAAGGGTTTCCCTTGTATCCCACCCAACATATATCTCATATTGAGAAGCCAGCTCTAAAGAGGCAAGGCAGAGCCACGGTTTTGGAGGCTTTGGAACAGACTCTGCCTACCCCCAATACTAGGATAAGTACCAAGAAACTGAGTTGTAAGGGCGCCCAAGAGAAGCGACTCCACCCCTCACTCAGGCATCTTAAGCTTTGTTGCAAGACACACAGGAGTATTTAGCTTTGGTGGTTTTATGTTGTTGTTGTTGTTGCTTTTTGAGACAGGGTCTTGCTCTGTCACCCAGCCCAGCCTCAAACACCTGGGCTCAAGAGATCCTCTTGCCTCAGCCTCCTGAATAGCTGGGACTACAGTCACAGCTAATTAGTTTCTTCACTAACACTGTATTCTACACATTTCCATGTGTGTCTATAGCTATATAACCTTTATAATTATAATTTTAATTGTTGATAGTATTCCCTTAAGTGGCTATCTTATAATTTAACTCACCATTCCCTTGCTATTGGAAATTGAGTCCCTTCTGATTGTTTAACATAAAAATAACCTGTAATTAATATTTCCATGAACATGATTGCCTTGAAACCGTTTTGTGCACTTCTTTCTTTCAGAGTGTCTCTTTCAATGAGATTTACATGAATCATTGGTGTACACACCCCTTTGGCCCTTTCGTCACACCATCCCTTGGAAATCCATTAACAGGCAAGCCAAAAAAATAAAAACAAGGATGAGAAAATGTTCATTCAGTGAAATCTGAATGTAACTCTGTAGTGAGATCTATGCAAGCCTTTAAAAATCAAAAGAGCTTTTTTAAATGCAAAAAAGTAGCTGAAATTGCCAACCATCTTAACCATCCTAATATAATAATTCTACAAACACACACACCAAAATGATACTGTTGTGCTACTTTTGTTCAGTTCATTTGCATTTGTAGAGATAAAACAGCATAGCAAACACTTATATAAAGTACTTACTCTGTGCCAGGTAGACTTGTGTTTTATATGATTTATGAACTCATTAAACCATTTTAAAAAAACTATGAGGAAGCTATGATTAGTTTTCTTATTTTCAGATAGGAAACTCAGCATCAGAGAGGTTAAGTAAGCTGTCCAAGGTCAAAGTAGTAAGTAGCAGGGTTGGGATTTGAACCCAGGTAGTTTGGCTCTGAAATCTATGCTCTTAACCACCACACTTACTGCCTTTCCTGAATGTACACATAAGTTCACATTGGCTCTCTCTAGTAACATTATATTATATACATACTTCCCAATGTACATGTGGCTATATAGAGTTTATAACAACCATTTGAATTGTTGTATAGTCTTTTCATATAATTTTCCATAATAATTTAACTAACTCCCCACTATTGGAAATTGAGCTCCTCTAATTATTTAAAATTATTAATAATCTGTAATAAATAATTCCACAAACATGATTGTTTTCAAGCTATTTTGCAGAATTTCCTTGACATAGATCCCCACAAATGGTATTGCTGGTCAAGGAGTAAATATTTTTATCATTCTTGCTTCATATTTCAACGATTTCCAAAGAGTCATTCCAATTCATGTCGCCAACATTGCTGTATGAGAATACCAGATTCATTGAAACTTTGCCAGAATTGAATATTTTCATTTATATTTGTAAATTTAATAGGTTAAAAAATGACTCCCCTCATGTTAATTTTTATTTGATTACTAGTTATGTGAAACCCTTTCCAATAGTCTTCTTTTAAAGCCAGGTTTATTGGGATACAATTTATACACAGTACAATTCATCATTTTTAGGCATATGGTTTTGGCAAATGTTTATAATCATGTAACCACCCCCTCAGTCAAGATATAAAAAATTTCCTTCACCCCTAAAAGTTCTCTTATGCCCCTTTGTAGTCAATCTCCTCTCCATACCTCCACCTGGCATCCTTTAGTCTGTTTTCTATTCCTATAGTTTCTCTTTTTGCAGAATGTCATACAAATGGAACCATATGGGATGCAGGATTCTTTGGTGTCTGGCTTCTATTGCTTAGCGTAATGATTCTGAGATTCAACCATGTTGTTGCACGTATCAGTAGTTTATTCCTTCTTCCAGCGCCGTGGTATTCTGTTGTCTGAATGTGCCACAATTTGTTTATCCATTCACCAGTTGGTGGACAGCTGGGACATTTGTTCCCAGTTTTGGTGATTATGAATAAAGTAGCTATAAATATTTGCAAACAGGTTTTTATGAGAACTCTCATCATCTTTTGAGGGTTTTTTTTGTCTGTGTAATTTTCTTTACTGGTGTCTTAAGATTTTTGTTATTTATTTTTTATGAGCTCCTCATGGAATAAAAATTTGAACTCCTTCTCAAACACTTTCAAGGCTTATTTATTCTAGTCTTTAAAATTGTTTTTTACTTAAGTTCTAAATTTTAAAATGCAGTGAAACCAGTCAATCTCTTCCTTTGTTGTTTATTCTATGACTTCTATGCTTAGAAAATGATCCCTATTTTAGGGGCTTGATAAATATTACATTTTTTTCATTGATAAGTGGTTTGATTTTTTCATATCGAATTTCTGTTCATCTGGAATTGATTTTGATTCACTGGGTAACATCGTCTAAATATTTGTTTGCCTCAGTAGTTATAGAAACTGGAGTCCCAGAATTTATGGCACAATATGGAAGGCTGGATTGTTGATTTGGAATTTTAGACCTTATCAAAAATTATGTGCTAGTTGGACTGACTGCATATCAGCCTATAGTAGCTGGTAGGACATCAGAAATAGCCAGGCTAAATCTTCCATCGGTAGACATTGACGGATCTCCTGACCGTGATCACAGTTGATCAAGAAGTGACACTGGAAAAACTCACTTTCTCAGCTCACATCTTCAGCCTCCTCCAAGGAGTAAGGATGTGAGGGAGGCAGAGCGGTCTCTACCTCAGCTTGCACCCAGCTGCTTGCAGGGAGAAAGAGGAAACGAGAGAACACGTGAGGGAAAAGGGTGCACCAGCCGTGCCTATGAATCAGGGTGGCTTGATTGGTGCCTTGGTCTCTCAGCAAATCATACCAGCAGAATGTCCTTCTTTTTCAGAGGGAGGATGGCAAGGAAGTGAGTAGGAAGGCGGGAGAAGGGAATGAAGACCTCGTCTCCTTTTTGTGTGGCTGGTGCTTGGGTTTTCTGAGTGTGAAATCCCTGTGGTTTGGGGACTCATTCATGAGTCTTTTTTCATTGTGGCTCTGGAGTCAGACACAGGTTCAAATCCTAGCTCTGCCTCTTATTAGTGAGATTGCGACTTTGGAAATGTATTTCTGTATGTACATATGTGTGCACAGGAAAGAAAACCTGTAAATCATTAAAGGAGGGGGCATTACCCTCCTGGGAATCAGTGTGGAGAAGCCATAAGTAATAGTGATCTAGCCCGAAAGAGAAGGTGATCCCGCCAGCTGACATGCAGTGACCACCGGGTATATGCTGACATGTGTCCACACTTCACACGCACTAGCTCCTGGCCTCCTGGCTGGAGCTCCCCAAGGGAGGCAGTATGCATTTATCTTACTAAGGAGGAAGTGAAGGCTCAGGGGACTTAGATACTTCCCTAGTAACTCTATGCAGCTCTGAAGTAAAGGAGATTCTAGGACATGAGTTCTAATCTTGACACTGTACCTAATGGCACTAGTGGTGGCCACTAGATCATTTCGGCTTCCACTTCTGGAGCTTTTGCTTCCAGTGCTAAACCTTGGAGGGGGTGCATTTTGTTTTAAGAAGAGGGATAGTTTCCCTAACAACTCCCAAATCCCCATAAGTGTGCAAACTCTCTGTACAGGTCTAGAAACATTTATTTCCCTCTCATTTTCTCAACCACGTGATGTATTGTCATCATCACTTCATCAGTCTAGGGGCAAAGGGGGAAAGAGCTTTCTCAGGTCAAACACTTAAGTGGTTGAAAGACAGTTACTTTTCTAAGAAGGGGCCTCATGGGTCGTTCCAAGGCTCCCTTTCAACCCCACTATTATTGTTGGTGTCTCCCCTGTAACGTTGGATCCAATGCTCAAGAGCCATTCTGTATCTTATTTACTGGTTGGACAAAGTGAAGGGCAGATCTCCTTCTTATGAAGTCCAACAATTTTCCCTTGCCTGGGGCTGGGGCTGGGAGAGGTGTCCAAGAGGGATGCTATGAAAGTAACCTGGGGTGAATTGCAGGGCAGGTATTTGACATCTTCGATCTCTTGTCAGATTAGCGCAATGAGAAGTGAGGTAGGGATGCTGTCAGGGAGGAGAAACTTCAATGTGTGTGGGTGGAGGAGGTGAGAAAGTTTGGATGCAGACTAGGGGGATTATTTGAGGGGAAACAGGAGATTGGACATCTCAGGCATCGTTTGGTAATTTAATGTTGGCTGTGGAATCCACCGGCCATCAATCTTGATGAGCCACCCTGGCTGGAGAGGTCACGCATGTGTGAAACCAGGCACTGCTGATCCTGTTGTTTTTTGTTGGTCCTGCTCCTGCCTGCCAAAACACTTCCTTCCACGGGGGTAGAAAAGTTCTAAGGCAGGCAGGGGTCTGGAGCTGCCAATTTACATGAGCCTCTTATGTCTGAACTGAGTAATCTATGGCCATCAGCTCCCCCAAGAAGTGTGATAATTGATTTAGGAAGATATGGGAATATACACATACACGAGATGATTCTACCAATTTCATAAATTTCATAAATCTTTGCTGAGGTTGCCTCACTTTAGGGGGCAGATAATTTGAGCTAAAAGACGTCTAGACTTGGAATGTGCGGACTTGCTATTTACCTGCTGTGTGACTTTGGACACGTTGCTTAATCTCTCTGAATCCTGGTTTTTTTACTAGAGTAAAAGAGGAACTTGGTTCTTTAGGAACCAGTTCTGTGAAGTTCTGCCCATGTCCTTGAAAGCAGTAGCTGTGAGCCCTGTTATTGGTTTACTTGGCTTTACAGACTCTGAAAAGAGGTATGTCCATCACACTTAGGTAAGCTGATTCCTTTCCTAAAGAAAGTATAAAAACTCACCACTTCATGGGGGAGGGAGAGAAAAAGAAAAAATAAATAACAACAAAAAAAACAAAAAGAAAAAGAACTCACCACTTCAGTCAATCTCTAGGTAATTCCTCTGGTCAATCCAGTGGATCTTGTTTTGATTATTTAAAAAATTATGTAAATGAACTTTCAGCCAATAGTCTTATTTAAAATGAGAATCTGTGTGTTGGTCAGCTGGGTGATTCTCTTTCTCTCCTGGGTGTTCTTGAACCATGCACTGTTAGACGGGAACCTCCTCCAGCGGTTCTTTCACGTTTATTTACTTTGGGAAAATGTTCTTGGCCACCTCCTAGGAAAAACAGGAAAGGTGTCTCCAAAAATCAGGCTTGAGATTTGCCTGCATGTTTACCTGCCCCTTCAAAGCTATATAGCAATGACACCCAGCATTACTCTTGGTGTCTGGTCAAGGGCACACTGACACCTGACCCAGTTTGTGAGAGAACACACACTACGTATTTAGGGCGGAAGTGAGACTCGGTACCAGGACCACGTGGCCAGGCTGAGAATGAGAGCCGATGAGCACTGATGGGGAGTCTCCTGGCCTCTGGAAACCCCGAGCAAGGGAGTGAGGGGGCAAGAAAGGGAGAACAGGCAGCCAGGTGTGTCACCTGAGCTGTCAGATTTGTGAGCCTTCATGAGAAACCCCTTAAAAGGCTCCCACAATTAACTGAGGGGACTTTGCAGGGGTGATGACTATTGTTCTGAAAACAAGCAAGAGGGAACACCAAATCTGGCCTTATTATCAGCAGGACTACACTTGAGTTCACAAGTTGCTGAAGCCCATAATGTTCTGGACTCCTGTCAGTATCCTCCCAACCAGCAGGGTCCACTCTGACCCTAGGGTCAGGGCGCTATTACGCTTCTCGTGCTTTATCACTCAACTTCCACCTTTGGGGTCTGAAGGCAACTTTTTCTCTCAGCAACTTAGGTCCCTTGAGAAGAAATTTTTCCCACCCTGGCCTGTAAACTGGCACCTGGTCAAAATCACTCCCTCTCAGCATTTTATCCAACAACCCGGTCAGTGTCCTCTGGCCTCCATTTCTGGAGGTGTTTTGATGTGGAATTTGGTTTCTTAAAATCAGAGGTATATGGACATCATTTAAAGAATCAAATACCTCTATAAGGTTTTTAGGAAACACAACGGCCTCTCTCTACCCATTTATCACCCCCCAGAGACTCCCTACTTTCAAGCCTGCTGGCCCTTTCTTTACTTCCAAATTCTTAAATCATATGCTTCTACTGCAACTTCATGATTTTTCAGTTTTAAGCATTATCTATTGATTTCCCACCAGGAAAAATAAGAGTTTATCTCTTTCCCACCCTCCATCCAACTCTGCCACACACAGACTTTTTTCTCAAATATATCTCAATATATTTCTCAATGTATCTCCCTGTTTTCTCAATATATCATAATTTTGGTTAGATTGATATGTAGCACTTCCATAATGGTGTCTTTGCACACTCTATTTACAGCGGAATCATGTATGATTATTTTCCCAGCACAAAGTTTTGTCTTCCTTGAGGTTAATAATTGTCTTATTTTCACATTTGCCCAGTTTTCTATGTAATTATCCCCACGGTATTCCTAAACTCTCTCTCTCTCATTTATCTCGGGTATTCAGCATAGAATCCTATGTCGAAAATCACTTTCCTTCAGAATTTTTAAGGAATTGCCCCCTTGTCTTCCAGTGTCGAGAGGGCTGATGTGATTCTGATGCTTGATCCTTTGTATTATATAAAACCTGCTTTTCCTCCCTGGAAATTTTTACAATCCTCTCTGGATCTCCTATTGCCCTAGGTTGGGTTTTCTAGAAATAGACTGAGACAGGGATTTGCGTGCGTGTGATGAATTGAGGGATTATTCTCGAGAGAAGGTAAGTGAGGGGAGGATGGTGGGTCTGGGGAGAGAGCCAAGGACGTGGTCTTGGCTAGAGACCAGCCTCCGTCTGGCCCCGAGGGTTACTCCGGAGCAAGAACTGTACCACCGGCTTGGTCTCCCTTTTGAGGCAAGGTGACCAACCTTCTGAACCTTCAAGTCAGTTAGTCATTGGTCATGAGTTCTCCTGTGCAGGAGTAGAGTGGTGGGTGGAACCTCTCAGAAAACAGAGCCTCAGCTTGGCTGTAGGCCAGTAGCAGCCAACACCCACAGCAGCTGGACACATCAGCCTAGGAAAGGTGGCTTGGTCTAGGCACCAACTGTGTCTTCTGGACACGTGTTCTGAAATTTTACAATGATTATCTTTCTCTCTGGAAACTCCTATACTTCGATTCTGGGACGTTTTCTCCAATTATTTTGCAGATGACACCATTTTCTCTGGAACTCTCTTTATTCAGATGCTGGAGCTCTTGGACATGTCGTCTAATATTTTCTTATCTGTCCTCTTCTATTTTCCTTCTATTTGCCATTTTGTTCTTTCTTTATCTTTCTTTTGAGTCTTTTTTATGTTGCAGATCTTATTTCTTATTTTCAAGACCTCTTCTTTACTCTGAATATTCTTTATTTTAATAGTTTTCCACTCCTGGTTTCATGGTTGGGATATATTCTTTTCTGACATTAATAATAGTTTTTTTTCCCTGCAGTTTTTCTCTCCCTTCATAGTCTGTTTCCTCTAACTTTACTTGCCTCTGATTATTGGTTTTGTCTTTAATCTTTTATAATTGGAGCTTTCCTCTAATATGTCTGTTTGGCTGTATGCTCATATTTAATAGTGGGACACTCAAAGGGAAACTGGTCTGTGGGGTCATTGACTATGAACTTCATGGTGGGGTGAGCTGCATAGGCCATTTTCTGGGGGAACCCTAAGATCACTAGGTCTTTGTGTTAGTCTGTTTTGCATCACTATAAAGGAAATACCTGGGGCTGGGTATAAGTTGCTTTTTTCTTTATAAAGCAAAAGGTTTATTTGGCTCGCAGTTCTGCAGACTGTACAAGCATGGCACCAGCATCTGCTTCTGGTGAGGCCTTCAGGGAGCTTCTAATCACGGCAGAAGGCAGAGGGGGAGCAGGCATGTCACGTGGTGAGAGGGGGAGCAGGCATGTCACGTGGTGAGAGGGGGAGCAGGCATGTCACGTGGTGAGAGAGGGAGCAAGAGCAAGAAGAGGTGCCAAGGTCTTTTAAACAACCGGCTGTCATTTGAACTAACAAAGTGAAAACTCATTCATTATTGCAGGGAGGGCACCAAGCTATTCATGAGGGATCTGCCCCCATGACCCAAACACCTCCCACCAGGCCCCACCTCCAACACTGGGAATCAAATTTCAACATGACGTTTGGAGGAGCAGAAACATCTGAGCTATATCAGTCTTTTCTTGTAAATTGATCAGACTCCACAGAGACACATGCCTCTGCTAATCTTCTGCGTGGAGGATATACACCTGATTTGCAATGTTTTAAGAGCCAAGTTGGGGGAGTGATTGGTCGAGTTTCAACATTCCATAAACATTCATTCGAGCCCCCTATTTTTATTGCATCATCTCCACCCTCAGCTGTGGCTGGTGTCCTCCAGTCCAGAGATTACAATTTCCCTTTCCAAAGACCAACCCTCTGTCTTCCTTAGGGTGAGATAGTGCCTGTCACCTGGCTCCCCAGGACAAGAGAAGGGACATGAGAATTCTACTGACCCTGAAACAGACTTTCATTCAATTCCACTTGTCTTAGTGGAATTGAATTAGTTGTCTCTCTCCCAACTTCCAGCAGTGGCTGATGCTTCCCATTCTTGAGACTTTGGTGGGTTCTTCACCGTACACTGTGTCTCCACTGCCCCCATTTATGATTCAGCTTTCTTGGGTCTACTTACTAATCAGTAACTATTCATCCATTTGCTTTCCAACTTCCAAAATTTTGTTGATATTGTTTCCTCTCTGGAAATCTTTGTTCTTATATGTTATGCCTTTTTAAATCCTTTAACTATTGTTTTAGTAGAATTTCAGAGGCAGTAGACATTGAGGCATGTGTTTAATTCAACATCAGTTAATTGAAATCCTCAATAGACTCTTCTAATCTTTCTTTCTTTCTTTCCCCTGAAATTTCTGTTAGCCACTTATTATTCATTTTAACTGTGCTGAGCCTGCCTTCTTCATCGGGAAGGACTGTCCTTATAACCCAAACCCCTTTTCTGGCATGTACTTCATACCGAGTACCTAGTAATAATTTTTTTTGTTTCTTTTTTTAGAGAGGGTGGTCTCACTCTGTTGCCTAGTGGCACAGTCACAGCTCACTGCAGCCTCCAACTCCTGGCCTCAAGCAATCCCCTCTCCTCAGCCTCCCGAGGTACCTAATAATAATATTTTTTGCTAAATATTTATACAACATTATACGCTCAGCATTGTATTCGATCCTCAAAGAACATATCTAGTTGGAGGAAACCACCCCCCACACACAGAGTACAACAAAAGGTTGTTCTAATATGTTAAAAAATCAATAATCCATTCATAGATTCTGCAGCCCCTAATTTTTTAAAATAGCATATTGAAACCTCCACACTAATATTTCACTAATTCACATTCTTAATCTAAGTCCCTTCAATGCACAAATACTTTTTGAGAGAAGGTGTCTTCACCATATACTTCTATGGTATGCTCCCACGTCAGGAAGGTTATTGGAGCTGTAGCATCAGAAACAGCTGCGGTGGTAGAATGCAAAGCAATTCCCCTTTATCTCCCCCTTCCCCACCCCCTGAGGGTCAGGAAAAAGACAAGTGCCCATAATCAGGACAAAGAAAGTTCAAAAGTTTGAGAACCACAAAGACAGCAACCTCTGAACACCCAGAGTTGGTGCTCCATCCCCATCACCTGGAGGTTCACCTCTACATGCCTGAGGCTGCTTGCTGGGAATGTCTGCATCTCTGTTCCTGAGGACTTTATACCTGACTGCAGGATCAAGGTCAGATTGTGCATAAGGGAGGCCAGAAATACCAGGGTTAAAACCCCAGGGAATCACCCTGCAGTCCATGACAGATGGAAGAGTTATTGGTGAATAAATTCCCCAGCTTCTTAGCCCGTCATTTGCGATAACTCTGAGGCATGTTCTACGCTGTGTCTCAGGGCTCCTCAGCAGGACAGGAATGTGGCTGCCACAATGGTAACCTGCTCAGCACACACTCTCTGTTGGCTTCCCTTCCTTGTCTCACTTCCTCACTTCCCAACTGGTGCATCCCAGGGTCACCCTCTAAATAAACTACTTGCAGGCACCCAAATTCTTGTCTCTGGTGAAACCCAGACTTTCCCTAAAAAATAATATATTTCAAAGAGATCATGCTGTTACTCTGAACTTTGTAAAAGTATATTGAACTCAAGAGGTATACAAGGAGACTACTATCCCAGGCACACAGAACATTAGAACAACCCGACATCTGACCAGTGTTTACACAGTTACATCTTGGAGCTGGGAAGGCTACAAACAACCTCCCACTCAGAATTAGTACCACTCATTTTAAAGATCCCTGACCAGTGACCACTTCAAGCCCCTGTTCAAACACTACAAAATACAACAGAATACCCGAAGAAACCTACCCCTTCACGTTTAAGTGCCTGCCTTGGTTTGACTGTGGTGGGTGCCAGAAAAGAAGGAAGAAGACAATAAAAGCTCCTAAAAGCCTGGGAGGTTATTGGGAGAGAACAATTAGGCTGTCAAATATTAGAATACCAGTAAGAACTGACTTTGATGAACATTCCCAAGCCATTAAGCCAATCATTAAACTCGGCAGTTTCTTTGGTGTCGAATTCTAAAAGATTTTCTTTTTTGTTTTTAATTAATTAATTTATTTCCAAGCATTACGGGGGTACAGATGTTTAGGTTACATGTATTGCCTTTACTCTGCCCGAGTCAGAGCTTCAAGCGTGCCCATCTCCCAGAGAGTGCGCTCTGCACCCCTTAGGTGTGAATTTCCCCATCCCTTCCTCCCCCTCCCACCTGCCCGACACCCGATGAATGTTACTTCCATATGTGCACGTAAAAGTTGATCTATTAATGTGTTACTTCCATATGTGCACATATAAGTTGATCAATTAGTATCGACTTGATGGTGAGTACATGTGGTGCTTATTTTTCTGTTCTTGAGATACTTTGCTTAGAAGAATGGGCTCCAACTCCATCCAGGATAATACAAGAGGCATCCAACAAAGGACTAAAAGATTTTCTTCTCTAGTTTCTAACCCACCCCTATTTTCTCCGAATGGAAATTTCTCTCTCTCTCTCATTCTCTATTTGAACGAGCATCTCTCGACAGCCTCCCAGTGGATCCTGCTGACACTCAGTAAATGGTAAACAGTTTTAACAGCATATGTCCACTCCTAGTCACATAAACCTCATTAGAAGCTCCTTATCACAGTCTCACCCCCTGGGTAAACAAAGAAAGGCTAAGAAGTAGTGTGAATACCCAACTTACTGCCAAAAACAGGAGCTGGTTATACTAAGCACTGCAACAGAACCAGTCTTTCACAGAAGGTGCTAGAACACGGGTGCATTTGCCATTCTTCTACTTCTCCCCCCAACACAGAAACACTCTCAGAACCGCTGAACATTTTCAAGGGATATTAACTTGAACGTTACTAAACAGAAAGAAACCAACCAACCTAAGTAGTCACAGAGGCCAGTCACAAGACTTCAGAAGCTGACAGCAGCCAACCGCAGGGGCTGTGTGGGGGTGATTGAGTGCAGCGGTGTGGTGGGAAGAGGATGGATTTTGGAGTCTCTTAAGATTTGGGTTTTAATTGCCAGGTATATGACAAGGTACTTACTTAGGCTATCTTAACCTCAGTTGCTTCAGTAAAATGGGAATGATACTGATATTCAAATGATTCTTTTTGGTAGTAAACGAGGTAAACAATTAAATATGTTTAGTAAAATATCAAATTATAAGGCAATGTACCAATGTTATTTGTTATTGCCTTTCCTTGCTGCTATACTACTTTAGGTAACAACAACAACAATATCCCATTGCTCTTGGAATGATCCAGTCTGAATCAGGTAAGTTTAGTCAATCCAAAGTAATTACTAATTTTAATTAAAAATAGTTATTATCATCACTGTTAAGACTATGACTTATAGACCACTTACTACATGCCGGACACTGTGTTAAGTTCTTTCCATCGTCTCATTTAATTCTTAATGTAGATCTATGAGATATTTTCCTGTTTTACAGATGAGGAAACTAAGATTTGGAGAAGTTAAATTACTTTTATGAAGATTACAATGAACATGTGGAATGGTCAGGTCTGTCTGACTCTCAAACCCACGTACCACAGAAAACCATGTGATTGGGGTTGAGGGTGGGGTGGGGTGAGAGTCTGGGCATGGACAAAGGAGACAGGGTAGTGGGAACAGTGGAGGAAGGCATTGGCCATAGGCAGCCTGAAATGCCAAACTCTACGCTCCGAAGGGGCTGATCGAAGGGTCTGGCCAAGGAATGGGTAGGTGATATAACAGGTCAAGTGGTTAGATGTGTTCTGTCAAGGGAAAAACTCTTCTCATGAAACATCTAGCTGCAAGGAACCCAAGGCTCAGTGAAAAGTGGCCTAAGCAGAATGAAGTTCATGATCTCACTTGACATCAAGTCCAGAGAAGGAGTAGTTCCAGGTTTAATTCAACCGCTCGACTCTCTGTCTGTCATCAAGGCCCCAGGCTTTTCATATCCTTCTGTCCTGCCATTCCCGGAGTGTCTACAGTACCCTCTCCCCCAACCCCTGCCAAGTTACTCCATGGTTGTAGTAGTTCCTAGCAGTTCATGCAGAGAAACCATATCTAGCAAAGAAAAGAGGCATTTCCTCTCATGTGTCTGTCTCTGTTTATAAGAACAACAGCAACAAAAAACCTTTCCAGAAGCCCTGAAAGGATTACCCCTCAGGTTCCATTTGTTAGGATTGGATTACATGACCATGCCCAAACCAATCCATGACAAGGGGAAATGAGTTGCTATCACTAGCTTAGATTAACCAATATTCACCTTCTGGGATGAGGGTGAAGGTTTTCTTTCCCCCTGACCACATGGTGGGGCATGGGGAACACCTAGACAAAAATCAAGCCTCTGCTAGCAAGGAAGAAGCGTGTGTGCCCACGCATGCATGCGTGCAACGTGCCAGCACGAGCTTCTGGAGAGGCAAACAACCCAGGGCCTGCCAGGAGAAGGCTGCTTGCAATGTCTCCCCTGAAAACAATGAGAAGGGAGAAACATTTTCCTGGAATTATAATACATAAATAAAAATTAGTCTGCACTTAACTCTCCAAGCCAGAGGTCTCTCTTCACTCCCTGAACATTTTCATTTTATTATTTATTGTTCCTCTCTGCCTGGCCGAGATCAGGCCTGGCTCTGACGCCACCTCCTTACGGCCATCGCGAGCTCTCTCACTGGTTGGTCCTAGAGCCCTTGTTCTCTGAACATTTATTTCCCAAACTCTTTTGATCATGGAACTCTCTACCTAAGTTTTTTTTTTTTTTTTAAAGAAATACTTATTGATACCATCGGATCCAGTTTAGGAAATACTAATGTAAACAATTCATCCAGCAACGAATTATTATTTAAAGGGAAAACAAAACCACAAAGGCCGTTTTGGGGAAAAGCATTTCCTTCTCAATATTTCCATATTTTTTTTAGTTCCTACCCCAAAAGCTAATCTCTGTCTTCCCTTAGACACCAGAAAAACAAAACCCTCGTCGCTGCTTCCCCTGGTGAATCCCTGTGACCATCCCCAGTGACTCTGCTTCCTTGGCAGGCACCTAACACGAGGGAGCCCATCCCTTCCTAATCGGAGGGTGGTGGGGCTGGGATGAGCAGCCTAATATTAAACAGGGCTACCTCTCGTCCTGAGATGAATGGTGGCAAGGAGCCCAGAATTAAAGACATAAATAAGCTGCAGGTTTTCAGAAACTTGCCAGCAACCCTCTGAAACAGGAAGAGGATACTTAGGGCTGTCCTGCTAACTTTCAACTGTGGGCCTCATGCACGGGTCTGAGGCTCCCTGGCTGCTCAACCACCAGCTTTGGAGCTGACTCCAAGGGCACCAGGCCCTTGAGAAGCTGCCTAAGATACCAGAGAGTGCTGATGAGGGAAATCCCAAGATAACCCCTCCATTTGCGGGACCAGAAGGGGGTTATAAATGTCATTCCTTTTCTGAGAGATGTGGTATCTGACTCCATTAGACTTCCAGGAGAGCTAAAAACAAACAAACAGAAAACGAAAGGGCTTAGGATAATGGAATAGGATCAGAGCTGACACTTTGGTGTCGTTGGGTAGCTGCTTCCATACACACTGCATTCTGGGGCCCAAGCTTGGCTGGGATTTAGAACTACAGTGTTCACGTGTGGAAGGAACTGGAACAAGTGTTTAAAACTGTGCTGCATTCAAACAAGGCTTTTGGATTTCTCAAATCTGAGAGCCTTTAGTTGCACATGAAAAGCCATTATGGATGACTACAACTGATACAGTTAAAATAGAATCCTCATATGAAACCAAGTGATAAACAGTCAAGGCTCAGCTGATGGCCTCATGGCAAGCAGTATTTGATACCCTAAAGTTCCTATCCAATAGAAGGCTGGGGATCATTCCTTGAAGTTCATGGTGATGAGAAACGAGTCTGGGAGGTAGAACTCTAAATTTTATCATTTAATAAGAAAATATTTATCAAGTACTGTGTGCTCAAAAACACAAAAGATGTGTCTCCTATTCTTTTCAAAAGCTTAACATCACCACAAACGCATGAGAAGTTAAATAATTTAAATAATAGAACAAGAGCACATGAGAAGTCACAAAGTGTTATTTGAGAAATTTTAGTGTATACACATTAAGATGTGTGTAGGTAGGTGCAATTGCAGTGGGGCAGAGTGGTCCATGAAGGCTTTGGAGAGGAGGTAGGGCTTAAATGATGAAGGATCAGGATAGATGAAGGGGAGAGGGAAGGAGGGATATTAAGAAAACGTCAAGGAACAATCATATGTGAACAGTGCTGTTTCATATGAGAGGTTTCTTGTATCACATGCCCTTCCTCTTATAACCACCTGCCTGAAAATCACTGTGATTATGGCCTTCATCTCATTACTGTTCTAAAATTCATTGCTTTTATTTTTAAATAGCTTCATTGAGGTATAACCAAAATGCAACAAATTTTATGCACATTTAAAGTATAAAACTTGATCAGTTTTGACATAAGTATACTGAAACCATTACTACAATCAATATAGTGCACATATCCATCACCCCTGAAAAGTTGTAATCTTTTTTTTCAAATAGGAAAGGCAAAGATGTGGCTTCAAGACACTCATTCTACTTGGATTCTAAAAACCAGTTCCTTTCCCTTCTCTGACATGAAGGCCCCTTCCTCTTCCACCAAAGAATGTGGATTTCATGTTTTAATATAATCAGAAAAGCCATCCTTCACTGGGGGCATTTGGCAGCCTGGAATTGTGCTTATTTCTTTATTATGCCTAAAGGCAATCTCAATGAAGTATTTGCTAACTTTATTCCCATTTCATAGAAAGAGGAAGCAAGCCTTAAAGAGGTCAGTTGTTTGCCCAGGCCTGAAAATCTGTAGACGGCAGAGCCACTGCTGGATCTGAAGTCATCCTGCCTCTGAGGCATCAACTTGTGTGCATATAAACCTTTTTCTGGACAGAAGACCCTGTGTGCCTGGCACACAGGGAAGGAGAAAATTGAGGATCAGGTCTATAATCATTGAATCCTGACCATGGATAATCCAGTGAACTCAGTTGGCTCATTAGCTTTCAAAAGTTAGACGTATCAATTTCCATTCCCATGAACAGTGTACAAGGGTTCCCGTTTCTCCACATCCTCCCCAGTACTTGTTATCTTTTGTCTTTCTGATAGTAGCCATTCTAACAGTTGTGAGGTGATATCTCATTGTGGTTTTGATTTGCATTACCCTGGTGATTAATCTGCACTCTCATGTTCATTGCAGCATTATTTATAACAGCCAAGATGTGGGAACAACTTAAATGTCTGTCAATGAATGAAAACATAAAGAAAACGTGACATATGTATATGTGTGTGCGTGTGTACACAATGGAATATCATTCAAACTCAAAAAAGAAGAAAACCCTGCCATTTGCAACAACGTGCAGATGAACCTGGAGTCCATTATGCTAAGTGAAATAAGCCAGATGCAGAAAAATAGATACTGCATGATCTCACTTATATGTGGAATCTGAAATAGTCAGATTCATAGAAGTAGAGAGTAGAGTGGCAGTTACTGGGGGCTGGGGATTGTCAATTATATCTCAATAAAATTGGGGAAAAAAAGATTGTTACTTCTTCCCTTCTGCTTCCTTTAAAAGAGCATCGCTAGCCCTGAGTGGGGACAGTGGGAAGGTTTCCCTGTGTGCTGCTATCCTGAGATCCCAACTAGTCACCCATCCTTTTCTGAAACTCAGCCAGGACCCTCCACACCTGGCAGAAGAAACACATCCCAGAAAGAAGACAAAAGATGGGAGTCTCTTGCTCTCAAACGCTCCCCTTCTGGCCTGCGCCTCACTGGGGAAGGAGGATGCTGTTCTGACTGCTGCTGTATAAATGTCCTGTCAAGCTGTTTATACTCACAGTGCATTTTCTTGGCTTCCCTGGCTCTGTTAATTGCCCCCAGCTCAGGAACCTTTGAAGGGATAAAAGCCAGATAGCAGAAACACACCAGTGCTTATCACAAATGACTTTCCAGGGGATCCCTGTAACAAAAAGGGGCAGGTCCTTTTCTTCAGAAGCCAACTCTTTGCTGCCTCAAGTCTGGGGCTGAGTTCTTGCTCTCTTTAAACTGGGGGCTTCTGATTCAGAGGAGATGGCTGATTCCTACTCATGGGCTCTGAAAACGTCTATGAAGTTGCAGCTCATGATGTGAAATGCTGTGTTGGGTGAATTTTTTTTTTTTGAGGCAGGGTCTCACGCTATCCCCCAGACTATAGTTCAGTGGTGCAATCATAGCTCACTGCAACCTCCAACTCCTCAGCTCCAGTGATCCTCCTGCGTCAACCTCCCAAGTAGCTGAGACTACAGGCATGCACCACCACGCCTGGCTAATTTTTTTTTTTTTAGAGATGGGGTCCTGTTATGTTGCCCAGGCTGGTGAATGTTTTTTTTTTTTACTGTGTGTTTTTGAATCACAATATCCCATCCTCCAAGCCCTCCCGGACAGCGTCTCATCCTTCCTCAGAATAGTAACCTCTCCCCCACTCCTTCTTCCTAGCAATGTTCACTCCTGTACTTTGATGTTTCTTTGTTCAAGTGCTACACATATAAATACTCAAAGAGGGTGTTTAAGAACATGTATTTGCGAAAGCACTGTGTCAGAAGCAGTCTTCTGTCAAGGAAAATACTACATGTGCAAGAATAGGTAGAAGATAGGAAACTGAAGCATTCTTAAGAGAGACTCAATGTAATATGGGTGCTCAAAGGAGGGGGAGAAGGTACCCAGCAGGAAACATCAGGGGACATGTGTTAATTAAGCATGTCTCGGACATTATGCTATTTTGTCTCCTTGGTAATCCCATTAGGTAAGGAATCTGAGGCTTGCACAGGGAGTGAGCGGTGGAGCAGAACTCTGGAAGCCTGCTCTTACCCACAAAGCCAGCCTGCAGAGGTGGCATTGGGGCTGGCCCTTGAGATGAACAGGATTGACTGGTGGGCTTGGGAGAGGGCACTCCCACTTTGAAAAACAGCAGGAAACAGTAAAAGAAATATAGTAAGAAAATTGTTAAAAGCATCCCTAGGGAAATCCATCCATCCATTCATGCAACAGATATTTGTTGAACACTTGCTGTGTACCAGGCACTGTTAGGCTCGTAAGATTCATCAGGGAACAAACCAAGATTCGCTGCCCACAAAGAGCTTATATTCTAGCACGGGGAGACTGATGATAAAAGTAGAGTGTGTTAGAAGTTATAGAAATAGGAAAGATTGGGAGTGTGGGGCAGGGTGGGGTTTGGCCCAGCACCTGATCTGCTAACTCTCCCTGGTCCTCCCTTCCACCATCTGTCCATCCATCTATCACACCAGCCACAGAAACCGTGACATTCTTGAGGTAGCATCTTAGGACAAATTCTTCCTGTTGCATTGACAGTCCAAAGCTGCTGAGAACAATCCTCCAACCCGCCTGGGAGGCGCTGCATCCCCAGGAGGTTGGGATCTGGCATGGGGCTGAGCGTGGCAGCTGATGTTTCCTGCTCCCCAGGCCAAGCCTGGGCTGGCTGTCTTCCTGTTTACCACATCCCACTTCGCCTCCCTTCACACCAGAGGGTCAGCTGCTAGGACAAAACTGGGTACAAACCCTTCACGGGCTTGTGCAGCCAAAAGCTTTGCTGGAAAATGACCTTCCAGCTCAGAGGAGGCATTGAAGGAATGCAGAGTGTGACTCAGGAAGGGGAGTGTGGAATTTCACTACAGAAATACAACCCATCCCCAGCACCCTGGCCTGGATTCTGAAGTAAACAACCCAGAGAGTAGCACATGGAGGAGATGTATAGAGAAAGGCACTACCTCAGAGCACAGGCTCTGTCTCCTAGAGGCCATAGGGGAACTCGAAGTGAGCAGGAGCAGAGCTGCACCAGGGGAGCGGGTGGGGGTCCACTCGCAGAACTGGGGGCTCTTTCTAACAACTCAGTAACAAGGATGCAGAGCCACTTGCTTTGGTCTAGACAAGCAGCATGTGAATGCATAGGGGGTTAAAGCAAGAGAGGATGACTTCTTTGAATCTTTGTCACCTAGTGGCACTAAAGCATCTCCTCCTCCTAACCTCCAACAAAGCAATGGACCAGATCACAGCCACCTGTCCATGTGTGTCCTCCCTTGCACAGTTCTTTCCCAGGGATCTCGTTGACCTCACCCAAGTGTTTTCCAGCAAGATGTCATGACTTTTTTGGGGAGGAGATGTAGGAGCCCATGCCATGATGCCATGAGCTACCTGAGACAATGTTGAGGTCAGGTGCTGAAAACTCAAAACGCCAAGGGTCTTTCTTAGAGATTAATTTCAAACAATTGATGCCCACTCAAACTGGTTTACACACAAACAAGGGGGCGGGGAGGACATAAGTTTGGAATGGTGCAGAGGCATCTCACACACCTGAGGGTGTGGGCTGGAGCCAGCTTCCCCAGGGCTTGTCATGGGACTCTGAAGCCCATTCTGAAGGTTTCTCTTGACATATCCACCTCTTCCTTCTCTCTCTGAAGATGGCTTGCTCACCTTCTCACACACATGCAGACCCAGTCCTAATGTCACATGTCTTTACAAGAGACTGACCAGGTTCCCTGGATCCCTATTTCAAATTCCTGTGGGATAGATTTGGCCTACATTAAGTCAGCAGTCCACATTTTCTTTAATTAGATGGGGCCAGGGAGTTCTTTATTACCAAAGTGGCCACAGAAGTCCCCAGGAAGGGAATTGGGGTAGAGGTGGAGGAAGGGGGCACTTTTCAGAGAAAGGGGTTTAGCTGGGCAGATAGTCCAGAAAATGCCCACTATAAGGCCCTTGCTAATTGGGGAAATGTTTCGTAGAACAAAACAAATCCAACACTGTATCAATTAGAATACGTTTGGCTGCTGTAACACAGACCCTGTTTTGAGGAAGATGGTTATTTACTTTGCTTTCCCATAACAGTTGTAGCATAAGCAGACCAACTATGAGAGGGCAACTCCATGGTGGCGGGATCTACGGTGGACAGCCTCTACAGTGGCTCCTACGATGCCCTCCCCTGGTGTTCATGGCCTTGTATCATCACCTTGCATGTGGGCAGGACCTGTGACTCCCTTCTAACAAATCATACACAGCAGAAGTGTTGGGACATCACTTCTGAGATTGGATTACAAGAAGAATGATTTCCATCTTGCCGGCTCTCTCTTGTCCTCTCTTGCTCACTCTGGTGGAAGCCAGGTACCATGTAGTGAGCTGCTCTATGGAGAGAGAGGGCCACATAGCAAAGAACTCATGTCTTGGGTTCACAGCAGGCTGGGCTCCGAGGACTGCCAATACCCATGCCACTGAGCTTAGGAGTGCACCTCCCCCAATTGAGCACTGGGATGCAGCAGGGCTGGCCAACACCTTGATTGCAGCCTGGCAAGAGACCCTGAGCCAGGGGACCCAGCAGAGCACCATGCCCAGATTCTTGACCAAGAGAAACTGTGAGATCATAAATGTTTGTAAGCCACAAATAATTCATTTGGGATGAATTATTATAGAGAAATAGAATACTAATACATGGTACCAGGCTTCTTCCATCTTGTTTCTCTACTATCCTTGGGTGTCACCTTCTTCTGCACGGTCCAAGATAACTCACCACCATGCCTGCATCCCAGCCAGCAGGGCAGGGGAAAAGGAATGAGGGGCACACCTCTTGTTTTTCAGAGCATAAATCAGAGGTTGCACACATTGTTTCTACTCACATCTTATTGGCCAGAGCTTATTACTAGTTGCATGGCAACCCTTAGCTGCCAAGAAGGATGAAGGAGCTGCCTTGTGCCCAGCTGAACATGAGGGATTCTATTACAGTGGAAGAACAGGAGAACGGGTACCAGGAGATAGTTAGCAGTCTCTGCCGCAAACACCAATGCCGCATGTTTATTTAGTTTGTACATGTGATGAGGTTATAGCCGTAACTCATTGGTCCACAGAGGCTGGGATCCACAGAGCATGATGAAGAGTGCAAGCAGGTGAGAGCTGGAGGATGCCTCTGCAGACTTAGCACAGAGCCTGCAGGGCAGGTGACAAATACACATCTGCTGGGTGAATTAATGAACAGAAAGGAGGCCCTGGCTGTTATTTTTCAGGGTCACACAACTCTTTCACAGCAGAGCCATTATCCACCCCAGGGCTTCTGCCTCCCAGCCCAGAGCTCCATCTGCTTCCAAAGGGCTGCTCTGAAGTATTTATTTTGGGTAGGACTAAATGTGCAGCATGAAAACGAGGAGAGAATGACATGCAGCAAAGGGCCTCATGACAATCACTTGCAGTCCTGGCGTTCTGTTTTTCCTGCCAGACCAAAACAGTTTGGTTTCTAGCACCTAGTGAATATTATGCCAGCTTTTTACACCACCCTGAACTCATCCAATGCCTATCACCTATGGGTGTTCAAACATTTAAATTCAATTGACACCAAGTGAGAAGAGAAAGTGTTTGTCACCCTTGTAATTTCCCACAAAGAAAAGAATATGTAAGGGATAGTCTTATCTGTGAATTTAGTTAATTAAAAAATATGTTAGGATTTACCTTTTAAAAGTATCTCACAAATGAAGCCCTTTATCTTAGAAGATTCTCTCCAGGGAAAAATAAAATGCTAGCACTCAGGGAGCACTCAACAAATTTTTGTTAAATGGAATTACAGACTCAATTTCTTTCCAGTAACTACAGAGGCATAGAGGAGACTTCCATCGCCCACCCACTCCCCGCCCCCTGCCGTTCCCTGCACCCCCTCTTTCCTTTTTCATTTAGTCACAGAACCCCTGTGTTTCAGCTGGGCACGTGTGTGCCTGGCAACGGGCCCTATTCCCCAGTCTTATTGCAACCACATTTGGGCCAATGAAATGCGAAAGGAAGTGGTGTGTGCCACAACCGGGTCACCTCCTAACCACTGGGGAATGATGGCAGTGGCGTTCGGGGCAGCGTTCTTGGGCCCAGAAATGGAAGCTGCGTGTTGAGGGGTGTATGGAGCCCAAGTCTGGGAGCCTGGCTGAGCTCACGGATTAGAACTGTCTGCCCGCCCAGAACCACCTGCTCCACTCTGGACTTTTGCATAAGAGAGAAATGAACTTTCATCTTATATAAAGCTCTGTATTTGCACTTAAGTAATACAGGAGTTTGGTATTCTTGCTGAGGTTGAGACATTGTTTAAGCAATAGCTTTCCTTTTTGCTAGGACTGTGCAATCTAAAAATGTTTAATCTAAAATGTATGAAGTATTTTAAGAGCTGGATACTAAAAATTTTCTAAGGCAATCCCCAAGTAGAGTGACAGATAACCTGCTAGGTCACAGATGATAGCATTGATTCTGCTGCATTACACACAACTTTCTACCTTCTCACAATAGAGATTCTATTAGAAAACAGGCTCTATTAGAAAACTTGGGTTCTGTGACTGCACAGAATGTCTATTCTGTGAAGGATAGGGTCTTTTAAGAGAAGGCAACCTGATTATATTTTATGAGAGTGTAAGAAATTCCACTTAGGTGATGGGAATGCTTATCATTTGACAATATCATCCTGTATATCCTGATGGTTCCAAGGAAATCGTGAGAGCTCACAAAATGTCTACTTACAGGTATGAAATAATTGATCAACTGTTACAAAATGGACACTTGGCCCCGCATCGACCACACTGAGTTTTCGGTGGGTCCCACTTCTGAAATACCACTCCCTCATCTTCTGTGTATTTGTCACATGTTGACTCTTTAAATGACAAATTCTTGACATGTGGCCATGATCTTTCTCCAAAGAGCCCAAGAAGTAACCTTAGCCTTTGCTTCCTTCTGGGCAGACACCTGCCTTTCTCCTCCAGCTATTATAATGCTGCACCATCTTTAAGCCAAGTGACACCAACCTGCCTTTTTGGATTTCCTTACACTTGTGAACATGTATGGACAAAGAGGGATGTGTGTGTGTGTGTGTGTGTTTCTTATATGTATACATATAATGGAATGGATTCAACATAAAAACTCCCAACTAGAAAGCAACTTTTTCCTTTCTCATCATTTCCCATCAGCCTCTCTGAGGACTGGAATTGTTCTTTGCTGCCCATTGGCTAAAATCTCAGGCAGATCCCATAGATTTTTTTGGTCACTTTCAGGTATTAAAAGTCCAGTCCTGTCCAGTGTTAAAACTCTGACCTCTCACCCAAGGAGGACGTGTCCTCCTCCCCCATTCTGACCTGCCTCAGGCAAGGGGGCCTTCCCGGAGGAGGACACAGTCATTTTCTTCCCCCTTCCTCACCATACCTCCTCCTCCACTTCAAGGTGTTGTTTTGCTCTTGAAGGACAGGTCAGGGGCTGGGCGGGGGTGGGGGGGTGGGAAGGTTGGAGGAATTAAAGGAAAAGGCCAAATTTGTCATCACAGTTTAGTATTAGGGCCTTCTCTAGGCTGTATGCCCCAAAACTTGCTCTTCCTCTGGGTTCCTTGGGATCCCCCAGTGCCGAGGATTTCCCATCTGAGATCCCTTTGAGGCAATGCCTCCTTTGTCTGGCTGCAATTGGCCGCCGCCCCAGTCTCTGGCTTCTGGTTGGTTCTCTCCTGGGGTAACCCCCCTCCTCCAGGAGGGCCTCTTGTACGAGGTGCCGCCCCCACTGCCAGCTCCCTTCATCAGCGTCCACATTTGGCACGGGAAACATTCATGCATCATTGCCCTGCCCTTCCCAAACTCTGAAAACATCCTCTTTTCTCAGGCAAGCCATGAGTCCACTCCATACATGTCGTTAGTCATTTTGGCTGAGAATACAAGTCTCCCCAAATTCCAGGGAACATAGGTCAATTTCCCAGTGGGTTGCTTTAAAAATTCTATAATGGAATCCCCATCACCTCTTTACTTCATGTGAAGAAAGGCCAAGCCCCGGCTCAGATATTCTTCCCACCAAGTCCTGCTGAGGGCTGGCCCTTTGGTTCTCACCTGACCCCTGTCCGTAGCAGTCCCCCAACCCAACCAGGTCTGTGAGGCCGTTTCCCTGGAGCCCTTCTCGGAGGGGTGGGGGTTTTCAGTGAGGATGTTGGCAGCCATCTTGTGCTCAGCTGCATGCAGCCACGGGCAGGGGCTGGGTGTGTGTACAGAAAGGTCTCCCAGCTGCCCACTGGCCCAGACCAGACCTTTAGCACAACCACCAGCAAACAAGCAATGTGCCAGGCCCTGGGAGTCCTGCGTGACAGGGCCAGGCTCCCACAGAGCTACGGCCCCAGCCCTGGGGTGGTACACACAGAGCCCAGTGAGGAGGTCCCATTAAGCCATGGGGTTTCTTCTGATTTATGGCCCACCAGAATCACCAAGCTGAACACACACTTAATAAATGTTTGTTGATTCAGCCACCTTTTATTGGTTAAATAAACTTGGGCTAGTTTTTTTTTTTTAATCTAAGAGCCTTGGTTATTTCATCTTTTGATAATAACACCTTCTCTGAGACCTGAAATCATAAACCTCCTGGAAGAAAACATATAGAAACGTTCCTTGACATTGGCCTTAGTGTGATTTTTTTGGCTATCACACTAAAAGCTCAGTCAACCAAAGCAAAAATAAACAAGTGGGACTATATCAAACTAAAAAGCTTCTGCACGATAAAGGAAACAACCAAGCAAATGAAAAAGCAGGCTATGGATTGGGTGAAAATATTTGCAAACCATGTATCTGATAAGGAGTTAATATCTGAAATATACAAAGAGCTCACACAACTTAATAGCAAAAAAAAATAAAAAATAAAAAATAACCTAATTAAAAAATGGGTGAAGGACCTAAATAAACATTTTCCCAAAGAAGACATAAAAATGGCCAACAGGTATGTGAAAAGGTGCTCAACATCACTAATTATTGGGGGAATACAAACTAAAACCACAATGAGCTATTGTCCCACACTGTTAGGATGGCCATCAGAAAAAGGACAAGTGATAACAAATGTTGGCAAAGATATGAAGAAAAGGGAACCCTTGAACCTTGTTGGTAGGAATGTAAATTGATAGAAACATTATGGAAAACAATATACAAGTTCCTCAAAAAATTAAATTAGTACTCCCATATAACCCAGCAATCCTTCTTCTGAATATACAGCCAAAGGAAATGAAATTGGCACCTTATACAGATATCTGCGCTCCCATGTTCATTGCAGCAATATTCACAATAGCCAAGATATGGAAACAATTGAAATATCCATCAACAGATGAATGGATAAAGAAATTGTGGCACACGCGCGCGCGCGCGCACACACACACACACGAATATTATTCAGCCTTAAAAAAGCAGATCCTGCCATTGGTGACATGGATGAACCTGGAGGACATTATGCTAAGTGAAATAAACCAGACTTGGAAAGACAAATAGTGCGTGGTCTCACTTACATGTGGAACCACCCGACACCATCACGTCACCAGTTTTTAACATTAAGCCTTTAAGGACTGTAATAATAATACCCAACATTAATTCAGCATTTCTATTTGCTAGGTACTGTGCTAAGTGCTTTTACATGCATGATTACCTTTATAAATATCCCTAATTTGCCATTTGGGAAACAGGCTCAGAGTGTTATTTGCCAAACCTCACAGCTGGTGGCAAAACCAGGCTCTAAACACAGAAGTCTGGTGCCAAAGTCTAAGTTCTTAACCACCAGTCAGGTAGCAGCCATGCGTCCCTGCCACCACTCTTGGTTTTTGCTGTTGTTGTTGTTTTTATTAGCATATGCACACGTTTTATTCTTCTATGTAGCTGCATAGCACTACATTTTGTGGATGCACCATAATACAAATAAACATCCGTCTATTGTTGGAAATTTAGGTCGTTTCTAGGTTTTACATTTTTTATTGTATATATTTAAGGTGTGCAACATGATATTTTGATAGACTACATAGTGAAATGGTTATTGTAGTCAAGCAAATTAACATATCCATCATCCCATATAATTATCCATTTTTTTTGGGGTGGTAAGAGCACCTAAAATCAACTCTGTCAGCAAATTTCCAGTACACAATTCAATATTATTAATTATAGTCCTCATGCTGCATGTTAGACCTCAAGACTTACTCACCCTACCTAACTGCAACTTTGTACCCTTTAACCTCTATCTCCTTATTTCCTTCCCCCACCTCCACCCCTGGTAGCCACCATTCTATTCTCTGTTTCTATGTGTTCAACTTTATTTTTAGATTCTACATGTCCCTCAAATTCATATGTTGAAGCCCTCACCCCCAGTGGAGACAGGATTGTTAACAGGTAAAGTTACATGAGGTCATAAGGGTGGGACCCTAATCCAACATGACTGGTGTCTATAGAAGAAGACACAAGAAGTGTCACACACAGAGAAAAGGCTTCGTGAGGACACAGTGAGAAGACAGTCATCTGCAAGCCACAGAGAGAGACCTCACTAGAAACCAACGCTGCCGGCACCTTGGCTTGGACTTCCAGCCTCCAGAATTGTAACAAAGTAAATTTCTGTTGTTTAAGCCACCAGTCCATGGTATTGCCTTATGAGAGCTCTAGAAAACTAATATACCGTCAAAGAGGGTCTATTATTTACACCAATGGTGCATCAGAATCACCTGGAGGGGTTAAAACACAGATTACTGGTTCCAGCCCACAAGGTTTCTGCTTAGGTAGATCTAAGTGTTGGGGGGAAACTATGGGGGGTGGCATGGGGGGTCTAGAATCTGCAATTTTAGCAGGTTACTGATGCCACCAGTCTGGGGACCACACTTTCAGAACCACTGACTTAGACTACGTCTACCTTTAGCCAAATGATCCCTTCTTATTTCTTTCCAGGGAAGCCATAAGCACACCAGCTGGGCACTTTCACCTTGGCTGCGAGCATTGTCCTGAGTTTTTCAAAGATGACAATGGAGTAGATCAGCCTTTAGAGCTTTGCTTCAATAGCAGAAGCTCCAACACCGCAAAAAAGAAGTGCCAACTCCTGAACTTTGCGGGGAGACATGGGGGCTCCACTCTGCCCTTCCTCCCATTGCTAGCCACACGCTCCCCAGCAGGAGAGCTTGCCACCGAACTGCCTGGACTTCAGAGGAGAGCCTGCCGCCAAATGTCTGCATGTGATGAGCAGTGGCAGGACCTCGCGGAGGCCCTGGAGCTTCTGAGGCATCACAGCTCTTCCCTCACCGTGGTGGAGTCTGACACGAGCCTTTCCACGCTGTCCTTAGCCCTGGGCAGGCCCCTCATGGCAGTAGCAAATCTGCTGCAATCCTGTTATGCCACCTTTACAATACAGCTGCGATTGCTCAAATCCACGGGCAAGTCTGGGTTGTATTTGAAGCACTTTAGGGGGCTCGCAGACAAATGTGTTCTGAATAATTGAGAGGACAAGCCCAGCCAGAGGGCTGCAGAATGGCTCCCAGGCACTGCTTTGCCTTCCCTCATCACCCAGCACCCAGAGGGGGCTGGGCAGGGGGCTGGGCAGGGGCCGCCAGCTGATTTCCTCATGGGCTGAGCCCTCACTTGGTTTAACCGCTCTGCCTCCTGGGAGGTTTGGAAGTGGTCGGCACCACACGTGCAACGAGTGCATGTTGAGTGAACGTCTGTGGGCTTGTCTTCTCGATTCTACCCAGGACTGGGCCCTTTGCTGCTGGTTCCTCTAACACATGTGTAGACATCAGCTATCTGAGCTGCCCTTCTGGTGGCAGCAGTGTCAGCTTTCTGGGCATGAGATGTGTGCAGTCACAATGAGCCCCACACTCAGAAGAGTCCACTCCTGGTTTAACGTTCTGTGGTCACTGTCTTGAAATTCTGAATAATTTTAGAATGGAACATGAATTTTCATTTTGCATTGAGCCCTGAAAATCATGTAGCTGGTCCTGTGTAGCAGTATCAACTAGAAAGTGAGAATAGTGTCCACAGTGAGTAAATGGATTTTGCTTATACCTAACGCAGCAAGTGCGCTTTCACCTTTGCTATTCTGAAACCATCAGGAACTGCAGGTGAGGGGAGACTACCGAAGTTCACAAGCTCCAACTTCTGGCTCCTCTGAAAGTTCTTTGATAAAGTCTTTTGGGGTATAAAGATTAGGATGGTGGGTAGAATCGGGGAGAATTTCAAAGAGAAATCTGGCCAGTCTGAGTCAATACATTCAGATGGTATTTCTAACGAGACCCAGGTATGGTCCTGCAATGAGATTGTAAGATCTTCTAGAGCCCTGGCCCTACCTTATACCTCTCACAATCCCCACCCAGCACTTGGCATGTGGTAGGTGCACTCAATATTTGTTGTCGATGGTGATGGTACTGACAATGAACACAGGTTTCCTCTTCATCTGTGGGTTCCCATGAAACTAAGGCCACATACCACCCAGAAAGATCCCTCCTGGTGAAGTTGCAACTGCTTGCTCTCTAAATTGCTTTCTTCAATACAGGCAGTACGTCAGCCCCAAGCAAACCAAGCCAGTTCCCCAAAGATATTTCCAACCTCTAACTGAATTGCTTAGCTGCTGTTACTGCAACAATGCTTTGCAACAAACTGCCCCCAAACTCAGTAATTTAAAACAATTGCTTTTTCTCATGAGTCTATCAGTGACCTTGGGGTCGGTTGAACTAGGTTTGGCTTGTGGGAGAGGTTCTGCTTCAAATTGTCCAGTTGAACTTATATGGGGAGCTGTGCTCCAAATGTGTTCATTTGGGTCCCAGAATGAAATGCAGCGACTTTTCAGGGCAAGCTCCCGTCTAGGTTTTGGGAGAAGTGCAAGAGGGCATGTGGAGACACCGAAGTTCTCTTACAGGCTACGCTGAGATTGTGTACTGTTACATCTGCCCACATTCCGTTGGCCAAAGCAAGTCACATGACCCAACTCAAAGTCAAGAGGCAGAGAACTACTCTTTGCCAATATGAGGCCAGGCAAGGATGTGGTTCTAGAGGCCAATAATTCAATCTACCACACTAGCCCTATTATCCCAAATACCTTAACTATACTCTAGTCATATCGTGGGGACATTGCCTCGTGTGTGTTTAGCACCCACCAAGTGCTGAGCAAATATCAAGTAGAATTAAATGGAAACATATATTTTATAGTCCAAAATTCTCAAATTTTACCTCATGTTATAAATATTTATATATAAATATATATAATTTGTATATTTAAATGTATATATATAAAGTGAGGTCATAAAAGAAATCTCCTATGGAGCATATTAAAATAAAGACACTCTATTTCCAGATAGCATGACAAAGAGGCCCAGGGCCCAGGAATCTGCATTCTCACAAGCAGTTCAGCAGGAAGAGGGCCCGTGTTTTGGGATAAACTGTCCCAGTCCTTAACTGTGCTGTTAGGTTAATCAACACTGGGATGCTGACAAATTTGGGCAGATCTGGTGAAATTTTAGTGATGGGTATTTTGTAAACTCCGGTACAAATGAATGACTGCTCATCTCCTCCACCCTCTTCCCTTCCGCACCAAGAGAGGTCCTGGCAACGTCACTGACACCAGCTTTGCAGGTGGTTTCTGGTCTCAAGGCACTCTCTCAACACACGTGTCTTAGTGTCATTTTTAGGATATGAACATTGGCTCCTTATAATTGTGCATGACCATAGAAGGCATCAATCCACTTTCAACATTCATCAGTCAACCCCTTCTTTTGCTACTGCTGTCAGATTTTTTTTCCCCAGAAACCACACCTTCCCTTCTTTCAATTGATGGGGTTACACGACAGCTGACCCCAACCACCATATGCTACCCCTGGTTCTAGGGTAAGCCACATAAAGTCACAATTGTAGAGAAGAGCCATATGTCCCAGTCCAGACCAAGCCTCTGTCTGTTGTGTGCTAAGCTGGTAGAATAAAAGTCTGGAGCTGCTGGTTCTCATCTTGGCCACTAAAGTAGCTAAAGCTTGCCTGAGAGAGAAGCCACTATAAAGGAAAGTAGAGCAAAAGATTTTGGCAACACCTCTGAGCACCTGAATCCAGCTGTGCCTGAAGATGTACTCCTGCGTGGTCCCTGTTGCTTTAGCACATTTGAGTTTGGTTTCTTTCACTTGCAAGTAAAAGAGTCCTGACTGATATATCCTAGTCTAATATGGAGACCAACAGGACCACAAGCAAGTGGGACTGATAAGAATTTAGCAAAGCCCACGATTCACTCAGCTAGACACACACACACACACACACACACACACACGCAGAGTTTATTCTGGCAACCAGACCGTATTTGGGAACCAAACTTCGTTAGTAGTTATTAAGGAACTTCTAAAGCAAAATAGACTGATTCAAAAATTAATACAGTTATTATATATATCTGTGTATTTTAAGCAAGACCTAATCAGATTATTTAAAATTATTCCATCTTATTTATATCAGCCACAAAAGTTATATTTTCTCCCTCTCTCAACTTCCACTGATAATATTTTCAGTGACTTCTTTCCAGATATTACATAGAAGGATCTCTCTGAAATCATTTCTTGTTTTCTTTTTTATTTCTTTTTTTCTTATTTAGCTATGATGAAAGGACAGAAGCCTAACTTTGGGCAGCAGGAAATAATGCATCACTTTGAACATGTTGTCTTTTTGTTATAAATATGATGATATGGCTAGGTAGGATAGTTTCAAAGAGACAGGATGTTACCTTAAACATATACAAAGCTGTGGTTAAAACAGTCTCCTTAAACTACCTTTTCAACCCATGGAGCTTACATAAATATTTAGCTGCTGGTGACAGGCCTAATAAATCTGTTTAGAATGTTGCAGCAATATTTACTTTCAAAGTAATGGCATAAGCCCACTTAGACCAACAATTTTAAGAAGGAGAGATGCTACTTTTTAGCACCTTGCATAAATATTTGCAAGACCTATAAATCCAAGATAACCCTGCCTCTTCCCTAAAGCAATTTACTGCTTCCTACCATGTTCCATCCAAATGCCAAATTAAAAAAAATGTCACTCGGTTTAGTTGGAAAAGCTTGACATTTACTTGAGACGTATTAGAGGCATCAACTGATACTGGGCTATAATAGAGGAATTCTTAGATTTCCTAACTGCCCAAAGTTCTGCAAGGAACTTCCAGGGTGGAGGAAGAGCAGAACTTCTTTTGTGTCTAGAGCTTGTGAATCAGAACACGAATAAATCTCATTATGTGTGACCAAGAACTAACAGACACACTCCTTGCTTTACTTGCCACATTATAGGGATTATAGAAAGTGCTTGAAACAGAATAAAGAATGGTGGCTCATCTGGGCATTGCTTCCCCTGGAGAAACTAAGAGGGCAACTTGAGTGTTTTAGGCAAGGCTGCTGGGCAACCTGGAATGTGTCCCTGTCTTTATGACATGAAATGAGATGCCACCTGACTTCTTGGCCCTCTTCAAGAGCTAAATTTCTTCTTGATTTCAAGAGATGATTCCTCATGGGAAAGACACCAACAGTGGCAAACATCTCTTTATGAGGGTCAAACAACACAATAGTCTCTTGATTGCCTCATGCATCCCTGTACTGTTTTTAACATGGTTAAATTTTTTAAAGTTTAAGAAGCAATTCCTGTTTACTACATGGTAGAGAAACAAGGTTGTAAAAAACTCACCCCAAAGACAAATATCAGAGAATTCCAAAGTGTTTCTTATTTACATACTATAGTTATGCTATCAGGTTTAATTTCTTTCCAGTAAGTACTAAATAAACAAGTGCTCATAATTTACAAGAGAACAAGAGTGATTGACTTATAAAGATAGTATTTTTCAAGGGCTGATGTAAAAATTGCTTCTTTTCAGACTTATAATGAGGCCTCCTGGTCTGAACATTCCTGGGGAAGAAGAACAAAAGATTTTTGCTTTGGTATTTACATTATCTAGGGATGGAAGAAAAGATGACGATGACTTTGATGTTCAGAGGAGGATGGGAGATGATTTGGTACTTATCCTTTTTTAGTATTTGAATTTAAACCAGATGGCCCATTTAAAAGAGACCCCATTCTAAACGATTTTGCATTAAGTGGGGCCATAGAGAAAGCCCTCATTTCCTCTCTGGCAGTAGCTGGTGTGAGATCAGCATCCTAGGAAGTGGCAGGGCTGCTGTGCTTGCTTCTGCTGCCAGCCTTCAGGAACTTACACGCCAATGCACTGCCGCCAGCCAGTGCCCGTCTGCCAAAAGTAACTCCAGTGAAAAACAGTCCTTGCCAGTGACTTCCATTTGGGTCACATTATCTCCTATCTCTGGGAATGGCAGATGCTAAAAATACTTTGTTGATGAGTTTCATTTATTTCTGGGAAAATTGGGGAAGGTTTCACGGAAGATTCAAGAAGTGGATTACTCAGGATGGGGTGAGTGTTGTAACAAGCATCTCCAGACACGGCACAAGGTTCTGGGAACACAGCAGTAAACATAACAAAGTCCCTGCTCTCATGAACTTCCATTTGTGTGTAGCTTTCAGGATTATGCTGAGTGTCTACAATAAATAATCCTTTTCATCAAATATTGGTTCTGGACTTTTTCTGCATCAATGCCACTCTCCGTAGGAAAAGGACCTGGATGAATGGGTGCTGTTTGCGTATAGGAAGAGAGGGCAAGGAACTCAAGCAGTTCTGTTTCCTGCTAACTAGAACAAACACCTTCCAGTTCCTCTCACCTGACCCTCCCCTGTGGTTTTAGTCCTGGCTGCACATTGAAATCACGAGGAAGCTTTAAAAAATACTGGAGATTTTGACTTGGTTGGCCTGAGAGTAGGTGCTACAAGTGAAGTTATTTGTTTTATTTTGTTTTTAACTTTCTGGGTAAGTATGATGGGCAGCCAAGGTTGATAATCAAGGAGTTAGCATCCTTCTTGGGATGGTGGCAGTAGAGAAGGCAGTTTTTATTACAGTGGATGCAAAGCATTCAACCCAGATGTCAGGGAGCTGGAAATATCATTATGAACATTTGGCACTGTAGGCCTGTCTATGCACAAACCAACATCGAGCATCTCCCGTGTAACAAGCATGTGATGAAGGGTGATGGAAAAATGAAAACAAATAAGCTACAATCTCACCCCGGCCTCTGGTTGCTCACAGTGTGACTGGGAGGGGGTGAGACAAACAACCATTACTATCTAATTGGAAAGATGAAACATGAGGACGGAAATATTTTTTAATCTCATTTGTTCATTGATGTGTCCACAGCACCTAGACAGTGCCTCACACACAGGGGGGCTCAATAAATATTTGTTGAATGAATAAATTTGAACAGCTATGGATTACGTGGCAAAGGGTTGACATCTTTGAGTTGTAAACACAGGCAAGAAACAGACTGATAATAATAGACAACCATACAAAAGACCCATGCAGAAAATCAATCAAATTAAAAATGTGAATAAACAATCATATGGAGAAGAGTTTAACTTAAAGAGTAATGACATGAAAGTAAATTGAAATATAAATTAACTTCAATCTTTCTGTAATTAAATTAAGGATAGTATAAATAATCAAAAGGAGTACAGTAATATGAACATTCTTACGCTTTGCTCTTGGCACCATAATTTAGTATAACCTTTCCTAGAAAGCAATTTGGAAATAATGTAAGGCCCATAAAAATACACCAGTAAATCCATTTCTGAGAATCTATTCAGGAAAATGAACCAAAATATGAAGAAGCTGTATTTGTGAAGATATTCATTATAGTATTCTCCATAATAAAAATGAAAATAGCCAAATACCCCCAAACAGATGAATAATTAAATTATAGCCAATCCATTTAATGCAATATTATACAATCATTAAAGGTGATGATTATGTAGTCTTTCCCAATGTGGAAAAACGCTTATACCATTACATGAAGAGAAAAAAAGAGATACAAAATTATACACAATTTACCCTGCTTTAAAAGGATTTTTGAACTGAGACAGGAATAAAGACTATATTTTAAAATATGCTATATGCTATGAAAAACATACACATATTAATGAGAAAAAGGAATTATGCAAGAATTATAAAAGTTATTGTTAATGATAGGTTTATAAGTGATTTTAAGCACTTTTCCAAGCAGTCTGTGATATTACTCTATTATTAATACATCTATCATTAAGAATAACTTTTAAAGTTTTTGTTGAAACAGCAACAACAAAGGACTATGAGAGTACCAAGAAAGAGATAATTAGCTTCTGGGAAAGTTGAGGTTAACTCACAAAAATTGATACTCAGCTGCTGTTCAAGGAAGGCTGTATTAGTCAGGATAGGATAGTACTGTAACAAATAACCCCATGTTAGTGGTTAACACAATAAAATATTTTTTTTCTCACTTCTAATTGAGTGTTGGGCGTGTGGTCTTCCATA
This sequence comes from Daubentonia madagascariensis, assembly GCA_023783475.1. Classification (NCBI taxonomy): domain Eukaryota; kingdom Metazoa; phylum Chordata; class Mammalia; order Primates; family Daubentoniidae; genus Daubentonia; species Daubentonia madagascariensis. Next base: position 13,027,550 of record JAKFHU010000428.1, read on the forward strand.
TGTTGATTCTGGGACCCAGGATCTATTCATCTCATGATTCCACAGTCCTCTGGGACCTCGAAGTCTTCCACATCCAGCCACCAGATGATGAGGGGGAGACAGCACATGGGGAAGCCCACAGGGCATTTTAGAAGCCAGGTCAGGAGGTGACACACATCACATCCACCTGGATACCACTGGCCAGAACTAGACATAAGACCCCAGCTAGATGCACAGGGACTGGAAAATATAATCTTCCAGTGTGCCCAGAAGGGAGGTGGAACGGTTTGCTAGACTCCAGGCCTCCTCTCTGCCACAAGGTGTTACACAGCGGAGGGAAGAGAAATGGTGTATTGCAGATGAGGAGCCTAGCGTGTTGGGGGTCCTTGAGCATCTCAGGTTGACTCAGGGTGAAGCTTGAAAGAACATGGTGCTCTTGAGCCACGCAGAGTTTGAGGGTGGCTGTGGTATAACAGGAGTCTGGTGAGAGAAAAGGGTTGGCGATGAAACAATGACAGATGAGCCTACGAGGAAGTTTGAAGCCAGACTGTGAAGTCCTTCCATGTTTTGTGAAGGGTTTTTCAATTCTGGCCTGTATACAATGGAGAGCCAAGGAAAATATTTAAGAATCATTACATTTACATATTAGAAAAGTCAGTCTGGCTACAGTACGGCATATGGATTGAAGAGGGAGGCTGGAAGGAGGGAGATTCATTAGGAATTTTTACTTCTAGGAGCATCGTTGATCTCCTTAATTCATGGAGGACATTTCGATGCCCTATTTTATGGTCAAACAATATTAACCGCACCCCCACTATTTATTATGTGCTCCTAATCATTATGGGGAATAAGTTTCTGCACTCAAGGAAATTCTAGTTCAATGGGAGGAGATAAAGATGATGGAAAAGAACAGAGTGACATCTGGTATTATCCTGGTTGGAGCTAGAACCCATTCTTCGAAGCGAAGTGTCACAGGATTGGAAAAACAAGCACCACTGGTACTCACCATCAAACTGGCACTAACTGATGAACACTTACATCACACAGGGCAATAACATTCATCTGAGGGCGGGCGGGTGGGAGGGGGGTGGAAGGGATGGGAAGAACTCTCACTGAATGGATGTGGGGAGCACAGTTTGGGGGATGACCACAATTGTGGCTCTGACACAGGCAGAACAGGGGCAATGTGTATGGCCAAAGGGTTGTATCCCCATGATATTCTGAAATTAAAAAAATAAATTAAAAAAAAAAAAAAAGAACAGAGTGAGTATAACCTCCAATCTTGCCCACTCGTCAACCAAATGTGAAAGGCTGAACTTTACAGACTGAATAATTGTACTTAAATGAAACTATATCATATCTATTGTGTCTGATACATTCCTAAACATAGGGAGGGGACTCAGATTCTGGATGGCCCAAAAGAAGGACAATGTCCAATACAATTATTATCAACCAATATATTGTGTTTGTTAAAATAAAAATATTTTGAGGCCTGGCACAGTGGCTCATGCCTGTAATCCCAGCCCTTTGGGAGGCCAAGGAGGGAGGATGGCTTGAGGCCACGTGTTCAAGACCAGCCTGGGTAACATAGTGAGATCCCGTCTTTACAAAAAATAAAAGAAATTAGCCAGGTGTGGTTGCGCACGCCTGTAGTCCCAGCTACCTGGGAGGTTAAGGCAGGAGGATCCCTTAAGCCCAGGAGTTTGAGGACGCAGTGAGCTATGATGACACCAATGCACTCTAGCCTGGGTGACAGAGTGAGACTCTGTCTCAACATGAATAAATAAATAAATAATCTTTAGGAGGATGTATTAGTTTCCTGTGGTTACTGTAAGAAATTACCACAAACTGGGTGGCATAAAACAACAGAAGTATATTCTCTCATAGTTCTGGAGGCCAGAAGCCTGAAATCAAGGGGTCAGCAGGGCCACACCCCCTCTGGAGGCTGTAGGGAGGAATCTGATCTTTGCCTCTTCCAGCTTCTGGGTCAGCTGCCAATTCGAGGCTGCATCACTCCAATATCTGCCTCTGGGGTCACATTACCTATTCCTCTTCTGTCCTCTCCTCTGTATGTCCCTTACAGGGACACTTATCACTGGACGTAGGACCCATTCAGGGTGATCCAGGATGATCTCTTCATCTTGAGATCCTTAATAATTCCTAATTCCAAATAAGATGACATTCACAGGTTTCAGGGATTAGGACATGGACATATCTTTTGGAGGCCACCATTTAGCCTAATACGGAGAACAGTACATTCATGTAGACGTACGTTCATTACCTCCTCTAGGGGAGTTGGTCCGCCAGGCCATGTCCACTCTTGGGCAGTGATGCTCGGGGACTGACAGTATGTCCCCCTGGACCGAGGAGGCCGAGGAGGGAAGGAGAGACACTGCAGGGGTGGGAGTAGGCCATGACAGCCGCCCTTGCTGTGCAGTGCTGCTCAGCATATTCGAGATAGTTACTAACTTTCAAAGTAGGTCCTGCCTTTTCTTATTCTTTCCTTCTCTGCTGTCATGAGCATATTTTAATTATTTGTAGCTTTTTAACTTTCATCTCTTCATTTTAAAATATGGGAACTCTTTGTACTTTCTACTCAACTTTGTTGTGAACCTAAAACTAATAAAAAAATAAAGTCTAGATATTAAAAAAAACCAACCAATTTTTTTATGCCCTCCTAGAAATGTCAGTGATTCACAATTACAAGTCTCATCTTGAAGACTACCTCTTAAGCAGATTTTTACCATCTTTTCTTTTTCCCCTTGAGCAGTGGTCCCCAACCTTTTTGGCACCAGGGGCCATTTCCAGGGAAGACAATTTTTCCATGGACCAGGGCTGGGGGGTTGTTTCGGGATGATTCAAGTGCTATACATTTATTGTGTATTTTATTTCTATTATTATTACACTGTAATATGTAAAGAAATAATTATAAAACTCGCCAATAGGTTGGGGACCTCTTCCCTTGAGGTTAAAAACTGAGGTAGATATTCCGATCACTAGATAAATAATATTTCTGGATTAAAATGTGAAACTAAGAAGTCATTAAACTAGCATTTCTTCTGAAATGTTTGTTCTGGACAAACTGAGAATGTTGCCCTTTTGATAGTGTTCATTGGAAAGGAGAGGGTGATTCACAGCCCATCTCTTAAGGGCATCCCACAGAGGGAAGGAAAATGCCTACACATAGGTATTACAAAGAAGCCTGTGTTCCCCTACAGGGCACGATTTTTCTGACTGTTGGGCAGCATCCTACAGGGTTATTTTATGGTGAAAAAACTTAGTGTCTGGCATCCAAAAGTGACATCATACCCACCTAAGTTTTGGTAAATCATGGGTTTGGTTAGATCGGTTGCACTTCAAGACCAAGAGGAAAATTGGAGGATAAAGTTGGTTCATTTTGATCACAACCTGATGCACACAGACAGAAATCAAATAGAAAAACCAGCTGTCAGCAAGTAGTGAAAATATCAGGATAAAAAATTAGACCGTGAGGCATCACAGGGAAACTGTACAAGGTTGAGTTAGCTGCAGTCAGCCAACAGAGTCTATTGAATGGCTGCTGTGTACTTCCCTCTTCAACTCTGTTGTAAGTATCCTGATCCTCAGTAAGGTTGAGTCAGGACTGATTGGGCCCTTGAAACCACCTGAACACTTGAGACTAGCCTGCCCCCGCGTTGCCTGAGTGGTCTCAAACAGCCCCGCGCACTCAGGGACTGATGTGCTTGCCAACTTGAGGCCACGCTAATCTGATGCTTATGACAACCACAACAAAAACCAGATCTCGTCATCACATTCATTAGCTTTATACTCTTCCGAGGTGTTTCAAAGGTGACATCTTCATAATATAAGTAAAATGAGAAAATGACCGTCTAAAACTGTCTTCTCAGTGCCACCACTGTGCTAGGTGCCGGGACAAATCAGAGATGACTCAGACACAGGTCATGCGCTCAGAGACTCCAGGCCAGGCACGTAATGGGCCATTCTCCCAAGGAACTATAATGTTAGGCAGACAATGGTAAAGGCCATGAAAGGGGCTCAAGTGACAAACAGCATGAGCTCTGAGGAGCGGGGCTGATTTCTAGCTGAGGAAATGGAGGAAGTAATATTAGTAATATTAGCAGTCAATTTTGGAGGGCGGGATTGGGTACGCAGACAGAGAAGAGGGAGGACAGAGGGCATCCCGGGTGACATTCCATCTCCCGCTCCAGTGGAGGGACGTGCCTGTGTTTGAGTGTGAGGGGAAGAGGGACCAGCTGAGGGGCCTGAGAGATAGCAGGAAGGGTAGAACCAGCCTCACAAGGGGGCTTTCACCTTGGGTGGGCAGGAATGGAGAGGACAGCGGTCTGCCGTGCTTCCAAGAGGAAACTGGGTGAACAAGGGAAGAGGATAGGAAGGATGGTGTATAGGTGGCCTCTAGTTGGAGGAAAGATTTTGTTTGTTTGTTAGTTTTTATTTTAAGTTAGAAGAGTTCTGGCCATATGTGTAGGTGTAGAGGAAGACACAAGGAGGAAAAGGAGGGATTGAAACCTAGGAGAATGGATAGGGAAAGACATCAAGAGCACACAAGGGTGGGGACAAGAATGTTCATAGAGCTTTATTTGTGATAGCTCCACACTAGAGACAACCCACATGGCCATCCACAGGGGGATGATGAGATACATCGTGGCGTAGCCATTCATACGACAGAGTGCTACACAGCAAAGAAAAAATGAAATAGTGATGTTTTATAAATAACACAGATGAATCTGGAAGACACAGGGCTGAATGAAGGAAGTACAAGACTGGAATAGTACAGACACAAGTTCCTCTTTTGTGGCTGCATTTATATAAAGTTCATAAATAGCCACAACTCATCTATGGTGATAGAGGCCTGAATACTGGTTACCCTTGAGGCGGCTACTAGCTGGGAAGGGGCACACAGGCGCCTGCTGGGGTTCAGGGCGTGGCTGGGGCGTGTAATGTGGGTGCATACCTTTGTGAAAGTTCACTGAGCTCCACATGTAAGATTTGTAGTTTACTCCTCAATGGAGAGAGAAAAAATGAGAAGTATGAGAAAGAGAGAGAGAGAGAGGGAGAGAGAGGGAGGACAAATTGGGCAAAGCGAAGAGGTAAACGAGACGGGGAGGAGGGAGGAGGGAGGAGGGAGGAGGGAGGTGTAAGTGTGCAGGGATTTTGAGGGAGCGTGAAGACAGATTGCAGTATTGCCTCTGACTCCTTTGCCACCCACGTGTGAGGAGGTCGGTGCCTTATCTGGAGTGTGGTGATGATGGATGGGAAGGCAAAGATGGGTTCTGCAAAGGAATAATCTACAGGACTTGGCAACTGAGCATGGGGCTCGGGGGCATCCCAAGACGAGAAGGTGGACCCAGGTGCTCCTGAGTCCAGCACTGAACAGCTGCCTGAGATACCATCAGATCCATTAGACAGTCACCAACTCCCCTACAAGGGGCTTATCCCATTTATGGAGCATGAATACGTGCCTAATTCATGTATCTCAGTCCATGAGAGTATAAGCCTTTGTTCCTCAGTAGGTTCTAGCTGAATCACCAGGAGTGTTCAGGATATTAAAGCAATATCTCAGGGAATACTCCAGTTTGACATCACCTCTCCATCTTACCCTCGTTAAGACTGAATGGGGTGGGATTTGGGGCTTGCCCAAAACCTGTTAAATACAGTTACCCACAATGGAGCTGATTAACTGTGAATTAAAGTGCCTATTCAGTGGATTAACAAAGTACATGTAACAAAGAGCCTGTTCTTCCCAATACCAATTTGTGAAGCCAATTCAGAAGCCCAGGGCAGAAAGCCAAGGTGGGCAGTGGCAACAAGCCCAACCATGGGCAAGAGCTTCACCTTTTCTGGTCAGCATCAGAAAAGTCCAGGGGAACACAGTTTGCTTGGTCAGGCTCTACTTTTGGCCTATGTCCTTACTAAGGCACCTGGAGTTCCACTCTACTGGAGGCTTTTTCACAGGTGATAATGAGACACAGAAGTGCAGCCAGCTGAGCAAGTTCAGGAGAATGGGCTTTCAGGGACGCTGGAGAGCTTCCAGAGGTTGTCCAGGGTGCACTGGACACCGACCCCACCTTCTCCCCCGAGATGAGGATGTGGTCTCACTGGTGCTGAGTCTGGGTCAGTCCAGGAGAGCCTGATGTTTGTAAACAGCCCCACAAATGGAGGTATGCAGACTGTTAGTGTTAAGTCCTTCCTGTGGGATGGTGTGAGCTGATGCCAAAAGGACAGTGGCCGAGCAAGGCCTGCACTGTTTTCTCAATTCTGGCAGAACCCCATCTGCACAGAGGGCTGCTGGCAGCTGCACATCACAAGGGGACCCAGTAGCAAAGGCAGAACCATATCAAGATGAGTTGCACCTGCTCCTGCTTGGAATGGCCATGTCCCTTCCCTTATGCTCTGTATCCTGGCTAAGGGAACTGGATTGCAGCGTGTACATGAGTGTGCAACACAGTGTGCTTGAGAGCTCGTCAGTGAGTCCATAACTCACTGAGCCAGTGCTATGAGGCACTGTGACTGCATTGCAGATGGGGGAGGAGGTGATGGGGTGTGGGGGGACTCAGCGGACATGAAGAAGCATGAGATGCACCACTGGTGTTCAAAAAAACATGTACGGCCTAATGTGGCCAAAAGGACAAAGACATGAGGTGACCCAAGGCTAAATGAGAGGTACAAAAAGAGGTGCAATAGTTGAGGAGGCAGAGAGAGAGAAAGGGAGACAGGGGTGGGGATGGGGAGAGAGCTGTCAGCCAGGGCAGTCTGAGAAGGAAGGCAACATGATGAAAGGACACTTGATTTGGGTCTTGGAGGAAGCAGCTTACGTTTAGGATAAGCAGAGGAAAGGGAGAACGTTCCAGAAGAAAAAACTGGTAGGTACGAAGGTGAGGAGGTGGGAAATGAGCAGTGTCCAGGCAGAGAGAAGGGGCAGAGGTTTCCCGTGCTGGGGGCTGCGTGGCCAGCTGGCCGTGTCTGGGAGAGCCCACACACTGCCTTGTGTCAACCAGCCAGTAATCGGGAGAGGGTACCCGAAGGGTTAAGTATCTGTGGGAGGCTGGGGGCTAAGTAGAGGCTGGGAAGATTAAGAAAACATTTTTAAAGGAGCAGTGAAACACAACTCAGAGAGTTGCCAAGTCAGTACTGCACATCTACTTAGTGCAGTAAAGAGAACGACCGGGCATCCCTGCCGCCGTGCTCCCACACTCACTGTGCTCACAGAAGGAGGCGAGTCCTCCCTCCAGGCCTCTGCGAGGCCTCCCCACAGCATGGCCTGGATCATCCAGGATGGGTCCTAAGTCCAATGACAAGTGTCCCTATAAGAGACATACAGAGGAGAAGACAGAAGAGGAACAGGTAATGTGACCCCAGAGGCAGACATTGGAGTGGTGCAGCCTTGAGTTGGCAGCTAACCCAGAAGCTGGAAGAGGCAAAGATCAGATTCCTCCCTACAGCCTCCAGAGGGGGTGTGGCCCTGCTGACCCCTTGATTTCAGGCTTCTGGCCTCCAGAACCATGAGAGAATATATTTCTGTTGTTTTACCCCACCCAGTTTGTGATAATTTGTTACACCAATCACAGAAGCCTAATACACACTCATTGGCACACTGCATCCCAGGGTTGTGTGAAGCAGGGTTAGGGCCTTGAACCCTCTGTGACTCCTCAGTAAATTCTTCCTGAACCTGGTGGATGTGTTCTCTCATCAGAAATCTTCCTGGGGGAAAAAGAAGCAGGCCCACGACATTGACATTCCCTGCATAGTCCCCTTTGTGGACTCTGTAAACAGCTGTATTCCCGTGGCAGCTACAACCCTACCAAACACAGAAGAGTAAAACCATTTGTAACCATCTGGAGGACACAACCAGATCCTCTTTGCTCTGAAATGTCTCTGAGTTTAGAAATCTAAACACATAGTCTAGTTTGTCAAACTTCCTGAAGGACTGGGATATATTACATGGTTGCACAATACAGCTCAATGACCGCACTGCCTGCGTCTCCCTCCACCCCCATGCTAGGACCCAGGCTAGGACAGGAAGTGGGCTGGAGAGGCCTGGAGCCAGGGCCTGGGAAGCAGAGGAGCCTGATGAGCACACTTGGGAAGCCAGAACCTTCCACCAGGCTGTAGAGAGAAAACCCGTCACACTACCTTTATCAGAGCTGGCAAGCAACATGGGGTGGTGGTTACGTATTAGTGTCAGACATGGATTTGAATCCAGGTTCTTCCTCTAACCAGTTGTGTATCTTTGACCAATTCAATCTCTAAGATTTGTTTTACTTATTCACAAAATGGGGATAGTAACTACACCTACCTCTTAGAGTTGCTGTGGGGATTATGTGGGGTAAATGCATGAGAAATGCTTTGGGCAGTACCTGGTGCAAGGTAGGTATACATTAACAGAAAGAGCTAGCATTTGATTTCCAATAGAATCCATGAGAATAAAAGCTTTTCCCCAGCCACAGAAATCTATCAACAATGCATCTGTTTCCTGTAGACAAGTTATTAAAAAACTTTCAAAACTTATCTTTGTATCTTTTTGTTGCTTTTAAACAGGGCTGGCCAAAGCCTCATACCACAGAATTCCTCCATTCCCTCCCCCATGCCTCTAATGCCGCTGCTAAGAGCTCCATCCTCTAGAATGTAGAGGGGTCAGCAGGTTATCCGTCAAGGGCCAGAGCGTCTATATTCCAGGTTTTGCAGGCTATATGTGGTCTTCCTCACATCTTCTTCTTCTTTTTAAAATTTCTAACAACATTTTTAGAATGTAGAAAACATTTTTAACTTGAGAGGGCAACGCAGGCCAGATTTGGCCCCCAGCCCACAGTTTGCCAACCCCTGCTAGACGAAGGTTTAAAGAGACTCGGAGCTTTTCTGATTAGATCACCATCTGCGTAAAGGAGGCTTTGGGTGGTATCTGAGAGGGAAAGGGTTTTCTATCCTCTCTGCCTCTCTCTCTCTCTCTCTCTCTCTCTCTCTCTCTCTGCCAGGAGAGGAGGCAGCGATGGCCACAGAGGGAAGGATCCACTGAAGGGATTAAATGGGTGAAGGACATAAAATAGACCCGGAAGCCTGAATGAAATCCCCGCACTATCCAATTCTGCCCGAGGCCAGTCTATTTCAGTAGACTGTGTATTCAGTATTCTGATACTGACAGTGAAGAACAGGTGAGGACCAGATTAACATCTGTGCTTCGATGAGGCTTTCATTCCACGACTCAGAGATGCTGACATTTTTCAGCAACCCAACCCAGCAAGATGCTCCGAAGTTCAAATGCTAAAATCTGATTTCATAAATAATTTATTCCTGTTGCTAGGCTCTCCTCATCCCATAACCTTTCATTCCAAGCAGCCAACGATAGGTACAGTCTCCCTCTGACAACAACAAAGAATACCTCCGGATGACAGAATGAGATCAGTAAATGCAAACCCCATGGCCAAGAGACTCCCATCTGCATTTGGTAGAGAACTGGTTTATGAAGATGCTGGCCACTGGCCCAGGTTCAAACAGATACGACTTCACAGAGAAGAGAAGGAGAGTGCTGAAGGTTAATAAAATTAAGCCTGGAAGGAATGTAGGCTACTCCTTGATCAAAAGAGATAATGGCAATAAATCAAGTTTTTCTTTATCCAAAATAGGAAAAAAATAAATAATTATAAACATGCTTAACAGAATCTGGAATGACAATCCTCAATGATTTCTGCTAAGGCCTATATCTCAAGAAGTCTTTGCTTCCTACTAAAAGTTCATTCTTTCCCTGAGTTTCTTTATACCCAAGGTATTAGTCAGATTTATCTAGAGGAACAGAATCAATAGGTATACATACATGTGAGACAGTGTACTTGATAGATATATAAGATAGGTATATATGTGTATACATATATAAGACAGTGTGCTTGCTCTTAAGAAAATTAATACATCCTATTGGTGATATATATATATTTGTGTGTGTATATATATAATATATATAGAGAGAGACAGAGACAGAGAGACAGAGACAGAAAGAGTTTTATTTTAGGAATTGGCTCACATAATTGTAGGAGCTGGCAAGTCCAAAATCTGTAGGGCAGGCCAGCAGGCTGGCTGGAAACCCAGGAAAGTTAATATTACAGCTTGAGTCCACAGTAAGTGTGCAAGCAGAATTCTCTCTTCCTCAGGTGATGTCAGTTTACCTCATAAGGCCTTCAACTGATTGGATGAGGCCCACCCACATTATGGATCTGCTTTACTTAAAGTCTACTGATTTAAATGTTCATCTTATCTAAAAATATTTTTACAGCAAGAACATCTAGACTGGTGTTTGGCCCAAATTGGGTACTTCTATGGCCTAGCCAAGTTGACAATAACCATCACATACATCATCCTACTGGTTTTTCTTTGGGTTCCCCAAATTAGCCACAGATATTAGATAATCAAATTGTAACTATGTTATCCTTTATCTGGGATGATAAAAGGGAATGGCAATAGATTATCCCCAAATGGTATATCCTATCCATTAGAAATGCATTTAACTGCAAGTGACGTAAAATCAAAAGAACAATAAATTAAAAGGAACAGTTTATTTTTCTCTCATATTAAGAAACCCAGTGATGCCATAAGAGACCCATATTCCTTCTGTCTTTTGCTTTGCTACCCTAAATGTGTTGGATTTTCCCTCATGTTTATTGTCTCATAGTTTCACGTTAGCTTCAATAGCTCCAGATAGTACACGAACATTCAAGGTGTTGAAAAACCAGGATGAGAAGAGAGAGGGGTACCAGCTGTGGCTTTTTCTTCCTTGCAGTCTTCCACTTGTTTCGTCAGATGGCACTGTCACATGGCCACTTCAAGCTGCAAGGGAGGCTGGGAAAGCAAGCGCTTCCCCGAGCTGGGCACATTGATGCTCCGAGTAGAAATGGGGCTCTGTTTGCAAGAAAAAAGAGGATATGATTATCAAGTGGGTAACACACAGTGTCTGCCACAAGGACAGTTTACAATGATTTTTGTCTGGATTTGAGAAGTGTTTCTTTAGTTATGCATTAGTCATTCATTTAAAAAACACATCTACTATATGATTAATTTGAGATACCATGTTGAGTAAGACAGTACACTTGCTCTTAAGAAAATTAAGTCTGTAATGGAGTTTTCCAAGAATGAAGCACTTATTAGGAGAGAGATGGGTAGAAGAGGGATACCCAATTCACCCTGCAGGAAAAAGTGGGTGAAGAAACTGGACACTTTCTGGAGGCCATGGTAGAACAAAGTCTTTAAGGATGACCAGGAGTTACCTGTTAGGATGAAGGGCCTGAGAGTGTGTTATGTGAGTCAGTCAGGGTCTCTCCAGGAAAGGGGACATCTCTTCAAGGATCTACAGCACAGGGAATTGGCTAAATGGTAGAGAGAGATGCTGAGAGCTAACATGGGTGATGAGGCAATGCAGAGATTAGCGCCAGCAGGAAGCCACCACCGCCTCTGCTAGAGGGAAAAAGAAGGGATCAGGAGCTGAAATCACAGTGGGCTTGTTTGGCAAAAGCTGGAACTACAGAAAAGACAGTCACTGCTATAGAAGCTACCCAAGGCAGCAGGGAGAGAAATACCCTGGTTTCTCCCTTCTTTCTACCCTCTGTTATTTTGCTTGTATCTCCCTCTGGCCTAACCCAACCAGCTGGAAGTGAGAGACACAGGAGCCTGTGAAATGGAGCCGTCGAGGGTCAGCCATGTTGGATAAAAACAGAGCAGGGAAGGGAGAGGATGGATTCAGGGCAAACGGGCCCAGGCCCAGGGCTGCACCTCTAGGCAACTATGAGCACAACTAATGTGCAGTAATGACAGCCAACATGTATAAGCATTTACTAAATGCCAGGAATTGTGCTTAGTGTTCAGCGTTTTCTATGCATTAACATATTTACTTAGTGTAGGTAAGGTACACAAAGAGGAGTGGGTGGAGATGGGGCTGCAGTACGGAATTAGAGCAAGGCTGACATCACAAAGGGCTTGTATGCCACGCCAATAGGTTTGAACTTTGTCCGAAAGGTGCCGGGGAATCAATGAAAGATTGGAAGGAGAACAGTTACACGGTCTCGTTTGCTTTTCAAAAGATCATTCTGCATTCGTGTCCGTGTCCGAGGTTCTGCAAATTGCTAATTCATCAAAGTAAGTAATGGAGATGTGATGAAGGAGAACCCGGAGTGTGACCAGCTTCTCTTCCCACCTTCTCTGTTCCCCTCCTCAGAGCAGACAGCATCACTTCAGAACACTTGTGTCATCTGTTGACATAACCAGAATCTTCGTTTACTTTAGCTCAGCAAAGCTGGAGTGGCAGACCTTTCTAAAACAAAATATTTATTACTAATCTATACAATAGTTACAATAGTTAATGGATTAATACATTACTCACCTCATTAACACACTTCCGGAGAAATCTATGTCCTAGCCGTATTTTAGAGATAGTCTTACTCTATCTGCTAGTTCCTTAAAGCACATTGTGGTCCTGTTGATTTGCTTTTCAAGTTTTAAAATAAATCAGTGTCATTTGTCATTGGGTTGTGTAGGTGGCAGTTGGAGACAGAACCTCAGATTACTTTGAAGTGTTGACACAATGTTATCACAGAGCCAAGACTTATGGCCTTAGAAGAGACATTCAGAGTTCCTCTCTTCCAACAACCTCTTCCACAGATGAGAAAAGTGAGCCCACACGGATAAAGCAACCAGCCCAAGGATTTGACAGTCGTCAGTGGAGGTAGGGCTGCAACCCGAATTCCCATACCAGTACTTCTTCCACACTTGCCTTCATTGCCAACGTGTTCAGAGCTAAGGAGAAGCTGTCATTTTTGGAAATATTGCTCAGGTGGTGAAAATCCCATCTCACATGGACTTAAGCAGAAAAGGGAGTTTACTGGCTTCAGAAATAGTTCAGGGGAAATACGAACTTCAAATATAGGTCAGAACAGGGACTCGTATTGTCATCAGGACTCAGTCACTTTCTCTTTCTTGTATTACTTTCTGGGCCAGTTTCATTCAGGCACGCTCGGCAGTGATGGAGCAAAGTGGCGACCAAAAGTCCCAGGCTCACAACTCACCTGCGTGGTATCACTAGCAGAAAGGATGTGTCTCTTTCCCAACAATACAAACGAAAGTGTAGGAATTGAATTTTATTGGTTAGTTTGGGTTATGTGCCCGTTCCTGAACCAATCACTGTAGCTGAGGTGAATGGACCACTCTTATTGGCCATTGTCTGTAGGGTAAGTTCAGCATCTCCATTGCCAAATTATATGTTTGGAGAGTGAGTGATAAGATTTCCTGAAGGAAAACCAAAGTTCCGTCAACCCAAGAAGGAAGAATGGGTGCTGGACAGGCACAAACAACTCAGATATACTCCAGGTGCTGAGACTTACGTTAAACAACAGAGTACATTTCTAATATTGGCAAGGTTTTCTGGTTGGCGGCTATCTTGCTGTAGGAAATAATCCGGTTAATCTGTGGGAAGACAGGGATTCCGAGCAGAGGTAGTAAACCTCCACCACCCCCAGTGGGTCCATCCTGAGAAATTCTCTGGGAAATACTCTCTTAAAAAAAGAACGTTGCTTTGGCTCTACTTTACAGGCAGTTGCTCCAACTAGTTAAACAACATTTAGCATGGCAGGTGCTCAAGGATGGATACTCAGAGGAAGGAACTTGAAGTGAGGTGAATTTGTCTATTTAGAGCTGCCCCCAAGAAATGGGGATCCAAGTGAATCTGAGTATTCAAATAAAGAAGAAGAAGCATGCATCTGGGCATCATTGCGTATTTGGAGGCTTCTCTCGACTCGTCATGCTGTGTGACAAATTTGCAAAAACAAATCAACTTTAGTAAACATAAATACATAGGATTTTATTCTGCTATAATTTAAACCTCACTTCTTCTATTCCCTGCCTCTGTGCTTTTAGTTCAAAAACGTGTCAAGAATAGTCATGGAAATTTGATGAAACATTGTTCACAGTTTTGTTTAAAAGCCACCATCAACTCCTGCAGAGCAGAGATAGATGGAGAACTTTGTAAGCATGATTTACAAAGGCAGAAACCACTTTTTTTAATCTGAAAAAATTGTAGAAAGTATATGGCAAAAGCACTATTAAAAAGTTAAAGGGAAAATGACAAACAATGAAGAAGTTTATAACTTGTATCAAAAGCTGATAAAGAATATCTTTTATACATAAAGGATTCTTATGAAGAAAAAGGTGAATACAACAATAGAAAAATGGGCTAAGGGTGTGAATAGCAAATTAATAAAAGAAAAAGTAATGGACAATACACATATGAAAAATCATTCAATCTCACTAGTAATTAAAGAAATACAAATTAAAACAACAATGAGACACCATTTTTACAGTATTAGATTAGGGGAAGAAAACATTGACAATATCCAGTGTTAGCCACAGGTATAACAGATGGGAGTATAGACTGATAAAACTTGGGAGGGGGGTAGGTGTTGGGAAGGTTGCAGTTTGGCAACAACCATTCTAAGAAGCCACAAAACACATGCATCTTTGACTCAATACCTCTAGGAATTTATCCTAAGGAAATAAGTTAGGAAAGATTTAGCTACAGGTTGTTTAGGATAATAAAATATTGGAAACAACCAACCTCTCTAATACAGGAGAATTAGTTAAACATATTATGACACATTCATTGTATGTATCTTGAAGTGGGAAAAACCTCTAAATACAAAAAACAAGTTAGTGTAATCTTACATTTGGTTTTATATATTAAGGCTTTGAAGAATATTCAAGAAATGTCTTTTTTGCCCATTTGTACTTTCTCATTTATCTTAAATGAACATAAATGGAAATTACAACATTAAAAAAGAAAGAGAAGATTAAGGAACATTAAACTGCCTAGTTTAACAGGGGCTTTCCCTGGCATCCCTTTCTCCCTCTTCTGGGGGAGGGAGAGTACTTCTGCCTCCTTTCTGGGGTGCTTCTACAAATCCCTCTGCAAGACAGAACTAAAATACCCGTTTGTCCTGCACAACGAGGCTTCTGATTTCACGGTGGGTGTCTGTGCCTGGCTCCCCCAGGGTTTGAGAGATACCCTGAAGCAGTGATAAGCAAGCTTGCTCAAAAAGAAGACTTTTGATCTTTATGCCTAGACAAACAATTCTGAGCCTGAGCTAAGGCTGGCTCACTATGTCAATGTTAAGGAAAAAGCCCTTTTCACATACAGTAGGGTGAGTTTTCCTTTTATTTTAGAAATATAATGTTTCTTGAATTTCCCACTATCTTTGCACACGGATACGTATCAGCCTTTTGAAAGAAGAACAAAAATGGAAGGGAAGACAAAAGGACATCAGTCATCCCAATTTGTCTACAGACCCTATCTTGTGTATATTTTAAGACTGCTACTTCATATTTCCTTCTGAATTCTAAAACTTTTTTATAAGATTCCCTTTTTGTATCTCTATGCTTTTCAGAGGAAGTGGAGTGGAGCTAGTCAGAGTCCTTTCAGGTCTGACTGATAAAGCTACATGTTCATTTAGATTCAGTCATATTGAATCCATTTCAACAACTACATATCACACCCCTGCCCCCTGATCAACTGCTGTTTTCTTTCCCCCTCTCCTTAGGCCCACTCCTAGACGTCCAGTGAACTTAAGAAATGTAAATCAGAGCGCTGGGATAGAATAATGGGGAAAAAATGCTTCTAAGGTCCAGGACTATATGGAATTGACATATTTCAAATGCTCCTGGCCTCCCAGTTCCTCGTTCCAAACTCATCTCATCTCGTTTGATTTTCTTTTATTTTGCTTTGTTTCATTTTTCAACCTAGACCCTTTACTTTTCTGATCATGTCTCATCTGGATGGAATTGCAGCGTTATCCTCTTCCACCTGATGGATAATTTCCTGCATCGCACGTTGCAAGACAATCTGGTGAACACTCCTTCCTCCCGCTGAGCCAGAATGTTTCATAATTCTTCAGTCCTTCGCGAGACGATCCAGCTCAGAAGCTGCAGTGACTCAGAAAAGGATGAATGTTTCCTTTGGTCTTATCTTGTTTTTTTTTTCTGTTTCTTTTAGTTTCTAAGTACATGTCTTAAACTTTATCTGGGACTGTTAGGTCTTGTTGAATTCTGCTTCAGAAGTCAGGGGACTATGTTTTCATAGCCATTCACTTCACTGGTGACTTTCTGTCACTCCAAAAAAGGTCACAGAGAGTCAATGCACTTTGCTTCCCCATCTGTTTATAATAAGACCTCACAAAGCCCCATCAGGTCGGATGAGCCTAGTTTATAGAGTGCTCAGAAATCCTTGAAGGACATTCATCCCCCAAAAAATCTTTTCATAGTTAGCAGACCTGCAGCTAGGAAAGTAGACACTCTACATAATGGGGTGATTAGTTCCCCTCCCTGATCTAAAAGTCAGTTCTGTAAAAGAGTTGTCACCCGACTCCTAGTTTCTCTCTAGATTCCCCATATGTATTATAATCTTTACTTCTAATCATAAAAACATAGTGGGGTTTTTTTTCACCTTGGAAAAAATTGGACCCATTTTAGAAGTAGGAAACAGAGAAATAAAAACTACATAAGGAACCTCTGCAGGTGACTTATATGTTCTTTTTGTTGATTGTGGTGGTGGTTTCACAGGTGTATACATATATCAAAACTTACCAAACTTGGCACTTTACATAAATGTGTACAGTTGATTGTGTTAAAACAAAACAAAACAAAACAAAAAGCTGTATCCAAAATTCCCCCTTTCTAGTCCATGAGTTCCCTGTGCTACCTTGCATTGTTACTAATAAACAGCTGTTTATATTTAAAGAATATCATAAGGAAATAATACTGGCTCAGGCAAAACTGTCTAAAGTGGCTTAAGGTCTTATTTTTCTTATTATTTTGCCTAATTTCAGAATCTAAGAACTTAAAGCCAGATTCTGTGTCTGGGAAAAGAGATTTAAGGGTAATTTGCCAGCAGAAAGATGACAAAGTGATAAAATTCTACCAGAAATTATTTAAGACAAAGCTGTATGCAGGAGACAGCTGCAAATTCACTCTTAAAGAAGCTTTAAAAATTTAGGGATCCACTTGTGTACCATCCTAATTGTTGTCATATGGTTAACTTGTCAACAGTTTCTTGTGGCCTGTGATTTCAGGCAGTATTTATTGGCCAATTTTTAAGGCTAAAATTTCAAACAAGTTTCTACGGATTGGAACAGGAATTATGAAGCAAGGAAAGAGTCAACTATCATTTAAATGGCAAGAAATTGCCTTTTCTCTTTCACTATCAAAAGTACATGAATTTTGCTAACAAGATAAAATGTTAAAACTATTTATAGATGGGAATAAACCAACTGGGCACTTGTAGTGACTGAATATCCAAGAGTGACATTGGATTACATTTGCTGGGAAGGGAATAGCTAGCAGGGCTGTGATCTACCACAAGATCTTCGTTCTTTGGGCCAGGAGTTGTAAAGCAAATATATTTTCCACCTTATAATAGCCAAGCTTATTTTTATATTTGCAATATACTTGGTGCTCTATATGTGTCATTTTTACCTAAAACTCACACTTTGAAATAGGTACATCATTCCCATTTTACAGAGGAACAACCTGAAGATGTGATGCAACCAGTCCAAGGTCACATACTACTAATAATACTAATAACAACAAACACCTATGTATTATTTACTATGTGCCAGGCAATATACCAATTGCTTTCCATATATGAACACATTTATCCTCCAAATAATCCTAAGAGATATGGAATACCATTATTCCTATTAGAGATGAGGAAACTGAAGTAAGAAGAGGAATAGTAACTTGTCCAAGGTCACTGTCTTAGTCCATTTTGTGCTGCTATAACAGAATACCACAGACTGGGTAATTTATAAAGAAAAGAAATTTGTTTTTCACAGTTCTGGAGGCTGGGACATCCCATAGCAAGGTGCCAGCACCTGGCAAGGGCCTTTGTGCTGCATCATCCATGGCGGAAGGCAGAGGAAAAGAGAGCACATGAAAGCAAGAGAAGGCTGAACTCACTTTTATGACAACCCACTCTTGCAATAACAAACCCACTCCCACAATATCATCATTAATCCATTCATGAGGGTGAGGCCCTCATGGCCTAATCACCTCTTAGCGGTCCCACCTCTTATACTGTAACAATGGTAATTAAATGTCAACATGAATTTGGAGGGAACATTCAAACCATAGCAGTCACACACTTGATAAGTGGTAGAGTCTGTGCTTCACAAAACATAGCATGTGTGTCTTTCTAGTACGTTGTAGGCACTCAATAAGTATATGTGTATGTGTGTGTGGGGGGGGAGTTTTGTGTGTGTAACTGGGAGAGTAGGCTTTGGCAACATAATAAAATTATTTGTTCTATTTCTAACCCAAATATCCTATTTAGCTCAAATGACTGAGGCTAGATTAGCATCGACCCTGACATGAATCTTACGCTCTGCCAAGGCCACAGAATGCCCCATATGACACTAGCCAGTTTCCACTCACAGCTTCCCACTCCCTTTGGGGAAGGATGTCTATCCCCAGCGCCTGTCATTCAGAAAGGACTGTTGGTCACAGCCCTCACTGCTTGCCTACAGGAGTGAGCGCATGGTCTATGCCTGCCCAATCTCAACCCTTCCCAGTGGCATAGTGATTGGCCAGCCATTAAGCATTTGAACAATGGGGATCAATTAGCTCCTTCCTTGAGATTGTTTATTTTTATGCTCAGAGAGAAAATCTCGGTTTCCTCTGGAAATTTTCATGAGAAGTGATTATGCTCAAAGCTGTTTGAGGCCATGTCCCTCCTTACCCTGTCCCTGTCCACAGCAGAGGTTCAACCATGATGGGAGAAACTGAGGCATAAATACCAGAGAAACAGAGACAGGTGGTGGGGACAGTGAAGGAGACAGGCAGAGAGGGAGCAGTTAGTATTATTTGAGCCTTAGGAGTTTCCCAGGTCCACTCAACCCCCAAATTTCCTGGTTATATGAACAAACAAATTTCTTTCATTACTTAAGGTGGTTTTATGTGAGTTTCTTTCATTTGTTACCTCTAGTGACATACAGGAAATATTCTTTTTATTTTTTCCTAAAATATTAAAATATCCACTCCTAATTTACTTTTAATAATAAGCATTACACACATAATAGTATGGGGAGGACTGATTATGATTCTTTGATTACTATAGCAACAATATTGTTCTACTTATTTTTAGGTGAATCTTACGTAGAAATGTAGTATCATTAGGGAGGAAAACAGGAATTAAAATATCAATATTATCCTCTCTATTGTATTCAAAACAGAACCAAATGAGTGGAGACATGATTTGGAGACAACTAGTGAAATCCACTGGACCTTGGAATAAAAACAGATTCTTTATTGTAGATGACTCCTTTGAGCAATTGATTAAGCAGGATCAGTAAAGACCAGGGCAACATTTCACACTTTTTACTTTAAATCAGAATACATTTGGGTGGTCCTTACAAAATTTGGCCCAATCTAATTTTTTTCAAAGACTAAGGGCTCTGGGGCAAAGAAATTTCCATAGAGTACTATTCACCCCATATGCCTCCCTTGGTCCTCAAATACCTGAGAGTTCACCCTTAGGGAGCCATCCTTTTGGAGTAAACATTCCCTCTTTTCTGAATTTCCTTTTAAAGAAAAATTCTTTGGCAGGGTAATATTATATCACATTCCCCTTAAGACAGTAATTTGACAGTGGTTAAGTGCATGGATTCGGGCCAGACATCCTGGGGCCAAATCCTAGCTGCACCATTTACCAGCTACGTGCCTTTCCCTCTCTTGTTGCTTTAACCCTCTCTCTGAACCTTATTTTCTTCCTCTGTAAAATAGGGATAATAACACCTGTATAGCTCTTAGCATGGTACCTGGCACGTGGTACACACTCAATAAACACCAGCTACCATCCTGAGAGCGAGGCATCCTGGCTGTGGGGGAAGGGCATCGCAAAGCCAGCCAGGAGCCACGATGCTGGGTCTGCTTCTCCGAATACCAGCCGAGTGACCTTGACCAAGCACATCAATTTTCCTCAGCTGATAAAATGGCAACACTAATGCTCCTCATGCCTAGTTCCCAGCTGTGGCAAACCTGAGACAGCTGTTTTGAGGATAAAATGATATAATTGAAATGAAAGAGATTTGGAAAGAGTAAATGGATCTTTGCAAATAATCAGTACTCTCAGGGGAAAATAGTTTATTCATTCAACAAATATTTTCCTAGTGCCCACCAGGTGCAAGGACCAAAATACGGCTTTTATCCTCAAGCAGCTGGTAAAAGCTGCTCTGCGATAGAAGTTCAGAAGAGAGCATGAAAGCCGGTTAAAAATGGGGAACGTGTCAGAAATGGGAGAGGAGAGGGGAAGACCAACCTCACCTTCTTCACGTTTTTACAACAGGCTAACTCCACCAAGTTCTGCTGAACCCTTCTCGGTGCGGCCAGCCCAGAGCCCACAGTAATGTGATCTGCTCTTCAAGCCAGGCCCACTTGAAGTTAAGTTGGGCAGATATTTCTAAACAGCTTGGAAGAGAAGCCATTTCCACGCATCACACCCATGGCTCTGCTTTCATGCAAGCTGCTTTCCAAGGAGCAGAACATTTTTTGAAAAGGTCGGAGACAATTGTCTCGAGAAATTTGGGATTTGGGCCACATTCTCCACCCTCCCCCCAAGCCCAACAGTTTATAGCAAATCCTCTCTAGATTTTCAACCGCACCCAGGCTTAAAGGGCAGAAGCTGTCACTTTGTGACACTGCTCACAGTGTCCGTGTCTGGTTCCTCAGATTTTGCCTCTATTTGATGCTCTCTGTTTTCCCTCATTTTCCTTGTTTCCATAAACAAGGCCTTTTGGGGGAATGAGGCGGGTAGCGCGGGAGCCATAGCCCCTTGGACACTTTTGTTCAGGAGGTTTAATAGACGCTTTCGAAGTCTTGTAAAGCGAAGTGAGAAATAACAGCTGTTTGTCCACTCTGAGCCTCAGTGGATGATGAGATATGCATTTGTCATAAAGGTAAATACACCCTAAAATGGGAAAATTGGAGAGAGGGCGCCAAGAGAGGCTAATCAGCAGGGGGAGAGGCAAAAGTACAGACTATGGTTATTCTGGGGCCAATAGACAGGTGTAATGCTGGTGTTGCTTTAGGAAAAGGCTTCCGTGCCCCAAACCTGAAGAACACAAGATGTGTTAAGTTCTCATCTGCTATACATCTGGGCTTCCTAGGTAGGCTCTCAGCTCAGCAAAGCCCGCCTCCTTTGTACAGATGACTTTAAAAAATGAATGCCTTCCAGAATTTACACTTCCAAAGGGTGGCTGCCCTCATCTAAGTCACCACCCTGGAGGCACATAATTTTGTCCACCAGGGCCGCCCTAGAGTGCTGCTTTAGGGAACAGGCCTACAAGCAAAGATAAAGTCTTGTGAGCTTTCTCAATGGTGGCAAGCCAAACTTTGGCTTGGATTTTGAGAAAGATGCTTAAATTTGATAAATGAAACATGTGATCCATGCAGTAATGTGGTTTGGCATGGAAGAACAAGACACAAGTTAGTATAAAATCATAGCTAATGTTTATGGAGGCAGGCCCAGTACTGTTCTAAGTGTTCTGGATAGATTATCTTATTTAATTCTCAAAATAACCCCATGGGTTGGATAGTTATCACTTCAGCTTTACAAGCAAGAAACTCAGGAAAGAGAAGTTAAATAATGTGCCCAGCGCTGCATAGCTACCGAGTAGTCTGAGTCCAGAAGCTTTGCTCTTAAACACTCACTACACTGTATCCCTGTTTACTTGAGTGGCTTATAAATTGCTGAATTGAGGGGTTACCAAAGGGACTTTCTGACTCAATCTCTTACTTTTCTGCAGGTCCATGAGGCTTGCAGTCTCGCCATTAGAGTCACTCCTCAGGCATTTTGTTTGACAGAGGCTCCTGTTAAAAGGCACATATGTTAATTTGGAGAGCAGTTATTGAAGTATGCTTAATAAATTAAAAAGACTCAGAGAGCAGGGAGATGTGAACATGCAAAATAGGACCAATGCATTTTAATGGGGAAAAATGTAGCAAAAGACCCTAATCCTATAATTCCGTGGGATGCTCATAGTAGTGTAGGTACCTCTTCCATCTATCCATCCATCTATCCATTCATTTATTTAACAGATATTTATTGAAGGCCTGTGATGTTCCCGGCATTATGCCAAGAGCTGGGATACAGTGTGGGGTAAAAACAGAGCAAGCCCCTCTGAGAGGGTAGGGCCTAGTAGGGGAGAAGTGAAATTTGAATTGTGGTAAGATCTGGGAAAGAGAAGTACGAGGTGCTATGAGAACAGGTAACAGGGTGCGAGAATGGGATGACCTGAGGGCGCTGGGTGTTTGGGAGGTATGGAGAAAGAGATGCCAAAAGAGAGGCAAGAAAGGGCTCAGCATGGTAGATGGTGCCTAATACTGAACAAAGTTCAAACTGGATCCCCACGTTCAAGTTCCCCTCAATGTTCAGTGATGGCAAGTGCATGTGTGGGCAAACTGCTTTAGGTTCGTGAAGGAAGTTGTTATGGTCATACCGGGTGCTGTCATTTAGAGGTGAACAAATACACTCATGCATCGCTTCATGACGAGGATACATTCTAAGAAATGCATCATCAGGTGATTTTGTCGTTGTGTGAACATCATAGAATGTACTTACACAAACCTAGATGGTACAGCCTACTACACACCTGGGCTATGTGGTATAGCCTATTGCTCCTAGGCTACAAACCTGTGCAGCATGTTGCTGTACTGAATACTGTAGGTAATTGCAACACAATAAGTATTTGTGTGTCTAAACATAGCTATACATAGAAAAGGTACAGTAAAAATACAGTATAAAAAACGGTACACCCGTATATGACACTCACCATGAATGGAGCTTGCAGGACTGCAAGTTGCTCTGGGCAAGTCAGTAAGTGAGTGGTGGGTAAATGTGAAGGCCTAGGACATTACTGTACACTACTGTAGACTTTATAAACACTATACACTTAGGCTACACTAAATTTATAAAAATATTTTCTTTCTTCAATAATAAATTAATCTTAGTTTACTGAATGACCACCATTGTATATGGGGTCTGTCGCTGACCAAAACCTCATTATGCAGCACATGAGTGTAATGACTTTAAACATGCACTCAGCCTTGACCTCACTGCTACCCATCATTTCAACCACCTGGATCTTTGCTGCCTCATGGATAAAAGGATACGGTCAGATAAACAAAGCTCCCTGGAGAGTCTGCTATAGCTATGGGATAGCCCAGAGGGCTGCCACCATTACCTGTCTTCTCCTGAGGGTCTGCAGAACCGGAGCAACGTCCACAAGGTAGCGTGGCAGCAAGGGCATTTGGTTCTGGAGTCCACGATGAGTTGGGGTGAGCACAGAGAGCTTTCTTCCCTCTGCTTTTGGAGTGGGGAAAATCAGGCCAAAAAGTCTCAAGACTTCATACACTATACTCTGAAAACTGGGTTCATTTAATGAGCCAGATTAACTCATTTTGAAGCATTCCAGAAGACAGAATTTGCCTGGCAAATTCATAATATGAAGAGTGCAACCCAAACTACTGCTAAGAGTGCATGCTTCAAGCAGCCATTTATATATTAATAATGTTGTTAAACATTCATTGAGCATTTACTATGTGCTAATTGCTTCACTCTGCTTTCTCATTTCCTTCTCGTATTAACACTAAGAAATAGATACTGTGCTGTTATTATTCCCATTTTACAGACGAGAAAAGAGAGATCTAGAGATGTCAGCTGATTGTCCAAGCTCTCACCACTGTCAGCGGTATAGCCAAGGTCGGAATTGAGGTCTGGCTGATCACAGAGCTCATTAAACACTATTCTCTACTGTGTCCATTGTAAAAGATATTGACATACAAATAATTACCAACCTGTTACTCTTTCACTAAGAAAGGTAGGTCCCTAAAGACAGTGAGCCCAACATTGCTAGACTTTATAGATGAGTAAAATTTTTAATATCTGTGGGAGATTAACAAAGTTGTAAAGTTTTACTTTACTAAGTAAAAAGTTTTTTAAATGTATTTCACCATCATTTTATTAAAGACTAACTTAAAAAATACAATAGGTAGGAATTAAAAAATATCAAAATTTAAAAGCTTCATAAATTTATTCCCATGAACAAGTCACTACATTGTTCTTATTTTTTTCATTTTGCTTCAAACCAGTGAAAACAGGGCCCCGAAGTACTCAGCACCAATGCAAGAACTAATATTTGGGAACATCTATCCTTTGGCGTTTTATTAGCAACACTTTGATTTGGAATATAGCTGGAAAAAACCAGGATGGTATTTATTATATTCATTTATAACTCAGACTTCCCACTAACTTCATCTGGTTTCTGTCCTCCCCAACACACAATTAGTCTGAATATTTGAGGTTTCCCTATTGTCTCCAGGAAGGTTCTTGGAGACAAGGTCAAATCACGGGCAAGTCTCACAGGTCAGATGTGTTCTGTTTTGAGCCATATGAACATGTCCCTAAGTAATTTTTAGAAAGTAAAATCACCGTGTTACTGAAGTTATTGAGTGTTTAAACCAAATGAGTGAGTAGGTCTTGGGCCAAAACCAAAGAGCATATTTTAAAGATGACCAACCAACTAAAAAATGATAATTCATCACAGTGCAAATGGGCAAAGAGAATTAACTTCGGCCTTGAGGCGAAGGCATGGCTCTGATCAATGTTTGGGTGGGTCTGATTTGTTTGGGGCCAGTGACCTTTTCCTGCTCTACTTTCTTCAGACCTTCTCTGACCATTCGACATTACACAGTTCTTCTTAGTTTATAAGTTGCAGGTTATCTTGAAGGCAACATCTCTTTTTTTGGGGTTGTATATGAAAATTCAACCAGGTAAGCTGCATACCATTACCTAATTTCATTATTTGTTCCTTTGACATTTTGGGAACAATCTGTCAAAAGATGTGAAATGTCTTAACATCTTCCTTTTTAAATAAAGCAAAGCACACTGTGAGGAAATACTACTTCAGTGAAATCTTTAAAGATCAAAAATAAAATTCTGCACTTGATACATTTATAAAATCTGTAAGTCTTAAAGCAAGTCTCAGTATCTTCAAGTCACCCAGATAATTTGGACAGTGTAGACAATTGCTTCAAATATTTCAGAATTTTGACCACTCACGCCCACCCTCAGTTTTCAGAGTGATTCAGAAGGCAAATAAAAATAAAGATAAGGACCTTGAGGATTTTAGTAAAAAAATTTCCCAATAAGCCAAGTGGCTATGGACTTCTGAAAATTGACATGTCTGAATCCCCATGTAGGTCCCTGCCATTTATGTTCCTATGACCTTGAGCAACTTAACTTCTCAAGTCTGTTTCCACGTGTGTAAAAAAGGGATGAAGAAAGATACTATATGTAAAGTTGTTAGCGCTGTATCTAGCGCATAACAAAAGTTCAGAAAATGTATCAGAGAGCATCTGAGCTCACCAAATATTCTATGTGCTCCCTGACATCTCCCAGAATCCCTTGACGTTAGTTGGAACCATGGACTGTGAGCCTATGTGTCACATCCGGGCTGAGGCAGTTAAAAGCTGGTGCATGTCCTCTCCCTCTCCTCCTGCTATAGTGACCTTGAAAGCTCCATGTTGAGATGGCAGCATCACAAGATGGAAGGATCCTGAATCCCTGAGTCACTGCTTGGAGGAAAACTCCTGCCGAACCACATTAAAGTTTGTGCAAATGTACATCAAACTTTTCCATGTAAAGGCACTGAAGTTTTGAGGATTGTCAGTTGCTGTAACTCACGTTAATTACCCTAGTATACCTTGTGATTGAAATACATATATACTTTCATTCAACTCGTTAAACCACATTTCTTCTACCTGGAGCCCATTTTCATGATGCTAACTCAGTTTCTCTGGGTAGGAAATTCAGAGAAGTGTTTCTAGTTCATGCATAATTTAACTCCTTTTGACCTGGAAGAGGAGAAGCCTATTTTAATGGTATGACTTCCAACCAGCCAGTTACCAAGTCATTGGGAAGAATCTGGCTATGAGCTTGCTCTGTGGCCTGCCAAGATTTCCAAATTCTCTTCTCAGATTATTTCTACTCACTACAAGCATATATATAACTTTCCACAGTCAAATGTAGTATTCTTTAGCTTAAATAGTAAATTTAAGACCTGAATGAAAGCTGGGTATATTAGTGTCCTAGGACTGCCATAACAAAGTACCATAAACAACAGGAATCTATTTTCTTACAGTACTGGAGGCTAGAAGTCCAAGATCAAGTTGTCAGCAGGGTTGGTTTCTTCTGAGGCCTCTCTCCTTGGCTTGTAACTGGTCACTATTTCTCTGTGCCCTCACGTCATTTCCCCTCTACACCTGTGTTCAAATTTCCTGTTCTTATAACCACCCCAGTCAAATTGGATTAAAGCCCGCCATAATGACCTCATTTTAATTTAATTACCTCTATAAAGACCCTATCTCCAAATACAGTCTCATTTTGAGGTACTGGGAGTTAGGATGTCGACATAGGAATTATGGCAGAGACCTATTCAGCCCATGATACTGGGCAACCAGGATTTCAGTGAGAAGTGACACCCAAACATTGGAGTTACTGGCTTTGGGCTCACTATGTGAATCTGAGACAGGCACAGTGAGTGAACTTGGTGTGCCCCAACAGCCCAATCATTGGAACCAATTATAAGGCAGTAGCAGCTAGTCAATCTGCAGAGATTTTAATTTAGCTAATTTAAATGATCTCAAGATTGATCATTAATGTATCTAGAGCCAGCTGGAAGAGTATAGCCTTTAAAAATCATTTAATTCTATGAAGTGGGAAGTATGTAAAAATAATAAAATTTTTAAAATAAATAAATAAATATAAAGTCATTTAAGAGAGAAATATTGTGGGCTTTTCAATGACTTCCCTTTCCCAAGTTAGTAAAGAACAGTAGAAAATTTAAAAGCAAAATAATATTCAGTTCACAATCTGTACTTTAACTTTTATGCTGTTGTTTGTTTGTGTTTATCACTCGGCTGGAACTGGAAAACTGGATTGGCCTATTTACTGATTTAGTTTGAGTGGTTGGTTGACGTGCCTTCCTCAGGTGCCCTGCTGAGGAACGATTGCATCCAAATAAATAAAGTTTAGGCCATAATCTTTTCCAATTAAATGAAAATATTTCCTTTTAAATTGGTTTTGCTGCACTTTTTAAACATGTAAAAGACCAATTTGGGGTTTCATATATCCTTTAGGGTCATTTCACTATTTCAAACTCATGCATATGTGTAAAAACATAAAAGGAAGTTAAATCAAGACTCTTGGAGCAGGGAGATGTGATTAATTGCTGGCCTTTTTAAGACAAGTCACTACACAAAGCTAAGTATTAAATTAATAATGCCTCAGATCATGAGTTAACAAAGACGGTTTGCCTAAGAGGCAGATGATGACAATTTGTAAAGGCCTTTGCAGGCAAAATGTCTCACACAGCCCTTGGGAGGTAAAACAATTCGGAATAACATCCACCGTGGCAGCCTTTGCTTATTACTGCAAGAAATCTAACAAGTCGGTCTCAGATCCTGGAGCTAATTCCAGGTTAGATTAGATAGAAGACTCTTTCTTTTGACCCACACAGAGTTTGGGCAGGGAGGCCTATTTTGTGGTGGTGTTAGGGAGATGGTGGGCAGGGACTTCAACAAAAGCCTAAATGTTCTGGGCCAACATCCTAAGTATTCATTGATGGTCCAGAAGTCTTCGAGCAAGCACTATGGAAAACAAAGCGGGTCAGAGGCTATCAGATGGGGGTGGCATGCTGCAGGGGTGTGCTGAGCAGTTTGCAGCAGGGAAGTGGATCTGTGTGGCCTCCTGGGAGCCTGCAGGGCAGCCCAGGCCCGACCCTGCCGACCCCTAAGCTGGGAGCATGCCCTCTGTGCCCAGACTGCCCCAGCAGCCTTGCCCTGGGTCAGCAAGGCTGCAGAGAGCCTGCAACTCGCCCAGAAGAGACCTAGAGAGACTCGCCTTTCACTCATTGCATCTGCCTGTTTTCCTCACATGCACCAAAGAGAAAAAAATCATGTTCTGATTTGGGACCCCTGGCCTCAGTCGCCTCCTAATAGCTGCTCATTGCCTGAGGTCAGTTTGTGCTCATCACAGATGCTTAACATTTCTGTGCCTTGGTTACTCACAGGGTTGTCATGGGGTTTAAATGAGGTAGTATTTATAAAATGCTTAGCACATGCCTGGCGCATGGTAAGGGCCATAGAATTAAGAATTAATCAAAGAATTAAGTCACAGAGACTGATAAGATCTGCTTACTGAAGGAGTCTGCTGACCAGCTTCCAGCGGGGGAGTGGAAGCTGCAGGCCTGTGGTGCTCAGGGTCTCAGCAATGGCCTAGCCTGGCCTCTTGCTGTGTGGCTGAGCAAAACAAGCCCAGAGCTCGGTGGAAAGAGCACTATTCCCAGCGTTGGGAGTGCTGGATTTGAGTTCTCACTTCGTCAAAAATGCATCCTGTGCATATGAGCAAGTCATGTAACCTTTGTGGACCTTTGTGGACCGCTTCTTCATTGGTAAGGCAGAGTTGGAGAGTAGTTTTACAAATGTTTTCAGCTGTCAAACCTTTTCTTCAACCCACAGTGGAAGTGGAAGCCCAAGGAGCTGAGTCCTGTGTTTGGAGCAGGAATGAGGGCGGCCCCCCTCCCCACCCTCACCCCACCCAAGGACCTTGCCCAGAGAGCACAGCTTAAAATCCGCAGTCTAAAGCAGTGCTTCTCAAGTTTTATTGTTCACTAGCATCATCTACATCATGTTAAAACACAGATTCTGATTCAGAAGTTGAGGGTAGGATGGGTAGGAGGAGGAAGGGCCTCAGATCTGAGATTCTGCATTTCTGCCAAGCCCCCAGGGGATGCTGGCACTGCTGGTCCGTGGACTACACACTGAGAAGTGAAATAATCTCTGTTTAGCTCTGAAAGCCTATAAATTCTTCTGACCCCTACATGGGTTCCCCTCCAGTGATGGTTCTCAACAGAGTGGGTAGATCCCAAGCACTTGTGCTTGCTCTCTTTCCCCCTTTATAGAAATTTGTAGGGGAACTCTGGATGCCACAGTGATTGGGCCAATATTGGCATTTAGTAGATTGAAGCTCAGGAAGTGCTGGATGTTCTGCGAAGCATGGAGCTACCCCACATGGCAAAGAATTGTCCCCTATCCTGCATGGCTTTCTTTACTATAGCCTCAGCAGCTAAGCAAAAGCTTTTTTTCCTCCCTTATACAACTTTTTATTCTGGAAAATATTCACACCTATGAAAAAGTTGCAAGAATAGTTCAAGGAACACACAAGTACCTTTCACCTCTGTTCTCTAATTGGTGCTATTTTGGCACATTTGCTTTCTTATTTTCTGTGTGTGTGTGCGTGTGTGTGTATAAAAAAAGTTCACTCTCTTTTCCTCTCTGGCTGAATCCTTTGAGATTTAATTATAAACATCGTCATACTTCAGATATTTTGGTATATCTTTCCTAATAACAAAGGCATTCTCTTATATAACTATAGATATTATACTCAGGGAATTTAACATTGATATAATTCTATTTTACATTAATAATTTAGAGTCCATACTTATAATGTTCCAAATTGACCAATAATGTCCTTTCTAGATTCTTCATAATTTTTTTATATATTGACAAATTATAGTTGGATATATTTATAAGATGCAAAGTGATGTTATGATTTTTTAATACAAGGTAGAATGATTAAATCAAGCTAATTAACATATCTATCACTTCAAATATTTAACATTTCTTGTACTGAGAACAAGGTTTTTCTTGTGATGTTCTTGTTTGGCTTTGGATTCAGGGTAATGCTGGTCTCATAAAAAGAGTTTGGAAGTATTCTCTTCTTTTCAATTTTTTGGAAAATTTTATGGAAAATTAGTATTAGTTCTTCTTTAAATGTTCGGTAGAATTCAGCAGTGAAGCTGCTGGTCTTGGGCTTTTCTTTGATGGGAAACTTTATATTACTGATTCAAACTCCTCACTTGTTATTGGTCTGTTCAGATTTTCTATTTTTTCATGATTCACTCTTGGTAGATTGTATATGTGGCTAGGAATTTATCTATTTCTTCAACATTATCCAATTTTTTGGCACATAATTGTTCATAATAGTCCAATTTTTTGGCACATAATTGTTCAAAATAGTTATTTTGGCTTCCATTTGCATGGAATATCTTTGTCCATTCCTTTACTTCAGTCTATGTGTATACTTAAAAGTGAAGTGAGTTTCTTATAGGCAGAATATAATTGGGTCTTGGTTTTTATCCGTTCATTCACTCTATGTCTTTTCATTAAAGAGTTTAATCCATTACATTCAAGGTAATTATTGGTAGTTAAGGACTTACCACTGCCATTTGTTCATTGTTTTCTGGTTGCTTTGTAGATACTTTGTTTCTTTCTTCTTCTCTTGCTGTCTTCCTTTGTAGTTTGATAGTTTTCTATAGTGGTATGTTCTGAATCTTTTTTTTCTTTTGTGTGTCT
The DNA here is from genome assembly GCA_023783475.1 of Daubentonia madagascariensis. NCBI lineage: Eukaryota > Metazoa > Chordata > Mammalia > Primates > Daubentoniidae > Daubentonia > Daubentonia madagascariensis. The sequence goes on from JAKFHU010000428.1 coordinate 13,058,033, forward strand.
TCTATAAATTTTTGTTTTTTTGTTACCATGAGACTTACATAGAATATCATCACTTGTAACAATGTATTTCAAGCTAACAACTTAACTTAACCCCATTTTATGTTTTTGACATCTAAATTTACTTTATTTTGTAATATTTATCTCTTGACAATTTATTTTATAGTTGTTATTAATATTTTTGTCATTTAACCTTTGTAGTAGGGATAAAATTGCTTTACATACCACCATTACAGTCCTAGAGTATTCTGAATATTGCTGTGTGTTACTTATACAATTGGGTTTTGTGATTTTGTAAGTTTTATGTTGTTAATTACAGCCTTTTGTTTCAGTTTAAAGAACTCCTTTCAACAATTTGCTGTAAGGAAGTGGTGATAAACTCCCTTAGCTTTTGTTTCTGTGGGAGTTTTTATTTCTCTCTCATTTCTGAAGGACAGTTTGCTGGTTAAAGTATTCTTGGTTGACAGGTTTTTTTTTTTTTTTCTTCAACATTTTGAATATATCATTTCACTTTCTTTTGACCTGCAAAGTTTAGGCTGCAAAGTCTACTGATAGTTGTATTGAGAATCCTTTGTATGTGTACATTTCTTATCTCTTGCTGGTCTCAGTATTTTTAAATTTTTGATAGTTTGATTATTATGTGTTTTGATGAATTACTCTTTGGGTTGAATTTGATTGGAGACTTCTACACTTCCTGTACCTAGATGTTGGCTTCTGTCCTCAGATTAAGGATGTTTTCATTCATTATTTCTTTGAATATGCTTTCTGGTCCATTTTCTTTTTCTTCTCCTTCTTGAAGTCCTATTATGCATAGGTTAGGTCCCTTGATAGTGCCCCATAATTAGCATAGGCCTTCTTTTTTTCTCTTTTCATCTTCTGGGTAATTTTAAATGTTCTGTCTTTGAGCTCACAGATTCTTTCTTCAATTGAATGAGCCAGCTATTGAAGATTTCTACTGCATTTTTTATTTCAGTCATTGTATTCTTCATGTCTAGAATTTCTATTTGGTTTTTTTAATTGTTTCTATTTCTTTGTCAAACTTCTTATTTTGTGTATTGTTTTCCAAATTTTATTTAATTTTTTATCCACATATTCTTGAAGTTTACTGAACTTATTAAAGAGGATTATTCTGAATTCTTTTTCTGTCATCTCATAGATATCCCTTTCTTTAGGGTTCATTGTTGGAGATTTGTTAGTTTCTTTTGGAAGTATCATGATTTCCTCAGTCTTTGTAATCCTTGTGCACTTGCATTGATGTTTGCACATTTGCAGACACAGCCATTTTTCCTGACTTTTACAGGTGTTCTTTGGCAGGAACTTCACTATTTAGTCTAGCCTATGATTCTGGTTGGGCCAGCTGGTAATGACTCTGGGTAGGCAGAGTTTGCTTTCACATTCTCTAGATGGCTAGGCTGCTGCCTTTGCTCTGAATCTGGGTGGGGCTGCTGGCTGGGTGAGATCACTGGCTGAACTCTACAATCAGGCTGAGCTGCTGGATGGGCACTGCAATCACCACTGATCCAGCCAGGCCACAGGGTGTATTCCTTGGCCAGAAGATACTGCTATTTAAGTTCAGCAATTGGACAGAATTGCATGAGGATCTGACTTAAGTGGATGGAATGGATGAGCCAACTGCTATGCTCAGTAGAAATGCATGATTGAGGTTTGCCTTCCTCCCTGGGCAAGGTCTGGGGATGGGCTTTGAGGCTGTGGGGAGCGCTGGCTAAGCTCCTGGGTATGGTAGAACTAGTGCCTGCTTTTTGTCAAAATTTGCTGTGATGATGTTTTCTCCCTCCTTAGGCAGGGCTCTGGGGTAGGATCTGAGGCTGGGCCTGGAGGCTGTCTGTCTAGGGATTCAAGCCAGGTAGCACTTTCTACCCCTCTTCTGGGAGTGACCAGCTCTGCTTTGCAGGTAAGCTGTGCTGTTAGCTGGTACTTCTGATTGAGCACCACTTCTGGCAGGTACACTGAGCTGTTACCAAAATCTGCATGCTAGTCTCTGTAGGCTCCACCTCTTTGCCCTGTTTCTATCCGACCCCTGGTGGTCTACCTGTGCATCTTCCTCCTACATTGTTCCCTGTTTCCCATGAGGTGAGACTGGAGTAAGCTTCCTGGGAAGTGTCTGAGAATGCTAGGGAAGCTGGATGTCTGTCTCCCCAGTTCTCTTTTCCCACTGTAGAAATCATGGGCTCTGGAGGTTCCTCTCTGTGTGGCACTATGATGACTTGGGGGAGGAGGAGGGGTGGCACAGTCAAAGCAAGATCTCTTCTGCTATCCTTCAACGTGGATTTGTATTCAGCTCAATAGTACACTAGGCGATTCAGGTTTATTCCCATGCTTTGTGGTTTTTGCCAAGGTATTTTTTGTCTGTGGACAGTTGCTAGTTGATCTTTCTGTGGGGAGAGTGAAGCATGGGACCTCCTATTCCACTATCTTGCTGATGTCACTGCCTTTCTAGATTTTTTTTAAAAATCCAGAATACAATCAAAGATCTTGCCCACATGGCTTCCTAATGTCCCATTGCATGTTAATATCAGTTAAAAAAATCTGTTTGTATCTGAGCCTAGAAATGAACTTTATTTTATAAGTAGGTACAAAGAAATGTTTCTGTAATATTAATAAACATTAAATTTTACACAAATGAAATTACTTGGCAAATCAAGGAAGAATGCACTTTGTCTGGGAATTTAGTTAAAGTTGTTCAGCATTTTGGAAAATCATATCACTTATGGTAATGCTGGTTTTGGTGCTTGGGTTGCCAGACAATCTGCCCGTATCAGTCTGCATTTGTCACTGGAGCATTCATAGTGATTTTGCATGCAGGTGTAAGCATTGACTCTTTTATTAATATTATGTTGTTCAGTTCATGCCCACTTATTTATTTTATTTGAAACGTGTAATTTGTTAGAAGTTTTTTCTTTTTATTTCTCTTTCATTTTACAGTTGGAACATTGTGTTGGGTTCTTTGTTTTTTTTTTTAAATGACACATTATAGGTTGGTATTAGAAAAATAAATTTTATTTCAGGATAATAGATGGGATGGCATGAAGCATTTATTATAAAAAAGAGTTGTTGACCACTATTAGAATATCTAAAATTAAGAGTACTGACTGTGCCAAGTGTTGGTGAGAATGTGGAACAACTGGAATGCTCATACACTGCCAATGGGATGTAAAATGGTACAGCCACTCTTGAAAATAGTATGACAGTTTCTTAAACATGCATCTATCATATGATTGAGACATTGTTCTCATAGAGATTCCCTCAAGAAAAATAAAAGCATTTGTTTGTTTGATGACCTCCACATGAATGTTCATAGCAGTTTTATTTGTAATAACCCAAATTAGAAACAACCCAGATGTCCATCAGCAGGTGAATGGACAAACAAATTGTAGTATATCCACACAATGGCATACGACTAAGTAGTAAAAAGGAATCAACTACTGACACACGTGAAAACATGAGTGAATTCCAAATAATTTTGCTGAACAAAAGCAGCCAGACAAAAAAGAGTGCATATTGCATGATTATTCCATTTATACAAATTATAGAAAATATAAACTAATTTGAAGGGATTGAAAGTCAGTTGGGGGTTGCCTGGGGATGAAGGAGTGGAGTAGAGTGGGTAGGCAGAGGGAGGGATTTGGCAGGGTGTGATGGTTATGTTTATTATCTTGGTAGTGATGATGGTTTCACAAGTGTTTTGTATGTCAAAACTTATCAAATTGTGCACTTTAAATATATGACATTTTAATATGTTAATTATATCTGAATAAGCTATTAAAGAAAAAATGAGGACTGTTGTAAACAACTGCCCTATTAAATAGAGTTTATGCAACATCCTCCACAATCTGGGTCCTTACTGCCTTTGTTTATATACTCAGTCTTCTCCTGGGTACTGGATCTCAATGGTTTAAGTTAATGATGATGGTTTTATTCTTTTTTTCTTTCCAGGGGTTAGGCATGGGCATAAATAGCCATTCTAGACAATGAGATATGAAGGAAAGCCTATGGGAAGGCTTTGGAAAAAGTTTTACTTCCTTTGAAGATAGACAAACAGAAAGAGAAGTACCCTCTTCTTCCTTTCGACATGGGTGTTTCCAGGTGTGATGTCTGGAGTTTCTGCAGCCATCTTATGACCATGAGGGTTGGTGATCTGGGAACATAATCAACACATGGAAGAGGGCAAAATAGAGGTAGAAAGAAACTGGTCCTTGATAACATTGTCCAGCTGTTGAATTAACTAATCTAGACTCTATATTATGTGATATAAGTACCTTTATCATGTAAGGCTATTGAGTTGAGGTTTTTGTTACAAATAGATAAAAATATTCTAACTGATGTTAATATTAACATATTCCTTATCTTTTAAGCCTCAGCTCAAGCATCACCTCCTCTGAGAAGACTTTCCTGATAGCTACTCCTTTCTGGGCCTAGACTGGATTACATAATCCTCGTCTGTGTTCTCAGGACATCCTCTTATGGCCCTTTTATGGCATATGTAATTCTCTTATCTACAATTCTCCTCCTGCATTGGACGGGCAATTTCTCGGGACAGGACCATGTTTCATTTATCTCTATTTCACCAGAACCTAGAAAATAATTGACACATAGTAGGTGTGCAATACATAGACCAACTGAATTGAAACTCTCCTGCCCACCTTTTCATGCACTCGCCAATGGATCTCACTGATTTCTAGTCATTCCCAGACTACATATTTCTCACACCTAAGAATTCCTTTCTTCTGTGCCTCAATCTTTTGTGGTTGCTCTTCACTGACATCTTTAGAAATTCTAGTTATTGTTGAAGTCTCCCTTCACCTGCAAAAAGCCATATTCCTCAGGTGACCTGCAGGCTGTGAGGGAAGGAAGAAAGGGGCCTCCCTTTCTCCACCGTCTAGGAACTGCCCTCCAATTTCTACCCACAGCGGCCTTGGCTCTTTGGGGGAGCATCACCTTCTTTGTCCACAGTGTGACAACAGACTGAAAGGACCTTGAGCTTCCACCTGTTTCTCCTGTGCCCCCTCCCCCAAGTCCACTTGGGATTATTTTCCTACCAATGTCTTGGCCCAAGCTTGCCAAGATTTCTAAGTTCTCACTATTTGATTCTTTTCTGTGTCCTGCTATTTCCTGACAGCATCAGCTCCAATGACACTGATGGGTAATGTTTTTCAGCTCCGGATTATTACCAGTGAGAAACATGTGAACCCAGAACTGGCTAACCCCCAGCCCCTGGGGGCTCCTGCTGAGCATTTTCCTTCCCTTCCTTGGGGCCTCAGGCTAGAGGCAACACTATTCATCATTGCTTTGGCTGCAAATTATGCAAGATGATGGTTTCCATTTTCAGAAAAAAAGGACTTCTCTTTAAAATTTATAATATAAACTGACATATTCTCTCTCCCCTCCCCTTCCTCTTTCTCTCTTTTTCCCTCTTTCTCTTTCTCTCTCTCTCTCTGTGTTTTTCAGTATGTTCCCAGATTAGTGCTTAAAAATACAGACTCTGGAAATAAACAACCTGGGTTTGGATCCTTGTTCCATCACTTAACAGTTATGTCATCTTCGGGAAGAAACTTGATCCTTCTGTACCTTGGCTCCCTCATCTCAAAAGTGATGATAATTATGCTATACCTATCTCACAGAGTTATTTTAAGTATTAAAACATAATATGTAAGGGCTCATAAGCATGCTTAGTATAAGGTAAATACAATATAGATGTTAAGTATTATATTACTACTACCACTACCACAGATACTATTACAAGCTAGCGTTATTGAGCATATACTACTTATTATGTGCCTCATACTTAACTATATTAAGCTCTTTAAAAACACTAGTCCTCTTAATTCTCATTATATCCTAAGAGGTGGTTGGAAAAAAAACCAGTTTTTGAGTGCTGCATGGCAGGCACTTTTATAAGAACTTTACTCTGATTTTTATTATTTAATTTTCACAAAAAGCCTATAAGGTAGTTACCATTAAGGTGCATTCATCATAGATGATGAAACTGAAGCTTAGATTAAATGTCTTACCAAATACCAGGACTTGAATTCAAGTTGGTCTAAACCTGTGGTTCTCAAATGTCATTATATGTCAGAATTGCCTGGTGGCCTTGTTAAAACACAAATTGATGGGCCCTACCCCCAGAGTCTCTGATTCTCAGTGGGGTCTGAGAATTTGCATTTTTAGTAAGTTCCCAGGTGATGTTGACACTGCTGGTCTGGTGGTCATATTGTGAGATTCACTGTATTAGTGGTAGGTGCTGCTTTATACTTGGAATAGGCATAATCCTATAGTTGATGTCTTAAATTTTGCCAAGAAATCTTAACAAAGAGCCATGCTTCTCATCCTAGGAATTGAGAGGAACATTTTATGTTCATCATCCCACCCACAATGTCACAGGGGACATTACAATTTCAGCTCAAAGTCTTCTTGATATGCTGGTTTCAAGCTACCACTCAAGGAAGCATAGACTCTCACTTAACATCCCGTGTTCTGGTTATGCTGAGCTCCTTGCTCAGATTTATATTATTTTATTATTTCCTGCCTTTTCCCACAAAGATGTCATTTATTTTGTGCACTTTTCCTGCAGAAGGACTACCAATCTGAGCACTGGAGCTGTGACATTGTAGATTTTAAACATGAATATGTGGAGAGCCACAGGAGACCAGGTTGGTGAAGGGGTTTGGGTGTTTCCCTTGTTAGTACCAGATAAGTATCAAATGTGGGAGACCTGTACTACACCTGAATAGAGACAGTGAAATAGAAAATGTAATCCACACTACTTGTGCCAGTTATCAACTTATTTCCTCCCAACTCCAAATCCACCCATCTTTGCTCTGTTTGGGATAATGGAGCTGGACCCTGTAAACATTTCTCCTTTTCTAGCTGCTGCAATGTTAGCCTTTGTCAACTGAGGGTGCTGGGGAGTCCCTGTAAGGCCACGGCAGAGGAAGAGGCTTATCTTTGCAGTTTTGGGGTGCTTCTTTTCCTCCTATGGCACAGCTGCCAGCAGATTGGCAGGCAGGAGGCCCAGAGTCACCCACTCTCTAGTGAGCTTCTCCTGCACCCAGCAGACCACTTCCTGCAGAGCAGCTCTGACCTGTCAGGATGCCTGCAGGTTGCTTCCTGTAAATCAGCTCCAGTCTGCTGGACCCCAGCCAGCCACATCTTCCTGTCCAGCTCAGTCCACCAGCTCTCTCTAGTGAAGTTCCTAGCCACCCAACTTGCAGTTCCTGCAGACCAGCTCCAGCTTGCCTGCACCTCCTAGCAAATGTCTCGGCCATGTACCAAGCTGTTCCTATAGATCAGCTTTGGCCCAAACTCTCTGGCAAGATTCTTCACCACTGGGAGGCTGCGTGTTTCTGCATCAGCCACACCATCCCCATGGAGGCTGAATTTCAGTCTTGGAGGAAAGACCCTGTTTCATATTCTTAGCTCTTTTATGTTATACACTTTCTCCATTCTAGAGATAGTAGCTTCTTGGTGCTATTCCTATGTTCTTAGTTCTCTTTTACCTCTTTCAGTAGTTAATTACCTTTTGCTAGTTAATTCTGTATATTATGTTTTTCTCTGTTCAAATTACTGATGTGTATCTGTCTCCTGACTAGACTTTAATGATACAGAATTGATATCAGGAGTGGTCCCAGAAGACAGACCCTCAAACGTGGGATTTGGTATAAGTTTGATCATGTTCATAGGTTTGAGTGCAGAGATGATCTCCTTGCTAATGGGAAATGGATACTAATAATCCATGGTGGGCAATTAATTAAGCTATGACAATTGTGATGAAGTGCAAACTGAAGCAAACACTATTGGCATTGGATGGATTCTCTGAAGTAGACTGCAGCATTTACAGAAAGCAAATGACAAGCTAAAAATCCTTTAATTCTCAATTCAAGTCATGGTCCAAGAAATTTCCGTGGTAGCCCTAAAAGAATCTTTTATTTATTATGGCCACAGGCTGATATTGATAAAAGTCAAACCCCAGGTTTAATTGAGAGGCTTGCAGAATTAAAATGCCAGTTGAATTCACAGCCTTAACAAGCTTTTGATGGAAAAGTTAGGGAATTGATTGGGAAAGCATGTGTGGGATGTCGGGTTAGAACTGACTCATACTCTCAAGTGACTCTGAACCTCCCCTGCTTGTCCTCCTGTGTCTGGGGAGACTACTGTTCCTTTGAATGAAAGCCCTGTGGTAACCTCAGGTGGGGCAGAAGCCTTCCTGAACATGCTCATTTTCCTCAAGATCCACCATAGCTGCCCCTATTGCCACTAGACCAATAACTCGGTTCAAACCACAGTGTGCTCCAGGCCCAGGATCATATTATGACCTAGGAGGAGGAAATAGCTTACACACATTACAAGATTTTGCTAACATATATTACCAGAAACCTGAAGAATATGTGTAAATTATAATACTAGGGCATTATTACTATGTCTTTTCTTTCAGACATAATCAAGGGTCCTTTTTTTAAAAAAAATGAACAAATTTAATTTTATGGAAGAGTTATGGGGAGATTAGCCTTAATAGAAACCAAGAATGTGTTATAATGCTACAGTATTTGAAACAGAATTATACAAGTACTTGGAGAGACAGAATGATTGAGGGAACAAAATAGAATCCAGAGAAATATCTAAGTACGAATAGGAATTTGATTTACCAAAACAGTGGCATTTCAGGCAAGTGGTTAAAGAACAAATAACTAAATCAATAAATAATGTTGCAACAATAGACTAGTGATCTGGGGCGGGGGTGGGAAGAAAGGGGAGAGAGAGAGAAAAAAGAAAGGAAGCGGAACCCCTACATTTCCTTGCCTGAAATAAATTCCATTTTGGTCTATTATTTGCAACATATAAAAAAATACATAAAAGCATTATAATTAAGATAGTATTTTATTTTCTTGGAATAATAAAGGTCTTTCAAAGCATGACATAAAACCCAGAAGGTATAAAGAATAGATTTATAAATTTGACCATGCAAAAATTTTAAGTAGCCAAACAAACAAAACAAAACAAGAAAAATCGCAAAGCCCAAAGACAAACAACAAACTGGGAAATATAACTGTCACCCATGTTGTAGACAAAGATTAATATATTTCATTTACAAAGAACTACTGTGAGCCAAAGAGAAGAAAGGTGAAAACCAAGGAGGAAAATGGACAAAAGATAAAGGCCGGCAGTTCACAATAAAAGAAGTACAAAGGACTATTCACAACACAAATGGGTGCTCAGCTCTGCTTGTGATTCAAGAATACACGTGCGAACAACAGAAAAAAAACAGTGTGAAGATGGATGACAAAAATTATAATTCAAGGGCATTATTACTACGTCTTTTCTTTGAGACCTAATCAAGGGTCCTTTGATGAGGGTAGGGAAAGGGAATCTGGCCTACGCTTTTGGTGGAAGTACAAATTGAGTCAGTCTTTGAAAGCCTAGTGAGTCAAATCTATCAAAATTTAAAATGTGTATGCCCTTTGACCTGACTCTAAAACATTTATGAAAGACATGCACACACAGGTGCAGCAGGGGACTTGAACAAGATGCTTATTGCTGGTTGGTTTGTACTAGGGAGGGAAATGCTGGAAACAATCTGAATGCCCATCTTTGGAGAACTGGTTAAATAAATCACGTTACATCCACATGATGAAACATGTTAAGAGCTATGAAAACAATAAGCACCGACACTAGAAGGTGTATATAGTGTACTACTAAGTACAAACAGCAAACTCCTCAAGAGTATGTATTGTATACTCTCATCTGTGTTAAAAGAAAAAGTATATATGTATAAATGACTAGAAAAAGTCTGGAAGACACACTAAAAATGAACAGTTTTTACCTTTGGGAGGCTGCTTTTGATAAGGAACATGGGATTTTTACTTTTTATTTTATGCAGTTCTGAACTGCTTAACTTTTTTTGGTGAGCATGTATCAATTTCATATTTAAAAAATAAATCCCTCTCCCCCCACTCTGCCTTTTTAAAAAGAATCTTCCTTTCTGTTTCTTCTTTGGCCATTCCCTGCTTCATGGAGGTGTTTCTTCTCCTTCGCTCTGGGTACTGCCTGCAGTAACCGAGGTCAAGCTCCAACCGAATGAGATGACCCCAGGAAGCAGGGAGAAGGTACTGACAAGGCTCAGAAGTGGGAGACCTGAGTTCTCTGTCTTAGTTTTGCCTCCATCACATGATATGAATTCAGGCAACTCAACCTCTCTGAACCCTGTTTCCTTCATTTGTGAACGAGGCTGTAGGGCAAGGTTCTTTCTAAGGTCTGTGTCAGCTGGAGGCCGAGCCAGTGACCTTCTCCTGTTCAGCAGCTTTCCAAACCCCTCCCTGGCTCCTGAGACCCTAAGACCCATCTCCTGCCTTATATGGGAACCTCAGCGCTAGGTGCCGCTGACGTTGATGGACGGCAGAGGGCTTTTATTCTGCCTCACATCTGCTCTATTTTGGGGCTGCTATCAGTCATTTCACATCTCAGACCTGCTCTGTTATCTAAATGGCCTCTGTGGGGCTGGAAAACAGATGCTCCTAGCCATCAAGGGGCAGCTGTCTTTGTCTACATTTAAAGTGGGACTCTCTGAATAATCCTGTCACTCAAACACCTGGGTGGCTCCTGCGTTGAGCCTAGAGACATTGCAGTTAGGACACCTGTCTGTGGAAGGACTGTAGTCCCAGGCCTAATGGCCAACTATTAATATACAAACATAACTTCATAAACATGACATTGCTTGTGTTCATGTGTGCATGTGTGTGCACATGGGACTACCTTTTACTAAGCACTCCCGCTGTCCTGCCAGCATGCTCGATGCTTTACATGGCATATGTCATCTAATCCTAACAACATTAAGAGCCATGTGTCATTAACCCCATTTTACAGATGAGAAAAACTGAGACTGAGAGAGAGAAAGCAACTGGTAAACTCACAAGAGACCAGTTTGATTTTAAGAACTTGAGTCAAAGGGTATACACAGAAACTTTGTTCATCTACATCAAGCCTGCCCCTTTGTTTTGCTTTTGACAAGGACATAGCACGTCACCCAAAACACCCCAGTGAACGTTGGACGAGGATGAAATTCATTGCTGGTCTTTTCTGAATTCTTCCCTACTGGGCTCCCCAACTCCTGCCCAACCACCACCACCATTTAATTATTTCCACCCCTTCTTCACCAGATATTTGTTGAAATAAAAACCTCTGGTTGTCCGTATTTGTCAAGTTGTGGTGGCTGAGTTGGGGAGAGAGGGGCCAGTGCTGAGAAGATGAGGTACAAAGCAAATGTTTGTGTGTCATTGAAAATCTGGTCTGTACCTGTGTCAGAAGTTTGCACAAATCTCTGAATCAATTTTGTTGATTCAGGCACTTTTTAGAGAATAACCAACATATCTTAAAATACGAACTTCACTGGGGTTCATTTTTCACTGATAAGTTCCACCTTATCTCAAGTGCCGCTGTTCCTAAAATCATATGCGTATGTGCTGCCACTGCTGAGAATAAATTTGTTGGGACAAGTTGGCATGGAGGAGGGCAGTGTGCAAAACAGGAAACCATTGCAAATGCTTCCATACTTCTGCAGGAGACAAATTACTTTGCATTTTTTCACTAGGAATAACTACAGAGGTTAGTATTCTATTTCCTAGACTTATAAAAGCCTAATTGGTGTCCATATGTCAGACTATAATATTTCTTCCAGCCCTTTAAATCTGCTGCAAGATTAAGATGGGGGAGAAAAGAGTAATTGAGTTCTCCTTCGAATGACATGACTCCACATGAAAGTGCGCAGACTCCGCCTCTAAGCTCTTTGGCTGTTACCTTTACTTTTCATGGCCCCTTGTTAGGCCCTCTCATCTTCACAACCAAAAGCCCACCCAGCCTTTGCCCTCTCCCCCACAGTGTAAAAGCCCCAAATCACTTCTTTGCGAGCCTTAAGATTATTCTAAAGCCCCTGGCTAATTTTGTAATATCCCAGAAGAAGGTACACATGAGCTTTTTAAGAGGACACAAGAAACTAATTTATCATTGTTGAATGCAAAAAACATTGCTGGAAGGGTGAAATGGACTGAATGTGTGTCCCCCCCAAATTCATATGTTGAAACCCTCACCCCTAAGGTGGAGGTATTAGGAGGTGGGGCCTTTAGAGGTGATTAGATCACGAGGGTGGAGCCCTTATGAATGAAATTAGTTCCCTTATGCAGAGGCCTTAGAGAGCTAGATGGTCCTATCTACCACGTGAGGACACAGCTAGAAGGCACCATCTATGAACCAGGAAGGGGTCCTCACTAGACACCGAAACTGCTGGCACCTTGATCTTGGACTTCCCAGCCTCCGGAACTGTGAGAAATGAAATTCTGTTGTTGATAAGCCACCCAGTCCGTGGCAGGGTTTTTTGTCTGTTTTCTTCACTCTGCATCCCCAACACCTAAGACAAAGCCAGGCACATTCTTGGTGTTCAATCGATATCTCTTGAATTAAGAAATGAATAGATTACAGTGGACATTTACAGTTGTTGCCTGTCTGCACTTCTCTGTTTCTGGTAGGAGCACCTTGAGCTTTCTCTGGGGAGCCTCTCCTTTCCCTTCCTGTTGCATGTGGCTCTGGTTAAGCTGATCTGTCCCCAGCTCCAAGACTGAGCACATGTCCCAGGCCTGAACCACAGGCCACAGGGGTTCAGAGATGACATGTGATCAAATGAGAGTCCAATGACAGTCAATCCTGAGGCTCTTACGGGAACTCTGGGGGTAAGGAAGATTTTCCCACTAGAATTGCTATCTCTAAAGGTAGCCAGGAGTTTCAGTGTTCATCTCACAGAGAGGTCCTGCCTAGGAGGCGACACAACATAGAGAAAAGTAGAGTCAAGAGACGGAAAGAGAGACCGAGTTCTCCATATGTTGTTTAACCCTTGGATCAGACTACACCTGGGACCCAAAGTGCCCTGGAGTTTTTAATCATATGACCCAATAAATCCTCTTAAGCCAATTGAGTTTCCAGAAATCTAATGTTTAAAATTAATAATAAAATAAATAAATTAAGGAAATGCCAATGATTTTAGCATCCTGGCAACTCTGGTTTCTATTAAAATGTGTCAGTACTTGACTAGTACTAGTCAAGAATCAGGCTGCTATTTCAAAGAGACCCCAAAATATGACAGCTTAAACAAGACGGACATTTTCCCCCCATGCAGAAGTCTGGGAGGCAGTCCAGGGCTTTAACTGGGACTTAACTAGGATTTGATCATGTTACTTTGTCATTCTCAAAATGCAGCTTCCCCTTCATGGTCCAAGACAGCAGTTCAAGTTCATGCCATCACGTGTCTTCCTGCCAGTTGGAAGGAAAAAGCGAGGAAGAGGTAGGTGGGTACAGACCCTTTAAAAGTGCCATCAGCTTGGAGAAAGGTCCAGGTGAGTAGACCATAAGAGAAGCCCAAAACGATCAATCCTTCCTTCTTTTCCTCCTTCCTTCCTCCCTTTCCCTTTCTTTCTCTAAGCATTTATTGAATACCCACTATATACTAGGTACCGTGTTGAGTGCTTGGTGTATAACATTAAATAAGGCTGACTCAGTTCTCACCTTCCTGGAGCTTACACTTCTGAGTAAGTCATTTTAAAATCTCCACAGTACAATTTTAGATGGTGGCAGCTCCCAGGGAAAGATCTGGGTCTTTCTTTTTTACAAGAGTTGGAAATCCCAGCCACCTTCAACTTCTAAGAGCTAGTGGCTTCCAGTCTTCTGATTCCCAGGCCTACCAAACCAGGAAAAGATATGCTACCTCCATTTACATTTTGAGTAACATCACTCCTGTGCATATACAGTCACGTGCTGCGTAACAATGTTTTAGTCAATGCTGGACCACATATATGACAGTGGCCCCATACGATTATAATACCATATTTTTGCTGTATCTTTTCTATGTTTAGCTATGTTTAGATACACAAATACTTACCATTGTATTACAATTGCCTACAGTATTCAGTATAGTAACATGCCGTATGGGTTTGTAGTTGAGGAGCAATAGTCTATACCATATAGCCTAGGTGTGTAGTAGGCTGTACCATCTAGGTTTGTGTAAGTGCACTCTATGATGTTCACACAATGATGAAATCGCCTAATGATGCAGTTCTCAGAACATATCCCCATCATTAAGCAATCACTGTATTAATTTTCCCCATTATATATGTTATAATATAAACCTTTGATCTTTAATTATTTTATTAAAGACTTTGTCTCTTTTCAAAGGAATTTCAATAGCAGAAGGATGAAAGAGATATTTCCTTGTCTATAAAATGGAGCTAATGATGGTAAATACTTCATAGATATGTTGTCAAAATTAAATGAGATAATGCATGTAAACTTCTTAGCATAGTAAAGATGTTGACTATTTATAAAACCATTTTTAGTACATTTTTTGATCAGAGAGCATTCCTTCTCTCTCCCTAATTCTATTTGGGGTACCTGGCAGAGAAGGCTCTGAGTTTTCTTTTTTATAATGAGTATATATTACTTTTATGTTTAACAATATGCAAAAATAATTATTTTTGTGTTTTTTAAAATGAAACAGAGAAGCAAAGGAGAAAAGTAACAATATGAATTTTGTATAATAACCCAAAATGATTATCATTAGATAAATGATATTTCACATCATTTTAAGTAGATATCAATTACAATGTTTTCGGCTCCAAAAATATATATAAAATATAGATCGAATTGCTTTAACACATGGAAATGTGTCAATTTGTGTAACTGACATCCAGAGACAGGGTGGCCTTCAGGTTGGCCTGACCCAGCTTCCTTTCTCTGTGACTCTCCCCTCTGTGTACGAAGCACAAGTCTCAAGCTAGCTTCACTTGTAATGGTAAAATTGTCTATAGCAGCTCTAGGTTTTGCACCTTAAAACTACCAAGTCCAGAGGGAGAGGGGGATCCTCTTTTAAGTGAACTTCTAAAAGCTGGGAAGCTCTTTCCTTAAGTTTTATTGGCTTTAGCTATGTCACAAGCCTATTCCAGACTCTGTGGCAGGACTATGCCACACTCTGGTTGGTTTCCCCTGAGTTCCCTGGGATGAGGAGAAACGGGAACATCCTCAGATCAATCATGCCACCCCGGTGCTGGAGCTGGGTTCTGAGTCCCCTGAAGTATTTCAGTTGCCTGGTGGACAGATGGATAACTGAGCAAAAAATCAGGGTATACTATTAATATTTGAAAGGGAGAAGGGAGGAAGGAGAAATGTATGCCAAAGAGAAATTGAGAGAGAAACAGACATAGATAGGCAGAAATATTTTTACAGAAATATGAGCATACTGTACATGCTATTTTTCAATCAAATAATAAATTAATATTACTTGAATTAACATTAGAAAAGTAAAACTAAAATAAAATGGAAGGAATTGCTGCCCTTTAGTTAAATGTTCTTTACCACAAGAGATATTATTTCCTGAAAATTCCCTTTTGGAGAATTAAGGTTAAGAAAAGATATTATGAAAAATGTTAAAAGGTTGGAGTCATTATTTTTTCAGCAACATGTTTCAGTTTTAGACAGTATTGAATGACTCACGGATATGAAAGATGAGTAAATCTTTAGACTTGTACTTCCTCCCATCTCTCTGCTCTCACCTCCCAAGTTTGGCTCTATTACTATTTTTACAATATCATTGTTTATAATATTCACATTCTGTTGTGGAAACATTACTCCCATAATTGTTTAATATCATCAGGTCCATGTTCAAATGAATTATATGTTCATGATTAGTCTTTTTTTACCCCAGCCTGTCCACTCCAAATACTTTATTTTTATTCATCACTGAATAATTTTTCTCAAGAGGGACCCATGGGTGTGTATTCCCTGAGTTCTGTCATGGGTCAGGATATTTATCTGTGACTTTTATACTGGAACTCATTCTGAATTGGTGAAATATTCTTGAGTCACACTTTCCCTTGGAAATTCTAGATGGTGCTTTAGTATATCCTGGCATTGGATATTGATTAACAAAGTCAAAGCCCAACCTACCCAGCTTGCTTTACTTTTTCAGTCCTATGCCAAAGGACTTTTTTTAAAGTCCTTAAAGTCCAATAAGTTAATGAGGAAATGTCTCAGAGCTGCTCATTGAGTGTTCGTGTTTCTTGGGTTACAGTGTGCTCTTTCAATCGGCAAATTCGTTTCTGCATTTGTCAGAGCAATTTTTTGTTTTCTATCTTTGCATATTTAGTCTGTCCTATTTGTAGAGTCTCTGCGTTAGCAACAAGTATACTCAAATAGCTTTGTGTTTTTCACATGCATTTCACTGTGAAATCCAAGCACTTTTTCCAATGTCTGTAATTTTATTCTAAGCTGTGTCTATTTAGTTTTTTGCTATTTTTATCCATTTATCAGTCCCATAATAATGCTGTTCTGATCTTTCACTTACTTCGGTAAGACAATAAATATCCACCTTTTCAGATCATTCTCTTGTTTCATCATTTCCTCTTTGGACCCCAGTGTGTTGAATTCATATTCTTATTAGCCTGTTCTATGACCCAAAGCACTCAGGGAAAACAATAGGCCCTGCTAGTTTGCTTCTTGGCAGATTTGGAGCTTTTGATGAAAATCCTCAATATTTTGGTAATTCAAGGCTTCCAGGGATGAGCACAGGGTTAGAAACTGTACTTTTAAAAAATCTCTCCTCCCTTTCTTTGTCCTTCACTTTGTGATGTCTATGACATTAGACTGTACCAGTTTCCTTGCTTCTCTTGCTGCTGCTGATTTTTTGCTGGTTTTCATTATTTTTATTCATATTTTAGATATTGAGGGGGGGAAGAGTCTCTATTTGTTTGCCTTTATTCTGCCATCTTTCTTCAGAAGCCTATATTGTTTATTTTTATTTTCAATTATTATAAATTCAGGAAAAAGTGACCTCCATTTTTTAAAAAACACAATGAGATCATATACATAGGGGTCATTAAAAACTTTGAAGTACTATGCAAACCTTATTTTTGAAAGATAAAATTATAGAATCTTAAGGTTGGAACAGACCTAGGATCTTGTGTTTTAATCCCATACTCAACTCAGAAATCCACCTACATTCCTGATGATGGCTTCCGCTGCTCTCTGTGATGGGGACCTCACTTGTTGGCAAAGCACATCTTTCAGTGGATGCACAGCTCTCAGAGTCAGTAATTATCTCTTTATATCAAGGCCAAATGTGCTTTCCTGAACTTCAGCCTATAGTTTCCAGTTCTGCTCTGTTTAGCAGGTGACATAATGGGCAGCATTCAACATTGTCATGATGTAGAGACACTGACATCTTGAAAAGGGAAAATAAACACTAAAAGATTCAGGGTATTTATATAGGAACAATACAGATCACATTAATCTGTGTGAAGTGTCTGTTATTTGTACCCCAAAACATGAAGAATAAAAAAATAATTTTAGCTGTAAAAATGCCTGATTAACTTTGTAGCAAGTGTTTATCTGAATTTAACTGAATCCTACAAAACTCTTGTTCAAAGCTCATAGATAGTTGCTCCCAGAAATGTTGGCAACCTTAAAAAAAAAAATTAAATGGAGTGTTGCTGATATCGGGCTATTATCGCCTCTCTCTGCCTCTCAAGCTGCCAAATAAGCACTTGTTGAGTGAGAAACACATTTCCCAGTGTTCAGACCACTTCTCAGGAGGAAACAGCCCAAGTACCACTTCCTAATCTGCACACTCCCGCTTGGCGATGCCAAACAACCCATTTAGAAATACTGTTTGCACAAATAACTGTTCTTGTAGCCAAATGTTTTAAGAAATACTTTAAAAATTTTTTTCAAGAATGCTGATTCTAGCCTGTAACAGAAACATATTTAAATTCTACAGACATTTTTGCATTTTGCATCAGCTCGAGTTTCCCTGGAAAATACTTAGGAGCTTCTCAGGGTCTTTTGGTCTCCTTTTGAGAAGGAATATTCTGACATCAGAAGTTCTTAACGAAATGACATGGCACTTCAATACTGATCGCTTAGGAATTGGATAAGGGGCGGGTGAGCGGTGTAAGGGCGGTGTGGATATCCAAGGGGGTAAAGGCTAGACGACCCCTGCCCTCCCAGGCCCCCCTCCCCCTCCGTGGGAGGCCAGTGCACCTTGCCTGGTCTTCCTACTGCCTCCATCATGAAGGGGCACATCTCTGGGTATGGAGAAGCCCTTGAGACCCTTCTAGGGGGGTGGATTTTCAGATCAGTGCACACAAACTAAGTCCCAATTCCACATTCAAAGAGCCTTTCTTAGAATCGTAATTTTCCCCCTTCCAGGACTGGGTCAAAATTCTCTTCGGTTACAAAGGTGACGGCCTCAGGCTTTTCCCTCATTCTCCTTCCCTTTTCCACTTCTGGGAAGGGGCAGATTTGTCCTGATGGGCTTTTGTGCCCCATCCCTGATCTTGTATGTGACAGCTCAGAGAAGACAGGTCTCTTCTCCAGCCCAGGGCCTTTCCGTGAAACTCACAAGGGCTAAGAGTCCCCAGAGCACACGGTGGGCCCTTTGCAGGCATCATGTCGTCTCATCCTCTTGGTGACTCCGGAGGGAGGTTCCATCATTGCCCCTATTTCACAGATTGGGAGATGAAGAGTCAAGTGGCCGGCCCGAGGCTGCCCATCTAGGAAGCAGAAGAATTAGAATTTAAACCTAGACAGTCTGATTCTAGAGCTTGTACTCTTAAACCCCACACAGTGCTGCTGTCCTGCAGAGCTTTCCTGCCATGTGTCAATGAGCGTACCAAGTGCACATCAAACACGTTATGGCTTCGCTGTGCTTTCCTGGTAACTCACCCAAGCGATCATCTCCAACACACATCTTGTGAGCACCTCACGAGGTGCTTGCTACTCTAGGTGATAAAAGCGGCAGAGGAAGATGTCTGTGGGTGTCACGTGATGCTGGCATAGTCTTACATGGGGTCTCGCAGGCCTGATGGGATTTCCATTTCGGGCAGTGTGGTGGATTGCATTACATGAAACCCTCCTGCTATGAAACACCTGGAAAAGCAGTATAAACTACAACTAACATCCCTTTAAATGTCCAACTGAGCCCAAAAGAAAAAAAAATAGAAAATCCCAGAGGCCAAAAATGAAATGGAAACTAAAAACCAGAGTATAACCTATAAACTGAAGCTGGGGATGCCTGCGGGTTTTGATGATCTCCCAAGGAGTTTGGGATTTAATGGCTAGTCTGGGACAGAAGGAAAAATTGATAGCTCACATAAAGCTGCTACCCTTAGTGAAAAGGGAAAAGGGGAAAAAGCCCTCCGTCCCCCAATCAGACCAATGGAGATGACAAGGAAGCTTGCACTCCTTGGAGTGACCTCTGAGTGGAAAAAAATTCTGAAACCCCAGGCCTGCCTTCGCAGCTTTGGGGTTCAAAGTCGCACTCTATACAGTGCTGGAGACCTCCAGATGTTACAATAAATTAACATACAAACAGTTCTGAGATGTTCCTGAAATTCCCGGCAAAAGCAACACTGGAGAGATGCCCTCAAACTCGGAGACCAGGATTCCCATGGTTTAAACACTTCATAAGATGAATGCACAATACAGGATTTTTTATTAATAAAACCCCAAACACATGAGCCAATGACATCCAGCCTACCAATGAAGATAAAAACCTTCCCAAAAACTCAGACATAGAATAGAGACTATAAAACAAGAACGTTTAAAGTGATTAAGGTAAAAAAGAAGTAATGAGAGAAAAAGAAACCATCAAGAAGACTGCGCAGATTGTAGTAAATAGAACATTCAGAAATAAACAATGTAATCATTAAGGTTAAAAACTCAAGGGCAGCTGAAGAGAGATCAGTGAAGCCATCGATCCAGCTCTCCGTTATGTCTGAGACAGAGAGAAAGAAGAAAAACCCCAGGAGGCAGCACAGGGAAACAACACGATCCCCGGAAAGCAATCTTGGGTCTTTTACTGGAAACAATAAACAAGAATAGCTCTTTCTGCACTGGAGCTGCTCTGTCTGTAAACGGCGTCTGCAAAGGGCCAGATAATAATCATTTTCAACTTTGCTGACCATACACCTCTATCTCTGTCTCATAGTCCCTTTGCCTTTTTAATAACCCCTTAAAAATGTAAACATTTCCCTTAGCTCACAGGCTGTATAAAAACAGGCCTTGGGCAGGACTTGGCCCAGGGGCTATCGTTTGTGGACCCTGTGCTAAGGCGTAAGTCTGTAGCAGCCACTCATGGGCATTTTCTACCGAATGGGGTTGGTCTGCCTGAGAGTGAACGCACTCAAAGAAGGCTTTGCCCAGAGGAGGATGAGAACACAGATTCCCAGTGACATGATCTGAGTGTCTGGACCCACGATGTACAAAGATCCAACCCAGGAATTTTTAGTTATGTGAGCCGATCAATGTTCTTTTTTCAAAAGCCAGTTTGCCTTGGTTTTATGCCCCTTGTAAACAAAAGAGCAACAGGAAAATTTAGCAACATGCTTGAAGCTCACCTTAAAACAATCTCTAAATCCCTTATGTGTAATAGTCTGCCTGCCTTAATATCATCTAACTTGCAATTGCTATTGTTTAGGAATTACTTACATAGTTAAACCGAAATGAATGCAATATTATTTTACAATCAGTTGCTATGTGGAGGAAAAAATAGAAGAAAGAAAAATAATATTTTTGGTGTATGTCAGGCATTGTCCTACATATTTTACATGTTATCTCATTAAATAGTCACAATGCCTTGGTGAAATACACATTAGCTCCATTTTTACAGGTGCGAAAAGTAGACTCTGAGAGGTGAAATAACTAGCCTAAGGCCACACGTACAGGTGAGTAGTTGTGGCAGACATCTTATGGCTGGCAAAGTCAAAATTATTTGCTATCTGGCCATTTACAGAAAAAGTGTGCCGCCCCCTGCTACAGACAGAAGGTGCTGATATTATTACCTTAACTTCTGGCTGAGAGCTTTCTTAGGTAGGAAACTGTCTTTGCTTGGGAAAATACTTTGCTAAGTGTTTGGGTTGGAGAATCCCTGAAGACAGGGGCATCTGGAGGAGCCCAAGTAGAAAGGGAAAGATGTAGCATTTTACATGAGAAAATGAGAGGAATGTTGGGTTTCGGCTGCTGCAAAAAAAGTGGCGGATGGGGTGGGGGAGGGGCAAGCAAGGCAGCGACAGAGGAAGAACTAGAGAGAGAGGTACAATGTAGAATGTAATTGGCAGTGAGCAGCAGGGGGGCAGAAAAGTCTAATACCTGGTTTTAAGTAATTTGCTTTGTGGTATGCCACCGTTCCCTGGGGTCCCCTGCTTTTCAGTAAAATGTCTTGTTTTCATGGTTGTTTTGGGGTGGGGGAGAATCAAAGAGAAGTTATGTGGGGGCCGATGCCAGAGCTGAATGGAAGAAACAGCCCTAAGACATGGAGCAGAGCAATTTTTGACAAAGTTAGGATGACATGAGAACAGAATTAACCGTAAGACCGTAAAAACTTCCCCCAGAATTTGGAGAGTCCTTGGGAAGTGCTTTAGGTTTCCCTAATCTATGACATTAGGATTGAATCAATCTTATCTTGAGTTTAAGGGCCAGGAGACCCTAGCTCATAGCTGAGTTAGACACTTACTCAACAAATATTGAAGAAGGCATTCTCTTTGCCTCTGGGAGCTCATGCTCTGTAGGAAAAACAGATCTAGGAACAAACATGTAATAGCTCTGGCAGAAAGGCGAACAAGGATTGGGATTTGATTAGGTGTCCCTTTTTCTTTCTTTTTACTTTCTGGAGCAATTAATATGTGGTGGTCTTACAGCTGCTTTCCTTACTGTCTTGAACATCTGTCTTGACTGAATGTCATGATGAGCATTAGGGAGGAGTGGGGCAGAGAGGGTTGATTATTTGTACTGCCAAAGGGAGCAACATCACGTATTAAGAAGAGCACAGGCTTGAGTCTGCACCCTGACTCTGCCACTTTTCAGTGAAGCACAGTTTATTTAACCACTCTAAGCCTCAGTTTCCCTCTCCATAAAAAAGGTGGACAATGGTATCAATGTGGCAGGATTGTGGTGAGGAATAAATGACATGAGAACCCAGTGTCTGTCACCTAATAGATCCTCAATAAATGAGTTCCCTATTTTTCAATTAGAGGACATTCTCTTTGTACATGATTCTTTCATAACTATTTATAGAGTTTCCCTGTCCAATATGGTAGCCGTGTGCAGCTATTGCACACTTGAAATGTGGCTAGTCTGAATTGGGATGTGGTGTAAGTGTAAAATATATACCAGGTTTCAAAGATTTAGGATGAACTAAAGAATGTAAAATATCTCATTAATAAATTTTTATATTGATTGCATGTGGAAATACTGGGCTAAATAAAATATAATCTTAAAATACTTTCATTTGTTTCTTTTTAATTTTTTAACACGGCTACTAGAAAATTACATTTGTGGCTTGCATTATATGCTATTGAACAATTGCTAGTCTAGAACAATGATGGAATGAAATTTCAAGGCCTCTCTAAAACCCAGGTGATCAATTAAATCTTTCTATTTTTTCAACTTTTGCTATAAAGATCTAGTTGCCTAAAATTCAGTAGAATTTTGAAAGTAGGATTAAGTACTTAGTCATTAAAGATTAGGTTAAATTCACTTTGATGGGAAAAAAAAAAGCAGTTGTCAACGTTTACTTTTGTTGCATTTTCTCCACCATATGTATAATCTGAATACTCTGCCCTTCAATGTTACAAGTAAGTGTGAAGGTCAAGAGCTTCTCTCTAACTCCCCTCTGATGGTCTGAAGCCTGAAACCGCACACTATCCTGCTTTCTCTCCCCTGGGTGGCACAGTGAATTTGTTTTCTCTTCATTTCTTGAACTCCTCATCTTTCTCGGAAGCCACACAGGGATGTCCCTGGGCGATAGAAGAGATTCTTCTGGACACTTTAAACCAGCAGGAGACCTCAGGTTTGACATTAAAGCCATTTGAACACATACACACACACACACACACAAATGCAGGGACACAACATGGGAAGTATGGTCTCTGTCAAAAAAATCCAGTGCACTAGCTGTCTTTGAGATACAGAAAAAGGATGAGGCATCTCTTCATAAACCATGGCTCCTCCTCCTTGCCGCTGTCTGCGGGTCAGTTTGCTGTGGGAAGCAGAGGGGTAACTGGGGCTCCCACTAAGCACTTCTGCAGGTGGAGGCAGAGGGACAAAGGAGAGTGTGCCCAGTGTTCATCACGAGGCCCCATCTTTGTCAGTTTCTGTTTCCTTCCCTTCTGATCCCAACTCCTCTAACCTGTGTTTCTCTGTTCCAACACCAACACTCCCCACTGCCTCTCCCTGAGGACCCCATGCCCTCCAGACTGCTACATCCAATGAATGTTTTCCAGAACCATCACATTCAGACCACAGCACTGCTCATGTGTACAGTGGGTTGAAGGTGGGAACCCTTTCGGCAGAGAGCCCATGAGAAGTGGCCTCGGAGACAAAGGGTAAGAGTCTGGATTAGAACTTGGGCAATGAGAAGGGAGAGGGGCCTATCCCAACAAACAGTTTCCTCTTCTTACTTAATAACTGAACTCCATGCAATGTGCGAGGCTGGAAAAAAAATATTTGCCAGCCTCTCTTCTAGTTAGGTGTGGCTGTGTAATTAATCCTGGCCGGCAGATTGTGGACAGCGGATTGCTGGATGGGGCTTCAGGAAAAGTTTTTAAAAGAGGTATGCCTCTTTGTCCTTCTCCCCTTCCACCTTTCTTCTTTCTGGAATGCAAACAGGATGACTGAAATTCTGCAAGATCTTAAGCCAAGAGTCAAAGAGGATAGAGAAGAAAGACAGGAGGACTGGGGTCTCTAGGTGCCCAGGACCACCATCTCAGCCCACGTTTGCCTGCCTTGGGATTTCTACCTGAGAGAAAAATAGGTTTTATGTGTTTAATCTGCTATATCTTGAGTTTTCTATTATATGTAGTCAAACCTAATCCTAACTGAGAAAGCAACTAATTGGACATACAGAGCAAGGAGGGAATATTAACTGGAGCGCTAGTTTGGGTAAACAACACTGGAAGGATGGGCATAGCAAGAAACTGGACACACAGTAGCAGAAACAGGCATGCAGATGTCAAGGACCTATTGAATGTCCCGGTTGCTATTCTAAGTGCTTTACATGTGTTAACTCATTGAAATCTAACAACCACTCTATAAAGATACTGTTCTATAACCATTTTAGAGATGGCAAAAGTAAGGCACAGAGAGACTTAAGTAACTTACTCAAGGTCTTCCAGCTAGTAAGTGGTAGGACCATGAGTCATGCAACTGGTTTGTCCTAGAGCACTGACCTCTGCACTGTGCTGCCTTCATGTGTGGTCCGTCCCCACACTCCTGTCACACTTCCCCCACTCTCCCTCTCAGTTGGTCCCTAGCCACAGTGCTTTCTTTTATCCTTGAAAATGCCAAGGCTCTTCCTGACTCAGGCTTTTTTCCTGGCTGAACTCTCTGCCTAGAAGGCTCTTCCTCCAGATAGTTTCATGGTTTGCTCTTTCTCCCAATTCTGGTCTCAGCTGAACTATCTTCTCCTCACAGCGGACTCTGAGCAGCAGTTGGGGTACTCTTGCAATGCATGTTTCTTGTGCAGAACTGTAACCTGTGTTCACATTCTCAGACATCTATGGTTATGTTTCCACCACATTTAAGCTAAATATAATGCTCTATTTAAAGAAACAAAAACAAAAACCTGGAACTGTCAATGCCAGACAATCATCCACGTCCTCAAGAAATTCTCTGACAAGTGGGGAGGCACATGAGAATATCTGCACAGACAGGGCATCATCAGCGCTCTCAGGGAGGTGCAGGGCGAGCTGGACAGTGAGGGCAGAAAGAACCACTTCTGCAGAGACCACTGCAAATACTTGAGGGTGGACGTACCCGAGACTACTAGTCGTCCCCAGTGTTTTTACCCCAGTTTTTTTCTGTTTCCTTGGTAATAGAAAATCCTCACCTTTTTTCTGGACATATGGTTGTTAATAACAATAACTACATTTCTCAATCTCTTTTGCAGCAGATGTGTCCGTTTGACAAAGTTACATGGGCACTGAATGGAAGTTTCTAAGTGGAACTTCTTAGAAGTGACCATAAAGGGAAGAACAAGACTTTCTTTGGTCCTTCTTTCTTCCTGTGGGTTAAAATGTGGATCTGAGAGCTGGGTCTCAACAAGCTATCTTGGCCAGTGATGTGGAAGCTACCAGGTGAAGAAAGTGGAAAAATAATATAGAAAGACTTTGGGTTCTGGAGGACTGCTTGACACCTGCCATGTGTGAAGAAAAAGAATCATCTTTTCAATAGTTTATATCTCTGTTATTTTTCTTTTTCTATCACTTCTAACCAAATCTAATCCTGATCCAGAGAGTTTTCTATAGTAAATGAGGCTGGAAAGATAAAGCCAAACAGTAAAGTCATTATGAGGAATATTAAGAAACTTGAACTTCATCTTGAAGCAATAAAAAGAGGGTACACATTTTTTAGTAGTGGATGAATAAGATTGGTTATGCATTTTTTTTCTATATCACTTTTGGGAGGGATTCTTCCTTGGGAAGAATGTCCAGAGGCTGCTATAAGTACTGCAGCAAAATGGTAAGTTTCTGAACTACAGTAGCAGATAGGGAGTTGGAGAAGATGGACTGCCGGGTAATTGAAGGGGTAGAATCTCTAGAACTCGATTTATCAATGTGCTGGCTGAAGATGGAGCACCTGGAAAAAATTTTCAGATTTCTGACTTTGGCAACTGCATCCCTCAAGAGTGAAAGGCTTTAGGTGGAGGAGCAGTTTACTAGGCTTCACAAAGGACATCACCTCTAAGAATAGGGAAGCCAAGCAGTGGAAGATTCTGGAAATAGGACATAAACCCAATTTCAAGATTGTTAGTCCATCTGCCAGGTGTTTTGGCATAGTCAAAAGCATGAACCAAACAGATTTGATTCAAGTTTTAGACAAACCCTTGAGTACCCATGGTACTCAAGGTACATGGTTTTATGAGTATACAAAACTCATCTAGTTATTTAACCACCTTCAGTTTCTTCATCTTTAAAATGGACATGATCACACTGATCTCACTGGGTTTTGTGAAAAATAATGAAATTTCCAGTTGAGTGCCAGGACATAGTAAGTGGCCCATGCAAACCCAAGAACAACCTATTCAAGTCTACTTTCACATTTACTCTCTTCCTGCCCTAAGACCTCCCGCAGCTTTTCCTACTGGCTATCCATTCCACCTGGCAATTCCAGCAAAGAATTTGAAAAATAAAATGCTTCATAAATATCTTGGTGTCTTCATGTGGTAGACAAATGATTCCTATTTCTTTAATAAACTTTTTTTTTTCTTTCAAAGAATCTCAATTGGCATTATTGAACCAAAAAAAAATCAGCATGACATATATAATATTAACCAGTTAGAAATCTGGAAGAGATTCAAAATTCAGACAGAAGGCTTTGATTTTCTAAAAAGCATATTTAATCATGTTTTAAAGCAAAATGAAAAAACACTAATCTATTTAGACGTTCCAAACAGTGAAGCAATAACATTTTATCAAAATCTTGTAACCTTACTCACACAGAAAGAAATTGTCCCTAAGCAGTGTTGACAACCCTTTCTGAGATGTGAATCTGAAAACACTGTGTATTTTTTAAATTATACTTTGGAAGCATTGAGTGTGCTCAATGAAATTCCAGAATTAATCCACTCTAGTTTTGCAATAGGCACTGACTCACCCAAAACTCCTCCTCTCTTTCCTTTGAGCAAAGCCACCCTACTTATCCCCCACTCAACACACACACACACACACACAACACACACACATGCACACACACATAGTCAGTTAAAACCAATGGTTATGAAAAATCAAAATGGTCACAGTTAATCCAATAGACTCTTATTTCTGTTCCCTGCCTCTGTTTTTCCATCCCAAATGGAGGGAAAACATCTCACTTACCACCTGGAACATCTCCCAAATGAGCCAAGATGCAAAGAATCTCTTGATTTAGGGACAGTAGGTTGGCTCTTCATGCCCATAAATCCAGACTGTTCTGCATTCTCTCATGGGATGCCAAGAGAACTGTGTGTTACTGATCTCCACAAATGTCAATATTGCAATGGGTTGACATTTTCTGTGCAGTCATCATATAACCAATGATTTACCTAGGAAGAGGCACAGTCTTCCAGTGAGATGACATTTCATTCTTCTTCTGGACTTGGAGAGATAGAGAGATTCCATGAAACAAATTAGGTTCAAAGTCTCTGATTTTAGCTGCATAATAAACAATTCTTTTTTTTAATTTAACTTTTTAAAGATAGAATTCATGTACGTAAAAACTCATCCTTTTAAAGTGTAAAGTTTAGTGGTTTTTTTAGCGTATTCACAAACTTGTACAACCATCACTACTCTCTATTTCCAAAACATTTTTCTCACTCCTAAAAGAAACACCATACTCCCCCCCCCCAATTATTCCCCGCTCCCCTAACCCTCCAGCCTCAGGCAATCCCTAATCTCCCTTCTGTCTCTAGAGACTTGCCTTTTCTTGACATTTCATATAAATGGGATTATATAACATGTGGCCTTTTACGTCTGGCTTCTTTCGCTTAACAACATTTTTAAGATTCTAGATGGCAGTTTTTGATGATACGTTGAATTTCTCTCCTAGCAGCACTAACAGTTACCATATTTTGAGTGCCTCTCTGTGGTGAAGTGCTTTACGTGTATAATCTCACTTCAACAGAGGAAGGAGGCACATATGATTATATCCATTTTACAGGTGGGGAATTGAAGTTTACGGCGAAGTCAAGTAACTTGTCCAAGATCAAACAGCTAAAAGTGATCTCAATCCAGATTTGTTTGACTCAAAAGCCTGTGATGTTAACCTACAGACTCCACCGTCAGGATTTTTAGAGATGAGTTCTGATTTTGCTGCCCTTTCCAATGTCTTCTTTTAAACAGGAAAAGGTGTATTCCTAAGATGCTTGAGCGTTCTGGCAATTCCCTAGGGGCTGGACTTGCCTGTGAAAGGCAGTATGGCCAGGTCCGCAGGCTGAATACCAGTGCGTTGTGGCTAGAAATTTAAGGCCCCAGGAATCCCAGGATCTTTAAGGAGGATGACCCCAGAGCTATAGTACCTGGCATACCAGCTGTGCAAATAGAGAGCCTGGGGTGTCTGGTTTGAGCTTGGATGACATGCCCATTTTGGTCTCTAATGGATGGGCTAATAAATCAGTTTATTCACAGAAACTGGTCTTCTTGACAAACACTGGAGAAATATAAAAGAAGGGTCATCTTGCTTATCACTATACTGCCATAGCAAGGGTCAACCCTAGAGTCTGGCCATGACAGAATGTGTTCTGAAGACATCAAAGAGTGACGAAACATCCCATCAGAGGCCCACCATAAACCATCGACTTTTGTTTCTCCTAGACTCCCAGATGAAACGCCATAAATTACAGCTGAGATGCACAGTTCACTCTTTAATCCCATTTCAACCACTTGTTTTATCTCCCACCTTGACATTTGAGAATCTGAATGGTCAGGGAGGGACTAGCCTCACGTCTCCTCATTTCCAGCCTCCCAACCCCTGGAGGCCGTGATCCCCATGCGCCACGACATGGCTGGACGTGGGACATATGGGTTGGAGAAGGAGCAAGACAGAGGGTCTGAGTAATTCTTCCTTGAAACTGGACCCTGGTTGCATTTTGGATGCAGGTGCAGAGGAAATGGTCTTTAAATGATGACGAATTATTAGTCATATGGTTAAAATGAAGCCAACCAACCTCAAATGCTCAGATCTTCAGACAGGTTCAATTTGGGTCTTGAGTCAAATCCTTTACAGGGGAAAAGGGAGCATTATTCTCCCCTCACTCCAAGGGGAGGCCTGTCCATCTGCCTGGCTCTCGCTGTCGTTCCTGCTGCCAGAACGACTTAGCCCAAGTCTTCTCTGACACTTCACCACGAGAGTGCTCGCTGCAGGTCTGGAGCCAGACAAAAGCATATCTGCAAGTCTGCTCTGCTGACTCCTAGGTGTGAGGCAAATTACTTAACCTCTCTAAGCATGTATTTCCTCATTTGTTAAATGGGAATATTAATACCAACCTCTTAGGGGTCTTATGAGGATTCGATGAAATTTCTATGTAAAATTTTCTTAAATTTGGTTCACTAATAACTTTTCTGGGTTTCCTCTAAATGTTATAGAAATATAGCTCAAAAAATACATAAAGCACTTAGCAGAGTGTTTGACATGTAGTAAGTTCCAGTAAGCATTAGTTGTTTTTACAAATTCCTCCCAGATATTTGGAAGTACGTCCCAGCGGGAGGTTGCGAGATCTTTATTTTAGCACGCAGAACACACGTATGGTTTAGAGAGGCCAGGAGGGAGCAGAAATGTAAGCTCTCTCCTGTAGGTGCTTTCTGGTACAAGCACTGTATCTGAAGGTGAAAACCTTGCAGAGGGCTTAGAAATTGAAATGTTTTTGTCCTCAGTTCACGAGATCTCCTCCTCTTGGTAGAGGAAGGAAGGAGGAAGGCCCGAGAGGGCCCATGTGAGGAGCCCAAACAATGGACGAGCTGAGGGAAGAGGGGAAGGAAGGCAAAGGCCAACGTGACTCAGGAGAGCTGGGGTCCAGGGAGCAGGAGCAGAGAGGGGGAACCCATACCACACGGGGATGGGGGAGCCATACAGCTCCTGGAAGCCGGTTAGGAATAGGCCCCCTTTCTCCCAGAAAATGCATCCCCTCACCAAGACCTGTGAATTAGTGAGTGGAGAGAAAGCTGGATTTTGGTTCATCTCCTCAAATGGGTCCCTGAGCAGGGCCCAGGCATCACAACCTAAGCACTGGGCTGGGGCTAGGTGTCTGAGTTTGGACATAGGCCAAGGGTCCCGAACCAGGAAGATGAGAGCAAGGACACTGATAACTGTGGAGGGCAGAGGAGGAAGGAGGGAGGATCTCAGCAAAGCACTTCTCTCTATTTTGTCACATCTGTGAACCACAATAGCAGATTGGCTTCTTCAGAAACTGAAGCTGAAACGAAGGTTGGGCTATAAGATGTGGATTAGGGATCACCACTGCAGAAGGCACGGGGAGGAGGCAGGACTGGGCAGAAGGAGAAGGCGAACTGTGATGCAGGCCTGACAAAGCCTCAGGCAACGCAGCAAGTGGGAAGGGAGGGCCTGGACTCCCCCCATTAGAGAGTCTAAGACCAGAGGAGGGCATGACCTTGGGCAGGGTGGTTCTCTGCAGCTGAGGCAGATCCTGACAGAGCTGCCAGCTGGAGGTTGTCTACTGGCCACGCTCCCCACAGCCGGGCAGCAAGGCCTTCCTTGAGGGGAGATCCAGGTGGCATGTCTCCATGTCCATTCCAACCACCTCTACTTCTATTCATGGTCAATTTTCATTATTCACACTAGATATGTTTTATAACATCTCTGCAAACACTGAATTAGCAAACGCTGAACCATTACAGGGTTAGGTTCCTATGAGCCTCTGGTCACAACATTTTTATCAATCAGTCCATACATAACCTTGTTTTATGTGTGTTTCTGTTTAAAGGCATCTTATTTAATACATATTGTTGACTCATTAGCATTGAACTCACAGCCAGCACTATAAATCACGCCTGAAGGAAGCATGCCTAACACATGTATGTTCTCAGCACATCACAGCCTTCTTGAGCCTGGGAGCACTAGACAGCACTTCAGCACTACACTTGGGGGCCATTTTAAACAGCAAAACCACCAACAAAAAGCACGGAAATGCAAAAAACATGGCACTAAATAGACCACTTGTTTACAGACACCTG
Organism: Daubentonia madagascariensis; assembly: GCA_023783475.1. NCBI lineage: Eukaryota > Metazoa > Chordata > Mammalia > Primates > Daubentoniidae > Daubentonia > Daubentonia madagascariensis. Next base: position 13,088,794 of record JAKFHU010000428.1, read on the forward strand.
TTTCTGAGAGCTGAACAAAGCAGTTAGAGCATTGCTTTGCTGGGCCTCTCCTGGGAATGTATGTGATGGGGAACTCAAATTTTTTGCTGCTCCACATGTGTCTGTGAATGACAGTGAAAGCAACGCAAGTATTGACTTTGGAGTTACAAATAAATTTTAGCAAGTAGGCGAATTCACAAACACAGAATCTGTGAATAATGAAGATTGATGTACTTATTTTTTTAATTGCCTCCCTTCTTATAATTTAAATATTGACTCTCATTCTAGGTAATGTGATTGATGAAATCATTGTGTTGGACAATTTTTGTTAACATACCTTAATTTAAATACATTTCTATTAAAATTAAGTTGTTCATCCTTATACTATCTAAAATCATCTCATGCACCCCTGGTGATGCACAGGTTTAAGGAACAAGTGATCCTTTGAGGCTGGATTTTGGGGTAGCAGGGATTTGCTACATGAATTATTTGTTCCTACCCAATCTCAGGAAATCCTTCTCTTCTCTGGTTTCTGTCTGAACCATTCATTTGTTCAAGGATCACTGGGCTAGAGGGAACCGACTTCTCCTCTGTATCTACTCAGTGTAAGTTATGTTTCTCCTTCACTTGCTAATAAAACAACAGCTTGTGTTTAATGTGGATTGATTCAAACAAGAGAATTCAGCAACTTTCCAAATCCACCAACTTCTTCCTGTGTGGTTAAGCGTTCCCATGTTTGATGGAAATGGAGAAAGGAAATGACAAAGGAATTGGATATTATCCTAAAAGTTATTTGTTCACTTTTAAAATCTTAATAAAAGATTTCTCCAATTTATTTTTCATAACTTTGTGGAAAACAAGAATAATTTCTGTGAAAGAGCTGATTTTCAGGCAAAAACACCATTTCATCTCAAAGTGCACTGTATTTCAGTTTAAGTGCTATCTGGCATTTGTAATTTAAAATACCCAGGGTTAATAACATTGCAAAGATTCTCTGATGGTACAATAGTCACAGGGATGCAAATTGCTTTCCTTCAGTGGGGTGTTTGCTAAAAGCACATGAGCTTTTTAATCAACCTTCAGCTTCTCTGCCACATTGTGATCTAACTACATTTTCCTATAGTTTGTAAGCATTAACTGAGGTATTTATAAATGAGGCTAAACACTTGTTAATTCAAAGTGGATATGATTTAAACCAAACCAAAGACAGTATGTATACGTTTTAAAAATCTTGAGCCTATGTTAAAATGTTCAAGAACCTATGTTCTGTTTTCTTTTCCTTCGCTGTGTCTTCTGATGAATATTAATGTCCACGTAAGGGTTTCCTTTATAATTCTCTTCCTATTAATTACTCAGGAGAGAGAAGGAAGAGTCGTTACACATGTAACATAACTGATAGTCCAACCGACTAGTCCTGCTCACCAGAGGGACCCTCCCACACTGACTGCCAACTCCAGATGAAGGGAAAGTCTGTGGTACCAATGCTTTATCATCTTACAGAGTCCTTCAGGACAATTCTACTTCCCTTGGATTTTGTAGTACCTGGTTTCCCTCTCTGTTTTATCCCATGTTGGTTGCAGTAGGTTTGGTCATCACAGAATGCGCACCTGATCCACATGTCACTTGCTTTGTTCTCTAGACCCCAACATTCCCACCTGCAAGCTGCAGCACACAAGTACGCTGCAAACACTTTCCCAGTATGTGATCTTCAGCCTTCATGGTGGCCAGGTGGCCACCTTGAGCGGATGGGGACTCCTGACCCATCTATCACCTCTGGCCTTGAATAACTTCATCCACAGGGTCTAATATTGAGAACAAGAATCATCCTTTTCTGTGTGCGCATGACACAAAAGAGGTTGGGGAGTGCCACTCAAGACCAATTTCATCCTGGCTTTGGAAACCTCGAAGAGTCCCTTAATGCCCTTAATTCATGTTTTCTTGACTCTCTAGTACTTGCTGACTAGTTCCCCAGAACAACTGTCCCATCTTTAGACTTGAAACTGGCCAAGCTTATTCATTCCTGCAAAGACTGACTAAGGTCTACCCAACCTGCTTCCTCTTCCTGAACGTAGACACAAACTACATTTCCCAGGCCCCTTTCATCTATGTGTGTGCATAAGCTCTTGCTGATGCAATGCAAGTGGAAGCAACGTGTCACTTCTGGGTCAAGGACGTTGAGAGTTGTGTGTGTTCTCCATACTTTCCTCCTGACTCTTCCCTCCAACATGTCCTTGGACACAGCAAGTGTTGAAGATGGCAGTTAGGTCCCATTTTGTACAGCCATTCCACAGCCTCTAGCTGATGGAAATGGACTTTGATGTGAGTAGAAATGGATTTTTTTATTGTGTTAAGCCCTAAGACTTCAGAATTTATCAGTTATAACAATTAGCATTACTTACCATAATCAGGTACAATTTATCTGTCTTCGTAGACGTACACGGTATTATGGGCTGAATCTGTCCCCCACAAAATTCACGTGTTGAAGTCTCAACCCCCAGTACTTCTGAATGTGACCATATTTGGAGAAAAGGTCTTTACGGAGGTGATTAAGTTAGCATGAGTCTGTTAGGGTGGGGCCTTAATCCAATATGATTGGTGTCCTTATAAGTAAAGGAAGATACCAGGGGCCAGTGTGCATAGAGGGACAATAACAAAGCAACAGCAAGACGGCAGCCATGTACAAGCCAAGCAGAGAGGCCTCAGAAGAAACCAACTGGCACTTTAGTCTTAAACTTCCAGCCTTCTGAACTGCGAAAAAATAATGTCTGTTGTTTCAGCCACCCATCTGTGGTATTTTGTCATGGCAGCCCTAGCAAACTAATGCACGTGGTAAAGTCTCCTCATGTACCATCCTGTTTCCCTCTTATTTCCCAAAAAGTCTGCATGTATTTTTAACCTGTTGGTACCTGCTGAGCCCTCAGAGATGCTAGTTTTGCTCTCTTGTCTCTGCCATAGGTATCTTCAACGGCCCATAGTCAATTTTGGCAACTCCTGTTCACAGACAAACCCAAACACACACAAAAGTGTGTATGCACAAACACACACATACACACACACACACAGAGTATATATTGCTTTTGCTTGGTATTTTCCACATTTTATACTTGTCTTGGTCACAGAGGTTTATTCAATAAAAGTCTTTACCATACCAAGGGCTGCCAAGGACTTGAACTTAGCCCAGTCCAAGGCCCCATAGGGAGCTAGATAGGTTAGATGAACACAAGTTCCAAACATTTGTGCAAGATCCTCCTTTTACTGCATCTCTTTCCTGGCCAGTGACCTCAAAGCTTGTCACTAATAAACACTCTACATTGTAGGCTTCTCTGACGCAGGGTCTATCTCCAGAGACCATGAGCCTGAGCCACCCTGCCTGCCTGATGTGTAAGGGCAAGGTCAGTGGAGTGGCCCCCCTCCCTCACCCTGCTGGAGCCAGGGTCTGCCTAAGGAATCTACAAGCCTGTCTGACTGTGGCAACTGCCATGTGGTGCCAAAACCAAGCTCTGCTGATGGAAGCAAGATGTACTGTGCAATCCCGGGCAGCCCAAAAAACCCAAGATACCACCTTGCAAAAGCTTTGCTCTGGCTCAGAGCTTTTGAATAGGCAACCACCTCATTAGTAGATAGAGCTCCCAGAGTATACACAGGGCCACCTGCTTGGCTGATTGTTCAGTATTTTACCTCTAGGTTGGGAGAATGTTTAATATAGTTCCCTCTACTGGGCTACTACAAAACTGTAGGAGAAAAGAACGAACGTAGTTACCAATGGAAGAGCCAGCTGATAGAATTAATGAGAAAACAACATTTTCTGATGTGAGACTACTAAGGGGTGTATAAGTGGAACCCTCCGGGTTTTTGCCAATCCTTTTTGGGTGGTCCCCCACTGTAGGTCCCTCTTTGCATCTCAGTAATCTGTTATCTGAGATAAAAAAGAGGTAGTAATCCTGACCTGCCTTCCAAGAGGTACAGGATAATACGGTTACAGCATATTCTTCTAGGGAAAAATATGATCCCAAGTTCAGCTCCACGGGAAGTCAACAAGCACGAGAAACAAGAGGGCAAAGGTGTTCCAGAAAGACAAGCCAGAACACATTTACAAAAGGGGCCCTTCGAAAATAAAGGCAGCCCAAAAGGAAAGCAGGCAGCTATCCTGACAGTCTCATCTGGGACAACAGTGGGAGTTCCAGCCTTGGACCAAACGCTGTTCATGACCTTTGTAGAACTACCACAGACTCTTAAAAAAGGACCATCCAGATTTGCATCTTTCATTCTGCATGTTCTTTTTCCTCTCTTGCTGCATAGCTGAATCAGAAGGGAGCTCTAAAGCAGGCATGAGGCAGGGAAGTCCCTGAAAATGTGCCTCCTCTCTCCACAGAGCTCAGCACGTGGGATGTAGATGACTCTGGGTTGAGCCAGAGTGGTAAGTCCACCCTGTCATACACAGAAGCAACATCTATGTTGGGGTTTGAGGGAGTCCAATAAATAGCTCCTTTCTTCCCTGTCACAGGAATCAGGCAAGTGGAGATCAAAATAGGTAATACTGTGAAGAGCTGGGTAGGAGAATGTGGCTTTAAATATGTTAGCTAGGTGGGCTTTCCAACATCCTCTCATGTGCTGAACTCAATCACCCAGCTACAAGAAGCACCCTCCTGGAAACAGCTGGCCTCTGTCAAATTTATGGCACAGAGCCGCAGAAGGGAACGATCCCCACCAGGGAAGGAGCTGAGTCACCCTGTCCCAGTTCCCTCTTCTGCACTAACTCTCCAATCAGATAAGTCATCCCTCTTGCCCTGGGGAGATGCGTAAAGGGGGGGCAACAGCCCAGGAATGGTACTCCAGTGGAGGTCTCGCCACATGGAAGGAAATGTAAGAAAAGGAAATGAGTGTCCCCCAACAATGTCCTCTGGAAGCCTCAGTATACACTCACCCTCCTTCCCTCTGCGCAGGCACAGGTGGCACCCGCACACCCCACCAGCGCCTGGCAGGCAGACCAAGTCAGGGGCTCCACCTGGGCTTTCCAAGTCTGCAGTTACATCCGTCGCTGCCCATTCTGCATCACAGCTGTTTTCTTTTCTCTCTCCTGAGTTACAGAGTGAACTCCTGGAAAGCAAGGGCCATATACTATTACTTTTAAAATTCATCTCTGTCCCCCCAGTGCCTAGTATTAATACATAGTGGATGCTCACGAAATGTTTCTAGAATGAATGGATGGATGGATGGATGAATAAATAAAACAAATAAATGAAGACTAGAACCAGGGGAACTCACAGAAGTAGGGCTTTACTCTAGAGAGAAACGAAGGCTTTGACTGGGTCTAAGTGCAAAGCTGCCTCAGCCCTGGGGAGGTCATCTGAGAGGCAGCCGCACAGAAGCATCCAGAGTGAAGAGAAAGGGGATGTGAACTAAATTCCCCGGAACGCCAGGGCTTCTCAGGCTACATTCGCCCCCTGCTGAGTCGCCACAGCCTGGCTCTGGTCCTCACCTGCGGGTGGGCTCTTTTGAGGCATCCTCTTGCTCCAAGTATCCTCAGGGCTCCTTCCTGTCTCCCCTCCTCTAGGTGGGTAGAACTTCCAGTTCCAGCCCTGAGACCTGGTTGGGGGAATCTCCAACAGCCCTCTCTCAACCAAAGTGCAACTGTTGATAGAATATAAGCTAATATTCACATAGTAGACATCATACATTTTTTCCTTGGCCTGGTAGAGACTCAAATAGCATCGTGCCCAGAAAACATACTCAATAAATACTGGTTGGATAATTAATTGATCAATGATACGTTTATGATGTTGATAACAGATACAATAGCTTGGCCTTTGGCCAGAAGGAAAATCACAGAAAGGAAGGGCTACCACTTTTTTTCTAGGACATGTGATGCAGTGGTTCAGACACAAAAACTACTCTGACAGACCCCTGTCTGTGTTATACCTCTGCCCTGTTTTTGACAAGTTCTGTAATTTTTCTAAACTGCAGTTTACTCTTCTGTCATCTGGCGGTAATAATTGTTCCAACCTCATAGGATTGTTCAGTGAGAATTAAATAAAATAGAACACATATAAACGCTTAGCATAGTATCAGGCACATAGAGTGAGTATTTGACAGAAATGTTTTTTAATTGCAGATGTTGGTTCTGTTATTTTTACGAGTTAAGATTCTGGGGGAAAGATAATAGCTTCCAGGGACCATGTTGAGTGGTAAAGCCCTGAGTTACCCTATGCTGTGCCACAGACCTGTGACTTTCCAGATGGTCACAAAGGAATGGTTTTCCGCAGAATGAAGGAGCTGAAGGGCAAATAGGGTGAGAGAGAGAGAGAGACCTCTCATGCCCGCTGTGCCTCAGACCAGCTTCCGCCTCTGTGTCTTTGGCCAGGAGCCATCCAAGGTCTTAGAGGGATGCCTTGAGTCTGACCTGCCAAGGAAAGCAAACCAAACGAGCCCTGCTTTTGGTCCCTGGGGGAAACGGCCTGGTGGGGACACTGAAAAGTGAAGTCTGCACTTGCGGTGGAGGCAGGGGAGCAGCTGGCACACACGGGGACACACACGGGGACGGGGACAGACGGCAGGGCGTCTGCGCACGGGGGAAAACCTGCGGGCTATTTTAGGCCAGGCCCAGAACTGGAGTCAATGGAGGTTTTGTTTATGTAACATCTGCAGAAGGCTCTCTGCAGCAAATAACCCGGGGTCTCCAGCCCGGGCTGCAGCGAGCAGGGGCGTGGCCGCGACTTCCTGCCGTCGCTGGCGCGGCTGCCGGGCTGTCCGCGTGGCTCCGCCCGCCCGAGCTGCTGGCCCCCTCGCGGCCCGCGCCCTGCCGCGTCCTCTCTGCTCTCCAAGTGCAAGCAGCAGCGCGGGCGGAGTTGCTCGCCGGAGACTGTGACTCAGGCCCTGCGCCCCAGCGCTGCCCTCCTGACCGCAGGGCTCCCCGCCGCTCCGGGTGTCCTTCCCGCACGTCCCGCCGCTGAGCGGCTTCTCCGCCAGGTGTGGGTGGGAGGGACAGGGGCCTGGCTCCCAAGGTCCGAAGCCAGGTCTGCATCTGGCAGTTGCTTCATCTCAGGCAGATCGCTTAATCCCCGAGTTATTTCTTGCATGCAAAACATAAGTAAATATACATGAGATAAATAATATATTTTAATTTCTTTTCCACCAGCCTTGCTCAAAGGCATTAAGACTATATTGCTATCTTTTTGAAACACAGATTGCATCGGGAAGAATGGGGATAAGTCATTTTTAAGTTTAGGAAAATTTAGATACACAGAAGTGTACAAATATTAAAAGGACAGTTTGATGAATTTGTTTACCTATGTAACTACTCATAACTATAACTCGGATCAAGATACAGAATATTTCCATCACTCTTATGTGAAAAGTCCCTTCATGTCCCTTTGTGGTCAATAACCGGCTCACCCCCAACCTACCTGTGTTAGTCTGCTAAGGTAGCCTTAACAAAATACCACAGACAGCGTGGTTTAAACAACAGAAATTGATTTCTCACAGTTCTGGAGGCTGGACGTCCAAGATCAGGGTGTCAGAGTGGCTGGGTTCTGGTGAGGGCTCTCTTCCTGGCTTGCAGATGGCTGCCTTGTCACTGTGTGCTCACATGGCCTCTGCTTTGTGCACAGGAAAGAAAGAGCAAGCTCTCTGGTGTCTGTTTTTAAAAGGACACTAATCCTAGCAGATCAGGGCCCTAAACTTATGACCACATTTAACCTTAATTACTTCCATAAAGGCCCCATCTCCAAATATGGTCACATTGGGGGGCAGGGCTTCAACATACAAATTTGGGGGAGACACAGTTCAGTCCACGGCACTACCACCATGCCTCCCTCCTGGCTGGTAGCTATTACTTCACTTGTGATGTCTCAAAACAGGAAGCAACCCAAATGTCCACCATCATTCTCACTACTGCACTTGACTAGTCTAAAAAAAATAATAATAATGTCCACTGTCAGAAAAACAGATAAATAAACTCTGGTATACTCATACAGTGGAATGCTCTGCCTCAATCAAAAATTAGGGGCTACTTGTATATAGTATCCGCTCTGGGCTCTGAGCAGCATTGTGAATGAAGCAGAACAACAAAGGCCTCTGGATTTTGAGAATTGTGATCTCTGCCTAGACTACCTCAAAGGCTGATTCACTCAAACCAAGTTTAATTATCCCCTCATGTTTGGAGGCAAAATTTCAAGTTTTTAAGGACCTTGCCTAACCACTGATTATCTTTCCACTCTGGGGTAGAGATGGAGACCCCAATTCACATCACAAGTGGTTGCCAGTAGAGCCTTGTTAATATGAAACATAGCTTTCTTGGGGGAGAACTTGACTTTGAATTTGGACTTTCTGTTATTGTTATTAAAGAACAATAGGATAGCCAGTTGGCTGAGGAAAAAGCAGTTGTTTCAAATTAGGTGTAATTTTGAATTAAGCCAATATTGGCTTAACAGGTTTTACCCAAGATGTTTTTCTATATATGGGATGTTTTAGTAAGTCCTAGAAAGATAGTGGTAGATTTCCACCGTCCATCGTTATTTGGCCTTATGCTTTATAAAATATCAAAGTAAGTTTATTTTTAACAGTTATGCTGCCAGTTTGAGTTAAACAGAGGAAAGAGTTTTTTTAAATAAAAATCATCTCTTTGGGGGCAGGGAGTCTTAATTCACTCAAATAATAGATTTTAAAGCGAAAGCTGCTAGAACTTGAGATCTGAGATAAGAAGCCAAACTGCTTGCAACTCTGCAAAACATGACATTTCCCAGGAAGTGGATTGGGTTTTCTATTCCCAGAGGTTTCATTCTGGTTTCTATGCGTTTGGTTTTTATCCAGAGACCCTGTTTCCCTGATGTCCCAATTTGCTATTTTTTTTTTTTTTTTTTTGCACTAGAAGGATATTAAAATGGCCAGAAACAGAGAAGCCTGTGGGATGTAGAGGAAGGGTCTGTGTGTTAACATTGGCGAGACCTGGGTTCAAGTCCTGTATCCTCCCTTCCCTGCCTGGCTTTGTTACCAGGAACAAGTTACTTGACTTTTCTGAGCCTTAGTTTCATCATTCATAAAATGAGCATGATAATGCCCACCTCTAAGCACTTGATAAGAACTCAGAAATAATATCTGTGAAGTGCCTGGTATACAGTAGCTCCTTCATTCAACAAATATTTATTGACTATTCACCATGTTTCAGACACTTTAATGGTGGGAACACAGTGGTGAACAAATGATATCCCTTCTAGAGCTCATAGTTATTCAATAAATAGTTGCCATTACAACAGGTACATGAAAAGATGCTCAACATCACTAACAATCAGGGAAATGCAATCAAAACCACAATGACATATCACCTTATACCAATTAGGATGGCTATTATCAGAAAACAAAAGATAAAGAGTGTTGGATGTGGAGAAAAAGGAACCCTTGTACACTGTTGGTGGGAATGTAAATTGGTACAACAATTATGTAGGTTCATAAAAAATTAAAAATAGAAATACTATGCGATCTAACATTCCCACTTTGGAGATTTATCCAAAAGAATTGAAATCAGTACCTTGAGGAGATCTTTGCACTCCCATGTTCACTGCAGCATTATTCACAACAGCCAAGAGATGGAAACAACCTAAATGTTCACTGATAAACAAATAGATTAAGAAAATGTAGTACACTGTACATGTGATGGGATATTATTCATCCTTAAAAAAGAAGGCAATCCTGCCATATGCTACAACATGGATGAAGCTGGAGGATATTATGCTAAGTGAAATAAGCCAGTCACAGAAGGACAAATACTCCATAATCCCATTTATACGAGGTATCTAAAGTCAAACACATAGAAGCAGAAAGTAGAATGGTGGTTACTACGGGGTGAGGGAGGGGGAAATGGAGAGATGCTATTCAAGGGGCATGAAATTTCGTCTATGCAAGATGAGTAAGTTCTTGAGATCTGCTGAACAACATGGTGCCACCAGTTAACAATACTGTATTGTACACTTGAAAATTTGTTAAGAGGGTAGATCTCATGCTAAGTGTTCCTACCATGATAAAAAATGCTCTGAATCTGGATTATGGTAATGTTTGCATAACTCTGTGAATGTACTAAAATTCATTTTATTATACACTTAAAAGGGTGAGTTTTATGATATGTAAATTGTGCCTCAATAGAGCTGTTCTTTTTAAATAGTTGCCATTAATTTGATGGCCCCATCTTCTTCAAGTCTTTGTTCAGTGTCATAAACTCTTCCTTCCAAACCCCCTCTGCCAGTGTCAATTTTTTCATAACCACCTTCTAATATACTATTATGTGTTTACCATATGTAATCAATTCTAAGTTGCATAATTTTTCTCATTTTAACATACATGAAATCAGGATGCATTCTATAACTGGCAGCAATTAATTAGCAGCATCCTTTCTGTCTTTCTTCAGTGGCACATAGAATAATGGCACGTGTTATACCATTGCCATCTTAGAGATAACAAACTGTGATGTTGTGTTACTGTTTCTTGTCTGTTTTCCCCTCCAGACTGTTAGCTCCACAGGGTAGGGATCTTTATTTTGTTCAGTGCTGTATTCCAAGTGCCTAGAGCAGTGGCTAGCATGCAGCAGGTCACCCGTAAACATTTGTTGAATTAGTGAATGAATGAATGGGTGTCATGCCTCTTGTCAATAAACTGATAATAAAACAAAGACACTGAAATTAAAAGACAAGATGAGTTCATAATAGAGCATATTTTCATCATTTCCTCGTCTGTCTTATCCCCGGGATACTGGAGAAATAGCCTAGTTAGGAAGAATGCTAGCAGGAAGCCACCAGGGCTCATCCTCCAGGGTAAGAAGAGACCTACAGAGACCTTCAGGAAGGTTGAAAAGAAGGTTTCTTTGGCTAGCTCAGTCCCCGAAGCTTTGGTCCATGCTGTTTTACCACTGAAACACTAATTCACAACATGCACTAGAGATGCTAAAGGTAGTCTCGTCCTGCAGGGAGAGTGCCTGGTGCACTGGCAGCCAATTAATCTCTATTAAACACTCACTGATGGCCCAGGAATCACCTGCCCCCAGAAGCAAGCCCAATCTTTCAGTTTGGTTTTGTCCTCATAAGCAGTGAGTGACCTGCTGCTCCTGATATGCCTGGAGGCTCCTGAGGTCGGGCTTTGGGTGCAGGTGTTTTCCGTGATAGTCCCAAGTGGCTGTGCAGGCATTCATTACCCAAGACCCCGGGGCAGGACTTACCCCAGGCCTAGGTGTGTGTGGATGGGAATATTTAATTTCCTTGTTAGACAAGTCCCGTGCTCTGTTTCACATTAGCTCACATTTACCATCCCAGTCACAGACTGTTTTTTTGTTTTCCTTCAGTTTCAAGGGACAAGTCTTATATTGTGTCTCCCCTCCCAGCCCTCTGAAAGGGATTGAATGGTCAACGAGCCAGGAAAACCCATTTAGGGGGACCAGTAAAACTTCCCATAGAAGAAAGACCCCTTCCTCGAGCACCTTCAATTTGCTGGACTTTGTTCTTCACCTTTTTGTTTCTCTCACCACTGATTCTCATTAGGCACAGTGCATAGGGCCCACGATACTTTTAGGGGCCCACACAAATGTTTGAATTTCTTTTAAAATCAGAAGGAAAAAAATAAACTTTTAGGGTTAAAAATTTTTTATTTTTGTCTCACATCTGAAAAAAAATGAAAATTTCAGGGTCTACGAAAATCTATTGGACTTTGCCTAAAAGAAAAATTAAATACAATATTGAAGTATTTAAAGTTATATGAAAAGTAATGTCAATATTTGATATTATTATGGAGGAAGGAGCCCAGGAAAGTCATACTGCAACTCTGATGTTACCAGAGAAGAAAAGTTATCATGTCATGATGAGAAGCCTGGCAAACAGCTGGGAGAATTGTTAAGGTAAAACAGTGGGACTAACATTTTTTGAGTGTCACACTATGGTAAGCTTGGTGCCAGGCATTTTAGGGACATTATTTCACTGAAGTCTGACAACAACTCCAAGAGACCGTATAACCACCTAATTTTACAGAGAGCTTAAAGAACTACTCCTCGCCCCCCAACATCTCCCTGTAGATTTCCCTTTCTTAATTATTGTTAATTAATTAATTATAAATATATAAACTCATATGTTAATGAATCCTTCTCAATTACCTTATCCAAATGTTGATTTGAAAATTTTTAAGAATGCTCTTTGTTTTTTGATCTTTAAATTAGAACCAGACAGATGGGTGTTGACACTCAGAGACTTGATTTAGGTTCTGAACACATTCTGACTGCCTTCTAAGATATACCTGGGGGCTTGGGGTACTCGATTACCTAAGGCAGCCCACCTTGGAGAAACGTGTAGTTTTTACTTATTTTTTGAAACATATGTTTTATATGTCCAAAGGTAATTTTAAAAACAATTTCACAATCAGATTTTGGTTGTGTTGGCCCCCATGCAAACACCCACGCTGTCCTCAGAATGTGGCCTAAGGGCCGTTCAATTAGGAAAAACAGAAAACAAAGCTTGCCCACTGGAAACAAAACCCTCCAAAATCTGGCCTGCTATGGTTTGTTTGTCCCCACCAAAGCTCATGTTGAAATTTGATCCCCAGCATGGTGATGTTGGGAGATGGTGTCTGGTGGGAGGTGTTTAGGTCATGTGGTGGGTCTCTCATGAATAGCTTGATGCTGTTCTCACGACAGTGAGTTCTCACTCTTCCAAGACTGAATTTGTCCTCCCAGAAACAGATTAGTTCCCTCAACAGTGTGTTGTTATAAGCCAGGACATCCCTCAGTTTCCCCCTCTTCATATGCGTCCACTTCCCTTTGACCTTCTCTGCCATGTTGTGATGCAGCAAGAAAGCCCTCACCCGAAGCCAGGGCCATGCCCTTGAACTTCTTGGCTTGCAGAACCATGAGCTAATGAAACCTCTTTTCTTCATAAATTGCTCAGTCTCAGGTATTCCTTTACAGCAACATGAAATGGAATAAGACATGGCCCTAGAAAAACAGTACTGACTTCAGAAGCTCTTGGTGGGACAACTTACCTCATTCATTTATTTAATGTCTTTGAGCATCTGCTGTATTGTGTGCTGGGTACTGTGCTGGATGCTAGGGGTTAAAACATAAATGGGATCTCAGGCCAGGCATGGTGGCTCATGCCTGTAATTCTACCACTTTGGAAGGCTGAGGTGGGAGGGTTGCTTGAGCTCAGGAGTTCGTGACCAACCTGAGCAAGAGTGAGACCCCATCTCTACAAAAAATCAAACAATTAGACAGGCATGGTGGTGTGCACCTGTAGTCCCAGCTACTCGGGAGGCTGAGGCAGGAGGATCGCTTGAGCCCAGGAGTTTGAGGTTGCAGTGAGCTATGGTGAAGCCACTGCACTCTAGCCTGGGTGACAGAGTGAGATACATCTCCAAAATATAAATAAATAAATGGGATCTCATCCCAGCTGTCCAGTCATTCCCAGTCTAATGAGAACAACCACCCTGCCCAAGCCACTATAGCCCATGCCTTTCCTGTGGCAGAAGCCTTCTCTCTGATCTCCCCACATCCATCTTCTCTTCATGAGATAACAGCAGACTAAAGGACTATCTTGGGTTTTGTTGTTGTTGTTGCTTTTTTTTTTTTTCTTTTTAAGACAGCATCTGGTTCTGTCACCCAAGCTGGAGTACAGTTGTGTGATCACAGCTCTCTTCAACCTCCAACTCCCAGGCTCAAGTGATCCTCCTACCTCAGCCTCCCGAGTAGGTAGGCCTACAGTCACGTGCCACCATGCCTGGCTAATTTTTTTTATTTTTTTAAAAGATGGGGTCTTGCCATGTTGCCCAGGCTAGTCTCAAACTCCTGGCCTCAAGTGATCCCCCCACCTTGGCCTCCTAAAATGCTGGGATTATAGGCATGAGCCACCATGCCCTGTCCAGACTGAAGCACTTGATGACACATGGTGGGGGAAAGAACTAGCTTGAGCATAAAAAGACTAGAACAATTCTCCCAAATGTCTTTTGGGTAATTGAGGTAAATATATAAATTCATCCAACAAATATTTATTGAGAGCTTATTATGTACCAGGCACTAATCTAGACACTGGGAATATAGTTTTGAACAAAACAGAAAAATCCCTAATTTCAGGAGGATACATTCCAGTAGAGAATTGTCAGTAAATAAATAAACAAAGAGATAGTATAACTTCAGGTTGTGACAAGCTTTATGAAGAAAAATAAAGTATAATATAAGATTGGAGCACAATGTTTATTTATGCAAGAGCCAGGGAATTCTCCGAGGCAGAGATTGAATGAGAAGCCACGGGAAGACCTGGGGAGAAGATATCCAGGCAAAGGGCATAGTGAGCATGAAGAACCTATGGCTAAAACAAGAGTCTTGTTAATGAACAATGGGAAGTTTACGCTCAGTGAGCAACAGGATGCAGGAGAGCGGCAGGGGCTGGATTCTCACAGCCCTGACCCCCATGACTGTGAGTGTGGATTTCATTCTAAGTGCAATGGGAAGCCATCAGGTGGGTTTGAGCAAGGGAGAGACATAATTTGACTTGCATTTTTGTTCTTATTTTTAAATCATTCTGGTCGTGGGGTATAGAACAAATTTCAGAGACACAAGAATGAAAGCAGAAGTCCTGGTGAAAGAACATGGTGGCTGAGACTTGGGTTGTCACAGTAAAAGTGTTAAGAAGAGGGTAGCCTTTTCATCTTTTTGAGGATAGAAAAATCAGGACTGGCTGATGGATTGGATATGGAGAAAAGCAGGAATCAAGAATCAGGCCTAGGTTTTTCACCTGAAAAAATGGTGAGTGTTGATGCTCTTTCCTGAGCTTGAGAAGTGTTGGGGAGGAACAGATTTTAAGAATGTGGAGGAGGGAATCAAAAGTTTTGTTCTGGGCATATTATACTTGGAAAGCCTACGCACCATCCAGGAGGAAATATGGGGAAGGGACTGGATACTTACGTTTGGAGTTCACGGGTAAGGTTTGGGCTGAGATATAAATTTGAAGATATTTGACATCACGGATTGAATGCGATTACCCAGGGAGCTGAATATAGACAGGAAAGAGAAGGTGGTCCAGGCCTGATGCTTGGCCCCTCACGACACAGTAGCTGAGTGGAGAAGGAGGAGCAGCCAGTGAAGGGGACTGGGAAGGAGCTGCTGGTGGGAGAAATTCGAGAGGGTGGTGTCCCAAGTGGCAAGTAGAGAAGTTGTTTCAAGAAGGAGGAAGGGATCTTCTGTGCTAAATGCTGCTAAGAGGTCCAGTAAAATGAAACTGGAGAATTGATCATTGGACATGGCAAGATGGAGACCTTTGGCAACCTTGACAAGAGATGCTTTGGCAAAGTGGTGGTGACAAAACGCGAGAAAGAGTGGGAGGTGTTGAAGTGAAGACAAGGACTGGAGATGACTCTCAAAAATCTCGGTGTTAAAGTACAGAGAGGTGAGTGGGACCTGGGGGAGCAAGAGGTGAAGGGGATTTTACTTCGTCTTCTTTCTGTGCATGTGTCTGTGGAGATGTGAATTATTCAGTAGAAAGGGAAATTTACAATGCAGGACAAAGAGGGGTGAACTGTAGGAGTCAAAGCCTTGAGTGAGCAGGAGGCGGGAACACAGTGCCCGTGTGGGGGGGTTGGCTTTGGGAACAGGTCTGTCCCCACTCACAGTACGAGGAGAAAAGGCAGAAGGTGGGGACTCTGGTGCTTGAAGCGCACAACGATCCTCTCCAGTTGCCTTTATTTTCTCAGCAAAATATTCAGCTGAGAGTGAGGAAGTAGAAGGATGTTGGAGTTTTGAGAAGGGGAGAGAAGGTATGAAGAAGTAGCCTCAAGATCAGGAAAGGAAGTTGGTCAGCACATGTATTAGGATTGCCAGGCAATGGCCAGTGCCCACCTGAGATACTTGGTCCTTAACTGAAAATGACATCAGTCAGTTTGGTTGTGTGTTTAACCTCAGCCTGCTTAGCCGCGTGGGGCAGGTGTGAAGGAGGCAGTGAGAAGCAAATGATGATGCTTTGGTGGAGGAAGACATTGGGGATGTGTGATGGAGAGGAAGAGCTCGGGGGTTAGGTGTTGGGTTTGAAATACTCAAGGAGATCCAGGTGAAGCTGTCTGGTGGACAATTGGAAATGAGGAATCTCTGTTATAAGTAAAGGTTTGAGAATCACTCATTGAGTCAAAAAACATTTACAGAGTATTTCCTGTGTGCCAGACACTGTTCTAAACACTGAGGTACCAGCAGTGAACAGAAGACAGAATCTCTGCCCTCACACAGGGCTTGCAAGCTAGTGAGGAAAATCATCGTGTATAGTTCGATGGTCTCCAAAGAGACAGTGGGCAGCCCAGGGCACATGCAAGATGGTCCTTTGGGATGTGGGTAGAAAATATTTGAACTTACACTTATATTTTTCTTATCTTATTTAATATATATTTTATATATGTATTATTAACTCTATAATATTAATATATTAACATGGTAGTACATATATTATTATTATATAAATAAATATGGATGTTTTAGGAGATACATGCTCAAAAATTATTTAGCAATGGAGTTGCTCCATCAAAAACATTTGGAAACCACTAGCCATGTGTGAGATAGTAGAAGAAATTTTGTAGTAAGTCCCCCCTCAAACTGAAATTGTTGAGGATATATATAAGGAATTAGATTAGGTCTCTGCAGAGCATAGCCCCTGAATTATCCCATCCTGTGTTAGGAGTTAAAATTCCAAGTGATGAGCCCTCCAGAAATGGAACCAAATAAAAATATCAGGAAGAACTTTATAATGATTGTGCTGTCGAAAACAGAATAGGCTGCCATGTGACAAGGTGGAGGCATTCAGCACAGGCAAGACGCTCATTGGTGAGACAGGCTGTGGAAGGAAGTCCTCACCAGGACACCACTGATTTCATGAAGATTGGACCATGCAACCCTCAAGTGCCTGCAACTCCAAGCATCTGTGAGTGTATGAAGAACAAGCTGGGAATTTGTAATTATAATAATCTCTTTATGCAAGGAGTTGGATTGAGGAAGGGTGAATCATAGCCTTACATCTACAGAGGACTGATGGTCTGCCCAGATTGTAGCCAAGGGAGACCTGAAGAGTGTGTCAGCATTTCCAGTTGGCTTCGTGGGGGAGGGTAGCAGATGTGCCTGAGCAGCAGATGTGAACATTTTGGTTTCTGTGGTTGGTATTTTCCTATAGTGGAGAAGAGTGACTCATGAGGTCCTCACAGCCTGGTGAAAATTACCCTGGAGAGGCAGCTCTGAATAGTGGAACATTACTCCATGTGTTGTGCCTCCAGTGTAAGTAAAGAAACTGAAGCTCAGAGATACTAAGTGACTAGCCCAGAGTCACCCAGCTGAGAAGTGGTGGAGCTGGAATTCAAAGCCAGGGCTGTCTAGCTTAAAACCCCCTGTTTACTCTGCTACATGGTAAATTTTAAAAATGGCTTAGGAAAAACTCGAAGGCCGTAAGTGGCCAAAGAAACGAGAATGTGTTTATAAGGATACAGACTAGCTGCTATAACAAAGACAGCCAAGAATTACCAAAACCAAGCAGTGGTTTAAACAAGATGGAAATATTTTTCTGTCATACATAGACAGTTCCAGGGCTGATATGACAGCTCCATTGTGTTGGGACCCAGGCTCCTTCTAACTCATAGCTCTGCCATCTCTTATGGCGTTACTTTATCTACATGGCTGAAGACCGCATAGCTTCCTACCACATCCAGTTGGTCTGCATTTCATCCAGTAAGAAGGTGGAGAAGGAGAAGGGAGGACACCCTTCTTCCTCTCAGATGTGACTGAGTCATTGCACACATTGCCTCTGCTCACAGACCCTTGGACACTGAGGCATGATGGAGGCTGGGAAGTGTCTTCATTCCGAGGAGCTGCGTGGCTAGCTAGCTAAAACTTGAAGATTCTAGTTCTAAAAGATGAAAGAGAGAATGGATATTGATAGGCAATGAGCAGCTTCTGCACATCAAATTACATCTGTTAGAAGGACAAGAAAAAATGCATAGAGAATTTTTAGACTATTCTAAAGGAAAGGAAGGAAGGCACTTCAGGTCTGGGAAACAGCTTGGGCAAAGGCAGAAGAGACAGGCTCCTTTTTAGAGAAGATCTTGTAGCCAAGTTTGGCTGAAGAGTTTAGTAGTCCATGTAAGAGAACTATAAGAAGCAAGATTAGAAATTTTGGGTACAGGCATTCAATACCAAGTGAGGAATTTGTACTAACCTCAGTAGGCAAGAGAAAGCAATTGCAGGTTTGTAAGCAGAAACAAATGTTTTGACTAGGATTGTGCTTTACAGAGATTGTCTAGCAGTTGTGTGCATAGTGTGGCTGCAGTAAGGCAAGATAGAAAGCCGGGTGGGATAGTGGGAAAACAATGGACTAGGGCCTGGGGCTGGCTGCAAACCCCAGTCAGTCTGTCACTCTTATGGTGTTAAGAGTCAGGCTCCAGAGCTGCATTCACATCTCAGCTCACCCCTTAGTAGCCATGCATAAAAACAAGCTACTCTACAGAGTGCTTAGCAGCCTGGGCACATGGCAAATGTTAGCTTGGTTACCTTGAATAAGCCTTCTTTCCAGCCTAACTCCTTCCTGAGTTCAGTGTAAAGGTTTCATGAGTTGATTTCTAAAGACATTTTCAGCTCTGAAATTCCCTGATTCTATACGATATAAATGTTAACAGTGGCTAAAGAAATCTGAAAGTAACACTTTAGAATATTTTTCTTTCCATTAGGTAACGTATCAATTTTGTTAAACTCACCTTGGCTCCCCCAGACCAAATTATGATGTTTTGTTGGTTAGACAAAAAGAAAATTATATTCAAATCATATTTTACTTAAGCCAAAAAACAAAAAAAAAAACCACTGGTAGCCTAGAGTACTTGGGACCATACTGATGCTCAGTTCTGTCTTCTGACTTAGAAGAAGAAGGACTCCATGCAACTTGTTAATTTTATGAATCAAATTAGGAGTAGTTCTTTACTATGGTTTTTTGAGGAATCTACTAAATGGACCCCTAGGTCCAAGTATACCTCCTAGATAGAATTTCTACTCCCTAAAGCATTTCTGAGTACTCCTGGCTACCAGGTTTGGAAGAAGAGGGCTGAGCAGAGAAGATACACTCCTGGAGCTCAAAGGGATGGATGGAGGGACGTAAGCAGCCAATCTGATGTTGGTTAATCCATGTTATAGGTTGAATTATGTGCTCCCCAAATCCATATGTTGAAGCTCTAACCCCCAATACTTCAGAATGTGACCTTAGTTGGAGATAGGGTCTTTGCAGAGGTAATCGAGTTTAACTGAAGCCATTAAGGTGGACCCTAATTCCAGTGTGACTTACGTTCTCATAAGAAAAGGAAATTTAGAAACAGACATGCACACTGGAATGTGAAGGTGAAGGCAGAGATTAGAGTAATGCTTCTATAAGTCAAGGAATTCCAAAGATTGCCAGCCAACCACCAGAGGCTAGGAGAGAGTCATGGAACAGATTCTCTCCTACATTCCTCAGAAGGAGCCAACCCAAGATCAGCACCTTGATCTTGGACTTCTAGCTTCCAGAACTGTGAGACAATACATTCCCACTGTTTAAGCCGCTCGGTTTGTGGTACTTTGTTACAGCAGCCCTAGCAAACAATACAGTCCACATCAACAGAAGATGAAATGACCAGCACCTAGTAAAGTGCCTGGCACATATTAAGTGTTTGATAAATACTTGTTAGATGAAAAAAATGAATGCATAAAAAAATGGTTTTGAACAAATGAATGACCTCTCCCCTCATTCCCTCTCTCTTCAGGTAGTCTCCTCTGTCGTAAGCTGCACACATGGCACCTTTACTGGAGAGCAGACAGGGGAGAAAAGGTCATGAGAGCAGGAAGCAGCAGCTGCCAGCAATAACCTACAGTTCCAGAAACTCTCCCCAGGCTACGAGTGCCCGGGGCCTTGGCCAGGCCTGCCACATTGAGGGAACTTCGCTTACGAGGGTTGAAAACCTACCATTTATTATTATTTATTATTTGAGCTAAGAATATATTCAAGTCTATAAATTTACTTAGTTTTTAAAAATCAGCAAAATAGCTTAAAATATGTTTGGAAGAATTGGGGACATAGGGGAATCTCTGGTGTGTATTTTTGGAGCAGTTTTCCACTTCATTGTGAAAGACATCTGAGTTTCTGGGAAAATATAATCCATATGTTTCTGGGCCATTTATCCTGAAACCTTGGGAAGACTTGCTTTGTCAGCACTTGCAGGAGGGAAAAGCAACGCTAGAGACCTCTCCACCCGTCCACCCGTCGTCTTCAAGTAAGTGCATTTCCTTTTGCCAGCTTCACCCTGAAAGTCCTTCCATTCAGTCCTAACCTCAGTTTCCCCATCTGCTAAAAGAGCTCACCACGGACCTTTCTGGTTGTTTCTGTTTTAGGTCACAGCCCCATCTCCCGACTCTCAGACATGCCTTGAATGCAGCTCACACCCAGGCTGTAAGGACCCAGCCCAGGGCCAGACTCTTGGTTCCTAAACAGCAGAGCTTTGCTTCCTTTCTCCCACCCTCCTTCTCTGATGTGTTGTCTCTTTATGAAAGGCAGTAAATAATTTATTTTGGAGTTTGGGTTATAAATAAAATAATGTAAAACACAGACACCAAAAGAGTTGGACGAGGTAAGGACCTGCCTCGTGTTACTAGGAACAAAATGTTTGTCCCATGCAGATCGGACTAGGAGAGTTTCATAATAAATACTTGCATGCCTCCTGTTCAGAGAAATGTGAAGCTCTATTCCAGGAAAACTCCAGAATATATGAACCACATGGGACTGAGCCCCTTCCGTTCAATGCTTCTTACAACCGGCCTCTTTACTTTGGGATTTGTTTGATTCAGTTTGTTCACTGGGTTATGTGTGTAGGTAACTTCACAAACTCTCAAAAAGCCCATAATTGATTTGAAGCAGCAAAAAGAAAGTCATGTGAGAATTTTGTCCTTGGCTTGAAAATGTTTTATTGGTCGAAAATGTAAGAGGGAAGGAAAGAAACAGCTAGTGCTAGAGACAGAAAACCTACCAGTCTTGGGACAAGCTAGGGAACTGGAAGAAAGAAATTGCAGAGCTGGTCGACTCCGCTCGTGTAACTGTGCCATGAATCACTTACAGACCAGGGCTGTGGCAGCGCCCCTTCATGAGGCGCAGAGCATTGCAGTCGTGGGTCTCCTCAGTCATCTTAGCTGCTACGTCATTTATTCAACCTAAACTGCAGGTGCCTCACCCGAGGAGTAAAGTCACAGTAAACCTCTGTTCTGATTCATGGAGGGGGAGCGCAATTCGAGTTAGCGAAAGTTCAGAAGTACAATTGTTTAAAACCTCACATGCCTACTGTTGGATTAATGCCCACTCCTTAGGTCACGATGCATTATTTTAATTTGTCCTTGGGAAGTCCCCTCCATTCTGGTCCCACCCTCCATTTTTCCTGCTCCCTTACTTTTTCCCTTTTTTCTCCCTTCCACGCTCCCATTGCCCTTCAAACACCACCCATTTTAATATGTTTAATATATATTTTTGTGTGTCTGTGTGCTTGCAAAATGAATACTGTCCTTCTGTGCATATGCCTTTTAATATTTGCATATTGCATTATGTTACAGATCTCATGATACCCACCCGCGACATCTACCCACCACTATCCCAGTGATGGATATGCATATCGTCTTCAACAACCCAATCCACAAATAGTACTGCCACGAACATTTATTCATTTATTCAATATTTGTTCAACAAATATTTATATGAGCACTTATTATGTCCCAGGTGTGCCTCTAGGTATTTAGGATGTATCATGACACAAAACAGATAGGCATTCCTCTGCTTTTGGAGTTTACAGTTTAGCAGAGGGAAACAGAAAATAAGCAAAAAGACTTAAAGAAGCAAATTACATAGTATGCTAGAAGGTTGTCAGTGTGACATGGAAGAGGAAAAAGTAGATCTGAGTAGGCAGGATTAGAACTGTGGGGAGCGGGTGGGCAGCCATTTAAATAGCACTGTCAGAGGAATCATTTGAGCATAGACGTGGAGGTTAGGAGAGGAGGATAATCATGCAGGTACCTGGGAGAAGAGAGTTCCAGGAAGAGGGAACAGCCATTGCAAAGGCATAAGGCTAGACGTGCCTGACGTGTACAAGGCGCAGCAATCAGCCACGTGACCAGGGCAGAGTGAGCAAAGGAAAGGTCAGTACGACATGAGGATAGACCGTGTAAGGCCTTGCAGGGCACTAAAGCACTTGGATTTTTATTTTAATTGGAGTATCATTGGAGGGTTTTGAGCAAAGAAATGGCATGATCTGATTTACATTTTAAAAGGCTCACTCTGGCTGACATGTTGACAAAGGACTGCACTAAAGGCAAGGGTAAAAGCTGGGATTGTGGCTAGAAGGCTTTTGTAGTCAAGTGAGCGAGAGGTGATGCTGGGTAACACCAGGATGGGGGTGGGAAAGGTGAGCCATGGCCAGATTTTGGACAAGCTATTGATTTAAAATTGATAAGATTCTCAAAGTTCTGCTTCTACTTAGGAGGTAGAGAATTGCAAGAGTGAATTACTCTCATACTAACCGTGAGAAAAATTTGGATAATCTACAAAATTGTGACTTTCCTTAAGCCCATCAGACAGCTGAGGTCTCAAGGCAACCAAAGAGGTAGAATTCCAAAAAGTGGCAAGACTCTCCTAGGAGAAATGGGATACAGAGACTATTTCATTTTTATCTATGCACAGGCAGAAAAGGTGGCTGCCATAGACATGAGTAAGAAGAAATGAGCTAAAATTGTAACAAATTCCTAAAGACTCAGTGTGGGCTGGTATACCAGGAGCTGTTGACTCAAGGGAGTCCTCACTCTCAAGCTGTTCTCCACAGGCCTCTAAAGGTGTTCATAGAGACTGAAGACAGGGCAGGAGACTAGAGACAGCACCCCTCAGTAGCCCAGGTGTGTAGGAGGGGATCAGATGCCATTGGAGAACAGGTAAAAAAATAAATACCACATGCTTCCCTTGACCCTTCTTTCATACAAAGTTGAAGTCTTATGCCACTAGGGGAAATGCAGCAAAAATTTCTCCTGGCAAGAGCTCCTGAGGAGGCATACAAGGAAAACCCATCTGCCTCAAGGTGAAGAGTATAAAAGATTCTTTCCTGGCCCCCAGGAAACAGGCAAAGATCCACTACTTCTGGGGGAAAGATAGAAACAAAAAACATCTGCCCATAGAGGAGGAACAAGAAAACCTCTTGGCCCCAATCTTGCACCAAAACAAGGCAGAGGCCTGCTACTTCTGGGGAAGGGACAGGAAAATCTCTCCTGCCCAAGAGTACACACCAATATGAGACAGAGTTTTGGGCCACGGGTGGTAAAAGGAGGGAAGAGCAAATGTGCTGAGAGTCCCTACTTCAAAGCCCAAGGTGCACAGTCTCTGCCTAAGACTGAGGCTGGACCAAGAGAATTGAGCAGCCCCCATCCCCACCCAATCAAAAGCCTAGTACCAAGTAACAAGCAACAATAGTCCACTGCAAGAAGAGGGCCAAGAAGAGGGAAAGAGAATCCCTCCATGGCACAAGCGTGCAGGGACAACTGAAATCTGAGGGTGAAGCAAAAACAGAAAAAAATTACTCTAGTTCCCAAGGCGTCTCACTAAGCAAAAGCTAAAGGCAGCATGCCACCAGAGGAATCTGAAGCCTGTGGTGCACTGAAAGTAATGATAGTAACAAGAAAACCCAAACCTAGCTCAACTGCCCCACAATAATGCCTGACAGAAGAAGAGGCATGCCCATTGCTGGGCATGGATACTCTACTCACCTCAGTCTCTCTTGTTCTTCAAACACAATGCCTGACATTCAGTTAGAAATTACAAGATACAAAAAAGCAAGGGAGGAAAAAAAGACCCATTGTTAAGATATAAAGCAATCAACAGAACCAGCTCAGAGATGCTGGGGTTATCACAAAGAGTCTTTGAAATAGCTAGGATTAATATGTCAAAGGTACTGATGGAAAAAATGGACTGCATGCATGAACAGATGGGGAATTGACCATTTTCAGGAATGGGATTAGCATGATCCGTCAAACAGTTACAGGTCGTTTCTTGTGGCTGGGCGAGTGGCCTTCATTCTGTCAACACAAACAGCCCCACCCTTAAACTGAAAAACCTCAGGGTTCCGCTAGCAAGGAGGAATGAGGGATGTAGTCATGATGTAGGCAACCAGTAGCAACATTGTGAGCATGGAAATCACGATTCTTTACAGGATACTTTTCAAAAACCTAAAGAAAACTCTGTTCTTATCTTACCACAACCTTCCAGGGCTGTGTGTATGTATGCGTTATGTGGTTTAGGGTAACATAAGAAGAGTTGGCCACAATGACACCAAAGCCACATCACTGTTTTCCCTGGACTGAGTCAGATCTCATTATACAATGGATGGGCATGCCTCAGTAGACTCCAGGAAGAAACAGATGTAGAGGAAAAGACTCAAAAAGAAAATGAAATCAAGCAGAAACACTGGGTGGGAAAGCAATCAGGATAAACAGAGCTGAAAGAAGAAACAAACGGACTGAGGATACAGTAAAGGCAAGAAAAAGAAGGAAAAAGATAGACTGAACAGAATTAAAACCAATTTCAGTGTCATTGAGAGTTATATTAAGTAGGATTATGTTACTGCAGATAACTGAAATCCTGACTATAGTGGCTTAAACAAGAAGGAACTGTTTGTTTTATTATCTTATAACATGAAGTCTGGAACTTGACAGTTGCTGACAGGTTCAGCAGCTCAAGGAAGTCAGGTTCAGCAGCTAATTTAGATAGTTGCTGACATAGGTTCAGCAGCTCAGTGGTGTTAGGGCTTATATCTTCACCACTGCAACATGGTTGCTACAGCTCCAGCCATCACATCTGGGTTTCAGGCAGAAAGAAGAGGGATGAAGATGGGATAATGCAGCTGTCTCTGTCTTCTTTATCAGGAAAGCAAATGCAGTTTCAGAACCACCCCCTCCATCAGTATACTTCTACTCATTGGCCAGCTGGTCCCATAGTCACATCTAACAGCAAGGAAAGGTGGGAAAAGCAAGTATTTATCTGGATCTGTTTCTTTGTCTTTTTCTTTCTTTTTTATTTTTTGACAGGGTCTTACTGTGTCACCCAGGCTGGATGCAGTGATGTGATCATAGCTCACTGCAGCTTCAAACTCCTGGCCTCAAGCCATCCTCCTGCCTCAGCCTCCAAAGGGCTGGGATTACAGGTGTGAGACACCACACCCGGCCTGGGTCCATTTCTTCTGCAAAAATTCTGGTTCTGTTAGTAAGGAATAAGGGGGTATGTGATACCGGATAGACAATACCAACAGCGTCTACTCCATGTATATTGAGGCAGTGTATCCAAAATAATCTAACACCACATCTGGCACATAATGGGTGCTCAATAACTGTATTTCTTCTTTAAAAAAGCTGAAGAAAGGGAATTTCCTTGAGGTGGAGGAATAAGAGGTGGCCTGTATATGAGAGATCAGGTTCCCACAGTTGAGGACTGACAAATTGAAAGTATATACTTGATTTTACAAATCCTTAAAATACTCAGCAAAGACCTTGCCATCCATTTTAAGAGCAGTATTAACAGTTGGAGGGGGTGGCTGTCCATATATCTTTAACAGGTGGGATGGTTATTGTAAACCATGAGGAAAGGAACTGGGCCAGATATGGAGCAATAGCAAATGTCACAGGAAATAAGCAAAGGCAGAGGTAGCCCTGATTCTGAAGAGGATTTTTGAGAGGTGGAAGACAAATCATGCACAGAGTCTGTAAGTGTATTGTATATACACACATGTGCACTGTGTAAATAGCTCACAGGCCGCCAAGCCATTCTTCAGAATTGTGTTATGTTCCAAAACATAAATTATCTCAACATATCCCTTCTATCAACTTTAAAAAGTTATTTAAATAATATTAACTTTGTTGCTTTTAAGAAATTTTAAGTATAAATTTTAGAGCCTGAGTCTACATAGTCTAAGAGAGGAACTGATTTAAACCTTGAGTTCTTTATCAAAGATAACCAACAAGTATAATGAATTTGAGCTCACCACAAAATCATTTCCACCATCATAAATTCATTTTCTTATGTTTCTGATGGTAGCAGTTGTAGATCATGCTTTTTGTGTCTCTGCTTAGTTTCTAGGGGGTGTGTGAGCCTACAGATCAGAAGCATCGCAGACACAGTGGATACCTGTCCTTTTCTCATAGACATTCCCAATCCCCAGAACCTCCTTCCTATTGAAAGGAAGATGGAGGTGCAGGCAGCTACAAAAAAGCTCCAGAACACCCCTGTAGGATACTAGTTTGGAGAGCAGATATTTAGTGGTGCTCACCTTAGTTCAAATAATTGTTTATGCAGTCAATGCCCAGTTAGGGATCTCAACTGGGCTGCAAGCCAAAAAGTACATGTCTTAAAATGATTTACTTCACTATGGATGAATATTAACTGACATCACCATACAGTTAAGTTAAACACTATAACTAATTACAAATATACAACATGGGAATATTTCACTTTGAACACCAATCCTTCTTTACTCAGGAGGGTTTCTGTATTAGTTTGGATACAAGATTTGATATTTTAGTAAAAACCCCAAAATGCCAGTGACTTAATAGAAGTTCTACTCACGTGAAAGTTCAAGAAGGTGTTCAGGGCTTGTATGGCAAATTCACAACCACCAATGATGATCAACCCAGGTTCCTTCTGATTTTATTGTCCTGTTATCCTCAACATTATCCTTTATCCTGTTATCCTTTTATCTCATGCCTATATTAGCCACAGGCTTGGTGGCTTAAACACCAGGAATTTCTTTTCTCACAGTACTGGAGGCTGGAAGTCTAAGACCAAGGCGCCAGCAGGGTTGGTTTCTGGTGAGGTCTCTCCTCCTGGCTTGCAGACGGCTGCCTTCTTGCTGTGTCCTCACATGGCCTTTCCTCTGTGTGCAGACTCCTGGTGCCTCTTCTTCTTCTTAAAGGACACCAGTCCTCTTGGATTAGAACCTCACCCTTAAGACTTCACTTAACCTTAATCCCCTCCTGATAGGCTGTATCTCCAAATATAACACATTGGAAGTTAGGACTTCATCATATGAATTTGGCGGGGACACAATTCAGTCCATCACATGGCTCAAGAAAGCTCTCTAGCTGCCCCCGCAATATCCACATTCCAATCAGAAAGCAAGGGGAGGACACAATTCTTCCCTTGAAGGGCCTGGTGAGAAATTTACACACATTCCTTCTACCCAAATCCCATTGGCCAGATCCTAGTCACATGGCCACACCTAATTGCAAAGCAGGCTAGTAAATAGATTCTGTGGCTGAACTTGCACATACCTGGCTTAAATTTCTACCAGAAGAGGAGAAAAGATGTTAGGAGATAACAAGCAGTCTCAGCCACAGTTGGAAATGTTCTATTTTTTGGTGTAATCATGTCAGTATCTCGATTTTGTCCCCCTTTATTTCCCCTCCAGAGTATTGGTTCCACTCAGTACAACCTGGGAGGACATGGTGCATCCTTATAATGGAAGGCTTCTTTATGGCATCCATAGGAGACTTAGTTGCATTGTTATACTAAAAGGTGCCTCTCTCTCTCTCTCTTTAGGGATGAGGAGATAAAATACAGGAGAGGGTGATACCACTAACTATATGAGGGTGATTAGAGGAAGATGCAGGGTCAAAGAAGAGAACTTTTAAATGGAGAAATCAGAACAATTTGTCTGCTGCTGGGAGTGAGAATCTTCTGTCCCATTTTTAAAGATCTCCAACAAGAACAGACTATTTGTGGGGGAGAGGATGTTTAGAGCCTGTTAACTTCATACATTATTTCACTCTGAGCAACAACTGGCTCTTGCCTCTTCTTCATGTCCCTTGGAAGCGGAATGTCTCCTTCCGTTAGCCCTTTTAATCTGGTTCCTACAAAATTGTGCAATTTCCTGATATTTCTCCTATGGTAATCTAGCCAATTTCTGCTTTGGGGGACTTTCCCCTGTTGCTTTAAGGTTTCCCAAAAGCTTTATATTAGTCTTTTATTCTTCCGCTCCCTTGTGGGAACACTTTGTTCTGACACTCATGGAACAGCTTTTTAAAAGTGCATCTTGTCACCTTGGCCCCATTTCAATCACCAAGTATTTATTGAGTGTTTTCTTCACTCTAATGCAGTTCTAAATCCTGTAGAATATAGACATAAAAGACTCTGAGGTGTGAAAAGGACCTAAGAGATAACCGTTCATTTCTCCAAAGGAGGAAACTGAGGTCCAAAGAATAAACAATTTGCCCCAAGGTCATGAGGCTGTTTGGAAGAATAACCTGCTGAGTTATTTCCTGTTCTCGTTAGAGTTTATGCTTTGATTGGGAAGATGAAAGAAAGCATATGGAATAACAGGGTGCCTTCTCTGAGCCAGGCATGTTTTCAGTATGCTGTGTAATCTGTATGATCCCCCTAAGAACTTAATAATAAGACTATTCTGTGAGAATTCAACTGAAAAAAATTTATCCAGGCTGATATATGCAAAGTCTACAAGGAGACATGTATAAGAATATTTACAATGTAATTATTCATAATAGCAGAGACTAGAAACAACCTAACTGCCCCAGAAAAGGATAATAGCAAATTAAGTTATAGTTATTTATACAATGGAGTATTACATGTCAGTGAAAATGAGTAAACTGGAAATACATATATTAATATGAGTGGTTCTCACAAATATAAGTTGTAAATCAATGGATCCAGTATGATTCCATTTGTTCAAAGTTGTAAAACACATAAAATAGTAATGCATATGTTTATGGATGCACACATATGTAGTAAAAGTATAAACAGGTATGGAAGTAATGAATACAAAATTCATTACTAACAATAATAGCAAACACATAATGCTCAATGCGTGCCGGGCACTGTTCTAAGCACTTTGCATATATTAACTCAATTATTTCTCATAACAACCCTATGAGGTGGATATTATTGTCCTCGTTTTGTCTATGAGTAACTGGACACAGAGTTTAAGTAACTTGCCCACAGTCACATAGAAAGATTGGGAGTTTCCTTCATTTGCTCAAGAGGGATTTAGTGAGTGCTGCTTTTTAAGGAGCTGCAATGGAATGTTGAACAAGGTAGAGAGTTCACATTCAAAGCCTCTGAGAAATCTGAGGATTTTTTTTTTAAGTATTTAGCTTGTTTAATCCAGTGTTTTCCAAACTTTTTTTACTATGGCACCCTGTTTTATAGTAACACCTATTAACTTCCAGTAGAACTAGTGTTGTACATAAGATGATTTAAGTCGAAGCACTGCTGCACCCTAATGAGAAATGTTAATATATCCAAACCTGAGCCCTGCTGAGCACTGTTATGGCAGGGAGAGGGGAGAGCAGGAAAGACAAGGTTTGCTTATCCAGGAACTGTGCAGAAAAAAGAAGCTGCCTAAATCTAAACACTCCAGCCTCTAGTCCACTCAACAGCACTATCCCCATAAGGATGATGGCTACCCCCAGGCTGTCATAGTTAGAAGACATTAACCACTAAGATTACCCAGAAAATTCCTGGCTGTTTCCAGTTCACTCAGGAATCTTTCTGCTTTTAACTTATCTTCCCTGCAGATTTTCTGGTCAACAAAACAAGTTATAGTTCTTATTGTTTATTAAATTACATTCTGGTTTATATTTCAGTCTCTAGTGAGTTTTGATAATGTGAGTCTATTCCCCAACATCAACACTCACATCAAGGCCTTATCTAAATGACCAAATAATCCAAATTCTGGATTTTACAAAGCTAAAAACCATATCCTGGAACACCTGAGTGCTGATACTTTTAGAGACTTCTTGGGGAGCAGTCAGCCAGCTGTCCAGAAGCAAGGGTCTTAGTCTTGGCCTTCTATGGAATACATGTATCTCATTTTATTTTCCCAAAAACCCTGTGAAGAAGATATCACTATTCACATTTTATAGATAAAAACATCAAGGGAATGTCTTGGGAGGGAGTCTGGCCTGATCATCAAAAACTTATGATGCAATTCAAGTTTTATTGATGCCTCTTCCTAGCCTGAAAGTGTTAGAACAAGTCACATTCCCTGCTTTTGGGGGCAGCTTCCAGTGGAGAATGGTGGAAGTGCATGGAACAGAGGCACTTAGGTGGACAGGAGTTTGGTCCCCAAGATGAACCTGATGTAAGTGCTGTTCCTCACAGCTGATCTCTCTGTGCAACTCTGAGGCCTCTTTTTCTCTGCTTAGTAAGGAAAGGAGCCCTTTCAGGATGAAACAGGATAGGGCCCTGAACCTCCAGAATGGAGCTGGGCCCTTTCAGGAGCGGGCAAGGGGTAGAAAAGACTCTAAGAATTGCAGGGGAAAGGGGGGAAGAGAAAGGCAAACCAGAGAAGGTGCTCAGGGCCAGGTGCCCACCAGAGGTGGCTCCGTTTGCCCTGAAATGTAATCCCAAGGGAAAAGCAATGTTCTGTCCCATCTTTTGGACCCAACTAAATTAGTGATCATCCATACTTTCTTTCTGAGAATTGGTTTTGCCTTCACACCCTTGCAGATGTTGCAGGCTTGCGAATGGAGTCACATATTTGTGTACACACGCAGAGAAAAATGTCTGAAATGATATTCACAAAAAATGTAATTAATTGGGTGGAAGGTTTTGGTGATTATTACTTTCTTCTTTCTATGTTTCTGTTTTGTCTTTTAATAATGAGCTGGAATTATTTTTTAATCAGAAAAAATGGGATTTTTTTTTCATTTTCCTTTGGGAAACAAAGAAACCACCGCATGTATCCACTAGCTTCAAATATGATTGCTGCCTTGAGGATGCTTGGAGGTTTCAAAATGTCCTTGTGTACAAAATAGTATTCTCTGGCCACATGAACAATTTAAAAAGAAAGGGAAGAAAATACATATAGCCGGTTAGGGATCTGAGGTGTGTCTGTTATACCAGTTACAGATCATACCCTTTCAGGTGCCAAGAACAAGCTGTCTAATAGCTCATGTCTCCACTCAGTATCATTTTCAACATTTCCACCTATTTGCTCACCTCCCCTTAAGGCAAAGGGAGCTATTTGTGACTGGTTATGATTACCCAGGGTCTAGTATGAGAAGCTCACAAAACAAATGTGGAAATTGAGCGAGGTTTTTTAAGTCACAATCCAAGAAGAAAGATGATGACCAGATATTCCAGAGTGAGTACCAGGAAGTAGGCAAGAATCAAAATGCGCTCTGAGTAATGTAAGTGTTGGCCAGGGGCACCGAGGCAGGCTGAGGATTTCCTTCCTTGAAGGCCCCTTTGCTATAAATGCATGACCATCTAACAGGATTTGTTTATGTGATTGTCTTCATAAACACAAGGAAATAGACTCAATTGATTTCCCAATGTATGGTTACAGAAAGTTTATGTTTTAGTTTACTCCAAGAGGAAATAGCAACTGGTAACCAACACAATTCTCCCTCTCTAGCCCAACTTCCATGAGGGTGGTATTTTTTACATTTACTGCCTGTATCGAAAGGCTGTAGTCTGCACAGTCCAGGTTGTCCAATGGTTCAGGGCTGGAGCACTAAAAAGGGGACGCGGTGGAGGGCGCCTGGGGACGTGGTTCTCCCTCTCAGACTTCTTCTGCAGGGTTGTCTCTGGAAAAAGATTACTTTCTCTAAACCTGCACTGTCCAATACAGGGTAACCACTAGCCATGTGTGGCTATGTAAATTTAAATTAATTTAAATTAGGTACGGAAGTCTCAGGAGAACACTGGAACACAAACAAGGAGTCCCAAGTGTAAGAGCATTTCCTACCTTGCATCTTTCTGAGACGCTCCAGAGTGGTAACAAAAAGCATTGATTGCCTCAAGAACACATGGTGATGGATTTTTCTTTTAAAATAATCTATTTGGAAGAATACACCCCAAATGCCTGAGAGTGGTTACTTCTGCCAAGGGGACATAGAACCAGAGAGGAACAAAAGGGAGAGGGCGATGGGGCCGGAGGACTTTCACTTTTTCTCTATCCACTTCTGGATTGCTGAAATTCTTTTCTTCAGTGAGGATGCTTTCATTTTTAATGTGAGAAAACTAATATAAAGATACTTAAAAATATATAAACAAGCAAATAAACACACTGCTCCAAAATTCTGGCCAATCTCTTTTTTTTTCTCTAAGAACAAAGATTGTAAAGAATAATAAACATTCAAGAGGAAATCTTATCCACTTTCACCTGCCATATGTTTGGCCAAGTCCAAAGCAGCTGGCGTGGCATTGTTTATCTACAATGTTTGCGTGACTTCGGTTGGCTTCATGTCCTGGGCTCTGCAATTCTAAAACGAGCACACCACTAGCTGAGAATTTTTCCCTCCTTCACTCTTGATGCTGGAGGGGCAGAGATTTGAGTTCTTTGCTTTGGCCTGGTAACCTTCGTTACATTCAAAGATTAACTCTTGGTCTTATTTAGGAGTCAAATTCACTGAAGTACTGAGTTTGCTCTTTATAAATATGGTCAAGTAGAAATTGAAATGTTCTAAACTGCAAAGTTTAGCTGGTCCATTCTGCTGCCTACAAGTACCTAACTCTAACTTCTAACAATGTACCAATAAATTTTTTCATTCCCTTAGTCAAGTTGTCAATTTTTTTTCTTATTTAAATGAAATCCATGGAGTCGTTAATCCATGCAGTGCAGAAAATGCTATTCTGAAATATTTTTCTCAGCTGTGCATCAACTTTCATTGGCATTTGGCTTTTAATGAATTATAATGTTTCATATAAACTAGCTGGGAAACCTATTTACCAGTTTAAAAGATTCTGATGGAGGGTGTATGCACGTATATCTCTATATATGTCTGTATCTACATTTCCTGTGAAGGATAAAGGAGAAGGAAGCTGGAAAAGGGGAAAAGAGCCTCAGACTTCAATTTAAGTGTAAAACCTGTGCGAGAAGAGCCAGATGGAAGGAGGGCTGGGTAGGGAGAGCTTTCACCTGCAGTGTAGCTCTGACAGAGTCTCCGCCAGGCCGCTGGGGAGTCTCCAGCAAAGGCTGCCCATTGGGGGAGCCCACGTGGGGCAGGAATGGCCTGGCTCCAGTACCCGCCCTGCACCCGGCCATGGACAGGGAACAGTTCCAGGGAAGTGTAGCCCTGGTGTGGACAGCTGGGGGCCCCTCCTGGGATGGTTAATTTTATGTGTCAACGTGGCTAGGCCACTGTATTAGAGTTCTCCAGAGAAATGGAACCAGTGAGATAGATAAATGGATAGATAGATAGATAGATTCATTATAGGAATTGGCTCACACAATTATGTA
Source organism: Daubentonia madagascariensis (assembly GCA_023783475.1). Lineage (NCBI taxonomy): Eukaryota > Metazoa > Chordata > Mammalia > Primates > Daubentoniidae > Daubentonia > Daubentonia madagascariensis. The sequence continues at coordinate 13,122,043 of JAKFHU010000428.1, forward strand.
GGCCAAGTCCCATGATATGCCATCTACAAGCTGGAGAACCAGGAAAGTCAGTGGTGCAGTTCACTCTGGGTATGAAGGTCTGAGAACCTAGTGGTGATGGGGAGTGGGTGGGGAGCAGAAGGTGATAAAAGGGGGTGGGACCTGTTGGTGTAAGTCCCAGGGTCCAAAGACCTGAGAACCAGGAGTCCCAGTGTCTGACAGCAGGAGAAAATGGGTGTCCCAACTCAAGAAGAGAGAGAGAGAATTTGCTGTTCCTCCACCTCTTTGTTCTATTTGAGCCCTCAACTGATTGGTTGATGCCCACCCACACTGGTGAGGATGGATCTTCCTTACTCAGTCCACTGATTCAAATGCTAAGCTCTTCCAAGAACACCCTCACAGACGCAGCCAGAAATAATGTCTTACCAACTATCTGGGCATCCCTTAGTCCAGTTAAAATTACCCATTGCAGCCACGCTACCCAGATATTTGGTCAAACATTATTCTAGATGTTTCTGTGAAGGAATTTTTTTAGGTGAGTTTAACATTTAAAGTAGACTTTAAGTAAAGCAGATTACTCTCCGTAACATGGGTGGGCCTCATCCAATCCGTTGAAAGCCTTAATAGACAAAGACTCCCCAGAAGAATAGGGAATTCTGCCAACAGATGGCCTTTTGACTTGAACTGTGACATCAGTTCTTCCTTGGGTCTCCAGCCTGCTGGCCTACCCTGCAGATTTGGGACCTGCCAGTGAGCCTTTGTAATCACATGAGCTAATCCTTAAAACCTCTCTCTCTCTATATATATATGTGTGTGTGTGTGTGTCCATCCATCCTATTGGTTCTGTTTCTCTGGAGAACCCTGACTAGCACAGCTGCCCGTGGCAGGCTTTTCTCCTGAAGGAGAGGTGAATGGCACTTCCTCAACCAGGACAGCCTGCCCTTTGCACCACCCGGCTCCATTTCTCCACACCCGTTTGGGGGAACAGCCCCCCAAGTCTGCCATGGCTTCTCCTCCTGGGGAGAAACTGAGAAGAGGGAAGTTGGTGGGACAAACCACAGCCCGTATGGCTTCAGTGAGCCTCGGGGAAACAACAGGCCCTCCTCCCCTGCCTCCCCCTCATCCACTGGAAATTCCTCCATCCTCCGCAGGTGTCGGCAGTTTACCTGAGAGTGTGGAATTAGTTCATACTAATTTATCCTCAGTCAGCTTACCATTTAGGGCAAGTGTAATCTGAAGCAAAAATTGTTTTGTTCTCTACCAAAACTGCTTTCAAGATTTTGTTCTCTTAAATTGTGTCCTTTCTGGGTACATCAGAGAATACAGATCCTACTTTCCAATGGATGCATGTAGAAATTGGAACCATTTTGAATTTTTAAACTTTCTGAGTATAAATGACCATTTCTTGATGAATAGTTACATAAAATTTTGAAAACTAGTCATGGTAAAAGGACAGGGCAGACTGTATGTTTCCTGGTCCACAGTGGGGAGCATTTCCAATTCATATTTCTGATTCTCCCTTATTTCACAATGAGTGATAGGCCTTTGCACAGCCAGGTAAGTTAGAAAGCACTTTTCATAACTAGTGTTCCCCTCACTTTAAAAAATGACTTGGCTTTTTCCCCTTTATACTTTTTTTAATAAGAAAAAGTCATTTTTAATAAAATGACTTTTAATGAGTTGTTTTTAAATGATGAAACTTGTCGTTAATAACTTTTTCTGTGTTTGCAGCTCAAAGAGCAGAATCGAGCAAGAGTCTGATTATAACATGTGGAATTTGTACTCTGCATTCCTCTTTTAGGGTTTCCTAGTTCCATTTAAGATACAATTTCAAAATACTCAGATCACAATTAATTAAATTTTCTGGGCGGCAGCGTAAAGTAATAATGTTTTAGTTAGGTTGCTTTCAGCTACAAGTAACAGAACACCTCCATTAACCGTGGTTTTAAACAAAAAAGGAATTTAATAACCTCACAAAACAAGAAGTTGAGAGGCAGGCGGGCAAGGCTGGGGTTGGATCAGCAGATCAGCAGCGTCCTGAAGGATAGAGGCTCTTTGCATCTCTCCGCTCTGCCGGCTTCAAGGTTGGCAGCATAAGTGCAAAATGACTGCCACATTTTCGGCAACACATTTATACCCCCACAGTATCTAAGCAAGAGAGAGGGAGAGAGAGGGAGAGACAGGGAGAGAGGGAGAGATGGGGGGGGAGAAAGGGGCGGGGAGAAAAGAGAGAGAGAGAGTTTTCTTTCCAGGCACCTTTTTTTATTAGGAAGGAAACTCTTCCCCAGAGTCCCCCAGCTGACTTCCCCTAAAGTCTCATTAGCCAGTATTGGGTCACATGTCCGTGTTCTACCTGCAAGGGAGGCCAGGAAGTGAATGCATCTCCAGCCTGTTCCAGAAGGAAGAACAGTGGGAGTAAGCAGCCAACAGGTCTACCACACAGAAGCAGACATAATCAGAGGCTCTGGGAGCAAACTAATTAAGAGGCTGGCTCCTCTAATTATTACCACTGTGAACTTGAACAAATTACCTAGCTTCTCCATGCCTTAGTGCCTTCGTCTCCTGTGTGAATTAAATGCAACAATATATGGAAAGCCCATTTAATAGTATCTGCCACATGGTATGTGTTAGGCATTATTACTTGCACATCTAGAGTCACAGAGGGCCTCTTGCAGCCTGGGATTCATCCAAAGGCTCTGGCTGAAATAATTGACTGACAAGTTAGATTTAAGGCCTTAATGTTAAATTTTTACAAGACCCTAACCACTATTGTTATCTCTAATACTTTGGACTTAATGCTGATTATGGTCATACATTTTTTTTAAAAGCTTTTAGCTGGCAGGCTTGTCTATTAAATTTATTTCTAAAAAAGCTCTCAGAGATAGAAAAAGTGTCTGGATTCCATGAGAGAAGACAACCTCCTCCAAGTTTCCATCTGTTCCTCTCTCACTCACCTACCCTTCGTATTTTCACCCTGAGTTCCTCGATCTGTTCTCACTACAGCTTAAGAGGAAATACTAGTCTCACACAGTCCTATACCACTTCTCAGCCGTTTCCCAGCCCCCTGGCTTTGAACTAAGGCAAACTCAGGAAGTGGGCATAAACAAGCTTTTAGGATTTTCCTTTAAAATTGGATCCATTGTGAGTGGGATAGAAATTGGCACAACCATTTCTGACACTTCAAATATTTAATGACATCTCTAATTCCTTTTACCCAGAAACTCCACTTCTACGAATCTAAGCGACAGAGTATTCCCAAAGCATTGCTTGCATTAGCAAAAATTTTGTGGACAACCTAAATGTCTATTAATGGTAAATATGATAAATAATTAGGATGGTTCCATATTACAAAATTTTCATATTGGAACATTTCTGAAAATATGTGGCATCAGACCTTCATAGGAGCGCGCAAACCCCACTACAAACTGTGCATGCAAGGGATCCATGCTTCACATTCCCCATGAGAATCCAATGCCTGATGATCTGAGGTGCAGTCCAGGTGGCGATGCCCCCCCCAGCCCTGTCCGTGGAAAAACTGTCTTACACAAAACTGGTCCCTAGTGTCAAAAATGTTGGGGACCACTAACATAGACCATTGCTTATCATACTGTATCAATTCCCTATTGCTATATAACAAATCATTCCAAAAACTTGAGTGCCTTAAATCAACAATCATTTATTTGTTCATGATTCTATGGGTTGCCAATGTGGGTAGGGCTCAGCTAGGACAACTCAACTCTGCTAGATGTGATGTTGGCCGGGTTCACTAATATGTGCCCCTAGACAGGGACAGTGGGGACAGCTCTCGCTACCTGGTCTTTCTCTCTCTATCTGTCCTCTCATCCTTAAAGAGGCTAGTCCAGGTTTGTTCACACGGCAGCTGCATTCCAAGCGGGTGAGAGCCGAAAAGGCAAATCCTCTTGAGGCTTTGGTTTGGGATTTCCATGATGTCATTTCCACCAATTTTATTGGTCAAGGTGAGTTGTAAGGCTTGCCTAGATTCAAGAAGTGGGAAATGGACTCCACCTTTTAATGGGAGCTATGTGGTAGTGATCATCCAAAATGCCCCCCCTTTATGCTCACTTTCTGGGATTTGCAATTTGCTCTGGTCCCCTCCCACACTAAACCAGGGCTAGCCTGTGTGACCAATAGAATACAGTAGACTCCATGGTGTGTGACTTCCAAGGTTAGGTCATAACAAGCATTGCACCTTCCACCGTGTTCTCTTGTATCACTCCTTATGGGGAAGTCAGATACCATTCCATTAGGATGTTCAGGGAGGCTATGGAGAGGCCCACATGAACAGAAACTGAGGCCTCCACCAACAGCCAGCATGTGTATCAGCCATGGGAGTAAGCCACCCTGGCACTGGGTCCTCCAGCCCCAGTGAAGTCTTCAAATGACTGCAGTTTCAGCCAACATCTGGCTACAACCTCATAAGAGTCCCCAAACTAGAACCACTTGGTAAAGCCACTCCCTAACTCCTGACCCACAAAATACTGTGAGAGATAGTAAATCATTAGTGTTATTTTAAGGCACTCAGTTTTAAAGTGATTTGTTATGCAACATTAGATAATGAATACAAGCTGCAAATAATCTGTGGCATAGATAGATAGATATAACTATAGATACAGATATAGATCATGCCTAGAGACTGGGACTAAGGGGGTGTATCTGTGCATGTGTGAGTGTATGTGTGTGCTGTTGTCATGGGGTGCTAAAGGAACAGGCAGGCTTACACTGTTTACTGAGGCCTTTTTTCTTCATACTTTTAGCTTTTTCACTGAGAATGTTTTACTTCTATAATATTTTAAACAAAAAATAATTTCTCTTGATATTTCAAAGCATTTGTATGTACACATGTACATGAGCAAGCAGAGTGGAAAAGGAGGAACAAACCTGTTTGAGAGTCTTTAGAGGCCATCTGGCATGACTGCCCTGCCTGTAAGCATACGACATGCCCAGAACATCAGCACAGGCTGGTTTACCAAGACGAGCATTCTCCGGCAAAGTATAACATTAAGACTAAAGTAATAATGCAACCACAGCGAGGTTTAAGCATCCATTTTCTTTTTAAATAAGATTTTTCCAAAAAGACAACATCCAACCTAGTTACTAAATGCAATTAGTACATACAGCTGGATCTGGTTTAGAACACGAAGAATCTGTTTGAAAAAAACAAACACAAAATGGGGTCCAGCTGTCTGAACCACTTTAGAGAACGCCACATTTAAAAAGAAAGTGCTCTTATATGTTTTCCAATCACTTTTTCATTGCAATGAGGTTTTGAAAATCAACCAACCCAATTAATTAATCAGTGCAATTAACAGGCCTTTTCAAAATAAGGAGTCTAAAGGCCTTTGTCCCTTGAAAATAGAAGTAAGTGCCATTATAGTATCTTGGGGTTTTTTCCAAAGTCTGAGATAACTTCATGAATTTCTTCCCGGAGAAAAGCAGTCTGGTGTGTCCTTCACATTGTTCTTTTCATTCGTGATATTTACTATTGCTGTTTTTATTCGTTTATTAAGTGTTGACAGTATCCTCGGGGCTGGAAACAAAATCCTAGAGGAAGCTACAGCCTTTGCCTAATACATGACAGCTTGGTTCTCTTCTCTGTTACTGCCCCAGAATATACAATATTTAGTCTTGTAGCATTGCACCGAGCCTTGGAGGGGGTAGTTTCACTTCAAAGGGAAATGTCCTTAACTTTTTAAAAGGGCATGAAATAAAGAAATGTAGTGTAAAAACGACACCTTCCTAACCCCTAGGAACCAAATTGCTCAAAATTTCAAAAATTTATAACTTCCTGAAAGAGTTCAAATCTATGTGTTCTTCCTACCCTGATTAAAAACTTAGAGGCATTGCAAAGAAAAGCTGATTTTCTTGATGCAACAACTCATTTTATTTATCTTCATTGCTTTTAGCCCAACCTCTGTCCAAAAATCCCCTTCAAGACAGGATCAAGTGAGGCACCTTAGGCATATAGATATGAAAAAAGATGGCATTTCCCCAGAAATTGCAGGCTGAGTTTACTTAGAACCATTTAGAAAGAAACTGCAGCCTCTGCAAGCAATTTGGGATTTGTAGCGGGCAGCTTTGAGAGTTAGATGTTAGAATCGTGTGCCCAGCTCCAAGATTCATGGTGATTTTGAGCAAAGCACCATATCCTTCTAGGCCTGGTTCTTTTCAATGACATGACGGAATAATTCTATGTGAGCAAAGCATTGCAAAACTAATAGAATGATGACAAAAGTATAGGGCAGAAATCCTAGCTAAAGAGACAGGATAGATGGGTGTGCACTTGACTGGGTTGGCTCAATGGCAAAGCCACTTAATATAAAATTCCTCAGAGAGTTTGCCTGAGTTTCCTTTAAAATTCTAGAATGTAGGAAGGCTTTGTTTTAACACTGGTTTTGCAGTCTAGGCAAACACTTGATCTATACACTTTCTAATACCAACGTGAGATTTATTTTCCTAAGCATTTTGTAAATAGTTATAGCAAAGTTGTTTATAAAGAAACAATTTATAGTACAATCCAAATTACTGAAAGTTGGGGGTTGGGGGTGGAAAGTCCCATTCTGGTTGAGGACAGAAATAAAGAACCCACCAGGGATCTTAAATATTGCATCAACTTTCTGAGGAGCCGGATTGAACATGACTCAGAGCTTTATCCAGCCCTCCCTGAACTATGATCCACAAGTGTCTGACTACTCCACCAACCAGAGTGACAAAGAAGAAAATGCAGGCAAGAGAGCAGAGACCTGTCTCAACTGGCCTGGCATCCCTGTCCATGTGTGGCCTACTTAAAACAGGGTGACTAGAGGCTGAACGGGCATCTCCTCCATGCCCTCCAAGTCTCAGCACACAGAATCCAAGAGGCAGAGAGAAGGAGGTCCTTGCTTTTTCAACGCAGCAGCCCAGTGCCCAGGTAAAGGGCACCAGGAAAGGACATGTTTCACCCTGCCTCACACATCTGATTGGTCAGGGACTCCTGATCTCACCAATCAAATTGGCCAAGAACTCCCGATCTCACCAATCAGACTGGTCATTACTCCTCCTATTGGGCAGAGTAACTCAGTAGCTCGGGGGAGGCCAGAAGAATGGTGCCATATTGCACCTTCCTGGTGAATCGGAAGGCGCTTCCTAATATGGGCAGGAAAATAAGTGCTTCCTGGCTCTGCCTCAATGCATATTAATACAATCCCTGTGTGAATGAATTATCCCGTAGGCATTCCCAATGTTGGCCAACGCATGCTAACCAGGACCCAAATTAAGATGAGAGTCTGGGAGGGTGTGGCTGGTGATGAGTCATCTTTTTTTTTTTTTTTTTTTTGCAAATTCATATAAAACACAAAACAGGCAAACTCCCCAGTTGGAGTTTTTGTTCTGAGTCATTTTTGGAGGGTATGTTGGTTGTTAGAATTTGGAACACATTTTTTCCCATAAACTGATGTTCTAAATCTAAATGGTGTTTGGTTTCCTAAAGCTGGCCACCAGAAGTTTTTATAATAGTACAATTTCCACTCTACCCAGTTGTTTTCATGGAGAATGAATTGCAAAATGTAACGTGAAAAGCCAGAAACACGTTAGTCCGTGGAACAACACCCCCAGAAGCAATAGAAAGTCGTTCCTCGGAAAGGAGGACTCCTGTACATTCTGTTAGACCACAGTTATTTCCCAATTCTTTATATCTGCACAGGGGAACCTATGTCTACATCTGAATAAGAACAGGTAAGTGCCTCTCAACAGCTATTTAAGAAACTCAAGTTCCTTAAGTGGCCCAATTGAGAGAAAAAAAGATTTTCTCATTCAATTACTCATTTCATCATTCAACATTTTTTTAAAACTTTGGAGCCTATTATATATCAAGCAGGCCTTGGACATATAGTTGTGGCCAGAATAGACCCAGCTCCTGACTTCGTGGAAGGAAACCTGGTTGTGAGTGCAGGGGTTGGTATGAGTGGGTGTTATAAGTTAAATACTAAGCAAATATGCAAATAAATATTATAATATATTTACAAGTCATATCAAGTGCTACAAAGGAAATGAGGACAAGGGGTGTGTGGGGCCGGAGATGTCCCTGGGAAATGACATTTGAGTTGTGACCTGAAAGATGAGAACAAGTTAGGTGGGAAGAGTGTGAGTGTGAGAGTGTGTGTGTGTATGTGAGGGTGGAAGTCGGAACAGTCCTGCCCAGGCACAGCAGAGGCTTTGGGGTGGAGAAAGGCTGGGCGTGTTCCAGAAACTTCCAGCAAACTAGTGCGGTCTGAACGTACTGAGAGGGGCATGTAGCTGAGGTAATGCTGGAGAAGTGAGCGGGACCACAGGACGCCAAACCTAGTGGGCCAAGCTAGGGGTGCAGCGGAGAGCCCTGATGCTTTTCCATAGGCTAGTGGCATAATCTGACTTACTTTCTGGCAAGTCTAGTCCCGCTGGAATGTGGAGTCTAGATTTGATAGAGGGTCTGGGGGCCAGGAGGGAAGCAGGAGGCTTTGTCAAGACAGGCTGCAGAGACTCAGGTGAGAGTGGACGATGCTGAGACGGCTGTGGTAGTGGAAACAGGGTGGTGGTGGAAGCGGATATAGATTTGGAGGTGGAAGTGACGGAACGTGCTCATGGAGTGGGTGCGGGGCGTGAAGGAGAGGCCCAGGAAGGCTGCAGCACTTGCCAGGGTGAGATGGGGAAACAGGAGGGAAGGCCAGAGAGAAGATGAAGAGTTGGCTCTGGCTGTGTGAAGTTTGAGACAGCCCTGGGACACTGAGACAGCCCTGGGACACTGAGACAACTTAGAAGGGAGGTCTGAGCCAGAGGTACAAATATGGGGGTTGTTGGCACAGAATTGGTATCTGAAGCCTTCAGGCAGGGCATTGGCATCCTCACTGCCTCTCTCACTTGTAGGTCTGGTGGGTACACTAAGTTATACGATTAGAGGACAGAAAGGAAAGCAAACCATTCATAATGGCTCAAATAAATTATTTTCTACCTCCTGTTAAGATAAATTCATTTTCACCCTGAGCATCTTGTAAGAGTGAAAGTGGGCTGGAGAGAAAGCTAGCTCAGGTTCCACCTTTTTTTTTTAATTTCAAAGTATTATGAGGGTACAAATGTTTTTGGTTACATGGATCACTTTCGTAATGCTTGAGTCAGGGTTAAAAGTGTGCCCATCACCCAGATAGTGTTCATTGTACCTGTTAGGTAGGTTTTTGCCCATCCCCTTCCCCCCCACCACTGCTTGATTTCCTTTAAGATTTACTTCCCTCTGTGCACATATGTGCTCATCAGTTAGTTCCAATTTAATAGTGAGTACATGTGGTGTTTGTTTTTCCATTCTTTAGATACTTGGCTTAGGATAATGGTCTCCAGTTCCATTCAAATTGTTGCAAAAGACATTAAGTTATCCTCCTTCATGGCTCAGTAGTATTCGATGGTATACATATACCACATTTTGTTAATCCACTCATGAATTGATGGGCATTTGGGTTGATTCCACATCTTTGCAATTGTGAATTGTGCTGCAATAAACATTTGACTGCAGGTATATTTTTGATAAAATGACTTCTTTTCCTTTGGGTAAATACCCAGTGGTGGGATTGCTAGATCAAATAGTAGGTCAACTTTTATTAATAGTTCTTTGAGGAATCTCCTTACTGTTTTCCATAAAGGTTGTACTAATTTGCAGTCCCCCCAACAGTATATAAGCATTCCTTTCTCTCTGCATCCACACCAGCATCTATTGTTTTTGGACTTTTTAATAAAAGCTAATCTGACTGGGGTAAGATGATATCTCATTGTGGTTTTGATTTGCATTTCCCTGACAATTAGTGACAATGAGCATTTTTTTAGATGTTTATTGGCCATTTGTCTATCTTCTTTTGAGAAGCTTCAGTTTGTGTCTTTTGCCCACTTTTTTATGGGGTCATTTGACTTTTTCTTGCTGATTTGCTTGAGTTCTTTGCAGATTCTGGTTATTAGTTCTTTATTGGACATAAGCTTGTGAATATTTTCTCCCATTTTGTAGGTTGTCTATTTGCTCTGTTAATTATTTTGTTGGTTGTAAAGAAGCTTTTTAATTTAATCAAGTTCCATTTATTTGTTTTTATTGTTGCTGTGATTGCCATTGGGGTCTTCTTCATAAACTCTTTGCCTAGGCCAATATCTAGAGGAGTTTTTCCAACATTTTCTTCTAGAATTCCTATGGTTTCATGCCTTACAATTAAGTCCTTTATCCATGCTGAGTTAATTTTTGTGAGTAGTGACAGATATGGATCCTGTTTCATTCTTCTGCATGTGGCTATCCAATTTTCCCAGCACCATTTATTGAATAGGGATTCTTTTCACTAGTGTATATTGTTGTCTGCTTTGTCAAAGATCAGTTGGTTGTATGTGGATGGTTTTATACATGGGTTTTCTGTTCTATTCCATTGGTCTATGTCTCTATTTTTCTGCCAGTACCATGCTGTTTCAGTTACTATAGCTTTGTAGTATAGTTTGAAGTCTGGTAATGTGATGCCTCCTGATTTGTTCCTTTTGCTTAAGATTGCTTTGGCTACTCAGGCTCTTTTCTGTTTCCACACAAAGCGTAGAATTATTTTTTCTAGATCTGTGAAATATGACATTGGAATTTTGATGGGGATTGCTTTGAATCTGTAAATCACTTGGGGTAGTATGGACATTTTAACAATGTTGATTTTACCGATCCATGAGCATGGTATGTTTTTCCACTTGTTTGTATCATCTGCAATTTCTTTCCTCAGTGTTTCATAATTCTCTTTGTAAAGATCTTTTACCTCCTTGGTTAAGTATTAATATATTCCCAGGTATGTTATTTTATTTGTAGCAGTTGTGAACGGTTTGCGTCTTTGATTTGACTCTCAACTTGACTGTTATTGGTGCATAGGAATGCTACTGATTTGTATACATTGATTTTGTAACCTGAGACTTTGCTAAATTTATTTATCAATTCCAGGAGTCTCTTGGTGGAATCTTTTGAGTTTTCTAGATATAAGATCATAGCATCTGCAAAAAGCAATAGTTTGACCTCCTCTTTCCAAATTTGGATACCCTTAATTTTTTTCTCTTGCCTGATTGCTCTAGCTAGGACTTCTAGCACTATGTTGAATAGATGTGGTGACAGTGAGCATCCTTGTCTTGTTCCAGTTCTTAGTGGGAATGCTTTCAACTTTTCCCCATTCATTATGATGCTGGCTGTGGGTTTGTCATATATGGCTTTTATAATTTTGAGATATGTTCCTTCTATGCCTAGTTTGTTGAGGGTTTTTATCATGAAAGGGTGCTGAATTTTGTCAAATGCTTTTTCTGCTACTATTGAGATGATCATATGATCTTTGTTTTTGCTTCTGTTTATGTGGTGAATCACATTTATTGATGTACGTCTGTTGAACCATGCTTGCAACCCTGGAATGAAGCCCACTTGGTCATTGTAGATTATTTTTTTGATATGCTGTTGAATTCAGTTTGGTAGTATTTTATTGAGGATTTTTGCATTTATGTTCATAAGGGATATTTGTTTGTAGTTTTCTTTTTTTGTTGTGTCCTTTCCTGGCTTTGGTATAAAGGTGATACTGGCTTCGTAAAATGAGGTGGGGAGGATTCCCTCCTTCTCAATGTTATGGAATAATTTCTGCAGAATGGATACCAACTCTTCTTTGTGGACCTGCTAAAATTCAGCTGTGAATCCATGTGGTCCAGGGTTTTTGTTGTTGTTGTTGTTGGAAGATTTGTTATTGCTGCTTCAATCTCATTGCTTGTTATTGGTCTGTTCAGGAGTTCTATTTCTTCCTCATTGAGTCTTGGGAAGTTGTATGTTTCCAGAAACTTGTCCATTTCCTCTACATTTTCGAGTTTATGTGCATAGAGATTTTCATAGTATTCACAGATGATATTTTGTATTTCTGTGGTATCAGTTGTAATACCTCCTTTTTCATTTCTAATTGAGCTTATTTGAGTCCTTTCTCTTCTATTCCTGGTTAATCTAGCAAGAGTCTATCAATTTTGTTTATCTTTTCAAAGAACCAAATTTTTGTTTTGTTGATGTTCTGTATAATTTTGTTGTTTCTTTCATTTAGTTCTGCTCCAACCTTAGTTATTTCTTTTCTTCTGCTAGCTTTGGGTTTGGTTTACTCTTCCTTTTCTAGTTCCTTGAGACATGTCATTAGGCTATTAATTTGTGATCTTTCTGTCTTTTTGATGTAGGTATTTAAGGCTATAAATTTTCCCTTTAGGACTGTTTTTGCTGTATCATATAGATTTAGATAGCTTGTGTCCCCTTTGTCATTCACTTTGAGTAATCTTTTAATTTCCATCTTAATTTCATCATTGATCCAATAATCATTCAGCAAGAGGTTGTTTAATTTCCATGACTTAGTGTAGAATTGCATGTTTCTCTTGGAGTTGATTTCTAGTTTTATTCCACTGTGGTCTGGGAAGATACATGGTATGATTTCTATTTTTTTGAATTTGTTGTGCCATTTTTTGTGGCCTAAGCTGTGATCAATCTTAAAGAATGTTCCATGTGCTGATGAGAAGAATGTATATTTTGTAGTTTTTGGGTAAAATGTTCTGCAAATGTCTGTCAAATGTTAGGCCCATTTGATCTACAGTCCCATTTAAGTCCAGTGTTTCTTTATTTATTTTCTGTTTGGATGATCTGTCCAGTTCTGTCAGTGGGGTGTTGAAGTCCCTGGCAATTATTATGTTGCTGTTTATCTCTTTGCTTGGATCTAGTAGAGTTTGCTTTATGAATATGGGTGCTCCTTTGTTAGGTGCATAAATATTTAGGATTGTTATATCTTCTTGTTGAATTGATCCCTTTACCATTATGTAATGGCTATCTTTTTCTTTCTTTACTATTGTTGATTTAATGTCAATTTTATCCAATATGAGAATGGCTACACCTGCTTTCTTTTGGTTTCCATTTGCATGGAATATTTTTTTTCCATCCCTTTGCCTTGAGTCTGTGTGAGTCTTTGTGGGTTAGATGTGTTTCCTGGAGGCAGCAGATATTTGGCTTGTATTTTTTTATCCATTCAGCCAGCCTATGTCTCTTGAGTGGGGAAGTCAAACCATTCACATTGATTGATAGAATCGGTATGTGGGAGGCCATTCTGTTCATCCTATTGGGCAGTACCTTATTGCTTTGTTTTACCTCTTGTACTGTTGTTTTATATGAGCTCTGAGCTTTAGCTTTTGGATGGCTTTACTCTGGTGGGTGACTATTATGCTGATCCATATATAATGCAGTTCTGAGTATTTCTTGCAGGTCAGGTCTGGTCTTGACGAATTCCCTCAGTGATTGCTTGTCTAGAAAAGTCTTTATTTCTTCTTTGTATATGGAACTTAGTTTTGCAGGATACAAAATTCTAGGCTGGCAGTTGTTCTGTTTAAGAAGACTGAAGATGGGGCCCAAACCCTTTCTGGCTTGTAAGCTCTCATTTGAGAAGTCTGCAGTTAGCCTGATGGGTTTTCCTTTGTTTTCATCTTACAGCTCACAGGAGTTCCTCCTTCTTGTTGACCAGGCTTGTCTTGAACTCCTGGCCTCAAGTGATCCTCCTACCTCAGCCTCCCACAGGTCTAGGATTACAGGTGTGAACCACCACGCCTGGCTGGTTCTGACTTCTTTATCATGGTGAGAAGACTGAAATGTCTCCTCTATCACTTTATATTTCTCAGATTTAATATCCCACCCTCAAAATGCATCAAAAAGGAGGAAATTTTCTCTGTGTATAACTGGGCATGTTACTTTTCTGGGACACTAGAATGGGCCATTTTCTCCTCTATGGTGAAACTATGTTTGCTTACCCATAATGATTAGGATTTTAATTACATCTGGACATTTCTGCTGAGTTGGAGCCTGTCACTCACCTGAAAAGTCCCACACCAAATGGAAATGATACTCTAAAGCCATGGGGTTTGAGCACACACAGGTCTCCATGCTGTGGGCTGCCAGGGAGTGAGTAATTCTGGCTTTGGAAAGGGCACATTTGTAAGGCTAAATTAATTTGTTATGTTTTCATCCGTGACTTTTCTCTGTTTCCTTTTAAAGTCAGCTGCTTTGGTTCCATGATCATGCAAAAAAAAAAAAAAAAAAACAGTTTTTGGAGGTGTGTGTGTTTGTTGTCAATCCCAGAATGGACTCAACTCTTGGAACCAAATCAATCAGTTCTGCTCCAGATGCTCACAGAAAAGGAAGGAGAAATAAAATCCATCTACCTCACCTTTCTGAATGGAAAACCCCAAAGCTTCCACAGTCCCCAAATCTACTATCATTGTTCCCTGGTGGTAAAAAGCTGTGAAGCAGATGAAAATCTTGAAAGCCTCTATTACATCAGCTCTTTTTTTTAACATTTTGGTTTTTCATTTCACATGATAAGGTTGAAAAGGCCCATTTGACTGTTATAAATTGCTTTTCCTCATCAAAGAACTTCAAGACTAGCGTCTGTAAACATATCTAGAGACTGTGCTTAGTTGTAAACCACTGGGAAGGAAAAATGAAATGATATCTAAACTCAATGCCCACACTTTTTCCAATCCTCCTCTTTGTTACCGTAATTCCAGTAAATGTCATTAGTCTCTCTCTGTTAAGAGCAAAAAGCTGACCAACCTCAAGTTTAAAGGCTCATGTGGCCTCAGGGCAAAATACTCCAAAGTTCCACCAAACCAAATCCAAGGGTGACAAGGGCAAGCAACTGCCCTGATGTTGTAACTCGTATATTTATGAAAACAGACAACTTGGACCCCACTGGAGGGCATCACTTTGTCTCCTAATTAACTGTATTACTTTTCTTTGACCAGCAGCCAGCTGCCTTGGGTAACTGCCGGGGCACTGGAGAGCTAATTGCTAATAACTGAAAGTAAAGATGAAGACAATAAAACCAAAAAAAAGCTGAAGCGTGACCTTAGGACTGAAAATACACGTTCTGATTTCATCTCAACAGGCAGAAGTTTCCAGGCTGGGAACTTTGTCTCTTTCATTCCACAGATTATTGATTAAAACAAGCTTAAAATGGGTAGGCTCCTATAGTCAAAAGGACAAACTAGCGATCAAGCCATGACCAAAACACACACAGAGGCCAAGGGATTTACAATGCATTTCCTTGTTTGTAAATCAGAACCACAGTGGAGAGCCGGAGGCACAGCAGACAGCAGCACCACCTGTGATTAGACAGGCCTAGTGCCTGGGTTATATATGTCCTCCTTATGCATTGCACATAAGATAGCACCAACTCACATCTCTGGGGAGAGACCACTTAGCTAACTAATGATCCATGTTTCTATTTAGAATTCTATTCCCAGAGCTGGTAGTTTATTTAAGCAAAATCTTTGCCCATCACTGGAGCTGTCAGCCCACAGAAGTGCTTAAGCCAACCTGTGGGAAAAGCAAAACTCAGAAAAGCACACTTCCAGAAATTCAATGTTTAAATTTTTAACTAGTTGGGTCACTTTGCAGGAGTGACTTAATCTCTCTAATCCTCAATTTCCTTATCTACATAATGGGAGTGATAATTACAGGATTATGTTGAGAATTAAATGAAATAATACAGGTCAGGTAATTAGCACAGGACCGGGTAGACAGTAAGCACTCAATAAATGTCAGCCAAGATGCTGCTGCTGCTGCTATTGGTGATGTCAAAAAGTGAGCAGAAGAAATCCTTATTTAAACAATAATTCTATATCTTTAGAGTTAAAATTCTTAATAGTGTCAGCCATAAACTTGCTCATTCCTTTTCTTTGTCTACAAACATTAGCCAGTGTTCAGTTATGGGTAACACTGCCTATGGAAAATCTTTGAAAGTTTTGACAAGGTATTAGAAAAAATCAGAGTTGCAGATTTTGGTGCATGTCTCTTTGCATATTCAAAAATAAAAAATGCCCAGGATTCCAAGGCCTGTCCAGTCAGTAGCCCCTACCTATTTAGGAACTAGTCCCAGCATGATGATGTCCCAGGCCTAATGATGGCCTGAAGGTGCAGTGACCCTGTGTTTATTTCCTTGTTGATTTCCCTTCCCCAGCTCCAAGCTCATTTTCCCATTGCCTGCAGGAAAACAACAACCAGGGGAGAAACAGGCCTGACTTGGCAGCCCTAAAGGTGAACAAAAGGATCCTGGCTTTTGGCGAGAGCAGAAGGAAGTTCAAGGGAGCCTCAGCCCCAACCAAACCAGAACAGATTTGTCACTGATGCTAGTAAGTGCTTCTCTGTAGGGGGCTGCTTTCCCTTGAAGCTCCCCATAGCTGCTATCAGGTTTTTGGATCTGCTCTACCCAAAGCCTTGCCGAAGGGGCACGGTGGAGTGGTTTGCATGCATATCTGGAACACGGAACACATGAAAGAGAAAGAAAATTTTCTTAAGCTATTGCTGAGCCAGAAAAGCTCAGCTCCCAAACGGACTGTCTCCTGAGGCCTCACACTCCTGGGAACTAATCCACAGTGCAGCAAAGGTAAGCCGGCCTGGTTCCTCCGCCAGGTGGAATCTCACACAATTTGGAAACTGCCCCTACCCAACCTCCCACCCCCACCCCTACTCAACATACACACACAACACACACACACACAACAGAGAAAGTTGTTGAGAAGAGTCTAGAAGATAGAAATATCTAGATATGTCTTATTCAAAACAGAAGAAAGGTCTCAGGACATTTGCTCTCTTGATACCCAATTTTTTCTGCACTGGTCTTCACAGAAACCTTCTTCCTTTACTTTTAAAAATGAAAATGACTTGCCAAACAGGTCAGTAAAAATGTGAGAAATCTCATGGATGGTAACTGGATTTATGTAACACTATTCTTCATCAGTATTCAAAATACATTCACACACAGATTTTGTTTCATGTCTTCGGTAAGAATAGGTGTTGTCATTGCAATTTTACCCGTGGAATAAGAGGTCAAGAGAAGCTGTGACCTGCCCATGGGTGTATTCCCTGGTGTAGGGCTGTGGGTACTGACAGCGCGCATCCTGTCTTCATCCCGCCTCATTTCAGCTGAATGGTGAGCCTACTCTCTAAGCCAAATTCCAGTCTGCATTCTTGGCCACATATTCTGACAAATGGTCTGATGAGAGGATGGAATTTTAGAAACTGGAACTCTCCTGGAAAATCCAGAAATAGATAGCCACAGTGTCCTGGACAATGCACCACCTTGTCATTTAGCCCTGTTTACTTCCATTCCTGGGTATTGAATCCAGTTCAACAAATGATAAACTGTGTTCCCTGCATCCACACTGACTGGGCCACATGTCAGGGCGTGGTGCAAGCGCTGCGCCCAAGGAGTGCTAAAAGGGTGCAGGGTAGGGGTGGGGGCTCTCCAAAGGAGATGAGCTTAAAACTTAAGCTCAGCATAAGGTGGCGACTTGATTGAGGGGGAGTATTTCAGATTAGCACAGTTGCCCAGGGAGGGATGTGTGGAGTGGGCACTGACAGCCAATCTGTAGTGGTAGAGCCGGGCGAGGAGCACAGCCTGGACAATTAGACTGTCTGGACTTGAGTCTTGGTTCTACCACCTGCTAGCTCTGTGTCCCAGAATAGCTCAGTTAACCCCTCTGACCTGGGTTTGCTGATATGTAAAATGGGAATGATGGTAATATGCCTCTTGTAGAGTTGTCCTAAGGTTTAAATGAGATAATGCATGTGAAGCCTTTGTTGGCACATAGTGAGTGCACAGTAGATACTATCTATCGTGATGACCAAGTGCCTGGTTCCAGGGCAGATGCAGGGAATGCTGATAAAAGGCGCCCTACTCTCAATTTAATCAAAACATTCTGAGTTAGTTGCATGCATCTAACTACACGTGGTGTGCCGGTGTTCTGGCCCCACGGAGGAGGAATCTGCTAAGTCTGTGTGAGCTGGTGGGGGATGGGCAGCCCGTGGGGCATGGGGAAGAGGTTTCACATGGCAAAGGCCCTTGTGCAGGGAGGTGGCGTAGAACAGTGGAAGGAGCTACACAGATCTGATTTTGAATCCTAGCTCTCTCCTCTATTATTTCTATATTGATCTGTATGTATTGAAAACCATAAATTCACACTGGTAACTTCCAATTCAAATCCAACACCACAGAATTTTCTCCCTTTCCATTTGTAACTCCCCTTTCTAGCATTCGTCAGAGCCTGGCCCCCGTTTTCCTTAGTATGTTTGCTTATTTGCTCAATCCCCTGAATGTCACTAACTGCTGTCCCTACAACTGCCCCCTTCCCTGTGCAGATGTCCTCTTCACCTTGTTTAGGCTCTGACCCTCCGCTGTAGGACATCATATCTCCTCTACCCCCGCACATGGGTGCCTGCCTTGCTCAGCCCCATGTAATGGCTTTAAGGACTATGACCCACGTTATACATTTGTGCATGTATATGTGTTGTCACTGTTTTTGATTTGTGTGGGTTGGAGCTGTCTCTTCCACACAGATAGGGCATGTATCCCCAGCACCAGGCCTAAAGAAGTGAGGTTCATACCATTCCATCCAGTTCTGCTCTCATCTGTAGGGACATGGGCTGCTCACTCTCTGCTCAGGATAGAATATTCCAGAGTGAAAACTATTTGGGCAATTACTGCTCTTTTTTCTACTCTGCCAAGTCCTGGTCTGGGCTCTCCCTCATTCATTTACTCACCAACAGGCGTGAAGCGCTTACTGTGTACCAGGTGTTTGGCTAGAGTGGGACATAGAGATTGAAAACTTTGGTCTCTACCCTAGAGGAGCTCCCAGTCCACTGTGGGAAGCAGACAAGCAGTCAATGTCAATTCTGTGTGGCTGAGTACAGTGAGAGCTGTCTCAACAGCCTGCCATGGGAGGACACCTGGCCCAGACACGGTGGGCAGGGAGGAGATGGAGATGACCGAGGAGAGTCCTGAACAGGCAGGGATCAACAAGGTAAAGACGGGCTAGAAGGGAGGCAAAGGGAGTGGCATGTGTGAGGGTGGAAATGTGAAACGGGTGGAGAATTTGGGGAGCTAACTCAGAGGGGCTGTGCCAGGGCCAGAGGCACAGGGAGGGGCTGGTCAGGCAGGCACAGGCCATCGAGGTGGGCCACGCATGCCAGGCCAGTGTGGTTGGAGTTTAGGCTTTAGGACAAGAGGCTCTGGAGCCAGACTTTCTGGGTTCAAATCTGCGACTTACCTATAGCTGTTTGACCTTAGGCAAGTTACTGCTCTGTGCCTCAGTTTCCTTTACTGTAAAACTGGAGATTGTAATAGGACTCACCTCACGAGACTGATGTGATTAAATCAGTTATGTTACATGGTGTGCACAAAAATCCGTAGCATATGAAAAGCATATAATACATATTAGCTGTTATTGCTACTATTTCCCAGTAGGTGGACCAAAAAGGGGTCAGAGCAGTGCCAAACCAGAGGCACCAAAAAATCGATTCAATTAATTAGAAGAAAGAAATTTAAAAGAATAGATTTTGGTATTTTAAGAGAAATTCTGAAGTTGTGATCTTGAGAAAAATCAGAACTTTTTGGACTTATTTTATGGCTTACTGGGGGTCTTTTTTTTAGCATATTTTGGGGGCTGGAGGGCACCATAATTTTTTTTTACTGTTTCAGCCTCAAAAGGTCCCAGTGTTGCCTTGCATTCCAAGGAGACCTTCTCTCTCCTATCGGTTTTCCATTCACCGTGATCTATTAGGAGTGGCCGTCATATACGCTCCGTGAGTTCCAGTCCAATAGTAGTTGTCATGATTGTCCCAACAACCCAGCACCAGCCAAAGCTACCCCAAAGCTGAAGGGGACCATCTTGAAATTCAATGATGGCCGAAGCAATTCTGCACCCTGAATGTGTGTGTGGGGATGGAAAGGTGGGGTATGGGGGAGTTCTTGAAACTGTTCTGAAAGTCTATTTGCAGTAGGACTTGGCAGCCTTTCTCCAGTGGCCTTCTAGACACCTGTTGTTGGAGCTGTGAGGCAGTCCTCCCTTCCCTGCAGCCCACACGCCTAAAGCCAGAGGAGCCAAAAATAGAAGTGAAAAAATGCCAGTGATACATAAAAATAAAAAACGTCTATGTATCAAAGGACACAATCAGCAGAGTGAAAACACAGCCCATGGGACGAGAGAAAACATCTGCAATCATATATCTGATAAGGGGTTAATATCTAGAAAATATAATGAACTCCTACAACTCAAAAACAAAAAAAAATCAAACAACCCAGTTCAAAAATGGGCAAAGGACTTGAGTAGACATTTCTCCAAAGTAGACATACAAATAACCAATAAGCACATGAAAAGGTGCTCAACATCACTAATCACTAGGGAAATGCAAATCCAAACCACAATGAGATATCACTTCACACCTATTAGGATGGCTACTGTAAAAAAATAATAATAGTGTTGTGAAGGGTGTGGCAAAATTGGAACCCTTGTGTGGTGTTGATGGGAATGTAGAATGGCTCTGCTATTGTGTAAAATGGCATGATGGTTCATAAAAAATTAAAAATAGAACTAACATATGATCTAGCAATTCCACTTCTGGGTGTATACCCAAAAGAATTGAAAGCAGGGACTCAAACAGATATTTGCATGTTCATGGCAGCATTATTCACAACAGCCAAAAGATACAAGCAGCCAAAGTGTCCTTCGACAAATGAATGGATAAACAAAATGTAGTACATATACACAATGGGATATAATTCAGCCTTAAAAAGGAATGAAATTCTGACACATGCCATAACGTGGTTGAAACTTGAGGACACTATGTTAAGTGAAATAAAGCCAGTTACAAAAGGACAAATATTGTATGATTCCACTTATATGAGGAATTTAGAGTAGTCAAATTCATTGGAGACAGAAAGTAGAACGGTGGTTTTCGGGGGCTGGGAGGAGGGGAGAATGGGGAGTTATTGTTTAATGCTGCAGTCCCCAACCCCTGGGCCATGGACTGGTACCAGTCTGTGACCTGTTAGGAACCAGGCTGCACAGCAGGAGGTGAGCAGTGGTTGAATGAGCAAAGCTTCATCTGTATTTATAGGCACTCCCCATTGTTTGCATCACTGCCTGAGCTCAGCCTCCTGTCAGATCAGCAGCAGCATTAGATTCTCACAGTAGCACGAACGCTGCTATAAACTGCACGTGTGAGGGATCTAGGTTGCACACTCCTTGTGAGAATCTAATGCCTGATAATCTGAGGTAGAGCTGAGGCAGTGATGCTAGTGTTGGAGAGCAGCTGCAGATGCAGATTATCATTAGTAGAGAGGTTTGACTGCACAATAAATGTAATGCACTTGAATTATCCTGAAACCATCCCTCCCCATCACGCCCCTAGTCCATGCAGACATTGTCTTCCATGAAACCAGTCCCTGGTACCAAAAAGTTGGGGACTGGTTTAATGGGTACAGAGTTTCAGTTTTGCAAGATGAAAAGAGTTCTGGAGGTGGATAGTGGTGATGGTTGCACAACAGTGTGAATGTACTTAACACTACTGAACTGTGCACTTAAAATGGTTAAGATGGTAAATTTCATGTTATGTGTATTTTGACACAAGTAAAAAATGCCAATGAATCCTGGCTTTTTTTCCTTAACAAGGTGGACCAATGGATCTGGACAAAATGATTAGGAGAACTACAGAAGAAAAAAAAGGTCCTGGGATTTATAGAGATATTTTTCACATCTCAGAGCTTCCTAGAAATGTTAGAGACCCAAATCTCAACACTTAATTTTTTATTTCAAGGCTCTTCTCTGGGAAAATAAATATATACAAAAATAACTCTTGGTCAGAACGTGGTCACACTCTCAAAGATTGGCTGAGACATTCTCTGTTAAATCACAAGAAACCAACTCTACCAATGATATATGAGAATATAAGGAGATTGCCTCCTAGAACAAAGAAGATCAACATCGCATTGAAGATACAGAAATGAAAGAGACACTCTGCAATATGTTTAATTATTCAGTGTGTGTGTGTATGTTTGTACATTACTAAAACAATTTAGGCTTCCAGTTCTTGACAGGTGGCAGATGAACCAAAAAGTGGTTTGTGAGAGGATTTTAAGAAACGTGCACATTGGTAGTGTAGTCCTGCACCAAAATTTATAGGACAGCCCCAACATGAGGCTGCATCTGAATTCGAGATCCCAGCCTGTGTCAGATGAAGCATCCACCTAACCTCTGGTGCTGGGACAGGAAAAAGGGGAAAAATGGATCAAAGAGAACCTTTCCTCCCTCTTTCCTGAGTGTCTGACCAGGAGGGCAGCTCTGGCTGCTGGGACAGCTCCTGCCTTTTGTAGCTTCCTCCACTTCTAAACGTGCAGGTTCACTTCGTCATCGCCATGACGGGAGGGGCGGGGGTGTGTGTCTTAATTTACTCATGTTAAATTGGAACAATAATGAAATAATAGTGAAAAAAATTAATAGCGGGTAACAGCGCTTTGTAAAGCATAAAACAGATGTGTGTTTTTATTTGTATACCACTTCCTTTCACAAAAAGAAACTGTGCTGGCTGTAACTGGGCAACAGGAAACGGAACAATGGCCACGTACCAGCCTGGCCCATTTCTGGCCAGCACAGTGTCTTTAATTTTTTACATTAGCCACCGAACATCTAAAAATCAGGAGATTTCATATAAAAATCCAAATTTCAAATTCTTTTTAAAACACAGGAAAATCTGGCCACTTTGGTCCCACATTCATTCACTCACTCAGCAAGCAAAAGTAGATCGGGTGGCAGTTCTGTGCCAGGCCCTGTTCTGGGTGCTGAGTGCATAGCAGAGGTGAGACAGACACGGACCAAATAGGCAGATACATAAGAAAATTGCAGGAAATTATAAATGCTATGAATAAAGCAGCATTGGGGCTAGAGACTGACCACGGGGGGAGGGGGACAATGTTATTTTAGTAGAGTGCCCAGGGAAGACCTTTCTTGGTGTGCCACCATGCCCACCACACCCCATTATGACACTCCAGTCATTTACTGATACCTGCCTGGTAACTGGAGGCATCTGAGGCTGTGAGCTCTGCCATAAAATGATGAGAAATATAAACAAGAATTTAAATTAGAAACAAGGGAAATATAAATAAGAATAGGATGACAAGACCAACGGAAATAAGAACCAAGTGTGGATGTCATAAGAGCCCTAATGATTGGCTAGTTGGGCATCAGATTTAACTGAGTTTCTTGGCAACCAAAGCAAAAGGGAGATGTCCTTAATGACATCATTCTCATGTTCAGGAAGGAAGAAATAAAGCCATTGCTTTATAGGTACAAGCTTTCCTCACTTGAACTGGGCGTAGAATTGATTATGTCAGGCTTTATAAAGGGAACTCCGAATGGAACAGTAATCAGTGTCGTCACCTGCACATGCCCAGGAGGTGGGCATTTCTCATTGTTTCAGTCATTCATTCAAAACACCTTTATTGAGACACAAATAAGCACTAGAGATACAAAAATGCCTGTTTTTCCCCTAGTGGCAAACCTCATCTAAGCTAAACTGAGATCATGCAGTGCAGACCCCTTGTTCCTTCTGATCTCAATTCGCAAAGTATTTAGAACAAGGGACAGGATGCCTCTCGTTCAAACTCTCTCCCTTCCATAAATCTGTCTTTTCTGAATCGGGTAGACAGTGAGAAAGTAAAGATTGGAATGAATAGTTCTTTGCAACAGGCCTCAGCAGTCAGCCACTCCTGTTGCTAAAAGGCAGTTTCTGTGGCCCCTGACCTTTTGATTTAAGCAGGCAAATCCTCCTTCCCTTTTCTGGAATAGCCCCAGGGGGTGAACACCAATGGTAGCGTAACCTGACAGCTTAATGCTGAGAACAGCCCACCTGAGGGGAGGAAATTAATCTATTTGTTCAGCCTCTGCGCCGGAGGGCTCTGCCACACTCCTGGGTGGGTGACCAGAGGTGGGAAATCTAGCCTGTCTTCCAGAATGTTCCTGGGGAGCTCTTTCATGGCTCCAGTCTCCTAAGCCTCCCAAGAGTTCCCTTGCCAAAGGGGAGCCCCTCTCCGGGGTTCACCGTGTAAGCTCCACAGTGTATCCCCAAGGGCAGAGCATAACTGTGTTTTCAAATGTGCTTCTGCCCCGGGGAGAAAACACACAGGCAAAAATATAGTTAGGCCATATTTTCAGTCCTTATTTTTTGGCCCATATGCTGCCTAGCTGAGCCCTTAGCACCTGGATTATCTTGTGACTCACTGGCGATTTCGTGGGCTCACCCTCCTGCCACTGGTGAGAATGGAGGAGCAGTCCACGGGCCAGCGCCAAGGCTCTACTTCTCCCTCACTGTTTTGAAAACCGAGAGCGCATTTTGACTGTGCTGCTGGTAATCCTTACCCAGCCCTCCTCCACCCCACTACCACACCTCTCTGCTGCTCTGATTAAATATGCCCTTTGAGCCAACCTCACAGAACTGGTTCTCTGGGTTGGCAACAATGACCTTCCAGAAATACCCTGAGCTCCCTTTAGCACGAGCCTCATCTCACAGTTTCTGCTTGGCCATCTGGCAACGAGGCCCTTCTGGTGCAGAGGTCACCTACCCCACCTGAGAGGCTTCCAACTCACCTGACACGGAATCCCGGTCTGTCCTGGAATGGGGCAGCCCACAAGTTCCCCAGCGTTTGCTAGGAGAGTCCCAGCGGGTGGTGTGTTCTCTGACAAACACCATTGGGTAAATTTCTTATCATGGACTGTAAACTAACTTATAAACCTATATCAACCCAAGTACATGAATACTTCAATATGTAACACATTGTTTTAACTTAAATCATTTTCCATTTATTTCCTTTATCACCAAAATGAAGCACAAAACATAGTTCCACTTAGATTTTGTTTTTAGGGGCTGGGGTTATTGTTATTAAGACTTATAGCGTAAATGTTTTTGTAGACTAATAAAAATTTGTCACCAACTGGTGCTGAGTGGCTAGGAAATGCACCTGACAAGGTGCATTGTGTCTGGTAGGTGCTCAATTCATGAAATAATAATAATCAGCGTCATTTACTGAGTTCTTCCCATGTGCCAGGCACTGTCAAACTCTTTACACAGTTTGGTTTCTCTTGTTTAATTTTCATAATCCTGAAAAGTCCTATTGTTATTTCCATACTTTAAGTGAAAAAACTGAGGTTTAAAGAGCTTTAGCAACTTGCCCAGAGTCACCAAGCAGCAAGATCTGGGTTTGAAAGCAGGTCTGTTACACCCCAAAGCTCTTAGCAGGAGGGAGAAGGGAGGAGAGGAAACGGTGATGTGAGAGGTCTTGGGCCACCAGTTCTTCAGTCCTCTAAGCTTCATTATCCAACCCCTATGTCCATGCTGTGGCCTTGTCTGATTAATGAACAAAGAACCCCTTCTTCAGACTCTACATCAGTCACACTGTGCTTTCTGGTTGATGCCTTATTAAATCTTAAAGATCAAGGTGCTCACCCTCACCATTACTGGCATCTGGGGCTGGATAATTCTTTGTTGTCGGGGGGCTGTCGTGTGCATTGGAGGATGTTCAGCAACACGCCTGGTCTCTGCCTACCGGATGCTAGTAGCACTTTCCAAGTTGTGACAACCAAAAATGTCTCCAGACAATGCCAATGGCTTCTGGAGGGCAAAGCTGCCCCACATGGAGAACCACTGCACTGGACACGCACACAGATGAAGGGGGGATAAAGTTCCACAGAGGTGATACCAAAAGTCCCCAGAGGGTGGGAGCTTCTGTGGGCACAGCTGGGAGGTCTCTGGGAATTCTTCAAGAGGAGTGACCCTTTTCATAGTCATGACACCATTCTGACCTCTAACTAAGCAGAAAAGGCCAAGGCTCTAACCAAACCAAAGGAAGCCTCGGGCCCCACAGGCTTGCAGGTGGGTGGAGCAAGGGGTCCCTCCAAAAGGCCCCAGGGTCATGACCAGCCTTCCCAGTGTTAACATTCTGGCAGGAAACCTGTGTACATCCAGGAAAGGGTCCTTTCTCCAATAGCATCTCTGTAGTGTCCATTTGACCCCAAGAAGAAAGGGCTAAAGAGTAACCATACCAGATGTGACTTTAGGGGTATACAGGGTATGTGCAAAGGGCCCCAAGCTGGTGCTGGCCTGTCAGGGCCTATCAGAAGGGCCAGGAGAGCCCTGTGTCCACTGTCCCATGTTGGGTCTCAAATTTAAAATCTTTACATCAAGTCCAATGTTATGTACATGTTGAGTTTTTAACGTATGTTCAAAGCACTAATTTGTTCCATATATACATTTTAAATATATCATATTCTTATATGTTTATTTTGGGATTTTTTTCATTTTTAATATCCCAAGAGCCTCAAAAAGCATGGAAGTTGCCTGGGCCTGTCTTGACTTCTGACATGCCCTGCTTCTGTCCTATACAGCACAGTAGGGCACACAGGGAGTGTGATCTCTAGGGCTGGAAGGCCTTGGGCCCCCAGATTGTTCCCTACATGCTCTGATTAGTGCTGAAAATTCCATGAAGACTCTCCATGCAATGTCTTTAAATAAAAAATTTTAATTCTTTAAAAAATATCCCTGGGAGAATATATTAATATAACGACCTCTCAAAACTCAACAAATGAGAAAACAGTCAAGCCAATTTCAGAAATACAATAGTCGAAAGATTTCAACACTCATTTTGCCAAAGAAGATAGATAACAAGTAAGCATATGGAAAAGATGTTCAGCATCATTAGTGATTAGGGAAAAGCAAATTAAAACCACGATGAGACACCATTACATACCTATTAGAATAGCTAAACTTAAAAAGACCAACCATACCAAGTGTTGGTAAGGGTATGTAGGAACGGGAACTGCTGGTGGGAAAGTAAAATGGTACAACCACTTTGGAAAAGAGTTTGACGGTTTCTTAAAAAGTTAAATGTATACTTACCATATGATCCAGCCATTGTACTCTGAAGTATTTACCCAAGAGAAATGAAAGCTTACCATCAGTACAAAGACTTGTACACATATTTTCCTAGCAGCTTTATTGATAATAGCCCCAAACTGGAAACAGCCCAAATGCCCACCAACAGGTGAATGAATAAACAGACTCTGCTATATCCACACAATGCAATGCTACTCAGCAGTAAATAGAAAAAAATTGTTGATACATACAATATGAATAAATCCCAAAATTATGCTGAGTGAAAGAAGCCGCACAAAAAAGAACACACATTGTCTGATTTCATTTATATAGAATTCTAGAATGTGCAAACAATCTATAGTTATAGAAAGCAGATGAATGGTTACCTGAGGACGTGGTGGAGGGGGAACAGGAGGGAGAGATTGCAAAGGTACAGAAGGAAATTTTGAGGGTGGTGGATATATTCCTTATCTAGATTATGGTGATGATTGATCAGATTGGAACATTAAATATGTGTGTTAGGATGGACTCCTGGGTGGGGGGAGCAGAGGCACAGTCATTGGGTCCACTTGGGTGATTTCTCCATTTCTCTCTTCTCGGGCTGAGTACAGAGGTTGTAGCCATAAAGCTTCAGCACTGCCTGGACAATGTTACTAGAGTGAAGTGTGAGACACTCATAAAAAATGCATCAGCTCATTGGCGGGTGAAAGCCCTGCTGTGGCCTCCTCTCACTCCTCCTGAAGAGCACCTTTTATCTGGGTAAGTCCCCTCTTGGGGCCAGAAGAGATTAGATCAAAATACACTGGATATATTTGCAGGGCTAAAAATCCCTCCTTCTTAGAGAGTAAAGAGGGTATCCCCTCCCCCTTCCCCAGAACAGAGAAAGTGGCCAGGCAGCTTGGATCCCCTCCAGCTTACTCAAGCCAAAAAACCATGCAGCATCCCAGTGTTCATTGAGGAAATAAAATGCACACACACAAGCACACACACACAGAGTGGTACCCAGCGCCCAGCCGCCTCCAAGGCTTGGGGTCTGCAGGTGCAAGCTCCAATTAGAGCAGCCGGGCTTCCAATACCTTTTCATCCCAAACAAGGGCCAGGCCTCAGTCCCCGCCAGAGATTGAGGCAGGCCCCGGAAGGACTGCCGACTAGACTGGGAAAAACAAAGACTGTCCAAATAAAAGTAGCTCATGTGGGTTGAACCCGAAACCCAGCTTCATTTTCAAAACCTCTTGTGAGAATTAGCCAATGCACAATTTTGTGAAAAATCTGTCACTGGCCACAGGAAACAAACTGCCTTCCAAGGCCCTCCACTCCCTCCGTAGGTTATCGTAGGGAGTTTTCTTTTGCAAACTAGCTAGGCGCAGTGTTTACAGCACCAGGCTTGTTGGTCGTTTCTGCCATTGACACCAGTTCCCCTAAACTGATGTATTTTTCAGGGTTATGGATGCAGGGTGGTCCTCCTGCAACTGGTGGCTTTTTAGTGTTAATTTCACATCAAGGCTTAAAACAAAAGCACTTTTGATCGTTCATTTTTAGCAAAGAGGTGTGTGGATTTTGATGTGCTTGCCAATGCTCTATCCTCAGCAGAAAAGCTCTAAGGCCACAGGCTTATTTTCTCCATTCTTCCTCCTCTCCCTCTTCATTTTTTTTCTGTTGACTTTTTAAAGAGAAGGCTACCAGGCTTATAGGGATCTCCATGCTCCCTCTGTGAGCAAGTCAGCCTGTTCCCAGCCAAGGAGATGCTCCAGGGGAAGAAAGACTTCTCTACAGCCATCCCCCTGTTGCATTTCCACACTGCCCCACTCTGTTAGGCACTGCTTCCTCGCCTTCCTAACAGTCTTTCTTGTTTTTAATACATAAATCTCCAAGGAAGTGCCAACAATTAGAAATGTTAAGAAAAGAATGTTGAAAACCTACATGCCCACCACTAATGTCATACTATTTTTCTGTGTTTCCTTTTAAATCTTGTTACTAGGCATACTTTTTTGTCTACTTAATATGTGTATATACATATAACTCTTGATTATTCTTCTAACTTGGCTTCTCCACTGGGTTTGCAGTCATGAATCATGACTGGCTGGTAAGTTGGCAGCAGAAGAAATAGTCCTCTAGACACTTTAACACACCAAAACAGTCAATTCTACTTAGCAAGAATAAAGTTAGGTTCCTGCAAGCCTCTGGTCACACCACTTTCATCACCCAATCAATAAATAACTTTGCTTTGTGTGTTTCTGTTTTCTGTTTAAAGACACCTTATTTGATATATATTGTTGATTTATTAATGTTGAATTCATGGCCTATAGCACTATAACTCATGCCTGAATGAAGCTCATCCAACACACGTATTTTCTCCGTAAGGCACATTACAGCTTTCTTGAGCTTCGGAACATTAGACAGCACTTCAGCACAATGCTTGGAGGCTATTTCAAAGCAAAATCACCAACAAAAAGCACAAAAATGAGGAAAATGTGGCACTAAATGGACCTCAAAAAGGGTACTTATTTACAGTTGAGAGCTGAAACAAAAACCAGAGTGTCACTCTGTTTCACCTCAGCTGGGAATCTGTGACTTAAATTTTTGCTGCTTTGAACATGTCTACAAATGCCCACAAAAGCACTATTAGTATTGATTTTGTGGTTACAATTAAATTTTACGTAGTAGGCAAATTCACAACTATGGAATCCATAAATAACAAGGATTAACCGTACATATATTAATATCTCATGAAGGCAGGAGGCAGGTGATCATTCATATTTCCCTTTGAAAATAGTTTGTTAACTACTCTCTTGCTAAAAACACCACCATGATGACTGCCATCTATCTATGATAAATCATTTCTTCCAAAGCAGTAGTTTCAGGAATACATGGTGGGAAACTTCTCTCCTGCTTCCAAGATCAGCTTCAAAATTTCTAGGTCTGGTTGAGCAGAGTCCTTTGGGTTGAAGTCAGAAGATCTGCGTTTGAGTGGTGGCCCAGCCTCCGTCAGCAGCCTGGCCTTGAACATGACATAAATTTCTCCATCTGTAAAAGGCAAAGTCCATATTTCATCAATTCTAAGACATTCATTGTTTCACATTTTAATATCTCTGAAACTGTGTGGTTTTGTTTTGTTTGTTTTACAATTGATGATGTGTCATGGTTTAATTGGCAGCATTCTGTCTTCTTTCTGGGCAGTACATAAAATAAGGGTGCATATTCCACCCTTTGGCATCTTAGAAGTGATGAAATACATTAATAGTAATAATGGTACCTACCTTACAGTGTTGTGAGGATTGAGCAATGCTACAACTTCACAGGGTTGTTGTGAAAAAGTAAACAACATATGAAAGGATATGTAGAGTGCAAAGCACTTGCAAATTAAAGAATTATTATCATGACTGTGAATATTTTCTTGCTCCTAGAATGGATCAATCTTTTACTTTTGAAATTACTCAGGAAATTTTATAAGAGCTGTACCACAACCCTCTGCAATTTGGATTAGATTTTTTCAAGCAATGGTTGGTACAAACAGATTAGTTTAGTAAGTCATAAAAATTTTTGTCATTGGATAGAGAATCCAAAAAGAGTTTAAGAACCATGGCTTTGAGGAGAGCAGAACACAAGTTTCTTGGGGGCCAGAGCAGTCCTTTCTCCATGCCCATGATGCTGTGACCATAAGGTGGCCTGTGGTCCAATTATTGGGATCTTCTTATTTACATTACGAGACTCTTTGCTGGTGCAAACTGGGTTTCGTCTCATAGAACTGCTTCTGCCTATGTTCTGCTGTCTCGGTGGTGAATGGAAAGTGGAACAACTCAGGCAATGATTCAGTCCTAAACTACTATCATAACCCAAGATGCTTCCATCTGCCTCATCTGGATCATCGCCTCGGTTGTTGCTTTTGCTTATCTGGGGAAGGAAAGGAGGTTACCTATATTCCGCATGCAAGAGAAAGTTTATAACACCTTCACTCCAAACAGGTGTTTCAAACTACAGTCCATGACCCTGTTTCCTTGTGTATGTTTGCTTGTTCCTTGATGTAAAGGGACAATATAAATCCAAGAAATTTCACTGGAGTCTAAATATGGACATAGGATGGGACCAGCTAATTGGGTATGTAGGACAGAGAGGCTACTGGGGGTTTGCTCCCTGATGGGCAAACGTGGAGGTTGCTTTGTCTGCTGTCCTATTGCCAAATTACTATCAAAGTGAGTGGATAAATGCCAGGGGGTAGAAACCCAGGGTTCATCAGGCTGCTTCTGTGTGTGTAACTGTTTCAACACACCTAAATATGGGCATTATCACCTCCATTTTACAGTTCTCAAACCTGACACTCAAAGGGGAAATAGTTGCTGAAGGTCACAAGAGCAAGGGACAGAATCCCCCTAATGCCCCAGCCCTTTTGCCCCTGAGTCCTCTTCTTGCTACTCGAGGGGCGAGAAGTTCTAACCAGAGTCCCGGAGACCCGTCACAATGCCTCTGCTGCTTCACTTCTCCTGTGATCTTCCCTGAGGGGCATTTCAAACCTGGCCACTTTATTCGCATTGTGTTCTCACCACAGCGACATGTGTGAGCAGGTGTGTGCTAATTTTTTTGAGACTATGAAGTTTTGTTTTCCCTCAAGCCAGGCAAGGGTGCATCCTCTTGCACCACTATGCCTCCTCCCTTAGAAAAGAAAAAGTAATAGCTGTGCGGGCTCTATGAGGATCCTCTTTGATTCCCGCTCTCAATAGCAGGCATTGTCCTCAGTAGTTATTACTTCTGGAGTGCTGGCCAATAAAGATTAGTATCTCCTTTATGTAAGTGTAGCACTGGAACAGAGATTTCAACTGACCTGACCAAGGTCACACAAGGAATTAGTGAAGGAGCCAGAAGTGGGGCCTAATACTCCTAATTCCCTGCCATGGGCCGTTATCAGCCCACACCGCTCTTTTATGAACACCTAGTAAATATTTACAGCTTTAAATAGCTTCCCAGCGGCAGTTAGGACAAGAAGTACTCTCACATATATGCATATACATGTAAAACAGATGTGAGAAAACGTAAACTTGAACTACGTGGGCATAGTCTTCCTGATTAGTAACCAGGCTAAAACCAGGGAGAGCCAAGATTTAAGGCGGTACTTTGTTCCTTTAGATCTCTTGATTGTTTTTTCATGTTTTATACATAAGATGGCTTGTTTTTCATGAGTTACATAGAATCATTAAATTGATCAATTGATCAAATTGTGCCCCTACTTCCCAATGGACATTTTGTACATTAAAGCACATATAACTTACATATTAGTCATATTTATCTTTATAATAATATTGAAATAATTGCAATATATTAACACTGAATGGATTCATTCTATTCTAATCACAAATTCCTTTTTTTTTTTGAGACAAGGTCTCACTCTGTCACCCAGGCTGGAGTGCAATGGCACAATCATAGCTTACTGTAACCTTGAACTCCTGGGCTCAAGTGATCCTCCCACCTCAGCCTCCTGAGTAACTAGGGCTACAGGTTCACACCACCATGCCTGGCTAATTTTTAAATTTTTTTTTTTTTTTAAAGACGGGGCCTCGAGATTTTGCCCAGTTTGGTCTCGAACTGCTGACCTCAAATGATCCTCCTGCCTTGGCCTCCCAAAGTACTGGGTTTACAGGGGTGAGCCACTGCACCCAGCCACAAATACTCTTTAACATAAGATTCTTGAAGAAGAAGAACATTGATCTAAATGGAAATTTATATTCTTTAAATGAGATTGTTTTAAACTTTGTAGTGAGTTATGTGAGACAACCCTAATTCAAATTAACTAAAGGAAAAGAGGAATTTTGTTGGCTCACAAAATGGGGAGGTACAGAGGAGTGGCTCTGGTTCAGACAACATTGGTGCTCTTCTCTCTCCACATCTGGCCTCTGCACTATTCTGCAATAGAGTTTAATGGTATCATTCTGCCCATCCCCACCCCATGTGACAGGAACAATGGAAGGTAGACCTCATCTGAACTGCTTGTTTTTAAAAAGGCTATCTATAGAGAGGACTATCTATCTATAATACCTCCTATTCCAAGTGCCCTTGAGGAAGGATTCTCACTGACTTCATGAACTGGTCACCCTTTGCACCAATCTCTGTGACCAAAGAGAAGCAGATTATGCTCAGCTGAGGCTGGGTCATGTGCCCACCCTTCCTGCTTGGAAGGTGGTGAGTTGGTTGCACTATGCCACACCGTGATTGCAGCAGCTCCATCAGGACCAGGGAGTGGAGAAGTTACTCCCAGAAGAAAGGGAGTACCAATGCCAGAAGAAGGATAGAAAACAGCTGGGCACAGTGGCTCACACCTATAATCCCCACACTTTGGTAGGCTGAGGCAGGAGGATTGCTTGACACCAGAAATTCAAGACCAGCCTGGACAACATTGCGAGACCCTGTCTCTACAATTAAAAAATAAAAATAAAAAGAAGGATAGAAAACTGAGCCAGGCAGACAAAAAAGTGTCAATTATCTCAGCCTGTTCCACTGGGATTATGACAATAATAATTATAATAAAAATCCAGTTGAGCAGCTGCTATTGGGTGCTCAAGGCTAGCATGTGACTTTCAAATTTCCCACCCTCTTCAGTGTAGAGTGTTATCGTGGAGGACATGGTTTACAGTACACTTCATGCCCCGGTGAGCTGATTTGCAATGGCTCCGTAGTGGTATTAACAAGAATATAGTAACAAAATACATTTTTCTCCATCGGTTTCTGCACTGGGTTCCAGTGCTTTCCAAATAATATTTTATGAATTCGAGGTCCCTTGTGAAGTAGCTGGCACATATTTCACTGTAGGGCCTTTCTGGTGATGGAGAAACTGGACCCTAAGGAGGTTATGCAATCTCCCCAAAGTCCCACAACCGGTTTGTGGCCGAGCCTGTAAAACTCTTGTCTCATGTCTTGCCTGTGGAGATCAGCTCCTTTCTGGGCCACCACTTGGCCCAGATGAGGAAGATTGATGAGGGCTCTTATGTCAAGCACCACCATGATCGGTTTTTAATGGCCTTTATTTTCATCCTGTGAGGAAAATAGCATATCCTTCCCTGGCTAAACACCATTTCAGGAAAAGCCACAAACCAGCCTCCTGAGTCCTGTTTATAAAAATGAACCCCACCTAACCCTGCCGAGCTGGCAAAAACTGATAACCTCATGGGAGCTTCCCTGGCTGTAGCCCACAGAACAAGGATCTGTATTTCTGGGTATTACCATGCATTTTTCTTAGTTTTTCATAGCCAGAGGATGTGAAAAGCACTTGCAAAAAAAAAGGAGGTGAAGAAACCCTGAGAAAAAGAGATAGTAAGAGGAAGATATAAAAGGGAAGAAAGGAAAGAGGACAGGGACATTAAGAAAATCACTGTGCGTGGGGAGCCAGAGAGAGCAGTGGAGACCCAAGCTTAGAGGGAGGTGGTGTTGAAGTTCCAGGAGGCGAGGGAAGCTGACATCCCTGAACTCCTGCCATGAGCCATGGCTTTTCATATCCATTCTCTCGTTGCATTTAATGTGATCATCACAACATCTTTGCAAGGGATGTGTAGCCTTCTCGTGTTATACAGAGAAGAAAATAGAGGATCCTAGAGTGGAGGTGACTTGATGGATTCATGCAGCTGATAAGTGATGAAGTTGGGGCTGAACCCAGACATATCCAATTCCACAGTTTATATCCCTTCCACCCCACCCTCCCCATTACCTGCACACTAGCTAATCACTACTTGTTATAGGACGGGTTGTCTAGAAGTAGAGCCTGAGGCAAGGATTCTCATACAAAGGACTTCTTGAGGCTCTGTTCTCAGGAGAAGGGGCATAAGAGAAGGAGGATAGAGCAGGGAAAATTCCAAGCAAGGATATAGCTGCAACCACTGTAGCTTTAGCCTGATCTGACAGAGACCATGGATTGCACCCCAGAATTTATCCTGTGTGGAGTCAAGGGAGCCAGACTTTTGTACCCAATGTCAGTTGGTCATTGTCTGCAGGTTGTCCCTCTTGGCTGAGGTGATGGGGAGAAACATCGCAGGGGAGCAGCTATTTAGCAGAAAGGCAGGTCTCCAGAGAAAGGAGGCAGCTGTAAGCCATTAGCAAGCACACCCACAGCAGCTGGGAGATAGGGGCACCAGCCCAGCAAAGGGGATCTGGGCAAGGCAACAGCATCTACTACACACTCTGCTACCAGCCTCTTACTGCGAGAGGGAAGGGACGAAAGGAGCCCAGAAAAGGAGGAACCACTGTCCTGGGGTTGGGGGGGAGTCACTGAAAAGCCCACTCTGAGTGCCGACATCAGTTCCCAAGGGCCTGGCCAGTGCAGCAGCCAGTCTCGGGCAGCAGTCCTCACGCTGGGGCAGGTCTGCGATAACGCAGCACGAGATCTGCCGCTGGCACCACCTGCTACCCTGAATGGCCCACTTGCCCCCCTCCAGGTCGAGATTCAATGCGTTAGGAGAACTGGAGGACCCAGGATTGCTGGCCTCTTCTTCACCATGTTCATACATCACCACCAACTCTTTCTCCACACTCCTTTCTTTGCTTTTCTGCAGCAGGTTTTATTTAAAAATTTCAAACACTTAATAAATATGGAATCACACTAAATCAAGGATTCTCAAGGACTTAAAAAAAAAAAAAAAGCCAATGCCCAAACTCCACCTCCAGGGAGACTCTGAATGGATTAGCCTGGGGTTTCTTTCAAGTCCTTGGGTGATGTTGGCCGCCAGGGTTGAGACTGAACCGAACGCTTCTCAGTCACTTTGGGCCTATATATTAGAATTACCAGGGACATTAAAAACAACAACAGAACCCTGCTTATGTCCCATCCCCTAGAAATTCTGATTTAATTAGTCTTAAGTGGGGGTACGTGGCGGGGGTTGTTAAGTTCCCTAGATGCTTCTCATGTGGAACCAAGATGAGGAACCCTGGCTTGGGAACTTTTTCACTTGTGCCATGGGGATGCATAGCAGGTTAAGGACATTTGGAACTGTGCTGGGCTCAGAGTCCCAGGCAGATGGAAAGAAGCCTCTGTGGGCAGCAGCCACAGGGTGAAATAAGAGACGCTCGCTATCAATTTGACAATGAACAGCCTGTTTGATCACATTTCCTACCAAATGTAGAGTGGAACAGGATGTTTCAGGACTCATTTTGTTTCTGCAGGTCTTCCTTAGTAGTTTTCTTTCTGTTGGAGGCCCACAAGGAAGCTCCCTTCTCCTCCTAGAAATGGTGGGTGGAGAAGGGGATGATTGGACCTGAGATTAAACCCAGAATTAATTTACCTGGTCAAGACAGTTCAGGTTCCTGCATTGCCCCACCCCACCTCCCCTCATCGGGTACATAGGCCTGGGGAAGGCGAGCCACTGGGTACCGAAATTGTCTCCAAGTAGCTGCACCCCTTAACTCCAGGGCCCCCCGCCCTGCTTCCCTAACCATCACACCCACACTTCTCCGTGTTGACCTAATCCATAGGACTGCACTTCTGGCCCAGGGGAACCTGCTGCAAAGTTCTGGCTAGCCCCCCTTGTTGGCTCACCTGGGCTGGCTTGCCCAACTTGCCCTCTGCAACCATGCAGGCCCCAACCCACTCTGGTGGATGGTTCTCATGCCCTATCCTGGTTCCCCTTTCCAACTTCTAAAAGCCCGTACAGTCACGTCTTGGGATTCAAGGTAGTTCTCTAAAGTCACTGTGAACATTGAATTAGCAAATTCTGAACCATTGCTCCTAGGGGGACTACAGGGTTAGCTTCCTGCAAGCCTCTGGTGACAACGTTTTCATCAGCCAATCAATACATAACCTTGTTTTATATGTGTTTCTATTTAAAGACACCTTATTTAATACATATGGCTGATTCACTAACATCAAACTCACAGCCAATAGCACTATGACACGTGCCTGAACAAAGCTTCTCTAGTGCACATATTTTCTCTGTAAGGCACATCACAGCCTTATTGTGCTTAGGAACACCAGACAGCACTTCAGCACAATGCTTGTGAGCCATTTTAAACAGGGAAATCACTGACAAAAAGCACAAAAATATAAAAAATGTGGCACAAAAGGGCACTAGTTTACAGTATGAAAGCAGAAGCAAGAAGGCAAAGGTCACCTTGTTCATCCTCAGCTGGGAATGTGTTCATCTGGTGACTCAAATTTTTGCTGCTCTGAGCATGTCCACAAATGACCACGAAAACACCATGAGTATTGATTTGGGGGGTACAAATAAATGTTAGCAAGTAGATGAATTCATAACTATGGAATCCACAAATAATGAGGATTGATCACATAAACTCCCAATTCTGAGTGACAAAATATTTTAGTGCCTTGCTATTAATTTGAAAGCCTCTGTTTTAAGCAGGAGCTCATGAAATACTATATAGCACAGGGTAAAGGAAAAACTCACGCAGTTGTTACTCCCTTTTTTGTTTAACCAAGAAATTATTTTCATGGGAAAATATTTACATTTACAAAGATGATTACGTTGCTATTGTTTTCGTGGACCAATAAAACATAAGAGAAAAAAATCGGTCTAGGTATAGTGTATAGATTTTGGCTTTTCAATGGAACAGTATTTTGGAAGAATAAGAAAAATAGATGTATTGTGGTTTTTATTGTACGTACGTATAGAAGATTTTTTAAAAACAGTATCACCCATTTAAAAAATCAAAACAAGGTGTGCCTGCAATATTTAAAAAACCAAAAAAACCCAAAGGGCTTTATGGATAAAGGGGTGTTGGCCTCCATGTTTTCCAGGTGATGTCTGTTGGGAAGAGGTGCAGGCTAACCACCCCACCGCTGCTGATCACCCCCAAGATTGAGCAAACACGGAAAATGGGTGTCTTTTACCCCATCCCCCCAGTTCAGCTCTGTTGTGTTATCCATGGGGCAAATGGCTTTTAGAGCAGCTCTGGGCAGGGCTGTGGCGTGTGGTGAAGACAAGCCATTTGGAAGGCAGACTGCATCTTTTACAACACACTTTGTCTCCAAGTCTTGGAGTGAAGTCAAGCTTTGGCACTGCCTGGGACATTTTGAAAAGAATGGGCCAAAGCAAGGGCAGAAAGAGCCAGAACGAGCCCTTAGCACTGCAGTCTGCCTGTTTGCTGCAGTCGGTGTAAACCTGGCCTGTTTCTTGGCTTGTAAGGACGTGGCAGCCATTGTTCCGGCTTCTGCTAGGGACAACTTCCTGTCCTATTTCCAGTTCCTGGATGCTGGGAGGAATGACTGGAGGCAGGAAGGAGGAGGCTTCAGCCACCCCTCCATCTCAACAGCCCCACAATCAGCCCAGACAGACATCCTCAACCTATGTGGCTCCCGTGTGTGCACAGTCTCAAGAAAAGCCTTCTACCTGCCCCACCCTCCCACGAATGGCCGCCTCCAAGCTCTGCCCAGTAGAAATTCTGGAGATGATTCTGTGTCTAGTGAATTTAATTTTCACTCCCACTTGAAAACTCGAAGAGGCCTTCAAGTTGAAGTGTTATAAACTGATTCCCATGGTTTTCTTTTTTGGTTGCTTCCTACATGCAGTTTTTCTCAGAGACTTGTGAAGTCAGAATTATGCAATCCTGGGTCCACTTGACCCAGAGCTAAGCACTCATCCCACCGAACATTTGTCCTCAAATCTCCCCGGGGCAGTGCAGAGGGAGGGCTGGCGAATGAGGCTGTCGGGCTCCCGACTCAAGCACTTCTAGACCTTCTTGGAGGAGCAGAAAAGTCAGTGGAGGTTTAGCATTCTCTGATTCAGCACAGTGTGTTCAATCTGAACAGAAACTGCGTCCAGCCTCAGAGATGTGCTGACTCAAGACTGGCCTACCTGTAAGCTCCTTTAAAGGAGAGAAATTGCTTCAACTCTGTGCATTCATTCAACAATTATTTGATTTTTTTTAATTTGGATTTTCTTTTCTTTAGGTTGAGAAAATTCAGTTTGGGATTATTTCACTTTATTGGAGGCAGGGGGCATCAATGCAAAGTAGAAAATCTTTTTTTTTTTTTCATTTCAGAATATTACAGGGGTACAAACATTTTGGTTACATGAATTGCTTTTGTACAGTTTGAGCCAAAGTTATAAGTGTGTCCATCACCCGTATAGTGTACGTTGTACCCATTAGGTGTGAACTTACCTAACCCTTTCTCTCCCCTCCCACCTGCTTGATTTCCCTTGAATTTTACTACCACGTGTGCACATGAGTGTTGATCTATAAGTTTCAATTTAGTGGCGAGTACATATGGTTTTTGTTCTTCAATTCTTGTGATACTTCATTTAAAAGGATGGTCTCCAGTTCCATCCAGGTTGTTACAAAAGGTATCGAAGTAGAAAATCTTGTTTTGTTGATCTGTGGTTGAATTACTTTCAACGTAAGAGCTCACCATTAGTAGAATTCTCATGGAAATAATGTGAGAGTCAACCCAAGTTATTTGGAAGTGTATTAAACTTTCAACAAGATTGCTTCACCCTGTTAGAATCAGTTTACCACCACTTGACTGGGCTTTTCTTATAAATGTCAATGAGCAGTTTACATTGGGAAGGCTGATAAATACATCTTGAGGACCACCCTGTACCTTCAAAGACCATAGCAAAACAGTTAAGTGGATGGGAAAGCTCCTAGGTAATCAAAAACTCCAAACCTGGTTCCCATCACACCATCTAGGGAAGATTTACTACACTAGCTATGCTTTCCTTCTCCCTGAAGGCACCACTAGCCTGTGAGACAAAGGCTGGGTACAAAGCTCGAAATGTCCTGTGCCACAGCCCTGTTCAAACCCAGTAAGGGTATGTGGGGCAAATGGGGCTGCAGGGGACAAGAGGCGCTCCTGTAGGATCATGTGGTGCTCCCACACCCCACTCCTGTCCAACCAAGCTGGCCTGGGATCCTTGTCCAATCTTTACATAGTGTTTTTTGTCAAAGATGTATAAAGAATAAAGGTTCAGTCTTCTTAGACTACTTGCTGTGCTTCTAGCTTCAATTTCCATTTCGGACTCTTGGCAAAGATGGGCACATGGTATGGTTTTTATTATATTTCAAAAGTGAACTTAATACTCAAGTCTTTGGTTTTTATGATTATAAAGCTCTTTTCTGAAGCCCCTAGGAAACCCTGGAGCTTTCTTTGGATCACAAAAGAGCTGAAGAAGACCTTGTTTCCTTTCTTTGGTTTGCCTATTTATGGCAAAAAGAATGAAAAGAAATGGCTTTTGACTGAGAAAAGATGTGATTTTCTGCATTGGCTAGCTCCCAATTTTGTCAGCTGTTTACAGGTTTCGGATGCACCTCTAATCTGATCTCTGCACTAAGGCCAAGGGATCTTTTCAAAATGCTGTTATGCCCAGCACCAGCTCAGTTCCTGCCTCAAAGTTTGTTCAACAAAGATTTGGTAAATGAACAAATGAGGACATGAACATGAATTTGTAGGTAGCTAATCCCTATTTATTTATTTTTTCTTTTCAGAAAGCTTTATTGAGGTATAATTCATACACCATAAAATTTACTCTTCTAAAGCGTACGACTCAGTGACTCAGTGTTTTTAGTATATCTACACGGTTGTGCGACCATCACCACTGTCAAATTTCAGAACATTTTCATCACATCAAAAAGAAACCCTGGATCCACTCGCAGTCATTCACTATTCCCACCCCTCCCCTCTGTTCAGTCCCTGAAAACTAATATATTTTCTATCTTTATAGATTTTCCAATTTCTGGATATTTCCTTTAAATGGAATCATATGATATGAGGCCTTTTGTGTCAGACTTCCCTCACTTAGCACGATGTTCTCAAGGTTCGTTTCTGGTGTAGTGTATGTCAGTGTTCGTTCCTTCTTATGGGTAAATAATGTTGCCTTATATGGATATACAACACTATATTCATTCTTCAGTTGATGGAAACTTGGGCTGTTTCCATTTTTTGGCTATTGTGAAGAATGCTTCTATGAGCATTTGTGTACACATTTTGTGTAGACATGTATTTTCAATTTCCTTGGATACACACACACACACACACACACACACACACTTCCCTAGGGGCGGAATGGCAGGGTCATATGGTAATTTTGTTCAATATTTTAATGACCTGCCAAACTCAAAAGTGGCCACACCACTTTACAAACCTAGCAATGTATGAGAGTTCTAATTTCTCCACGTCCTTGCCACCAACACTTGTTTTTTTTGTTTTTGTTTTTACCGTTTTTGAATATACAATTCGATGGCATTAAGTACATTCACAGTGTTGTGCAAAC
The DNA here is from genome assembly GCA_023783475.1 of Daubentonia madagascariensis. Lineage (NCBI taxonomy): Eukaryota > Metazoa > Chordata > Mammalia > Primates > Daubentoniidae > Daubentonia > Daubentonia madagascariensis. Next base: position 13,162,987 of record JAKFHU010000428.1, read on the forward strand.
ATCACCACCATCCCTCTCCAGAACTTTTCACTTCCCTAACAGAAACTCTATATCCATTAAACAAAAACTTCCCATCTCCCCTTCTCCCCAGCCCCTGGTAGCCACTGTTCTACTTTCTGTCTCTATGTCTTTAACTATTCTAGGTACCTCAGATAACTGGAATCCTATTTGTCTTTTTGTGACTGCCTTATACCACATAGCATAATGCCTTCAGAGTTTATTTGTGTTGTAGTGTGTGTCAAAATTTTATTCCTTTTTAAGGCTGAATAATATTCTATTGTATGTATATACCCCATTTTGTTTATCCATTCATCTGTTGACGGTCACTTGGGTTGCTTGCACCTTTTGGCTAGTGTGATAATGCTGCTATGAACGTGAACATACAAATCTCTCTCAGTGCTTTTGGGTATATACCCAGAAGAGGAGTTGCTGGATCATATGGTAATTCTATGTTTAATTTTTTGAGGAACCTCCGTAATGGTTTCCACAGTGGCTGCACCATTTTATATTCCCACCAGCAGTGCATAAGGGTTCCAGTATCTCCACATCCTGGCCAACACTGTCATTTCTTACTTGTTTTTAAAAACATAGCCATCCTAATGGATGTCGAGTGAAATCTCATTGTGGGCCAACACTTGCTATTTTCTGTCTTTTTTATTTTATCTGTCCTAGTGGGTGTGAAGTGACATCTCATTGTGGTTTTGATTTACATTTTCCTAATGACTAATGATGTTGAATATCTTTTCTTGTCCATATTGGCTATTTTTATTTCTTCTTTAGACAAATGTCTATTCAAATCCTTTGTCCAGTTTTTAATTGGTTTGTTTGCCTTTTCATTGTTAAGTTGTAAAAGTTCTTTATACATTCTGAATATAAGTCCCTCATCTGATACAGGATTTGCAAATATGTTCTCACATTCCATGGGTTATCTTCATTTTCTTGATGGTGTCCTTTGAAGTTCAAAAGTTTTTAATTTTTTAATTTTAAAAGTTTTTTGTAGAGATGGGGTCTTGCTATTGCCTAGGCTGGTCTCGAATTCCTGGGCTCAAGTGATCCTCCTGCCTCAGCCTCCCAAAGTTCTAAGATTACAGGCATGAGCCACTGTGCCCGGCCCAAAAGTCGATGAAAACCAATTTATATTTTCTTTTGTTGCTTGTGCTTTTGGTGTCATAGCTAAGAAACTGTTGCCTAATCCAAGGTCATGAAGATTTACTCTTATGTTTTCTCCCAAGAGTTTTATAGCTTTTGCTGTTACATTTAGGCCAATGATCCATTTCGAATTGATTTGTATATATGGTATGCCTACAAGTTTTTAAAATATTTACCTTAAAAATATATAAATCTTTTAAAAACAATTGAATTTATTCCTTACTGTGCAAAAGAGGACTATTGTTGCAATGTTGAGCAGTTTCTTTAACTGGAATCATTTTCTAATGAATTCTTTAAAAATGTATAAGGATGTTTATATGTAAAAACTTTTCCTGGTCTTTAGCCATATGTACATCATATTTAAGAATTCAGAAAATGTTTGACTATTTCATTTAATCAATCACTGAATAAATTTTTGTGTGCCTACTGTATATATACAGTGCTCCAAGCAATAGATGATCTGCAGGGCCAAATGCTGCAGAAAGGTCAAGGTGAGGGACCCCCCCCCCAAGGCCTTGGGTTTAGTGGTTGGAGACCCTGAGTACCCTGCAAGAGCACAACTTCAGCATGGTGGGAGGGGGGCAGTGAGGGCTGTGAAGTTGCAGCTAAAGAGACTATTTGTTGTGAAAAGGAGAGAAATAGGACAATGATTAAAAGGTACAAAAGAGTCAAGTAAAGAATCATTCAAAACAAAGAAAACCTGAGCATGTCAGTGGTGAGAAGAGGGAGCAGGGACGAGGGAGAGCTTGGGAGAGCTCAAGACAAGGAGTAACTGAGGGCACAGTTCTCAGAGGCCAGCAGAAGGGATGGTGTCAAGAGATTAGTTTACATGAGTAACTTGGCAATCAGAAAAGCCTATATTCCTTTGAGAATAACTAGCTATATGTAGCTCTTTCAATGCAAGGTTGTACTTTAAGCTAAAAGAAGTTCACAACCTAGAACTTGAGCTTTAGGTACAGACAGACCTGCATTTAAATTCTGGCCTTGCCACTCATTAGCCGAGCACGCTTGAGCAAGCTATTTAACTGTTCTAGGCTTCAGTTTCCTCTTCTATAAAATGGCAACAACAATAGACCTACCTCATCAGGTTGTCTGTGTGAGGATTAAGTGAGGACTACAATCAAATCTCTTGATAGTTATAAATTCTCAGTAGTTTTAACAAAAATAAAACACAACCATATAACATCAATTGAGAATTCAATTGGTTAAAATTATATTTTGTTCCATCATACCCCTTTTCCTACCACCAAGTCACAATACTCTTGAGAAAAATCTGGGAAGCACATGTGGTTTCTATAAGAATTGCTCTCGACTCAATATTCACTCATGCTATGTGGAGTCAAACCCCTTTTCTGTGGAGTCAAACCCCTTTTCTGTGGAGTCAAATGCTTTCAGTTCTGGTGTAACTGAGATGGAATCAGCCCACATATATTCCAGCCATACAATGTATTCAAGCAATCAGTCTAGGATTATGAATCCTGAATGATGACATCAATGCACCATTTTGAAATCTCTTCCAGCCCCAAGCTAGGATCAGTTATTAAAGCACTTTATGACTGAATATCAATGTACGTATCCCCTAATCTCTGGCTACTGAAAGGAGAAGCTGTTTCCACCTTTCTTGTGCAACTGTATTCACTCTGGGCAAAACTCATTAAAACTTCCCTCCCAAAGAATAATATTTTACTTCTAAGAGAAATGAAATTGTGAAAGAAAATGCTATTGACTTCCAGTTACATAGGTAGGATTTCAAAGTCCTGTGGCAGGCAGACAATGGTGAGCAATCTTTCTGACAATATATAGGTCAACCTCCCTGTCATATTCTCCTCTATCCAGCAATGAGTGTTTTCCCAACAAATGCCATTAACTGCACTGCGTTAGGGGTATCTTGTTTTTCTCGGAAGTATTTTTCATTTATACTTCTAAACCTTTTCCCTCTCATGAACTTCCTTCTTTGTTTTCTTTACTGTATCCTGTTGTAATAAGAGGATTTTGTTTTTTATACCGATTTGGAAAACTTCCTTCCTGGCATTCAGATTCTCTCTTCAGATGTCAAAATCGGAGATAATGGTCCATTGCTAGCCCTCGGCTGCAGAGTGAGGGCGGAAACAAGTGAGCTGTGGTCTCTGCGCCGGTCAGGTTGACACACTTCGTGTGTGCTGAGTGGCCCAGTGTGTGTCAACAGTGGTGTACTGTTCACTCCTGCGACACCGGGGCATTAAAATGCATGGCTAGTGGTTTGAAAATTGTCAGTATTTTCTAATCCATGCACTCTTTGAAAAGTCAATAGGTTTTCTAAAGAACTTAATCACTCAGAACAAAGTTGGATTCATTGCAAATGCCAACTTTCTTGATCAAAATCCACTCTTCCTGGCTTAAGACATACCTACATCTTTCCAAAGCAGATTTCATTCAACAGTTTCCTTCTCATGAAACTCTAAATATACAATAAATCATGTTTTTTAAAATATCTAGGGCAATAAGAGAAACATATAACTTAGCGTAACTTGCTTATAAAAGAGATCATGAAGACTGAATATTAACTTCCAGAGCCCTGTTCAAATAAAACCTTAATTTCCAAAGGGGCCTAAATACTAACAAATATTAGAATTTTTGTGCTTAGAAAGCCCTATCGGCAGGTGGCAGGGGTTGGGGTGGGGGGACCTGCAGGATCGCTTACTCCAACTCCTTCACTTATTAATGAGGAGACAGAGTCCAGGGGGGCAAAAGAAATGAAAGAGCCAAAGCAATTTACCACTGATCAGCACCGGACTTAGAACCCAGCTCTCAAACTGTCGCTCATTTCATCCCATGCCACTTTCTCTGTTGTTTGAGGTAGGGCCTGGTAAGCCAAAATATGATGAGAAATCATGTAAACTTTTCAAAAGTAGACACTAAATTTCCTAGTTGACCCCCGGCCACTTCCCAGTCTCCTCGGGCCTTAACTTTCTGTCATATTCTGTCTGACTCTAACAGACCAGACAACTAACTGGAGTTATATGAGCGGGACAGCGTGGAATATAGGTCCTTAGGTAAAATTCACTGCAGAGGTGATATCTACATGGGGCATCTGGCACATCTCATCCATCAATCCACTGTTCCATCAAATGAACTTTGAGCATCCATTATATACAAGGCAGCAATGAGGTCCTGAGTCCCTGCAAATTACAGAGAAAAATAAAAGTCTCCCTGCCCTGGAGTTGCTCACAATCTAGTACTGAAGACAAACAGGTAAGCAAACAAATAAACAAACAACCCGCAGTCAGTGTGATGTCATAAAGGGATGTCCAACTTCTCTGGGGGGTCAGGCAAGGCAAAGGAGGAGGGGCAACCCAGGCAGAGAGCGCTATGCAGAGAATGTGATTTGGCAGGTTTGGAGAATTGCAATTCCTTTGCAGTAGCTAGAGGGGATCTTCTGAAACCGTAATATGCACACATGTCACCTGGTGATCTTGTTAACATGAGGATTCCGTGGGTCAGGAGTAAGCTCTGGAATTCTGCCTGCTAACAAGCTCCCGGGGGATGCCAATGAGCTCTGTGCACCACACTCTGAGTGACTAGGAGCTACCTGGGAGATGAAGGTGGAGGTAGAAAGGGCAGTTAATAAAGCGTTTTGAATGTCACATTACAGAATTTGGATTCTCTCTTGCAAGTAATAGGAGTAACAAATATACTTGAATATCTTAAAACTGATGTTGGCTTCCTAACTGTATCAGAAGCTCAAAAGTCATTTCCACAGGGAAGCTTTCTCAGCCTTCCCTGGGTGGAGCATCACATGCATACATTGACTTAGAGTGTGTTACACCATAAGTTAACGCTGATTCGCCCATCTATCAATCTAAGCACTGAGAGGACAGTTATTTCTTTTTCAGCTTTGAATTCTCCACCTAAATGCCCCCAACACCCAGCACTGTGTCCAGCCTATAGTTTTTCCATAAACTTTGCTCACATGATATGCTTGCTCTAGATCAGTGGTTCTCAAATGTTAGCCTGCATCAGTATCACCTGGAGGGCTTGTTAAAACACAGATTGCTGGATCCCACTCCCAGAGTTTGTAATTCAGTAAGCCTGGGGTAGAGACTGAGAGTTTGTATTTCTAATATGCTCACAGGTAATGCAGATACTGCTGGTCTGGGGACCACACTTTGAGAACCACTGGTCTAGAGGAGATCACCAATTACTTCCTACCAAGGGGTATTAACAAATAAGGTAAAGTAGTTTAGTGGCTAAAAGCATGGACTCTAAGCTATGGAGTGTGTGCTTGGGCAAATTACATTACCTCTCCAGGCCTTGTTATAAAATCATTATAAAATGAAGATGATGGTAATAATACCTACCCCCAGGGCCAATGTGAAGATTCAATGAGCTAATAGACATATAAAACACTCAGTAATTGCAAATAAGTATTAATCATTACTAAAGAAACTCACCTCACTTGCTGATGGCACAGAGAGAATAAGATAGCTTTTTAACAAAGCTACAATGTGTTTCTTTACAAATAGACTGGGCAAATGTGAGATTAACCCCCAATCTTTTAAATCTGTAAGAATATCATAGAATTGAAAGTGTATGTTCTCACAAAAACTTTTACATGAATGTTAGAAGCATTGTTCATAGTAGCCAAAAAGTGGAAAGAACCCAAAGGCCCATGGCTAAACAAAACATGGCATATATCCATACAATGGAATATTACTCAACCATAAAAAGGAATGAAGTACTGATACATGCATGCTCCAACATGGATGAAACTTAAAAACATTATGCTAAGTGAAAGAAGTCTGACACAAAGACCACATACTGCATGATTCCATTTATTTAAAATGTCCAAAATAAGCAAATCCATAGAGACAGAAAGCAGATTAGTGATTGCCAAGGGAGTGGGGAGTGACCGCTAATGGTATGGGATTTCTTTTTGGGATAATGAAAATGTTCTGGAATTAGATAGTGGTTGCATCATTACCACTATCTAACTATTATTAGTATCTATTTTAGAATAGTCTTGTGAATATACTAAAAACCACTGAAATGTATGCTTAAAAGGATGAATTTTATTGTATGTGAATTGTATCTCAATGTACAAAAAAATTTTAAGACCCTATAATCCAACTTGGTGATAATAACATTTTCATTTTAGAGTTTCACTATCCAATAAGGTAACCACTGGGCTCTTGAGCTCTTGAAACATGACTAGTCCACAGTGAGCTGTGCTGTGCATGTAAAACACATCCTGGAATTCAAAGACTTAGTTTAAAAAAAAAAAAGAACGTAAAATATCTAAATACATTTTTAATATTGAAATGACACTATTTTAGGTATATCTAGTTACCTAAAATATAGTATTAAAATAAACTTATTTGTTTATTTTTGCTTTTTAAATGTGGCTACTAGAAATTTTTAAATTCTGTATGTGGCTTGCATTTGGGGCTCGCATTATGTTTCTATTGGCCAGAGCCGCCTTCGAGGTCCCCCACCATAGGTTATGTGTCTTTGTAGAGACACATGAAAAGTGTGCACATCTGGGAGGCTAGTGAGGCTGGTCTTTTCCTTTACATAGAGGGCTCTGTCCCCAGGGCTTGATTAGCTCTGTCCCATTAGCATGACTTAACACATGTAAACAGGACAATTCAATGGATGTTTCCAGTTTTTGTTCTTTGAGTGGAAGGCCACCTGCAAAAACAGAGCCTTGTTATCTCAAAGAGCAAGGTTCTGGGCCATTATTATTTTAGAAAGTACTTTTTGTGTCTCTTGCTAATGAACTACACAGCAAGTCATCTGAAAAAGACATTTTTAAGGCATAATTTCTTTCCTCTTCAGAGTAACTTTTTTCCAAGGCTCAAGTCTTACATCAAAACATTCTTAACCTTGACACGTACTTTTAGTTATCAGTGAAAACTGATCATAAGAACTCTCCTGGAAGGGAAAATTGTTTTAAAATAAAGCAAAGACAAAGTAGGCAAAGCAGTTAAGGCAATTCTTTTAAATAGTGTTTAACAATATTTATGAGTAAGAAAGTTAAGTAGTTGATTGCTTTAAAAAAATCACAATATCTTTTGATTATGAAAACAACAGATGTTATTTTGAAAAATTTCAAAAACACCAATAAGGAAAGAGAAGTAAATAACCAGCACTCCTAATCACAGTACCAGAGATAATCATTGTTAATATTTAATACACAGACGTCGATCTTTCTAGGAATTAAAAAAGGTCTTGATAAGTCAAAATTTTTCTATGTAGAGAAAATTGGTTAAATTTCTGTTGTTGACTACTGGTCAACAAAGAGTAGAACATTTATTTTTAAACCAATCAAAAATAATTATATTGGTACTCTAAATTTTGAGAAGATAAATCCAATTTTTATAGGTTTAGTTATATAACATTTCTGTGTTACAATTTAGTAGCTGGTCTGCATGTAATCCTTTTGCCTTAACTTCAACAAAACAAGAAATATATTTACATTGCGCACATAGATGACGTGGGTGGGCATGCCTCTATACATTTTTCTTTTCTGTTCACCAACAAGGTTGTATAAAAATATTTACTGCTTTCCTATAGATTCATGTACATGGTGTAGCATGACGGATGTCATGAAGCAGAAGGATGGATTATTCACTGGAGTTTTTATGGACCCATATTCAAGTGTTTCCCCAGCTGTGTTTACAGCTTTGGGTTTCTAAGCCTCTTGAGAAGTAATCAGTTTTGATCATCTTAAATCCCAAAGTAAATTTTCTTTTCTGGAGATTATTCTAGTTGCTAACACAGGTTAGTCTGGCCTATTGAACCATCTTTTAGTGCTGTGACATCCAAAAAATGAAAGCTGTGGTTTGGCTCCGAGAACCAGAAAAGGAGATTTGAAATATGACTCAGATTCTTCCCTGCAAGAGGTGAGGTCTCAGAACACCTTTGCTCTTTTCTTAAAAATTATTATACCCTGTCTTATTTTTTTGGTCATTTCATTGTGTAAGTCTGATCTCTTCACAATAATGTAAGCCCCTTTAAAGCCAAGATTCTTATATGATTTTTTTTTTGTATTATAGTTTATGTTTTATAACTTTCTATAGTAACTAGCACAAGCACAGACCTGTATTATGCTCTCGGTAATACTTGTTTCTTGACTAATGAGAAGTACACATGATATTTAAAAGTTTTGAAGAGTGTAATTTATGGGTGATTTCTAGTTAAGGAACTTTTATAAATGACTATTGTTAATACCCCTTAGATTAAACCTCTGCAACTACACAGTTAGCAACATTTAAAGCCAGGGGGTGTTTGCTAAGAGCTAGGACTCTCTGCCATTTAACTAATTGTGTTAGTTAAATGAATTAACCCATATGAGCCTCCATTTCCTTATGGAACTGAAAATAACTAATCAACTAATTAGTTCATTCGTGTAAAGTAAATGACTGGCATATTGATAAGGTTTCAATAAGCATTATCTACTGCTACGGCTGCTATCACTAATATCACTACAACTACTACATACTCTTAACCAATGAGCTTAGTCCGCCAGCAACTGGAAAGATACTCTCTTCATCCAAGCTGGGACCTTTGAGAGCTATCTACACGGAAAAGTGAGGCAACAAGGGAACATATGCAGAGCTGGCCATACATGCGAAATCAACCAGGCCATTCATTTTGTGACACATTCAAGTACTAAGAAAATGCGATAAAAGCAGCAACAGGTGTCACGTGAGACATTTCATTTGACCAACATATGCTGACCTCCCACCAGTCATATGCTGCTGCCCTGGGTGCGGGACACTGAAAAGTAGAAATAAGATGTAGTGCCCACCTGTGCAATCTCCTATGAGCTGTTAAACGTAAGCATATAGGACTTATCTGTGTCTGTGTAGGAAAGGTGTTCTATTCATAATAGATAAGGTGCCTCGTTATACACAGAAAACTAGAAAAGAGAAAGAAAATATAGATATTGAATTAAAATGCCCAAGCCTCTGCATTATAAACCACTTCACAACTCAATGGCTTAACACAACCACTCTATTATTGCTCACATTTCTGTAGGTTGGCGGAGCTCTTCCTCTACAGGGTTGCCTGCGGCACAGTCCAAGATGGCCTCGCTTACATGTCCGGGAGTTGGTGCTGGCCATTGGCTAGAGCTTCAGTTCTCTTCCTTGGGGCCTCATTCACCAGTGGGTTAGGCTGAGCTTCTTTACAGCATGGCAGTCTCAGGGTTCCAAGAGGGCAAGAGAGGAAGCTGCCAAGCCTCTTTAATGCCTGGGCTCTGGAATTCCCACAGTGTCCCACAGCCAGCCCAGGTAGATTCACAGGAGTGAGAAATACTCCCTACCTCTTGTTGGGAGAAGCAGCATCACATTGCAAAGGGGGCTGGACACGGCATCAGTCTGCATAACAAACCACCCCAAAGGTAATGGCTTACAACAACCATTAATTTTTTATTTCTCCATGATTCATTGGAGGCCATTGTTATACTAAATCTCCTGTAGCCTATTTACTATCCTTTCAATTGTGGTATTTTCTCCTTTCGTGGCATGTGTAATTATCCCTCCCGTTTCTTTCTGCCGTTAATTAATTGAAGTGTTGTGACAAAACTAGGGTCAACGATTTGAGGAAAAAGGAAAATTACATTTCTTTCTCACTCTTAGAGTTCAAAGGCAGATGAATGAATTTAGGACTAGCTCCAAAAGTCAAGTTGGGATAAGATGAAGAGAATACATGTTTTAGTAAAGGACAGGAGCCAGATTCTGAGGTCAGGCCACACCCCTAGAGTCCTCCCTGCACCTGGAGCCTCCTTTGAAGCAAAGGAAATTGCTCCACCACAAGGAGGCTGAAGGAGCAGACAGATGTGAGCAAGGAATGTGGAACTAGCAAACATTCTGTCAACATCATGGAGAGATGGACTCATGAGCTGAAAACAGCATAGGCTGGCTAAAGGTATCTCAAATTAATGTTCTTGGCTTCTTACATTTTCCTTTTATTAGGCCCTGAAGAATTTCACAATTTAGGGAACTTAAAATTCTGAGACCTCTGACATAAAGAGCAATTGGTCCTTTTCTGGGGTACCTGTAGTGGAATCTTTCACCTTCTGGCTTCTCTGGTGTGGATGGAAAAAAACCACGGCCTGACACCCCTAGAAAATCTGCTTAAAGGCCTGATTTGCTTTGCCTAGAAAGGTTAACATGGGGGGCACTTAACAAAAAGGAAGTATGGATGAGAAGGGAGAAAAGTAGAAATCCCAAAGAGATATCCATTTCCAGAAGGGTCTTGGAGCCTTTCTGAGTGCTGTTTGTGAGATAAGATGGTATGTCATGGAGGAGTCTTAGAATAAGTATGGGAATCCCAGAGTTGGAAATTCTTTCCTGGAGAACGTGTAGGGTCAGGGTTATAAACGGAACAGAAAATTTTCCTGCAAAGCAAGAATTTGTCTGTGAGACAGAGTCCCTTGAACTGGCCAGGTGATTTCTTTACGTATGAACAACACACATTCATACATTTTCATAAATGCATGTGTGTGATCAATTCAAGCACAGATATATGTATGCAGTCATGTGTGGGTGATTTTTTTTTTTTTGGCTCAATGCTTCCTCTTCACATCCACACATCTCAATTCCCAACCTACTCACCTACCCAGATAACCCTTATTAATAATCTAGTATGTGTCTTTCCTATATTTGCTTATAGCTATATAATCATATGCAAATGCTCATGTACACATACACACCTGGGTGCTTTTTGATCATTGTTTGTTTTACAAAAATAGGACCATATTATACATTTTTCACTGCATTGTGCTTTACTCAGTCAACAATACCTTATAAAATTCTTCCTGTCAACCAGCACAACTAATTTACTCTTCTTAATGGCAGTATTTTTCCCTCATATGGATATGCTAAATTTATTCAGCCAGCAAAAACAAAACCAGATAAAACAAGCAAACTAAAACAACCTTGTGTATGAATCCTTGTGTTCTGGTGACTTTCTCTCTATTAGAGAGATTCTCAGGAAACAGATTGCTGGCCCGAAGAGTATATGTATTTTAAATTTTAATAGATATTGCCATACTGCTTCTCCAAGAAGCTACAGCATTTTTCATTCCCTCTATGCTATATGAAAGTTCTCCCTTTCTTACAACCCTGCCAGCAAAAAAGTGTTACAAATCTTTAAAATTTTAGACAATCTGGTGGCTATAAAGTCACATGTCATTGTTAGTTCAATTTGCATTCCCCTTATTTTTGGTGAATTTGAGGATCTTTCCATGTTTCTTGGCCATGGATTTACTTTTTTGTACATTGCCCATTCATATCCTTTGCCCATTTTCCTATTGTTTTGCTCTTGTTTCTCTTACTGAATTATAATGCATTTTTCTATATTATAACAATTAAATCTAGTATCTGTATTATATAGATTTCTTCAACTCTATCATGATCTATTGTATTTTAATACTATCTTTCCCCAAAAAGTTAAAATTTTTTTATGATAAAATATTCCAATTTTATGCAGTGAAATTCATTTTGATATTTTAAAATTATGGTAAACAATAGTAGAAATGAAAAGATAAAGCCCCTCAATCTGAAAGTTTTGTTCTGTTGATTGTCACTGTAGGATAGAAAATGGGAAGGTGAAGGGCGAAAGCAACGTGACCAAAGTATAGTCGAATATATCTGTATTTTCTCTCAGAACTTTTGACTTCTCAGTTTTGAGTAGGAGGGTTTCTTTCTGACCCCATTATAGTACATATGATCCACTAGATTTTATTGCAAGAGATTTGTTTTACTTTACTTTTTATATTTGTACTATATTCTTGAATGTGCAATAAAATTTGAATCCAATAGGAGACTGATTTGAATACAATGGCTTTATAGAGAGTTCTAATAACAAGTGAGGAAATCCCCGGGCCCATCTCTATTTATTTTTCCAAAATTACTTATCTTTTCTTTGGTATTTATTTTTATTTAGAAACTTTAAGATCACTTTATCCAATTACCAAAAACAAACAAGCCAAAATACCCATTTTGTTGTGATTTTTAGTGAAATAAATATACACACACACACACACACACAACTTGGAGAATTTAGTATCTTTATGGCATTGAGTTTTCCCATCTAAGAACATAGTACATCGTATCTTTCCATTTCTTGTTCCTCTTCTTACATATTTTAGTATAAACTTTGTTGTTTATTTCCTTTTTTTGTTATATCTAAGCATTTCATAGGGGTTTGCTTTTCACTATTTTAAATAAAATTTTTCCATCCCTATTCTTATTTCTAAAGTAGAAAAAAGCTAATAATGTTTTTGCATATTTTTGGATCCATCTACTTTAGCAAAGTCTCTTCTTAATTCTAGGAGATTCTTGTTAATTCTAGGAAATTTTTGATTCCTTTGGGTTTTCTAGATTTATAGTCATATCATCTGCAAAAATACATAGTTTTACCTCTTTTTTTCCAATGTTTATTCTAGTTTTCAAATTTGCTGCCATGGAGCTTCATATTGTATTCTCTTTTAATACTTTTAGTCACTTCAATATTCGTTCTTTCTGCTTCCTAATCTTTTATGATTTTGCTTTTCTTCCTTTTAAAAAAATCAAGATTGTTATGGATATGTATAGATGTTTAGATGTTTTTATATAACAAGAATTTAAATTTGTATATTCTACTACTTAGTTTGCTTTCTATTGCATTAATTTAGTCTTTTACCTTTATTAATCACTCTATGTTCTTTCTCTCATTTCTTAGGATGAGGATTTAGTTTCTTTATTTCTCATCTTGTTTCTTTCACAAGGAAAGCACTTTGGCTATCAAATGTTTTGGATACGGTTTTCACAGAATCCTAGAGTATGTTATAAAGTTCTTCCTTTCATGGCTTTTGAGATAGTAATTTCTCTTTCAACTTTCTTTTTGAACCAAGTATTTTCTGAGTATTCCTTAATTTCCAAATAGTTAATTTTTGTTACCTTTTAATAATTTTTTTCTTATTTACTGAATTATGTTCAGATAATGTAAACTATAAAATCATTACCCTTTGAATTTGCTGAAGTTTTCTTTATAGCCACATACATGATCTGTTTTGTAAATGTTCTGCAGACATATGAAAGACAATGGAAATCCTCTATATCAGGAATATGGGGGGTTGTTTATTTATTGTGTTGGGAAGCAGCATGGCATAGAGGATAAAAGTAAAGTCTTCAGAGAAAATGTCTACTTCGAAATCTTGACTTTACCATTTGACCTTGAACACATTTATAAAATGTGAATAATAATAGTATCTGCCTCATAGAGTTGTTGTGAGGATTAAATTATTTAATAGTCATAAACTGTTTAGAATAAAAATGATATGCTGTGTATTTATATATAATGCTATCTAAATTATATAATCTAAATTTTATAATCATATTATATAATTTTATATTATATATTATATTTTAATTGTATATTAAAATAATTATATAATTTAGATAGCATATGTATGTTATAATTACATTAATATATTATTTATATGTCAATATATTGTACGTAAATTATAAATTTATGAATTATAAATGCTATATAAATAAAAAGAATTAGTCAATTCCTTATTTCTTTCTATAGAACTTTCCCATACAGTTCAAAGAGATATATTGAGCTAATATAAGAACTTTTTTGGTGTTTTTGACAATGGCTTGTAGGTTAAAGCATGTTAGTCTGGTACTATTTTCTTTTTAATTAAATTTTAAATGGTTAAAGTGACAAATTTTAAAATATAGCTCTGCCTTTACTTTCTTCCCTTTATATTTTTCAATGCTCATCTTACTTCCTTGAATTTTTCTTACCTTCGCTACTTATTTTTTTCCATTTGACCACACTTAAGTTAAAAGTGCTTTGCCCTTTAATAAACTTGGTCCTATTCTTCCTTGACTAAGTTGCCTTTTCCCCCAAATACTACATAAGTAGTAATTCTTGTTACTTTACAATGCTAGATTTTCTTCAGAGCAGTTCAGGGAAGACAGGGCAGCCTGTGTAATCAGATTGGATTAGAGGCATGCTCCCAAAATGGCATTAAGTGTACTGAGTGCCCCAGTCCATTTGTTTTTACCATTTCCAGTGTTCTTTATTTCTTTATGTAGATCCAGGTTTCTGTCTGATACATTCCTTCTGAATATATCAAATTCATTTAAGATTTCTTACAATGCAGGTCTGTTAGTAATGAACACACTCAGTTTTTGTTTGTCTGAAAAAGTGTTAACTTCCCTTCATATTCGAAAGATCTTTTCACTGGGTATAGAATTTGGGCTGACAGTCCAATGCCCCCCCTCCCCTGCAAAACCACTTGGCTTCAACACTTAAAATGTTCCTGAATAGCCTTTTCACTGTCATAGTTTCTGGAGGGAAGTATGCCATCATTCTTTATTCCTCTGATTGTAGTATGTTTTCTTTTCTCTGACTCCCTCCATAATTTTCTTTTCATTTTTGGTTTTCAACAGTTTAAATATGGTATGTCTAAAATATATTGTTTTTTGGGGGAGTAGAAAGGCAGGGATCTATCCTGCTTGGTGTTCTCTCAGCAGAAGCTCAGCAAATCAAGGATGGATCTGTGATCTGATGTCTTTTCTTATGAACACTTGGTGTGGTCCATGAAGAAACGTTTGTCAGTGGATGTGAATTCCCCTTATATCTGTGGCTCCAGAGTGTCTATGCTGTTATGTTAGGCCAAGCTTGAGTTTAGAATTTCATTACAAATTTTCCTTACCTGCTTTTATGGCATATCTTTCTTCCTCCCATGCTTTGCTTCATATTAGCTAGTTGCATATTATATTTTTCCTTGGAGGTGCTTATTTTTCCTTAGATTTCAGGCTAGTTAGTTGCCCTACAGTCTCAGCTCTCTAATGGACCCCAAAAGTTATGATTTTAATGATTTTATAGATTATTCTGTTTTTTCTTTTTCTTAGGATGTTAATAATTCTAAGAGTAAGCCACTTCCTTATCTCTTAAGTTTAATTTACAAATATTATTATTTCATTTCTAAATCTCACAAAAATATCTAATCCTTTCCTAAGGTACTTTAACAACTTAATTTATTAAATTTCTTTAACATGTTAAGCTGCACTGTAACTTATGTAATATAAAGATAATATATTACAGTATGGTACTATGAAAAAAAAAACCAGACACATAGACCAATGGAACAGAATGGAAAGCCCAGAAATAAACACAAGCATATATGGTCAACTCATGTTCAGTAAGGGCACCAAATGGGGAAAGAATAGTCTCTTCAATAAATGATGTGGGGGAAACTGAATAACTACCTATAAGAAAACGAAATTGGATTATCTCACACCATACACAAAAATCAACTCAAATTGATTAAAGACCTGAAACCATAAAATTCCTGGAAGAAAACAAAGAGGGAAAAGTCCTCAACATTGGTCTCAACAATGATTTTTTGGATAGGATACCAAAAGCACAGGCCACAAAAGCAAAAATAAACAAGTAGGACTAAAAAGCTTCTGCATAGCAAAGGATACCATCAAACAAATGAAAAGGCAGCCTATGGATTGGGAGAAAATACTTATGAACCATATATTTGCTAAGGGGTTAATATCCAAAATATATAAGGAACTCACACAACCCAATAGCAAAAACAAAACAAAACAAAACAAAACAAAAAACTGAAAAGCAAACAAACAAATAACCTGATTTTAAAATGGGCAAAGAACCTGAATGTACATTTCTCCAAAGAAGACATAAAAATGGCTAACAGATATTAAAGGTGCTCAACGTCACGGATCATCAGGAAAATGCAAATCAAAGCCACAATGAGACATCACCTCAAACCTGTTAGAATGGCTATTATCAAAAAGACAAGGGCTAACAAGGGTTGGCAAGGATGTGAAGAAAAGCAAACCCTGCATGCTGTTGGTGGGAATGCAGATTGGTGCAGCCATTATGGAAAATAATATACAGGTTCCTAAAAAAAATTGAGAAATAAAACTACCATATGACCCAACAATCCCTCTTCTAGGTGTATATCCAAAGGAAATGAAATCACCACTTCTAACTATATCTGCATCCCCATGTTCATTGCAGCATTATTCATAGTAGCCAAGACACGGAAACAACCAAAATGTCTGCTGATGGATGAATGGATAAAGAAATTGCAGTATATATGTGCAATGGAATATTATTCAGCCTTTTAAAAAAAGGAGGTCATATTATTTGCAACAACATGGATGAACCTAGAGGATATCATGCTACGTGAAATAAGCCAGACAAGAAAAATGCTGCATGATCTCATTTACATATGGAAATAAAAAAATGAAATATGTAGAAACAGAGTAGAACAATGGTTATCAGGTGCAGGGTGGGGGTAGGGGTTTGGGGGAAATGGGGAGATATAGGCCAAACAGTACAAAGTTGTAGTTATGTAGGATGAATAAGTCTAGAGATCTAATGTACAGCATGCAGTTTGTAGTTAATAATATTGTATTGTATACTGCAACTTAGCTGAGAGTATATTTCAGGTTCTCTTACTACACCACACACAAAAGTTAACTATGTGAGATGATGGATATGTCAATTTGCTTGACTGTAGTAATCACTTCACTATGTATATGTTATATCAAACCATCATGTTGTCACCTTAAATTTATACAAGAAAGATAATATATTAAAATTTCTTTTTAAGTATTCCAATCATCTGTTGCAGTAGATTGTATTTTCTAAAATGGCTACCACACCACAGCAACTCCCATCCCACATGCTCTTCACTGTGACCTTGCCACTTCCCATCAAGAGGTAGAATCTATTTCTTCATCCCTTTTAATCTGAGTGGGCCTTCTGTCTCCTTCGACCACTAGAATGTGGCAGAAGTGATGCTATGCCAGTTCCAGATGTAGCCCTCAACTGGGCCAGCAGCTTCCACTTCACTAGGCCACTGGGGACTCCAAGTCTTGCTGTGGTTTTGTAACCCAGGTGTCCTGGAATTCCCTGATGAGTATGTGAACCACCAGGGTTGTGAGGAGAAGGATGTTGTTTTATCACTTGTTTAAATTCTACTCATCTTTTTGTCATTTGATCCTATTCCAAATTATTTTCATATTCTTTCAACAACTTTATAGATAATTAAATTACCTCCCATAAATTTTGCTTATCTCTTGTCTTGTCTGATTTTGTGGTGACAGTTCCAAGGTCATTCTAATGACATCCGGAGGTCACCTACAATAATTGTATTTTTAAAATGAAGTTGTTGTTATATTTATGATAGTTTTTATTTTCTATACTTAGATGTTTGGTATTTGATGCATATAGGCTTATGACTGTTACATATTCTTTATAAAAAATGTCTTGTATCATAACAGAATGTCCTTTTTTTTAATCCTGTCTAATGATTTTAAACTTAAATTCCACCTTTGCTGATGTTAATATTTTCTTTCAATCTCTTTATCTTCACTTTTGCCTTTTTTCCCACTCCTGTTTCATCATATTAACAGCATGTAGTTGACTTTTGTGTTTCAGCATAATATGAAAGCCTATGCTACTTACTTGTTCAACAAATATTTATTAAGCACCTACTATGTCCTAGACTCTGTTCTAGGCATTGGTGTATGAAACAAAGATTCCTGCCCTCAAGAAGTTCTATAGGCAGAGACAGACAATAAAATAAGCAGTTAACCTGGTATGTCATAAGTGCTAAATGCTGAGGAAAATAATAAAGGTCAAGCAGAGCATGTGGGATCGGAAAGCAAGGGGTTAGGTTGCAATTGTGAATAGAGTAGTCATGATAGGCCCCATTGAGGAGGTGTCATTGGAATGAAGATGGAAGATGGAAGGCCAGCCATGTGGGGATCTGGAGGAAGAGTGGCCCAGGCAGAAACAGCAGCCAATACCAAGTCGGAAAGTGGGGGTGTGCCTCACACGTGCAAGGGGAAGCAAGGAAGTATTGTGGATGGAGCAGGGTGACAAGGGGAAAATAGTAGATTAGGAATGAGAATCACCATTGGATTTGGCATTGGACCTGGCCAAGTACACGCAGTGCTGATGTAGGAAGAGAAATGCCACGTTCTTCATTTACTGTGATGGTGGATATACTTAACTTTATTTCTTCTCTAGTTTATTTTGTTTTTTACTTGATTTTTTACACTTTTTCTTTTTCCTGATTTCCCCTGGTTTGATCATTCTCTGAGATGGATATCTCGAGTTTGAATTCCTTGAGTTTTCTGCTGTCCAGACCTAATCTCATGTCTGTCTTTGCCTGCCACAAGAAGAGGCAGGGATTTTTAGCTATTCTTTTTTTACAAGTCCTGGGCACAGAGGAAAGAAGAGAGCTGTGCATGCCTTTGGGCCCCTGTCTTAGTCTGGGCAGGAAACAGGTGCCATTGTCAGAAAAGGTCATTGAGAACAGCTCGCTAAAGAGACCATTTCAAATTGAGCATAGGGTGCAGCATAACCACAAAGGATAGTGCAGTGCCTGATGATAGTAACAGTCTGTGTTCCAGTGGGATGGGTGCAGCCATTGCCACACAAGAGGAGGGAAGCAATGACTGGAGCTCTGAGGGGGAGAGCTTGTGCCCTTCGTCAGAAAATTAACCATTTCATTAATCTGAAAGGGGAGCTTAGATGCACAGAAGATAGCATGTCACTCTCCCTGGCACTTCATACATGCATAGCATCACCTTTTCCAGTTTCCTGCCCCTGCACCCTGTTTTCTTGGAAGAAGTTGCCTGTGACCTGCCACCCCCATTCAAGATGCTCAGCCGCAATCCAGACACGAGCACAAATCCTTAGTCTTGGGGAATTTACCTTCTAGTTCATTATATGAAAGACAAAGTAGTCTGCCTCTGACTTTGAACTGATATTCATAATTCATTTTTGGTTGCAAGAAACAAATAGAACCTGCATATATTCCAGATATCAGATGTCCTCTTACACATCCTTTGGACATCTAGCTAAACTTAGCCTGATGCCGATACCACCACCCATGAGAATTCGGAGTCCTCACTACAATTTCTGTGAGTTCAATGGGCTATTTCCTCTTGCTTCTTACTGCCTCCAGACTTCCACATTGGCAGGGGCTCTACTAGTTCTACTTCTTGTCCACATGGCTTTTAAATCTAGAGAGTTCACCAATTTTCCCCAAACATCCCCTTTACCTCAAGCATTTTGTGAGTATAAGGACTTGAATAACAGGTCACTTTTCATTTGGTCTCAGTTCATTTTTAATTCAAACATCCTCCAGTTTGGGCTTGTGATAAAAAGAACCACTAACCAGTCAGGACAGATGTCAGGAGTAAATAACTAGTACAGCCCCATGGTAGACACCAGCTATGTATCCACCCTGCCTAGAACCTATCTCTGCTAATTCACATCATTGTCTCCCTAAATCCTTCTTTTCTCTTTCCCTTCCCAACTGTATTTTGTTCATTTATGTTCATTTAATGAAGATATTATTGAGTTTCTCCATGTGCTAGGAACCATGAGTATGAAAATGAGTAGGTCCTCAAATGCAGTGAGGAGTCTGTGATTTTTTTTTTTTCTTTTTTGAAGGACTACTAGTTGGTTTCAGGCTTCAGGAGTCTATGATCCTAAGGTGGCCCCATAATTACCTTGGAGTCCTGCTCCACCCCACGGCCAGCGGTACCAGGGCTGATTCATTTGCTGCCTTAGCACTGTGATACTGTGGTGCTCCAGATATTGGAAAACTGCTTTCCTTGATCATTAGAAACTTTGTTGATGAGACATCATTTGATTTTAGAATTTTAGATAGAAACTGAGGCCCAGAGAGGTGATAAGTCATCTGCCAAACTCATTGTCTCTGCCCATTTTTGCCCTCCTTCCTTTCCTTTTCTAGCCTCAAAAGTGGTCTCAGAGCTTCATATCTATTGCCAGTGCTAACACCGACTTGAAAAAATAAGAAAGCTGTCACCTTTCTAGGCCTTCAGGTATATTTACCTTGTTTTAAACTAGAGTAAAAAGCTATATCATGGATGCACAGACTTTCTGCTTCCTTCACTCTGAGCCCAATCCAAGTGATCAGATTGAAGCTGTGTGAGCTATCATCAAATGCTTGTTTTTCCTTTCTTGAAGCAATTTCCTGTGCTGGGTGTGGTGGCTCATGCCTGTGAACCCAGCGACTCAGGAGACCGAGGCGGGAGGATCACTTGAGCCAGGAGTTTGAGACCAGACTGGGCAACACAGCGAAACACCATCTGTAAAAAAAAAAATCCTGATTGTCCTCCCTGGACTGGGGTCCTATGGAGTCCGTTCCCAGTCTCCTTGGCTACCTCACTAGTTACAACTGTGAAGGCCATAAGAATTCCCTCGAAGACCCCCCAACACAGGAGCTGTGATTGACCAAGGACCCCAGGGGCTGCACCCTGAAAGCCACCCCATTCTTACACCACGCCACCCTTCCGGGTGCTGCTACCAGCTGGTGACCGAGTGCCATCCTTCCTGAGAGACGGCACTGCCCTGACAGCTCACGTCGGCCCAAGTGCTCTGTCACCTAACCTTTCCTCCTCCTCTCCTCCCCTGGCGTCAGGCCTGCAGACTCGGGTTGCGGTCTGGCGGTTCTCCCAGCCCTTCTCGGCCCCCACCCCATGTCATGCACACAGGTATTTCCCCTAACCAAGCCCTTGCATATTTAATCACACCTTGGTGTCTGCTGATCACGGGATCTGGACTAACCCCGATGTGGTATCAGGACCACAGACGGCAGAGCTCACTCGTTGCACTTGGATCCATCCCCGTATCACTGCAGAGGGTAAGTTCATTCCCGTTACTGTGGGTTTGTGCATTGACAGCCCTTATTCTCTATTTCTCACTCTGTCCCTATCTCCATCATACCAGCAGAATCCTAAGGCTTCCTGATGAGGGGCCACTTTTGCTGTTTTTTGAAATCTCATGTGATCGTTTCCAGGAGAGGACAATGATGCTGACAGGAGAAGTCAGCGTATAGCAGGGGTGAAGAGGGGAGGTGGTGTACAGACTCCACAGGACAGGGTGATTTGTAGGAGAGGGGATGGAGGACAGGGAGATGTAGTGGTAACCCATTGGGGATTTTGGCCCTGAGATGACTGGCAGCTTGGGGCCGACCTGTTGGTGACCCCCAGCATGTGTTTCCTTATTCCTTTATCCTGGAGAAGAAGCTACCTTGACATGAGTTGAAGACAGACCAGGAACCTCACAGATCTCCTAACTTCAAGTTCAAAGGAGTTGTTGTGTGCAGGAGCCCCTAAGGGCAGAGATGAGGAGGGGACGTACCTAGGACAACTGCTGTCCCCTCTGCCAAACCTCCACAGCCACATGGCATTGAAGAGTAAGCATCCCAGAGTGCACCTGGCTCTCATGCAGTTACAGCTGCTGTGAGTTTAGGGGAGGGTGGACAGAACATGAACAGTGTCAGTCTGGGTACAGCCCAATCACTTAGAAGGACTGGTCACCCTGGGGAGACATTTTAGTGAGAGTCACCCGATGTGGGGGTGTGGGCACACCTGTGGCAGGGCTTGTCGAAGCTGTACTTCCAGTCCACCTCCTAGGCAGACTCAGTGAAAGTGGGAGAGGGGTGGACCACACCACCTGAGGGGGACAGCCACAACCAGAAAGACCGGTCTGGCCACCCTGGGCTGATGGCCAGCACTGATATTGACAAAGACCTAAATTAAGTCACAAACAGGGAACCTGGAGATCTGGGGCCTCTGTTATGTGGACTGGTTAATAACACTGCTCCTATCTCTTAACCCTCCATACATATTCATTGAACTGAGCCAAATAAATTTGAATACAAAATACAAACCTCTTCTCAGACATTCTCATATCCCAGGAGGAATGAGTCCCTGCTCTCTCACCTACACTTTGGTCCCTTGATTGCAGTTGAAGCTAACATCTCCAATTCTGGATAATTGAGCTTCTCAGTGATGGGCGACTCCAGAGATGGTTCATGATACTAACTCCCCACACTCTCATAATGGGCAAAGGGCAGCAGCAGGGAAAGTATTCATTATTCTGTGATGAGCTAAACTTTGGACTGGAAGTTCAGCTTCCACACTGACCCTGAGAGGAGATGGCTGCTCCTGGGGCCAGAGTCACCAGAAGCAGACATGGACAACCCTCCCTCCACCCAAATCCATGTCCGCTGCTCCACCTTGCTGTGGCTTGATGGCCACTGGAAGTCTAGCTTTGTCTACTCTAAGCACCTCATCATGGACTAGTGACAGGTGCTCATGAGGAACTCAGCTCTAAGATGGGCTAAGAAGAGAGGTCACCCCATCTAGGTTCATATTAAGATAAAAAGGTAGATCTTCACATGCTCATGATTTGAGAAAAGCCGAATGAACATCCTTTTACTGAGACCCTGTTAGTCAGAACCTGAACAAAAAGCCTGTCTCCCCACTAATGGTGAGTGGTTGTTACAATATTCTCTTTCTCGTATTCTTGGACTTAGGAGAACTAAAGGGATGGGCTCCTTGGCCATAATCCCTGTTTTTGAGGACCTGCCCTTTCTTGGAAGCAGAAGAAGTTGGGAAGGAAAACACTTCCCCACCTAGAAAGTTGGCTTTTCCTGTGCTTCTTACACCAGAATAGGCCAGAAACACAATCCCCTTCTTGCTTTTGCCTTTTCCATTCCATTCCCCTTTGTGACATTGTGTGTATGTATGTGTCCTAGAGTCACTCTATGTTACTAGTTATTAGGAATTTTCAACCCCCTTGGGAAAAAGTTTGAAGACTCTGGGCTCTCAGGCCTGGACAGTGTACTCTATCAGCATAAAAACCAGCGAGTCTACAGAGGGTTGATATGAGGAAAACAGTAATTTGTTCTCATCCACTGAGGACTGAATATACAAAAATAGGATTAAAACGGATTTAAATTATGTAACACAAAAAACTTATGATGTTGGGTGGGTGGGGGGGATTATTTAAAAAGTTAACTGAGCTGCCAACTCTACCTTAAAGGAATTTAAATTCATCTGCATAACTACAGATGTTACTGCCTGCAGAGCACAGGCAGTAACATCTGCCCGTTTTAAAAAGATGTTTAAAAACATCTTTTTAAAGTTCTTCCCAAGGTGCCATCCAGCCCTGACTGTGGACCATAGTTGAGACACAGCTAGTATTTCTACCCACGCAGAGCAGCTGCCTCTACACTGGTGCAAATTACAAAGTCATAAGAGGTTTGGGTTTTCTGGGTGACACACACAGCATCTGGAAGCATGGTTAGGTCCTGGTTCCCATGCGTCCCCTTCTTTGTTGGTACTGCACAGCCAAGGACCAAAGCAAGGCTGTGTGGAGGCCTGGGAAGACTATGGGCTCTGTCATCAAGCAGCAGCACACTTGAATGTTAGCTCTGCGAACACGGGCAAGTTCTTGGTAACAACTTGGAGCCTTTAAATCACAAGAAACAAACCGGTCTGCTCTGTCATGTAACTATACCTGTAACTCTCCTCGGCTAAGGCAATTTCCACTTTGCTTCTTAATTGTTTGTCTTTAACTCTGCTTCCCAGTTGATTATAGTTCCTTAAAGGCAGAGATTCCTTTCATTTTTTGACATTGACTAGCATATAGAAGGCACTTAATAAATTTATTGTATAAGTGAGTGAATGAATTAATGTCTAGATTATTATGCATTAGTGTGAAAATTAAATGTGATCAAGTTAGCTCCCTTCCCAACGCATACAGGCCTTGACTCTTGAGAAAAGGAAGAGATGACTCAAGATTTAATTTAACAATATGTATTCCCTCCCTCCCTTTGTTCCTTCCCTTGTCGTGTATTCATCTTTAGTTCTTTTAACTAATATTAATCAAAGGCCTCGTATGTTCTTCCAGGCACCAGGCTAAGTCCTGACATTATGTGAAAAATCATATTCTTTACCTTGCAGTCTAGAGAGGAGACAGTCTTTTAAAAATTACAATCAGTAAAATAACAGCTGAAGTAGACTATTTAGAGAGCACAGAATAGGCAGCAATATCTGCATGGGGAAGTCAGGGAAGTTTCCATAAAGGAGACGGCGTTTGAGCTGAGCCCTGAAGATGGAGCAGGGGTTTCTCAGGCTGAAGGAGGAAGAATACACTTGACAGCCTGGGATTGAGTGTCAGGTCTGCTGGAAACCGGCTGGGCATGTGGACAAGTTGCTTTACCTCTCAGTTTCTTCACCTGTTAAGTACAGTTAGCTCACAGGATTTCTGCCAGTAAGATCAGTAAGATCACATGGCTAAACAGTATAACATCAATCCAGATAATGGTAAACCAACAGTAAATACTGAGATGGTGCTGCGTGGCTAAGACCCTGGAAGTGAGAAAGCCTGGCTATTATGGGAACCGCAGTCAGGGTTTTGGGGGCATCAGGGGGACCCCAATGAATAGTACCCCTTTTTCCCACCTAGGTTCAGGATAATTTGAGAAAATTTTAAAAGAGTAATTATGGAGGCCAAAATTTCACCTTTGAAATGTTAATGGCTAAATTAGAGAACAAGCCTGGAAGGAGGGAAACAGCTAGAAGGCATCCCGACTGGGCAGACCTGGGCAAGGCAGCCTCCCAGAGAGAAGCCTGCCCAGGAGAGATCAGAGCACGGAGCCACAGAGGGAAGCTCTGGCTCACTCCCAAGACAGAAAAGGGAGGTGCAAAACCGAGCTTGCCTGGTTGTTTGTTCCCATTTTGCCAGTCAGGGACTCCCAGGGGCAGAGTAAATAAAGGGTGGAGCACAGTAAGAATGTGTTTAGGAAACCTTTTGCCTGTGGAAACGGAGTGAGGGGACTGCACCCCTCTAACACAGTGTTACAAGGGCATGGGGACTGGGGGCAGTGGCATTCTGTGCATGGGAACGATCAGGAGGTGTGGACAAGGTTTGAGAGGCAGGTGGGGGCTGATCCTGAACAGCCTCACAGGCCAGGCAAGGCAGAGGAGCTGAGGGTGAATGACCACTGAGAGGACAGGAAGAGTTACTGACCAGGAACATCGATCCAGAGATTGCCAAGGAGAGTGACGCGTGCAGCCGGCATTGCATAGCATACATAGACAGTGGCACCGATCCCTAAGCTTGTGGGAAGAGAGAAGCTTGGAGACGTGGTTTCACCAGGTCCTCAGGAAGTTGAGGATGCTGGCAAGGAAGTGGGATCTGGGCCAGATAGGCCTGAAGCGAAAACAGTAGGGAACAGATATTCTCAGGCAGCCTCTAGGAGTCCAGGAACCAGATAGTACAGTCAATTCAGAAGAGAAGGTAAAGTTTGAGTAAGGAAGTGAAAAACCCAAATGAATAAGAACATACAGTAGAGAGTTGCATTCTCAGATTTTTTTTGACATGGGAGATTTTTGGGTGATAACAAGATGCAAGGGGTCTTTATCCTGAGAATGAGTGACTCAAGAGTAGTAAAGGTAAACGTCCTTGTCGTCATAGTTGGGGAGATCAAGGATGCTGGAGGGATCATCTCCAAATCTTATCAGAATGGCCATAAGCGCCCCTCCCCAGGGGATGCCCTGTCCAAAGAAGTGGAAGCCTTCAGGATGAGGTCAGAATTAACAAGGAGAAGAGACATTTCAAATCTTATATATATTTCTTAATATATGGAACTGGGTCCACTGAAATAGCCATGTATGAAAGAAACACGAAAGAAACAAAGACATGACAACCTTCAAGATAGTAACCACCACCACCAAAAAAATTGCTTGAGAATAACCCACCCTGTTTATGCAAGAATGAGGATCATATAAACATAAAAATATTTATAATTGTCAGAAGACATACACTTTGTGACTATCATAGAAACAGAAATGAAGTCTTTTTCTTTTGCTACTAAAGAAGAGTGTGCTGATCACAAATCTGTGTAGTAAGCCTTCACAAAATGTGTGCCATCTTCAATAATTGATTTAATTCTAATTTCCCTAAGATAGTCCCTCTCCCCACAAAAGCACACAAACCAGAGAAGTGTCATCTCCTAAACTGTAGATCCATAGGGTGCCCTAGAAGCTCATCTGCAAACCAGGCAACACATGGGTTGTGAGTTTGTGAGAGAAACGGAATTTCTTCCACATGCACAAAACCAGGATGGCATCTATCACATCCGCGGATAATTGTGATTATTACTATTATTTCCCATTATTGCCCTTCTTGGATCTGTTTTTTTACATTATGCAAAGCATTTATAATTAGCCAGTGAAAGATTTGGAGCTGAGCTAGTTTTAAAAAAAAATTAAGGCCAGTACGCTGAAATGTATACAACAATTCTATCTCATAATGTTAAATACCTGCAGAAATTATATAGCCAAAGAGGCCTTTTCTAGAGATACCTTTTATTAAAATCAGACGGAACACGTTTGATTTTGTTGTGGCACTCATTCATCTTCAACAACTCTACAAATATGCTGTGAGGGAAAAAAAAGGAAGCAAAACAGGGGCAAGGAAATTCTGCCGAATCACAAGGCATGATCTCAGCCATAGGTTTGTTGCCAGGAGGAACCCTTGAGAATGCCAACCTTCATTGTGGTGATCTGGAAGTAAAGAGCTTTGAAAATAGACCTCCTTCCTCCCTCAGATTTCCCTGTCAAGATACATAAAAGAATTCAAACTAATCAAAAAGCCCAAGTGAACTGGCTGGTTAACTAGGACAGGCCCAACCTTGAGTTCAGAGAGCTTTCTAATGCTTTCCACCTGCCTCTCCAGAAAACAAAGTTTCCAGGATATATTGACTGAAAGGGAGGCTAGCTCCTAAAGAGAAAGAAGATCCTACAGTAGCTGAAATGGCCTATCCTGGAAGTTTAGCTCAACACTGAAAGCACTGTCACTCCTGAGAAATTAGACCATGCCCGAGATAATGAGTTTCTTTTTTAATTTTTAGGGCTGTTTAATCATCATGAGAAACGTAGCCAATGAAGACATGAAGCAGTCAGCCCTTGAGGCACTTTGTATTCTTACTCATCCAAATTTAGCAGTGGCTGGACCCTCTTTACCCCAGCAAGGTGAACATTTCATTGTTTTGCATTCCTTTCCTCTGCCACCACACACATGTTCCTCCCCAACACACACAAGCTGTGATCATTCCTGCCTCCACCCATGCTGCTGCCCTGCCTGGAATGGTTTGTCCTTTCTCACCACCTCTCTGAATCCTTCAAGGCCGTGGTCCCCAACTCCTGGGGCCATAGACCGGTACTGGTCTGTGGCCTGTTAGGGACTGGGCCACAGAGCTCCTCTGCCACCCACCCCCAACCCCATCCATGGAAAAACTGTCTTCCACGAAACTTGGGGGATGGGGTGGCCCGCACAGCAAGAGGTGAGCAAGGGAAGCTTCATCTGTACAGCCACTCCCCATCACTCACATCACTTCTGCTTCAAAGTCCAGTTCATTTTTCTTTCTTCATGAAATAGTCTCCATTGGCAACAGCCAACACCAATCTTTTCCCTTCCTAGTCAGCTCTCTAGGGATAGAAAATAGTTTGATCTTGAGGGTTCCCACCAACTGATAATGTGCCTGGTATTATATCTTCAAGATTCCTCAGCTCCTTCTGAGCTCAAGAGTGCCACGGTCCTTTAGCAACGACACTGAGAATGGTAAGGGAGGAGGGGATGGAGCAGTGTGTGGCTAGTATCTGCCAATTCTGGTCTAAATCATTCATCTCCACAGTGGTTTGTAATAAAATTTAATTTCATAGCATCTCATTATCCAGTTGTGTGCAGTTCCAAGCTCTTATGGCCATTCTGATAAGATTTTAAAGGGACAGCCTGCTGATATTATAGACAGAAATGACCACAAAAGATGTCACAGAGAGTTACAATAGGTCATTCTTGAGGGGGCTATTAAGCTGGTCTTCCTTCTTGAGGTTGGTTTGATAGGCCCCAAAAAGATGATTTCAAGTATCTACCCAGGGGTGATGGATTTCCTGTTGTGTTCTTTCATAAATATATGTATAAATGTATACATACATATATATATTCTATACATATATACTCAATGTATAAACCAGATTCCTAATTAATTTGCAAATGGAGACACTCCTTACCAGAAACTACACTGCCCAGGACTACTTCTACAAGGCCCTTGCTTCTGAATAATGGATAGGTAAGAAGCTGAATTAGTGTCTGGGAAGTTGCCCAGTGAGTGTGAAATCAGAACCTTCCCCCCTTTCTTTCCAGTGGTTAAAAAGTGGGCCCTGGTTAAAAACTGGGCTGGCTCTGCCACTTGCTGGGTGAGCTGTCCTTAGGCAACTTAGCCTCCCTGTGTCTTGGTTTTCCCAAGTGTAGAATGCAAACAGCAATGACACCTGACTTACAGGGTTGTTGTATAACACGCTTAGAACAGTAAGTAGCACCTGGTAAGCACTTACTCGATGTTAGTTTTTATGATTATTATTTTCATCTTTTCTCTAATATTTAGAAATATCATTTCCATTATAATATAATACTCCTAAGGGCAAAAGAAGCCCATATTGATTTTTTTTAACCTTTAAAGATTATTGTAAATCCAGGAGCACCAAGAAAGATCTCACTGGGGATGGCTGATTGTATAAAATAATTTTTTCTCTTCCTTTCTACACTGTGCCTGGGAGTTAGCTCGACTCCCAGATTAACTCTTCTCTCTTTTCTTTTTCTTTTTTTTTAATTCATCAGACCATATATGCAGATGGCTGTGAGGCTTCTCAGAAAAGCTTTGTGCACTACTAGTTCCTGCATTTCCCCTCGCCCTCCACCCCGCCCAATGCCATCAAACTAAGCCTGGGATTCCCCCTCCCAAGCGGGCTCTGGCGCCCTCAGCCCGAGGTGAGGCGTGATTGACACCATACACAGGGCGGCGGCCGCCAACCCTGCTGGAGGCGTGGCCTTCTAGAAGATTCAGCAGGTAGGCGGGCTCGCCCCACTCCTGCCCTTTCCGAGGGGACGCCCTGTCCAAGTAAAGCAGAAGCTTTTGTTTTGGCGATACCCCGATTAGGTATCAAACTGGTGCCCTAAACTTTTCCCCGAAACACCTGCGTGTAAAAGGTTTTGCTGCCTTCATCTTGTTTTTTCCCCCCAATAATTAGGGAGTAGCCACACCTACCTTAGTTTCTATTGGGTAAAGACGTGAATAGGGTTTGGGGGTTTTTTTTCTTCTTTTTTTTTTCCTTAAAGCGCACAAGGTTCCCAGTTGGGAGAAGGTGGTTTAGACCTGCCTGGGGCTGCTGGGGAGAGGAGCCCGCTCCCTGGCAGGTGAAGTCCCCAGCCTGCCCCGCACCCCCGCGGCCCCGGCTGAAGTTTCTCGTCCTCCCCTCCCCGCTGCTCTGCACGCCACCTACCCACGGGCCCGGCCCAGGGGGAGCCCCAGCCGGCGGAATCCAGACTTCCCTCCCTCCCCCTCCCCCTCCCCCCCCCCAGCCAAACGGCCAAACCCCCAAACCTCTGCGCAGTACGGTGTTAGGGCGTGTGAAGCCACGCGGCCCCAATCCAGGAGGAGGGGAAGGGGGGGAAGAGGGCAGAATAGGAGGAAAATAGGAATTTCAACATTTATTTTCTTCAAGGGGAAAAAAAGAAATCTCTGGGCAAGCATGCCATACTCCAGGGGAGGAAGAACCCCCAGTTTCTCCAGGTAGCACATTCCAGAGAGTGAGTGAATGGTCCAGGGATGCTGGACGCAGGTCATAGACATATACAACGTTTCAATAGGATGATGGGAGTTGTTTACAGCGCTCCTCGAAAGATGCCAAAGGGTTTAGCAGGTGGTGTGATGCCTGACAGCTGCCGGCTCTGGTGCTTTACCCTCCCTTTCCTGCTGGAAAAGCTGAAGCAACCAGTGACTTGCCCAGGGTCACACACCAAGCTCAGGACAGAAATAACTCTGACTCCTCCTTCCTGGCTGTAATAGCAGACAGCATCGCCTTATTACTGTGCTATCATTCCAATCTGAATCATTTAAATTGCTCCTAATTGCACACCTGCAATGATCTCTAACTGCCGTATGACTCTAACTGCCAAGCTAGCCGAGGTAGGAAGGAGTGAAATTTTGCAAATTCCTGATTATGGAATTAAAATGCTAGGATGGAAGGCGCAAGTACGGAAAAGTGTTTGAAAACGACTTTAAAACTGCTGACAATTATCATATTTAGATTTTTTTGTCTGTTTTTGAGACAGGGTCTCATTGTGTCACCCAGGCTGGAGAGCAGTGGCGTCACCATAGCTCACTGCAGCCTCGAACTCCTGGGCTCAAGCTATCCTCCCACCTCAGCCTCCTGAGTAGATGGGACTACAGACCTCCGCCACCACATCTGGCTATTTTTTTAATTATTTTATTTTTCGTGGAGACTGGGGTCTCACTTTGTTGCACAGGCTGGTCTCGAACTCCCAGCCTCATGAAATCCTCCCATCTCGGCCTCCCAAAGTGCTGGGATAACAGGTGTGGTGGTATTTACATTTTTAAAAAATGAATTTGAAAGGTCACCTCCAGTGTGTCAATATTGGAACAGAGAAGCACTTGGTATTCAAATGGATGCTGTTCCAAAAGGCCTGGAGGGTCAATCAATCTTCACACTCTTCCTTTTTGTGCCGCTAAATTAGTCTCATTTTGGCGTTTTAACTTGCCTTTTGACTCCTTTATAGGCAGCTTTGGGGAGGGGGAGACCTGGGAAACAAACAGGCATTTAAATTCACATCTGTCCATGGGGCTGGACACGTGCTGTGCTCAGGAAAGAAAGTAAATTCCACCTGGCAAATTGCTCTAACTGATTCATTTGTCCACGAAGAGACGCCACCTACCTGCTTGCAGGTATTCAGGTAAATGACAGGTGGGCGGAACCTACTGACTGTTTCAATCCCTGAAGTCCTAGCAATGCTCTATCTGTCTAGGCTTCCGTGATGTCACCCATTTCCTGCTCTGGACTGACCAATGCCCTCCTGCCTCCTCCAGGCACCTGTGCACTGAAGTTGAGGCTGGTCACAGCTCGGGCAGCCCAAGGAGCCGCTCAGTTCACCCACAGGGATGAGAGCTGCCCACTTGCTACTGCTTTGAGAGCCCCAGACAGACACTTGAAAAGGTGAGTTGAAACCCTCCATTTTTCTTTCTTGGCATTTAGACCACTGGCCACTGAGGGATCGGAACAAGGAATTTAGGAATTGAATGAAAAATACAAACTGAATGGCTCAGCCCTGGCTGTTTGCCCCAGAGGGAGAAGCTTTTTTGAGAGGAAATAGTAGAGTTGCCTTCGACATTCTGGTTGCACAGTCAAGTTCTCCCAGGCCAGATATTTAATCCTTTTTGTTTTTCCTAATCATTAATCCAGCCTCTGCTTGTCTTCTGACTTAATCTGATTTTTTTAAAACGCTGGAGAGGAGTGAAGACTTTATTTTTTTTTTTTTTTTGAAACTTAGCTCAAAGGCACAGACCTGTTCAGCCCGATTAATGGGAGCTGGGGGGCCAGTTAAACTGAGTTCAGAATTGTCTTATTTTTGCCTTTTCTGCTCATTTTGCCTAACTTTCTGCGTTCATCTCACCAGAGGCAATTTCGATCTAAATGTCCCTAGATTTTGTTTGTTTGTTTGTTTTCCCCTGAAAGTCTGTTCCTCAGGTAAATTCTTTTGCCCTATTCAGAAGCCCTCCGCTCCAGTTTTCCTCTCTCTTCTCTGAAAAAATCTACCATTTTCTTTGTTGAACACTCTTTTTCAAAACTACTTTGCAGTCTGGATTAGAATTGTTTACATTTAGACCCAGACTGGCTGCCTGCTGACCTTTGGTTAAAGAAAAGATTATTCCCTCAATGCCGCAAGAATGTAACTACAGGTCTGATTTTTAATTTTTTGGAACTGTTCCATTTTTTCTGTCTCTTTTCCTTTTAATAGCAAATATATTGAGGAAATTGTTCTGCCAGGACCTGACGTTTAAAGTAATTTTACCTCTAGGATCCATTTTTGTTTTCTTAATCCTGATCACGCAGCCAGTACTACCCCTGTTCTTGACAGCCCAATTGTCATAGTCTATACCTGATTTTGTTATTAGAAACAGGAAAGAAACCATTTCCAAACCCAACTCCCTACTGGGATGAGCTGGGAAACTTCGGGATAGAAATAAATGTGAGTCACTTTATTCTAGATTCCTTCATCAGCTGTTTTTCTGAGATTTAAATTAGCAAATGTGTTTGCGAGGGAATAATCCATTAGGAGCTCTTGCTTATCCACCCAGATAATTCATAGTGCATGTAAATTCTCCAAAGGTATAAATTGAAACAAGCTGAGAACATTTTTGCCTTAGACAGTTGCCTCTCACCCCTAAGAATCTGCACAGCTCTTGTTGCCAATTTCTGTCTCCTTCCTTGGAGGCTTGTGGTGTTCTCCTTTAACTGACCTTTGTGTCTATTACTTTTCCCTGAGCTTGTGAGTTTGAGAGGTGGCCACTGCGAGTCCCTTACTAACGTTCTCACTTGATTCAGAGCTTTGTCAGCAAAGAGAGGAGAAGATCATCTATATCCTGAACCTTCTGGATGAAAAATATGTCTAAACCTCTTTTGAAGATTGCATTCCTTCTGGTTTACCATGGTTGATTAGTTCTTTTCACAGTAGTTAATTTATGATTAAATAAATCATTTCATCATTATGTCAGTGTATCTGACCATTAAAGGAACAAAAGCTGTGGACACTGTTATCCGCAGGTATAAGAAAGGAAAAAAATGGCAGAGATTGGAATTCAGAGTCAGATTATGCAGAATGTAGTTGGTCTGTTGGATTATTTGCGCACGAGTACTGTCCAAAGTTCCTGTAGTAATAACTCTATCTTTTGGTTCAAGTGGACATAAGGCCTGATGGAAAAATGTGCAATTTATTCCATTTACATCCTTGAGCAAGTTACTTAGCTTCTCTGACCCTCAGTTTCTTCATCAGTCAGATGGGAGACAATAATCGTTATGATATAATGTGGTCCTAAGAAGTAAGCGAGGTAACTAATGTATGTTAGCGTTGAGTGACTGGTGCTCAGTGGTGCCAAATTAAGGCTAGGTCCTCTCCTGAAGGAATTTTCCTGAGTAACTTGGAGGAGATAGTCTGAGCTAAGATAAAGATCATTTGTGGTTGCAATTGTTGGAAACCGTGCTAGTTCTTGTTATTGTAATTAATTGTAAGTAATTAACTTCAATGTTAACAGTTCAGAGAAAGAAAACAGGCAGGAGGCAGGAGAATGCCCAAAGATGTCCCTAAACTGGGCAGATTTATCTCCACTAGCCTCCCAGGCAAAACTTTAGGGAGTTGCAGGCCACTATTGTCACACTTTCCTTTTTCCCACCCCAAGGCTGTCATCCCACAACAGACCCACAAAATGTAGTTCTCCACAGGCCTTCGGGGGAAACGTCCTGTTGTCATTTGCTGTAATCTGCCTTGGCAGGGAGCCCTTTCTGCTTTCAGTTGTGCTATCTCCAGGGCAGACTGGGTGCTTGGTCTCCTCCAGTCTTGCAGGTCAACATCCTTCACCCCAGCCTGGGTGAGCGTCTGTGCCAAATCACTGGCAGGAGGCGGCAGCCTGTACTACGCCCTGGAAGGGAGGCTTGTGAGCTGTTGAATGCCCCCTAATGGAATATCCTGTGCCCTTCAATGACCTTGAGTCATTGCATAAGAACAGTTGCATGCCCAGGCCCCTGGTAGTTTCTCGAGGTCTCGTCCTATCCTGAAGGGATAACGCAAGTTTTCATCATTCTGGGGTAAGGGATTAGTGATTGAGGACAATGGGTTCTAACCTCGAACCTACTGCTAGCTTGTTTGTGTAGGGGACTCAGCCAGTTGAAATGCCTGGTCTTTTGCAGACTCTGGGAAAGAACTTCAACCTTCCTGCCTGTTAGTTTCCTTATCTACATTTTTTCCCAAAAAAGAGGATGCTGAAATGATGTACTTCACAAACTCTCTTTAGTCCTTACAGCAGAAGCCAGATGGGCTGCATACCTCTGTGCGTGGGTCAGACTGCCTCACTAGGAAATATTAATCAGATTCATCTCACTCAAGGTGGAACAGTGATACTGCTTAAGAATAGTAGTGTGGTATCTGGCGTCAGACTACCAGGGTTCAAAACCCAGTTCTACCACGTGCAACGTGTCTGACTTGGGACAGGTTCTTTAACCTGCTTTCCTCAGCTGTGAAATAGGATTATCGTGAAGATGAAATGAGTTGAAGTATGTAAAGTGCTGAGAATAACCTGCCACAATGTTAAACTGTTACTAATATTATTTCCTTGAAAGGAAAACATGGTAGGATCAGACAGATCTGGGTTAGAGACCCAGTTCTGCCATTTAATTAGTAGCCTAAATAATACCTCTGCCTCAGTTTTATCATCTGGAAAATGGAATACTTATCAAACTCAGGACTGTTGTGAGGGGTCACTGAAATAGTTACATGTAGAGTGCCTGGCATATAGTAAGTGTTCAGTAAGTGTTAACTATTGTTATATTATTTTAAAAAATGATTATAATGGTTACAGTTAGACTTCTTAGGTCATGCTACAGTCTGGATATAACAATGATGGAAACAGTAGTAAGTTGAGGGCCAAAGGCTCTGAGCAAAACAGACTTCCTGAAAGGCCCCCAAAGGCTTAGGAGGAAAACCTGTTAACAAAGATTATCTTGTTTCTCTTGGAGTTCCAGGGTAGAGTGTCTGCCAGTTGAAATGCCTGGTCTTTCGCAGACCTGTGAGCAGTGGGATTCTGGGATGTGAGTAAACAGCGGATTCTCCTGGAGCAGTGATTCCTGGCTTCACCTCTCACTGTCTCCTCTAGTCTGTCTCGGTGACCTTGGCCAGGACCTCCTTTTTGTATTCAAATTCCTCACTGAAAGTAGAGAATAGAGGGCCTGCTAGGATTTTGACTACATGGAAGGCCAGGAGTGAGATGCTGCCAAAGAGAGGGCATAGAAGGGAGGCTGTAAAATGTGTCCTCCTTGTGGCCTCAGTATTCACAGACTTCCTGGTAGTGCATAACTATTCCTGCTATTTATGGCTGGCATTGCATACACTCACTTTTGTGTGGGTGGCAAATTTATTGTCCTGTGACAGTGCCTCCAAAGTATCAAAGGCTTTTCAAAACTATGTGGAAGAAAGACTACATCACTCTTCCTAGGCCAGTGGGATTAACCATCTACTGTCCCCAAAGAATAGGGTTGACATGAAAACCTTAAAAAACCATAAAAGTACAGAAAGGCACTGAGCTGAACTCAGGAACAGAAAATGTTGGTTGTTTCCTATAAGCTTCCTGCATTTACCATTTCCTCCTCATTATGTTCTGTGTGACATGAGGACACCACAGTGACCTTGTTGGTTACCTACTCAGAGACGTACTTCAGATCAGTATGAGGAAGAACTTTTTATGAATTAGACTTGTCCAAAAATGTAGTAGGTTGCCTTTGGGAGTACTGAGTTCCTTGTTACCGAAGGTGATCATTTTGGCATATTTAGTGCCTGGTGTATGTTTGCCAGATGAACGAATGAATTAAGAAATGAATGACAAAAAGGATTTGTGTTTCTTCTTCAATAGCACATGCAGTCATCTGTAAAGTAAAGATTATATTACTGATGATCTGGTAGGATTATTTTAGAGGTTAAGTGAAAACATACATGTCAAGTACCCAGCACAGTATCATGCACATAGCAAACTACTCATTAAATAGTAAGAATTATATTTTTTATTTTATATTCTAAAAAGGAGGGGAGGAAGGGATTCCTGCTTCAGGTAGAGGGTAGACAGGATGACCTCCATATTTGAGATGTGCCGTTTTTATGATCGTCTCTTCCCTCCTGTTCTCTTTGTGCCTGCCCTTCTTCCTCTGGCTCTTCTAAAAGCGCTTCTCCCTGCCCTAGTGAGCCACGTTCCTTGACATGGTGGGTTGACCAGTACACTTCTAACAGTGGTAGTAGGTTCCATCCCAATTAACAAGGTATATTTTTTAACATCACTAATTTGTGACTTGGAATGTGTGGACTTAAATTCCACCATTATTTTCAAGTGACTCTTATTTGCTTCTTGTGTTTAATGCATTTGTCACAGGCACACAAAAGACTTCACCAACAGCAGAATGCAAACGCTCCAAGAATTTTCTTTAATAGCCTCTTGGCACAACAGCACATGCATGATGGTGAGGTCTAAATATGTCATTGCTATCTGTTGAGATGATTTGCATAACTTGCTTATGACTGCTTTTGTCAGTCACGTGGCCTTTTTAGAATAGAGCGCTGCATGTTTAGGCTTCTGCATACTCCCATTAATACATGAGTCACCTGTATTTTCAAACTCCTCATTAAGTATTATGGTCATACGCATATTACATTTTCCACAGCACACACACACTCAGCCACTCTATCTGTGGTCTTTTTCTCCCTTGAGGCCCTTGCAAATTTGGTCTAATAGTCATCTCTAAAGACATCTGTGTTCTAACTTATTGATATTAGAAGGAAAGTATTACATTTTTATACTAGGGCAGAGCTGCTGTTCCTAAGAATATAGCAGTTTAAGGGGCTGCCACCTCAAACTATTTTCCCTATTTGTAAGACATGTAGAGTGTTGAAATGGATCATTGGGAATATTCACCCCATTGCTGTAGGAATACCCCTGGAAATACATAGTCCCTCATGTATTAACTTCTTAGGGATGCCATAACAAATTACCATAAACTTGGTGGCTTAAAAGAACTCAAATTTGTTCTCACAGTTCTGGAGGCCAGACATTTGAAATCAAAGTGTCGGCAGGGCCACACTCCCTCCAAGGTTCTAGGAGAGTCTTCCCTTGCCTCTCGCAATTTCTAGTGGTTCCAGACATTCTTTGGCTTGTGGCTACGTTATTCCAGTCTCTGCCCTGTCCTCACATCACCTTCGCCTCTGTGTTTGTGTCTTCTCCTCTCTGATAAGTGTCTCTCATGAGGGTACTTGTCATTGGATTTGGGGCCCATTTAGATAATCCAGGATGATCTCGTCTGAAGATCCTAAACTTAATGACATCTTCAAAGATTGTTTTTCCAGTAAGGTCATATTCACAGGTTCTGGGGTTAAGATGTGGGCATATCTTTTGGAGGGCCATTATTATATGCACTGTACCCTCCAGTGACATCCATATACACAATCCCTTCCAACTACTTATGAAGGGATTTCTTGTCCATTTGGAGGCTGAAATATTGGGCAAAGTACAGTCAAGGAGAGAGTTAGAATTGGCAGCCTTCACCACTACCATTATTTATTTCTTTGTTCATGGCACAGTAGTGTTTTATACTCTAAAGACCTACTGAGTTCTTCCAGTCAACAGTGTGATATACATAATAAATCACTAAAGGCTGTCTTAGATTGCATTAGTGGACAAGTAGTATCCTGGTCAAGGAAGTGATCACTCCATGGAATCCTGAGTCCACCAAACCACAACTGGGTAAGTGTTCACTTCCAGGTGCCATGTCAAAGGGACCTTAACAAACTAGAAGACATCCTGCGTGGACCCTTTACCACCACCTGGGCTACCTAGGGAGACAACTGGAAGAACCAGAGACAAAGAGGAAAAACAAGGGAGAAACCACCAGGGCTGTCTTTAATTTGGTAGGGCTGGGGGGGTGGGTGGGAGTTATCATGTTTTGAGAGAGTAAATGTGATATACGTTACAATGAAAGGCAGAACAAGGGCCAAAGATCAAAGTAACAAGAGAGA
Organism: Daubentonia madagascariensis; assembly: GCA_023783475.1. NCBI lineage: Eukaryota > Metazoa > Chordata > Mammalia > Primates > Daubentoniidae > Daubentonia > Daubentonia madagascariensis. Next base: position 13,200,679 of record JAKFHU010000428.1, read on the forward strand.
TGCATTCAGCTGTTTGAAAACTGACAAGCTCTCCATCAGTGGAAGTGTTTCAAACAGAAGCTCACAGGCCATCCTTTAAGGATGTTGAAAATAGGATTTTTTCACTTGGTGAGAATCTAAGATCCTCACCCAACTCAAAATCCTGTGACTTCTAAATAAGTAATTGTAAAACCTCAAATAGAGGTCATCATGCAGATCACATCAAGAGATCTCTACTCTTTTTTGACTGATGCATTTGCTTAGGTTCTTCCCCTCATCTGGATTACTTTCCACTTGCCCACATCCCATTTATCTTTCGTCATCCACCCCAAGGACCACCTAGTCCATTAACTTCCCTCGACGGTTCTGGGCTACAGTCCACTGCTGTCGTGTCCCTTCTCCTCCAAAGCTTGTCCGTGGCTCCTATTTCGGGACACCATACTCATTGCCATTTATTATGTATTCTCTTGCAGTGTTTTAACATTTTTTTTCCTATATGTAAGCTCTGTTTTCCTAATTAAACTTAAACTCATTGAAAATGAATTGAATTCCCTATGGGAATGCCCACAACGTTTAAGGCCAATGCCAGGCATGAATCAATGGACACCTGTAGAATTGGAACACAGTAGGAAAATGTCAAGAATTCAAATATCTTTGTCTTGTCCCTGCCTCCATAAAACTTGGCTATAAACATTTCCTGAAATTATTTCTCAGCTTTGGATGGAAGAATGCCAGCCTGCTTCTTCTCCATACTTCTCCTCTGACATCAGCACTTCCCAGGATCCTGTGGTGACTCTTTGCATGAACAGAACCCTTAGTCAATGCAAAATACTCTGCTTTCATTTTTATTGTTTGCAGGGGCTCAGTTCTGTTTCACCATGTTTATACACTAGGACATGGAAGGACATCTTTTCTCTTGCAGAGTTCTTACAAACAAACCCAAGTATGATACCCCAAGGGAAAGGTGGTAAAATTTGTCAAGAGAGGCAAAGCTCTCGTCTAACCTGCTTTTGAAGGGCTTTCCCTGGCTTCTAAAACTTGTGTCCAATTGGTTAGCCACTTGGGACTCCTTTTTACTTAACTGCTTCCCTTATTTTTTCCACTTTCTGAACATCAGTTATTGTCTCCAGATGTATTACATTGTCTTTCTTTTAGTTCAATTCTCCTGTAATTTCCTGACATATTTCTGACCTCTTTAAAGACCATTTATATTTTTTTCCTGTATTTTCTGTGGTATTAGCAATACTCTGCAGGCTAGTGTCATTCACACATGTCATTAATGAGTGGCTTACTGCCTCTTCGGGATCATTGATTTGGATTTTAAGCAGAAGCAGAGCTAACAACAACCTTTGCCGCAGTCCATAATCACCTGCCTCCCCACTTCCCCCTTTCCTCTGCAGTGTTCCTGTCCCCCCCGCCAACATGCACCCCCGAACACATTACCCCTCACTTCCAACCCAGGCTCTTGGTTCAAGGAAAATTTTTATCACGTGTGTGACCAGTCACTAAACGACCTAATTCTTCCCCATTACATGTGTGTCTACAAGCTAAGGAATAGCCCAAACAGCATTTGCCCATCCTCTTGTGTGTGTTTGTTTACAGTTGGTATTTATTAAAAAATTGATGGCACCTTATTAATACTTTTAAGTTTCACTAAATTCTTCTAAAATTTAAAATGTAATCGTAAATTTACTTTAATTAAAAAAAATAGAGTTTGCCTTAACTTTGACAATATTCCTTGCAAGAATCTAATACAGGAGTTACAACCGGGACCGGGACAGTGCCTGGGCAAACATGCCTGCTGGGTGAATGATTTTAGAAAGAGGTGGGACTGTTGTTTGACGAAGTTACTGGCATTGGTCCATTCAGTTCCCCTATGGATATATTTCTGCTCTTCATGGTCTGGAATGGTGTTCCTCACTGTGACTGTGATCCTTGCACTGAAGTGTGGCCCCAGTGACCAGTTGGAAACCAACTAAGCAATCTTTCTGCTCCATGGAGCTTCACCTTAATTTTAAAGCATCATGCACGACAATGACAACAACAAAAAACCTTAAGCTCAGTTTCTTGAAACTAAAAGTTATCTTGGGAGTTGTCAGCTCCAAGGTTAGCCTTTACGTGTTTGAAACACACTGTAAAACATTAGGGTTGGTTGAAGGGCTTAAAAGATTTTGAACGACTTTTAAATCAGCAAAAATTACAAAGCAAACACAACCACTATAGGACAGAGCCTCATGATGTTTATAAAATGTCACATTCTGTGTAGTGTCCTTGCTGGAGAGAACTTATTACTTGACTGGGCTCTGTTATATACTCATGAAACAAAGCTTTTACAGGATTCACTTATTTTGTGTTGTTTTGAGACCTGGCTCTGGATTACCCTTTTTTCCTTTTACTTGAAGCAAGTTGTTCCTTTTGCCTCCTGAACCCTTCAGCTAATTGTTCACCTGGCATCTCTGTCAAGGGTAACAATCTGCTGAAGCAACAAGCAGTTTAGACCTTGGTTAAAGTTCAGTGGACACCTGTGAGGAGTTTGTAATTCTACGGTTTTGTCATTGCACCTGGCCAGCAACCAGATGCAAGGAAAAGAGACCCACAGAGGTGGTTGGTAGCAGAGCTGGATCCAAGCCACAGCCTTGACACCCCACTCTTTCCAATTGGGTTTCTAAAAATAATAGTGACAAGGCCATGGTTAAGGTGAAGCAGATGAGGCACTCACCTTGGGGTGCAAAATTTAAGGTACCAAAAAACAGTAATCACAATTTGAATGCAATATTTTTAAAAATACAAAATTAATGCGAAAATATTTATGATAACAAAAGATCAAAATTTATTTTATAGGTAGGAGCAGTAAGGTAAAGTTATAATATTTAGAAATTATTTAAGGTCATCACTTAGTCAAGAGAAATTGTGAAACATGGCAATTTCCTCAGTTGAAAATGAGATGAACAGGCTGGGCACAGTGGCTCATGCCTGTAATCCTAGCATTCCGGGAGGCCAAAGCAGGAGGATCGCTTGAGCTCAGGGGTTCGAGACCAGCCAGAACAAGAGTGAGACCTGGTCTCTGCTAAAAATGGAAAAATTAACTGGGCGTGATGGTGCGCATCTGTAGTCCCAGCTACTTGGGAGGCTGAGGCAGGAGGATCGTTTGAGCCCAGGAGTTTTAGGTTGCAGTGAGCTATGATGACACCACTACGCTCTAGCCAGGGTGACAGAGCAAGACTCTGCCTCCAAAAAAAAAACAGAAAGAGATGAGCAAAGAGGAAGAATTTGAAAACTTTATTTATGAGTTTGTTTCCTTTAAAGCCAGGAAAGTAAAGCTATTTTAAAAATTGTTTTCAGTATAAATAAAATATTGAAACTTAAATTGTTTTTTTAAGTTTTAATATATCTACTTTTCATGTTTTCTACATTTTTTTTTCAACTACCTTAATGATCTGGAAAAAAATTAACCATTAAATAATACACAAAAACATGTATATTGGGATACACATTTTTTCCTTTTGCCTCAGGCTACCACATGGCTTAGCATAGCACTGGTGGGATAAATGTATTTGCTATTTAGAACTGTATTCAGTGGATTTTTCTGAACATGCCTGTCATGGCAAAGTATGGATTTTCTGTAAGGGAGGCTTTTCAGCAGACACCCGTCCCCTGGTTAAGTAGGACAACTGCAGTGGCCCAAGGTGACTGGCAACCTCCTGGGATGCTTTCCTTTTCAAGTGCTTGTGCATGGTTTTGGGGGTGGGGGGGGCCTCTGGAACTGCAGGCTTCCAGTTCCTCCCATTGCCTCCCCCCAGCTGCCCATGGCCTGTCACTGTTTTAACTTTTTCATTTATTAGTGAATTTCAATAAAAGTTAATTAATATTTGTGCTCTGGGTGGGAAAAATGATCTCTGATTTACTGTGTGTTTAAATGGTTTCCATTTCTTTTTTCTTGTGTTATTTATTATGTCAGTACATTTTGGAATGAGATTTATCAAAATAAAGGAATGCTTACAAATAAATAGGAGGACCCCAAATTCCCCAAATACCATTCATTCTAGGGATTGGGTTATACTTTGTGGATTCCAGGACTGAACTGTTTAGCCACTGAAGACTTGCTTCTGTTTATATACATCTACCTAATGCCATGAAATATCTTTGCATTTTCTAAACTGTGTTCATAGCTCTGGCTTTTGTTTTTAAAAGAAGTTTCTGTACTTCTACTTTATTACCCTTAAGATATATATATCTTAAATATAATATATCCCACACCCAAGAGGGATACATTTTCTCCAGGCCTCAGGGCAGTGTCTCCTGCTCAGCCCACTTTAGTAACAGCAGTGGGGTGCTATTGCTACCAAGAGAGCAGATGCAGTCTGGCAGTCATATCAAGGGAACAGATTCCAGCTGGGCGCGGTGGCTCATGCCTGTAATCGCAGCACTTTGGGAGGCCTAGGCAGGAGGATCACTTGAGGCCAGGAGTTCGAGACCAGCCTGAGCAACACAGTGAGACTTCGTCTCTACAAAAAAATAAACAATTCAGCCAGGCATGGTGGTGCACACCTGTAGTCCCAGCTACTCAGGAGGCTGAGGCAGGAGGACCTCTTAAGCCCAGGAGTTTGAGGTTACAGTGAGCTATGATGACGCCACTGCACTCTAGCCCAGGCAAAATAGAGTAAGACTGTGTCACCAAAAAAAAAAAAAAAAACCCAGATTCTCCCACTTCTGTCTGTCCTGGAGTTTGGGGGTTCATTCTACACATACATTGTAGGAAAGACACTGATAAATTGGGGAGCTTGCAGGAGAGGTTTGGATGCTGAAGAAATGCTGGATGAACCTGAGGCTACTCAACCTGGGGGAGGACATGGGATTTGTCTTCAAATAATTAAAGGACTTAAGAAATCAGACATACTCTAAAGAGCTCCTGTGTTTGGGGGGTGAGGTATAAGGGGGTAAATTTTTGCTCAATATGTAGACTTTTGTCCCTAATAGTTAAAGCTACCAAAGGCAGAGTGATCGATTTTATAAAGTAATAAAGGTCTTTTTGGGGGGAGGGCCCTCTCTCAAGGCTTCCTTTCAATTCAGAGTCTGGGTACACTGTTTCATCTTTGGAAAGGCTGAAGTACCGATACAGGACACCCTGCCATTTGACTATAAAGATGGATTCTTTTTAATAATGTGGAATCTTCCTACTATTGTTAGAAAACCGTGACTCAGGCAACAATTTCAGGGATGCTTTAGGGTCAAATCTTGTCCTTACAATAGGAAGAAAATGTGCAGTTTTTGGTGCAGCATGCCTGATGGTATGTTCATCCAGTTGTCTTTTTAGTGGACTATGTGGTTTATTTTGGCAACTATATCAGATAACCATTTTCTATAAAGCCAGGGTGCATTAAAAGAAGAATTAGTGGGACAGTAGCACACTGAGGACCCCATTGTTCTGATGGGTTACTTTATGCAGAAATTTTTCTGCTTCCAAACAGTCTGTATTCCCAAGGCTGTTCTTAAATCTGTTTAGTGCAGGCGATAGTATACATACATTCTCTGATGACCTTCGTGGTTGCAGGCATACTTGCTTTTGCTCTTGTATGTATTTTGTCATCAGCCATGAAGTTCAGAATTTGAGACTTAGGCAGAGAAGCTTCCATACATGTTTCAGGCCAGACCCTAAAATGGTGGGAAAGGAAACAGGGATTAGGGGCAAAGAAAGACGGAGGTTTTTATTTTTCCTGGTACTTCTCAGCATTGCATTGGTGGTTTTGACTACCTGTATCTCTGAAAGCCACCCCAGGCTTCTGTCCTACCTCAAATCAGAAAGAAGGAGGAGAGGTGGTTGCTGAGGCACAGTAGGATTGTTACCAAGGAAGTGTAAGGTTTCCACACCGCCGCCCCAATACACACCCAAGGAGGAAACCAATCCACTTCCCTGCTCGTTCTTACTCCAAACTGCCAAAAAGCCATATCACAGCTCTCTACTTACTCTAGCCAGGGCCGGAAGTGCTGATGGCAGATACATTGAGTAAATTTAAATGGACGCAAAGCTGGCAGGCCCTCTCTCTTACTTTTTAGGGAGAAAATAGTATACTTTTTAAGGCTTAATGATTTTTGATCATTTCTTCTCATTTCAGCAGCCAGACGCATATATGTCTAAAAACATGACACATCATACATGTTTATAAGATATAAACTGGAAATAAGAACCACTAGGTAAATGAGTTGAGCTAGTTCTTTTCCTTAGAGCCAAAACTGCTTGTTCAGTCAATTCTCTCATAATCTGTTTCTATTCATGCAGGCTTTATTTAGTCTAAAGTCAAGTCGGAAAATATATGCAGCACTGTTTACATTAACATTATATTAAGAATTTGCTTGATGCACATGGCTAAATGCCAGGGAATTCAAATTGCTCGCAGAAAGAGAAAAGAAGGAAGGGAGGAAGAAAGGGAGGGAGGGAGGGAAGGAAAGGAAAAGAGAATTGGAGCCGCAGCTGAAGCCTGCCGTTTGGCTTACCCCCCTCCGTTCATCCTGTGTCAGGCATTTCGGCACTCAGGAAAGTCAAGGAATCTTTTTCTTCAGAGATCTTTGACATCCCTATAGTCATGCACCGCATGATGACGTTTTGGTCAATGATGGACTGCATACGTGACAGTGGTCCCATAAGATTACTGTATTTTTACTGTACCGTTTCTATGTTTAGATGTTTAGAAACACAAATACTTACCATTGTGTTACAAGTGCCTACAGCAACAGCCCCCAACCTTTTTGGCACCAGGGACTGGTTTCATGGAAGACAATTTTTCCATGGACCGGGTAGGGGAGAGATGGTTTCGGGATGATTCAAGTATATACATTTATCGTGCAGTCAAACCTCTCTGCTAATGATAATGTGCACCTGCTCCCCAGCGCTAGCAGCACCGCCTCAGCTCCACCTCAGATCATCAAGCATTAGATTCTCACAAGGAGCAGGCAACCTAGATCCCTCACATGCACAGTTTACAGTAGGGTTTGTGCTCCTATGGGAATCTAATGCTGCTGCTGAACTGGTAGGAGGCGGAGCTCGCTCAGGTGGCGATGTGAGCGATGGGGAGCGGCTGTAAATACAGATGAAGCTTGGCTTCACTGTCCCGCTGTCCACCTCCTGTTGTGCAGCCTGGTTCTTAACAGGCCACAGACTGGTACCGGTCTGCAACCCAGGGGTTGGGGACTGCAGGCTTACGGTATTCAATACAGTAACATGCTGTACAGGTTTATAGCTAGGAGCAATAGGCTATACCACATAGCCTAGGTGTGTAGTAGGCTATACCATCTAGGTTTGTGTGAGTACACTCTATGACATTCGTACAACAAAGAAATCCTAACAACGCATTTCTCAGAACATGCCCCTGTCATTAAGTGCAGTGGGTCCTGAAGAGATTTAAAACCCTCTAATTTCCTGGGGCTCTTGTATTTAATTTTTGGTATTCTGATTAATCACAACCAAGAAAGATGCTGGTAGACAAAGTAGCAAAAACTTTGAGAGCAGAAACTCAGAGTCAGACAGCCCTTTGTGGGCTTGTTTCCTTTTTGTTGTGACTGGCAAGTTACTTACATATTACATTTCAGTTTCCTCATATGTTAAAAAAAAGTCCTGGGCATATGTGAGGATTAAATAACATAATATATGTAAGGCCCCTAGCACAGTACCTGGCACATGCTAAGTGCTCAAAAAACTATTAGAAAGCAAAAACAAAACAAAACAAAACAAATAATCCCCACTTGATTAGTACAGAGTAATAGAACTCGTTATGAAAGGGACTGTGTACTATCTAGTCTGGTGGTTGGCAATTTTGTTTTCCTTAAACTAGGGTTCTTTGAACAGAATATTATGAAGAACCTGATGTGTCAAAGAAATAAAAACAGAGCTGGGACTGGGTTCAGGAGAGAGAAGTGGGCAAAGCTCCCCTGTTGTTTCCCCCATCTTGGCTCTCTTGGAATATCTTGAGGCCCCTGATGTCTGTCTTCCAGGGCACGGTTTGAAAACCAGTCTGAAATCTGGTCCAGTGCCACCATTTCATCAATAAGGGAATGTCCCAGAAATGTGAGTTGCTTTTTCAGTGGCATGACAGGAGCTGCAACCTGAATTCCTATTACAGACGCTTCCCCTACAGCATAATGAGAAAGAATGTGGGACTAGATGGCAGAACTCTATGGAGAAACTTTAAAAGGTCTGGAGCTTTAGTTTACCATCTTTGAACCTTTTCTTCCCCTAGAGTAGGTGATAATCTTTTGGATGGCCTATTTCCATTTTCGTGTTTATTTTTCAACTGTTTCTGGTGTCACTTAAAGCATTTCCTGTGAGGTTCCAGTACCTTCTATCAGTCTTGAGTACAAATAGCATCTGTATAGATTTCCATAAAATTTGACTGGAAACAACTTTACCCTGCTCCTGCACCCTCTATCTTTGCCTTCTGTGGGCCTGTGCGATGCGAACTAAAATGCTATGATTTCCCAGTGTTTTCACGTTCAGGGCATTTGACTTCAACATCTTGACCAGAGCGTTCTCTCAGGCTTAATAGCGTGGTTCAGAAATGTAAACAGTGAAGCCGACTCAATGAAAGTTTGAAGTCAATGTATTTTCTTTTTGAGATAGGCTGTGTTTGTACAGACCACCTCAGACTTTATTTGGAAAAGAAAAAAGATGTAATGCAGTTTATGACTGCCACGTATTTCCAAATGTGGCTAGTTTCCTGTTAGTTTATTCCTGTGTCTTTATGTTCTTGTGGAAAGTTTAAGTCTTTTTATTTACTTTTGGAAAAGAAGAAAGTTGAGTTCAGAAGGCCAGGGCTTAGTGCCTGCTCTGAGCTAGGTAGTTGGATGCAAGGGGGAGGCAGGATTCTTAATCGCCACGAAAGTTGACCAGAGTCCTGGTGGGCTTCTAATTATTCGTGTGCATGCCCACGTCTCCTCTCTACTGGGACTCCCTGAGAGCAGAGGCATATCCTTTAAATCTCTCTCAAAGGTCTCTACATCCAGCTCACTACCTAGGTCTGGGTTAGTGCTTGAAAAATTTTTATTGACTGACTAGCCAAGAGATTTACTAGGTATAAATCAAGCATGTTGAAAAGCTCCATTATTTTGGACTCCTATCTATATTAAAGGAAAATACGTATTGTGATAGTATTCTACTGATTTGAAAGAAATTTCTAATTGAGTGGAAGAGTATTATTAGAACAAAGGTAAAAGACCCATTTTGGGTGGCTCATTTCCGTTTTCATGTTTATTTTTCAACTGTTTTTCCAGAACTATAGCTTTCAGTTTCTGGGCCAACAGAGCTAGACTGGAGACAAGATGAATTTAGTAACACATACATGTAAGAATTATTGAGTACTTAGCATATGCCAGGCACAAATCTAAGAACTCTATGTATCATGTCCCGTTTAATCCTCACAACAATACTATAAAGTAGGTTGTTACTATCCCCATTTTACAGATGTGGAAACAGAGGCTGACATCATTGGCCCACAGTGGTGGTGGGATTTGAACCCAGGCAGTATGACTAGAGCCCATTTAACCTCTGATGACTGGCTGACTGAGTGAATGCAAACAGAAGACAACAGTGCATTTACCATAGTAAAAATGCAAAAGTCTCAACAGCTCTTATTTCTTCTCAGATGATTTAGTTGAAAGCTCTGATGTCCTGAATTTTCTGAGTTTTAGAGAAAGATGAGAGAAAGCCCTCAGTGCATTAACTGGGTTTTTTTTTCTTGTCCTATCTGACAGAAAATTTTATAAATCACTAGTCTATTTAATTTTCTTAACAAATGACGTTTCTTGGAGCATATTTCTTTTGAGTTACTCTAGGCATTTCACAGATATTATCCAAATGATTTTTACCACACCAGTGTGAGGATGTTAAAGGTCAACATTATTCCCACTGGCATGAATGGAAAAACTGAGGCACAACAAGGCCAAGTCGCTTGCCCGAGGTCCTGTCGGTCACTCCAGAGTAGGCATTAAGCCCTGGCTTTCTGAGTCATAGCTCAGTTCCTTGTCCACTGACAGCACTGTCTCGTGTCCACCATGAGCCTAAGTCTTCCACGTGCTGCGAAGCAGAGATGAGCCATCTTATTCTCTTTTAGGTTTGTGGATGGCTCTTAGAAGATCTTGACTTGCTCCCCAGGAAATATTGTGTTACTGCATTTCCTGTCATCCTGTTCCCCAGCTAACCATGAACCAGCCAGACCCTGCTGATGACCCGGACCCCAGCCCCGCACCCCTATGCATGGTGTGTGGTCAAGCCCACTCCCCTGAGGAAAACCACTTCTACACCTACACGGAAGATGTGGACGATGACCTGGTCTGCCACATCTGCCTGCAAGCTTTGCTGGACCCTCTGGACACTCCGTGTGGACATACCTACTGCACTCTCTGCCTCACCAACTTCCTGGTGGAGAAGGACTTCTGCCCTGTGGATCGCAAGCCTGTGGTCCTGCAGCACTGTAAGAAGTCCAGCATCCTGGTCAACAAGCTCCTCAACAAGCTGCTGGTGACCTGCCCTTTCACGGAGCACTGCACCGAGGTGCTGCAGCGCTGCGACCTAGAGCATCACTTTCAAACAAGGTAGGTCCTCCTGGGAAGCCCTGCCTGCCAGGGGCAGCTGGAACCCCTGTCTCCCAAGGCCTGGGGGCCTCCAGTGCCTTGGGTATTCCACCAGATGCCATTTCTCTGTCTTTTCCTCTGTAACTGATGAAAGGATCTGTTCAAAATAAGAAACATTCTGGGTGTTTATGGCCGTGGTTCAGTGTGAGGAAACAGCACTTGGTAGAGATGTGTTGTGTGTATGTGTTTATGGTCTTTAAAAAAAATTATTATGAAATATACATAAAATTTACCATTTAACTGCTTTTGAGTATACAGTTCAGTGGCACTAAGTACTTTCACATTTTATACAACCATCACCACCATGCCACCATCCATTTCTAGAACTTTTTCATCTTCCCAAACTGAAACAGTAACTCCCCACTCCCCCTGCCCCAGACCCTGGCAGCCACCACTCTACTTTCCGTCTCCAGGAATTTGGCTATGCTAAGTACTTTGTATAAATGGAATCACTCAGTATTTGTCCATTTGTGGCTGTCTCACTTTATATGTGTGTGTTTTGAAATGTGCGAGAGACCGGAGAGAGCTGACGAGCAGGTCTCTCTGAAGCTCATAGGCCTCAGGAAGATTTCTTGGTGGGCATTGGTTGCTTTTTTCACTTAAGAAAAAAAATCTCCCAGTTTGGCCCATGATTATTAGAATTTCCTCTCTATAGGAACTGACAAGGCCCAACTGTTGTCTGAGAATATATGAGGTGTTTTCAGGTCAGTTTTCAAAGGAGAAATTTAGAAAATTCTGGTCCTCCAAGTGACTTATTCTGTTAACGTTACTGCCAAGTCACTAAGTTGCGTACACAGCAGTGGCAGAATTACGGCTTGATCTCTGCAGCTGGTGGCTGACATCACCTGCCCCACCTGGCTGCCTCTTTTTTTGTCCACTTGCACTGTCATGTTCCTGGGCATTCTTTGTGTGGACAGCCACAGGAGTGGCACTAGGTCTTGTTCCACATGAGGAACTCTCTTAGAACATTTAAGGTGCTTAATAAAGGTGAACAATCATACCGCAATTATTTTGTAGGAGGAAATTTGGAAGCTGGTGTTTATCTTGGTTCCTGTCATGACAAGGGCAAGAGGCAGGTTCAGGTAATTTTTTAAAGGTCACATACCTTAGATCATGAATCTGAGTCTTTGTCTTTTGGGACATGCCTGGATTCTCTAACATGGGAGTTTGCATGAAAAGCAGTGGGCTAGGTGTAATGTTTAGCACATGTTTTCCATACTAATGATGTCAGTGAACTCATTTCTCTCCCCATGATGTTGAACCAGATGCTTCTAACTTAGGTTTGTGGGTTGCAGCTGTAATTGCTGGTGTTTAAACTAGGATGCCTTGCCTTCCTGATCCCCCAGTAAAAGGTGTGGCCAAGGGAGAAGAGGGTAGGGAGTCTACTGGTGACATTTGCTGAAAGTTTCACCAGGTATGAGAGTTATCATTGGGAGGGAAGTGGGTCTGGGGTCAAAGGTGAGGTGGATGCTAACAGGAGCTGGTACAGAGCCAGGGCCAAGACTGGACCACCCTGAGCAGGGGTTGGGGGTAGCTCCAGGAGGAGAGAGGGCACTGGTACAGCTCCCTCCACACTCAGCACATTCCCATGTTCTGACAGGTTGCAGTCTGTACATTTGTGTTGGAGAGCTATAATCCCTGTTGCTGCTTTAACAAATGATCACAAACTTAGTGACTTAAAACAACCCAAATTTGTTCTCTCACTGTTCTGAGGGTTAGAAGTCCAACAAAGTCTCACTGAATAGACATCAAGGTGTTGGCAGGGCTGCATTCCTTTTGGCTGTAGGGGAGAATCCCTTTCCTTGTCTATTCCAGCTTCTAGATGCTTCCTGCCTGCTTCAGTTTTTGGCCTCTTACTCCGTCTTCAAAGCCAGCCTGGAGCATCTTCCTTCTCCCTGTCCCTCACCGCTGCTTCCATAATCACCTCTCCTGTGACTCTGACCTGCCTGCCCCCTCTCGCAAGGACTCATGTGATTTCCTTAGGCCCAGCTGGAGAATCCAGGATGGTCTCCTCACCTCAAGATCCTTAATTTAATCACACCCGCAAAGTCCCTTTTGCCATGTGAAATGACATATTCACAGGTTCTGAGGATTAGGAGGTGGAATCTTTGGGGGGTCATTATTCATTATTCTGCCCACCACAGGCAAGAGGGGAGAGAGAAGGAAAGAACGGAGTCCCCCTGCGGGGGGAAGTGAAAGTACAGCCACTCCTCCTCACCTCCTCTTCAAGGACTCATTTGGGACTGAGAGTATCCCTAAAAACAGGGATCAGATGGCACAGGGATCTGAGAGTAAGAGTGGAATGGAGGTGGGGAAGGGGGCGGGGCTGGAAGAGGCTGCAGGAGCCCTGTGGGGTCTTCAGGAGCGCGATGACACAAGTGCACCTCAGCTGCCTGGAGCAGAGGAGGAACTTCATTCACCCACTGTCCACGCAGCCCATGTGATCCACACACTTCAAGGAAGCCCGAAGTGAAGGCTTGATGAATACTCAGCTGATAGTAATATGCACATTTGAAAAATAACTGAAATCGAGTCACCTCGATTTGAGTGGCCTCTTCACAGGCCCCCGTTAGCAGCTCTCGGGAGTGGAGGCTCCCCTGTCACAGAGGCGTGGGCCTCCACACCTGCTCTTTCGCTTCCTAAGTAGGTTGAAACCAACATTTCCAAAAATATATTGTATATATTAGTCATCAAATGCCTAATATACGCTCTCTCCCCTCCTGCCCCTGGGCATTTATCGGCAGGGATTAAGAATTTGAAGCTAATCCAGAAGTGACTCTGGGTTCCTCTTGGGCCTTGGGCCTGTGGGGGCCAGTAGACCCCCTCTTCCTCCTTTTTAGAGGGGATATTAAGAAGACTAAGTCGTTAATAACTCTGGAGGCCCTTGAACTGGGAAAACTAAGGTTGCCAGGAGGCATGTGTTTTCCTTTTCTGTATGAGGCCTTCAGGCTGGTGGCTGCTTGTATGGGAGTCTTGTCATACACGTGTACTGGAAGATAGCTTTGTTTATAAATTTTACATTTGTTTGCTTTATCTTTAAGATCACTTTATTCAATAAATATACCGTAAACAAAATACATAGCTTTTTTTTTTTTTTTCTACATGGGTACAGGAACCAAAAAATACATAGCTTTTAAAATTTTCATTTTTTAACTGACAAATAAAAATTGTATATATTTATGGTGTACAACTGCGGTCCCCAACCCCTGGGCTGCAGACTGGTACCAGTCCATGACCTGTTAGGAACCAGGCCACACAGCAGGAGGTGAGCAGCGGGCAAGCAAGTGAAATTTCATCTGTATTTACAGCTGCTCCCCATTGTTTGCATCACCGCATAAGCTCTGCCTCCCATCAGATCAGCGGCAGCATTAGATTCTCGTAGGAGCGCAAGGCCTACTATAAACTACGTGTGCAAGGGATCTAGGTTGCATGCTCCTTATGAGAATCTAATGCCTGATGATCTGAGGTGGAGCTGACATGGTGATGTTTGCACTGGGGAGCAGCTGCAAATACAGATTATTGTTAGCGGAGAGGTTTGACCGCACAATAATAAATGTAATGCACTCGAATCATCTGAAAACCATCCCCAGCTCCACTGTGTGGAAAAATTGTCTGCCATGAAACCGGTTCCTGGTGCCAAAAAAGTTGGGGACCGCTGGTGTATAACATGATGTTTTGAAATATGTATATATTGTGAAATGGCTAAATCAAGCTAATCAACATGCATTAATTCACATACCCTTTTTTAATGATAGAAACACTCAAAATCTACTCTCTTTTCAAGTATACAATACATCATTATTATAGTTAATTACTACAGTCACCATATTATATAATAATCTCCTGAATTTATTCCTAACTGAAATTTTGTATCTTTTGTCCAACAGTAGACTTAAGTCAGGGTGTAGGCAGGCAGCATCATCTCTTTAAGCAAGTGCTGTCTTTTTCCTCCAGAATTCATATCATTTGTAAACAATGTTATCCAACTACTTCAGAACCGGAGTTGGATATAAATTCTTGAGTAAAACATTTTCAGGGTTGGGGAACCTGTGGCCTCAAGGGCACATGTGGCCCTCCAGATCCCCAAGTGCGGCCCCTCAACCGGATCCAAACTTCACAGAACAAATCCCTTTATTAAAATTTGGATTCAGTGAAAAGGCCACACTCAAGGATCCAGAAGGCCACATGTGGCCCCAAGGCCACAGGATCATTGATTACTTAGACAACTGTTTCTGATTTTATACTAGAGAGCTCTTGTAAGGGAGTAAACCTGAGCATGTGAGCCAGTGTTTGGAATCTTCTGGCTAACTCTGTTGACTTCTGCCCTCTTGGATGCTTGCAGACTCCCATCACATGGGTCTTCTGCAAAGAATTCCCAGGAGAGCGATGGGCTTGTTGAGTCGAATGGCAGCCTTCTTAACCAAAGGACATTGCCAGTATGTGGTGGGGCCACCACGGAGGGCCCATCTGGCCATCTCTCGACCTAGACCATGAATGGGAGGGTGTGTGAATGCAGGGCTCCATAGTGAGACTTATCTTAGGCTCAAGACCACATCTTCATTTTGTAATATAATCATCTGCATATATAATATTCATCAAAGATCCATAATAGGCCAGGCCCTGAATGAAAGAAAAACCTATACAAGCCATGATTTCTGCCTTGGAGGAAATGGCCTTTTAAAAGTAAAGGAGAGGAGTTGAAAACACACACATGTTGAATTGTTTTATAGGACCAGTCACTTTGCCTTTCAGTTTCTCTCTTATTTTCAAAAAATGGGAGATAATAAAGATGACCCTCCTTAAGTATTTATTAGCATGAATAAAGAGATCATTGTTCAATGTTTTGAAAAGAGCCCTGAATGAAAATGTGATGTAATTGACCCAAGACACACCTGGCTGAAGACTTTCTGGGAATATTTTCCTGATTAACTTGGCACTCAATGTCCTGGCAGTTTCTTCTCCAAAGATCTACCCTGGGACCTCTGTTGACCTTTACTTCTATCAGGGGGCACTTTTCTGTAGCATGTTCAGTACACACAGACTCAGCCAGCTGTCTATGGTGCAGGGAAGATTTTCTTGTAGGGAGAAAAATTATAGGGGAGTATTACTTATAAAAAGGTCAGTGTGTTACTAGTCTTGTTGGTCATTTCAGCCTGGCTAAACATTTCCACAGTAATTGTGCTTTGACATATGCATCCTTATTGTGACTCTCTAACCCTGAACTCAGCTTTTTCCTGGCCCCTCTCTAACCCCTGTTTAGTGAAGAGACAGGAAACAAGAAAAGAGGAGGTGACGGGAGATGTCTGAGATGACCTTTAAGAGTAAATAGGACAGCCCGGCAAAGCGTGGGGCAAGGATTAGGGTTAGGGCTGTTCACTGGCAAGGAAGCTAAGAAGCAATCCATGCCCAGTTGAGGGTGGGATTTTATCCCCAAGGGATTGTATAATTAGGATGACATCGAATGGCAGGTAATAGAAAATTCAAGTTATATTGGTTTAACCAGGTAGAAGTTTTATTTTTTTCATGTAACACAAAGTCTGGGGGTAGGTAGGAAGCCCGGACCTAGTGTGATGTTGCCATGATGCCATCAGGAAGTAAGCCTCCTTCTGATTTTTGGTTTAGCTTTCATCCTCAAGTTTGTCACCTCATGATCTCAAGATGGCTGCTCACTCCAGCATCACGTCCAAGTTCCAGACAGAAAGAACCAGGCAGGAAGGGAAAAATACACTGTGCTGACTGAGACTCCCTCCTTTAAAGAGCTTTCTGGGATGCCTCATCCAATAATTTCTGCTTATGCCTCATTGGCTAGTATTGTGTTACACGGCCACCCATCTGCAGGAGAGGCTAAGATTAATACATTATCACCATGAACAAAACCTGGGTAGGCAATCAGCAGTGGTTGTAGTAGTGACATAAAGCAACAACAGAACACAATACTTTTGTTTTTATATTGCACTCACATATTATTAATTTTATCCCCTTAAAATGTAAGTGGGCAGGCATCCTTCTTTTTTCATAGAAACATGTCCAAGGTCAGAGGTAATCTGACATGTTCAAGATTGTCAAAAATATAATCCAATATCAATATGAAGTCCATCGTGCTACTTAGGAGTTATGATCCGTACTGTAGGTCCTGAACATCCAAGAAGAGCATGTCCCAGAACTTTGTAAACTCCATATTCCGGAAAAGACAATAACATGTAATTTCCCTAATAGTGCAGGAGGAAAGAAAGAATAAGAAAAGAATAGCAAAGCCTCTTGGAGACTGGTGTGAAGCTGCCAGCTAGGCTCATTCACTATTATTAATAGTCATTAATAACAATAGCTAACACTCATTGAGCCCTTTGTTCTTTATAGGCATTACCTCATTCCGCCTTCATAACAACACTCTGATTTAAGCACTATTATTATTGTCTTTCTTTTACAGTGGATGACATGGAGGTTCAGAGAGGTTAAGCAGACATGCCCAGTGTCACACAGCTAGTATGTGGCAGAGCTAGGACTCAAACCTCAAGCTTCCCTGACTCCAACACCTAAATACCAAAGCTAACTTCCTTTCTACTGCTTTTCATCAGCTCTGACTCACTCTTGCGTACCAGCCTTACAGGGAATGGAATTCAAATTTGGGCTTCAACAAAATTATGAATTTTATTACATGCCATGCTTTATCAAAGTTGCTTATCTCTGCTCTAAACTATAGACGTTAAGTCTGTACATTCTAAGGATCTACTTACTGTATTTAAACTCTTTTAGCCCTGCCTCGGGTAAATGCAGATCTCTGATGCCAAATTCCTGATTACTATGCAGTTCGTTGCCATTGGTCTCATCTCGTGGACTTTTCTCCGGTCTTCTTCCTATCAAGTGTAGTTGCTATCATCGCTTGGTTGTCATTAACGTAATTAATGTAATTATCCCTTTAAGCCATTTCTAGTAAGATTTAGACCTTGAGTTGGCAAAATGGACTTTAATCTTGAATATGGGGCAGAAAGAGGGGCATCCTGGGGGCTTCTGTGGCATTCCAGAGCTTAGGCATGCAAAGAAGTCCTAGTGTTAAGATGGGGGGACAGTCTAAAATCACAGCTCTCAAAGGTGGAAGAGACGATGTGGCCCAGTCCCTGCTGACCATTGTTAGCTCCATTTCAAAGATGAGATGACTGAGGCTCGGGGCTTAAATGAAAGGTCCAGAGTCATACAGCTAGTTTCAGAGCTTAATTCAGTCACTCAGGGGAGAAGGAGGAATGGGTGACTCCTTTCCTTAGAACAGGAACCTATACATTGTTTGGACAGAACTTTATGTCTGTCAGGACTCTCTGTCATTCTAACAGAGAATGACACAACCTAATCTTGTATTGAGCCAATTTTCAAAATTGCACTTCTCTTACATATGTCATTGTAGTCAGGACAGTGATAGATGAAATGACTTAAATGCGCATTCTAAATATACATATAATACTTAGGAGAGGTGGAGTTGGCTCATATTTAAACCACTCCTGTGTTGCAATATCCGAAGGCTCACTTTCAGCTCAGATCTCCAGGCTGTTCCAGAGACACTAATTTCTTGTAGCATCTTGCTCTAGCAAGCTGTAGGGCAGCTTCTGATTATTTGCTTATCCACACCGTGGGGTCTGAATGTGCCATGCTCATGCCCTCTTCCAGCACAGTTTAGCTCCCAGCCCGGCTGCTCCCGGCCAGTGATGTAAATGTACCAGCTGCTTCCCAAGAACCAGTCCGCATCCTGCAGGAGGGGCTGGTCCCTTCCCTGGGCATCAGCCTGCTTGCTCTCAGCCTAAGCCCTCTTGCCAACCATGGTGGGTCCCTGCGTTCCTGCATCTCCTCATCTGAGAATCAGAGAGCATAATCCTCTTACAGGCCCACGATTTATCAGCGTGGCTTAATCTAAAGACCCGAAGTCAGCTTCCTTATGATCTGATTGTGGGGACATGGCAAGGCTTGCTTAAAGGGGCTTGGCTGGTCTGGGCCCCTGCAGC
This sequence comes from Daubentonia madagascariensis, assembly GCA_023783475.1. Classification (NCBI taxonomy): domain Eukaryota; kingdom Metazoa; phylum Chordata; class Mammalia; order Primates; family Daubentoniidae; genus Daubentonia; species Daubentonia madagascariensis. Next base: position 13,219,266 of record JAKFHU010000428.1, read on the forward strand.
TGACAGAGAGAAGGTGCCCAGGAAGAAAGCAGCACACTGCTTGGAAAATGAAGGCGCTTCTGTTGCTGGTCTTGCCTTGGCTCAGTCCTGCCAACTACATTGACAATGTGGGCAACCTGTACTTCCTGTATTCAGAACTGTGAGTCCCTTCCCTGCCGTGCCTGCGTGTGTTTGTGTGTCGGGTATGTTGGGGGTAGGACCTGAGTCAGTTTTCCGGCTGGTGTGTCTGTTTTGGGGAAAAAATTCCACATACACTGGAAGCACTTGGACAAAACACCCTGCCAGCAGTTGAAAGCAGACTGCCTAGCTGTCTGTGACTTGACAAAAAAACACCATCTTACTGGATGTCGTGCTTTCCCAACAAGGCATTTTTTTCCCTGCTTCTGTGCCAACGTTGCTTTTTTTTTTTTTTTTTTTTTTTTTTTTTGGTACTCTGCTTTTTCTCAATAGATGTGTCTTCTCTTCCTTCCATAAATAGAACCAAAGAGCAGTTCGGAACAGAGCTTGCATGCACAGATCTGCAGCTTCTATGGGTATTCCTAGTAGCAAGCAGACATTGAGACCGTCGGTGTCTGTACCTGAAAACAGGTATACAGTTTCAGTAAAAAGGAAAGATAACCCTATGTATAAAAAAATGTATATCCATTTTATTTTTATTTTTGAGAATTTTTAAACTTATGGGAAACAGAAAGAACCATGTGAGCACCCATATTCCCACAGCTGTGATTTAATGATTTACATTTTGCCATATTTGCTTCCTATATTGTATTTTTTGCTAAAATGGTCTAGAGTAAATTATAGCCATCATGACACTTCACCTGTAAATATATCACTCTGCATGTCTGAAAAATGAAGACGTTTTCCTGTATGACCTATGGTCCATTTTATGAGAGGAAATAACTCATGGCCCCAACCTTTACAGTGATATTTTTCTGGCTGCTTTTGTTAGTAAACTTTGAAGGAGGATTACAGACTGATGTGAATGGCTTCTAGCAATCACATAAAAGTATTACTGTGTGTGCTTCTGTGTTTGGAGCATTTACAAAAATGTATTCCTCCTTATTAACCAGACAGGTAAAAATAGCAAGCATTGGCTTATGTGTAAACTAGAGTCAGTGGGCAAATGAAAACAAGGACTCTAAAAGAGTTCATAGAGCCCAGATTAGAAAAGGTTGGCTGGTCATATATAGATAGTGATGCCGTCCACAATTGTGTGGTGGTAGCCAGTGCCTCTTTTGTAATCAGCTAGAGTAACCAATTTGTCTAGCATAGTAGATGCTCCTTGGTAAATAGAGCTAAGTTCTTGAGGCAGATCATTTGTTTTGGGGACTCTACAGTTATGGATTATCTGGCTCTACCTTATTGGAATGTAACCCCAGCTCACCTTAGATAAGAAGGCTCAAAGAGAAAGTGTCTGGCTTAAACCAGACACTCTGGGGAAATGCTGACATTGTGGAAGCTTTTCTAGATAAACATGCAATGGCAGAGATTATGAAAAGGCTCCTGCTCTCTCTTGATGGACGCTGAAGTTGGGAATCTCTGAAATCCAGCACCATTGTATTCCTCCCTGCCCGTCTGCTATCCTTCCTATGGCTTCTGTAACAAATTACCACAAATTGAGTGTCTTAAAACAACAGAGATTTATTCGCTCACAGTTCTGGAGTCCAGAAGCTTGAAATGAAGGGGTCAGCAAGGCAACTCCCCAGGAAGCCTGCAGGAAGAGTTCTTCCTTGCATCCTTGTAGTGTCTGGTGGCTCCAGGTGTCCTTTGGTTTGTGGCTGCATAACTTCACCTCTGCCCCCACCTGTCTGTACTTGGCCTTCTCAGAGTCATCTCCAATTCCGTTTAGCTCCTTCTCTTCTTATAAGGACACTTGTCATTGGATTTCCAGGATGATCCTATCTTGAGATCCTTAACTTAATTGCATCTACAAGACCCTTTTTCCAAATAAGGCTGCATTCACAGGTTCTGGGTGGACACATCTTTGGGGGGCTATCATTCAACCTACTACAGTTGCTACAGAGGAGTCTTTCCATGTGGTTATTTTGAGTTTTATAGCCTAATTGAAGGAAGGCTCTTTATACTGCTTAACAATTTTCTTTTCTACAAATGCATGAATCAAAGGCTACTATTCTGTTGAGTAACTGAGTAGACACAAAGAGGCCATTCTTTCCAAAAGGTGAACCAACGTAGAAAATATGATGCCAGGGAATTACCAGGACAGTGTTCCCACATTTATTTCACATAACTTTCTTAGAAGCATCTGATTGCTGGGGATGCTCTATAAGAGAATTCTGTGCAGCTGTTACCTGATGCTACTGGTGATAATTAGCTAATCAGTGAATTAATGACACATTTGAGGTATTGTGGTATTCTCTAAAGAATACAGGCAATAAGAAATAAGGCATGGTACCCACCCTTAGGAGTTGACGATCTAATTGAGAAGATGAAATTTATACACATAAGAAATGTAAGCAATGACTCAAAGCAGAAGGGGATAAGTCTTTTAAAAGTAGAGTAGGTAATAAGTTGAGAGGAGGTGGAGATTGTCCACTTCCGTGAAATTGGTCAGGGAAGGCCTCTAAGGAAGTTGGGGGTTTGAGCTGGATCTTGAAGTGGACAGAGAGGAATTAGGCAGAATCGGGGGTGGAAAGGGAAAGTATTTCAGGCAGAGTAAATAGCACTGGCACAAAGGTTGGGGGCTGGCTGTGATTGTCACCAAAGCTTTGAGAAACAACAATTTAGAGTGGTAAATAGGACTGTGGGGCCAGCTTAAGACCCTCTGGAGCAGGAGTGACAGGGTGATGGCTGCGTGTGTCTGAGAGGAGGAAAGGAGACATTTCTCTTACCTGCTATGGCCAGCAGGGTCCTGAAGGCAGGCAGAGCTCGGTGCGTTTGCCAGGCCTCCTCCACCCCTTGTCTGAGCTTTGGATGCCGACCTTGGGTGAAGCTTGTCCTGTGTCCCTTGTGCTTCCAGATGCAGAGGATTTTCCTTCCTCTCTAACTCCAACTCGCTTTCAGTCTGTTCTAAATTCTCTTCCCCTGGGGCCCAGCTAGAACACTAGAGCCAATCCATAGAAATGGGTTCAAATTTAGCATGTGGCCCAGGGTTCTCAAACTCAAATGCCTACAGGAGCCAGGCAGGAATTATTTAAAAATGTGAATCATGGGTGTAAGATAAAAGGAGGTGGTGAGGCCTCTGGCCAGCTGCAAAATGAAAATATATATGTAAGTATATATTTAATTATATAAGTAATGCCTGAAAGCATTCGAATTCAATTTAAAACAAAACAAAAACACTGTATTCAATTTAGCAGATCACTTCTCCATCCCCAGTTTGCAGCTCCTTTAAATATGTCTGTTGTCACCTGTTGCCTTGACTCAGTGAATTTGACAGACGCAGCCTAAAACCAGAGTATTTGGTGTGCAGTCCCAATCCATAGGTCAGGGGCCAGGGAGACTAGAATTGCTCTCAGAGTCTGCAAAGAGCATGCCACAAGGATGAGGGACAATGCTTTCTTCCCCCACACGACTCCAAAGACAATCTAGGAAATTAACTGTCAGTGTCAAGGGCACAAGCATGGAAACAGCCTTTTCAGCTTTCTGGGCCTATTTACAGCCCCACAGGTGGGAAGCCTTGTAGGTGAAGACCCTAGAACAGGGTGGGTTCTGAGGACCACCCACGTGAGAAGCGGGGCCTGGGATTGTTTTTAAAATGCAGATTCTTGGGCTCTGAATCAAACCTAAAGTTAAAATCTCTGGGAGTGGGGCCATCCCGTTTTCATTCTTAACAAGCTCCCCAGGTGATTCTTAAGGGCGCTTCAGTCCAGCGGGTGTCAGCTCACCCTGGCTTCCGCTGTTGGAAATCATCACTCCTCTCTCGGTGTCTCCTCAGTGCTGGGCGTCCTCGGGAACTTCCATGTCTTGCTGCTCTACCTGGTGAGTTCTTGGGAGCACTTGAGATGTATTAACGTCTCTAAGCCCAGCGTCTGCACAGTTCAGTGGACAGTTAAGCCGAACTGAATTAAATGAATTTGCCTCCCGTGTTAACCAGTTCCTTAGTGTTGTAAGCTGTGATAAGGAAGACCCTGGTTTGGTTTCTGTGCAAGGGAGTGTGGATCTTGCTTGTAATGGTACAAGCTAGCCTCATCGCGGATGTTTCAGGGCACAGCAGTGAACTTGAATAACTGAGATTTCCTGTGGCTTTTGTAATGTTTCTTTAAATATTTAGTTTAGCAAAAATCTCAGGAAGAAAAGAGTTTGGTGGGGTGGTGCTGGTACTAGTGATGTATTTGCTCTGCACACACCAAACTCTTGAGCTATTTATAGAAAATTAAAGTTCTGTCATCTTTCCTCCAGCTTTAAAATTTCTAGTTCCTATCATCCTTGAAAATACTTCTCACTTTTGTATCATACTGTGGTGGATGGTGTGACCTGCTCGTGTCTGTGGTCGAAAGTCTGAGTGAGCTTTGAGTGGTGCACAGTTAGTTGGGGCCTTGCTTTTTAAAGAACTGTCTTTTGTTTTAGGGACACAGTTATCAACAAGGCAGCTAGGCATGGTCACCGGAAGGTAACAAGTCCCGGTTAAACTAGTGCTAGCTGCCATAGCTGTGTGACTTCTCAGGAAGTCAGGAAATGCCAAGCTTTTTCTAACTTAGAGTCAGATAAATATTTCTTATTTGTAAGTAGAACCACTATGAACAATGTTCATGCCAGAATCTGGAGAGAAAAATTACACTTTATTCCCCGACACTTGTAGAGATAGTAGTTCTAAGCGGGGACAGTTTATTCCCTCTGGCGTTTTGTACTCATGAGATTAAAATGAGTGATTCCAATTTTGTAACTTGAATCACTTAGGGGTACGGGAGGGTAAGGTCTCCCGGAGAAACTGCCAAGAGCAGCAGAAGTTATGTACAGCCCTGTGTGTCCTTCCTGCAAACTGGGATAGGCCCCGGGAGTCAGCCCCAGATACCCACCAAGGTCTTAGGACCCAGGACTGTAACCCCCACACCTTCCTGTGAGAACTTAACCTGCAAAACATACCTCTGACAAGCTTCACTGACTTGCTGCAACAGAACATTCACTTTTGGGCTCACAGGCCAAAGAGAGCCTTAAATCAAGCCCCGCTGGGCACTGCAGGCTTTCAGGTGAGATTGCTTGCGTTAGTTTCCTCTCTCACTCATTAGGCCTGGTCTGGCTTCTCAGTTTCCCCTTGTCTAGGTCAAGCCTGTATGGCAACACTTGCCTTAATAGCTCCTTTCCTCCCTGCTGACCTCAGCCAGACTTGGGCCAGGTCTGAATAAACAAGAATTTGTTTCTTTCTTGTCGGAATTGAAAAGAAGGGAAAAGTGCTGCTGATGTCTGGATTTTTCTTGTCCTGTGTTTTGAGCATCTGAAGTCGAGTTTGGATTAGGACCTGGAAGGAAGGAGGTAGAGTTTACAGAGGAAATGGAGTGAAGTAGAGAAATCATATTCTCACAGGAACAAGGTCCAGTCTTAGGGGGAACAGCCAGGGCCCACATGGGTCCAGTGACTCTCGAAGCATTTCAGTTTAGCACATGTCTAACAGGGCATTTTTCCTTGAATCTTTAGACTTGTGTATTTTGAAGGAAATTGAAGCCTCATGTTCCTGATTCATTTACACTGAACTCATCAAAATGTTGCTTTGTAATGATTCTTTGATGTCCAAAGAGCATGGTGATCCTGTTTCATGGTCTTATTTTTTTCTCCTTGAGAGTTAGCAAGTTCTCTTTCGCCAGCAGTAAAGCAACTCCAGTTCAAACTGTTCATTTTCTTGTCTAAAATGTTCTCCCTAGGAGAACTGTCACCCTAGCAAAACCCAGCAGTTTTGAGTTACCACTCTGCTTGGCAAGTTGTGCTTGCCTTTCTAGTCACGTGACTGTGTCAGCTGCATAAGAGGCAAAGTTGGGATTTCCTTAAAAATCTGACTGCTTCATGTTTGGTTGATTTATTTTCTTAATGTTATAATGGAAAATTCCAAACAATACAAAAGTAGAGTATAATGAATTCCCATGTATCTTATACCATCTTTAGCAATTATGAATTCATGGCCAATTTTGTTTCATCTGTATCTCCTTGAATTGTTCTGAAACAAACCTCAGACATCATATCATTTTGACTGAAAACATTTCAGTATTTATCTCTGAAGGATAGATTAAGAAATGTGACCACAACACTAATATCACACCAAAAACAAGTCATGATAATTCCTTAATATCAAATATTCAGTTTATATGAATCATGAGCTAAGTAAGATCTACAGATTGCAGCTGATTGCTGTGTCTCTTAAGTCTCCTTCCCCTTCCCCCCTTCCTCCTCTCTCGTCTTCACACTCTGCTAATACAAAGGAGCTCTTGAAGTAAATTTTGAGGAATATAGCTCCAGAAAATTCCAAACACTGGGCTAGTAACTGGAAAAAAAAGAAAAACAATGATTTTAATTTATTATCCAAGTGGAGAGAAATATAAAGGAGGAAAGATCCAAAACATTGAAGTCTTTATGAATTTAATTGTGGTTTTACCCGAGATGAGTGTTTTCTGATGACCTTGTTGCCTAGGAGCTTTAAGGGGGGGACTTAGAGACTGGAGAAGTATCTTCTCCGTAGGGCAATAATCTGAACTTTTTTGATTACAGACCTATTGTCAATAGAGAAGTTTGCCCATTGCCTATCATACGTATAGTTGTCTATAAATCATACACATGTGCACATCAATATGTCTGTTATAGAACAGGCACAAAACACTTTCAAAAGAAAAGAATTCTATGGCAGTTCCCCCATAATCCTCATGGCTTGTCTCTTTGGAGACCACAGCTTGAAGAATGGGCTGTCAGGACTCGTTGGTATTAGAACACAACCCCTTCAAAGTAAAGGAGGAAAATTTCTCACTGCCAGTCTGTGGGGTTGGTCTTGGAAGGAGCAGGGCAGGAAATGGCCCGCTTCTGCTGGCCAAATAAAACTTGTGGGCCAAAGAGGCAGACATCCTTTTCTCTTACTCATATTCCTGTTTTTACCATCACTGCTTCTTCCATGTGCCCATGTGGGCCCCACTCCCTTCTGGCTTTCTCCGTGGCCCTGCTACACTCAACCTGCTTTTATTGACACCAAGAGTGGGGGACTAGGGAGGATCCAGGTTTGCCAAACCTGAAATGTTTGGAATTTGAGTCTTCTTTTTAAGAAAGATAAAATTGTGCATTCGCAACTGGTAGGTCCCCTCTCAGGTTCTTGGAAGGGCCAAGGGCATGCCAGGAACCTCCAACTGTGATCATCAGCCTTACAGTAATCTTGCTGCCTGCACGAGCTCCAAAGTACCTACTTCACTCTCCTCCCTCCCTCCATCCCTCCATCCTCCTTCCCTTCCTTCCTCCCTTCCACTCCCCTTTTCTTATTCTCTATAGGACCAGCTCCGGGAATTCTGATGCCTTCTAAGCTCATTCCTCCCATGTTTAACTTTTGCATACCCAGAGCTAGAACAATCTTCCTGATTGTCCCTTGAGCCCTTCCACTCTCTTCCTTCCTTAGCAGCTCTACCCAGAGCAGTAAGAGAGGGAGAAGCCAGGGCCCCAAGAAATGAGTAGATCTACTTATCACCCCAAGAGCCATAATCAAATGGCCCTCTGCTAGAAGTGAGATGACCTAGTGATTAAAGGCACATGTGGCTGGGTACAGTGGCTCACACCTGTAATCCCAGTACTTTGGGAGGCTGAGGCAGGAGGATGACTTGAGCCCAGGAGTTTGAGACAAGCCTGGGCAACATAGCAGACCCCATCTCTACCAAAAATTAAAAATTAGCCAGGCATGGTGGTGCATGCCTACCGTCCTAGTTACTTAGGAGGCTGAGGCAGGGGGATCGCTTGAGCCCAAGAGTTCGAGAGTACAGTGAACTATAATTGTGCTGCTGCACTCCAGCCTGGGCAACAGCAAGACCCTGTCTCTAAAAATAAATAAAGGCACATGCTCCAGAGTCAGGCTGATTCATGTTTCTGTACAGTCTCTGCCTGCTGGGCAACCTTGGGCAAGTTACTGAGCCTCTCCTAGCTTTTCTCACTTATAAATGAGAATAATACTACCTACCTCACAGGTGGTTGTGAGTACTGAATAAGATTATGTAAAGCATTTAACATAGTTCCTGGTACACAAGAAACCCTTAAATTGTGGATTTCATTATTAGTAATAGTGGGAGTTATAAACATGCCTGGTTTATCAATTCTAAGACATACTTTTTAGTGTCTGTGAAAGCAGGCTACATCTTAGAATTGATGACACCATACAGAGAAAATTAGCAGTGTTTTTCTTTCTTGGTGATCTGTAAAATAATGGTGCATCTTATGAAAGGTAGAGTCTTCAATTTGATATAATTTGGTAATAACTAAACTTAGTCCCCAGTGAGCACAGGTGGACTGAGTCAAGAAAAGTGGAACTGCTGAAACCACACAGTCCCTTCCCTCTGAGGAGGCAGGTGAGTGACTTACCTGTGCTGAGGAGGGGTGACCACCCTCAGGGTGAAGTCTGTGGGGAAAGGCCTGAGCTATTGCCAGTGGATGAGGATCCCACCTCCCATGAAGTTCTGCTTCCACAAGTGGGTCTTTCTTGTCCACACCTGCCCCTCTCAACTCTCCCCGCTTCCTCCCCAGGAGTCATTCCTCAGTCATTTAGCTCCTTGTTGCCTTCACACTGCAGTTCCTACTTCCTTCCTGGTTCTGTCTGTCCCCCTTCCCCTATTTGAAGAGGAAGGCTGAACATAGCATGTCGTGTGGCTGGTGGAGTCTTTGGCACAGAACCATAGTGTTTTAGAGCCTAAGGAGACCTTGAAGATCTAGTCCAAACCTCCCATTTTATATATGAAGAAACTGAGGCATGGTAATTTACCCAATGACTCAGCCCTGCCAGTAACAAGCTATGTGACCTTGAACAAGTCATGACATTTTTTTGGGAACAATGATAATGCATTCAATGTTTTTATGAAATGTGTCCTCAGGAAACAATAAATTTGAGCTAGTTAATTTTAAACTACCAGCTTTAGGCAAAGCAATGACATAGACATAGATGTGATACAATGAGGCAAGTGACTGTGCATGTGACCCATTATGGACTGAGTGTCCGATGATGGCATCTGACCACCTGGGCATGCTCAGAGAATGGTCTTATGAGACTTCTTTGACCAATTTTATACAAATGCAACCTGGGGCCATTTGACAGTAATAAAGCTTTGCGTTGGAATATGGCATTCAAACCGTTTTTATATAATTCTAAGGGTTTCATGTTCAAAGGATGGCAGCCAGGAGGCAGGGCAGAGTTCAGTCATAAAACAATTACAAGCTATAGCTTGTATTAATTGAAAATGTAGCCTCTGAAGTCACTCAAATCTGAGTTTAGATCCTGGCTCGTCACTGACTAGTTGTGTAACCTTGAATAGATTAATTCCTTAACCTCAGCTAAGCTTCAAATTCTCATCATTAAATCAGAGTGCTTGATAGTACCTACCTCATGGGGGTAAGAATTAACTATAATACACATAAAGCACTTAGACGCTTGGAACATTCTAAGTGTACTATAAACATTAGCTATGGTGATGAGAAATAAATGCTCTTGTATGAACCTCACAGCATATTGATGAGAAATACTAAGGTTTAGTGAGGTTAAGGAAACTCCCCTAGTAGGTGCTCCAGCCAGCCTGGAACACAGGCATCCTGATTCCAGCACTGGGATTACCCCCAACACTGCATCTCCCTCTGTGGCCATGGAGATAGATTTGCTGGGGTGTGATCAGGTTGTTCCAGGCCTTTATAACTCCCTAGGCCCAGGTTGGGGAGTTGAGATGGGTTCTGAACCAGAAAAGTAATTGCTTTATAGATTAAACTTTTTTGGGTAGAATGTTTGTACAATTTCTCTGGTCAGTTAAAATTATGCTGAAGACAGCTTTCTAGCTTGTACACTTATTTTCCACTGAAGTAGGCATAAGAGGGAAGACTACAAGAGGTCCCAAAGTCGTTCTTTAAAGTGGTTGGCCAGAAACATTTTTGGTTTCATGAGCTAATTGATGATAAATTAAAGGATCAAAGGGATCCTATTGCAAATGCATCTGGAATAACCCTTCCCTCTTAGATGCTGCTGCAGTTTTTATAGAAAAAAGCATCTGGGCACCATCGAAAGTATATTTATAAAGTCCTTCCTCCTTATGATACAGACCCTTCACAGGCCTGAGGTGTCGCTGGGGATGTGCAGGTTGAGTTAATTATGATCACAAGTGTGGACTCCAGAGGCAGACAGACCCTGGCTCTGCCATGTGCTGGGTGCGTGTCTTGGACAATTGCCTTAACTTCTCTGGGTTATGATAGTCATCTTGTCAGCCTCTTGGGGGTGCTGTGAGGATGAAATGAGATCATGCATGTGCAGCTCCAGTACAAGGCCTGGCACATGAGCATTATGGATCAATGGTAGCTATTCATGGCTCCATCTTTGCTACTCTGCCAGCCAATTTTTCTTTGCTCCCTGCACACTTTTTCTCTTTAGAAAAGACACCCATGTGGTATTGGGCTCCAATGCTGGTGTCTCATTACTCCAGGGTCTTCCCTGAAGTACCCATCTTTTGGCCTCCTTGGGCTCTACTCAGGACAGCAGCTCAACCTCATCAGGAAACTATAATCCCTTCAACATCACAAAAGAATTACTGAATACCTGAGTGGTGCTGATTTCCATAAAATTCCCCCAAATACTTACCATCTGCTTTAGAGAATTTAAAAAACCAATGGCAACTAGACAGGAGCGGTGTTCAGGGCTCAAAAATTGGGGAGGTGCAGGAGAGTAAGAAAGTGTTCTCTATAACTTAGGCATTTTCTTCCATTACAAAATAACCAGAAATGTGGTCAATCTGATTTTTTTTTTTTTTTTTTTTTAAATCTCCCATTCAGTTGCTTAGTGTCATTTAAAGAAAGCATCAGGGTGATTGAGTTTTCACTTTTCAGGTTGCTTCTTTGGACATAAGTCTCCCTTCTTTCTTGGTGTGCTTGACAGGGTTGGATGAAGGCATGTGGACCCCAAAGGAGTCCAGTCATTTGATTCCCCTTCAAATTCTTGACTGAACATTTGTTTACCATTTAAGAAAGGCAGGGAATTTCTATTAATAAAAATAATGCCTTGTCCAGTGGAAGTAAATTAATGTTCTGAAAAATCCAGCAAGACGTTTCCCACTTCTTGGGAGTTGTTGTTCTCCCCTGTTCATTGTTTTGTTTTATAAGTGTGAATTAGGAGTTTACACTTAAGTAGTAAAGAGAAAGCACCCATTCCTGGGAAGACTATAGTTTAATAACAAACACTTATCAAATGGCCTATGGAATATCAGACATGCTCTAGACTCTGGAGATTCTTCAGTAAACTTATATTCCAGTGAGAAGGCAGTGAACAAACATACAGTACATCAGATGGAAACAAGTGGTATGAAATAAAGTAGGGTGAGGAGATGCTGTCTTGTAGAAGAGGGGCTCACTGAGAAAGTGGCATTGACCAGAGACCAGAAGGAAGTGAGGGAGGAAACTGTGAGGACAGCTGATGTCAGGATGAGCCTATGGACAGAATAGTCAGGACAGTCTGACTCCGAAGTCCACACCTGTGAAGTACAAGCAAACAATGATTCTGTATGGGGTTTCTGTGAGTGGCAAACAGCCATGCACTAAGAGCTGGCACCTGGGCAGGCTTGTGAATCGTTAATTCCTGCTACTTCCGCTTGCTTTTCATCTGTGCTGGATTATTCCTGAAGGAGGATGGGGGGAGGGGTTCTTGCCTGGTTAAACATCACTCTGGGTCACATGCTCTGAATATAGATTTAAATGGAATCACAAACACCAATGGTTTCCCTTCTTGCCCCGCCCCCTATTCTGGCTCAGTGTAAACTCATGTCTAATTTTCTCATCTCTAAATTGTGTTGCCTTCTAAGTTTTTCCGGCCTGTTCATGCCTGTTTTCGGTAAATTCTCTCTAATTGCAGATGTCTGTGTCTAACCTAATTTATTTATTTTTTTCCCCTCCTCCTCCTCGCTGGTATCTTCTGCGACATTCCCCACCTGAGTGTCATCCATAAATTTCTGTGACACTTGCTCCTAGGTCATCAGTCAGGGTGTTGATTCAGATTAATGTGGTAGCGGATTGTTAAAATACTCCTGAAACACCTTCCCACGACTGGGCTTAATACCATGTTTGTTTGTAATTCCTGACCACTCTCAGCCCCTCTTTGAATCTTGGGACTGTATAGTGAAAATTAAATCTTTCCCAAGACACTGCATGCTCAGCTCAACCCTCCCCCATCCCATCCCATTATGTGCTTAACTACAACAAGAACAGTATTATCATCTTCAGGGTAATCTCATAAACTTGTCTGTGGTAATTTAAATACAAATTGTTCATCCCTGGTTTTCTGAACCCTCAATTTTACTTCCTAATGTTTATTCCACAATTTTTTAAACCAACAATTGCATGTGTCATACACTGATTTTTCACTACCCTTTCCTCCTGTTTTCTTTCTACATCACTATCACATGTTGGTCTTTTTCCAATCTTCTGACATCCCCCTGAGTGCAGGGTAATTTTTCAGAAATAATTATTCATTTTTATTGCACTATTGTTCAGTAAGCATATTAGTCAAATTCTTTTATTCCCTGGGGCCACCTGTCATCTGGAGCAGCTGATTTATGCATATTCATGTTTGGCAAATATTCCTGTTTTTTGTCCAAACTTTATCTGTAAGTTTACAATCCTCCAAATTTCACTTATTTATACTTATCATAAGGAGTTTAGTATTGCAGGGCTTTAACATTCTCATTTTAGTATTTGGCTCTTGTAGATCTGTGTTCTTTCAAGCTTCTTGGCCTATTTTTTTTTTTTATGACTTTGGGTGAGTTTACAGATTTTAAAGTGATTGCTAAGTGTTAAGTCTTTCTGTTTGAATTCATATATATTTTTCTGTGCTGAGCTTATTTGATACAGTCCATTGTCTTGGCCACTTAATATTGCCTCAAGTATTCAGAACTGTTCAGTGATCCTAAGAATTTCTGACACACGACTGAATAGGTACTTACATTTTCCATTTGATATAAACAGAAAGAATGAAAGAATCATGAACTGTAAATTTCTTTCAGAAGAAATAGCAATGGAATTTGCTGATCAGATCAGCTTCTTAGAAACTACCAAGTTTCTCATCTTCCAAAAGCATAGAACTTTCCACTATGTGAATAGTTTGGCACTAGTTATTCATGCTTTTCCTCAGAGAAATAATTTTTTTCAACCTAATCTTTTTTTTTTTTTTTTTAACATGACCTTGCCAAGTCAACATGATTTTACAGAGCATTTTGCTGACATTTATTCAGTTGCTAATGGTATCCTAACTCGGTTTACACCTCCACCCACCCACTGGGGAATCCTGAAGTCATAAAGTACATTCTTGCCATTTATTCTTAGAATTTAATCCAGTGCCCTTATTTTACTAAGGACAAATGTTTGACCCCAATAAGCGAGGACACTTAACTCTGTAACCACTCTGTGCCAACAACTACTCCAATAGAAAGCTGTTTGTGATGTAATAACCCTTATTTTTTAACAAGCTGTTTTATGAGGTAGAATGGCACTTGGCTTTGGGGTTGATTTGGAGCACACTCAAGTGAAGCCTCATTGTCATTCGGAGTTGTTAGCAAGAACGGTGTAGTTGCTATGCCACTTTATTTTATTCAGATAGCATTAGATATGGTATTCATTAGTAGCCTGAGCAAAAACAACTAGAGCAACTGAAAATACTAAATTTCCAGTTCTAATAACCACATGGCCAAGTCATCTTTTGCCATGGATGCCCCTTGCAAGGACAGCAGAAATTAAATCCTAATTGCAACTGGTTACAAAGAGGGAGCAGCCTGGTGGTGGTGGACTGCCCCAGCAGCTTACAAGAAACTATTGTCCCTGTCCTCTGAAAGCATATGCAGTAAGCAATGTCTCTGATAGCGTGGGTTTTAGGTAACAACAGTTCTGGTATTTAGAGACTTTGTATATGTACACTTTAAAGACATCAGAGCAGGGATTAAACCAAACAAGTTAGAACTGAATTGTTTTCTGCAAAGGAAAGAATATTCTTATGAATTATGTGCTCATGTTATTGGAGGAGCAATTTCAAAGTTCTAAAGCCTTTTTATAGTCCTAAAAGTCTTGCACATAAACAAGTCATTTGAAAAGGAGAAACTAAGGAATATCTGAGCATTTTTATCAGCCCAGATATAACTCAGTAGGTAAATATCTATTATATATACTATTCTTTTTATAGAGAGAGAGTAAAATAACTTCCCTACTTCTTGAGACCTACATGATTAGAGGACCAGAAGGATAGGAAATAGTGGTGGGGATCTTCTGGGAAGGGGACACATGGTAATTTCTCTAGTGTGGACCCTGGCCTCAAGCACCCTGCAGCTCCACTTGGCAGGGGGTCTTTGTGCCCCCTTTTGGTGCCAGAGGGAGCCCTTGAGTGGTATGGTTGCTGTAAAGCGTGATGTAGCAGGGTGATTACACAGCTGATGCAATTTTAGTTGGGAAATCTAATTTAAAGTGAAAAAACAAAAAACTTATTCAACCCTTGGAACTGACTTCACTTTCAGTGAGACCAAGTTGATTTCGTCCTCTGGATCTGGATCCTCTTCAGCCCGTCAGATCTCCCGGACTTGGCCATGTGAGACCGTCCATGTTCATTGGCTGTTTGGCTTGCTCCATCTGATTGCTTCCAGAAGTTGCGGAACATGATGTCCCTATTGAAGGTCTTCAGTTAACTTTTCTCTTCCTCTTCCCCAGAGGGGCTTTTGTTCCAATGTGTTCATGTTCAGCCTTTCCAGACCATAAAAATAGTGGGACTGGATGCTGATGGCTGCTGCATCTTGAGTATTTGTGTAGTGTCCCAAGTGAGCTGAACACCTGTGAGTTTGAAGGCTCCTTCAGTCACAGCCTTTGAGTCACAGATGAATCAAGCGAGACTCAGGCTGCATGGGGAAGAGCTTTTAACCAAACACATGCCATGACACCAGGCTTAAGCCATCAGACAGAACAAGTGGATTGACTCTGACTTTTTCCAAAATTTAGGGCTTACTCAGCTTAATTGTACCTGAAGTACAACTGAGTGGTTTTTTAGAGATGAGCCCTAGTTCACCGGAAAAGAAGCAGAAGTCCCAGTCTTATGCTTGCCTGTTCCCTGCATTGCCTCTGGAGTTACTTGGAGCCCCAAATTCAGCAGAACTTTACGAGGAAAGCTGTTCTAGGCAGCATAAGATCCTGATGCCAGAGGTGTCTTTCTGTGGCTGCTCGTCCTGGCCCTTAGGCTTGAAGAAGACAGTCCTGCTCAACATGGTGGTTTTGTGGCCAGTCCAGTGGAAAAGGGTGCAGACAAAACCAACACCAGAGAACCTGCATCTGGTCACCTGTTGATAGAAACACCATAGCCTCCTCCCTCCCTACTCCACCCATGAGCAAGGCTAGACATAGGGAAAACTAGAACCCAGCCCTCAGACAAAAAGATTCAGTCAATTAAGAAAGGGTGGACCCAAGGCTGTTGTACACGTAGGACTTCAAGAGTGGTGTTTACCATTTCAAAGCGTTTATAGGCATGCTCATAATTCCTTTATAATTTGGGTGTTTGTAAAAAAAAGTGTCAGATGTTCATGCAAGTTGGCTGCCCTTTTAAAATTAATACATCCACCTTTATCATATGTGTTAAGGTAAATCAACTTTCACAAGAAAATCGGTACGTAAGCCTTCCCCATTCCCACCCCAAAATGCAAAGAAAATAGACCTAGAGGTGAGTCTTTTTGCCAAATGGCATGCCTAATGACTTGGGTTATAAACAAAGCCATAAACAAAAGGTAGATTTCCCTAAGTAATTAGAAAATGATCACTGTTAACACTGCATCAGAGATATTTGGATTTTGCTACCCACAGAGAAAATAAAGATCCTGGGGTTGGAGCAGAAATTCCACATTGATGTTAATATTTATATCATAGTATAATGCATTCTACCATACCTTTTGTTTTTCCAAAAGAAACTTTAGTCTTTATTACTATTTCACACATATTGCATTGGTACTTCATCTATTGGAATGTATTTGAACTATTAAACTATTACATAAAAAGCACCTAGATAGCTTAAAAGGGAAACATGACTCTCACCCAGCCCAGATAATTCTTAAATATTACAATCTACATGAAGGCTATGCTGAATTAAAATACAAATAAGATTAATTATCTTCACAAATAACCCAATGTCTATGGCTTCAGCTGTTTGGCCTGCTGCCGAGATAGGTGACCAATATTCATCAAAATGAAACAACTTTTTAGAAATCCCCTTAGGAAAATCCTTGCTTAATCAATTGGTTTCTTAAACCTATGTCCGATGTCTTTTCATGCTTTTTATCCTGTTTTGATTTTTCCTTTCTCTCATTTACTTTTCAAAAAACGCTGTCCAGACCTCTTGTTACGACAGGGGACCTGTTTGTCATCTGCGGTGAACATATCTTGCTCTTGCTCTGTAAACCTATCTTGCCTTTCCTCAAACTTTGTTCCATACTTGCAAAAATATTTTTAAAAAATTAAAAAGGCTGTCCAAGGGACTGTGTTTAAGCTCTGGCCGAATAGCACCTCACGTATTGTCATCCACGAGTTCTCCGACGTGGAAGACTTCATCTTTCTGTTCTTCTCCACATCCACAAAGTGAGCACGTTACCTTTGAGAAACAAATTTCCTTTTTGCCACTTGTCTTCTGTTCTTGGCTCGTAATGCTGATTGTGAATCTGGCAGAGCCGAGTCCTTGGCCTTGGCATGCGGGGCCTCTGTGCACCTGCGGTTCCATCTCCCCAGGCTCCGCAGATGACGGGCATGTGGCCGGGGCCCTCGGCACCGACAACTGTGACCAGCACGGTTCCTGGTAGCTCTTCCTATACTCTTCCCTTTGCTACCGGGGACCTGAGGCTGTGCACCCCACTGCCACCTATGGGACCGGGACAGAACACAGACCTATGTTGTTGTTGTTGTTTAACCAAGTCAATGCATCATTAGGTGTAGAATTAAGAGGAAGAGAATGCAACTAATTATAGAAAAACAAAGGAATGATTTGTTATGAACATTTTGTGCTTCCTCAGTGTAATCAGTCTCTTGAGAGGCATTTAGAGCACTCACTCAAGGAAGCTGTGTCACATTGGTATTTGAAAAACTCTTTATAAAGAAGTGATGTGGGAATGGCAGCACCAGACCAGGAACGTAGAGGCCCTGAGATCTAATCCAGAGTTGGTAAATCAGGACTGCCAAACACGTTTTTGTAACATGTTTTTGTAGAACACACTGTGTTCTAGGACAAAGGTGGAGGAGGAAGAGGAAACCTTTTTAGGTCAGGAGTTGCTGGTGGTCTAGGCATCATTCCTAGATACATTTCTAGATACTTGACTAGGACCATTTCTGTAAGAGTTCCTCAGGGGAAGCCTTCGGTTGCTGTGGCCTTTGTGTTAGGAGTCCTCTGCCGAAGGAGACGTGTCGTGAGAATCTGTTCATCTGCGTTGGGTGATGGGTAACTTTGGGCACAGTAGGAAATCTGTTAGGCATTTCCCGTGGGATTTCCTCTGAGCGGCTGTTTGACTTGCACTTGAGAATACAGGAGGTGCGTTCACAAATGGAGGGTGTTGTGTTCATGTAGAAATGGCCTTAGTTACTGTCCCATTTCCTCCTGGTTAAATAAGGAAAACCATGCTACCCTGTTATGTGGAATAAGGAATAAAACAATAAGGCAGGTACAGTTGCCACAACATACTTATTAAAACACGTGGAAGGGCTTGGGGTCAGGGTCAAGTGATTTCCCCACAGGCTTATGTTGGTGGTCCCTGAAGACCTCTCCGAAGTACTTGACCTTGGCTAAATCTAATACTTGGTATTTGAGATTCCTCATCTGTAAAATGGGGGTCATGGTCCTTTTGTCAACAGTTACCAGGTGTGTTACCAAAGGTAGAAGTAAAGTTTGTCACAGCCCGTGTGCTCATGAACTGTGCTAGTAGAGATGTGAGAGGGATGGCACAAAGGGGACACGTGACTAGGAGGGACTGGCGTATGGAAAGCACTGGGGCTGGGGAGCCGATTCAGGGGTGGGGCCGACCGTTGAGCCAAGAAACCCGACTCGTTTCCCCGGCTCTCATCTGACCACATCTTATTTCAGTCTATAGCAAGGGATTGCAATGGTTTTTATAATCAATAGTAATGTTTACCTCTGAGAACATTAATGTAGAGCTTTAAAGTATCCATTAACAGAATAGAGTGATCAAATCTAATAAAAATAATTATTCAATTTCATGACACTGTAATGAGCCAGTTTGTTTTATTGAATTGATTTCTCATGTGCCCTTATTGGTAAGCAGAATAAGATGAAGTTTGCTATTCTTAACAGAGAGGGGATATTTCAATTGTGATAGCATCAAGATGCAGGTCTCATGTCATAGAAATAATAATGTTTCAAGGAGAAAGACAACGATTATGGTAAAATTTGAGAAAAGAACAAAGAGTCATGCCCTAAAGCAACCAAAACAACAAAGCCTGGTCTCAGTTATTTATGGGGTCTGCGTGACCTAATTAAACAGACTTAGTTTGTAACTGAAACAGCAACATTGGTAGGGCTCATACAACTTTCATATATCCTTTGTGTTCCTGTTTTAAAAGTCTGAACCTTTAAATTATAATGCAGAAAGAAAAGACTGCTTCCGTTTCTCTTCTGATTCCTTACAGCTGTGAAGATTCATAACTATTTCTAGAAAATGACACCTCCCAATAGCTTCATGACTTAATAGAAAAACATTTTCATTTTAACAGGTTAATGCTCCTAATTTCTACCTATAAGCAATCATTTCTTTCCATTGTATTAATAATTGTTTTCAAGGCCCTTTCTCAGACATTCTCTCAGTTACCCTTACACAATGCTATGAGTTAGGTCAAGTGTTATTATGGCCAAGGACATCATGGTCCCCAGATATAGCAGCCTGGCCAAAGTGTATGGTGAGTAGAGTGACCAAAAAGAACACAAAGCATTGACTCTTGAGCATGGAAGGTAGTTGAGATGTTTCTCCTGAACTTATTCACACTTTTCCTCAAAGGCAAATAAGTTCTGTTGCACACTAAGTGTCCAACATACAGCACCTAGAATTAACTCCTGTTTTTCCCTTTATCAACTTATGACATTCAAGGCTGAAGATAGGGCCCTCCCCAGGAGTGTAGCACACTTGAAAAGAGGACTCGCACATCAACAAAGGCAGTGGTGGAGTAATCAGCAGTGAGGTTGGTATCTCTGAGGCACAGTTGTTCAGCCTGCCCTGGCCCTTCTGCTTGGGGTAACTGGGCCCTGTGCTTACTCCTGTGCCCAGTGCTGTTATGATAGGTCCTGTTACGAAAGTCTTGTGTGGGTCTTACTGGGGATAAAATTGTAAAGTAGGCCGTGCTAATGCTTTTGGTGTGTCCACTCACATCTCCACCTCTGCCCACACTGGCTGCCCTGGCAACCCGCTGTGTCAGCTAGCTGCCAAGGCATCATGGGCAGAGGTTCTTAGAGGTTCTTTTTTTCCTTCTTAGAGGCAGGATCTCACTCTGTTGCCTACCAAGGCTGGAGTACAGTGGTACAATCGTAGCTCACTGTAACCTTGAACTCCTGGGCTCAAGAGATCCTCCTGCCTCAGCCTGCCAAGTAGGTAGAACAGCAGGTATGCACCACCATTCCTGGCTAATTTTTTAGTTTTTTCTAGAGACAAGGTCTTTCTGTTTTGCCTAGGTTGGTCTCAAACGATCCTCCTACCTTGGCCTCCCTAAGTGCTGGGATTACAGGTGTGAGCTACTGTGCCCAGCCAGGACAGAGGTTCTTAAACCTTAATGTACATTGGAATTACCTGGGGAGCTTGTTAAAAACAGGTACTTGGCCACCCCTCTCTCCCATAGAGCAGTGAACCTCAGCACCCTTGACCTTATGGACCAGATAATTCTTTGTGGGGACTTTCCTGTGCATTGTACAATATTTAGTAGCATCCCTGGCCTCTACCCACTAAATACCAGTAGCACCTTCCCAAGCTGTAGCAATCAAAAATGTCTCCAGACATTATCAGATGTCTCTTGAGGGGCAAAGAACCACTGTCTTAGGGATTCTAATTCCTAAGGGGGGAGTGGGGCCCAGCATTCTATTTTTAACAAGCATCTTGGGCAAATCTGGTTCCTTTGTGTGTCCTTTCGGGCCTTTCAGCACCCCGAGTGCATCAGCTCCTGCTTCCGTAGCCACCTAGAGGGTTTACAGCAGTCTTAAGAGGTAGAACCCACAGTGCTGTCCAGAAGGCAATTAACCAAATAAACAAAATGATGCTATGTGCTCGTAAGTGGCCCTCTCTCTGCATCTAGAGAGCATATGTGCTTAATAACAGGGTCCTTTTGGAGGTAATGTCCCTTTTGTTGTTGTGTAACTTCAAGAAAACAATAGTGTCCCCTGATGGGATCACTGGACCCGAAAGGGGGCAGAGAGCATCATCCTGACAGCTCCTGTAGGGGGGAGATGGTTGAAACAGATGATGCTGGCAGTAGCTTCCTGGGCAGCCTGGAGTGCTCCCTGAGAGAAGGCTGGGCCTGGATTCACTCTCAGGTGAGGCCGCCTCTAGCACAAACCCGTCACCCTGCTGTCCAGCAGAGGCCGGGCACGAGCAAAGCAGAATCAGATGCCTATTTCTAGCGTGAACGACTTGAATGCTTTCGGGAATTCTGTTGTTTAGTCTGTCTCCTGTGGTTGGAACTTCCTCTCCAAACGGTCATATTGGGGTGTTGTTTTCCAACTGGCATGAGGAGAATTTCCTAGGGGGTATATCAAAGTGCTGTGCTCTGGAAGAGCTGCTCCATTCAAGAGGGAAAGGCCTTCTGTAGAGTCTTTATGAAAAGCAAATGTTTTGTTTCAAATGAGCCTGCGTGCCGTGTGGCAGCACAAGGGCTTCCAGGCTGTGAGTCTCCTTGGGGCTTCCAGCTATTGTAGCTGCTGCTCTTGTGTCAACAGGTGCTTTCTTGAAGGGGACACTGAATATATTGATGGTATTTGTGTCTTTGGTCCACCGCTTTCTTAAGAACTTAAGCCCTTGCACAGTTATATTTAGAAATAATGTCTTTATTTGCTTCTCATTGCAAGAAGAGATGCCTGAGGTGTCAGCTTTTGGCTTGTGTATTTCTTGTAGCAGCACCAGAGCCCACTAACTCCCTTCCAGCAAAAAGAGCAACTGAGGTAGCAAGTGGTTTCCAGTCCTCAAAGAAGCCACACTGTGTCTGTCCCTTAAATATTCCTGAAGAGAGAGAAACAAATACATCACCAGGGTGGTGTTGTGTTAGAACAAAGAGCAGCAACACCCGAGTTGGAAGAACTTGTCCTAAGATCTCTTGGGACTCTGAGCATTAATTATGGTCCGATGTCAAGGAAAATGAAGTGCAAAAGTTGTGGTGTACCAGCAGCTTGGCTCAAACGTACTACAAACATGGGACACTTCAGTCTCACGTTTAATCCTTGCTCACAGTTTACACAATGACTGAGTTCATCCACCTCCCTTTACATTCACCCCAAGCTTATATGTTTACATGGTGGAGCAGCATCAGAGCAGGCAAAGCCTAACAACTAGTTTCAAGCTAAAATAATTTATACTAAAGACATTTTGAAGGCTAAACATTGTCCTAACCACTGTCTATTTCTGTGCACCTCATCCAGGGCGCTGTGGGTGTGGACTGTGAGATGGACAATGTCTGAGCCAGGCTGAGCCATAGAATTTTAAGATTTTTAGGGGCCTTAGAGATTGTCCAGTCGGAGCCTTTCTCTTTATAGATGAGAAGACTGAGGCCCTGAAAAATTTAGTGGTTTGCTTAAGAGAACACAATGAGCTGCTGCAGAAAAACAGGTGACATATCTTCTTTATTTCTGACCCAGTTTTCTGCTAACCACAGAATTCTGTTGCCCATAAAGTGTTTTTTCCCTACCTAATGTCCACAGCACTTCCTGCTAGACAAAACCAGAGAAAAATTCTCAGCCGAGACCAGCTGAGTTTAACTTACGGGAAGCAAGAGAGTAGGAAGGCTGAAGCAGTGTGTGTGTGTGTGTGTGTGTGTGTGTGTGTGTGTGTGTGAGGAGAGAGAGAGAGAGTGTATACACGCATGCATTAGTTTACTCAGCCTGTATTAACAAAGTGAGACAGACTAGGTGGCTTAACAGAAATCATTTCCTCACCATTCTGGAGCCTAGAAGTCCAAGATCAAGGTGTCAGCAATGTTGGTTTCTCCTGAGGGCCATGAGGGAAGGATCTGGTCCGGGCCCCTCTCCTTGGCTTGTGGAGGGCCGTCTTCTCTCTGTGGCTTCACGTGGTCTTTTGTCTGCACCTTCCTGTGTTCTCATTTGCTCTTCCTTTAAGGACACCAGTCATGTTAGATTAGGGCTCACCCCAATGACCTCATTTAAATACTTAAATACTTCAATACTTCTTTAAAGACCCTCTCCCAATACAGTCATGTTCTGAGGTACTAGGGGTTAGGATTTCAACATATGAATTTAGGTGGAAATAGTGTGGTCCATACATTGTGCACATGCACATTTTTGTGCAAAAGACAGAAAAAGAGATCAACAGAAAGAGAGGGAGAGAGAGAGAGGACATGAACATGACCGAATGATAACACAGGGGCCTGTTGGGGAGGCATATTCATTTCATGCTGGGACCTTAGCAGGAGGTTGGTGGGAAAAGAAAAGGAATAAGAAAGGAAGAGAAGCTGCGACTTCTACCTGGCCAAATACCTGGACCCTTGGGACTCCATATGATTGTCTGACGGGGCCTGGTGTACTTGAGCTTGGTGCTATCAGTCTTCCAAGAGAACATCATTGTTTAGGTAGTTTATTTGGTTTGCAATTAGAATACCCAGGAGTCTGATAAGTAGAGGGGATTAAAAGATTTAGCCCCTCGCTGTCCAGTATGGTAACCACTAGCCTCATGGAGCTAGTGAGCACTTGAAATGTGGCTCTTGCAATTTTTTTTTTTTTTTTTTGAGACAGGATCTTGCTTTGTCACCCAGGCTGGAGGCTGGAGTGCAGTGGCTCACTGCAGCCTCAAACTCCTGGGCTCAAGCAATCCTCCTGCCTCAGCTTCCTGAGTAGCTGGGACTACAGGTGCACACCACCATGCCCAGCTATTTTTTTTTTCCCTCCTGTAGAGACAGGGTCTCACTGTGTTGCCCAGACTGGTCTTGGACTCCTGGCCTCAAGCAGTCCTTCCACTTCAGCCTCCCAAAGTGCTGGGGTTACAGGCATGAGCCAGTGCACCTGACTGCTCTTCCTAATTGAGATGTGCTACAAATGTGAAACAGTGGATTTAAAGGACTAATATGAAAAAAAAGAATATCAAATATCTCAATAATTTTGATTATATCTTGAAATGGTTAATTTAACATCAGATTAAATAAAATATTACTAAAATTAATTTTTACCTTTTTTGTTTGTTATGACTACTAGAAAATTTAAAATACCTATGTGGCTTTCATTAAATTTCTGTTGGACAGCTAGTCTATGCATAGAACAAAAGGATTGAATGGAATAAGGCCCATACTGTTTTGAAAGGATAGAAACTAGGTGTATATGTGTGTACATAGAAGTATGTATGTAATTTTATATCTTACATTTCTTTAATAATTCATAATTGGTCCCATTTTATCTGCTATTCTTTACAAATAGGATTTTAACTTTGTAGAGCAGAATTTTTCAAACATACATAAAAGTAGAGAGAATAATATAATCAGCCCCATGTACACATCTCCCAATTTTAACAGTTATCAACATTTTACAATTTTATTTCATTCCCTGCCCCTCCTTTTTTCTGGAGTATTTTAAAACAAACTCAAGACCACTATGTAATTTCACCCCGAAATACTTCAACAGAAAGTATAGTTTTAACTGGCTGCATAGTATTCTGTTTTTGGCATGCCATAATTGATTAAACCTGTTCCCCAGACGTAGGATATTTAATTAGACATGTACTTAAGTTTTCAAGTTTTCACTATCCTAAAAAATTTGTGGTGAACATCCTTTAGTATAAATCTCCATATTTTTAGCCTGAATTCTTAAAGTAGAATTACTGATTCAAAGTAGGAGATATTAAAAATGATACATATCCCAAATTATTTTCTAAAAATTTACATTCTTACTATTAGCTTTTATGAAAAGTGCTTCACTTAAGATGCTTCCACCAGGAATGGATATTATCGTTGCTGATTTGTACATGAAAATATTATCTCAGTGTTTCTTTAATATTGTACAATTACAAGTGAGATTGAACAATTTTCTTATGTTTCATTTGCCATGTACATTTCTTCAATATTATTTTTATTGGCTTTTTTGGGTGATTTTAATATATGTTCAAGATGTTAATTCTTTGATTATATATGTTGTAATTATCTTTTCCATTGTCATTAGTCTTTTAATTTTATTTCTGTATAATTTTAAACATTATTTAAAGACAATCTTGAACGTTTGGGAAATAGAGAGCACAATATTATCTATAACCACATCGCTCTGACACAACTATTGTTTGCTAGTTTTGTGTGTGAAGGCAAACACTTTTATATAATTGCAATCAGGTTAGAACACTTTGGAGAAAAATTAATTCTGACTTGATTAAACATATCAAACTTTACCTCTTCTATTTCTTTGAAGTATAGGGAGTTTTTCTCCATATTTAGGTCTGGAAAGTATTCACTGCATTTTCTTCTAGTCTTTGTAGAATTTTTTCACAGTCCCATGTTAATCTTATTCTCTTTACCCATCTTGGAAAGAAGGAAGCACTTTCAAGATTGTGTTTGCCCTTTTGATGGTGTATGTCCATTTCCCTTGGCTCTGATTGCCATGCACTTGGGAACCAGCCAAATGCTGTCTCTCAACCACAGAGGCTGAGTAAGTTAAGCCCAGCCCCATCCTCACTGTATATAGTAAGTCCTCTCCAGCGAAGCTCTGCTATGCTAGTGTGGTAGCGTGTACAGCTACTGCCTCCTGGTTTTCTCACACTCTGGAAGCTCACCACATACATGGAACTGTCAAATGCCATGCTTGCTCTGCCAGGGTCTCCCTGCATCTCTCCCTGCCAACAGAGCTTCATGCTTTACTGGGTGGCTTATCTCTCCCAGGATATAATGAGCCACCGTCATCCCTTCTCCCCTTGTTCCCTTGTTTCCCAGGCATCACGATCTCTATAGGAATACAGAAATATGTGAATCTGATACTGGTAGCTTGGTTGCCTTAAAAACCAGCACCCACATTGCCCAACTGTTCAGTTGGAATAACCTCTAGGTCTCTGGACTAGGGAGACTTAAAAGTATCTTCTCTCTCTGCCTCAGCTGCCCGCCCTGCACCCTGCCCCAGGCAGATTCTGTCCTGTCTCAGAGTCAATCCTTGGGAGCAAAGTAGCTGTTAGGTTTCTCAGGTCAGCTCCAGCACCCTTATCTCCTAGTTCCTTGCCTAAATTTGTTTTTTTAAGTTTTTTTTTGTTGTTGTTGTGTTTTCTGTGTTCCTGTGTGTGTGTGTCGATCGGGACTCTTAAGCTGCAGGTGCTGATAAGCCAGCAAAAACAGAATGGCTCACGAACTGAAAACCCCAGACATCCTGGATCTTGGGACTCCATCAATATGGCTCTCCCAACTGCGCAGTTCTGCTTTCCTCTGTGATGGCTTTTTTCACAGGAGCCTCTTCCCACCAACCAGACATGCATGGTCCCAACTCTGACGGATCTGACGCGGGTCACGTGTCTATCTCAGAACTGACCTCTTTGGCTGTGGATGTCCTGACTGGCTAGGTGCGATCCTATGTTCACCCTCCTACCACCTTCCAGGGAGGTGGTGCCAGGGTGAAGTCAGCCAGTGTGTTTGGGCCAGCTTTGGTCAGTTACCTGTCTCTGCTAGTTGCTGTCCAGGCTGTATAGTAGGTCCCTCTTATCTGCGGGGCATACATTCCAGGACCCCCAGTGGATATGAGACTACAGATAGTACTGAACCCTACATGCACTATGTGTTTTCCTAGATATAAATATCTATGATAAAGTTTAATTTATAAATTAGGCTTAGTAAGAGATTAACAACAATAATACAGAACAGTTATAAACAATATACTGTAATAGAAGCCATGTGAATGTGGTCTCTCCATGTCTTATTGTACCGTACTCAACCTTCTTGTGGTGTGAGGGGATAAAATGCCCACGTGATGGGATGAAGTGAGTATGAATGATGTAGGCATTGCGATGTTGTGTTAGGCTACTATTGAAAACTAAAACTTAAGAATTGTTTATTTCTGGAATTTTCTGTTTAATATTTCCAAGCCACGGTTAACCACAGGAAAGTGAAACTGCGGATGGGGGGGCGGGCAGACTACTGTACTTGCCTTTTAAATACTTTGAATATCATCCCTGGGCAAGCCCACGTGATTGATGGACAGTTCCTCCAAGTGGGGGCAGAGCACTTTTCAAAGGAAAAATATGCTGAGCAGACACAAAGGGTTAGGCAACAACTTCTGTGTTATAATGAGAAATTTTAGGAGACAGTTGGAAAGACAACTGAACATGGACAATCCTGAATTCCAAGTATTAGATAAACTTAGAAAACATAAATCTTTATTCCCACGACCTGCCACATAGACTCAAAGTTATTATTTTTTGGGTGAATGAATGAAAAAATAAGCTTTACTAGACCGTAAACATCACCTAATTGCTGGTGGCGGTTTGCTCTTGTCATGGGACTAAAATCACATCCCACGTCTTCCTCCCTTATTTGTTGGGGAAGATACTGAATCTGTCAGTGAGGGAGCAGCTTTCGCAAGGTCTTTGTCCTCACAAAGCCCAGTAGCTGACAGCCCCGGTTGCCCCTTTCCCCTGCTAGGGCTCACTGTTGCACTGTGCACCCTGTGATTCCGACGTGTGGGTGTGGGCTTCACCACTAGCCCAGTGAGGGTGGAGAATTCAGGCTTTGCTGAGTGAAGCCCATGGTACAGAGACACTGGAAGTGTACAGAGGAGGTAAAGCACTTCCTGTGCGTGAGTGAACTGCTTGAGAAGGGGTGGAACGTGCTGGAAGGACAAAGGAGCCAAGGAGTGCCCTGGGTCTAAGAACCTTTGTAATAAGGAGTCAGGAAACTGACTCTGGGTGTGGGGAATTCATGCAGACCCACTCCCAAAAGGATTTTGAAGCCATTAGATAGTGAACACAATATCGAGTTAGGAAAGTACAGTTGACCTTGAACAATGCGGGGGTTATAGGGATGCTAACACCTGCGTAGTCGAAAATCTGAATATAACTTTTGGCTCCCCCAAAGTTTAGCTATTAATATTAATAGCCTACTGTTGACCAGAAGCTATAAACTGTCGATTAACACATGTTTGTATGTTATATGTGTTATATACTGTATTCTTACAATAAAGCAAGCTAGAGAAAAAGTGTTACTAAAATAATTGTAAGGAAGAGAAAACTTATTTACTGTTCATTAAGTGGAAGTTGATCATCATAAAAGTTTTCATCCTGTTGTCTTCATGTTGGGTAGGCTGAGGAAGAGGAGGGGTTGGTTTTGTCTCGGGGGTGGCAGAGGCAGAAAAGGTGGAGGGGGAGGTGGAAGGGGAGGCAGGCACACTCAGTGTCACTTTTATAGGAAAATCTCGTATAAGTGGACCTGCACAGTTCAAACCCATGTTGTTCAAGGGTCAACTGTACATTTAAGTAGATAAATTCCTAAAATAGAAGAAAGTCAGTTATAATGGATAATTAAATGATCTTTGAGAAAAATAGCTTATTTATACCTTTAACAGAAATTAGCTAGTTCATTGAACATATAGAAATAAAACAGAATGAAAACATATGGAGATATCCATTTACTGAAATTCTTAGTTTACGAAGATGAGATGAAGTTGACTGGTGCTGAGAATATAGAATTGAATTTTTTAATTCCCAGTGATATATTTCAGTTGTAATAATGTCTGTAAACACAAGCTTGGGTTGGTGTTTTTGTTTTTCTTCTTTTGTTTTTTGGGAGGAAAAGTGTCTGAAACCCTATTTGACCCAGCATAGATTTGGTCTCTCTTCATGCATCTCCCACCCCTCATTTAAGTTTCATTTTCTATTTAGAATGATAATTGCATACCTTACAAAGAGGCATTTGCTCTATATTTTAACTCTATAAACACTGTGAGCCTTCAATGGAGCCAGCTGCTGGGGATGTAAAGATTTTAAGACTCAGTTTCTACCATTAAGAGGCTCACAATTTAACCAATGAGATGGACAAATTTACAACTCGGTACCAAAGGTTACAAAGATTCAAAAGAAAAGAGAATCATTTCACCCTCAGGCTAAAGGAAAGGCTTTTAAGAAACACCTTTAAGCTAGGTCTTGAAGGTGGAAACGTGGAGTAGGGTTTTGTTGGACAAAGAGAAGGGAGAAGGCATTTGAGCAGATACTGGAGCAGATGGGAAGGCACCAAGATGGTGGCTATTGGGTCCAGAGCAGGGCAGACATCTGATGTGGCTGGAGGGAAGAGCCTGGCATCACTGTGACTGTGAAAAGCTGTGGGTATGTTCCTATCATCTTCACCAGCTGTTTGGCCAACAGTTTTCACTGGGCTTTAAGATTTCTTCCCAAAAGTAGTCATCCTGATATAAGTTGCACTTGTTGGTTTCCCTACTTCGTGCCAGGAATTGGTGGCTTAATCAGTTGGTAATTCAGACACGAGAATTCAGGATTATGGAAATGGTTCAGAAGTAGCTGTTATATCTCACTGACATAATAACCAATACTCATCATTTGATATCAACATTTATAAACTCCCCAAATCGAACTTCTGATGTAAACATAGGAATGCACACTTAGGAATGTATCCAGTGAACAGTATGTCCAGTGATTGAGTTTCTTGTTTGTTCATATCACCATTGATTAGAAGAGGTCTCCTGTTGGACATAACTTATATTGTCATGGAATCTTTATTAAATATTTTTTTTTCTTTTCTATTTTCTTTTCTAGAAAGTCCCCAAAGCATACTATAATGTTTTTCCTTTAAGCAAAGGCTTCCAGAGAAATGACCTACATTTTAAAAAAATGAATGTCAATAACTGATTATTTTGATTAAACAATAATTAGATACTAGAAATTTGCAGAGTCCAATTTGCAAATTATCCCTTTGCCCATTTTATTAAATGACAGGGTACAGGCTAGTACTGCTCAGGTGGTATTTCCTTAAAAATGTGACTGGGCTCACAAAGAATTTCATTATTTTAACCACCAGCCCAGCTTGCCAGTGCCTTCCCCCTGACCCCCCCCCACACACACACACAGCTCTTTCCTGGCCTTCAGCGTACTCCCCCTGAAAGGAAGATGTTGTTTCAGCCACAGGATAATAGCATTGCCTAGGATGTTTTTGATTTAAGAAGAACTTTCTATGATTGTGCCTTTAAGCAGTTTGGGACCCATGAGCTATTTCCATCTGCCAACCTAACTGACAGTTCTCTCTACATGGTGGATGATGGCCAGTGAACTTTGACGACTGAGGGACAGAAATATTTCTAAGATCTGTGGAGGTCAAAATAGAGCTGGAATTGCAGGCAGGAAGCCAGGTGTCTTTGATCTGTGTGGTTAGCTAGATAAGCCAGGTTAGGCTGAAAACATGGAACAGCAAAAGTAGAAGTAACAAGCTGGGAAGACTTAGGTTTAATCCTCTTGGTTTACCAGCTGTATGACTTTGGGCAAGTGGCAGAGCTTTTAGTGAGTTTTTAGCAACTAAACAAGGGGGGATCACAGCCCATGTGGAGTAGCTTTGGGAGTTCTACCTGAGAAAGAGGAGAGTGGGGGTGTGTGGAGCATGTGAAGGCCCTGTAGCAGGAAAGGGCTATCAAATGGAGACTGCTACTATTATTCCAATACACAAGAGCTTTCTGGAAGCTTCCAAATCAAGCACAAATCCCCATCTCCACACTCTAAGACTCCTTCCACACAAGACCTCCTTCAGGTTGTGTGTAAATTAGAAGAAAGCACTCCCATGGCAAGTGGACAGAGCTTTTTTGCAAAGAAAGGACCCCTTCCTTTTGGCACATGCAGCCCCTGCTGGCAAATATCTTGGAAAGCAGAGCACTGGCTGGATGTCAGCCCCTCAACTCCTCAGATCAGCACTTTGTGCAGGACCCAAATGGCTCAGCTATGTTTATTTCCCCTAACCCTTACTTGTAGTCTCTTCAGAAATACAATTACCTTTCTAGGAATTGAGTCAGTCCTCGTGGTAACATTGGTAGAAAGAGTATAGGCTGGATCATTTCTTGATCTGCCATTTGTTAGTTGTGTTAAACTGAATGAAGTCCAAGGAAAATCACCATGGCCATCCTGCTGTGTGACCTTGGGTGAGTGCCTTAGCTTCTCTGAATCTGTCTCCTTGATCTGTAAAAGGGAGAAGAGTACCACCTTGGTCCCCAGATCTGGTGGCGAGTATGAAATGTGATAGACACCATGTGTCAAAGAGGAGTACAGGGTTCCACAAAGGTTCGGTCTCCTGAGTGCTGCTTCTGCCACCTTCAAGTCTGGCTAACCTCCACTCTGTATCACTAGCTCTTCAAACCCACCACAGTGTCAAGAGGAAAATGACCATAGCACTATCAAGGTCCAATGAAAGCCTTGTTGACTGTAATTTTAGAACATTAAAAAAAAAAACACAACTGTAATTTAAACCATAGGATTATTTCTTATCAAACAGTATCTTCTCAAAACATATCAATACTATTAACATTAAGAGAACAGACAGCCAAATCTGGTCTTCTGGAGGAAAAAAGACCCCTCATCCAAAATGTCGGTTTTATGTAATCCAATTGATGGTCAATTTAAGAATAGGCTGACCAGCCAGATTACAATAAAGTCCATGGAAAAGAAAGATGCTTTTTGAGTATAGGCTCTCGGTATCTTAATTAACTAAATTCTGTACTGTGATTAACCAAATCCTCTATTGTTGACAGGCAAGCAGGAGGGTGGGGGAACAATGTGAACGGAGCCTCATGTAGTATTTTAGGATAGTTAACAAAGCGAAGAGGGCTGCTGATTGTGTCACATGTCTCACACTATCCGAATGCACAGTGATTTCTGTAATGTATCTGGGAATGTCTTCATTTCGAGATGCAAAAACTATTTGCAAGTTCACTTAGGAAGCACAACATCTGTGGTCTCCTCCTAGTAGACCACTGTCTGATTTTGCATGAGATATGCATATCTCCTATAAAGTCGTAAAGCTTGACATCATTTTAAAATTTCAAAATACAACGTTCTCTATAACAGTCCTCTACATATTTCTCAGGAACACAAACCCACACCCACACATAGGTTGGTGTCTCCTTGGGAGATCTCTAGAGGGTCCCATTCTTTAATGTACTGAGATCTGGAGTACTCTATCGTTGGTAGACCCCGAGGATTATTGGTCTAAGTACCTGATGAGCGTTTAAATCTTCCCAAGTGATTCTATTGCTCAGACAAGGTTACCTGTTGAGACAGCATTTGATACCTTTAGAGTTGATCATTATCTCAAAAGTGATTAAAATGCATTCACCTTGGTCGTTAGAAACAACACAAATACCACAATATGTGTTCTAGCATATAAAACGTGGAAATCCTACAAAAGTGCATTTCATTTGGTGTTATGAATACTACCAATTCCACAAAAATGTTTCTGAACCTACATTATCTTTTGAAATCATAATAGAATGGAGAAAAACTTCTATTTGATTCTAATAAAAGTAAGGAAGTATTTCATAAATACCTATTCTGTCCTCAACCCTGTGTGCATGGTAGACGATATAAAGCACATATAAGACGTGGTCTCAGGGAGTTTGTAATCTAGTTGAAGAGGCCCAACCAACATCCGTACAGCCCTCCGTGTCAGTGTGTAATAAAACGCTAAGGTCCTGGCGCTAAGCAAGTATGGTCATACTGTGCTTGTTCGTCTGTCTTACTTCTGTGCTGGATTGCTGACTACTCGAGAGGCAGAGTCTTAGGAGCACCTAGCCTTGTGCCTTACATTTGGTAGGCTTTAGTGGTCACTTAAATATTTGTGGAATGAAGGAGTTCGGAGAGGAGCGAGATTACTATGAAGCAGCAGCAGAGAGAGGGATTAGAGGCTGGCCTTGATAAAATGAGTAGGGTTTGTTTGAATGGCGGCCACTCCAGGTGGCCAGCTTAACACAGACCAGCTTGGACAAAGATCTGCGGTAGAGATGGGTTTGATGTGAGGAGGGACAGTTTGCCGACGTGCCTGACTATGAGAAGCCTCGTCTATCACAGTGACTGTGCCAAACAAAGGGAATGGAACAGAGCTGTGGCCAAAAGGTGGGCCTGGCCAGAGAGTGGTAGAGGAAGAAGCGGTTTCAGTTATCCGGGGAATAAATAATAGTGTCTGCATCTCCTGCAAACGAGAGGAGCATCCACTCTGCTCCCTTCTTCATTTACATAACACAATTTGGGGGAAATGAAATATGTTTTACAGAAGGAGTTAGGTTGTTTCTTTTAAATATATTGAAAGGGAAGAGGAAGTGCATTTAGCAAACATAGAAACTGGCTGGGAAAATAGGATTTTTGTTTCATGCAAAAAAATTTGGCACAAAGAGCCAAATATCTTTGCATGAGACATTCTCAAACACCGAGCCAGGAAGAACACGATTTCTCACTATCTGAGTGTTGTTCAGCATATCCAGGAGGGCCTGTGACACCCAGCCCAGAATGGGCTTCGACAAACTCTGGCATTTTCTAGTTATCCTAAGAGTGCAATGGAATGCACTTTGAGGAATGACGGAAATGTTTTTAAATGTTGTCTGAGAATGATTTCCACTCGAGGGCCATACCACCTTCCCCAACTCCTCCATCTCCACATCGAGCTGTGACAACCTCTGCATAGCCCCTGGGGTTGTATAGACTTCACAAAACACAA
Organism: Daubentonia madagascariensis; assembly: GCA_023783475.1. Classification (NCBI taxonomy): domain Eukaryota; kingdom Metazoa; phylum Chordata; class Mammalia; order Primates; family Daubentoniidae; genus Daubentonia; species Daubentonia madagascariensis. Next base: position 13,252,281 of record JAKFHU010000428.1, read on the forward strand.
GGACTCAAAAAGACTCATCTCAGGCAGCTGGAACCGTAGGCTGCTTTCAAAGCCAGTCAGAAAACCTCACTGGGCAATCAGTTCCGATGTTTAGAAACCCTCACCACCGTGAAATCCACCCTTTCCAGTTACCCTAAAAACACTTCCTAACAATCCTGAAATAGAAAGCACAGTTCATCCCTAGCCGAGTTTCCCGAAAACGAAAAGCTAGACTTTGGTCGTCTCCAAGCGTTTTAAAAGTAAATAAAATAATCCTGAATGCAACCAAGAATTGCAGGGACCATAAATTAACCGAAAAGAAGCTGACCCCACCCCACCACATATACGCCCGAATCTGTGGACAGCTGACAGAAAACTCAAATCATCTGTAGCACAGGAGTTGTCTGCTTCCCCCTCCCCAAAGCATCGAGGGAGAGAACTCAGTGACCCCAAAGATGCTGGAGACTTGCAGAATGAATAAACTGTGCTGACGTCTCTGTGAAGAATTGGCCTGGCATGTGGACAGTGCCCAAGCCCTCAACCGTCCCTCATTAACCACTGTCAACTTCACATCTGGTTTCAGCTTTGGAATTCTGAGGTGTCACCCCAGGGAGCAGCACTGGTATTTATCAGGCATTCCTGGCTATCAGCTTGGTTCTTCCTAAACTAAACAGTGCAATCAATTGTTTTAGTTGCTGGGAAGCCCTGGAACTGCACAGGGTTTGGACCTGCAAGGGTTGCTGTGAGGGGCTGTGCTTAGGCAGCAGTGTGGGGGGTGTTCTGAACAGCCATCTAAGAGCAACGTCTGAGCACACACCGGGAGACACCTGAAACCATGAAAGCTCCCCCAGACTAGTTCTGCTTCTATTAAATCTTTGGGCAAAACATATGAAAAGGAAAAAGATATAGTAGGGTGTCATGGTTAAGAGTATACTATTTGGGGTCACAACTGTTGACCTGAAACTCTGTTTTTGTCACTTAGAGGGTGACTAGCTCATGTGGTTTGCCTGAGATTGACCAGTTTTAAAACTGAAAATCCTGCATTTCAAGAACCCAGTCAGTCCTGGGCAAACTGGGACTATTGGTCACCCTAGATGCAAACCGTGTGACTTTGGGCAAATTAGTCTTTGTATTAAGTTTTGACATCGGCAAAGCAGGGGTAATAATCACACCTGCCTCATTAGGTGGTTGTGAGGATTCCAATGAGTGAAAGGTAAGCGTGCTCATGACCTGACCTGTGCTAAGGACTGTGCGTGTTAGTTATTAATACTATAAGACAACTTGATGATATACAAAGGGTTTAAATCAACAACAAAATCCCAGGTGGAACTGTGACTTTGTATCTTGGATGAATTACTTAACCTCTTTGAGCCTCATTTTCCCCATCTGTAAAATGGGAAAAATATAACCCAGCTGGGGCAATGTTTGATAGGCTAAGCCTTGGTACTACGCCTGCTGATAAAGAACAACGTTGAACAGATGATAGCTCGGGTGGTTACTATTATGACCGTTGTTATTAGGAGAGAAGGTGTATTCCCAGCCAGTGTCGGGTGGATAAGTCTGCCTCTTCTGATAAGCCAGTTCACACCACAATGCTGTGTTTATACCATGCTTATGAATATACGAATGCCTGAACTAAGGGGCTCTCTCTAGAGGAGGAATAAATGCATCACCTGGAGGTGCCCACTCACCCAGACAGCATCATTTTAAGCTCTGCCTCTTGAATGCTTGGGACCAATTCTCAGACATAATTAGGTTATTTAAGGAGAGGAAGAATGGCAGGGAGACAGCAAGCCTGAGGGCATGTGGGGACCACTGCGACCGCCTCCCCCACCCACTGACCCACAGCATTTGGTGCTGACAAAGGGCCCTGGTGACAGGGCGGAAGCAAAGGCACAACAGCATGAAGCTCATGCCTCCTGCCTGTCAGCTGCAGGCCTGAAGATGCCGACTCAATTAGAACAGGCACGCTTGCCAGCTCATGCTGTTCAGTAGCTGCTAGTGGACAATATCTGTAGCAAAAAATATAAGGTTATAAAAAACCTAATTTCCCTTGCTTTTCCCTGCCTCCTTTGTTGTAGTCACCTCTGAATAATCAGCCAGCAGAGGGCATGGCATCTTACAGTAAGGGGCACGCCTCAATTAAAATTCTGTCTACCTTGGGTTCAAATCCCAGCCCCTCCACTTACCAGCTGTGTGTGACCTTTGGAAAGTTCCTTAATCTCTCTGTGCCTTAATTTCTCATTAGCAAAGTGGGGATGTAATAGGACCTTCCTCATAGGGATTATGTGAAGATTGAATGAGTCAGTATCTGTAAAGCATGTAAAACAGCGCCTGGTCCCTAGTAAGGGCACTGTAAGTGTTGGCTGTAATTATGTTACTATTTATGAGTCGCAATTTGAAGGATTAAACAAATACAGCCTCAGATTCTTACAGACGCTAAGTCTATAAACTAATAGGAAAAAAGAAAAGGACAGCCATTAACAGTAGGTGGAAGAATATCAACTTCCTCCCTCCCTCCCATCCCCCAGTGAAAATTGGCACTGTGCAGAGACTGACCAGCTGTTTCTCATGCCTGCTCAGCACTGGGCGATCTATCCCACAGGAACATGTCAGCATGTTTGGTAAACCAAGTCGGGTATGCTTGCTTAGGTGGGCACTGGACCGTTTGTTACCTGGGCAGATCTACCAGGAGGGCACATCTCTCCCCACCTCACCCTCCACACCAAGAGACCGGGGTTCCAGATGCCCATAACTTGGCCTGCACTTTCATGTCACTGTCCAGCTTGTTTTGAATTTTCCCTTTTCGTAAGCAAGTGAAGCAGGTAGTTGGAAGACCTGGGGGCATTTTCCCCAGCGGTTTGGAGGCAGAAGAAAGGGACTGATGAGGACAAGCAGCGTGTGGCTGGCGGGGATGTGAGAAGTGCAGCGGCTCTGCAGGGTGAGGGCCGTTCAGGCTCAAGTTCGTGCTGAGGGTGTAAACTGACTACCAGAAGGTGGGCTTGCCCCACCGATGACCTCCTTTACTTATTAACTGATATTTATTTCACCCGTGACTACACAAAAATGCTAATTTTTTAAATGTATGGTTTCTGGTAGCTATGTGAGTGGCAGGGAACATGGGTTTTACCTCAGAGGGGGAGAAAAAGTAATCCACACCAGCAAGAATGACTTTACCTAATGTTTTTAGACCAAAGAGAGATTATTGAAGAAGGTACAGGTATGGCGAGTGAAATACAGAAAATAAGTATCCAATCTGAACTAAGAAAGTTCCTAAAAGGGCTTCTGTGCTCACGACCAGGGTGCCCGAGGCCCAGAGGGGTCACACGAATAGAAGTTGTATTATTGTTCCTTGAACCTCTTCCAAGTAGCATGATCGGGGCTTAATTAGCAAGGATAGGGCCTACTCGAGGGTGGGCTCAGGGAGCTCAGATGGGACTGTTTCGAAGATGATGACCGGTGCATTTATTTTTATCCAAACACAGTAAAGACTTTTAGTGCTTTTCATTAAAAGGGTTATGAAGTGATTAGTTATCATGTACTTAAAATGTATAGTCTGCCTTCTTCCAAAAAAAGGATCCAGACAGCCTGCAACTACTAAAACATATCTGGGCCAGCTCAATTAAAAGCATAGACAGACTCTAACAAAAGGAGGAAGAAAAAAATCAGCTGCCCTTAGAATCTCTCAGCCTGCTTTAACATACCCCACTGACAGCTCCGTCCACCAGTGTTCTTTACAGAGCGCTGAGAATTTAGTGGTCTGCAAGACAAGCAGGATTTTTACTCCCGTGGAAGCTGTCTATATTCTGTTGGGGAGAAACAGTCACTTAAAAGGGAGACAAACCCAATATGATTCCCAAAGAGGGTGACTGGCGGGGTGGGGGTGGCAGTCTGCTTTAGATTGATGGCCAGGGCATCTCTGGGAGGAGCAGACTTCGAGCCCTCGTCCGTCAGCCTCATTCTTCCTGCGTCCTCCTGCCCGCTCCTGTCTTGGCATCAGACTTCGCAAAGCTCACGTGTCGCCTCCCCCCATGGGCATGGCTTAGCCTCACTGAACCCCGGAAGTAGATAGATGGACTGGTATTCAAGTGTCCTAGGTTTTATCTCTCCCACCACCTCCCATATTTCTCCTCCTCTTTGGTCTCACTTCAGCTCTGTCCTTTCCCCATCAATGTCACGTGGAACAAAGTCTATACTGAATCCATTATTTCTGGTGCTTGCCACGTGCTTGCGCTTTTAGAGCTTTTGAGTGTAGTGTTCACACCTAGTCTGCTAGACCAGTGTCACGCATTTTCCTAGACTCAGCTCAGATCTCACCTCTTCTGAGAAGCCTTTCCTGATTGCCCCAGACAGAGTGAGTGGCCCTTTCCCCTGACCTCTCCCAACACTTGGCTCGTGCCTCCGTCTCTGGTAATGTGGCATGGCAGTTTTCCTGTTTTCATGTCAGTCTACTCAACTGCGTATACTGTGTAGTATTTTTCTTTGCATCCACAGTGTCTGATATTAAACCTTGATGTATAATAATTATGCTAGTACTGCTTATTGAGTTGCTGCTATATTCCAGGTACTATTAGGCATTTTGCATGAATCTTTAAACATCGTAAATAAACTTTGTGCCCATTTTACACATGGGAAAGGAGGCTCAAAGGAATTAAGGAACTTGTCCAAAGTTGCAGAGCTGGTAGCGGGGAGAACTGTGGATTCACACACAGATGTTGGTTAAAATCGAAAGCCTGTGCTTTTTCTACATTGCTGTGCCATCTTTCTTGGGAGGCCCTCCATAAGTGTTCACTGAATGAAAAATATGTGTTTCAATATCACTCTAACAAAAATTCCACTGTAGCAGCATAATCCATCAAAGGAAAGGATGTGGTAATTTTTACTTCTATCACATGTGTAATAGTTTTTAAACCCAGATCAAATAAAATTTACCAAAATTATTAGCGGAGGTATGTGAAAAAAGAAAAATCAATTAAAAGAAAGTATCTTTTTCTCTTTCTTCTTATTTTTCTGGTCTTGAATTGGAGTTGGAGGGACATGAAAAGGTGAATCATGAACTTGCTGAGGAGACTTAGCCTCTGAGTCCCACCAACCTCAGGGCTGTGTGGGTGAATCCTGCAATGCCCAACGTGGTAATTTCAACAAATAGAATACCAAAAGGGTGACTGCCACTCAGTTAACAAATGTTCACTTACAGCCCTGTGGAGCAAGACTTGCCCAGAGCTAACCACTTAGTGACAACAGAGCTGATGTGTGTCGACCATTAGCCATGAATGACATGGGACCAATATGAGGAAGCTGTCTCAGTCTTGAAGATAGAAATCCTACATTTTCAGAGTTCGGTTCTATTGGCATAGCTGTGGAACTAGACTTTTTTTTTCCTCTAAGCAGCTAATTCCAATCTCTTAATGAAATGTCCTTATATCATAGTTTTCTGGCATAGTAAGTGTCGCTGCATTTGGAATTTAGATTCATTATGTATGTTGTTTGGATGGTGTATGTAAGTTTTAAAATACTGTCCTTCAATTAGTGCTTTGTTTTGTTTTATTTTGAGACAGGATCTTGCTCTATTGCCTGGGCTAGAGTACAGTGGTGCGATCATAGCTCACTGTGACCTCAAACTCCTGGGCTCCAGCAATCCTCCTGCCTCAGCCTCCCAAGTAGCTGGGACTACAGGCACACACCATCATGCCCAGATAATTTTTCTATTTTTTGTAGAGATGGGGTTTAGCTCTTTCTCAGGCTGGTCTCAAACTCCTGGCCTCAAGCAATCCTCCCATCTCAGCCTCCCAAAGTGCTAGGATTATAGGCATGAAGTACCATGTCAGGCCTCCTCAATTAGTTTTTGACATTAAAATGTTTGGCCTAATTATTCAAGTAAATGTTTCTCTGTTAAGGTCACTATCTCAGCACTCATTAACTATAACTAGTTCCCATGCTGTGTTCATGGTCCATTACCCTTCGCTTGAAGAGAACTAGTACGGAGATGGTGTGGTGCAGTCTTCACGCTGAGACCACGCAGTTCAAGGGGAGGCTTTACCTGGGTAGAAACACAAACGACTTGTCATCTGATTAGTGTAGTAGCCGATTTAGATAGTTCATTTCACGGTCTAGGAACTTGAGTTACTTCACTAGCAAGAGTCATTCTTTCATTCAAAAGTTATATATTGAGCACCTTCTACATGCCAGTCGTTCTAGGCGCTGGAGATGTGACGGTTAACAAAGTGGAACCCAGATCCCTGCCCTTTGGAGCTCGCATTCTATACAGGAAAAGTAAGCAGGGATAGGATGTGCCCGAAAAGAAGCTGCTGTTTAAATAGGGTGGTCAGGGAAGGTGGATTTGGATCAGAGGCCCGAAGGAGGTGAGGGAACAAAGCAGGTGGGAGTCTGGGGAAGGTGTGTTGCAGGCAGGGGCCCTTCAGCAGGATGTGCGGGGCCAGCGTGAGTATTCCCAGGCGTGTGAGGCGGGGATGGAGATGTGAGGTCAGAGGTAGGAGCGCACGGGAAATGCCGGGCCTTGCGGGCCACTGTAAGGGCCTTCCGCGTTGTTGAAATGGAGAGCCGTTCCCAGAGGGTCCCTGTGGCTGCTCTGTCGAGAACAGGTGGGGAAGGAGCACAGTGTGGAGGCAGGGACCCCTCTTGGGGACTGTTGCAATAATCTGGATGGTGATGGCTTGACTAGGGTGGTAGCAGTGGAAGTAATGAGAAGTAGTTGGTTTCTGAATATCTCATGCTGGATTATATTTGGGGTGTCCAGAAAGAGAAGAATCAAAGATGAGTCTGAGGTTTTTGGCCTGAACAACAGGAAGGATGTAAGGTGCTGTTTAATAAAACAGGGAAGATGTGGGAAGAGCTGGTTTAGCAGGGAGGATGCAGGTGCTGCCTATTAGACATCTAAGTGAAGACGTGGAGAAGGCAGTTTGATGTATGAGTCTGGAGCCCAGGGGACACTGTGGGCTGGAGGCCAGGCCATGTGAGGGGAGAGAGCATGGAACCCACAGCCTGGACTCAGATCTAGCTCCACTGTGTGAACATGGATAAGGCTTTTCTCCCTCCTACCTTCCAAATCCTCATCTGCAAAGTGAGGTAGTATAACCAGTACAATAGGGCAGGCTAAATGAGACCACATACGTAGAGCATAATACATAGTACATTACGGGAGGTCAATACAAACTAGCTGTCCTCTGCCAAACCCCGTTCTGGGTTGCCAGACTCCGTAGGTGAGGCTGTGATTAGTGATATGGATCAGGGGAGGCCTGGAGTGTCAGCATGAAGAGTGGGGACTTGAACCTCTAAGCAGTGGGAAACATTTCCATGGGAAATTTTTGAGTAAAGAGAAATTGTGCTGATGTGGTTAAGAGGTACGGGTAGGGGATGGAGGGCTAGACCAGAGGCAGGGAGGTGGGCCAGGGTGTGGAGGTGTCTGGTGTCAAGAGGACCAGGGTGGGAGGTGGCCCTGGACATGGAGTTGAGGACTGAGCACATGTGACCCAGGCCCACCCTCAGCCTCTGGGATCACCAGCACCCTGACAGAGCCACTGCGCTGTGAGTTCCTGAGGCTCCCAAGGGCCTGTTTCCTGGTTGTCTTACCTGAGGACACAGGGAGAGCCTGTTGCTGTCTCACAACGATCGTGTCCTTTCCTGCAGCAGTCTCCCAGCCTGGCCCCAGGAACCCTGCTTCGAGCAGAGTTTGAGAATCAGTCATCCTGCTCAGTGGAGCAGCTAAGGCCTAAGGCCCCGCTGGAAACTCACCTCCCTCCAGAGTTCCCTCATCTTGAATCTCTTTGCCTAGGAGAAGGAATATAGCCATTAGGTGGAATGTCTCCCTCTCCCATTAAATGACAGCTTTGAGCAAGCTGTTAGCCCTGTCATGAGCGAAAGAACAGTAGAGAATTCCGTCTCATTCTCGCACTGGGTGCGGAAGTGGGGCTGGGGCAAATAATTATGGAGAAGGCCTTTTAGGGGCCTTCTCACCTCTGCATGGACACACACACCCTCACACAAGCGGGGAGGGAGGGAGGCTGGGGGCAGAGTAAGAGGAGGGCAGTGTTGTTTCCTGCAGGACTGAAAAGGAGGAGTGGTCCCACCTGCCCGCATTGGCAGTCTTTTCACTACCAGAGGTTGGAATGTACCATCCCTAGAGATAGATCTGGCCTGCAGATGTGTTTGGTTTGGACCACACAGTGTTTTTAAAAATTTTAAATTTGTGGCCAACATTTAAAAATCAAGAGATCTCACATTAAAAACTGGATTTTGGCTTCCAAACTGCTGGCTCCAGCAACACTGGGCCGGCCAGCCATCTGGGCAGTCAGGGAAGCTCTGGAGCACTGCCGTGTCCTTGAGACACGCAGCACTGCTCACACGGTCCCCTACGGCCTGGCCTCCCTCGTTTCCTCACCTGACTAGCATGTGAGCATGTGAGCCCTGGTTTGGAGTCAGATGAGACTGGGCAATTAATGGACTCGCGGTGGGAGGGACCGACTCAGTTTTTACCTAATACAGAAGTGAACCAAGAGAGAAATAATGTGAGGGAAGTTACATCAAAGGGAGGTTGTGTAGCTGGCCAGACAATAATGATTAGGGTACTGAGGCTTGCTTTCTTGTGGACAACTCTTACTCTTCTATTATAAATGGATAAGTTCACCATCAAAAAGGAGCCCTCCCCTGCAAACTGGCTGGCTAAGCACTGTGGGGGACACCCCATCAGGACCTCTGTGAATTGTGTCTGGGCTACCTCCTTTGTCTTGTCTTCAGCTCCCATTAGCAATGAACTCACAGACTCAGGAGATGTGCAGCAAGAGGGTTCATTTCCTCTTCTATGCGTCCCCCCCCCCAAAAAAAGACAAAAATTCCAGCACAACGAGTGTCAGCATTCTTATATCAAGACTGATTTGCCTTCAGCTTGCTTTGATAAAGGAGCTCAGGACCCCAACTTCTTTGTTACCAGGAAAACTAATTTTCAGAGTTGCTTATTTGAACACATGGCACATCCAAAGTTTATGGTTTGGTTGAAAAATGGTTTTCTATGTTCTTTGTGTTCATTCTTCAAGTTCATGGCCATTGCCCATCACCACCTGAGAGTACTTCATGCTCAGGGTAGCTAAAAGAGAGCATAAATCCTGCTTGCTTTGAACACAACCCAGGGTTTACCGTATGTTCCTGTTCTGGCCAGCTAATCACTTTCCTCTCCTCCCTCTCATGCTTTTTGAGTCCAGAGGCCCTAGTATTTTAGTCACTATGAGAGAGGTAATTGGTAAGTACAAGCTGCTGCCTTCATAGATCTCTTTGTGCCTCAGACTCAAGCTAAGCCAAGAGGCTGGAGGAAGCTAACATCACACAAGTATGAGTTGCTTTAGCTGAACCTTTTTTACATGAAACTTATAAGTCTGAATGTTTAAACCTAGGTTCTGCACCTTCCCCAGCTGTTGTAAGGATGGCTGGGATATGAGACCAAAGGGAAGGCTACTTACCCATTTTATGAGAATTTTCTTTCCTGGACTCAAAAATATATCTTTAGAACCTCAAGAATTTGAAACAACAATGGTTTCTCAATGGTATAGTCTTGGGATTCAGATATTTTAAAAATACCTTCCCTCTTCACTGATGAGTCAGCAAACTAAGATGCCACTTTCTTTTGCTAGGATATGCTATGTCCCCCCAAGAAAGCCAGAGCTTGTGCCTTTGCCAGCCATTTGTCCAACTGAAAGATTAATTTCCTGCTTTGGCAGGGCATGTGGTCAAGGGTACTGCTGGCCACCCCCTGGAAAAGACTCTTTCCAGACCAACTAAATAGCATAGGAACTTCCTTCCCAGGCATTGCTAACCAAATACTGCCAGCCTGCATGGAAGTGTTCCATTCACATATTTATGACTTTGGAGCTGCTTAAATGCATGCTGGCTCTTATTTTTTCCATCACACAGTATTTCTTCCAATTTTTTAGTTTCCCATATCAACCACTTTACTATTTTTAAGCAGAACAATTCCAAGCCAACGTAGCTAATCAGTACAGTAAAACCTCACCAATTCAAGCAGGGAGCTTGAACTCTTCCAGTGGGGACAAGCACTGGCAGTGTAAGTTGGAGGCCTGTTTCCTCTTTTAGAAGATGAGGACTTAAGGTTGTATAACCAAAGTCCTTTTCTGCTAATATTAAAACCACATTTCATCAAACTTAAGATGCTGTTGATTACAAGAAACATCATATTTCATGTACCAGCAAGAAAAGAACATTTCAAAATGTGCCACCAGTTAAACAATCCAAAAATGCCTTTAAAGATATACCCATGATGTATAGATTGGTCACACCAGACCCCTTGTGGCTTTGAAATTGATTCAGACGAATTTGGCAACTTCCCCTGCCCTTGGTTGTGTTGCTTGGCATGAAATAGGCAGTCCTTTTGAATGTTCTCAGTAACAAAATGTAACAGCACTTTTCATCTCCCTTGGGGGGGGGTATCTTTCTTTCCAAGCAAATAAAACATTTGCTTGTCTCTTTGCAAGAAAATATGGAATTGTGATTCTCTGCTAACAGTGAATACTTGCTTCGTTGATATCAAATTTATACCCTGCTGCTCTGTTTTTGAGGCTTTTCTATATATACCATAACTTTTCATTTTAGTATTGAATCACTGTGTAATCCATTCTAAGTCATTTAAGTGGCATTTAGACTCAGTGGTGTAGTACCAGGCATATACACAACTCTATAGAAGTGACAAGAAGGGTACCTGTGACTGTGTTTGCCATGCTCAGGCAATGGTGTCTGCATTATAACTGCCACTTGGCAACAGAAAATATACAACCTCATCAGTCACAGATGCATCCTGATCTCGGACACATTAAAGTATGAAAAAAATGAGCATCTTAGAATGGATGAATTATGGAAATAGCTACAATCTCGTGAGAACTAACTATATCTGGCAAAGTACTAAACCCTTGATAATTAATGTCAGTCAAATCTCATAGTAATCCAAAAAGTATGTGTAGATTAGGAAATTTAGCCAGATTAATAAACTTTCCCCATATCACCCAGCTAGGTAAATTTCAGATCAAGGATTCAGAACCAGACAATAGGACCTTCCACCTGCCAGTTCTGTGGTTCTACAGGCAGTGTAAATCGTATGTGGATATCAACTGTAGACTGGTATTTGATTCCATTTACTTTCAAGAACATGAAGCATCACTCAAACAGGCCCTCATTGGGTTATTTAAAATAGCTCAATCATATAGGGTTTCATAAGAATAACTTATAATTAGTGCATCCATTATATGCAAATAGCCACTTTTTACAGGGGCTCATTGGTATGATTTTTGCCTTCCCACAGCTGTGGAAGCTGGCATGGCTACCTGTAGCTACCCTTACCACAGCGCAATGAGATAGTTAAGTTATTATCACTATTTCCATGAGCTGAAACAAGTTGTTCAGTTGCAAGAGAAGTGTAGTATGTTCATGGCAAAATATGGACCTAGATTAGCTCAAGCCGTGGTCTCCTGAGCTTTGGGTATGTTCTTTTTCTACTTCTCTCTATTGTACCAATAACTTGCCTTTCACACAGAGTTTGGTTCTTGTTTTGTTTTGTAACACGGACAGTGAATGGATAGAGACAAATATGTTTTTGTTAAAAACCGTAAAAGCTGCTTTACTCTCCCAATACTGGAAGATATGACAATGAATGACACTTTTCAGGGCACGGGACCCCCAGCCACTGGCACTGGCTTCTCTGAGGAACAAGGGAGGCCCTTTCAGACCAGCCCAGAGGCAGAGAATGGAAGCCACCAAGCTGGCCTCTAGGGAATAACGATGCTGAGTAAACACCTGTGGCTTTGTGGCAAGGGTGATTCTATTTCCATGGACAATTAAATGTGGAATCTGGGAGGAGCTTTGTATTTATCTTCACTGCTGTGGGAGCAAAACCCAAAAGGAAGGAGCAAGAGTGTGACTAAGGGCTTTCACAATGGAAATAAACACCAGCAAGAAAGAAATACCAAACAGTTGAAGATGACCGGCCTCAAGCCCTGCTCGTGTAGACACCATGACAACTTTCATAAATTTGCATTCCAGCAAATTCCAGTGTAGAGATTGCTTTAAGAGAATGCAATGGGCATCTTTTAAAAATCTTCTCCAATCATTCATTCATTTGGTTGGCAAGTGTCTGTTGAGTACCTACATGTGAAAAGGGGCGGGGCGGGGGGGGGGAAATGTAGGGACAAGCAAATCAAGTTCTGAGTCTGACAAGTATAAATGACTGACAGAGCAATGGCAGCAAAGCCCAAGCCTGTTCCAACCTCCCCGCTGGTTTTGTTACAGCTGTAAAGGTGCCTCCCACTACGGCCTGACGGAAGACAGGAAGAGGCGCTCACAAGATGGCTGTGCAGATGGCTGTGCGAGTCTCACAGCCACGGCGCTCTCCCCGGAGATCTCCGCAGCTGCCACCATCTCCTTGATGACGGACGAGCCTGGCCTGGACAACCCTGCCTACGTGTCCGCGGCGGAGGACAGCCAGCCAGCACACAGCCCCTCAGACTCTGGCCGGAGCAACCGAACGAGGGGTGAGTCAAATGGGTGGTTGCCCAGGATTGGGCTCCTTGCCTTGGGATTGCCCCCTGTGGAATACTTACTGTGGAAAGTTCTAGAAATGTTTTTTAAGGGGAAATCGTTCTGGTAGTTTTGGCAGCAGCCAAATGTCCAATTCTCCAAAGTGAAATGAAACCACGAGTACCTCAGATCATTAAAACTGTGTATAATCTGACTTGGTGACGGGGTTGAAACTAGACCTAATGATTCATCACTCCTGCAGTGTCAGGAACTTCTCAGCCATACTGCTCAAGAAAAGTGCTATTATATTCAGTTCAGCCCAGAAAAAAGAAAAAAAAAGCAGACTTTTTAAACAAGCTATACATATTTCATTGTAGAAAACTTAGAAGAATATAGGTAAGTAAATTCTATAATCCTACCACCTAGAGGTAATCACTGTTAATGTTTTATTTTATATATCTTATCAGATGTGTTCATAAAAGATGATTTCTGTTAACACATAGCTACTGTACCTCTTGTCTCTCTTTTTCTCAGCACGACCCTTTGAGCGATCCACTATCAGAAGCAGATCTTTTAAAAAAATAAATCGAGCTTTGAGCATTCTTCGAAGAACAAAGAGTGGTAGTACAGTTGCCAACCAAGCTGACCAGAGCAGGGAAAATTCTGAAAATACTACCCACCCTGAAGGTAAATGAACTCCACTGCAAGTCTGTACGTGGGCTAGGTTTCCAGGGTGATCTCAGGGGTGATGACAACTTGACCACCACCCACCTTCTATGACCCCTCTCTTCCCAAGGGTATCAGATTTTTTTTTACCTTGATTACCATAATTCTTATGTAAGTAACTAAAGGCAGAAATACTTTTTACATTGATTGAGGGAAAAGATGTTGAAACCCTTACCTTGTTGTGCTAGTGTTATGCATATCAAGAAGAATAATTATAGTTAATGAGTGAGAAGCATTTAAAACAGTGCCTGACACATAGTAAATGCTGTATAAGTGTTTACTCTTATTCCAACTCTGTATCAGGAGGGATGCTGAGTGTTTTACATGCATTTTCTCACTTAAACCTCACAACAACCCCATGAAGTAGCTACCGTTATTATCCCTGTCTTACAGACAAGGAAATGGAGGCACAGAGAGGTTACTTACCTTGTTCCAAATTACCTTGCTAAACTTTGAATCCAGGTAATGTGGCTCTAGAATTTATGCAAAAGTTATTGGATCTTAGATCCCATGTGTTTTCCCCATTATGAGTGCAGCTGAGGAAATATTGTCCTACTCCTTTCTTTTCATTTTATATTAGAACTTTAGAATTATATATTAGAATTTTAGAGTAGTAATAATAATTTTAAAAAATTGAGCTCTTCCTATGTGCGGGTAATGTTCTGAGTCATTTATATGTCACAACAATGCTAAGGGATGAGGATTATCATTCCCATTTTACAGATGAGAAAACTGAGATCCAGAGGGATTAGGTAACTAGCCCAGTCACCCAGCTAGAAAATGGCAGAAATAAGATTTTAACTCAGGTCCTCTGGCTGCAGAGCCCACTCTCTTAACCACTGGGTTACACTGCCCTCTACTCTTGGGGGTTGGGAGGTAGAGCTCAAACTACTGTATTTATTATGCCTTCAAAAAGTCATGAGCAGTCTCATAAGACCCCTTCTTGCTTGCTTATACACAATCACCTCTCACCCCCTACACGCACAACGCATGCTGAAATTACTCTGAGTTTATTACAGTGCTGTAAATACCGTCTCTCTCACCTCCCTGCTCTTGTCCAACCTGCACCCCCGCTCTCCTTTCAGCTGGTGTTCAGATTCCTCCTTCCAGGTTCAGCAAAGGCTTTGCCTCCTCCTCGAAGGCCCTCCCTGCTCCTTTCTCTTTCCGGTCTCTTCCTCTTATTAAAGACTGCTTAATTCCACTCCATGTAAAGTATTCTACTGCTTAAGTTTATTTGCATATTTATTGTGTAAACATTTTTAAAAAAGGTTATTATGTGCAAAGCACTGGCCAAGGAAGGCACTGTCGTTTTATATAAAGATTATAAAATCCAGTTCCCGGCATCAAGGGATTCATTCAAGACTAAAAGAAAATAAAATACAGGTATACCTCATATTATTTTCACAAATTGAAGTTTTGTGGCAACCCTGCATCAAGCAAGTCTATCAGCACCATTTTTCCAACACCATGTGCTCACTTTGTGTCTCTGTGTCACATTTTGGTAATTCTCGCAAATATGTCATACTTTTTCATCATTATTATATCTGTTACAGTGATCAGTGATCTTTGATGTTACTATTATAATTGGTTTAGGGTACCACAAACCAAACCCATATATATAAGTCAGTGAACTTAAAAATTGTACGTGTTCTGACTGCTTCACTGACCGGCCATTCCCCCATCTCTCTCTGTCTCCTTGGGCCTCCCTATTTCCTGAGGCACACAGGGTTGAAATTAGGCCAATTAATAACCCTACAATAACCTCTGAGTATTCAAGTGAAAGGAAGAGTCACGAGTCTCTCACTTTAAATCAAAGGCTAGAAATGATTAAGCTTAGTGAGGAAGGCCTGTCAAAAGCCGAGACAGGCTGAAAGCCGGGCCTCTTGTGCAAAACAGGCAAGTTGTGAATGCAAAGGAAAAGTCCTTGAAGGAAATTAAAGTGCCACTTCCAGTGAATACATGAATGATAAGAAAGTAAACAGCATTGTTGCTAATATGGAGAAAGTTTTAGTGGTCTGGATAGAAGATCAAACCAACCACAACACTCTCTTACACCAAAGCCTAATCCAGAGCAAGGCCCCAACTTTCTTCAAGTCTGTGAAGGCTGAGAGTGGTGAGGAAGTTGCAGAAGAAAACTTGGAAGCTAGGGGGGGGTAGGTTTACGAGGTTTAAAGAAAGAAGCCATTTTCTTAACATAAAAGTACAAAGTGAAGCAGCAAGTGCTGATTGACAAGCTGCAGCAAGTTATCTAGAAAATCCAGCTAAGATAACTGATGAAAGTGACTATACTAAACAACAGATTTTCAGTGTAGATAAAATAGCCTTACATTGGAAGAAGAGGCTCTCTAGGACTTTCATAGCTGTAGAGAAGTCAATGCCTGGATCCAAAGGACAGGCTGACTCTCTTGTTAGGGGCTAATGCAGCTGGTGACTAAGTTGAAGCTATGCCTATTTACCATTGTGAAAATCCTAGGACCTTTAAGAATTATGCTAAATCTACTCTGCCTGTGCTCTATAAATGGAATAAAATACCTGGATGTGGCAGCACATCTGTTTATAGCATTTTAAGCCCACTGTTGGGACCTACTGCTCAGAAAAAAAGATTCCTTTCAAAATATTACTGCTTATTGACAATGCACCTAGTCACCCAAGAGCTCTGATGGAGATGTACAAGGAGACAAATATTTTTCTGCCTACTAACACAACATCCATTCTGCAGCCCGTGGATCAAGGGGTAATTTCAACTTTCAAGTGTCATTATTTAAGAAATACATTTCATTAGGCTATAGTTGCCATAGATAGTGAGTCCTCCGATGGATCTGGGCAAAGTAAATTGAAAGCCTTCTGGAATGGCATTCTAGATCCATTAAGAACATTTGTGACTTATAGGAGGAGGTCAAAAAATACCAACATTAACAGGAGTTTACAGGAAGTTGATTCCAACCCTCGTGGATGACTTTGAGGGGTTCAAGACTTAAGTGGAGGAAGTAACTGCAGATGTGGTGGAAACATCAAGAGAACTAGAAGTGGAGCCTAAAGATGTGACTAAACTGTTGCAATCTCCTGATAAAACTTGAACAGATGAGGAACTGCTTCTTATGGATGAACAAAGAAAATGGTTTCTTAAGATGGAAACTACTGCTGGTAAAGATGCTGTGAACACTGTTGAAATGACAACAAAGGATTTAGAGTATTATGTAATCTTAGTTGATAAAACTGCAGCTAGGTTTGAGAGGATTGACTTCAATTTTGAAAGAAGTTCTGTGGGTAAAGTGCTATCAAACAACATCGCATGCTGCAGAGAAATCTTTCATGAAAGGAAGATTCAGTCGATGTGGCAAACTTCACTGTTGTCTTATTTTGTAAAATTGCCACAGCCACCCCAGCCTTCAGCAACCACCACCCTGATCAGTCAGCAGCCATCAACACTAAGGCAAGACCCTCCACCAGCAAAAACATTACAACTTGCTGAAGGTTCAGATGACAATTAGCATTTTTTAGCAATAAAGTATTTTTAAGTTAAGATATATACATTTTATAAACATAATGCTACTGCATACTTAATAGACTACAGTATAGTATAAAATAACTCTTATGTGCAATGGGAAAACAAAAAAATGTGTGTGACTTCATTGCAGTGGTCTGGAACCAAACCCGCACTGTCTCCAAGGTATGCCTGCACTGTGAAGAGTGAGGTATAAATGAATGGCAGTGGCAGCCATTGGGGGTGCTGTAATTCATGTTCAAGGAGCAGCTTGTGACCTGGGTGGAGGTTGGGATGTTGACTGTGTGTTGGAAAGTAGCAGGAGATGAGGTTAAAACAAGAGTAGAGGGTCTTGAATGCCGTTTTGGAGTTGGTACTTGATTTGGGGGCAGTGAACACACCTGAAAGCTCTTGTGTAGAGCAGTTGTGGGATAAGAGCCATGTTTCCAGAAGGCAAAGATAGCATCCTTGTTGTATGTGCAGGGGGGTTGGAGTGGGAGAGAAAGGATTTCCTCAGACACACCTCCAGAGGGGGTGAGGTGTTAAGACTCAGCTAGGCTGGTATCAATGTCTTTACAGGATTTGTGAGGCAACAAAACTTTCAAAAATGGCCTTAGGGTGTCGTTGCCTCAGCACCCTGCAGATAGTGTGATGAGCTCTCCTGGGAGGGTTTATGCATCTTATGTCAGTAAGGAGACTGGGCCCACTATTTATCAGCTGCGTGACCCTGGCTGGGTTACTTAACTGCTCTAAGCGTCAACGTTTCTTCATCTAAAAATGTGGGGATGTTATTAATAATCCACTTCATAGGGTTATGGTGAGGACTAAACAAAAAATACATTCAAATTGCTTAGTGCAATTCCCAGCATATAATAAACTCTCGGTAAATAATAATAATTGTTATATCCTTTAGATCTTGAGTGAGGACACAATGTTGAAGAAGTTTTTTTTTTCTTTGCAGACCAACACAAATTTGACAGTTTAAAAATTGTTTTAACTCTTCAAAGGTTCTAGAATCTCATCGGTGTTGCTCTAATTAACATCATTTACAAGTATGAATGGGTATATATCCTGTTGAGTATCAAACATCCTTGAGTGGTTTAGGTTTGGGAGCACACTTTTTGTAAATCTGTTGGGAAAGAGGGTAGGAGGGGAGGGGAAATCAGCTTTCATGATTATTTCCAAATCTTTCTTTGTTCAAAATGATTTTTTTTTAAATTTCCATTCCGGCTGGGCACAGTGGCTCATGCCTGTAATCCTAGCACTCTGGGAGACCGAGGCAGGAGGATCGCTTGAGCTCTGGAGTTCGAGACCAGCCTGAGCAAGAGCAGGACCCTGTCTCTACTAAAAATAGAAAAATTAGCCGGGCGTCATGGTGTGCGCCTGTAGTCCCAACTACCGGGGAGGCTAAGGCGGCAAGATCCCTTGAGTCCAAGAGTTTGAGGTTACAGTGAGCTACGATGACGCCACTGCACTGTGCCTGGGGCGACAGAGCAAGACTCTGTCTCAAAAAAAAAAAAAAAAATTTCCATTCCCTTGTTGTGCCAGACATGTTCCAACAAATGCTTGTGTATAGCCTACTTAATGTAATCAAAGTAGTTTAAACATTAATTGAACTCAATCACCCAAGTACTGTTAGCACCAGGAACTGACCGATTAAGACAGCTACCCACTGCCTTCCAGCAAAGCCAATCACTTACATTAAGTTAAATCCAAATGAAGGTTAAGGACCCACTTTGACAATGTCTCAGTCTTCCTCTGGCCATCAAATTACTTTGTTAACCATGCTCTACAATACTTAGAAATAATTTTCATTCTTTCTGTATTATTCCTAGAGAGTTGAGTTCTCATTAGTTCATTAGGAAAAATGGGCTCAGGTCATGGGTTTTGAAAATAGTCACAAAGAGTAGATTATACAGAACCAGGTCTGTACTGTTTAATCTTTCCAGATGATGTAATTAAATTAGACTCTTAGGGCAAAGGCAGCTGTCAGCAGCTCCGGGAGACAGACACATCGTAGCCTTCCACATCCAAACTAGAGCCTGAAACAACTCTGAGGAGCCACTTGTCCTACTGGAGTAGGTGTGGCTTGTTGCCATCACTCATCCCTGCCCTCTGAACCTCTGTTCAGACTGACATCGAGAAGCAGTGCCAGCAGTGCCAACCAGTCCACAGGGTGCGCCCCTTGCATCCCTGTGAAGACCTGGCTCCGGGGACTAGAGCGCTGGACACCTGCAGGCCCAGGTTCTGGCCTGGCTGTCAGGGCCACCTGACTCCACCATGTCCAGCCAGTTACCTCACTTCCCCTCTCTCAGCTTAAGTGTCCTCACTTGTTAAATAAAGATCTGACTGTCACTATCAAGCTGCATGACAACTAGAGCAGCTGCTCTTCTCTACATGGTCGCAGTGGGGTAGGAAGTGGGAGGGAACTACAGAAGATTTCGTAGGGAAAACAGATTCCTCAGTTAAAAAATAAAGTTTGAAAACACCAGCCTTAGATGATCTTTGAATCCCCTTTTAGCTCTGAATTTAGTGATTTAGGCAGATCAGGGACAAACCACCTGAAGCCACCAATTAGGTATTGGCTACTTCTTGATCATCGGTCAGGTCTCTTAACTCCCCTTTATTGACAGTAGTGTCTGGTAGAGAGGACTGATAATTCCCCACACCTGAAAAGCAGGGTCTTTAGGGAAGAAATTTTCAAAACGATCTGAGAGGGTAGAAGAGCAGTTTTGTTCTTTTTCATCCCTCGATAAGCAAATGATGAAACTGCAGTTCATTCCAGTTATTCATTCCCATTCATGTAATGAACATCAGCTGAAAGCCCCTATGTGCAGAGATCTGTGTACAGAATCACAGGCAGCCAGAAATTATGCCCTCAAAGGTGGTAGAGTCCAACGGAGGACATAAGAAAGAGGCATGAATAACAGAAGGTTGAGTTGCCGTCAGAAATAAAGAGAAAGCTTTATAGGAAATGGGATGTTTAGAGGGAGCAAGGGAAAGAGCGATCAGGGTAGAGTTTAATTGGAAGGGATTATTTCATGCAGGCCTTGAAGGAAAATTTGGGTTTAGGCCCGGGATGAAAAACATTCCAGGCAGAGATACTTACACTGGCACAGAGGCAGGAAAGTGGAAAACATGCGTGAGGAACAATGAATAGTTTAGTTTGGCTGAAGCCAAAGTCTGGCAAGAAGAAGAGTGGTTGGAAATGTCCACTGGGTGGGTGTCTTAAATAAATACTGTCTTTGTCCATTTCAGTCTTCCCAAGGTTGTATCACCTGATTCCAGATGGCGAAGTTACCAGCATCAGAATCAAACGGGTCGATCCCAGTGAAAGTCTCTCCATTAGGCTCGTGGGAGGCAGTGAGACCCCACTGGTCCATATCATTATCCAACACATTTATCGTGATGGGGCTGTTGCCAGGGACGGCCGGCTCCTGCCAGGAGACATCATCCTGAAGGTAGACGCTGTGGCTGTGCGGCTGGGGCAAGGGGCTTGGTATAAAAACCCTTTGGAGCAAATAACTGGATGCGTGGACGAATGAATGAAGGAAAATAGTAAAATAAATGTGGACAGTCCCTTTTGATAGTTACTGTGTTGTTATGACTCTTCATATGAGATTTGTAATTTAATTGAGATAGATCTTTGTCTCGTTCCTGCTATTTCACTCTTCTCCTTTCTCTGTTTATGAATATTTCTGTCTCCTCCTCTCTCCTCGTCCTTCTCCCTTCTAGCTTTTTCCATCTTCTTCCCCCTCTTTCTCCTCCTCTTATCTCTCCTTCTTTAAGCAGCATTAAAATAAAATAAAACTGGAGCATTTAGTTTCTTAAGTTGTTTTTGCAGCAGATTAATGGAACATTTTGTATTTTACCTAATCACGTTCACATACCCTTCTAAAGCAAGTTTCCTATAGTTTAACGGCCCTGCAAGAAAATAAAAATAACTCCTAAGCTATTTCCACCAACCCAGAGACATTCCAAGGGAGACAGGTGGTGGAGTAGAATGCCTTGTGCGATACTGTCCTCTGAGGCTTGGTTGACGGGGAGGACTTTCAGGAGGAATTTTTAGAACAAAAAGGATAAAGGAAGAGTTGTTTATCAGACAGAAGTAAAACGTGTGCCAAAAGTGACAAGAAATCCCTCCCTGCTCATATATTTCCTATCTGATGCTCAGATAACAGTTTTATCCCTTCCCCTCTAGGTTGCTGAGGGACCAGCTCCTGTCACATCATGAGCTGTTTCTTTGGCAAGCTGATTGGAATAAGAGGAGAAATAATTTAAAGCAGTTTTCACAGAAATGCTGAAATTCCCGCTGGTCTAAGAGGTGGAGTCCGAGGCAGGGCCCTTGGGGGGCAGTTAGCGGTATAATCAGCGACACTGTGCAGTTCTAGTGAAAACTATGCTGCCTGGGAAGGTTGCATAATAAAACATCTTGATTCTTGTGGCCTTCTACTGGCACTTCCAAGGCAAAAGGGCTGCCAGAAGTGTTTAGCAGGCAACTCTCACCTTCTCTTGTCCTGCGTGTGATGGGGGAACCAGGCGCTGCCACCTTGGGTACTCTGTTCACCTGAGCTTGGACGATAGTCACGAGCTTTGTCTTTACATGAGGAGCCTCCATCCTCCCCTGGAGATGCAGCAGGTGATTGTATACTCAAGGAAGGCCTTTTTAGGTGCATTCCAAGCCACCTTTAACAATTGGCTGTGAATACCGGAAATCTTATGAAACTACAGAAATTCAAGGAGGTTGTTTCTCCTCCATAGGACTTCCTTCCTAGAGCACAGAATGCAGTGCTTACTGTGAAATGTTTTCTTCCAGGGTGGTGACTAACTTGGGGGCTACAGCCTCTGGGCTTGGCCTGCATCGTCAGAGTAATTAAAACCAGAAAGCCCAATGCAGCATCAGACCTGTAGATCTTTAGTGAGGCACAAATGAGAGGGCTGAGCTTAAGGGCATCTAAGTATCATTATAAAATGATTCAGCCTTTCAATAAAAGAGCCTAGAAACTTCGTTTCACGTCAGTTTGTTTGAAACCATGCAAGGATTTTCTTTCTTTTGTTGAGAACATGGGCAAAAGACCTTGTAGGTGACCACCTTGAGACCTCACCCACGTATTATCTCACACACACACACACACACACACACACACTCTCTCTCATAGATATGATCATGCAGGCACATTCTCCCTCTCACACACACACACACAGTGGCGAGGACTAGAAGTTCTGGTGTGGGTGACCCAGGAAGAAAAATTTTTTTGGAGATTTTTGGAAAGAAAATGTTAACTTAGCTTGGTTTGAACAGCTGTTTAATCATTTGACTAAGTCATATGAGAAAAATTCTTTTCTTTTGCCTTTTCCTACCTTTTCTTCCTTCCCTTTCCTCCCACCAGCTAAAAAATAAGCTTGGCAGGCAACAGGAATGAAGTTCAGGATTCTGTAAGTAAATCTGTGGGCCTGCAGAAGAACAAGGTTGAAGAAAGATGGTATCCACTCCTAGAGGCCTGAAAAGGTGGTACAGGTAACACTCAAAGAAAACAGGGCTGGAAGTACTGGTGGAAGAGGGGACATTGGACACAGGATAAGATGAGAGAGCAGAGCAGGCTTTATTCTGTGAGCCTGGGCCTTTAGGATGGGTTGTAGCAGGTGGAGCTTGACCACACCATTGCTTCCCTCCCCAGGTCCATGGGATGGACATCAGCAATGTCCCTCACAACTATGCCCTGCGTCTCCTGCGACAGCCCTGCCAGGTGCTGCGGCTGACCGTGCTGCGTGAGCAAAAGTTCCGAAGCAGGAACCATGGACAAGCACTGGACACCTATGGACCCCGGGATGACAGTTTCCATGTGATTCTCAACAAAAGTAGCCCCGAGGAGCAACTTGGAATAAAACTGGTGCGCAGGGCGGATGAGCCTGGGGTGTTCATCTTCAACGTGCTAGATGGTGGTGTAGCAGACCGACATGGTCAGCTGGAGGAGAACGATCGTGTGTTAGCCATCAATGGACATGACCTTCGATACGGCAGCCCAGAAAGTGCGGCTCATCTGATTCAGGTGGGTCACAGGTCATTCCAAGATTCTAGTCAGAAACCCCCAACAGGAGCAGGAAGGCATATCACCTTGACACGACCACCCTGTTACCATCACATGCAACATGCAATGTCTCCCTTTCAAGGAGTCAGGATGGAAGGGACAGCATTTTCAAAGCTTCTGACCAGGTAAGAATGTTACTTAAGCAAATCAGGTGTCTCGAGGTCACGGACATTCTCTAGGTGTTGTCTGACTGCAGATAAACATGTTGGGATATGTGCTCAACCTTGTAAAGTTAAGATCACTTAAGGTCAGCAGGGTTGTCTCATCCCTGTACCCAGTATGTTAGATGCAGATCCAGGGGTCATTCAGATACATTCTGGGAACATCCAAGACATCCATTTGTATTAACTCCCATAAGAAGCTGTGCCATATGCCCTTGCGAGATTCTATGGACAAAGACTTCTTCTATAGGTTGGCTAAAGCTAAGCCCCGGCCCGTGAAAGCTCAAGTATGAACCTGAGAGGAAGCCCTCAGTAAGAGAGGGGCACACAAATTCTCAGTCATTTGGGCAAATAGAGTTTGTGGTAGCCTGACAGTAGTTCAAACTAATCCACTCTCTGAACAGTATGATGTCATCAAGCCCCAGCATGCGTCTTGTTGACTTTGGCTGGGTCACCGTGAAATTTCCTTTTTTCTTTCTTTTTTTATTAAACTTTTTTATTGAGATAATGGTAGATTAACATGTAGTTGTAAAAAATAATACAGAGAGATTCCAGGTACCCATTATTATCTTTTCACCAGTGTTAACATTTTACAAAACTATAGTACAGTATCACAACCAGGCCATTGACATTGACTGTCAAGATACAGAATATCTCCATCACTGCAAAGATTTCTATAAAAGTTGCCATTCTATAGCCACATCCACTTCCCTGCCACCTCACCTCCTCCTCTACCCTTGGCAACCAGTAATCTATTCATTTCTGTAATTTTGAATTTCAAGAATGTTGTATAAATGGAATCATAAGTATATAGGTTTGGGGATTGGCTTTTTTTACTCAGTATAATTCTCTGATAGTTGTGTATCTCAATAATGCTTCATGAACTGCCAGCTTTGTTCTTAGAGGGGCTGACTTTGTTCTGGGCTTTTGCGTTCTAACGCATTCATTCACTTCAATCAGCAAACACGTATTAAGTTTCCGCTGCTTACGTGGCCCTGCGTTAGGTGCAGAGAACAGAGAGATGACAACCATTTAGATTGCTCTCCCAAAGGGGAGTCTGCAATCTAACAGGAAAGGTAGACTTTTTCTAAATGACTGCCATATGGTGCAATAGTAACTGCAGTGGAGAAATCAAGTATGGTGCTAGTGGAGATTCAGGAGAGATTTTTTGCTTGGATGGGCCTGTGAATTCTTCACTGAGGAGGAAGATCTTGAACTGAGGCTTTGAGAAATGAGCTTAAAGTTCCCCAGGCAGACAAGGCAGCAAGGGTCATCCTAAGGAGAACATTTCCCTAATAGCCTGTTAGGGAAATGGTTAATTCTGGAACATGGGGTGCATATAAAAAAGCACCCCACAGAAAAGGCAAGAGTGATTGGCGAGGGGCAGATCACGTAGCATATTGTGAGCCATGCCAAGGAGCTCAGATTTATCCCCAAGGCATGAGGTGTCATTGGGAGAGTTTAGAAAAGGAAGTGACGTGATCTTCTAAAAAGATCTCTAAAAGCGGTGGAGCGAATAGGAGAGGGGCAAGAAGCAAGGTCCTGTCTTAAGAAGCATTGGCATTCCCACATACCATGTCAGCTTGTGTTTAGTGACTGAAGTATTGATACTTTGAGAATAGATAGTGAGTCTACAGCAGTAACTGACTGAACACTATACTGAGTTACCTGGAGGATGATAATTAAAAGACAGAGCCTGCCCTCGAGGGATTGGTCATATAAATACAAATGAAGCTCAGCAGCTTTTCTCACTGTCTTGTGTAGTAGTTTATCCCTCTTCTTGGAAGAGGACCAGTGATGGATGGTATTACTGTCATTGTAGATGAGGCAGCCTGAGGTGGGGGATGCAGGGGACTTACTCTGCTCCTTCTTCCCACCAGGGCAGGAAGCACATGTGGCACCTTGGCTCCTGAGACATGGCTCTTGGTAGTGTCCCAATTCCAAGGTGCCTCTCAGCCCCCATGAAAGTTATCTGACCAGGAGGGCCCACACTCAAGCCCTGCGGAGCAGGTAGAGAACAAAACCAGAGTGACAAGGGGCATTTCCTTTCTGGGGTGTATGTCATCTGTTCCCAAGTTCACATGCCCAGCCCCAGCTTCTCCTCTGACCACCACACTTACGTATCCAGCTGCCTACTTTGGTGTCTCCCTGAGGATTTCTCAAAGGCATCTAAACTTGATGTCCAAAACCGAATCCTTGGCCTCTCCCTTCTTCAACTCTACCCCTTGCCAAACTGCTCTCCCCTGGGTCGTTCCCAGTCTCTAGAAATGGCACCACCATTTATCCAGTGACTTGGGCCAAAACGAGTCTTGACTCTCCTCCCCCAACCCATTTCTCACCACCTCCATGGCCTCCCTCAGCCAGGCCGCTGCTCCCGCACTCGGTCATCGCCTTCTGCTCTCCACGCAGCAGTGAGAATGACCTCTCTGCACAGCCAGTCAGCCATACCACTCTCTTCCTCTCGGCTCTCTGAGGCTTCCCGAGACGCTTAGGTTGAAATTCCAAGTCCTTGCCACGGCCTGCAGAGCCGTACGTAATCTGGCCTTGGGTTATCACTCCAACTGCATTTCTTAAGAGGGAGAATTTCCAGTATTCTCCGCTTTGTTTAACCATGCTGTCGCGTCGCCTTCTTGACACGCTTCCAACATTTCAAGAACTTTTCTACCTCAGGACTGACGTTGTTGCTCTTCCTCTGCCTGGAAGAATCTTCCGAATATCTGCATTCCTCATTTCCACAGTTCGTTCAGGTCTCTCCTCAGTTGTCACCTCCTCGGTGCAGCCTTCACTGGCAATCCTACTTGGAACAATGTGCGCGCACACATGCTGTGTCCTCTAATCTGCTTCACTTTTTTTCTGCCAACTAATTATTTTATTATTACCTGCCAGTCTAGTATAATACAGTAGAGTATTGTATCCAAGCATTTAGGGCAATGCCTGGCAATAGTAGGCACTCAAATATTTGTTGAATGAATAAATGGAGTCAAATTATAAACATGTAAATACATATAAAATACATTTTATACATTAATTTCATCTCATGGTGATTTGTTATCAAACCATATACCAAAGAAGCACCAAATCTGCTTTTATGTGCTATTTGTCCCCAAGATGCCATTTCTACTCTTTGTCCCCTTGAATTTGTCCAGTAATTATTGGTTGAGTAGCTTCTTTGTGTCAAGAGGTGTGAAGTACAATGGTGAACAAGACTGACAGTTCCTTGTCTCTTAGAGTTTGGAATGCATGCCTGTCTTCGATCTCAGGTGCAACCAAGTCAGCATTAAGCAGGTGGCTCTAGCCTGTATGTGCCAAGGGGTGAGAACCGAAAATAGCTCATGTTTATGAAAACGTTTACACATGGAAAAGGAAGAGTCTGGTTTTTTTTTTTCCTTTATGAAGAAACTGCGTTCTTAGGTTTTTTTTTTTTTTTTTCATTTTAAAAACTAGACTTTTGGGTGATCATTTTTTTTGTGGTACACTTGTTAACTCCCTCTGCAGGTCAATCAGTGCAGCTCACATTCTGGAGATAATCTTTGCCAATGATACTTCGCAATAGGCAAAAGAAAAACTCTTACTCATCATGTCATTTGGAACAATCTTGATTACATATGGCATTCTACTTTTTTAGATTAATAACAGAAGAGCAAAAACATTTTTTCCCTGGGAAAGTTAATTTATGAAATAAAATCTTGCCTAACAGAGGGACTTCCTAAAAGATTCTTTTGCTTACTAAACAAAGCCAATATGCTTTATAAGCAGGAAAAACTTTTAAAAAAAAAGAGCTAGAGCAAAGCTAGAATAGAAAACATAGAATAGAATGCAGGAGAAATTCAGCTAAGCAATATCTTGCTGTTTCTGAAGAGTGAATTTTATTTATGTGATACTTGTAACACACACCAGACTGAGGGGATTAAACTAAATACCCTCCAAAGGTTGAGTCTCCAATTTGTAACCAATCCTTGGTCGTGTTGCCTTTGTATGTCTACTCCATGAATCACATTTGCCGTACAAACAAATTCCCAGACCACATGTCCTTTTGGTCATGTTCTCTCCCACAGTACCCCACATTCGGCTTTTTTCTACATTATTTCAGGGAAGAGCGATTACAGAGAGGCCACAACTCTTTTATATTTGACCGACTTTACATATGTTGGGCCCTAACCTCAGCTTACTCAGCAGCAGCCTGGGTTTGCCAGACCCCAGTGTGAGACATTGAGAGTCAGGCCCTTTGGAGAAGTAAACCCTTAAGGAGATAGAAGCCTGAAATACAGCACAGTGAACTTATTTGGCAACTTAGTACAATTTTATTTTTCTCCATTGTCAATTTCTCAAGTGTTTTGAACACGATGACTGGAATAACTATATCAAAGATACAGCTTTTTGGCACTGTCTGATGTTGTAGCTAAAATAACAAAAGAAAGAACTCATGGACTAAAGATTTGAGATGCCAGGGAATAAAGAGGGTTCAGTATTTTGAAGCATGGAGGGTCCACACACATGCACCCAGGACTGAATGTGAGAGGCATTGATTTGAAAGGTATGCCTATTTAGGGATGCTTCCGTCTACCTGCAATTCTGGATCAGTAAGTTTATATTTATTTAGTAGTTCAAATATATACAATTAATAAGTGAAGAAAGTAATTACGAATTTCAAATGAGATCCCTCTTGTACCTTTTTTTCCTAGGCAACCCCCAGACTTGATACAGAAGCTAAAAATATTCAAAGCTGTCTGTAGAGGTGATAGGGATTTTCATTAATACTGGCATATGTGTGATTGTTTTTTCCTTATATGAATTGATATTTGAATGAGAAGTTATTTCATCAAAGAACACCTGACAACCAGGCTCTTCAAACTTTTTTTAAAAATGTGATAGGCCTTTAGACGGAGCCAGAAAGCAAATACTGGACTACTCACGTTACCTACATTTGTTCTAAATATGTGATTCCAGCTCGTGAATTCTGCTGCACACCTGGAAAAAATGGCAGAACTTTTGTGGTAATTTAAACATTTGAGTCCCTTGGTGCCAGTAAGAATCGCCAGTGAAATAAGACCCAATAGATTTGTGTGTATTTTTAAATAGACTGGCACAGCTAATATGGAATCAAATCCCTGCTTAAATAAATTGTCTTACCATGGTATTGTGCAATAGTAAATGTAACACACATAGACTAAACTATACATAGATCTTTTTTTTAAAAAAAAAAAAAAAACTCCTTGAGCTGAATTCTTAAAGTCAAAATGATTTTTATATAAGGCTCCAAATTTCATACACTCTTGATAAAGTGTGACTTGATAAATTGCACAGCTTTTCAACTTAGAATTTTATATGAGTGTATCTTATGTACAGCTATACACTGCAAATATTAGGGAATCTTGAAACCTCTCTACCTTTCCTCTAACCCACATATCCCCCACATACATATTTTTTTTTTTAAAACCATGGAACAGAATTAATTGAGAGCAACTTCTAGATAAAAGAAATGTTTGAGGCAAGGGAGTTGGGTCATTATACTCACCAATCAGCAGATTTAGGGACCAAAGAAATTTTTACTTTGACCTTGTCATTGACATGTGTATGACCCTGTATAAGTCACCATCTGTATTATCATCATCAGTAATTTTTTTTTTACATCTAAATATATGTGCTTCTGGGAACATAAGGATGAACATGAAGCTATAGTAGTGGGGAAAATAGACCAAA
This sequence comes from Daubentonia madagascariensis, assembly GCA_023783475.1. Taxonomy (NCBI): domain Eukaryota; kingdom Metazoa; phylum Chordata; class Mammalia; order Primates; family Daubentoniidae; genus Daubentonia; species Daubentonia madagascariensis. Next base: position 13,280,951 of record JAKFHU010000428.1, read on the forward strand.
TTGCTGCCCTAATTCTCCTTTTCTGCCCTAATCAAATCCTAAGGTCCTATTCACTACTTTTCCTCAAAGCCTCCTTAATTTCCTTTTTCCTTGGCCAGACTCTGGTTGCTCTTAGCTCAATGAAGGAGCTACCACTTCTCCAGCAGAAGATACTCATGAATTCTTTTTATAATGTGCCAGGCACCGTCATGCTAGGTGCTGAAGTTTCAGTAGTAAATAAATTAACACATACCAGATTTGCTTTTACCAAGCTCAGTTTATAGGGAATATCAACTTACAGTATATCATTAACTCATTCTAGGGTTATATTTCTGGACCCACACACACACACTTTTTGCTTAATGGGAGGAATTTTTCCCCCAGTTCTTTTGCTCATTGGAAGGAGAAGAAGGGCACATACTTTGTTTCCATGCCTTGTTGTGTAGTATGTTGCCACATCAACAGAAATGGCTGATGACTTTGGTGTTTTCCTAGCATATAATTTGGTTCTGATGCCTCCAGTTGTGTATCACCATGTAGGGTCTGTGTGCCATCACATGGTCTCAGAGGTGGGTTGCGTTGCTATAATTCTGTAGTGCAGTCCTGAGAACTTCTTTGTCACCTTCCAGTTAATCAGTAATGATGAAGATAGACATTTATGGAGTTCTTGGTTTCACAGAGCATAGAGACAACCCCCTATGCTTGTATGAAGTGGCATAATGGGAACTTCATCAATGAGGTACTCAGTGCAGCTGGTTTGTCAGTAAAAAGACCCTACTCTGTGCTGGTCAAACCAAGCTCATCTTTTGGGGCCAGTTCTGTGCCTGTGCACACACACACACCCAACTTTGTTAGGGTCAGTCCAGAATTCATCAAGTTTTTGAGATGACTTGAAAACATTAAATATTGAAGAAACTAGAAATAATTGACCTGGAAAGGGGAAGAGCTATGGGAGGTCAATGAGAGAGATCCTCAGATAGGGTTGTCAAGTGAAAATTGATTTCAGGTTGCCCTATAGGGCATAACTAGACCAATGGGCAGGCCAGAGAATGGCAAATTTAAAATGAACCTAAGGACAAACTTTCTAATTAGTGCTATCTAAAAATGGCCTTTGCTGCCTCAGGACACAGTGAGCTTCCTGTCACTGGGGGCATTGAGGCATGAGCTGGGTGACAGCATGGCAAGGATTTTGCAGGGGAATTGAACCATAGGCTGTAGAGAAAATGTTGGATTAGATGATGTCTGACATCTCTTGCATATCTGTGACTTTCTAATTGTATAGAACCAGTGCTCCACAATTCCCCAAGGGCTTTGTGAGCCCAAGATGGATGAACTGAGAATGATATTTGAAGAATTGCTGGAAGGGATTCTAAAATGGGGCAATCCCAAACAGCCTAGAAAGAACCATCCCCACAAATATATGTTGAAAATCAGGTAAAGCCAGACTGCCTCATTCTGAGATCTCTGGAAAAGAAACCATTGGGGAATGTAGAATGAATTTTTTTTTAAAAGAGATGATCATTAAAACCTCATGTTAATGATGAAACACTACATAGAGACAAGCTCTATAAGCAGCTTATGTTTTTATAAATCTCACTACAGCTGTCACCTGTCTATGTAACTAGGGGCTCACCCGATCAAGCATGGGCCTCCTGTGTGCCTGGACTGTGCTCAAAAAGGAGCCATGTACATGGTCTTCCTACTCTGAAGAACACAATCCTGATGTCCAACAGTCAGTTTGAAGTCTCCCCCCTTCAATGTTTGTATAGAATAATAATACCCTGGGGAATTATGGGGGGAGGGTGACAACTCTTAACTTGAAACTTTATAAAACTAATACAGGAAACATAATGAACCCACATGAATTTTATATAGTTTACTATAGACATTTAACTATATACCTAAATGCTAAAAAAGCAGAATATGTTATAATGCATTTGTTTTAACTCCAGTCCTCCTTTACAAACCAATAGGTGAAGCTTTTGGCTAGGTGAGAAGCTCACACCTTGAGTTACAGGTACTCTATCAACTCTTGCTCTGCATGTGTAGCTATCACTGTCCCTCTCAGCCACTGTATGTATCCATGCAGTGCCAGGACAGCAGAAAGATCCTCTGTGCTCCAATGTACAGCTCTGCAAAATGCCTCTCCTTGCTCCTTGTGTAGTGGCATCCTTGATTCCCATCTCTCTGCTCTGTGAAGTTTCTGGTCTGTGTTGCATCCTGACAGTATGAGCAGTTCTCATCAGCCATACTGGATTTCAGAGGGCAAAGAGCCATTTACAAGCTGACCACGAAGGAAGGAGATGCTTGCCCTCAGATCATGGTTTAACACTCCCAGACTCCTCCTGCCAGCTATAGAAATGGACTTTTGTTATTTAAAAATGGGTAAATATAGATGAGGCTGCTGGACGGTGGTTCCCTTCTTTGGTCTCTGCTTGGTCCCATCGTATAAATATGATTGGCAGTTTTGAGTCAAACTTCCAAAGAACAGAAAAATGCAGTCATTAAACAAAACAACAGAAAACAAGCCTTTCCGTAACAAATGCTATCCAGTTTTAACCCTCTGTTTTTCTCTGAATATCAGATGTTTCCTATTTCCTCAGTCAGAATTAAGTGGTCCCACCTGTGGAGACCCTGAAGCGTATTCCCCGTGTGTCTCTCATGGCACCCCCTCTGACTGTCCCTGAAGTAGGAAAAGCTCCATGGCCACAGAATTTTGTGTCGAGAGGGTGCTGGAAGCTAAAGTCTGCAGGGGGAGAATGTGGGTGGCGTCAGAACCCTTCCCCTTAACCTGTAGGAAGGAGGAAGGGAATTGAGTGTGTGGGCTCTTGGGAAAGAAAGGAGGATATAATACAGCAGTCAAGATATGCGGGTTGTAACAAGTGTGTCCAGAATTTGCCTAGATCTAAATCTAGGATGTTTAAGGGAGAGAGGAGGGGAAACTTCAAGCCATATCTACTAATTGAGATAGCCACAATTGTTAAGCCATCCTTTTGCCCAAATTGCAACATCTTAAGAGATCCAAGAGGGAGGCTGTCCTACCCCTTTCTTGCAGCAAGCTCTTCCTGTGACCATTTGTCATCAAAATGACAGGTCTACCATACTTGCTTCCTGGCACATATTACGTGGGTGTGAAATAAATAAGTTCAGTCTTTCTGAGCCTCCCCCTCCCACCCTTCCTCATGCTCACACCACATTTGCAGCAGTGGAAAGAAAGATTCTCTGGTGCCAGGGGCTGTTTCTCTACACTGAGCCCAGCTGCTCGAGATTAGTGCCAGGACAAACACGTTAGCCCATTCTCCACCTCATATCTTCAAACACCACAAAAGTGCATCAAATAGAGAGTCCCTGCGAGCAATTTACAAGGTGGCTGGTAAGAGCCACAGATCAGCCTTGCAGAGAATTTATTTCCAAGTAAATTGATACCACAGTTATTTATTAAATGTTATTCCTGCCAACAACTTAATACAAAAGCCAGCATTTGAAAATCCAATGAGAAATTTGTGCTAAAAAATGTGAAATTAAATAGTTCTTGCAGGCTGCTCCCTGGCAATTTGGATTTTGCCTGGCAAGTTGATTCCATGCGTAAGTCTAAAGTTTTCTCAATTCTTATGAGCTGCGTATGTCATGTGGCTGCTCCTCGTGCAACATGAATGTGATACCATATGCCTAGAGACATGCATACTGCCGAGATCCTTCAAAACATCGGAGTGTCCCCTAAGATCATAGAGCAAACTCCAGCTCAGGAATTGAGGTTCTGACCTGAATGTTTGCTGTTTCTTATCTTTTAGTAATTTTTGCTTCAGAGAGTTCCCAAAGATAACCTTATTAGGATAAGGGAGGTTTATAGAACAAAGAAAGAGGCACAGTTATTACAAAATACTCTTCCAAGAATTGCATTTAGTTGTCCAATACCCTGGTTCTTTGTGTCAGCTTTCTTCCTGATGGCTTCCTGGGCTCGTTATTTTTGTTGTCTTCTGACACAGGCTTTATATGTGATGAGAAACACCGGGGATTGAAGATAGGCCATTGAACACAGGCACGGCATGTTAGCCGTGACTGGGTAGATCAGAAATGACGGCCAGGCCGCGTGTGAAGGACATGGCTGAGGACTCCAACGGCCTTTTTGGGCTCTGTTTGGAAAGATTTTCTAATTTGTGTGAAGTGAATCAACTCACCTGGCCGACCGTCCATCGTGATGTTACAACACTCTTACTGCGCTTTAGCAGTTGTCTTTAAAAGTTCATCTAATTTACAGCCACCCAGTTGATGACTCCTAAGTTTCAAGAGAGCCCTGAGAAGAGCCATTTGTTAATATAAGAGTGCAAAGTCATGAAGATCTCGGCTGGTTAGTGTCAGACAAACACGGGGATGTAGTTTCATTGGTGGGTTCTTTTTGCTTAAGGTTTTAAAAACAAGGTCCTAATTCCTAAGAGTGGGAGTGAGTTATGTTCTTGGGAAAGGAAGATGCAGAGAGGTAGCATCTCAGTCCATTTGGGCTGCCATAACAAAACGTACTAAACTTGGGCAGCTTATAAACAACAGAAATTTATTTCTCACGGTTCTGGAAGCTGGGAAGTCTAAAATCAGGATGCTGGCAGATTGGGTGTCTGGTGAGGTGCTGCTTTCTCATAACTGGCACCATCTTGCACCTCACATGGTAGGGGGGCAAACAAGCTCCCCAGGGCCTCTTTTATAAAGGCGCTGATCCCATTATGAGGGATCTGTTTTCGTGGCCTAATCATCTCCCAAAGGCCCCACCTCCAAATACTCCCATCTTAGGGGTTAGGATCTCAACATATGAATTTAAGGAGAACACACATGTTCAGACCATAGCAGGCAGGAAACAAATATCTCAGCTCCCATTGTCTGGGCCAGTAGAGAAAAGCATGGACTGGCCCCGCCCTCCCTCCATGACATGCCTTTCCTACGGCCCGATAACCATACTGTGAAGGAAGAAGGCAGGCAGATCAGTGTCCATCTCTGCTGTGGTGGTGAATGGGCAAGGGCTGGCATGAAGAGAAAACCCACCAGACTTTACTCCTTTCTTCTCTATCTTCCTTGTCCCCACATCTGGTCCTTCTTGGGAACTTCTCCAGTCAAATCCAGCCATGCCTCATCCATTATCAACTTTTACTAATATGATAAATGAAGTCAGTTGGCTACTTCAGCAAGGTCTCTCAGGGAACCCTGTTTATGTCAGTTTCACAGGTCTAAGGTCTTGTCTGTCTGTCCTGCAGATCTGAAATCTCACTGGTCAGCAATTCTGGAATAATAACCCATATTATCAGACACACGTGAAACTGATCTGTGGCAGAAGACCAATTTGTAAATTTGCTGTGTGGAATGGACCTTTCCAATAAAGCACTGCAGTTGGCTCTTCTGAATGCTCCGTCCAAGTATGGAAGTACATAACAGAGGACTAGTTGTCAGAATTAGTGGTAGTCACATAAAAGATAAAGAATCAAAGCAAAGGACTTTGATCAGGCTGTATCAAGTTTTTTTTGATGGGGTCTCGCTCTGTTGCCCAGGCTGGTCTCGAACTCCTGGCCTCAAGCAATCTTCCTGCCTCAGCCTCCCCAGTCTCTGGGATTACAAGCGTGAGCCACCATGCTCAGCCAATCAGGCTGTATGAGAACCTAATAAATCATCCCTGTATTTCTAAAGTTCCCAATCTTTGCAATGCCCAAGTGTGTGTGATTGTCGGACTCAGGATTTCTCTTCCTGCAGTATCAGGGTCGCTGCCAATAATTCTATTTCTTTTTCTCTACTGATTACCTTTGATCTTCAGCCTTTGCTCTGGGCTACTACTTTGCACTGTGCTCCTCATTCTATCCAGGAAGACCTTCAGACGTGGCTTGTGTGCAGCGGAGCTGTTCATTACAAATAAATTAGCAACGTCTAATGATGTCTTTTCAAAGACTGGAATGAACTCGACCCTCCCTAGGTTTTTCCTCGGAGCAATGTTCACTACCTGGTTTAAGTGTAAAGGAAATAACTCTCATACTTTTGCCAAATTACAAAATGGGCACTAGCATAAAAATTACTAGAAACCATGTTTTTCCATTAAAAAAAAAAAAAAAAGCCACAACCAAAGTTATATCTTGTAAGCGCCGGGTGCTGGATGCTGTGGATGGAAACTCTGAGAGTGGCTAATGCCCGTGTCTTCTCATCCAGGCCAGTGAAAGATGCGTTCACCTCGTCGTGTCCCGCCAGGTTCGACAGCAGAGCCCTGACATCTTTCAGGAAGCCGGCTGGAACAGCAATGGCAGCCAGTCCCCAGGGCCATGGCAGAGGAGTAACACTCCCAAGGTAAGGCCCAGCCTGGGCACGTCCACTGCTCCTGCAGGGTAGCTATTTCTTGGGAAGGCTGCTTACTTAAACATTTCTAAGTGTCACCTCTGGACTTTGTCAATTAAAGAAACACTCTGACTTGTAAAACTAAAGGCCCAAAGTCCCATCTTCAAGTCTTGGTGAGATAACACTTGCCTCCCATCCAAGCAGGAGAGAGGAAAGTACAGGGGAGTTTTGAAACCTGATCATGGAGACCTGGTATGGGGACCTAATTTCTAGTCTAAGCCAAATAGATGTCATGTTTTTACCAAGAGACATTTTATTTAAGGACTGTTTTCCATTCACTTGGAAATGAACCAAGAGGTTTGCTTGGTTTCTGGTTTTTGAATTTCCCAGTCTGCCTGGAAATTAATGATTTTCCTGCTGTTTTTAATATGTTTGTGTTTGCTGAAGGGCTCAGGAAGATAATTTAAGACCCCATGTGACGTTAGGGAGTGGTGTGGATTGGGGCAAGTCATAGAGCACATGTCCTGTTTTATGGCATTCAAATCCAAAAAAGTTTTAAAACACTATGGATCAAGTAGAACGCATCTGTGGGTGGGATCCATCCTTCAGGCCACCAGTTTGCGGCCTCTCTTTAAATGAGATGACTCAGCCCAATTTGTGCTTCTGTCTGTGGCTTCTATTAGAGGCTGTGTACCTTTCCATTTGGATGCGTGTCTAAGCAACACAAATGTTGTTTAGCCCAAAGTAAGAGTCCAATAGCTTTGGCTTGGCATCCTATTGTGATGGCAACAAGCTTCTATCAGTCATTTCCCCTGGGTTCTGGTTTCATTATATCACTTGTAACTATTAAATAAAAGAAAATCTTTTAGGTAGCCCATTTTTCTTGCAAGAGAGGGTAGAGAATGCCCTTTTCCTTCTACATCAAGCTATGTTTTGGTTGAAATAACTTACAGGTTGAGTTTTTGAGCAATGTATACAGAAACAATACTCAAAATTTTGATTTTAGAACATCTCCACTTTATACTCTGTTAATTACAGAGCCTACAAAGTATATCCCCCTCACTATTCTCCAGCAAGCCATGCCCCATAAAGCCATAAATTCCATGTTTATTTATAGTAAGCAATCTAGACAGACCAAGTATATCCTGCTAAAATGTTTAATGGATAAGGACTCCCTTATGTCTTTTTGCTAGTAAATACCATTAGCATGTTTAAATTAAACTGATAGTCTTTATTAATGGAAAACTGGTTATTAGCTTAATTAAATAATTGATTAAAGTTTTTATCTAATTAATTTTAGTTGAATTAACTAGAATATATTATATCCTAATTCATTGAATTACAGAAAATGTGGTCTCCATCCACACTCCACCCACCTACCCCTCATGAATCATGGGAAGAGCCAGGAGAATCTGATCACATTTTTGTTGCAACTTCTGTCACGTTTCTTAATTCCTGGAAACATACAAACTGACCTAGTGGGAAATTGTAATTATTTTCATTTTAATTTATATTGTATCTGCCTTCTGAAATGCCCTCACAAAAAAGTGGCATATTTAAAATAAAATTAAGACATGTAGGACTCTTTGATGGTTTAGTTTTTTATGCTCCTACTAAAATTTTGTTTGATTTAGGAAACACTGTGACTTTTTGAAAATAGAAATAGCAAAGAAGGCAAACCAGGATTTGTGGGACAGAAAGCTTTTAGCCAATTGACAAGTGAAGACACGACAGTCACCAAATTTAGGAGTGTGGTTATCTCTATGGGAGAGGAAAGGAATATGACCAGCGAGAAGTCACACAGGGACTAACTTATGCGGAACATTTATTTCTGGTTTTGGGTCTTGAGGTACATGGGTAGGTCATCCTGTTGTTATTTATACTTTTTTATTTGTCTAAAATTTTTCATTTTAAAAATCCAAGGCAAATATTATAAAATATAAATGTTTTATAGTTCAAATGATAAATACTCAGATGCCCTTGATATTTTTTAATCAGCTTGAATTATTTCATCATAAATCATGTTTTTAAATATATGGGAACATTCCGTGGTGTCCAAAATCAGGAGGGGGGGGAGTGGAGAGAAAAGACAGTTGGAAAAGATGGTATCTCTCATATTTAACTCTCCCCCTACCCAGCCAAAGTTAGGCAACTCTGGGTGTGAAGGTTTCACAGGGAGACTTGGGTTTTTCCATTGCTAACGTGAGTCTCTCTGGTGGGGAAAATAAATGGCCATGGGAGACGCAGGCGGGACACATGGACACAGGTCTTACTTGTAGTACTCCAGTCATTGTGTCGAGCCCCTCGGTACTCAACTGAACGTCTCTTTGCTCAGCACAGGCAAGCCCATTTGGTAAGCACTGAGAAAGTGTGAAAGAAGACACTGCATAAAATATGGTTACTTTTTTTTTTTAAACTTAGAAAAAAATTCCTGATAAATGGTAAGAATTTTTTTGAAATGCTCACTCGCTACTATCAGAATTAAATGACTCACTTGAGAAATTTTGGGTGCAATTCACCTTGTATGCTTAAGATTTCTCCATCCTGTCCCTCTCTCCATTGTAAGTGTTCCCTTTTGAAATGTAAACTTTCTCTGAGTTACTCTATAGAATTTGGGATAATGTGACTCTATTACGGTGAGCAGCGGGTCAGGTGAGGGTTTTCTTCCTGTATCTTTCTCTGTGAGTTCAAGGACCACCATCATTTTTATTCAGTTTATATAATTTGTGCAACCTTGGCTGTTTTTGCATGTAGAAAATGCAAACCCACATGTGAATACATGTGCTGTGTTTTTGTTTTTCTGTCTGTGCCTTCAGCCCCTCCATCCTGCAGTTACTTGTCATGAGAAGTTTGTGAGTGTACGAAAAGACCCCAATGAATCTCTCGGCATGACCGTTGCAGGGGGAGCATCACACAGGGAATGGGATTTGCCTATCTATGTCATCAGTGTTGAGCCTGGAGGAGTCATAAGCAGAGACGGAAGAATAAAAACAGGTAAAAAGTAAAGGGACGTAAGGTACTGGGGTGGCAGAGTATTAAGAGGACTTAACAGCTCACCGTGTTAGGTGACTATTTCCAGAATTAACTAGAGAATGTGAGAGTGCTCTGGCAAGGACATCTGTTACCCATTGACCATGATGGGTTCAAGTATCGTTGCTAGACCAGGTTACACTCCTCTTAGTTCCTGTGGGTCGATATGGGCCAACTTGCCTGCTAGTAAAGCTAGAACCTCCAAACTATCCCAGTAATTAATAGGGAACTGCTACAGTTATGAGCAAGTTGTCTCTATTAAATGGCATAATTTTATTCCATTCATTCAAAGTGATTCTTCACTGGGTTGATCCAATGATGAAACAAATTCATGAATTAGTCCATTTTATGGGTTGGATAGGAGAAGTCATTTGACAGATTTGATTCAACAAATACTTATTAAGTGAAAGTACCATACCAAGTACTTTCCCATTGGTGAAAAGTGTTTCAGTACTTTAATCTCACGTGTTCTGGGCTACTTTGTGTAAAGGAAGGTAATATCAAATTTCCCTCTACAAATATGTATCCTTAATAATATTGTCAATTCATATGTAGGGGGGGTGGCTTAGATGGATGAGGGATTATGCCATGTGAAGGTCCAGATTCAAGAGATAAAATGTGAAGTTTCCAAAGTATAATTGCTCAGCCGGAGGAGCCGGGGGGATGGTGTGTTAAGGGGTTCGTTCGGCCAACTGGTGGGTCAGAAAGGACTCAAGGCCTTTCCCATCTTTCTCCTCTTGTCTTTTTGCCCCTGCTATGGTTATTCTCTATAAAAAAAAGATGATTTGCAAAGAAAGGCAGAAAAACAGGAAGAAGATAAAAGAATAGAAAATGGGGATAGAGGAGATACGTATTTTAATTTCTCTTGCTTTTCTGCAAGCACCTGGTTGTAGAGTGATGAGGCCAAACGAGGTGACTTATTAGCAAGAGAACACGAGCTAGAGGATTATATGATACGATGTAGAAATGGTCCCACATGTAGTAGGTGCTTGACCAGTGGTAGCTATTTTCACCTTTGCAGTGAATAGAAATGTTAACTCTTCTTTCCACCTCTTTAAGAGCACAGTTCCAAGCCCATTTTTCCTAACTACTGCAGACTCCTCTGCCAGGTACTCTCATGGGTAGTTGCTCATTTATTTGTACAATCCATATTGATCGGGTGTCTACTGCAGACCAGGCTCTGTCCAAGTGCTTCCCCTTTGTGCTAAAAACAGGAGTGAAAAAGTAGCTTTTCTTTGATCAAATAGTGAACAAGGTTAATTTATCTTCCTCCCTCCCTGCCTTCCACAAACAAGACTTACCGGCGCCTTGGAACACACAGGCTGTTTACCACCTGCTCTGTGAAACCCAGCCTCACGTCAGACACGAGGGGCTGCTGGCACACCTCTTGTGCTTTCTGTGTCCCCACATCCCCGTCAGCCCCTGCCCCTTGCGCTTGAAGTAGAAGTCCCTGTTTATACTCTTGCTAAGGATGGCTTCTGCTTTTCTGCCATCAGGTGACATCTTGTTGAATGTGAATGGGGTTGAACTTACAGAGGTCAGCCGGAGTGAGGCCGTGGCATTACTGAAAAGCACGTCCTCCTCGGTGGTACTCAAAGCCTTGGAAGTCAAGGAGCAGGAGCCCCAGGAAGACTGCAGTAGCCCAGCAGCCCTGGACTCCAACCACAACATGGCTCCACCTAGCGACTGGTCCCCGTCCTGGGTCATGTGGCTGGAATTACCACGGTGAGTCCCAGCGTGACATCCCTGTGGGAGGAAATGATACATTTCTTAAACCACTCTTTCACGCTCTTGGGCTGATTCATGGTACTAGCATCTTAATGAGCCCCAGTCTTGGTTGTGGGACTGTTTGAAATAATTCCGTCTTCCCATTTGTGACTGAAAATGCATACAGAAATCCTAGGGCAGGGACGAAAGCCTGGATGTGGAAACACCAGTAGGTATTCATATCGAGGAGCTCATAGGGCTGCCATGTACAGCTGTGCAGGTTGTTCATGCAGAAGGGAGCTCAGAGGACAGGGAAGGGGGGGCAGAAACCCAGCCTGTGTTTATATACCCTGGAGCTGAGCTGTACCCTCCCAGGGGAAGGTTCACCTGTGCCTAACTTGCTAGTGGCAGACCTGGGAGCCTACATGGAGGCTGACTCCCTTCTGGGGCTTTACCTCTGCAGCTTTCAGATGGCCCTGGCTATACATAAAGCAGTGCAACAGAACACATTGCCTTCGCCCAGATGTTTAAGCATCTGCTGGCTGGAACATTTCTCAGATACCTCTCCTTAGTGCCTGCTCCTGAAAAGTTCTTGTATAAAAGTTTAGGAAGCAGTTGGGTTGTCATTTTAGTGCGGTGTAACTAGAGCCTTACAGTAAAGCATTTACTTGTCTCACATAATCACTTCAGGGAAGGATTTGGGGTCAGCCTTACTTAACGGCTGTATGTGGAAATTAAATATTGAAGAACAGATAAATTGGTGTTTGCTTACCTGCATCAGAGCATAAACTGTTGGCCTTCAGAAGGTTACCTTGCTATTATAATTCCAGATGTGTAATTTGGATGTTAAATATTAGAGTCACTGAAGATGATATACTAGCATAGGATTAAATATGAAAAAATGAAAGCAAGATGTTTGGTTTTAGTGCATTTTTCTTGAGGGTGGAGATAGGTCTCTCTCTCTCTCTTTATTATCAATTGAGAGTCCTTTTTTTAAAAAAAATCCCTGCCTCAAATATAAACTGACCTAGATTCTTTTTTGAGTCTTACTAGTTGATAAATTATTTTTAAAATCAGTACATTTTTAAAAATCCTTAAACAATTGAAAACTGAGCATCGAGGCAGTTTAAAAGTCTTTAAACATTTTAGAACCTAACCTGAGTGGAAGGAAGTGAGTGTTACTTTAAATAAAATTTTATTTAAAAAAAAAAAAACTTCTGAAACTAGAATCTGTTAAAATAAGTCACTTTTATTTTTTGTGTTTGAAAGCTATTTTTTCATATAATCAAAGTTCCTCAGCATTCATTCATGTAAGAGAAGACAATGTGATATGCTTTTTACTCCAAATACAACCAAGTGAGTGGCTTTTTCTCTCTCTACCTTTTGTCATTTGCCCTTGGGCACAGCACTTCTCTGCTTTTGCTAGAAGTGTAGCCTGGACTTTGCTCATTTCCTGTAAATAAGCGTACGCATCGCTGCTAACTAGCAGGGAGTGTGTGGGGAACGTGAGGCCCAGCTCAGTTCTTTCCCTCCACATGGTGTTTGGTCTTTTTGCCCAATGTTCAGGGTGAGTGTTAGTTTGGTTCTTTTCAGGGACTCCAGCTAGGTGCTTATTTAATATCTTCCTTTCCTTTTCTCTTGAATCCTTTTCAACTCTGTTTATTTCCTTTCCTTTTTACTGGCTTATTTCTGTCTGTCCTGCAGTTCCCAAGTGTGTGTTCCGTGGTATATCTTTCCTTTGTGGCCACTTCAGTTCTGTGGTATTTTTATTTTTCTCTTCCGCTTCTTTCTTCTGTTCTGTCAGCTCATTTCTTCTCTTGTCTTATCACATCTTCCTGGAGACCTTATCTCTGCACTGAACTCTTGTTTAGAGAGCAATTACATCCGAAGTATTTTAAATTTGCAGTAATACGGTTGGTTATAAATTTCATTTTCTATAGCCGCATTTCATTTCTGTGGCAGCATTTTTTCTGGTGAATGGCTTTTGTTACTGTTTTTCTTGTTACTTCCTTTCTCTTCCTTTCTTTTGTAGTGTATCTGTGCTGGTTCTTTTTAAATCTTTGAGTGAGGTGAATTTTTCTGAGCAGCTATCTGCTGAAGGTTCATAATATGGGGAAGGAACCAGGGCCATATTCCAGATGCTAGAAGTTTCTCCTTATGGCACTGGGTCACGCGTGTGTTTCTTTACTTCTCCCAAACCAACTGAGACCAGCCTGGCAGGGCCACTCACAATGCAGAGTCTCTCTCCTCAGTCTCACACTGGCTGCTGCATCCCATAGCTATGGGTTAGCTCTTGGGTTCTCATTGGCTCACCCAGGCCTTTCTTCTCTGCCACACTAGGCCCAGGCAAGGCCTGCTAGCAGCCAGCTTGCCTATGTCTGGTGTTCCCATGGAGAAGGGGTATTTTGGCTGCCGTTCGCTAAGACCCCAGGCTCTCCTGGCTTGGTCTGCACCCTCCAGCTGTGGGTGTCTTCTGTTGCATCTCCTCTCTATGACTGCCTTTGGCAGCTCGCTCTCATATATGGCGACTCTTTGTTTTGTTTAAGATGGAGTTTGCATTTCTGTTTCTAAGACTCCCAGCTGCTTTTACAGTAATTTTTAAAAGCAGAAGGGGAAACACAAGCTTCACTCTGCCATTTTGAAACTAGAAGTCTGTCTACCCTGGCATTTTCCAGAAGTCCTTAGTCCCCTGTACCAGGCCCTCAGGTAGTCTCAGGATGGAAGCCCGCAGCTGTAATACTGCTTCAGTTTTCATGTTTGGTGGGGGGGGCATCTGCTCACATCTCTAATCTTGGCTGCTCAGAGCCTCAAGGACCCGTTTCTCCCTGACTGATGCAATATTTGGCATGAGTGATGCACTAAGAATTTCAAGCCATTCATCGTACCTCAGCAAAAGTCATTATACCCAAATTGCTAGAGATTTAGGCTACAAATAGATTATTTTTTAATTCACAGAAATTTCTCTCTAAGTTACAAATCAACTTAGTCAAACTCTTTCCCTGTTCACTTAACAGATTTTGAGGAAACCTATTTGCCCTAGTATATGATTCAGCCAGTTACCTAAGGTTCTCTACCAATGAAGACAAATGATATAACACATCCAGCAGGTCTAGAAACAGGAAATCCGTTGTAATTGAGTTCTCAGGTGCAGTATAACACAGGAAGAATATATGCAAAGAGGGCAGTGTTGGCATGCTGAGCCAGTAGTGCTTGTTTTGAACCAGTGGGTGTCAGATACAGGCAGTGGCAGAGAGAGTAAAGGTAGGTTATAGAGGACAGTGCAAATGTGCCTTATCAATAGTGCAGCCGTGTGCCAGGAGTAACCCCTGGGTAGCAACTCCAGACATTGTCTCTCAGCTATACAAATTATCAGGTGCCATTCAGTTGGAGGTGATTCAGAAAACACTGAAGACTTTCTGTTTTATTCTTTATTGGCTCTTGGGGCCAACATTCCACATCTGGAAGTCTTTCCAAACATGCTGTCATCTGGACTAGTAGGATAGTAATGCACATTAACTCATTTCTCCTCTTGCCTAAGAATTTAACCTTTTACTCTCCTGAAACTCTTCAAACATTTTAATAAGGATTGTTTATATTGAATAGCAAGGAAGCAGACATCATGGGTTTTTTTGGGTTTTTTTTAGCCAAAAAACTTTCACATTTTAACTATAAGACAGGAACACTATTGGGTACATACACACTGCGCAATAAAAGCAGTGGCCGTAGCTAATACTTATATAGCCCTTTCTATGTGCCAGGCACTCTGCTAAGAACTTCATGTGTTCTTCACATTTTTTACTCATTTAAAACTCACGTCAGTTCTATGATTAGGTAATAATAGTATCCTCACGTTAAAGATAGGAAACTAAAGCACAGAGTAGTTAAGTAACTTGTCCAAGGTTACATGGCTAGTTAATAGGCAGAGCTGGGATTTGAACCAGACTGTCTTGTCTTGGAATCTATGATTTTAGCCATGATGCAATACTAAGTTTGGTGAGCATCCTCAGGAGGATGCTAAGCCCGTATTTAGCTTGAGCTAAACCATTTGTTTTCTCTCGACCTTAAAGCAAGTTCTGGAGGAGTTTGAATGACACAGGCTTTTGTCACTCACTGGGTGTTTCATGTAGCCTCCAGCATAATATGTACAGCTTGCGTCATTGCTGTCCTCATAGGCCTCACATTCTTGTCATTTCCCCCATCACCTGTCCTGTATGATGATTGCTTGTAAGTCATAGTCAACCAGAAATCATTTCAGGAACAAAATCATTTTTAAGTATTTCTTTCTGTTACACCTACACCAAACCTAACTATATTTAATGTGGGATATGAATGCATTTTAACGTATTTACTATAACAATGGGAGGATCCTGCAAAAGAAAAGAATGCCTAGTGCCTTTGAAAGCCTTTAAATGACTCTGCTTAGCAGGAATGCGTTGAATGAAATAATGTAATGTGTATGTACTGTGGATAGCCTTCATGGACTCCATAATACAGTGGGCAACAAATGTCACAATAATTTAAACTTATGGGTTATAAAACTCATAACTAAACTATTATGAATGTATTGTAGGCACAAAGTGCTTTGGGAACCTAGAGAAGACATTAGAGTGAATGATTGTACATTTCATCTGGCTGGAGGATACAACCAAAATAGGAGAGTAGGAATACCAATTGTTTATTTTCGCAATTGTGCTCTATAACACCAACTTCAAAACCTCAGTGGCATGCAACAGTAAGAATGAATTTTGCTCCTGAGTCTTTGGGGTTCAGTTGATCCAGGCTGGGCTTGGTTGATCACGGCAGGCTCAGTCATGCATTTACGCTCTGCTCTGGGCCACATAGATACATGCTGGTCTTGGGTGGCCATGATTGCATATCTAGGGTTTGGCTGGTTGTGGCAAACATCCTACTGATGCTCTTATGGCTGCTACAGAGTTATGTAGTAAAGAGCATAGATAACACAGAAGGGTGAGGAATTGGGGCCATTAATGCAATTATTTTGCCACAGTAAGGAAGAATAAGGAGATGTTGGTTGTTCTGGACATGTAGAGTTTGAGAACTCTATGTTCCATGTATTAAACTTGGAACATCCAAGTTTAATAACAATGTCTTAGGCAGCAATTCCCAAAGTCTTTTGTCTAAAGATCCCTATAAACTTTTAAAAAGTATTGATAATCCCCAATACTCTTAAAAAGTATTGACAATCCCCAAGATAATCCCTGTTTATGTAGGTTGTATCTTTAATTATATTTACCTTATCATAAGTTAATCTGAGAAATTTTATTGTCATTTAAAATAATAGTAAACCCATATATGTTAACATAAATAACATATCTTTTAGGAGAAAAATAGTATTTTCTAAAAACTTAGAAGAATGCATTGTTTCATATTTTTTATAAACCTTTTTAACGTTAGGCTTAGTAGAAGATAACTGGATTCCCATATTTGTTTCTGCATTCCATCTGTTACCTTATCACCCACGATGTGGCCTCTGGAAAATGTCACATAAGAAAATGAGAGTGAAAAGGCAAATCATGTCTTACTACTATTATGAAAATGTTTTTTGACTTTCAGATACCCTGACAGGCACACGCTTTGGGAACCACACTTTGGAGAAAAGTGTGAGATAAAGATAGATTTGGGCAGGATTAGTATGCAGATGGCACAGTATAGGAGCTCAGTGAAATACTGGGGTCCACTGAGAAGAGGGCTGAGGAAAGGGGAGCACTTGAAGGAGACAGAGAGAGAACAACCAGTGAAGGAACAGAAAAATGTCTATTGGATTTGGCCTAATAGGTGGTCAGGGGCTTAAGCAGAGTTTTATGAAGATACAGAGGGTAAAGGTGTGGATGCAGGGAGTTGTAGATGAAACTTTTAAAAAAAATTTTTTTTATTTCAGAGTATTACGGGGATACAAACGCTTTGGTTACATAAAATTGCCTTTGCACCGCCTGAATCAGAGCTACAAGCATGCCCATCCCCCAGACAGCGCACACCGCATCCATTAGGTGTGAATTTACCCATCCCCTCCACCCTCTCCCACCTGCCCGACACCCTGTGAATGTTACTTCCCGTATGTCCACATAAGTGTTGATCGATTGCTACCAATTTAATGGGGAGTACATGTGGTGTTTGTTTTTCCACTCTTGTGATACTTCACTTAGTAGAATGGGCTCCATCTCCATCCAGGATAATACAATGGGTAGTTCACCACATTTTTTATGGCTGAGTAGTACTCCATGGTATACATATACCACATATTATTAATCCACTCATGGATTGGGCACTTGGGTTGTTTCCACATCTTTGCAATTGTGAATGTGATACACTTTTAAGAGGAGAGATGGTAAGTCCTTAGTAGAGGGTGACACAGAGCTAGGGAGGTGGGAAGGGTGCTGTTTTTAAAAGAGCCAGTGTTTCAGTCACCTTCTTCTATGGACTCAGCCCAAACTTGTCATGTCCTAAACGGCTGCCCATTTGAAATTATATTTCCAAACTCAGGTGTTCTGAGTACAGACTTCTAGTCCTTAGACTCTTTGAGTTCATAGACCTCTACTTTTCCCTCAACTTGTTCCTTCTGCCTTCACCTCCATCCCAACACCTTTAGAGTCCGTGGGCAAACACATCAATCTTCTCCTTTTTTTCCTTTTAATCATATTTTCTACTTTCTTACTCCATTGCCCTACTGGACTGTCCTGGCAAAAACACACCCCCAGAGTTACCCAATTGTGTATATTTTCTCCAAGCCTAAAAGAAGGTCCCAGAATGCTGCTGGTAAAAATCAAATAACTGACATCCTTTAAATTCATGGTGACCACCATCAGGTGGGCCCACAGTGCTGCCCCAGTATCCCACAACCCTCTTGTCAGCTCTCTTCTGTCACTGTCTACAACAGCTGTGTCCCTCATACTCTGAGCACCTTAAACCCCCAACATCTCTATGCCTTTCTCCCCAGCAGATAAAGGTACTTTGTACTTCCCAAACTAAAATCCAGCCCCCTTAGATAACACTTTCCCCTAACTTTCTTTCCTTATATCTCCTGCTTTACCTGAATCTGTCATATATAGCCTTTCCTTTTTGCTTCCTGGGACCATGGAGGAGGAGACCCCTGTCTTCTCAATAGTGATGCTCTGATTTCTCCTCTCCCTGCCTTCCCACAGATCACCCCTTCTCTCTTCCTGTGGTGTTCAGTCCCTCCCTCTCTGCTGGCTGTATTTTCTCACCAGCTCAATATGATCAAGTTTCTTCCATGTTCAACAATGGCGAGCTTCTCTCAGCTCTCCAGCGTTGTCTGCCTTCTAGCAAGCACACATCTGGAAAAGCAATGGACACTTGCTGTATCTACTCCTGTCTTCAATCACTCCTCAACCCACCACTCTTGCCACAAAATTATACTCATCAGTATCACCAAAGACCTATTTATGGATTAATCCAATGGGCATATTACAGTCCTTCTGTAGGACTTGCTTTATTTCTTTATAGTATTTTCTCATCCTCATGGTCCTTATCTGTATCATTGCCAATGATTACTACCCCAAAATCTCCTTTGCAAGCATTCTACTCTGATCCTCACCTCTGATCTTTCCAGATCATGTACTTAGTGCCCCATTCCAAAGGATTTTTTTATTCCATCTGGACTGAATGCCTGCTTTTGTCTAGGTGGTTGGGAAAAGCCTATAAAGAGATGATGTTTAGTCCATGACCTGAATAGCAATAAGTTGCCAGCCATGCGAAGCGTGACAGTATTACAGACAAGGGAGAGCAGTTAACACAAAAGCCCTAAGGTGGTAACAAAGTTGGCGTAGTCCAGGAATGGCAAAAAGGACTGTGCGTCTAGAACCTGTTAGTGAGAGGGAGGAAGGTATGAAAGAAAGAGAAGTAGAGAGGTGCCGGGTGGGGTAGGGAGAGAAGGGAGGAAGCTGACTAGGGACGCTAAGTATTGCCAGATGAAGCTGGACACCAAAACCTTTCAGCAGTGCTTAACTTCATGGTTGTGTTACTTTGGAGTTCAGTTTGGAATGTTTTCCATGCACCAGTTAAGTTCTCTAATTCTATTTATAAAGTAATAATGTCTGGCTCTTTCCTCTGATTAACTTACTAAAGAATAGCCAGCATGCCCTTGGGCACTGGCTCAATCTTTTAAAACTATTAAGGCTCAATTCTCACCTAAAATTAACATAATAAGAGAACTTGCCAAGGAAGTATCAAAAATAAGTTTCAATTATACAAAATAAACAACTATAGATATTCTGGCTTTATATGCATTTTTAAAACAATGTAGCACAGGAGGAACAGCATAGTCAGATTTGGGAGTGGATCCCAGTACATCTTGTCCTGGTTTCATAACTCACTGCTTTCTGCCATGACTTGGATTTAACAGGATACCTGAACTCTTGATTTGGTCTGGAGAGAATCCAGTTTGAGATACTGTATATAATCTGGAATACAGTGGGTGCTAAGGGAAGATGGAAACCAGAAAATAAACAAAGGAGACCTACCTGGATGGTGGTTTTTATTAAGAATACTTCAAAATATTTTAAAAGGAAAATTTTTTTATAGATAGATTGGCATACCACACTTGAATAGAATTTCATGAATAAGAGGCTATACAATTATATAATGGAAAAACCACTAGAAGAGAAACTTAAGATGTAATTTCTAGTTCTGGCCCTGTCACCAATTAGCTGAAGCACACGTTACTTCATCTTTCTGTTCTGCTGCTTCTTGTGATAAGTCTCCTTTAGTTAATATTCTGTTTTCTATTAAATTCCCAAAATTCCAGGCTCTCTTTACCTGAAATACTCTGCCATGCTTCACATGGCTGGCTACTTCTTGCTATTCAGGTCATGGACTAAATGTCTTTTATTTAGAGGTCTCTCCTAACCACCTAGCCCAAAGCAGGCATCCGGTCCAGATGGAAGCAGAAGTCTGTTGGAATGGGGCACCAAATACATGATCTGGAAAGACTGGAGGTGAGGATCAGAGTGGAATGCTCGACAAGGAGATTTAGGGGTAGCAATTGGCAATGATACAGATAAGGATCATGAGAATGACAACTACTGTAATGAAACTTACCTGAGAGAATTTTTAATTTGTCCTCCAGTTTAGGCAGAATCTTAGTCCAAAACTTTCTTCTTTTTATTGTTATTTTTTTTAGAGACGGAGTTTCACTCTGTTGCCCAGGCTGGAGTGCGGTGGCAAGATCATAGCTCACTGCAACCTCCAACTCCTGGGCTCAAGCGATCCTCCTGCCTCAGCCCCCTGAGTAGCTGGGACAGCAGGCGCGTGCCACTGTGCCCAGCTAATCTTTTAAAAATTTTTTGTAGAGACAGGGTCTTGCCATGTTGCCCAGGCTAGTTTCAAACTCCTGGAGTCAGGCGATCCTCCCTCCTCGACCTCCCAAAGTGCTGGGATTATAGGTGTGAGCCACTGCACCCAGCCAAAACTTTCTTCTTTAGTAACTCTTTTAAAAGAAATGTGTAATATTTCTGTTGTATATTTTACATCTTCAAAAATTGTCTAGAGCAATGGGCAAGGCAACAGACTAGTGCTGACCCACAAACTGTGTATTATTGGTCTGCAATAAGGATAGAAATTGAGATTATTTAGAAACTTTTATAGCAATTTGACATTGCTGATTCATTCAAGCATATGATCAGTAAACTCAACTTGTTGAACAGGATATTGTTGAATTTGCATGGTGAGTTTTATGTGTGAGCTGCATACTTCTCAAGCACAATAGGACCGCACATTACAACCTATGATATTTTAAGGTTAACTTTTTAGCCGTAACCAAACTATGTATAAAAATCCGAGAAACTGTAAGATTTCTTTTTAAAAGTTATTTTTATGATCATTTAAATTTTTAATCAAACCTGCTTTAAATATGTAGTTTAACATTATTAGCTAAATTAGGGAAGTAAATATCCTGTTTGCGGATGGTCAATCAAGCTTCACTGGATTTTTGTCAAGACAAAGACACACCTTTTCTGAAAACAAACAATTGAAATGATTTCAAAAAAGTAATTTAAAAAAAAATGAAGACAGTTCACGCAGCTTTTACTCATCCATGGAGCTTAGTTTTGCAGCTGTCATTGTTGAGGAAGTGGTAATTTTTTCCTTTTATGTTTTCGATTATTTATTAAACTGTAGCTTTGTTTTTTAAATGCAGTAAAAATGTGGGTTATTTGTATGTCTTCTTAAGATTTCATTTTTCTAGAAATTCATTTTTTATTATATTTAAGTACTAGTCTGCAATAAACTGGAAATAAAAATAATAAAAGCTGGTCCTTCACCACCGACCGAGAGGCATCTGGGCCAGAAGCTGGAGTAAATGCTAAGTTAATCATAGTAGGAAGCTCTAAATTACTCGCTGGAATCTCTTAAGTTAATGGTAATGGTTACGTGTAAATTGGGGCCAAGAAGTTAAGCCTTTCTGAACACAGGACTAGCAAAATAATAAGGAAGTATTTGTAAAAGGACTAATACTGGTTATAGACTTAATTTTCTGCTTTCATGAAGAGTTCAAAACATCCTACATCCACTGTCTTTCCAACCTCTGCCATTCTAACACCATTTAGCAATGAGAAGTTTTAAAGAATTCAGATCAGGAAGAAATAGGATCTTACAACTGGCTTTGGTTGATGCACTCATTTTATTTTCTAATGATAAACAGTGTTTTTCTCAAGGAAAGAGGCTATGCCTTAGTTTTCTTAGCATTCCCCAGACTAAGCTCAAGGTCAGGCAGTGTTCTCAAATGTTTATTGAAACTGGCATATAAGGGGATGTATGGAAATTTAGAAGAACTTTCGCTTCTTGAGCAGCTCAAGACTTCACCATTCTTGAGGTACCCATAATTTTCTCATGGGGAAAAATTACCAAACTCCCTGCTATTCCTTTTACCATGCCAGATCATCTTCGATCAGGCCTAAATTTAGAGAATGAGTTCAAAAAAGGAAAAAAGCTTACGTTTACATTCAGAGTTTAAAGTCCACTTAATATCGCCAAAGGTCACTGATCAAAAACAGCTGCCATATTTCCCAGTGGGGAGTGAAATAATTCAACTTAAGAAAAAAATATCCATCAGTCCCAACTAACCAATGTCTGACTCTGAGGGTTTAACATATTGAGTTCTTGACACTACAATCAAGTTACTCAACACAACTAACGGAAAACACTCAATGAAATAAAACTAGTTACATATCTATTTGAATGGATGCTGCTGGAGGGCAGGGGTGGTGGTTTTGTTCACTGATGTATCCTAAGTGCCTAGTGCATGGTGTATACTCAGTAAACATTTGCTGAAAGATAATCTAAGCAGGTACCTTCTCTTCAGTATCAAGAGGCTAGGAAAATAGACACACTTGTGACTTATTATTAGGTTGAAAAATTTTATACTGGAACATGTAAAGTTTTAGATAGTTGTTTATAGCTTGCCCATATGAAATAAAATACCCAGTAAGAGTCAATTTAAGGTCCAAGGAGATACTTAATGAAAAAAACACAATAGTCAAAAGAATGAGAAACACTGACAGTTTCAAGTATTACTTTATGTACTCACTTACGTTAATATATTTGAAAGACTCACAATTAGAAAATGTTAGGACAGATATTTGGTCATGACCTTGGATAGTCATCATCTAATTCTTTACCTCCTTTCTCCAAAAGATTGGGCACACAGCCTCCTGGGGGTAACGTAATGCTTTGGTGTTTGGGGAAAAACCAACTACCTACCAGTTTTGTACAGGAGCAGTCAGTGAAACATTATGTAAAACGTGGTATCTGACAAACCACAGTTCCTAATGGATGAATTTACTACTGGCATCAAGGTTTACTGTGAAATACAGCAGATAAATATTTTACAATAAAAATTTTTTTTTCATCTAATGAAATCGATACTTTTCAGCTATCATTTCAGTGAAAGAAACATCGTTGTAAATGATGTACATGTATGCCAACAGATACAAAACCTGGTAGAGCTGAATTTTAGCACTGCATTTTAAAGGTATTCGCCAAACCCTAAAACTTTTTATTTCAAGTGAGAGTCAGAAACATCATGAAAAAAAGTTATGTTACATTGATTAGCAAGGTCAGTAACAAATGTAACGGCCAACTTCATCACTCAACATTTTACAAGAGACTTTTTATTGGTTTTAAAAAAGCAGTTAAAGAATATTTTAAGGTACAGTTTATAAACAAAACAGCCATATCTTGATTTTCACCAACATGAAAATGCTAATTTCCTTTCAAACTAGCCCCTGGACTACAGCGACACACACGGCTGTGAGGGGGTAAAATCCAGCTCCTGACGCACCTGTGGTAACTTACACGGTTTATACTCGGCCTGTACCTCTACGAACACTGACCCATTGGCCACTGAATAAGAGAATTTCTTCAATCTCATTTTCGATTTGAGGATCGTACTCATTTACAGAAGAACCACGGTCTTTCCTTCTCCCATTCCTTTTATAATTTTCTACTCAGTTTACTGCCAGTTTGTTTTTCCTCCTATATGAATTGTAAGCTTTCTATGTACCTCAGTTTCCATTCACTTTATGCCTGCATGCTTCTCTATAGCCTATCAAACACGTAAAACTAGGTATAAACTACTATTTTTCAAAGGTCAATAAAACTTCCACAAATTATGGTTAGATTTAAATTTTTTTCATTGAGATCATTTATTCAAAGGATTTTTGCCTTCATTAAAATTATTTGTAAGTAAAATGATATCCTTAAGTATGTTTGAATTTGGTTCATCAATAAGGATTTATGCATATCCGACTTTATTGCTCATACAAATTCAAGTATTAAGTTGTCTATAAACCAAAATTATCTTTCCCAATAAATGTATAAACAGAACACAATAGTGGTATCATTTTTTTAAGGGTGTTCAGCTATGGAAAACAGATTCAACTACAAAAAGTCAGCTAACAGCACAAAGGTCATCAAGCTATGATATGATTTTGAGTGGGACCTATCCAGTGCTACTTAGCCTTAAAAAAAAAAAAAAAAAAACCAACAAAAGGAATGGGAGATGAATCACAATAATTATTCACTAATAGTTTAACTAAACTTTGTATATACAATGATTACATTCTATTTCAGGTACTTGGGTAACTGTAAAGATGTCATATTACGAAGAAACACATCTGGAAGTCTGGGCTTCTGCATTGTTGGTGGTTATGAAGAATACAATGGGAACAAACCTTTTTTCATCAAATCCATTGTTGAAGGAACACCAGCATACAATGATGGAAGAATTAGGTAATAATAATGACTACTTAATAAAAAAACTTATATTCAAATGTTTTGTTTTATCTTACAAAAACTTGGCCCCATTTGAAATAAGGCATGTCTGAAGACTATACCTCAGGGTAAAGAAAAAAAATATGAAATAAGGCATGTGTTTATTGTACTTTGGGGGGGGGAGTAAGAAATTAAAAACGTTTATGTAGCATTCAACTTCTAGGAAATCCAAAACAATTACTCTTGGTCTCACAGTGCAACTTCCTATACTTTTAGCATCCCTTCTAACACAAGCTGAATTGATAGTGAGTTTGGAGAATTTGAGAGGAAATATCTAAATTAGAAGTGATGTAATTTAAATGGACAGATGTAGCAAAAACTGATACCACCAAAATAAACTTGCATTGATTTTGGCTATGGATTAAAATATTAATCCTATCTTTTGTTTTTTTTTTTTTTTTTTTTTTTTAGATGTGGTGATATTCTTCTGGCTGTCAATGGCAGAAGTACATCGGGAATGATGCATGCTTGCTTGGCAAGGATGCTGAAAGAACTTAAAGGAAGAATAACTCTCACTATTGTTTCTTGGCCTGGCACTTTTTTATAGAATCAATGATGGGTCAGAAAAATCACACATAGGCTAAGTTGAAACAATGTATTTGTCAATTTTTGTATTTAAAGAATACACTGTAAAAATGTCAGGAAAAGTATGATCTAATACAAGCCAGTCACACCTCAGAAAATGATTCTGAAAAAATAAAAACTACTAATAGATTTCATTCAGTGTGGAAGACTTCTCATTACTCCACAACTTTAAGTTGATATTTTTCTATTCAATAAAAAGCCCTTCAACAGCTAAAATGGTTTGTACGCCCCACTGAATTCAAATTGATTTAAATTAAACATTTGGTATATGCTGAGGTCTGCAAAGGGTGAATTATCAATATTTTTAATTTAAAGCTAAAATATTTTTAAAAATGCATTGCTGAGAAACATTCATCAAATGTGAAATAAATATTTTTCAAAAATCATAGTTGTCTTTTAGTATGTGATATTATGTTTACTATAATTACCACCATTTAAAAGATCCTAACAATTAATTCTTTCAAATACCATGTTATTTGTTACCATCGCTGACAAATATCTTCTACAGTTATCCCTAAAATCGCTTGGAATCATAATCTTGTGTTTTTTTAGTTTTAGTAAGAAATGACTAATCTTTTTTTTTTTCCCCCACAATAGTAACTGTATAAAAACTCCATGTGCTGTTCTACCAGTGAGCCTTGAAAAATGCATCAAGAAAGGCCAAACCAACTTGACCCGGGCTCATATAGATGGCCATGAGGCGATCCAAATTTGTATCAGAATGAGTGTTTGAACATGTGCCTGCTAGAAACTACATTAAGGGCAAGTGGTTTTACAGAGGCCACCCAAATGCCTTATAAAGTGCCCCATTTAGTTTCCCCATGAACCCAAATCTAAAACACTGAAAACCTGTCAAAAAATTGTGATATCAAAAATGTGTATATGAGTCCTCTAATTTGATAAGCAAGAGTTCCACAGCAGTAATGATAAATACTAGTTTTAATCTCAAGACTCAGAGGGGCCCTTTGATGCCTTCTGCAGAGCAACCTCTTATGACATTGGTGTTTGTTTGGTTAACAAGAAAACTGGCTGAGGTGGAGCCTTGACCTTTATCAGATACTGTGTATATACATAGCTAAACATAGCTCTGTAAGTTCCCTAAGTGACTCAGTCATATTACTTTCTTGGATATAAAGTCATTGCTGTCTTTTTATTTTTTAAATATTACAAGACAAAGATTTTTAACTTAACATGAAAAATTCACTCTTTTATTTTGGGAAAAAAAGTTAACTGTTCATACTAACAGAACAAGATTAAAGGTAAATTTCTTAAACATTATCCAGAAAAATAACAAGATTTATAGTATCTATGTGTCTGGTATTGATATACACAAAAGGCCAAAGCCATGCCTATTCTGCAGGTGTAGCTTCAGTGCTCTCCTGCTCAGGGGCAGGCTCACTGCCAGCTTCTTTTCCTTCTTTGCTCCTTTTAGATTTTTTGTGCTTGTGTCTTCTGTGACTGTCTCCTTCTTCACTTTCATGGCGACGTCTACTATTACTGAAAAAAAAGAAAAGGTGTGTTCTGTTTAAAAATATTTAAATACATAATTAGTGACAAAAATCAACCCACTATAAAAGTAAATTCTCAATATAACTCTGGGTTTAAAATAACCTTATCCATGCCTTTTCTCAAACACATTTTGGGGCGTAATCAGTAGTTATGTGACTTTTATGCAGAGATTATATTATTATAGAGTCATCGTCACTGATATTTTCCCAGTGCCTATATATTTTATTCTGAAAGACTACTTAAAAATTAGAAACTGAAGTGCTAAATCAGAACAGGAAATACTTTATAGGGTTGCTTTTTGGCAAACAGGCAGCATTAAAATTTAATGCTAATTTTTTTGAGACTACAAGGCCCTGAATTTTCTTTAATTAAACCAAACATGGCTTTAATAATATTTACTATTAAAGACTGCTTCATAGGCCAAAATTTCCCCTCTCCCAATGAGATAATGTTAATAAGTCAAAATCTCTCAGAGATTGTTTTTATTCTATGCTACTTGGGGTTTTGGGGTATTAAACGTAGTCTTGTTAGATTTAAAAATCTTTGTTGAAGCCTCATGAGAAACCAACTATTTCAACAGTTATTCCGAACCTTCCAATTAGGAACACATACGTTCTACTGGTTATTTGGAAATGTGTGCTTTTACTTCCTGAAGTTAAATCAATTTCTAAGCTTTAAATCAATTCAGGATTTTATTAAAGAGCAAACCTTCGAGATGACTTGTGTCTGGTTTCCTCTTTCTCTCTGTGTCGTCTTTCTCTATGCCGCTCTTCCTTCTCTCGACTTGCTCTGTGACGCTCATAGCCTCTTTCTGCATATTCCCTGTATCTGTATCGCTCTTCATCACTGAAATTGAAATATTAACAAGTTTTCTTGACAACTGGACAGTTAATTTGAAATGATTTCAAACTGTAAAAGGAAATGTGATCTGAAGTCCAAACCAGAAGGCCCCATTAGCATCTTGTACACAACAGGTGGGGAATAAATACTTGTTGAATTGAGAGGAAAACAATGCTTGTTCCCAAATTAACACCAGATCTAAGAATACAAAGTATATAATAATTACACATCATGTTAAGTGACCAATGTTCTGTATTTTCATAGTTGTTATAGGGTAATCAGAGATTTTATATAACAATGCTTTGGTGTTTTTTTTTTTTCCTTGAAAAAGTGGGATCTGTAACTGATTCTAATCAGGAGCTTCATTTTCTTTTGCTACTTTTAGAATCGAAACCATATCTGTACATCTCAGATTTCTTTTTTTTAGAGACAGGGTCTTGCTCTGTCACCCAGGTTGGAATGCAGTAGCATGACCACAGCTCACTGCAGCCTCCAACTCCTGGGCTCAAGTGATCCTCCTGCCTTGGCCTCCCAAAGTGCTGGGATTATAGGTGTGAGCTACCACGCCTGGCCAAGATTTCTAGCCAATTTTCTTATATTATTTGGAAAACCTTGGACACACAGTTAAGATTCTAAAAATAAATGGCTTCAAGGTAGAAAACAGATAAAGGTTCTTAAACCTTTGGTGTATCAATTACAGAAAGAATACATTCATCAAATAGAGAGGTATAAACGTGAAAAATGACATGAAAGCAATTTCTACGATAACCACACAAAATGCACAGGACTGGACATACTTGCATTCTGACATCCTCATTACTTCACAATACATCTGTGTTTGTGTGTAGGGCAGACACACACGGCTAACAACTTCAAATGCATAAATGTAAGCTACATCTCCATTTTCTGATTTAGGATAGAATTATTAATTCACAGACTGGTGAAACTGGGACTGATGGCTAGAGTTAAAAGGTGGTCTGTCTTCACCTCCCTAGACCTCTTCCTTCTCTCCATCTTTCTTTTAATACTTCAAGTCTCTTATTTTTTCCTTCTTTTTCTTTTGTTTAGCATAGAAATCAACACTTTCTACAATCTAACATCAGCAAATTCTCTCATAGAATAAAAATATCTTTTAGAACACAGTGTGTTAAAAAGAGCTTTGGTCTCTAAAAATATGTTTAATGCAAATTATCAAATTTGTAATTTATATGAAACATCAAGATATTAAGGAATCTGGGAATAACAGGATGAGGTGAAACTGAAACCCATATTAAAAAAAAAATCAGCTTGTGTTCTCCTAGCGAAGTAATGATTCAGTAATGCTATGCTTAATGCCAAATCATATTGCTGACCAAGTTGTTTCTGATACATAAAATTTTGTAATGTTTAATTAAAATATACATGTTTATACATTTATGTGTCCATGTATATCCATATTGTTTTTCCCAACCATGAACATGTACTTTGTATCGGGAGGGTAGGAGCATGGCTCCCGAAAGGCAATGTGCCATGACAGGCAGTGGAGGGTAATGGAAAGAATGCAGGGTACACCCAGGATCACATTCTGAACTTGCCACTTACTACCTGAGTGACTAAGGCTGTTCCTTAACCTCTCAAAACCTCAGTTTTGTCATCTGTTTATTGGCAGCAATCTTTTTCAGGTTTTTGTACAATTGACAATAACTTTTATAAAGTGTAGGTACCCAATAAATGGCAGTCTTCAGTGAATTTAATGCTTAATTCTTCAGAACAACTTTTTTTGAAAAGGTTATTGACCCTGCAATAATTACTATGTCTCTGAAGTAGAATAAACTAGCACGATAGCAAATGAATATTATCATTAACTCTTCTCAAAAAATGCAGCTCTCTTTGTAATGACTCCAAATAGATTTACATAAAAATACTTAAAGCCAATTATCTCATAATTTGTAATTTATAACGCTCTCTTTTCTGTCTTACCCTGAAACCAACTCTTGTTAGCTTTGGGGTCTTTAGATTCTGAAGGCAGCCATATGATGGGAACCTTGCAACAGAAGGTGCAAGATTTAATCCTACACAAAAAATATAAAGACCCCACCCCCTTTTCTGGAAAGTGGCTGTAGCACAAATGCTTCTCTGGGCCTGGAAATCATTAGAGCTCATTGCAAACATCCTAGAATGACCAACCTTCTTTCTGGTTCACAATTAAGCTGCCTAAAAAACAGATGTTGAAACTGGTCTGTAATTTTCAAAACAATGGCCCTGTAATTTGTAACACAACACATATTACATACCGTACTGCTAAAACGTGAGTCTCCAGAAACAACTGGCCTTTACTTATACCTCACTTGTATTCTCCAGAGTACAATTTTTTCCCCAGATAATTCAGAACAACACAAAATTCCTCCACTTTTTGTCTCTCTGGCCTGAAACTTTTAGTCAAATTTAGGTAAACAATGACTCCTAACGCCCTCACAGTTCAGCAACCTGAAAATCAAAAGTGCTTTAACCATCAATGCTTAAATTTCAATAAAAATTTAGTAGCATCTGTACATGTATTTGAAATAGAAGATTCAGAGAATTTAGCCTCGAATCTTCTATAAATATATTATTTATGCAAAGGAAACTTATGAGTTCTAGCAATTTATTTTACTCTTCTTTCCTATCAAGTTTTTTGTAAGTTCCTTACTCATAAACATGTACATTCTAGAGATAGCAGTGCTATCTCAAATATATTCATTTTCATTACATTAGAAACAATTCGACTTTCTGGAAAGTCATGCCCTTGACCTTACAAGAATCATGCATTTAAGTAGCTAAAGTCAACAGTACATGTCCCACTATGCAAACACAAAAACATACTCATGCATACACACTTGCACACGCATACACACATGTATTGTACTATTGTTTACTTATTTGGTCAGTAAATTTTTATTAAGTAACTACAATGTATAAGTCATATGAGGAGCTAAAGGAAAGAAAAGGGATTAATAAATCCTTTTCTATTCCTTCTTCATTATTTTTTGGTAAAGTTTTAAGATGCCAACCTGTCATAGCTTGACAATATGAGAGGTCTTCAAAAAGTTCATGAAAATGCATATTATAAAAAAACTAAGCACAGATTTCAAACATTTTTTGTACCAAAATAAACTTGTACAAACTTGTTAGACATGTCTAAACAGGATCTAGTTTGAGGCACTAAGAAGGATAACACGTCAGTTTGAAAAGAGCTCTCCTATCAAAGCAACATGAATTCTGCTAAAATTGATGCAAGAACAAACATTAAGTTTATGGTGAAGCTTGCAAAAAGTTTATGGAAACAATGCTTCCCCCAATCAGCAGTTTACAAATGGATAACTCTTTTCAAGACAGGCCAAGAAAATGTTGAAGATGAAGCCCACAGGGACAGACCATCCAACATCAATTTGCAAGGAAAAAATTCATCTTTTTCGTGCCCTAATTGAAGAGGACCGACAGTTAACAGCATAAACAGTAGCTAACACCATAGACATCTCAACTGGTTAAGCTTACACAATTCTGACTGAAAAATTAAAGTTGAGCAAACTTTCCACTTGATGGGTCCAAAACTGTTGCACCCAGATCAACTGCAGAGAAAAGCAGAGCTTTCAATGGAAATTTTAAACAAGTGGGATCAAGATCCTGAAGGATTTCTTTGAAGAATTTTAACAGGAGGTGAAACATGGCTTTACCGGTACGATCCTGAAGATAAAGCACAATCAAAGCAATAGCCACCGAGAGGTGGAAGTTGTCCAGTCAATGCAAAACTGGACTGGTCAAGAGCAAAGGTCATGCCAACAATTTTGGGGGGATGCTCAAGGCATTCTGTTTGTTGACTTTCTGGGGGGGCCAAAGAACAATAACATCTGCTCATTATGAGAGTGTTTTGAGAAAGTCAGCCAAAGCTTTAGCAGAAAAACACCCGGGAAAACTTCACCAGCAAGTGCTCCACCATGAAAATGCTTCTGCTCATTCTTCTCATCAAATAAGAGCAAATTTGCAAGAGTTTCAATGGGAAATCATTAAGTATCCACCTTACAGTCCTGATTTGGCTCCTTCTGACTTCTTTTTGTTAATCTGTAAAAGGCACCCATTTTTCTTCAGTTAATAATGTAAAAAAGGCTGGGCACAGTGCCTCACACCTGTAATCCTAGCACTCTAGGAGGCCAAGGCGTGAGGATCACTTGAGCTCAGGAGTTCGAGACCAGCCTGAGCAAGAATGAGACCTCGTCTCTACTAAATATAGAAAAATTAGCCAGGCATCGTGGCATGCGCCCAGCTACTTGGGAGGCTGAGGCAGGAGGATCGCTTGAGGCCGGGAGTTTGAGGCTGCAGTGAACTACGATGACGCCACTGCACTCTAGCCAGGGCAAGAGTGTGAGACTCTGTCTCAAAAAAAATAAATAAATAAATAAAAAGTTTAAAATTTTTAAAAATAATTTAAAAAAAAAGTGTGAAAAAGACTGCACTGACATGATTAAATTGCCTAGACCCTCAGTTCTTTAGGGATGGACTAAATGGCAGGTATCATTGCTTACCAAAGTGTCCTGAACTTGATGGAGCTTATGTTGAGAAATAGTTTATATTTTTTATTTTTATCTTTTAATTCCATTTCTCCATGAACTTTCTGAAGTCCTTTTGTATTATAAGTTCAATCTTTAAGGACAGCATATGAATGTTTCTGTATCTTCAACACAGAGCACTGTTCCTGACATATGACAGGGACTCCAAATGTCAGTTACACAAATTAAGGAATGAATTTTTTTAAAAAATTAAGTGCATAGAAAGGAATAAAGGGCATGAAAAGTTAGAATTTTTTAATGATGCAATTTGAAGACTGGAAAGGATTCAAGTAACGTCTCAGCACATCTCCAGCAGCCAGTGCGGCCCTATTCCATGCTTCCATTTCTTCACCTGACAAGTCAAGACTTAGACCAGATAATCCCGAAGGCCGTGTAGGTTGAGAAGTCTGTGATTACATGGCCACATCCAAAGGGAACAAATGCTCACACCCTGAACTGATATATTGCTTTGTCCCATCCAACAAAAATCAGAAAACCATTTTCTTACTACCTTACATTTATTTATCTCACCCATAAGAACACCTGGTATGAGAAAAAGTTATCTTTATTTCATTCTGCATAGTAATGGTACCTACACTGGTATGTTAGTAAGAAAGATGACCAACTTAATGCTTTAAGAGTGGTAATGGTTGATTTTTATTCATTTCAAAATTTGTCTAGGTAACACAATTAGTTTCCCCAACAGTTTCCAAAATTGTTTGTTCTCTATTGTATTGTAATGTAAGTCATTTATTCATTTACATATATGCGCCAGGCATTATTATACCAAGTGCTAAAGATATAAAAATGAACAGTGGTCAATGCCCTTAAAGAGGCATACCAAGAAAGACAGGCTTTAAAGAAAATATATAAAGTATTAATACTTAGGGAGCATGTGAAGGAAATAAGTAATTCTGTCTTTAAGGTTCAGTGTAGCTCATAGAAAACAGATGTGAGCTGGATGTTGAAGGATGAATAGAAGTTTGAGGCTAAAAAGAGAGAAACAACATGAACAAAGGAAGTATGAAACTATAAAGGATTCCCAGAAGACCGGTCAGTGCAGCCAGAAATACAGTGTATTGGCTTGGGAGAGAACTGGTGCTAGAAAGTACAAAGGTGCACTGAGGTCAAATTGTAAAGTGACCTGAGTATCATTAGAAAAATTTTTATATTTACTCCTAAGGGCAGCAGTACACGCTAACAGCCCATCAGTACATGAATATTTTCCAATGCCACAAAGTTTTAGGGAATCAGTTTCTAGATCCTTAGCTTCCATATTTTCCTAAATCTGAACTGCTTCATGATACACCACAAGGTAACACTTCACGCCACTTCTCCAGCTAACCTCTCCTTTCAAAACTGCCATCCTCTCTTTTTACAAAAGAAAGACATTCCTCTCACCAACTTTACTATGAAACATTGGCTCTGGTTGTAAAAACCAACCCGGCTCAAAAAAGATCTAATTTAAAATGGTCTCAGTGAGACCTGTTTTATTTAAGGAACCACAAACTTCTATAGGGCTTTGGGTCTTCCTGTCTTATATAGACAACCTCATTTTATTGTGCTTTATTTTATTACACTTTACAGGTATTATGTTTTTGTTTTTGTTTTTTTTTTTTGAGACAGGGTCTCGCTTTGTTACCCAGGCTGGAATACAATAGTCCAATCACAGCCCACTGCAAGCTCAAACTCCTGGGCTCAAGTGATCCTCCCACCTCAGCTTTCTGAGTAGCTAGGACTACAGGTGCTCACCACCACACCCAGCTAATTTTTGTATTTTTTGTAGAGACAGGGTCTCACTATGTTGCCCAACCTGTTCTCAAAACTCCTGGCCTCAAGCGATCCTCCTGGCTTGGCCTCCCAAAGTGCTGGGATTACAGGTGTGAGCCACATGCCCGGCTGGTATTATGTTTTTTTTGTTTTGTTTTGTTTTTACAAAATGAAGGTTTGTGGCAACCCTGCATCGAGCTAGTCTATCAGCTGTTTTTCAAACAACATGTGCTCACTTCATGTCTCTGTGTCACATTTTGGTAATTCTCATAATATTTCAAATTTTTCATTATTATTATATCTAGTATGGTAATCTGTGATCAGTGATCTTCAACGTTACTATTATAATTGTTTTGGGGCACCACAAACTGCACCCATGTAAGTTGGTGAACTTAACTGGTAATTGTTGTGTGTGTTCTGACTGCTTCATTGACCAACCATCTCTCTACCTCTCCTCGGGCCTCCCTATTCTCCGAGACACAACAATATGGAAATTAGGCCAATTACTAACCCTACAAAGGCCTCTGAGTGTTCAAGTTTAAGGAAGAGTTGCACATCTCTCACCTTAAATCAAAAGCTAAAAATGATTAAGTTCAGTAAGGAAGGCATGTTGAAAGCTGAGATAGGGTGAAATCGAGGCTTCTTGTGCCAAACAGTTAGGCAAGTTATGAATGCAAAGGAAAAGTTCTTGAAGGAAATTAGAAGTGCTACTTCCAGTGAATGCATGAATGATAAGAAAGCAAAATTGTCTTATTGCTGATATGAAGAAACTTTGAGTAGTCTGGATAGAAGATAAAACCAGCCACAACACTCCTTCCAGCCAAAGCTTACCCAGAGCAAGGCCCTAACTCTTTTTAATTCCATGAAGGCTGAGAGAGGTGAGGAAGCTGCACAAGAAAAATTGGAAGCCAGCAGAGGTTGGTTCATGAGATTTAAGGAAAGAAGTCATCTCCATAACAAAAGTACAACGTGAAGCAGCAAGTTATCCAGAAGATCTAGCTAAGATCCTTGATGAAGGTGGCTATACTAAAGAACAAATTTTCAATGTAAATGAAACAGCTTTCTATTGGAAGAAGATGATACTATTAAGGACTTTCATAGCTAGAGAGAAGCTAATGCCTGGCTTCAAAGCTTCAAAAGACAGGCTGACTCTCTCATTAGGGGCAAATGCAGCTGGTGACTTTCAGTTGAAGCCAATGCTCATTTACCATTCCAAAAATCCCAGGGCCCTTAGGAATTATGCTCAATCTACTCTGCCTGTGCCCTATATTAATGGAACAAAAAAGCCTGGATGACAGCACATCTGTTTACAGCATGGTTTACTGAATAATTAAGTATTCAGGGCAAATCTTGTTTTTCCCTAACAATAGTAATGTCCATCCATGGATAATATATTAATTGGGGATGGGAGGAAGCACCTCCATCTCATTAAGGGATGCAGTTGCTATTATTTTCAAAATTTACAGTATATTTATACAGTCATGCATCAGGAATACATTCTGAGAAATGCATCATTAGGCAATTTCATTGTTGTACAAACATCAGAGAGCATACTTACACAAACCTAGATCATATAGCCTACTATACACCTAGGTTATATGGTATAGCCTATTGCTCCTGGGTTATAAAAGTATACAGCATATTACTGTACTGACTACTGTAAACAACTGTAACACAATTACAATTGCAATGTAACGTATTTGTGTATCTACACATATCTAAATGTAGAAAAGGTACAGTAAAAATACAGTATTATAATCTTATGAGACCACCATCACATCTGTGAACCCCATTGACCGAAACGTCATTATCTGGTGCATGATTGCATATAAAAATAAATAATGATAACTAAAATCAGGATAAAAATTTTTAAAAACACTTCAGAGATTTATGATCATAAAACAAATTTCTTTAAACATTTTAATTTACATAGGTGTGTTACATAAAAGATTGATAAAAAATCAATTTAAAAATTTTTTAAGATTTCAAAACTTGATTTTGCTGGCAAATTAATAAACTTCTCTTTCCTTCTCAAAAAAAAATTCAAAACTTTTACATTAGAATAAATTCTTTAGGGGAAGTAGTACAGAAGAATTCAAGCACAAAAAGAAATGAAAATTTTCCAACTGTTAAAGATTGCCTATTTATGTATTTTTTAAAAAATGGATGATGGTGTTTGGCAAAACACTATAATGTTTTTAATTCATTGGATATATTTAAATGAGTGATGAAATTTTATTTTTAAATATTAATATTTATAATACACTGGAAATTATCTCTCTCTGGTCAAGTAAACTTAAGATAAAAAACTTTAGATGGCAAAGTAAAAAGACGTAAGGGGGTACAAAAATTCTTTTAAGGCATAGGTGAACAAACAAATGTCCCAGACTTCGACGCCTCTAATCTTTAATGATTTTAAAACGGCTTTCCTTAATACTCTTCAAGCATCTCTTTTCCAAGTTAATTGGAATTTACTTCCTCACACCAAATATAAATTCTAAAGTGTACACATTAAATACATGTATACAAACTCCTGCACACCCAACAAACCTGTTAAAAACACTTGGCGTAGGACTGTGATCACGCTCCCGCTCTCTCTCTCTGGTGCGTTCCCTTTCTCTGTCCCGATCACGATCTCGTTCTCTGTCTCTGTCTCTTTCTCGATCTCGATCTTTCTCTCTTCTTGCATAATAGTCCCACTGCTTGCTGGTGTCCACAAGACTAGGCCATGAAGGAGCAGAACCAGGAAGATGGGGAAAGGCAACTAAAGAAAAAGACATAATAATTAAAAACAAAGGATAATGGTACTTAAAAAAAAAAAAAAAGATAAAACCCCCCACCAAAAATGCATCATTAGATCATAACAGAAATTTATGTTACAAATAGAAAAGAAATATCATATTGTGAATACCCACAGTACTGGGGGAAGATCCAGGAACAAATCTTAAAAGACTTAACATATAAAGAAGACTCTTGATTATGCAAGGTGAACGAGAACAAGAATTAGATTGAATACAAACTTCCCAATATTAAAAATGGGAACCAGAATACCTTGGGACATCTTCAAAGTATTGAGAGAAAATAACTGCCAACCTAGATAGATGTACTTAACAAAGTCATATTTTAGGAATGAAGCAATGGCATTCACAAACAAAAAAATAAGCAAAACTTGTAACAAGACTTCACCAAAAAGTACTTCTATCAGATATACTTAGAGAAAAAGAAAATTTACCCTAGAAAGAAGATCTCTGATGAGAATGGTCGAACAAATAAATGGTAATCATATACACAAATTCAAACAAAATATGCTGATAGGATTTCTTTTTTTAAAATAAAATTAAAATAACAAGCCACAACAGGATATAAGTTAGAAGAGAAAGATTAAAGTGTTCTAAGGTCTCTGTATTGATGGAGAAGGAAGTTCAAATTTTATTTTATACATTGTTAAGTATGAATAAAAAATTAAGAGTAACTACCAAAAAAAAAATAAAAATAAAATTTATACTTTCAAAACAATATACGGAAAATTAAAATTTTTTAAAAATCAACCAAAAATTTAGTCAATTCAAAAAGGCTTAAAAAGGATGGGGGTGGGGAGTTAAGTTCAAATAACTCACTTATCTCAATAATAAAAAGGGACTGAATTCATCAGTTAAAAGACAGAGATTACTGACTTGTACTTTTTAAAACCTAACTATATTCTGAATACAAAAGACATAAAAACACACAGAAAGGTTGAAAAGAATGGAAGGGAAAAAAACATGGAAAATACTAACAACCTCCAATTCAAAAATGAATAGCTATATTAATGGCAGAATAGACTTATATAAAAAGCATTACTTGGGAAAGAAAGGATGACTACATGAATATGGATGATGCAATTCACCAAGAAGATACAACAAATTTAAACTTCCAGGTAGTTAACAATATTGAGTTAATTTTTAAAGAGTAAAATCTAGTAGAAATAAAGGTAAAAATAGAAAAATCTACCATGATCATGGGAGATTAACATACTTCTCTCAATTACTGGCAGATTAAACAGATAAAAAATCAGCACAGATAGAGAAGATCTGAGCAACACACTGTTAACAAAGCTGATTTAATGGATGTACTATAGAATACTGCCCATAACAAAGAAAACACATGAAATATACTTTTCAAAGGATGAATATAACAGACATCATGTTCTCTGACCACCATGCAATTTAAGTGAGAAGTTATAAGTAAAATTTAAAAGTTAGGAGAAAATAACCCCCATTCATTTCAAATTAAAAACACATTTCTGATAACTCATGGGTCAAAAAAAATCATCAATTTAAATCAGGAGAAACTAAACATAGACAAAAACATGACATATCAAAAGTTTAGGGATGCAAATTGTTCTGGATGGAAATTTAGTTTTAAAACACTGTATCAGAAAAGACTGAAAATAATGAGCTAAATTTCCAATTTAAGAGCTTAGAAAAAGAACAGAATAATCCAACAGAACAGAGATAATAAAGAGTAGAAATTAAGGAAATAGAAAACTGTCATGTAATAGAAAAAGGCTAAAAGTTGGTTTTTGAAGATTAGGCAGACAAAATGTGACAAGTTTCTGACAAGATTAAGGAAAAAAGGAGAATACATGAACATTATTAGAACAAAAAAGGGATCAAAACTACTGACACTGCAGAGATTAAACAATAAAGAGAATATTATATACTTTAGACCAATGCACTTAAAAACTTAGCTGAAATGGAGTAATTCCTAAAAAAAAAACACCAAAAACTTACCAAATAAAACGGATTCAAGAAGAAAAGAAATCTTGAATACTCTCCTTACTATTAAAGACATTAAATCAGTAATTTAAAACCTTCCCACAAGGCCAGATGCCTTTTACAGGTGAGTTCTACTAATTTATAAGGTATAGACCATTCCAGTATTGTAATACACAAACTTCCAGAAAAACAGGAAAAAAAAGAGATTATTTCCTAACTTATCCCATGTGGCTGGTATAACCTTCATACCAAAACCAGGTAAGGACAGTGCAAATAAAGGGAAATCATAGGCCAATCTTACATGCAACCTGAGATATCAAAGTCCTACATAAATATTAGTAAACAACTTGTCAGTGTTTATTAAAACAAATAAAAAAATAATGAATCATGAGCAAGTTAGGTTTGTGTTAATCAACGGTACCTTAATATTAGAAAAATACAGAAATATAATGTGGTACATTAACAGATTAGAAAAGAAAAACAATTATGATCATCTCAGAAAGCATTTGATAAAACTCAATATCCATTCATCATTTAAAAGCCCTTGGAAAACTAGGAAAGGAAGGGAATTTCCTTAATCTGATGTAGGGGTCTATCAAAAACCTAATAGGAAAAATCTACAAGCATTTCCATTAAATTTAAAAAAACAAAAAAAAGGAACAAGAACTCCACTTTCAGTACTTCAGTATTATATGGAAGTCCTGGCCAGAACAATAAAACAAAACAAAAAAAGGGAGGAATAAGGACCTAAAAAAGAAAGGAATAAAACTGTTATTACCTGCAGGTGATATTGCCTGAATAGACTTTACAAATTATAATGAGAGTTCGCCAAGGTAAATGGCTACATGACCAATTTAAAAACAAAAAACAAAAGACCAAGCAACTCCATTTCTATATATAAGCAAATATAAACAGAATATGTAATCCAAATGAGTATACCATTTACAACAGCAACAAAAACATTAGGTACCTAAGGACTAAATCTAACCAAAGATGTGCAAGAAGATGGAGATACGCATAGCAGCTTACTGAAAACACATTAAATCATCTCCATAAATGGAGAGACAGTCCTTGTTTGCTGATAGACCCAATGCTGTAAAGGTACAAATTCCACACAGACTGATCTAGAGCATAATGTAATTTCAATATGGTATAGTAAAAGCATGGAGTCTGGAGCCAGGCTAAATGGGTGCAAATCCTGACTCTGCCACTTATTGTACGACACTGGAAATTACTTAATCTGGCTGCTCTTCAATTTTTTCATTTGTAAAATGGAGATGGTAAC
Source organism: Daubentonia madagascariensis (assembly GCA_023783475.1). Taxonomy (NCBI): domain Eukaryota; kingdom Metazoa; phylum Chordata; class Mammalia; order Primates; family Daubentoniidae; genus Daubentonia; species Daubentonia madagascariensis. The sequence continues at coordinate 13,320,580 of JAKFHU010000428.1, forward strand.
AATATACCTACTTTAAAAGTCTGTCAGGATTACATGAGTTAATGTAAACAAATTGCCTAGAACAGTGTTACACAGTAAGCACTATATGAATGCTACTAATCGAAATCTCAGCAGAGTTTTTCATGGAACTTGCAAAGCTGAGTCTAAAATACATACATAAAAGCAGTGGTCCAGGAATATTTCTGAAGCTGAATAAGGCAGATCGATTTTGTTGCACCAGATATCAGATTTACTATAATACTCTTAATTAAGATACTATGGCATTATTAGCACAAGCACAAATTGACCAACTGAATAGTCTAGAAAGCCCCAAATCAGATTTATACATACATGGAAATTTGATATATGATGGAGATGACATTGTAAATCCCTGTAAATGATGCTGGAACAATTAGATCTTTATATACCAAAAAATTCCAGGTAGCTCAGGACTTAAACATAAAAAGCAAAACTTGAAAACTTTCTTTGGGGGAAAAAAAGTATTAAAGAATACTTTGTGTACTTGAGGTGGAAAAAGGCATAGTCCAAATGTAAACCCAACTAAAATGTGGTATGATTTTATACAATTGATGACATGTAACCAAAAAAAAGAAAAGCATCCCTACTAATCTGAAAATATGAAGTACTCCCAAATCCAAAACTTTTTGAGTGCCAATATGACACCCGAAGTGGAAAATTCCACAACTGACCTCATGCGACAAGTATCAGTCAAAACGCACTCCAAACTGTGTTTCATGCACAAAATTATTTAAAATATTATATAAAATTTCCTTCAGGCTATGTGTATAAGGTATACATGAAACATAAATGAATTTTGTGTTTAGACTTGGGTCCTGTCCCCAAGATATCTCATTATGCAAATATTCCTAAATACAAAAACATATGATATGCCAAATACTTCTGGTCCCAGGCATTTTGGTAAGAGATACATAACTTGTAATTTGAACTGCCATAGTAACTTTCTCCTTTGAGGGGCTTAGGTGTATAATTATCTCTGCAGTGTACAATAGTCACATAATGATAATATAAGTACGGTTTATTGTTTGCCTTTTAGAATAACACAGATAATTTTGGTTATGGGACAGAAGGTGAATGTTATAAGTAGAAGTGTAGCTGACCAAAGCTGGGAGGCAGAGGGGGAAGAAGAGGTGAAGGCTTAGATGCACTAATATTCTAATTTTACACAATAAAGACTGATGGTACATGAAACAGGGCAAGTCTATAAAAACAAAAAGGAGGTACAAAAATAGTGATACAACTTTACTGGTGGAAGAAACGAGAGGTGTAGTGATAATAAGTGGGCAAAATACATATCTATCATAGCAGGAAGATAACAGATGGTATCTAAAGATACATAATGAAGAAATAGGGTGATAAGCACATGAAGAAATTTAAAGAACTAAAAATGAACCATTAAAAATGCTTGTCTCTGCAGTTCTTTAATATTCCTGCAAAGATTGTTTTACTAGGTATCACTTCATAAACACAGTCTTCACATACACATGAAGAAAAAATAGTATTTCCATCTATAATGTTGTTTAAGGACGAATTACAGAATCCTAAAATAAGTAAAATAAACAAAGTTAAAAGAGAATCACCAACAAAGAAGCTGTATTTATCATCTTCGTTCTAAGGATTAGTTTGACTAGGACAAAGAAAACTCCTAACTTTCCTCTACTTAATTCTTACAATATGCTTTGTAATTGTTATTACTAAAGAAGACTTTCATTTAATTTAAAAAAAAAAAAAGCTTGTCCATGAGAGAAGACTTGGGGGTGGTAAAGAGTGAGCAGGAGACTCTTGCTTTTTGATTAAAAAAAGGTATATATATTACCTTGAGAAAAAGTTAAATGTTTAATTAGCATTTAAAAAAAAATAAAACCTTCCACAGTGTGACTGGGTGGGTAATGTCAACAATTACTCTTTCTGATATGGGATATGCCTCATTTTCATCTATAGTGGAAGAAATACACAAGGAATTGAATGTCAGAACAAAAATTGGCAAGTCCTATAAAAGAGGTAAAAAAATAAAACTTTAACTTAATAAGAAATGCTTATCAAGTGCTTATTACAGACACCATGCTTAGTACTTTGTATTTAAACTTTACTTTACAGATTTAAAAAAAAAAAAAAGATTTAGGTTATTATCCAAAGCTACAAGACAGACCCAGGACCCGCACCCAGGCTATCTAACTGCAGGGCCTATGCTTTAACAACAATGCCTCAGAATGCAGAAAAGGGAGAGAATCTGGAGCTCTTTGGAGATGGTGGTGATGACCATAAAAATAACAGCTAACATCTGAGTGGACTAACGCACTTCAATGTGTTCTCACTGAACTTCAGTTTATGAGGAAGAATTATGTTCTATCTAATGGCCGAAGAACTGTAAAAGTCAAATAAACAGCGAGAGGGAGAAGCAGGATTCCAACCCAGGGACTATGACTTCCCGGGTGCCTAGCAAAAAGAAAAGGGAGGACGGAGGAGAATACAGTCACTGAAATTAGTAAGTCAACGTAACTATCACCTTTGAAGTAAATGAATGGTAAATGCAGCTTTGAACACGTTTAGTCTGAAGGACAGTACAACACATTGACACAGATAGCTAGAAGTATATGACTACTACCTGTTTCTGATCTATCACCAAGACTTATAGATTCTACCATATAAATGCCTTTGGAGTCCATTCAATTTTCTCCATCCTCAAAGGTACTGAGTATATGACATCCTTATTTTTCCCCTGGATTACTTCTGCAGGATACCAGAACTTGCCATCCGAAAACATGCCTCTTCGACATAAGGATTATTGTGAGCTGAGGGCAACTGAGAATCAGATATAAGAAAAGCTCTCAGGGCCCCTTCCCCCAAACACAATTTGCCTAAAAGCAGGACATAAATCTACAAAGGTAAAGGTGCCCCTGCTCTCCTCTCTACCAGGAAGAACAAAAGTTGATCACTGAAGATAACTTTAGGCCCTCAGCAGCCTGGAGAAGGTACCAGGAAGCTACATGACAAATCTAACTAACAAGCCTTGATATTATTTTTATTTTTATGTATCTACATCTCTTTCTCTATCTCCATCCATCCATCCATCTTTTCCACATTTGGCCACCCCTAGAGATTCAAAGCCCTTTTCCTTTATCTTGTCACTTCTCTAAAACTTTGCTGTTCTTTGCTGGAGATGCTACATACGCTGGATTTCTAAGCCGCCTCTTTGAGACCTACTCCTCTCCTGGGTATTTCCCTGTATAGATGAGGCGTACATGTTAATAAGCTTGTTTTTCTCGTGTTAATCTGCCTTTTGTTACAGGGGTTTATCCCAACTAAGAACTATGAAGAGCAGAGAGGAGATTCTTTTTCACTCCTCTGTTGTTCTCCCAATCCAAGAAGGCACCTCTGCCACCTCCTACCTTTCTACTCACCCTACAAATCCACAACTTCCTCACAGTAACTAGCCAGAATGGAGATTTTTCACATGCAAAAGTAGCAATTTCATATAAAAATAACTGGCTCCCCACAGCCCTCTGAATAAAGTCCACGCTCCACAGCATGGCTACAATGCCCTGCTTGATCACATATTCTCTACATCCCAGCCACACCACACTTCTTTCAGTTCATAAAGCCTTCCGTGTTCTCGCTCACCCCTATGTCTTTGAATAGCTTGAAAGTCCAATCATCTACTGCTCCACCCCTCTGGAGCAGGAGACCCCCCTCTGGGCTCCCATGACACCCTCTTCTCCTGTCACCTGGCTATTTCCTCACGAGCCTATAAATTTGATGAAGGCAAACACCATATATGGCTTAATGTATCCTTAAAACTTAGTACAATGCAAATTGTTTTTAAAATAAATGAATGAACCATCAAGAGATCTAAGTGGGAAGTGATATCAGAAGCCCCTGGGATGGACAAAATTGTCCAGAGTGAACCCAAAAGAAGACCTACAAATGATTTAGAAGAAAAATTAAACCAGTGAGGGAGAAGGATGAGAAGGTTAGTTGGATGCTGCAAGTCAAGAAACAGAAATATTACGAACGATAAAGACAAATTGGTGACAAATCCTTTTAGAAAAAGACATGGTATAAATATCCCTGTTGTGTCATCATTTATTAATTTTTAAAAGTACAACTGATAAATAATTGAAAATTATTCCTTTAAGTAACCTTGCATATATGTAGACCCAGGTATTGCTTTAGTTAATATTTTTAAATTGCTCTGTAAGATGTTATTTGCAACCACGAAGTCATGTTTTTATTGCTTTAAAAATATTTAAGTACTTTACTGACTCAAATTGAATCTAGGCAACTAATACTACTACTTACCATTGCTATACGGAAATGCACGTGCAGACCGACTGTCATAACCAGAGGAATGTCCACTGTTGAAAGAAAAAATGTATTTTTATGTTTGCTGCAAATAAGTTCTGAATTTTAACAGTTTGGTACAAATGGAAAAACATGAAGGCAAAATTATAACTTTTACTTGACCACCATGATTAATGATTAATTCTGTAGTTTTATTTTTTAATACTAAAACACAGGCTTTCTAACTTCAAAAACATTAAATCTAACACCTACTTCTACAGGAAAAGTAGAACTTGATAGTGCTATTTAACACAAATAATCCAATCAATTCAGCTTGACTCACAAGTGAAATAACAGAGAAACATTTAAGCTAACAAAATATTTGAGATTTAAAATTCAGTCTTAAAATATTATTTTAATAGTTATAAATCAATAATTCAGTCCCTTGACAGATCAACAAATAATACTTTTTAAGATTTTGATTGAGAAAACAAATACGTGTTTAACAGGGACTTAATAAAACAAAGTCCTCATGTTCTCACAATTCACACTTTCCTGAGTTTTTATGGTTTGCTCTGAAAACCATATGCAAGGTTCGATGCTACTGATGTAAAGTTCTCACAATTTTTGTCTTTTTACATAATCTGAATCATTCTTTCAGAAACATACAATTTTACAGTTTGCCATTTAAGAGGAAATAACAATACCTCTTATCAGTGATTTCTATTTGCCAAGAATTATGCTGATGCTTTATATTCACCAGCTTTTTAAATCTTCATAACCTTATCAACCCCTTTGGTAAAAAGGAAACCGAGTCTCAGAGGATTTATGAACCTTGTCTAGCAACACTGTGTGATTCCAAAGCCTACGCTGTTAAACACCATATTGCCACCCATGAGGGAAATATTCTTTAGCACAGCATTCTAGCTAACATAAACCATAAGTACAGGGTGTAAAAAACAAGGCTACACCCATGCAGAATGGATCCACCAATCCTTCTTTGTGGAAGGTGCAATGCAGCAGGCTGTCAAGGAATAAGACAGCTTTTCTTTACTATGGTCTGGTAATAGTTATCCTTCGCTAATCCCAAAAGAGACATGCACTGTTCATGATTTCCAGTAATTTATGTTTGTATTTTCCACAAAATTGACTATAGCCAAGTTTTTAAGCGTCTAGGGGTTTCTTTAATCAATGTATCATAAATCAAAGCAAGACACTATTTAAAAATATGATTTAGTTTTCTTCGCTCTGTTTTGATATCAGACTATAGGTCCAATAGTGTATATAAAAGTAACTAATATAGATCTAGCTTTATGAATTAAAAGGAAGGTGCTATGTTTATAAAACTAAATCTTTGAAAGTATTACCAAGATACGTATGATTCTTCTGTCAAAAGGCTATCAATGATCAAAAATTTACAGTATCTATACTGATTTACCTTTCTATTGTCGGTATAAGAGATGGAGGTGGAGCGCCTGGTGGAGGAGGAAAACCTGAAACAGTCAATCGTAAGATAAAAAAAGTTAACAGAATGTACACTTCATGCCAAGAGTGAAACAAAGTTGCTGCGTATCACTAAATTTCTGCGGGAATACGAACGTGCTTCTCTATGTTATAATGGACAGAAAAAAATGGAGCTCAAACTTATAAACAGATTTTTGGAGCAATAAAACTTTAAATGAACAGTCTGGTCTAATACACAGCACAAACTGAAGAGTCAGGACACCCGGTCTTATTTTCAGCGCCACACACAGCCCATTTTGTGAGTATGAGAAGGTCAATCTCAACGCCTTACCTTTTCCACACATCAAACAGTAGTAGTATTGCCACCCCACGTGTTATACTTGAAGTATTTTAGAAGAAAGCAAATAAAATAGCATTTACCTCTTTCAAAAAAATATTTTGAGAGTTTTAGATATATAGAAATTTCCTTAAAAATGTGTAATTTATAAATAAAATCTTACCAGTAAATATATAAAGTATAAAATGCTCAAGGCCGAGAACATCTACCATAAAATATGTTTTAAATAGCACAACCCTAATGAACTATTTTACAAAGAAAGGCACATAATGTAGTTTTTGGATTAGTTTTGAAGGAAAGTAATTTGTACCTTTATATCATGAGGTCTGCATTCTCAATAATTCACAACACTTAAATGAAATACCACAGAATAATATGGCTAAAAGGGAGCTTAACAGTTAATCTACTCTACACTTTCAAATTCAGATAGGCAATAAAGCATCCCAACAAAAGACGTGAAGATTCCACAACTTACGATACCAATTCCTTCCAAGTTTTCACAACCCTGACTGCTAGGAAATGCACCAAATTATATAATTTAAATCTCTCACAATACAATTCATACACTGTCCTGAATGAGGACAAGAAGTATTCCACTGTCACATTCTCTACCATCTTCTAGTTATTTGAAAACACTTCCATTAAGCCACCTGTATTCTATATAAAAATGAATCTCAGTTCTCTGAACTCTTCACAAAGGTCCATTTAAATTGATTTTTAGCCCTGCTTCGAACTGTTTCAAGTTTATCATGCTCTTCACTGTATCCAGTTTTAGGATCTAACTCCTCTATTAAACATCTTAAAAGGACAAAGTTTAGCAATTACTACATTAGTGTTAGAGTCCACAATCCTATTTTATACAGCCTTACAACCACATTGCTTTTTAAACTAAAAATACACACCAATAATTCCTTTAACTTTTCCTAAGTCTTTGTCAGCAACATTCATACACAATCAATGACTATCCCACATCTAAATATGTATACTAGCCTACGATATCTAAACTTCACTATTTATCAAGATTATTTTGAATTTAGACCCACCCTTTCAAGCATAATCACCTCTCATTCTCTTCATATTCCTTGCTTTTAACACTAAACTCAGTAAACACACTTGCTATCAGATTTGCTATTATACTATAAAAAGAAATAACTGACAAAAATGTAAAAAAATTAACACTAGGCCACATATAAACTTCTATTGATCATGCCATTATAATAATGAACAATTAATCACCACTCTAAGAACAACCACCTGACTAATTGTCAATCCACCTAATTGTTGTGTGGCTTAGGAACATATTTTCTCATGATGTTGAACTATGCCAGCAGGGTTAAAAAAAAAAAAAATCAGAAACCATGATAAAGTCAAGATAAATTATCCTTCTCTTGTAATCACTTTATCATAAAAAATTAATTGGCCTGAAAAGACATTTTTTATAAAAATTTTATTTTATATCCTACACTGTTTTCTTCACAAATTGATACGGTGATAATTTTCTCAGAACCTCTATTTCTACATAAATGGGTAAGACAGGTATAAGACAACTAAATATCTTAATTGAAACTGGAATGAAGCAAAGGCAGAGCTGAAAATAGGACCTTGAAATCCCAATAGCCTATTCCATATTCTAACCGCCATCAACACTGTCCCTCCTGTAACTATTAGCTTGAAATTTCATGTTTATTAACAATGATGGAGAAAACATGAAAAAAGTTTTACCTGGAGGTGGTACAGTTATTGGAATACCTAAAAAACAAGTGATGAAATTTAATATAGTAATTGGATTTCAGAACCTGTTATGTATTTATGCCATCACCAAAACAAACTTTGAAATAAAACCCCTCGCCTCATTATCCTGGCTTATTCACTCAAGAGAAGCATTCTGTTTTCTTGCAGAGGGACCAACAATTCAAGTATAACATCCAAATTCCCTGATGAAAACCCAGTCTAACAACTTGATAACAACGTTTCCCCCACTAGCTGTAATCACAAATGAAGTTAGACGTCAGTTAAAAAGCACGTTTGTGCATACACAAACATCAAACTCCATGAAATTAATGCTAACTAAATTTGATAATCAATGTCTGATCTTGTTATTCTAACATTTTAATAGAGAAACTGACCTGTGAGCTCTTTCTTTAATACTGCAGAGTAACTCAAGATGATAATGGATGTTAATCACTTTTGTAAAGCTCAATATACTGTGGGACATTCAAGTGTTGATTCAGATTGTTTAACTATTGTTGGCAGAAGTGAGCAAAAGTTAATATTTCCTTTAGTTTGTAGGAGGAGAAAAAGGGGGTGGAGTCAATTCACAATATATACCCCCAGGGCACATTAAAATAAATGTGAATGATTTACTTCTACAGGTGTCAGCAAATACTAATTTCAGTGACTCTCACTCATTATTTGCATACATTATAAACTTTAAGAAATAAACTATGTACAAACATTCTCAATTTACCTTGGCCAAATGTGCCCTTAAATCCTAATGTAAAATGTATTTACTAAGTACTAAAATTAAATCCAGCATTTTAAATTTAAGAGATATACGAAAGGCAATTTATGTGGCATGCAAATTGTAACTACTTTCAGTTTAAGAAAAACAACATTTCTAAGTAGGAAAATAGAAAAAAAATGTAAAGTATCTTTGTTCATAAAAAGTTTTATACCATATGTAACTTCAACACAGCCAGAATAGTTTACCAAATCCTATCTTAAAAACTGCATCAAAATTAGTCCAAGAGGAAAAAATAATCTAATTCATTAACTAAATGCATGCAAAAAAAAAAAATGAAGACAGAATCACTTTCAAATGTTTTGTCAATGGAAACACCTGCTAATAACTTTTAATGTTGTGATGTACATGTTTTACCAGAATAAGAGATTTATATTAAAAAAAAGTTGAGGCAGGAAATGGCCTTAAAATAGACTGAAGCACCTGATTTAACCACACACGTACAATAAAAAAGATACTCTAAATTTACAAAATCAACAAGACTAAAAAAAAAAAAATGTAAAGCAGCCATCATGTTTCAAAAATCATTAGGCCTCTACAAGTCTACTATACTGACCCACAGTTAATAGCAATTCTTACCTATTCTGAGGTTACTTTGCTGCTTCCCAATTTGCTAAGCTAAAAGAAACAAGCAAACAATACAAGCTAGCAGAGTTCCACACTCCTAACTAAATAGGAAAATTAAGGAAAGCAGACCATGAAATGTTCTTAATATATACCGTTACCTAATTTTCTTTAGAACAGTACAGATTTTTTTAGGAAACTATTGAACTTCACTATTTGATCTATTTTTCATATTTACATACATGATTATTTTCTCAAGTATATAAAGAACTATACCAAAATCAACCACCCACTCTACATACTATAAGCCCAATAACTTCACCTAAAAGAATATGTGAGCAGCATGTATCATTCCAGCTAATACTTACTACAGCTTACCAAAATATAAATCCACGAAAAAAAAAACTAAAACTAAGAAATTACTAGTCAGCCCCTTCAAAATTTAGTCCTCATAAACACTGAAGTTGTGAAACTTCGACAAAACGTAAGGATAAAAGACATATGACCAAATTATTAAGTATTCTAAGAAGGTAGTTAAAATTATAGTCTCCTTTAACGTTAATTTTACTACAGTAGTATCATAGGACAGATAAAAACAATCAACTGGAATTAAGAACATAATCAAAGAAAAACTATGCTATATATAAATGTCTTTCCAATCTACATCTACACATCAGAAAGTTGGCATGGGAACTAGGAAGGCACCTTCCTTTATTTCACCTAAGATATTGTTTCAGTGCAAATCTTTATTAGTAAATGTTCACTCAAACAGGACTACAGAGTTGTTGAAACACTATACAACCGATTCTTTGACAATTATCAAATGTTATTTTCAAATGGCAATTAAGAAAGTTCAATATGTGATATCAGGTAAGGCTGACATCATTCTCACCTAAAACTATTTAGTATTTGACTTATGTTAACAAAAGAGAAATCGTGTAAAGGAAGAGAAAAATTTGTCTCAAAAATCCCTGTCCTTACCTTACTCAACACTTCCACCTTCGTGGCTAACATGCACCACCTAACCTAGCCAATGAACTTGAAACATACAGGGCAAGTATTGTGTTTCTTTCCTATATCCTTTATCTGTGAAATGAATAGGAAAAAATATTTTCTTGGAAAGCCATACATAATGTAGTAAAACTAAGATTTCTAGTACTGGCCAACAATGTTCAGAAAAGTAATCTTCAGGCTCTTACAGACTGAACAGATTAGTGGTATTAAAATGAGCATGCATCAGAATCACCTGGAGAGTCTTAAAACACAGACTGCTGGGCCTCTCCCCTAGAATTTCTGATTCGGAAGGTCTAGAATGGGGTCAGAAAATTTGTATTCCCAAAAACTTCCCAGGACATAATGTTGCTGGCCTGGGACCATACTATGAGGATCACTAGATAAGACTCTAAACTTCCCACCTAATTTCACTGCTGAGCAACTCAATACAGATGAAAAAAATCCCATTCCAAATTTTTATGAAACAAACAAAAGCATGTACATGTGACACAAAGTAAAATAGTATAACAAGCCTACACTATTTGGAATTCTCAAAAGAGAAGAGGATTTAATTTTTCCAGTTTGTAACGCATACTCTTAATGTAAAAGGGGGGTGTTGGGGAAACTTGAAATCCTATTTGGGAGCCTGAAGGAACTGAGGCAAAAAAACAGAAAGGCAGCATTCCTGTTAAACATCATATTAAAAAGAATTTACCTATATTAAAAATTCCCACAAAATTAACAGCAGGCTCTGAACTCACAAAAACTAAACAAAGATTGATATATTCTCAATGTATATCATCATCATTTTGTATAATTAAGGCAAAATAGACAGCTTCTGACTATTCTGGCTCTCAATGATCCCTACCCTTCTGGTATTTATGCCTTTGTATACCTCTGGTACTTATGTCCTACCTTGAATGTGGGCTGGACATTATGACTTATTCCTAACACACAAAACAGATTTATTAATAAAAAAATGATAGGATGTCACTTCCATGACTAGGTTACAAAAGACAGTGATCTCTATTTTGCTGGCAGTCTCTCTATTGCCTTCCTGGCTTGCATGCTTTGATGAAGCCAGCTGCCATGCTGGAGAGGACCACAACCAGTGGGAACTGAAGCCCTCTCAGTCCAACAGCCAAGAAAGAACTGGATCCTTTTTTTGTTTTGTTTTTCATATTTAGCTTCCCGTTGGCCAAACCAAGGAACTGAATCCTTGTAACAAAGAGGTTGAATAAGCTTGGAGATGAACACTTCCTCAGCCAAGCCTTTTGAGATGACTATGTAGTCTGAGACAGACCTTCAAGCAGAGGACCCAGCCAAGCTATCCCTAGATTCCTGATCCACAAAAACTGTTCAATAATAAATGTATGCTGTTTTAAGACCCTACATTCTGGAGTAATTTGTCATGTAGCAATAGAAAACCAATACATGCAATAACCACCTATCTTTTCTCTGTTAAGTTCAAATGAAAGAAAAAAACATGGTAGAATTATGTGAACTATGTTTCTTATTTCTCACAAGTAAATTCCAAATGCTATCAGCACTATTATGTAAGAAACAGATAAGCCCGATCACTTTCTTAAGTCTCACCGATTTCTACTTCAAGAAGCCATCAAGCTCAGAAGTAAGTTTTGCACAAAGAAATTGAGTACAAAAAATCCAGGTTTACAAAAATCTTTAAATATTACCTTCTACCAGAAATGCTTTTCTATGTATCAGGATTTTTAAAATTATATATACACAAAAACATCATCTACCATCTATCTTTTTTTTCTTTAAACAAAAACCAGAATGTAGAATACTGTAAAACCATTTCTTAATAATCAAAACAATTAATTACAACAAGGTACAAAAAAGGATAGAAGCAATTTTAAGGAAAAAAATGTGTTAAAAACTGCTATAGTCACAAAACAAAGCAACCAAAAAGTCACCACCATACTTCATATCTAAAAGGTAAAAAAGATAATTTTATATTAACTATAAAATGGACTATTTTATCTTTATTATGGTCTCTTAATCCTCTAATTTATGAAACCTAAAGCTTATAGAAAATAAAAAAGTCTATCTTAGACAAATTAAAATATTTTTTATAGAAATATCAATATTTTTATACCAAATTTGTAAAGGAGTTGATCTCTAGCAGCTCACATATAATGACTGGAAGATCAGGGCAAACAAAAGACAGATGTTAAATCATAATTAGATTCTACAACATGCAGTGTCAATGGTGTCTTGAAATTATAACTATTATAAGGGGCGCATTCATGGGGAAGAGAGACATTCAAAAATTAATGTCCTAAGGAAGCTTTTAATCTCTATTAAACTTACATTTAAATTAATTTGAACTGTGCCAGAAAATACTATTTAATATAGATAATTAGCATTATTCCCTATCTTGTGTTTACTGAAAACAGTGATAGGCTATTTTTGTTTTTAAGAGACAGGGTCTCGCTCTGTCATGCAGGCTGGAAAGCAGTGGCGCAGTCATAGCTTACTGCAACCTTGAACTCCTGGGCTAGGCGATCCTCCCACCTCAGCCTACCAGTAGTTGGGACCACAGGCGCACACAACCATGCCCAGCTAATTTTTTAATTTTTTGTAGAGATGGGGGACTGTTATGTTGCCCTGGCTGGTCTCGAATTCCTGGGCTCAAGTGATCCTCCCACCTTGGCCTCCCAAAGCACAGGAATTAACAGTCATGAGCCACTGCACCTAGCCTGTTTTTTTGCTTTTTTTCTTTTTAATATAGAAAAACACAACAAGAAAATGAGTACAGTTCTCAAAAACTTCAAGAAATTCTTTTTCAAAAGCACTTCTGGAAAATGCTTACATTTCTGACAAATAGTGCCAGTTAATATGAGGTAACCTGTCGGGTAAGACCAAAAATCTATGGCACTATAAAATCAGCTTAATAAATGTTACATTCATGAAATAGCTTCTCAATTAAAGGAATAAAATTGTACTTCCTCAAAGGTACTAACAATATTCATACAATATAGGCCAAGCTTCGGCCAAAGCAACAGTTCTCAAAGTTTTGTCCAGGGATTCGTGGGAGTCCCTCAGACCCTTCTATGGAATCTGCAAGGTCAAAACTACTTTCATAAAAATACTAAGATGTTATTTGCCTTTTTCATGCTCATTTTCTTACAAGTGTACAGTGGGAGTTTTCTAGAGGCTACATGGCTTGTGATATCACAATAGATTTAATGCAGAAACAAACAGGAGAGCCCAGCTTTTTTCTATTAAGTCACACAGTGAAGAGATTTACAAAAGTGTAAAACAATACCACTCTTCCCACTAAATTTTTTTTCTTAAAAAAAATAGCTATTTTTCACAAAATAATTTTTTATATTAACATGTAATGAGTTTATTATGAGTATTTCTAAATAAATATTTTAATTTCTCAGTTTTAATTTCTAATACAAAAAATAGATATAACATAAACAGAAGCTCTTTGGGGTCTACAGTAATTTTTAAGAGTTTTTAAAAAAAACTTTACAGAAGTCTGTAACCAGTTTCAGAACTACTATGCTAAAGAACCAGACTGCTAACAGAAAAATAATCTAATGAGAATGAAGGCCTTAGTGGAAATGCAGAAAGACCCCAGGTGTGAGCAGCTTGCCACCCCCTCCAACAGTCCCATGTATCATCTCTAATCCAAAATCAAGATACTTAAGGAATGAAGAAGACTTTTGAGTTCATACAATTAGTAGTATTAGATGACTAGTAAAGATACTGATCTACGTGACAACAGTCTTTTAGGAAGGAATCTACTTCTTTCCTAAAAGAACCTTATACCTCTGATATCTAAATAAACAGCTAAACCCTACAGACAACTTCAAAAGCAGAGATGCCTTGGTTTGTGGTCCAGAGTAGTTGGGCTACATCTCAGTAAAGCAAAGAGCCTTCTTCAGCTTAGCAGAATTCTACTACTGGGCTAGATTTCAAATTGTTCCTAAGACCTACAGAACCATAGTCATATGAGCCTTAATATTAGTTAATGCAATAAGAAATGAGTTAAACTGAACTTGCCTTCTATCCTCTAATAAACTCCACTTTAAAAAATGAAGATAAAACATGATGACACTAAAGTAAATTAACATTTAAAAACCTAAATCAAAAGCCTACCATAAAGTTAGTTCACAATCATTAAATTCTATTATTTCAGAAACAAACAAAATAAGCCAAACACAGATAGACAAATATATGGTTCCACTGATACGAGGTGCCTAGATTAAGTAAATTCACAGAAACAGAAAGTAGAATAGAGGCTACCAGGGACTGGGAGGAGGGTGAAAGGAGTTAATGTTTAATGGGTACAGATATTTTGTTGGGGATGATGAAAAAGTTTTAGGTATAGATCATGGTGATGGTTACATAACATTGTGAATGTATTTAATGCCAATGAACTGAACATTTATAAATGGTTAAAATGATAAATACATTATGTATATTTTACCACAATAAACAGGCAAACACAAAATCACCTACCCTAATAACATCCTTCCAATTTTACAACTTTTCTTCCAATAAACAAGTATTTCAAAACTGGCTTATTCACTTAAACACAGACTTCCTAACACAAATCAGGCCAATAGTAAAACCTTAATTCGATTTTTTTAAAAAAATCTGATTCCTGCTCCTTACAATCTAACTTCCCCACCCACAAATATATATGCATATACTTCAACATCAGCAAACTGCTTTAAAAAAAACAAAACTTTCTCAGACATGTTATTGTGGTAAATACACATAAGACAATAACATAGTTTTCCTGACATAGGTACTGATTCATTTCGACACAGTTAATAAAGAAAACAGACTTTCATGCAAAACTGCCTGGGTTGGAATTCAGGTTCTGCTATTTTCTAGCTATTACCTGAATTCCTTAAATCTAAGTTTCCTCATCTATAAAACTAGAATATCTACTTCAGATGATGTTCAAGAACCAGATGAGTTAACACACAGGATGTGCTCAGAACAGTGCTTTCAAAAGTGAGCATTCAATAAATATTAGCTATTACTTCTATTATTACTCAGAAGAAGCACGAAACCACACTAATGTATTTCTGAAAAAACTTAACACAATAGAAACTATTTTCTGGTTCACTAGAAAATGAAAATAACAGATTTTCTAAAAATTATCAAAGACCTTGATCAACCAGTATTTGTTTTCAAGCTACTGTCAGTATGGCTGTAAGGAACCACATTAAATACTTTTGCACTCCCAGAGATCTTGTCCTATCTTTGTTGTACTCCAACATAAAAATCTATTATGACCAGAAATACTTTGTCCTGTGTTACTAAATAAGGTTTCATATATGTTTGTAGATGTGTGTTTGAAGGAGAGAGGAAGCAATACATCTCTCCTCTTCTGTCAACTACTTGACAGTAAAATCCTTTGGATGAGAGCTGTCTCTACCATTTTACAATTGTTAAGGAGTAACTACCTACTTATGCAACAAGCCATGTCTGTTCTATAAACCTCCAAGAAGAGTTGACCATAAATATTATCATCCAAACCAGGGCATTTCAAAGAATGAATAATAATAATTATGCTGGGATAAAAGGTATAAAGTAGGACTGTTCCAGGCAAATCTGGATTTATGGTCACTCTATTTGTAAAAAAAAACCTGGTAGCACCCTAAAATATGGGAATATTACTGTATTTGTTTCATCATACTTAGGACTTTAGTCTTAAAAACTTATGCATTAGGAATCTAATGTTAACAAAAGCAACATTAAAGTACATTTAAATCAATTCTTAAAAAAAATTTTTTTCCCTTTTCCTTTCAGTATTTCTAAAGAGAGCAGAAAAGAAAATTCAACGTTTTTCTCTGAGAAAAACGGAGTACCTTTTAAGGCAATACTTAAAATAAGACTCCTGAGTCACAGCTTTCTTTCATTAGCTTCTTGTGATTCTTAAGGTGATTTAAATTATAACAAACTATAGAACATAGTGTAACTATGCACTACTGCGGTAAATGGTAACTGAAAATTGTCTTTAAGCAGGGTGTGCATTCAGCTGATATATATCTATGCAGCCATCCTGTTGTTTAAAGCCAGTGCCCATTCTAATTAAATGTATCATCTGTCAATCTGAAAGTCATCTCTCGTGTTATGGGATATATATATATATATATATATATATAGTTCACCCAATTAGCTAACATATTTAGAGAATGCCAAGTATACACAAGACACTGTGACTAGCACTGTAGGGAAATAAAGATGGAAATACATAGCCTATATTCTTCCTAACGGCTCACATTCCAGTAAAAATAAGGAGTAATCCAGTCTCAACTTCCAAATATTTAGTTTTAATATGTATCCGCCAGTATATAAGCCACAGTTAGGTACTGCTGAAAGTAACATTATAATTCATCTGAATCTGTATTCCTTAAATGCTGACAAGACAGCATGGAAATATAATCCAAGGAGAAGGATCAAAAGAAATCTGAATAGGTATAAAAATATGGAAAGCACATAGCTGAGAATTACCACTGAGTAGATAAATAGAGTTAGCAATAGAAAAATAATCAGTGGCACTCTGCAAGTATAATGCCATCAATAACCCAAACGTTATTCAAAGATTTGTTATACTTATAAACAGAGGTTATATGGCAAAAAATGGAGCAATTTTATCATTTTGAAAAAAAGTAAACTTCCAGATAATGCCATTGCCGGAGCTTCTGGATATTCTTATACCAGCGAAGTAGTTATTTTTTCATCTTTAATTCATACCACCTCTACTATTAAAATAAACAACTAGAATTGAACATATAAAATGTTAGCTACCTGGGGATATATTACTAGCTAGTAAATGAGAAAATTCTTTCATTCTGTCATTTGAGATGACATGCATGAACCTGGAGGACATTATGCTAGGTGAAATAAGCCAGACACAGAAAGATAAATACTGCATAATCTAACTTATATGTGGAATCTAAGGAAGTTGAACTCATAGAAGATGACAGTAAAATGGTGGTTACCAGGGGCTGGGAGGTGTGGGTGGAGAATGGGAGATGATGTTCCAGGTCACAAAGTTTAGGTTAGATAAGAGGAATAAGTTTTAGAGATCTATTGTACAACGTGATGACTACAGTTAATAACTGTATACTTCAAAATTGCTAAAAGAGATTTCAAATGTTCTCCCCACAAAAAAAGGAAAATAGGTGAGGTGATGGATATGTTAACTAGCTTAATTTAATCATTCCACAATGTAAACACAGATCAGATCATTACACAGTACCCCACAAATATACACAATTATTTGTCAATTTAAAATAAAGTTTTTAAAAATTTAAGAAGAAAATTCTTTCAAATCACCTTTAGTACCTAGTAAAGTTTAAATAAGATTACAAAGCAATGTAGCATAAGGACTATTATCACAAACATTAAACATTTTTAGTCTCATTAATCAAATATATTCAAAACTTAATTATCTCTACATTTTATCTAACTCTTTGTCAGAGGACAAAGGACTCATTTAAGAATCACGCAAGTCCTCATTATGAATCACATAAGTCCTCTTTCATTTGGTTAATACTCAGCATATTAAAGACCCAAGAATCACAGGTCCAATGCCAACTTACAAATGGCTTGTGTTTTAATTTAGTTGTTGGAACAAGAAATTCATTGACCTTTAGAAAGAATGTAGGCTGGAGTAAAGACCTCTAACCTCCTCCAGTCTTCTTTCCTCAATTTTTGAGACAACAGATTCTCTAAAGCCACAAGTCATTTTTCATAATATTTTTCTTATCCTTTTTGAGAGTAGAGGTGACAGTGGAAGGAAATCAAAGGTGTTGAGGATGAAGGGCAGAGGCAGTAGCTGACATTTAGAGGCAAGGATGAATACATTAGGGAAGGACTATTCTGACCCTTTATTTGGCTCTATACTCTGATTACAACTGGCACCTCAAAACAAAGACAGTTCTCTTACAAATGCAAGGTGAGTGAGAGTATATGGCTCTCTTGTATAAACTGTTTTTATTACTAGGAAGTAAATCCTAATACATGTCTCATAGGTATTCTGATTAAAACAAGTAGCTAATTTTTACCCTTTACTACTGGCATTCTCCCTAGGAAAAAGTAATTATAATCTCAATCATTCTTGTTAAGTTTCATAAAAATTTGGAAGATGGATAAATACAGAAAACTTACTGGGAATACAGTAATAAATACCATTGGATGAAAGATTGAAAGTATAAATAAAAATAAAATTTAGGGATTATTTGTGAATTTTTTTCTCTATTATCACTGACCTAGTTTTTAATTAATAATTAAAAGTAGCTTAAAAATACCATAAAAATTTACACTACTTTTCTGTCTTTTTTAAAAGAAGTAAATACCAGGTACCTGGCACCCAAGAGCAGTCTCCTAAAAGGAAACCAATATAAAAAAGAAAGAAGACCAGACTGAAATTTTAATTGCAATCTCTTCAAAGGATATAATATTTTTTACCTACTCCAATTCCAAAGGTATCTTTAAAAATTTTTTCAAAACAAGTTAACATATTATGGTTTGTAATTGGGTCTGGATTTATACATTTACTATTGGCAACTTTAGTGAGGGGATCACTATCATTTCTGGATCACAATTTTAGTATGTGTACATTTTCTATTTTAGAATATTGTCTCTTTGCTATGTTGAAATAGCAAGACACATATATATCTGTTTCAGGATGAAATCTGTTGAAGGCTTAATAAATACTATATCTATTACTTCTAATGCAATGCAATCAATCAACATATTATTTCACTAGATATATATTTTTAAATTCAATAAAAGAAGCATGGGTTATTTTTCTTTCAAAATCAAATGTCTTATTTACTATTTACCTGGTGGTGGAATCAGAGGTGGAGCAGTGCTGACAGATGGAGGAGGTGGAAGAAATGGAGGAGGTGGAAGATGGGTGGGAGGAGCTCCTGGAGGAAAAAATGGAGGTGGTTTGCTAAAATTGTTGTCTACTTCAGTAGCGGATCTTTCAGAAAGGACCTAGAAGTAGAGCACAGTTAATTAAAAAGATGAGTAAATGTTATTATTTAAGATTAATCTTAGTAAATTAATTTCATTTTATCTAAGAAACAAAGTAAAAGGTAGTTTAATTCACATACATGTATTTTGGGGGGGAGTAATACTTCTATGTTTGTATGTATAGCTATATATACTCACATATATACACACTCATATACTTTTTAAAATGTGCATATTCAAAGCCTAGGAAAAGCAACTGGATCGTTACCAAAAAAAAATCTTAATAAAAAGTAATTAAGTAATAAAAGCATTCCAAACTAGCAGCAAGTACTTTATAAATATAATGTAACAAGTAATCTTTGTCACCCAACCAAAGTTAAAGTATTCAAATTAAGGCAATATAATCATTAGTCATAGACACTAGCCTTAAGAAATTAATATGGCAGGTCAGACATTCACTTTACTAGGGCCTGTCATCACCAGGTTGCAAAGAAAGAGACTGTCAGGCATGAATCAACAGGCTGCAAGTAATAGGCAGCAAGATATGTAAATAACTTTTTCACGTGAGCCTTGTAACTTTAAGAACAAGGGTTTATGTTTGAAAAATAAAATAAAGCAGTGTTTGTAAAATGCTTATCTGTGTGAACGGGTAAGAGACAGATACCATGAGAAACACCCCAAACCTAATGAAATAAAACAGCAAGTAAAGTAGCACCTAGAAATTTGGATTTTTCACAAGTTCCCTAAGTATGTGTAATAGGTTTGAGAAAAAGCAAAACCAGCCAACATAATATTGGATATGTAATCTACACTTCTCAAATCCTAGCTGACCAAAGCATATCATTTTACAGTCCCTCTTTTCATTAATTTTTCCTACATTTAAGTACAGTCATTTTTGTAAGGCTTATGCTGATAAGCTGTTCCTTAAAGTAGAGAAAAATTATTTCAAGAAATCATGATATTTTAATGGTGGAGGGAAAGAAAAAGAGGATTATCTTCCATTTTAGAAATGATTTGTCTTTAAAGATGCTAAAAAGAACATTTCACATTAATAATTTATTGAAGGTAAGAATGAACACTTTGGACATTTTTAAAGTACTCTGAAAAAGGAAGTGAAAAAAGTATGGCCAAGCTGAATAGTTTGAAGTCTCAGTTACTAAAGTTCTAATATTAATTACCCAACTTACTCTCCCTTCATTCTTTGACTTGAAAACAAAGGACCTCAACCCACCCCTAGAAATGTCACACTAAATAAATCATGGTACATCCATACAATGAAGCTGTCATGAAGAGATTTCAAATCTATTTTTAAGGATATAAAAAACAGCAAATTATAATTTTAGATTAAAAAAATACACAAAAATATGACAGTATCCCAATTTTGCTTAGTAATAAGGAAGAGATATACCAGAATGTTAAGAGGGGTTATCTGTAGGTGGCAGAATCAAATAGTGATCTTTTTCTTCTTCGAACTTTTCTCATATTCCAATTTTTTGTTCAATGAACCTATATACATGTTGAGCATCCCTAATCCAAAAATCTGAAGTCCGAAATGCTCGAAAATCCAAAACTTTTTGAGCACCAAAATTCCATCACAAGTGGAAAATTCCACACCTGACCTCATATGTGATGGGTGGTCACAGTCAAAACGCAAGCCCACAATACAGTTTGTTCAGGGTCCCCAAGGGAAAAAAGATTATAATAAATCAATAAATTATTATAACAAATTATTTATGAAACAAATTTCAAGTTTAGACTTGGGTCCCATCACCAAGGTATCTCATTATGTATATGCAAATATTCCAAAATCCAAAAAATTCCAAAATCTGAAACACTTTCTGGTCCCAAGCGTTTTTGATAAGGGATATTCCACCTGTTGTTACGTTTATAACAAGAAAAACAAAAAACCTTACTACAAAAGATCCCGAGATTATAAATTCTAAACGGAAACGCCTTTGCAATAAATTAAGGGTGACTGGTTCCATCTTTTAAATCTCTTTTTAGCACCTAAAACATAGCATAGCACTACAAATGTTTATTACATAAATTAAATTAGAACTCAGATATAATCTTCCAGTTAAAAAAAATTATTTTAAAATACTAAACCTGTATATTGCTGTTCTCATTTGCTCGTCGCCTTCCTTCTACTCGGCTGATAGTTATAGTCTGACCAATAACATCAATTGCTCCAGGTAATCTCCTGTAACATAAAAATTGAATCAACTCAGTTTCACCTAAACTGATGTTTAAAACTAATAAAAATATTAAGTGAGAAATGAATGCAATGTATTTTAAAACAGAATCAGTTCACAAAAGATTGAAAAAATTTCAATGAGTTGGAAGCTCACTACTTTGTACTGCCATAAAAACTGTTTTATTAATAAGCTAGAACCAACACACCCAACAATGATTATAATGCTAAATTTTAAGTCGCTTTTCTTCTAAATTTACTATTTTTTTAATAGTCTCCAACTGAATTTATCTTTGTGAAAGTGAATCAGATAGCAAATGCTAAAGAAATGGAAATAAAATTTCTTGGCCACTACAATTATAACACATATCCTAATTCTATTATAGAAACTTTAAAAATTCTACAAAAAGGCTTGAAAAGAAATAATGCTCGTTTTGACACACACAGGATATTTTTCTTAGTGATATATTCCAAGCATTAAAAAACATAAAAAGGGAATCAGTCTTCCATTTCTGATAACTTACCTTTAGATAGAAAAATTCAAATATTTAAATACTTGCCCTTCTTCCCATATGAGGATATGGAAAAATAGTCTACCACAAAACAATGTGGCAAATTTAATAGGAAAACCTACTAAGTTATATTTTAAAAAATTAAAATAATGTTAAAAGCTATTGTGTAGTTGAAGAAGGACTTTATAAAAGTATATATGCCTAACAAAATACAAAAGTCACTTGCAGAAACAGGCAATGAAAAGTGGATGCAAATTAGATAAATTTCTCTTCATTTATATTTCCGTTCTGAACACTTCTGTCCTTAAAACTTTATAGGAGAAGTAAAACAATTAAAATACCATGGATCCTTCCACAGTCACAAGGTTAGGTTCCTAAAATGACTAACAATAGCAGCTACCATTTGTTGGATGCCTAACCTGTTATACCTAAACCTCACAAAAAAATCTCAACTTAAAAATTACTGTATAATTGTTAGAGATGACAAAACCAGGGTCCAGAGTGAAGTCATTGACCTAAGTAATAATTAAATGGCAAAACTAACTTTCAAACCTGAGTCCTTCTGATCCCAAAGCCTACAGACCCCTTCCCTTGAGGTATGCTTCCTTTGAGCAAGATAACTCACCTTTGAGAAATTTAATAACTTTCCAGAAATCGTGAGTTAGTGAAAGTTTGTCTCAAGTGGACCTTGGAACATTCCACAAATAATTTTACGCTCACAAAAATAAAGACAGCCCTACAACAAGTATATAATGACATCTGAAATGTCTTCAAGTACATAGTCAATTCCCATTTACCATCTCTTGCCCACTTACGACTTCCTTTCTCTGTAATTTTAGTAAAAAAAAATGCTCAAGCCTTTCATATTTTACGCCTAGGTCATTGATCTCCTAGATTCCCTCATGATCCTAAAGACCAAAAGTGAGCTTGCTTAACTTATATCCTCCAATACAGCTGGGGAAATATTCTAACATTTACACATTAGAAAAATCCAAATACCTCTAATATAAAACAAATATTTCTCCAATTTCTTCTGTAAAACTTAAAATAATTACAAAGCTACACCCACCATAACTTCATATCAAAGCAAATGCCATCAGCCCTCTGATACACATACATCTCAGATTCCAACATCCTACCACACACCGGTGTGTATTCTGAGGCTAGGATTTCCCTCACTGTTTATTGCTACTAAGACTTCATTGTCAACATCTTTACTTCTACTCTACTAATTTCCTTTCCCCACTCTTTTCTATTCTGTAACACTGGAGTCGCCCCTCTCCACTTTTAAATTTATTCCCATCAAGAACAAATTCTCCCAAATTTGTTTGGATTTGAAATTTAGATTGCAAATTCTCCAAATTGTTAAAAGTAGTAAAAATTAAATTTAGAGAGGACTCTAACTTTTCTGTTAAGGGGAAAGACTTCTATAATCTTTTAACATTTGTTTCTAAGGACTTCTGGTTTCAAAAATTCTTGACATGGGAGCATTCATCTCTTAAGATTTATATTAAATATGGTCAGAGAAATCTAAGTAGTTTTTTCCAGATTTAAATGGAATATTTAATCACTAAAGATTCAAAATAGCAAACACTATGTTTCTAAAAACATAAAACTGAGAAATCAGCCTTAAGAAGTGTACATCCCTAGAGGGAGTTCAGAAAATTGCAATTCCTACATTTTAACAACACCTTCGTTTCCAGGTATTTTTACCATGTAAGTTGATTTACCTCAATCAGAAATGTGACGTTTACCATTTTGCTCAGAAATGTTTCATGACAGATACATAGTATGTACCAAAGTAACAAAATCACATAATATTTAACACTGACAACTTAAAAATCCAGTATTATTCTGACATCACATTATGGAAAAATATTGAACCATATTACTCCATGAAAGTTCTTGATGGACAGCTTTTTATTTCAGTGCACAAAAAGGTTTAGTGAGGAAATCTACTGTAACTTACATTTCACACAGCACAGGTTTAACTGGGCCTACAAACTTGTTCAATATGTTAGACAGCTAACGCTGCTGTCACAATTCTCTTCTCCATATCAGACTCAATCTAGTAAAAAGCTGAGAAAGTCAGAAACTAACCACTCTGCATATCTGAGTTAATCTACAGTTTAAATAGGCAAGTGAATCTTCACAAGAGCCTCAACCTTCCCTCTTGGCACAGATGAATATAAAAACATCTCTGAAATTATAATATAATTAAATTTAAAATGTCATATTTTTGTGATTCTGATGTCCCAGAGGGTTTGAAGGCTGCTTGCAGAGATGCAACAGAAGTATTTAAATGACAAATCAGGGCCAAGAGAAGATAGACAAAAGGTTAGTTGCTAAGCTTTGGGCATAAATTTATCTCTGAGCTGCTTTTTCTCAGCAGCCAAAGCAAAGGACATCATTGATAACAAAAGTCTTCAATGTGCATAAGATAAAAACAAAGCATTACCTCTGAAGACTGCTTTTCCTGGTAAAAATAATAGGTAGTATTTATTGAGCATCTACTGTGTACTAGGTAAGCACTGTTCTAAGTACTTTATATATATTTACTCCTCGTAATAACCCTATCAGGCAGCAACTATTATTATTGCCATTCTCCTCAGATAAGAATAAAGAGAAAAAATTTCTCCTTTGAGTCCACTTTAAGAGAAGTATGATGGAGTACAGTAGTTTCTAAACTTTACTGATCACAAAACATGAGTAAGAAATGTAATTGCACGGCAATCCAGTACACACATATAACATAAAAGCTAAAACAAAAGGTTCATGAAACGATATTTACTATAAAGAAAAAAGCATAAATTAAAATCAAATATGATTTTATTAATATTTAAATACAACATAGGAAAAAAGCAAAATAATACAAAACCAAGAAATACTGGTTGGGACCACCAAATTGATTTCACAACCCACTAATGGACTGCCACCTCATGCTTTCAAAAATACTGAAATAAAGATAAAGTCTCCAATATTGCTACAATAAAAACAAAATTGAATTTCACAGAGCTGTTTCTCAAAATGTTCAATGCTGAGTGAAGCATAACAACAACGTACAATTCAATAAAAGCAATTTAATCAGGGGAAGCAAAACAATGTGGCCTGACTATTTAGCTCTCTTAAAGGTCAGGTTTGATCTACAGATTGTATTATGCTTTTGACAGCAAGAGTTTGAGTCCTTAACTAGCATACATGGTTCTCTAAAGAAGGTTCAGGAGGTGCCTGAACCTAAACACATACATGTGTATACATGCAGTTTTCAGGCAAGAGTCCACAGTTTCTAGCAAATTTTCAAATGGGTTATTGCTTCAAAGGAAGTTCAAAACCACTATTCTAAAAGAATGGATGAATCACATATCCTTGTGGAAATCTCTGAGTGTCTTCTCACAGCAGAGCTTCTAGTAAGAATTGGGCAGCAGACAGTTCAAAGGTCTATTATCTAGGAAAAAAACCTAGAATGTGGCTGTTTCATATCTCCAAGTTAAAGACAGATGCACTTGGTATGATGTCTAATTCAGGTCATATACATAAATAGATCACTGCAACAGTTCTGCATGGAAACTGGTATAACCTCTTTTAAGCTACTTTAGGAAAGAGATTGAGCCTTCAAAGACATGTAGGATGGATCTAAACATATAGGACGGGAAGGTAGGATACTGCAGATGGAGGGAAGAGCACGAGCAACGAGAAAGGACGTGGGGAAAATACATGCAGGATTTCTAATCAATTTGCTTGCAACAGAAACATGATCCACCTTTGATAGTGGTTACCACCTAAAGACTTTTTCAAAGAAGCAGAGAATATAAATTAAATGAGACTCACATAAAGGAAAGGACTGTGTGAGCCTATAAAATGCTATGCAAATATCAGTTCCCATTATAGCTAAATCTATCATCTTACTTCAAAACCCAAGGTGCCCAGCTAGCATTTGATCTTAATCTTTATGCCAACCAAGAATCAAGTCTCCAAATCAGTGGTCCTCAACCTTGCCTGTACATCAGAATCACCTGGGGAGCTTTTAAGAATACTGATGCCCACACTATACACCAGACTATTTAAATCAGCATCTCTAGGGCCTAAGCAACAATACTTTTTTTAAGCTTCCCAGGTAATTCCGGTATATAGCCAAAGTTGAGGACTACAATTCTAACAGCAACTTCAAGAAAGAGACTTACAAACATTTTGTTGGCCTCTAGAAAGAATTTAAAGTAGCTGATAAAAATTAATATGTAACTCTTTATTACCTAATAAATACAAAGTCATACCCATCAAGGTCTCATTATTAAGGTAAAGCTATCATTCATTACATATTTTTATACTGATCTTCCAGTTTTATGGACTGACATGGTACTGCTTCTAAACCTGTGTGTTTTACTTTCACAAGCACAAGAATAATTTTCTCCATAGTGCACACACAATTTATAAAGAAAATTTAATATATTCTAATGCTTAGGTGAAGATTTATTAATGAAAACTCCTGTCCAGAAAAATTACATATGTCCAAAATAAAAATCACAGAATTTAAAATGCTGTCTTCAGAACATTTAATTTATTTTCTAGACTGATAAAAACCTGTGATGAAAGCAGAGATCCAAGGGAAACTAACACTTGTTGGGTGCCTGACTTTATCTTTCAAGCCCTGCAACAGATGCTTTCACAAACTTAGAAGTTATTTAATTCCTACAAGTATGTTACAAGTAAGGTGTAAAGTCCAATTAGTTTCATTTCCACAGATATGGAAACAGGCTTTTTTGCACTAGGAAACTGGCAACACCAGGATTCAGGCTCAGTATAACCACTCCAAATCCCTTCCCTTCTTCCACACTGTTTTCCATACTAATTTTTCTTGCGCCTGAATTTTTTAAATGTTATTTACTTTCTAGCTCTGTTTAAAAAACAAAACAAAACTCTGAACGCTTAAAGGTGAAATGTGCTCAAATTTGACTATCTGGAGAACATAAATGTGTTCAATTAGTGTAGTCAAGTTTATTCACTTTTGTATAGAGCTTGGAATAAAGCCTTACCTGCCAAATTTATGCTTCATTTCATACTTTTAAATGTATCATTGATAGGAAAAGACATAGGTCTATAGGAAATTAAAAAAATAAATAAATAAAGCCCTGATCTGTCTAATCACATAAACTCTTACGAACTACACACTACAGTAACAATGCATTCGGAGTGTTCAGTCAAATACCACAAGGTACGGGTATATCTCTTCAGTATGTTATCTCATCAAGACATAAAAGTAGATAGTTCAAGAACAGACGAAGAGGTCATTCTTAGATATAGTGTTCATTTAACATCCAGTTTTATTGCAAGCATTGTGTTTGTCTATTGTAAGAAATACAAGCAGGTTTATATGAATTAGTGATTCAAGACTAAGAAGTAATTTTTACTATTCCTCATTTAAGAGTATGAATCATTACAAGCATTCTGAAATTGGAACATAAACTTAAGAACAACTGAGTTTGAAACTTAATTATCTATGAGGAGAACTTGGTATTATAAAACGGAAACAAAATACAGAAATAAACTGCACGTTAGGATAAGTTTATAGCAATCATCCATATTGCCAATTTCAATTTTTTGCCTTCATCACAACTGCTCCATTCTTCTAATTGGCTTTACAAGAGTTACGAATTCGAATTTATAAAGCAAACTTACACCAATAAAATGCTATCATTATACACAGTTACCTTGAAAAATACTGTTAAATAAAGTTTGAAAAACACTATATTATACAAATTAAGAGTAACAAGCATGAGGTAAGAAGTCCAAGCTTTCAAATAGAGTAACTTATGAAAAGGATCTCAACCATTATTTATTTGCTCTTTACAAACAGATTTAAGCAATGCCTAAAACAAACTCCACACTTGTCAGTTACATTAAATATAAGAGCTGGAATCTAGCTTTCTGTCTTATGCTGTTTAAGTGTGTGTGTATATGCATGTACACATACAATTTAAAAAGAGAAAAAGTAGCTTTTATCTAAAGTATTTATTTTTGGAATTTTTAAAAACACAAAATATAGTGTCAAATTTCCTGCTACACATATTCCCTAAGACTAATCACAAAGTCAGAGTAGAGAGTTTTTTGTCTCCAAAGCATCTTTTTTGGGAGGAGGAGGAGTATAGGGGGAGTTCATATACAGTAAGCACTGACATGTATCACTTTCAGGTATGAGAATCAATATCTTCCCTGTAAACCATCTATCTTATGTCAAGAAATGAAGTATTATATTAAAGAGTGTAACTGTTTATATAAAAAATTTTAAGCCCAATAATTGATATAAAGAGAATTTCAGATGTTAAAACAACAAAGCAAAAGAATAAGTTTAAAATAACATTAAAAATAACAAGTTTTAAGTATTTCTATGCCTTTGCCTACGAAAGTCAACTTGCCTGAACTGCAGGTACTAAAAGGCAGAAAGCCAGGTATTCTAGTCCTGGCTTTGCCCCGGAACTTTAGTTGCAAATTTGGGTAAATTCCCTAATTTCTCAGATCTCTTTTTCCATTGCAAACCAGGGACCAGTCAGAAAATAAAGAATTTCAGAATTGAAGAGGCTTTCCAGATTACACAGTCTAGCCCCACCATGTTACAAATGTGGTAATGGAGGCACAAAGACTTTGAGGAACTTTCCTTAATTGACACAAGTAGTTACTGACAAAACTAAACCTAAAATCTAAATCCAATACTGATGCCATGAAACAGCTGTAAGTTTAAGATTCATTACCAATAGTAGCATGATAATGAATTTATAATTAAAGTTCTTATTGTCTGGTCCTTTTAAGATTAGTAAATAGACTGTCCACATTGTTGGCTAGGTTACATACAAATCCAAGTGTTTCTCTATGCACTATAATAATCAAGTTAGTTATTATATAGAAACCATATTATTCACAGAACTATTAAACTTTTGGGCTCCACAAAAATGTCAAATATGAAAAGGTTCATACACTTCATTCCACACTTGTCAGATTTAACGTTTATTTAAAATAACTCTTGAAATTTCTATTGGTTTCTCAAATAGAATTTTCGTGTTTAAAAAACATAGATCAATATCACATAATACATATAGAAAATAGTCAATGAATACTTTTAAAATAAGATGAAAACTTTCATTCTTCAACCTGCTAAAGCAACACATGCAACTGACACTATTCTAAGAATACCAATAATATATTTTTATCTGCATTAGTTACTAGACTTATAGTTTGGATATTATTCCTTTGAGATGAATACTCACTTTTAAGAATGACTAAACTTATTCTCTTCTAATAGGAAACCCTATCAAAGCAAATTGAATAGAAATTCTTACAATTCATGTAGAATATCAAACTAAGACTCTAAAGAAAAAGAAATCTAAGAAAATCAAATTTTGATAGTGTTTCCTCCCTTTGCTTTTCTTTTTGTTGTTATAATCAAAGGTATCTGATCATGATTTACATATTTTATCGTTTTTAAGTAATTAAAAGCACATTAATATAGCATTGAGCTCCCAAGAAGCAAGCTTAAAATTCTGCAACAAAAGCAAAACAAAAACTAACAAAATTAAACCTCATATACCATAATTATTTAAAACCTCAAATAGTAAATTAGGAAGGAATCTTGGTCTACATTTCAAAGTAAGGCAACAAAGTATAATCTCTCAGATTAATTACTGTTGGCAATGCACTTTCATACCCTAACACAGTTGCTTCTCATAATATCTGTTAGGGATGAAGTAAGTTATTATTTCCATATTTCAGGCTCAGAGAAATTATAATATCTGCCCAATGTTGTATGCCTTGTAAATATAAGATGTAGAACACAAACCAAGTTTCTATGGGGGGTAGATCATTAGTAAAAGCTTAACAACGATGACGGAAATAGTACATCCCAGAGACAGCTGGTATACCCACTTGAAGAAACAGCAGGTTTATACACTGTAGTTGGGGATAAGGATAGGCAAAATTCAGTGGAGTCAAATTTTACAGGTCCTAAATACTGGCTCAGGTTAGATTTTATTCAATAAGTAATGAAAAGCACGTGGGGAATTTTTAACAGGACATGGTATGAGAAAGAAGAACTACCCTGCAGCAAAGGGAAGAAAAAAACATGTACTGAGCACCCAATAGTATGGTTCAATACAATTTATTATTATATATTATAAAAGACCAGAAAGATGAGTGGCATGCTAGGTCCTAATTCATAAGGTAATTAAAAAAGCCGTACTCTGAAAATGCATAATCTGGGGGGTAAAAATATGGTACAAAATTTATTATCTTACTAATAAGACAAAACAACACTGACGATCTAAATATCAGGGAGTATCCAATGTTTAAAAATAGCCTTACCTTAGATCAGGTGATTCGGCCCTCCCATATCGATCCTGCCACTTCCCAACGCTTGAATTGGCTTTTCTGGAGGCAGCACTTGTCTGAGACTGAGAAGAGGTGCTGTTTCTGGTGAGATAAATTTTCTATGTTTTTTCTTACATATTGTTGTCTCTGACCCCCCTTGTCTTGTTTTTTTTTTTTTTTCCCTGACATGCTTTTTATGAAGTCCTTGAGCATGTTCCTATAGTATCATTCTCAAATCATAAAATACTTGCTGAGGTACTGAGACTATTAGTGGTATTTAAGTATAGACGTGTTATCAACACTTTATTAACTCCAGAATAGTTTTAGAAATATTCTTCAACATAGATAATATGATGTCAAAATGCAGAAATGAGGGAAAATACAAGGGCTTACGTCAGGTTATAATACATTATCAAGAAATAAATTTCTGTGCCTCTATGAATTGTTAACATTAATTTATAGTTTCACAAAATCTTATTCAAAATTTTGGTATTTCTTTCCCTATATTCTTCAATAACAGATGTAAGTATTGTTAGTACAACCAGTTAACAGTAACACTCTGACACGTTCCATAAAAACCTATACTAAATACATATTTTACAAAAATTTCATTTCAAAATAACTCTTTCAAAGTAAAATTCCAAAGAAGTTAACTTTATCCCTGGTGACATACTCCATAAAAAAAAAAAGTTCAGCTATTTACATTCTTGCCAACACTTTAAAGAACTAATAAGATGCTCTCTCAAAGCAGTAGGAAAAATACATATGTTTATGTATCTGCTTGTTTATGTAAAAGAAACACAGGAAGAATAAACAAGAAACTAAATGAAATGAAATCTGTTCTAACAGGAATGAAAGAAATGGAGAAAAGAGTAACAAATCTCTATATACCTTTGGACAGCCTTGCCTTTGGAACGACGTTAAATGTTTTATATACGCAAATCACAAAATTAAATCAATAAGCACAGAGGAAAAGAAGTGCTAAAACTGAATGCAAACAGATGTTATGAACCAAATTATATTTTAAATGATTAATATAACCACTCTGAAAGCAGCTTTTGAACACAATATTTTGACTATATACTCTCAGTCTAAAAAAAGAAAAAGAACTGCAAACAAATGTTGAACTCTATTTAATAGATTTGTTTTTTAAAATGGTTAAGAGCAGAAGTTCTGAATCTATTTTATGTGTATTTTAAGATTAATTAAATGAGTATATATGTATTGAAGTTGTTGAGAACCAAGTTCTCACTGTGAGAAAAGGGAGATGCAAAATGGAATAGGGCAAAGGAACTAAGTCTAAGAACCCTGTGGTGTCAAACTGGAAGTAAATGAAACATGATGATTTCATGATTTAAACTTTATAAAAAAAAATACATATGGCAATCTCATATTGAAATTGTTAATTTTTTCCAGTAAAATTAAATTATTAATTTTACTTTTCAGCTCTGAATGCTGAAAAGGCCTGGAAATAATGATACGCCACTACAATGAGCACAGCTACCACCCTGACCTTGATTTTTAATTATAGTTTCCCACTAAAAGGAATTAGGGTGCCTTGGAGAAACGGCTGCTTCTAGGGAAGAGGCAGGGAAAGTACAAGATAAGCCTGGAGTATCTTGGTAATGCCAAAGAGTAAAGAAAACCTCCAAGAAAACACGATGGAGACATGTCAAAAGGTCACAGGAGCTAGTTTGAAGAGGCTCCACCTAACCAAATTTGGAACAATTTGAGCATCAAAATGAATTACAGTGTATATAAATCACATACATGGTTCATATACCACATATACAAATAAGCCATATTGATAAACCAAACATACACACTCTCTCACACATAAAATAAGACTCAAATGAGTCTACGTCATAGTAAGTGGGGGAGTGGGAAAGCTCATTTTTAAAGCAGAATGCCAACTAATAAATGTTAAGAGAAATGAGAGTTAGATAATCACTATTTTGCAGCCATTACAGTAATAACTGCTTAAAGTAAGAATCATCAGTCAATGCTAAAATTCCTGAAAAGTTTGAATGGGATATGTATACACAGTCTTCCCACAAATTACTTATTAAATACAAAGGGAAAAACAGTAACATCACATTGCAGAAACCCGAAAAACACCACCACAACTAGTGATTAAAGTTATCATCACTAATAAAATAAGGGACAAACGGACATCATGCATCTCCAAGCCGAGCACTGAAAAGGACACAACGTCACTTACATAGTATTCCTGCCCCAAAACAAAACCTGAGTCTAATCATGAGGAAACATCAAGCAAAACCAGATTCAGAGACAATCTACAAAACAACTAGACTGTACACTTCTAAAATTCAATGTCAAGAAATGCAAAGGCTGAGAATTTGTTCCAGATTTGAGAAGAATAAAGACATAAAATAATTAAATGTAATGAATGATCCTAGATTGAATCTTAAATCAAGGAGGAAAGAAAAAGAACTGCCATAAAGGACATTACTGGGATAACTAGCAAAATTTATAGCCTATAATTAGATAAAAATACTGACTCATTATTAGATTTTCTGACTTTGGTAACTGTCCCCTATGATTATTGTAACATTTGTCCTTGTTCTTAGGTAACACATGCTGAACTATTTAGAGGTAAAGGGGCATAACATCAAAAATTAACATTCTCAAATGGTTCAGAAAGAAAAATGAGAAATTATAAAGCAAATATGACAAAATTATATCATCTGGTGAATATGGAAGTTCTTTGTACTTTAACTTTTTGTAAGTTTGAATTTTTATCAAAATGAAACATTTTAAAAATGAAAACAAACAAAGAAGGCAGAACGGGGGCTTCCGGGGATTAAGGGTAATGGTCTGTTTACCAATCTATGTGCTGGTTTACATCGGTATGTTTAGTCTGTGAAAATTTATCAAGATGTACGTTCATGATATGTCACTTTTCTGTATGTATGTGTTTCAAAAAAGGTAATACAAAAACTTTTAAAGATTAAGTAAAACATTCTGATATATTAAATACAACAATTTACTTAACTATGCCAATTTGGTGGGAAGTACAGAAAGTTGGCAACCCAGCAGTTCTACTGATACAGTACAAAAAACCATTAAAAAATGTGCAAACATAACAGCTATCTATACATTAATAAGGCAATCTAAGATTTTAAACAATTAAAAGACAGTGTTTAGGTCAGCAGTATAGCTCATTACTCTTAAATATCTGCTGTGTACACCCTATATATCTTAATAAATAAATGACATTACTGTCTTCTCCCTCAAGTCAGTAACATTTTACCTTCAAAGATGTCTATCCAATCTCCATAAATATATGAGTGAAACAGAAAAAAACAATTTTGGGAGGGGGGAAATAATTCACAATGACTGAAAAGTATCCCTTTTATCAAATGAAGATGAGTCCAGAAAACAAACTTTTCTAATGAGTAGTAGATGCTGCCCTTTATATACAAAATTGACAGTATTAACAAGCTAGGTAGTTTCTACAGCATATGGAGGTAATTGTTCATTTCTTCTTTAGTAGTGACAGACCTGCTAATTTTTCCATCCTTTACCCCTTTTTACTGCCCCTTACCCATCTCTGCCCTCCCATCTGTCCTTATCTATCTCTCCTTAGATCCATGGTCCATTGTTATAAACACTCCCTCGTCAATCATTCTCATGTTCCTGGCCCCTCTGCCCCTTTTTCATATTTGCCTCCTATAACCTTAACCCCTGTTAAAGTCAACTCTGGCTATTCTCCATGAACACTCACATACCTGACAAGAGTGAGAGAAACACACAAGAACAAGTTGACTTGTCTAATTTTAAGCCCATGGCCATTAACCTCAACTATGAAACTACTAAAAGAAAACATTAGGGAAACACTCCTGGACATTGGTCTGGGCAAAGATTTCTTGAGTAATACCTCAAAAGCACAGGCAACCAAAGCAAAAATGGACAAATGGGATCACATCAAGCGAAAAAGCTTCTGCACAGCAAAGGAAACAATCAACAATCAATAAAGTAAAGAGACAACCTACAGAATGGGAGAAAGTACTTGCAACTACCCATCTGACAAGGATTAATAACTAGAATATATAAGGAGCTCCAACAACTCAATAGGAAAAAATCAAATAACCCGATTAAAAAATGGGCAAAGGATTTGAATAGACATTTCTCAAAAGATGGCATACAAATGGCCAACAGGTATATGAAAAAATGCTCAACATCATTAGTCATCAGAGAAATGCAAATCAAAACTACAAAGAGATATCATCTCACCCCAGTTAAAATGGCTTTTATCAAAAAGACAGGCAATAATGAATGCCAGCAAGAACATGGAGAAAGGGGACCCCTTGTACACTATTGGTGGGAATGTAAATTAGTACAGCCATTATGGAGAGCAGTATGGAGGTTCCTCAAAAAACTAAAAATAGAACTATCATGATGTAGCAATCCCACTGATAGGTATATACTCAAAAGAAAGGAAATCAGTGTATCAAAGAGCTATCTGCACTCCCATGTTTATTTTAGCCCTATTCACAATAGCCAAGATTTGGAATCAAACTAAGTGCCCATCAACAGGTGAATAAAGAAAATATGGTACACATACACTATTCAGCCTAAAAAAAAGACTGAAATCCTGTCATTTGCAACATGGATGGAACTGGAAAACATTATATCAAATGAAATAAACCAAGCACAGAATGACAAATTTCACAAGTTCTCACTCGTATGTGGGAGCTGAAAATTAAAACAATTGATCTCATAGAGATAGAGTAGAATGATGGTTACCACAGGCTGGGAAGGATAGTGGTGGTGGGGAATAAAGTGGGGATGGTTAATGGGTACAAAAATATAGTAAAAATATAGTTAGAATGAATAAGATTTAGGTTTGATAGCACAACAGGGTGACTAAGTGAACAGTAAGTTACCGTATAATTTAAAATAACAAAGAATGGAACTGGAATGTTCCTAACACAAAGAAATGATAAATGCTTGAGGTGGTGGACACCCCAATTACCCTGATTTTATTATTACACATTGTATGCCTGTATCAAAATATAACAAGTACCCCATAAATATATACAACTATTAAGTACTCATAATAATGAAAAATAAAAATTTTTTTTAGAAAAGAAAGAAAAGTTGGAAATATACAGTAGTCCTCCCTTATCCTCAGGTGATAAGTTCTAACACCCTCAGTGGATGCCTGAAACCACATGCAGTACCAAACCCTATATATACTATGTTTTTTCTATACACACACACCTATGAAAAAGTTTAACTTATAAATTAAGCATAGTAAGAGATTAATAATAACTAATAAAAGGAGAACAATTTTAACAATATACTGTAATAAAAGTTATATGAATGTGGTCTCTCTCTCAAAATGTTTTACTGTACTGTACCATGGGTAACTGAAACTGCAGATAAAAGGAGACTACTGTACAGTTTCTCTCCCCATGTCAATTTTTATTAACTTATTCCTATCTGCATATAAAAATGCTGCAATTTCCCCTATCTTGAAAAAAAGCCCTCTCTGACCCCACATTTCCGTCCAGCTACTGCCTAGCAATCCTACTCTTTTCTCCTAGTTTATTCACATAGCCACAAAAGACTATTTCAGACCTTCTCCTCTCTTCTCAGACACTCAACACCACCTTCCACTATCCTCACTCTCACCAGGTAAGTCTGCATGTTATTTTGCTGGGAAAAATGGAAGCAATCAGAAAGAGAACTTCCAATTATTCCCATTACCATTATCTACTGATCCACCTGTGCTGGTACCCTGCATGTTACTATGAATGAATTGTCCACATTTCTACTTAAGGCCAACCCTTCCATTTGCATATTTCATCCATCCCTTTGGCCTTATTAAGAACACTGCTGTACAACAACTGCTCCTTCTCAGTTCTTGTATCAATTTCTCCTCTATTAAATCATTCCCATAAGTTAAAAATGGATATAATTTCTTTCATTTTGAAAACTTTCTCCTGACCCCACATGTCCCTCCAGCTACTGTACCATTTCTGTAGCCCCCATAGAAAAAAAAAAATAGTCTTCAAAAAATTGCCCATATTTTCTCCTTCTAATTCCTTTCCTCCCATTCTTTCTTGAACTCATTGAAAAAACAGACATACAATGCAGAAGAGTACTTTTACCTTCACCTGAAACCACTGAAAATGATCCTGGGTGAGAATCACCAATGAATGACCATCACATTTTAAAAATTCAATAGTCATTCTTAGTCTTCATCTTCTTGCCCAATAAATCAGTAATATTTAATAGTTGATCATTCCTCCTTGAAACATGTCCTTTTTAAGACATAAACAAGGTTTTCTTCCTATTTCACTAGTCATTCCTCCTTATTGGTCTCCTCTTACTGGTTCATCCTTATTTTTCTGACCTACCAGGGAGCCCCCCAAGGCTGTCCCCTTATTACTTCTCTATCAATTCTTATCTCTTTTCACAGTCAAATTCCATTTCATAGCTTCATTTAAGTACTATTTAAACACTGATTATCCCAAATTTGTATCTCCAGCCCATACTCTTCCTCTCTACTCCAGATCTATATGTCCAACTTCCTGCTCAAATTTTCCATTTTATGTCTAATAGTCATCTAATTTTATTACATCCTAAACAGAACTCTTGGTCTTCTCCCTCCAAAAACTACCCCTCCTATAGTCCTTTCCATGTCAGTAAATGACAAATCCATCATTCCAGTTGAGCTGATCAGGACACCATGGAGTCACCCTTGACTTCTTTTACTCTACAATCTACATCCAATCCATCAAGATAGCGTATTGGATTACCTTTTCAAATATATCCAGTATCTGACTACTTCTCACCATCTCCACCACTACCACCTTCATCCAAGTCACCATTATCTCTTGCCTAGGTAATTACTACAACCTCCTAACTGGCCTCCCTGTTTCCACTCTTAATAACTCTATAGTCTGTTTTTAGTAAAGCAGTTAAATTGAGACTTTAAAAACCTAAATCAGATTATTTCATTCCCCTGGTCAAAATCTCACAGTGACTTCCCATTTATTTCACTTACAGGAAAAGCCAAAGCCCTTATAATGGCACAAGACCCTGTGTAATCTGACCCAAATTTTAAAACAAACAAACACAAAAACCAAACAACCAACAAAAGACAAAAGACAAAGTACAGAAAAACTGCTATTGATTTTTAAATACTTTAATTATGATAAAAGCTAACATCTAGAGAGTATTTTAGGTACTGTTCTAAAACACTTTACATAAACGAACCTACTTAACATACATAAACTGTACCGTGAGGAAAGGATTATTACTGCATTTTACAGATTAGAAAATCAAGGCATAGTAAGATTAGGGAATTTGTCCAAGGACACACAGCTAGTAAGCTGCAGAGCCAGAATTTGAACCCCAGAAGTCTGACTCCAGAGTCCAAGCTCTTAACACCACTCAATACTGTAAAACACTATAAATTCAATGAATGCAAGTTGACCTCTTAAAAAATGTAAAAACCAGAAGAATACTACTTATTAAAAGGATCAATATTCCTTAGCTATCAAGTTCTTTAACCAAACATTTTATGAGACTGCATTTAGTTTAAATAATCACATTTGGATATGTCTACGAAAATACATAAAAATTCCAGATTGCTTTATGACATTTAATTTTGGCTGAAGACTTCAAGAATCTTTATCTTAGGACTAAACCAGATGCTCCCATAAAGTCTCTTCCTGAATTAGTATTTTATGAAATATAATCTCTTAAAACAATACAAAATTACAGAAAACAGAAAACTGTGTAAAATAAATTTAAACAAGTAACACAAAAGCTAAATGATCTGGCTGAGAACTAGTAACAGCTGGGTTATTGACTTGTTTCAGGCCCAGACTTAGGTCATCTTTATCTAATCTAAGATTAAATTGCTGACATCAAACGTCCCTAGTCCCACCCTATCCTTTACCATTTTCCTGGAGATGGAGTAACAGGGTAACCATTTGTCACATTTAAATAAAAAGGACATTTCTCAGAGTATTTGCCTCTTACATCTGGTACCTTGTGGAACACAAAATTAGGTATTATCACACCAAACCAAAGAAAGAAAAGAAAATGGTTTCAATTTGAAAGATTTTCCAGGATGAAATTTCTACAACCTCTTTTATTAAATCAGCAAAACACCTTCACACCAATAGAGTTAGACTTAGGAAGTTCAATAATTCTTTATGCAAGAATAATAAGCACAGAAAACAGCAAGACAATTGTTGTTACCACCTCTCCTGAAGGTAAGATGATTGTGTCTTTATACATACACGTAACTATATACCGTGCTTCATTTTTTATTTACCTAGCATTTTTAGATGGAACAGCACCCAGAAGAGTTTCTCACAAAGAATTCATTTTGTACTAAACGTCGAATGTTCCAGTTTTTTGGCAGAACATTCAGAGCTTTTATACTTAATACAGCAAAATTACAATGTAAAGATACCAATGCCTTACAATAATTGAGTTACAATTGTCTAACTAACCTGCTTGGTGGGAGTCCAGTCTTGAACAAAGAAGGAGGAGAAGTAAACTCAGCTTTTGTGGATGGAAGTGCTGTTTCTTTCTCTGAATTTCCAGTTCTTCCCTGCTGTACCTTAAAAAAAAAGGTTATTAGCTTGTTTAATTAATGGAACACTCAAACATAATGTACTTAAGATGTTAAAATTAGTTTGTAACGTTTGATTTGAAGTAAATACTTGGTTTTACTTCAAGAATATTTGGTTGCAGAATATTTATTAAAATTAACCTATTTTAGAATAGCATCAGGTGAAAGGCACCAACAAAGATGAATTGTGGGATCAAAATGTTCCAACTTTTAAAAAGTTCACGTTAATGCCAGTTAGAAGCCCAATAAACTGTAACTCTTTGAGACTTTCATAAATTCCCCCCAGATCACCACAAGTAAGTCCAAGAGTCTAATATACTCGGTTATGACTTCATGTTTCAGAGTTCAAGAAAGGCCTCGAAGAATTTTCTCCTTCTGTGTTCACTATCCTTATCTAAGAAAATACAATCAGTGGCTCTTTTAGCCATTCTGACCATTTTCTTTTCAAACTGTAGTTGCCGTAACACAAGTGTGAATAATCCCCTACTGCACATCCATACCATTTCTCCCTTGGTTTCCCATCACCATTAATAACTGTACCACTATTCTGCCAGTTCAGTAGACCTGGAAGCTTGAAATCAGTTATCTGTCTCCATAATACCTCTTCCCCCTCGTTATGTTAACTTTCAAGCCAGGTATCTACTTACTCCATAACTTCTCCAATATTTGCCCATCCCTTCTGCTCTTACCAGACCCTCTGTGTTGTCCAGTTGTACTCCTCTAGACTAGTGAAATGTCTTGTTTATGCTCTTTGCTCTTACACTCACCTTTCTATCTTAAAATCATCATCACATTATTAAATTTATACAAACTAAGTTCAAGTTTTCCTACACTTAAATAACATCACACCATATTTCATGCCCTAAATTGTGTCCTTCCTCCATTTAAATTCAGTATCACTCTCCTTCCCCATGAGGCAAAGGCCATGAGAATCTCAGACAACTTGACTCTGATATATTTGAACGACTGATTCAATTCCAGAAATCATCTACTTCCCAACTAATCACTGTGCGAGAAAAGAAACCCTTTTCTTGTACTTAAGTCAACATAGTCAGATCTTTAGTGCCCAACCCAATACCTAATTGATACCTTCATATAATTAGGGTTTTACATTGAGTTTATTTGCAAATGAGTTCTGCTGCTTTAAAAAATCCATTTAAGGGAGGCGGCGGCGGCGGAAAAAAAAAAAAAAAATCCATTTAAAATGCACTGATTTAATGAGAGATGATGAGGATTAGCACTAAGGCAATGGGGATAGACAGAAATGGATGTGACAGACACTTGACAGGTAAAACTGAGAGGATCTGGTGACAGAGGAAGTAAAGATGATTCATTCAAACATTTATTAAATATCTATTACATACCAGAAGCTGAGACTACAGAAAGAAACACAACAGAATCATAGACCTTAGGAAAAAACAGACACAAAATGCAGTGCAGTACAATAAATGCTATGAAAAAAAATCTATGGGATTAAAGATGCTATGGGAACACAAAAAGAAATGAATTACTCTGACCGGCAATGTCAGGAATACTCACGGAGTCGACACTATGGCCCCAACTGCTCCCTGACCACCAGCAATTTATATCCAACTTCTTATACATCTAACAGGCATCTCAAAGTTACCACAGCTAAAACAAAACTACTAATTTCCTCCAATCTGATCCTCTCCAAGTCTTCCCCATATAAATAAATGGCACCATCATCTATCAAGTTGCTCAAGGAAAACAAAACACCCCAGGAATTACATAATACATATCAACATCCAATATGTCAACTTTACCTTTACAATACACACCAAATCCCATCAATTATTATGTCCCTCCTCAAACCCAAGTCAAATCCACCATCATATCTCACCTGTTTTGCTAAATTAACCTGTCTCTCCACTTTTTCTCTTATCTAAAATCCATCCTCTATACACAGCCAAAGTAACTTATTAAAGGTGTAAACCAATTCATGTCTCTTCTCTGCTCAAAATTGTCCAATAGCTTCCCATGATAAACAGAATAAAATCAACTTCTTAACAAGGCCTACAAGGACTTACATGGCATGGGCCCTGCCCATCTCTCTGACCTGTTTTCCTCTATTCTTCCCCAACTCATCTTTACTATGCCCAGTCATAACGGCTGTTTTTCTTATTCTTTTTAATTTATAAGCTCCTGTTTTCTCAGGGCTTTTGTACTAGATGTTCCTTCTGCTTAAAATATTCTCTCCCCAGATTATCCTATGGCTTTCCCCTTCTAATCATTCAATTATCATTTCATTATCTCCTTAGAGTGGCCTTCCCTTAACATTACCAGTCTTTACCGTATTAACATTTTTTATTTTCTTCATAGAATTTCTTGCTAGTATCGTTTTCTGAAGTTATTTATTTTGCTGTATGATTACTGTCTGCCTGCTGCCACTGTAACATAGGATCTTTGAAGACATGGACTATGTCCAATATAAATCTGTGTCCCAAGTGCCCAGAAAATAGTACCTGGCATGTAGTAAGTACACAATAAATATTTGTTATTTGATTGACTCAGCTTAAATGTCACTTCTTCAAACTCCATATAACACAGAGTTTATAACTATATAATCTTTCACATGATTACTTAATACCTATCTTTTCGCATTAAGACAGAAGAACTTCAAGACTAGAGGGTCTATGTCTATTATGCTCACCTTCTCTCCCCACCCAAGCCTAATACACTTCCTGGCATAGTCAATACTCTATTAAAAACTGAGGAGGAGGAAAGGGGAAGGGTTGGGGAAGAGACGTGAAAGAGGCAGTAAAAGAGAAAGAGGGAAGAATATGGATGAAAGAGTATCTACAATGGGGAAAACAGTCAGACAAGATAGCAGGAAAAAGCAGGGCAGATTTTTAAACATGTAAAATCGCTTTTTTCCTAGCTTTTCTTTTTTCCTCAATTTCTTCATAATAATTCATTATATTAAACAATTCTGAAAATCCTTACCATCTTAGCAACCTTCCTAGTTAACACGCATTTATCATTATCCACTTCTCTTCACATAGGATTACACAGACTGAAATCCAACCAGAACATAATGATATTATTTCAGATGACCTAATATTTTAAGAATGACTGTAAGACACTATGACTGATTTTCTAAAAACAAATTCATGTCAGATCATACAAATTCAAATAAAACTTAAGTCTGTAACCTCGAGAAGCTAAATATTCATCCAAATTACGCCACCATTGTACCAAAAGGTATTTCTGAAATTTCCTTCAGCTGCTTATCATAGCATCATTTATAAAAGTTTAATATTACAAACAATATCTCAAAAAAAACCTGTTAAGTAAATTGTTGAATACCCAAATAATAGATTATGCAAGTCTTTAAAATTATATTTATTCAAAAATTTTAATACCCTAGGAAAACATTTACCACATGTTAGGGTCAAAAAGGAAAAGTAGAAAACCATAAATGAATTACCACAATTTTGTTTCAACCCACAAGAACAAAAAAATTTGGAAAATAACATCATTTAGGTCTTTGAAAGCAAATGAAAAAATAACTGAGCAGACCAAATAAAGCTGAATCCTAAGTCAGCAATAAGAAAGCAAAGACATATTGATCATCATGGCAGGACCCCAAGAGGTTCAGGAATTGACAACTCCAGCTCTGAGAACATTTGAATCAGCCAGGCATATACCCTCTAGGCAGGATACCGAAATGTCTTCTCTGAAAAAAAAATAAGACTACCACAAAAAGAAAAAAAAAAAAAAAAGTAAAACAACCTAAAGATACCGACCATCAAGAAATGTGAAAAATCCTCAGCCCCTCAGTGAAGCCTAGAGTCAGCAACTTGTATTCACATGCACAGAGTTTCCAATCAACTTTTTAGTAGCCCACTCTTACATGAGTGTATGGCCAAGAATCAACAAACATTTCAGAAAAGTCTAAGTCAGAAGCTAAAAATAACAAACTTAAATAATCAACTTGAAGAAAACAGACTATGCAAGAAAAGCAAACCTAACTGGAACAAACAATCTATCACTAATACCCTTTGAGAGATACAGGAGGAAAAAAGACACTGCATTACTGAATGCATGAACAAGAATAGGATGCTACAATTGAATAATGAAGAAAAAATTTCTGGAAATTAAAATTTTAACAACAGAAATAAAAAACTAAGTAGAGGGTTGTGAGGCTAAAGAAATCTTCCAGATAATGAAAGACAGCTAAGGAAAATGAGAGAGAAAAGATAAGAAAATTAGAGGACCAGTCAAGGAGGTCCTATATCTATCTAGAAGAGAAAAGAAAGCAGAGAAAAAGTAAAGAAATAATGGAAGAAAAGTTTCCCACATGTGAAGGATATGCGCTTCCAGATTGAGAAGGTGCAACTGAGTGCTTGGTACGAAGGATCAAAATAGACCAAGACACACACTGAAATTTCGAACACTGGAAACAAAGCTCACAGATCCACAGAGGAAAAAAAAAACCTATGCAGGTGTGCACACATGTGGATATAAAAATATTTTAAGAAAAGGTTGTGGTCGGTTTTTTTCTTATCATATATGTTACTCATTCCCACTAGTCATTTGTCTCCTGCCCCTCACCCCTAATTATATAATTATACAATTGTTTTTGCATCTCATTGGGTGACTTTATTTTTATACCTATTACATTTCATCTTTTATTTTGTTTAAAAAAAAACTTTCATATTTAAGTATATAAAAGGCTGTTACCTCAAAAATGTCAAAATGCTGATAATCATTGAAGCTGTAAGATAAGCACCTAGGGGTTCATTTGTACTATTCTACTTGTTACATTTGAAAATTTACATAACGAAAAGTAAACGTTATCTTAAAGAGGCTTATGAGATGTAACTCACCTAAGGATAAAAAAAATTATATTTGCAGTAGATATGAAAAGAACTTAAATTATGATTCTTAAATCCATTCCTCTGCCCACTCACCATTGTGAGTTCAGGCCCTAGTTCATTTCATTCCTGCTGTGACAGCTCCCTATCTGGTCTCTCACTCCCTTTTATCACCCTTTCATTGTACAGTCCACCCTGCTGCCACTTCCTTTTCTAAAAACCAGATCTGCATCC
The DNA here is from genome assembly GCA_023783475.1 of Daubentonia madagascariensis. Taxonomy (NCBI): domain Eukaryota; kingdom Metazoa; phylum Chordata; class Mammalia; order Primates; family Daubentoniidae; genus Daubentonia; species Daubentonia madagascariensis. Next base: position 13,364,490 of record JAKFHU010000428.1, read on the forward strand.
TATTTTAGTGCTCGAGAGCTTTCAAACAGCTTCCTACTGGCTACACAAATGTTTGCAAGCTAGTTTAAGAATAAGGTCTTTCTCATCATGGCTCTATTTCCACCATTTCCAACAGACCACAATATACATAAACAAAAAATGTTTGCCACACGCATTATTAACATTCACAGCCCATTCCCAAATCAGTATTTCTAACAGACATATTAGTATTTAAACCTGTTACCATGGCAAGAAACCCATTAGACTGCACCCATCAAATTCAAGTCCTTATTCATTAAGAATCAAATAAATCATAACAGAAGAGTCAATGACCTCCTCTCGTATAACCAAAAGAAATTTCCAAATAATTTTTCAATAAACAGTATATATAAAATACACATTCACAGTGGCTACCTTCAATGAGAGACTAACCCCTAGGAATTTCTTTTTATTCTGTTTTTAAAAGTCTACTGCAAAAAATTAAAGCATACAGAAGCTAATAGTTTACAATGGCAGTTCTCCTTTCTCTTAGAAAAAAATAAAAACCACTAATGAACTAGTTCATCATGACTTTTCTATCCACTGTAATCAAGTTTAACAATATAGTCAATGCCTAAGTAGACACTATCACCAAAAAGAACCTGATGATCATTTAAAATAGACATCGTCACACACTTTCAAAATATTTACGACAGAACAAGAACCAAATACTTACCTATAGTAGGATGTAAATTAAAATTAAATTCTCTATATAGAACTGTGTCCAGCAGAGCGGTTACATCTGCGGATATAGCACATGCATTGCATAAGGCAGTATTTTGGTGCACAGGACTGCAGTCCCAAAAGGGGCACAGAGTTCCATATTCAGCCCCCAAAAGTTCCCTGAGTATACAACCCAATCTAAAAGCCACTCCCAGTCTCCATCCCAGTGCCATTCAACACAAGAATCAAATATTAAGGTAAAGACAGAAGAGTACATAATCTGGTTTCAAGAAAAGTATAAAAATATAATATTATTCTTTGGACTGGGTCTATGATCATACAATGGAATGAAGAAGCCAGAAATCACACTTGATACCCAAGCAGTAATTATCAACCTTCAAGTCTTGCACATAAACCTACTTCTTTTAAGTATTAATTTAAAAAAATCAATGGCTTTATCCCATTCTGTTGAGTTCTTAGAGACTCTCAGAGAACGCCTGAGATTCCTGAAGACATCTTGAACTACAAGAGATATCACACCAATGATTTCAGTGTCATACAGATAATGAACAGTATGCCACCTTCCTTACTATTTTTTAAAGACAATAAGGAAAAATAAGTCTCTAATTGTGCTGATAAAGATTAGAGCATGATCTACAATGAGAACTTAATCTGTTGCCATTAACTTTTATATCCTACAAACATGTGCTATGACTCCAAATAAAATCACAACATACAGCAAAGAATAGTTTTACTTGGCATTTGTTAGTACAATAGGCTATAAATTCACATGCTTGCAAAAGTGGAGATAAAACAACAATCAGCAAATTTGTAAGTCACCAGGAAGCTGAAGGTTTGGAAAAAAAGGTAACTATTTCCACTTTATCTTGTCCCTTGAATAGTGGTATGGGAGCAGACTCAAGAACAAAAAATGAGAGCAACCAAGGATAATTTACTAAAATTCACCTTAAAAAGATTGAATCTGCCATCTTGGATCTCTGCACCTGGTGTAACTTCCATAGTACAGTCTTCGGCCTAAGTTAAATAACATATTCCCCATTAAGATACCACATAATTTTTAATCAATAGGCCATATAAAGACAAACCAGCTGTGGCTTGTCTGTGACTTGAAACTAAGAACATCAGATAATCATTAATATGAAACTCTGAAAGGGAAGGAAGGGAAAAAAACAAATAAACATGGTAAAGAGAATGAAAATTTTAAACTATCAAGTAGCATTTAACCACCTTTATAGGGAAAAAGTGATTTATTTGGGGAGTAAAAGTGGGACAGTGGAAAAGGCACGGGTATTCTGAAATATTTACTAATTACCGTAATCTTATTTGTAGTAGAGGTAACTGGTATAACTTCAAGTCCCATTCGTATCCTCTTTTGTTTTTCACAGTAAGCTTTCCAGGTATCTTCATTAAACCCATAATTAAAATAATCAGAAAGATCAGCACCTAAAGATTAAACACAATTTTTAGTGTACAAATATTTCAGCTCTATTTTAATACAGCATCAAAAATATAATGAACTATAAAAACATAAATTTAGAGTTGTCTGTCTTATCGCCCTTTCTAATTTTACTAGCTCTCAAAATTACCATTTATGGTGGCAAAAAGACTATAAAAAATTTTGATCAAATTATTTCCTTTAGAAATGGCATTAGAAAAACAATATGCAAGCCTATATTTAAGTAATGTGAGGCTACCAGTAAGATTTAATAATCCAAGTCACTATTACTTATCATTTGCTTAAGACAATAAAAATGACATTGAAAAAATGAAATTCTAAAATGAGGTTCAAAAATACTTTTCTGATGATTTCACACTAAAAATCTTGAAATAAATATAATCCACAATAATCTTACCAGGTTTACGCCATGGTTTATCTTCAAAAGAATCCAAATCTACCTCTAAGAGTGGAACTCCATTAATGCTTCCAGGTGCGTCCAGGTCTACCCCTTTGACTTTTGTTCCTATTTTATACAATAACAAGATGGTGAAGAAGCTACATTAGCAAGAAGTGCGAGATAATACAGACAAACTGAAAACATTAACACCTTTTTACTACTCCTGGCACAAAACATGGCAAAAGTTCCAAAGCATTAATGTTTACCATAAATACAAGTTAAATGGTATAGGGTAACCATAGATAAACTGGATAGAAAGATTAGCGGTTTACAATAAATAAAGGATTCCTGTACCAAAAGGAAGTTGCTAAAAATATGTTCTATCTGGCCTTTTACAGAAAAAGTTTGCCAATCTCTGTTATGTATGGTTAAAAACTGTTCTTAAAAAAGAGCTATTATAATCTATTTATGACTTATTTAAGATATGTGCCTTATGTCCCTATTGATGCAAATGCAAATACAAATTTTACCTGTAGTTCCATAAACTCTTCCTCCTGTCTTGATGTTAAGATTCACAGGTGCTGTACCATAACTCCTAAAAACAAAATAATAAAAATCACCCTAAGAAACTTAAAAGTAAACACAAAACAGTAATATATGATCAATGTGTACAAATAAATTATACATTCACATATAAATGGATAGACTGACACTGACTCACACATTTTAGAAAACATTTTACTTATTTTTAAAAGTCTGTCACTTACTCAATAAAAGACAAGTATATTTTTAAAAGTCTGACTTGTTTCCATTTCAAAAAGCTCCTTGCCGCTAACTCAATATTCCACTGTAACAAACTTCATAAGAAATTTGGCTGGGAAGGGAAGAACAGTTTATACCCCTTGTCTTCATTTCCTTGCCTCCTAGTTATTCAACATACAGCAATCCTGCAAGAGTGAAATTTCTCCACCTTGTTGCCAAATCCAGTGGCCTCCTTTCAGTCCTTCCTGCATTTGATATTGTTGATAAATCCTCTTTCAATACTTATGGAGTACTTTGTCCATAATATGAATTCATTTACATGAAACTCAAAAATAAATCTAGAGTGAAAGCAGAACAGTGTTTGCTGATGGTGGGTGGCTAATGATTGAGAGAGAATAAGAGGGAAATTTCGAGGATGCTAGTAATGTTCCACATCTTGATCTGGGTTGTGGTTACATGAATGTGTACATCTGAAAAAATTACTGAGCTGCAGCTTTTTTATTTTTAATATAGTATAACATACAGTGATAAAAAAATCTGAAGTTGACTGACCCACATTCAAACACAAGTTTTTATTAATATCAGTTGTGAAACCATAGCCAAGTCACTTAGACCCCATGAGCCTTAGATACATTTTCTGTAATGTGGGTTTATAGGCAGTTCTCTACTTTTCTATATAATGCATTCCTGTATATGAGTAGGAAAATCAAATACACTAACTAAAATAGACTTACATGTTATTGGGGAAATTAGGGACAAGATAGAGGGGAATGGACAAAGGAGGACCAATAATCACTGAGCAAAATAAGTAACAGTAAGACCTTAAGTTATAGATAATGTTTTCAATGATATATTTCTCACATTATATTTATGTTATTTAATTTGGTTCTTTTCCCTCACAAGTTCAGCCAACTGGACTTGTCAAGATTCACTGCTTTTGGTCTGTCTAATAATAATTATTTTCATCTTTTGTCTCCAATGTACTGAATTTATGGGACTTAAATTTAGTTACATTAACACTGTCATTTTCATTTTCTATTTTTTAAAAAAAAGTGTAAATGCAATTAAATATTCAAATAATTATAGCTACACTGCCATAAATGCAAAAAGTATAAAGTAGCCAAAATTAAACTGTTACTCTCAAACAGGACTATCATCACAAACTTGAAATGCTAAATCATCTTATAGACTGATTAATTCATTTAATAAATGCTCACTGAGGCCAGGTGTGGTGGCTTGTGCCCGTAATCCCAGCACTTTGGGAGGCTGAGGCAGGTGGATCACTTGAGGCCAGGAGTTCAAGACCAGCCTAGGCAACGTAGCAAGACCCCCATCTCGAAAGAAAGAAAGAAAAGAAAAGAAAAGAAAGAAAAGGAAAGGAAAGGAAAGCAAGGAAGGGAAGGAAGGGAAGGAAAGGAAGAAAGGAAGGAAGAAAAAGAAAAAGAGAAAGAAAAGAAAAGAAAGGTTTTTTTTTTCCTTTTTATTAAAGAGCTGGGCATAGTTGCATGTGCCTGTGGTCCCAGCTACTCTGGAGGGTGAGGCAGGAGAATCACTTGAGCCCAGGAGCTTGAGGAAGGGAAGAGGGAAGGGAAAGGGGAAGGGGAAGGGAAGGGGGAAGAGAAAGGAGAGGGGGAGGGGGAGGGGGAGGGAAGAAAGTAGAAAGAAGGAAGGAAGGAAGGCAGGCAGGCTTACTGAGCACCAAAAATATGTCAGATAAGGTTCTAGGCTAAGGAGACAGAATGAGGAGCTGGACAAATAAATATGGTTCTGCCTTCACAACGCTCATATTTCAACAATCCAAGTTCAGCACAGCAAAAGTAGCTCAGCGTTACCTATATACGATGTGTAAAAGTTCTAGTTTGAAAGTCAAATGTATAAAAATCAAGGACTGTCTCTAAACTGTCCTCCTACAGGACTACTATAGGATAAGGTAGTATTTATAAATGCTTAGCCATAAGTATTCAATAAATGAGCTTCTGTGCTTCTCACCCAGCTACTTTCCAGTCCTCATTCTGCCTTTTAAAACTTTTCTCTTTTAAGCCAAGCCTTTACAGTCATTCTATGTAGAGAAGATTAGCTGTATGGAAAACTGCACTTAAGCAAATATGATATATTGCCCAAAAAACCCCATGAGGTCTTAGGACACTCTAGATGCTAGATACTACATACTTGGGTTTCCTATAGGAACTTCAAAATAAACATGTCTAATAAATTTATTTTAACGTGCTCCTCCCACATGTACTCAACTGTTCTAGAAACCTTTGTGTCACTGAGTCCTTAATTTCCTTCCCCATCTACAATCAACCAGTTATCCATGTTATTTCTACTTTTTTCTTTCTTTTTATTTATTTATTTTTTTTAGAGACCAGGTCTCACTATATTGCCCAGGCTGGCCTTGAACACCTGGGCTCAAGTGATTGTCCCACCTCAGCCTCTCTAGTAGCTGGGACTACAAGCACACACCATGGCACCAGGCTTTATTTCTATTTTTTACTCACTCAAATATACCTTGTTTTCCCATCCACCCCTATACCACTGCTGTCTTAGTTTAGATTATTGTCTCACCTGGACAACTACTTCAAGTCTGCTAGCTAATTTCTCTTCATCTAATCCATGCCAACTACTGCTGCTGGAGTTATCTTTTCTAATAATCTAACACGCCCGAAAACCTTCAAAGGTTCCACAAAGACAGCAAAAGCATCCTAACTCCTTCCATAAGTGATTTCAACCATCCCTTTTCATCAACCTTATCCTCTAGCCATGTACTTCCTCCAAACCATGCTTACACTGCATCTGTCTAAGCCGTGCCCTCTGCCTAAAAATCACCAGTCCTCCATTTCAAGAATTACTCAAGCAAGTTCAAGTGTTACCTCTAGGATCTCCTCTTCAACATCCAGCTTTTAGCAACTCTCCTCTCAAAGCTCTCAAATCACTTTGTACATGTTTCTATTCTATTAGAGCACCTATGTTGCACTGAAAATATTTGCTAACATGTCTTCCTCACTACTTCTGGAAAATAACTTTTATAATTTTTTAAATTCAGAAATCAAAAACTGCTGCTTCCATGTAACTTTGCCTAAATCTTTAGGAAATTTCATGGCAAAATTTTAACAAGAATTCTTTGGTATTAAGGTAAGATGGAAAAATGCAAAAATAATGGACTCAACAACTGATGGTTTGATACAGGCACACTATCTCTCAGCTACTTAACACAATAGACAAATTATGTCTTTAAAAGTGTTTATTGAATAAATGAATGGATGAATCTCAGAGATAACTAAGAAACTACTCCTCTATACAAGATAAATTATTCTTGCTTTAAGATTTGCTTTTGTTCATGCCTTATGTATAAAATGAACTTGTAACAAAAGAATGTTACCTAAAACAGCTATTTTGTACTTTTTAACAACTTATAATAAACCAATTTAGTATTATTGTTCCTTGAACACACTTTGCTCCTTAAATTTGCTTCTAAAAATGCTGTGCACAGAGTAGATATTTACCCAATTTTATTTTTGCACTGGTATTCTTTCAGTTTTCAAGTGATATACTTTGAAATATGGAAGTTAGGCAAACTACACTTTTCGCAACAGTCTATAACTTACTTTTGAAATGAAAGTGCACAAAAAATAGATGGAATAATAAATGGTTGAAGGCATGGATAGATGGATATATGAGTTAAAGCAAACACAGCAAAATATAGACTGTGTAGACTGTGATGAGTAAATCGGTGGTTACAGGTCAATTCCTTAAACTTTTCTGAATATTTGAAAATTTTCATAATCAAATGTTAAGGGAGAAAAACCCATGAGTGACAACCATGCCTTTAACATGCAGTTTACTTAGTCAATAAACACTCACTAAATACTATATGTAAGGCAATGTGAAGAATAAGAAAATTCACAAACAATGGTTTCTATTCTAAAGGAGATAAGTAAGTACAAACATAACTACAATGCATAAAACTGAAAATTGTCATAAGAAATAAAGTTCAGATAAAGTACTATGGCAGTCTAGGTACATCTAATATTTGCACGCAATTCCTACCAAAAAAATTGGGCACATTAATAATCCAAAGAAATTGTCAATTTTTGATTTAAATTGTTCTATACTCGCAAATGCAAATTTGATGTAACAGTATCTACTAAATAAATTATGATTACTATAGTTTTATATAAAGGAGATCCTTTTGCATAATGCAGATGGTAAAGGCCTATCAGCACAAAGATCTACCAGTACCATATTATAAGCCCAACACTAATCATTTACTTTCCCAAGTAGGGTTAAGGAGCACATTTAGAGTACCTACCCCTAGCATGAGTAATTTGGAGTCTCTACTCTGCTCCCTAAAAAGTTGCTAGGATTTAAAAATTACATGGCTAGTCATTATTATAATGCAATATTGACTATGACAGTAACTGAAATACCTTTAAGCTTCCTGAAATAAATGACGTTTGAAAAAAATGGCTCTACTGAAGAAATATTTAGCGGTATTTATGTATATATGTTGCTTAATGAACTAGTGAAATTAACAAAGTTATTTTGTTTCCAATGCACAAGCTATAATAACCACATTATACAGCCAATTTGAAAAACAAAAAACACTGACTCTTATCCTACCACCGCAACAAAATCATAATCTATACTTCAATGCATTCCCTTCCAATCTTTCTTTTATGTACCCAGTGAATGACAGTCCATTCATTTCGTCCAGCTTATAAAACTTGAGACAAACATTGGCCTTTTTTAAAAAGCCTGCAGGATAATTAACAACCTGAAAAATAAACTATTAAGAGCAAAAAGAAATACTTTTGATATTGTTTTTATTGGACAAAAAAACTGATCAAGTACCCTGGCTCACGCCTGTAATCCTAGCACTTTGGGAGCCCGGGCGGGAAGACCGCCTGAGGCCAAGAGTTCAAGATCTGCCTCAGCAACACAGTGAGACCTCTTCTCTACAAAAATTAAAAAAATTAGTCAGCATGATGGCACACACCTGTACTCCCAGCTACTCAGAAAGCTGACACAAGAGGATTGCTTGAGCTCAGGTGTGGGAGGTTGCAGTGAGCTATGACAACGCCACTGCACTCTAGCCCAGTGACAAAGCAAGACCCTGCCTCACAAAAATAAGAGAAAAACCTAACCTCAGGTTTTGATAAGCAAGAGTGAAAGAATGAGAGATGTAAATTACAATGTAAGGTTTTCCAATTCTAACCAAAGAATGCATAGTACTCATTTCTTTTACAAGAACACTGTAAATTCAGTAATAAAAACTGCTGTTTCATGTAACTTTACCTAATTAACTTTAGAAAAGAATATCTTCATGGTCAAATTTTACAAGAGTTCTTTCATATCATGGTAAGATAGAAAAACAAAAACAATGGAATCAACCAAGGACGTCTGATATAGGCACATCATATTTGCTATGTAGCTTGCACATCAATTGTTACTTAAAAATAACTTACCCATACTGTGGTGCTCCCGTTTTAATGTCTCCAATAGTGACATGAACATCATCCTCATCATCATCACTGTCACTATCACTATCATCTTCAGTCTCAGTCACTTTCTACACCAACATAAATTATAAAATACATTCAATAATCTACTTCAACATAAAATATTAATTAAAAAAGTAACCATCCTGTGTGTGTTTTTGAGATACAGTTTTAGAGAAAAAAGTCACAATGCTTATAAGGCTGCCACCTATTCAACTCATAACTTTAATGTTCTACATGATAAAAAAGGTAAGAATGAATAAAGAAATTAAATCTTTTTTCAGCATCGCCTTCTTTTGGTAAACAACACCTCATTTTTTTTTTTTTTTTTTACTATTTATAACTGCCCCTCTTGCAAAAAGGATCTAAGGCAATATACTAAGATATCTGCAAGATAAAACTATAAAAAAAATAAGAATTTGAGAAATTCTTGGCAGAAAAGAATATGAGTAAGAGAAAAACAACTGTTAAGATTCACAGAGTCATAGTCAAAAAGTACCAATAGTTAAGGAGTAGCTCAATTATCCTTGTTATTCATTCACACCTAAAAGAGGCCCTATATGCAAATGGTTGAGGAAATAACCTGTTATCTCTCTGAGTAAAAATGAAACCATTTATGAAGGTTTTACTTGGCTCTAAAAGGCTATTTTGTGCTTAGTCACATCATAGTAAATAAGCACATACATAGGCAAAAATACTCTTTTGTATAAAAGTTCAAACTTGCAGAATAATTTCCTTTTTACAGGATTAAAATGTACAAACAATGTTAAATGCCTGAGGTGATGGATATCCCCATTACCCTGATTTGATTAATTCACATTGTATACCTGTATCAAAAACACCACATGTACCCTATAAACTATTAGGCACTCATAATAATTAAAAATAAAAAACTAAAAAAAAAAAAAGTCCAAATATTCATAAGACCAATGAGACGTTCACTTCCCAAAATTATCAATTTAACAGGCATGTCAGCGTCAGGGACTGTCACATATATTAAAAAAACACCGCTAAAAAAACATAACATTCAAACTAATGTTGTGAGGCTCAATATTCGCTTTGAAAATCAGGCTCACTATGATCTACTCAGTTCATCAGCAACCATTCAATTCCTTGAAAGCAATAAACATCAAGCCTTTGCACATAATGTATTTCCTCTAAAGTCTCTATTTCTACTATTTCTTCTCCTCCTTGCTAATTCCTACATATGTTTTTGATGGCACAAGATGAAGCAGGAGATGTGAGAAGGGGCAAGGTAATGCAGGATACTGAAAATCATGCTAAATGTTGCCTTTCTTTCTAAGTGAACTGTGAAGCTATTATTAAAGATTTTAAACAGGAAAGTAACTGGATTTCAAAGCCTTATGTTACCGGTTTTGGTACACCATTTTCAGCAGTTTCATCTTCAACCCCAGATGGAGGATTAGCACTACAAGCAACAAAAATAAGTACACGTCAGGTACAGGGAGATTATACTAGTATTTTTAAACTATGTCTGATAACGTTTCCTAAAATTATTGTCTCCACTGGATGGCAAGAACAAAGGTGGTAAAATTTGCCTATCTTAACCCATTACTCCTAATATCTTACATAAAATAAGCACTCAACATAAGTAGAATGAAAATGCCTCCACAATTTGTTAATGATTTGCAATTTGATAGTGGGATATAAGTTTTTAACATTTTAAAAATATACCACACACTTAATCAATTTTACTGATCCCAAATCTTTATTGAATGCCTACTATATGCCAGGTACTACTGTAACTGCTGAGAGGTATGTAGCAGTTTTCTCTTTTCCTTGGTGCCCAAGGAACTTGTGGTATCATCACATTAACTTAGTGTGCAGTTAACATACATGCTTTTTCTGGGTTCTCTGCTTCATCAATCTTATTAGATGTATGTCCTATGTTGTACAAAAAATAAAATTTTAAGATTTAAAACAAATTTATCTTCATGTAAGATTATCCTCCAATTTGACAAAAATGAGGAGCTAATTTGATGAATTTTAAAACTAATTACTTTTTTGAGGCTAGTTAATACTTGAATTTGTCCTTTCACAACAAAACAGATATATAACAAAACACTCCTGTTCCCATGAGACTCAAGCATAAGACCATTAACCAAACACTTCTAGTACTATAATGGAATAGGTTTCTTACATTTTTTGTAATTATAATTTCAACAGTGGGAATTAACCATCACCTCATTTTACAGATAAGAAAATTGAAGTACAAAGCAACTAAGCGATTTGGCCCAAGTCTCAGATTTAGTAGCATTTCTAAGAAAAATGTCCAGATGTTGACATAGTTCAGAGCTCTTTTCATTAGATTTCTGTTAATCTCTTCTAAACTTCACTTCCTGTCAAGTAGTTTCTATATAAATCAATTTAATCTCTACAGTGGCATTTTCTAACACAATCACCAAATAAAGCAAACTGAGGGATAAAAACTGAAAACTGAACTGTTAAATTTTCATTTTTCTACTGCTTGCCTCAAGCAAACAAATATCCAACTATAATTCTTCAGTACATTTACACCTCCTGCTTAAATAAGCTTCTAAGTAGCCAGAAACAAGCTCCATTTGCTTTCTATGTCACAAAACAGTATCCTATCTTTAGCTAAAATTTGGATAGATAAAACAGGACAGAGTTGGAGACAGTGTAATGCAATGGTTAGGAAGAAACTTCAGCAATGAGCAACCAGTCACAAAGAAGCTGGGGCAAAGTCCAACAGCACAGGACTCAGGTAGGGCAATGCAATGATGTCCCAAATCAGATACTAGCAGGTTTGGCAGATCTCCTTTCCTCAACAGACCTACTCTTTTAGAAGTTTTAATTTTCTATCACCATTAAAATGTTAGAAGCATAATAAAATTATAAACTTTTTCTAGAAAAATAAAATTTTAAAGGTAAATTTTTTTCCATAGGATGAAATAAACTCATTTGCTTTCCAAGTGAAGTTTTAATAAGGAATATAAATAAATTTGACAGTGACAGGGAAGGTAGAAAGCGGCTTCCTTCCAATAAATTTTGTGTATCAGTGAATTAAAATTAAAGAATGTTCATTAGAAAGCTTTGAGAATTGGAACCAAGAATACCAACCAATGGGATAAAGATTATTTTATTAAAAAAGAATGTATTTGATTGTGAGTCTATACCCTGTAGTCAATTAATTTCTTGACCAACTGAAGAAATGGGTATAAAGAAACATTTAATAACTTTCAAAACTATAAATTATACTAATCTCAACTTCGTGGTTGAGATTAGGATTAGGATTGAATGAAATACATAAATTTCAATACTAAATGATAAAATTTCAGATGATATGCCAAAGAATGAAAAGAATATAGGGGATATATTTGGGTGAGGAAACTGAACTGTAATTTTAGCTCCCCCAAAGCTATTTCTCCGTCCATTTCTCCCTTCTTCCCTTTACCTACTTTTTTAGTTATAACAGCTTGAGATTTAATTCACATACCATACAATCCATCCAAACAGTACAATTAAGTGGGTTTTAATATGTTCACATAGCACAACCATCACAACTAAGTCCAGAACATTTTCATCACCCCTAAAAGAAACCTTGAATACATCAGTAGTTACTTTCCACTTTCCTCTGTCCCCAGTTCCAGCAACCACTAATCTGTTCCTATGGATTTACCTATTCTGCACATTTCATATAAATGGAATTTCATAATGTGTCCTTTGTGGTTGGCTTCTTTCACTTAGCATGTTTTCAAGGTTCACCCATGTTGTAACACATATCAGTACTTCATTTCTTCTTACTGCCAAACAGTAGTCCACTGTATAGATATAACACATTTAATCTAACCCTTCATGAGTTGATGGACCCTTGGGTTTTTTTTTTCCCCATCTTTTAACTATCAGGAATAATGCTACTATGAATATTCATGAACAAGTTTTTGTGCAGATGTATGTTTTAATTTCTCTAAGGTGGGGGTCATATGGTAACTCTATTTTTAACTGTTTTAGGAAACTGCCAGACTGTTCTCCAAAGCCGCTGTACCATTTTACAATCCCACCAGCAGTGTATGGGGGTTCCAATTTCTCCATCTCCTCACCAACACCTGTTTTATCTTTTTGATTATAGTCTACTGGGTGAGAAGTGGTAGTTCCTACACTTTTCCTCCAAATAATTCTTTAAAAGCTATTTAACTATCTCTTCCTCCATTATAGGCTCCTAACGCATCTGGTCAGGGTAAAGACAGCACATCCATGAAGTTCTTCACACGTGTTGTTTTGAAATTTACAGTAACCGTCTGACTTCCTATTTATGTTCTGTAAATGAGTACTTATATCTTTCTAATAATTTAGCACAGGGAATCAACCTTATAACAAATTAGTTAATTCCACTTTGAATTTAAGTAAACATAAAGCATTGAAATTATAACCAAAGTGCCATTACACCATCAAAAACATTAATAAGTTGTAAAAACAGCAATTTTGGGGGTTCCTTATTTACTTAAAACATTTTTTTAATTAAGTTAAAAATATTTTTTCAGTAGCTTAGTAATTATACAGTATACTCCACTACTGAACTCATCTAAAAGTAAAAAGTTACTTAAATAGTGAAAAGTAGTTATACCCTAACTTCACAAACTTTGTCCTGTAGGCTGCTAGCAAATAGACAGAATTGGTATAAGATTAGGTCCTGAAACAGGAATAAAACTTAAGGGAGTCAATGCCCTCTAAAACATATTAAGTCAAAATGTTGTAGTAAAACCAATGATTATAATGAAATAATGCTGACAATCTGTTGACAGAACCACAATATCACACAAGCTGTGTAAGCATCAACAGGAAATTTCACTAACCTGGCATTTTCTTCTTCTGGCCTTTCAACTTCATTTTCATCTACCAAATAAAATAAATTAAATAAATAAATAAATAAACCACTCTGAAAGAAACCAGTATTATGAAAATCTGAAGTGATCATCACAAGCACTAACCTAGGTCCTTTGCCAAATCACTGTGCACATGCACGTCCCATGGGCCTATAAGCACATCCAAAGTTAGATCACTTTACAATTACTTAACAAGATATTTTTTTTACGGAAAAAAAAAAAGCAGACTTTACTACTATAAAAATAAGCTTAATTTAAGAAGTATTGAAGATTTTGAGGTCTTTGTAAAAGAAACCCTACACATTCACATTTCAAAGAGTATTACTAACACTAAATCTGGTCAAAGATAATGAATTTTTTAACAAGTTTATCAAAGTTACATCATCAAGTAGCTGCATGGTGCCCAACGTGCGCTTTTATTATTCTGTTCTAAAGACAATCGAGAATTTATGTTTTAGGCAAAGAACAAATATTAACTTTCAAATCTGGTGTCAGTAACAGACAAGAAGGGATTGTGACTTAATGAAAATTAAAAACCAGATGTCAAACAAGTTCCCTTCAAGAGGGAAGTACAAAATGCATTGAATTTATTTTGAGAAAAAAGAAATACATGAGATGACACTGAAAACGATAAGCCTAAGGGTAATGAAATACTTCTACGATGTGGGTTAAAGAGCAGTCTCTTAAAAAAGCAAAACTTCACCTTAATACAGGAGACATTCAGAGTTTTCTTTATGGGCCATAATGTATTCCATCTCTTTCTCTCTCTCTTAATTAATTATTTTTAAAGCACGACTTTCAGACAAGGAGGTACCCTTGCAGGTGCATTCCATACAAACTGACCATCAAGAAACAAGACGTTAGTTTTACAGCATTAACTTTATTTAGCTATTATTACAAAATGACTGTTTCTGAAAAGGACAGGAAGGGCACCCTACAGCCACGGGGCAAGAAGAGACACATCAAACACACCGCAGAATCGACAGAAAAAACAAGTGTAAAGAGCGCGCAGGCGAGGCGGCCTGGAAGCGCCGGCGGGGAGGAGGGCGAACCTGGGGGCCTGCCCCGGGCCCCCAACCCCGGGCCCAGTCCTCGGGCGCCGCAGAGCGAGTGCGCGCGGGGGGCGTGGGCTGGGCTGGGGAGGCCGCGGGGGCAGGGAAACGCGCGCACCGCGCCCGGCCTAAGTCTGGCCGGACGGGGCTCCGTACGAGAGGCCCAAAGCGGCGGCCCGAGGGGCCCGGGACGCGGGCCGTTTGCGGGCCAGGAAGGGAGGCCTACGAGAACCCGAAAGAGAGAGAGACAGGGACAGGAAGTTCCGTACCGCCATAGAGCCACTCTTCCTCCTCATCCCCTCCGGTCCCGCCGCTCAGCTCCGACACTAGGCGCTCGACCTCGCCGGCCGACATGGCCGCACCGAGCACAACTTAAAGGCGGCGATCAACAGCCCCCTCCAACCCCTTCCCCAACCTCGCTGCCCCGGGGCGCGAGAAGGGCGCGAACCCGCCGACGAGCGAACGAAGAAAGCGCGAGACTCAAATCCTGGGAAGGCGGCGGCAGCGGCAAAGATGAAGACTCCAGCGCTGATCGGCTTGCGCACGCGCAGCGGCACCCAAGCGGCGCGGCGTCTCTAGGTGGCTTCGCTTCCGCGGCGGCGGCCACCTGGGCCTGGTTGCGCACGCGCAGTGCAGTCGGCCCCGCCTCATAGAATCTCGTATTGCTATTTAGCGGGGCTTTCTGCCGTGGCGTCCTCCGTTGGCGGGGGTTCGCCTCCCCCAACCTTTGCTCTAATAACGCGTATTGCCATTGCTGGGGAGTACGCCGTTGTTCCCTTCAATCCTTGATGCGTTTTCTTGTCGACCTTTTACTTATTTATTTTTTAATCTTCCGAAAGGCCTTGTTTCATTCTTCACGTGTTGTATCAACCTTGATACAGAGTCGTTACCTGTCGGCCCTCTGTTTCTCATTGAATAAAGAAGAAATCATAATCCGTGCTCAATTTCTTGAAAAACTAATTTTAACAGCCAACAAAAGCAAAACTAATATATGAATAATGCGTTCTCCTTGTTTTAAAAAAAAAAAGCCAACATTACAGTCCAGGTCAAAACCCACCTCATCCACTATGCTGTCTCCAGAGCCAGCCGTTAGTGCTTTGCTCTTGTTACAGATGCACAGCCCTATTTGGGGTGCATCACTCTGAAATTCTGTATACATTTACTTCACGTGTATTGTACTGTCTCAGGTGGGAGAACCTTAGATTGACAAGCCTTAAAGGGTGTAGTATCATCCTGCAACTTTAAAAAAAAAAAAGTAACTGTCTTGGAGATCTTTTCCATTTTAGTATCTATCAAACTATTTTCATTTTTAAGTGCTTCATAAAATTACATAGTATATCGAGCACAAAGTGAATGTGACTGTTTCCCTACTGATGTATATGTAGATGCTTTCAACTTTTCACTTTTACCAAAAAAAAAAACTACAGTGAAGATCCTTGTGACTTCTTGAGGATTTGTCTGAGTTTTTCTCCAAGATAAATCATAAAATACATGCAGTTTTTATTTTAATAGGCAAACCAAATTTTCAGGCCACTTTTGAGAGCAAATCTTCCAAGGAAAAGATGACATATGATCAACTGGAGTTCCAGTTCTTAATTATGCCTAGCAGGTCGCGCAATCTCAGGCAATCAACCTCTACGCTTCAGTTTTCTCATCTATAAAATGGAAAAGCTGAGTTAAATGATCTCTAAGGTCCCCTTTAGTTCTAGAGTTTTCAAATGGGACACGCTTTTCAATAGAAGTCAATTTTGGTTTTATAAATTAATGGTTTTCTTGCTCTCTAATGAATTTTTTTTCATTTATTTATTTAACAAGTATAGAATATTTGCTCTGTTTAAGAACTTGGAAAATGAAGACATGAGTGAAACATAGTCCCAGTCCTTAAAGACCTCTTAATTTATTGAGAAAGACAGAAGGGTGGTAAACAACTCTCGTCCAAGGAAGAAGGTGAATGTGCTATAACAGAATCACAAATGAAGTGTTTACACCCCACCAAAGCCACACCATCTCACATTGTTTAAACAAACCACGTGGTTTTAATCCTCCTCACCTTTGAACACACTTCTGCTATTCCCAGCTCCTTTATCTGTTTAGATTAATCCCTTGCATCCTTCTAAACTCTGTTGAAATATAATCACCTTGGTGAAATCTTTCCTGAACCCCATTTTATCTCTTCCTATTTATTTATTTATTAGATAAACATTTATGAATGGTCTATCAAGTGCCAGGAGCTCTTCTAAGCTATGGAGATTCAGCAGTGACTAAAACAAAGTCCTTCCTCTCATTAGCTTTGATTCTAATGAGCAAGTCAGACAATAAACATATAAATGTAAAATATATCGTGATGATAAGGATTATGAAAAGAATAAGCAATATAAAGGGACCCAGACTGGAGTGATGAAGAGGGATAGGGTGCATGTCAAGTAGTCAGGGAAAGCCACTCTAATGAGGTGAGGTGATAGAGAAGTAGAGATATGAATGGAGAGAGGAAGTAAGCCCAGTGGTGTTCTGGGTGAATAGACTGTAGAGGAAATAGGAAGTACAAAAGCCCTGAGGCAGAAGCATACTTGGACCCAAAATGTAGCTGGAGTGTAGTGAGTGAGGGAGAGAATGAAGATGAGGTCAGAAGTATAAGGGAGTGGGTAAAACAGAGCTAATCACTCTCTTCTAGACCTTATGTTGCTCTGTGGTATGTGTCTAGCCCATTGTATAGTAATTATTTTATTACATATCTGTTTTCTTCAGACTCTTCACTAGACTGAGTCCTCCCTCAAACAGGACATCTTGTTTATCTGTCACTCCCATTCCTAGTATGGTGCCTAACACTGAGCAAATCTTGATCTTTGTTGAAAGTAATAGAGTGAAGGTTTTATGTACTGCTGGGGAGTATCATAAGACAATCTCATACTCCCATCTATTTATCTTTCTATTTATCATTCATGAGTCTATAATGAACTTTGATGGTTTCATGGGAAAACCAATTGCCTTGTGCTAAGGGGCCTCTTTCTCTTTTCAGCAAGGCATTGCTTAAACCAAACTGGAGAATTGATGGGTAATACTTGATGCATTAGAATTGCCTTATGGTGGAGTTAGCATTTGAGCTAAGCTTTGAAAATGAAGGTTTCCCCAAGCAGAGAAGCCTATAAATCACTAATAACCACCCTGAAAAGGCCTCTTCCTTCCTTGCTTGCAAACTGAGTTCCTTGTCTGGATATACTTCCTTAGTTAAAGGTGTCCTTCTTTCCCTACTCACCAGGGGAGACATCAAAGATAAGTAGTTTGAAGATATTGTATATTCCTCTTCCCACTTCTTATTACCTTATCAAACTTCAGTATTTCATATATTCTGATTATATTTGTTTTCCATTTCATTGGGGTTTTTTTGTGATCTGTTGGTTCTTGGAAAAAAATAAAATAATAGTCGTAATAGTCTGTTTTAATGTATCTATCTCTAAGAAGTACTGAGAGTACTTAGTAGATGACGATGATGATTAAAATGATGACAAGAGTTGGAGATCAAATAAAAGTGCCTTGCTCAGTATCCAGTATATAGCAAGTACTCATAAATATACTTAGCATGAATAGGGCATTGAGGCCCAACTGTGCTATTTGCTGTCAACTTTAGATATGTCACTAAAATTTTAATGTTCTTCAGTTTTCTCAGCAGTAAATTGATTATGTTAAAATAACATTTTATAGCCACTTTTTGGAAGGATAACAAAGCTAAAATGAGGTTTCAAATGTCAAAGCAGGCTGGGTGCAGTGGCTCATGCCTGTGATCCTAGCACTCTGGGAGGCTGAGGTGGGAGGATTGCTTGAGGTCAGGAGTTTGAGACCAGCCTGAGCAAGAGTGAGACCCCGTCTCTATTAAAAAATAGAAAAATCAGCCAGGCGTGGTGGCGCACACCTATAGTCCCAGCTACTCAGGAGGCTGAGGCAGGAGGATAGCTTGAGCCCAGGAGTTTGAGGATGCAGTGAGCTATGACAATGCCACTGCACTAACCCAGGCGACAGAGCGAGACTCTGTCTCAAAAAAAAAAAAAAAAGTCAAAGCATTTGACAGATTAGAGGCATGCAGGTGTTGTGTTGTCTTCTAGGCCTTTTCTCCTTTGAACAACCAGAACAAGTGTACATGTGCAGAGCTTTCCTTCCTCCCTTGGTTCTTCAATGATCTCGTGGTTCTTCAATGATGAGTTAAGCCCCAATTAATCATCCTTCTCTGTATCCTGACATCCTTTGACCATAAATTTTTATATTTCTAGTTGTTCCTGAAAAATTATGTTATCTATTCATGTCTACACTGTTATGTAAACTTTGTACACTCTTTAAGGGTGAGAACAAAATCTTTTTATTTATGTGTTCACCAGGATCCTTGCTCACGATGTCAAGTACATGGGAAGTGCTCAGTAAATCCGTATGCTAAGCACTGATCATGCATATGGAGGACCTAGAAATGAGGTGAAGGGAAATATGCTTGATTTTATGCAGAATGGAAATAAAAGCTGACCATTTTGAGCAGAGAAGTACAAGTCACATTTTAACAAGGTAAACATGATGGTCTTAAGCAGGTCATTTTACCAGGAATTCATTTTACGCTGCCATAACAGCTGAAAGCAAGAAAAGGCTTTTGCCTGGGTTCTCCTATCTTTTCTGTCTACCCTGTCTCCCAAGGTCATTTCATCCAGTTCCGTGACTTTTAATACCATCTGTGTCATTAGAGAGCCAATGACTCCCACATTTCTATCTGTAGACTTTTTTTTTTTTTAGATGGGATCTTGTTCTATCATCTAGGCTAGAGTACAGTGGTGTCATCATAGCTTACTGCAACCTCAGACCCCTGGGCCCAAGTAATCCTCCTGCCTCAGCCTCCCAAGTAGCTGGAACTATAGGCACACACAACCATGCCCAGCTAATTTTTAAATTTTTCGTAAAGATGGGATGTCACTATGTTGTCCAGACTTGTCTCGAACTCCTGGGCTAAAGCAATCTTCCTGCCTCAGCCTCCCAAAGTGCTGGGATTACAGGCATGAGCCACCACACCTGGCCTCTTTCTGCAGTATTAGCTTCTCCTTGAGCTCAGGACACTTAATATCACTCTGATGCTTCACCTAATGCCTCTCGTGGATATTTAATTGGCATTTCAAATATATGCCCCAAACAGAACTTGTGAATTCCCCTCCCAAACCTTTCCTGTCCCACTCGCATACTCCCAAAGGCTTCTCCATCAATACTCCCCACCCAACTTGTTTTATTTAGCCAAAATACAAAGAATCGTCTTTGACTCTTCCCTTTCCCTCCTCTGCCCCTTTCACACCTATGCAAATCCATTAGCAAGACCTGTTAGCTCTTCCTATAGGATGTATCCCAAACCTATCTACTTCTCTACATCTGCATTGCCACACCGCAATTCAAGTGACACAAAACACTTCAATGGCTTCCTCTTACATGTGAAATTAAATCTAAGCTTCCTCTCATGTGGCCTATAAGCTCCTTCATGGTCTGGAAGTCCCTCAAGTTTTATGTGATTATACAGGCTCTGCATTGCTCAACTTCCATATCACCTCATTCTTAGTCACCTTTTTTCAACTCTTTTAGTATCTCTCCCTCATATCTCTGCTATGGACTGAATGTTTGTTTCCCCCCAAAATTTATATGTTGAAACCTTAATCCCCAGCATGATGGTGTTTGGAGATGGGGCCTTTGGGAGGTAATTAGGTCCTCCCTAATGGGGAGAGGATTAGTGCCCTTATAAGAAGAGACAGGAGAGCTTGCTTCTTCTCTCTCTGCTCTCTGCCATGTGAGGGCACAGCACAAAGATGGTCAGCTATCTATGAACCTGAAAAAGGGCCCTCACCAGAACCAGACCATGCTAGTACCCTGATCTCAGACTTCCCAGCCTCCAGAACCGTGAGGTATAAACTTCTACTCTTTATGTCACCCTGTCCGTGGTATTTTTGTTATAGCAGCCTGAACTAAGACAATCTCTGTGCTTATTCCCTCCTGGTTCTTGCAGACCTGATTCTCAACTCTGCATTTAACTCTCAGTCCCTACCTTTGTTCCATTTTATGTGCATGCCCATTAGTTTCAATATTTTAGCAGAAGGATCTCTCAACTTGTTCACTTAAACTGAAATCTAACCTCCCTCCAAGGACAGCATTCCTCCTTCTCCTTCTATACTGGATCCCCACCATCATCCTGCTGCCTGCGGTATTGTGGAGCCTGGAGATAGGGTTGTCATTTCCCCAGCACTTGTGGGCCGCTACCGGACCATTGTGGTTCCACTTTCCTGTGAAAACCCTCCTCCTTTCCAGCTCATACAATCCACATTTACCACCTCCACTCCTTCTTCTCTTTCCTTCATCCACAGATGACGTGGGAGTCTGGTCCACAGACTTCCCTTCCTCTACCTCTGGGCGTCATGATGTGTGACTTGCACATCCTGCTTGTCTCGTGTTTTTTGACCTCCTGGAGTCTAACTACTCAATGATTTTCATTCACTCCATTTCTGCAGTCCACATTCAGGACTATACCCTGGGTCTTATTATATCCTGGAATTATTCCCTCCTTGAATTTTAGAGGCCAAGCTACTTTCTTTGACCCTAATTTCACATTTTCCAACTTTCTTACCTCCTCACTCCTCCATCACCCTCTTTTCTCCAATCTTATCAAGACAGTTCCTAGAAGCAGTGTTTCCCCATCCGTTGACTCATTCTGCACCCCAGCAGTTCCCCGTCATGTCTGCACTTTCTTCCTGCACAGGTTCAAATCATATAGGTCCTTTTCAGATTCTGTCTCACTTTTTTCTGGCACTTGCCACTGTTGACCACTCTGTTCTTGATTCTTGAAACTTGCTTCCCCCATGACTCCTCTCACTGGCTTCAGTTCTTCTGCCCACTCAGATATGTTGCTCACAGCTCTTACCATCACCCCATTGTCTTCTTTCTTCTTTATGCTCTCTTCAAGCTATCTTCAACCACCCATTTATTAATACTAATGATTCCCAAATTACCAGACTTCTTTCCTATATTCCAGAATCATACATCCAACAGCTTACCAGACATTTCAACTTGGATATCCCACAAGTATCTTCAAAACAACATGCTCCCACACCTGTTAGGATGGCTACTATCAAAAACCCCAGAAAATATCAGGTATTGGCAAGGATGTGTGGAAGTTGGAACCCTTGTGCATTGTTGGTAGGAATATAAAATGGTGCAGTCACTATGGAAGACAGAAGTCCCTTACAAAGTTAAAAATAGAATTACCATGTGATCCAGCAATTCCACTTCTGGGTACATATACAAAAGAACCAAAAGCAGGATCTCAAAGAGATATTTATACACCCATGTTCAGAGCAGCATTATTCCCAATAGCCAAAAGGAGGAAGCAATCCAAATGTCCACTGACAGAAGAATGGATAAACAAAAGTGGTATATATATACCATGGAATAATATTCAGCTTTAAAAAGAAAGAATATTCTGACACATGTTACGGTATGGATGAACCTGGAGGACATTATGCTAAGTGAAATAAGTCAATCACAACAAAGCAAATATGGTATGATTCCACTTATATGAGGTATCTAGAATAGCCAACTTATAGAAATAGAGAGTAGAATGGAGGTTGCCTGGGCAAGGGGGTGGAGGAGAAACAGGGGGTTGTTGTTTAATGGGGTCAGAGTTTTGGTTTTGCAGTGAAAAGTTCTGGAGATTGGTTATACAACAATGTGAATACACTTAATGCCACTGAACTGTACACTTTACAATGGTAAAGATGGTAAATTTTATGTTATCTGTAGTTTACCACAATTAAACAAACAAACAAAAACATGTCCTGACTGAACTCAGTATATTTATTACCCAATTTGCTTCTTTTCTGGTTTTTCAAATCAGTGACTGCCACTTGCCAGTCATCCAAACAGAAAGCTGGACGTCAACCTGAAATTCTCCTTAGCCTTACTCTTGCTGCTGAACTAATAACCAAGCCCTTTGACACTATCTTCTTACCATCTCTTTTTACACCCCACTCGGTCCATCTCCTTTACTGTTATCCTTATCAACTCTCCCCAGAATTGTTGCTGGCACTGTTTCCTAACTGCTCTCTCTATCCTACATCTTGCTCCATTTCAAATTATTTTCCCTGTCTCTACTAGAATCTCTTTTCCTAAAACACAGATGTTAACAAATTATTTCCACTCTTAAAAATACTTTAATAATTCCCAATTGGCTGCTACTATTCGGATTTGGAAAATAAGGCTCTCCTTGATCTATCCATTCCTTTCTTTTCTAGTTCCTTGCTCCTATTTCTTCTTGGGCCTTTCTTCATACAAACACTCCAGCTGTAGTAAACCATTTGTAGTTCCAGATAACATGTACTGTTTTATGCCTTTATGCCTTTGTTCTTGCGGCACTCTCTGCCTGGACTGCTAAGAATCTTCACCATCCTGTGTACCTGGTGAACACCTGGTTTTCTTTGAAGACAACTGAAAACTCATATCCTATATGAAACTTTTTCTGACCACTTCCCTTTTTCCTTCATTCAGTCAGAATTTATTTTTCCTTTTTTATAACTCCTATACATTTTTTTAAAAAAATCATTGCTTCTGTACCATTTTATCACACTTGTTTTACATGTGTGGGTCCTATTATTATTTATTATAATTATTTTAAGGTCAGGGCTGTGGTTTATTTTTCCTTATATCCTCAATGCACAAAGCAGTCTCTGGAATATTGTACATGTTTATTAAAAATTGGTTGAATATATTATTTATTATATGGATATTAATTGAACATTCATTCAACATTTTTTGAACACTTATATTCTAGGTGTTGGGGATACCAGGCATCTAGTGAAAAATTTAGTAAAACAGATATGTTAAAGAAAATAGGTGTTAAAAGTTACTCCATTATATGGAAGTACTTAGCAAGTGTATCAGTTGAGTGCTGTGTATTGGGGGAAGATAGAGGAGTTAGGATGATGGTGGTGGTGAGTTAGGAAAACTCACGTAGAAGTTATCATTGGAATGATTTTTTTGGTGAGTAAGAGTTTACCAGTTTATCAGTTTATCTTTGTGGATCAGGTAATGTATTTTATTAACCATTACATCTTTGGAGCTTAGCACAGTAATTATACTTAGTAAGTGCTTAATAACTATTGATTGAACAAAGTGAACCCATGAAACATTCTGGGTTCAGTCTGTTGACTTCATTGTGCCAGTATGATTTCTCTCCAGGCTTGGAGTAGCTGGAGAAAAATTAAGAAATCATGAAGGATTTTGGTGCCCTTCAAAGAGTCTGGATGTATCCTGTAGGCAACTAGGCCAGGAGAAGTTTTTAAGCAGGAAAATGGTAGGACTAACTTAGTTTATTAGGAAGAAAACCAAATTGGAGAAGGAAGAGATGGAAAGCCAGGAAATGATGGGGGATCATTGCAACGGTCCAGGTGAGTTTGGCTTGTGTGACAGCAAGGACAGAAAGAAAGTAATATAGGGATAAGGCAGAAAAGGAAGGCCGAGAGAGCCCAAATGCAGCCATTTGGGCAGATACAAGACCCTAACCACCCTGAACAAGGAAGTTGCCAGCAAGTCTCCAGCAGCTGGCGGCCACCCAAGGATGGATGAATTACTAAGCCAGATGCCTTACAAACTGTTTGCACTTACCTTTCTGTGACAACAGTTTATGATTAACCTTTACGGCCTGACCTCAAGACAATGCTGGTCACCTACAGTTGTCTCCTAATGGGATTTTTTGAACATTTAAAAATGTTACCATTGTCCCGTAAGGGGTCCCCTTCCTGCTCAGGAAAGGACCCCTACTCTGTCTGTGGAGTAGGGTTTGTTGTCTGTGTCTCTCTCCATGAGCTGTTTGTTGCTAGGTGGCTCACTCTAGAATTCTTTCCAGCGTGAAGCCAAGAATCCAGTTGGTGAGTCCAAGAACCCACTTGACCACGTGTACTGTGTTGACTGTCAAAGTCTCTGGGAGCCCAATTTCCTCTCTTCACTGGGACACCCCCTGCATCAGAAGGGCTCGATTCTAGGAGTTTTGTAGCGGATCAAGAATTAGTGACAATGAGATGACGGAGGAAAGACGGAGAAAGTGAAAAATGAGACCAATAGGTTATGAGGCTTTTGTGCAATAACGTATGTGACAGCAATCTATAAACTACTAAGTATTACACACGGTTGTTTTTATTATCTTTTCCGGCTGCTCTGAGTTTAGGTTGGGAAAGTGGCTGTACTTTCAGAGTGATGTGTGCATATTCAAGTAAGCTATCAAACTTCAGATTTGAGATTTCTGAGATTTCTCAGGGAGCACGAGAGGTAATCTGAGCAGACAGGTAGAGGGACGAAAAGAACATAATTTAGCTCTTTCCGAAGTACCCCCTCCTCATTTCCCCGAACTTCCGAGGAAGCCCAGAGCCACGCAGCCCAGTCAGCCTCTTCCCGGGTCCACATCATCCTTCCTCAATCCCGGGCCGCCTCATTAGCCAATCACCGCCTAGTTTACGTCATCACCGCGCGCCGCCGCAGGCGTGTCAGAGGCGGGACCACGTGTACTGTGTTGACTGTCAAAGTCCCTGAGAGCCCAGTTTCCGGAAGCGGTGAGTTCTGAGAGAAATTCCTGCACCCCGAGTCCCCCGACTCTGCGAATCCCCAAGCATGAGCGCCCCAAGCGTGCTGTCCTTTACCCAGGAAGGCTGGGCGCAGGTGCTGGCCAAGGTAAAACGGTCTGTGGTCTACCTGGACGCCGCCTGCGCCGAGAGCCTGCACTGGGGCTGCGGATCCACGAGGCTCCTGGAGGCGGTGGGGGTTCCTGCGTGTCACTTGCGGGAGTTCGAGCCCGATGCACTTGGTGGTGGGGCTGAGCAGCCCAAGGCGGTGTTTGTGCTGAGCTGCCTGCTGAAAGGCCGGACCGTGGAGACTCTACGAGACATCATCCGCCGCAGTCACTTCCAGTATTGTGTGGTGGTCACGGCCGTGAGCCACGCTGTCCACCTCACCGCTAATCATGTGCCAGCGGCGGCAGCGGCAGAGCTGGAGGGGCAACAGCCGGTGTTCGATCAGCTGGAGGAGAAGCTCTGTGAATGGATGGGCAGCATGAACTACACGGCCGAAGTGCTCCACGTCCCGTTGTTGCTCGCCCCTGCTGCTCCCCACCTTGCCTTGACTCCAGCCTTTGCTTCCCTTTTTCCACTGCTACCCCAGGATGTGCGTCTCCTGAATAGTGCCCGACCGGATAAGAGGCGTCTGGGAAGCCTGGGTGAGGTGGATGCCACTGCTCTGACTCCGGAGCTGCTGCTGCAGATCAGGTGCCTGGTGTCAGGCCTCAGTTCTCTGTGTGAGCATTTAGGAGTACGAGAAGAGTGTTTTGCTGTGGGTTGCCTAAGTCGGGTCATCGCTGCAGATATGGCCAATTATGCCCCTGCCAAGAACAGGAGAAAGACTGCTGCAGGCAGGGCATCAGTGGTCTTTGTGGACAGAACTCTGGATCTCACAGGTAAGTGGTATTGTTGTGGAGTTCATCATAACCTTTTTCCAGGTTGTGGGGAATTTCATTGGTTCAGCATATATTTTATAGGCCTTTTGCTATATGTCATGTCGAGGATACAAAGATGAACTGGATGGACACAGTCCTTAATCTCACATAGTTTATAGTCTAGAGAGGGATATAGACAAGTGAATTAGCAATTACAATACAATTTGTTAAATGCTGTAATGGGTAAAAATGTCATGAATGTGCATTGCCTTGTTAAATGACTTCACGTAGCCCAAGATATTGGAAAAATGGAATAACAGCTGACATCGGACATTGAGGAAAACTGTTCACCTGGGAACTTTTTAGTAATTTGCAGATGCCAGTGTTTACAACAGTCCTTTATAAGGGGACTCTGATTTGTTAAAGATGGGTTAACAGATGACCCAGTGGGAGGAAAACTACTGTATAACAGAACATGAAATTATCATAGACAGTTAGTTAAGGTTTAGGTTTCTTGAAATGAATGTCAAAAAGTGAGGTTGAATTTAAATGTCACTAGTAAATGAGATGAAATAGAATTGTAGGAAATATTTTCAAATGTTTATTGATTTATTCTTAGCTCTCATTCTATTAAAGATTGGGTAATCTCAAATCACAATAATATATTATTTATTTATACACACAAGGAACAAATGTAATCCTTAAAAAAGATGAAGGAAAAACACTGTGATACTTGACGTGTTCCAGTACCAGAAAGTGTCTTATGTTTATGTTATTTTCAAAGGTCAACTTTATTGTTCTCTAATTAGGTAGATATAATACTGCTAGTAGTATAGGCTAGCCACATCTAGGTCTAGGGAGAATAATCAAGAAACTGACGTTGGTAAGAATTCCCTTTAGCAGGTCAGAAAAAAAAGTTGAATGAAGTTATAAAAAAATCACAATAGGTATATTTGAGTTTTTGACCATAATAAGATTAATTTTCAGACCATAAAATAGAAAGTAAGCTAAATAGTAGTACTGAGGTGTAAGCTTAATTATGTGATTGGAAAAACCATGTGTCCAGTCTGTTATTTAAATATAAGTAATAATTGTAGCATCATAAACTCTTAGAGAATTAAAAATGCCTGAGATAACACCTGATGAATATATGCTTGTTGAGTTTTTTGAATGGATGGTATATACTGCTGTACTTTGATTTCTTTATGCCAAAATGTAACCTATTGTGTCATAGTTAATCAAAAAGTTCGCATAATTTTGTGTTCTTCCCCAAGACTTCAGTTAGACAAACCTTAATGTTCACTGCCTAGTATCATGGCAACCGCTCCTTTACAACTGTGGTATCTGTTACTTGTACAAGGCTCTTTTCTACATACAAAACAAATGAGGTGAGCATAAGTTCTGCCCTCTAAAATCTTACAATATAAAACAATCAGGAATGATTTAGAAAATGAGGGCACATAGAAAGACAAAGTTGCCATCAGCAGCAATCATTTCATACTTTCTCTCTCCTCAAGCCTCCAGATCTCCTTTCCTGTACTCACCCTAAGCTTTCTTGCTTCTACTATCACTGAGAAAATATAAGCCATTAGAAAAATTCCATATCTTCCTATACCAGACCTACCACCCTTTCTTCATCTGTACCCATGTCTTTTTCTTTCCTTCCATTAAAAAGAGACGTACTGTCCCTGCTATCTAATGTTAACTTTTTCACCTATGTAGACTAAATCCTCTCTCTTTCCACTTCTCTCATAGATTAACCTCTTTCAAATACCCTACCCTTTTCCTAGATCATCGTTTTTTCCTTTTCTCTGAATTTTCCCCACTGACATACAAACGGGATGGAACATCTTTCTTGGCCTCTTGGCTCCCCTAACTTCAGTTCCATTTTTTTTTTTTTGGCTTCCTTTTTTTAGCAAACTTGAAAGAGTTGTCTATACTTGCTGTCTCCATAAGCATCTGCTCCAATTTCCTCTTGACTCCACTTCAGTTAGGCTTTTATTTTCCAATACTACCCAGAACTTTCCTTTGTCAAGGTCACCAGTGGTCTCTTATATCACTAAATCCAAGGTTCAATTATCACACTCATTTTACTGAACTTCAGAGCAGCATTTGACACAGTAAAGCTGCAAATAGTAAAAATAATTTTAAAAGTACAAAAGATATACAGATAAGCAACCATTTAAATCAGTTTCTTGTGTGATCCCATCAAAGCATAAATATGATATGTCATTTGCTTGCACACAACCCTCCCGTGGTGTCTCATCACATCTACTGTCAAATCCAAGTTCCTTGCCATTGTTTTCAAGGATATATATGACCTGCCTGTTTTTCTCTCTCCTACATCATCTCCCACTGATCTTTCCTCACACTGTACTTTCCAGGCATGGTGGCTACCTTGCCATTCCTCAGACATGCCAAGCATTTCCCAGCCTCAGGGACTTTGAAATTCCTCTGCAGCTCTTCTTGGGATGTTCTTCCTTCAGGTATCCACATGACTTTCTCCGTACTTCCTTCCTGCTCCTCAGAGAGGCCTTCCCTGATGACCTTCTTTGACACTCTCCAACACCTTATGCTGCTTTATTTGTCGTAGCCTTTACCATTGCCCGACACTACTAATTGATTATTTATTGTCTGTCTTCTCCTACTTGAATGGGAGCTCTGAAGGGAGGGACTCTGTTTTGTTTACTGTTCGTTAACCAGCACTCAGAAGAGTGCCTTGAAAACAGTAGGTATTCAATAAACATTTATTGAATGAATGGATAAATGAGTGGATTAAAGGTTGCAGCCAACTAGTTATTCATTGAGGTTAACACACTTATTTTTTCTTTTAATTTTTTTCTTTTTGGCTCCCCATCAAGGAATCGAACCCTGGTCTCCTGCATAGCACACTTTTTTTTTTTTAATTGAAAATTCTTCTGAGATTCTTAATTCATATCATCAGTCATTCACCAATGCAGTGGGTATGCACTAATGCACATTTTTCCGAATATTCTAAGAATTGACAGTTTGGGCCCACAGTAAAACTTGGGAAAGGAAATAATTATATTAACTAATCATATTCATGTAAATATTTTATAGGTAAAAACCACTTCCACATTACCATATTTGATTGTCTCAACAAGTTACATGAGTTAAGTGTTCTTTATCATTTCAAGAATAAAGAAATTGAGGCTCAAAAGTTGTTCTTACTGAAAAAAGAATAAATGTTAAGTAATTAGCCAAGTGTGATAGTATTATGCCAATGTTTTCTATAAATGTCCAAGTTTCAGCATTTTTTGTGTTTTGTATTGTCAAAGTGAAAGTTGTTAGTATGATGTTGTTTGTGTAAAGTCCTCACTTTCTTTACATTTGTTAAGAACCCCTCTGCCCATAGATGGGATTCCAGGGTGTTCTTTAAATTAGTGAAGGTACTCAATAGTAGATTGGTATGGGAGGAGACATTTCAGGTACATAAGATCATGTGAAAGAATATTTAATATTCAAAGGGGTGTTGCTCAAAGGGAACAAATAGGAGGTTTCTTTGGGTTGATTCAAGGCGACAGGTAAAAAGAGAGAGAAAAATTCAGCCATTCTGCAAGAGCCTAGGAGAAACCATGATAATAGTAATCTCAATAGAATGCTGGGAGAATTATGGAATGCATGATCATAAAGCAATGAGAGTGAATCCCCCAAAAGTTACTTGAGGTATTTCCCAAGTACATTTAAAATTATAAGTGCTCTGCTTCCTTCTTACCTTCTTGAATAATTCGGGTCAATAACATTTAGGTAGGGCTGAGTGAGGTATGTGTCTGGCAGGGAGGAAGACCATGGCCAGTCCTAGGGAGTTGGATTCCAAGTGGGGTGAGATCTCCTGAGTGACGTGAAGTCACCTGCTTGGCTTGTGGTGGTAGGTGGCAGCAGCAATTGCCTGGGGGGATAATGAAGCCAGAATGGGAAAAGGAGATGTCCCAGGGACCCAGTGTGTTTGCCTATCTTTTGGTTTGTGCAGCCAAGTTTGATTTGTGGTTGTGATTGAAACCAATCACCTTTTGGCATAGCATACCCAAGAAATATCCATGATCTACTTCACATTTTGAAATTATGGCACACCCTCTTTTAGAAAGGATCTAAGTTATTGATGGCTGATGGAAGGTAGACTTTGGAGGAAAGATTCTAGTTGGGACTAGTTTGTTACTATGGTCCTGATAACTTATAAAATGAAGTGATTTCAATGGATACCTTTTGGATAATCATCCAAATTGTCTTCCAAGTGATCAGCTTAAAGGCTCATTTGATTCAAAGACGGTTCCACATAGTGTTATGTCTTATATTAGTTTTAATAATATACAGGGCTGATTTTCAGTGGGTACGTAGCTGTGTTAACAAATCTATTGTTTAAATGTTAAAATACTTCTGTTCCAGTGGATAAGAAGAAATCCTCTATATCCTGTATTTATTGAGATGATAAGCCTCTTAGTACTGTTGCGCATTGGAGGCAAGTGATAGGGCCTAAGGGCATGCTGGGGTGGATGCAGCTGACCTCCCCAGAGGTACTGAGGGTGCTGAGGCAGTGGAGGTCATGCTGGTTGGTTTTGGAAATGCAGCATTTGCCCACTGCTCCAGAGTGGCCCCAAATTGAATGGGGTTGTAGAGGAGGTGGTATTGGTGGCATTATTGTTGGCAAGGGTGTGCCTGGTCCTTGGTCCAGGCCTTGGCATTCAGGAGCATATCTGGTTATGATGCTCACATTTTTTACTAATCTGCTATTCTGGATACAGCAAGTTTAGAGAGCTGGGGAGCTCATGGCTATCAGTTTAACAGAGTAGTTGTTACAAGAATTTGGTGAGGTATCTTATAAAAAATTGTGGCTTAGATTGGGGCATTGCTCAGCCAGTGACAGCTGCAGCAAGCAAAAGATTATACCAACAACTTCTAAAAATTAAAAGGTGATTTAAAAATTACTGGAGTAACTTAAATGATTTGAATTTCAATTTGTCACTTGACAGCAATTTTAATATAGAGACCAAAGGAAATACATTTTTTGTCTTTTGTTTGAATGTTAATTTATGTATTAATTTATGTTGTTAGTTCTTATGTATTTTGGATGCCATCCTTCATAATTTACCATTGCGAGATTTACATATTTATATCTTTTCTTAGATGTGAAGTTGGCAGTACCAAAGATGACCTCAAACAATTCATAAATATTTGATGTTGTTAACATATTTATAATACAGACAAGTTTCTTTCTTGTCTTTTTGTCATCATCTTTGCTGAAAGTAATATTGGTTTGTCTAATAGTTGTTTTTCTTTCTGTAAATATTTATTGAGTGCCTGCTATGTGCTGTATTCCAGGTGCTAGGGAAACAGTGGTGAACAAGATAGACAAGTTCCTTGCTGTCCTGAAGCAGTTGATAAGCTGTCAAGGCTTAAAAAGTATAGAAAGTTTGTTGATTCCATCATGCTGAGTGATGCTAAAAAAAAATAAAAAATAAGATAAAAGTAAAATAAAAATGAAAGTTTGTTGTAATTGTTTGAGAAGTAAATGGCCACTAATGGTCTCTCCCTTTGATTCTGGCTTACTTTTACCATGTCTAGACTACCCAGGGGCTTGGGCACCCATGCATAGAGGATTTAAGTGCAGCATTTTGTGGGCTATTCTGGCTTCTGATTTGTTTCCTGGGACAATTAAAAAGGTAGACTTGATCATGAATCCCTAAAAGATTTGAGTCTGGTTTCCTCTCCTTTTCTGGCCATTGAAATCAGCTAGAGTGCTTTGCTAATAGTCTTCAGATTCAAAATCAAAAGGTAGGAGGTTGCATTAACTCTGGGAAAAAAATTTCCTCTCTTAGTTCAATTCTTTTGAATTTTAGCTTCATTGTAAACTTTTAAAATTAAATCCATTTGATTGAAGATTAACTCTTAATCCAGTGGGTGGTTCTTAATCCTAGAATTATGATACACTGAGGTGTTTATATTTGCTTTAAGGTATGGTTGCATATTATTTGTTAAAGCACTGAAATTTGAGACTATTAATAATCTCTAACATTTGAGAGTGTACTTTTTTTCTCAGCACTCTGCATATGTAAACTTCTTTAATTTTAAGAATAGTTCTTTGAGGTAAATATTATAATTATTGTTTTATAGATGAAACTGAAGTGTAGAGGAGTTAAGTAACTTGCCGAGATCACACAGCTAGTAAGTGGCAGAGTGAGGATTTGAACATTGGCAGTTTGCTCCAGAGCCTACGCTCATGACTACTCTCATATGTGTGGCTGTGGAAAATCTTTGAGAACCCTTGTCCTGGATAGTAGAGATGATGCTGATATGGTGTCTAGCAGTTAGCAGCTTCAGAGACTAAACATAGTTGTCGGACTCTAGTACTGCTTTAGTGCTCAGAAAAATAGCTGATTTTTTTCCTCACCCATCTACTTTTTCATAAAATGCAAACTAACCAACTTATATCTTCATTTTAGAGTTTGGAGGATACTGTTTAAAATAAGCATAGGTATGAGACACAATCAGGAAGCCATATAAGCGGCTGACTAGATTGCTGGTGTTAGATCCATACCAATATCACTTCACATACTGGCTTAGTGACTTACTTGCTGCTTGATCCTCATTGAGCCTTTGAGGGTTTTCTCATTTGTAAAGAGGGGAAAATATCAACGTATTCCTATATTCCAATGTGTTGGAAGGATATGAAATCATTCATTCATTCAAAAATATTTATTGAGCATTCTATTGCTCGAGGAATGGGAGAAATAGAGCTGAAAATATCAAAGTCCTTTCATTTAGGAAGCTTTGATTTTGTTTGGGAATAAAGACAGTAAACAAATTACTATATAATATCAGGTAGTAATGAGGGCTATGAAGAAAAATGAAGCTAGGTGTGGTGGTTTTAAAATATGTCTACAAATTCTTTGATACCTCTTCCTTCAAGAAATAGAGTTTAAATTTCCCTCCCCTTGAGTGTGGGCTCACTTCTCCCCCCAAAATAGCAAATGGCAGAAGTACCGGTGTGTAATTTCCAAGACCGGATCATAAAAGGAATTGCAGCTTTCTCCTTGCTTTGTTGTCTTGGATCACTTGCTCTGGGGGAAGCTAGCTGCCATGTCATGAGGATACTCAAGCAGCCCTGTGGAAAGGCCCATGCCATGAGGACCTGAGGGCTCCTTTCAACAGCCAATGAGGAACTGAGAGTTCCTGTAAATAGGTATGTGACTGAGCCATCTGAGGAGTGGATCCTCCAACCCCAGTCAAGCATTCAGCTGGCTGCAGCCCTAGCTGACATATTAACTGTAATTTCATGACAGGCTCTGAGTCAGACCCAGCTAAGCTTCTCTGAATTCCTGGACCCATAGAAACTGTGAGACGAGTAAATGTTGTTTTAAGCCTGTAAGTTTTGGGTTAATTTGTTATGTAGAAACATATAACTAATATACTGGGTAAGAGATTAGAGATTAAAGAGTGATGGGGTTTCCATTTTAGATAGCATAGCTAGGGAAGATCTCTCTGAGGATGTGACATTTGAGCAAAGGCTGAAAGAAGAGAGGAAACAGGCCATGTGGCTATCTAAGGATAGAACATATAAGACCCAGGGAATGATAAGTACAAAGGCTTGAGGTATACAGTAGGAGGCCAGTGTGGCTAAAGTGTTGTGAGCAAGGGGGAGCACTGATAGGAGATGAAGTTGGAGAGAGAGGCAGAGGGAATGGACCACTGGGCAAAATAAGGATTTAGAATAATAGCCAAAGTATAATGGGAAACCAGTTGGATGGTTTTGAACTGTGATGATCAGATTTATATTATATAGGATCATGTAAGTAAGGGGTGTGGAGATTGAGGTAGATCCTCAATGTATGTTAGCTATGGTTACTATCAAGATTGTGTAACACTGCGGTCCCCTACTCCTGGGCTGAGGACTGGTACCCCATCTGTGGCCTGTTAGGAACTGGGCCACACAGCAGGAGGTGAGCAGCAGGTGAGCAAGGAAAGCTTCCTCTGTATTTACAGCCACTCCCCATCACTTGCATCACCACATAAGTTCTGCCTCCTCTCAGATCAGCTTAGGCATTAGATTCTCACAGGAGCACGAACCCTACTATAAACTGTACATGTGAGGGATCTAGGTTGTGCACTCCTTATGAGAATCTAATGCCTGATGATCTGAGGTGGAGCTGAGGCGGTGATGCTAGCGCTGGGGAGCAGCCGCAAATACAGATTATCATTAGCAGAGAGGTTTGACTACACGATAAATGTCATGCACTTGAATCACCCTGAAACCATCCCCCCCACCCTCACCCCCCCGTCCATGGAAAAATTGTCTTCCATGAAACTGGTCCCTGGTGCCAAAAAGTTTGGGGACCACTGGTGTAACAGACATGAGAGGTTAATTACAGTAGTCTTAGCTCTGCCTCTTCCTAATCGTAAGTCCTCGGGCACGTTGCCTAACTTCTGGGTCTCAGTTTCCTGAAGTGTAAAATAAGGACAATAACACATGTCCAGTTCTTTGAACAGCTAGAGGAAAATAATGAAACTGAGTAAGTGGAAGATTCCTCCTGTATGATCCTCCAAGATCACTACAATTCTGGTTACTCAGTACAGTGTTAAGAATGGCATGGATGATCTCTGTTCATTTCATAAATGTTTATTGAGCAACTTTTATGTGGCAGTCACTGTGCTAGATAATAGTGACATAAAGCCTCACTATTCAGTGTGTCCTGGGGACTGGCAGCCTCAGGCTCATCTGGAAGCTAATTAAAAATGCAGAATCTCAGGCCTCACCCTAAACTTATGAATCAGAATCTGCATTTTAACAAGATCCCCAGGATCTTTGGATGTGCATTCAAGTATAAGAAGAGCTGATATAAAGATCAGTCAAGCCTCCTGTCCTTCAGGAACTCATAGTCTAATGAAAAAGCACAAGGATAAGCAAATGAGAGTATGAGAATAATATGTGCTTTGCTAGGGTTAAGATACAAAATATCCTCTTAAGGAGTGGTCATCTCTAGGCCAGTGGTTCTCAACCTGGTCTAACATTTGAACCAACCCAGAAAGTCTGAGTTTTAAAAATTGGTCTGGGCAGAGGCTAGAGTCAGTATTCTTTTAAAAATTGCCCACACATGCAAAAATATAAGAGGCAGTATAGGTTGTTCTGGGAGTTTTTTAAGATCAGTTTTGGTTAGAGCTTCAGGTGCATGAGGATTGAGGCGAGTGGCCTGGGGCGTGGTGAGGGATGAGGAAGGAAGACAGTTGGGGCCATATTCGAAAGACCTTAAATTTCATGCTCTGTGAGGAGCCATGACATGTTTTTAGGCAGGCGACGAGCATGCACAGATTTCCTGTTGAAAAATTCTCTGATGGGCAATGTTATGGCTTGATCTGTTGATTCCAAAGTGGGAACTGAGGGGTGAGTCAGACTCTGATAGGGTGGGTCTTTTTTGTTGTTGATTGTTTTGCTTGCAGTCAAGTTTATTGATGTATAATTTATACATAGTAAAATTCACCCTTCATAGTGTATAGTTTTGTCAAACAACATACAGTCATGTAACTACCACCACAATCAAGATGTAGAACAATTCCATCACTCCAAAAAATTCCCTTACTACCTCTCAACCCTAGTCCCTGGCAACCACAGATCTGTTTTCTGTCCCTAGAGTTTTGCACTTTCAAGAATGTCATATAAATGCAACCATACAGTATGTAGCCTGTGAGCTTTTTCAGTGGCTTTGTTTACTTTGCATAATACAGTTGAGATTCATTCATGCTGTTCCAGTATTGATAGTTCATTCCTTTTGTATTTCTAATTAATATTCAGATGTATACATATAGCACAGTTTGTTAATTTGCTCACCAGCTGGGCTTTATCCTTAAAGTGTGTTGAGAGGAATAATATTGAGATCTGTTGGCTCAACTCTAATTCATACATCATACTGTGCAGTGCGCAGTCACTCTCAATTGTTTTGAAATTAAGGAACTTTTTTGAGCAACTGATCAAAGTTATGGATTATTTAGTAAAAATTGTAAACTTAACAATATTTCTCATAAAATTCAACCCTCCCATGCATCCATGGGCTCCTTTAGACAAAGACAAGAGATCCTGGAGGCTAGGAGATTGATGGGGAAGCTATTATAACATCTAAGTGAGTTTAAATTAAGTCAATAATAGGAAGGATGAAGACAGGAGGAATTGAATATTTAAGTGAGAGAATCATTAGGATGGTGACTGATATAAGGGTAGAAGATTAAGGGAAGGATTTGAAGAGATGCTGAGTTTTCTAGCTTGGGCTATTTCTGAATCTATTAGCTGAAATAGGGAACATAGGAGAAGATTCAAGTTGGGGGCAGTATGATGAATATCAATTGGTTCCCTTATCTAAAATTAGTGTGTGGGAAAAGCTGCTGATTGAACAAACTTGTATATGGACTGCCTTAATTCTCCCTGCCACCTTCTTCCCAAAGCCCTACCTGGTATATGGCAAGCTTAAGCAGGCTTTTGACTGGTGTCCAGTCTCCACTTTAATACACCCCCTTTTTACTGGATTTCACTGATGTGAGGCAACCATACGGTAGTAATAGATATTGAATGATAGTAACAGAGATCTAATAACTAACACTCCTTTCCTCACCTAATCAATCGAATATGACAAAGAGTTGGCAGGTGGAGGCCAAAATACCAGTTTTATTGCAGATACAGTGAACATTAAAGAATGTGACTTTATCTATGGGCAAGTGAGCTTCCTAATACTGAATCCCAGAGTTGGAAGGTTTGCCCACACTGCATCAGGACTGGACCAGAGCACGCCT
This sequence comes from Daubentonia madagascariensis, assembly GCA_023783475.1. Taxonomy (NCBI): domain Eukaryota; kingdom Metazoa; phylum Chordata; class Mammalia; order Primates; family Daubentoniidae; genus Daubentonia; species Daubentonia madagascariensis. Next base: position 13,401,471 of record JAKFHU010000428.1, read on the forward strand.
TTCAGAACCTGAGGTCCCAAGGGAAAAGTGATTGATTGCAGGAGGTAAAGCAAGTGCAGGAGTGTTATGCTAATTGTTGTGCCTCTACATGGAAGGAAATGTCAGGATTTATAAAGAAATATTCTGTTCTTAAAAGACAGGAGAAATGTAATCAAATACTGAAACATCTAAAAATGATGAAAAACAGTCATTGATTCTTGGGAAGGAATAATGGGGAATCAGAAAGGAAGTGAGTTTTTAGTACTAAATCTAAGAGTTCGGCAGTCCTATCTCAACACAAAGGGGCAATGGGCACAACCTCCCAAAAAATCCTGTTTGTGAAATGTCAAAAAGCCTGTTGTTGCAATTTTATCTATTGGGCCATATCATGGTGTGATAGAACTCTTATTAAGAGTCCTCAATTCTTGATTCTCATTTTATTCCACGTAAGTAGAGGCAAGTGAAGATGTTATTAATACATGCCTCATGATAATGAGACTAACATACACATTCACATTATGATCCACAGGGTCATACAGGATTGGTATTTTTCTGGTGCCGTTAACTAAAAAAAGTTTAGCCCTTGAAGCAATTGGCTTAATTTGGGATCACAAATCCTGAGGTTCAAAGATACTCAGGTGTCAGCGGACCAACTCTGAGCTTTTAGATTGGTACAGCTGTAACACATTTATGGAAGTTGCCTCAGATCACACAAGAAACTGGTACAGGAGGAGACCACTAGAGTCCATGTCTCCATTTTTTTCCCCCTACAGCTCCTTGCAAAAGATGGCATTGGGAATTAAACCATTCTTTGCCCAGACTAAGGACCACATTGCTGTTGGTCAGGTTAAAAGTTGGACAGGGAAGAAATAACTGGGCTCTGGTTGACTTCTGCTCTCTAGCAACTCAAATAATATTTTTAAATTCTGTAATAAAGGAAAAATTAAGCTCTCTAAAAACTTAAGTGTGATACAAATCTTGGCATATTATTCCTTTTATAAAAGGAGAATCTGAACTTATTATGACATTGATAGACTCCAAATACTTAGTCTATATTTGAGTCATGTAAATGGCACTAAATAAATTTTAAAAATGGGTACTGAACCCTCTAAAGCTGGACATGTGAGAAACTGTATTCATAGAAGAGCAGGACAAATTATGAGAGAGATATATATATTGTTTTTACTAAATCTGAGAAGCTGAGTAATTATGGTCATGTAAAACTGGCATTTTGTTATTTCTCTGATGTAATATTTTAAACAGTTTCTGATGGAGTCTAAATTATGTTTCCAATTAGGTAAGTCTCATGTGCTCCTTGTGGCAAACATTGGGGAAAAATGAAGTTTTGTAGAGTTTACATCAACCATAATACTACCATCCAAAGATAACCCTTGTTAAGATTTTGGGATATTTTGTGTGTGTGTAAGTAATAATTTTTTACTCTTGTTACAACAGGGATATATGTTCACCATAGAAACTTTAGAAGCGCTACATAAATAAAGGAAAATAAAAATCTCAATTTGAGAACTGCTTTAATAGATATACCATAATTTTAAAAAACTATTCCTTTACTTTTGAACATTTGAAGTGTTAGTATATAATATTTTAATCATATAAATGATGCTTTGTTTCTGTAAATATAACTCTTAGCCACTAAACTTTAAGAAAAAATAAGTATTTTGTGCCTTGAATTCTCATATTTGGAGAGTTTCAAGAGGACTGTCAACAGTTTCAGTTTGCAGAGAACTGAGACTTGCCAAAGATCTCTGAGTTTGGGATATGAAGGAGGAGTGAGCAACAGTCAGATTGTAGAGGCTAAAGAAGTTAGGGGGAAAAGGCAGCAAATACAGAACAATTGTTTGTGCCATGTGACTATGGATGGCAGGTAAAAAATAAGAATAGCTTGGGGCAGGGATCAGAATTTGGCAATCAAATTCAAAGAAAAGTTATATTGATGATAAGTGGAGATGTGTAAGCTTTTAGTAAGTGAGGCGGGAAATAGTAGAGAGACAAAGAAATTCATGATGCTATGAGGTAATCCTAGTATCTCCGTTTCAGGCTTAGTTTAAAGACATAATTCACTTAGAGATTTCTGACCCCACTCTGGATACCAGAGCCACTTATAATCACTAGGCATTTGTTCAGCAAGTATTTATTATAACAAGCAGCTCCTAGTCTGAGTGCTGGGGAGACAACCATAAATCACAGACAACCATAAATATTATAAGACATAGTTCCTTCTAGGCCTAATAAATGAATATTCTACTGGTAGAACAAGAACCCTTTTCTTTAACATCAGAAGTCACCTTAGAAGCACTCATGCTGGCTCTGTCTTAAGTCACTTTTGTGGGCCTGATTTTTTTTTTTAAACTAAGAGCATGGTTTTTGGAGTTATCTGGCTCCTGGGTTTGAATTCCTCTCAGTAATTTACAAAGTTAATTATTTACTTGATCTTGAGCAAGTTATTTAAATTGAATTTTCTACTGTGGTAACTGAGCATAATAATACCTGCCTAGTAGAACTGCTGTAAGAATTAAGTGGATAATAAATGTATAGTATGGAACTTAGTACCTGATATATCATAAGCGCTTAATAAATTTTAGCTCTTGTGATGAAGATGATGGTAGTGATGATGGGTTCCTGGTTTGGCCTTTCCTACCTAGCTATTTCTCATTAATCTGACATGGGAAAAAATAACAGAGAGATAGAGACAGAGAGACATTAGAAAGCAAAATGCTAATTGATTTCAAATGGTTGGGCTCATCACAAGTAGAGGTAGCAAGTCCCACTCATTGTTGGCATGATGTCTTCCAAACGATAATGGCTTTGGGAGAGATAACTTGGTTTTGTGGAAAAAGCATTGAACTGTGTAACTAATCTTGAATTTTAATTTGAGTTCATTAATTTATTTGTTTCTAAGAGAGTTAATACAAGTAAAGCACCTAGAACAGTGCCTGCTACACAGAAAACACTCAATAAATGTTTCTTTCATTGTAGGCTGTTACCATCCATTCATTTATCCTTTCCTTCATCCCATAAATATTTAGTGAAAGCCTACTAGCTGCCAATTTCCATGCTAGACATCGTGGGTACAGGGTAAACTAGATAAACAGGGCCTTTGCCATTATGAAGATAAGGTTCTAGTGGAGGGGAGATCTGTTATTCAGGTCCCTAAGCCCTTCTGGATTTTAGTGTCTTCATCAGTAAAATAAAAATAAAGTTCAGCTTTAAAATTTCAGGACAGTATTATCCTATGACACTATTTACCTGAGACTGACTATATGCTGATAATTTAATTTATTTATTTGTTCAGCAAATACTTATTGATGCCTGCTATATGTAGGCACTGTGCTAGGTGCTGGGGATATAGTATTAACCACAGCAGGCATGATGCCTGCCCTCGTGGAACACCAAACTCAACCCTGAGGCAACGTGTTGACTAGGGAATGTGTTGTGTTACAAGGGGCAAAATCCTAGGTTTGGGTTATTCTTGATGGAAGGGGCATTATAAAACATTTATCCAGCTTACTTTTCCCTCCCATTTTGTGAGGTTATATTTCTTATCTGCTTAAACAAGTAGGATTGAATCATGAGACAACTTAGTAGAGAAGATCATTCGGCACTTCCCCAGCTTCCAGGCCACACCAATGATGTGATGGTTAGTATGGTAGAGCTCACTGCACTCCAGACTGAGGAGGAGAATCACAATGTGGTTGCACCAGGCTGTCTTGCACAACCCAAGTAAGAGATACAGTTGTTTTTTTTTTTAATCTCATCCTTTTCCCTCTTCTCCTTTCTTTTTCTCCTAGACTGAGTATTCCTGTAGAAAGGAAGCAATGAAGAGTTGGTCTGGTTGAAAAACTAATTGTGGGTAGCATTTAGAAAAAATAACCATATCCGTTAAACATGACAATAAGCCAAAAAGTATGGAATTTTATAGAAGTGCCACTTAGATGTAACGTAAGCTTGTTCCCAGGATCGGTTAAGTGACTCAGTTTATGTATCTCCATGTCACAGATGGTTTCACATGGAATTGAGTCTAGTCTTCCTTAATTTCTTTTTCCTGGTTGACTTTCTTGTAACTGAAAAGCAAGCCACATAGCTATGAAACAGTGCCATCTTTTTATATGTAACTAATGTTCTTGGACATCAGTGGGAGAAGTTGTTATTGCTAAGTATGTTTTTTCACATGCTTAGAGAAATCAAAGAGAGAAGATAGTGTACTGTAAGTGATACAGAGTCTCAAAAATAAAAGAACATTTCTCCAGAAATGACAATAAAAAGATATGGTAGTCACCTTCTTGACTTTGTCTTTCATCAACAATTCTGAGAATTATTTTTATTTGAAAAAAGTGTATGAGAAGGGAAAAAATGTCTTAAGAGTATCTGTTTCTCCTATCTTCATATTTTGGATTTTTAAATAAAACAGAATATTTCAGCATTACAGTTTCAAATCTTAACAGTAGCAGATACCTTTGGAATTTTCTATCATATTTGGAATTAATTTACAGCTCCTAAAGTTTCCAGCTTTTTTGTAGATAGTTAATAACATGTGTATTGGGTGCATAGTGTGTATGGGCCAGTGTGGAAAGAAAATGAAAAGTTCTAGACCTTGTCTTTTTTGTATGCTTATATATACAATAAAACTACAGGCCTAAGGGCTTGCAGCTATACAAATCCAGAAGTAATTATGATTGGAAACACTTTCAGCTGTTCAGAGGGCACTTCAGAAGTTAATTATTAAGGACTTACTGTGAGCCTTACTCTAGCATAAGTAATATTAAGGATAGAAAAGAATATGCAATATCATTCTTGCCTTCAGGAACACTTTTCTTGTTGGGGAGTCATGATTTATACCCATAAGAGAAATGATATGAAATCAAAACTAATGTATCTGCTGTGAGTTATAATTCCTACAAATAAAGTATCAGGTAAATGTGGTCTTTGTAGAACAATGTGGGCCTTGTGGAAGTGGTAGTGCTTGAATTAATTATGTCTTGAAAGATTTAGAAAAGAGACGAGGGCTGACATGAACAAAGGTATAGAAATAGGAATGGTCAGTGCCTTATGTGATAGGTTGTATAAAAGAGGGACAACCTCACTGGACTACTACTGCCATCTGCTCTGTTCACATTTTTCAGGACTTACTATGTGCCAGGCACACTTCCAGGCATTTCACATTTGAGAAGTCATTTTAAGTTTTACAGTAATCTAGTGAGGTTATTCCCCCATTTTACAGATAAGGAAACCGAGGCAAAAAGACATTAAGTAACATAGTTAGTAGGAAGTGGATCTAGAGATGAGTTCAGAATGTTTGACCTCAGAGCCACTGTCTTAACTTCTATGCTATCTATGCTCAGGCGCCAGATAAGAGCTAGACTGTTGAATAGATTTAAAGAGACAAGAGACAAAGTTACTCCATGATTTAATTTGGGGAGTCCTATTTGTTCAACATAATGATTACACAAACAACATAAATCAATTTTGGCCAATTTAAGCAAAACGGGAATTTATTAAAGGGTATTGGGTAGCTAAAAGAACCAAAGAAAGAATTATTAATCACATTTTGGAAAGAACAAAACAATTCCAGGGATCTAAGAAGCAGGAATTCAGGAATTCTTTAAGGCCTTGACATCAGAGAGACTGATTTTAGCTGTTTTCTGTGTTTGAGTCATTCTGCTTAAGGTACAGATTCCAGGGGGAAATGGTAAGATTGGCCTATCTTGGCCCTTGTGCCTATTTTATGCCCACTGGGGGTTGGGAGCTCTTCATACTAAGAATTATGCCAAGATCATATGGCATGGCAGAGGGGTAGTTGTTCAAAGGAAAATATTAACATTTATCAGACGATGCGGAAAGGGATGCTGGACAGGCAAAAACAGTAGATGCCCCTTATTAATAATAGCATGCACTTAATAGAGGACTTATTATGTAACAGGCACTGTTCTGAGCACTTAATATGTATTAACTTAATTCTCACAGCATCTCTGTAAGGCAGATTCTATTATCATCCCCTATTATAGATGAGGAAAGAAGTTAAATAAAATACCTAAGGTGACACATATAGTTAGAAGCATTTGTGGGTCTGTATTTGAACCCGGGCAGTCTGGCTCTAAAGTGAGTGCTTACCATTACCCTACACTGCTTCCACAGAAATCTGAGATAATTACAAAAAGAACAAGTAAGCTCCCCAGGGAAGTTTGCAAAAACAGAAAAGAGTTGAGTCCATCATTGAGAGCAGGAAAAGAAGCAAATTCTTAGAAGTGTAGTAGGACAAATGTAAGAATAAACGTTTCTCTTAGACCTACAAACTAATGTTTTAATTATGGCTAATTTATTTAACCTTGACTCCCCAGCACTCATTCTACCCCAGGCTTAGAATAAGACTAAAACCAAGCCAGTCCTGAAATCCCAATTCCCTTGCCAGTGATGCTTTAAAAATGGGCAAGTGACAAGAGGGAAAGTAGTAGGGCTTCTTGGTCAGGATTCTTTGCTTCTGAAAAGAGACTCAAGAAAAAGACACACGTTCCCTCTCCCCTTGCATTTATTTCCCAACTCCCAGGACTCTGATGTAAGTCCTGAAACTGCTGCAGCCATCTTGCTCACATCTAGAAGTTGATGCTAACACATGAAAGGTGGTGCGGTCAAGAGAGCTGCAGAGAGAAGCAGCTATGGGATCCTCGATGCGCTGTGTTTGGACCTCATATTATGTGTAAGAATATGTTTCCTTATTGTTTAAGCCAAACTGAGCTGCTCTTTTTTTTTTTCATCACTTGCAGCCAGAGTCATCCTGGCACAATTTGTATACTTCATTATTTCTATAAAATGAGGGCATTGGCCTGAATGACTTCTAAGGCTCTTCTTGGGTTTAAAATAAAAATCCTTCCTCACTGAGCTCCTGCAGTGACTCAGCTCTGCTTCTCACTTAGGCTGTGTTCATTTATATGTATTTTCTCTCTGTGGTCTTTGTCTTCATTGGGTTTTTTTTTTTCTTATTAGACTATGAGTGTGTGATATCATAGAATATGAGCTTTGAGTGCTATCCAAAGATGAAAGTATGGTCAGAAATGTCAGAGATGAGTTCTAGATGGAGCTAAATAAAGAAGAAAGCTTTAGTGAGAGAAGGTTTGGTGAAATAGTGAAACTGGAAGTCAGGTTGTAAAAGATAAAGAGATAGGTGGTGAGAAAACTATAAGCAAAGAAAGGTCTGAAGCAATAATTGGGGGAAAAATGGTAGTTTTTCCAATTGCTTGGAAGACTGAGGGAATTGTGCTGATTAATTTCTCTGCAAATGACAAATCAAAATAAATCACCACTTTTCTAGCATATACTATATGTCCGTCAAAACAACAGTAACTTCTACTACCTCTGACCACACCCTCCAGAAACTTTTCAATGAAATGAGAGTGAGGCTAAAAAAGTTAGTACTAAAATACAAAACAGATGGGTACTTGGCAACAAATGTGCCTGCAATGAAATAATCTTTAAAAAGCAAGTCTCTGGCTATGATAAAAGCCTTGATAATCAAAATTTATTGCTAATATAATTTTTATAAAAGGCTGTTTATAATTATAGCAATTGAAGTTATTGCCAATGCAAATGAGAAATTGAGAACTTAAATGCATTATAAAATGGCTTTCTAGTCCCTGTCCATTGGTCCCTGGATTATATGGATTATTTTCCACAAGAAAGAGCCAGAAACGCCTGATGCAGTGGTGTGCACCTGTAGTTCCAGCAACTTGGGAAGCTGAGGTGGGAGAATCACTTGATGCCAGGAGTTCAAGACCAGCCTGGCAGCCTGGACAACATAGTGAGACCCCATCTCTTAAAAAAATAAGATTTTTTTTAAAAAAAGGAGGAGGCAGAATCTTTTCTGTTCTTGGGTTCTCCTCCTGTTGAAGTGGGTTTTTATTCTCTGCCCCAGCTCCACTCTTCCTAACCTTTTTCAGTTCCTTAAGCAACCTTCACCTGAAGCCCTCCTGTATTTACTACATGTGTGCTTGGTGCTCCTGGCTCTGGCCTAACTCTGCACCTGTGCTGCGGCTGGTTCTGCTGGGCCCAGTGCCCACTTTTCCAATTGCTCCCCACAAGCCCCCCAGTGAAAGCCAAAGACCTTACAATGGCCTGCAAGACTGAACCATCTGGTTTCCTGGTTCCTCTCTGACCACTTCTCTTGTTCTCTCCATCTTGCTCCTTTCCAGCCACACAAGCTTCCTTGCTGTTCTTCCAGTAGCGCATGCAGGCTCCCGCCTCAGGGCTTTGGCTTTTGATGTTCCCCACATATAGATCATTTCTCCTGCATATATACATTTGCCCCGCATTTCCTTTCTTTCTTTCTTTTCTCTTCATCTTAGCACCTCCTATTTCCCTTCCCTATTTCATTTTTTTTCTCCATAGCACTTATCACTTTCTGAAATACTTACTAATGCTATATCTTGGTCTCTCCCTCTACTAGAGAGCTATGGAGAGAACTCTCCGCTAGAGAGTTCCATGAGAGCAGGCATATTTGTCTTTTTTATTCACTGCCGTGCCTCCACTGCCTAGAATAGTACCTGGCACTCAACAGGTGTTTGTGAATGAATACATGGTGATGGATGCTGCCAGAGCAGGATCTGGGAGTGGAGTGAGGCTACTTGACTAAGATAAGGTGAAGCCAAACTACAGAACGAGTATCTCTACACTCTAGTTGTTGAATATTTAAAACACTGTCATTGGGTTAGCAATATATTTACAAAAAAAGGGGAAACTATATGTGCACATTTGCTGCTGATGCATTATATCTGGAGAATGTGTAGAGACTGATGATGTTAGCTGCCTCTGTAGAGGAGTGCTGGGTGACGGGAGATGCAACATGAAATCAGTGAAATGAATGAGGACGGAGGAAGGAGGGAGATGTCTTACTGCATATATCAGTATGTGTGTTTTGAATTGTCAATCACGTGTATGTATCTCCTATTAAAAATGGATAGAAAATAGATTTAAATAAAAACACTACTTCTTCCTTAACCTAGCTTAGGGGGTAGGGTTCTCATTTCTAGGAAAGAAGGTTGCTATCTCTTACTTTGGAACCTCTAAAAAGCTTCTGGTCCTTATATCATCTTCCAGCCCCAATGAACTATTCTTCCCTTTAAAACATCTATTAAAATGCCAATACACTATACTCTCATTGTTATATGTCTGTCTCCTCTACCAGACTGTAAATTCCTTGAGAGTGGTAGCAATGCCTTACCACTCTTAAGAGGTGCTAGTGAATAGAATAAAAGAACCAATAAGTGATTGAATAAATCTTAACATTTGATTTGAGACCAAGTATAAAAATGCTGACGTAAAGCCATCAAAAGCCTTATCTACTTCATTTTAGTACTTAAGGCATTGTCGAGCATTGTTGATTGATTTTTATATACTATATATACACACATATATAAGCATAAATCTTATTTCTTCCATTAAATTCCTGAAGAATAGGGTATTTTGTATATGTACTTTTTCCCAAATGCATGTTATTGTCTAGGTCAGTGAGAAGGAAAGAAGGTAACACTGAGCAGTTGAATTTTGTCAGGCATTGTGCTAGGTATTTTAAAATGCATTATTATACTTAATTTTAAAAGCAATTCTATAAGGTGGGTATTATTCTTTTTTTGGTTTCTATAGAAGTTTAGAGAAAGACTTACGTAACTTCCCCTAAGGCAACTTTTCCCCAAGTGATTGAATCAATTCTTTTTAAAAAAAGTTTCTTTTTAAATTCCAAGGCGCACTTCTTTTCTACTATATCACACTGACTCTCTGACACATGCTTAGTTGAATGCATTGTCAACCCTAAATGATGAAATTCAGAAAATATGATTAAATATGGAGTTTATTCAAATACAAAGCTTGAGCATGACCATCTGGGAAACACAGACTCCGATGAGGTCAGTTCTCCAAAGTGGAGAAATTAAGGGTTCACTTATATAGGCAGAGACAAAGAAGTTTAGCAGGGTTATAACATTTTCCATACAAGGTCAGTGAATATGTTATAGTGATTTGGTTGGTTACAGTTTGCTACAGGCCAAGGAAGATTACTTTAACATTACATAAGGAGGGATAATGGTCCAAGGAGTCTTATCTCTAGTGCCATTTGGTCTTTCCTAATCATTTACAGTAAAAAGCAGAAGTTGTAGCTGCATGCTATATGACTCAGGCCACATAGCCACATTCCTCTCAAGGCTCAAAATAATTTAAAGTTCCAACAGCTTTAAGTTTGAATTATTTAATTTCACAGCATGTAGAAATAAACCTACGAATTCAGAAATTATGGATACTCTGGATTATTAAAAACAGTATTTTAAGTCCAATTTTCTTGTTTTTATTTTGGAAGTAGGATTTTTTTTTCTAGACTCTAGAGCAATGGAAAAGATAAGTGCAGCAGTAGTTTCAACATAAACAATGATGAGTCATTTTTCTGTTAACTTTCACACTGTTAATTAACCTGGTAATGGTGTCTATTAAATCATTAACTGGACCCCCAAAGTCGAAAATTATTGAATCACCTTCAAACAGTGATAAATTTTTCTCCTCTTTCCTTGGTTTCCAAGTACCAATTAAATATTACTGTTAAAGAGACAATAACATTTTCAGGAGGAAGAAAGGTAATTTTTCTTAGAGCAGAATCAGAAGTACTACATTGATTTTAAATCTACTTATAGATAGAATTCCTGAACTTGGATGTCACCGTTAAGTGACTATTTTAAGTGTTGACTTTGAAGTGGAGAGCTAGTTCATGAGAGAGTGTGTTCTTATATAGCAGTGTTATGATCTTGCTGTTGGTACAGGCTGTGGGCATCTCCTCTTCCCTACCTGGGCCTCCCTGCCAAAATGACATTTTTTGTACTTTTCAAGTAAACATTGCAAATTGGGTAGGAGAAAGGCCTACCTCTTTGCAGCACACAGCTTGCTATATTTAACTTTTTCTCTTAAAGATCATCTGAGCTCAGTTATAGGTTTAAAAAACAGAGTTAATCATTTGTGAATCGTGTGGTAAAATAAAGCAGGGTTCTTGTCTGAAAATGAAAATGAAGGGATGAAAGTGTCTACTAAGAAATATTTAAATAATTTAACATGCTGGACACATTTTAAGTTATATTTCTTAATAAAGAATTATGATTAATAGATACAGTTTTCAGCATTCTTCTTTTTAAAAGGCGTATTAAGAAAAGAAAGTTTGAAGGTAGAAATTCTTGTTCTATAATTACTGACATATTGCTATTCTGTCATGGTATTTGTCAGTTAAGGAATGTGCATTCAACCCCCAGAATCTTTTTCATATTGAAAACTTTAAAATGTTTTGTGGTCTCTGTGTTGTGAGAAGACTGAACTCTGGGTCATCGTGGCTTTGGGATTCATAATTTAAATGGAAATTATGGCTCCTTTAAACAAAGCCCAGAACCCTCTGAAGTTAGCTAAAATGGAAAAGGAACAGTGGAAAAACTCCTTACATTTGAATGACAAGTACAGTAATTGATTGCAGTTCCTAATTAGGTTGATCTTCACTGCCAAGTAAAAGGCAATAACAAGTCCAAAAATCTAACTCCTGGTGAGTTAACCAATCACAACCTTTATTGGAGTGCTTCTAAATCTTGTGTTATATAGACCAGAGTCTATTCAACAGCATGCTCAGACTGTCCCACAGCTCTGCCTACAGTTTCTTTCCTCTGACATCTGTTGTTATTCTTGCCTGAGGGCCCTTTTCCTGTGTTTTTTTCACCTCTGCCTTCTTATAACAGTGTCACACTGGGAAAATGGCTGGTGGTGGGGTGGCTAGGATCAACAGGGTACAGGTAGGTACCCTTCTAGCAAAGCTGTGTTAATGGAAAGACCAAACTCTGTAAAATATTTTAGAGAGGTTTATTCTGTGCTGTATATGAGTGGCCACAGCCTGGGGAGACAGTCTCAAGAGGTCCTGAGAAAGTGTGCCTGAGGTGGTCAGGTTATAGTTTGGTTTCATACATTTTAGGGAGACAGGAGTTGTGGGTAAAATCATAAATCAATACATGGAAGGTATTCATTGGTTAGGCTGCAAAAGGCGGGACATCTCCAAGCAGGGGCTTACCAGTCGTAGGTGGGTTTAGGGATTCTTCAGCTGAGAATTGGTTGAGAGTATTAAAATTTGTCTAAAAATTTGGAGTCAGTAGAAAGGAATGCTATAAGTTAAGATAAGGGGGTCTATTATTTGTCATGTGATAGCATGCCAGCAAAAAAGGAAAAGACTGTTTCTCTAGATTTTATGGATTTAAGGTGTGACTTAACCCTTGCCTTGCAAGGCCTTAGGTCTTGTTTATAATTTGGTATCTTATTGCCACAAGGAGTCTGTTTTGTCAGTCTTATGATCTCTATTTTAAAAGTAATGCTGGTCAGTTGTGTCTAAACTCCAAAGGGCAGTGGATATAACGAGGTCAGTCCAACTTCCCTTCCCATCATGGCCAGGAATTCAGTTCTTCAGGTTTCTTTGGGGTCCCTTTGGCCAAGAGGGGGGTCCGTTCAGCTGGTTGGGGGGCTTAGGATTTTATTTTTAGCTTACAGCTGGAAGGAGAACAAAGGAATTCAGAGGGAAGGAATGGTTTTAGCAATGAAAGGAGGCATCTTTGGGGCCCAAGACAGGAGAAGTGTGAAATCTAGGAAGTCTATTTGGGTGAAACATCATGGGTGGACATATAGAAGTGAACCCTCCAAGCATGTAAATGTGTATTGTAATTTGTTTTTCAAAGTATTTATTGGCTACTGTGTGCCAGGCACTTGATGAAGACAAGATCTCTGCCTTCATGGAACTTATTCTAATGGAGGAGACAGACAATAAACAGATGAACAAGTTGATACATAATCTAATGGCAGCTGCGGATAAGTGGTATCTATGAAGCATAGAAAGCCAGGTAAGGGGATCAAGAGTGACTGAGGGTTTGGGGTGTTGAGGAAGAGTATGGAGGAGTTAGAAAATGCCTTTCTGAGGAGATAGATGTCTTTCAAGCAGGGACCTCAGTAAAGTAAGTTGTAAGTCTTATGGATATCTGGGTCTAGAACATTGCAGCCTGGGAAAAAACTAGTTATTCAGAGATAACTCATTGTGGTATTAATTTGTGTTTTCCTCATGGCTAATGAAATTGAATATCTTTTCATGTGCTTATTATGTTCCATCTGCATTTATCCTCGTGGGTAAAATGTCTCTTCATATCTTTTGCCTATTTTCTACTTGAATTGTGTTTTTACTGTTGAGCTTTGAAAGTTCTTTATATAAGTTTTTTCAGACAAGTTGTTTGGACATATTTGCTCCTAGTCTGTAGCCTGTCTTTTCATCCTCTTAACAGGATCTCTTCATAGAACAAAAGTTTTCAATTTTGATGAAGCCAATTTATCAGTTTTTCCTTTTGGATTATATTTTTGGATATATTATATATAAGTTCCTTTGGGTCAAATCTTAAAACTTTTTGCCTAGCCCTAGATTCTGAAGATTTTCTGTTTCTTTTTCCCTAAAAGTTTTATAGTTTAATTGTTTTACATTTAAGTCTGTCATCCATTTTGAGTTAATTTTTTAAATAAGGTATAGGACTTGGGCCAAGATCTTTTTGCCTATTTATATCCAATTACTCCAGTACCATTTATTGAAAAGGGTATTTTCCCTCCACTGAATCACTTCAGCACCTTTGACAAAAATCAGTTCAGCATATTTTCTTAGACCTATTTCTGAGTTCTCTATTTTGTTCCATTGATCTATATGTCTGTTCCTCCACCAATACCACACAGTATTGATGACTGTAGCTATTCAGTGGGTTTCAAAATCAGATAGATTGATTCCTCCCATTGTATTCTTTTCTAAAATTGTTTTTGGTATTTTAGGTCCTTTGCCTTTCTGTATAGGTTTTAGAATAATCTTGTCTATATTTACAAAAAATATTACTGCAATTTTTGTAGGAATTGCATTAACCTTGTATATCAATTTGGGGAGAATTGACATCTCTACTAGGTTGAGTCTTATACCCATGAACTTGGTATGTCTCTCCATTTGTTAAAATTATCTTTGGTTTTGTTTGCGTAGATGTTTTGTGTTTTTTAGCATATAAGTCCTGCACATGTTTTGTTAGATTTGCATATTTCATTTTTTGAGTTATTGTAAATGACATTGTATTTTTAATATCTGTGTCCACATGTTCTTTGCTGGTATATAAAAATGCAATTTATTTTTGTATGTTTATCTTGCATCCTGCAACCTAGCTAAACTCACTATTAGTTCTAGGAGTTTTTCTGTTAGATTCCTTGGAATTTTCTATGTAGATAATCATGTCATCTGCAAATGGGCACAGTTTTACTGGTTCCTTTATGACCTGCATGCCTTTTACTTCCTTTTCTACCTTATTGCCTTGACTAGAATTCTGTTGAATAAGAATGGTGAGAGTGAACATCCTAGCCTTGTTTGTGATCTCAGGGGAAAGGCAGTCAGTCTTTTACCATCAAGTATAATGCTAACTGTAGTTTTTTTTGAAGATTCTCTTTATCAGATTAGCAAATGTCCCTCTATTTCTATGTCTCTGAGTGTTTTTAATCATGAATGGGTGCTGAATTATTTCATATGCTTTTTCTACATCTATTGCTATGATCATGTCATTTTTCTTCTTTAACCTGCTAATATGGTAAATTAAATTGATGGATTTTTAAATATTAAACCAGTTTTCCATTCCTAGAATAAACTCCTTTGGTCATGCTGTATAATTTTTTGTGTATTGTTGAATTCTATTTGCTAATATTTTGTTAAGGAACTTTGAATCTATATTGTTCTGTGATTTTCTTTTTTTTTTTTTGTGCTGTCTTTAGGTTTTGCATCACAGTAATATTAGCTTCATAAAATGAATTGAGAAGTGTTCCCTTCTATTCTATTTTCTGGAAGAGGTTGTGTGGAAAGGTGTTAATTCTTCTTAAACATTTGGTAGAATTTTCTAGTAAAACCATCAGGGATTGGCGATTTCTATTTCGGCAGTTTGAAATTACAAATCAAATTTCCTCAGTAGTTATAAGACTATTCCAATGATCGATTTCATATTGGTGAATTGTGATAGTGTTTTTTGAGAAATTTTACATAAGTTATAATATTTATATGTGTAGAGTTCGTAATATTCCTTTATTATTCCTTTGATGTATGTAGGTTCTGTACTGATATCTCCTGTTTTATTCCTGATATTGGTAATTTATGAGTTCTCTTTTCTTTTCATTATTCCTAGAAGTTTGTTAATTTTATCGATTGTTTTCAAGAAAACAATTCTTCATTTCAATGATTTTCTGTATTGTTTTTTGTTTTCTATCTTATTGATATCTGCTTTTTAAAAAATTTTTCTTCCTTATGCTTGTTTTGAGTTTATTTTGCTCTTCTTTTTCTAGGTTATTAAAGTGTGAGCTTAGATTGTTGGTTTGAGATTTTTCCTCTTTTCTAATGTATGCATTTAGTGATAAGAAATTTCCCCCCAGCACTACTTTAACTGTGTCCCACAAATTTTGATATGTTACATTTTCATTTTTATTCTGTTTGATCTATTTTATCACCTCTTGAGACTTTCTTATTGACCAATGGGTTATTTATAAATGTGTTGTTTAGTATCCAAGTGTTTGGAGATTTTTCAGGTTATATTTCTGTTACTGATTTTGAGTTTATATCCATTGTGGTTGAGGAATATATTCTGTATGATTTCATGTATTTTAAATTTGTTGAGATTTGTTTTATGGCTAAGATATAGTCTATTTTGATATGTTCCACAGACACTTGAAAAGAATGTGTAATGTTGCTTGGAGTACTCTATAAATGCTGATTATATCCTGTTGGTGGATGATGTTGTTGATTTTCTGTTTAGTTGTTCTATCAATTGTTGAGAGAGGGATGATAATATCTGTAACTATTAATAGGAAATAGTTCTATTTTTCCTTTTAGTTCTATTAATTTTTACTTCTTATTTTCTTCAGATCTGTTGTTCGGTACATACACTTTAGGATTGCATTTTCTTCGTGGTGCATTGATCTTTTTATCATTATAAAATGCCTCTTTCTGTCTCTGGTAATTTTCTTTGCCCTGAAGTCTACTTTATTGGATATTAATACAGCTACTCCTGCTTTCTTTTGATTAATGTTTGCATAATATATCTTTTTACCTTTTCTTACTTTTAACCTGCTGATACCATTATATTTGATGCAAATTTGTTATAGAAATCATGTGGTTGGGTCATGTATTTTAATCCAGTCTGCCAATCTCTGACTTTTTTGGTATATTTAGTGTATTTTAACACTTAAAAGAACTTTTGATATATTAGGGCTTGAGTCTGCCATTTTAGTTTTTGTTTTCTGTTTGTTTTCTCTGTTTTTCACTTCTCTGTTTCTTTTATCCAGGCTTCCTGTGAGTTATTTGAATATTTTTTAGAATTCCATTTGACTTATTTAAGAGTATTTTTGAGTATATCTTTTTGTATAGTTTCTTCAGTGGTTGTAGTAGGTATTGCATGTAATGACTTCTAATTATATATGTATATTACATAATACATATTACATATAAATTACATGTAACATACATTTACATATAACACATACACATTTACATATAGTAACATATAAAAACATCACACTTTACTGGTTTTGTCATTTTATCTGTTTGACTGAAGTGTAGAAACTTACCTCTCATCACTTCCCTGTACCCTCCCACATTTATAATGTAATCATCTTAAAGATTTTTCCTACATACATTTAGAATCACATCAGACTGTGTTATAAGTTTGCTTCCACCATCAAACATAATTTAGAAAACTCAAGAGAAGAAGGAAAGTTTATTATATTTACTGATATTTTTATTTATTGTGTTCTTCCTTCCTTCCTGATTTTTGAAGATTTCTTTCTAATTTCTTTTAGAGTAGGCCTGTTGGCAACAAAATCTCTGAGAATATTTTTATTTCCCCTCATTCTTGAATGATATTTTCACTTTATATAGGATTCTGGGTTGGCAGTTCTTTTCTTTCAACACTTGAAAAATGTTGTGCTACTGTCTTCTGTTCTACATATTTCAGATGAGATATCCACTGTCATTTGAATTGTTTTTCTCTTATAGATATGGTATCATTACTTTCTTATTGCTTTCAGGATTTTTTTCTTTGTCTTTAGTTTTCATAAGTTTAACTGTGATGTGTCTTGGTGTAAATTTTTTCGGATTTATCCTCTTTGAGATTCACTTAGCTTATTGTATCTATAGATTTATGACTTTTGCAAATTTGGAAAGTTTTCAGCTATTATTTCTTCCAGTACTTATTCAGTTCCATTTTCTTTCTCTTCTTCTTCTGGGATGTCAGTGATGGGTGTATGAGTTTCTTATTGCTGCTGTACTAAATTACCAAAAACTTAGTGGCTTAAAACAACACAAATTTATTCTGTCAGTATTCAGGTCAGAAGTCTAAAATCAGTCTTACAGCCCTAAAATCAAAGTGTCAGCAAGCATGGTTCTTTCAGGAGACTCTAGGATAGGACCTGTTCCTTGCCTGTTCCAGCTTTGTGAGGCTAACTTGGTATTCCTTGCTTATAGTCACGTCATTCCAATCTGAACTTCTATTTTCACATTGCCTTTTCCACTGACTCTGAATCCTCTTGCATCCCTCTTATAAGGACTATTGTGATTATATACTCCAGCAGGCATACTATTAGTCTGTTTATAGATTTTTTTATTAAAGCAAAATTTATAAAATTTATAAAATTGTGATATATGCAAATGGACTCATATGTACTCTTTTGTGTCAGGCTTCTTTTACTAAGCATAATGGTTTTGAGATTTAGCCACATTGTTTTTATCCCTTTTTATTGATGAGCAGTAGTATTCCTTTGCACAAATACACCACAGTTTATTTAGCCATTTTCCTATTGATAGAAACCAAGACTGTTTCCAGTTTTTTACCATTATGAACATTCTTGAGCAAGTGTTTTTGGGGAGATATACTGTTATTTCTCTTTCATTTCAGTTAAATTTCTGGGTTATACTTCCATTTCAGTAGAAATGGGTTGGTGTATGTTTAGTTTTAAAAGAAATTGCCAGAAGTTTTTCAAAGTGGATTTACTATTTTACTCTCACCAACAATGCATATGCGTTCTGGCTGATCCACATTCTTGCCACATTTGATATCGTCCATTGTTATAGACTGAATCGTCTGCTTCCCCATTCATGTGTTTAAAATTTAATGCCCTGTACCTCCAAATGCGACTGTATTTGGAGATAGGCCCTTTAAAGAGGTAAAGTTGAAATGAGGCTCTTTGGGTGGGCCTTAATTCATTCTGACTGGTGTCCTTACAAGAAGATGAAATTTGGATACACAAAAAGACACCAGACACATAGCACGCACGGAGCGGTGACCACGTGAACACACAATGAGAAGGCAACCATCTGCAAGCCAAGGAGAGAGGCCCTGGACAAACTAGGCCTACTGACACCTTAATCTTGGACTTCTAGTCTCCAGAACTGTGAGAAAATAAATTTCTGTTGATTAAGCCACCCAGTCTGTGGTATTTTGTTATGGCAGCCCAAGAAGACCAATACATCCATCATTTTAATTTTAGTCATTCTTGTGGGTGTGAAGTGGTATCTCATTGTGGTTTGAATTTGCATTTCCCTGGTGACTAATGATACTGAGCACTTTTTCATGTCGTTATAGTATGGAGAAACCAGAGCCCTCATTCATTTCTGGTAGGGGTGTAAAATGGTACAGCAAGTGTGGAAAACTGTTTGGGGTTCCTCAAAAAGTTAATCATAGAATTAACATGACACAGTGATTACACTCCTATGTATATACACAAAAGAATTGAAAACAAGCATTCAAACAAAAACTTCTGGATTAATCTTTATAGTCGCAATACAATAGCCAAAAAGTGGAAACAACCAAATGTTCATCAACAGATGAATGGATAAACAAAATGTGGTACATACAGTACTTGCAACAGAAAATTATTCAGTCATAAAAAGAAATGAAGTACTACATTCATCCTACAATGAATTCTACAATGTGGATAAACCTTGAAAACATTATGCTGAATGAAAGAAGTCAGCCAGAAAAACTCACATATTGTACGGTCCCATTTATACAATGAAATATCCACTGTAGATAAATCCACAGTGACAGAAAGCAGATTAGTAGTTATCAGGGATGGGTGGAGCAGGGAAGGGAAAAAGACTACTAAATGAGCACAGGGATTCTTTTTGGGGGTGAAATGTTTTGGAACTAGATAAAGGTGATGGTTGCACAACATTGTGCATGTAATCAATGCCACTAAATTGAATATTTGGAAATGGTTAATTTCATGTTATATGATTTTTATATCATCTAAAAAGAGTGATTTGATAATGTAAGCCATGTGAGATATCCTTACATAATCTTACCATTCAGTTCTTTTACACAAATTCAGGTTTGGTAGAATATATTAATATATTAATAATATTTGTTTCCCTCTTTTCCTTCTGGGAATATCTCCTTACCACCTACCACCCCCAATCCCCCACCCCTGCCTCAAGGCCTGGTCATATTACCTGCTTAGGCCAATGAAGAACAGGATGAAGCAATGCTTTAAGAGAGTGGTGGTTGACACATCTCTTTTCTCTTTGCCACAATTGGTCAGGAAGGATCCTGGATCCTTCACTCCAGGATCAGCCTGGATCCTGAGTGAAGAGGAGGCTGAGCAGAACCACAACCAGCTCTTAGTAAACCTGAAACAAGAGTGGGAAATACACCTTTGTTGTTGTAAGCCACTGAAATTTTTGGAATCATTTATTACCACAACATAACCTAATCCATCTTTACTAATACACCACATAATAAAATCCCAAGATGGTGGAATTTCAGGTAATTTTTATATTTCCTTTTATTTTTATGTGTTGTTTGACTTCTTTAAAAGTAGCACATGCTATGTACATATTCATAAAAAACAATACAATTATTTTCATTGTGGAAAAAATATTTAGTAAGTTAAATAATTAGGAGAAACATTTGTTGCTAGTAATCTTCCATAATTGTTAATGAATGTTCTTACTGATAAACTGTAAACTCATAGAGGTTGGGAACTTTATCTTAAGGGTTGAATGCATCACCCTCACTGTTTCTGAATTTTTAATAAATTATGGTTATCTCATTTATGATTCTAAATTTTTTTGCATAGTAATATCATTTTAGAATATTCAGAGTCTACTTAATATTTCAGTTTATCAAATATTTTCTAAAGTCATGCCCTGGGCAAGACTTTCTTTTAACTAGTACTTTTCCCATTTTCATAACTGACTGTTAAATTACATTCTTTGGCAACAGCATTGACCCAAGATTTTAGATCTCTCTCTCTCTGTTTTTAATAACTTACAGATTTTGCTTTTCTTGTGTGGGAGAGAAAGGAGTACCTCATAAGGGATTAGCCACCTTACTTATATACTTAATTTAATCACACAAACAATCCTAAAAGTGGGTATTACTATTTTTGTTTTAGAAATGCGAAAACTGGGGTTTATAGCAGTTAGTTAGCTTGTTGAAGTTTACAGAGTTAGTAGAATGGTACCATGGATTTTGAGCCTGGGTTCTGATTATAGAACTCATCTTTTTTCTTTTACATTAAAAGTGGCCTCTATATTTGTACTTTATTTATAGAAGGCCGTCACTTTATATATAGAATAATATAACTTTCTTTTTCTGTCAGTATTATTCTTACCTTTTGTTTTGTTTCTGGGATTTTGTCACTGGGTACTATATTGCATAACTATTTCACTTATGACTTTTCCAATAGTAGAATTCAATTTTGGTAATTGCTGTATGGAGCATATTAATGATGGAATGAGAAAAGAGATTTTTAGAATATATCCAAGACCTTTTATGTCCAACACGAGTCTGTGACTGTATTTCTGTGTTTCTATGAGAAGCACAATAGTCTCTGAGGGCTTTACACAATCTAGAGTTTGGCTTTACCTATAAGTTAGGATTTTCTGTTTCAAGGACTGCCATGCTTTAAAAAATATCAGGCTCCACAAGGAAGAAATCACAGGTTCTCAGAGCCTATATTTTATACGAGGAGATTACTCAGAACATTTTGAATTTAAATTTTTTCAGTAGCACCCAGCATAATTTTTAACCTGGGAGAAGGGTTGTGAGCATTTAGGTGCCTGATATGGCTGAGTTTTCTCCTTGCGTTTACTTAGAATAGTATTTCCAAACTTAGGTAGTTGAGTAACACCTTATTCACAGACTAAACTGTTATCTTTTAGCTGCATGGTATTTTTCTTTGAATTGATTGATTCCTTTTTTAAAAAAATCTCCAAATAATTTCAAACATACCAAAAAGTTTCAAGAATAGTACAAGAACCCACCCCCCGGTCTGAAACATTTGAGGGCAATTTGCCAATATGATGCCATCACTCCCAAATACTTCAGTGCGTTGGTCCCCAACATTTTTGGCATCAGGGACTGGTTTCATGGAAGACAGTTTTTCCATGGATGAGGGGTGGGGGGAGGCGGAGCTCAGGTGGTGATGCAAGTGATGGGGAAGGGCTGTACGTTCAGATGAAGCTTTGCTCACTTGCCTGCTGTGGCCCCCGCCCCAGTTCCTAAGTTTCATGGAAGACAATTTTTCCACGTATGGGGGTGGAACATGGCAAAAATCTGTGGCCCTGTCCCCAACAGCCAGGGGTTGGGCACCGAAGCTTTAGTGTGTATTTCTCTCAAAGGGATCTTCTCCAACATAATCACAATCAAGAAATTAACAGTGATACACTACTCCTATCATTAGATTGTAGATCTAGGTTGTAGATTAGACAAATTTTGCCATTTGTCTCAATAATATCCTTTGTAAAAGCAACAGGATATCAGTCAGAATCACACACTGCATTTAGTTGTCGTGCCTCCTTAGTCTCCTTTAATCTGTGACAGTTCCTCAGTCTTAACATTCATGACCTTGAATGTTTTCGAGAGTACGGGCCAGTTATTTTGGAGAATGTGCCTCAGTTTAGGTTTGTCTGATGTTTTGATGATCAGATTCGGGTTATACATTTATGGCAATGATATCACAGAAGTGATGCTATATTCTTTTTATTGCATAGTATCTGGTGGCACACAGTTTAAATTTGTCCACTTATGGTGATGTTAACTTTGATCAGTTGAATAAAGGAGGCATTCTGAGATTTTGTAAATATCCTCTTCCTCATCAGACTTTAACCCATTACTTTAGCATCTATTAATATTTTGTAGCTGAATTATTTCTGTGATGGCTGAAAATAGTAATTTTTCTAATTCTATCACTATTCTACATTTCTTAATTGACATTTTATGGTAAGACAAAGCTATCTCTTCTCCACATTTCTGTATGCATGTATGCATTTTTTATTTGTGTATATTAGCATAATCTCATGGATTCATATTTTATTCAATGGGTTATAATTCACTTTTTTCATTATATATTTTGATGTTAATATTGTCCCCTATTTGGTCAGTGAGAACCTCCGGCTTCTGTGCCTTTTTGATATATCACCATCATTCTCTGAGCATTTTCTTACTTTCTGGTACAAGATATTTCTAAAGCACTTTGAATATGTCATGCCCAACTCTCTCCTGGCCTGTAAGGTTTCCACTGAGAAGTCTGCTGCCAGATGTATTGGAGCTCCTTTATACGATTTTTTTTTTCTTGCTTCCCTTAGGACCTTTTCTTTATCCATGACCTTTGCGAACTTGATTATTAAATGCCTTGAGGTAGTCTTGTTTGGGTTAAATCTGCTTGGTGTTCTATGACCTTGTTGTACCTGAATATTGATATCTTTCTCTAGGTTTGGGAAGTTCTTTGTTATTACTTCTTTGAATAAACGTTCTACCCCAATCTCTCTTTCTATCTACTCTTTAAGGCCAAAAACTCTTAGATTTGCCCTTTTGAGGCCACTTTCTAGATCTTGTAGGCATATGCTTCATTCTTTTTTATTCTTTCTCTTCTGACTGTGTATTTACAAATAGCCTGTCTTCAGGCTCACTAATTCTTTCTTCTGCTTGGTCAATTCTGCTATTGACAGACTCATGCATTTCTCAATTTGTCAATTTAATTCTTAAGCTACAGAATTACTGCTTGATTTTTTTTTTTTATTATTTCAATCTGCTTGTTAAATTTCTCTAACAGGCTTCTGAATTCCTTCTCTGTGTTGTCTTGAAGTTCACTGAGCTTCTTTAGAACAGCTACCTTGAATTCTTTGTCTGAAAGGTCACATATCTCCATCACTCCAGGATCGGTCACTGGTACCTTATCATCTGGTGAAGTCATGTTTTCCTGGATGTTCTTGATGCTTGTGGATGTTTGTCAATGTCTGGGCATTGAAGAGTTAGGTATTTATTTTAATCTTCACAGTCTGGGCTTATTTGAATCCATCTTTCTTGAGAAGGCGTTCCAGTCACTCAAAGGGAATTAAGTGTTGTGGTCTTAGTCTTCAGTCACTGCAGCCATATCAGCACTGGGTGTGTCTCAAGCCCAGTAATGCTGTGACTTTTGCAGACTCATGGTGTTACCACCTTAGTGGACTTGGGTAAGGTGTGGGAGAATTAATTCCCTGGATTACCAGGCAATGTCTCTCACTCTCTTCCCTTAATCTTTGTGCTGGGCTGATGGAGTTGGGGGAGGAGTGACATGGGCACTTCCCTGTGGCCACCAGCACCAGGTTTTACCTGGAGCCAGTCTCACCCAAAGCCTGTGGTGACTGTTGCCTGGATACCTCTGATGTTTATTCAAAGCCCAAGGGCTCTTTAATCAGTAGGTGGTGAATCCTGCCAGGACTGGGTCCTTCCCTTCAGGTCAGCATTTTTCCTTCTGGCCCAGGGTGAGTCCAGAAATGCCTTCCAGGAACTAAGGCCTGGATTCAGGGGCTTTCAGAGTCTGCATGGTCCTTTATTTTACTGTGGCTGTGCTGGTACCCAAATTGCAAAACAAAGTCCTCTGAACTCTTCCCTTTCCTTTCCCCAAGTGGAAGAAGACACTACCTGAGCTACACTGTCTGTAGCTGGGGGAGGGGTGACACAGGCACTGGCTTGGCTATCACTGCTGGTATCTCACTGGGTCACCTGTACCCCAGGTCCACTGGCCGTGAGCCAGCACAGCCTCAGGAATTACCCAGGGACTGCAGCCTCTGTGGCCTGACTGTCTTACAAATTTATTCCAGGCCCCAGGCTGATTTTTTCAACTTGTGGTGGGGCTAGCTGGAACTTGGGTTTTGGGGTGGAGGATTTCCCTCTGGCCAGGTTGGTCTAAGTGCTCCCTCCATGGGCACCAGCAGAATTCTGCCCTGTGCTGTGTTCCCCTGTGTCAGGATGGCCCTGAGTTTCAATGCAAAGTCCCACAGTCACTTTGCTCTCCCTCCCCCAGGCACACAGATTCTCTCTCTACTTAGAGTGCTATGGGGGATGGTAGAGGGGTTGTGTGGGCAATGCAAGATTGTCTTTTCTGCCCTCTTCAGTGTCTCTTTCCTTGATATAATGTTAAACCAGGTATTATGATTGCTCACCTGATTTTTGGTTCTTCTGAGGGTGCTTGCTTGTGTGGATGGTTGTTAATTTTAGTGTTCATGTGGAGGGGCAATCACTGGAGGTTTCTATTCGGCCATCTTGCTCTGCCCAGAGCTCCCTGCTTTTTATTGGTCAGGTGAGGTCCTCTAATTTTGTCAAACAACATTTGTACACAGAGAAGATTGTTTATCTTACAATATAGAAAACACTTTAAGTGGAATGTTTTAGCTTTATGAGAAACTCTACCTCATCCTTACTATAAGTAAAAATAGTGTACTTGCTGGGCAACTGCAACTTCAAAATCAGTTCTCTTTTCTAGCCCCAAACAGATTGCTACCCCTAAGGCCCTCCTACAGAAAGAACTACTGTATCTTCTTCTCTCCTCAGACTATATTCTTCTCTCCTTAACACCTCAGCACTGTTCTATATTTCTGAGATATCAAGGGAGATGGTACAAAACACTAACAAAAATTTATGGAAGTTAAGATGGCAAATAATAGGAGCAACATAAATTCATATTCCAGCTGAACCAATACCCGAACACAAACCAATGCAGATAAAACCAAGACTATAATAATTTTTGACAAATCAAGTTCTCCCAAATTAATGGCTTTGAAGCATCATACATATGTGTGTATATACGGGGTGTCACCCACCAGCATGATAGGTTCTGGAGTCACTGTATTATCATTGCATGTAAGACTATGCCCCTTCTTCGTGGGGTGGAGTGGCAGAAGGTTAAAGCAGGCAGATGTGTTTGCTTCCAAGTGCCTCTATAAAACTGTCACTAACTCTTTGTCTTAGAGTTTCTTGACACATGAATTCTTAACTTTCCATGGCTTGAATCTGAGCCAAAATACACAGACGTAATTAATTCAGCCTAGAGTTCCCCAGTGGAGCAAGTGCTGGCATTTGGACTGGTTCATGGAAGTAACCTATAGGAACTCAAAGTATATGCTTTAGAGTTAGAAAAATGTGCATAGAGGAATGTATGCTTTCTTTTTAAATAATCTAATTGTGTTAGTGATTTAAAGTCTTCATATTGAGTTAATCCATTTATGCAATAGGACTCCATATGAAAAACAGTCTTTCCTATGCTTTACTGTTTGCTAGGAGGAAATTATTAATAAATTTGTGTTGCTTATAGTATTATCACTCATGAGTTGATAGAGAATAGGAATAAAAAACTGTTTATCTGGACTGAGGTGAAACTCAATTACCCTCAATTATTTTATATGATGGTTAAATAGTTTATATGTTATTATGTTCTGGCCCATTTTTTAAGGTTTAACAGGCATATTGCAGTGCTGAATGGAGTCATCATATTGAAGAAAGAAGGGATGAACTAGAGTATTCCTCGGAAAGAGATGAAACTTTGATTAAATATCAGTTAGAGATTGTTCTTTTATAGTTCTGAACATTTATAAATCTTAAATTTATCCTGGATTTTGTTTTCTTAGCATGTGATTGTAATTTCTACACTGATAAACGCATTCTATTACATTTATAATGTGGAACCAATCACACATTAGATTTTTGTTAGCTATAGAGTGATGCAGAAGGAACATGCATTCTTCTAGGACATTTAAAATTTTTTGAGTACCAAACCAAAAGTATATAACTCATGATAAGATTGTTATGCTAATTGAACTTTATAATAGATAATACATTTATTCATGCTTTTAAAATGACACCCTTTTACCCAGTTAGAACAATACAGATAAAATTTGTATGGTGCTTTATATTTGTTGAATGAATTATTGAAAATCACTTTCCTATAGTATAAGAGGTATGTAGCATAGATAAGAACTGAGAGATAGATATAAATGACTTTCCCAAAGTGTGACCTACATCAGGGTCTATGTCTTTTCCATTCTACTCTGCTTCTTCCCAAAATGTACTCCAATGTGATGTTTGAGTTTAACATTTTTGAATTGATCTTATCTGTTTCAACAGTGTATTTTATAATTGTGGGGACATTCTTTAACAAATGTGACAGATACGAAAACTCCTTAAAACAATCTGCTAAACCATGAGAGTCAGTTTCTGGTGATGTGTTTTTTTTTGGTGTCCTTGAGCAGCTTCTGTGCAGTTTTTCCTTTCTAGTTTTTATTGTGGTATAGTGGCTTTTTGGCCAAAACTTTATGATCTTGAACAAGGTACCCAATCTCTCATGGTCATAGTTTTCATCTCTGTAAAAAAAAGTAGATGAGTTGATTTCTAAGGAACTTTGTAAGATTTGAATTCATCTTACTTTATGATTTCCATGTGTGTGTTCAGAAAATAAAGTCCCGAACATAGATTACATGAAGGCAGTGGTTTTATTTTTGTTTTGTTCATTGCTGGATCCCCAGCCCCAAGAACAGTGCCTGATGCAGAGTAGACACTCAACAAAGATTTGTTGAATAAATGGGCAAACCCAACATAAGAACCTTCAGTAAGAAGAAATGGATGGATTATTCACTGGCCAGGAAGTACATTTGTTCAGATGTGCAAGTAATAGTAAATCTGATTCTAACCTTCCCTTGGTAAAATCCTTCAGTGTTTCTCTATTGTTCTCTGGGTAAAGACTTAAACTTTGAATTTGTTTTAAAAAGCCTCTCTAGATCTGCCCTCTCCTTATTGCTTCAGCCTTCATCTTCTCCATCTTTTCCCACTCCTTCCCTTCCCTCCTACATGCTCACAGCCTTGGCTGCAGCTACACTTGACTTCTTTCAGGTCCTCAGTGTCCTGGTATCCTACCTTTTGGCCATCCTACATGCTGTTCTTTCCTCCTCCCCACCTCCACCTTCTTTTTTGCTTCCATAGATAGCACCCTTTATCTCCTATATCAGCTCGTAGTGCGTTGCCTTATAATTACTAGTTTAATGTCTGTTCTCTCCTACTAGACTTGGAACCTCGCTGAGAGAAGGCCTGTGCCTTACTTGTTCACCTTTGTACACTATTGCACCCCCAGTGCATGGCCCTAATAATGAAGTGTGTTGGTGGCCTTAGTATATTGCCACCCATGGGCCTAGGATATGATATTCTGATAAAGCCAGAATTCTTCTGTTCTTAATGTTCTGTGGCCATTTCCACTCCCAATTTATCAAAATAAATTTTATTTAATAATGCATAATTTGAGTTAGTGATTTTATAAATAAAATAGGGCAAGTAGGATTTGGAACAAGGAGTGCCACATTAGCTAGGGTGGTCAAGGAGAGAACCCTTGAGCTGTACCTAGAACAGTCCTGGCAGGTGGTAGGTGCTCAGTAAATATTTGGTGAATAAAGGAATGAACAAGACCTAATTAATGAATATCTAGAGGAAGAGGGTTCTAGGCAAAGGGAATAGCAAATACAAAGGTCCTGAGTTGAAAACACAATTGATCCTTTTAGGGAGCTGAAATCAGGCCAGTGTGGCTGAGGCCTAATGGAGAAACTGAGAAGTAGAAGATGAAGTTGTAGTCATGGGAATGTATAAAATTATATAAACCTGTTGGCCAAAATAAGGAACTTGGATTTTAGTTTAATGGTAGTAGGAAGCATGGCAGGGTTTTGAGCAAGGGACTGATATGATCTGATAGCTTTGAGAAGTCACTCTAGTCCAAGCCATCATTAATTCTTGCATGGACTTCTGCAGTAGCCTTTCACCCAGTCCTCAGATCCATTCTCCACAGTGAGGCCTGAGTGATCTTTTAATAATGCCAATCTGATCAGGTCAGTCTCTTGTTGAAGATCCTTCAGTTGCCCTTGGAAAAAAGTCTACAATCCCTAATGTGGGTTACCAGGCCTTGAGTGTTTTGACATATGCTTAGGGCAGTGTCACACTAAATCTTCATGTTCTGTTCATACTTTTTTTTCATTTCCTTGAAAAAGTCTCAAGTTCTCTTCTCAGGACCCCTGCCCATGATGCTGGTCTGCTCGTACTCTGTCTTTCATGCTTATTTTCCAAGTCTCACTGTCAGATCCTCAGCTACCCTCTGACCTTCAACCCCCATGCCCAGCCCAGGTTAGGTGTTATGCTCTCCCAGAGCTCCCATTATCTGTTTTTGTCACGCTGCAGGAGTGTGCTCAGTTCTAGCTTCCCTGCTAGATGTCTAGCTCCATGAAGGCAGGGCAGGGGAAGCTGCTCACAGCTGTGATTCCAGCACCTTTCACTGAATGCCCAGCCCACAGGAAGTGCTTATATTTTTAAAGAAAGAATGAACAGAGGACCACTTTCCAGTGCCAAGGGTCTATGTCACATGTTCTGTGTTAGCTGCTTTTGCTTCTACTGAGATGAAGGTTAATGGATAAATTTGTTAAAGATGAGGTAATTGTTTTAAAAAGTAGTCAAGAGGAAAGATGACCGTTGAAGCCTCTGTGAGTAATTTAATTAACAAACCTAACCTTCAGAGCTCATTAAGCTCACCATTCATGGAAGCCATTATTCCCTGCTGTGAAAAACTATGACTCAGCTTGTTCTCTGTTTAAAATTAGTTGAAAATGTTTGTTTGTTTGTTTTTGTTGTAGTTATTGTATTTCTGTTGGAATACTGTGACTGTTATTGCAAATCCTGTGATTAAGCTTAACTTCCTGTGAATGCCACGAAGAAACTATTTCTCTGTGCTTAGTCACAGGATAATGGGGTGCATTCACATTTCATCCTCAGTCTCTTAATTGCATGCCTTCCACTTGATTGAAGTAGCACTGTGATTCAAGATTCAGCCACCTTTTAAAAATTAATGCTGTCTTCTTTATATTTTATTTGGTGATGAATATTTCCTGTTAGTTTCTAACAGACTGCATTTGACATTTTATACATGCCAAACCAAGGCAGCTTCTAAGATTTCATTCAGAGTTGAGTAATTCTGGTGAATAAAGAGCCAGAAATGAACTGTAAGGACCATATTTTCATGTATAGAAGTCTCTTGAAAGGCTTTAAAAAACTATGTTTAGCAGATTATTATTATGTGTATATGATTGGTCTGTAGCCTTCTTCAAACATGACAATTTGTGAAAATAGTTTTATTTTTAAGGATACAAGATAATCAGTTTATCAAAGATGACATACATTTAATATGTATTTGGCATTTTATGTAGTTACTGACAATATAGACACTAATTACATTTCATAGTAATACAGTAGATCTTTTCATAGGACAAATATTTTACTTTTATATTATATACTTCAAGAAATCTATTGTAACAAATAAAATTGTGTGCCAGTAGCTACAATGAATTAAAGTTTATCTCTTTGGAAAATATGACTTTAAAGACAGAGAATAAGGTAGAAAACAGTATAATTTATATTCTACAACTGTTAAGAATTTTTTTGTTAATT
The DNA here is from genome assembly GCA_023783475.1 of Daubentonia madagascariensis. Taxonomy (NCBI): domain Eukaryota; kingdom Metazoa; phylum Chordata; class Mammalia; order Primates; family Daubentoniidae; genus Daubentonia; species Daubentonia madagascariensis. Next base: position 13,431,290 of record JAKFHU010000428.1, read on the forward strand.
TTTAAAATTATTATCCTTGGACTCGTGAAAAGAAAAGGGGTTTTAATAAAAGAAATAACAGCATGGGATATTCTCCCATCTTTTGCTGACCTTTGGAAAGTAATCAAATTTGTACATGTGAATTTGGAACACCAGGGCCTAATGGAAACCTTATAAATATAGCTTATTAGAGATTCAAGGAATCTCAGAAATTGGCATTATAGTTTAGGCCTTTTACTTTATGGAATAGTGTAGAATTGTGGTTAATAGGTGGATTTTGGAGTTCACAGTGACTTGGGTTCAAATTCTGATTTACTGGCTATGTAATTTGAGCAAATTTTAAAAACTCTTTAAGAATCAGCTTTTTCACTGAGTTGATGATACTTATCCTGGAAGGTTGTTATTCAATGAGATAATATAGTCATGTTGCCTGTGACATAGTGAGTTCTCAATAAATGACCATAACAATATTAGTAATACCTCTAAGGGGATATAAAGCATCAGAAAGATTAACTGAATTACCCAAGGTCACAGAAGCTGCCCATTGGCACTTCCAGTGGTGGACTTGAGCTCTAACCCTCCTTTTTTTTTCTTTTTTTAAATTAGTAATGAGATGTTAGGCAAGTGGTTTCATTTTATCTCAGTTTTATCAGTGGTAAAATAACTAGGGGCTTTTTACCAAGGACATAATCAATATAAGGTACGAGCTAGATTGGAAATAATACTTCTAAACAATTTAGACTTTAGTTTTTTGCCTTTCTAATTATAGGGATGATATAAAAAGTAGAATGATTAAAAATTCAGCAAAAGTCTTCTTAGAGGGAAACATTTAAAGAAGAAAGTTGAATAAAAGTGTAAAATTAGCATTCTGTAACAAAGTGACTATCAATGGCTAATGGTGACCTACCAGGGGAATAGCATGATGGTGTTTAAAACAAAAAGTGTGTAAAATTCTGAGAGAGAGTGCTTTACCCGCTTCGTGAGTTAATATGGATCTACTTCGCTCTTCACTCTATTCCATTCTATCCTATGTGAGGCCCACATGTAATTTAAAGGGAGAATAATAAAGGATGTTAAGGATTAGAAAAGAAAACCAACATGGAAAGTTGAAAATAATTGACATTCTACATAATTGATTCTCTTTGATGATTTGTATAATATGAGCATAGCATAGTATAGTACAAAGAAAGATTACTGGGCTTAGAAGCCAGTTACCTCAGTATGAGTCCTGGTTTTGCCATTTACAGGTTGAGGGTACTTAAGTAAGTCAGTTGGCTTTTCTGAGGCTCTTTAAATTGGGTCAGTGATAAAGGCTTAGCTCAGGAGGTGAGGATCAAATGTGATATAAGAAGTTTTGTAAATTCTGAAATGCTTTTGAAATAGAATGTAGTGATGGTAATTGAAACCATATTTTAATATTATATTTTATTTACCTTTAAAAACATCTTCCTTAATTTAGCCATGAAAAATAAAAACTGTTTTTGGGTGGGCCTGATTATTAAAAAGATGTTGAGCAGCTGGTCCTGAACTTAAGAGAAAACACTAAGCAAGATGAAGTAGGTTTACAGTACAGCACAAAGGGTTTAGATTAGGTATAAATAGAGTCTAATAGCACTTTGATTTGTTTGAAGCTGCAGTGTTTTTCTCAGGCATATTATAAAATTTTCTTTGGGTGCTTTCAAAAACTAAAAATAGATTTTCATTTGTCTGTTTTGGGTTAGGTATATGAAGATATAAAGATGATTCATTTAATATTTCTTCTAATGTTCACTTCCTACCCAAGAGTTGCACAACTATTTGATAAGTCAGTCTGGAAATATTTATAGAATCTGAACTCCTTGTAAAAGTAACAAGTGTAGTCTTAAAGTGTCCTGCAAAATTTCAATATAATTAAATTGAAGAGTCAAGAAGCTGATACAGAAGCCATTGTTTAAAAGCCTTCATAAGAAAAATTTTAACTCCCCATAACTGTTAAGTTTCTAAGTAATCTATAGTAAAGTTCCTTATTTTATTCCTTACAAATAAAAATTCTTTACATCAACTTGTCATATATAGGGAGATTGCTTGAGTTGGAATTCCTAGTGTGTTTCAGTGTGTATCACAGGGTGTATGAATTCTACATGATCTGTTGTTGATCTTTTCATATTAGAAAATGAAGCTGCTGACAGTGGTTATACATAAGTGTTTGCAAGTAGGTGGGAAGGACCACTGTAGTTCTACAATAGGCTGCCTTCTATATCCCACAAGAAAATTCTGACCTTTGATTTTTTTTTATTACTATTACTGCTGCTGCTGCTACTACTGCTATGTTTACTGAGCACTTGTGTACTAGGCATTGTTCTAGGTGCTTTAGATATATTAGCGCATTCAAGTCTCATAACAGCCCACTGAATATGTACTATTACCATCCCCATTGAACAGAGGAGAAAATATGTATAGAGAAGTTAAATAACTCTCCCAGGGACATAAAGCTAGCAAGAGGCGAAAACAGCACCCTGTGTTGTTTGGTTCAGAACTCATGCTCCTGCCACTCTGCAGTTCTGCCTCCTACTAGTCTGCCATACTGGCATTGTTGTAATAGCCCTTTCTGTATTTTGTTTCGCAGTAGGAAAATAGAGAGTTTTGCACAGTTGGAGACAGTAAAGAATTACATAAAATCCACTATTACAATTATAGTGTGGATTGGTGTGGATTTCAATTAACTTTTCTTGACTTATACAATTCCATATTAGGAGTTGATTTCTTGTGAAACTTCAATAGTATGAAATCTTGCCTATTAGATCAACTTTTACGAGCACATTAGAGAAAGGCAGTGACTTAACTACCACACTCAACTCAGATGCTGATATGGGAGTACGTGTGTGAACCACCACATTGCAGTAATAGAGTGACTTGGTGAAGAAGGGGGTGCGGGATACAGAAGAGATACCAGCAAGTGTGACTTTTATCTTCTTCAGTGCTGATTATTCAGAGAACCTGAATTAGTTTGTGGATGTTACACAAGACCGAGACAGTACAAGCCCCAAGTGACTTTAGTATATATGCACTAATCAGGCTTGTATGAATAAAAATACTCAGTGTAATTAAGTAAGTGAATTTGTCTAATATATTACAAACCCTTGAACATATTGAATTAAAGACCATGGCTTTAAGATAAGATCATTCATAACAATAGTAATAGTAGTAACAAACACACAGCTACTCACATTTATTGTGAATCAGGAAAGTGCTTTATGTGTATTATCTTATTTAACATTTAATAACCCTGTGAATTCACTGTTATTACTTCCATCTCATAGATGAGAAAATTGAGAAAAAGAGGGGATTAATTATGTGCACAAAATTATACAACTAGCAAGTACCATTTATTCAATATTTATTGAATGTACCTGCCACAGATCTGGTACTGTTCTAGGTAACGGAGAACTAGCAATGAGTAAAACAAAGTCCCTACCTTCATAGAAGGACTTCATCTTTTATGAGGGAGATAGACAACAAACAAACAAACATGGAACTATAATAAGTCAGACAGTATAAGGATTATGTAGAACAATAAAGATAGTGAGAGACAAGAGAGTGCTAGGGTAAGGTACTGGGATGGATGTTATCACTCTTTTATGTAGGGTAGTAAGGGAGACCTCTTTGATAAGGTGACATTTCAGCAGATACCTGGTGAGAAAAAGGGATATTTGTAGGAAGAGAGTTCCTGGAAAAGGAGGGAAGATGTCCCAGTGCTTGGAGTATGGGGGAAGACGATCTAGGGGGCCATGTACTTGGAGTGGGTGAAGGGGAGAATGGTTGGAGTTTGAATCCACATTTACCTGACTCCAGAGTCCACAAACCACTACACTAATCTGATGGGGCAACCACAGCATCACCTAACCTACTGTATTAGGGAGATATATATTCTCATGGAAAAGAGGACAGTAGTGACATTCTAGTCTGAAAGTTCTGGATTGAGTTGAGACTGTGTGAGAAAGCCCTGTGGTTTGAGGAGAGCTGCTTTTGAGAATAAAAGCAGGGAACAGTTGTATAATAAGTTTGGGAAACTGGGAATGTAACTAACTCCTCTGCTCAGAATTCTTCAGTGGTTCTCCATTGCCTGTGAAGCTTTAGAGAAATTAAGTAACTTTCCAAAAGCCCCATTGCAAATAGACCTACCTTTGAACTGTGATATAGACTGTGTTCATAACTAGTAAGCTATGCTGCTCTTCTCAGAGTGTGGTATCAATCACATGCTCCTTGGCTTCCTGTCACCTACACATTGAAGTTGACAACACTTGGCAAGGAACGTACAGTCCTTCTTCCATTGCCCCTCCATTACACCTGAGCATGCAGCAAACGGTACTCCTTAGTGTCATGTTCCCAGGACTTTGCACATTCTGAAATGTCCTTCTTTCTCTTGTTTGGTGACTGTGATTTTATATTTTCCTTGAAGTCTTTCTTTATTACTCTCCTTCCCAGATTGAGTTCTAACCTCTTCCCTTGGATGCTTTTGGGGCTTATGTGTCTTTGTACTTGCTCATCACTTCCCGTAGAAATCATTCCCTCAGTCCTTATCCTCCCAGCCAGGAGGAGATTTGCATAGAAGTCTAGGCAAGCATTGATCGTGGCTCTTATCACACTCGTTTTGGTAATTTCTTTGCTTCCATGTCTGCCTCTTCTTCCAGGCTATAAGTTATTGAATGCTTGTTTTTATCTGTAATCTCAACCAAATATAGGGCTTGGCATGTAATTTACCTGATAAATTAGACTTAAGAATATTAGATGCAGAGTTGTAATGATGTCAGTTTTGATCAGATTAAAACAAGTGGAGTATGTTGAGCAGTGATGTTAGTTTACTATGGAAAAATAGATGATAATAAAAATATCTACTATTTAATGAAACATTATTATGTGCCAGACATTAAACTTGATGCTAAAAAAACATTCCTTTATTCCAGATCAAATTCGAACCTGAAAGATATATCTTATTAGGTATACTATTAAAGTTAAATTAATACCTTAATAGACATAAGTTTTAAAACTAAATTTAAAAAATGCATTCATTTTGAAACTATTACTAACTGGGTAGTAGGAGAGTTAGTAGGGCTTTAAGTAGAGGAAAAAGTCCTTAAAAAGGGATATAAGTCATCCTTGTTTCTTTATATTCCGTTTTTAAACATTACTACAAATGTGTATACTTGGCTACATGGCAGAGATCTTCCGGAAAGAACACTATACTCATTTATAATTTGGACATGGCATGTTGGGTGAGACAGAGGGCTATTGGGGAAGTGAGCCCAGATGAGACCCTGCATAATGCAGTGCTTCGTGCTGTTATCAACGGTTAATTGTAAGGGCTGTAGTAAGTACCATCCTCCCAACCTAAGGCCCAAAGTGGGATACTTCAGGCCATGGTTACTTAGCACAATTCCTGATTTTCATTCAGCAGGAAGCCTACTAATTAGGAAGTCTATTGAGCAATTTTTGAACAGGAATTCTCATTGCTGATTGCTTTGTGTTTCTCAGACAAGTGTATTATCTCAAATTTATATATTGCTTATAATCACTGATAAATCATTTTGAGACTACATTTAATTTTGGCTTATATAGCATTTATGTTATTCTAACAATGTTGAATTGCATTCTGAAATGCTTTTAAGTGCACGATCTTAAAAAAAAATTTATCATATAGTTTTCCCACACTTTTCACAGTACTTTTCCTCCCTTTTTTTGGCTTGATTTTATTGTCTCCTTAATTTCTCAATGTTTTATGCCACAACTTTCTTTATTTAATTCTAATACTTAGAGTCTATCAGTAGGAAAGACTACATTAGTGCTCAAAAAAGTTATTTAAGAAATTATTTTGCTTCAACCCTTTCCATTATCCGGAAGAAATTGATTCTAAAACTTTTTTTGTGGTTTTACTGCAGTGACACCTCAGCCAAAACCCTGTGGGAAGCCTTACTGAACACTAAGCACAAAGAGGCAGTGATGGAAGTTCGGAGACATCTAGTGGAGGCAGCAAGCAGGGAACATCTGCCAATCAAGATGAGTATGGGTAAGCCTGTCTGCTTTACTGAGGACAGACGGTGGTAGCAGGCTCTGAGGTTTATTTAAGCCTGCACCGAATTGTGGGCCAACCTAGCCAGCATGGAATCTAGGTAAAAGCAGTGAAGACATTTGTCAACTATTTAAGAAATAGGGAGGGAAAATGTACATACTGCCCTCGGGCCTCAGCAATTACCACTTTTCTTAGACTCAACTTTGGGAGCTCTAGGAGAGTTCTTGCTTACAAAGAACAATTCTTTTAGTTTCTTAGTTGATCTAGAACTATCACTATTGGTTTGGACCACCTCCCCTTTATTCTATGCTACCCCTACTCCCTTTTTTCCTCCTTCCTTCCCCACTCTCTACTTATGGTAGATGAAAGCTCTTTTATTAGTTTTTAATTAATGAATAAACTGTTTTACTGAAAAACCATCGAGCAGCCAGACATGCTCTGGCCTGGCCCCTCACTCTTAGAGTGGTCTGCTGATTGTCTAGTCCCATAAGTGTTAGTCCTTCTTCACCAGGGGATTATATACCTAATTTTTCTATTTCTCATTTTTTTCACATCCAGCTTTGTCTGTGGTATTAGAAGAATATGGTCACAATAGAATTTAAGTTTTAAATGGCTTTTTTTCTTTTAATTAAAAAATCAGAGAACCACAGAACTAATGTTTCAATTTTAGAAAAGGAAATTGGCTTTTTACTTTTTTGTTTTTAAAAAAAATATTAAGTCATTTTATTGATACGGAAATATTTAAATGTGGACATTGAATCTGGTTATTAGATAGAATTTATTTCTGGAAACTTTCAAAAATTTATTTCTCTATTTTAAAAATAAGATTATCTTTCTTATAATCTGCTCTTAGTATCTAGTAAATAGTAGTACATTTTAATGGATGGGAAAATTTTTCTGTGCTGAGATTCTTACCTTAAATTCTTGATTGCTTATGGGGGCAAAAATCAAAGTATCAAGTTGAAATAGAGCAAAATTTTAGAAGTAGAAGAATATGGATGAACCTAGGAGGAAAAAAGTTACAGGGGCTTAACATGAAAAAAAAGGCAAATGTGACTTTTTAGTATATTAGGTGACTATATATGAGTGTTTTAAGGAACATAATGAGGAAAAGAAAAGTGAAAATAACTAACATTTATTGAGCACATACAAGGTGCTAGATCGTCTAACTTTCTACATGTGTTATCTTATTTTGTTCTTATAGTAGTGAGATAAGTACCATTAGTATCACATTTTTCAGATAAGGAAACTGAAGCAAAGAAAAATTAAGTTGCCCAAGGCCATATATGTGATAGGTGGTAGGACTGGAATTGAAATCCAAGCACTCTGATGCTAGAGTGTATACACTTTATTTATAAAATCATTCTAATTCCATATAACCAATGCCAGAAGTCCTACATGTGGTTTTGGAGGGCGAAAGCTCTTTTATTAGTTTTGAATTAATGAATGAACTATTGTACTGAAAAAACAATTGAACAGGCAGACATGCTCTGGCCTGGCCCCTCACCCTTAGAGTAGTCTCAAAGTTGTTGCTGCTTTGAGACCATCCTGGCATTTAGTTAATTCTCCTTCCTTTCTTTCTGCCTCCCTGCCTGCCTCCCTCCCTTCCTCTCCCACCTTCTCTTTTCTTTTTTCTTTTTTTTTTAAGAGATAAGATCTCACTCTGTTGCCCAGGCTGGAGTCCAGTGGCACAATCATAGCTCACTGCAGCCTCGAACTCCTGGGCTCAATAATCCTCCCACCTCAGCCTTCCAAGTAGTTGAGATTGTAGATATGAGCCACTGACCTGGCTCGCCCTTCCTTTTCTTTCCACTGTCCTGGATATACGTTATTAACAAGTGTGTTTACCTTATAGAATTCCTTATTCATAAGTATTTTGAAACAAGAATTAATTCATATTGTGAATCAAGAAAAGTTTGAATGCACAAAGAGTCTTGATGATAAGGTTAATTTATATTGTGTTTCAGAGATACAACCTTATGATGCTGTCACAGAGCATACATCAATTTTTATTGCTCACTGTGGGACTCTTGAAAGATCAACAAACTTTACTTTTTAAAGGACTGTACCTTGTAAAAATAATCAGAGCCAGAAATTTAAAAAAGAGACGGGTAACCCCATAAGGAATTCAAATTTAAACATTTGCATTTTCTGTCAGCTCCCCCAAAGAAATAATCTGCTTTGTCCCCAAACCCCAGACATGGGGGTGGAGTGAGGGAGAAAAAGAAAGAAGGAAAGAAATAAATGATTGTTAGCAGACTTCTTTTGTAGAAAGGATCAAAAAGATTGGCTCAGAGCACTCTATCCATGTGTAGTTGTATCCAACTACAATTTAGTAAAAGATAACACAGAGTAGCTACCCATTTTTGCTTCATAGCACTAGCCAGTATTTCTTATGTGTTTCATTTGATATACAAACAGATACATAACCATAAACAGTAAGGAAAAGAACTGGAACTTTTAAACATAATAAAACATTAATATTTGAAAACTGCCTATTATATAGCTTTTAAAACTATGAAGTGTACTTTAAACTATGCACCATTTTCCCATCCTTGCTATAAATTCTACTGAAGTATAAATTTTTCTGACTGTGATAGAGGCTTCTAATATTTTTGAGATATTAAATAGATTTTGGTTTTTATAGAGATGAGGGTCTTGCTCCTGGGCTCAAGCTATCCTCCCACCTCAGCCTTCTGAGTAGTTTGGGACTACAGGTGTGTACCACCATGCCTGGCTAATTTTCAAAATTTTCTTAAAAATGGTGTTTTGCTATGTTGCCCAGGCTGGTCTCAAACTCCTGGACTCAAGTGATCCTCCTGCCTCAGCTTCCTGAGTAGCTGGGATTATAGGTGCAAACCACTATGACTGGCAGATATTAAACAGATTTTAATTCTAGACTGAGGATTCTTTTGTATTTAAATTTATTGAGCAGGCTCCCATGATCGAAAACTCAGATCTTAAATATAAAATTTCTCAGTACATGGTAAGTTCATATTAAAACATTATGAGCACCAAGAGAAATAAATGTCATTCTCTTTAAGAAAAAAAGTTTAATTGCTAAAACACAAAAAAATTCATTTTATCATTGCACATATAAACATATGCCATTTTTCTGAGAGCTTGTTATTAAATTGTCAGTTAACTAGATAGATATGTTCCAGAAAAGTGACTTTTAAAACACTGAAACTGAATTGTATTTTTCCCACTGGCTTTCATAGTGAAAAATGTATTCTGAAAGTAACAAAACAAGTAGACCATAAGAAATCCATTTGTTTGAATCCAAAATGGCCACACGCAGAAGAAATGAATAGAAAGTGCCCATCTCAAACTCTGGTACATTTTACAGAGAATCTTTCTCTGGAATATCGTTGTGGTTGGGGGATTTTCACCAGTTTGTCCTATAGCTGTCTGCAAAATGGACATATTGCCCAGTGTAGCAGAAATATCCTATTAGAGCTGAAATGAAACAGATCTCTTTATGATACTGTCCTTTCTTTTGCAGCCGGATTTCTTGAAAGAGTATCCTATTGATGCCTCTGTTTCTTTATTATTTTCATACTTATCATAGTGCAGTCTGGCTTTACTTTTTTATTGAAAAGTCTCCCAGACAACTAAATATGAGGACATTTTTCTCACTCCTCATCCTTATTGACTTCTTTGCAGCATTCACTACTGGACTATTGCCACTTTCTTATATGTCTGTGTTTTCTGTGACTTTAGGCTCTCTTGATTGTGATGGAGTACAAAGTCAGCTATATCTGGGGGTGAATCAAAGTTCTGCACCTTATTAGCCAACATTCAATTTCTTTGGGGAAAATTAGAATTTTGAAGGAGAATGAAAGCTCCAAGCAGTGTGAAGATTATGACTATCTAGCAAACTGGAATTGGTGTGCTGTGGTTATATTTTCCATAGAGAGAGAGATCTCTGTGGGAAAATATACATAGGAAGCCAAGTTATAAGAAGGTTATTTGATGAAAGTGAAATCAAAGCAAACAGATCAAGTTAGATGATTTCCCCTTCCTTTCTGGGAAATGTACTTACTTATTCTTTCCACTTCATGTGTCTTTTTTTGGTCTTTATACTAAATATCTCCCTTCTGATAACACAGTCTTTCTTTATGCAGAATTCTAAATAGTTTTTCCATTTTCAGCTTGGCTGTGGTTACGTTCCATTACCTCTTCCCTGACCCTGTTCACTACTCCTAAACCCCTCTCCCTCAATCACCTTGACTGTATTTGGGATTCCCAAACCTCTGTGGTCACACTTTAGTAGAAAAAGATTATTGAGCAACGTTTCCAGATGATAATCTGATCCATTACATTGTGATACTTCTTAATTTGCTCTCCTAGTTTGGGGGCACCTTAGCATCAGCCCTACCTACTCACCACAATTTTCTCTTCTCCAAATTAAATACAATGAGTTCTTTCAACCATTTGCGAAAAGACAAGCATTTCCTACCTTTTATCAACACATTTGCCTCTAATTCTGAGCCACTTTCAAAGTTCTAGTTTGTTAACATCCTTCTTAAAATGGGAATTCCAGAGCTGAACAAAGATGTCTTGTTCTTCCCCTATTTTGGATGCTTTACTGTGCTTCTCTTTATGAAGCCCCAGATAAGATTAGTGATTTTTGTTTCTCACCAATGTCACACTTACTATCATTTCCCACTTTCAACATTTAGCAATATCTTTGAAAAACAGCGATAAATCAAAACACTCTAAAATTTTATTTGATATATACTTTTTTCCTTTTTTTTTTCTTTTTACCAACACACTACTGAGATAGAGATATACTTTTTTAAAATGTCATTGAGAGAGCTCTGCTTCTGGTTTTTGGTACTTGAGTTCATCCAGTTCTGGCTGAATAACAGCCATGTTTTGATCACATTTGTGTCTTTTGCCTTCATCACAGAGAATTTTGTCTGGGATTAGGGGAGCATGTGTGCATGCACATCCGTGTGTGTGTGTGTGTCTGTGTGTGTGAGAGAGAGAGACAGAAGGGTGGGGAGATTGCCAAATTTTGCAAAAAAGATAAGTTAAAACCTAATAAGATCAATATACCACGTGATATATGGTAATTTATAAAAGATGAGAAAATCTAGATGCCTCATAAGGCACATATATGAATTATTAACTCTCTCACATCCTTGTCTTCCTATATTGGCTGTTACCACAGTTTGGGGAATGGGGAAGGGAATTAACTTTTACTGAAGAGCTACTTTGTTTCAGGTATTATAACACACACACACACACACACACACATCTTTCCTACCAAAACTCATTTTATTTTTCATGACCTAATAGAGTTGTCACTTTCTCTGTGGAACCATATCTAATTCCATTCTTCCCTGCTTTCCACCCCCTCCTCAGCAGGCTGAATTGATTGCTCTGGCTCCTAAGGACCCACAGCTCTTCTTCTTGTTGCTTTCTTAGCACTTACCACAGTGTAATAAAGTTAAGTGTTTATGAGTCCAAAACCTTGCTAGACATTGTCCTTTGGTGGTATCATGTTTCCTTGCTTTTTTATGTTTCTGTGGCCCTGTGTTTATATTAATATCTGCATATCTGGTGGAATAGTCACCTCTTCCCAATTTATAGAATGGCTTTTGTAGGGAAAGACTTCCACCTGCAGATGGTTCCTAGCATGTTGGTTGGGTAGAGTTCATTGGTTTTGGTTCCAGGTGGGCACAGTAATGTAGTCTCCATGCAGCTTCTTCAGCTATGATCAATGTTAGCAACAACTACAAGTGCCTCAGTGGCCTAGGCTGCAGGAGTTTTTGGCAGCAGTAGTGGCAGAGTAGGTTAGGGTTCTTGGTGGCAAGGGTTTTCCTATTCTCCTTTTTCCCACAGTGGGGAGACTTACCTGAGAGGATCACTCTTGGTGTTGGGTCTGACATGGTTCATAGGCAATCATAGTGCTGCTATGTTCCAGGGCACAGGTGCTTGGAGTGGCTATAGATCTGGGGTCCTGGGCTCAGTGTGTTGCTGAACTACTATGGCACCTGTGATGTGGGCACAGGTTCACTCTCTGAAGCATGGGTGGATGCAGCTGTCCCATAAAGCCAGCGACTGTGAGGCTGAGGCACTCCCCAGTAGCTCAGGCCTAGGAGGCATGTATATAGCTGTGACTCTCTTCTTGGGTGAAGGCACAACACTGGCATGGCTCCAGGGAAGAAGGGGCATTCCAGAGGCTCAGGCCCTGAGGAGAAGGGCATAGCTGCAATTTGGGTCCTGGAGCCAATAGGGCACAGTAACTACTTGGGCACAGTAACTACTTGGGTTCCATGTGGTGGTGATTCTGAATTCTGGGGTGGTGATACACAGCAGTGACCCAGGCTCTGTGAGGTCAGATGCAGTAGCACCAGGATCCAGGAATGGTGGGGCATAGCTGCATCTTGTGCTCCAGAGGGCAGGGACCAGTGTAATGATGGCTCCACTCCCCAGAGAGGCAAGCTGTCTCAATAGCTCAGACTCCAGTGGGCTAGTCCAGACCCAGGGAGGCAGGGTGCTGTGACTGTTTAGCCCAGAGGGTGGAGTGGCACAGCTCAGCTGAGTTTCTATTTCCCCGGGGACTGTGTACCACTTTATCTCAGGTGCTTGTGGGCACAGCTGCTCTGCTGGGCCAGGGCCCTGGTTTCCTGCTTGGGCTAGGGAGCCTGAGGGTACGTGGCTGTTCTGCTGGGCTGGGCTCTGGGTCCTCAAGGGGTGAGGTGCCAGTGGATGGTGCTGCTTTCCTGGGCCCAGGCTCTAGGTCCCCAGAGGCTGGGGTGCCAGGAGCCATTGCTGCTCTGCTGGACTATGGCTCCATGTCCCTGGGGGTTGGAATGCACAACTACTCTACTGGGCTGGGGCTTCAGGTCCCTGATGGGCTGGGAACTGCACCAGCTCAGGTGCCAGGGGGCATGGCTACTCCACTGGGCTGAAGCTCAGATTTCTGGGTGGGTGGCAGGGCACTGGGTTGGTTCAGATGCCAGGGGTATAGCTGTTCCACTGGGCCTAGGCTCTGAGTAGCCTGGGGATGGGGCACAGCAGCACTGGGATGGGGGAAATTGAGTGCCTTTGAGGCAGCTTGAGCATTAGCACCTCAGCTGGGGAATGGCATACTACTGTGTGTGCAAACATGGAGCAACCCAAGTAGTTACCATGCCCAAGCAGAGCCTCGGGGATGAAAGGATACAGTGGCTCCTCTCCCCCAGAGCAGCGTGCACTCTACAGAGGCTCTGGTTTCAAGATGGCAAAGTGCAGTAACAGCTTGGGCCATGGGGTGGTGAGACACAATGTGTGCTCCTTCTCTGGAGTGTTACAGCCATGTGAACTTTAGGCAACTCCCTCAGCTGGGCTCAGGGCACGTGAGGACTGCAGGATTCTCCGGTAGCAAAGACTGCAGGTATCCACAGAGGTGATGGGGGCTACTGGGGACTCCCTGGTTCCCTTACTCCCACAGGGAGAAGTCCTTCCTATTTCTGAGCTGATTCTGAGAGTGGGATGGGGGAGGCAAGGTGTTTCTCAATGTGACCATCCTCTGAGTTTTTGTGTTCCACGTGGTTTCCACCACTCCCTTGCTGGTCCGTGCTCCAGCACTCTCCTTTAGTCACGCCTGGTGAAATTTAATTGTTTATTCATTGTTTTAGTCCTTTTTTGTGGGGAGCATGAGCATTAGACACTTTTAGTCAGCCATCTTGCTTGTTAATCTTATATGTTTTCAGCATAAAGGACCCTCAACAGAAGAATATGGGCAAGGAGTTTAAAAATCCTGAGAGAGTGATATGGGCAGAAAGCCCACAGCTGCAGGGTTGGGGGCTCATTATTTAGAGGTTCTCTTAGAGCAGAAGTTCCTTTCCAAGTGAGAGTAGACCCACCAAGGAAATGCTCCTTCCCTGGCAGCCTGGTAATCTGCCTCTGGACAACAGGGGTAATCCATTCCCTCCTGTGCTCTCTGCTAAGTTTATAAACATTGAGGCACTGTTTCAGTTAGCCTTAGGAAGCCCACATCTCCAAAGAAAGCTAAACCATAAATGTTTCTGCTGGTTTTATATTTCACTGTTTTGTATAACTTCAGAGAGAGCTGTTTATTTCCTATTTATGACTCCTGATCTTGCAAAAGCTATACTTTATTCCATAGCAGCCTCAAAATAGATCTTATAGCAGATTTCTGAATTTTAGACTCATTTGACTTAATTGATTCATATAATTAAAATATCCTTTTCACATTAGTTTCTACTTCTACCTTTTAACGCTGTAGAGCTAAAAAATTTGTGTAACAAGAAACATGTACTATTTAAAGGCTATCCCAGAAAACCTTCAGTATTTATGGTGTTATAAAAATGGACATCAATTCCAAGCTGGGCTTTATCCAAGTTTCACTGTACAGATGGCTGTATATATTGCCCTTCAAATCCCTGTGGGAGAAGATTTATAATTTCTTCCCTCTTCCCCCTTTAATAACTTGTTTTAATGTGTAATAGTCATCATGATCAGGAAATTTTTTCTCATGTCTGACTTAAATACACATATTAATCATATTTCTTTGCCATTTAACCTCAGTTGAGGTGGGAGGTAGGCAGTTATTGTTACTGCTCTTTTTCTTTATCTGTTGAAAGACAATGCTTTACTTATTGCACAAATCAGTGATAGTAATAAAGTCACATTTCCCAGAAGAAAATACACATCTGTTCATTCTACATAAGACAGACATTGTTTTGTTTCAGAACTGAGAGAATATTTAAAAAGTGATACTAGTATAAGCTTTTAGAAAATTCAAATGACAACATATATAAAATAAAAAGTGAATGTTCAAGCCCCACTTCCCCCACCCCTACTGTCCTAGTCTTCAAAGTAACATTTTTTCTTAAGTTAGTATCTTTCCTTCCAGGCATTTTTCTGTGTAACCAGGTAAGAAAGTAAGTAAATAAATAAACAAACAATAAGAAAAATAAAGGTGCATACTAATAGTATGGCATTGTGGTTTCTGTTGTAATTTTTTTCTCTCATTCTTATTAGAGTTTGGCTACCCAACATAAAATACCATGAAGGAAACTTAGTTATACAGTATGCTTCATTTTAAATGTTATGTGCATATTTTTAAAATTATGTTAAATTAAAACAAAATTTAAAGCATGTGAGGATGTTGGTAGAACTGTGGAAATCTGTCTGACAGTATCAACTAAAACTGAGCATCACCCACCCAGTAGTTCCATACCTGGGTATATATCATAAAAATGAGTGATTATATACACCAAAAGGCATATATTAGAATGTTCATAGCATCAGTATTTATGATAACCCCAAACTGTAAAACCTAAATGTGCTTCATCAGTAGAATGGATAAAGAAACTGGTACAGTCATGTAGAGCAGAACACAGTAACAAAAAAAATTGAGATTTTTGGATAATGGTGAATAAAAGAAGCCTGACACAAAAAAGTACATATATAGGATTTCATTTATGTGAAGTTCAAAACTAGACAAAATGATCTGTTATGATAGAGATAAAGGTAATGGTTTACCTTTGGGGGATAAGTACGCAAAGGAGTCTTCTAGAGTGTTGGACATATTCGATACCTTGATCTGGTAGGTGATTACATGGGTAGATACGTATGTAAAAATTATTTAAACTGTACACTTAAGATTTGTGTGCTTTACCATATATGTTATACTCCTCACCTTCTTTTTAAAAAACTTTTTATTTTTAGTTATTGTGGGTACATAGTAGTTGTACATATACTACTCACTTCCACCTCCATTGTACCTGAGGCTTCTGGGGCTGGAGTTGCTCAGGCTCTTCAGACAGGTGGCTCCCTCTCTGCTGCAGGGCCTTTCACGTATTCCAGCCAAAGCCTTTTTTGGGGATTAGCAGTTGATTTTTGTTTGTTTTTTTTCCACAATAAGTACTCTTCCATTCCTCTTTTACCTTCTAGAAATTTATACTTCATTAAACTAAAAAAAAAAGCAGCACATGATGATAGTTTTCCTATATTACAAAAAAAAAGCCAGAGTTCAATTACTGCTGTCATTACTTGCATGTTCTCATTTCTGTTGTTCCTTCATTTCCTGCTATAACTAAGTATAGTCATGTCTCTCAGCTAGAAATTTCATTCAGGTTGTATTCTAATATGTATATATAAAATCTTTTTTATTTGGGTATGGGGCTTCTGTTTGGGGTAGTAAAATGTTCTGAAATTATATAGTACTGATGCTTGCATAACTGTGAATGCACCAAAAACCACTGAATTGTATACTTTAAGGGTGAATTTTATGGTATGTGAGTTATATATCAACAAGGCTGTTATTAAAAAAAGAGCCCTTAATAAAGATATCATTGTAAAAATAAAATAGTCAGCCAAAAGTTTAAAGATAATTCAAGTAAATCTCCTAGAATGTAGGAAGAAAGAAGAGGATGTTGAAAAGATGAGAGAAAAGATAAAAGATATTCAGAACCAATTCATAAGACCTAAGAGCTATTAGAAGTTTCAGAAAGAGAGAGAGAGAAAGCGGAGGATAGGAAACTAGTGAAGAAAGAATGTGAGACTTGCCCAGGTGTGAAGAAAAGCACATCCAAATGGAATGGGCTTACCGAGAAGCAAGTAGAAAGAATAAAAACCCTCTAAATTAGACACAATCACTGTGAATCCTCCGAGTGCAAGAGAATGGAATACATAGTTATATAGTTTATATAATGTAAATACTAGTGATTAATTTTGAACTTTTAGAATCAAACTGTATACAAAGCACATAATACTAAATTATGGTTATGGAATGAAATATAAATGCTATCAATTTTGACCAGGTAGAAATAAAAGTACAGATGATTTAAAAGATGAAAGGGGGAAAGAAGAAGTAAAGGGAAGGACAAGGGACTTAACATCTTCTGCTTAGAATGAACAGTCATAGGATATCATCTGTAGTTGACTGAACAAAAAAGAAAGCTAAAATATATAATGTAAGTTTCAGAGATAACCAACAGGTGGGGGAAAAAGGTGTTGAAATCTTTTGTCTGCTTATAGACTATCTTATGATCTCTTTGTGTGCATTCCTACCCCTTTTTATTCCTTTCTATCATTCTGATGGATATGTGTGCAGGGGAGCCTCTTGAGCCTTTTGCACATTATTTACAAAACTCCTAAGCCATCCTGCATAGGTGAGATTCTGGCTCTTTTGTGTCAGCTGTTGAATTAACATTCAAAGTTGCCTCCTTTGTCTATGTATCAGTATGGGTATTTTTGCTATAATATATATGCATTCCTAAAAAACTTGTGTTTTGCAAAATCACATACTAGGTATCAGGGCTCATGGTACTAGCAGAAGCCCATTCAAAAATCTATGCCACCTTGTAATCAGACTACTAATAAAACCAGTAATAATCTTGATAAAAATACTAGCACTGTTAAAAAGACATGCTAAATTCCTATAAATAAATGTTACAGCATTTATAGGACTATATGTGAGCAAAAGAGTTTACAGTAGCTCATTGGAAGGGAATGTAAGAGGAGTTGAGGTTGTTTAGTTAGGAAGGCAAAGGCAAAATGCACTGGTGACCAGGGCAAATCAAACAGGAAGCACTTCCAAAACAGGGCACCTGGGCAGCAGAGCCAAGAGGAAGAGTAGGGGATGAATGGGAGCTTCATATAGTACTCAATTCCTTTTGTGGCTTGCAGCATTCACCTGTGTTCATTGACTGTGTGTTAGCTGCTGTTATTTGGTGGCACAAGATCTTAAAATAATGGGGGGAAAAAATCACAAATAAACAAATATGACTTTTGTGTAATATTGACATTATTCCTGTTTTCCAGTTGTCTGTGAACTGATACACCAGAGTTTTAGCAGAATGTGTTATATTTAAATATTCCAGTATACTTTGCCTTTATTATTTTAGAAAATGATCAAAAAGGACAAAAATGAAATGCTGACATTTGATTTCTAAGAATGCAAGTCTTGAAACATGTCTGTTTATTCAAATTCCACACACTGAGTTTTCATTCATGTTTGCAGAATAGAATAAATAAAAACCATGCAATGATGGTATGATTATTTTTTATATCAAGAGGTTTTTTAAAATTTAATAGCTAAATATGTTATTTTTGACAAAATTTCTGATAGTGCTTGTTCTTTCCCATCACAACAGTTTTGCAATTAAATCAAGCCTGTCACTGACAGAATGCTCTTTATTTTAAGAATGTCAGTAAAGGATTATATATATGTAGATATTTTAAATATACTTTACCAGGCCACAAAACAGATTGAGAAAGCTATAATTTGTCAAGTGTATGCAGTAATTGGAACACTAGGCTTCATAGGGCATTTGAATTCAATATTGTAAGGATCACAGAGAATATTAAAATATATAATGTCAAATCCTTTTATTTTCCAAATCTGTAACCTTTTACCCAAGAGTTAATTATATTTTAGTAAGAGTTTTAAAAAATGTATAGAACTGATGGTTGATGAAGTTCTGGGTTTTTCTCTTAGCTAAATTGAAATCAGAAGCCTGTTTCTCTTTCTTAAAAATGAAATAAGAAAAAGCCTAATAGCTTCTCTTACTTGAGAACTCTTTTCAAAAGTCAAATTGTCACTTTTCAAAAAGTTGCTATATATTTATGCAGTCTTGAGGCAAAATAACTTTGTTTTTATGGCTTTTAAAAACATGGTGCAAACAGCCTTCTGGGCTGACATTTTAAAATCACCATGTAAGTCTGCCTGCCAAGGGTTTTGTTTGTTTGTTTGCTTATTTTTGTAATGTGAGGTAAGAATAAATGTTCTGTCTATTACTTTTTGAACACCTGGTTCTAGTTGCTTGCTTTAGTTGTTTAGTTGCTTTAGTTGTTTAGTTATTTTAGTTGATATGAACTAAGAAGCTTTATTCAAGCTATTAGTCTCACTGTAGCATTTTTGGTAGTCAATAATAGTTGATTTCCATTGGTTTTCTGTAAGGTTATGATTAAAAATAAAATTTTGAAAATGTCACTAGCCTATATTTTAAAGCATCTGTGTGAAGTACTTTTTAACTTAAATTCCAGTTAGCATGTTATGGATTTTTATTAAAAAAATCTGCTTTCATGACTTATATCTAATGAAGCGTTAGTAGCATGAGTGTGTAAGAAAAGGATATACAAAGGGGAACAGAATAGAGCAGCAACGGTGAATAATTGCTAAATTCAGAATGTAGGGTTCTGTTGTCATTTTCTGTTAGGAAATATACTCATTTGTTCCTTTAGATCATATGCCGCAGGTGGGAAGGTAGCATTACGTAAATATGGTGACTGAGTCTGAGTCTCAGCTAGGAAATGCTAACTGGATAAAAAAATTGACTGTGTTTTTAAATCAAAGACACTCTTATATTTAAAATGAACATGTAGTTATTATAATAGAAATTTAAGCAGTTTCTCTGATGACTTTTTCTGGTGATTCCCATTTCCTGCAGTCTCTCTAAGACTTAGTTATATTATAAATGAATTGTATGTATTTTAAGCCTGTTTAATTCTTCCTCTCAGTTGAGGAGATGGGGTTGGAAAGGTAGGCAGTTTTTATATCATATAGAGCGCCTTTCACATTTTCAAGGCATTTTGTATTTTTTCTTAGCAATACTTGTCACAATCGTGATTAAGTAATTATTTGTATGATTGTTAAATGAATGTCTCTTGATAGATTAAATTCTATGTGTTCAGGAACCACAATGCCGTCACCTGCAGTAGTGTTTATACAAATAAATGGACCTCATGACAAGCTTAAGATCCAAAACCATTTCGTATGAAAATTTGTTTTCACATATTTAATGTAATAGGTGTCAGAAGACATCATTGCATAAAAATATTAATCATTTGCACAAAAGGCCCCCCTCCCTTAAGAGAGGATGAGAAGTAATAGGCTGAATTATTTAGGAGAGCATCAAGTTGTCATTTGTCTTCTTTATTTTTTGGCCACAAAGACAGGGATTTTTTCTGGATTTGTTCATGGATTTATTCCTAGAAGCAAAAACAGTGCCTGTCACAGAAATATGTGTTGAATCACTGAATTAATAAAAGTTAATGACACTCACAACTGAATAATAAGAAAACAAGACAACCTACTTAAAAAATGAGTGGAAGATTTGGACAGACACTTCATCAAAAAAGATATAGGATGGCAAATAAGCACATGAAAATACACTCAACATCATTAGTCATTAGAAAAATGAGAATTAACCACAGTGAGACACTGGTACACACTTATTAGAATGGCTAAAATAAAAATAACTGACAAAATCATGTGTTTGTGAGGATGTAAGGCAACTAAAACTGTCATATATTGCTGGTGGGACAGCCCACTTTGGAAATCAGCTTGTCAGTTTCTTATAAAGTTAAATATATACTTAGCATATGACCCAGCAACCCACTCCTATAAACTTACCCAAGAAAAATAAAAACGTATGTGTACACACACATACACACATAAAAACCTGCATACAGATGTTTGTGAAGGCTTTATTCATAATTTCTAAAAATTGAAAACAATCCAAATGCTCATTTACTGGTGAATGGATAAATAAATGGCTAAATAAACTATTGTACTTCCACACAATGAAATATTCTGAAAAAGAAAAAGGAGCAAACTACTAATATAAGCAGCAACACGGATGAGTCTCAAATACATTATGCTAAAGTTAAAGAAGCCAAACTAAAATGGCGACATTCTATGTGTTTCCATTTGTATGACATTCTAGAAAAGCAAAACTATAAGACAGAAATCAGATAAACACAGCTAAGTGTTCACCAAGGGCTGGCGTTGGAGAAAGAGAATTGACTACAAAGAGGGGGAACTTTCTGGAATGATGGAATGTTCTAGTGATAATGGTAGTGGTTATACAACTATATGCATTTGTCAAAATTCATAGAATTGTACACTACAAAAGGGTGAATTTTACTAAATGTAAACTTAATAAACCAAAGAAGGTGTTAATGAGCTTTTTGTCTATTAGAACTTGAGCAAGCAAATTGTTAGCTCGCTGCTTTGAGAATTGGGAATGAACCCATGCTTTACCAAGGGACCAAAGAAACTAGTGAGGCTCTCCTTCCTCCTTATCATTACTGCTGTTCTGTTTCTTCAGATGCTTACCCTTATAAACTGGTGATAAGGAACTTCAAAATTCTTAATTTCTTAAAACAAATTTAGTGAAAAGATAGAAAAGTGTGTTGCAGGCTTTTAAGTTTCTTGTGGCAAGGTCTTTTTTGTGTGTGCATTACGATCTTTAGCAAAACCCATTTATTAAGTATAATATGCCATTTAACACTGGGTAAGACACTAAGCTCGCAGCACCTCAGGTAGATGCAGCACACGCCTTGTATGCTGCCTCGTGGAGTTGCCATGAGAATCAGAAGAAGGCAAGTTCATGTAAGCACTGTGTAAACTGTAAAGTGCTAAATAAATGCAAGTGGTTTCATTGCCAAAGGAGATATAACAAACAAACAAACTTGGATTTCAGTGTCAAAGAACAACCAGCAAACATGGTGTGGGTGAAATGCTTAGGAAGGATTTACTTGCCTTGTGTCTATGTTTGGCCCCATTGCCTTCTTCTTGCCTGATGGGTAGAATCTGGTGTCCAGGAACTTGTGCATAGCACTGAGGAATGGCAAGAATGAAGTTTAACAGATTGAAGAGTGGGAGGTGACTCAGCTGAAGGACTGCTATAGGCAAAACTTGGCCTTAGGGGCTCTGAAGGAGTGATGTGTACGTTTTGCAGTCTCTGTCCTTTAATAAGGTGGACTCTCTTGCTCTAAATGTAGGTGACCATTGTAACAAATGTGCTGTGTTACCCATACCAAACCTTTTCTTCTGATATCTCATCATCCGATGTTTTTGCCATCCTAGCTCTCCCTACATTTTTGTTCCATGTAACAGACCTCTTTTATCCTCATGAACATTATCATGAACCCACTGATATCAGTGATAAAGTTTTAGCTATAGTCATACCAGATTTCTCCTTTTATTTTATGTACATACAAGTACAATTAGAAATCCTACCTTTTTACCTCTTAGATTGCTATATTGTATGTCATAGAGAGGTACTCCAAGTTGAGCTCAACAAATACTTGTTTGTGTGACTTTATTTGAAAACTTATTTAAAGGGTAAATAAATTACATAGTAATAAAATGAATTCTACTAGCAATATGACCCTGGCCAGATCCCTTAACATGCGTTTCCTTACTTGCAAAATGAAGGTAATAGTATCAATTTTGGTGTTGTCACTATGTTGTAAGAATCACAATAGCTTAGGAAAGCTTGCAGTCAACTCTGAAGTTCTGTGCAAATATAACACATTGGTATTATTAATGACATCCTTCTCATTATTTTTACTACTCCCAGAAGGGGGGTGCACTGATAAATTATTATGTTTTTCCAGGGAGAGTCACGCCAGTGCAGCTCATGTCCTATGTTCAGCTCTTCAAGAACAACTTCAAAGCTCTAATGAATCATTGTGGGCTCCTACAGCTTGGGCTGGCCACAGCTCAAACTCTGAAACACCCTCAGACTGCCAAGTGGGACAACTTTCTGGCTTTTGAAAGGCTCCTTCTCCAGGTATGTTACTATGGCAGCTTCGTGGGATATTAATAAAGTTTTGACTTCCAGGGAAAAACTTTGATATTTATTATAGTCTTAGTCATAAATCATATTGTTGACATGTGCTCTGCATAGTATTCTCTAAGTGCACTAAAGTTAAAATTCAAGTAGAAACTTTTCCACACCTGTTTTTAAAAATTTTTTCACAGTGACATCTTTTGGCTTCTCACTCAATACTAAGGATGTTTTTTGAGCATTTTACTAACCTTTGAAAACCTCTTTACGATTTTATGCCATTTGGACCTTTCTTGATCTTCATGGCATCTTTGTTTGATCCTTGCTATTTTTCCTGTGAAATATTACTGCTATTTACGTTTCTTCTGACGCTACTTAGTCTCCAGTCCTTAAACAACATACAGCATGTGCCCTAAAATGATGTTTATTAAAAGATAAAAGGAGGTGAACTCCATTTGTAGTGTTTATGCAGTGATTTGTGTGTGTGGGATAGGAACTTTTCATAAATGATGAAATATTTTTGTGGGAAACTTTTTAAAAAAGATGTATTTGTAAAAACATGAAGTATATATTATAAAGCATTTTTAAAAACTATAAAGTTTTAAAAAGTATAAAGTATTATGAAATATAAACTTACATCAAATGACAAATATCTATGTAAATCTCAATATGATTTACCATTTTCTTCATATTTATGTCAGATCCTTTTTCATTAAAGAAATGAAACTAGAGATAAAGTTGAAGCATCCTTGAACGGGTGCGGTGGCTCATACCTGTAATCCTAGCACTCTGGGAGGCCGAGGTTGGAGGATGGCTTACACCCAAGAGTTCAAGACCAGCCTGAGCAAGAGTGAGGCCCTGTCTCCACTAAAAATAGAAAAAATTAGCCAGGCTTGGTGGTGCACGCCTGTAGTTCCAGCTACTCAGGAGGCTGAGGCAGGAGGGTCACTTGAGCCCAGGAGTTTGAGGTTGCTGTGAGCTAGGCTGACTCCATGGCACTCTAGCTCGGGCGACGGAGGGAGACTGTCTCAAAAAAAAAAAAAAAAAGTTGAAGCATCCTTGATATTAATATTATATCCTTCCCTAATCTGAGTTTCCTTTTTCTTTCCTCAGAGATAATTACAAGCTTGATTTCTTGTTGTTATATTTTTATTAAATATTTATGTTTTCATAAATAATACAGAGTATTGTGCTATGGGTTTTAATTTTTACATAAGTGATATCATACTATAAACATTGCTAAACAACTTGCTTTTTCCTCTGAACATTCTATTTTTAAGATAATCCAAAGTGACCCATATAGACCTGGTTCATTCCTTTAAATCATGCCATAAACATACAATTTATTTATGTGATCTATATTGATGTTTAGTTAGGCTGTTCCATTTGTGCATGTTTATGTGTGTGTGTGTGATTAGAAAGAATTATGTGGTGAATATCCTAGAACTTGTCTCCTGATACACATGTGAAAGAGTTTCCTAGGGTAAATCCCTTGGAGAGGGTTGTTAGGTCATTGACCATACATGTTGTTGAGTTTACTAAATATCAACAAAAGAGTTGAACTAGTTGGCCCTTCTTCCAGGAATTGATGATAGTTTGTTTTTCAGCATATTGTTCAGTGCTCGGTATTGTCAAACTTAAACATTTTTTATAGTGAGTCAATCCTTCTCTGTATATAAATTTGCAATTTTCTGACTACTGATGAGGCCGAGCATCTTATATTGCAGTTATTGGTTATTCAATTTCCCCCTTCTATGAACTGTTCATTCTTATACTTTTCCCAGTTTTTATCTATTGGGTAACAGAAAAACTATCTTTATGTATTCTAAATATTAGAATTTTTAAAGTTATATCATGTAAATACTTCTCCCAGCCTATGGTTTGTTTTTTGACTTTGATTCCTGTATATTGTATAAAAGTTTAAAATTTTAATGTTACCCAGTTAATTAATATTATCCTTTGTGGTTTCTCCTTATTTAAGTTTTATATTAGAAATCCTCTTCTATCCCTAATTTCTAAATATATTGTTCTGTATTTTCCACTAAAAATTGACCTTTTTTTTTGGCATTTGAATTTTTAATCCAACTGGAATTTATTTTTGGTTATGGTATGATTAGGATCTAATTTTCTTTTCTTCCGTACGGATAGCCTGTTTTCCCCTAAGCCATTTATTGAATATTTCATTGTACTGTAGAGTGCTTATCTTAATAGTCATTTTCCTCTTTTTCATGTTGGCAGAATACCAATTTTGTTCTGGTGTCTACTTTTTTCCTCACATGGTTCAGGCAAATCCTGATTGGTCTCAGACTATCTTGGTATTCTCATTTCCATGCCTAGTAATAGCGGTTCTAGCCAAGACAGGCAAAGGGAAATTTGCTAGGGGTGCCTCTAGGAAAGGTTTTCTTTGCCCTGATAGAAAAGGTACATAATAAAGAAATAATCTCCTTTTTCTGCCTCTTGATATATGTTTGTGATACTTTAAGCATTTTGTGGTAATGAAGGGAGCTCAGTGACATCCTAAGGAAGACAGAACAGAACCTGAATCCTTAATAATGACTTTGAGCCTTACTTCAAAATATTTTGTTTTGCCAGATGATAATTCTTCTTGTTGTTTAAATCCTTTTTGTTGGGTTTCTGTTCTTTGGAGCCAAAATATATTCATCCTTTTCCCATGGATATCTAATATACAAAGATCCCATATAAAAGTGGGTTTATATCTGAGCTTCTAGTCTGTTCCAGTGGTCAGTTTATCCATCACAGTGTTTTTAAATCCATATGGCCAGTTTTATGCTTTTCTCTATAAGCATAAGTAGATTTATTAGACTTATCCATGGGTATTTTAAAGATTTTAATGCCATTGTGAATTGAATTTTTTGAATTCAACTTTCTAGTTGTTTATTGCTGGCATATAGGAATATCTTGACTTTTGAATAGTGATCATGTATTCAACACCTTTCATTTTGTATTTATATTTATTTTGTTATTTCTTGCTGTTATTCATTGATTCTCCTGGATCTTCTATGTGGGCAATAATATCATCTGTGAGTAATGTCAGTTTTGTTTCTTCCTTTCCACCAAGTGCGTTGACCAGGCATATTAGGCCACTGTTCAATAGCAGTGATGATAACAAGCATCTTCATCTTATTCCTTATTATTTTTTTTATTTTTTAAAATTAATTAATTAATTACTTTTTTTGAGACAGAATCTTGCTGTGTTGCCCCAGCTAGAGTACAGTGGCAACATCATAGTTGACTGTAACCTCCAACTGGTGGGCTCAAGCGATCCTCCTGCCTCAGCCTCCTGAGTGGCTGGGACTACAGGTGTATGCCACGATGCCCAGCTAATTTTTCTATTTTTTTTGTAGAGATGGTGGGGGGGTCTCGAATTCCTGGCCTTAAGCAATCCTCCTGCCTCAGCCTCCCAGAGTGTTAGGATTACAGGCCTGAGCCACTGTGCCCGGCCATTATTCCTTATTTTAAAGGAAATGTTCCAAACTTTTACCATTAAGTATTATTTGCTGAGGTTTTGTTTTGTTTTTAATCGGGCTAAGGAGGTTCTGTCCCAATACTTGTTTGCTGGATTTCTGAATTTTTTTTAAATGATGCATTAGTGTTGAATTCTATTTAATGCAGATTATGAATTTTTTAAATGATTATATAGTTTTTCTTACTTAGTATGTTATTGTGAATTGTATTTATAATTTTAAAAATCTTAAATAATCATCATTTCATTCCTGGGATAAGTGCAACTTGGTCTTCACACACTTACACACACGTAAACACATGCACACATACACACAAACATTGCTGGATTTAGTTTACTAATATTTTCTTTAGCTATTTGCATTTATACTGT
Source organism: Daubentonia madagascariensis (assembly GCA_023783475.1). Lineage (NCBI taxonomy): Eukaryota > Metazoa > Chordata > Mammalia > Primates > Daubentoniidae > Daubentonia > Daubentonia madagascariensis. The sequence continues at coordinate 13,457,718 of JAKFHU010000428.1, forward strand.
AGGTGAAATTAACATATATTTTTTCTTTATCATGCTACCATTGTCTAGTTTTGAGCAAAAGGTTATAGTAGTTTGGTAAAATTGGTGGGTTTTACTTTTTCTATTCTCTGGAATTATTTATTTAAGAAATGAATTATCAGTTGCTTAAAAGTAAAATATGCCTGAAAAATGATCTGGACCTATTGCTTTGATGTTGTTGTTTATATTTATAGTTATAATAATATAAATAATCATTAATAATTGAGTCATTCAAAACTATAATTTCTTTAATTCTTTATCTCCTTGACTTACCTTCTGCCAGAGGTGTTTTTAAATTTCTCACAGTGATAGTGGATTTGCCAATTATTCCATGTGTATATATATGTATATATCACTATTTTTTATTTTTGTTTTTATTTTTTTGTCTCTTCCTTAGAGGTAATCTGTCTCTATTAAAAACCATGAGTTCATATTAATATCACAGTTCTACTCTAATGCAACAGGGTTCATTTTAGTTTTTTCCCTTTCCATAATTGTAACTCCCTTCTCTGGCAGTGAGGAACCTGTCTCCTACTTCTCCTGAACATATTTAGTTACCTAATAAAGCTCCCCAGCATGTAACCAATCTTCCATTAGGGCTGCGGCTCCCTGGCGTAAATGCTCACTCATCTCACCTGGGCTCTCTTCCTGCTCCAGGCCCACATGGATGGTCTCTCTCACTTCACACAGAGGTGCCCCTGTTGAAACCCTCCACACAGATGCCCTCCTTACCTCGCTTGAGCTGTGACATCTCACCCTGTGCTGCCCCCACCCCTTCCTCCTGCATGGGGGCCCTCCTGACCCCTCTAGGACTCCAACACCCCATACCAAACTCCCATTGCTGTCCTCACGCTGCAGGCTCTGCTGCTCTGTCCTAGGATGTCACTGTCCCCTACTCTCCACATGGATACCTTTCTCACCCCCTATGATTCTGACAACCCATGCAGGGCTGCTGCTGCATTCTCCCCTCTTCCCCAGTCTCCCTGCTCCCCTTCCAGATGTCCTTTCTATCCACTTGGGCCCTGGTGGTCATGTGGATACCTTCCTCTCCTTGCTCAGGTTCTGATACCATGCACTGGACCCTCACTGCTCCCCACCCTCCATGTGGATGCCCTTTCCATCCCTTTGGGTTCCAGCAACCCATGCTAGGCCCTACCATCCCATGCATAGACACCCTCCTCACCCTGCTCTGGCTCCAACACCGTGCACTGGGCTGCCATTGCCTCCCCCATGGACACTCTTTTCACACCCTTGGACTGTGATAACCTGCCCTAAGCCACTGTTGCAACCCTCCTCGTCTCCCTGCCCTACCACATCTATGCACACTCTCCTAACCATGCTGCCCACCACTGCATGTCCTCTAAGGTGAGCCCTTAGCTCCAAAATCTCATAAAAGTAGTTCAAAACAAGGCTATACAGATGATTTTAATTCTAAGCCATCTTCTATTTATAATTAATTTTTGGAATCCTTTGGTCCATATTAGACTGTTAGAATATTAGATGTGACCATGGTATTTGGTGTGGTTCTTTCAACAAATATAAAAAGAGTAAAAAGACTGGGTAAAGCCAAGTAGGGTGGTATGTGCCTGTAGTCCCAGCTACTCTGGAGGCTGAGGTGGGAGGATTGCTTGAACTCGGGAGTGTGAGGTTGCAGTGAGCTATGATCGCACCTGTGAATAGCCACTGTACTCCATCCAGCCTGGGCAACATAGTGAAACCCTGTCTCTTTAAAAAAAAAAAAAAGACTGAAGAAAAGAAGTAAACATTTAAAATACTAAAACCCTACTTTTGTCATAATTGCATGTCACTCTGGCTAGTCCTGCATTCTCAGTCATTTATGGGTCCTTACAAGTTAGTGTTTTAGCATAGGTGAGCTTATAAACTGGCCATCGTAATTGCTCTTTGTTTATGAATGTGCTTATTTTATATAGTATACACTCATCCATTAGTGTAACAAGTCATAATATATGGTCAGCTGACCCTTTTACAGACTTTGGTTTCAAAGTAGAGACTTTGAGTTTATTTTGAGCATGAGGGCAACTTTTAGCTTTTACCAAAGGGCTTGAGAGCCACTAAGAAATCACAGCCAGTGTTGAGAATTGTTTATTTCTTTGTAGCCTCATTTCCACCACTTTCTACCAGGCCTCCATCACTGAAACCTCAGTGTTGACTTTATGGCCTAAGTAACATTATAGACAACCTTGGTTAAAAAAAGAAATCAGTCTTGGAAATCTACAATTAAAATTAAGTTACAGCATTTCTTCTACTTACTGCCATCTCTTGGTTCAGTGGTTTTGTTGATTTAACTACTAGTCAGCAGTAGATCTGAGGACTATCTGTAAGGCTTGTGTTTGACTCAGGCTCCTGAAAATAATAGATTTAAGAACTTAATTTAGAAAGGTAATATTAGGTGTTCAAAAGAGAAACTTTATTGAGTGTTGTTGGGAAAAATCTAATATTTATCAGCAGTGAATAAGTTTTAACAAGCCAAAGGAAATAAAGCATCTTCACAACTCTTTTTTCTCTCTCTTATCTCCAAGGTACGATATCACAGTCAGTGTTGTAGGCATTGAATATTTGTGTGCTAATTATCAAATAATTCTATTTCTGTTTCAAGTTTAAGGTATAGAAAGGAAGAAGTTTAACCTGAACATCAATACGTTTTTGACTAAGTTAATGAAACGTGTTCACAAAGTATTATAGCTTTGCTTTCTTTTAATCCAAGTACACATTTACTTAATTTGGTGGTAAATGTATAAACAATTCCTTTTTATAGTGTAGGAAGAAAGTTTGACTTAGTTCCCTCATCTAAATTGGAATAAAGTAGCTACCTCATAGTATTATTGTCAGGATTGAGTGAGATTATATGTGTACATTACGAAGTACAATAAGTGCTCAATAAATAGTAGCTGTTATTTATTCTTTTAGCTGGGCCAAAAATATTATAAATGCCAACTGATTTTATGTGAGCAATGCCTTTAATATATTCTCACCTAGATCTCAGTTTCCTAAATTAAAATTTCTTAGGGAAGAATAAGTATGTCATTGGCTGCTGTTCATAGAAAAATGTTACTATCTTTTTATATTTACTGTTTGATAATGTTTTTTTCTTTAAATCTAGATTTCATTTCTACAATGGATAGCTGATATTTTTATGCTAATTGTCACAATGAAAAAACATTTTTTTCCCTTTAAAAATGTATTTATCTTTATAGGTATATTTATTACCAATTATCATAACAATAACCAGTCCTTGAACTTCAAAGAGAAGGAAGCAATTGACCTTTTTATCAAAATTACATAGTAAATAAATGCCCTTTTAAATTGTGCATTAGCAAATCCATTATAATTATAAGTCTTAGGCATTTTTTGCTTGTCTTAAAAATGATATGGTATATTGGTGTGAATGATAATAATAATAAACATAATCCCCATTGGGTTCAGAAAAAAAATGTTTTGTGGGATAAAATCATGTTATCATAGAGTAAGGAAAATGAAAGACAACATTTATTCCCAATGTTAGGTAGGGCCAAGGAGAGGGAGAGGAACAGAGGTTTTGTCTGTGATAGGAAATGACCAACTAAAAAGAGGTAGAGAAACTGCAGACTGGAGATATGGCCAGGGCCATGGGTGGGGTGAACTGGCACGAACTGGGGAGGGGATTTTTAGTGTCTTCAACTGATCCGGGTTCATTATCATCTAATTAGCATTGCAGATTTGTCCCCCCACCCCCATGGGCAATGAAGGGGAATTCTGGGAATTCCGCATGTGGACAAAGTATTTAGTTATATAACCCCAAGGTGTCAACCACCCAAGGGTGGGAAGTTTCTTTACACCTAAAGAAAAGGCAGGGGCAGTTCATTTATCGTATAAAAGTATGTGTGTGTTAGAAACTCAGGGTCGTCTCCACTCCCGGAGATAGACCCATTCCCTCTCTGGAACGTACTGTGCTTAATAAATCTTGGTGTGTGGCTTGCTTACATCTGTCTTGCCTGCTCATTTGTTCCATCAATTCAGTCTCAGTAATCATTCTTCAGTACTGGGACAAAAGAACCAGGGAACACAGGAACCTAACACCAAGCTCTGTCCAACATCTGATTCCCCCTGTATAAAATCACTGAATAGTAATACAAGGAAAAAATCTTTTATTGAGTATAATTTATTGTGGTTGTAAAATGATAGCGAAGCTTACAGTAAAGGAAGCAGCTGTGTTTATACTTCCTAAAACATGCACTTTATAAATATATATGTATTATCTATCTCTAGTTATTTCTTTAGGCAGAATTTACACTTTAAATTTTGAAAAACCCAACTTGGAAAATGATTTTTAAATAAAATATAAATGAGTTATAAAGCCATTCAAGATAATCCAGGTAAAATACTGTTTTAAGTTTTAAATTTTATCTATTTTATTGGTTACCAAAGTAGTTTTTAATAGGTAGGATTAGTTTTTTAAAATATATTAAATTTTAGAATATCTACTTCTATAACAAACCCAGTTTACCTAAACAAAATAATAGTATGTCTGCTAGTTCTCTAACAAATTGGTAAGTTTTAGCTCCCAAGCCATATGGCTCAGCTTGGAAATATAATAGCTTATTTTAGCACTGTTCCTGACTTCACCAACACCCTGGGAGGTCCTGTTTTATAATGCCTTGTTTTTAGCCATTTATAATCATTAGGATTGAGTTTTTCTGGGAAGGAGTTTCCACCACTCTGCTGCTCTGTGAGCAAAGGCTTGGTACTTGGAGCCATTCTGCACCATGGTGCATTGTCACTTGCAAGAGTATCTGTGATATCATTTGGTAAAGAGCGAGGAAAGATGCAGGAAAAGGTGATCCCCAACATCAGATTTGGGTGCTGCTTACAGATTAGGGAGAGGTTTTGATAGCATTTTTCCTGGAGAAGGAAAATTGAGGAGTGTCCTTTTCACAAAATTGCATCAAACATAACTACAGAGCCAAGTATTAGAGCAAAATAACTTTCTCCCACTCCTGATTTCCATCAGGAAGGGTTTTCCTAGCCAACTCTTGGCCTCTCTCTGAACCTCTATTCCTTCCTCTCAACGAGAGGGATGTTTTCTCTGGTTGGTAAATTTGGGATGATTGAATGGGCTCAACTCTCTTTTCTCCTCTTATGAGGGGCCCTGACTATGGAGGGCACTGTGGTGCTCAGCCCTCCAGGGTCAGGATCTGTCCTTATTGGGTGGCAGCTGCTGCTTCTCTTTCTACTTCTTTACAGCAAGCTGGCCATAGCAAGTGAACACTCTGTCCTGCTCATTCAGGGGAGGCCTGCCCTGGTCAGGGCTTGCCTGTGACCAGGAGGAGAAGGCTGCCTGATTTTGGAGCCACATATTAGCAAGCTCACTTGGCTAACAGACCTAACATTTCACCATCAAGTCTGATCTCTATCTGTATTAAAAGTGATATTTGGCCTCATGTCTTTAATAAGCTTTGCTTTATTTCTCAACTTGTTCAGAACTAGGGTTGGGAAAAAGGGGTTCTATTTTTTATGGTAGGGCCTTTGGAGATCCCAGCAGTAATCAGAAGTTGTTTTGAATGAAATGTTTTAAATATTTTTGGGTGAGGGTTAAATGGAGATACATCAGCTACCTCTTTGGACATTTCTATTTAACAGTTATATTCAAAGAGAGGTTGGAATTAAGGATATGATGATATAATACAGGTAACCTTTCTTTTTTGAGGATTAAGTTGAAAATAGTGAAGATCACTTTCCATTCTGAAAACAAAAGGGGCAGATTTGGCTAAGGGAATATTAGCATTTCTTACTGATTCTGAAATGTCTTTTCACATTTTAATATCTCTGAAATTGGAGTGTGTCTCAGTCCATTTGTATTGTTATAAAGGATACCTGAGGCTGGTTAATTTATAAAGAAAAGAGGTTTTTTCAGCTCATGGTTCTGCAGGCTGTCTAAGAAGCATGGCACTGGCACCTGCATCTGGTGAGGGCTTCAGGCTGCTTCCACTCATGGTGGAAAGGAAGGGGAGCCAGTGGGTGCAGGGATCACATGCTGAGAGAGCAAGTGAGAAAGAGAGGAGGGGAGGTGCCAGGCTCTTTTTAATAACCGGTTCTCCCGGAAACTAATACAATGAGAACTCACTCGTTACCTCGAGGACAGCATCAAGTCATTTATGAGGGATCTGCCTCCGTGAACCAAACATCTCCCATTAGGCCCCACCTTCAACATTAGGGATCAAATTTCAACATGAGATTTGGAGGGGTCAAACAACCAAACTATAGCAGAGTGCATCCTGAAATCAATAGCATAGTCTTAGTTTAATTGCAAATCTTTTTTCTAGCTTGGGAGCATATAAAATAATGGTATGAATTATAATCAATCTTAAAGTCTTAGAGTCAAAGAAATGGGATTTTTGAAGGTAAGATGTACATGAAAATTCCCTCAGACCTTGGGCCTGACTTGGTGTTTTTCTGGCTCTGCTATATTGGCAAAGCCATTGGAGCAAAAGAATGGCATTTGAGTGGCAGTTTGCCTTCACTGGCCATGAATATAACAAGAAGTTGGTCTGGGATATTCAGCTCACTCTAGCACCTTTCATAAGTTAAGAAGGGTAATCTTTTGTCAGGTAACTTTGCGACTAATGGAATATCCTGAGAATATATCATGATTATTTCAGTGATAATGAACTTTCCTCCAATCTGCTCTAGGGGTGCTTAGGGGGGCACTTGAGGGGTGCTTTGGGGATGCCCTCTTAGACCAGCACTAGGAGATATTACATTAGGAAGATTTTTATGAGTGAATTACTGATAGCTCAAGACTGTGTTGACTTAGCTTGGGTCCATATAGTGAAATATAAGTAGATTGATTGATTGATTGATTGACAGGATCTCTCTTTGTTGCCCAGGCTGACTATAACCTTGAACTACTGGGCTTAAGCGATCCTCCTGCCTTAGCCTCCCGAGCAGCTAGGACCACAGGCCCATGCCACAATACCTGGCTAAGTTTTAAATTTTTTTTAGAAACAGAGTCTCACTATTTTGTCCAGGCTAGTCTTGAACTCCTGGCCTCAAGTGATCCTTCTGGCTTGGCCTCCCTAGGTGCTGGGATTACAGGCTTGAGCCCCCCACCTGGCTTAGCATAATATTTTAAATATAAGAATAGTGCCTTTAAATTGTTAAAAACCATGACAGATTATCCTAGTTAAAATAAACCCTTAATTAGTATTTTAAAGGAATAGAAATGTACAAATATTTAATTATTGAATTTGCTTATTTTTTAAACCTGTTTTGTATATAGTCATTTTGATCAAAAGCATGCAAGACATTTTATTCTAACTGCTGATTATTCATTTTGAACTATAATTTAGTTAGAACAATATATCTGGACTTGATTAACTTTACTTAAAATATATATATACCATAAAGCACTATTTAGAACATGTGAAGAAAAATAACTTTTGAATACAAAGCCATACTGTGTCTCTCAGCTTCTCTAACCATTTGCTTTATTTATCCTCCACTCTCTATAGATTGCTCCAAGTCCTCTTTCTTCATGGCTTTAAAGTGTTCCACATCCTTATCAGTTGTCAAGCATTAACTCCAGTGTTAGTATTATAGACCTCCTCTTCCCAACCATGCACACATGCGCATGCATGCACTTCCACTCCCTCTCCCACATGTAACAGGCTTGAATAAAGAAAACTAGAGCTGAGATAACTACTTTGATTCTAACAAATTGGAAACCTCAGGGTTTTTTTGTTTTTATTTTTGTTTTTGTGGAAATCGGGTCTTGCTCTGTTGCCCAGGCTGGAGTGCAGTTGCCCAATTATAGCTTAGTGCAACCTCAAACTCCCGGGCTCAAGCAATCCTCTTGAGTAGCTGGGACTACAGGCTTGTGCTACCATGCCGGGCTAATTTTTCTATTTTTTTTAGAGATGGGATCTTGCTATGTTGCCAAGGCTGATCTTGAACTCCTAGGTTCAAGTGGTCCTCCCTCCTTGGCCTCCCAAAGTGCTGGGATTACAAGCATGAACCAACATGCCTGGCCACCTTGTGGCTTTTACAATTGCTAGTCCCTCTGATTGGAAGGTTCTTTTCTCTACTTTTCGCATGGCTGGCCCAGATCAAAACTCAAGTGTCTCCAGGGAGGCCTTCCCTGAGTAGCTTTGTGCCAGTTTTGTTTTATATTTGCTTCTCGTTTGCTGACATTATTTTGTTTGCATATTCTTTATCTCTCTCTGCTGGATTATAAAATAAGTAAGAGTAGGGACCTTGCATACCTTATTCATATGTATGGCCCTGAATGTAGAATCTTCATTTTTGCACTTGAGGGAGGAGGCTTAACTTGCCACTCATGGGAATTTGAGAAGTTTGTTGTAAACATGTGTTACCAAAGCAAACCCATTTTGCCAATGTGCAGTATGTCAATCACTGAGATGACGAGTTTTGCAGCAGAGGAAGGGTTTATTCACGTGGCAGACAAGCAAGGAGATGGGAGAACAGGTCTCAAGTCTGCCTCCCTGAAAATGGGGGTTAGGGATATTTATGGGACAGAGAAGTAAGGTGGTCTGAGGAGTGGGGAAAAGCTATTGGAGCTAGCAATTGAGGTAAGTGGCAAACTGTGCAAACGTAGTCAAGCTTCATGCAGTTCACTACAGGTGGCGTTTGCATTACCGAGGGTGAAGTTTTTGGCCCTCCAATGTCAAAAGGTCACCTATCGGACACTCACACAGGCCCAGTTGAGGGGTTGGTGGTCTCAACCAGCTTGAACTGGACAAGGAGCTGACTTTGAGTTTCTGAAAACAACGTAGGCAACCATTACCATTGTGACCCATACGTCAGAGATGTTATCTATAGGGAAGTTGAAGGGAGTGCTGTGATGTATTGCTTAGCTACGTGATATTTAGATGGTTTATAATTTTTAAGAACAGTTAAAAGCAAGCGAGGCAGGTTAAAGTTTAGCAAGTCTAGTTAGGTTTGCCCTTGGCTTCACAGGGAGTTTACTTGCCACAGATTGGTACCTGCAATAAATACATAAATGTTTGAGTGATGTACCAGAGTCAAGAGGGACAACTTGTTGCGGCTGTTAGGACAGGGGCTTGTTTGTGTTCTCACCACCTATTCTCACCTTTTTACATAGCACATGGCCACCCAAAATAATGACTATGCTTTCCAGTTACCCTTGCAGCTGGAAGTGACCCGGTCCTGGCAAATGAGACATGAGTAGAAGTGATGTGGGCCACTTTCAGGCTGTACATTTAAAGGGTAGGTGCATGCCTTCCTTCCTGCATGCTGAAATGCAGCCAGAATGGCAGGAACAGAGGTGGCCATCTTGGATCATGAGAGGAAGCTGTGTGTTGGGGATGTTTGAGCAAAAGATGGAAAGACCACAGTGGGTTCTCTGATGATGGTGGAAACACCGTACCAGCCCTGGACCACCTATTTGCACTTTATGTGAGTGAGAAATACATTCCTGTCGTGTGTAAGCCACTGTAATTTTGGATCTTTGTGATAGCAACCAAACTACATGCTAACTAACACGGTCACCTTTTGCTGCGATATTCATCATGGGAGTTTGTACTGTGAGCCTTGTCATTCTGATCATTTTATGACCTGATGGGGAAGTGATCCAAAAAATGAATTGTTTCGATGCTTGTGCTCTTAAACATTACCAGATTCTGGGTATTTGGAAATAGTGTATGAAGATTTAACTTATTTTAATGCAACACTAAATCTTTAGAATTTTTTAATTTTCCAGAGAAATTTATTGAAAAAAGTCTCACATGAACATTAGGAATTAAAGAGATCTGAGTAGCCTAACATACTGGATCCTTAGGCACCCATATGATTAGACCCTTTTATTAATTGACAAGACCTCTGACCCCCATTGTTTTTTCACAATTCAGTACACCTGAGGGGACACTGTCTTATATTGTCTTATTTGTAGATAGAATTAATAAACTTTACTAGTTCTCAGAAATATAAATCTTCTCTCCATCACTTTCTTTCCTCTCCAGGGAAGCCCTTGTCCTCTAGTTCTTTGCCAAGAGAGGTGTCACTTCCAAATGGTAAAGGGAAAAAGCTGAAAAGCCTTTTCAAAAAAAAAGTATTTTGTTTCATTCCATGTAATAACAATCTATTGAGCACATACTGTCTGCTAGACAGGGAAGTTATAAAACTGAAACATATATTGTTTCTTGGATGTGTACACAATTTATTTTGTAATGTGGATTAAATATCAGTACATTGTGCCATTTTCAGGGGTACAGGACTAAGTAGGATTTTGTAGGCTACTCTGAGTACTGCATTTGTAGTATTGCCTTTATGAGAAAAATAAGTCCTAGATTCTGATCAAACAATTTTTAAATGAATTTCTCAAACTGCTGATTTAAACTTCAGAATTATATAGCAGAGGTTGGACAAGTTATGGATATGACCATGATCCTACCACTAGTAAGTATCAGAGCCAGGTTAAAACCCACATCTGCCTGATACTGAAGCCATGCCCTTCACTACTGTGCATTACTGGAATATTTTTCCTGAGGCAAGGCATCGAAATGTCTGTTGGCCACTTTCTCCCACACTCCTCTCATACTTGTTCGCATTAAGATAGAAAGTTTTTGAATCACATTGGACGTTAAGATAAAAAGTTTTCAAAACACAGTAAGTCTACATAACCCATTAATAAAATGCTCAATTTGTAATGTGTTTAAACTGATAACTTTCAGTATGGGTACTGGGATCACTAAAATGCAATGTTTCCCACTAATTTGTTTTTCTTTGATATATCTATAAATTTGGCATTCAGGTTAGACTTTTTTTTTTTTTCTTTCTTTTTTTTTTTTTTAGAGACAGGGGTCTCACTCTTTCTCAGGCTGGTCTCGAACTCCTGAGCTCAAGTGATCCTCCTGCCTCGGCCTCCCAGAGTGCTAGCATTACAGGCGTGAGCCACTGTGCCCGGCCTTCAGGTTAGGCTTTTATCTTGAGTTTTACTCATCAGCAAGCTTTTAATTGAAACCTCATGAGACTTACACATTTCTCCATGAGATTATATCATCTCGATTTTACTTTTTCTTGCAGAATAGTTATTTTAATGTTGTTCTTCTCCTCTATCACATTAAAGTATTGTATTTTTGAATAATAAAAGAGAGAGACAAATGGAAAATATAAAATAACACCCATGGACTTTTGTTCCTTTGCCCAGGGTAGGCACATTGCCAGATTTGGAGTTAGGTGAATTTGTGCCAAGCATCTGATTAGAAATTGAGAGTCGAATATATAGGCTGTGTAAACTATTGCTTTTAAACTGGGCTTGCCTTAGAAGCAATGATATCATGTGTTATTCCAGCTGGAAGCCAGAGATAGTAATCAGGCAAAGTAAGTTCAAGGCTAACAATTTTGGTTCTTAGCATTTTGTGGGTCTACCAAAAAAGTTTCAAATACAGACTTTATGCCAGTGGCTGAAGGCACATATGGGTGAGTCTTTAGTTTGTGAAAAACAAGAAAGATACAACCATTCTGGTTTGCTTGACCAAAAGGGAAATAAGGATGGTTTGTTCTTCCCTACACTGATGGAATCATCTATCCTGAGCCATTCCCTCTAGCTGTTTGTACCATGCTGGCCACCCCAATGGTTGCCAGAATTTTTTTTTCTTTTTTAAACATCTGGATTCCTAAGAGTAAAAGGAAATAACACTGTCTAACTGATGTATTCTCTTTTTTTAATGTTAGTCAGCCTTAGAGAAACCAAGTCTTGCTTATGCCCATTCACAGGGCATCTTGGGTGTAACCTTAAGGCATGTTTTTCTGAAGGAAGCCTATGTTTAGGCTGGCTGCATATCTAGAATACTTCTGATTTAGGATCTGAAAGTGCTGGAGGGTACATTGGTGGGTACCTGGGACTAGACTGTAGGATTGGGTGTGTGTGTGGATTCCTCCATGCCTTGGTAGCCCCCTATGTTACTCCTGCTCTTTACTGAAATGGAAGAGTGTTGAGTGGAAGCTGATTGGTCTGTCTGTCTGCCTTTTTTCCTCCAGAACGTTTTGACCCTTGAAGCGATGAATGTCGAATGATCTAAAGCTCCTAAAGAGAGACATACATGTGACTCTCCTGAGCACTTTCTTTACTCAGTGCTTTCCAGTGGGAGCAGTACTAGCTTAAAACTTGCAGTGTCATTTTACAAACATTATGGAAATACTTCTTCTAGAGTAATTTATGTCATTTCATGTCTGTGCAGAAAAAAGTCCACAGCTGGGCAACTATATATGGGTTGTACCATATGTTTTTATAATAACAGGAGTCTTCCCTAACACAAAATATAGGAATACTATTCTTGGATTTTTATCTCCTGATTTTGAGTTCTTAAAAAAGTAGCAAATAAGCAAAATAAATTGCCAAAAAGTCTATTCTAGGTGAAAATATGTGTTAAAAATTGATGAATTACTACCCTGCCACATGGAGCTATTTCTATTATTATCCACTCATGTGATTAAAAAAAAATCTTTATTGTGGTTTTACAAGAGAGCATAAAAGATTGCTTTGAGTAATTAGTCCATGTAGAGATGGTGTAGTCTTTTTTTTTTTTTTTTGAGTTGTTTTGTTTTGGTTAGTGTTGCTGTTTTGTTTCATATAAGTATTTGAAGTTTGTTTTCTTTGCAACATTTTGAATTCATAATTTTTAAATAGAAAGAATTGGGAAATTAAATTGGAAAAATTTGTGTTTGACATTTCTGGTTATTAATTTTCACTGAAAAATACAGAATTTTTCTTCTATTTTCTTCTAATATGTAATAATTCTTTTTTAACTTTGTATTCTTTAACTTTAGTTTTGATAGAAAAACATTATAAAGTACAAAAACATAAAATTTGTACATGTGAAGTACATCAAGGTGTTTTGGGAATAGAAGGGAGATAATTACATGAAACTCTAATATGTATATAATATTTTTAGTTAATTTATTTTTTTAGGTGACTTTTGTTTGGTGGATTTGTTTTCTTTTTGCTCCTGTAGATATGTACTTTAAGATTACAGCCTTCATGAGAAAAAGAAAAGAAAAAAGCATATTAGCAGTAATCCCATAAACATCACTCTTTAGAAGAAAGCTGTGTATTTAAATATGAAAAACACATCAGCTAAGGCATATGTCATCAGTACTCTTCTCTAATAACCAGAATAGTTCCTAATGGGGCCCACCTGATTAAAATTCTTCTTAAGAATAATTCATATACTGATCGAGAAAAGGATAATTCAGTGTGTTTCTGCTTAGCATGATGAAATAATCAAGTGAAAAAAAGAAAATATAGACTAAAGTTTAGAAGCAAAGACATTTTGCTTTTGTATGAGTGCTAATGAAATAAGCACTCAAGTAACTAAATGGAGATTATTTCTTATGTAGCCGGAACATAAAATTCATTCATTCAACCAACTAATATTTATTGAGCACCTACTAGACTTCAGATACCATTCTTTGGTACCAAGGCTAAACCAATAAGCAAGAAAAACAAGATCTGAGGTATTGTGGAGGTGAGGTTATATAGTGAGTAGGGACAAGCAACAAATAATTAATAAGGGTTGCAGTTAGTGCAAATTTTGAGTATCTGTTAGGTATGAAGCACTTTGTTAGATGTTAAGAAGGGTTTTTTTTTAAAAAAATAGTTTTCAATTGATAAGGGATATATATCTTAACACATGAATGGTTCCTGTTTTAGTATGCCAGAGCATGCATACATCCATAACAATACATACCAGTTGTAGCATGGCTTGAAGTTATTTGCATCCATCTCCCTCAGCCACAACTACACCAATGCTGTTGGACTGACTGGCATCTTATAACTTATTTATTCATGCTTCCCCTTCACTTGGAATATGCTTGACCTATAAGAAGCATACAGTACAGTGTACATATTGGTTCAATGAATGTGTCATTCTTTACAGTTAGTGAGGCATTTTCATCTAATTTTATCTCAAAATTATATCTCAGCTGAGATATTAAATATATGATTCACTGTCTGATTGAGATATTGAAAGTATCTCAACATTTTCATCAGTTTTATCTTCATCAAACTTATAAAAGAGGTAATTTTATTGTTGAAGCCACAGAGGATTGTTATCAAAACTGCAAGGGGTTTCAGCCTAGGTTCAGTTGCTCATCCACAAAGATCCAGTTATTGAGACAATGAGGATTGCCAAGGAAGAAAAGAATTTTTGATAGGAAAGAGGTCTCCTCTTGTTAAGAGAATGGGAGAAGCTGCCTCAAATTCATCTCCCTGTCTAACCAATAAAGGGAGATCATGGTTTTTTTAAGGAGGGGCCACGTGCCTTGGGGCTGGTCCTGGGGGATGGTGAGTCTTGGCTTCGGGAAGTCTGCCCTGGGTCCTTCAGAATTTCAACTCCTTTGTCTTGCAGAAATCCATTATTTCTGGGAAATAACTCCAAAGATCAAGCAGTTACTTAAGAGAGAGAATTATAAAAAAAATATATAGGGGTCATTGAAATTTGTTCTTGGAGCCAGTTACAGGATGAAAGAGTTTAAGTCACTACTTATAGTCATACAGAATATATATTTTTATGTACATGTGAGAGAATCATGGGGAAATCAGCTTTAAGAACACTAATTTAACCTGAATTTTCTCTTTTTGTTTTGAAAGATCATAGAAAAAGGTAGGAGGGTACAGCTGCTCATGTCTATAACTCTGACTAATCTTGTAAAATCTATGAGTCTTGCCAAAAACCCTTATCACTTTTCTTTAGCCAAACCACTCCCATTTTCACCCTCTACTTTGTGAAATCATTTTGAAGTTTTCATAAAATGTTTGTACTGAAGTTATAAGATAGTTGATTCTCACTACCACCTCATCTACCACCATTGAGATCTTGATAAATGCCAGGAACTAGGCTTAAGTGCTTTACATGCATCATCTTATTCAAACCTTACAATTCTAGGAACTATCCTTGTTCCCATTTTACAGATGAGGAAACAGAAGCTTAAAAAAGTTAAGTATCTGCCTAAGGTTATGTAGTTAATAAGTGATGGAGCCTGGATTCTATCATGGCTGTGCCTGACTCCACAGTCTATGCTTTAAGAAATGTCATTGTCAAGCTACATTTCTAGTATAGGCAGTACAGCTCTGCCTATTTATAAGCAAATCATCTGTATAATAATTTACTTGAAAATACAAAGTCAGACTCATGGTTTTTGACTTTCTGCAGAAATGACTCATTGTTTTTGCTTTATGAATAAATAATACACCTTGGAATTTCTTCATGGAGCAAGCCCCTCCAGTACATCTAATTCATTTTATTTGCCATTTTCCAGCCATACATTATGAATGGTGCATTATGCATGTGGGAATAGAGGGCTAAGGCTCTCCAGCGCCCAGCCCCAATGGCTGAGATGTTCTAGTGCAGTAAGGTTTGATCCAAACAACAAATACAATTTTTGAGTTCTTACAAAGATTCTGTGTTGTTGTTTGCATTTACTTCAGAAATCTCAGCCATGTTTGTATCTACTAACCATAGATTCTCATTGTTAGGAAGTACTTTAACAATCATCTTTGTAAGAATCCCCTCTATGGCAGACTCCTCTATAGAACTTGTGTGGATTTATTTAAGATCTAGATTTCTTTCTAAACATTGGCCACACAGACAAATTTCATTGTTCTCTGAGAGGAAAAATAAGGGAATGGGGTAATTTTTTAAGCCTCTTTATTTAAAAATGTCTATTCACATCCCTCATATATAATACCCTTTTCTCAAATTGTACTTAATTTTGTCATCTTTCCATGGCTGAAATTTTAATGGGTGTTCTTTTATACAAATTTTTGGGTAGTGATAAGTCATCACTGAAGGAGAGAGGATGCTCAGCTGAGAGGCCATGGGAGACACTTACAGAGGTCACTCATACCAAGCCATCCTTCCACCTGTCAGCCATGTACTTCATCTTCTTCCTCAGGAAGACAAAATGGTAAAAAAGCATGAGAAGAGAAGACAGCCTTACAGCAAGGAGATCACTGAAATGTGTATCCATTAGGGCTACCCTTTTAAGATTAGGGGTAAATAACCCACGGAAAAATGTAATCACCTGATAACTGTACAGGAGCGTTAAAAATAATTTAGTTATTATTTGGGGTTTGATGAATGGATTTTGGTAGGTTGGCTGGTTTCTGGTGGTAGAGGTGACTGTTTTAATGAGACAGTAACAGTGACCTTGACATGCAGATCTGATTATTTCATTGCCCTCTGCCTTGGCACATGCTGTTTTCTTTTACTGAGTCATTTCTCTACCTATGCCTTCCCTTGTCCTTCAAGTCCAAGGTAGCTGCCTTTCCTGGGTGCTTTCCATCATCTTGCACTGATCACTCTAATTTAATTTAATTAATTTCACTATTGCCTATTTATTTGTATCTCTTTATCTCTCTGAAGGTAGGGATCCCATGTGTCTTTTTTACTGCTGCTTTTTCACCTGACAGATAGTAGTTGTTCAATAAATATTTCCTCTCAACTTATTTTGAGTTTACTTTAAAGTTAATCAGAATCCTAGTGAATAATTTTTTAAAGAATTTGATTCAGTTATTCTAAAAAAAGGCCAATGAAAACCTGAAAAACAATAATGTTGGGTTAATTAAACAAAGACTTGTCTAATTAACCCACATTATAATACTTATCAGTATATCAATTATGTTAATTATGTATCAATTATATATCAACAATGATGATCAATATTTTCTAGTAGTCATTTTTGGTTTTGGTTTTTTCATTTTAATTCAACAATTAATCCGCTCCTTCTAATCAAAAATAATTACCAATAATGTGGTACTGCTGTGAGATAGTTGAGAAACAGGTGTAGAAGTATTTTAGTAATTTTTGTATTTGATAAAGGCAGTATCACAAACCAATAGGAAAAGAAAGAATATTTAATAAATGACCAAGAACAATTGATGAGGGGTGGTTATTGCTATATTAAAAAGTAAATAGAAAAACCAAAACCAAAAGGAAACTACTAGAAAATGTTGGTAAGCATCCATTTTATTTTGAATAGGGAGGAACATTCCAAACATAATAGCCATGGCATTAATCACAAAGGGGGAAAATCACCAGATTAGATAACAGTATAGCTTAGTGGTTAAGAGGAAGAACTTTAATATCAGAGGGTTCTGGATCTAAATTCTGCTCCTGACACTTACTGGGTAATCTTGGTGGAAATCGTTTACCTCATTAAGCCAGTTTCCTCATTTGTAAATTGCAGGAGATAACCACAATAGCAAGTTCATTAAGTCTTTAGAATACTAAAATTTATGTAAAGTGCTTACACTTTGCCAATCAAACAGAACACACAATAAATTTTAGCCATTATTATTACCTCTAAAATTTTTATGTAGGATAATAACAAATCACTCCAACAGAAAATGAAAAATATTTGCCATAAACACAAAGAGTGAGACACATGACATGTAAAGCAACCATTCATATGGATAAGAAAAACATAATCATTCAATAGAAAAAATGGTAAAAAAAAAAGTGGCGAGCTATTTTATAGATGAAGAAATAATAGTGGCTCATAAGCATATGAAAAAATGTTTACTTTTCTTAGTGAAAGTAGAAATTAAAAAAAATATAAACCCAAACTATACTGAGATGCAATCTACCACTTCACATTATCAAAGATTAACAAATAATAATTTAGTTTTGGGTAGAGCTCAATAACTTGTTTATACAGAAACATTACTATTGGAAGAGTGAATTTTGTCAAAGCACTTGATACACATCGGGGATGTATATCAAGACCTTTGAAAAGTTTTATATTTTTCCTGGTAATTTCACTTCTGGTAATTAATCTTAAGAACATAGTCAGAGATGCTGATATAATTTATGTTGAAAGATGCTCATTACAGTTTTATTTATAATAATAAAAAATCAGGAGCAACCTAAATGTTCTTCAGTAGGAGATTGATAGAAAGCATTATGTAGTCATTAAAAATCAAGTTATTGAAGAACATTTTTAATAAGGTGGAGAAATGTTAGTCATGTAATGTTAATGGGAAGGAGTTATATTCATATGAAAAACAAAACCCCATATATACTATGAACCCAACTCTGTTAAATAATTAAAAAAAGAGGGAGTTTAGGTACATAAAGTAGAAGAAATACTGGAAAATACATCAAAATGATTATCATAGTTTTCTATGAGTAGTAAGTTTTCTGGGTATCAATTGCTGCATAGGAAATTATCCCAAAACTTAGTGGCTTAAGCAAACATTTTATTACAGTTCACAATTTCATGTGTGAGGAATTCAGGCAGGGCTGAGCTGGGCATCTACTAAGGTTATTTGGTAGTATTCAGCTGGTAGAAAAGGATCCAGTATGGCTTCAGTCACACGTCTAGGCTTTGTAGGGAAAAGCTAAAGGGATGAGCTCAGCTTCTGTGCCTACACATGGCCTTTGCAGCATGGCAGTCTCAGGGCAGTCATACTTCTTAAGTGGAAGCTAAGATCTCCCAGAGAAATTGTTCTGGTGGAACTGGAGGAAGCTATAAGATTTCTTATAACCTAGCCTTGAAAGTCCCAGAAATTCAATTGACCAGCTCAGAATCAAGGGGAAAGATTAGACTCCACCTTCCAAGGGGAGGAGAAGCAAAGAACCATCTTATTATATCTTAGTTGGCTTGAGTGATTTGTGTGTGTGTGTGTGTGTGTGGGTGTGTGTGTTTCTGTAGTGTCTATAATACAAGTATATTATTTTTTTGTAATTTGAAAGAGTTTTATATATTGTTTATAACCTTGAATGAGGTTTGCATAAAGCAGATAACATTGTGTCTGGCATAAATAGAGCCCTTTCTATAAATGTCGGATGTCATCAGCATTACCTTTATTCCTTTCTCATTAGAATAGAAATGTCTTGGTGGATTTATTCGCAGTGACTCATTTTAAAAGGCATTAAAAAGACATAATTTTGCCTAGGCAAGCCAAACAAGATTTCTATGAGCAGTTGATATTTAAACTATGTTTTCAAGCATGAAAAGAAATTTGCCAGTTAGGGAAGGGTGGGAAAGACACGCAAAATAGTGGGACCTGCATATGCAAAGGCACAGAGTTCTGATAGCACATAGCATGTTGCAGGATCTTTTAGTGTGGCAGGATGTGAATGTAAGGTACATGTTTGTGTAGAAAGGGTTAACACCTGGGGAGGAAGGATTAAATTCAAGAGATAACCCAGAAATAGAATATACAGGTCTTAGTGACTGCTTAACTGTAACAGTTCCTTGAGAGTTACAACAAACAAAATTTAACTTTTTACTAGTTAAAGCAATCTTGCTATCTGTTCCTGATTTTGTTTTCTTTTTTTTAACCTCAACATGAATTGTATGTGAAAAGGACAGAATTCAGACCAAATAATAAACTGCATATGGATAAATTTCCTTTCAAGCTAAAAAAAATAGAAGAGTTGGAGAAAATGACTTGGCCAAGCCATATTTTTAGGTTTAAAAATAAAGTGATTTATATATTTTTTTTCAAAAAGTCAATAACACCAAACATTTGTCTATCATCTCAGAATGGTTGTTCCTGCCTGTTGAGCTTATTAGCTCCACTCTTATTGTCCCAGGGCTCTTGTGTTCATGTGCCATATGGGCTCCACATCTGGTGACCAGTCCATGCTCTTTCGGGGGGAACAAAAAAACTTCTTTTGAGGAACTACACAAATACGTTTCTGTAGAATCTGCTACTGCCCGTGTCTGCAAATATCTGGGTCCCAAATTAAATGCATAAGCTGAAGTCATATTACTTTTCACAGATAACAGTAACTAGATAGGACACAATACAAATTAGGGCTTTAAACTTTTTGGCATTAGTTCTTTTCTTCCAGCATATTACTTACAATGATATCCCTTTGATGTTTTGACATATCTCTGAAATCATGATTAAATATGGTAACCAGAACTAGTACTGACTTGTGCTGGGCAAGTCATTTGGAATCAATATTATAGGGGAAAAACATGCTATTTGGAATAGCTCTTCCACTTTTAATGAATTTAATTGGTGTTAAAGTTCCAAGTCTTTTTTTTCCTCCAGAACTGTCATTAAAGTAGTTATCATAGTAAGTTATTAAACCAAATAAAAACTTCAAATAACAAGTAATTTCAAGATATTATTAGCAAATTTTTATCACTTAATGTTTTTAAAATTTAGCATAGACACATATCCACTGTCCCATGGATAAAAATTACAATTAAGTTTTTTGGCAACCACTTGTATTGGTATGCTTTGCAGTTATGTAAAAATAATTTCTTCTATCAAAGCTTTGAGAAGAATGTTGGAGCACATACATGTACAGTGGTTTTCTCCAGGCTACGTACTGTGTTGGTGACACACCAGGATTCTATATTTCAAAACCAAGATTTTTATTCTTTTCTTAACTCATTTAGTCATGTTGCTTCTCTTACTGTTTTAGAACATGATTAAAATTTGCACCATTTTTCTATGTTAAAGAAACAAAGGGGGAGGGCAGGTAAAGGGGACAGACATAATCCAGACAAGATGGTTGTATAGGAACAGATTTTCAAAGTGTTAACTGATGTTATGAAAAGCTGTTTTAGTAATAAGCCTAATGGGAAAACAATGCGGTCAGGAAACTCAGTCCTGAAATTTGACTCTTTCAAAGTAATGTCAGGTACACTAGGAACAAAGGAACACAGTTAACAGAATCAGTCCCATGTGTTGCTAAACATAGTTTTTGTTGTCGTTCCTCTGCTGCCTCTTCTTGTAGCCTCCCATGGTGCTTGATGGTGTTCAAGGACTGGAATGTCACCAGCTGTAGTATTGCTGCTGGTGTTTCCCTATTCCTCGTTTCCTAATCACTATCTTCCAGCAATATTAATGTTGTTCTACTTTCCTGCAATTTGTCTCCTGTCAGTGCCATTTTAATCTTAACCTGATTTTTCTTTTCTAGTACTGTAGTCTTGATTTGAAATTTATATGTGTAATAAGTAAAAAGCTAAGCAAGCAATCAATGCAATCATATTCTGAAAATTTTATCCATAATCTGGACAATATCCTTTAAAGGGGAATTCATATCGCAAATCACTATTAGGGAATTAGAGATGGGGAGGCATAAGCATTCCAAACTGTAGTAGTATTATCAAGAATAAATAGTTATTAGCAAAGTCTTTTTAATTTATAAGGTTTGTATTAAATGTGGTTTTAGCTTAATTTTACAATTTTTATTACAAGTCAAGATCTTGGTGAAATTGAGAACATATGGAATTATTTAGCCTCAATAGACAAGGACTCCTGTGAATGGGAGTCAAAGGGCCTGATTTTCAGTCTTTAAATCCTTTTCTCCTTGATTTTTTCATTAATCAATTGACATAGTATTTTCTCCTTTCCTGGAGATTCTGTAATGATCAATAATTACCTGACTTTCAAGTCTCCAAGAAGAGTTTCTTGGCCTTTCTGAACACTGTTTTCATTATTTTTCTAATTGGAGTGGCATTTGGGTAGTTCTGGGCATTAGAGATAATGTATATACTGTGCTAGACACAGTGCCTGGCAGGTCATGGGTACTCAAAGTATAGATTTGACCATCACAGTTAACTCCTGTTATTCCTGCTACTCTGCTGCTTACTCACTGCAGTTACTCCAGTTACTCTGTGCTTGTTACCTCTTTATTTACCAGTATTTTGTTAATACTAGTTCTTTTCTGTGATTAAAATAAGCATAATCATACAGATGAGATTCATTTCTACCACTTCCCGCATAGGAAATTTTGTTTTGCTCTATTGAAAGGAAAGAGAAGATAGCGTTTCAAATATCCCTGCATGTAATTTGAATTAGGGCTTCAAATTTTATTATTTCAGTAAAGTTTATTTATTTTCTTAGAGGAATTCCTCTTCCCTTAGACACTCAACAGCAGAATCATTCAGAACTAGATGGAGTTTTTGAGGTTCTTGTTATGTATGTGATGCCTTGCATGTGACCTCAGAATCATCAAAGATATTGTTATAGATATTAAGGTATTGTTATTAACTACTTTATTGTATCTAATGCTATAAAACTCTGTGTGTGTATATACATTTATATGGTCTTTGAATGACTCAATACCTGACCACATTTCATATAAGAATATTCTTTGCATTTCTCATAAATTGTTAGAATATATTAACACATAGATACACAGAAATTACTTATTTCAACAAATAATTATTGAATGTCTATTATGTGACTGATAGTTATTGGTCCATGTGGTAAGAATAGAGCAGTGAATATTACAGAGTCCCTGCCTTCCTAGAACTTACATTCTAGTTAAGAAAACAGATGGTAAACAAACCAACAAATACATAAAGCATGGCAGGGGTAATAAGCATATATGATAATGAGCTTATAAGCTGATCAGGTTGTCTATAGCTATGGTCCCCAATCCCCAGGCAGACCGGTAACGGTCCGTGGCCTGTTAGAGACCAGGCGGCAGAGCTCCCACACCAACGCCCCCCACTTCCTGCCTGCTGTCTGTGGCAAAATTGTCTTCCATGAAACTTAGGTTGGGGACCGCTGGTCTATAGCATCTGTTCCATTGGTTTATGCCCTTGCTGTACTGATTCTTCAGTAATTTGAATATCACTACTGGTGATCAGTGCTATGATGAAAAATAAAGCTGGGTCATGGGATAATAAGCAGCAGGAATTGGGGAAGCTGTCAGATACAGTGTGGTCAGGGTTAGCCATTTCTGAAGAAGTGACATTTGGATGGAGACCTGAATGAAGAGAGGAAGTAGGCCATGAGGTCATCTGGGGAGAGAGTGCTCTAGGCAGAGGCAGTAGGAAGGGCAATCTGAGGCAGGTTAGAGGCCACTGCTGGAGTGTGTGTGTTGGGTAGTGGAGGGTATGAGCTCAGAGGTGTGGTGGGGATAATAGCTGGGCAATTTTGAGGTTTTGTAGGCTCTAGTAGTAGTGGTGGTGGTGATGGTAGTAACCATTATTATTTTTATTTATATTTTTTGATCTTAGTATATCTTAAAATAATGTTAAGCATTAAAAAAAAACCCATATGGCATCATTAGTTGGATGAATGAGAAAATTTGGAGAACTCTTTGAAGCAAAATTCCACTGATACTCCTTTATGCTGTATTTGCCTATACATCTTAATTCTTGAGTTTACTGTTAGCTTGAACTAGTATGAAGTTTTTGTGCATAGACTCTTAAGAGTTTACAAAAGAGCTTTTTACAGAGCCTGACTGAAAGCAGGTAGACTTTGGAGGTCACACTCACTCTGGTTTTAATTTAAGATCCTGTTTTGTATTAAAAATCAGGTCCCCGAAGAGAAATCAATCAAGTCAGTGACATTTTTTTCTTACTCTATTCCAAAGAAAGTTTTGGAGTTCTCGTTTTGGCACTGTGCATCTCCAAGAGGAATTTTTTTCCTATACACCTGCAGCAATAAAACATGAAGGCATAATGTTCTTGAGTTCTATCTTTACTCTCATCTCTTTTTTGCTTATGCTAGAGACAATACCTAAGGTCTTATATGCAGCTAGGTTGTCTTTAGACATTAAACTTTGTAAAAAGGCAGTGCTTTTTACATTACGCCTACTAAATAATTTTAATCATCATTGGTAGGAAGTATTTATGTGTACCATATGCATTTATACATACTTCGTTTATCAGTATTATAGAAGTGTTTCAATATTTTAACAACTAGAACAGCCATACTGATACATACAGGCTGAATATTTTCCTTGGCTGCTTGTCTGCCTGCACCTACTTAACTGGTTTTCAATCATGTGTAGAATTTTTCTTTTTTAAATCTACCATATTTGCTAACAAAATAGAAGAAGTAAAGTGTGCAGGTTAAAAAAAAATTAGTGATGTAATTCTTGTGAATGAGTTAAGGTTCACTTGTGAAGCAGAATTTGAATGGTTCATTGGTTTCATTTTAAAAACTGCCATCATTTCAAGAGAAAAAATGATTCCATGTAGCAATTGTATAAAAATAACTACTGCAAACTCCATTTATAATATGAACAGTTCCCTTTCACCTTAATGAATATTAGTCATTCGTTTATAATTCTTTATCCCCTCTTCCCCAACTCTCTCTCTGTCTCTCTCTATCATCTCCTTAGTATTTTATTGTGCTGTTCTCTGTCCATGTGCAAATAGCTTTTTGCTTTCTTTTAATTTTGATTCTCTCTCTAGCCTGTCCTGAACTGTGTTGTTGCTTTGGGAAATGAGATGGACAAATACTTGATGACTGGGTCATTGCTTTCATCAAGGTTATATCAGCTTGGATGCACTGAAGGTTGCACCATCAGAAACATACTTCCCACATTTTGTATTGTGTTTACTCTTGCAAGTCCTGGTTTTTTATAAGCTATGATATGTGGTAACTTTCCCAACTTTGGGGAAGGAAAGAAGCATTTGGTTTTGAAGGGAGGAGAATGTTTTTCTAACAGTGAATTCTGTTAAATTCTGAGATTTTTTTTCCCAGCAAAAAAGAACAGAGGTGCCATGCCCAAGTAATTTAAAATTCAGCTGGAGGAAATTTGGCTTGGGAGTATACCACTCATCCAATATTATAAGGCAACTGAAGAAGGGAAGGAAAAGTGAAGGTGAAGTAGTAAAACCCTAGGTAGAATGTGGTTTTGTTAAACCTAAAGTTAAACTCTTTAGTTGGCATTTTTGGTCTTTCAGCACATGGTCTAACACAGTACATCTCAAACTTTTTGGTCATAGGACCCCTTTACATTCTTGAACATTATTGTGGATTCCCAAGAGCTTTTGTTTATATGTGTTATATCTATTATGTTAACTGTCTTAGAAATTAAAACAGAAATTTAAAAAATACTTATTAAACCATTAGAAAACTATAATAAATGTTATTCATTACAATACCAATAATAAATATGTATGCTAACATAAATAATGCATTTTTCATGAAAAATAGCTATATTTCTAAAAACAGAAATATTTAGTGAGAAGAGTGGCATTGTTTTACATTTTACAAATCTCTTTAATGCCTTAATAGAAGACAGATGGATTCTCCTATCTGCTTCTGCATTCAATCTGTTGTCATATCACACATCGCATAGCTTCTGGAAAACCTCCCTGTGTGCTCCGGAGAGAATGAGAATGAAAAAGGCAAACAGTTTCTTAGTATTATTATGAAAATAATTTTGACCTCTTGGACCCCCTGGAAAGGTCTCCCAGCAAGTGCCTGACCATAATTTGAGAACTATTGGCCTAAATAAATCTTTCAGTCACACTCTTGTGTTAACCTTCACCGCAGCCTCTTTGTATCAGCACTTCAGCCTGTTCTTCCAACCCCCACCCACCTGCTCTCCTAGCTGCCCACAGTTTAGAGACCAGAGTCTTAAGCATTAGAGTCACGTAGAGTCTACCCAGTACAGATGTCTATTATGGGAGGGCTTTTAAACTCTAAATACTATGAAAATATCAAAAGGGTTGATTGAGAATGAGTGAACCTACTTTCCGAAATTAAAACTATACTTGAAGTCTTCTTATCCATGGTGATCAGGGCCAGAAGATGATTGGTTAATTGAAAAAGCAGTTCAAAAGAGAGATTCATAAAAAAGATACATACATATTAGGTTATTAAGTAGGAAATGTCTGATTTCCTTAAGTACTAAGTTTGACAGTTGATATCTCTGACATTTCACTTTGACACTTCTTGTTTTATTTTTATTGTGAAGGTACATCCTCAGTGTTGCAAATACACATTTTGGCTTGTGATTATCTTTCAAAAAAATTTTAGAGCAATTTTTATGAAACCATGGGTAAGTAAAAAATTAGTGTTATTTTTGAATATGAGTTCCAATGCAGCGCAGACAGCTCGAAATATCAATGAAGTGTTTGGGAAGGATGCGGCTAATGAACGCACAGTACATGAATGGTTTGAGAAGTTCCGTTCTGGTCATTTTAATCTTGAAAATGAGCCATGTGGGCGACCTGAGACCAAGGTGGATAATGATCAGCTGAAAGCTGTAGTAGAAGCAAATCCATCTTAACCTGTGAGTGAATTAACAGCAAGGTTTGTTGTTGCTATTCCAACAATATTGGACTATTTGAAACAAATCGACAAGTAAAGAAGCTGGATAGATGGGTTCTGCATGAATTAAATAAGCATCAGAAGAGAAATCATCTTGAAGCTTGCCTTTTTTTGCCGTCACAACATAAAGGCAAACCATTTCTACACTGTATTGTTACGTGTGATGAAAAATGGATTCTTTTTGGCAATCACAAGTATTCGCACAATGTTTGGATAAAGATGAAGTGCAGAAACACAGTCCAAAACCAAATATTCATCAAAAAAGTCTAATGGTGTCTGTTTGGTGGTCCAGCACTGGTATTATCCACTACAAGTTCATGAAACCTGGTTGATTGATTACAGCAGATGTCTTACTGCAACCAATTGGATGAAATGATGAGGATGCTTGCAATTAAGCAGCCAAAATTGGTCAATAGAGACAGGCCAATCCTCTTGCAAGACAACAATTGACCACATGTCACATAAACAACGCTCCTCAAACTGCAGAGGCTGGACTTGAAAACTCTCTGTCATCTACCATATTCACCAGACCTCGTACCAGCACCACTTCTTGCAGGCTTTGGACCACTTCTTGCAAGGAAAAATATTCAATTCTCAACAGGCTGTGGAAAACACCTTTCACAATTTCATCATCTCTAGCCCTCCAGGCTTCTTCATGCATAAGCAAGCTACTATTAAGCTGGCAAACTGTGTCTGTAGTTTAGCTGCGTACTTTGATTAGTTGTACTGCTTCTTGTATGAGATATAATAAAATACACTTTTGATTTGAAATTGGACATTTCATATTTAATGACCTAATACATCAACATTTTTTTAACTTACGATATATAAAGTATATCCACTTATTCACCAATCTTTTGTTGTAGTCCCAGGTGTTTTCTTTGAGTAAGGGTTTCCTGATTGGAGTTCTCCATCTTCCCCTTTGCATAAACCACACTCACAATGCATCATCTACTATTTCCAATTTTGTATTTTTAAAAAATGGAGTAAGACCTTAAAGTCACTTGCAAAACAGTCTAAGGGCTTTGGGCTCTAAGAACACTGGTCTGTCACTTCTTTCTAGTGTAATTTCTTGAGGACAGAGACCATGTCTTGTTGTCTTTTTCCTAGTCTTAACACAGTGTCTGGCAATAGTTGATGTTCCCTGAAAACTTGTGAGTTGAATACACAGTGAGGGCATGCATCCATGAATGAATGGAGCAGAGGCTATACCGTGTGATGAAATTATGTTCATTGTAAATGATTTCTGACCCACTAATAGCACTATAGGAAGGAACACTCAAATGGACATTCTTATATTCAAAGAGGAACTGACCTTAGTGTTGAGCCTCCTTCCACTCAGTCTTTAAAGAGGGTCATCACATTTTCCCACCCCAGCTGCCAGTTCCCCAAAGATACATTGGGCACAAATATTAACCAAAAGTCTGACTGTTACTCAAAAGGGAAGCTTTGCTGGTTGCCACCCCCTCATCTAGAGTATTGTCTTATCCACCTTATCAAGGACCTGGTAGGATGCTTTAAACACTGAACTTTTGGATTATTGATATTATGTACCTACATAGACTTTGACCTGGGAGAGTGCGAGCAGGAAGGCAGTATAGTATTGGGTGTGTATCCTCTGTTGTCATGTAACCTCCATAGGAGACCAGCTCATCCCAGTTTGCCTAGGACTTTCCTGGTTTTAGCACTGAATGTCCTGAGTCTTAGTAACTTCCTCAGACCCAGGCAAACCAAGAGGGTTGGTTACCCTAATCCTCCATCCTAAATCTGTGCACAGGAGTGGGGAATTCAAATTAGGATTTGTTAGGAATTCAAATATTGAGTACATTCCTGTGGCCAATTTGAATTGTGTTAATAGAAAACATTTTTAGTAAACTCTTTTTAAGAGTCCCTTAGTTGCCTAAGGCAGGTAAATGCTCAAAGGGCTAAGCTTCTTGGAATTAGTATCTTTCACTGGAATCTTTTTTTTTTCCCACTAAAGATCATAAGAACATTGTTCACTCAATTTATCAATTTTTCATATAATTTGAGGTATACTTTTGTTAAGATATTTAATTTATAAGATTTTTTCTAGTTCCTTCCTTGCCTAATTCTGAAAATGTATATGCTTCCATTTCTTTGGAATTATGTCAGGTGGATATGGCTTTGATTGGGAGGCAAGGCAGCAGCCATAGCCCTTGCAGCTGTGGTGCAGCATCGAACACACAGCTAGGAGTCAGGAGACTGGGTTTGCATACCGGCTCTGCCACAAATCCAGCTGTGGGGACCTTAGATGGGACCTAGCTTTGCTGAGCCACCATTTCCTTTTCTGTAAAATGGGGACAACAATAATAGCAATGTCACCGATTGCTCTGAATATTAAAAGATAACCTACAGGGAAGTATGTGACATGTACTGGATTATTCAATAAATGTCTGTAGAATCGTTGTTGAGGTATCTGCATTACCCAGTGGTTACCTTATTGATAAACTTGTTTATTGTTTCCAATGCCAGGTTTTTCATTTAGAATGTAATATATGTAAAATGCAATTCTTTCCTGATATAACTACTTAACATTTTCTAATATTGACTTTTCAAACTACTCAGCCATGTTTATGTCAGTTCATGATCTTTCCAAGTTTGACCATTTCCAGCTGTTAAGGATTATTAGTTTTGTCAATATAGCAATTTGAAAAATGTGATCACTCTTTTTTTTTAATTCTTCCCTCCTATGTTCTTTTTTTTTTTTTTTTTAGCAAAAATGTATTAAATTCCTAGGCCTTGCTATGGTTTGAATGTGTACCCCCAAAATTCATGGGTTGGAAACTTAATCACTAGTGCATCAGTGTTGGGAGATGAGCCTAATAAGAGGTGATTGGGTCATGAAAGCAGAGCCCTCATGAATGGATTAATGTCATTATCAAGGAAGCTGGTTAATTATGGAGTGAGTAGGTTATTATAAATTGAGTCTGGCCCCTGGTATCTCTCTCTTTTGCACACACTCTCTTGCCCTCTTGCCATGTGATACCCTCCATCATGTTACGATGCAGCAAGAATGCCCTCACCAGATGCCAGCGATGTGCTCTTAGACTTCCCAGCCTTCAGAACTGTAAGCTAAATAAACTTCTTTTTTTATAAATTACCTACCCTTGGAATTCTGTTATTGTAACAGAAAATGGACTAAGATAGGTGCATACTGTTAATTTAATTTTTAGCAAAGTGATACCTGCATATAGTTTTAAAAATTAAGATACAAATAGTCCTTGCTTTGCACGGTATTAGTATTGTGGGATGGTAAATATGATTCTTCTGAGCAGAAGCCGTGAAAGCAATCTTAATAATCAATGGGAAAAATTACAATTTTTCCAATGACCTTTAAATTTTTTTTTGTCAAAACATTATAAACTCATTTACTCTTGGTGACACATGTATAGGGTAATTAGTATTTATTTTGTACATTGTGATTTAAAGCAGTAGAAACATTGAGAATTAAAGTGGTTTTGTTTTGTTTTGTTTTTGGTAAAAAACCTAGAGTAGTTTGAACATTGTTCACCTTCTTGTATAACTTACAATATGGAGCAAGCATCTTTTTTATGCCTTGGTGAACTGTTGTAGTCCTAAGTTTGGATTAACTTACAAATTTTACCCTTTGTACTTTCAGTGTCATGGATGTCTCTGAGAGTTCCTTGAATATGGAGTTTTTTGCCTGCATCACTTCCTCTAGAACATCTTCATCCTCTTCATCACAACCACTTTCTTCATTTATATGAAAAAGTTCACCTTCACTATTCCATTTGCATTCTATTTGAATTTCACTTCCAGTGTTATCACTTTTTATTTGCTGCACTTTTATCTTTGTTGGCTAATTTCTACTTTCAGTTATTCATTTTTGGTAAAATGTCATATGGACTTATCACTGGGAGACAAGGAGGCAAAACCGCTACACACTTTGCTGTCTGTGCATGATCTGAACAGATTGGCAATGGCCAATTATCTGCAAACTTTGAAAGAAGTGTTGTGACCAGTCACTGATCATGATGCACATCTGACATTTGAGTAGTGATTTGTGGGCTGAAGAGCCAACAGCAAAGTTTGTACTTTATACAATTACTTGCAACTAACACATGGTAACTACAATTTGAGCCGCATTTTGGAGCTCAAATTAGTTTTATTAGTGTTAATAATAACAATTAGTGTTAATAATAAAAATTAGTGTTAATAATACCCAGGCAAATATTATTCACAGCTGAGCCTTATGATGTACTATGATTGTGTTTACCTCTTTTTCTTCAGTTGATAACTATTTTTTCATGAGGTAAGTTCACTTTGTACCCATTACTAATGTTTGCACATCTTGCAATAGGCTTTTTTTAAATTTGGTTTTGTAATTTTTTATAAGATTAATCAGCTCAGGGTGAGAGTGACGATTTCAAGCAGTTCTCTGTGTTTTATTTTGTTGTTTGTTTGTTTTAACCTCTGTTCTCTTTCTATCTTTTTATGTCCAGTTCTCATCCTGGGTATCATCTTTGTTTGCTGCCGTCCTTCAAATTTCATTTGCTTTTTTCCTAGGATGGAGTCACTTTTTCTTGGATCTCTTACTTTTATCTTTCTTGGTTTACTCCCTTTATTTGGTGAAGCACATCTACCAGTCTTTTTGTCAGGTAAAATGATGGTACAGGGGTAAAGGGTACAGGGGTGATGACAGCCTTCAGCATGCCTGTCTCCTGAGTCACACTAGTCCAGTCTGGACTGCTTATCTTATATGCCTGGTGCACAGATGTGATCCACAGTTCTTGCTTCACCGTGATTTTGCAGATTCCTCTTCTTCTTCCCTGTGTTGGATCTCCTGTTTTCTCTATCCCATGTCGTCTTCTCTTGATTTTTTCCTCTGTTTTCACAGAGGATATTTTCTAGTAATTTCCTAAGAAAGAGGACATAAGGGATATATCTTTTGAAACTCTGAATAGCTGAAAATGTCTGTATGTTACCCTCATATCAATAATTTGACTGGATATACAATTCCAGTTTGAAATCATTTTCTTTTGGAATTTTGAAGGCATTTCTATATTGTCTTCTTGTTTTCAATTTTGCCTTTGAGATGTCTCAACCTATTCTGATTCCTAATCCTTTGTCATACATGTTTCTGCCCTCTATGGAAACTTATAGGATCTGAAATTTCATAATTGTGTGCCATGCTGCGGGTCAATTGTCATCTGTTTTCATCTGTTAAGTTGTTTTGTTCTCCATCTTCTATGTTAGAAGCTTTTCTCAGATACTGGATAGTCTCAGGTTGTAAGGATTAAGAGTGGAGGTCTAAAAAGCTTATTGAACATGCTGAGCTTATGATGAGCTTATGGATTTGAGGTTTACTGTAGGTAATCAAGTGAGTTGTTTGTTGGTGAGCCATCAGAATCACTATTAGGTCTTTCTTCTTGAGATAGACATATTCCCCCAGCGAGTGCCCTTCCAATTTCCTGCGTGGAATGGAAAAGGTCTGGATGCATCTTCTGGGAGCCATGGAGAAGAAAGAGTTGGTAGCATCAGCATCCGGCTTTTAGTGTACATTCAGTTAATAATTCCCAAGTTTTTGCCAGTTAATTCCTAGACCAAAACTCTGTTTTACTCTCTCCAGAGAATAATCTCCTGTCTGTTGTCAAGGTAAGGGAGAGGCAATTGTTGAGTGACGTGGAATGTTGGAGGGGACATACTACTTTTCAAAGAACTTGATCCCAAATATTATTAATTTATCCCAAGTCCCTCTTGATTTAAAATAACCTCTTCCTGAGCCTTTTAATGATTCTGTAGTGATTAAATAGTTTTGTTTCTCAGCGTTTCCACCAGTTGGGGTTTGAGTCCCTTAACACTTATCCATTGACTTTCAAACTTCTAAAATTTTATTGCTGCTATCTCCTATCTAGGTTTGGGGTGGGTTTTTTTGTTTTTTTTGGGGGGGGTTTATTTATTAAAAAATAAAAAACAAAAACTTTTCTTTTTTCTTTTTGGGTAATTTTAGTAGGGTTTTGTGAGGGAGTGCATCTTTATATATGTGTTCAATTTGCCATCTTAACCCTGAATTTCTTTGATCTTTCTAAAATTGAAAATCCTATTTACAGATCTTCAGTTATGCCTCATGGTCTCACTACAGTCAAATACAAACTAAAAGGAATATCTGACTATACTTTCTTTTTAAAATCCATGTTCCTATTATTTATAAAGGATAATATCATCTTTATTTCCCAGCAAATACTCAAACATCACTAAATTTTGAACTTTTAATTTTGAGAATGGATTTATATGTTTCTGATGAATTAGTGAAAATTAAATGTGTGCAGAGATGAATGACTGAAGTGAATTCATTGAGTGCATATGTATGTGTGTTATAAGATTGAGTCTATTAGGAGCTACATAGGTCATTATGTAGATTACATTCATGCCATTAAAACAGAATGTACTGTAATCTACATTTATCCCTCAGCAGTAAAGAAATAGGATTTGATTTGAACACATTTTTCCCAAACTAGAGACTCGACCTCGTAGAGGAAAACTTCTGTCAATTATTAGAGAGTGCTTATCCTATCTCATGACTTTTCAAACAGGAAGCCTCAATCTTTCCAGAAACAGATTATTGCTTTCACCTTAAGTAGAGGAAAAACTCTGTTATTAGTCATAGAGACAGTGCTTACATTTTCCTTCAAGTCTGATTATATCAGGATGCCACAGTAATTTTTTTCATTTACAATCCACTTTGATAGTTCAGTTTTCAGAGATTCACATTCCTAGTACTTCTTACATTCTACAGTGAGTTTTTTGTTAAGGGTAAGTTTGGAGGTGGAAGGGTAGGAAAAGGATCAGGAATAGTTGCTAGGTAGAGATTAAGAAGAGCTTCTATTACAGTGACTCTAGGATTGACTCATTTTCTTATATCCTGGTTTAAAGGATCAGGTGCAGAATAATCACTCACCCCTAGGAAGAAGAATTATATGACTACAAGCTGTATTGCTGATTTTGGTCAATGATCTCAGTGCTATGGACTGAATTGTGTCTCACCAAAATTCATATGTTGAAGTCCTAACTCCCAATGTGACAGTATTTAGAGATGGGGCCTTTGGGATATAATTAGGTTTAGATGCAATCATGAGGGTAAGACCCTTCTGATGGGATTAGTGTCCTTAAAAGAAGAGACACCAGAGATCTTGCATTCTCTCTCTCTCTCTCTCTCTTTCTGTCTCCCTTTCTCTCTCTCTCCTTCTCTCCCTCTCTCCCTCCCTCCTTCCCTCCCTCCCTCTCCCTCTCTCCCTCTCTCCCTCCCTCTCTCTGCCCTTTGAGGACATAGCAAGAAGGCATCCAGCCAGAGAGCTCTCACCAGAGTCTGATCATGCTGACATCCTGATCTCACACTTCCAGCCTCTAGAAATGTAAGAAAATAAATTTCTGCTGTTTAAGCTACCCAGTCTATGGTATTTTGTTATGGCAGCCTGAGCTGACTAATATACTCAGACTTTCTGTCATTGGTCATATAGGAGACAGCCTGGCTTCAACCCATCCACACCTGGAAATATATCCTAGGGAGATATTTTCTCACACCAACCAATTCTCCAATTCTGCCAACACCAACTGGGTGTCCAATAATTTAATTCATTTCTGACACTATCTACCTGACATTAGTGTCAGATCTCACAAGTCAAAGGGACTCAGTCCCACAAGACTGCCCCTACTTCAGATGCCATTTGCAAGTCTTAGGCCTCCCCTACTTCTGACCATCAGGCTTTAAATTGTGGGTTCCCCCATCTCCTTCTCAGGTTCTATAATTTGCTAGCATGGTTTACAGAATTTGGGAAAACACTTAACTATGTTCACCGGTTTATTATAAAGAATGTAACTCAGGAACAGCCAGTGGAGGAGACAAATAGGGCAAGGTTTGGTGGTAGAGAGCTTCCAGGCCCTCTCTGGCCATGCCACCCTCCCAGCATGCCCATGTATCCACCAGATCATCAAATCTTGTCGTTCAAAAGTTTTTGTAGAGCTCAATCTCAAGTCCTGCCCCTCTCTTATAGGTCTGTGTGTGGGACTGAAAGTTCCAACCCTCTAATCACTTCCTCTCTCTGGTGACCAGCCCCGTGCTGAGGCTATCTAGGGGCTCTACCCTAAATTACCTCATTAGCATAAATTCAGAAGTGATCAAAGGGGCTAGTTATGAATAACAAAAGACACTCATCACTCAGGCAATTCTGAGGGTTTTGGGAACTCTTTGTCAGGAACCAGGGACAAGGACCACACAACCCAAAGCTCATACTCTATTGTTTGTGGTCATTTTCTCACTCATTCAGCAGATTTATAAAGAAGGAAGGGAGGCAAGAAAGTAAGCAAGCATTTATGTGGTATGTCAGGATGCTTTTTGACTTCATGGGACAGAGAAATGACTTAAATAATAAGGAAAGTATGTTATTATTAGAAGAAAATGTCACCCCCTTTTCCATCACAAATGCCATCATCTGGAGATTAAATAAGTGCTCGCCTTTGGAGGGACTGAGCTTTGCTACAGAAGAATGTTGGCCCCTCAAACTACTTAAAACAAGTTTGACAGTGATATTTTGGTTGGTGAGAAGCAATTAGAAGATGGGACCATTTTACATACTCTTCAAATGACCTAGAGTTTCAAACAGATGTTTCAGGAAAATGCATACCTAGTGCTCTTCCATTAGCAAATTGCTTTGTTGTAACTGTCACAAGCTCTTTTGTACAGTAATTATGAAGAATTATGGCCCATCTGGTAACTCAAATGTACATTGTTTAGCTCAATTTGAGGGAAATTTGGTGATAATTATAGGCCAGTTTTTCTGTTAAGTCTTGAAAAAGGAACCCATCACAATAATTGAGAAAACCTTGGTGAAAAGGCAGAGGGGCAGACCATGTTCTCCTAGAAGCATATGTAGAAGGGTCTTGTAGGATCTTTAAATGAACACTGTGTACACACACACACACACACACACACAAACACTCTCACAGAGCACATAAAACTGGAAAACACCAACTTCAAAACAAATTAAACAAAAATCGACAAGTACAGAGAATATAGTATAATAATAAGAGTGTAAGAAACCATAACATACTTGAAGTACTGAAATTTAAATTTATAGCATTTAAACATGATTGCATAAATTCTTACGATATTTCAACAATGTTTTGGTATCTTAGGATCTTTTTTGTACATTTTAAAATATTAGCTTATTTGTCTATAAAGCAATAGTTTTAATATTGAATTTTTCAGAATTATTAGATTGGAAAAAAATCTTGTTTGAATTTTATAACACCCCACTCTCTTAAAGCAAGCAAGCAAACAAATCTTGAGTTGAAATTAAAGACAAAGATAAACAAAAATACTTGCCTAAGACTATATGAGGTTTGATTCTTTTAAAGTCAAATGTCATAATTACTGTCTTGTTTAGTGAACTTAAGGCTTTCAAGTATTAAATAAATATTTCAATACTCATATTTACAGAATTAAGAGAAATCTATATGGATTACCATTATGTATGGGGAAAAAAAATTACCATTATGTATCTGTATGTTTTATTCTTGGGACCTGGCAAAGACTTTGTTTTTTTTCCTCTGCAAACTCCCAAAACTTTGTAAGTCATTGGAAGCCAAGCTTTCAATACAATCAGTTTCAGTTTCCATACTTCCTAGCAGGCCAGCCAAGACCCATCTTAGACAGACGGAAAGAAAAAGTTTATTTCTGGAAAATAGGAAGACATTCTTGTACTTGTAAATATTTTTTTACCCCATATTTTTAAAATTAATATCTAATTAGCATGGGTCACGTTGACTTGTTTATAAACCAGCTCTGCATTTCATTTTAGACCAAGATGAAATATTCATTCGTTTTTTCCATCTCCTAATGTGATATTATATTTACAATAAAGAACAACTGGATATTTGCAATTAGAAAAGTCTTCATGGCTTTGAAGTATGACATTCAATAAATAGTTCTACTACTAAGCAGCAATCAGCATGTCTCAGATATTTGGGTAGATTTTTAAAATAAAAAGCATTTGCCTTTTGTATTCTTTAAGACAACATTGTAGGTAGGTGGTAAAAAAGCAGTTGGGCTTCAGGGAAAAAATCTGAAATTTTGTAATAAATTAGGGTAATTATGCCAACATGGTTAAATCTTAGTGAAGAGTAATGGCCCTTTTTTCTCCTTTGGTATGGTCTTGAGTGCTTTCAAGGGTGAACGTGATGTTACAATACTGCCCCCTACTGTGAACCTTTGCTTGGCCTTTCCAAAGGAGCACCAAGAGAAAAACAGAAGAAACTAACAGATGACTGGGACGAGGATATCTCCTTACATTTGGCATTTTAAAAGCATATTCTGATGAACAGTTCAGGCCACTTAAATGCAGAAGTCTAGGATAGTAGTGTAATATATACTTTTGTTTCTCAGTTTGTTTTCTTTTGAATTAATGTCATTACTACTCTGTTCTTTTGAGTTAAGCAGAGGAAACTTACCTCCCTCAACATGCTTTAGGGTGATGGATCTTACTTGAGGTTTTGTGAATGTGTTTTTGTTTTAATTAGTGTTGGTTTCAAGGAATTTTGCATCTTTGAAAAAAGCACAGAGGGCATCTTTGAGGGTGGGTAAAGAATAATGCTTTTGTCTATCTTCATCGTGGCTTTGGTATTTTTAATAATAGGAATGAATCTTGGAAAGTATATCAATTCAACCAATCATATCTTGGCGTTCATCCAGTCTTAAATCTAACTGTCTGTAAACAGCTTTGTCTTCTTTTGCATTGAGTAAAACTATAAATTTATGTGAACAAGGCTATGGCATGATTTAGGCTGCCTTTTTTTTTTTTTTTTTTTGGTGAAAAGTTGAGTTCTATCTCCCCCCTATTTTTATGGGTATTGCTTTAACAACATGATTTTGATGACATTTCTTTTTCAAATGCATATTTTCTGACATTAAAAAACAAATCAAAAGCCACTTATCATATGAATCATTGTTAAAGTCAGCAGTAATCCACTGTGTAAAATCTCCCTGTAAAGGCGCAGAGGCTAGGGGCTTAAACCTGGAGCACATTAAATTAGTTCCAGTCTCTCGCGAATGGGTTTTGCCTGGCTTGCTTAGGCAGGCAAAACGGAAACAGGCAGTTTATAACAAGAAGTCTGCTTTAAAAACCATGGGGTTCATTGGAGAAAGATTTATATCCCCCACTTATATAAACATTACAAATGTGGACTGCAAGTAGGAGGGAAACCTTTATCGAAATCTCTTGAAGAGCTTTTTCACTGCGAATAAAATGGACAGCATACGCTGTTGTTTGAAGATATGCCAGCATTTCGACAATCATCTTTTTCACTGCTTTGCCTGATTAAAATGTAGCATTGTGAAGACTAACCAGACCACCTACTTTTAATTTATTTTCATGATGAGACTATGTTGGCATCAAAAGTAGAGCCAAAACACTCTGTGCCAAAGGAGAAAATTATCATTTCAGGATTTTAAAAAAGACAATATAATTATTTAAAGCCTTGAGGTAATGGAATCTGGACATCAGTTCGTACCACCTCCTGATTTAAAATGATTTTTATATATAAACACTATCCTTGATATCATGTTGTCTTTAGGATTGTAATAGAACACAGATGAGGCTTGAAATATTTGGTCCAATAACATGAAAAAGGCTGAAAGGAAAGATTACCATTTGAGATTAGAATAGCTATTTATTTGATATTTCACATATGGTGATTTTAAGTCCATGAGCTAAATTTCTGTTTTCCTCTCATTTGGTTTTATCTCATTTTTAATATCTTGAATATTGTCATAGAAATATGCTTTCCTTTGCCCCAAATATGTATCACAGGGCACTAAGACCAAATTAACTTTTTTTCTTCGTGTTTGTTAACAGTTACTCTTTGATGGTTTTAGTCACAATCCAGGTAGTACTGAATTAGTTTTTCTTAGGATTTCTTCAATTTGTCTGGAAGATAGCAGAACTGCTTTTAGCATTCTTAGCTGGTTCCAAATGTAAGTTTATTTAAAATGCATCTTAAAAATTGGGGTGATAAGAAGGGACATGGTGAAAGCATTTGAAGGACACAACACAAAACCAGGACCTGTAGGAGTATGAGAGTTAAAATCTCAGGGAGCTCTGACCAGAAGGGTCACCTTGGGCTATTTGCCTACCACACCTATATGCCTTGACTGCAATTAGAGGTAAAGGTAGATTTCTGAAAAAGAATATCATTCATCTGACTTCACCAGGTGTGCAGAAATGAAAGGTGTGATTAGGTACAATGTTAAAAAATTGGTGAAGTAAAGCCTCTCTGACCAATAACATAATACCATTACTAATAATTTTAGTGGGTCTGATTTATAAGTTCTTATTATATGCCATGCACTATGCTGAGTG
Organism: Daubentonia madagascariensis; assembly: GCA_023783475.1. NCBI lineage: Eukaryota > Metazoa > Chordata > Mammalia > Primates > Daubentoniidae > Daubentonia > Daubentonia madagascariensis. The sequence continues at coordinate 13,496,160 of JAKFHU010000428.1, forward strand.
CTTTACATATATCATTATTTTTCATCCTTGCAATGACTCAGTTTTTTAAATGAGGAAGCTGGGGTATAGAGGCTTCGGTGACATACTCAGTTCACACCACTGGTGGTGGCAGAGCTGGTCATTGTCACCAGCCATTCTGACCTTACAGCCCATGCTCGCCTGCTTAACCACTACATCATATATACTGATTTCTGTTTTTAACTCCATTGGGGTTTCCACGTCACATCTGTAACCTATAATCCTGTTAGTGTCCAACCCTGTCCCATTTAGATCCATTGACTTTTTATCAGCAGCTGTATCTGTACCTACAGCCATCATGCTCATATGTGTGGCCCTAAATAAGAGAATAAACTCTTTTGTGTTGTGTACTGGGTTGGAGGCAGAAGGGATACAGAGTGACTTGTGCCAGAGGTCATCAGGTAGTGATGAAAAGAACTCTTTGGTAAAGGAGGCTGGTACTTTGTGCAGAAGGATTAAGATGAAGGATGGTTCTTGTTAATCTGCAGCTAATCTGTGATCTGTCCCTCCAAATAATTAAGTTATGCTAAATCTATATTATTTTCTAATGATAGAATTCTCCTGTGGAAGGCCTCTAGTTTCAAAGATAAATTGACCTAATTGACCTAAAGTTGAAGACAGCAGAGTTCTCTTTTTTTTGATACAGGGTCTTACTCTATTGCCTGGGCTAGAGTGCAGTGGGGTCATCATAGCTCACTGCAACCTCAAACTCCTGGCTCAAGTCATCCTCCTGCCTCAGCCTCCCAAGTAGCTGGGACTACAGGTGCAAGCCACCACGCCCAGCTAATTTTTCTATTTTTTTTGTAGAGACTGGGTCTCACTCTTGCACAGGTTGGTCTCAAACTCCTGGCTTCAACTGGTCCTCCAGCCTCAGCCTCCCAAAGTGCTAGGATTATAGGTATGCAACACTGCACTTGGCCAGCAGAGTTCTTAACCATTTACAGCTACTACTTACTTGGTTGAATAAAATTTAGTTTTTTGAGAAATTTGACTTATGTTCATCTGTAATATAAAGAAAAGAATATATATGTTATTAGAATGGATTTTCATAATGAATGGCAGTCAGTCTTCAAAAGTGAGGCACAAATGTACCACTTCAATAACTTATGTAATTCTAGGTTCTAAAGAGATTGTGATAGATAGTAGTGAATTTCTTCTTTACATTACATAAGTGGAATAAGCATTGTCCAAAAGAAAGAAAATCTCAAAGTTATAAACTAATCTAGTGGTAGTAGTAGTTGAAAAGAGGAAGAAAAGGAAAAAATACTAGTCTTATTAGTATATTCACCTATGAGATAAAAGGTATGGTCTATAATTGATGGAATAAGAAAACAAAAGTGTGACTGTAGTACTTGTAGTATTTAATATTAAGAAGGTAATCAATAGAGAAACCAAAGTTGTCATATAAATGTATATTGTCTGTATGTGTGTGGTTTATGTGTGTGGGATAGGGATTCATGTAAGCTGAATTCTAATCTATCATAACAGAAAGTCCATAGAAAGTGTCAAAAAGTGATTTATAAAAGAAGTGGTGTAATTATAACACGTTATTTGGTGACCTGATGCTGATTGCCAGAGAAACCAAAATTCACATAGCAAAGATTTGGAATCAACCTAAGTGTCCATCAATGGATGATTGGATAAAGAAAATGTGGTATATACACACAGTGGAATACTATTCAACCTTTAAAAAGAATGAAATCATGTATTTTGTAGCAACATAGGTGGAACTGGAGGCCATTATCTTAAGTGAAACAACTCAGACACAGAAAGTCAAATACCACATGTTCTCACTTGTAAGTGGGAGCTAAATAATGTGTACACATGGCAGCAGAGTGTGGAAAGATGGACATTGGAGACTGGGAAGGGTGGGAGGCTGGGAGGGGGGCAGGAAATAAGAAACTACTGAATGGATATAATGTACATTATTCAGGTTATGGAGACAATAAAAGCCCAGACTTCACCACTACACAATATATCCACACAACAAAATTTCACTTGTATTCCTTCAATTTGCACAAATTAAAAAAAAATAGAAAAGAAAGAAAAAACAAAACAAAAAATCTACCAAAAGTGATTTCTTCTGAGGAGTAAGGAGCAGGCTTGGGAAGGGGTGAGGTAGGAGGCTGTTGCTTTTCATTGTAAAGCATTCTGTACTATTTGAATCAAATCTTGAGCCACGTTCGTGTTTTACTTTGATAAGAATAAAAGTTTTTAAAGACAACTATAGAAACAAAAGAATACTCAAGTTCTACATTTTAAAAAAAGACAAGAAAAAATAATCCCTTTATGTACCCCATTTTATTCTTCTTTGCCCCCGTAAGCAAAGGTTTGAAAAATTATGTAGAATTCAGCATATAAGTAACTGCTTTTGGTTTTGTTTAGTCTCAAAAGTTCCCTTTTTTGGTAAGGTGAAGGTTTCCAGAGAAGACATTTTTCATAATCTGTTTGCTTAATTAGGCCAGGTTTTTCGATGGCTAAATAAACCTGACCAATGACCTGTGGACCATTTTGATTAATTTTCAGTCCCAAATTACTGAGGCCTGTAGATTTAAGTGATGGATGTAGTGACAGGATGCCTCAAGGACTTTAGATTATTTTTGTCTTTTTGTTACTGTTACCATAAATATACTTGTATTCTGTATGTCTGTTTCTTTGTAACAGATAATCACAGCAACCTTGACTGTCTGGAATCTTTAAGCTGGTTAACCACTTATGAAATCCTGTTGTGTTCTCTGTGGAGGTAGTGGTAATCCAAGTTCATTACATGTATTTTAATATCAGCATTTGCCTTAGTTTCCTTTGCACACTATTGGTACTCATTTTTTATTGTCATTCTTAGGTAGACTTTTCTGGTCATAAATACTGTTCCTGAAAACTTTGTTTGGCTAAATTTATTTGACCTTAAACATATCTTTAATTCTCAGGAAATTTAGTCATTTCCCAATTTAGCAATCTGACAAATTAGATGTTATTTATGCTTACATATTTTTTAAAATAAAGAGATTATTTTTAATAGGCATATTTTTGCATTTCCTGAGTATGTAATCTTAGGCTTAATAATTTATTTTGTGCCATTGACCATAAATAAATAATCAAACTTTCTCAATGTACCACCCTTAGAGATTTGTATAAGATGCTATCGTTTTATAATATTTTTAAAATGTGCTGTCTTACCCAAAGATTAGCGTTTACTGTGTGGTGACACTTCTGTGAACTTTTACATCCATTATCCAACTTAATCATGACAGCAAACCTGTGAGGAAGGCAGAGGAGGAATCACCACGCCCGTTTCATAGATGAGAGGAGAGAGGATGAGTGACTTGCATGCAGTCACACAGTGAATGGGTGAAGAATGATAATTCAGTTCTGACCTTGACTTCATGTTACTTTGTAGCAGGATTTAAATCTAGTGCAGGAGGGGCTTAATGAACAAACAGCAGAATGCAGGGAGTTCGGGGTTTATGCTTATCATCAATAAGAAATATGCTTATGAACAATATTAGACTACGTAGAGCAGGGCTTTCAAACTCCTTCCGGCCAGGCAGGCAGTAGAAACAAGGTATAAGACAGTAAGGGGTCATGGGGACAGTTGTGAGCCTGAAAACAGGTGCTCAGTCTCAAGGGGCAACTATTCGTTAGCTCCTCTTTTTATTTCAGGCTCAGCCTCAGTGTTCTTTGATGTTGCATGTTTTTAAGAGAAATTAGAAATTTGAAGTTTTGGTTTTTTTCTTTTTTTTAAAGATGGTGTGTCACCAATCTCCTCGCCTTGGCCTCCCAAAGTGCTGGATTACAGGTGTGAGCCACTGAGCCTGGCCAGAAGTTTGAATTTTTAATGGAAAATTTTCTAATTTTCAAAATACCCCTCTTGATAAACAGAACATTTGGCATCTAGGGCCTGTAGCTTGGGACCCCTGACATAGATATTACTGTTCCTCTGTTTAGGCACTTGGGGGCAGGCAGGGCTGAGCTTATCTTTCTGTCCATCTTGGGTGGTCTCTAAGGGAAAGGGGCCATGAAAGGAGTGCGCTAGTGACAGGGAAGATTACAGGCAGTGGACTTGGGACTTTGTTTCATCCAGGAAACCACTTTCTAATTGGTATTTTCTGATTTTCAAATAGAAAAACGTTTTTGAAGTCCCAGTGTGTTCCTATCGTTTTCTATGATAGTGCCTTATTCAATTTTTGTAAGAGGCCGTATAACCCTAGTAATTTTGGACATATCTAGGAAAACAAATAATTTATGAATAGTTTCAAACTTGATTTTTCTGCTAATGAACGTTGCTCAAATTTTATAATATATTTAATACTGCTCTAGATCTGAAGCAAAGTAAATGCAAACCTTGTGCTTTCTGGTTATCAGTATAGTTTTTCTGCAATAATATATTTCAGTCCTTAAATAATTTTGTATGTCTTAATTTCTGTAATGTAGGGGAACATTTTATAGCATCTGTTTTGAAAATATTTATAGCAATTCTCTGGCTTTAACTTCTGAAGGAGTTCACAGACATAATATTCTGTAGTTTATCAGATTAGAAAATATTAATATTTAATTTAATTTGAATCAGAGCACTTAATGATGTAGCTATAGTTTTCTTGCTTCATATCCCTTTGTTCATTTATTCAGCATCTATCATAATATTACCTTGGCATTGGGGGTTCAACAGAAAACAGACGGAAATCTCTGCTTCCATGGAGTTTATCTTTTAGTGTAGCAAGACAGATGATAAAGAAAATAAATAAGTGCATCGTGTATTAGAAGGTGACAAATGCTATGAAATAGGAATACTAGTGGTGGAGAAGTTTGCGATTGTAAATTGGATGGTCAGGAAGGCCACACGGAGAAGGTGACATTTGCATGAAGACCTGAAGAGAGACGAGGGATTGGAGGTTAGAGCAAAAGCAAAGGTCCTGAGGTGAGAAGTGCCCAGTGTTTTCAAAGAGCAAGGAGGCCCGTGTGACTGGAGCAAAGGAGGCAAGGGGAGGAGACAAGGTCGGACAGATCCTGGAGGGCCTTGCAGGCCATGATAACCTCCTCCAATCTATTTTTTGTGTGTCTAAAAGCAATTTAGGTAGTGGTATGGACTGAATGTTTGTGTCCCTCCCAAATTCATATGTTGAAGCCCTAACCCCCAATGTCACGGTGTTTGGAGGTTGGGCCTTAGAGAGATAAGTAATATGAGATTGGGAGGGCGGGGTGCTCCTTGTGGAATTAGTACCCTTAAAAGAAGAAACCAGACAGCGTGTACGCTCACATCCTCTTTCTCTTTCTCTCTCTGTCTCTGCCGTGTGAGGATACAGCAAGAAGGCAGTAAAGTCTGTAAGCTAGAAAGAGGGCCTCACCAGAACCCGACCATGCTGGCACCCTGCTGTCAGACTTCCCACCTTCTAGAACTGTGAGAAGTAAATGTCTATTGTTGAAGCTAGTCAGTCTGTGGATTTTGTTATAGCAGCCCAAGCTGACTAAGACAAGTAGATCAACTGGGGAGGGAGGAGACAACCATCTAACCTCCCTTTTCCCCATAGTTACTGCCTCTTTGATTTCATGTGACAGAAAACTATTAATGAATCAAATGGTGATTAATGGCTTCAGACATGGTTAGATCCAGCTTTTAAAAGTAATTATCAGTAGTCTGTTTTTCTCTGCTTCGTAGTTCTACTCCCTTCTTTACTGGTTTCATTTTTCCATAAGCTCTTTCCAAGTGATGGCAAAGATGTCCCCAGCAGCAATAGGCTTATATTCTCTCAGCATGAAACTTGGGTAGAAAGAATGTGCTTCTTTCCCAGAAGCATAAAGAAAAGTTTTAAGGCTGATGATCCTTGTCCCCAGTGGGCCTGCTTTGGCCGTGTGCTTGATGAATATTCATTCTGTCTACATTCCTGGGTTACCTGTCAATCCCTGAAATTAGGAAATGAGGTGAACCCCATCATATTAGCCAAAATATGAAAGGAAGTCCCCCCAGAGGAAAACTGGGTGCTGTTATGCAGAGAAGGGGCAATGGATGCTGGGCAGGAAAAAACAAGTGGAATAGAAAAATGGATAGACAATTTAAGTAGTTGTTTACTTAGTCCCATTTTTTTTTTAGCATTTTATATTCAAGATTTATTTTACTAGATGAAATTAAGACTCTTCAACTGGATCTATTCTCTCACTGGTTTTAAAAAGGCACACGGTAGTAGACTGTTCTCAATGCTATAATACTGTGGCTCTCGCTACTCTTTACTTTTGGGATCTTTGTTCAGTAATAACTGTAAGAACGAGTGAATGTACAGTCTAACAACACAGTGATGTGCCTGCTCCTTCCTTGCCATGTGGGGAGGATGGGGCTGAAGATGAACCTTTCTTTAGATTTATTATGAAGTTAGAAAGCCGCTAAGCACATACATACACACCATTTTTTTTTTTTCATTTCAGAATATTATGGGGGTACAACACTTTGGCTATATATATTGCCCATGCACTGCCCGTGACAGAGTTACAATCGTGGTCATCCCCCAAACTGTGCTCCCCGCATCCATTCAGTGAGAGTTTTTCCCATCCCTTCCACCCCCCTCCTGCCTGCCCGCCTCCTGATGAATATTATTGCCCAGTGTGATGTAGGTGTTGATCAGTTAGTACCAATTTGATGGTGAGTACCAGTGGTGTTTGTTTTTCCATTCCTGTGACACTTCGCTTCGAAGAATGGGTTCTAGCTCCAACCAGGATAATACCAGATGTGTTAATTCACTATTGTTCCTTATTGCTGAGTAATACTCCATGGTATAGATATACCACATTTTATTAATCCACTCGTGTATTGATGGGCACCTGGGTTGTTTCCACATCTTTGCAATTGTGAATTGTGCTGCTATAAACATTCGTGAGCAGATGTCTTTATTATAAAATGTCTTTTTTTCCTTTGGGTAAATATCCAGTAGTGGGATTGCTCATGCACACCATTTTTGAAGCACGAGGACTTCTTCCTCTCGCCTATTTCCAAAGTAGTTGAATTGATTTTTTTTGTCTTAGCTGTGACCAAGCATTTGAACTCTCAGCCAAAAGCTTCCTTTAAATTTGCAGAAAGCAATGAGTTACAGCATAGATAAACACACACTGGAAGTGTTTCTAGAACTATAACCATACAGATCACTAAATCTTCCGTAATTAATGCTTGTTTTTATTTTTTCTTTTTGCTGCTGAGTAAGCATGAGATTAAGGCTTTAGCTTTATCCAGTACTGCTTAGTTTTCTTTTTTCCCTAATGCTATTTAACCATTAAGCATATGATGTTCCCTTGAGTTGTTTTTGGTATTTTGTTGTACTTTTCCATTGAACTACTTGAACTGCTTATATACCCATGGAACCTGTGGGCTGAAGCTCATTATTGTATGACTTTCCTGAGGAGCACAGTGCAGCCACCATTGAAGATATATTCTAGTGTCAGGGATATGTGGATGATGGGCAAAACTATCTCTTAATGTTTAACATTTCCTTTTGGAAAAGATAATTTTTATAATTTTCTTTTTTTTTTCTTTTTTTTTCCCAGGGAGTGTCTGTAATTTTCTTAATTACAAAAATATGTTTATTATAAAAAATTTAGCAAGTGTTATAACTTTCCAAAGTCACCTATAATTTCATTATCTAGTGGTAATCAGTGTTAGCATTTTGGTATGTTTCCTTTTAGGTTTTTTTTATGTGTATGTATATATATACACCCATACCTACACACATTTTGTTGTTGTTATTTTATTGAAAATGTGACCATAATGCTATTCTATCCTTTGCTTTTTCCCTGATGGCATTAAATATCTCCCATGAGATCACAACATTCACAGTTTTGTAAGGTGTTGTAATTTACTAACTATTCTTGTTGTTGGAATAGTTAGGTATATAATAGGTTATATCCCATTTTTCACTCTTATAAATAAAGCTGCAGTTTATATCTTTGTGTATATAAATGCTTATTTTCTTGGTATAAAATGCCTAGATTAACTAGGTCAAAAGTTATGCACATTTTAAGGCTTTTGATGGTTATTGGCAAAATGCCCTCAGAAAAATGCCAATTTAAGCTCTCCTCAAAGCCCTAAAAGCATACTATTATGCTTCATAGTATCATTAATTTTGCTGATTTAGTAAGCAAAAAAATTGACTAACACCTAATTGTTTATATGATATGGACTTTTTCATATTTGGTTATTTCATTTGTATATGTTAATATTTTGTGAAATACTAAATTCTGCTTTCCTATTTTTTTTCTATTGGGATTTTCATCTTCTTATTTAATTTGTAAAAGCTTTTCATTTAGGATATAAATCTTTTTTTCTCCTGTTTATCATTTGATATTTATTTATTGGTATTTTTTAGAGCATAAATGTTATTTTTTTAGAGTCAAATATCTTTATCTTTTCTTTCACTGATTTGTTTTCAGACGTTTATGGAAGACATTACATCAGGCATTACGTTGAGAACTTTATAGCCATTATCTCCTTTATTTCACCCTACAACTATATGAGTCAGGTACTGTTGTCATCCCCATTTTGCAGATGAAGAAACTGACTCTGCAAAGAGCAAATTGAGAATTGAAACCATGCAGCCTGACTCAGAGCTGGCTCTCTTGACCATTTATTTAATTTCTCTCTTGCTTGATTTTTCTTTTGGTGTCATGTCTAGGCCTTTCACCTCTTACGATTATGTAAACATTCACCTGTATTTTCTTTCAGTATAATTATGGTTTAATGTTTACCTAATATTTAAATGTTTTATCCTATAATCTCTGGGATCTCTTTTGTTCTCTCATCTGCAGACACAGAGAATAATTGCTTGTTGCTTTTTACCCGTGATTCTTTCTTTGTTTTTAAAGCTGCTACTAAATTCCTTTCTTCTTTTTTCCCATATTAATGCTAGTGTTAGTTCAACAAACATTTGCTGGGCATGCTCTTTGTGCAAAAATCTCTACTAGGCACTGAAGGAATACAAAAATGAGTAAGACAGAGTCTGCTTCTCCAGAAACTTGTGATATAATGGCAAGAAAGAGAAACATGCCTAAAGAACTTTAGGGTGAACTATGATAAATCCTATAATAGAAATACATATAATATAGTGGGAAAGGGGGAGGTAGAAAATAATTTGAATTGGTAGGAGTAATTAGGGAAGGACTTGTGAGGAAGTGAAATTTTAAGTCAGTCCTTGAAGGATGGGAAAGACTCAGACTATAAAATAGGGGTAATAATAGTACCATCTCATAGGGTTACTGCAAAGATCAAATGAGTTAATACATGAGAAGTGTGTGGAACAGTGCCTGGCATGCAGTCAAGAGCCAAGTCAATGTCAAGCATTGTTTTAATGATCACAACTTGAACAGAATCTTGAAAAGTGCTGAGTGTAGAATAAGCCCTACCTTGTAGATTTTTATTTATATATCAGAATATCCCTATTGATTTTTTGTGTTAGTAGCTGCTGGTTTATATGTTTCATGGTTTTATGCCTTGCTTTCACAAAGCTATTCATGTTACATTTGAAGGAAGATAGGATATTTCTGAAGGAAAATAAATTTGATTAACTTGGGGCCGGTTTTATTAATTTTTGTGTATTATACTTTTATTCTGAAAATTGTTCATTTGTTACAAATTAACCTTAGAAAGATGCTTAATTAAGAAAGTTTGATAGTCTTAGTTACAGATTATAATCACAGTTAAATTTAAATATCTTCAAACAGTGGTGTGTGTATATCCTTTTTATTATTCTTAGTAACTAAAGCAGTAGCTTAAAATAATGTATTGAAGTAATTCCAGTTTAATTCAAACAATGAATAGAATTTTTAAAAACCATGTTTGATACCTTTGCTATTGACCGATTTGAGTGCTTACAGGACTCTACTGATTGAAGGTAGGCCCCTGCCAGGGAACAATAATCAGCATCAGAGGTTAGGAAGCAGGAAGCTTGGAACACAGATAGAATTTTGAAAGCAGCACTATATAACATTCTGAAACCTGGTACCAGGACAAGGTCAAATGGATGATGATTGCTAAGTCCTTCTCCATTTAACCTTGAGAACGGAAGCCAGAACCCAGGGCTTGAGTGAGAGCAGGTTCATGCAGAAGATCAATGTTGGACTAAATGCTAGTTGCACCTCTTAATGATATTTAACATTTATGGTACACTGGAGTGGGACACAATAAGAAACCAGACCAGCTCCCTTGTTTTTCTATTTCTATCCATACCCATCAGAACCATCCCTTTCTTCCTCACTAGAACCAGTTTTCCTTGTATAGTTTCAGAGTTAGAGAGAAAAACACAGGACTACAAATGAGAAAAGGCTCTTCTTCCTCAAGACACTCCAGTGCTTCTGCCAGAAAATTGTCATAATCAATATACAAATCTACAACGTCTATGATTTGAATTATGCCCCCTTAGATGTACAGTGTACAGCCGTATGGTACTGCCCTGGAAGGAAAGGCTGCGTATTGGGAGAGGGGCAAAGAAATTATAAAGGCCATTTTAAAGAGGCTTTCACCTTTGTAGTCTTTTATCCCACCACATAACTTCAGCTACTGTATCCTCCAGTGACATTTGCAGTGGCAGAGTTTTGGATGCAGGCTGTCTTGGGAACTGATGGTAATGCATGGCCCACTTGCCCTGCCCATGTTCCACCTCTTTGCTAAATGCTATATCCCATAGCTGCCACCAATTCCAACCCCAACCGACCATATGAGAGGGACATGACAGTGGGAACTCTATTATTGCCGTTAGAACTATCCCTGGCTTGCCAAGCTATCCTTCGACCAGGTTAAGTCTTACCTCCTGAACATTTTCATGTCTCTCCTCATGAAGATTCTGTCTCTCTCCACAGACTGTCGGAAACTCCTCTTGTTCATGGGTTGAGGTTGATCTCCTCGCCCCTATTGTTGGAATTTGAGGTTGAGCTTTGTCTTCCCTGCCTAGATTACACATGTCTTGAGTATGGGAAGTTTTCTCCCTGTACCTAAGGTCATAAACAGTCCTGAAATCTCGAAATTTTTATCTTTGAAAGCATAAGTAACTAAATTAAAATTAAGTACTTATATTTAATTGTGAAGATGATTCACTTGAAATAACTAAAATTAGTTTTATTAATTTCAAAAAGGTGTTGGGTTTGCTGCTGAAATACTAATTTAGTTCATAATCGCATGTTCATACTACCTAGGTAGTGATAATGTTTTTGGGTGCAATGTAGTTTTATCAAATTCATATTGCAAATACCTTAGGAGTAATTGTACTCTTTTTCTTTGGCTTGTGGTTCCACTGAGTACTCTTGCCCAAAGCAAGTAAGGGATTTGCCAAGATCTAAATGGAGAGAATTAGCTGTTGTAATGTTCATGGCTCACTTTGGGGGTTTTTACTTTCATTTGTTTGTTCTAAGCTTTTTCCCTAGCAAGAGATAAGACAGTGAAGTATTTATATCCATCTTATCAGTCAGAATGGTGTGGTCAAAGTTAGTCTGGTAGTTAGAGATTGTTTGAGGGAGGGATTTTGAACAATCAAAGGTTCCCAAGCTTCCACAAGGACACGTGATAACAAATAAGAGTTGTTCTTACTGGGTAGCATTATTGCTATTTGACATGAAGCAAACAACAAGTACAAGTGAGAGATTGATAAGTTGAGTTCCCTGTTGCCACCAGCTTGCTTAGGAATAGTTTACCAGCCATCTGAAAAGGCTGGTGACACACAGAGCAGATAATGATTGAGTTAGTTAGGATACATCATAGGCTGCTATAATAAATAGACCCTAAAATATAGTAGACATAAGCAAGATAGAAATTTCATTCTCTCTCATATAAAAATCTCTATCAGTGGTCTAGGGCTGGTAATGCAGCTTCTTGGTGCTAGGGTTCCAGTTATTGTTCTGCTGTCCACACTATTTCCATTTTGTGGTCCCAAATAGCTGCTTTAGCTCTTGCAGACATTTCCTTATTCCAGGGCTCAAAAGTAAGGACAGAGAGGAAGCAGTGGATATAATGTGTTCCCTTTAAGATCATGATCCAGAAATTGTACATATCACTATATCTCTCACCGTCCCATTAGCTAGACCTTAGTTATATGACCATATCCAGTTGTAAGGGCCACTGGGAAGTGTAGTCTTTTTTCCTGGGTGGCCATGTGCCAGGCTAAAGGAGTGGTTATGTTACTAAATAAAGTAAGGAAAATTGAATATTTGGGCACAAGAAACAATCTCTAATAAAAAGACCTTTGCCACTAGTTAAAATACCGAAAGTCAGTGATGTAAATTACATATTTTGATGGGATAATATTTCTTTGGAGTAGGTTACTTTTCCTAGTTAATTTTGTAGTCTGTCAAAGGCATTTGTTACATCTGGTAAGGCTGAAGGCACTGACTACATCAACGTCCTTGCTTGGATTAACTGTTGTACATACTTGCTCAAGTTAATTGTTCTGTGTGTCATTGTCATGCAGATATGAAGCAAAGAACAGGCAGACCATTATACTTTCTGGCCACTTGCGGATGCAGAAATGGAAGCTAGTACAACTTTGTTCTGAGACGTGTTGTCTTATACCTACTAAATTGTCTCCATCATCCTGATAACCAAAATGTAAGGAAGATGGAAGATTTCATAAGGGTCCCAAAGTTTGGGCATGTTCTTATTATAATCCTGTTAATCTTAGTTTTCATCCCTTAAGATTTTTTATTTTTATTCTTTTGCTCAATTTACTTTGACTTTCAAAAAAGAAATTCTTAATCCCTTCTGTCCTCTCCTAGTCCTCTCTCTGGCTCCCTCTCCTCCAGATTCTGCATGGTCTTTACTTACTCCAGGGAGCTTTCTTTACCTGATATCCCCATTGTAGATTAGTTGCCCCAAATGTGTTCTACCATAACACCAGAAATGCTATTTACTATCTTCAGATTAACGCTCTGTTATGTAATTGTCTGTTTGTATGTTTCTATGCCCTGCTAGACTCTGAGCTGTATAAGGAGATGAACCTTGTTGTTTGTTCACCTATGTATCCCTTCTGTCTAGCACTCAGTGCCTCAACACACATTTGTTAAGTAAATGTAGGAACAAATGGTTGAAGCAAAGGAGGAGGAAAAGCTAACAAAACGGGAACAAGAGATAAGTGAGACACAAGTACCTGTGATTTCGTTAAGTTGACACGTTTAAAAACTGTTTCTGTCTGACCCACCCAACAGGCAGCCTCCTCCCAGAGCAGTCAGAACAGTGGTCTAGAAGGCTCTGTCCCTCAGATGCACTTGCTTAGCATGCTAGTTATTCCTTTCCTCCCGTTCAGGTCCCTCTTCCAGGCTTACGGCCGGAAGCAGAGGTGATTTCGGGTGCGGTGGGAGTGAGGGCATTCCTGTGTCGGCTCAGTGGTCTGCTGAGGCAACAGTCCCGTTTCTGCCCCAAGGTATCTCATCAGTTCACTCCCGGAGAGCTCCACGAGGCTTAAGGAGAGTTTCAGTAATGTGCTTCGACTATGTGTTGTATTCTACCAGTTCACAAAAACAGATTTCCTTTGGGTATTATCCCTATTACTAATTTAAAAATCTATCCAGTATTTTTAGGCCTGGCAAAATATATTCTACTTATGCTTTGAGTTGCAGACTTTTGAAAGAAGTTGCTTGTAGTAGACATGTTTCTAGTTTGACTGTGTTATTTAATTTAAATCTAAGTATTCAATGATACATTTTGATCATGGTGCATCCCATTATTATCTTCAACACTGACAGCTCTTTCTCAATTGAATGAGCCTGCTCTATAAAATAAAGTGAAAAACATCATTTGAATAGATAGAAAAATAATTGAAAGTGGGCAGTTGTGTGGCAGGTAGAGAGATGTGAAGAATGGCATGGGAGAAAAACCATCACCACGGCTATAAATTCACCGTCTTGGTGTTAGATCCTTACTGAATAAATCAGGAAGTTGGGGGCTTGGAAGAAGATTCCATATGTGTTATGAGAATTTTTCAAAACTGAAGAAAAATATAAATCCACAGACACAGAAAATACAATGTATATCAAGCAGGGCAAATATAAGGAAATCCAAAATTAGACATTATAACATTATAATTAAATTGTTAAAAATACACACACGTACACAGATATATGAAACGCAGCCAAAGAAAAGTGGATCACATACAAAGGAATTGGCATTACAGTGACTGCAGATGTATCGATAGCAACCATATAAGCTGGCTATAACAGAATAAATAATATCATCATAGTATTAGTCATCTTTGTGCACTTAACTCCTATTACAGTGCTGAGCACATCCCAAAGTGCTCAGAAAATGCCAGTCAAATAAATCGACTCTATTCTCCATCTCTACTTCAATCAAATGATTAAATTAGGCACTAGCTGGGAAGAATAAAATGAGACTTACATTAATGAAATGTGAAATTGGCTTATTTCCTTATTTTGTTAGAGTCCTGGGGTGGGGGAGGTTACAATAGTAGATTCACCATAAAGCTAGAACCAGGGAACTTTGAAATCCTCTTGTGCAGTTTTCCTATTTTATAGATGAGGAGAGAGCCAAAGTGACATATCCAAAGTCACTGAAAGTGGCACTTGTCTTATCTGCTAGTTAAGTGCTTTTCCATTTTTGAAACATGGCCTATAGTCATGTGGTGTGATAAAATTTTTATGGAGGCAAATTTAAAGATGCCAATGTATTCTAAATTAATCATTGATCTTTTTATACTTTATATCTTTGCTGAAAAAAAAGACAAGGCATAAATAAACAAATTAATAACTGATATAAATCCAATTCATGGTAATATTTCAATTAACTTAGGAGTTAATTTCAGTCTACAATGAATGCTAAAGAAAAATGAAAAGATTTCAGAAGTAATTATATAAACTCAGTGAAATTACTTGCAGATTAAAACAATTATTTAGTCTAGTTCCATGTACAAAAAAATTTTTAATTTAGTAGGATTTTGGGGGTTATATCTGAATAGTTTAGAAAACATTACAATTTTATCTCAAGTGAATTTGAATATCTGATTTTGTAGTCCTTAAAAACAGGAAATTCAAAAATTCAAATCCAGCTAAAATATATCACATTACATGGCTTTGTTTTAATAAATAAAATTTATTTCTATACTAATAATATTTGCTTTTTACTTAAGTGGAAAACTTAATAACTCTAAAAGTGATTTAAAGTGTTTCTATTTGTTAGGTACCCTGTGAATTCCTGTATTTCAATTCAGGCTCCTGGTGGAATTCTGTGGGGATGGCTCAAATATGCAGCCATTGTAGGGGGAAAAAAGTTTTGACTGTAGTCAGCAGAATATGAAACCCCAGAGTAAACTGAAAGTGGAGGTGAGTAAGACCTTCTATAGTCAATATGGTGCAATGCTCTGTCACAAACATGGAAAACAGTCATCCATGTTGCACTGCATAGGCAGAAGCATTTGCATGGTGATATAAATCTTTGTTATGAACAAAAACATTCCATGCTAACAATACCGAATAGAAGGCATTTCTTTTGACTGAAAAGAAAGGGTGAGGTGTAGAGAGTGTGGGGAATCACTGTTTCATATTAGCAGATGTTTTTCACTTTGTGGTGAATTTACTATTGCACCCTCCCCCAGCCCAGGACGCTAGCAAAACAAGGAAATAAGCCAATTTCAGATTTCATCAATGTAAGTCTCATTTGATTCTTCCCAGTACCTAATTTAATCATTCGATTGAAGTAGAGATGGAGAATAGAGTCGATTTACTTGACCAACATTTTCTGAGCACTTTGGGATGTGTTTAGTACTGTAATAGGAGCTAAGTGCACAAAGATGACTAATACTATGATGATATTATTTATTCTATATAGCCAGCTTATATGGTTGCTATTGATACATCTGCAGTCACTGTAATGCCAATTCCTTTGTATGTGATCCACTTCTTCTTTGGCTGCGTTTCATGTATCTGTGTATGTGTGTGTATTTTTAACAATTTCATTATAATGTTATAATGTCTAATTTTGGATTTCCTTATATTTGCCCTGCTTGGTATACATTGTATTTCCTGTGTCTGTGGATTTATATTTTTCTTCAGTTTTGAAAAATTCTCATATACTATCTCATCCAGTGTTATGTCTCTTCTGTATTTTTAAAAATTTTAATTTCTTTTTATTTTTTAGAGGCAGAGTCTCACTATGTTGCCCAGGCTGGACTTGATCTCCTGGGCTCAAGTGATCCTCCTGCTTCAGCCTCCCGAGTAACTGGGATTATAGGCGTGCACCACTGAGCCTAGCTGTCTTCTCTATTTTTTTATTCTGGAACTCCAGTTAAACATGTTTTAGACCTTCTCATTCAATATTCTTTTCACATTTTTTGTCTTTTCTTTTTTTGCCATAGTTTTGTCAATATCTTCAGATTTTTACTCTATTTTACTGTTTTTTTCTTCAGCATTTGAAATTAGTATTTGAATTTTTAATTTCAAATATTATATTTTTAACTTTTAAAAACTTTAAAAATTTTTCAGGTTATTTTTGATAATCTCTTATTTTTACCTTGATTATTTTGTTTTTATCCTTTATTTCTTTGAACATTTCATATATAGTTAGTTTATATTCTTTAATTGATAATTCCACTGTTGAAGTCACTGGGATCTGAATCTATTGTATGATATGTCTATATGTCTGTATCGTATGGGGGAGGAGTGAAAGTGTAGAATTGTTGGGTGTGATCAACATTAAGTAATTATCAGGTTGAAATAGCTTGTTATAACTATAAGATGTTTTATGTAAGCCTCATGAAAACTACAGAGCAAAAATCTATAGTAGACGCACAAAATATAAATAGAAGGAATTCAAAGCATACCACTACAGAAAACTACAACCACAAAGGAAGATAGCAAGAGAGGAAGAAAGAAACAAAGTACCTATAAAACAACGAGAAAACAAATGACAAAATGGCAGTAGTAAGTCTTTACCTATCAATAATTACTTTGAATGTAAATGGATTAAATTTTCTAATAAAAAGACATAGTGTAGCTGAATGGATTAAAAAAATTAGACCCAACTATATGCTACCTATAAGAGACTCACCACACTTTTAAGGACACAAATACACTGAAAGCGAATGGATGAAAAAAGATATTCTACACACATGGAAATCAAAAGAGAGCAGGGGTAGCTATCCAGACGATCCCTAACTTACAATGGTTCATCTTATGATTTTTTGACTTTATGATGGTGCAAAAGTGATACACATTGAGTTTACTCCTTGACTTATGATGGAGCTGTGTCCAGATAAACCCATCATAAGTTGAAAATATTGCAAATCGAAAGTGTATTTTCTACTTACAATATTTTCAACTTGTGATGGGTTTGTCAGAACATAACCCCATCATATGTCAAGGAGCATCTGTACTTAATCAGACAAAATAGACTTTAAGTCCAAAACTGTAGAGAGACAAAGAAGGACATTATATAATGATAAAGGGGTCAATTCATCAAGAGGATATAACAATTGCAAATATGTAGGCACCCAACATCTAAGCACTTAAATATATAAAGTAGATATTAATGAATATGAAGGGAGAGATAGATTGAATAAAATAATAGTAGAAGACTTCAGTACCCCACTTTCAACAAGGGACAGATCATCCAGACAGAAATTAATAAGGAAACATTAGACTTGAACTGTATTTTAGGCCAAATGGCCTAAACAGACATATACGACATTCATCCAACGCAAAAGATACCTTTTCTCAAATGCACATAGAATATTACTCAACATAGATCATATGTTAGGCCACAAAACAAATCTGAATAAATTTGGGAGGATTGAAATCATAACAAGTATCTTTTCTGAACATAATGGTATGAAACTAGAAATCAATAACAGTAAAAATCTTAGAAAATTAACAAATATGTGGAAATTAAACAACATGCTCCAAACAACAATGGGTCAAAGAAGAAATCAAAAAGGAAATAAAAAAACATGTTGAGACAAATGAAAATGGACCACATACCAAAATTTGTGGGATGCAGCAAAAGCAGTTCTAAGAAGGAAATTTATAGCAATAAACACCTATATCAAAAAAGGACTTAAATAAACAACCTGATGTTATACCTCAGGAAACTAGAAAAAGAAGAACAAACTAAGGCAAAAGTTAGCAGAAGAAAGGAATTAGCAAAGATCAGAGCAGAAATAAATGAAATAGAGACCAGAAAAACAATAGAAAAAAATCAATGAAACTAAGAGTAGGTTTTTTGAAAAGATAATCAAAATTGACAAACCCTTAGCTAGACTAAGAAAAAATGAGAGAAGACTCAAATAAATAAAATCAGAAATGAAAGAAGAGACATTACAATTGATACCACAGAAATATAAACAATTATAAGAGATTACTATGAGCACTTATACAGCAACAAAATGGATAACCTAGAAGAAATTGATACATTCCTAGACACATACCACCTACTAAGACTAAATCATGAAGAAATAGAAAACCTGAACAGACTAATAATGAGTAAGGTGCTTGAATCAGGAATAAAAAGTCTTGCATTGAAGAAAAACCTGGGACCTGATGGCTTCACTGCTGAATTCTACCATTTAAGGAAGAACTAATACCAATACTTCTAAAGCTCTTCCAAAAAAAAAAAAAAACTGGAGAGGAAGGAGTACTTCCAAATATATTTTACAAGACCAGCGTTGGGTAGTATGAACATTTTAACAATATTAGTTACCGTGAATATGAAATATTTTCCATTTATTTGGGTATTCTTCAATTCCTTTCATCAGTGTTTTATAGTTTTCAGTGTAGAGAGCTTTCATCTCCTTGGTTAAATGTATTCCTACGTATTTTTTGGTAACTATTATAAATGGGATTGTCTTCTTGATTTCTTTTTCTGATAGTTTGTTGTTAGTGTATAGAAACGCTACTGATTTTTGTATGTTGATTTTGTAGCCTGCAACTTTACTAAATCCATTTATTAGACTACCCTGGTATCAAAGCCATATAAGGAAATTACAAGCAAAGAAAATAACAGGCCAATATCTCTGATGAACATAGATGCAAAAATCCTTAACAAAATACAGTAGTAGCAAACCGAATTCAATAGCACATTAAAAGGATCTTCACCATGATCAAGTTGGATTTATGCCTGGGATACAAGAATAGTTCATATGCAAATAAAAAAATGTGGTATATCACATTAACAGAATGAAGGACAAAAACCATATGATCATCTCATTATATGCAGAAAAGCATCTGACAAAATTCATCATCCTTTTATGATAAAAAAAAAAGCTCTCAACAAATTACGTATAGAAGAAAGGTACCTGAACACAATAAAGGCCATATATGACTGTCCCACAGCCAACATTATCCTCAGTGGTGAAAAGTTGAAAGCTTTTTTCTAAGATCAGGAATAAGACAGGGATGCTCACTTTCATCACTTCTGTTTAACATAGTACTGGAAGTCCTTGCCAGAGCAATTAATCAAGAGAAAGAAATAAAAGGCATCCAAATAGGAAATGAGAAAGTGAAATTTTCACTGTTTGTTGATGACAAGATATCAACATGATATATAAAACCCTAAAGACTCCAACTAAAAACTGTTACAACTAATAAATGAATTCGGTAAAGTTGCAGGTTACAAAATCAACATACAAAAATCAGTAGCATTTCTATACACTAACAACAAACTATCAGAAAAAGAAATTAAGAAGACAATCCCATTTATAATAGTTACCAAAAAATACTAGGAATACATTTAACCAAGGAGGTGAAAGCTCTCTACACTGAAAACTATAAAACACTGATGAAAGGAACTGAAGAAGACCCAAATAAATGGAAAATATTTCACATTCATGGATTGGAATAATTAATATTGTTAAAATGTTCATACTACCCAACACAATCTACAGATTCAATACAACCTCTATCAAAATTCCAATGTCATTTTTCACAGAAATAGAAAAAAAATCCTAAAATTTATATGGACCACAAAAAAACCAAATATCCTGGGCAATCTTGAGCAAAAAGAACAGAGATAGAGACATCACGCTACTTGATTTCAAACTATATTACAAATCTCTAGTAATTAAAACAGCATGATATTGGCCTAAAAATAGACACGTTGACCAATGGAACAGAATAGAGTCTCTAGAAATGAACCCAGGCATTTTTGGTCAATTGATTTTCAACAAAGGTGCCAAAAACATATGGTGGAGAAGGACAGTCTCTTCAATAAAAGGTGTTGGGAAAACTATATCCACATGCAAAAGAATGAAATTAGACCCTTATCTCACAGCATATACAAAATCAACTCAAAATGGATTGAAGACTTAAACGTTAGACCTGAAACTGAAAAACTACTAGAAGAAAACATAGAGGGAAGATTACACTACATTGGTCTGGGCAATGTGTCTTTGGATTTGACCCCAAAGCTCCAGCAACAAAAGCAAAAATAAGCAAATAGGATTACACCAAACTAAAAAAGCTTTTTCATAGTAAAGGAAACAATTAACAGAGTGAAGAAACAACCTGTAGATTGGGATAAAATATTTATAAGCCATACATCTGATATATCTATAATATCCAAAATATATAAGGAACTCAAACAACTCAATAGTAAGAAAACAAATAACCCAATTTAAAAATGGGCACAGGACCTGAATAGACATTTCTCAAAAGAAGATGTACAAATGGCCCAGAAAAAATGAAAATATGCCCAACATCACTATCATTAGGAAAATGCAAATTAAAACCACAATGAGATATCAAAAAACACTTATTAGAGTGGCTAGTATCAAAAAAAAAAAAGATACCATGTATTGCCAAAGATGTGGAGAAAAGAGAATACTTGTACATTGTTGGTGGGCATGTAAATTAGTACAGCCATTATGGAAAACTATATAGAGGGTCCTCAAAAAACTTTGAATTACTATACCACCCAGCAGAACCACTTCTGGGTATATGTCCAAAGGAAACAAAATTACTGTGTTGATGAGATATCTGCACTCTGATGTTCATTGCAGCATTATTCACAGTAGCCAAGTTAGTGTACATCAACAAATGAATAGATAAAGAAAATGTGATATGTACGCAACCGAGTACATTATAGATTCTTCAAAAAGGAGGAAATTCTGTCATTTGCAACCACATGGATGAACCTGGAGGACATTATGCCAAGTGAAATAAGCCAAGCACAGAAAGATAAATACCACATGATACGTGGAATCTAAAACAATCAAAATCATAAAAGCGGAAAGTAGAATGGTGGTTATCAGAGGCTGAGGGATGGGGAGAATGGGGAGATGTTGGTCAAAGTGTTCAAAATTTCAGTTAGGAGGAATAAGTTTTTTGAGATCTATTGCACAGCATGGTGACTATAGTTAATAATAATGTATTATATATTTCAAAATTGCTAAGAGAGTAATTTCAAATGTTCTTACCATAAGAAATCATAAGTGACATGATAGATATGTTAATTTGCTTGATTTAATCATTCCACATACCATACATACATCATAACATCTCTTTGTACCCCATAAATGTATACAACTATAATTTGTCAATTCATAATAAAACAGTTTTTCAGGTGTTTTTTGATAGTCCATTTTCACCTTAATTATTTTTTTTTATTTTTCATATCTTTGAACACTTTATATGTATTTAACAGTTTATGTTCTTTAATTGATAATTCCACTTTTGAAGTCACTGGGATGTGAATTGGCTGTATGGTATATCTGCTGACTCATTCATGCCTTGCTTCTTTGTGTGTTTTGTAGTTTTTCATTGTGAGCTCATATCTGTTAGAATAATCTTTGGTGATTCTGCAGGTCTAAATCAGGGATGCTTTCCTTCAGAGGGGATTTGGCTTGGCTTCTCCTTTGGTGCTAAGGTGTCACTAGGTACACTACCAATCTGCCACTACTTTAGCCTACTTTGGGGTCCCAAATTAATATATGAATTGTAGGTTCAGCTTTCCCACGTTGAAGGCAGTCCAAGTCCAAATTTCTGGATTCCTGCACAGAAGCCAATAGTTTCCCCAAGGCAATACCAGCTTTTGTTGACTTGTTATCCAAAGTCTTGTTTCAGTTCACTGTTGGTTTTTGTTTTAGTTTTTTGGCCTGTGCAGATTTTCCTTACTTTCTTCCTCGCCAGCAATGAACTAAAAATAAGTTTATTACCATTTACATATTATTGTATTTTGTATGAGTATTGTAGCAAGAGGGCCCATCATAGTACCCATCCTAGTATTACTGCAAGACACTGTAGTCCACCTTTAGTTATTCATTTTGCACATAGCCCTCCAATAATTTATATTGTTAAGAAAATAAAATATAAGTAGCATAATTAATCTTGAGAATTTTGAATAATCAAGTGCTTTCATGAGGGGAAACATTGTAAGTTACAGAGATTAGTCCTATATGAGAAAGAACTGTTCCTCTCTCCTCTTGGTTTTGGTGGACAAGAAGATCATTGTTAAATCTTAGCATTTGGCATTGTCTTCATCTTAGGTTACCAGGTATTTTTAGATGGTTTTTAAACAAAATTAAAACCCAAATCAAGTATTTTGATTCACTTAGTAGATTATAGATATGGACTGTCTCATTAAGTAGTACCCGGAAATGCTTAGGAGGTGGATATTTTGAAATGTGACTATGTTTTAGGGTTGGAATTTTTACTCATTATTTGTGCTTTGGTTATTAGCAAAATTACTGCTCAGTGGTCAGTTGATTCTCCCTGAGCTAGATTTGTTCCCCTGTATTGTTCTTTAAGTTCTGCCGCATCAGTTACCATGACAGGACGTGTGCCTTGGACATGATAGCCTAGTGAGAAAATCATGTATGAAAATCATTATAGTGCAGTGGGCTAAGTCCTAGAATGGAAGAGGATACAGAGTATTATGGGTATACACAGGAGTGAACATGTGTTCCTGGGATGCTGAGGATCTGACTGGTCTAGGAGGACTTCACAGAAGAGGGGACATATGAATTAAGTATTAAAGAGTAAGTAGGAATTACCAGGTAGAGAAAAGGGAAGATGAGAAATTCTAAGAAAAGCGGTTGTTATTCGATGGAACAAGTTAGAAAAGTTTTTCAGAAGAAGAGATGGTTAATAGTGTAATATAACATACTCATCTTCTTATAGGGAGTAAAAGTCACTGACTTAGTTTTTTATGAAATCACAGTTCTTCTGGCCCTCCTATTCACACCCCATTCCCCTTTTCCCAAATGCCACCAAATGCTTTATCTTGCTATGTGGACCTAGATTACAAAGAATCCAGTATGTGGAGATTCTTTCTTTGTGGGTGTTTTTGATTTTACAGCATCTTTTGATTCTCAGAATGTGATCTCTGTTCCTTCTGTCTTCCTTAAGCCAAGTCTTGGTTGCTGGCTGCCTCGGTTGTAAATGGTCTTCAGCTTGCTTCCTGGGTTCATATATCACCATTTGCATCAGGAGTAGGGAAAATACTTTTATTCACTTCAGGTTGCCATAATCTTTCTTTCTTATTTTTAACTTTGCCTTTTTCAAATTAGAGAATTGGTTTATGTTTGTCTTACTTTTTTTTTCTTGTAACTTAAAAATTTCTCTCTTTTCATTGTGTTCCCTAGCCTTCCTATCTCTCTATGTACCTTCCTATAAAAGAGGTCTATTTCAAAAGCTTGAAGTGTAAAGGTCTACCAGGCCTTACCAATGCAGAGTTAATGATTTCTACTCAGCAAGTAGAAATTGTTTCACAATTTTTTTCTTTTTGCCACTAAAGCAAGGAAAGGGGATTGATGTATTGGCAAAGATTGGATGTCATGACCTCTGAGGTCTCCACCTGTTTTTTTTTTTTCTATGAAAAGTGCATCTGATACATCAGTGTTCATCACAGCATTATTCACAATAGCTGAAAGGTAGAAACAACCTAAGTGTTCATCGATCAATGAACAGATAAACAAAATGTGTTATGTACACACATACAATGGAATATTATTCAGCCTTAAAAAGGAAAGAAATTCTGACATATGCTACAGCATGGATGATTTTTTTTTTTTTTTTTAGGAGCAAGGAGGCAGGGTCTCACTCTGTTGCCCAGGTTGGAGTGCAGTGGCATGATCATTGCTCACTGTAACCTTGAAGTCCTGGGCTCAAGCGATCCTTCTGCCTTAGCCTCCCGAGTGGCTGGTACTACAGGTGCACACCACCATGCCTGGCTAATTTTTTTACTTTTTTGTAGAGATGAGGTCTCACTATTTTGCCAAGGCTGGTCTCGAACTCCTGGCCTCAAGCAATCCTCCCGCTTTGGCCTCCGAAAGTGCTAGGATTACAGGTATGAGCCGCTGTGCCCGGCATAACATGAATGAATCTTACAGGCTAAGTGAAATAAGCCAGACACAAAAGGACAAATATTGTATGTTACCACTTATATGAGGTACCTAGAGTAGTTGTTCATAGAGACAGAGAGTACACTTAAAAATGATTTAAGGTCATATTTTGATGATTGTAAATCATTTTTAAAATTGTAAATTTTATGTACATCTTACCACAATAATAAAAAAAGTACATCTAAGAAAAGATGACTTGGAGAAAATCATACCATGTCAGAGGTCATTATTCAGACTTCATTTATTCAGTTATCCATTCACTCAACAAATTTTGAGTTCCTGCTTTGTGTCAGGCATGTTTTAAACACTGGGGCTACAGCAGTGAACAAAACAGACAACAGTCCTGGTTTCCCTGAGCATTTTAGTGAGGTGAAACAGACAATAAACAAAGTAGATAAGTAAAACCGGTAAGTAAGATGGTAAAGAGTCCTAAGGGAAGATATAAAGGGGAGAAGGGGGAGTGGGTGAATGGAGGCCAGTGTGGCTAGAGCAAACTGAAGGGAGAGCGGGAGGGGAGAGAGAGGGTGGGAGCGGGAGGGGTACTGGATAAAACTGGAGAGGAAGGCAGAGCTGGTCACGTAGGGCCATGCAAGTCAGTGCAGGGGGTGTAGATTTCATTGCACTCCATAGCTCCCTGAGATTACAACTCCATCAGCCTTAAAACAATGAGATCCTTTTTTATCACACTGGTTATTGTTTGTTTTTTCATTGATTATATAAGCATAGGCAGAGATTTCCCCTTTCCTCAAGGATTTTCTATTCCAAAATTTGTGCAAGTATGCATTTGAAGAGACAATGTGCATGTACACACACAGTAAACACATACACTGAAACTCAAACAGTTTAGTGGTACCAGGACCCGTCTATTCACCTAATTCACCTTTGTGGCCTAAGTGTCTTTGTCCTGTTTTCCTAGGAAAAGAATCTGAGGCAAAATTTACATGGTAATGCTTGTAAGGAGAGGGGGGTGGAATCCCGGAGCAGCAAGAGTAAGGGAACAAGGAAAGTGAGTCAGGGAAGGAGGAAAAGCAGACAGAGTGGGCTACATGACTGAGCTGGCCATTGCTTCACAAGAAACCCAACTAGCTATTCAGTCTTGGGGCCAGCTCTGAAGAGACTGGATAGCATTGTTACTACTTGGAATAGTTTGTAAGAGAGGAGCTGGGTGAGGGAGTTATCTGTCATTTCTTTCCAGTCTCCTTGCTTCTCATTTGTCTTATCATAAGTTTATCATAAGTTTATCATAAGGAATGGTAACTGCCCTTACTTCCAAATGGTGTTCTCTGGCCTTCCAGGTGGCCATGAGGGAAGCCAGAGCCTCTGTGAGACTGGCTGGGTTGGATGTAGGCTTGGAGCTATTGTGGCTTGCACTGTAGGGGGTGTGATGTGACCCTGTCAAGGCTGTCCCATCTGAAAGAGCCAGCAGTGCTGGGGTGAGGTGGGGCAGCAGTGGCTCAGGGGATCCCCTGAACAAGTAGCCAAGGCTGGGGGTGGGGGCAGCAGGGGCAGCGGGCAGGTGAATTTTTAGAGGCACATATAAACACACCTGGTACACCAGGCCTCTCTGAAGTAGAGGCATTGTCCTTATTTTCACCTAGTACTTGAGACCCAGAGTTATTAAATGCCTTGCTACAGTGAAGAGGTGTAGTGAGACTTAAATTACAGTCTTTCATCTTATCCCTTTAAGGAAATGAGATGTTTACCTTCTGATTCTATATTAATACATTTTTAAAAAGAGGAAAAGAATATTAAGTATCCTTCAGTTGATTTTTGTAAAATATGATTTGAGGACATCCAGAAAGGCTTTCTGTGCCAAGTGACTCTCAACTACCTACCACTGAACCAGAAATGTAACCATTATAGAGTCATTTTACTTCCTCTTTGGTTCTCTCTCTTCTTCTTCTTTTTTTTTTTTTTTGAGACAGAGTCTCACTCTGTTGCCCGGGCTAGAGTGCAGTGGCATCCTCACAGCTTGCTGCAACCTCCAACTCCTGGGCTCAAGTGATCCTCCTGCCTCAGCCTCCTGAATAGCTGGAACTATAGGCACACGCCACCACGCTCGGCTAATTTTTTTCTATTTTTTGTAGAGACAGGGTCTCACTCTTGCTCAGGCTGGTCTTGAACTCCTGGCCTCAAGCAATCCTCACATGTCGTTGGCCTCCCAGAGTGCTAGGATTACAGGGGTGAGCCATGGTGCCAGGCCTCTTCTCTTCTTTTTAAACACAGATTTCTCTTAGTAAAATTTGTCCAGTCATTCATTTCTTAGAGGAGGAATCGTTCATTTGGTGGTGCTGGGAAGAAGCCAGTGAGTTCTGAGTGGAAACAAGGGAGGACCAAAATCAGAGAAAGGAAAGTAGAGACCAAAATCAGAGAAAGGAAAGTAGAAAGTAAAGGCAAACTTGCTGCCTTCATATTTTGCCTTTGGGCCCCCATTCCAGTGCTTAGGCCTTCTCTGGAGTTTGTCCAGACTTCCCCTTTGGAGCAGAGAGCATTCCAGAATTGCTTTTGAATAGGCTGGTCTAGCCTGCAGAGCTTCTGGCTGGAATGCTTCTAGGAGGGGACTCCAGGGCCTTGTTCCGGCTCCACTGAGCCGGCAGGTTTCTGCAGGCTGGCCATGAATGTGAGGAACAGTGCTTTGTTACTGAATAGAATTTCTGTGTTGCTGGTCACTCACAAGGGAGGTCAAGGCCTTGGCCATGGAAGTGCCCTTCTGCTTACTTCCCAACAATTGATATGAAATGTATTGAAATAGTACTTAAGATAACTGTCCTGGTTTTCACAGATGGCTTTTAAGCTGGCCTTCTTTACTGGCTATTTTCTCCCTTCTCCCCAAACATTCAGTAGTCTCTGCTTTGTTCTGTGGATCCTGGAGGTCAAATTCTAGCACAGGCTTAGGAGTGCATATCACATTCTCCATTCAGATAGCTAAAATTTATATTTTCATCTTCTCCTATATCCCTTAATTTGCCAAAATGTAGCTCCTTTGCTGAAGTCAGCAAAATGACATCACTTCTGTTGCCTGCTTAGAGTTGCCAAATTGTTGCTTAGCCAGGTTAAAAAGAAAGCAAGCAAGGAAGAAAGAAAAAACAACAACAACAACAGGTTTTTAGATAACGTACACATTCTGTGGGATATTTTGTAATGGGGGCAGAATTTACCAAGAGCTCAAGCAAAGAGTGGACACACTGAGTTGGCACTGATTGGAGGAGTGTGAATATTTTTATAGAGGCTTTGGAAAGCCCAGCATTGATCTGTTTTTATTATTTTTATTGGCTCCCTTGATGATAGACAAACAGGACTAAGCTGGGGCCAACAGAACCAGCAGGAAATTTAGGTCATGGATAGTTGCATTTTAAAAACTCCAGTTTTTAGAGGCTGCTCAATCATTGTAATTGATTGATGATAACATGACAACAAGAGCTCTTAAATCATTAAAGGTGGCCGGATAAAGACAAATGGCTGGCGGTTTTGTTGGATGTACAGTTCCCAACTCCCTGTGGTGTTCTGTTCTGCTCTCTGAAGAAGTCGCTTGTCCCTCGTTTCATGCAACTTATGGCCCAGCTGGCCTGTTTACAGAAAACAGCCTCTTAAACTTGGCAGTTCTGTTTGAAGCACTGCATAACATCATTTCCCAAGAGATGGGAAAAAACATTACAAAAAAGTTTATATCCCCCCTAAAACATATGTGTGTTTTAAACTGAACAGCCATTGAAAGTTGTTCTTTCCATCTTTCTCTGAAATCAAGGCCTTTCCCTATCCTCCTAGCCAAAGGTACTTGTAGCTGAATTAGATTATTTGATGAATCCTGTAAGCTTCTTATGTTTTCCTGCTCTTGCTTTGGATAAATGCTAATCTGTAATAAGAACTCTAAGTAGATAGCTCTGTTCTTCCCAGGACACAGGAAATATGGCCTGCTTTAATGGCATTTTAAAAACTTTTTATTGAAGTAAAATATAATATAGAAAAGTACAACTCAATGAATTTTTACTAACTGAAGACAGCTGTGTAATCAGCACCCAGATCAACCTGGAAGATTACCAGCAACCTTGGAAGCCCCTCTTTTGCTGCCTCCCAGTTACTCCCTTCCCCCAAGGGGTAGGGACTGCTAAAAACATAGTTTTCCCTGGTTTTTGTATTTTACATAAATGGAATTATGCAATATGTTCTTTTTTTCTGGCATCTTTCATTCAATATTATATTTTTGAGATTCATCTATATTATTGTTTTATGAAATTATACTTCATTCTTATTGCTGTGTAGCATTCCATTGTGAGAATATACCACATTTTTTTCTCTACTGGCATTTTCAATGGGAGAGAATATTTGTAGAATCTGTTTTCATTTCTACGAGGACTTCACTGTTTCTCACTGCCAAGGAATCATATGCTCCCCAGACACAGAATGCCAGCTGATACCCCTTATAAGCATAAATTTTGGGAAACACGTTCACACCTTGAGATTAGCCTCTCTGTTTATTTATATCTGTTTATTCTCTTTATTAAGTCTTCTTGGTGCATTCTTCTAAATGTCTCACCTATCACTTATGCCATTATTTTGCTCACTGCAGAATCCTTCCATTAGTTCCAGTCTCCTTTCTCTCTGTCCTGGGCTTAGACATCCCCCTTTCTGAAATATTTATGTATATCTCATTCTTACATTTCACACCAATTCTGTCCTCCCTGTTATCTCCTTTGAACCACCTCCTCCTTCTCTGAACCTTCGTCTAAAAATCTCGAAATAGTTCTAGACTCTTTTATTTCTATGATACTCCATGTTCAGTCCATCAGCAAACTGTGCTAGCTTTAACTTTAAAACCTTTCCAAATGCAACCAGTTCACACCACCTTCCGTGCTCCTCCCTTGGTCCAAGCCCCATCGTTTCTCACTTGGTTAATTGAAATTGCTTTCTGTCTCCCTGCCTCTACCCTTGCTCCGCTGTAGTCTATTCTGTCCACCACAGTCTAAATGACAGCCTTATAAAACAGGTAAGATCATACTAGTTATCTGCTCAAACCCCCTGTGACTTCCATCTCAGAAGAAAAGCAAAAGTTCTAACAATGAGCCAGCTACAGGGCCCTAAGTGATCTGGCCCCTTCTTTGCTTTGTGTCTTACCACCCTTCTACTTCCCTTCCTACGAGAACTGTGCCTTTCTAGATAATTTCCACACCATTGATCTAGCACCATCCTCTCCTTGCTGCTTCTCATCTGAAGCCCTTGCCATAGTCTCAGTCTACTGTCTTTAAGTCAGCTGCTCCTGGAGACTATTTCTACCCTCTTTGATGACTTCAGGATCTGATTCCTTTTTGTGGGTATGTTTTCAGTACATCCAATCCTTTTCCACATAGTAGTAGGTGCACATAGAAAACTATGCTGTTTATACAGCACTGCTGGGTTGACAGAACTGGAGGCCATTGGCTCAGGGGCACTGGCTACCCAAGACCCCAGCCAGCTGTCACTAGGGCATGGGAGAGGTAAACATGGCATGGTGACATCCTGGATGAGAAAATCTGCCTTAATATTTGTGGCCAGAACCGCATATCCCTCCATTGAAGGTATTAACTTTGACTGAGTTTCTGGGGTCAGTCATGTACCTTGCCAGGGGACTCCAAGTTGCTGAAAGTGAGTAGATTACCTCTGCTCTGTTATCTCATTCTAAAACATTAACATTCCTACCTATGTTAAGTTTTCCTCTGCTACTCCTGCTCTTACGTGATTTATCTATTGTCTCATGAGCTGGGTTCCCTTGACTATTTGTCCCAGTCAGAATCTTTGTCAGAATCATCGCCAAGGGTCTGGATTCCCCTGCGCCCCAAACTCTGGTTTTCCTCTGACTGGGAAACACTAGGGAAGAAAGGTACAGTGGACCACATACAGGTTTTGGAGAAAGATGGTCTTGGGTTGGATCCCAGCTCAACCATTCACCAGCTGCTATCCTTGACAAGTAACCTTTCTCAACCTCAGTTTTCTCCTCTGAAATAATAATACCTATGTTACAGGGTAATTAGGAGGATTAAGTGAGATCATCTACAATTATATCTTTATAAATATTTATTTTTCTTCTTTTTTTCTAACATCAGCTACTTCGTTGTAGAAATGAGTCTAATTTCAACAGCAACTATGTTTAAGGAGCTGAGCAAGGTCCTGGAGATGACATTAAGATGTAGATGGAATAAGATGTGGTTCTGGCCATCAAGGGTTTTTCAGTCTTAGAAGGGAACTAGATGTGAATAAGTAATTAAATTCAGGGTGATAAGAGCTATGATAGAGGGAAATAGAGGCTTCTCTGGGATCACAAAATAGGCACATTTAACCCATCCAGGGAAGGTCAGAGATGATGCTTGAGTAGAATCTTGAGACAAGGTAGAGAAGAGGGAAAGGAACATGCTAGGCATGGAGATAAGCATGTACAAAAGCACAGAGACAAATGCAAGTGGTTCAACAAAGCTGAATTGTAAGCTGTGAGGAAAGGATTCGTGATGGATGAGGCTGAACAGTTAATTAGGGCCAAGAAGGTAAAAGAAATGCATATGTCATGTTAAGGGCTTTATCTGGAAGACTTTACTTATCATTAAATAATTTTAAGTGAATCAGCTTTTTGTTTTAGAATGAGATAAATCATGGCTAGAGGTAATGGTAGTTGCAGCTTAGGTCGTGGTGGAAGGAATGGAGAAAAGGGCATGGATATATAAAATCATCAGGACTTGGCCAATTTGACATGGCAGGGACAAGGGAGAACTCCTGGTAGAGTCCAAGCTTCTGACTTGGTCAACTGGAAGAATGATGGTGTCACACAAAATGAAGAGCAAATTTTGGGGTGCAAATATTGATTTCAGTTTTAGACATGTTGAATTAGATTTGCAGGTAAGATATACTAGCAGAGAAGTCCAATAGGCACTTGACTGGGTTTGGAGCAAAGGAGAGATATTTGGGTAGAGGTATACAGTTATGAGTTAGTTAGTGTTCAGATTAAAGTGCTACACCAAAAGAACCCATACAGTGACTCAAACAGGATAGTTTATATCATGTTCACACTGTAGTCTAGAAATAGTTGGGTGGTCCAGTCCACATACCACTTAGAATGTGGTCCATGGACCAGCAGCATTGACATCAACCTGGAAATTTGTTAGAAGTGCAGAATCTTCAAGCCCTATCCAGACCTAATGAATTTAACAAGAGCCCAGGTAATCTACATACACATTAAATTTTGAGAAGCTCTGATGCAGGGAACCAGTTTTCCTTCTGTTTTGCTGCTCAGCCTTCCTCTCTAAGAACATAGCTGAAGCTGGCTTATAACCACTTTATCAGCGTTTCAGCTATGGGAAGGAGAAAGGAGAGTAGAAAACAACAAGCTTTCTTTTTAGAATGTGACATCCTTAAGTTGGTAAATATTGATATTTTCTGTTAGAAATTAAAATAGAAAAAATTTAAAAATATTTATTAATTCCTTTAAAAAATAGCAAACCCATTGCATGGTAATATAAATAACATTGTAACATTTTATGAAAAGTAACAATATTTCCAAAACAGAAAAAAAGGTGAGAATGGCATTGGTTTATATTTTTGAAAATCTCTTTAATGACTTGCTGAATAGAAAACAGCTGGATTCTCATATTTGCTTCCTCGTTCAATATGCTGCCATATGTTGTTTTGGATGAAGCATATGAAAAAAAATCCAGCCACATGCAGACACATAGTTGGAAAAAGGGGGAATATTTTGATGGTTTTTTCAGATGTTTGTGGATATTCTTTTTTGATACCATATCTAAACTCTACCAGGAGTGATTTCTTACAGGTAAGTTGTAATGTGAAATTGGAAACCATATCAGTGAGTTTTTCTTTTCTTTTACATTAAAATCCACTGGTCTACCTTGTATTTTGGATGGATCTTTTGCCTATACCTGATTTTCTTACATCACGCATTGGTTATTTGGAAAGCATTGGTTCTGTGAATTATACAGATCTTCCAAATGTTGACACATTTTATTATGCAATTCAAAAAAAATCATATTTTAATGTCACCAGTGATCTCATCAGTAAAATCTTTAAGAATACAGAATCTGGCAGTGGCAGATACAAGTTTTCCAAAATTCCAATTTTTGCTTAAAAGCCAGCATTTTGTCATTGACAATAAATATGTCTGTTGTTTTCTTTGAAGGAATAAGCTCACTTTGTTCATTTTCAAGAAAATGTTTCTCAAATACCCAAGTCTTAGTAATTGTAATTTTTGTCATTCTGTCAAGTAATAATGCTGTTGCATGAGAGAAATAGTTAGTTCAGGTCACAATTCAAACAACTGCACAAGTGCTTTTTCTAGGGATGACCATTGTGCTTTAGTATGCAGCAGAAGTGCTTTATGCATACACTCATTTTATCACACAGACTATTAAAGAGACATTTATGGTTGAGGCTCCATACAATTAATAATTTTTACTGCTTTATCAAGGGCTCTTGACATTTAAGCCCTTAAGTGAAACTGACTTTTTAAAAAAAATTCCAACTGTGAATACATAGCATAGCGGTAAAGAATACAATGACTATTATTATGGTTTGCAGCCACTCCCCTTTTCTGTGCTAAATTACCAGGAAATTTACCCATCATGGTTTTGCACTACCATTGCAAGTATCAACACAGCGAAAAGGGCAAAGAATGTCTTAGCATTATTATAAAAATAATTTTGACCTCGTGGACCTCTTGAAAGGGTTTCTGGAATCTTGGGGGTCTGTGGACCACACTTAGAAAACCACTGTCCTATATAATTATTCTGGACCCAATGAATATTGACTTATGAAACTACATGGTTTTGGTCTGACTAGTTCTAGGTAAAATTGTTAAGTAGCAAGTTTTAAATTTTGTGTCTCTATGCCTTCTCTGAAGATACTTA
Organism: Daubentonia madagascariensis; assembly: GCA_023783475.1. Taxonomy (NCBI): domain Eukaryota; kingdom Metazoa; phylum Chordata; class Mammalia; order Primates; family Daubentoniidae; genus Daubentonia; species Daubentonia madagascariensis. The sequence goes on from JAKFHU010000428.1 coordinate 13,529,359, forward strand.
CTGGATCCCTAGTGGTACAGATAGAACGGGTACCACTGTGGTACCTATTCATGCTTGGTCTTGCTTGTTCGTTTAATCATTTGGCGAGTATTTTTTGAGCCCTACGTCTTTGTTTTGTGCTGCTATAATACTACCTGAGACAGGGTAATTTATAATGAACAGAAATTTATTGGTTCACAGTTATGGAGGCTGGGAAGTCCAGTATCAAGGTGCTGGTAACTGGCAAACACCTTTTCACTGTGTCATCCCGTTGCGAAAAATGGAAGGGCCAAGAGAGAGCAAGAGAAGGCTGAACTGGCTCTTCTATAATGGCACAAATCCCACCCTTGACAGTGGGGCTCTCCTGGCCTAATCTAACCTCTTAAAGGTCCCATCTCTTAATACTGTTACGATGGCAAGTAAATTTCAGCGTGAGTTTGGAGGGAACAAACATTCAAACCCTTCCATGTTATGTCTTACCTCACACCAACCACTTATTTTAATTTTCTTTTGCTACTGTTGCAAATTACCACAAACTTAGTGGCTTAACACAGCACAAATTTATTATCTTTCAGTTCTGGAGGTCTCACTGGATTGATATCAAGTTGTCCTCAGGGCTGTCTTCCTTTCTGGAGGCTCTAGAGGAGAATTTATTTCCTTACTCTTTCCAGTTTCTACAGACTTCCTGCCTTCCATGGCTCCTGGCCTCCTTTCTTCATCTTCAAAGCCAGTGACATTGCATCTCTCTACCCCTTCACCATCACACCTCTGTCTGAGCACAGCTGAGAAAGGTGCTCTACTTTTAAGGATTTGTGTGATTAGATTGGACCCCTCCAGATGATTCAGGATAATCTTCCCATCTCAAGATCTGCAATCTTAATGACATCTGCAAAGTCCCTATTGCCATATTGGGTAACATAGCCACAGCTTCCAGAGACTAGGGTGTGGGCTTCTTTGGGGGACCATTATCCTGCCTACCATACACTGTTAGTAAGGGTACCTTAAATATTTGTTGAAGGAATAAAGGAAGCATCCTATCTATCTCTCATTTCTCAGAGCTTTGCTCCTCCCTGATGTTAAGTGCTGACTGCTTAAGACTCATCTGAGATCTTAAGTCTCAGTTGATATCTTTCAGGATTTAGGTGTGCTTTTGCTGTGTTTCCAAAGTGAACGTGTACCTCTACTAAGGAATTTGTTTGCTGCATTGTCACAACTCTTTTCTCCTACCCCTATTCACCTGTAAGCTTCTTGAATCTTGTATCTTGCTTGGTTCTTTCTATGCCCAGAGCATATAGCACAGTATAGTGTCTGGCATAGAGTATGTACACAGTAAATATTTGTTGATGTATTTGTTGATACATGAATGCATCAATGAATTATCCTTATACACACCAAGTTACATTTTTGTATTTTGCTTGGGGCATACAAAAAGAAGCCCATGCCTCAAAGAAACAGAGTGACTTTAATTATGAGAATTTAAAGCCTGTGGCAAGTCTTATAGCAAGTGATGGCAAGTGATGTTTTGGGCAGAAGAGCCTTGGGCACTCCCTCAGGCCCCCACTGGCAATATCCCATGAACCTGCATACACCGTGGCTGGGCTGAAGCTTGGAGAAGTTGCAGAGACAGGTCCTCTAGCAGCAGCTTAGCATGGCTTGGGGTTTCACTGAGTGTCTGCAGGCTCTACACCACAGAGGAGCAGGTGTAGGACCAGCCTGACCTGCTGTACAGCCACACAGAATATGGCCTTTTTGCTCCTCATGCCTGCATAGGTAGCCAGCACAGAGACAAACTCTGACTTTGCAGAGGCATTTTAATTCAACCAAAAAGGTCAGCTTTTTTAAAGACAACACACATTTTACAGAGAGCCTTTTGTATAGAGTTACTGGGGACTCATTCAAGAATAACACAAGCCCCAGACTGCAGATAAACAAAAGATTTTGTCACTCTAGACACAGTTCAAGTCTTCTACCTCCTACTAGTAGGTCCATTTACATGAAAATGAATGAGAAACTTAATCCCAGTACTTTATAAAAAAGGCATTTTTAAAATTTGGTCGTGTTTTGCTGTGTGTATTCTTTCTAAATGGCAGTGCTTAATAATGTTTATATTGCCTTTGACCTTTTACTGACTGCTGCAGCTAAGTTCTAAGATGTGGTTTCAAACCCAATATTTGTAGGCTCCCCCTCCCTCCTTTAAGACTCCTAACCTCCTATTCCTGGAAGGTGTCTCATTCCCTTACAACAATCTTAATCAGTTCTGCTGGGTAGTAGATGGTAGTAGTCAGTGTAATAGTTTATATTTATCAGAGGCTGTGTGCTATGTGGTTCACTTCTATTGTTAAATCTTTGGAACAATCTGATGAAGCAAAAGCTATTACTGTACATTCCTAAATAAGGTAAAGTGTTTTCTCCAAAACTGGCCCTGAGAAAATAGAGTCACCTTATGTTTTAGTCTTTTCAAAGACTGCCCTATTGTGAAGATTATTTTAAACCACAAAGTAGTTTAAGCAATTATCCCAATGTTATGCAAATGGGTACCTATGATACAGGATTGCCTAATATTCAGGCATTTATAGTATTATTTCCATTTTATAGAAGAGGAAATTGAGACTTGGAGAAGTTAAATAATTTGACCAAGGTCATATAGCTAGTAAGTGGTACAGCCAGGATTCAAACCCGGGCATATCATCTTATTCCAACATCCTCATTAATCCTCCTGAGATGCTTTCCTCCACCTTTAAAAAGGTTTTCAATCTAGGAAATCACTGATCTTTTTCTTCCTTCTTATTGAGGTGCCATTCTAAGAGCAGAGAAGAGCAGAAAATGGATATACATTCAGTCTGGAACCATGCTTTCATAGATAGCACTAGGAAGGTCTAGTTTACCTTCTAAGCCAAGGTAGCATGGGGTTCCCTCTGCTTCATCCTGGGAGGTAACCCCCCTGCCTCCCTTTGCCATTGATGAGAAGTTCACTGCTTCCTGGGTCAGTCCCTTGGCTGATGGCTCTGGTTGTTAGCAGTTCTTCCCAATACTGAGTCTTCTCTTCCCTCCCCCCTCCCTTCTCCTTCCTTCTCTTCCCCTCCCCTCCCCTTCCCTATAAGCATTTTATTTTAGAGTAGTTTTAGATTTACAGAAAAGTTCCCAAGATAGTACAAAGAGTTTCTGTATATCCTTCACTTTATTGTTAAAGTCTTATATTACTGTGGTACATTTGTTAAAACTAAGAAACCAACATGGGTATTTACTATTAACTATAAACTCCAGACTTTATTTAGATTTCATTAATTTTTCCCTAAAGTCCTTTATCTGTTCCAGGACCCCATCCAGGATACTGCGATTACATTTAGTAGTTATGTTTTCTTAGTCTCAACCGATATGTGATAGTTCTTCAGTCTTTCCTTGTTGTTCGTGACCTTGACAGTTTTGAGGAGTACTGGTCAGGCATTTTGTGGAATGTCCCTCAATTGGGATTTGTCTGATGTTTTTGTCATGGTTAGACTGGGGTTATGGGTTTTGGGGAAGAATATTACAAAGGTGACGTACCATTCTTGTCACAACATATTAGGGAAGATGACATCATCTTAGGGACACATAATATCAATATGACATCACTGGTTGTGTTAACCTTGATCTCCTAGCTAAGATAAAGTTACTCCTCCCTCTCCTTTCCATACTCTATGTTTCAGAAGCAAGTCAGTACATGTAGCCCATATTCAAGGAGTGGGAGAATTAAGCTCCACCTCCTGAAGGGGAGAGTATCCATAAGTTATTTGGAATTCTGTAAGAAAGATTTGTCTCTTCCTCTACATTTATGTTTATTAACTTAATCACTCACTTATATCCATGTGGGCTGATAGATATTTACTGTATACTTTGATTTATAATCAAATACTACTTTATTTATTTTGTTGTTCAAATTGTTCAGCTTTGGTCACTGGGAAGTCTTTCAGTTGGCTCCTGTGTCCTTTTGACATGTCTCTATCCTTTTTTTTTTTTTCTTAGCACTTCCTTACTTTCTGACACTATAAGGTCTTCTAGACTCATCTTGTATTTTTCCTGCCCCATCTGTAGAATCAGCCATTGTCCCAAAGATCCCTGGTTCCTTTTATTGAATAATTATATTAGAAACTAAGATCTGGCCACCGGGTGTGCTCACTGCTACTGGGGTGTCACTACTTCTAGATTCTCTCAGTGGACAGTTGGGAAATACACATATGTATGGCAGCCCATGTTACACACATATCTACAGTTATTTCTGGATTTGTCCATCTGTATCTACAGTGAAGCTTTTTTTTTTCTTTTTCTTTTTTGAGCATTTGTATTTTGCAGTGTGAAATACAGTAAGAGTGTGAATCACTGCCTTCTGCCACCAATGGTAAAGTGGAAAAAAAAGGGAGGGGGGAAAGAAAGTGAAAATGGAGACCTGGGCATCAGGTGACTTATTGCATAGCCATCTTCTAGTCAGATGATGTCAGTTTAGAGATGCCAAGAGGTTAAGAAACTAGTCAGAGGAACAGTCAGGATTGGAATCTGGCTTTTTGAAATGGAATCTCTTTATTTCCACCATATCCCAGGCCTCTTAAAGACTGGTCTGTATTCCTGGTTTTGTATTCAACTCACTTATTGACTTCTTGAGATGCATTAAGCATATTTAGAATGTCATTTTAGAAATTGGCATGTACAATAGAAGTCTGCTGAGTACCACTAATGAGGGATTTTGCTCTCTAGCACATATCGTAGATCAACGAAAATGAAGCGCTGAAGGCCAGATGTTAGTGAGTGAATCTTTACAAATGATTATGATGATTATCCTACTCTGTTTTACTTTTTATAACTACCTTCTAAAAAATCATTTTGCTCTGAGGAGAGAACCATAGGGCTCCTATAGGACAGATGCTTTATGTACACATCTGCTTTTTAGAAATGAGATATAAAGCAATGAAGGAATCTGCTTGCTGTCATCCAAGGAGGTGGTGATAGAGTAAACAGCGAAAAAGGAAAGCTGCAGCCTTCATAGCCCTCTTTTAACGGGCCAACCACAGCACTCCTTTCTTTGAAATTGCTTTTGGCAGCTTGTGAAGCAAAGAAAGGACACTTGAGGCTTCCTCTAGAGAGACTCCTGAAGCTGTAGGAAAGTCCTAGGGTACCTTCAGACCTTTGGCCCCCTGATCCTTCAAAGGAGTATGTGTGTTTATATTTGGTAAATCATGTTTTGTCACCATGTAACAGTAAAATCTCTGTTCTGTTCTCTTCCATTTTTCCTTATCCGTTCCAAAGACTTAGCCTTTTATTTTTGTGTGGTGCATCATGAACATCCAAGATTTTTAGTGGAAATAAATGGTAACAGCTGTTTTTGTGTAGAAAATATAATTAGGAAGCTTAACCTTGAGATGATGTATCCAAATTTTTCCAGGTGTGGAAATGACTTGACTAGAAAAGCTCATTTTTGGTAATCATCCCAATATAGAACAACATTAAGCTGTTTACTGTTAGCTCTCTCTTTAAGAAGAGAGAAAGTTTCTGTAGGCTTTTCTTTATTCCAATATTCCCTTTTAAACATGGCCTTTTCTATGTAAAGTAGTACATATTCACACACACACAAACACACACACCCCCTAAAGTCCCATCTTCCTTTCCTGCTTTATTTTTTTCCATAGCACTTACCACTATCTAATATACTACAATAGTCCCCCCTTATTTGCAGGGGATACGTTCCAAGACCCCCTGTGGATGCCTGAAACTACGGATAGCACCAAACCCTATATATGCTATGTTTTTTCCTATACATACATACCTATGATAAAGTTTGATTTATAAATTAGGCACAGTAAGAGATTAACAACAATAACTAATAATAAAATAGAGCAGTTATGGCAATATACTGTAATAAAAGTTATGCGAATGTGGTGTCTCGCTCTCCCTCTCTCTCTCTCTCAACATCTTATTTCATTTAATATTTTCAGACCACAGTTGACCACAGATAAGTGAAACCATGGAAAATGAAACCACAGATATGGGAGGACTACTGTTTACATTTTACTTCTTTAGCTTTTTAATTGTTTTCCCTAACTAGAATGTAAACTCTATGAGAGCAGGGTTGGTTTGTTCACTGCTCTATCCTTAGACCTATACCTAGAACATAGAAGGTGCTCAGTGAACACTTCGGAATGAATAATGTAAGTTGCAAGTTGTGATAATTTGGCCCCTGATTTCAATATAAATACAAATAGTGGAGTTTTATCTTATAGGGTTATTTTATATTATAAGTGGAATTAAATTGCATTATTTAAAATGGGGATTTATCTATTCACCAAAAATCTCAGAATTTCTGCTAGAAATGTATACAGTTTCTTGGAAGTTATGCAATTACTCTAGTAATGAAATGCTATTATCACATGCAAAGAATTTTGAAATTCTCTGCTAAACATCACTTAAGAAGTTGGTAGAAGAGCTAAAAGCAACAAATTTTAAAAATTTTAACGAGTTACCTGCAGATTGACCCAAAGAAATCTTGAACCCTAGGTGACATTACCCAGTTTGATCCCTTATTCTGTTCACCAGATTTAGCAGAAAATGACTTTTTGTTGCTATATAACAATATTTGCTAATATACAGACTATTAAAAAGAATATGCTGCAAAATCTGTGGTGATTCCTTTGAAGGAATATCAGCATTCATTTGAATATATAGACTCTGCTGTGTTTGTATTTTAAACCATATTATTTTACAAATATACTATTTTTATTTAAAATTTCAAGTGTGTGAAGTATTTACATTTTCCTTTTTAAAATTAGTGGACTTCTATTTAAGCACTATTAAGATGATATAATAGGGTCTGCAACTTGTCTAGCCATTTTATAAATGAGGTCTTTCGAAACAAAAAGTCTAATGCCAAACTTCTTGCAATATTCTCTCCAGGACAAGAAACACACAAATAAAAAGCGATGTGGTCAGTGAACATCACAGACTTGTTTGCAAGCTGTCTTTGGACTGATGTAGTCCGTAAATTATGTCTTTGTACAGATTGACTTATTTTCATATTATCGTTTTTTATTTCAGAGCATTGGGGAGTCATCGATGGCTGTTGTGTTAAATCAGCTGTTGCCCATGATTAAGCCTTCAAATCAGAGGACTAATGATGACTATAGCCCTGAGGAGCTGCTGATCCTCCTCATATATATTTATTCTGTCACTGGAGAGTTCACAGTGGACAAAGACCTGGGTGAAGCTGAAGAAAAAGTGAAGAAAGCATTGGCTCAGGTCTTTTGTGAGGAGTCTGAGTTGTCACCTCTGCTGCAAAAAATCACAGGTGAGTGTTTAACAAAGATATAGGACGTAAACATCCTGATAGAGAAAACAGGCTTAAAAATAAAGGTCATTTCAGGAAGAGGATATAACCATCTCCACTGGAGTTGTTTGGAATTTCATGAGGCCTGATGAGTGCTAGCCAACCTATAGGATCAGAGGTTTTCATTGCAGTATTTTTCTTTTCCAGGCATGGTAGTGAGATGGCCTTCTTTCTAATTACTTGTCAGAATTCATATTCTTTAGAGCCAAGATCTTGTTAAAATAGCAAAATACTCATAGAGCATAATGTTATCTGTAAGGAAAAATAAAATGTAGTGCATCCTATTCAAAGGGTTTCTATTGAGATATTCTCTTTGAGATTGTATTTTCAAACTTAAAAAACTGTTTCTTTAATATGTTACACAATGTTATAGGATTGGAAATTGCCATTCTCAGGAATGGTTTCATATTTTGATTTCTCATATTTCATTTAGAATTTGAATTAATTGGTAATATCCAAAATAATACCCAAACATCCCAGTAAAGTAGGCTCTGCTAATGTGGGGGAAATATATGATTAAATTTCATAAAATCTAACTATTTTCATTTCTAATAAGAACTGCAGTATAACTTATGGAGGCATCTATTTGTGTTATTTTATATCAAATTCAATATTATTTATATTTTATGTCAAGATGGATTGAACCTGTGTCTGTTTGAGAGTGAGAAGTTATTAAAACTTATGTGTAAAACATGAGTACTTTAAAAACATACCACATTTCCATTCAGTCACTGATGAATGTGTGCATGTTTTGTGTGTGTGTGTGTGCGTGTGTGTGTGTGTTTAGCTGTATCTGTGATCTGTGTAGACCTCTCCATTCAGGAAGGCTCAACTGTTGGGCCTCACTGGGGAGAATGCGGATTTCTCAGAGGCAGGCTGTGTAGCTGTGAACATTAGTGTCCCATGCGCGTGTGCTTCACTTTGTGCACTCTGCTGACCTTTGCTATGGTTGGTTATGGAAAATGAAACTCTGACAAGAAGGAAACTGAGTGAATTTTCCAGAGAAATGAAACATTTCCTTGCTTAGTATAGAACCTGTTTGCCAACTTAAAATCTACTTAAGAAAAACTCATGGAATTTGTTCCCATTTCATTAAGTATAGCACTATATGTGATTACATGTGTGTGCTTAGCTACAAGTAACTATTGTCTTAGAAAAGTTTAAAATGATTTATAAAGTGCTTAGAACAGTGCTTTGATTTACAGTAAATTTGAATTCTAGGAGAATTTAATTAGAAGTTATTCTTCAGATACATAATTTCACAAACAGTTAACAAGAATGGTGTTTTGACTGAAGTTAATTTGGATAGCTTTTTTGTAACATTCATATGTTGCTATGTTATTTTTGGAATTGAAGTCATGCTGTAAGAGTTTTCATTTAATATTCATTCAAGGTGTTCATTGACTCAGCATTTCATTTTTTATTAGTTTCTCTATGATTGCTCAGGATATTGCATTTTCTTGCTTTTAAAATACTTCTGTGCATTCATGTTTATATTAGGAAAATTTGTAAGCTCAATAGTTGAAGATTAAAAACTAAGAATTTATAGAAATTTTGGTATATTTTTAAATTTTAGAGACATTTTATAATACTAAGTATACATTCCTACCTAGATTGACTTTGGATATACAGTTTAAACAGGGTAGAGAAGATGTGTTGCTTAAATTTGACATAAGTAAACTTACCACTAGAACATAAACACACACACACACACATGTGCACGCACATACATGTATCAGCTTTTGTTGACACCAAAAGGACTTTATTTCTGAAGAAAGACTTCTACTTGGCCAGTATAGACATATCCATTACTAAGTATGTTGGAAAGTCACATGTCCTGAAAAGAAGGATGTATGTTTATAGTTAGCTGCTGAGAAGAATATTTAATTTATATCTTAGGATGAAAAGTAATAGCATAGTATTGGGGCAGTGGTGACTCAATCTTGTAGAACACAAAGGGATATCCCAGTATGCATTAGAAGAATTGAACTGCCTTCCAAATTTGCTTAGCATATGGTGGAACTAAGTTAGCCTGGCTGTTACAGTGGATATGCCTACACTGTTGCACTTATGTTATTCCAATGTAGTCTTGGCTTTCTTGTTACTGAGTGGCAAAATTTATTTTATACCTTGTGCACATTTTGTGGTTGATGACAATTTGGTTAAAAAGAATTATTGAAAACAAGCAATTTATCAATATAAAAATTCTACTTTTTGTATACTGCTGCAGTTTTACAGGTTTGGATCATAATCCTGAAAGACACAATCCTGAATGCCATAATCTCAAATGTTGAAATCCTGAAAGGTCAAAATCCCTAAAGTATAAATCCCTAACATCTAAAATCCCAAAAGTCACAATCACAGTATAGTTGTATCATGTTAGGTAGAACTATTACTTTTGTTATTGTCTTTATTTGGAAACTGAGTATGGTTTAAGGAGATCTATATTGGTATCAAGCTGACAAGGGGTGGAATTGTGGACTTAATTTTAGGCGTCAATTTTGACTGGATTAAGGAACACCTAGAAACTGGTAAAGCATTGTTTTGGGTATGTCTGTGGGGTGTTTCCAGAGGAGATCTGTGTATGAGTCGGAGTGGACCAGGTGAGGAAGATCTCTCTCAATGTGGGCGGGCACCATCCAATCAGCTAGGGGCCTGGAGAGAATACATACAGAAGGCTAACTGGTCTCTCTCTGAGAGCTGGGACAGACTATTCCTCTGTTGCCTCGGACATCAGAACTCGAGGCTTACCCTCCTTTGGACTCCAAGCCGTACACCATGGATCCAGTGGGTCTTGAGGCTTTTTCAGCCTGAGCCATGCTACCGGCATCTGGTATAAATTAGAGGTATAAATTATGTAGACACTTTTAGAGAGCTCTAATTTGTTTTATGCATTTTTTGCAAATTTGACTCCACGAAAGTGCATTATCACAATATTGACTTTGTGTGCAATCACTGTGTATGTATGTAAAAATGTTGAAACTCCCTCAATAAATGAAGAAATTCCTTTTTGCACATCTGCATTCGTGGAAGATAAAATTTCTCAAGATCTCAGCTCTTTGGGTGACTGCATATGTGGTAGTGACCCATCACAGTTTTTGAGTGATCTCGTCAAAAGACTTAGGTTATTTGTCATGGTACTTCAGATGACCACAGTTATAAAGCTAGGTGCACACAATTACCAACCATAGTGATATACGTTTATACATTTCCATTTTTGACCTATTTATTTATGAATACAGTTTGTCTCATCTTAACTGTTATACCCATGTGACTGTTGTTAGTATACCTGAGCGTTTATGCTTACAAAAATGTTACTATTGCCTATTTTATTGTGTAAAGTGGCCCATGAGGTGTTCTGTTGTGTTTTTATTTGTTTCTCACATAAATCCCCCTCTTAAAATGTAAATAAATATGTGTGAAGAATTTTTAAATTATTTTTTCCAGAATTATATTCTCAGGATTTTGATCTTTTGGGATTGTGATTCTCAGGATTTTAGACTTTAGGGATTTTGATCTTTTAGGATTTCAACATTTGGGATTATGGCATTCAGGATTGTATCTTTCAGGATTATGATCACCTCCCCAGTTTTACCATTTTAATTGATAGGATCAAGAAAACAACCCTTTTTCCATACTAAAAACGTAAGTGCTATTACCCAACTGCTAAGTGGTAGAACCAAGATTTGAACCCAGGTATTCTGGATCTGGAGCCTATGACTTTAAACATGAGATTCTAAACCTTCCACAAGCCTACCTCTAACGGTTGCATTAATTATATTTTGTAAGTCGTGCTTGCTTACATATATTGTTTTGTACCATGCATGCTTAACTATCCCATCTTGTTCTTATTTTCTGAATAGAGAATTAATATTCTGGTTAATATTTTAGATATTGCCTGTGCTTTTTAATCTGTCCATATTGGCTACTTATAGATATTTCTCATACCTTCCTATTTTCATGCGTATGTCCTCTTTGTTTCCATATTGTTATGAAGAAATTAAAATATTATGTCTAGACATTGAAATCGATTGGTTGTCTAGCTTTCTAAAACAGGAGTAGCACACTTAAATTCTGTTTATTTCAATAATATCTCTTGACAATGATTGCCCTGTGCTTAAAATTAATATTCTTTCTTATCTGTCAAATAAAATTGCTCTTGACAATTTCTTTCATTTCCCTGTGTTCTTCCCTTGTATGGAAAGGATAATAAGAAATTGTGATTGGCAAAACAAAGCCAAACAAAACAAAAACTTAAGCATGGTCAGTAGCAACATACTATTTTCTTTTTAATCTGCTCTCTTTAATAGATACTTTTGGGGAGATTTCTAGAGTGGTGGGCAAAAACTCTTTTCTACTCACATAAAACAAGGGTTGGCTCTCTGAGTGTTGGAAGGAGGAAGCTATAAAAAGAAAATAGGTACAGCCTAAACATGTTGATTAGTGTTACGCTTTCTCAGTCCTCCTAAATTCAAAGAGGGTATCAGTTTCCATATATGTGTTAGCATTTGCATGGCAGTCACAAGAGAAAACAAAGGAAAACCATTTGAACTTTCTTCAGAGAATGAAATCAAAATGCTATTTTGAAAGATTTATATAAACTTGGAATGTCTTCCTATAGGGAGGTGTATCCAAAAAAGCATAGTGTTTAGATGTAGAAATCCTTGATTTAAAGGTCCTTTTCTAACCTTGATTAAAGGTTAGAAAAACTAACACACGTTTTCTAGCAGCGTGTGTTAGTGGGCAAATCAACCATCCTTGAACCTTGATATTAAACACAACTGCCCTATTGACCCCTTATGATTTTACTGAGAATAAAATGATGTTATGTGTGTTAACTAATTTTTGGTCCATATAGTATTGTAAATAGGTAATTTTTTCGCTCATCACCTTTATTATTTTGATAGCATCTAGCTGTCTCATAGGATGGTGATTCCCAAGCTTTTTTTACATTGTGGTGCATTAGACAATGAGAATATTTGCATAGTATACTGAGGTAAGCCCCCATGGGAGACTGTTGTGGTCAGAGGCAAGCAGCCCTGGGGGCTCTGGCACTCTAGGCCCTACCCAGTTGACCTGTGGATTGAGGTGAAGAAGCAACTTGGCACACCTGTAATCTATTAGGAGCAAACCAGAGCTCTAAGGCATGATAATACCATAGGAAGTGTAATTTATATTTAAGCTCTTATTTTACTTCCTGTTGATAATTGGAATGATCAATTACTGTATCATTGAATACATTAGGATACCCAGATGTATGTAATGAAAATTTTACCAGATTATTTTAACAAACAGGGATTTATTTTTCTCAGCAAGAAGTTCAGAGACAGGCAGAATTTATTCTCTTTCTGACTTCCTTCCTCAATGTCCTGAAGGTGTGGTTTTGTCATCACTGTCATAATGGGCACTTCTCCAGGCATTTGTTCATGCTTAGGCAAGAAGGGAGGAAGGATGAAGGTAAAAGGCATATACTATCTGAGCCTGCCCTTTTTCATTAGGAAAACAACAGCTTTCTTGAAAGCCCCACCCAGAAGACTTGTATTCTTGGCTAAAACTAGGTTTCACTTCTGGCTGCAAGAGAATCTGATGAGTGCGTATTTTTAACTGGGCTTATATTTGTCATGAACAAAGTGAGGATTCTGTTACAAGAAAGAAAGTGAGAATGGATATTAGGCAAAAAAGTTGTATTTGCTACAGTTATCATTACAGACTCCCCTGACAGAGGAAATTCTAAGGCAAGATAATATTCTTGGAGGTGGAGTGATGCTTAGCATGTTTTAATTTTACAGTTATAATATTGAAAATTTTTTTGACAGTATATACTGAAATAATGATCTGTTGTGTGCCGGTGTCAGTGGACTTACATCACAAACATTGTCAACTTACCGATATTTATTGAACATGTCTGTGTAAGTCTAAGCCCTCTAAGCATCAAAACCTTGGAATAGTGGTGCAGTGTGCAGAGGCTCTGAGCACAGGATTTGGAGTCAGGTGGATCTGGGTTCTGGTTCTGCCTCTGACACTTAGTAGTTGTGTGCCCTTGAGTAGGTCATTTAATCTCACTGATTCTCAGGTCCCTCATATATAAAATGGTGATAGTAATAGTACCAAACTCATGAGATAAAATAGTCACAGGCTTGGCACAGATCCTGGTGCATAAGGTGTTGTCAGTGTGTTGTCTGTATCACCATCCTTATCATTATTGTTATTTTGTCATTATTATCATCATTATCATCCCCCGGCCATGTCTCTCCTCTAAGAACTTACAGAGCCATTTTAGAGACAAGACTAACACAGAAAACGATATAAGACAACATAATAAATATTATACCAAATATTAGTAAAGTATCCAAAATGTGTAAAAATGAATGTTATGATGACTTGGTATTAAATGATATGTACCAATAAAGAATTTCGGTTACTGTATTGGGTCTGACCAAATAGAATTCCTTACAGACAAAATTAGGGTAATGCCAGGTAGTAACTGCATTATAGTACCTAATAATCCTAGATAATAAAACTATAGTGTTCAAAGCACTTTCATACACAGTATCTCCTTTGGTCAGAAAAGAATACATAAGTTTTGAGCCCATAAACTTGCATGTCTAATAAATATATCCCAAATATCTGCACTCAAGTGAATTTGTCTGTAATGCTAACTTCTCTTTGAGATAATTTATTTACAAATATATTATTAGTTTTTCAAACATGTTTTGGGACGGAGGATATAATATTATATCTAAATTTAGAAATAGTAGAGTTATAGTTTTCACTGTGTTTCCATTTTTTCCATGGAAATTCTTTCCTTTGATAAATCCAGGTATACTTTTGGGAGGTTTTTCTAGTTGCCTGGGTTTTTATGGTAGGAATAAGAACTCACAAGGGCTAGTATTATTGCATTTTATGGATGGAAATGCTCTCAGCAATTATCCAGTCTATTCACTTTGCACATGAGGATATCAAGGCCACAAAAGGTTAACTGACTTGCCTCAAATCACCAACCAATAGCCTGCTCAATGCAGGAATGGAACTAGGGTTTGTGTTTCCTGATTCCCATTCCAGAATTCTTTTTACTAGACCAGTGATTCCCAACCTTTGACTCATGGATCCCTGGGAAAACATAGGACAGAGAGCAAAGCTTCACTGCTTCATGTGTGCTTTATGTATCATCCATAAACTAAGTGTTACTCTTAGCATATAAATATACAAATATTTGTAGATGCTATTGTGTTTGTGTTTATAAAAGATAAACTTATTTAAAAATATTTCTAAAGTTACAGAATTTTTTCCTTTGTTTCTTTCAATTAACAGATACCAAGGCATAATCATATAGTATCTTTATACTTTAAAAATGTTTGAAACCATAGGTTACAACAGAAGTCTCAAACTCAAATGCTTATAGCAAATAATATAACTAAGTAAAGTAGGTTAGATTTTGGAAAGGCAACAGTGAAAATGCAATGATAAATGGCAAGGATATACAGTGTTACTAAAGGGGGCAATGGGGAATGGTGGAGACTGTGTCAAGCTGGAGATCCTCTTATTTTTGCCAGAAGAGCATGAATCTTATATTGGCAATCTCTCAAAAAACTAGGAATCTGGATTTTTAAAAAAAATTGAAATCACCAAAGTTTAAGAAAGTAGCCTAATTTCTATAATAAAACATTGTATGAGTCAAAGAGATCATATTGGAGGACAGAATTCAGCTTTGGGGCTTGCAGTTTGCAATCTTTATACTAGAGCCCCTGCCTCAGGCATTGATTACAGAGGAATGCTTTTGAAACTCTAACTCTAGAACTTATTAGATCTCCAGATGGATGAAATGATACACTGTAGTTCCATCAAAAAGCAAAGGAAGGTACCTAGTGATCCCCTTTTTTGACTTCTTTTAACTAAAAGAAAAAAAAATCACATGTGTTTAAATTTTAATCTGGCATAAGATTACTAGTTAGGTAGCATAGGTTTTTCTTTCAAATAGATTCTGTAAAGATACCATCTAAGTGGAAGTAGACTTCTCACAGAACTCTATTGGACAGAAAATGCTGGCAGGCAGTTTTGGATTTAATATAAAGAAGACATCTCTGGAAAATAAAGCCAGCCAGAAAGTCTGACTCATTCCATGAGAAGAGCTTCCTATCAAGGGAACTGACATTGGGACTTATGCAGTGGTAGGAATTGTACTAATTGAGTTCTAGGACTTTAAAATGCAAGAATGTGAAGAGTAAGTTTTGTGGAAAGGTGTGTAAGTGCTCTTCAAGTTCTGTGAAGATAGTATTTTTCTAGCTAGAGTTGTGCTTCCTTTGCTATGTATTATAATTCCCAAAACTTTGGCATAAAATAATGGCATAGAGATTCCTGTTACTCTAACTGGAATAATCAAAAACTTCACATTGATTTGCATAAAATATATACATTATCTTTATAGTAGGCCATGTTTTTTAAAAATTTCTTCAACATTTAAAAAATTTTTATTTTAAAGGACTTTTATTTCCTAAGTTTTTTGTTCTCTATTTCTTCTCACCTGTCCATTGCCTGTTTAAGATCAACCACATATAACAAATAAGAAAAGGCAGGTCTGGTTTAGAAAGTACTGTTCTTTTTTAAAAATTTTATTTTATTGTGGTAAGAACACTTAATATGAGGTCTTTCCTCTTAACAAATTTTTAAGTGTGCAATATGATGTTGTTAACCATAGGTGCAATGTTGTAAAGCAGAGCTCTAGAACTTACTCATCTTGCATAACTGAAACTTTATGCCTATTGATTAGCAAGCAACACTCCATTTCCCCTTTTCCCCAGCCCTGGGCAACCACCATTCCACTCTTTGATTGTATGAATTTGCCTATTTTAGATACCTCATGTAAATGGAGTCATGCAGTATGTGTCCTTCTGTGACTGGCTTATTCCACGTAATGTAATGTCCTCAGGGTTCATCCATGTTGTCACATATTGTAGAATTTTCTTCTTTATTAAGGTGGAATAATATTCCGTTGTTTCAAAAAGATATTGGCATGCTGGTGTTCATTGCAGCTCTATTCATAATAGCCAAGATGGGGAAACAACCTAAATGTCCACTGATGGATGAACGGAAAACACTTAAGGACACTGGGAAGGAAGGCATAGTCTAGTGAGCTCTCAACCGGGGTTCTCTTGCATTCCCCAGTAGAAGTCTAACAGAGGATGGTATCTTCATCAAGCGTGAATGAAGAAGGAGTTGAGGATTTGTTTTTCATTAGGTTGTGGAAGGCAGCTTATGATACTTTCAGATCTACTTTCTAATGGAAAGCATATATGTGCTCTTATCTATAGTAAAACAAGGCCACACTCTAAAAGCAACAGGGAAAATTGATTTGCAATGATTTGTTTATAATAGCCTTCCTCTTTTGAAATGTTCAGGTAAATGTAGTATATGTTTAGAATATATTCATGGCTGCCACTTAATTATAAAAGCTTTCATCTCCATTAGCACAAGGCATTGACATTTTGTTTATTATGTTAGAAGAGGTATGTCTTTCAAAGTATTTTTCACACTTGGCCAAATACTTTTTCCCAGCCTTGTAGAAAGTTAGTCTTCTCAGTAAAATATTATATGAATTACTTCCAAACAGAGAATTGTAAAAGATGAGGAGCTAATAAGAAGTTCTCCTCTTATGCTTCCTTTACTATCACCTCTGCATTCTTCCCCTATCTCACAGTTTTCCCTCAGTAATTCATCAGATTTCAGAGTATGTATTTCTGTGTATTTCTACTCTTATTCCAACTGAAACACAGTTGCAAGATTTCAAAAATCTTTCCCTTGAGAAACTCTTCCTTAAACCTTAAGCATGCCTCCTGGCTTGGTGATGACAAGAATGTTGCTATGGTAACTGGAAGAATGATCCTAAAAGTCCATCACCAGTCTTCATGTTACCCACACTTGAATGAAAACTTTAGCTGATTATAGTAGGCAACAGTGTACAAAATTCTGGCTATGGAATCCACCCACTCAGCCAAAGGAAGACTTCAGGATGTAGGGGAAAAGTTCACTTTCAGAAAGGATTTTGGCTTATGTCTTGATCCTAATTTATGGATTCTTATTTATTGTGGCATACCAGTATTAGACTTTTATATTAAAGAATACACCTTCATTTCTAGTGTTTCAGATTTCTTGTTTCAGGGCTGCCAAAACAAAACAAAACAATACAAAAAACAGCTTTGAAGACTGTTGTTTTCCATTATGGTTTGCAACACTGTTTGGTATAAGAGGGTCTATTTTTCCTCTTGATTTCTAAGATTTCTGCTAGAAACTCTGATGAAGAACATATGTCTGCTCTAAATCACTCCCATGAGAAATGCTGGAACTGTTACATTTAGTTTTACTATCCAACATACTAAAATAGTTAACCACAGCACATATTACTAAACAGCTATGTCAAGTGAAGTTTAAAATATTTAATAATACTTAAAATATATCACAAGCTGTGTAGAAAGATATTTAGAGCTGCCTATTGAGCTAGCTAAGTAATTTTGGTAACGTATTAAGGGGATCATTACAAGTTACCTTTTCAAGTACTTAATTTTTCCATGCCACATCATAAAAATGATCATTCTTAACTGAGACACTAGAATGGGTCTTCTTGCACTGGTGTTTGTATGTGCACAAATGCATGAGATATACTGTCCATGTCACTAATTTTTGTGTCTGCACACAAGGTCAGCAGTAATAATTGTTTATGTGATTATATGATTAATTATTTAAGAAATTAGTTATTACTGGTTCTTATTAAGTGTATGTTAGATGTGATATAAATTTCTTAATCATGAAAAAGTTGAAATAGAATGCATGGAGTACAGGGGTAGTTTTCTTGAACACATAGCTATGGGTCCAGTGGGAGAGATGGTGTGATGTGATTGAAAAGAGCTCAGTGAGGAGAAGGCCTAATTTTTACTCCTAAATATGCTGCCCATAGGTATGTAACCTAAAAGTCACTGAGCTTGCTGCAGACTCAATATGCTCACCATAAAATGAGAATCTTGAATCAGGCAAATCTAAGTTCTCTTCTTTCTCTATTCTGTGGCTCTAGGTTCACATACTTTTTATTTTTATCTGAATCGGTGTACTCTCTCCCCTACTTCTAAATCAGCTCCTCCTCAATACTATTCTGTCTTTTTCAGGGATACACAATCATCTCTGGAGGGAAGCAATGGAGACATTGCCTTACTTTCAACCCCTATGGTAGTCAGCAACACCCTGCAGCCCATTCCTATTTCCTTTGAGATGCTGTTCATATCTGTCCAAAGATGCTTCTTTATCCCCAGGCATACACTGACCCATGGCCTTCTCTCTGATGTCCCTGACTCCATGCCTACCCACCATCCTACATACTGATACTGGCCAACATTCATAAAATTAATTTTATATTTTAATGCCTTTACCTCAAGCTTTTTTCTCGATTATAACAGTCATACATTCTCATTGTAGAAAATTTGGAAACATAAAGAACAATGTCGAGGCCACATATAAATTTCATTTTATTGATTACTGCTCATGACCTTTTCCTTTTTTTCCTACTGAATCATTCATTTTTTGCTTAATAATTTAAAATCAGAGCAGTTGGATTATTAAAGTTATTAACACTTAGTTATATATTTTGCTAATATGTTTTTCCGGTTGGTGTTTGCCTTTCATATTTGCTTATATGAGAAGCCCAGAGGTAGAGCTATATTTAAGAGAGTTGAGACAGGAGTTCCAACAGTACAATTGGGACTCTGCATCTTCCATGCTTTTTTTCCTTTTAGGTAGTGGCTTCATTCTTTCCTATCACAGCTACCTCTGTGTGACCTCTCATCCTTCCCATACACTCCTGGTTTATGTCATTCCAGAATAGCAACCCATGAAAAAAGAGAGCTCTTTTCTTCCAGAGGTTGTAGATCAATCCCAGGAAAGGAAGTTGACTGACCTTCAGTCGCTGTTGCCAGAGGGATGGGGTGCCCTTTGGCCAAGCCAAGACATGTGGCCATAACTGTGTATGTGTGTAGAGGGGGAGGAGAAGTGGGGGCAGGAATTTGGAGAAATGGGCAGTGGGTTTAGTACTGTGGTTGACAGTCCCATCATTGCCACTTAATCAGAGTGGGAGCGCTTCCACAAAGGAAGGGATACTGGCATAGAAAAACTAGATATGGCCACTATAACATTTGTTAGTAAACCAGGTTTATATTTTCATATTTAAAAATATAAGTATCTTATCTTCCCTCTCTTGATATTTTACCTGTAAATGGATGAAAATGTCACTGACACCTGAATAATTTCTTTAAGAGTAAGTTTTTGTATGCCTAAAAATAATTGTCTGGAATTTTCTCTAGTGTCTTAGAAAAACAGCATCAGAGCAACTGTCAACTAAAATAATTCCTAAGAACTAAAGCTACTTTCGCCATGTGATTGCCCTTCAACATCCACGTAATTGTGCCTGTCATGTGTGGCTGTGTAATTATATATAATTCTTTGACTATAAGCTTTGGAAGGGCAAGGATTGTTACTTGGATGAATTTTAAAGCTCTATTTATGTTTATAGTTTCCTTAAAAATATTTACAATTGGATTATTTCCTAATTATAGAAGTCACACTTGTTCATTTTAGAATTCTTGAAAGATCTTTTGCCCTTTAACAGACACAGAATAAAATTTAAAATTACCTATAAAATCACTATCCAGAGAAAACTAGTTAGTGTTTTGATGTGTATTTGGTGCGAGATCTATTGGTAATTAGAAAGTTAGATCCTATATATGTTTCCTGGGTGAAGATATCAGGTGGGATTTTGTTTTACATGTGTTTTGTAGTTGATGAATTAAGGTCATAATGCCTAAAATAAAGAAGACACACGTATATTGTCAACATAAAGATATTAAAACTAACATTGGAAAGTAAGTTGTTGAGAACGTTGGTGCTGAATTCATGTCCCAAGTTCTAGAAGACATTATTCCTCAAAAGTAAAATTACTCTTAATCAGAGTATAAGGAGGATCATTAGGATCTTGGGTGGAAGGAAAGCATTAAGGTACAACCATTTCAGCCTAAATTGCAACAGAAAGCAATCAAAAAGAGATGCAACAGGCTCTAGCCTTTGACTTATATTATTTTATGATGTGGGAATGAAAGATTAACATTTTTAAGACCATAAGGAGAATATATGTGTGTGCAGCCATGGTTATATTGATTTGTATTTTGAAATTTAGTTTTAAATGTAACCAAGAATGTAATTCCCATAGAAGCCTGACTTTTTCTGCCTTCATGTGTTGCCTGTTTATTCTGTCCTTAGCACCTGGACTGAATTGGTCCCAAATGGAATGGTCATTTTCACTGAAGTGTTTATAAAACGAAGCCCCCTTCTTCTTCTTCTTCTGTTTTTTTTAAATGCAAGACATATGCCTGCGCCTCTTCGTCAGGCTCTTGAATTGTTGCCAACCTGACAGCGAGCCAACTGGAAAAGGAAACCGATATGGTGCAGTGTGCATTAACAATTTACATTTTTCAACATGCGAAATGGTTTAGGGTTTTAATTTTTGAAGCTGTGGTTTTAGCCAAATTATACTCTGAAATGACTGAACTCTTTATTTCCTTATTTTTGTTGTGGTGGTAAAGAAAAACAGTTAAATCTGAACTGTTCTATTCACATGGTGATGTAGGATTTGGGGTTTCTTTTCTGCATAAATCACCACCTTGTGAGGAATTCAATCTTTGACCAAAAAAGCTTTATTCATAGTTAAAATGTGATTGGATACATTCTAACTGGGAATGCATACCCTTTCTGTAAAAGTGCAGAAACAGTGCACCAAGTAAACAGTAACACTGTAGTTATAGTTTATAGTATTTTGGTCATCTCTTTCATGTACAAGAAGTGAGGGACATATTTTCATATATTTAACAAAAATGTAGAATGCTTTAAATTTTGTTCCCAGAAACAAATTTCAAGGCACCAATTTATTCTGTAATTGCATCTTTATTATTATTTTTAAACTTTAATCCCTTGCTTACCATTCACCTTCAGCTTTCCTCTCCCCCAACCTCAAACCTTTCTGAGAGAAATCAGGAAACGTGCACATACTATACCTTATAACTAACTGGTCACCTTGGGAGTTTGCACACTATAGTCCTGATTATTTCAAGTTGTTCTCCTTGGGAATGCAGAAGCCCAGACAAAATGACATCATCTGAGACAAGTATAAGCCTTTTATTTTAGAAATGGACATTTAATGGCTTTTGACTTTGGGGTGATGATAGCATTCCAGAGCAGCAGCCCTTCCAGATATTAGAATGGAAGTGTTGAAGCTGTCATATGTCAGGGCAGCTAGAACAAAAGCCACCAGGGTGTATTTGTTAGAATTTTTTGGTGGGTATTTGCAAATAAAACTCAGCACATCCAATTCTCGTGACTTCCTTATTGTGTTATCTTTGCAATTCTCTCTTGAGCCAATTTATGCCTAAATTTATTTTAAATTCAGATTCAATGTGTGAAAAAAATTCTGGGAACATACATATATTGGCTTTTTGATTGGCTTATTTTTTTAGGACATGGCTCTTGTTTTGCAATTTGGCAGTGAAAAAATCAGTATTTTGCTTAAAATAATAGAATAGCAAAAATGCACATGATTAGGCTGAAAAAAATGTCTAGGTTCTTATTCTCCAGGGTAGGGAAGAACTACACACAGTTACCAATGCTGCACCCATGTCGTCTGTGTCTGGACCAAAGCGACACACCCCTCTGCACTGGACAGAATGTCATTTTTCCATGACCACCTTCTCACTCTGGGGGCCGTTTTCTTCTTTCATTCCCTTTGTTCCAGCCACAGGCCTGAAGTCCCTTAAATACATTACACTCCCTCAGACTTCAGGTCCTTGTATAAGCGGTTTCCCCCAACTAATTCCCCAGCCCAGCCCAGTTCAGTTAACCCCTTCAGAGTTCAGTCCAGACCGTAGCTCCTGAGGTCAGACTTCTCTGCCTTCCAGACTAGTTCAGTGCCCCCCGACCCCATTGCATGATCTAAAGTGAACACAGTTTATTATGTATTTGTGTGATAATTTTATTAGTATTTGCCTTCCCTCCCAGACCATAAACTCTGTGAGTTTTGCTCACCATTGTATCTCAAGCACTGATTACATTTGGGGGCACATAGCCTTTTATTTTAGATTAATGTTCTCCTTCCCTCCCAGACCATAAACTCTATGAGTATTTATCAAATGAATAAGGAAATAAGAAGGAAGCCTCTGATTCAGTCTCAGGGTTTCCTCTGACACTCTACAATAGGGCAAATATGTTGCAAGTTTACCAGATGAATTCAGCTTTGGAGATTAGAAAGATTGGTTGAAGAAGAAAATAGAACATCAAAGAAAGCCATGAGCTATAAATGAGAGTTTTGAAATTCCATTGTTTGAAATATAGTGAAGAAAATATTTTATGCCATGAAAACAAATAATACCAGCTGTTAATGGAATTATTGCTTTGTGTTTTAACATTTTTATACGACCAGATTTTTAAATTCTGGAGGTTTTTGGTTAAATTGACTGTTTCTTTCCCCATGTCTCCATATTTTTTTCATCTTTATTGATTTCTTCTCCTTCCCTTTTGTTCCCTTATCTTGTTTTCCTGGCCAGGTACTGAGCACTCCATTCAGCCAACACATGGAATGGAAAACATTTTTTAACCCATCTTTTAACTCTCTAGACATCTGAAAATTCTTTTCCAACCTGATCCTAACAGGGATGAAATAGGTGAAGAACTGTGGAAGGAACTCACAGAGAGCAGGAGGCTTCCTGCCAAGATGGCGATTCCTGGGATTCCCGTCTTTCTCTCCAGGTGCGGTTCATCCACACAGCTCGTGCTCTGTAGTTAGGTGGGCAAATCGTCTGTCCCACAATGTGCAGAGGCGTCAAGGTACCAGGCATATGAAGGAAGGTAAATTCCATGTATACACCATTGTTTAAAAACCAGTGTGATATAACCTAACACAGTCTGGCTTTTTAAATTGGTTGTTCTCTCACCTACTTTCCCTCCTTCCTCTCTTTCCTTTTTTTCTTTCAATCAGTTATTATGAAAGAGCAACTGCATCAAAGGTGGTACTAGGTATGAGGGGTGCAATAGTAGATAGAGTAGGCAAGGTGTGTGCTGTTATGGGGTTTACTTTTAAGGGGACAGTCTCTATCATTGATGCCACAAATGTCTCTTAGTTTTAGCTCAGCATCTTCAGTTTTCCCTTGAATGCCCTAGCATGATTCCCTTCCCTATATCCTTAACAGAAGGAATGCCTCTTAGTAATATCCAGCTGCGGCCTCTCTGCAAACATTTCTTGACAAATCTCTCCTCAGGCAGCTTCTGTAGCCCTTTCTAGGTACTCTCCCAAACCCTCCCAAACTGGATGGAACCATCTCTCCTGAGACATTTTCTAAAACAACTTCTATTTACATCATTCCTGTCCTATCCCTTAGTAATCAGGGCCTAAACCATGCCAGTTAATCATGAAAGTAGCATTCTTAAATCACAGCATTCTATTAGGTAGTCTTTCATTTATAAGGAAAAGACTTCGAGTATATAATGTTTAATGTAAAGTAGCAGGAGGGTGTTTGCTTCTGTGCCCAGGTATCTGTCTGTCTGCATGTGTAACCTGGGGCCCTGTCATCAGGCATGTATAGCCATTGATAGAAACATGAACATTTCTATCAAACTTCTTGACAGCAGTGAGTTGACTGGATTTTCTGAGCACTTGCTGCTTTTCTCGTACATATAGGAAAATAGCTGATAATTTTGTGTTGCCTATAATAAATAGAAAAATTGCAAAATGCTAGTGAAGGAAAATGAGAATAAGAAAGGCTTTAGATTCAGGTAAATATAATATTCTAACATATTATATGTAATAATAAGAAGAACCCTTCTGTATTCTCTTCTTATGATTTAAATAATTTTAGTCCATCTCTACAATAAATTATTTCCCAACTGTGCTATACTTTAATGCCAATTCCTATGCCTAAAACACATTCCCTGCTCCCCATTCTTACCTATAAAACTCTCACTCAGTCTTTAAGATGTGACTCAAATGTCACTGCCTTTCTTATTCCTTTCCTAATCATTGCAACCCAAAGTGACCCCTCTGCCTCAGTATTGATTTGTGACAATCCTAGGATGCTTATATTTGTATTGCTTCATATGGTTGAAATTTGTACCTGTGTGTTCTTCCTACCTGGGTGATCTTGGGCAAGTTACTTAATACCTTTTTATCTCCATTATTCCATCTCTAAAATGGGGGTATAATAGTACCTATCTCATGGGATTGCTGTATAGCTATTATTGTTGTTATTTGTTATCTCTTTTTTTTATTTTTTTGAAGTAGCTGTAGGAGTATTAATGTTCTCTTTTCTGTTAAATTAAGCTCCTTGGGGGTAGGGACTGTGTATTCACTCATGCGTTCCTAGCTCCCGTTTTAAAATTGTGGTGCTGAATGAAGGAAGGAACAAATGTTGGCTTTTGACATTTTCGTGATGCTCTTTGTTTTCCTCTTCTTAGACTTTGTTTAAACTCAATGGAGGCTAAATGACAGCTGACCCTTTGGGGTCTAGCCCTGGTTCTGAGATGTAAGCTGATGAGGGAAGTATTGGATAATGATTAATATTTTCTATAAAATCTTCTTGCTTTATAAAACTGTTTGCTATATTACAGAAAACTTTTTTCTATCCATGATAAATCAAATATCATAACAATATATCATCTTCTTGGCAGTGAATCTAGCTATTCTTTCCCAAAACCACTTTGTTCATCTGGGAATTGACTCTCCTATTTTTCTTTCACACATACATAATTGGAACTGAAATCTTTTGTTTTAACTTCACAAGAGAAGGACATTTAATCTATGCATAGTTGAGATGGATTTACTTTCTTATACTGCTTTTCTCTGAAGAAAATTTTATAGGGTGATCCTGAGCTTTCTCTGATCCAACTGTGTGTAGTTTGGTTATCAGACACAAGTGCATTTACCTAGATGAGAAGAAGAGTTGGTTTCTCTTTCTCAAATACTTGGTACTGTGTTCCTAGCATGCCATCCAGTACTAATAGGAATTAATATTTATTATATACATAAAATGTCCAGACAAAGCACCAAAACCATCTTGTGGGGTGACTAGCTCACTGGGCTCATAGTCTAAACAGTAAGTAATATGTTAAGCCCTCTCATAGAATGAATCCCTGCCCCCAAATATTCTATCCCTACAGGCCCATCACTGTACACAAAGCCTTTGGACTCCTAACCCCAGTATGCAGATTCTTGTGCCTGTGAAGGTCTGTTCGAATTCTTCTCTAGATTGAGTGGTTTTCAAGCACTAGTCTACAAATCAGATA
The DNA here is from genome assembly GCA_023783475.1 of Daubentonia madagascariensis. Taxonomy (NCBI): domain Eukaryota; kingdom Metazoa; phylum Chordata; class Mammalia; order Primates; family Daubentoniidae; genus Daubentonia; species Daubentonia madagascariensis. The sequence goes on from JAKFHU010000428.1 coordinate 13,555,043, forward strand.
TATCAGAATCACATGAGATATGTGTTTAAAATACAGCTTTGCAGGTCCTAGCTTAGATCTACTGAATCAGAAAGTTGAGGGGGCGGGTCTGAAGGCCTGTATGGAAGTGGAGCAATGTGTTCCATCCAGAACCCCCTTGATCAGGCGTGGGGAGGGGCTTTCCCCTGGGACATCATCTCACTCCAGAGACTCTCTTCTGGAGCACCTAAACAAGGTCCCAGTCATTGAATGGGGTAGGAGTTGTTTTCTTCCATGGAGGGGATCAGTTGGGGGTTCTGAGCAGAGTCCTGGGCATCAATGAGCATTACTTCTGACAGGCACTCAGCCAGCAACTTGCTGGCCATGTCTATCAGTGGTCCCCCACCCCATGGCAGCAGCAGTGTGGCCCCTGGGCACTGATTTGGCTGCTGCCTTGGCTTTCTCTGGCACTGGGCGGTGCTCACTGTGGAATTGCTCATGTCTCCCATTCACCTGCTGTGCTTTCCCTCTCTCTTCTCATTTCTTTGACCCAACCCGAAACATTTTTAGACCTAGTCTGGGAGTGAGAAAGCTAGCTGTGTGTACACAGCCTAGTCTTTTTGTCTTTTGCTTAGACTAGTGTTGTTTAAACGTAATGGTCAAGTATTTGCAAATTTTATTTTCTATTTTTTCAGAAGATTACTCATGTCTAGCTGTCAGGCTGGGGTAGGGTGGGAATGGGGAGACAGAAACATACCTTGCAATACAGGTTGGAGAAATGAAAATGAAAAAACTGTTACCTAGATTGTAAATATCCAGCATGCTATTCTTCATTGAAAATGTAAATCTGTAATGAACATTTTTGCTGGAAAGAATGGGCCAGCAAAGAAAGTAGTCCTTCTATAGCAGTTTAATAGCAGCAGTAAGGGAATATTGCACGTGAGTTATAGGTACATTGCAAATAAACTCATGGTTCAGAAATAAGTCCTGACTTTCTTATATGAATAAGTCATAAATTTACTATAATAATATTAAAAATAAGTACAGCTACCGTTTATTGAGTGCCTATTTATTGAATGCCTTACATACTTTCCCTCATTTAATCGTCTTAGTAATCCTGTGAAATGGGTGTTATGACCCATTTTTACAGATGAGAAAGGTGGGGCTCAGAGAGGTTAATTGACTTATATAATATCACACAACTATCAAGTAAAGAGGTAGAATTCAATCCTAGGCCCATCTGAGGCCAATGCCCAAGTTCTTTAACTCTGTGTGTATTGCCTACTAATTCTGGACTGAGAGGCTCTGGTGTTTCCTTTCTACCTATTTATTCTGTTTATTATGACACAGCTGTTCCATTTAGAGGCTGAAGTTCTTGCCAGGATAGGGTTTGTGCTGGGACTGTTCCTTCCCTTTCTTGGTGAGTGAGCTGGAGCTTGTCAGCATGTCAGGGTTCAGAGGTCAGAGTCCAGGATTTTTTTCCTTTGGATTTTTTATTTGGCACCAAAATAAGTGAATCTTGGGAACTTGTTCCTTAGGTGATCCCATTAGGTCAGAATCAGGTTGAAATGGGTAACATGATATGATGGTGGCAACTGAAATATTAAAAGCAAGGAGCCATTCTGGAAAAGAAGACAAGAAAATGAGAGGGATCTTGGTAGCTGCTTACATTAGTATTCTTGATTAATGTCTGCTTTTAAGAAACCACATTGGCAATGCAGCTCTAGTCATTGCGTCAGTCATAACCAATTAGCTGTGTTTATGTAATATAAAACAATACGCAGGCAGGCTGGCTGGAGTGTCACTTTCTTCCACAAAGGGAGTCAAGATCACATGCCTTGCTGCTTCTCTCTATATCTTGCCTGTAAAGGCAGGACACCATTCTAATGTGACCAGGTCTGTTGTGTAAGCACAGCACTCAGTCAGCTCTGCCAATAATTCAGTGTCACTTCTTTTGTGGACTCGGAAGGATCCTAAAAGAAATGTCCACAACAATATTCTCCCAATTCAATCAGCCTCTTTCCTTCTACACCTCAGAAGCAAACTGGATTGTAGACCCATAACCAGCAAGCCTTAGCTGTTCTAGGGCCCTGTTTTGTTTGGCCTACTCAGTGTTTGTGATAACTTTTATTTGGAACCCAAACTTGAACAATAGAGACTTTACATAAATAACTAGATTTTTTTGTTTGTTTGTTTCTCATTGAAAAATGTAAGGAATGGCAGGAATTGGTTGGAGCTGAATTGTGGCTGCTTCCTAGAAGGGGCCTGAGCTCTCCAGCCTACCCCAGATTCTATGCCTTGCTTCATTCTTTTGTACTACCTGTGGCCCTAGACGCAGTGGAGTTTGTGGCCAGTGCTATGTTCTCTTTCTGCCTCCCTGTTGGTGGAGCAACAGTTCTGATCAATTTGGAAATGGTTCACTTATCATTGTGCCACTTTTTTTAAACAGGAATTTGAGATCCACACAGTTATGAATGTCCTCAGAGGCCCAGAAATGTATCAAGCACGGGATATGGCATATAGCAGCCACTTGGCAAACATCTGTTAAATCAGTGAATCTATGAGTAGAACTCCTGGGTGCTTGGGGACTCAGGGTCATTTGTTTGGCTGGAAGAAGAGACATTATAGGGCCATTTGGGAATATTAATGACATTCTGTAAATACATGAAGAGTCTGGATGACAGCTAGCAATTTTTCCATTTCCATGAAATAAAGAATTTTATTTTTATTTTGTCATGGGGTACCTTGGCCACTTTATACCAGTGCCCTTTTGGAGACATTAACTTTGGTGACCTTATAAAGTTTCAATAAACTTTCTCTTCTCATCTAAGCAAAAAGTTCTCTTGGGTTCATTTGGGTCTGACAGTCTCTCTAACCTGAAACTGTCTATTTCTCCCAGTGTGGGCTATGAAACAGGGACCTCTGTGTCTCTGTGCCCCAGAGACCTTTGGTGTTAACCATGAATGCTTGTTTTGTTAATAACTGCCCTGCAATGCAAAATATAAGTTATTAATGCTTCTATCACTGTGGTTAGGACTAGGGCTCCACAAACTGACTGAGTTTGAATCCTGGCTATTTATTCATCATGTGGGCCTGAGCAAGTTATATCACATTTATATGTCTTAATTTTCTCACCTGCAAAATGGGTATCCTAGTAGTACCTAGATCATAGCATTGTGAGAACAGTTCCTGGCACATCATAACCTCTCAGTAAATGACAGCTGCTATTCTGGTGGTGGTAGTGACAACAGAAATGATATATGTCTTAAATTATAAAAATGTAACCTCTAAGACGTTTTTTGTGATTTAGTTTTGTCTCTTTTTTTCCTAGCTTTATTGAGGTATAATTGACAAATAAAATTGTGTATATTTAAAGTGTACTAGTTTTCTCTTACATGCATTTTATTACTTTGAGAATCAGTCCTTTTGTCACCAGACTGTAAAAATATTGGATACTTTTTTCCCCCTTAATGTATAATTGAGTTTGATCTGGTAAAACAAGAACTTTTCAGATACGCATACAAGGGGCCCATTGCTTTCCTGGTTCTGAAAGACAGATGAGGCCTGTTTGAGGGAAGGTAATTGTCTTCCTATGGTAATTACTCTTCTATAACAATCCAACACTCTCTTACCCCTGATTACTACTGGAAAACAAGGCTCTGGTTTCTGCATGAGCTCCTTCTACTCAGAGGCCAGCTTTGGAATGTGGTGTGATGTCACTGCAGATCGGCCCCGGGGTTCTGGGTTTCATCTGTATTATTGGAATACCTCAATTTATCTGTTTTCCACAGGGGATTACAGCACTCTTTAGGAGTGTGGAAAGTTGTGAAATGAAAGCATGCTTCAGGGGTAAGACATGCCTATCCCAAACTTAGTGGAGTCCTCGTGGGGTTAACAGTGTATGCTAATCTTAAGGAGACTTAATTTTTTTCTAAGCCATCAAACCACAGGATTTTAAAGCTGGCTTTATGACCACCATTCCTTCTAATCCACTCCCTTACTTACTTTGGGCAGGAACTTGATTTCAGGGGCAATGTTGTAAATGTTTACGTTGGGCCTTTGCTTGAGGCTTACTTAAAGATTCCTTTCAGGTCTCTACCAACAAACAGTGAATTCTATCAGAGTTCATTCCCAAAATGGCTTTCGTACCCCATGTGCTATGGATACCACTGAAACAAAAGCCTTCCATTAAAAAAAAAATAGATGCCTTGTAAATTACAAGAGAAAATGGATGTAGTATGGCAATTAAAAGGTAGAAGAGGAGAAAAGAAGTCTTCTAGAGTCAGAACTGCTTGTTCCCCTGCCGGTAATGCCTGTGACCTTGGCAAGTTCTTACCTCTCAGTTTCATCTTTTGTTAAATCAAGAATTGTATGAGTACCGGCCTCAGAGTGGTGGGTAGGATCACTGCTCAGTCAGCCCATAGTAAGTGCTCAATCAGTAGTATGCTACCATTATTACTGTTTTATGTTTGCATGCCTGGCTCTAAACTGAACCCAAAGGAAAATTCTACTTATTCCAATTATGACAGCGTATGTTTTCAAAGCATTTTCTAAATACTTTTTTCCTGATAGAAATATTTGATTTATCTCTTCTTGATAATATGTCATTTCAAATTTTATTGACCACCACATCTTTATTTAATCAATAACTACTCATAGATGGAGTAATTCAGTCACCAATATGAATGATGTTATTTACTTTCAACTTCTAGGAGACCATGAACTGCTTGAGCTGGTCATTTCATCAGTCACCCCTTACTTGCTGAGCATCTAGATGTGCCAGGCAGGAATGGGTTCTGGGGATACTATGGCAAATAAGAAAAAGCCCCTGCCCTCAATGAGCTTGCACTTCAGTGGCAACATTACTTTTTACTCATATGGGTGTCCCTGTCACACTGTGTAGTACCTGACATACAGTGCTCAATAAATATGGAGTTGCTTTGGGTGAATTGAGTGCAACTTAACTGAAATGGAAGTCCAGTGTGCTCTTTTTGGAAATTTTTCTTTAAGGAAAAAAATAAGATTTTTCCATGAAAGGAAAGCCTTGTCTTCATATTGTTTTTTCTTCTTTTTTTTCTGAGACAGGATCTTGCTCTGTTGCCCAGGCTAGAGTATAGTGGCATCATCATAGCTCACTGCAACCTCAAACTCCCGGGCTCAAGTGATCCTCCTGACTCAGCCTTCCGAGTAGCTGGGACCACAGGTGTGTGCCGTGATGCCCAGCTAATTTTTCTATTTTTTGTAGAGACGGGGTCTCACTCTTGCTCAGTTGCCCGGCTGCGGCCTCCCAAAGTGCTAAGATTATAGGCATGAGCCACCACACCTGGCCCTTGTCTTCATGTTTTATTTATTAGCAATCTCCATCAGTCTGATTGGATAGAAAAGTAGATCCAGCTGATTACAATTTTCTTGCTGTTTGAAGAAACCCTTCACTGTGATTCCATTTATATAAAATTGCCAGTGGTCCTTTGGTGTATAAAAAAATGTGTAGGCCAGGCATGGTGACCTTTTAGTTGTCAGATAAGAAAGAAAATCCAACTGAATTAATCATATAAGGCAGTTTATTTGTTCACGTAACTAAACAGCCCAAGGCTATCCAGCTTCAGGCATAGTTGGATTCAGAAGCTCAAACAGCATTATCAGGACTCCATCTTTTTCTACCTCTGCCATCATTCTTCTCTTGTGTAATATATCCTGTTATATATCTTGTGTAATTGTTAGTTATTCACGATAGATTTCCAGCTTGTTTCCTTCTGGGTACCTGGTAGGATTGTGCTTCTCTGTCCCCTGAAGTTAGTGTGGCAATGTGATTTTCTTTTACCAATCAATGTGAATGTAAGAGGTATGTGTCACTTCTTGGCAGAAGCTTTTAAGATCCAGTGAATCATTCACTCTGTCCCCTTCTCCCTACCATGGCAATCACTGAAGTGTGTGTCAAGATGAGGCCTTCATCACCTTAGGTCCCTGCATGACTTCAGTGACAAGAGCTCCCCTGCTGAGCTATGATGGACATTTAATGTGAAAGAGAAGTTTCGTTGCATTAAGTCACTGAGGTTTTGGCATTTTACTATAACATAATCTAGCCTATCCTGACTAATATAAATCCTGCAGGTTCATATACAAGTGAAAACAAAAGGTATTTCTATTTGGTGGCTCAAATAAGAGTCCTAGTATTTTAAGAGACAGGTTCTCACTCTATTGCTCCAGGCAGTCTCATGAAGTTACCCAGGCTGGTCTCAAACTTCTGGCCTCAAACAGTCTTCCTGCCTCAGCCTCCCAAAGTTCTGGGATTACAGGTATGAGCTACTGTGCCAGCCCCTAGTATTAACTGTGAATAGCTATGGTTAGATGATGTTCCGATCTCTGAACCAATCCTGTGGCCTAGGAATGCAGTGTTCTGATTGGCCAGGCCAAGGTCACATCTTTACCTGTGAGCCAGAGGGGGAAATCAGCCTACCAAATGCTCATAGACAGAGTGAGAGAGATGTAGGTACCCAAAAGTAATAGAGGCATCAGAAAAATGGAGGATGAATACTGGGCAGATTAAAACAAAATATGTCCTCTATACTAAAAGAAGTAATGAAGAATTTCTTTAGCATTTTATTTTTGTTCTAGAACAGGTATTCCAGGCCTTTTAGAAGGCCAGTGTCTTTATGAACTTACTGAAGAGAGTTTTACGGCCTTCTTTATTGCCATACTATAAATATACATGTCAGGAAAAAAGTATAAATTTGCAAGCCAATAGTGGGAAAATACGTCAGCCACATATCTAATTGTCAGGAATAAAATAAAAGATTAAAATATTAATGTGTCTGGCTTTTCTTTCCTCAAGTTTCTTCCATAGTATCCCCCCAACTTCAGCATTTGTTCAGCTTTAAGGAAGATACCTTCAATGAGAGAACATGTCTGCCCTCTCTCTCTCTCTTTGGATTCTTACAGTGATTGATGATCTGTCTACCTCTGACTGACACTCATTAATTCTGTCTTCTAGGAATTGGGATGAAAGCAAATCTTATACCACTTCCATGTGTAGAAGCTTCTAGGATGGACCTGACATTGAGCAAAGAACAGGTCTCACTGTATATTTTCAAAAATTTAAAGATACTCTGTCCCAATCTTTTTTCTTTGGGTTAACTTTATTATGTTCTTTCAGTTTTTCCTTGAATGACATGCTTCTAAGTCTCCTAACCATACTATTTTCTTCTTCTTATATTTCAGTTTGTCTGTGCACCTGATTTTTTTTTAATTCAGTTATAATCTCTTATCTTTTAATTTTGTGTGTTTAGATGATTTACATTTATTGTAATTATTGAACTGTTTGGATTTAGGTCTACTATTTTATTATTTGTTTTCTGATTGTTCTTTCAATTTTCATTCTTCTGTTTTTCTTTTCCTGCCTCCTTTTGTATTATTTGGACATTTTTTAGTATTCAGTTTTGTTTATGTGTTTGTTTTTTTGCAACAGAGGCTCACTCTGTAGCCCAAGCTGGAGAGTGCAGTGGCATGATCATAGCTCATTGCAACCTCAAGCTCCTGGGTTCAAGTGATTCTCCTGCCTCAGCCTCCCAAGTAGCTGGGACTACAGACATGTGCCACCACACCTGGCTAATTTTTCTGTATTTTGTACAGGTTGAGTCTCACTCTTGCTCAGGCTGGTCTTGAACTCCTGGCCTCAAGCAATCCTCCCACCTTGACCTCCTGAAGTTCTAGGATTACAGGCTTGAGCCACCACACCCGGCCTCAGTATTCAGTTTTAATTTTCATATTTTGTGTTTTCCTATATCTCTTTGTGTAATGTTTTTAGAAGTTGCTCTAGGAATTACAATACACATACTTAACATGGTCTATTTATAATCAATATTTTACTACTTCAAGTGGGATGTAGAATCATTTCTCACGTATATCTAAGTCTCTTTATGTTTGTTGTAGTTTTCTTATGTATTACATTTACATACATTAAAAGCTCCTGTAGGTAATGTTATAGTTTTTTATTTCAATCAGTAAATATATTTTAGAGATCTCATTAGAAGAATAATCTATTGTATTTAGCCATATATTTACCAGATATTTAGCCAGATATTTCTGTTGTTTTTCCTTTTTTCTGATGTTCCAAGTTTCCTTCTGATATCATTTTCCATTTGTCTGAAGAACTTCCTTTAGCAATTCTTTTAAGAACGGGTCTGCTGGCAATGAATTCTCTTAATTTTCTTTCATCAGAAAATATTTATTTTACCTTCAATCTTAAAGAATATTTTTACTGAATGTAGTTCTTTTTCTTTCGGCACTTTAAAAATGTTGTTCCACTTCCTTCTGGCCACCATGGTTCTAATGAGAAATCCACACTCATTCAAATGGAATTTCAGGCTTTGGGGCTGCATTGAGTATAGGCTGAGGGAAATGGAAGGGGAGAAATGGTATACTCACCACCAGTTTGATGAAACTTCAAAGTACAGTCTTTTGCATTCTGGATTCATGTATTCTGTCCAGGTTTTATAGTTGCATTCAGTGGGAGAGAACAGGTGGGGTGTGCTAGCTTCATATTACCCAGAACCTCTCTATGCATTTTTTTTTTTTTTTTGGAGAGGACTGAATGTGTAGTTTGACAGCAGCCACTAAACCCCTTTTTATGTTAATATATTATATGTGGCATATGGGCATACATGTATGTACTTAACACACATACCCTCTATATGCCAAGCATAGTTTTAGGTGTGTTTCAAATTAATTCATTTAATCCACATGACAGTCCCATGAGATATATACAATTATTGTTCCATACTTTACAGATGAGAAAATTGAAGAACTGAAAGTTTAAGTAACTTTACCAAGGTCACACAGCTAGGAAGAGGTGGAGCCAGGATTCAAATCCCCAGGAATTCTGGTTTTAGAGTCTAGCTCTTAATCATTACACTAAGTTGCCTCTAATTAATTTACTATGATTATGTAATAATTATAATAAAAACAACAACAAGAAGAAATAATACCTCATCATTATTGAGCACTTTCCATGTCTTTGTTCTATACCAACCACTTTACACACATTATCTCATTGAATAAATTTGTTCATTTGCCCAATTTTTATTGAGAATTATGTCAGGTACTACGCTACATGCTAGGACTCCAGAAGTGAACAAGCCAAACCTGCCCTGGTGGAGGTTATATTCAAGCATGAAGAGAGTCATGAAACAAATGACTTACGTAAAACTATGTGATTACAGTTGTGAAAAGTACCAAAGAGGAGACTGTAAGTTGGAAGAGCATTCTAGTGGGGTTTCTAACTTAAGTCTACTAGTCAGGATAGGATAGATTATTTTGGAATAAAAAACAACCCCAAAATTTCAGTGGCTTAACACAATAAAAATTTATTTCTTGCTTATACTACATGGCCATGAGAAGTGGGCTGAGAATTCTGTTCTTCGTCATTATTTTTGTCCTCCTCACTCCAGGACACAGGTTAACAGAACAGCCACTAACAAGCACATGGCCATTCTCAGGAGAAGAGGAAAAAAGTATGGTAAACAGGACTTGTTATTAAACCTTTTACCAAGAAGTAACACAGTAGCTTCAGCTCATCTTTCATTAACCAAAGTAAGGCTCATGGTCACTCCTAACTCACAGGGTGTAGGAGAAGTACAGTCCTACCAGGTGCCTAGAAGGAGGAAAAACAGAAATATTTGGGGAAAAGCACTAAGATCTGTCAAGCTGGTCTTGAGGTCAGGGAAGTGTTCCTTAGGAGGTGATGTTTGCATTGATTTCTGAAGCAAAAGGCAAAGGGGTTGGGAAGTAGATGGAAGGGCAAATGTGACTAATGTGAAGAGAGTAAATAGTATAACTCAAGCCTTGTAAGCTAGTTTAAGGATTTTAGTATTTATCCTATGAGCTATAGGAAGTCAATAAGACATTTTAAGTGGAGTAATCATGAGATTTGTATTTCATCTGGGATCCTATGGCTAGTATGATGGGGCGGGGGTGAGGGCAGAGAATGTATAAGGGTAGGCCAATGAGGAAGCCATTGTCCTAGTGTAGGCTAGAGAAGATGGAGACTTGATTTAGGCATTGCTAGTTGAGAGAAGTGGGTGGATTGGAGAAACAGGGCTTAGAGATTGATAGGATAATCCTCCAAGATCCCTGAGGAATCTATATTATCCCCATTTTCTCAGGTACTAGATATGCCTTAGCTGATAGAGCAAGAAAACAGAAGTATGTATATATATAAAACCCTGAAAATACACGTATCTATATATATTTCTTTATGAAACCACATGTATCCAGATTAAGTAAACAGTTTATACTAATGTCTCCAACTCTAATCCATTACCATGTGGAGCATTCTGCGTGGATGGGTGGCTTACAGCCTCATCTCCTTGTTTATCTGCACACTTCCACACCAACAGTGAAAAACTTGGCTCCCACAGCCTCCATCCATTTATTTGTTTAGATTCAGTTTATACTTCACCCCCCCCACCCCACCCAGAATACTACCAAAGTGAGGTTGTAGTTTTCTCAGGGTGTTATATCCAGAGCCATTTGCTCTTCATCCCCCTTCAGTTATGATGCTAATTTTAATTGATGCTGGTCCAGGTGTTTGCCACTTTCTTCCTATAATATAGTTACTGTGTTCTCCCTTGTAACTAATGAGCAACTTAGGGTCATTTACTTTAAGACCGTACAAATATCCTGCTCCTCACCAAACTTTTCCTTATTCATTCTTACCCCAAAGGTCTTACAATGATGATTGCAAAAGGGTGATTATCAACTCTACCACTCCCTCTACTCATCAGTTGACATTTTACTAGAAACAAGAGCCCTTTCTTCTCCCCCAGCTGTCTATGTATATATTTATCTACTTATTATCAGTATGGCCTCAGGGATTCCTGTTTAATTCAATTAGTTGTAATTCATTAATTTTGGTGCCCAGTTATCTTAGATTTGGCGAATAGGATCTCCTTCAAGCTGTTTCCCATATCTTTTTATCATGCCACCATTATTTGGGGGCATTTTCTTATTTTCTGGCAAAACAAGATGTTCCAGGCTCATCTTATGCCTTTTTTGCTTTATCCCTGGAAACTGCCACTTTTTCAAGATTCCCTGGTTCCTTTCAGTGGGGAGTGGTATGTAGAAACCAAGATCTAGGCATTAGGTATACTCATTGTTACCAGGATATCATTACTTTTAGGCTGTTTAGGAGACAATGTTAGGAAATAAATAAATTTTATATCTTGTATCTATATGAACATACACAAATGTACATATACATGCACATACTACATGTGCATATATATATATGCACATGTAGTATACTATATAGTATACATAGTATATATATACTATGTAGTATACTATATAGTATACTACATATATATATGTAGTACACATATATATACTACAGGCATATATTGATTAGAAAAACATACATACACACAAACATATATATATGAAATCATGCCTTCCATTCTAATCCAACCCCTTATGGTTCTTCCTTACCTTTGCCCATTCCATATTTATATTTCACTTTTTTCCACAGTGAGAGCCCTGACTCTCAGCAATGTCAACACATTTACTCTGTTTGCCTCTACAGCATACAAATAAAAAGAAAAGGTAGTATCCGAATTGCTGCACTCATACCATTAACAAATAAGAAGCCTACTAAAAATAGTTCAAGATTTACTTCCAGTTTTTTTCCCCTAGACTAAGGGTATTTATCAAAGCATTCTAAAGTTACTTGGATCAGTTCTTCCCTAGCCAGTTCCTCCCACACCCAACCCCCAATGTGGTTCTGTTATTCAGTTGAGAATCAGTTGGGATCATTTATTTATTTCTGTTTGCATTCAACTTTAGGGTTTTCTCCTATGCTTATTGATTTAATTATATTTTGGGGGGTATATGAAGCTTTAGCATTATTCCAAATTTAAAACTACACAGAGAGGTATACCCGGAAATGTCACTCTATCCCTTCCAAACTGAGTTCCTACTTCATCCCTTTCTAGGTAACCAATTTAATTGGTTTCTGATTTATTCTTCCTGTGTTTCCTTTTGCAACAATAAGAAGAGAAATTTATGGTTTCTTATTTCCCTCTTTTTCTTACATAAAAAGTACCATACTATATGTATTTTTTTTTACCATGCTTTTTAAAATTAACAATATATCCTGGAAATTATTCCATATCAGTTCATAGACAGCTTTCTTATTCTTTGTTACATCTGCCAGGTACCTCATTGTGTGAATGCATCATAGTTAATTCCACTATATCCTAAATTTGGAAATTTAGGTAATTACCAATATTTGTGATTTCAAATGATGATACAATGAATAACCTCGTGTATGTGTTGGAGGTAAATGATCAGAGTAAATTTCTAGCTGGGTCATTGTAGTCATGATATGCTGGGTAAAGGTTAATACATATAGTTTAGTCAGACATTGCAGAATTCCCCTACACAGGGATTATACCCTTTGCCTTCTCGTAAGTCATATATGAGAGGACCTGTTTTCCTTCAGCCTTGCCAACAGACTGTGTTATCAAGCTTTTAATTTTTATGTCAAACTGATGGGTGAGAAATGGTTTTCATATAATTTCAATATGAATTTCTCTTTTAAGTGAAGTACCTATTTTCATATTTTAATGTAATTTGACATGTTTTATGTGCATTTTTTATTCATGTTTTTGCCCATTTTTCTGTAGTATTTTTGGTCTACTTTTTGTCAATTTTTAAAAGTTCTCTATAAATTAGGGACGTTAGTTCTTTATGATATATTTGCAAATAATCTCTTCTACTTTGACTTATGGCTTTGCTTATGGTATTTTTGCTGTTCAGTTTTTTTTAGATTCAAATACATCAATCTTTTTAAAAATTGCATCTGGATTTTGAGTCACAGTTAGGAAGCCTTTTCTACCTTCAGATTATAGAGGAATTATGAGGAATTTACCCATTAAAATTAATTGTATAGTTTTCTTTTTTAAATATCTGATCAATTTGGAGTTTATGCTTATGGATGGCATAAGGAATGGATCAAAATTTATCTTTTTCCAAGTGGCTATCCAGTTGTCCCAACGCCATTTATTAAAAAGCTCATCTTTGCCCCAGCATTTTGAGCTGCACCTGTGTCACACACTAATTTCCATCTGTGGTCAAATCTCTCTCTGGCCTTGCTGTTCTGTTTATTGGTTCGCGTGTCCTTGCACTGCACGGCCGTGCTGCTCTCGCTGCAGAGACTTTATGGTGGGTTTCGGTGTCTGCAGTGCTTACGCCTCTCTCACGTCTCTTCCTTTTCACTGTTTTCCTGGATATTCTTCTTCGGTTATTTTTTCTGTTTTTCTTTTTATTAGTGTCCAACTTGTCGGAGACAATTTGGTTATTTTTTCATATGAACTTTAGTGCGCAGTAAAGTCCACTTTTTATTTCCAGGGAAAAAATAAAGCTTATTGTTTTTTCAATTGGGATTTCACAAAATTGAGTTAGTGAGCACAGACATCTTTTGATGATGTTGAGACATCCTAACCCAGAATCAGGAAAGTCTCTCTACATGTTCAAGTCTATGTTTGTGTTTTATAGGAGTGTTTTATTAAAGTATTTTTATATAGGCTTGAAACTTTTAAGGTTTATTCCTAAGTATTATCTCTTTTTCCATTGTTATTACAAATGGGGTTTTCTCTACCATTATATCTTTTAACTTCAACCAATGTTTTCTTAAATTTCTGCTTAAAAGTACCACATACTACATTTTTTTTCCATTTCAAACAACTATCTCAGCAGTGCCAGACTGTGGGCTGTGCATTGAAGATATTTCTTCCATGAGTAACTTCCTCTATATCAGCAGATAAGTTTAAAACTTCACACATGTACTGTGAACTAGAATCTACTGGAACCTGTCACTATCTAGAATTTAAAAGATCAACTTTTATCAAATGAGAATATCATTCTGGAAACTTATGAATTGCTCTTTGGATTGGTGGAAGAGGAATGTTGTAACAGGGGTCAAAGAGGGGAACAGGACCAGAGAGAGGCCCCCAATCTCCTTATCGGAACATCAGCATTTGGAAATACAGTTCTTTGACTAGTTTCTTGTACAGCATAGGAATGACTAATGCAGACCTGTAAAGTCACTGGTCCTCAGTTTCTATGAGCCAATCCTTTTTATAATGTATGAGAGGTGAAGTGAGTGTGTTAAATATTTTACCATACCAAAAGTATTGGTAGTTTCTTCCCTGTCCATGGAAGCTGCAGTGTTTCACTGTAATCTTTGTGTTTGATATTTTTCTGTCTCCAGTGAGGCATTTGAAGTTGTGCCAGAAGTGGAGATCTGTCTTTTTTATACTTAATCTCAAAGCTGTGGGTTTGCATGATTCATTCTGAAACTTAGTTTGGGGGTCGTGGTGATTATTTATGCAAAAGTTCTCAGTATTTGCATAGTCATGAGATTTTAATGGAAACTTACAAACCATTTTTTACAATTTTCTTTTAATATCAGTGTATCTTACCCTCACTGGAAAAGATAGATACTAAAAAATACTTAAAAAGAAAGCGTATTTTCAGGACCCAGAATAATGCTGAAGAAAAACCAGAAATTTATTTTCTGTAATCTCTTAATACTTGGTAGGTTGGGCTGATTCCATAGGGAGCCTTGTGCATCTGTTCATACACTCCTCGTCCAAATCCTATTCTGAGAGCATGCTTTGACAGAGTACCTACGAAAGCATCTTTTTTAATAATAAGAATTTATAATGTCCTTATGACCTTTCAACACCTAGTTTAATGAAGGTAATTAAATTTTGCTATCTAGCGTGGACAGAAAAGGTTATTATGGCTACTTAATCACATTAAGAATCAATTTTTCTCCCTTCACCCACACATACACACATGCATGTGTGCATATTTGTTTTTTGTTTGTATAATTTATTTAGTATTTTATAACTGTGATAGTATTTCTGATTCTTAATGACCTCAGTACCATCACCAGGAATGCTAATATTTTTAAAACATAATAAATAATAATAATAGATGATATTTGTTGTCTATTTCTGTGCCAGGAACTATTTCAAACAATGTATTTATTCTTCATAGAAGCCCTAGTAAGTAGTTGCTATTATTATCCTGCATTGAACAGATGAGGAAACTGAGGCAAGTCTAATTATTTGCCTAAGCTCACCCAGGTAATAAGTATTGGTAATTTAATTCCTGAGCTAACCACCACCTAAGTGACCACTTAGCAGAAGTGAAGACTAAGAGTTCTGGTTCTTAACATGACAGGTAACAGAGAGCTGTTATTATCATCTTCTTCACCAGTTCCCTGATGTCCATTCTGGTTTCCTTTTAATTTGCTTGTACAATCTTTTATTGGTATTTCTGATACTTCTAAAGTAGTTTTTCCTTCATGCTTTCCATGTCCACTGAACTAGAATGGGGTTCAGTTTCGACAAGATACCAAGATACCAAGATACTAATCTTGTCCAGTGTTTTATAAACTTTCACATACTTATTTTTCATAAATACTTTTTAAAATTAAAAAACAAAAACCTTCTGCTGTAGTTTGGATATTTGACCCTCTAAACCTCATGTCCAAATCTGATCCCCCATGTTGGAGGTGGGGACTAAGGGAAGGTGTTTGAGTCATGGGAGTGGGTCCCTCATGACTAGACTAATGCCCTCCCTGAAGGGGTAGGAAGAGTGAGTTCTCACTCTAATAGTTCCCTTAGGAGCTGGTTGTTGAAAAGAGCCTGGCACCTCCCCTCATGCGCTTTTGCTTCCTCTCTGCACGTGCCTGCTCCCCTTCTCCTTCCTCCATGAGTGGAAGCAGCTTAAAGCCCTCATCAGAAG
The DNA here is from genome assembly GCA_023783475.1 of Daubentonia madagascariensis. Taxonomy (NCBI): domain Eukaryota; kingdom Metazoa; phylum Chordata; class Mammalia; order Primates; family Daubentoniidae; genus Daubentonia; species Daubentonia madagascariensis. The sequence continues at coordinate 13,570,814 of JAKFHU010000428.1, forward strand.
CCAATCAGATGCTGACACCATGCTTCTTGTATAGTCTGCAGAACTGTGAATCAAATAAACCTCTTTTCTGTATAAATTACCCAGCCTCAGGTAATCCTTTATAGCAAAACAAAACAGATTAAGACACCTTCAATAGATTAATACCCATTAGGAGATATTTAATGAGGGAAGGGGCTAATAACTGTGTTTGGTGGGCAAAAGTTGAGAGCAATATAATTATAACTTACTCTTTTCTATTTTTAACTCTCAGCTTTGTGAAATTTTGTGAGCCCATGTGGAAAAAAGAGATGGCAGAAATAGTCCTATGGATGACCTTAGTGATTTGGAAAACTGGTGAAGACTTGTATCTATAATATTTCTAACATTAGTGGTGATGGTTGAAGTGACAGAAACAATAGAAGTGGTACTTGTAATCATTCACTTAACAGATTTTTTTGAGTGCTTACCGAGTGCCAGGCACTGTTCTAGGTGCTTGGGATACACCCGTGAACAAAACAGATAATGATCCCTTTCCCTCATAGAGCTTACAGTTTAGCTGGAAGAGATATTCAATAAACAATACACATGACAGATGGGTAGATAGAGGTAGATAATAGATGGATGTAGGGTATGTTAGAAGATGATAGGGCCTATGAAAAAAAGTACTATTATGGGAGTTTAAGGGAATTGATGAGACTGAAAAAGTAATAGTATAGTGGTTATAGAAGTCAGAAAAAGGTGTGTGTGTATATGCAAGTGTGTGCATGTGTGTGCACACATGTGGGCAGTATCAAATAGAGATGCCAGGGAAAGGCTCATTGAGAACATGGGTTTGAAAAATGATTTTAAAGTGCTTAGAGAGATAACCAAATGGCTATCTGGGGGGAAGAGCTTTCCAGAGAGAAGGAAGAGTTATGGAAGACTCTAAGGCAGGAGTGAGTCTGGAATGTTTAAAGAACAAAATGAACAAGATGGGACAGGGTAGTAACAGTTCACAGAGCATCTGTAAGGCATTTTAAACACTTAGGTTTTAACTGTGAATGAAATGTAGAGCCACTGGAGTATGTTCAGCAGAGAGGGACTTTATCTGTCATACATTTTTAAAGGATCATGCTGTCTTTTCTGTTGAGAAGAGACTGAAGAGGGGAGCAGGAGTAGAAGCATGAATTCCTGTTAGGAGGTGATAGAGTTTGAATATATGTCCACCCCAAATCTCATGTTAAAATTTGACTCTCAGTGTTAGAGATGGGGCCAGGGGGGAGGTGTTTGGGTCATGGGGGCAGATCCCTAATGATCGGCTTAGCTCAGTCCTGGTGATAACGAGTGAGCTATCACTCTGCTGGTTCTCGTGAGAACTTATTGTTTCAAAGAGTGTGGCACCCCTCCTTTCTCTTGCTCCCTTTCTCACCACAATATGCAACTGCTCCCCCTTCACCTTCTGCCATGATTGGAAGCTACCTCACCAGAAGCAGATGCTGGCACCATGCTTTTTGTAGAGCCTGCAAAACTATGACCTAAATAAACCTCTTTTCTTTATAAATTACCCATCCTAGGGTGTTCCTTTACAGCAATGCAAAAGGGACTATGACAGGAGGCTTTTGGAGGAATCTAAGTCAGAGGTGATGGAAGCCTGGTCCATACTGGACCAGGATGGTAGCAGTGAAGGAGGTTAAAAGAGATTAGATTTTATATATATTCTGAGATTCCCTGGTGGATTGGATGTGGGATAAGGGAAAGAAAGGTGTCAAAGATAACTGTTTAAGGTTTTTGTTTGTTTGTTTTTATCTTCAGAAATCTTTAAGGTTTTTGACCTGAGCAACTGGAAGGATTGGAGTTAAAGTCAGATGGGATGGGGGAGGTTGTGTGTGAGCAGGTTTTTGAGGGGAGAACATAAGTTCACTTTTGGGCATGCAGAGTTTGACACATCTATTGGATGTCCAAGGGAAAAATTCAAGAGCTGTTAGAATGTAGATGTTTTTAATATATAAGGCCATGAGACTGAACGATAACACTAAGGGGGTGACTATTGGTGGAGAAGGAAACAAGATCAGGACTAACATTAAATAGAACAGGAGAAGAAAAGAACCAGCAATGGATATTGAGAAGGAGCAACCAGTGAGGTAGGAGGAAAACCAGTAGAATATGGTATCTTTAAAATCAAGTTAAAGTATATCAATGATGCTGCTAATAGGACAAGTAAGATGGGGATTAAGTTTTGACCACTGTATTTTGCAACATAGAGTTTATTGGTGACATATACAATGGCAGTTTCAGTGGAGTGAAGGGGCAAAAGCTTTGTTGGAGTGAGTGTAAGAGATAATGGAAAGAGAGGAATTTGAGAGAGTGGTTGCAGACAACCCTTTGGAAGACTTATATTTATGCGGAGTTTGACACATCTATGCTGTAAAGGAGACCCAAGAAATAGGGGGGTTGCTGCAGGGGGAAGTAGATTCAGGGATTTTTTTTTTTAAGTGAGAAAAAATAAAAGCATATTTGTATGCTAATGAAAATGATCCAATAGAGAGTAAAAAAGTGATGACATTGGGGGGAAAAAAGCAGAGTTGCTGGAGCCTTGTTATGGGCTGAATTGTGACCTTCTCGAATTCATTCAAAGCCTAGCCCCCAGTACCTGAGAACGTGACTGTATTTGGAGATTGGGTCTTTAAACAGATTTATTAAGGTTACTTGAGGTCATTAGGGTAGGCCCTAATACAATGTGACTACTGTCATTATGAGATTAGGACACAGATATACACAGAAGAAAGATTATATGAAGACACAGGGAGAATGTGGCCATCTATAAGTCAAGGAGAGAGAGGCTTTAGAAAAATCAACCCTGTTGACAACTTGATCTCACATTTCTAGACTCTAGAATTGTGAGAAAGTAAATTTCTGTTGTTTAAGCCACCTAGTCTATGGTATTTGTTACAGCAGCCCTAGCAAACAAGCTACAAACTTGAATAGATGAGAGAGGATGGGATGTAATGCACAATGGAAAGATTAACTTTAGTTAAAAGTGAAGCTACTCTATATAACAATCCCATTTACAAATAAGGAAATTTAGGCTCAAAAATGTTATGTGGCTTGTCTAAGATTATACCCCTACTAATGCTGAAATTGGTCTTAAACCTACATCTTTCTAACTCTAAGTATGTTTCTTCCCTACTCCCAACAAAAGTGTATAAATAATCTATTTAAAAATATGAAGAGTAGTTTCAATGTTATTCATTTTTTAGTTACATAGTTCAAAATCCAAACATTCAAAAATTACATACAGTGAAATGGTTTTCTTTCATGCTGGTCTCTCCCCGACCCCATATGCTGGCCACCCTGTTATCCCACCTAGGGACAACTGATACTACAGTTTGTTGTGTGTTCTTGCAGAGGTATTTTATATGTCACACACACATGTACACACACACACATATACACAAATACATACATTTTTCCTCCCCATCCCCCTTTTTTGTATAAATCATAGCATTAGACTCTTATTTTTTTATTTATTAATAATATGTATCTTAGAGACTATTCCATATCTGCATGTAAAGAGATTTCTATTAAATTTTTATGGTTGCATAGTATTCTGTTATATGGATGTTCCATAATTTTTCTAACTCCTCTCTTGGTGGGCATTGAAGTTGTTTCCAATCTATCACTATTACACAGAAGCCTTCTAGGTACATTATTTCACACATGTGTGAGTATACCTCTCGGATATATTCCTAGAAGTGGAATTCCAGGATCAAAAGTCATATACATTGATAACTTTGACAGATATTGCCAAATTTCTCTAAATGGAAATTGTACAAATTTAATCTCACACTAGTATTTCTTTACACTCTTGTCTTAATACATTCCGTTCTCCCTCAAGCAGCCAGGGTGATCCTTTTTAAAAACATATGTCAAAACATGCTCTCTCTTCAACAACTATTTGCTAAACACCTACTATATGCAGTCACTGTTTTAGCCACTGGTATAAACCCTCTGCCTAAAACCTTTCAGTAGCTTTTCCAAGACAATCAGCAAAAAAAGCCAAAAATACAGTTGCCTATAAGGTCATTTATGATCTGCCCTCCTCTTTTTCCCAACATTTCAACAGTGTCTCCTGTTTCTCTACCCTCCCTCATTCAGCCACACGGACCCCCCTGAAATATACTGTGCATACTCCTGCCAGGGGCCTTCACTCTTCTGTCCTCTCGTTTTCAGTGATACCCACTTGGCTCAATCTCCTACTTCCTTCACAGCAGCCTTTCTGACCATCCTGTGTAAAACCTCCCTCCCCATCCTATGCAATAACCTCCTCCCCAATTGGGCCTTCTGCTTTATTTTTTTAGTCTGCTTTATTTTTTTCCATAACACTTATCAACATCTGCCACACTGTATTTTTATTTTTATAATCCCTACATTATGTCAAACATTAATGTTTTTCATCTCCATAATTTTGTCATTTCAAGAATGTTATATAAATGGAATCCTACAATCATTGGCCTTTTGAGATTGGCTTTTTTCCTTTCAAATGCCTTTGAGATCTATCAAAGTTGTTCCAGGTATCCATAGTTCTGTTTGTATCATGTATCAATCAATTCATTTTTATTTCTGATTAGTATTCCATGGTATATATGTACCACTGTAACCATTCACCTATTATTGGACATGTGGGTTGTTTCCAATTTTGGGCCATTACAAATAAAGCTACTACGAACATTCATGTACAGGGTTTTGTGCAGGTATAAATTTTCATTTCTCTAGGATAAATGTGTGAGAGTATAATTGCTGGGTTGTATAGTAAGTGTATGTTTACTTTTTAAAGAAATTGCCAAACCATTAATATTTTCCAGAGTGGCTGCACCATTCCACATTTTGACTAGCAATATAAAGATAATTTCCTTTCTAAGATGTTAAAAAAATCCTTTTACGATGTTAAAAAATGACCTAATATGTGTCATATTATGTGTTTCCATCAGGCAAATTGTAATATAAATTCAGCAAAGGCTGAGACTGTGTCATTTTGTCTCTGTATTTATGCTTCTAGCACAAGGCCTGACATATTGTATTCTATAAATATTTGTTGAATGAAATGAAACACAAGTATGGGGTGTAATTTACACAATATGTCATATGACAGTTTCTAATATAGCTTTGATTCAGTGAGATTACTTTGCAGGTATAACATTCTGTTGTAATTTTGATGTCTCCTTTTCTACCACACCTGCTGAAACCTACTGTGATATTGATTTTGACTTTGGAAGAGTTATATTTCTTTAATTGTTTAATCATCACATCTTTTAAGAGTTTTGATATTCTAGCAGAATATAAACTAAAAGAATTATTTTTAAGGGAAAAGCTACAAGTTATAAATGGAAAATAAGCATAACCTAGAGTGCCTTGATAGTGAAGATGTGACGTTGCTAAAGTGGATTTAAAAGTGCTATAGTCCATAGCCCTATACTTTGGAGTGCATCTCTTCTCCCAGAAATCTTCAAGTCTGCCTGTGTTATATCACCAGTCACCTAAGCAGTTTTTGTGAAAGTTGTAGCCACAGGATTCAGGAGGGACTTTAGGTGTCCTGGATTTGAATTGTTGAAGGTTGAACTAAATTGATATTTTATGGAACAATAATTCATAATTAACTTTTATTTAGCAATAAGATTTATATAGATATCCCTAGATGATTACATTAATATTTTATAAGGTATTTTCTAGAGTCTGGATACTGGAAAACCCTTAGTCAATATATATTCAAATGATTTTCTTAGTTTCGTGTATTCTGAGTCTCTTGTTAATAATCACTTTGAGACATATATACCACCCTAGTGCAGTGTTTGCCAGAGTTCTTCTTTTACCTATTTTCCTCTTTTCCCTGGGTGCTGATAGTTAATTCTTATCCCTAGTGGGAGACAGCTCTCTTCCCTCTTAGAAAAATTTATAGCATTATTCCATCCTGTTCAAAGCATCTCTTTTAACTTTTGGGAGGGTGTCCCCTAACTCTCTTCTCTTTCCTTTAAATAATCATCAGAGACACAAAGTTTCCTTTCTTGAGCCCATGGATTTTTAAGCTTTACAAATCTGGAAGATTTTTCTGTCATCCATGAATGACTATAGTGGCGTAATATCACATAAGATGGTATAACACCTTTGCATAATTGCCATCCAAAAATAAACAGCATGGCAAAGCAGATAGGCACATGGACTTAGAGTCCCATGGTGAATCTGTGATGGGGTTATGCAGTGGTGAAGATTAGAGGTTCAGCGGTTAGGCAGACCTGTGTTTGAGTTACTGATTCCTGGACCTAGGCAAGTCCCTTTACTTAAACTTCAATTGTCTCCTCTGTAAAATGGGAATAATTACAGTGCTTATCCCGTAGGGTTGGTGTGAAGATCAAAGGAGATAGTACATGTAAAGCTCTGAATACGATGCTTGCCACACTTCAGTGCTCCATAATTATTAAATATTGGGTTTTAATTGTAAGCTCCATGAGGGCAGTGTTCTGGTCTGTTTTGTTTGTAACTTCATCCTCAGTTCCTAAGACGGTACCCATTGTAGGTTCAGATATTTGTTGAGTAAGTGAATGAATGGTTATGAAAAACTCCATTATAGAATCCCACTACCATAGTCAGTATTTTTCCTTCATCCCAAGTCACATACAGTAGATATTTTCATTCCAGCTCATTTCTTTCCTATCTGGATCTTATGATCCTTTCCGGTACCCTCTTCTTACATATTTATTTAGCCAGCACTGAAGTTCTAAGAATACAGAGTGAAGAAGACTTAGTCTCTGCCCTCAAGGAGTTTCTGCCTTATGAGAAAAAACAAGTAAACAGACAAGCTGCTTCCTGAAGAAGTAACACGTCCTGGTTGCCATTCATTCTTCATTCCATCTTTTGGCATTTTCAGTGGGTTCAATATGTGCATTTTCTAAAAATTATTGTCATGTATGATTTGAATTCAACAGAAAGGCCAACTGTTTGTGGGAAGATGCTTGTTTTGAGTTTCTTATTTTTTGTTTTGTTGCTAAAATAGTTTTCACTTGTCGTCTTCTTTTTGACTCGCGTCCAGTAGAATTGTAGATACAGAGCAACAGATGGTTGGGAAGACGGTTTCGCAATGTCCCTTGCGATTAGTCAAATCCCACTTGCCACCCAGACATCACAGTTTCTTACAAACTTTCAAAGCTTATCCAGCTTGTTTTCCATTGCAAAACTACACAGTGCTTGAAAGTCAACACAGCATATTTGATTATTACCAAGGCAAAGTTCTGGCTGTTGTACTTCTCTGTAGAAAAAGCAAATATGCCATACATATTAGCACACATGTCTTTAAAATCAATTTTCTTGTAATGGTTGAGCATGTTGTGAAGTGCTGCAGGGGAAATACGTTTGTATAACTCTACATCATTAGAAATGATAGCAAGCAATCATGTTCTGTGAATTAATAATACTAGTATTTAGTGCTGATGTAGATTCCAAAACTAATTTTAAAATATGGAAATTCTACAGACAGATAGGCCATGTAGAGATGGCCCTAACTTCTATTCATTGGAAAGAAATTGGTCAGATTTATTTTGATGGCTTTTCAAGCAATTTTTCTCTAACTTGTATAGAAAACAAATCTTTTGTCTCAGAACAAAATTAATTGGTGTCTTCTGACTATGAAATCTTTAATTTGCCCAGTGTATAGAATAGACATTTCCAAAAGAGAGAAATAGGAAAAAAGAGAGCAGTAACAGATCTGATGTAAGTCCAAACTACAAGGCAAGCTCCACAAGATCTTAAGGCTTGAGAAAAATCCTCCTTGATTTGATGCTCCTTCCAGGCCCCCTGGGGTGGGGGTCCTGCTCCTGTAGCTCTGTCAGGTAGGACTTGAGCCCCCCAGGCTTCAGGCGGCCCTGCCCCCATGGCTTTGGACAGCTTTGCTCTCACAATTTTGGGTGAAAGCCGTCTGGCTTGTTGTACGTGAGGTGATGAAACCACAGAGCAGCCCTGATGATCTCTGAATCACTTTTGGAGTCATTCTTCCATTGTCTTGGAGGATCATTCCTGGCTTCTGTTGAGATGGCTGTCCCACACTCATCTCCTTTTCAAATGGTTGCTTGGTCACGCCCTTCATGTTCACTTGTTTTGCAATATGAATAGGCTGAGAATTTTCTAAATCTTTATGTTCTGCTTTTTTTATGCTTAACAATTGTATCTTTAGGTCATTTCTCTCTTTTCTCATTTTACTATAAGCAGTCAGAAGAAGCCAAGCCTCACTGTTAACACTTTGCTTAGAAATAGCTTCAGTTAAATATCCAATTTCATTGTTCACAAGTTCTACTTTCCACAAAACACCAGAATGTGAACACAATTTAGGCAAGTTCTTTACCACTTTATAACAAGGATTACCTTTCCTCCAATTTCTAATAACAAGTTCCTCATTTCCATCTGAGACCTCATCAGAATGGCTCTTGCCATCCATATTTCTACCAACGTTCTGTCCATGATTACTTAGATATTCTCTAAGAAGTTTGAGGCTTTCTCTATAGCTCTTCTCTTTTCTTTCTGAGCCATCACCAGAATCACCTTTGAAATTTTGTTCATATCAGTCTAGCCTTTTTCCTAGCATGCACCTCAAAACTCTTACAGCCTCTACCCCTTACCCAGTTCCAAAGCTGCTCCCACATTTTTAGGTATTTGTTATAGTACACCCCACTCCTGGTACCAAAATCTGTATTAGTCAGGGTTCTCCAGAGAAATAGAACTAATAGTATATATATTGAGAGAGAGAAAGACAGAGATTTATTATAAGGGATTGACTCATGCAGTTATAGAGGCTGAGAAATCCCACAATCTGTTGTCTGTAAGCTGGAGGCCCAGGAAAGCCAGTGGTATAATTCTAGTCCAAACCTGAAGGCCCGAGAACCAGGGGAGTCAATGGTATAAGTCCTAGTCTAAATCTGAAGGCCTGAGAACCAGGAGCACTGATGTCCACAGGCAGGGGAATGTGGATGCCTCAGCCGAAGCAGAGAGCAAATTTGGTGTTCTGACTTTTGTTCTGTTCAGGACCTCAATGAGTTGGATTATGGCCACCCTCATTGGTGAGGGTGATCTTCTTTACTCAGTCTACCAGTCCAATGCTAATCTCTTCTGCAAACACCCTCACAGACACAAACCTAAAAATAATGTTTTGCCAGCTCTCTGGGCATCCGTTAGTCCAGTCAGTTGACACATAAAATTAAACAACCATTCTCCAAAGAAAATAACCAGTATGCAAATGAAAAGATGCTCGTCTTCATCAGCCACTAGGGGAATGCAAATCAGAACCACAATGAGATACCACTTCACACCCAGTGGGATGGTGATAATAATAATTTTAAAAGGACAATAACAAATATTGATGAAGTTGTAAAGAAATTGGAACCTTCATACATGTTAGCAGGAATGTAAAATAGTGTAGCCACTTTGGAAAATGGTTTGGCAGTTCTTTAGAAAGTTGAACGTAGAGTTGCCATATAACCCAGCAGTTCCAATCCTATACCCAAGAAAATTGAGGATGTATGTTCATACAAAAACTTCTACATGAATGTTCATAGCAATATTATTAATACTTTAAAATTAGAAACAACCCAAATGTTTATCAGCTGATGAATGGTTTAATAAAATGTTATATCCATACAATATTCAGTCATGAAAATAGAATCAGTACTAATAAATGCTACAGCATGGATGAACCTTGAAAACATTATGCTAAATGAAAAAAGCCAGACACAAAAGACCACTTATTATATGATTCCATTTATATGAAATGTCCAGAATAGTCAAATCTGTAGAGACGGAAAGATTAGTGGTTACCAGGAGCTGGCATTGGGGTGGGGAGAGGATGGGGTGGGGAGGTGGGGGAGAAGGGAGGGAGATAGTGAATGACTCCCAGTGGCTCTGGGTTTCTTTAAGGGGTGATTTAAATGTTCTGGAATTAGACAGTGGTGACAGTTGTACAATCTTGTGAATATGATAAAATCCACTGAATTGCACACTTTAAAGTGATGAATCTTATGGTATGTGAATTATGTTAAATTATTAAAAATCAGCACAGAAAGTTTATAAAAATCAATGAACAAATTAAAAGTCATCCTAATACAGCAATGTAATAATCATCCAGAGTTCTAATTTTTCCCCTAAGGTCTTATTAAAAGGTAAAAATGCTTGAGAATATGAGTTGTTTATAACAACAAATATTCCTCCCGGGATATAAAAAATAGTTTATACAGAAGTCATCTAGACTTTGTTCACCCACACACTAAGATAATTGCCTGAAATTCTGCTTCATGTGTGCTCAAATGTAGATTTAATCTGTCTTGCATTTATGGAATATTAAGAGGTAGATTGTAGTTTGCAACAAGTAATTGAAATAATGTATTGGATAATCCGTGAAGCTGGAATTATCATATACTTAATGTATTTCATCTACTCTAAAATGCACAATTTTTTTTTCAAATGTTGACATCTTTGGGATGTATTTTACAATTGACGTGTTTGGGTTTGATGAGATATGACAGTTTTGTATTGTGTGTGTTTGCTTTAAATGCCTTTCTAGAGTGGTTAGCCATACAAAATTACCTTTACTATTCCCTAAATGGCTATTTATATGAAAATATCATTGCCAGTACACCCCCAGTGGTATGTTTATTTTGAGGTTTTGAAACCTGGTTGTTGACATTTCTCCTAATTGCATAAAATGTAGTTCTCAGAGGTTAAATGGAGGCTCCCCACACACCCTCCCTGTCTTTTTGTATTATGAGTATTAAGATTAATTGCCTTGCTTTATTTCTTTATGGGCCAGAGAGAGAAAGGCCTATCAAGGTGGTATATCTGCTTATTCCCTTCTGTTACTTTGGGTCATTTGAAGGAGAAAGCTGATCCTTGAAATAACCAGGCATTTTAAAAATCCTGTTTTTACATAGGTTATTTTTATTTGAAACTTTTAGTATGAAGTCTTCAATGTTTATATTATAGGGTATAATTTAATAGTTTTTTATTGCTATACCATATTTTAATTATACCAAAATATCCTATAATACAACAAAGTTAGAAGTTTTGCTCAAGTATCTCCTCTAAGGCCTTTTGAACCAGAAGGTCTTAGATGTCTGAGTGGAGACTGGGAAGATATTATTACACCATAGTTTACAAAATGTTTTTTTTACCCCTAAACACAGAGTGAACCTGGTAATTACAATGGTGATATTTCTTAAAAAATCTAAATATGAGACGAGAGCTCAGTATACTTAGGCTAAGAAGCAATTGTCGATGGGAGTAGAGGGGGAGGGAGGGTATTTTCATTATTAGAACACTTGGTTCTGTGTTTACAAAGGCGAAAGCTTCACAGGCATTACCTTAAACAAATATATTAATCCTTACCATCTGTCTATATGTGTGATACAACAGGCATACCTAACTATTCCCATAGTAAAGAAAGGAATTTCTTCATATATATATTAAAACGTATATTTATGCATATAAATCTTATATATGTTTTCTATATAGCATAGATATGTATATGCCATATACCCATCAAACATCACCTAGGGCTGCAGTTCCCAACCCCCAGGCTACAGACTGGTACCGGTCCGTGGCCTGTTAGGGACCAGGCCACAGAGCTCCATCCCCCAACCCCCTCCATGGAAAAATTGTTTTCTGTGAAACTTAGGAACGAGAGAGGGTGGGGTGGGGTGGGAGGTGCGCTGCACAGCAGGAGGTGAGTAGAGGGTGAACTAGCGAAGCTTCATCTGTATTTATAGCCACTTCCCATCGCTTGCATCACCACCTGAGCTCTGCTTCCCCCGCACCCGTGGAAAAATTGTCTTCCATGAAACCGGTCCCTGGTGCCACAAAGGTTGGGGACTGCTGCCCTAGGGTCTTAGCTCAATGGTGATTTATAATGGACAGAGTGACTTTCTCATGCTTTGGGTTAAGGATTTGAAATTGGACCGTAAGTCCAGGTTATAAAGCACAATGTAAGGGGAGTGTAAGCATTTAGTAAAAGTCTAATAATCACTGTGCCTGGAACCATATAATGGTAATTATTGGGTGCTTTGAATACTCTTACTTTTTAGTTTGGATTTTTGTTGTTATCAAGAAACCTTTTGGGCAGTAGGATGACCACATGCACTGGACAATCTCTCCCTTCCCACTTTCTTTTCAGCGCTCCTCAGAGCCCTTCTAATGAAGGAGGAGTAGCTCTCTGAGCGCGGGCACAGCCGCAAGAGATCAATAAACTCTCAGTGTATTATAGCCAGTGATGGTCCACATAGGCTAACTGCAGGGTACCCCATGAAAAATCCATTTCAAACCCAAGATAATGCTGTGTTCTTTCTTGATTTACACGTCATTCTATGTCCTATCTTAACTCAGTGTGATGATTATTTTATGTGTCAACTTGACTGGGCTCAGGGATGCCCAGAGAGCTGGTAAAGCATTGTTTCTGGGCTTCTCTGTTAGCATTTGGTCTGGTGGACTGAGTAAAGATCACCCTCACCATGGGGGTAGCCATCACCCAATCCTTCGAGAGCCTGAATAGAACAAAACTGCTCTCGCTCAAGTTGGGCCATCTATCTTCTCCTGCCCTTGGGCATCAGTACTCCTGTTTCCTGGGCTTTCAGACTCAGACTGGTACTTACACCTCAGCTCCCCACCCTTCTCCACCCCTCACCTAGATTCTCAGGCCTTCAGATTTAGACTGAATCATACCATCAGCTTTCCTGGTTCTCCAGCTTGCAGATGGCAGATCATAGGACTTCTTGGCCTCTGTAACCACGTGAGCTAATTCCTATACTAGATCTCCTCTTATATATATCTATATATAGCCTATTGGTTCTGTTTCCCTGGAGAACCCTAACTAATACACTCAGTGAGTGCAAGTAAAAGAATGGGTCACAGCCATTTGACAGACTGATTTTTTTATTACATTAGTCAATACAGCATTGTGGACAAGAATCAGATCACATGAGTTCATATTCTGATTCCACTGTTTACTAACTATGTGACTTTGGGCAAGTTATTTAATCTCTCTGTACCTGAGTATTCTTATCTGTAATGTGGGGCTAGCAATCACAACTTATAGTATTATTATCATACTTATGTGAAATTATAAGTGTGAACCACTTAGAACATTATCAGCACATAGAGTAAATGCACAGGAAATGCTTCTTGATTTTTCATAGAAGGTAGGACTTCTAATTTAAACCCTATTGTTGAGATAAGCACATAATGCACAGTTTTAAAATTATAGATTGGCTGTTCATCAAAATGAAACCTTTAAAATTGGACTTTGCCACAAATTGTTTGTTGATTAATTATGGCTGCTCTCTTTCCATTTTTAGAAGTAAAATAGATTTCTGAGCTATGAATCTTTTTGTAATGTAATGAATGTTTTAGTAATTTGAATTATTTGCTACAAAAAATAAATAAATGGAGCTCAAAGGCAATTTAGTATAGTAGAAAGAATATGAGTTGGGAGATATAAAGACCTGGTTTTAAAATTTTATTCCATCATCTACCTGCTTTGTGATCCCAGGCAAGTACTTAACTTCTCTGAGCCTCAGTTCCTTGTCTATAAAATGAGACTGATAAGGCAATTGGTCTATCTTAGTTTAAGGCAAATGATGGTACTCAAAAAACTGCTCTTATAATTTAACCAATGACTGTTTCTGGTTGACCATGCAAAGGATTTAGAAAAGTCAACAAAGTCTTAGGATGATTCTAGTGGTATTGATTTTATGATGTTCCAAAATATGCTGGAGCTTAAAAGTGATCATGGTACACCGAGCTCTCATGTAGAATTTTGACCTGAAAAGCAAGACAGAATATTTTATCACAAAGAAAAGTATTATACATTTTAGATGTAAAATCCAGTAAACTCATAACAACAGCTTATGTGGCTTAATGCAAGTTACTTAATTGTTCTATGGCTCATTCTTGATATGGGAGGATTGGATCAGATGACCTAATAAATGTTCATTATGATTATTAGAAATAAACGTTCATGAATCCAGGAAAGATAGAATAAGGTTTTAATATAGCAGAGATGATTGAGCATTTGTCAAACTAGGGTATAAATATTAATATTACTGAAATATCCCATGATTTGTTGAGAGAACTTGTGAACACGAGAAAAAGAGAAGTGAAAATTAGATCTTAAAACTGAAATATGACGCATTCAACACAATCAAACACTTAAAGGAATCAAATTAATAAAGTTTTGAAAGTACTGACCTAATGTTGAAATAACTTCATGTGGAAAACTTCTATTGTTATTTTTCCTGTCATACTGTGAGATCTTAAAATTAAATGTGCTTACACTTTGGTTGATTACCTACATATGTACCCCCCAAAGCTGGATTTTCTTGGAAGAAGAAAGGAATGTTCTTCCTTATAGCAAGAAAATACAATATAAGTTCTATGATGATACCATTGGTTGCTCAAATGATATATATTTTATAACTGAACTGTATTCCTAGACTTTTTCTTGGCATACTTTGAGCAGTATACAAAATGACTTCTGGTGCATTTTGTTTTGTTTTGTTTTTGAGACGGAGTCCAGCACTGTTGCTCTGAGCAGGATGCAGTGGTGCAGTGGCAGCATCATGGCTCACTGCAACCCCAAACTCCCGGGCTCAAGTGATCCTCCTGCCTCAGCCTCCTGAGTAGCTGGGACTACAGGCACACACATACACACACACACACACGCCACCACACACAGCTAATTTTTCTATTTTTAGTAGAGACGGGGTCTCACTCTTGCTCAGGCTGGTCTTGAACTCCTGAGCTCAAGGGATCCTCCTGCCTTGGCCTCCCTGAGTGCTAGGATTACAGGCATGAGCCACCCCACCCAACCTGGCCTGGTGCATTTAAATTAGGGTGATTACCAAGCCTATTGTTTCCAGGTTCTACTCTGCTGCTGCTGAAGGAAGAAATGGTTTGTTCTAAAAAAAGCCAGTGGCGAGGAGCAGCACATTGGATAATGCAAGTGTGACAGGCAGCCTGCTCTGGGCCAGGGTGGAGAAAAGCCCCCGAGGAGCCCCTTGCTCATCACCATTGAGAGGCTCATTAAGTTTGATGCAGAATTATATTTCAGTGCTCAGAGTTGGCAGGTCCTTTTTCCCCTCACAGCTTTTAAAATTACTTCTTTTGCCACTGATTGGTTCATCCACCTCATTTTCCTCTTAATATTTCACTGTCACCTTTGCTCCTGACAGTTGTGAGGACACAAGGCCAGTAGATATCAGCACGCTTGCTCAGCCCCAGAGTGGCTTGGGAATGAGTCTGACGAGAGCCAGGGAGCAGAGGCTTTTCATAAATAATGTGTGTTCTTGTCAGTGGTTTTGGCCCTCGCAGAATGGTAACATGTTTCCATAGCAGATGGGTCAGCTCTTGCCTGCCATTCTGTCTTTTGAACTTCCTGTCCAAGGGTATGGTTTTCATCAACCTTGATGCTGTAGAGAACACCTACTTTATAAGATTGGATTTTTTTTTTTTTAGCCAAAAAAAAAATAACTGAATGTTTTTTGTGTATAAAAGGTTTCTTTAGAAAAGACTAAAAGGGGATGGAGGAACCATCCACATGTTCAAGTGAAAAGTTGTAACTGTGATAGAAGCTTTCTCTTGTAGCATACGAAAATTAAGACTGAGGAGAGCCACCCTTTCTAGACTCAGGTTTCATTAAATGTCATTAAGAAATTATACTTTTTGCTATAAAACTGCTTTCTCTTATTTTTTTAAAACAATCCCTGCACATATACAGGTATACCTCATTTTATTGCACTTACTTTATTGCATTTCTTACAAATTAAAGGTTTTTGGCAACCCTGTGTCAACCAAGTCTATCAGCACCATTTTTCCAGCAGCATGTGCTCACTTCACGTCTTTGTGTCACATTTTGGTAGTTCTTACAATATTTCAGACTTTTTCATTATTTTTATATCTGTCATGGTGATCTGTGATTAGTGATCTTTGATGTTGCTATTGTAATTATTTTGGGGGTGCCATGAACAGCACCCATATTAAGACAGCAAACTTACTCAATAAATGTTGTGTGTGTCTTGACTGCCCTACCAACTGCTGTTCCTCCATCTCTCTCCCTCTCCTTGGGCCGCCCAACTCCCTGAGACACAAATATTGAAATTAGGCCAATTAATTACCCTACAATGTCCTCATAAATGTCAAAGTGAAACAAAGAGTTGAACATCTCTCACTTTCAATCAAAAGCTTATAAAGATGATCTAGCTAAGATAATTGACAAACAGGGCTACAGTGAACAACAGATTTTTAGTGTAGACAAAACAGCCTTCTATTGGAAGAGGATGCCACCTAGGACTTTCATAGCTAGAGAGGAAAAGCTAATGCCTAGCTTCAAAGCTTCAAAAGACAGACTAACTGTCTTGTTAGAGGCTCATGTAGCTGGTAATTGAGTCGAAGCCAATGCTTATTTACCATTCTGAAAATCCTAGGGCCCTTAAGAAGTATGCTAGATATGCTCTGCCCGTGCTCTACAAATGGAATAACAAAGCCTGAATGATAGCATATCTATTTACAGCATGACTTACTGAATATTTTAGGCCTGGTATTGAGACCTATTGCTCAGAAACAAAGATTTTTTTTCAGAGTATTACTGCTCACTGACAATGCACCTAGTCACCCAGGAGCTCTGATGGAAATGAATGTTGTTTTCCTGCCTGCTAACACAACATCCATTCTGCAGTCCATGGATCAAGGAGTAATTTCAACTTTTAATTCTTCTTATTTAAGAAATGCATTTTGTATTTCTACAACCATCTATAGCTACCGTAGATACTGATTCCTCTGATAGATCTGGGCAAAGTAAATTGAAAACCTTCTTTAAAGGATTCACCCCTCTAGATGCCATTAAAATTAAAAACATTCATAATTCATGAGAGGATTTCAAAATGTCAACATTAACAGGAGTTGGGAAGAAGTTGATTCCAACCCTTATGGGTGACTTTGAAGGCTTTAAGACTTCAGTGGAGGAAGTAACTGCGTATGTGGTAGAAATAGCAAGAAAACTAGAATTGGAAGTAGAACCTGAAGATGTGATGGAATTGCTGCAATCTCATAAAACTTGAACAGATAAGCTTCTTATGGATGAGCAAAGAAAGTGGTTTTGTCAGGTTTGGTCTGAAATGTTGGTTCTTAGTGCGCTCATGGCCAAAGAATGACCAGACGCACCAAAGTAAGGCAACCATGAAAATGAGGTTTATGGAGGAGAGAAAGATAGGATTATAGAGCAAGACCAGGATATAGGTTTACAGAGGGTGATACATACGACCAGACCCATTGTCGTAGCAAACAGAGAGCAAGGGGAAGGGGCAGAAAAAAAGGGCCTGGTTATGGGCTGCATCTTATTTTATAGTGCCTGGATTGGGACCTCCCTCGGGACCTCCCTTGTGGCTCAGACGTCACCATGGAACCACTTTGATTGGACAGTTGGGAGTTGTATGACCTGAGCCTTACCGTGCATGTAGATATCCCATGAGCCTCTCTGAAAGCCCAAGTGGGGGGGGGTGAATTGCAGCGGCACCCACTTTTGTCACTAGGAGACCTGGAATCCCTCACTAACTACCTAACAGTTTCTTGAGATGGAATCTACTACTGGTGAAGATGCTGTGAACATTGTTGAAATGACAATAAAGGATTTAGAATATCACAGAAACTTAATTGATAAAGCAGCGGCAGGGTTTAAGAGGATTGATTCCAATTTTGAAAAAAGATCTACTGTGGGTAAAATGCAGTAGCTCACATGCTGTAGAGAAATCTTTCATGAAAGGAAGAGTCAGCCAACGAGGCAAACTTCTTTGTTGTCTTATTTTAAGAGATTGCCACAGCCACCACAACCTTCAGCAACCACCACCCTGATCAGTCAGCATCCATCAACATGGAGGCAAGACTCTCCACCAGCAAAAAGATTACAACTTACTGAAGGCTCAGATTATGGTTAGCATGTTTAGCAATAAAGTATTTTTTAATTAAGGTTGTACATTGTTCTTTAAACACAAGGCTATTGCACACTTACTAGATTATAGTATAGTATAAACATAACTTTGATATGTACTGGGAAACCAAAAAATTTATGTGACTCACCTTATCATTATATTCACTTTATTGCAGTGTTCTAGAACTGAACCCACAATATTTCCAAGGTATGCCTGTATGTCATTTTGCCTACTCATTTCTACAAATCTTTTGGCAGGAAAACTAATGTCTTCTACCTTTTCTTTTCAGCATCTTGATTTCATTTTCAGAGGGACAATCCAAATGCAGTGTTCGGAGGGTGAGCAGGGTTGGAATGCTTGGTATGCTAGCCTCATTCAGATAGTATTTACTGCTGGGGGCTAAACATAGTTCAGGTCAATTATAGAGACCAAATCAACCTTATTAGACCCACACAATTAGCTTTATTCAAGCAATAGAAAGTGAAAAGGTTTCAAAGCTTTGTGCATTTCCAGAGGGAAAAATAACACAGGGATTGGTTCCAAGCACTCCCATGGATACCAAAATCCATGGACGCTCAAGTCCCTTATATAAAATGGCGTAGTATTTACGTATAACCTATGCACACTCTCCCATATGAAAGTATGTACCATCTCTAGACTATTTATAATACCTAATATAATCAAATGCTAAATAAGTAGTTATACTGTGTTATTTAGGGAATAATGACAAGGAAAAAAGTATGTACATGTTCAGTACAGACACAATTTTTTTAAAAAATATTTTTGATCCACAATTGTTTGAATTTGTGGATGCAGAACCCACAGATTATGGTTTTATTAGGAGACTCAGTCCAATCAAAGGATACAGAAGCTAGGGTAGCCCTAGACATCTCAGGGACTAAATCCAGGACCTGGATTGCTAACAGTATCCTTTCTTTCCCCATCTCTGTCTCTTGTCTGGGCCTCTTCTTATGTGTGGGTGATGATCTATTGTACATGAAGTTTTCTTTAAGTATCTGAGATCCTGGGCTCATATCGTCCACCAGAAAAGAAAGTTTATCCCACCAGCTCCAGTTATAAAGTTGTGGGAACACTTGAGTTAGCCTGCTTTAGGTTATATACCATTGAAGGTAGGATCTGTCATGGGAAGAAAGGATGGTGGTGGTGGTAGTGCTGGTAGTGAAGCATTGCACATTAAACAAATTTTTTTTTTGCCTTTCATATTTTAAATAATCATGTGCAAATTATATTACTATCTGGCACAAAAAAAGTTGAAACAATTTTCATATAATCACTAGCTTTATAATATCTAAAAGATTTTCAGTTAGGAGGAGTAGAATCCCCCTTTTAGAATATAATTCTTACATTTAAGCTGTATATATTTGCCTTTCTTACATGTCTTTAATAATGATTTTTCTTTTTTTTACAAAATTGAGAGATACCTGTACATGTACTACAATCATTGGAATAGTGATAAGAGCATGGGATTTGGAATCATTCACCTTAGTTATAGTTTTCACTCCATTATTAATGTTTTTATTTTTAGACAATAAACTGATGGGATTAAAAATATTTACTTCACAGGTGATTGTGAAGATCAAGAAAGATAATGGATATGAAAACAATTTTGTTAGAGAGTACAAACATTAAATGGTTATCATTGTATCATATACATTTCTAAAGTGATATTCTTAATTTGGGGTCCATGAACCATGCCTCCACCCTGAAATTATATGCAAACTTGTATATATTTACACCTGTATCAGCTAATATTTATACCTATTCAGCTGTGAGTGACAGAACACCTAAAAATAACTGTGGCTTAACAAAACATACGTTCATTTTCCTCTCAAATACACAAATTCCAGAGATAAATCATCCAGCACAAGTGTGGCAGTTCCACAATCATCAAGGAACAAAGCCCTCCTCTCTTGCTATTTTGCTCTACCAAGCCTGTGGCTTCTTTCTCATGTTCCAAAATGACAACTCATGCTCCAAGTTGCCATTTCTGCATTCAAGCTAACAATAAAGATGAAGTGGAGGAGGGAGTGGAAGATGGCTGTGCTACTGACCTTTAAGAACACTCCCTGGAAGTTGAACATGACACTTACGTTTATATCTCGTTGGCCAAAACTTAGTCACGTGGCATATCTAGCTAAAAGAGGGACTACAATAAATAGTTTTTATTCTGGGAGTTCCATTCCTAAGCAAGAAGGGAGAGTGCCTAACAGGAGAATCTTGTATGCCTACAATAGTATGGATATATATTTTACATAGAGAAAGAATCTATAGCTTTCATCAAAATCTTAAAGAAATGTATTATAATTTATAAACATTAGAAAAAACACTGTTCCAAAGTTGAACAGTATATGTAAACCTACAGATTAAAGGTACCTTCTAGATCATCTTCTACCTGTGCTGTGAGCAGAAGGGTAGGAAATAATCCTACCCTTCAGCACAGATTTGGTGCTGTCATGTACACAACATAGATACCATTTGATAATAACTGTTTATTATTTTAATTTGCCCTCAAATCACTTTTCTACATCATAAGTCAATGACTTTTTCATGCACTGTACTTATGATCTATTACTTAAAAGATTCTTAAACAATTTAAAATTTTATCTACACTTGTCTTCTTTCATCATTTTGGATACTAATCAAGATTGTTTTTAGAATTAATTGACTTGCTTTTCATAATTAATTTAATTTCAAATTAATAAAGCCTAGTGAACAATATCTTTCTTAGTTTAATTGAATTTCTGCTTTTAAGGCTTTTGCTTTGTACAAATCATCTGATCTTTTTTTTTTTTTACCAAGTTTTAAGTAACACATGTTGAGTAACACATATAATGTCAAAAATTCTACTTTAATTCATTTCAAAAATAAACAACTGATAAAACCAAATTTAAGAATGTAAATTGTTTTTAGACATTTTAATAGTTTTATTTTTGTTTTTATTGTGCATAGTTTTGTTTGCCTATGCAGAAATTTGTAGCTATAAATGTTTGGGTTATTTATTTTAATTAATATCTACTAAAAAGTTTCCCTCTTTGGAAAAAAGCCAGATGTCAACATTGAAACATGACCCCCTCCTCCAAAACAGTCTTATCAATTTAATTTTCAAAGTAAAAATATGTCAGTACTTTTTAAAGTATTAAAAATAGTTAATTATGCAGCTGTAAAAAATATTGATTGACACAGAAAGATGTATATGTATATTGTTAAAGTGTAAAGGAAAGTTACAAAGCAAGTACATCTAATGTGTTTTTTAAAATATTTAAGTGTCAGGGAGAAAACAATCTTTAACAGTATACACCAGCTATCCAACTTATTAATAGCAGCTATCTCTGGATGATGAGATTAAAGGTGATTTTTTACTTTCTAGAGTTTCTTTTCTCTATTGTATGGACTTTTATAGTATCATGTTGCATTACTTTTATTACCAGGGGGAAAACCAAACTAGAAAGCTTTTTCCATTTTGGAGAAAAGTTACAAGAAAATCTATAAACAAAAGTAGCATTTTTTTCTCCACCATAGAGCTCTATCCTCTAAAAATAAAAGGGCCACTTAGAAGGCAAAATTGTATACCTCATGACTGACTACTGTGATTTTGAAGCATAGCATTTGGGAAATTTCACAGGAAATTTTATGTCTTGCTGCTTTTGTTGATGAATTCTTTGTGTTGCCTGTGGTGGGCTGAATTGCAGTAGCTACACTGAATTGCAATAAAATATGAAAATATAGTAGCTCAACGTGAATGAGAAATTCAGTCTCCTGGATATCCTTCCCTTCAGAGTCGGGGACTCAATGTTAATGAAGATGTGTGTGTGTGTGTGTGTTACTTATCCTAAGGTGTGAGATTAGCAGATGACTGCTGGGCAAATCAGTAAAGCTTTTGTGCACTGTGAAAGCAAGAATAAACCAGCTATTTTAACCCAAGCCCAAGCATTCCCTTCTCTGGATTCCCTAGCGGATCCTTCAGCTGAATCTGAGCCTTAAAAATAAAGCCACTTTCTGTGCTTCTCTGTGCATACTGAGAATCCTGCCAAAGCCTTCTATGAGGTATCTGTGAATTTACCCTGGGAGAACACCACACAGTGTCCCTTGCTTCCTGTTCCAAATGACCTACTCCAATGACACACTGTAATACTACTTAAGGTAGGGAGAATGAGCTGCCAAAACCTATTTATCACTCTGCTGGCCTTGGAGCATGCACATCCGTCTAAAGTGAAACAAGGGTCATAGGAAGAGCTTTTCTTCTCTCCCGGTTTGCCAACACTAGTATCTTGTATAAAGATTAAAATAAATTATCTAGTGTTTCTCCGCAGGGTTTTCCCACCATAAAAAGTACTGTTCTTTAAAGATATGTAAAAGAATGGTTTGGAGAAAATAGATTCTTGCAATTTCTCAAATAAATATGGAATGTCCAAAGCTAGGAGACATCGGTTAAACAAATTATGGTTATCCATAAAATGGAATATTATGCTGCCTTTAAAACTAATGTTGAAGTATACTTAATAAAATACAAAGATGGGCAGGATATTTCATTATATGGATAATTTTCATTTAACCAAAATAATATGTAGGCTGCTATTTCAGTTTTGTTTTTAAAAATTAAAAATATATACTCAGGAAAAAGTATTGAAAGATATACACATACACTGATACATTTTTTGTCGTTACCTTTGAGTAGTAGGATTATGTTTGAATTTCCCTTTCTTTCTTGTTTCTCTCTCTTTCCTTCATCAATATTTATTAAATTTTCTACTTTCAAAATAAACATGAAGTCATTTAAAATAAGTTAATTAGTGCTGATACTTACCTCAGATAGAAAATTTGCCAATTAATTTGAAACAAAAAGGATAGATTTTAGAACATTTTATTTCTGGCAGTTAAATTTATATTTTTTAAAAAGGTATTTTAGAAACTGTGGCGGGTGGGCAGGGTGATGGTATACAGAACTCTGTACTTCCACTTGATATTTCTGTAAAACTAAAACTTCTTTGAAAATAAGTCTATTAATGAAAATTTTAAAAGACCCTTTACATTTGCACTACTTGGCCATCTTTTATTTTCTCGAGATCACAAGCAATGTCATTAAGTACATGTTAGATTAACATTTGAATTTTCACAAGCCATAAGGGTGATGCTTATGAGCAAGATGTTTCTATCTGTAGTCTGGAAAGAAGGGCTCACTGAGTACCCTGAAGACTGTCTCCTTCTGGCTGATTCCTCCTGGCCTCTTGAATCCTAAACTCTCTCAGCCCTCAGCCCTCTCATAGTCATAGACCAAGCAGACTGTTTACCCTCTACATCCCTGTACGTGTTGGTGATGACTCCTGTCCTCGGAGGCTTTGCTGTGCTCAACACACACCTGTTCTGAAAGGCTGCCACAGTGCCATTACGGCCACTCTTTTGGTTATGATCCTGCCCCTAGAGAGCCTTTATTGATTGCAATGTATCTGTGAATACTGACCGTGTTGCCCCAAAGCAAGACGTGAGGTCCAGGATGAGGAAAGAATGTCTGAAACAAGTAGAGGAGCTAGAAGGCAAAGATATACAGGATTGAGATCTCCATCCCAATCCTGTACACTTGTCCCATGTTCCCTATAGCAGGAAGCTACAGGGAGAAGGAAGAGAGAACATAGATGGGAACCAGGTAAGATTGGTGGAGGGGACACCATTCTACTGTGCTTGGCCTGGGGTAGAATTCTAGCCATCATTATTACCTAACCAACCAATAGTAACTATACTAGTTACTATTAAATAGTAACTAGCTAACTATACTCTCTCTTCTACTTTTTCCCTTTCCTTCCATCCCTTCGTAAATAAGCATTAAGTGCGTGCCCAGCTCTGTGCTAGATGCTAGGGTTGTAACAGTGAGAACAGCATCCATGACCCCTTTCCCTCATGAGGCTGACATTCTAATGGGAGAGAACTTATCAAATAACCACACATAAACATGCAAAGCTGCAGCCGTGACAAGTGCCATGGAGGAGAGGTACACATATTCTAGGGAGGGTTTGACTCTGGGGAGTCAGGAAAGACATCCCCAGGGAAATAACCCTACAGCTGAGATCTGAAGGATGAGTTGGAGTGAACTAAGCAGGGACAGCAAAAGGTTTTCCAGGCAGAAGGAACAGCCTGTGCTAAAGCTCTAATATTGTTGGTTGGTTGAGGGCCCAGATCACTGAGAAAAGCCTTCGGTTTTTAATGTTCCAACTCCCAGACATCCCTGAGGACCCATCCAGGTGCAAATTAATGTTCTGAACCTATGATATTCATTTTTTATTTTGTATCAGCTATAAAATTTGTTTTTACAGCTGCACTTTTTGGTACAGAATTTGAACACATATTGTAAAATGATCACATGGAAAGAGCACACACATTGGCTGTTCTGATTTTGATTGCTAAATGGCCACTGTCACCCAGCAGTTATTTTGTCACCTTGATAGCTACAAAATAAGGACCAAAGGTTGGGCTCTTAAACTTGGGTTGTCTTAATAACATGACTCTTGTACACATTTTAATTTTGCTTAACGTTACAGCTTTGATTTTAGATACAAGCCAAAATAGATGGTCTTGACCGCAAGTTGTTTTCTTTGTAACTCTTTTATAAGGCGAGTAGTTTTGTCAAGCACTGTTTTTAATGTTTCAATTTAGAGAACTTCAAAGACCATTAGACCTGGTCAGAACATTCATCTGTGATTCTTTTCAGGGTGAAACAATAGTATTATATCTCCTGATGTTAAGAGAATGATTTTACTTCAAAGCATAGTTCCAGAATATTCTGTCTGGTCTTGCCACAAGTTCATGTTCCTTAAAGTTTTATTCTTGTAAGAGCTGTTCAATGAATACAGTAGCAAGAAAATGGATGAAAAATATATGGTATTCTTATTCAAGGGCTCAGTTGGTCGTTTTCTTTTTTAAACCTTCAGTCAACAGTCTTATTCATTTCTCCCAAATATAGGATTGTACCGTGTGTGTGTTAAAACTGTTGAAAAATGACAAACATATAGGATGGTAGTGGAATGGCAACAGGAAGCATTATGTGTGTTTAATTTTCTTCAGTTAAAAAAAACCAAACTCTTATTTTGATAAGATATGGTATCAGAAACCAAGTGGAAAGAAAGAAAATTATTATAAAATTTTTCTTTTAAGACAAAACTTTTTAGAATAGAATAGTAATGCTATTGAATAATGTTGACCTAAAAGATACTATGACATACTTTGAAGTATGATACTATTAACATAAAAACAGAAAAACAATTAACATCTTTTAACATGACTGTAGCTTAAGAGAAATAATAAATTCTTTTACATGAATGAGAGTGTCACTGATGGTTTGCTGTGACAGTTTCTCAGCAGGATCACAGAGAGTTCCCATGCTTTCTCCTAATCTGACATCTGACTTGTCTGTATTGTAAGTGTTCTTACAGTAGAAGGATTCATTTTCTGTCCAGATTTCCTTTCATATTTATACCAAAGTTTGTCTCTGTTATCCTTTTCCCCAGGTTACTTCCCTGATCTATATCCTCAAAGTAATTTATATACAGTATAAATATTCTTAACTCATAAGAGTCATATTGAATTTATTGTGCTAACCGGTATAAGTAATCCATGACCACTGCTAGTTATATGCCTGTCATTTGTGTAATTATTATTCTACTGAGATGATCTGCTGCTAAAAGTTTCCCTGCCACTCTCAAGGTATCTGCTGCCATGACTGGAGTTCTCTCCCATCTCTATTCTATATTTTTCTGATTGAAATCTTTCTTTTTTGCCTTCTGTAGCTATTGGAAAAGACTTTGGTTCTTTTCTAAAAAGCAACATGCTTTTATAAATAAACTTCTAGAAGCACACATTGTAGTGGAAAATTATAGATGTCCCCCAAATTGTAGATGATCAATAAATCATGATAGATTGAGTACTTTCTATGTGCCACGCACTAAGCTAAGTACTTTACATGGATTATCTCGTTGAATCCTATGAAATCAGTGTCTTTTTTTATGCCTATTTTTTTTCAGATAAGGAAATTGAAGCTCAAATAAGTTAAGAAACTTGTCCAATATCTCATAAATAGTAAGTGGTCGAGCTGGAATTCTAACCTGATAAGGGCATATTTTAAGACTATGATTTTTTTCTTTTTCCTGATAAATACTGCCACACTTCATTGCATTGGGGTATCTTCTGAAATTGAGCTTATTCTATAGCAGAGCCTTCACCCTCGACCATCATGCCTTACTGTCTCTTCTCCCCCTTAAAAGACCTTCATTGACCTAGAACTATTACTGATTGTCCTTAGAGTTTCTAGAGATTGCTATAGAAGGTATATAATGCTGCTTGTAGTTTTGAAAATGAGGCATAAGTGGGCTCTATCATGTCCTCAGGACATTTACCAAAGTTATAAATCCCCCTCTCTATTTCCAACTTCCAAAAGATCATTTACATTACCAGGATATTATTAGAAAGTTTTTTAAATAGCAGCTTTCTTATTGCATTCAAGTGTTTGATCAAAAACGGACGTGTTGGGAGCCACTGCCAAAAGAATGAAGGTAAACTTGAGATAACACTGATATTTTATATAAAGAACAAACTTTATATAAAATACATAAGGAAGAAAAGAAGGAAAAGGGCAGGTGGAGGAAAGAAAAGGGAATGTGAGACTGCAGGAGACTCAGGATAGACAGCCAATGCCTTGAGCTTAGCTAGAATAAAGTTCTGATAAGCATAGCATCTGCCAGAGGTACCCTTTTCCAAGAGCTGGTCACGTTCATCTGGAGTGCTCCTAGAGGGTTACTTTAATCAAGTGAATCTACTTTTAGTGATTAAGGAAGTCATTTGGGATGAAGAAAACTTGAATAAATTCTGGGTACCTTCATCAAATAACAGCGAGTCTTTTTTTTTTTTAGACAGAGTCTCGTTCTGTCGCCCTGGGTAGAGTGCACTGGTGTCCTCATGGCTCACTGCAACCACAAACTCCTGGGCTCAAGAGATCCTCTTGTCTCAGCCTCCTGAGCAGCTGGGACTGCAGGCATGTGCCACGACACCCAGCTAAGGTCTCGCTCTTGCTCAGGCTGGTCTTGAACTCCTGAGCTCAAGCAGTGAGTCTTATTGAAATTAATGTAGTGGTCTTTCCGTTTTCTCATTTAATGAGAGATGGACACTATTGTCCTAGAGTCAGACAGATTTGGGGTTGAATTCTAACTTCCCTGTCTATCAGGTTTGAGACTTTGGGCTTCACTTTCCTTATCTGTTAAAAGGGATGATAGTATTTACTTGCTCTTTAGGATCATTAAATGAATTTATGAAAGTGAAATCAAGCCTCTCTCTTTCCTTCCATTTTTATCTCTTTTTAAAATGTGAATTATCATTTTAAATGCATTTATACCTTTCCTCTAAGGAACTGTGCTTCTTTTATTAGCTTTGAAGAATTGTTACACTGGGGGATAAATTGTATACAGAATAATTGCTCTGGGTTTTTAAAATTAGAACTTCTATTAATAATGTAAAGATTGATTATACAGTTTTGTGCAATGAAAATTGAAAGTCATGAGATCAGTATTCATAAATAAATTATGAATAAAGTATAACAAAGACATTATTTCAAATACTATTTCCAATGAAGAAGATGAAATTAATCCTCACTGTGTTATTAACAAGTATACATTAAGCTCCTATTATTATATGCAGGACCTTGTCTTAGGTATTTAAAATATATTTTTATAATTGATGCTTCCATTTTGTCATCTCAATGTGAAAAGAACTCAGGAAATTACTAGATGAATGGTTCTTTTTTTGGTACGGCAAGGTCATTTCATATTTGTAACAGTGTTTTCATATCACTGTGCACCTATTAAATTATATGGGTTCCATGTAATAATGCCAGCCTTGTGACTCAAGAGACTAAATCCCTGGAAGGTAGTCAAAAAGCAAGTTTTCTTGTGTCTATCACAGAAGTGATTTGCATCTCCTCTCACTTGAAGTGAAAATACTTTCTTTTTCTGTTTGTCACTGTTGAGTCATAATTTTATCCTGGTGTTACATTTATATCCTGATGGGATAAAAGTTGTAAAATCTGAGTAAATTATTAAAAATTTACGCAGGTTGGAAGAGTCTCTGATTTTGGTTATCAATCAGAGTACCGTTCTCCCCACTCCTGAGTTCCTCAATTGACTGGAAATAATGTTTTTGCTAGGAGTTATGTATGTCATGATACTTGAGCAAAAATACCTATAATTCTTTGTTTGGTTCTCTGACAACTAAGATTTGAGTTTGAACAGAAATGCAGAGGAAGATTTCTAAATCAGCTTTGTCGACAAGGAAGTAGGGGGCCTGATGGAAGCAACCAAAACTCTTCCACCAGAGACTACTACTACTACTATCATTATTACTATTGTTATGTTACATATTGTATTATATAATAATAATAATAATATATATTTTTATATCACCTAATAGCATCTTGTTACCTCCCTGGACTAAAGGCTAGCAGCACATCTGGAGGTAACAACATCAGGCCAATTGGCTCTCTCACCCCTCTGTCCAACTTGGGCTTAGGAAAAGTGACTTATTGTTTCTCTTGTACCGACTTACCTACTAGTATCATATTTTTCTTTTTAAGGTGCCAAAGGAAGACTGAGTAAGGCAATCAGATTTGCATAATGGAAATACGGGGACATACTGCCTTTATGAGAATTTCTTGTGACACACCTCCCCAGGGGAAAAGTCCTTAAAAACGACCATCTGATCTCCCAGCCCTGAAGCACTTTGCATATAGGGTGTTATTTTCTAAATGAATAAATAACACAACTGCAATAAGCAGAACTCTGCCCTAAAGGAACCCACAATGTAAAAAGGCAACAGAAGGCAGAACCGTGGATCGCCATTTATATTAGGGGCCCATCATACCTTTAAAAGCCTTTCTGATTTGTATTCTCCCTCTCCTTATTTGCATTCAAAATGCCTTCTATTCTAGCAAGTGGGAGAGAAAGGTTCCTGAGACAGGAGTGGACTGGATGATCATGGTGTCTGCTCGGTGGTGTAGAGCAGGGGCTTTGAAGACAGATGACCTGCATCCAAATCCTGGCTTTCCCATTTACCAGGAGTCTGACCTTGGACAAGTTATTGAACCTCTCTGGGCTTCAATACCATCCCCTAGCATTGCTGCAGGGATTCCGTGGGGCAAACAAGTGGAAGTACTTAGAAACAGGGCTGGCACAGAATAAGAGCTCGATAACTATTAGCCATTAGTATTTGCAATGCCAAAATATGAGTTCAGTTTTGTGTTTTCGTCACAAATGGATGTTCAGAACTCAAGAAAGACCTGATGGTTTTTAAGTTGTTAGCGTATTTTAAACAAAGAAATGTCAAAACAGGTTTATAAAAATTGTGGCATATTTTAAATATTTATATTATATTTTCTATTATTTATATTTATATTATATGATATTTATATAAAAGTTCTTGATTAATGTTTTCAACCATAAATATAATGCAGTGTAGTTTTGCTATTCACAAGATACTTACAGGGTACATTCTGAATCCATAGTTCACTCTAGGTATTATGACCCAGTAAAGCAGCAGTTCTTGGACTTTATGATCATCTGGACCTCTTTATATTTTTATAAATAATAAGAAACCCCCAAAAGCTTTTCTTTATATGGGTTTTATCTATTGCTGTTTATCTATTAGAAATTAAACCTGAAAATAATAAAACCATTACCTGTTAACCTAGTAACATAGCTTTACTTTTTAAAAAATTTATATTTTCAAAACCAACAAAAAATACATACAGTGAGTGGCATTGTTTTAAATTTTTGCAAGTTTCTTTAATATCTCACTCAACAGAGTGAGACAGACGACAGGTATAGAGTGTCGATAGAAGACAGGTATATTCTCTTATCTCCTTTTGCGTTCAGTCTGTTGCAATATCACACCTCAGGTAACCACTATGTACTTATTAGAGGATGAGAATGAAAAAGGCAAATAACATATTAGTGTTATTATGAAAATAGTTTTAACCTTGTGGAGAACCAGACCACACTTTGAGAACCACTACAATAAAGATACCTAAGTTTCAAGTTGTATGGTAAACATCTTTCAGTCTTATGAGTACATCTCTGTGTCTACTTACATGTAAACCTCACTTGGAGAGCATGCCACCTATCCACATTTTGAGTCCCTTCATGCATCAGAGGCCTGGGCCAAGTGTCCCCCAACCCCTGCCCCCAGTTACCCCTGTGATAACTTTGGAATAATACACAATACTTTTTTTATAGAGGAAGTAGAATTAATGGGACCTCCAGTGCACTCTGACCTAATTCTATAATTTTTTTGAACTCTGTTCTTTATTCATTCCACATCCAATGAGCAGGAAATATTGTCTTAGTCTAAGTATTATGGAAAATATTTTCTTGCTCATTTGAGGGAATCATTTTTCTGGACCTCAGTGTTTCCAATAGTAAGCAAATGAGAAAGTTGGACCAATGACAAGAATCTTTTCAATGTGAGATTCTTTTCTTCCCATTTAAAGTAAGATTATCATTAAAAAAGAAGAAAGAAATTGCTTTATGTTTCTAGTTACTGTAGCTCTAGAGATTTCTTACTGCATAAAATTTCAGATTGCAAAGAGAAATAAGTTTGTTCTGAGAATGACTGAAGTCCATCTCAGTCAACCTCCTGACATATCATAGAGTCTGGAATTGAACTAAATTGCACTGAATTACTTATGGAAACGACTATATGGAAGAAGGGGCCTGCAGACTACTCCTTCCTAGCCACAGTCAGGAAGAAGAGAAAAAGGAGATTTTACCAAAAGACATTTGCAAAATGAATACTGTAGTAGTAAACTGGGCTCTGCTTTAGGTTTTTGTCTAAGTTAGTATTAAATGCTTAGGCTCTTAGTCAGACACAACCAGGGCCCATGCCTGAACTCTGCTACTTGGTACATACAGGGCCTCAGATACTTAATATCTCTAAACCTCAGTTTCCTCATCTCTAAAATGGCGCTAAAAATACCTACTTCATGTGGTTGCTTTGATGATTGAATGAGGCAAGACATTATCATGCCAGGCCCATGGTAGTTCTAAATACTGACTCTGCCCTCTACTATGTTTCTTCATCTATAAAATGGGGCTAATTAATGACACCTCCCATTCATAGCTGTGGAAGGGTTTAACCAGCACAAGCCTTTGCTGTTTCTGGGATCCCTGGTTTTGGGGGCTGTCTGTTTTCATTTTATCCAGGATTGACTTCCTGTTTCCTTGGAGGCAAAGGACAGATCAGTCACCTGGCTAGAGTTCATCTGGGAAAGAAATCTGATGTCCTAAACTTCTCCTACTACCAACTTTCAACCACTCTACTTAGCTGTACTTAGCTGTACTCTACACCTTGGCCCACAGAAGTTCCTGGTACTCCAATTCCTGAGTGTTTCTGAGATACTATATTAAATGCTTAGGCTCTTAGTCAGACACATGTGGAGCACTGAATGGCATGCTACTCGGTGGTTTTCTCAGCTCTAAGTCACTTACCACTGGTCTGTGTGCTTTCCATCTTCCAAAAGTCTCTTTTTATCTTGCATCAAGTTCATCTCCTGCCATATTTTCTTTGTATTTAATGGATTGGTACCTTTTTTACTGCTTTACTGTCAGTTTTAGGGGTTTGGAGTATAAGCAGAAAATAAACTTGTATATTCAGTCTTTTACACTTGGCTGAAAGTTCTCAGCCATTGTGTCTTAAGCAATTGATAAAGGATCCAAAAGCTAAGATGCAAACTGAAAGACTTAGTGTTAGGGGCGATTTTGCTTCCCTTTTTTGACAATAGTTTTGAACTTTGACTGCAAATTGGAATCACCTGTGGATCTTTAAAACTATTAGTGCCTGATCCCAACTCCAGAGATTCTGGTGTCATTGGCCTAGGGGATGTATACTGGGAATAGCAATTTTTAAAGCTCTCCAGGTGTCACCAATGTGCAGCCAGTCCACTGCTATAAGTACTTTGATCCTGAAATTCTGCATATATTTCAAATAACCATTTTCCCTGGGACATTATGTGTATTTCAAATGAAGATGCAGTTAACCCTCTATGTAGTTGTCTGCCTGATATATTAAAAGCATATATTATTTTTGTTTTGCTAAATATAACGTTAATTCAGATCTTTTCTTAAAATAAATAAATCTTCTGCTCCCCACAATTATGTGGAAATGTACTAGTAAAGTATTACTTACAAATGAAATAGGATTCTTATTTAAATAATCTCTGTAATAGCATGGAATACTAAAATTACCACCTCTGTCTTGACATTGTTACTTAAGGTAGAATGTTAAAATTAATTATATTTGTAATTAGCTCTGTAATTAACTAAGTTAATAATAAATTCAACTGCCTATTGAATGGTCAGATTTTCTCTGATAGCATTATTCACGCTGGGAAATTTTATGCTGAGGATGAACGGGAGATTCCCTTTTTCTTACATTTCTGAGCTGGCTTATATTGAGAGTGCTGGGTGATTTCCCACCCTCTGGGCAGTCTCTACTCTGTAGGCTGGCGTCATGTTCCTGCTTGGCTCTGCGTTGCCCTTTAGCTGCCCAATCTTAGTGTTGATAACTTTACGTTTTGGCTGCTAACACAGCACGAGGTATACATGGCTTTATTTTTATGCTCTACCACATTTGGAAAATGAATGAGAGGGCTCTAGTTACCTTCCCTCCTAACTCTGAGTGGCACATACCCACTTCCTTCTCCTGAGCAAGCACCCTGTTCCTGATATTTTTGTCTTTGTCCACTGTACTCAACTTTCCTCCTTTTCCCTGTGTCTCCTTCCACATCCTCATTGTTCCTGTTTCTCCTTCATCCTTTAGTCTCCCCGCTGAGTTCCCACTCCCCTTCCCCTTTCCAATACATACAAAAATCTAAAATTTAAGCAGGGGGGAAAATGTAGAAACGTAAATTATTGGTGGCTGAAAGTGGTTTTTTCCCTTATTAGAGAAGCTGAACAATTAGAAAGAAACACAATGTATTATGGAAAATCTAATTTCTAGGATGAAGTCATGACAGTTCACCCTTCTCTACTTGTTATTGTCCAAATTGTATTTCATGTATGATTCTGCAATCTGATTGAATAATACTTAGAAAAAATATTAGATGTAAATCCGTTTGTTGTGGATAAAAACAGAATTAGCATTTCCCTATAAAATCTACTTCTTCCTTAAGTCCAGGAGTTGTTCTTGCTTTGAGAGGCAAAACATCTACATTTCACGTTAACATTTTAGAGATGTTGACGGGACCCAATGCTAAACTGTGGCTGAGGCTGGTTGGGATTTGCTTTAAGAATGGACATCCCCCAGGTCCTCACCTGAGGTCATTAAATTGATTTAGTCTAGGTCCACTGGCTGTATTTTAATGCAACTTAGCTGTAAAAATACAAGGCCCCATTGTATAGTACAGGCAGTGCATTGTTATTTTTCTAGGCCTGTCAATGTAAAAAATGTGTCTGTTTGCCTTCCCCTATGACCTGAAAAAAAGAAAAAAAAACATTAGCTGTGTTACAGAGTAGCAGGACACCCTGGAAATGTTGGTTTTGGACAGTACCTTCAGTAATAACATATAAAAAATCTGGCAGCATAATTTGGTAAAGGTGCCAGGGATATACATGTTCATTTGGGGGTACTTTATTATCCTTCCTTTTCAGTTAAGTGCTGGGGCTGGGAGTGAACCGCATGAAGAGTCTCTAAAAGGCTGGTGGTTCTTCTGATGGTGGTCGGCTGTGGCCACCACCATTTCATTTTCACTGCAGCCAGTTAGGAGAGAGGCCAAGCAAATGGGCACACACACTCCACTACCCAGAACCCTAGGAAGCCACACTAAATATGCTGTGCCCAAGGCTGCCCAGAATAAGCCAGATGGTATTTGGCTTGCCAGGGCGTTTCCTGTGGGTTGCTGCAGGACCCATGTGTCCATCATAAGACTCTGGTGAGTGAGTCCTGGTGTTGCCTTTTCTCTCTCTCTCTCTCTCTTTTTTTTTTTTTTGGCATGTGGCCATTAGTAGCCATTTCTTCAGATCTGTCGACCTGTGGGTTCCTCCAGGATGGTTCTGTTTTATCCTGGTAGGCGCTGGGATGAATGCCTTACAGGAAATCACCACACGACTTCATACGTGGTTTTGTAATGGGCCTGTTTTTAGGCTACTTTCCAAACCCAGGAACTCCCAGGCATCCTTTCCCAAGGGTAGCTCTCCCGCTGTGCGCTGTAAGTAGACACAGGGAACACAGGCTATGCCACTTTTCTGCCTGTCATCCACCATGATGTGGGCTTCCAAGGTGCTCCTGTGAGAGTGTCACTGATTACAGTCCCACTGTCACAGGCTCTGGAGTCTCACAGGCCTGGGTTAGAATCTCAACTCTGCCACATCCTGTCTGTGTGACCTCTAGCAAGTTCCCTTTTTGGAACATCTGTTTCCTAACATTTAGATTGGAGAATAATGGCAGGCCTTCAAGGGGGTACTATGAAAATTAAATCAGATAATTAATGCAAAGTGCTTAGTAGATAATATGCACTCAATAAATGTTAGATACCACAATTAGCTGTTATTACTGCAATTGCTCTGAATATCCTGACCTATCTCATGTCCTACACCCACAAACACAAACCCCCTAATTATTTTCATTGCTGCTTTCTTCCCTTTAATCTGTTAAATTTAACTTTTAAAAGTTGGACTTAAAAAAAAAAACCTCATTTTTGATGACTAAGCGATTCATTTTGATTCTTTACTTTGCCTATCTCTGGCTTCTAATAATCTAAAAGGTTGTAGTTTCTTTAAATTAAACATTGGTTAAAATGTCCTCTTGTCCTTTGCCATTTGTTTTATGTCTTATTGTGTATTTTTCAAGTGACGTTCAACAGTTATTTATCAGGCATCTTCTGTGTGAAAGGCACAATGTGAGCAGCTAAAGGCACAAAGCTGATTAATATAAGATTCTGCCCTGTAGAAGCCTTAAGTCTAGTGGGAGAAGCAGACATGTAAAAAGTGCACTAAAATGTAGAGTACTGATTGTCATAAATTATATGAGGTATGAATAATACACTGGGGAATAGTATTCAGCCATAAAAAAGAATGAAATCCTGTCATTTGCAACAACATGGATGGAATTGGAGGTCATTTTATAAAATGAAATAAAGCAAGCACAGAAAGATAATTATTGCATGTTCTCACTCACATATGGGAGTCTAAAAAGTGAATCTCTGAAAATAGAGAGTATATTGGTGCTTACCAGAGGCTGGGAAGGATAGTGGAGAGGAGGGGATGGAGGGAGGTTGATTAATGGGTACAAGTATGCAGTTTGATAAAAGAAATAAGACCTAGTGTTTGATAGATCAGTAGGGTGACTACAGTTTAGACTGTTGTCTATTGCATATTTCAAAATAGTTGGAAGACAATAATTTGAATGTTTCTAGTATTAAAAAAGACAAATACTTAAGGTGATGGATATCCCAATTATGCTGATTTTATCTTACAAATTATTAGAATATGTTATATTATTACATGTACCCTGAAAATATATACATCTATTATGTATCAATTAAAAATAAAATTATATTTAAAAAAGAAAAGAAAAATACATAGGGAGAACAAGGAGAAGATGTTCCTGACTCAGCCCCAGGGAGGCTGGGGGCACAGTGGGGTTATTCCAGGAGGAATAGGAGGGTGTCAGGTGAACAGAAGGCTGATTCCTCTCTAGGCAGAGGGAAGAGCAGCTGCAAAAGCACAGAAGTGAATGATGGAATGGCATGTCTAGAGAATTTCAGAGAGAACCATGTGACTAGAGCATAGTGTGCAAGTTGAGGGGGGTGTGTAGATTACAAAGAGTTTTGTATGCCTTGCTGAGAATTTAGACTTTATCCTACACTGTGGAAGAGCCATTGCAGGGTGTTCAGCAGTAGAGTTCCTATTTTCTTTTTCATTGAAGTACCACTTTCATATAGTAAAGTGCACGACTCGTAAGGCTACAGCCTAATGACTTTTTCATATGTATGCACTCACATGTATGTGCACTATTCCCAGCGCCACAGCAGCTCTCTTGTACATCCTCCCATCAGCCCCCCAGAGGTAACCAGCATTCTGACCTCTATCACCACAGATTAGTTTTGCCAGTTTTGAGCTTCGTATAACTGGAATCATACAGTATGTGTTCTTCTGTGTCTGGCATCTTTCATTCAACATTTTGTCTGTGAGATCCATCATAGATTTTCAGAACTTCTTTCCCTTTGACTAAAATAGAAGAGGAAGTACTCAGGAGAACTAATTTTAATATTCTTACTTTCTTTAATCAAAGTCTTCTTTTATGGGTGGTAAACCTCAGGATTTTAACTTCAGATGGATTAGCACTGATACATCACTAGTCTACCTCAGTGCCATTAGCTTTACTTTATATCAGATTGAGAAACAATTTAGTGATATAAGCAATTGTATTAATCAGAGTAATTAATCCTAGCCACTGTAATAAAACCCCCAAATTCTAACATGGCTTAACCTGATGAAATTGGTTTTTCTCACTCAAGCCAAGCATAGTATAGTTCAGGTGGCCCACTGAACCAAGAGGTAACTCAGGGGTCTGGCCCCATCCCCTAGGTGGTCCAACCATGTTGGAATCTTTAGCTTCTGACCACACTGCTGGGGAGAAGAGTGGTACAGAAGATTGCGCAGTATGTTCTGTTGCTAGTCCTGGAAGAGGCTCACATAACTTCTGCATGCATTCCATTTGCATTGTACAGTTGCGTGCCCCCAGAACCCAGCTGGAAGGGAGGCTGACAAATGTCTTCTTGAGTACTGAGAAGAAGAAAAACTTAAGGGGTCAGCTTCTAACCAGTCTGCCACAGTGATATAAAATGTGTTAAAACCTTTGTTCACTTTTAAAAATTACATTTATCCATTCTTTTATTCAGTAAGTCTTCATAAATACCCACACTGGGCCAAGCACAAGGAATACAGTGGGGAACAAGATAGACATGGTCTCTACCCTTTTGGAGCTTGCAGGTTAGCCAGGAGATGGGAAGAAGTAAAACCGTCACACAAATAAATATTTAATTATAAAACTGTAAAAAGGCTGTGAAGGAAAATAGCCTGATGTTATGAGAAAACACGTATCAGGAGACCTGACCTAATCAAGAAGTGTCCAGGGAAGCCCTCCCTAAGGAAGAGACGGTTAAGCTGCCACCTGACAGATGACAGGAAATGGGAGACAGAAGAAGTGGCAGTTTCAGAGGGCGCAGGAAGGGACGCTGGGAGTTCAAGGAACCGAAGGAAGCATGGCTGAAGCCCAGAGAGAAGGGAGGCAGGAGCCAGATGCCCCTGGGCCTGGTGGGCCATGAAAATAAAACATTTGGTGTAACAAAGCAGTGAGAAGCCATTGAGGGATTTTCAGCCTAGGAGTAACATGATCATATCTGTGTTTTATAAAACACTGGCCTCAATGTGGAGAATGGATTGGAGCGAGGCCAGAGATGGTGTCAGCAGTCAGGTGCATTGTCTGCGTGGCTTTTTCCTGGTTTTTGTTCTTCCTTCGTGGCCTCCCACCACTGTATGTAGAACTCTCGGGCTCCAATGGAAGGGCTGTAATTTTCAGCTCCAGACATAGAGATGTTATCTATATTATTGAAGTAGAATAATCTAATCCAATTGTGAGCTCTTTGTCATCTTGAAATAGTCCTTATGGCCTCTCCTATTATCTATCTTGATACAGTTAATCACAGCAGCTATTTAGCCAGACTGTTGCTGGGGAGGCTTGCTGCTGCTTCATCTGGAGCTGGTAGAAAGCAGTGCCCATGACTGCCTCGTGTGGCATTTTGAAAATGTCTGATCAACGTCTCATTTGTCCGCCATTACTGGGGGAAGGTAAGGTATCCCCCATGAGATCTCGCTTCTCTTGAGTACTCAAAGGTTGTTTTTGAGACTTCTTTTTATTTTCTGATGGCCACAGAAACAATATTAAGGCTAGAATTTTAAAGGAAAAAAAGTCTTTACCTTTATTGTACAACTACTTTCACATATCACATTAGTGTGTCTATGGACTTACATACACACAACAAAATATCTTCTATTGTGTTTTCTTTTTTCTTTTCTAACCTCTATAGCCTATAACAGAAATAAATATTAGCTAACTAAGTGAATGAATAAATACATGTCAATCAAAGAAATTTTTAAAATATTGAAAAGCCAAAAGAAGAAAATTAAAATGACTTCAAATAAAACTTAACAACAACAAAATGATCCATAACCCCTCCACTGAGAGATAGCATTTCACCTGTGCATATTTACACTTTGAATAGATCATTTGGTATCCTGCTTTTCTTTTCTTTTCTTTCTTTCTTTCTTTCTTTTTTTTTTTTTTTGAGACAAGGTCCCACTCTGTTGCCCAGGCTGGAGTGCAGTGGCCTCATCGTAGCTCACTGCAACCTCAAACTCCTGGAGTCAAGCATCCTCCTGCCTCAGCCTCCTGAGTAGCTGGGACTACAGGTGCCCACCACCACACCTGGATAATTTTTTCTATTTTTTGTAGAGATGGGGGTCTCACTATGTTGCTCAGGCTGGTCTTGAACTCCTGGGCTCAAGCAATCCTCCCACCTCAGCCTCCCAAAGTGCTAGGATTATAGGTGTGAGCCATTGCACCTGGCCTGTATCCTGCTTTTCTAAAGAAACATTTTCATGTCCTTTTTCCTAAAATATTTTATCTAATTCTGATATAAGGTAGTCATTGTTATTATCAGAAATTTTATAAAGATATAAACTCAGACTCAGATTAGACAGCTTGGTACAAGGGGCAGAGCCGGGCAAGATTCGTGAGTCCAGCCTATACATTCTTTCCATTCACCATACTTTCCTGTCTCTCTGCTCACTTTTATATGTCATTTTGTCATTTGGGAACAAAATAAGGAGGAGGGGGTGGCTAATGGCAGTGAAGTATCATTGTTTAAAGCACCAGGAAACCAGACTGCCTAGGTTTGAATCCCAGTTCTGCTATGTTACTTGCACAAGTTATTTCACCTTGATAGGCCTACCATCAGGGCTGTTGTAAGGGTTAAATAGGTAAAATACAGGGTATAAAGAGTGCATAGCATAGTGCGTGGAACATGGTATACACTATGCAAGTGTTTATTGTTATTACTGTTGTTACTATTACTATGAACAATCTATACCCAGGCCACTGTACACTCCTCCTCTTCATCTACCTGCATTAATGTTATGGGTGTGCCAGACAGAGTTCCATGGCACAAGACTTCTAATGGCAATGCTGGGCAGACATTCTTGGCATTATATATCCACTTTTGCCCTCCTGGGTAAATTATAGACTCATAAAGGTTAAAATTTGTTTCTAGCAAGAAAATGCCTTCCCACATGAAAATAAACATGTGACAACTCTTGTGTTAAATAAACTGAACTAGGTTGAAAGCAGGTATACCATTCTATCGTGCTCATTCTTTGGGACATGTATTCTACTTCCCACTCACTCTTCATCTGATTTACTCTGCAAGCTTAAAAAAAGATCCCCGAGATTAATGTTTTGATGGTTTCTTTTTATCTTTTTAGGTCAAGACAGTATGGCAAAGGTTAAAGTGAGCCGCTAAGTTTTAGAGGATTTAAGTAGAGTATTTTCACACTACCTTGCCCCAGATGCTGCTGGGTCTTGTGCACTGACTGAATGAATGCCTGGGCTACATTCAGCAGTCACCAGCCAGTGCACACACTCCCTCACATCAGGCCATTCAGGGCAGGAGGCCCATCGGGTCTGGGAGCTGTCACATTTTCAGAAGAATTGGACAACCTCTGCCAGGGGGTTAGCTGTTGGAAATACCCATTTCAGAGAAGGTTTCAACCTCATTTCTCTAAGGAAAACAAAATAGCAAAGCAAGCCTTGGGGTTCTTAGGAAGAAATAAATATATCTTTCATAGTTTTCTTTGGATAGAAACAACCTAAGTAGAACCACAAAGCCAAATATGGGAAAAGGTTTTAGTCATTGTGAATTTCAAAGTTGTGAGAAGGTATAAGTTCTCAGTCCCCTGGTTGGAGTGTATGCTTGTGTGTGTATGTATGTGTGCATTAGTGTGCTGTGGATGTGTACAGATGAGGGGAAGACATGGGGACGAACAGATAGTTAACGGGTTAAGAAGACACAACCTATAAAGGAAATACTTGGAAAGAATTGTGTTTTTACATTTTTGAGGATAGCAGAGGAGCAGAAAATTTGTCTTTTCTTTATTCACTATTTTCAAGCTGTAGAACAATTTTTGAAATATAGTAGGCATTCAGTAAATATTTGTTGAATGAAATACAAAAAGAATTCAAAATTTGGGGAAATAATTACCATGCACATCATTGCAAAAACACAGCATTGCTGAAGTGGGAGTTTCAGGTTCCATTAAAACCAGAACTTTCTAGTTACTTTTGAAACATTATTTTCCAGGACTTGTTCTTATTTTAAGATTTTCTGGATAGCACAAGAAAAATCCGTGCTCTTTAAAAAAATGATATGTACTTTAAATTTATGCCACTGCTGACTCCATCGTTATAGATACTGAAGATTTGTTCTGAAGAGATTTTTTAGTATGAATTTTTCAACCTTGTAGTAGAAGAGAAATAAAAACTAAACTGAAAATCTAGAGAACTGGATTCTGGGCTCACTTATGCCATTTAGTAGCTATGTGGAACCTTTGGATGGTTAAGAGACCTATCTGATCTTTAGTTTCCTTATCTTTAAAGTGGGATGGTCAGCTAAATGATCTCTTTCTTGCTCTACAAAGCTATGATTTTTTTAAATTCCATTAATAGTAAACATCTATATTTTAAGAAGTTAGATTATAACTATGAGAGAATTAGTGTGTGAAGAACATTTCATGGCTTATTAAAATTTTTCTTAGTTGACAAATACTTAAGTTGAGATAGCCACAGACTATTTTTTATTTTCCAAAATACGTAAATAATTGGTAGATAGATTAATTCATTCAGTCATCCAACAAGCATTTTTGAACACCCACTATATATGCTATGAATTGTGTGCTAAGCACACAAAGAAATATACCTTATTTAGCAGAATATAAAATATGCAGATATATAAGAAACAATCTAATTTTATAAGGAAATTTTGGGGAAAGTAAAATTTTAAGTATATTCCATTATACACAGAATGAGAAAATATTTTTATTCATAAATATGTTTGTATACTATATGAAATCATAAGTTCTAGATATATAGTAATATGTTACAAAACCTCAAAATTATACTTTTAAAGCTAAGTTATGTACCTAATAAGAAATATATTGGCCACAGAATACTAGTACATACAGGCAACAAAACACAAATTTCATTGATAAATGAAATGCCCATACCATACTTATGGGGTTTAGAAAAGCAAATACCAGTACTATATTTCATTGACTACTAATAACTAAAAAGCTGTCCTATAAAACAAATATAAATGAATTCCACTAGAGTATAGGCAGTTAAAGCAACAATATTACTAAACCTAATAGGAGGAAACGGTTAAATGCTCTAACTGTAATGTACCTGAGTTCTTCTTCAGGTAGCCTGAGTATTCGTGAAACTTACCTTTTTGCTACAATGTGTTGGGGTACCACACTTTGTCATCAGGAGCAGCATGGCTATTCCTCTGCTATTGTCCACTGAATGCAAATGGCAGATTTGTTAGTTGAATTTTCTATTGCAGCAGCAATGCTTATTTTTAGTACATTTTTAGCAGCATAGCTTTGTACTAAGTGGACAGTAAGTTACCACAACTTACCTCAGACTCAAGGCACTTTTTCTTTTAGGGGGAGTGGAGGTGGGATTTTGGGTGGGAAGATGGGTGGATTCAACTTAAGTGCTATCAAAAAGGAAAATAATAACAGTGAGAAATACTCTTGCTTCCTAATGGACTCCCTGTGTGAAGATGGAGATGGAAGCATATAGTACAGTAACTTGTGATTCTTTTTTTTTTAAAGATAAGGAAGTTCAATTTATTTATTTATTTATTTATTTTTTTAAATTTCAGAATATTATGGGGTTACAACACTTTGGCTATATACATTGCCCATGCACTGCCCGTGTCAGAGCCACAATCGTGATCATCCCCCAAACTGTGCTCCCCGCATCCATTCAGTGAGAGTTTTTCCCATCCCCCCACCCCTTCCCGCCTGCCTCCCCCTGATGAATATTATTGTCCTGTGTGATGTAGGTGTGATCAGTTAGTACCATTTGATGTGAGTACCAGTGGTACTGTTTTCCATTCCTGTGACACTTCGCTTCGAAGAATGGTTTTAGCTCCAACCAGGTAATACCAGATGTGTTAATTCACTATTGTTTTTATGCTGAGTAATACTCCATGGTATACATAGACCAATTATTAATCACTTGTGTATGATGGCACCTGGTGTTCCACATCTTGCATTGTGAATGTGCTGCTATAAACATTGCGAGCAGATGCTTTATTATAGAAAGTCTTTTTTCCTTGGGTAATACCCAGTAGTGGGATGCTGGGTCAAATGGTAATTCTACTTTTAATTCTTTGAGGTATCTCCATATTACTTTCCATAGAGGTTGTACTAATTTGCAGTCCCACCAGCAGTGTATGAGTGTTCCTATCTGTCCACATCCCTGCCAACATTTGTTGTTTGGGGATTTTTTGATATGAGCCAGTCTCACTGGAGTTAAGTGATATCTCATTGTGGTTTTGATTTGCATTTTCCTGATGATTAGAGAAGTTGAGCAATTTTTTATATGTTTGCTGGACATTATTCTGTCTTCTTTTGAAAAGTTTTTGTTCATGTCCTTTGCCCATTTTTTAATAGGGTTGTTTGATTTTTTCTTGTTGATTTTCTAAGTTCTGTATAGATTCTGGTTATCAGTCCTTTATCAGATGTGTAGCATGTAAATATTTTCTCCCATTCTGTAGGTTGTCTGTTCACTCTAGTGATAGTTTCCTTGGCTGTGCAGAAGCTTTTTAAGGTCCCATGTATTTATTTTTGTTGCTGCTATGATTGCTTTGGGGGCTTCTTCATAAATTCTTTGCCTAGGCCAATGTCTATAAGAGTTTTTCCAGCGTTTTCTTCGAGAACTCTTATGGTTTCACGTCTTAGGTTTAAATCTGTTATCCATTGTGAGTTGATTTTTGTGAGAGGTGAGAGGTGTGGGTCCAGTTTCAGTCTTCTACATATGGCCATCCAGTTTTCCCAGCACCATTTATTGAATAGAGAATCTTTTCCCCAGTGTACGTTTTTCTGGAA
Source organism: Daubentonia madagascariensis (assembly GCA_023783475.1). Classification (NCBI taxonomy): domain Eukaryota; kingdom Metazoa; phylum Chordata; class Mammalia; order Primates; family Daubentoniidae; genus Daubentonia; species Daubentonia madagascariensis. Next base: position 13,614,051 of record JAKFHU010000428.1, read on the forward strand.
TTTGTCAAAGATCAGGTGACTGTATGAGGTTGGTTTTATATTTGGGTTCTCAGTCCTGTTCCATTGGTCTACGTCTCTGTTCTTGTGCCAATACCATGCTGTTTTGGTCTATAGCCTTGTAGTAGTATAGTTTGAAGTCTGGTAGATAGATGCCTCCCAATTTGTTCTTTTTGCTTAAGATTGCTTTGGCTAGACGGGGTCTTCTCTGGTTCCACACGAAGCATAGAATTATTTTTTCTAGATCAGCAAAAAATGATGTTGGTATTTTGAAAGAAACAAAGGACCAAAACAGGACTCTAGAACATTTGGGCCTAACAGATATCTACAGAACACTCCACCCAAATAACACTGAATATACATTCTTCTCATCAGCTCATGGAACTTTCTCTAAAATTGACCACATCCTAGGCCAAAAAACAGATCTAAACAAATTCAAAGCAATAGAAATCATACCATGTATCTTTTCAGACCACAGCAGAATAAAATTAGAAATCAGTTCCAACAGAAACTCACATCTTCATCCAAAAACATGGAAATTAAACAATCTGTTGCTGAATGTCTATTGGGTCAAGGAGGAGATTCAAATGGAAATCAAAAGATTCTTCTAACTAAATGATAATGGGGACACAAGTTATCAAAATCTGTGGGATACAGCAAAAACAGTCCTGAGAGGAAAACTTATCGCCTTAAATGCCCACATCCAAAAGACAGAAAGGTCACAAATCAGTAAACTAATGAATCATCTTAAGGAAATGGAACAGGAAGAGCAAAGCAATCCTAAAGCCAGCAGAAGAAAAGAAATAACCAAGATCAGAGCAGAATTGAATGAAATCGAGAACAAAAGAATAATACAGAAGATTAATAAAACGAAAAATTGGTTCTTTGAAAAGATAAACAAAATAGACAGGCCACTTGCCAGGTTGACCAGAAGCAGAAAGGAAAGGACTCTAATAAGCTCAATTAGAAATGAAAAAGGAGAGGTCACAACTGATATCATGGAAATACAAAACATCATCTTCGAATACTACAAAAATCTCTATGCCCACAAACACGAAAACGTGGAGGAAATGGACAAATTCTTAGAAACATACTACCTCCCTAGGCTCAACCAGGAAGAAACAGAATTTCTAAACAGACCAATATCAAGCACCGAAATTGAAGCAGTAGTAAAAAATCTTCCAACAAAAAAATGTCCTGGACAAGATGGGTTCACACCTGAATTCTACCAAGCCTACAAAGAAGAACTGGTGCCTATACTGCAGAAATTATTTGAAAATATCCAGAAGGATGGAATCCTCCCAAACTCATTCTACGAAGCCAATATCACCTTGATACCAAAGCCAGGAAAGGACGCAAGAAAAGAAAACTACAGACCAATATCCCTTATGAATATAGATGCAAAAATTCTCAATAAAATCCTAGCAAACTGAATTCAAATGTACATCAAACAAATAATTCATCACGATCAGGTGGGCTTCATTCCCGAGATGCAGGGATGGTTCAACATACACAAATCTATAAATGTAATTCATCATATAAATAAAAGCAAGAACAAAGATTATATGATCCTTTCAATAGATGCAGAAAAGGCTTTTGACAAAATCCAGCACCCTTTTATGATAAGAACTCTTAACAATGCAGGCATAGATGGCTCATACCTCGAAACTATTAAAGCCATATACGATAAACCTACAGCCAATATCATACTGAATGGGGAAAAATTGAAAGCATTCCCCCTTAAAACAGGAACTAGACAAGGGTGCCCACTATCTCCACTTCTATTCAACATAGTGCTGGAAGCCTGGCCAGAGCAATCAGACAAGACAGAGGAATCAGGGGCGTCCAGATGGGGGCAGAAGAGGTCAAACTTTCACTATTCGCAGACGATATGATATTATACATAGAAAACCCCAAAGATTCAACCAAGAGATTACTGGAATTGATAAATGAATTCAGCAAAGTCTCAGGATACAAAATTAATACACACAAATCCATAGCCTTCATATATGCTAATAACAAAATCAAGCTGAGAAACAAATTAAAGATGCAATGCCTTTCACAATAGCACCAAAGAAAATTAAATATTTAGAAACATATCTAACTAAGGAGGTCAAAGACCTGTATAGAGAGAATTACAAAACACTGAGAAAAGAAATTTCAAAGGATGTAAACATATGGAAAACCCTACCATGCTCTTGGATAGGCAGAATCAACATTGTAAAAATGGCTTTGCTACCTAAAGTGATTTACAGAATCAATGCAGTCCCTATCAAAATAACTTGTGATTCTAATCCTGGCTGCATCAGAATCACTGAGGGAGTTTTGTAAAATTAAAGGAGGAGGAGGAAGAGGAATGAAATCTAAGACCTACTAAATCACAATTTCTGTAGTTAGGGCATTTCAAACAGTAACACTTCTACTAAGGCTGGACACAATTGGGTACACGAGAGCAAGTAGTACGTGCTGAATCTGAATGGCTGGGCAAGAGCTACTTCCTAAAGGGCCTTGTGTGCCCTGTTAAGTGAATAGATTTTATTCAGTAAGTGGTGGGGAGCCACAGAAACTGAGGACTAATGTTATCACATTTGGGTCTTGAAAAAAGTACTGTGCTGAGGGGCAAAATTGGAAACCAGGACTCCTGTGAGGAAGGTACTGTTGAAGTCCTGGCCAGTGATAGTAAGAGCCATTGCAATGGAATGGAAGAGATGATAGCTTCCAAGAGGTGCTTAAGTGGGAGAGTCAATAGAATGTGGTATAAGTAGTAAAAGAAGAAGGTTTCTGGTTTGGGCAACTAGCTGCTGAGTGTTACCATTTCTGAAGATAGAAAGAGTAGGTGAAGAAGCAAGTCTGGGAAGGACATGGTGGGTTCAACATTGGCTAAATGGCTTTGGGATGGCTGTGGGACATCTGTCTAATTGACATAATTATATTATCTCCCAGCTGATCTCCCTGCTTCTACCTTTGCTGCCCTGTAATATTATCATAGCAGCCAAAATTGTCTTTTAAAGCACAAGTCAAACCATGTCATTCCTCTGCTCAAAAAGCCCTTCAGTAGCTTACCTCCTCACTCAGTGTAAAAGTCTCCCCAGTGACCTATGGGCCCCACCTGATATGTCACCTCTCTGACCACACCTCCTACTACTCTTACCTTGCTCATTCCACGTTAGCTACACAGGTCTCCGTAATTCCCATAAACAGGCCAGGACTGCTCTTTCCTAAGGGCCTATGCACTTGCTGTTCTCTCTGCCTCAGGTAGGCGTAGTGGTAGTGGTGGTTGTTATCTTGGCCTATGTCCAAACCAAGAACAGGACCCAGGGACCTTAGTATGTGAAAGAATGGCTCCTTCTTTCACCTGTTCAGGTCTTTGCTGGAATGCCTCATGCCCTATTTAAAATTACAAATGCCCCTCCCCTCTTCTGGCACTCCCTATGCTCTTTTCAAAATTCTCAAATTTACATCTCTAGCCCATATAGCCCAAACCCATATTTACAATGACCATTCATTCATTCACTCAAGAAATATTTATTAGGTACCTACTAAGGACAGGGCACTGTTCTAAGCACAGGAGATACAGCAGTGAACAAAACAGACCAATATCCATGGCTTCATGGAGATCCATTCTAGCTAGGGAGACAAACATAAATAGATACGTACAATGTATATTATTGCATGGTACTTTTCATGTTCACTAGCTCAGCAGATCTGACCTAGGACAGGAGGATAGGAGAAGTGTTACAGCCCAATCAGGTTCATTGCCTGCTGCTCAAGAGGAAGTCAGCACACTGAGACAGCAGGGGTTACAGCAGAGAAAGGGTTTAATATCGCAGGCGCCATGCAAGTAGATGGGAAGAAGTTCTCAAATTCATCTCCCCGAAAAATTTGGGAGAAAGGGTTTCGAAAGATAGTTTGGCAGGCAAGAGGCTAGGCAGTTTGGTCTGCTAATTGGCTGGGTTCGGGATGGAACCACAGGGGTGTAGAAATTGTCTTCTTTGCTGAGTTGGTTCTTGGGTGGGGGGTTGCAAGACCAGTTGAGTCAGTTCCTCGGTATGGGCCACTGGTCTGGGTGGGTCGGCTGTTCCTCCTGAATGCAGGGCCTGGAAGATATCTCAAAAACTAGCCTTAGGTTTCACAAGGGTGATGCTATCTATGGGAGCAATGAAGAAAAGTAGGAATCTTTATGACCATCAGCTATATGCCTCCTGAGTAGTAAGCGATTATAGGAAAGCAAGCTAGGGAATAATAGCTGGTTATATATATATATATTTCCCCTACCACAGTTCGCACCTGTGGCCCTTTATTAATCTTCTAAAGGGCGGTTTCAGAAGGAGCTGAATTTGAGTTCAAGTTTAGCAGGAGAAGGTAGTGACAAGGGTGAGGGTGCTGGCAAGAGGAGCTAAAATATTGGATGTTGAGGCCTGAGCTAGAGAGGGAAAAAAGCAAAATCCCAGAAACTACAGAAAAGCTTTAAGAGGAAAGAAAAATAAATCATATTCCTTTTGCCCACAAGATTAAACATTTTCATTTACTTACTTCTAAAGACTCAAAAATATCCTCAAAGTTCTTAATTACTTATTAATTTATTCAATTCAGAAACTATTTATTGGGCACATATTATGAGCCATGCATTGCATAGTCTTTGGAGAGGATGTGCTAGGCACATAATAGAATTACAGACTTGGAAGGGACCTTGGGAATAAATTAGTCTCAAATCTCCACATTTTACAAATCACAAAACCAAGCCCCAATAAAGTGAAGTGGCTTGCCCAGTGTCACATAACCAGTCAGTGGCAAAACTAGAATTTGAAACTGGGTTTTCAAACTCAAAATCATTGCTTAATCCCTAACATCATAGTGTTCTCATTTCTTGAGATCAGATTTTTTGAAGGTGTAAACTTATCATTTTATGATGAAAATCTCTGGGAAAATAGTGTTTTAGAGATACTTTCTTTTAGCTTGCTTTTCAGGACCCTCCCTAAAATAAAGAACAATGCATAGGTATACTAGAAATGGGAGACCTGATAATTAAATATATTCAATGTATTAATTAGGAATTGTGGTTAAAAGTAATAGAAATCTGTTTGAGCTAGTATACACAACATAAAGAGGGGATAGGGTTGAACTTATTATAGCTTACAATAGTGATTGGTACAGCTTGGTTATCATGTGCCTGCTTCCTACACAGCCAATAATGTTGGGACAAAGTTATATGATTTAAAAAAAAAAAAAGCCTTGGCAGGAATTACAGGGTGGGGATTGAGAGAGGAGTTCTCAAAAAAAAAAAAAAAAAAAAGAGAGCAAGAAAGAGAGAACAGAGTGCCTGTAAAGCATACAGAACCCCAAAAGGTATCTGTGTTGGTTGAGTCCTCCAGGAAGCAGGTGCTGAGAGAGTTAGAAGTGCCAGAGCTTTGTGGGGGGGTGGGTAAAAGCTTTGAAAGAAAAAGGGGAAGGGAGCAGGATTGAGCAGGCAAAGCCTTCAGCTACGATGTAGATCTGGCAACTGTGAAAGGACAGAGCTGGAAGCTGGACTGGGGAGGGACAGCCTCAGACCCTGATGTGGGTCTGACCAATGGATCTACCCCGGGGGAATTCGGGAGTAAAGATCGCCTGTTAGAGGTGACTCATTAGGAGGAAATGGCCAGGCCCTGGTGCCCTCACCTTCTTCAGTCATTGGCTGGTACTGCCCAGGAGGACTGTGGCCTCGGCCCAAAAGCTGAGGAGGATGCCAATGGGGTGACAGCTGGCAGCAGTCCACTAATTGCACTCCTTGCAGCTCAAAGGCAAGTTCATTCTTGAAGGGGCTTGACCGGTGAACTCCAGGGCTGCCACAATGTCCAAAGTTAACTGTGACATGTTTTACTTACCAAATGCAGGAAGCATACAATCAGCATCTCAACGTCAAAAAATGAGAGATGCCATGTTTTGAAAATATATTTTGGGAAACTTATTGTTTTTTAAAGTTTTTTAAAAAGAATATTTTTGAAAAGGAGTTCATGTTTTTAAAAAAGAAAAAATTAAATAATACAGAAGTGCCCAAATGTTTCCCCTCTATTCCTAGTTACCACTTGAAAAATCTGGTCTGTGTCCTCACAAAGCCGTTTCTTACACACACACCACACACAAACAATATATATAAAATATACAAAAGTGGAACAACATTAAAAGTTACACTATTTTGCAAATTGCTTTTTTATTCAACAAGACCATTAGCACACTTCAACACCTGTCCCTTTTGCTCTGACCCTCATGTTTTGTTATAATTATCTAGAAATTCTGTTCCAGAAAATTATTATTTTTTCACTTTATATTTCTTCAATTCAATTAATCTTTGTTTACACGTGCATGAAATTTCACAGCAGCGTGGTCGCCAATTATTTAGAATTAAGCATGGCTGGTTTCTTTTCTTAACACTGTTTCTTATATGTGAAGTCTCCCTAATTTATTTATATTTGTTAGTTGATAGTCACCTAAAATCTCCAGCCTAATCAGATGCCTTAATTTTGCTGCCATCTGTTTCCTGCCTCCTTTTGGCTCACAGCCATCACTTTTCCTTTACTTGTCACTGACGTGGGTTTTGTCTGATTCCCCACAGTGCCTTCCTGGTTTCATATGATCTGTTGTTGCCTTCAGCATTTAAAGCAGAGCTTTATTGAGATGTTTTCTTAGCTCCTTCCTCTGCTTTCTTTAATAGGAATCCACTTGACTAATTTATAATATAATTGGATTTTGTTGATAGCTGAACCCACTGCCATGGTCAGGAATGGTGAGGTGGTGTTTATTTTTAGAAATATATAGTGTCTGTGGCCCCATTATTGTTCTAATTTATAAAGTCCAGGTGCTTTCTGGTTTCTCCATTCCTAAAGACAGAATAAGTCCTAATACCTCCAGCTATAAAGATTCAGCACAATCTTGCTCCAAGACAAGCCAGGGATAGCATTTGGATGGTAACCACATAGTCCCCAAAAGAAACTACAAGAGTCTGCTCCAAGAAACATGATCAACTCCAGGTGATTCTAGGACTCCATTATGTTACTACATTTGGAAATCTAACATGTGCATAAACAGAGGAAATTAGGATAAAATGGCTGAATTAGCTGAAAAAAAAATAGGTTGGGAAAAAATAGAGAGGAAACTAGTTTAATATGTAGAGTTTTTTTTCCAGAGCATATTTTGTCTTATACCAGAAATTTTCCATACACATTTTCTTAGACACGTAACTTTATTTATTTATTGTGATATTTAGATCCTGCCGTAAAGTTCCAATTTCTAGGGAGTCCGGTACATATTTTCTTTTTCTGTGTTGAATTGAGAAAGGCAAAGAACGTGCTGTGTTGAACCAAGCTGAGTCATACCACAGGGACTGGACGCCCTTGCTCAGCTCTAGCTGATTGAGGCCATGTGGGAGTAAGGGCCCAGTGTTCTCAGATCTTTTGATTTTTTTAAGGAGAAGCCTTATACTACCTACATAGACACAAAATGCCTTTGACATCAGGTTGTTGAAAACAGTGCAATGATTTTATGCATTTACAAATTCGGGTTGGGGAATTGATGATAATTCCACCACCATGGTTTGTAGGGAGTAAGAGAAAATCACGTCACAGTCCCTACCAAGACCAGCTTTGTAAACTACATCAGAGTTGTCAATTACTAAAGGGCCCAGAAGTCGTGGAAGCGCGATGCAGCTCTGCTGAGAGAGGCGTGTCTGCCTTCACTGGACTGTGAGACTAAGTCTTGGCTCAAGTATATTTGAGACAAGTTTTATCTTTTTGACATAGCCTATTTGTCCCCCAGCTTGTCTTAACAAAGTGAACCATTTATACTCCATGCTGTTATACTGAAAAGAAGGCAAATATAAAAATAAGGAAACTCCTGAGAGCAGTAGATGATAGAAACGAAGAACTGGATAAGCCCTGGGAAATAGAGCTATGCTTCAGAATGTCTGACAAGAATAAAACTCAAGCGTTTTAGACCGACAGTTACAAGTAATTGTATTACCATGGAAATAGTGAAGCATGGTTTTCGAAGCTACAATTCGTGCATTTCCTCAGAGCTACATCAAACCAACCCTAAACCACAGGTACAAAGTGACCTCTTCATTTTCAAAGGCAGAGACAGTATGGCTTATTCTCTTTTTTGCTCTCATCCTTACCCAATACTTACTCTTGCAAAACAACATTCTTACACTTCCCAAAACCTGGAGACTGGGATGCACAAGTTACTCACTTAGTTATGAATACCAGACATCTCATCTCCTTATTTAAATGCTGTTTTACTGTGCACAAGTATGGTAAGTAGGTAAATATAATGTGATGTTGATAAATTCTGCATAGAATTGCAGTTAGAGCAACTTGACTCCATAGAAATTCTTTAAGTCTACCAAGTTATGTATAATGATTATAAGTCCCTAGTAAGTGTAAAATACCTTATGAATCCACCAGGTTCACCAACACCTTTGTTCCCGTCACTATCAGTGAGAATGTCTCAAGCATTCATAAAACGCAACATAAGAGGCAGCAGCACTGACGGTTCTAGAAACAAGCCTCTGCCATTGGGGATCCCACAGATGGTTTCATAAACTTTTAAAATTAGCATATTATTGACCCAATAATAGCTTCTTCTGAGAGATGTGTTTTATATTCCAGTCCACCCATATGGCACGGATATGCTGCTTAAGGATCACATAATAAAAGTTTTTATGAAAATACACACAGCATATGTCTAGTAGCAGATTTATAGACTGAACAGTCCCTGTGGCTTTCTTTGTTTTTTTCCTTCACCAAATAAGGGAAATGAATAAACATTCAAACTGGAGCAATTATTTAAGTTCAGCAAGGATTTTATCTCATGCATGAAAGATTTTGTATTAACAAGTTTAAAATCTTTTAACCTCCATTTTCAAAGTTAGTTATCATTTTCACTCTTGGTAAAGATAAAGATCTTTTACAAAACTGATCGGTAAGGTATGAGCCATCAAAAAAGTACAATGCTTATTGGCTACAGCTTGTACAATGTTACCAGTTTTATAATGAACTCACTACTAAGAGGCAGTGAGTAAGCAGTGTACATTGGAATAACTTGATATAATTGTGGTTTGCAGAAAAGATAGGAAACCCAAAGCATATAGGTATTTATTATTGCAAAGTTTAGAGCATTTTAAAGAAATTTTCAGCTAAAGTAGTCAGAGCAAAGCAAAGTGTCTATATTAAACTTGGCTACATACTGTCCATTTTACACACTAGCAAGCTTCTATGATGAAGCATACCAAATCTCAAATTGTTTCATTTTTATTGCATTGTAGAAAATTAAGTTTTTGTTTGAATGAACCCCATCTGATGAAACTGAGATGTGGTTAGAGAAAAAAATATCAAATTCCAGTGTGGATTGTTTATAAATAAAGGTCCTTCTTCAGATGACTCACTTAACTTTATTCATTCATTAATACTTCATTAATTCTAGACAATTGATATTTGAGTCAAGCTCATCTCCCTCCTTCATATCCTTTATGAGTCACATCCTCCTGTAGTTACATGGGCTCAGATAAAGATGTATTACTCTATTTGATAACATTAACTCAGTAAACAGCAACAGTGCTCTAAACAAAAATAAGAGGTCAAAGGGAGAATCTAACTCAAAAAGAAATATATAAGTATGCTTTCAGAACATACTCACCCATAGCATCCACATGCCTATAGCACTGCGAGATGCTAATGGATGGGTTTTGTTAAAAGCGTGAAGCCACTGCTCTTTAATAGCCACATTGGGAAGATAAGCACAAGTGAATTGTGTAATTAGCAGTTCAAGACAGAGTTTAAGTGTCATATAAGTGATGCCAAAGATAAATCTGGACAAGGTTCAGAGCAGAAGAGATAGATGAAGGCAGGATAGAGGCAGGAAAAGAGCAGTGGCTCTAGGCTCAGACAGTCTTAGAAGTGAATCTGTTTTTCACCACTTCAAAGCAGCATCATGGTCTATGTCACTGAGCTCTAATTTCCTTATCTGTAAAATGGGGATCAAAATGTCCTCTTTCAAGTTGTTATGATGATGAAATGAGATAATGTATGAGAAGTACATGATGTACAGGAGGCACCCATTACATGGTAGCTATTACTGTAACATTGTGATCAGGGCAGAAGTGGGGCAGCCAGTCCTCTTGCAAAAGATATGCTTGAACTTGAGGACACAACGAAAGATTTGGTTAGGGCCTGGCATTTAAAGGCAGGAGCTGATGAGAGGATTGGCCCCCTAGAAATTTGTATTAAAAATGTGCTAGAAAATTTTAAAGGATATTGGAGTCAGATAACAGAGGGCCGTGAATGCCAGGAAGAGAGGTTCAGACTACATTCTATGGGCATTCGGAAGTCATCGGAAGATTTTGAGCAAGGAAGTTACCTAATGAAATTGATATTTTAAGGCTCTTTTTCCGATAGATCTGATAATCAGATATACAAACTGGATTGGAAATGAGAGAGTCAAGAACACAGGGTGAGAAAGAAAGAGAGAATGAACATTTATTGAACATACGTGGTTTGTCTATGGTTTAGACCGTGGCCTGAGAGCCCAACTCTGATCCCCAATGGGGTTCCCACAAAGGAAGAATCAATCTCTCTTTCTCTTTGATGAAATGGAAAGTGAAAGGACAGAAGAGCTTTTCAGAATTCCAAAGGGACTGTACCAGAGAAACCAAACTACCATCTTGAGAGGAAAATATATGGTGCTGGTAAAAGGAAATCTCAGAATTCAAATTCTGTTTGACAAAATATTTTTGTCATGATTAAAATAAATGTGTGTATCTTTTTCTTTTAACCACCTGGCATTTTCTTTTCTATATTCTTTCTCCCTATCCTTTTGTACTTAGAGTAAAACAGACATAAGGCATAATTGCTTCATAAAATTCTCCATGAAAATCTGCTTTCATTAAAACCAAACTGTCTTACAATGAAAGCTATTTAAAACAAACTGTTCTGTGAACATCTGAACATCTGTAAGACAATATACAGGAGCCCAATTATCAATATGAAGAGTTGTATCCAAGAAAATGCCTTTACAGTTGAGGATGGGCCAAGGAAAGGTGATTTCATTCTGACAGACTTCCTGGTCCATGGAAGCCTCTTTAGACTCATGAAAGGATTGGAGGGCTGGAGTTCTCCTATTGGATTCCAGTCAGTGCCAGTAAATAGCTTAGTAAATCAGAAAGCATGACTTTTTCTAGACTTGTATTCATTTTTATTTTCAGAAGTAGCTCTTCAGCATGCTGTTCTTATTAAGGAAAATTCTGGGAACCATGTGGCCCTTCAAGAGTCAATTTGTGTTTCTAATTAATTTTCAAAAAATATTACACTTACAGCCTAACATTGGCCAACACTCTTAAAAAGAACCATAGCACCGCTATTTTATTTTCACTGAATGCAATCTTAATAAAAGCTTCCATATTCTGGCTTACAATGAAGTGTAATGTTCCAAGCAAGTATCCAAGATCTATATTTCCAAGGGTTTGGTTGAACTGTGGCATTATGTTCATTTTTGGATTGTTGTCATGTTTATCATACATTTTTTTCCTTGGCCTTGGTTGGCCAGGATGAATTCTCTGACTTGTAATGGACATATGTGGTTTTAAAGCAATTAGACATTTTTCCGTGGAAAGACAACTTCAGATCCAAGAGAACGTTAAGTGTTCAAAAAGACTTAAGATTTGAAGGCTGTGAAAGGCTTTGCTTTTACATGCACCTGTGCATACAGGATGTGTCTCATATTGGTTTGCCTTTTTTCATTGGCTACATAAAATGTTCTAACTTGGCAGGCAGTTGCTGATTGGCAACACAGATTTCTCTGTAAGGTACTATTGGGTTGGGTTTCATTAAATGACACACAAATGCTGGCTCAAGGGGAAACTGCCAATCTTACCCTCAGATCTGACTATAAACTCAGAATCAAGCTTCCATTTCAAATTATTGCTAAAACCCATTTTTAAGTGACTGGCATGAAATCACTTAAATTCTGTATTTTTATTAAAAAATATATGATGTCTTCAGCTTAAGACATAGATTTTATATCTTTATAATTTTGTATTATGAAAAAAAGCTGTTTTTAAAAACTCCATGCATTAATTTAATATGTAACTCATGAAAATGAAAGTCCCCTATCATCCAACTTCTCAGAAAATATCTGCCTTACTATTTGTGGGAATATTTCTCCATATTTTTTCCCTATGTAGTTACTAACATACATATGCATATATTCCTTAAAATGGAATCACTATATGCCTAAACTTCTACAACTCACTTTTCTTTTAGACATCTTTTCTTGCTGTTTTATACAAACCTACCTTATTCTTTTTTGACTGGAATATTATATTCTTTTGTGGAGTGGCCCATAATTTATCTGGACAGTCCTCTGTTGATAGACATTTACATGAGCCATTAATTTTTTATTCATTTTTTAATTTACGTATAATAAAATTCACTTTTTTGTGTCAAGTTCTATGACTTTTGATGAACGAATATAATCATGTAGCCACCACCACAGTTCAGGTTCAGAACTGTTACGGGACCCCAAAAGTCTCCCCATGCTGTTCCTTTGTAGTCAACCCTTTCCCCAACCACCAGCCCTTGACAATTACTGATCTGTTTTCTGTTCTTACAATTTTGCCTTTTCTAGAATAACATAAAAATTGAATCATGTAGGATGCAGCCTCTTGACTATACCTTCTTTCACTTAGCATAGTGTGTTTGAGATCCATCAATGTTGTGTATGTCAGTAGTTTGTTTGTTTGTTTGTTTGTTTATTGAGACAGGATCTCACTCTGTTGCCTGGGCTAGAGTTCAGTGGTATCATCATAGCTCACTGCAACCTCAAACTCTGGGGCTCAAGCAATCTTCCTGCCTCAGCCTCCTGGGTAACTGGGACTACAGGCGCATGCCACCACACCCAGCTAATTTTTCTATTTTTTGTAGAGATGGGATCTCATTATGTTGCTCAGGCTGGTCTCTAACTCCTGGCCTCAAACAATCCTCCTGCCTCGGCCTCCCAAAGAGCTAGGATTACAGGCATAAGCCACCATGCCTGGCATTTATTTTTATTGTTGAGCACTCTTATATTGTGTGGAGGTACCAATTTATTTATCCTTAGTCAGTTGAAGAACATTTGGGTTGCTTCCAGTTTTTAAAATTATAAATAAAGCCATTATAAATATTCATGTGTAGGTTTTTGTGTGAACATAAACTTTAATTTCACTTGGGTAAATACTAAGAATTAGGATTAATGGGTCATATGGTAAGTGTATGTTTCACTTTATAAAAAACTGCCAGACTTTTTTCCAAAGTATCTTTACCAGTTTGCATTCTCACCAGCAATGTGTGAGGCTTCCAGTCCTGCATATCCTTACCAACATTTGGTATATGCCAGGGGTTTTTTTGTTTTGTTTTTTGAACCATTCTAATAGGTACATAGTGGTATCTCATTGTGATTTCAATTTGCATTTCCCTAGTGACTACTGATGTTGAGTACCTTTTCATGTGTTTATTTGCTATTTATATCTTCTTAGGTAAAGTATTCATTCAAATCTTTTCTCATTTTCCCATCAAGTTGTTTTCTTCCTATTGAGTTTTGAGAATTCTTTGTATTTTCTGAATGAAAGTTCTTTATCAGATATTGTTTTGCAAATATTTTTTCCCAGAGTGTGTTTGTCATTTTGTTCTTTCAACTGCTTCTAAATTTATCCCAAGAAATGAAGCTTCCAAATCCCATTTAGACCACACTTTTGTTTATAGCTTAATGAAGTCAAAATGAAGACATTTTATAGTTAAACTCAAGTCATAAAAACTTGAATTGTTTACGGCACAGGTCTCCAAAGTGGGATACATACACAAGATGATCCAAAGGGGCATGAATGAAAATATTAGAGCTTCTATCCTGCTCTCTGGGCCTCTGACTACTTATTTACCAGAGAGGCCTTGCCTCGTTTTCCTCTTGCCTCTTTGAGCAGTTTAATAGGATGTGGTACTCACCAGGGTTGGACAGGGTAGGAAGAACAAAGTCAATGGTTTAAATTTTTTTGGTAGGATTTTCCCAAAGATGAAGATTGGTGTTAAACTTTTCCAGATTCTTCCTAATAGAGAAAGTGTGAAATTACAGAATGATTTACCCTTAGATACACATCACACATCAGAAGGAAATTTTTATAGCTCAAAATCATTTGATATTTGTTTAAGCCCAAAATAATGGAAAAGTTTGCCTTTCTTCTTGTACTGAAACAGTATGAGAAACTGGCATATTTTTTGTTTCAACCAGCAGGATCTCAAAGCAAGTTATAAAATATGTATTATATAACGTGCATTTATCAGTGAAATAGTTCAGAAAATAACCTGCTTGCCTACCTGTCTCTCATCTCCAGTTTGCCAACTTACTATCCACTGGCCCTACCTAATCCTCATAAGTCCTGAGGTCATTTCATCAAGTAACTGAATCAAATCTGTGCTAGAAGAATTCAGGGAAAAAGTTATTTCAATAAGCTTGAAAGAGCCAGACAGGCACTCTTCCCTTATACTTACCTCATAAAATCCTTGACCAGGGAAAACTTAGCACTCTGGGGAAGAGCTTTCTTCCTTCTACCTTTTTTCCTTTCCTCTCTTCCTCTATCTCTCCCTCCTTCCCTTCTTGTCTTCCATCCGTATCGAATAGGTGCCATTGAGCCATGTTATGAGGGAATCATAGATGGAATATGACATAGTCCCTCCCTGATTGTGTTGAACAGAGAACACAGATCCACATTACAGATAAGTAATACTACAGTATGACTCACAAAGAATTATCTTACAAAATCTAGTTTTACCAAGGTATGCTAATATTTGTAATAAAATAAGATATTGGTAGTCTTTTGCCAAATTTGCCAAAATAAAGAAGTTAATAGATAAAACTTTAAGCATTTCTCATAAATTTTTCTTAAAACTTTAATACTTGCTACCACTAGTCTATCCCATAATGAAGAAAATAATGAAATCTGAATTAGCACCAAAATTTACTTACTTTTCATTAACCATATGTGCATCAATTGTTCATACTCTTCTACAAATCACACCCAGACTTCCAGGTGAAGAATTTAAGCAATTGCCAAAGTGACCAATGCAGACAGTATGTGAAATTATGGGCATTGGGGGCTGGGAGGGGCCTTTCTAATCACCTTTTCCAAGCCTCTAAGGAAACTGACCCTGGGCAGGGTAGCCTACTTTACCGAGGTCCCTGCCCTGGACACTTCAGAGCTGGACCAGTTCTTTCCCATGACTCGCTGCCTAAGCACCTAAGACAGTTGCAAAGGAAAGAAGTGTTTGGGGCTGGGTAACTGAGCAGGCCTCGTGAAGAAGGCAGACGAGCAAGGCCTGGGAAGATGGGAAGAATAGGTTAGGCTGTGAGGATGTGTTTGCAGAGCTCTTGAGTTTAGAATACTCCAGGGGAACAAGTTCATGGTTCTGGACAAGGCTTGCTCAATTAGAGACAGGTCCTCTCACTGATAATGTAGTCACTTAGGAACTTAAGGGATCTATACCTTGGGGTATATTAATTCTGTCAGGTCACTAGGGTGATAGGTAATTCATTACTGTTTCAAAACAGTAAATCGTGCACATATCATTTGACCAGAGAAGTTGTTTTATAACTTCACACGTTTACTAGTAGGGAAAATCTGGAAAAGTTTATTAACCATTTTCAACTTTGGGATTTGTTCATTTCTTGCTTTTCCCTTTTTTTTTTTAAGTGGTTTAAATTTAAAAGTTTGCATTTTATTAAGTTTCTTCTACTTGCCCTGCATCATACCCTATTTGAATCACCTTCAAGTAGTAGCAGTTGCTACTAGTCTAGTAGCCTAGAAGTTATGGAGTGTTTCAGATATCCAGAGGGATCGGCTCCCAGTGTGATTGCCTAAAAAGCAACATGATGGTTAGCCAGTTTGCATTTGTAGGGTTCTCACCATAGCTTTGTCTAGGTGTCCACAACTGACGAAATTGATTCAGCCCTGAAAATGCCCATCTCCAAGCATGGGCCCTGTTATCCTTATTTCCCATTTAGTGCATCATTGCTAAACTGGT
This sequence comes from Daubentonia madagascariensis, assembly GCA_023783475.1. NCBI lineage: Eukaryota > Metazoa > Chordata > Mammalia > Primates > Daubentoniidae > Daubentonia > Daubentonia madagascariensis. Next base: position 13,630,124 of record JAKFHU010000428.1, read on the forward strand.
CTTGTGGCTTGGCCATAGTGCTATAGAAGGACTGAACTAGGAATTCAGAGAGAGCATTTTTAGCTTATGTTAAGTCATCTGTTTATGCAACATATCTATTGAATCTACTATGTACCAGGGATTGTGCTAGTCTTTGGAAACATAATGATAGCTCCTGCCCTGGTGGAGCTTCAATTATGCCTCTAATTAGCAGTGGACTCTGGGCAAGTTTTCCTTTTCTATAAATGAAGGACTTGGACTGGATGTTCTTGAAGGGTCCTCTACAACTGGAATATTCTATTCCTGAAAGCAGAGAATTCCCTGGTGTCTCTGAGGGGAAAGAGCAACTTAAACAGTATGGAAGAAATTCATTGTAACAACAGTTTAACAGAAAGAATTTCGGTTTGGGGGATTGTTTTTGTTGTTTTTCTGGTAGTGATATCTTACTTTTTTGGAAAATTATATGAAATTTTTTCCTGAGAAGGAGAAAGAAAAAATGAAAAACTTTAGTCATTTACACATCCATGTTAAATAAAGTAGATTCTAAGAACATAATGCAATCTAAGTAAAAAGATTTTTTTAAATTTTTAGCATATGAAATTGTCCTAGTGCAAATCAAGTCTGTAAGTATTATACATGTATTGAACAGAGGCTAGATTTTAACAAATTTTTATTTAAAAATTCAAACCATAAGATCAATGATAGGACTCCATTAAGTAAATGTTTTGCATGTGTGTGCTGCACAGTAGCAGGCCACCTGGGCCATCAGAGGGAAATAAGACATGGTTCTTGTCCCAGGGAGCTCACAGTGTGGTCATTTTTTCCTGAATGAATTGAGTAGCCTTTTTAAAAATTTCTTTTTTTAACAGGAGTCTTTAGCATTTATAATAGAGATATTTTACCCTTGGGTAACATGTGGTATGACAATAGAACGTGCCGAGAAGGCATAAAAGTGAAAAGGTCTACTTTGGCAGTGAAAACTTGTACTTTGACCTAAATGATAGAGAAAAGATTAGGAAAGAACTTTCTGCCTACTGTAAGTATGATCTCTAACTTGTATTTACTATGCATTCTCCATTGGCAGCACAAAGAATATTCAGTTTTCTTTGATGTGTTTCTTGGTTTGGAAGTATCTATGCTGTTTGGCATCAATTAAACTTAAAAAATATTTTTATGGATTAACAGATATGTTTGTTTTAGTGTTGATTTTCTAATTTTGTCGTAAAATGGATTTTGCCATCTGTGTTTCATCTATAACAACTTAGAAATAAAGACATTTTTAAGTGTATAAATGTGATTTGGGAATCAGAAAAACTTAGTTTGGTGTTTGTATGAGCAAGTATAGATTTCTTTTTAAGAGGTGGCCACCCAGAAGGGCTAAGCCACCTTCCTCTCTACTCCATCCCCCCTTCTTCTTTTCATTTCATTCCTTTTATTTTATTGAGCTAACTATAATACAGCAGAGCAACACAGAGGGGCTGCAGAGATGCTCACAGGTTGGATTAATCACATGTGCCCCATGTAGCCATGAATAGACAAGGTACAGTGTAACCAGTGGGCCCAATGTAGTGGATACTCACAGAGCCTAAGCTGATATTCTGGAGGGAAAAACAAAAAATGAAAAAACAAGTAAGAAGCTATAACAATGTCTGCAGGTTACCAAGGACTGCCTTCTTCAAACTGCTTGGGCCCTGGGATAATCTGGGCCACTGTGTGATTATCGAGGTTGTGGCAGGACAGAGTTAAAGGTACACTGGAACCCTTTCACAGTGACATCATTGAATGGGTTAGCTAAAAACTTTATTTGGAGTGGCTGAAAACAAAGAAAATGGCTGGAGGCGTTAAAAATAACCTTTCGATAACAATACTATCAGTGATTGCTGAAAAAATCATAGAAATTTTTTCATTTTTATTTTTTAAAATTTTGGCAGAAAGTAGTGGTCCTAATTTGGCATTGCATAGCCAGTCATCAAAACAGGTCAAACCAAATATCTATAAAGAATTGATGTATCTTAGCCTACCACTTACTCATTCAACCATTCAGTCATCAAATATTTATTGATTGCCTGCTTTATATCCCTTACCCTCAACCTACTTTCCCTCCCCGCAACCTTTTCTTCAATGTCTTCCTCTAAATCAATCATGCCATTTTAAAAATAGGGCTTTAAATCTCATCTGTTAACCTGTTACCTTGGAACAAGTTGGATGAAAAGCCTTTGGTTTTCATTGTTTGTTAGCCAGTTTGAGTTAAATAAGAAAAGATTGAGCCAACCATGACCTCTTTAGAGGACTTTTCTGGGGCCAAAATTTAGCCTAGAATCCTTCCTATTGAGGGGATAAGTGAATCTTCAAGTCTTCAAGTTTCCTTATGATGGCTGGGACTTGCCATTAGGGTTTTAGAGACACAGCCACAAGTATTTAATGAAAGCAGACATCTTGAAAACAGCAGCTTTCCTTTGGTTGGTTGTTTCCAGATGCCCAGGGAAAAGGCTGTTGCTGACTGTGGAGTTTATATTCCAAGCCAGCCTCAGATTCATTTGAATTACAGTGTCTCTGGCTTGTCAGCAGCAGGGCTTCCCCTACCAATTCCAATCTCCCACCCGAACAAAGAGATGTTCTCAATGTCAGGATGAAGTTTTCCTTCAAATGATTAACTTCACGTGGTAAAAGTATGCCGCAACCAGTGGCGATAGAGCTCGTCTCAGCAGGGCTTCTGCGCATCTTCAGGTTTCACTCTGGAAACCTTCCAGGCTGTCACTTGGAGTTGCATTTATTAATATTATGCCTCATTCCAAAAGAGTCCCAAAGTGGTTTGCAGAGAAACATACTACAAAAAGGGTGATAACAGCAGGGCAAAAAGAAAATGAGAGTGGAAAATAAAATGAAGCTAAAGGTATGATAAAGAGAATCACTGAATGTAATTATAAAACACAAAATAAAAGCCATAAGGTCCCATGTAGTTAAGATTTGGCACAGAGCTTCTAGCAGCCAAAGAAAAGAAGGAATTAAGATTATTTAGAGTTTGGGATTGGGGACAGAGGGAGGGGACTAATGTCACAGCATTCTGCCCACCCAGACTCCACTCTTTTAAGTAGGAGCTAAGCCTCCTGGATTCTTACTTACTTAACATTAAGAAGAGAAACCTTTCTTGCATTTTTTTCTAGCGGACCAATCTGTCTCTTAAGTATTATCTCATTTCTATTTGGATCTCTAAATTACTCTATGAGGTAGTTTGGCATGAATTAATCCTCTCTTTAGAGATCAGAAAAAAGTTTAAACTTGCCAGGGTCATACAGAGGGAGATTCAAAGCCAGGTCTCCTAACTCTAAGGCCTAACCTTTCTCTATTAGACCATTCTCTCAATTAAGTATTTTCACTTTATTTTCTGACCTCCAGTTTGCTAGGTGGAAAAAGATAACCAGATTTTTAATGATACTATAGATACAGATACACAAATTTCTTAGAAAACTAAGCAAATAAGGAGGAATAATCAGAATACAGATTATTTTTGGACAACTGTCTGATTTCATGTGAGCCTCCACAGGCTTTAGAGGCCCTGGCCATGTGGGCTCAGGCATATTTTCCAGGCTTATGGGTAGAGAAGAACAGAAAGATACTGTGTTCTCGTGTTCTTTTTCCTTGTCACTATCAATTTTTAAAAATTCAGGGCTCCAGTAAGAGAAAATAACATTTTTCAGTGTTTGTTCCTTTTTATGTGCATCTCTCAATAGTTAACATTTGGCATCTTTTGCATTTCAGCCTCCTTTCCCTACCAGGGATGATATTTTTCCTACTCCCAGAGCTTAAAGAACAAGAAACTATAGTAAGAGAAGGGTTTCCGACAACCACACAAATCACTTGACAACATCCCCAGTGGCATTAGCCATCGTGCTCTATGATACATGGACCTGTGACCCCTCCTCATTTTTCACACCAGGATGCTGGCATCTAGTCATTGGGGTAGAATCTGCTCAGTAATGCATTCCATCTGCTGGCTTGGCACCAGTCATCGTAGAGTGTCACCTGGGTTCTGTCTTATGATCTCCAGGGCCAAGGCTAGAGGGGCTACGGAAGAACAACTGCCATATTCTTCTGTCAGCACTGTTTACTTCACATGAACAAAATAAGGTTTTGCCGAAGCCTATAAAAGAAATTTACTAGGGGAAAAAAAGTCTAGTCAAAAGGTTCAGAAACGCTTTGCCCTTCCATCTTCCTTTCCTCTCTCCCACATCTTCAAATCCTGATAGATCTTAAATGTCACCTTCTCTAAGGAGTTTTCCCAACACCTCACCCTCAGTGTGCCCCTGGAGAACTTCTGTCATACTGCACTGCATTGCCATTATTTATTTGTATTTTCCTGTCTCCCACTAGACTGTAAACTCTTCAAAAGAGAGTAGGCACAGTATCTTTTAAAGTTCATAACATACAGTATATTTCCGTTCAGGAAATGATTTGCAAGTTTAGGAAAAAAATGGTAATCTCTGTTAGTTTTAAACTAAACCTACAGGACTAAGTTATGTTGAAAGTTGCTATTATAAAAATTGTAGTAGTTAAAAATGTTTCCCCTTTTATAAAAAGTTAGGAATAGGAAGTGCAGTGTTTTGGGTTTTAGGATATCCTTTTAAAGAAAAATTTTAAAGAACAATTGAAATTTTTTATTGTTGAAAACTGACAAGATATTTAAAACTATTCAATGTCATTTAAAATTGACCCCAGACACTTGACAGCTCCATTATCAATTAAATGGCCCAATTAGTTCATGCTTATCTTTCTAAAATGGGTTTCTGCTTTAATTAAAAATTTCACATTTTTAGCATATCGTCATCTAAGAGATATAGATACTTAGTCATGGTAGAAATTATTTCTGAAAGAATATAAAACTTTTTTTAATCTACCACTTTGATGCTGGCTTGGACAGTTTAGGAAGAAATGATGAGGTAGCTGTAGGAGCAGTGGAAAGAGGAGTATCTGGGGCAAAAATTTGACTTGAACAAAAACCGGACCATCCACCCTGGCATTAAGACCCTCTACACCAAATTTACATCAAAAGGCAGGAACAGGTAGTCATGATTGGCTCTTGTCTGAGCATAACCTAGTACCCAGGCTCCGTCTTCTTTAATGCATGGTTCCTACAACTGTACGTGGGACTCTTCATGGGCCAGATATGGCAATGGTGCATTTCACTTATACCCATAGTCACATGGCCCTTCCTATTTGCAGGGGAGGCTGGGAAACATGGGCTAGCAGTGTGCCGAGGAAGGAGAAGAAAGTATTCTGTTGAACAGGTATCTAGTCTCCGAGATCTGAAATCATCTTTCAGGAAACCTTGTTCCAGGCATAGAGTCATGGGAGTGGACTGGAAGATACAAACACCAGAACTATTTGAATGAGCAGGATTTATTGACTGACCAGATGGGGAAGTAGGAAGACAGACAATAGTAATGACAGTATCCTAACCTTTCCCTGTCTCTGTCCTTTAAGGTTCTCTGAAAACTATTTCTAAAAAGCAACTGGACAAGGCTCTGAATAGTTTGTCTGTTGCAAAGTTGTTCTGAAACAGTGACCCTTTAACTCACAAGATGTGTATAAACTGGCTTTTCACGTCCACTCTAGACTGTATGAATGTTCAGAGGGAACACAGTCTGATTCAAAAGAGAATTAACATTAGCAAGTACAGTACTGTTCCAGATGCATTAAAGGCCTTTACAGTGAAGAAAATTCATGAAATGACATGCTAATTTAGTGTGTGGGCACCGGAAGAGCTATTAGCTCTTTAAAAATAGTTGGAAAAGAAAAGAATCAACCAGGACAAGCTGGTTGCTAATGGTTTTAGCGTAGGAGGAGAAGACGGCATTGCAATTCTTGGCTCTGAGGTGGGGTCAGAAAGATCAGTAGCCCAGCGTTGACCTTTGTGTTTGGAATCTTTCATATTGACTCACCAGACTCTTGTAATTTGGTGAGCCAAATAACAGAAATGTAGAAAGAGGTCTCTGTGCCTGAACTTTAAACCTCCTGAGTAACTTGTCCTTTATGATAATAATTAGCACTGCTTGGGATCCAAAGCAGAGTAGTCACCTAAGACCTACCATATTAATCTAAATTAAATCAATAAGTGACTCCAGAGAATGTGCCGAGAAAATCAGGGTGGGCAACTGAGAAGCACAGCTGTATAACTCTGTATATTGTTTGTTTGGAAGTCCGTTTGGAGATGATTTTTTTTTTAAAGTGATGTGGCTGATAAAATGAGAGAATTTTGGCAACATTGATATGATCACACATTTACCATGTGCCAAGATTGTTCAACCCCTTTGAATCCAAGTGGAATTTTTACTCCTTATTTCTTCTCCTGATGATGAAGTAATGTGTCCTATTATAATCAGGCCAGTGGTATTTTTAAAAATTAAGTAATATCTATTTGTTGTAGAAAACTATGAAAATAAAGATTTTAAATCAACTTTAATCCAATCACCTAGAGATAATCAATGTAAACATTTTGGTAGGTTTCTTTCAATTCATAGGCATGTATATGTAAGAATACATATATACCTACATAAGTAAGGCTTTAAATACAAATTAACCTTTTATATGAGGGGTACTTCCCAAGTTAATCGTTTTCAAAAATTTATTTTTATAGTTATATTCTAAGATTTACTATTATTTATTTAAGCATTTTCCTATTTTTGTACATTTTGGTTGTTTCCAGCTTTTGAACATCCTTGTACATAAATCTTTGTCCTTATCTTTGATTAATTCCTTAGGATAAAGTCCTAGAAATGAAATTACTGGGTCAAAGGTTATAATCCTTATTAAGGCTCCTATCTATGGGTCACATTGTACCCCAGGAAATTTCCTACAGTTTATTCCCATCATCTGGGTATGAGAAGTCCTATCTGACCAAACTCATTTCAACATTGAGTATTATTCTTTACTTACCAAGTGGGAATTGGACATGCTGTGACCTTTATAGCTTTATGAGCGGCTCTGCTTAATAACTGGCCATCTCAAGTATATACTGTGAGAGGCTATTACAACAAACCTTATTACGGCTGTCCTTAGTCTAAAGGCTAATAAGAGTGTACACAGACCGTCTAAGATGTGTCCTGCATGAACACATGCATTACATTGTTCTTAATGAACAAGGTCAGTCTGGTGTGAGTTTTGTTATATTTAGACGTCCTAAGCATCCTTTGGGAGGGTTGTGTTTGGTCTCTAGAGCTGATATGTTGGGTCTCTTTCCCAGAAATGTCTGTCTAGCAGTGAAGGAAACTCCAAGCGTGAAAACTACACTTCATGGGTCCAGTGGAGTTTTCCTGCTGACAGAGAATTGATTGACTAAATATAAATCACTCTGACTTGAGTGATTCTGTCCACTCAGGATGAATTGGAGAGAAATCACCAGAAGGAAATTGGCCTCTGAAGTGTAAGAGCATTGGATTATTGCCGTCAGAAGCAATGCTTGTCAGGAGGATTGCATTTTTGCCTTATCTCATGTTATTTGGAGCAATATTGGATTTGCTGGAAGATTTAGATCTACCTTTCTCTGGGTATACATATTCTACTTATTTCCTTTTTCATTTTAGTAATCTATGAACAATAGATCTATAATAGTTATAGTTTGTAATGCTTGGTTTATTCTGTAAAAATATCAAATTTTAACCAGCTTTTTCTTAAGTGCTCACTAGTGTTACAGAAATTAATTAAATCATTCAATAAATATGAGTGCCTGGCCCCATCACAGGCCCTGGGGTCGAAACAGTGAATGAAACCAACAAAGCTCTGCCATCATGGAGCTGACATTCTGGTGTGGGAAGACAACAAAAAAATACATAGTATGTCACATGCTGATAATAGCTTTGGAGAAAAATAGAGCAAGGACGGGGTGGGGAGGGCACAGAGTGGTTTAGGGGGTGCTATTTTATATGGGATGGTCAGGAGAGGCCTATTTGGTGGAGACATTTGAACAGACCTAAAGAGAGCAGGGCCACGAGCATTTTGGATATTTGGGGGAATGACCTACCTGCCAGGTAGGCTTCCTGGGTCTCTTCTAGGTGCGACAGCCAGGAGTGAGGGGAGAATGAGCAAGTGAGAGTGGGGGAGATGTGGCAGAGCTCAGGGTAGGTGGGACCTCACTGGCCTTCGTAGGGACTTTGGCTGTGGCTCCGCATGAGAAGTGGGTCACAGAGGGTTTTGAACAGAGAAGTGACGTCATGTGACTTAAGTTTTCATTGGCAGCAGACACAGGAGGAAAGGATGAATACGTGGGCCCAGGTGCAGAGTGTGGAGGATGAGGGGGAAAGCACGGAGGGCCTCGTCTGACGGCTTCTGCTGCTTGGGGAGCGAGTAGGCCAGGCCATCAGCTGCGAGTGAGGCTGGGGGAGGCGGGCAAGGAGGTGGAGAAGAGGTGAGCGTGTGAAGTAATGAATGGTCTGGGGGAGTGGGAGACTGAATGGACCAGAGAAATGTAAGAGGAATAAGAATTGATATGGTTATGAATGCCATGATTATCAGTAACGTAAGTAAAGGACCAGTTGTATAAAATTTATTTTTAAAATTGTTTTCAAATTTGCCTTTAGCCAGCTGCCTCCCCAGCCTTCAACCCGTAGCCCTTGGCTGATTTTCTTTGCCGTGTTGGTACTTTACATCTCTAAGAGTTTGGTTATAACGACTAAAATCCTGGACTGATAGAGCTGGAAAGGGTCTTAGAAGTCATCTGGTCCAGCCTCTTCATTTTACAGATAAGAGTCAGACACCCCTAGTGAGATAACGTGACCTGCCCGGGGCGCAAACTCGTGGGTTGTAGAGCTGGTCTCAAATCCTGTCTCCCTATTCCCAGCCTAGTGTTCTTTACACTATAACAAATTGCTCATTATTCTTCCCAAAAATTAATTTTAAAATAATTTAATTTTACTAGTGTTGGACATTTTTAAGTCCATATTTTGATGGAATCTAAATGGCTTAAATTTTAAAAATAAAACAAAGCTGGCTCAAATACTTTAAAAAATTTTTCCTTAGGTTTGTAAAACCCATATAGTGCCTACTATCTCATCTTTCATGTTAAATACGGATATAAAACAGATAGCAGCAGCAGCAGCAGAAATGTGGAAGAGTTACCTCACTATTTCACACCGCATGTTTTCATTATATTTAACTTGCTTTTATTCATCCCCTCTCTCCTTGTTTTTCATATGTGATTTAAATGTTTTCCACGTTTATTTCTAGTGGGTGAAGTGTGGTCCACGTGGTACCATTGCATAACCACCCCCACCCCTGGATAATTGCCCTCCTTATTTTTAGGAAGCAGAAAATAGTCTATTGTGTTATAATTAGTCACTGGTGCCCACCCAAATGTGATTATTATGGCAAGAACTTTTGCTTCTTTTCTTTTTTAGGGGAGAGAATGAGGATGAGAGCTGGAGGGAGGATAAGATTTTGATCATTTTTTAATGTCCTGGAATACTTGGGATATCTTGGGAAAGATTCCTATTTTTTAGGTTCTCTTAAGAGACGTAAAAAAATCCATGTTTAAAACTATTAATAAACACTCTAAGCAGGCAGAAGTATAAGTTTTCTTTCACCTGTCTTCTAATTAGACCCTCTTCCTCTTCTCTAGCACAATTCATTTATTTTGTTTAGTACAAAGATGATTTGGAATACTTACAGCTAAAGAGCTCAGGAGGTTTAGCTAGATGAATATATTGAAGCACTAGAGTTTTGAAAATCTGCATAAAGATTTTGACAACTTTTTAAAGATTTGTGTTATAACAGTGTACAGTTTGTCCAGTTCTTCTGAATCTACTTGACCCCTAAAAAATGAAATCGCACAGGACAGATATGATTTTCTTGCTTTCTGCTCCTGTATGTTCCAGGAGTGGTAACCAAAAAGCTGAATTTGTGACATCAGTTTTATTGCCATGGCTACTGGCTGTAACGTTACAAACATGAGATTATTGGCCAGTTCAGCATGAAAGTTAAGGAAAATTCCTTTTGAATAGGATGATCCAAAACCAGCACCCAGGGGAGTATTATCAGAGTGGCTTCCAGCAGTGTGTCTTTTTCAAAAACGTTATTACTCTGAGAGCTTTGTTTTATTTTGTGAGGGTTTTTAGTGGTGGTGATTGTTGTTTAATATTTTAATTTTGTGTGTTTGTTGTTTTATTTATTAATTCCCCCACCCCAGGTGGCTGGGTAGGAAAATGGTTATTTTTAGTGTTAGAAGCCCCTCTCTTAAGAAACAGTCACCGCCTTCAGCTAATTCTTCCATCACAAATAAGATTTATTTTGGAACTTCAGTCAAAAACATCGGTACTGTGTGCTGGACAAACATCTGCCTTCCTACAAGAGCTGCTGGCCTTCCCAGTGTTAGATAAACCCATTTTGCTCTTTGAAAGCCTCTCATAGAGAAGAGAATGTGCGGTGAGAAAGAGAAGCACACTCATTCTTTAATCCAGAGCGCCTCTTTGTGGCCCAAACACGTTCCTACAGAAGTATCCTGTTTACCTATTTGCTGTCCATTCCTCCGCTCCCCAAACTTAGTACGTTTTTAAAGCAGAAGATATTTTAATAAATATATTATTTGACGATGCAGTGCTAATACAAATCTTCTGGGAACACATAGAGCTGTGTGACCATCTTGGAAGATAAGCTGGGGTTAGAGGCACTCTACTTGAGTCATTTTTCTAATAGTAATGGAAGGCACGTAGTGATCAGTCTTCAAAGTCTTGTCGGAGCCACCTGATGACTGGCGACGCGCATTTGAGAGATTGTGCTTCTCCTGGGAAGCCTGCCCTGGCTGTTCTGCTCCTTCCCAAGGTTGGTTTTGTTGCAATTTCTTTCTAACTTACTTTCCTGTATCCCTTACTACAAATTCCTTCAAGGCAGAGCTGTTGTACCCACCTCTGTATTCCCAATGCACAGCACAGTTCCTGGCATGTAGCAGGTCCCCAGTGTACCCCCAGCAAATGCTGGAAGAATAATAGGTGTTCAAGGACCAACTGTGGTGGATCAGAGGCATAAAATCCATAATTTTGGCCTGTGTCCTGACCATCCAAGTACACGGTTAGTCTTTATTACTATGTTTTTCTATACTTATTCTGTTAAAATTGCCTTAAATATAGTGAGCTTTGTTTAATGAGAAACTGAGGTAGCAAATAGCAGACACTGTAATAAAGCTGGACATTTTAACATAGTTCCTTTCCTCCCTCCTGACTTGCTGACTTTTGGTTTGTTTTGCTAAATCATTAGTTTGTAATGTCTACTTTTTATTCAAAACATCTGCCACCAAGTACTATACCAGTAAAATTTTCTAGTGTATACTATAAGTTCAGAGAAAAATATTCCTATGTACCCTAACAGCAGGGAATGCTGAGTTATACATTTTCACAGAATAGGGATTCCTAACAATTTTTTGATTGTCCCCTTACCATCTACATCAAAACATGTTATATAGCACACTTTTTTTAAAGGTGCATTTAACTATGCTTTGAGAATTGAGGTATATCCCACCAAACACATGTGTTCATTCAACAAACATTTGTTGATCTCCTGCTATGTGCTTGGTGTGGTGCTAGGGTTAGGAAAGTGGATAAGACAGTCCTCCCTGGACCTCACAGGGAGTCCTAGGAGCCATAATCCAGTGCGATCTGTGTTATAATTGAGAAATGTACACAGAGGGCTGAGCTAGCACAGTGGAGTAGTGCATGTGAACGTGGTGCTTGATAAATGCTACATGAATTGAATTCATGGCCTTCTCAAGGCAAGTGGATCACCTTTATGTATTGCAAAGCAGAACTGAGAATAGTGTCTTGGATGACAGGGGAGAATAGCTGCATACATAATGTTACATACCACCCTTAAAAATGTTAACCTGGACAAGACAAGTAAAGAATGCTTGGATTTTTAGGTGTGGCCAGTGAAAATCAGAGACTGACTATAACCCCTTTTTACCTCCCTCCAGTGTGGATTACTGACCTTGACTTTACAAAAACCCTGAAACTTCCTTTTCCAGGCTTTTATTATACATGAGTTGTTCCTTCTGCATGGAACAATCACTGGCACTCCATCTCCAGACCAACTCCTTTCACCCCGGGCGTAGCCTCCTCTCTCTCATAGTGCCCTGTACTTCCCCATCATAATACCTGCCATACCATAATGTAACGGGTCTACCTGTTTACCTCCCTGCCTCCCCTACACATGGCAAAGGGTGTGTGTCCGTTTTTTCCCAGGGCCTAGCACTTGCTCAGGGCTTAATAAAGATGAACTGGTTCAAATTAGTTAGTTTATTTCATTCCCAGTGGCTCTCTGGTATAGCATCTATGGACGTGACATCAGAATACTTGACCCTTCTTATGCTATGCTTAAGGAAGAGATAAGTGCTTCTCATAAGATGAGGGGATTATAAAACCCCTCACTGTATAGAATCCAAGCAATAATATCTTTTCCTTCAGTGATAAACATGGGAAGTTTCTTGGAGTATTAAAAAGTATATTTTTTTTAATAAAAAGGAAGATATACAGTCTAGGATCTGCCCTTGAGCCAGTTTCCTCATCTATGAATGAGGGGGTGGGCCCTATGATCTTAGAGGACCTTCCAGCAAAAGTTGTTCTTGGAAGAAAAAGTGTGGAGACTATCTCCCCAACGGCCTCTAGCACACAAGAGCAAAAGGATTTTTGTTGACTAACTGAATGAATGAGAAAAAAAAAGCCATATGGAAAAAAACCCAAATAGTAAGAAGGGGAATATACTTACTGCTGATGGAATTTTCAAGAAGGAAAGGAAGAATTGTCTGCAAGGGCCCAAGTTGACATTTATAGTGAAAAGAAGTTATATAAGCAGCTCCATTATTTAATTACATGGGAAAGGGCCCATGAATTTACAGTGAAAAACTCTTCTAATAAGAGAATTAAGGCCATAAAACTAACAGAGCAGTATTTACAGGCCAGTGCTTGATAAATGTCATGGACTAATGATTTGATGAGGTATCTTTTTGAAATTTAATAACAAGGAGTCCCAGGAAAATCCTGGAAGGTGTGAAGGAAGAATGGTCCACTCCAGACAGATTTTCTTTCCTTGTCTCTATTAAACGACTGTTTTCCTGGAGCTTCTAACAGTTTTCAAACACAGAACTGCAAATGTGTTTGTTGTCAGCGAGGCCGCCATTTGGAGTGGGTGCAGGAGCTCTGCAGCTTCTTTTCTGTGTGACAGTCAGAGTGTGGCGGAGTTCAGTCTAGCTAGGGCCCCTTCCTGTCATAAATAAGATTACTTTCATTTCACTTGTGGAGTGTGCTATTCCTCAGAGTAATGAATTTCCTCTGTGCCTTTGAGCGCATAAACATGGTTTTCATTAGCTTTCTCTCTCTTTAAAAAAAAGAAGACGAAGAAGAAGGGGAGAGGGAGAGGGAGGTGGAAGAGAGAATCTGAGTAAAATTATTAATAATAAGATGTCAATTAACTCCATAAATGCAGATATATTTTTTGCCGACTGGCTAGAACATGCTTATGAGCAGTCCCAGAAAGGCACTAGTTCATCTCTTCTGAAATGCTAAGAAAATGAAATGGGGTAGAGAGGGCTACAGATTTTATCCTACATGAACAAAGGTATGAAAGAAAAAGAAAGAGAGAAAGAAAAGAACGTTCTTTTTCAAATTTGGTTTTAAGGAGAACTGTATCAAACAGGCCCCCAGACCAGACAAATAGCCCTGGGTTCTTCTGGAATCATGGAGGACGTCACAGAAAACCAATCTACTTGATCAGGATCACAGGGCAGTCTCTGCATCCACTTCCCCCTGCTTTGCCATGCTTGCGTGTTTGTGTGTGTGTATGTGAGAGAGAGAGATTTTATGCTAATAAGATGTTCCAGCCTTCCCCATTTTCAAATTTGCCCCCCTGAGAGCTGTAAGTTATGTAGTTCATGGAGCTAAATATGCAGTTGTTCAATTTTATGGTTTGGAATCTCTTGTCAAGGGGTGACTCATTATAACACGGCTGGGCTTTCTCATTGTTGATAGTGCATACTTGAACCTGAAAACTATTTAAGATCCATTGACCCCTGACTTCTGCCAGGATCTTTTTTGCTGTTATTTTTGGAAATTTGGGGGTGGAGAGTGGGGAGATGGAGTCTTCTCAAATTATCCCAGAGAAGGCGCTAAGCCATTTAAAAAAAAAAAAGAAAGATCTAAAACTGGTTTTTCAAAATTACTTATTCTCAATGAAAAATCCCCAGATTTGTCTTCCCAGAATTTTTTTCTCTCCCCCCAATGTCTGTTTCAGCCTCCAATTCCTGGTATATTATGTGTTTGTCTATCCTCTAGAGAGGAAAAAATAATAATGTTCTAAAAGCATCAAGGAATTAAATTCCAGGCCACAGGTTGTCCAGGACAATTCACTAAAGACAAAACTTATAACCCAGATAAAGAAGCTTGAAGCATTTCACAGTGAGGTGTCTTCCAGCCCAGTTTTAACCTCCTGGATAGGTGTTCTTGTTACACTTTAGAAGTACAGCTGCTTTCCATTTGAAATAAGAAGGATGGATATTTAAGGAGCCAGTGCCTCTCATAGGTGAAGGCTGCTTTGCTGAAATATATACAACACAACTGCAAGGAACCTGAAAAACAAGCTTCCATTTCACTTAGCTGTAGCACAGGAAATTGTTTCTGGCTTGTTTTTGTTGTGAACAGAGAAAGCATTGCATATTAAAAATTCCCTGTAGTTGTTTAATATTTGCCCAGTAGTGTGCTCGTCCCTAATCAAGTCCCTCTCAGTAAATCATGTCCATTCTGTCACTGTTTTGATTGGAAGCATGAATTGTAACATTGAAAATCTCTCAGGACGGTAAACCTCTGCAGCTGTGGAAGGCTGGAGCTATTTACTGGTATTATTAAAGGAACCTGGGTGACTTTTTTGGGGAAAAAAGCTAAGATGGAATGAAATTCATAAGGTGCACAGAGATTTAGGATGAAGGGTTTATTATGAGCACAGCCCCATAACAATATCCTCATAGAAATAATACAGAATAGTAACAATTGTTCCAGGAGTTGGCAAACATAGTATTGTGCTCTTTTTGCCTTTTTTTTTAGAGGGAAAAACAGAATCCAAATGTAAAATATGAAATCAGACATATTTAGTGCTTTAGAACAGTGTTTGAACTGAATGTTTTTTCAAGGTACTGTATAGAAACAAATGTCACTTTTGTTTCCCAAAGGCATTTTGAAGGGTTTGCCATTAATGTTTTTAAGGCATTAATTCTCTTTGAAACAAAAGAGGTGCAGAAATTTTGAATTTTATTATTCCAAGGACACAGCTGACTAGACTACCTCCTTCTATATTTGGCATCTGAGGAAAGTCCTCACAGTATAAAGACATCTGTTGGAGGGGCTGGATCTCAAAGAATTAGAAAAGGAGCAAAAGAATCTAAAAACTTTTGCTTGAGCGCTGAGACTGATACCATACCTAAGAAGATGTTTCTCTTCCAGAATGTTTCCTTGTTCACTTGTTCGTTCCCTTATTCACTTGTTCATTCCCTTATTCAATCATTTATTGCTTTAAGATATGTTTATTGAGCATCTACTGTGAGCCCAGAACTGTGCCAGGTACTGGGAGGTCTAGTTTAAAGGCAACTTGCCCACAAGGACAGGGATTCCTGCCAGGAATGTTCTGTCTTCATTGCTGTAGCGTAAAAAGCAGCTGGATCCCCAGTTGGCCTTGACATTTGGCAGAAATCAGGGTGTCTGCATCTAAAAGCCCAAACCTGTTTGCTTGACTGTTCTTTTAATTGCCAGTATCTTTACTATTATGCAAAAGCCATCATTCGTTTTAAAGGCAATCTTCTAATTGGATATAAATTTATGTCATATCTTGAAGAAGCGGTACAAGGCCCTAAGAAACAGTTCACAGAAAATAATTTTAAGTAACTTAAAGAAAGTCACTGTAGATTTGGAGTAATTCTAAAGTTAACCATCAGGGATAAACATCAAGAAGACCTTGCAAAGCTACAGAAATTTGGTGAATGTGTTTTCTTTGAGGCCACAGCAGGATAATAATTAGGGAAGAAACTTCTAAAATATCAACTCAGCAAAGCAAATGCAAGATTTTTGAGGACTCAGTGATCATGTGGGAGGCTGGACACTGTGGGAGAGATGAGGTAGGATAAGATGGTTTCTTGCCTAATCTAGGGGAGGAAATGAAACATCATCCCTTGATTTAGGAGGTGCTGTGCTCCCAGCTATCAGTGCAACCCAAGGAAGTACAGTGAGCACTGAGCTCCTATAGGCCAGAGAGCCAGTGAGATACTAGAGTCCTTGGGAAAGTTCCAGGAAACCAGATTGAAAACATGTACAGAGCCATCCATGTTCCCACCTGGAATGTGTATGCTGTTCCCGGCCTTGTTCCTCAAGAAAGATAGCTTAGAATTGGGCAAGGTTCTGAGAAATGCAATTAAAATGATTAAGGGGAACAGGGGGTGACAGGGAGAAAGGACAGATACCCTATTAGGAAAAAACAAAAAGGTTGGGATTCTTCAGTCTATAGAAATGGAGGTTGAGACTACATATGTCTGTAAACGAAGGTTACATATAAGGTCAACACTAAATCTCAGTATTACTGGAACCAGGGGGAAGCCACAATCATTTGTGAAGCCTTGAGCAAGACATTTAATTTCTTTGGACCCTAGTTTCTTCTTTTGTAATCCAGATTCCAAAGTGTGTTCAGCAGCACACCTGCCCTACAAAGTGCTTGCTGAAATAAAAGGTATTCTTGACCTAAGTAAGTTTGAAAATCTCTGTATACCGTATTTTCCTCCAGTAGACTCACCATTTGCATTTGATATTAAAAGATCTCAAAAAGCCATTCTTAAGGAAAACTTTTTTAACTTCATGGATCTCAACCAGGATTTCCCAGCCTCGTTTGACCATGTAATCCTTTGTTCGTTTAGTGCTTATGAGGACTTTGGAAAATGCTGTTGGGAAGACTGGACTCTAAGATTATTAAGATCCTTGTAAGGAAGTCAGTCCAAGACAGATGAAGTGATGCCTATGCTGTGAAATTTTTTATTTCTAAAGCCCATACGGAAAGAAAATAATAGCTTTGCAGTAGGAGTTTATAGCTATTTATGGATAATGGTGGGTTTATCAAAGGTAGTTGGGAAGCGAGACTGACAATGCAAAGGAAAACCATCACGTTCTACGCAGTGCTTTCAGAGGGGTTATTAATACCCAGGTCTCCACATCAGGTTTTACACTGTTCTATAAGGATCACATGCTGCTTTTCCACCATCAAAAGAGAAAGTACATAGAAGAAACTCATTTAGGTTTTGGCTGAATCAAGTAGATAGTTCTGCGTGATACTGAGATTATATACAATTGGAAAATAGTTCTCTTAGACTTTGAGGCTAGTCATATCCTATTAAGTTTGAATTCATGCCCATTAAAACAATATCAGCTGCTTTCTATAGCTTGTTTCTGAAAACCTGGCTAAGCATGCAGGTTCAACAGTTTTGTAGATGTGTGTGTGTGTGTGTGTTCTCTCTAGAAACCTTTTGCTGTTTTGAAGGATGTTTTACACATGCACATCTCCATTCCCTGACCCTGGCTGACTTTTTATTCTTTCTCTCACTCCCACACCTCACTGAGCGTATTTACATAGCTACAAGGTACTGCCAACAGTGGAAAGTGTTTCTGTTATTTATTGGACTTTAGGGAGAGTAAATGAATATGATGGGTTGAAAAACTAAGGTTTAGAGTAGGTTTCTTGCTCCCCAGCACATTTTAGTCTCTGTTCCTGTTGCTGTGTCCTTCCCCTTGTGCTGGTAATTCTCCACTCCCAACTCGTCTCCACTCTGCACTGTGTCGGGGTGGGGAGGGTGAGGAGAGGAAGGTGCCATGCTGTATGGACTGCACAGCGGGCTTCCTTGCCTGCAGTTTCTGGTTTGGATGGGCTAATGGGGAGACACCAGCTGTGGGTTTTGGGGGAGAATGAGGCACTATCTCCACTGAGCTCCTTTCTCTGTGTTCTGGACACTGCTTCCTTCCACTGCCTCTTTGGGCCTACACAGGGCCTGTTACTAGCCCTCAAGTACCAGACCTACCACTTGTTAGTCTCCTTAAACCCTGGCCACGTCTTTGTAAATAATCCTTTTATTAAACTCTCTTCAAATTATGCAGTGTGAGTGTGTCATCTGTTTCCTGCAGAAACTTTGATACACACACCTTCCTGTAACCTTCTCTGTCCTCAATAGCACCATTCAGCAGAGCCCAGCTCCTGTTCACCTTCTTAAGGATGCTTCCCTGTTCTCCATGAATCTACTCTTGAGATCACCTAGCTCTTACAGTCTGCCCCACTCATAGGCACCTAAAAATGCTGTCTTTATACTGACTTAAATGCACGAAGACTGAGGCTCCCCGTGCTCGGAGCTGATGTTTCATAGGTGTGACAGGAGGGTGGCTAGTGAGTAGAGGTTGCCTGCCAATGGGCAGCCTGACTTTTGGCAGACAGCTGGAAGTTATCAAACATTTATAGAGCCCTTCTGGGCACTGTTAAGTAGGTTGTAGAGTGGGGACATGAGTGCTGTTCTTATCACCACTTTACAGATACGGATACTGATGCATAGAGAAGTTAGGTAGATTGCCCCAGAATATACTGAATATATAAGTGCTGGAGCTAGGCTTTGAACCTAGGCAGTCTAGCTCCAGAGTGCATGCTTTTAACATTGTATTAAGTTGCCTCTCACAGTGTTTTTAAATTTTCAAATTACCGGTTATCATTAAAAACTCATATTTCACCATTAAATCTACATTTCTAGCATCTCTTGAAAAAATGGAAGATCTGGCTCTTGGGACCCATAGGCCCCAGCAACAGTTGGCCAGAGTATGTAGGAGCTGCCCTGTTCAGGTGGGGTGCATGCCCACCACATGTGAGGGTCTCCATCCCTCCTGTTCCTGCATCCATACTCCTTCCCAACTTCTGGAGGCTTTGAGTCTGGGACCCCTGCACGAGAATGATTTTTATGTGTGGTCTTTTGGAAACCACTCACATGCCAGTAGTCATTTCCCACATGAACTCCGATTTCCCTAGCTAGATTGGGTTTGGGGAGGGCAAAGTCTGTATGTTAAACTTGCCTCAACACCCAGCACAGAACAGGTTGTACTCACTAAAAACCTGTGGATTTGAAGACAACAACTTGCTTAAGGTAATGATGTAAGTTAGCAAGTTAAGTTAGCAAGCACAGGAGAATTATCCTCGTTCTTGGATTGGATTTAATCCCTTAAAACAGTTTGTACCTAAAGCCAAACAAGTACAATATCTGAGTATTCCTGAAACCTAGCTGTTGGCAATATTGCTACTGCTCTAGCCTGAAGGAGAATGTCTACTTCACCTCCAGGCCTAGTGGGGTGAGGCTAGTGGGAGAGAAAACAACCACTGCTTCAGAGGGCTGTAGGAAAGGAGAGAGCCTACTTTTGGGTGGAGCAAGAAGGCAAAGGGGAGTTTCAAAGAAGTGGAGAATATAGAGGCTTTTGCTGGTGAAGGACATGAGTCCCAGAAGGCACGGAGATTTGGAAGTTGGGCGGGGGGAGATGGAAGCAGGGGAGGGATGTACAGAGCCACATTGGGAATAGGAGTGATGAGGAATGACTGGGAGCAGTAAGTAACAGATATACAAAGGGATGCTGTACATGTTGGGGTTGGTCCCGAGGGTCCCCAGGCATATTGTGGCAGTAAGGCTGTGTGTGTTGAAGGAGAGGCAGGGATGGGGGAAGGGAAAGGTTCTGCCAGGAGCACACAGAGCTCTGGGCCCCCTTCCTCTTTCCTCCCAGAGTGTGGGGTGGAATGCGAGGTGGAGTACTTAACACACAGCAGTGCTTATTCAAAGGCAAGGGCTACTACTGTGAAGTGTGTAACAGGATGCCCTGTTGGTGAAAGATGCTTTTTACATTTGTTAATGCACACACGATTTAGAAGGTTTCCATAGAATCTGGATGTTACTATAAAGCACAAATATGAAGCTTGCTTCAGTCATGGTAAGAGCACATAAGCTTTATTTTTTTTTTAATGCAATACTTTTTTGGATTTCTTTGATGGCAGGTTTTATTATTCCATCTTATTATTAGCTTGACCCTTCTTTATGGGGCCAAAGGACTTTAGGAAATAGATGCAAATTTAAGAAAATGAATCATCTTTCCTAAGATAGGGGGCTGGTGTATTTGTAATGGGATAATCAACATACCTGCCAATGAAGGAACATGAAGATCTTACAGTGCTTGCAGCTGTCTCTTCAGGTTAATATATGAGGAGAGTGAGACCTCACAAACTTCTCCTTATGAAAAATTATAAGTGCTTGGGTGTTCAGAGTTGGCCAAGACTTGGGGCTCTTGGTCTTTTCCAAGCAGGGTCAGATGCTGGACCTTCAGGAAGCAAGCCAGGGATTTTCCCATCAGCAGATAACAGCAGTGGTGGGTTACTGTTGTTAACTCCCCTTGGAACTTCATGGAAAAGTACAGAATTTGCAGATATCTTCAATATCTATTGCCTTTGTCTCCATGAACTTGGGGAGTAGAGTCATGACCAAAGTTAAGAATAGAAATCCCCTTCTCTCCCAAGAGTAGTGAGCTTTCCTGGATTAAAAACAAAGGATACTTAACCCCTAAAAATACCCCCCAACCATGAGCAGTTTTCTTGACTCTCTACCCTCCTCACTTCTGGTGGTGCACCACCTGTCCTAAGGATGTCAAGCAGGTGACTCACCATAGGAAATTTCTAGGATACCTCTGACAGTATATGCAAGTGATGAACCCTCCCACCACCCTACCCTCCTTTGGCCTGTTTGTCCCCAACCACTCTTGGCATATAATCAACGCTTTCAAATTGTAGCTCTACCACTTACTACTTATTTGAGCAAGTTACTTAACTTCTCTGTGCTATTTCTATACTAGGACATACCTTTATTGTTGTACTATCACACTACTTTAACATTTAGTAACTGTTCAATACTGCTTACTATGTTCCATGCACAGTGCTAGACTCTAAAGGTCGAACTGCAAATAAGACTTGAAAACAGTGCTGTGTAATAGAACTTTCTCTGATGATGGAAATATTCTATATCTGCATTATCCAGTATGATAGCCACTATTCATATATGGCTATTGAGCACTTGAAATGTGGCTAGTGCAACTGAAGAGCTAAATATGTAATTTTATTACTTGAAGTTTACACGTAAATAGCTACGTGTGGCTAGTGACTACTGTATTGAACAGCACAGCTCTAGAACATAAGGCTCAAAAGGACAGAGGTCCTTCTGTTTTGTTTATTGCTGTACTTCCAGGACCAAGAAGAGTGGCTGCCCTGTAGTATGAATTAAAGAAAGAAGGGCAGGAAGGAAAAAAGGGAGGGAGGCAGGGAAAGGAGAGAGACAAGATCTCTGGCCCTGTAGAACTTAAATATAGTAGGGACCTATTTGTTTATATATTAGTTTACAGATTTTTAAGTACCAGAAGGCAGGGGTTGTCTTTTCTTTGTCTAAAACCATATCAAGGCTCATAGGAAGTGCTCAGGAAATGTTAGTTGAATTGAATCAGATGCTGAATAAATGCAAGACTGGTAATGGTGGGGACAGTAATGACAGTAGCAGTGGTTAATAGGAAGAAAAGTGACACCGCCCAGTCTATGTCAGACAAGCAGTGTCAGTGCTGCTGTGGTTGCATCCCCTGCAGGTCCTAGAAGCCCATCAGGCAAATCTGCCTTTTCTGACATGACCTCACCTCTGGCTCCCTGCTTGACTTGGAAATCCAGCTACTTACTACTTAAACCCTTTATGGAGAGAAAGGCAGAGAGTCATGATTCTTTGTTATACCACCCTCAGGTTCCCTCCCCATCTTCCCCTTAACCATGGATTTCTCACAATGGCCTCTCCTGGTGCCTCTTGCTGCTCTGATGCTTCCTTTGTTGAACCATATCATTCTGACCTTCCTTTTCCCTTCCTTCCCTTCTTGACAGCCATGACCGAGCTGTCAGACTATTCCATGGTCTCAATAAACTGCAAGACCATGTTATAGTATGTAGTGGAAAAAAAATTGGCTTTATAGGTAAATGCCTTGGATTCAATTCTTAGCTTTATGGTAAATCAAACAAACCACATAATTAAGCCAAATAAACAAATAAAGAGGAATAAAATAATGGAAAAACAATTCAGTAAAACGCAATTCAGTAAAAGTAAAAGGAACATAGGGTGCCTTTAGCATGAACTCTTCAGGGTAATTAGGGTTAATTCCCATTCCACTGTGTGCTCTTTTGACTATCCTGGTAGAAAGGGCAACAATTTACACACATAAATTACCACTGTAGAACAACAGCCCTTTGAAGGGAACCATTCTGCATACCAGCAAGTGTTCCCTCCCCAAAAAAAGAGCATGAGCACTAGACAACCCTTCAGCAAACTCAGTCCTAAAGGAGGTAGCTACATTGTACTACATAATTGCAGTTAGCTTTGATTACTATATTACGAAGTTATATTTGAGGAGTATCAAAAATGCTGGGTTTTTTTAATAAAGAAAGCAGCCAATGTCATAGCATTTACTGTAATGTAATTCATTGTTCTTGATTAATGACTGCAATGCCAGAAGAATTCTAGATCCTTCTAGAGCACTGCCAGAAAAACTCAATTCTAGTCTTAGTTCTGCCATCAACTGGCTGTGTGACCTTGGACAAGGTCTTTAGGCTTCAGTTTCCTCATCTGTCAACTGAGGGGGTAGGGTGTGTAGTTGTTCTACTGTATATTTGCTCATATTACATATATCTGATACTATACCATAGTTACTAAATATGTTAATATTTGCAATTAAGACATTTGTTAAATATGTGGGGAAAACCTGAAGACCCTTTTTTACAATATTTAACTGATACAGAGTAAGTTACTGGACAACTTCAGCCTTTGGAATGAAATGCAGCTTATGAGTTATAGTCAGTTCAGAAATAAAGAATTAAGTCCATTCTTCTTAGGATGGAGAATTATTTTCTTATTTCCCTTTTCCATTGTTCTTACAACATTAATGACATGAAAAAATTTATTCACACAATAAATGTATGTTAAATTCCCACTATGAGCTAAACAGGATGCCAGGCACTGGGGAGTGTAAGAAAATTAGAGCACAGCCCTGTCCTCAGGGGGTTCCAAGGTCAGAGAAGGAGGTCACCAAAGTGCTGTAGGGGCCAGTACCACCCACCTTTCCCTTGACATCAGCGATGGTCTCCTGGAGGAGTTAAGTCTTGAGGAATAAGTATAGTTTTCCAGGTGGACAAGGCACAGAGGTGTTGGAGACCATGGCACATTCAGGGCACTACAAGTTGCTGAGTAGGGATGTTCTCAGAGTGTGTGTGTGTGTGTGTGTGTGTGTGGAGAGGAGAGGAGAGGGGAGGAGAGGAGACTGTGTCCCATCTAAAGGGAGCAACTGCTGCTCAGCTCCGGCTGATTGTTGCTGAGTCGGAATGTGGGCCGAATGTTGCAACATCTAGTTTTTCAAGAGAAAAGGGAAGTCCCTATTTGAGTATGAAATCTTTTGATTTTTAGATATTGGGAGCAAAATGTGTTTGGGGCCTTTAACAGAACTCAAGTGTATACCATCACCTGGATGCCTAATAGGTCTTCCAGGTATGAAGATCTTCTGGCCTTTCTCATCCTGTACTCTCCTCAGACTGTGAAAGCACTTGAATTGGCAGGCCCTGTCGCCTCCAACATTCCTTTGATCCAATCCCAACATTTAGCAAACATTGGCTGTACCCCAAGCACTGTGCTGGGGGCTTGATGCTAGAAGGGAGTACAAAGATTAGGAAAATGCAGTGCCCGAGCAGCTCTCTGGCTTCTGTCGAACACACAGGTAAACAGACTACTTGTGCAATGCTGACGAAAGGAGGCTGCCCAGGAGCGTCCCAGACGCTCAGCAGCTGCTGTCCCTCCCAGTGCCCAGAATAGTCAAGGAGGATCAGAGAGGACCACAAGGAATTCACCTTTGCACCTCTTTAGACTCTCACAGTGACCTGACTTTGAACCATGCCAATCATAACGTGGCAGGCAGTTCTCTCTTTAAGTGATTTCGGAAAAGTTATGGTTTACCCAAAAATGACATTATAGAAGCAGCCATGAAGTATAAAGCTGAAAGTCAAATGGATAAAAATGCCAAACAGTGTTTAATATGGTTGGCAGGGGAAACATGACCCTTCCCACCGTATAGTATGGTGTCCCTGCCCTCCACACACACTGGGATCCAGAGAGAAAAATGCTTTCTGACTGTCACACACATGATCAGCTGTGTTGAATGTGAAATGTCTTAGTATTATTCGTTTTTTACAAATTTTTTGTCAAGGCAGAAACCAAAACAAAGAAAAATAAATGCCCCTGTCATGTAGAGACCCCCTACAATTCCTTCAGAGTGGTGTCACCTCCTCCCCACACCCAACCATTTTAGTAATGCACTACCTCTGGGAATAGAATCATCTTGCAATCTGGTGATAATTATTAAATGGAATACAAATGAATTAATTCATAGTCTACTATTTTTGAAATTGTGGCAATTCATACTGGTATTGAACTGCATTCTCTTTTGTCCTAGCTGTGAAATGAGGGAGTCAAAGCAATCAAACAGTGTAAACAAAGTTTTAGGGTATAGGCAATTGGGATGCTAACTATACATGGTCCTTGTCAATCCATTAAAGCAAATCTCCAAGGATTTTATGTGCTAACATTCTCAAAGGGTCATCTTATGTTCTTGAAAGTAATAATCATTCAATTCTTTAAAAATCAACTCCATGTATTAACCTTTTATTGCTAATTTGAAATGCCCTCAAATTAAGTTTCAGAGGAAAATTGTAGGAAGTGCATAGTTGGTTGGATTTACAGAAGAGGATAAGGTGTTTTTTTGCCCCAGATGAGGGTTTTATCTTCATGACACCTTGCTGTCCAACCCTATGACTCAGGCAGGGACTGTTGGAATGTGTCACAACACTGAGAATGTGTTTTAGTTTAAAAAGTGTTTAAACAGCATACTATGTCATTATTATTATTATCATTATTGATTATTACTCAAAAACATTTCTAATAGTAGTTTGAGACATCACTCCAGTGTTTTGTTTATTGCAGAGTCAGGAATAAACGGGTGGTATACTTGTGACTCTGTCACTCATGTCAGCTGTGATTGAGCATCAAGCTTCTTTCTGGGTGATCTTATCAGGAAGGAGTGCCTGCCTATGGGGCACCATGGCTCCACTTCTACAGCTGTTTCTCCAGCTGGGGATGAAGGGGTTGGCACTGGAAAGTTGAGATAGCTCTTTTGAAATTAGGATTCCCTTTCATTTTCATTAATATGGAAAAATATGTATTCACATATATGAACAAGAAGGATTTAATCTCATCTTCGAGATACTCTGATAGCTGAGTGTACAAATGGCCAAGGTACCTACAAGTTTCTCAAGATGCAAAGTACTCATTCTTTTTTGAAATAAAAAATAGACTTGCTTTTATTTTCCTGTTGTTTGGTGACATTTCAATAGTTTATATCTCCTGCAAGGTCAGAGGCCTTGTCTGTCTTCCTCGACACTTCAGCCTCACAGTTGCACATAGTAGGCCCCTACTGCATATCTGATGAGCGACTGGCCAGACTTTGCCTCTGCAGTGTTGCGTGTTTTGGGATGACCCAGGCCCTGCTGATGACCGTGGCTTTCTGTGTGCGCTAGTCCCAGTTTCGCCTCTAACTAGCAGCGTGTCCTGGCCTGACAAACAAGCTCTCAGATCCTAACATAGTATCTGTAAGGTGAAGGGGGGGTTTCATCAACTCAAAAGTCCCTTGGCTTTATACTAATACTCTACCAGGTGTTTGAAAGAACTAGATCATCTAATGAGGAAGAATATAAGGAAAATAATATCACTACTCTTGATTTCCAGTCAGACCAAGTTACTGTCTTAACTTTTAATTGTATCTCTCTTGAGAAGGATTTATACCAGCATCCCAAATCCCAGAATCCAAGAGCTGCCAGGGATACAGGTATGGAAGCCCCTCTGAGCAAAGTCATACTCCTCCAGAAATAGTTGGGCTTTGACCCTCATTCCTTATCTGACTGTCTACACTGGTGAGCAGGTTACACCATACCGAAGCCTCTGGGTCTCTTTTTGCTTAAAGCCTGTTTCCTAGTGGGGTGAAGGGACCTCTTATCCCCTGGCCTAAACCCTGAGGTTGGCCTCTCTGATGCTTTACCATTCCTAAGGCCAGTGAGAAAATGGAAAAGAGGTCTCAGAGAACCTTTCTCTGAGGGCTAGACCAGCGCTTCACTGCCTTATCCACTGTAGACCCCCCCATCCACTGGTTCTACTCCAAAGGGGGCTCCACATAGGCAGATGCTTGTGTTTCAGCACCTGCTCCTGGGAGGTTGAGAGAACATACCACAAAAGACTTTTTTGCCTTTTTATTCCTGCCATGGAAAGTTCCAATTGCCCCTACCACCAGGGCCCACCTGTGTTTTCCTGAGAGTTTTTTTTCCCTTGATCCAACTCCAGAGTGCCTCTATCTCGGGGGAGAGCCTAGAGCTCCCTGCAAAAGTTACAGAAGGAGCCAACAATAACTCGCCATACACAGCAAGGGCCCAAGGGAAGTGTTCCAAAGTGAGCTCAGAGGAATTCAGTCCTAAAGGTTTCCAGCACCACAGCATGGAGAGGGACCCTGGGTTTGGAGGAAGAAGGTCACAGTTCCCTGAGACCAACCTAGTCAACAGCTGGCCTGGAGTCATGCATGCCCCTGAAGCAAGATAAAAGTTAAACATTGAAATGTGCCTGATGGCACTGCTATTCTGAGCATTTAATTGTTATTTTACCTTATTTTTTATTCTGATTATTTTAGATGCACAAAGACAACTAAGTGCTGGTTCTGGTTTTTGAAAAAAGATTTGATTGTGCTTCCAATGAGTAGCTGTTCCACGAGAAGCCCTGGCATGCAGTCTTATCTTCTTCTCTTGGGCTGGTCCCTTGTCCTGGCTGCTGACCTTGCCCTTTGCTCACACAGGAGGCTTTTGGGATTGGGAGGAGTAACAGATGCAGACAGCCTAATTTGTTCTTGGCAAGAACCACAGCCTGCATTGCTGTGAGGGTCAGGAGAATCATAAATAATTCATACAGCTCTGGTTTTCTGAGATGAGATGAGCCAAATTAGTTAGAATCTCATTTTGTTCTCCTTCTTCTCACCCCAAGCCCCATATACTCCTATACTGCATAACCCCCAAGCTAGCAACTTCCTTTTCATTCCTTAGGAGGGGAAGAGAGGGAGAGCTCTCTCCAAATGAACATGAAACACATTGACTTGGTATGTGAAGATGCTATGATGCAGAAACCAGGACAACTTGAAAGCTGCAACATAAAACAGCATTTTTAAAAGGGAAAATAACTCCAATGTGTTTCCAATATGCAACGCACAGGAAACAGGGATGGAGGCTGCAGTGACACTCAGGGGAGTCAGCTCCAGCTGGAGGGATTTTATCATTGCTCTGCTATCATCTGCATATCAGATCTCCAAGACCTGCTTGCTCCAGCTCTGGGAGACAGTGGGTCCTAATGGCTGGAGAGGCTTGGAATGTCATCATGACCTTGTGCGTCCATTTGTCTCTTTCCACATTTAAAAGTTAAAATATGTCTGGTCCCTGTCTGACTCAGGGGATGTAAATGTATGAGCAGATGCTTCCATATCAAAGTGACCTTTGGCTTGGGCCTTATTCTCTTTGAACTAGAGAGGGAGAACATGACTCAAAAGGCAGTACCATGATTTAAGTCATTCGTTTAATGTTGTACAGGCACAGCGTGCCACTGGCTGGATCCAGCATGGTGGCAGAATCCAGCTCAGTGTCTTTACTGCCATCAGCAGGGCCAGTCTTCCTCTTCCCCACCAAGGAGGTTTCACAGGCCAATTCTGGACTCTTATGCTTTACTGGGTTCTAGAGCAGAAGGAAATGAGGCACCCCAGGCTGCTGTGTGGGAGACAGCACAGTATGGAATGCACATGGAAGACCATGATGCTCCACTATAACTACCTGCTACTTAGAGTTTTTTGAACCCTTCCCCTCTCTCCCTTTCCCTTTGCTACTCTTTCTTTGCCCCTTTCCTTGGAGGTGGGAGTAACAGAGATGTTAGTTCCTCAAAGCAGGCAGCACTTCAACAGTGGCCTTCAACAAAGGTCTGTTGGAAGAGGTGTGAAAGGAGGCAGAAGGTTTTGGATTATCTCTGAACTTCATTTCTTTTTGTGTCTTGCCCAGACCAGGAGTGATGCTAAGTGCTAGTCAAACAAAAATGCTCAGTTCTTGCTCTTAAGAAACTGAATCTAGAAGAAGAGACACAGGTAAACAGAATAGTTAAGTTATGGAATCCATTTGCTTCCTTTCTTACAATAGATATTATTTATAAGTAAATTTTCTTCTTCTTCAGCAACAGATGTTGGTGGTGTCATTAACACAGTACGTATTTATAAAGTTATTTTTATAAAGATCATGGTGATGATAATAATGATAAATATACTTTATTATATTATGCAGATGCAGATACTCTCCTTCTTTTGTATTGTTAATGAGTGAGTTTCTTTGCATTGTCAACAGTGGGGGAAGAAATTGTGTCGGTCTAAATTGCTCTGCGAATCTCACAGCAGACAGGACTTTCATCATCGACAGTGTGGTATACATGTAGAGGGAGGTGGGAGAAGGGCAAGAGCTCTGAAGTCCAAGTGCAGGCCCCACCACCACCTGAGATCCCAGGGGAGCACGTGGCTATTTGATGCCTCAGTTTACTCATCTCTAAAATGGAGGTCCCTGTGTCGAGTGGGCCAGGTGATCTCCAGATCCCTCACTGAACACTGGCTCTTGCAGTCCACCCTCTAATTTGAAAGATGAGGGCACTGATGCCAGAGAGTTCAATGAACTTGCCCAAAGTAGGATCCAGTTCTCAGGCACCAAGTCCCCCGCTCTTTCCACTTCCCCTCTCATGATTTCAGAGTCATCGGAGGCAATATCAGATGCTAGTGAAATGCTAGGGCTCTACGGAGAAGTGAAGTAGAAAGGCAGCGTGAAGAAAAAACAGGGAATCCTCTAGGTTTGGTCACAGTCCATCCAGAATTTGTCCAGAATCCTTGGGCTCCCTCAGGCACACCCTGCTGCCATCCACATCCCTCTGGGTGTTGTTTCATCTCTCCCCCAACCACTCAGGGGAGCCACCAGCCTAAGGATAAGTGGGGAGTTGCCCCTGAACTGGCATGGCCTGCTCCAAACCCAGCTGTCTAGAGTGGGACCAGCCTCGGGCCTGGGAGGCAGGACGGGGTCAGGCAAGGTGGCGTGCGCCTCATTCCCCTCACCGGGGCGGTGCCAACACACCTGCAGTCCACGCCCCCAGACGTCTTTTTAACAAGCCCACTTATCTCCCACACGGCCTTCTGTCTCCAGCTCTTTTTGCTGAGGGTATTTATTGTCGAGTACAAAGCAGTCTGTAAATAATTTCAGTGTCAAAAGAAAAGTACCTGGGCTAGACAGTTACAATGATTTCAATTAATTTTATGGCCATTTTTATCATTGCAGTTTGGAAACTTGGAGTGGAAATCCAACAATATTGCCAACTTTTCCCCGGTATGTGTGGAGTGGCATTTTGATTTTACCAAACAATCCCTGTGTGCCAGCCCCTTGCCACTGTCTTTGTTTCTTCAGTTTTCTTGAAGCAGTCATTTTGAGGAGAGCAATAGCATATATAAAAAATTATATGGAGCCTGCAAACACACTTGAGCCCAAAACACAGAGCTGCTTTTAGATATGCATCCTAGTGAGTCACTGAAGGTATTTTGATGATTTAGTTGCAGCACATAAATAAAATATCCAATTAAAGAAAAAAACGTACTTAAGAAAAATATACACACACTTTTTAAGGCTGCTTAGGAAATGTATCCACTATGCAGCCATGTACATTTTTAAAGTATATACTCTACCTCATTCCAAAAGGATTTGAGATAGCTTTGGGACAAATATTGGCAGATAGAACAATCTGAACCTAACGTTTTAATGGGGGTATGGCTTCCTGCCTACATAGGCTTCCCATTCTCACAGCTACAGCTCCACCCCAGGTTCCAGAACTAATACTCTTCTTAGCCAGAGAGAATTAAAGGCACTTTCCTCATTTGGCAGTTGGGTAGAGCAATGTCAAGGCATTTTGAGGCTGTTCTGCTCAGATGTGGGATGTGAGTAACCAGGCCCTTGGTCTTTCTCTGGTGACAACTCCTCTCCTTATTTCCCAAGGCTGAACCCATCCTCAAAAACCTGTGTGATTTTTCTGATCCCTCAGGCTCAGGAACCTTTCATCCTCTTGCTTGTCCTCTTGGTGGTAGGGCTTCTCCCCGTAAGCCCCAGTCCTTAGACTTTAGGATCAGCAGATCTGGGACCATTCCCACAATCTGCATTTTACTGTCCTTAAAACCTTGACAACTTACTTAGCTTCAATTTCCTTATCTTTAATTGGGAGGAATAATAATACCAATCCCAGAAGTTTCAGTGAGGATGAAATGAGGTAACACAAAGTGCTTCAGACAGGACCTGCTACATAAATATTTAACTCTTGCCAAGCATACTGGACACCAACCATCTGTCTCCCAAATCTCTTCATATTAACCCATAAACAAGCTTTCCTGCAGGCCAGATCTACTCAGCCCCGTTGCTGCCCCCCAGGTTGCCCTCTAGTACCCCTTACTCGACCTACCCCCTCCAATGCCACTGTCTGCCTCTCATCAGCATGATCTCCTGATTTCGCACCTGGCCACC
Source organism: Daubentonia madagascariensis (assembly GCA_023783475.1). Taxonomy (NCBI): domain Eukaryota; kingdom Metazoa; phylum Chordata; class Mammalia; order Primates; family Daubentoniidae; genus Daubentonia; species Daubentonia madagascariensis. The sequence continues at coordinate 13,660,901 of JAKFHU010000428.1, forward strand.
GCCTTGCATTATTCACCTGCAGCCAGTTCTGCTCCACATCCAGGTGGGTCTGTCCACCACCACCTCAGCCCTGCATCTGACAGAAGTGAGTGAAACTAATGCTTAGGAGTTACAACAGTGGGCAGTTTCTTCACGATCACCGTATTTCTCTTGTGTTGGAAAAACCAACCCTTTAGATATTTCACGACTTTTACCCTTTATTTTTTTTCATTCATTCTAAAACTAGTGGCTCCAAGGATGAACAAGATAGACACAGTTCCTGCCCTCAGTTTGCTTAGAGTTTAGTAATACTACACTGAATAGTAGATTATACATTTGTCACTTCAAGTCCCCAAATAACCTGTCCTAACTTTGTAATTTACATGGTTCTTCTATTTGAGCAAATTACTTAACCCATGTGTATCTCATTTTGCTTATCTGAAAAATGGGAATAATGATAGCCTCTACCTATGGCTTGGCGAGAAGCCTCAGCTCTCCCCCTCTGCTGGCCTCCTTAACGTAGGACACAAACTGTGCAACCACAGCAATAGGCCTAAATTAGATAATTCACTTTAAATAGTTAAAAAGGAGCAGTGAAAGGCTGGCACATTTTAACTGCACAGTCATAAGTTATTATTAATTGTAATGGTAAAACAAGACTAATGAAAACACACTGGGCATGCAGAGATTGATATCATTCAGAGCCTTATATATTTTTGCAGCAGCTTTGTCTCATTAGAAACATGTTTGCAGTTGACCTTAAACGTAAGAAGACAGCTTTCTTATTATCGGCAGTTCATCCTTCAGGAGCCACTGAATCATGTAAGATGTCTGTTTCATTTTTGACCCCTGCTTCAGCACTCCTTCTCAGAGGGTAATAAATGAGCACGTTACGTTTGCCTGCTGCGGTTAACTCCTGCCTGTACGCTGCAGCAGGAGATCATCGGAGATGTTTGGATTCATGATAGAGTGCCTTGAGCCTATTTATACATGCAGCAATACTGAGGAGAAGTTGAAGGGGGCATGAAGGATGGGAGGGAGGCAGGGAGAGAGAGGGTGCCAGAACGTGAAGAGTGAAGGCAGAGGAGAGGCAGAGAAGGAAACTTAAAGGGGGGCAGGGCCAGCCAGACTGGAAACATGGAAGCAGAGCGGGGTGGAAGGGAGGAGGGGAGGGGCAGAGGGACAGAACTCATTAGCCACCAACAGAAAGGCAGTTTTTGGAAAAAACAAAATGTATCAGGCAGATTGGGAAGATAGGAGAATAAAAGAAGTGAAAACAGAAATCAGGATGAATAGAATCCGATGCCAAAATGGAAAACATACATTATTAGATTACATCTGTTTTATGTAAACAAAGCAGCAAAGGTTTTGCCTGATAGAAATCACTGAACTCCTCTGAAGTCACTACTATAAGCATTCCATTGGCGTTTTTATCCCTTCTCTGCGTTATATTTGAAATGGACATGCCTGGGAAACCTACAGAATGTCTTTATCATAAGTTGAATTCCTAAGCTATAACATTTTAAGTACTGAAACACTACAATATAATAAATATTATATTATATTATAGGAAATTATAGTGTGGATAAAGGCAAAACTGAAATTATGCTGTTAAAACTATTCACATCACCTCTCCTTAGTATGCTTTATCCATAGTGCCATATTAGTCTCATAACATCCCTTTAGGATAAATAGATGTTTGTAGCATGGTTTTTATTATACCAAAAGAGATTAAAGGACTAGCCAAATAATCCATAAGTTATTTACATAACTAGAACATCATCTGAATTTCCTGTTCCAGTCTTAAAATGATTACTCACTCTGTTCATCCTACAGAAACAAATGGACTAGGGATTAGACACACCCAGGTGAAATTCTGGGCTCCCTGATGTGTTAACTTTATAAACTGGAGCAACTAACCTGGCCTTTCTGAGGTTCCATTTTCTCTTTCTGTAAAATGGGAATACTGCTACTTTTTTCCCAGGATTATTGTAACTATCAGAGATAAAATATATAAAGTATTTGTAACAAGTAGATGGTTAATAAATGGTAGCTATTATTATTTTCCTGCAACAGCAAATAGTAATATATACCTTTATAGTCAAGAAAAAGTATCATTGCATTAGCCAAAATGGGGCTGGGGCAGCAAGATTAAATCAAGGAAGGAAAGGAAAATAATCAAATGAGAAAGCATGCTAGAGTAGATTTATCATACAGTAAAGTGGAAATGTATTCCTTTATTGCCTCTGGATCAGAGTACCTACATGGAAATAAGTACAGAAACAGAGTAAATTCAGCCACAGACTTCATGAAATGCTATTAAAATGGAGATGTGGCATCCCTCATATCTGTACCTTAAGGTTAAGGTAAGGATTAAGGGGGAGCCAGACTATAAAAACAAGTTACATAAGTTGAAGCCTGATTTTTTGACATTCACAAACCTGAGAATCAGCAGCAGTCTCCCAGCGCTTGTATCCCTTCTAGAGCCCCAGTGAGATAGAGGCCTTCTAAATTATGGAACCAGTACATTGGACAGACGTGGCTCATAAGGTGAAATCATAAAGCAACCTTATTTTGTTTCTCACTATTACTTTACATTATTCAGTGAACTCTAGTCCTTCCCTATCCTAGGATGATTATTTGGGTAAGCACATAACTTTTCTTAGGAAATACAAACAGCCTTAATTTACTAATTTGTACGTCCAACCCCATGTCATAGTCAAAGCTTTGAGTATGATTTCAAGTCAAGGCATTTTCTCTCTCCCAACTTGTGCCCACTGCAGGTGAAGAAGGGCGGCGTGACTGGCTTCTTCTCTCTCCCTCACGTGAGGTTTCTCCTCCTCCCACAGCTAAAAAATTGTAGTCTCTGACCCCTGAGGTCAGAGTTTAGAGAGACAAGAGCAGGGAAGCGTGGGAAAGTCCTTACTTCTCTGACGCTGTGATGAGCTGGTGTCACACTCTCTGGTCTAGGCGGGTAGATGTGTCAGCCTGGCACTCCCTCTTCATGTGCACTTTGGTAGGACCTTCTGCCACGTCCCGCTCCTCGTGATCTCTCACCTGTAGTTCCCTCAGCGTGGGGAAATGCTATTCTGCCTATTCCATTTGGTCAGTTTGATGACGGAGAATTGCATCACGCTGTTTGTATGTTGTTTTATTTCTGTGGATGGCAGAGTAGCTGTGTGTGCTCTCATCTCAGTTAACCATGGAAAAAGTACGAAAAGTAAGTCAAGTAAATGAAAAAATAGAGATAAGTGAATCTGAACAGAAGTCCTACTGCTTAGAGTTAGTTTGGTGAAGAATTTATCAATTATTCTGATGATAATGGCAGGTTGCCAATCCTCAATTGCCAATCCCCCTTCTCAGGTGAGATGGCTCACTTGCCATGGACTCTGTTTAAAGAGAAACTCTCTAGGAACCTGTGCTCTGGAGACTTCAAGAAAAAGGAGAGGAAAAGGAGAGAATGATCTAGAAAAGCATTGTCTTAAAGAGGAAAGTTTGTGAAGAAAGGAATGGCCATTTGAAAATGAGAGTTTGCTCATCTGTATTTTAGGAAAACAAATCATAGCTACAATGAAGGGGGAAAGGGAGTGACACACAGATCATTCATGTTAAAATCCTTTCAAACAAATGTTAGTTTGCATCTAGAAATTACAAAACATTATCTATCAAGCTTCAAATCTTCCCAAAGTATTAGATTGAGCCAGATGAAATTCCCATTTTATGGATAAAAATGCTCAAATGTTGGAAATTTCATATGGTTTAGATTTTTTTAAACCTCTTTTATCACAAACACTGAATTTTTCCTTGTAGTCTAGAAATTTAAAAACATAAATTAGGTACTTTTATAATCCCCTGGCTAGATCGTAAGCTTCTTGAGATGAAAAATGGTGTCTTACTTATCTTTGCACTCCCTGCAGCACCCAGCACACAGTAGTTGCTGAGAGAATGCTCATTAACTTAGATCACAAACTCAGTGTCATGCTTGAAATTGCACCATCATTATTAGTGACAAAAGGTGCAGAATTATATTCTTATCATTGAGCTTTCCCTTGACATACAAAGTGGAAGGTACAAGAAGTTTAAAAATATTACATGTGATCAGCAACTGTAAGAAAACTTTATATTTTTTTCCCCATTACATTGCCCAGGGAAGGGAGAGGAGGGAGGAGAGGAGGGAAGGTGACTGCTCAGGGTGCAAGGAGGCCAGCCACGGAAGGAGGAGGTGGAGGCCAGCCGCCAGCCCCCGACACCCACCAAAGCCCGGGGACGTGGCCAGAACGAGATCCACTTGACTGTGCCCCTCCCCCCGCCCCATGTCAGATGGGGAGAAGAGGAGAAGTTGACTATGTAGAGGAATTGTACACCACTTCTCTGCCCTCAGTGTCTTAGGAGAAATTATTTCTTGGTGATCTGTTCAGCACTTTTTAAAAATCTCCACATACTGTCTCCCTCAACTATCCACCCACTCTCTTTGGTATTTTTCTTATTTGATTAGAAATTCCCAAGTGTGCTCAGGGCTTTGTTCTAGAATGGGTGAACATAGCTGGAATTTCAGAGTGTCATCAGTTGCATATTTGGAGGAACTTTTTAAAACCTAACTCCATCCCAACCTGTTAACTTTGACCCAGAATTCCAGGCAGACACTTGGACCTTCTAAAATCATAAACGTTTGATATTTGTGTTCGTGGACTAATTTTTTCAAATGCAAAAAATTTCATCTGGCATTTTGCAATCTTCTAAAGGAAGTTTTCCAGACAATTTTGGGGGGGGTGATTTCTTAATAGAATAAAACTGCCATGGTTTTGTAATATGCTTCTAGGTGGTACTAGATACCTCTCTAAAACACCCTCAAATTTATCAATGCCCAAATCCCCCAAATCACAAAGATGATGTTAGCGTTTCATTATAAATGCATATGGGATCCTCAGTAACTTGAAAGGCTTCTATTTTAGTATTTAGGATAAACCATAATCCTAATTAATAAAATAAGGAGCTAAGCACCATGCCAAATGAAATAAATATTTATTGGAAATAAATAAAATGACTTTGCTGCAGTGGTAAGGTTCTAAACTATACTCTGAAGAATGCTGAATGTGTTCATATGTTTTCCCTAACACACGCTGAATGTCATGTCCAGGTCTCCAGACTTGGGTAGGAGCAGGGCGAGTATTACCCCTAATGCCAGGGATCAGTCATGCAGTCGAACAATATTAAATAAGTATTTTATGATCAATACCCTTAAAACCCCAAGAGAAATTTTAAAACTTAAAATTTTCTGAGGCTTAATTGTATGGCTCCCAATTAAATGAGTGAGTTGTGTTTTTAAATACTCATGTCCCGCTCAAAATTCCCTATAGCTTTTTTTAAAAGCTATAAAATGTGTTACTGGCGACAGAATTCAGTTTAATAAGTTTCAGAAGGTTTTGATAATTCATTCACACTTTAGCTTATAAAAGGTGTAGGCAAGCAAGCAAATTCATTTTTCCCATCTCCTACATTATTGGGAAGGGTACAAAATCCAGCTGCATTTCATTAAGGTTGTTTTGGAAAGTTGAAGACAGCCATGAGGAAAAGAGGATTCAAAATTAAATACTTGGAACCTAAGGTTAAACATTGCACATGGCTCTATGTGCCCCTCTCCTTTTATATTTTGATGATAAATGATTTTAGGCCTCTGCCGACCTAAGTTTGTCACTGATGATTCAACAACAAGAAGAACTACTTAGACTTGTTTAGTATTCACAGTGTACAGGCAATTTCCCATTCATTCTGTCATATAATGGTCACTCTTAGGTCATATATACCCCCAAGGGACCCTGGTTTCAGAGCAGCTTCAACATTTGTAAGTTCTTTTATGACTCTAGTCCCATTGGAAAGCATTTGATTCCAGTGCCAATCACCTTGTGGTTCTTTTGTTTCCCTGATAAAGAATTAAAAATGTGTTGGATCCTCATAGCAGTGTTTGCAGAGCACCCTTGACAATGGTGGCTTTGTGGCACAGTGTTGAGGTCATGATTTTACAGAGCAGCAGATAAAAGTTACTTATAAAGACAAGCCAACACTCAAATTCTTCAACTTGTTATGTCAGTGATTTTAATATTATACATGTTCTTCAACTTAAATCCTTTGTTTCAATATGAATATATCTGACACAGCCTCCACTTCTCCCGAAGTTAGAGTTTTACAAAAACTGCCTTTGGAGTAATTCACCCACTGGGGTCATATTTACCACCCATTTCATTGACTTCCTGTTTGGAAACCCAGCATAGGCAACAATGAGTAGGCCTAAGATATGCTTTTTGAACGGTCCATGATTCCTTTACATCCTCCTTTGTGTGTACGAGGCACTCCAGCTGCTTTGCGGAGAAGAAGTGGTAAACAGATAACCCTATTTACTCAGTCAGAAAGCTATGGGGAGCCAATATTTGGAATGAGCCTTTCTCTTAGGAAAAGAAATGTCCAACAAAACAGCCTAAATTCTCCAGGATAGAAGATATCAGATGGAGCATCAATCTTAGTGAGGGCCTATTTACTGGCAGACAAGGATGCTAGATGTACTCCTAAAACAAATATAAATGTTTCTTTTTCCATATTCTAGATAATAAAACCAAACCAGAAAAAAGGAGAGGATTTGTGACTCTAGTTCTGCTTGATTTTTTCCAGCAGAGGTCACCATTTTCATGATCTAGAAGGGTTTCAAAGTCTTAAACATAGGAACTGTTAGGTTCTATAAATTAGAATAGATAAATCATTGAAGGGACCCTGGAAACTGAGCCCTCAGCTCCTGGAACTGCAAGCAGACCCTCTACAAGCCACTTTATTCTGTGGATAAAGAAAAACAGCAATTGTCTAGAACTGCGGTCCCCAACCCCCAGGCCACAGACTGGTACTGGTCCGTGGCCTGTTAGGGACCGGGCTGCAGAGCTCTGCCTCCCCCCTCCCCTATCTGTGGAAAAAATGTCTTCCATGAAACTGGTCCCTGGTGCCAAAAAGGTTGGGGACCGCTGGAAATGTAGGTTGTTCGAGCAGTTTAACTTAGTTAATTTACCCACTAAGCTAAGGTAAATACATCTCCTTTGAACATTTACACACACGTATACACACATGCACACAATATTACAGTTTTAAAGTTATTTTGACTGCTTTAAAATGTGACTTTTCCCCTCTTTCAAACATTTAACACAAAAAAAGAATCATAAATGTTACTTCAAAATCTCTGCTGTATTGTGATTTTAGATGTATCCATCCTTAAAACCAATTCAATAGGCATCGGAAATGACACGTGCATGTACTGAGCACTGAATTTGGTTTTATGGGATCTGGTGTTCTTATGTGGCTAGGCAGAATTATCATGCCCTTGTGTTCCTTCATTTGTGTACTTTGTAGATTATATTACCTGGCAAGCATCCAGGTCTTATTTTGAAGGCATTGAAACAATACCTTTGTAGGTTGAACCTATAATACTGTTGAAAGCCATCACAATAAAGCAGGGGATCAAGTAGTTCGCATTGGAACTCAATAAAAATAACCTCTGCGAGAATAAGGAACAATGGTCATAAATAATGCCCAATGGAGATGCTAGAGAATTTTTCCAAAAATATTTGTTGCTCCAGATGGATCATTGTTTTGACTATTTATGTCATGTACATCTCCCTAAAATAAATTGGGATGAAGTATATATAGAGTAAAGGTTGCTACTTCTCCAATGTATTGCTATGTGTGCAAACTTAGGGGGCTGCTAAATAATTTTGAACAGTAGAGAGCAGTAGAGGAATATCTGAGCACATAGCTGGCTCAAGATACTTGCAAACAAAATAAGGCGTATTCTCTTAAGATGATGTTCACTTTCCACTGACAGTAAAAGACACTTTTGAATTATATTATAAGTGTATCTATTTCTAAAGAATGGATAAATAACATCTAAACAATAAGCTATCAAATAGAAATGCTAATATTTGTACTGATAAACTATTTATTATAAGTTAAAGCTATTTACTTTGGAAGAGTGGAAAAATTCAGTAACAAATTCTGTACAAGCTTTAGCTCATCAGTAATAGCTATAATTCAAAGCAGGTTATGTAGATGAGTCATCAAAGTCAATGTAGTTTCAATGAATGCCAGTTTATCCCCAACATTCAAGACATTTGCATTAATTTACCAGTAAATGTGCCTGTCACTCATTATGTAGTCTAACTAGCCTTTGTACGAACTGCATCATAAATCTGATCTGTTTCACTTAGTAACTCTACTTGAGTGGTAGGGATAGTGGCAGTGATAATAACATCGCCACCACCATGCTTACTCTGGGCCAGACCCCATGCAACGCAACATCTATTGTGCTGCTTCCATTCCTACTCGCCCATTACCACATGGCCAAAGCCAGATTCTTGGTTCCTCATCCTTATATTTTTCTATCTCATAAATAATACCACCATCCACCCAAGCCAGAAACGTAAGAGTCATCGTTGATCCCTCCCTGTTCCTCACTCTCACAGTCCTCTTGATCCAATTCTAAAATATATCTCAAATCCATTCCCTTATTTCCAACTCCACTGTCACTGTCTCACCTGGGCCCCCATCATCTCACACCTGCACCACTGCAAGAGCCTACAGCTGGTCTTTCTCCTCCCAGCAGCAGTGTGATATTTATGTATGAAAACATGGATTAGATCCTAGCATTCACCCATGTGAAATCCTTCACCTGCTGCCCATCCGTCTTGGAATGCAATCCAAACCCTTGACAGTGGCCCACCAAGCCCTGACCATTTCTCCTACCTCACCCTGTACCCATTCCAAGTTCTTTCTGACTCAGGACCTTCCCACATGATGTTGCACCTGTCTGAAGGCTGGGTGATTTCGGAAAGTCACTTAACCTTCTCGGCCTTGATTTTCTCCTTTGTAAAATAGGGAGCTTGGTCCTTGCTAGCAATGACCTTCCTGATTCCTTCAAAAAGATATCAGTTCTCTTGAATTTATTTTTTAATAACCCTCTACCAAGCACTGATCCTGAAATGAGAGGTTAGCCACATTGGAAAAATATTTTCCAAGTATAGTATAAGAATATAAAATGCTTTGAAATTGAGATGTATATATTAACCAGCAATGTTTTCAATTAACAGAGAGATGTTTATACTATGTGAGAAGCCTTAAAGCCTAAAATTACAGCAGGACTGGAGACTTCATCTCTCTTAGAAAGCAAATTTACTGCTCTTTCACTAGTTTCTATCTGAATGCAGCAGTTACATGTGGGTTATATCCAAATTGGCATTCTAACCATGAAAATGCACTTTTAACCTTTATTGAAAGTGCATTTTCAAGGTTTATACTGTTCTCATCATCTGGACAGCATTGTCAAGTTTCCAATTTCAGATTGTCAGCTACCCAAACCAGAATTCTTCCACTGCCTATAGTAGATAATAAATAATTAGATGCTCTTAAATCAGTCTACCACAGAAAATGAAGGTAAATTTTTGAAATATGTTTATTTATAAACTGAGCCAACCCCACACCAGTTTAATCCAGTTCTACACACTTTGCTGAGTATCTACCAGATGCCAGGCACCAGACCAATACAGGCTATATAATAAGTAGATCCTGGGCCCAGCTCTCAAAGGACTCACAGTTCAGCAGGAAGAACCATATGCAAAAAAATCATGTCAGAAACCTGGTAAAGTAATAGAGGAAGGTGCTGTGTGCTCTGGGGTAACAAAGTGTTTCTGTCATTGTGGAGAGATCAGGCAAAGTGTGATGGGTGAATAGTACTTACCTGGCAAAGAAGAAAACAGCATTCCGGGAAAAGGAGTCAGGTATGCAGAGAAACAGGAAGTGCATCAGCAGTGTCCTTTGGAGAAACAGTGGGAGTTCAAGAGGGTCCGTGGCCAGAGACAAAAGCTGGAAAGGGAGGCAAGCACCCTGTCATGAAGGACCTGGTATGTCCTGCAGTCTCTCCAAAAAGTTTGAAATGTGTTCTGAAATACTACTAATAATAACGACATTAGCTAACTTTGAGACCTCACTAAATCTACTTTACATGATATAACTCATGTAATCCTGAAATAACTGATGAGACTCCAGCCCAGCTAAGCCACCTCTCGAGTCCTACTCTGAACCCCTATGTTATTCTACATCCAAGAGAAAAGAACCATGGAAATTGTATGACCTTGGGCAAATTACTCAACACTTCTGAAACTCATTTCGTCATCTGTTAAATGGGCGTAATTATAGTACTTGCCTCATTGGCTTGTTGTGAGAACTAAACAAGTTAAGAAACGTAAAATGCTTAGTTAGCACCATGCATGGAACATGGCATGTACCTGCTGTTATTATCATCTTCAACATCATCATTTTAGTTAATTTTTAAGATTTTCAGAAATGGAACACCATCACCGTATTTGCATTTTAAAAGGTGACTAAGTGGGCAGGGTGAAGGAAGGCTGGAGGCAAGTCTGTTATATTGCCAACTCCAAGGGACACCATTCACTTTGCAGTCAATGTAAATGGTACCCCTTGTACCTGTGCTGTGCAACAGCTCTGAGCAGAACAAGACAGACAATTAATCCAGAGACGATGAAAACCAAAATGGGGGGAGCAGAGAAGAGGTGGTGGTGTTAGACACTGAGGAACTGTAGAGTGTGTTGGTGAGGGCAGTGGAGACAGACTTGATCCACTGCCCGGTTTCTGGCCTGGCTGGCTGTGCTGATGGGAGACATGATGGGTGGAAATCAACCCGAATTATTGTCTGTTTTTGAATATGTGTCTCTAAATTCTTTCCAAAGGGAAAATAAACATGATTTCAGATTAGCGATTTTTCCCTCCATTAAGTGTGTTTTTCATCCTCTCATGAGTGTAAATAATTGGGATTGACTATGTTCCAAATAACATACCCCAATAAGGTTTGCTGCCAGGGTGAATGTCAGAATCCTATTTTGATTTTTCTGTTGTAGCACTCTTTTGACTGGCAAAACCATCCTTATTATTTTTGAATTAATGATTTCAATCACCCAAGACACCTTTTAAGGGGCATGTGGTACATATAAATGAAGTCTTCTAATAGTTATGGGAAAGTTCTTCGTTTTGTTAGTGTATGTTTAAAATAGCTCACCACAGGACATGTGTGTGAAGTTTTAATGACACAGAAGAAAAAATATCATATATATGTCCTTTTATAAAGATATAGCCTCAGCACACCCTGAGATAGAAGAGGCCGAACAGTATGAGTTGTGTCATTGCCTCAGCCCCTGGAAAGCCCACACACCTGGTATATTGTTCACACCCATCCGATTGGGAGGAGTCTCCCAGGAACACGCAGGTGAGGTGTTGTAGGATGGTTTTCTCAGCCCCTTTTGAGTCCAGTAATATATTTCTAATTTGTCTTACTGTTAACTACTCTCAAAGAAAATCAGTTCAATAGATCACATTGGCCAAACACATTTTTCTAGGGGATTTCTGGCCCCTGCTTTACCCTAAGTATGATACTTAATAACTATGCTGTGTTTTTAGTGTTGCTTCACTGTTGGGGGCCAGAACCAGAGAGGGTCAATACCTTGATCATATTCCAGGGTCTGCTCTTTTACCTGAGATTGATGTCACAACCCAGTTTATCCATTGCTCCCTCCTTTTTTTCTTTATCTTTTGTGTGTGTGTGTGTGTGTGTGTGTGGTTTTAAAGCAAAATATGCCCTTTTGGTTTTCCAAAACAACTAATCACAATGCACATCTAATAATTAGGAACACAATCTAGAAACAAACTTTAAAGAAATAAACCATCTGTATGATTTGATACCTATATAATAACAATGATAGGTTCCATTTATTGAGTCCTAATCGTGTGCCAAGTGCTGTATACTCCACATATGTTATTGTATTTGACCCTCACAACCACCCTGAAAGATAAGTTACTTTCATTCTACACGTGGAAGATTGGGCTCAATTATAAATAACTCAGGCCTTACTCCCAGACACTGATTAGAATGTTTGTTAGAAAGGCCTACAGGGTCATCTGAGAGCAAGATCAAATGCCAGGGAGTGTGGTGGCCAGGCAGCCAGTGGAATTCTTTCTGGGCCTGTGAGTATACTCCCCTGCTCTGGCGGAGACTTTCAGTGTTTGCAGCTTCTGGAGCTAGCTTCCCTCTTGGGCCTGCTGGCCTTGCAGCTCCTGACTCCATTTCTCCCTCAGTTATTGGTGACCGTTGCTTTACCCTGCTGCCCTCACCACAATTCTTCTTTCCCTTCGTTTACCCTCTCCACAAGTAATTACCAAGCACTTTCTACATGCCAACCACTGCTCTAAGTAGTCCTGAGAGAAAAATTTATTGCCTTAAATGTCCACATCCAAAAGACAGAAAGTTCACAATTCAGTAAACTAATGAATCATCTCAAGGAAATGGAAAAGGAAGAGCAAACCAACCCTAAACCCATCAGAAAAAAAGAAATAACCAAGATCAGAGCAGAACTAAATGAAATAGAGAACAAAAGAACTATACATAAGATTAATAAAACACAAAGTTGGTTCTTTGAGAAGATAAACAAAATAAATAGGCCACTTGCTAGACTGACCAGGAGCAGAAAGGAAAGGACTCAAGTAAGCTCAATTAGAAATGAAAAAGGAGAGGTCACAAGTGATATCACGGAAATACAAAACATCATCTTCGAATACTATAAAAATCTCTGTGCCCAAAAACATGAAAACATGGAGGAAATGGAAAAATTCTTAGAAACACACTACCTCCCTAGGCTGAATCAGGAAGAAATAGAATTCCTAAACAGACCAATATCAAGCACCAAAATTGAAGCAGTAATAAAAAATCTTCCAACAAAAAAAAAAAGTCCTGGACCAGATGGGTTAATGCCTGAATTCTACCAAACCTACAAAGAAGAACTGGTGTCTATACTGCAGAAATTATTCCATAACATCGAGAAGGATGGAATCCTCCCAAACTTACTCTATGAAGCCAATATCACCTTGATACCAAAGCCAGGAAAGGACACAACAAGAAAAGAAAACTACAGACCAATATCCCTTATGAATATAGACATAAAAATTCTCAATAAAATCCCAGCAAACCGAATTCAAATGTACATCAAAAAAATAATTCATCACGATCCCTGAGATGCAGGGATGGTTCAACATATACAAATCTATAAATGTAATTCACCATATAAATAAAAGCAAGAACAAAGACTATATGATCCTCTCAATAGATGCAGAAAAGGCTTTTGATAAAATTCAGCACCCCTTTATGGTAAGAACTCTTAACAATATAGGCATAGATGGCTCATACCTCAAAATTATTAAAGCCATATATGATAAACCCACAGCCAATATCATACTGAATGGGGAAAAATGAAAGCATTTCCCCTTGAAACTGGAACCAGACAACATGGCCCACTATCTCCACTTCTATTCAACTTAGTGCTGGAAGTCCTTGCCAGAGCAATCAGACAAGAAAGAGGAATCAGTGGTGTCCAAATGGGGGCAGAAGAGATCAAACTTTCACTCTTCATGGATGATATGATATTATATCTAGAAAACCCCAAAGATTCAACCAAAAGACTACTGGAATTGATAAATGAATTCAGCAAAGTCTCAGGATACAAAATCAACGCACACAAATCAGTAGCCTTCATATATGCCAATAACAGTTGAGCTGAGAAACAAATCAAAGATGCAATACCTGTCACAATAGCACCAAAGAAAATTAAATATTTAGGAACATATTTAACTAGGGAGGTGAGAGACCTGTATAGAGAGAACTACGAAACACTGAGAAAAGAAATTTCAGAGGATGTAAACAGATGGAAAACACTACCATGCTCTTGGATCAGTAGAATCAACATTGTTATAATGTCTAAACTACCTGAAGAATCAGTGCAGTCTCTATCAAAATACCAACATTATTTTTTGCAGATCTAGAAAAAATAATTCTATGGTTCATGTGGAACCAGAGAAGACCCCGTCTAGCCAAAGCAACCTTAAGCAAAAAGAAAAAATTGGGAGGCATCAATCTGCCAGGCTTCAAACTATACTACAAGGCTATAGTAACCAAAACAGCATGGTACTGGCACAAGAACAGAGACATAGACCAATGGAACAGGACTGAGAACCCAGACATAAAACCATCCTCACATTGTCATCTGATCTTTGACAAAGTATATACTGGGGAAAAGAATCCCTACTCAAAAAATGGTGCTGGGAAAATTGGATAGCAACATGTAGAAGACTAAAACTAGATCCACACCTCTCACCTCTCACAATGGATAACAGACTTAAACCTAAGATGTGAAACCATAAGAATTCTAGAAGACAATGTTGGAAAAACTCTTCTGGACATTGGCCTAGGCAAAGAATTTATGACAACAACCCCCAAAGCAATCACAGCAGCAACAAAAATCAATAAATAGGACCTGATCAAATTAAAAAGCTTCTGCACAGCCAAGGATACTATCACTAGTGTGAACAGACAACCTACAGAATGGGAGGAAATATTTGCATGCTACACATCTGATAAAGGGCTGATAACCAGAATCTATACAGAACTTAGGAAAATCAACAAGAAAAAAACAAACAACCCCATTAAAAAGTGGGCAAAGGACATGAACAGAAACTTTTCCAAAGAAGACAGAATAAAGGCCAGCAAACATATTAAAAATTGCTCAACTTCTCTAATCATCAGGGAAATGCAAATCAAAACCACAGTGAGATATCACTTAACTCCAATGAGATTGGCTTATATCAAAAAGTCCCAAAACAACAAATGTTGGCAGGGATGTGGACAGATAGGAACACTCATACACTGCTGGTGGGACTGCAAATTAGTACAACCTCTAGGGAAGGTAATATGGAGATACCTCAAAGAACTACAAGTAGAACTACCATTTGATCCAGCAATCCCACTACTGGGTATTTACCCAAAGGAAAAAAAGACATTCTATAATAAAGACATCTGCACTCGAATGTTTATAGCAGCACAATTCACACTTGGAAAGATGTGGAAACAACCCACGTGCCCATCAATACATGAGTGGAGTAATAAAATGTAGTATAAAAAACAATGGTGAATTAACACATCTAGTATTATCCTGGTTGAAGCTAGAGCCCATTCTTAGAAGCGAAGTGTCACAGGAATGGAAAAACAAGCACCACTGGTACTCACCATCAAATTGGTACTAACTGATCAATACTTGTGTGCACACATGGCAATAATATTCATCAGGGGTCAGGCAGGTGGGATGGGGGTGGCGGGGATGGGAAAACTCTCACCTAATGGGTGCGGGGTGCACTGTTTGGGGGATGTCCACGATTGTAGCTCTGACATGGGCAGTGCATGGGCAATATATGTAACCAAAGTGTCTGTACCCCCATAATATTCTGAAATAAAAAAAAGGATAAGAACAGCAATAGCAGCTGACCCCTCACAGTGGTTGCTGCATGTGAGGCTCTGTGCTGAGAGCTTTACGTATATGACTCTTAATCCTCCAACACCGTACAAGTTAGGTACTATTTATGCCCATTTTTCAGATAAGAAAACTAAAGCACAGAGAGGTAATATAACTTGCCCAATATTACCCAGCTAGTAAATGGTGGAACCAGGATTCAGATCGGGGCTGCCTGTCCTTGGAATCAGTGCCACAAGCACAACTCTGTCCTCTCTCTCAAGATGAGTGAACAATAAAGCTGTGATTAGGTGTTAATGCTGGGAGGATGGCTGGGCTCACTCACCTGTGGGCGGAGCTCCCACACCTGTGATCCACAGCAAACCAATACCTCAGTAAAGGAACAAATTGTCACACAGCTCAGGTGTTTGGGTCACTAGAAATGTCAGCTCCTTCAATGCCAGGGGTCTGTTGGCATCCCGACTTTCCTGAGCCCGCTTTTTTGTATGGTTCATCAAGTTCCCCTTTCCCTCCACCAGATTTTTCACTATGTGAGGAGGAGGTGAAGCCCTGGGTGATGACAATTCTGATTAAAGGGAAAGCTGGGGGAGGAGAGCCACAGTTTCCCATGACTTCAAAGGGGGAAATAATTTTCTGCTTGATTCTGGAAGACAAGGGAAATGCCTCCCTTAACAAATTCCCTTTATCAAAGTAATGGGTAACCTGCCAGGTGGTTATTACTTAATTTAAATACAATAGCAGTGTTCGGGAGCAACACCTAAACTTTACCCCCAGTGCTTTCTTTTCTAAAGCCTTCTGCCATAAATTCAAATTTGTACAGGAATAGAATCTTAGAAACAACTAATTGTTTTCTTTCATATTCCTGGAGCTTTCTCTCCTCTTTAAACATTTGTATAAGTGAAAAAATTGTAACTACATTAACGAAAACTGCCCATTTTAGAAAAACTAACAATGATTTTCATTTTTGCATGTTATCTTCTAGTTCAGTCTCACACTATTAATGTTTTCCATAATGGTCCTTGCAGCTCATGTCAGTCAGTAAAGGCTGGGTTTTATACCAATAACACAACCCCCAAATCTCAGGGGCTTTACACAACTCAAATTCACGTCTCACTCACCCTGCATCTCTAACTCAGGTCGGCAGAGGGCTCTGCGTATCATAGTCACTCCTCCTCAGACCCAAGGGTCAGACCCAATAATGACACACACTCCCGCAATCACTGAGGCAGGGAAAAGAGAAACAGCAAATTGCAGACAGCCTCTTAAAAGCCCTGCCTGGAAGTAACACCCATTACCTCAGCTCGCTTTCCACCAGCCAAGGCCAGTCACATAGCCAAGCCAACTTCAGGGGGAATGGAGTTGAACATCTACCATGTGTCTGGAAGGACAAGAGATGGAATATTTGAGAATTGCCCTTATAAGTTCCATAAGTACATTATAGTCTATCATGAACTGTAATTTACTAAACCATTTTCATGCTGTTGGATATTTAGGCCAGAAGCAATGAGTTTATGTATAATTTTAGAGCATAATGCTAAGAAAAGATTATGCAATGATACTTATTAAAGCATAGTAAGGAAAACTTTATTCAGGACCATCATGATAGGTATAGGGACCACCATAACTGGGTCTTGCAGTGGTGGAGAGAGATTGGGCTCAACTCCAAATACATCATGGGCAAGTGGGAATTTATAGCCAGGGAGTAGTGTGGGGGTCAGTGGATGGAAAATCACTCAGGGAGAACGTCAGGGATAAAGGGAATTCTGCGTAAATCTATCTAACAGGATTCTTGCTGAAGACAAGCCAAGGTGATCAGACAGGGGATGGTGCAGGTTGAGGAACCAAATCAGATATTGAGGATGGGAGGTTCTTAATAAACTGACTTAGCAGAGTTCTTTGCTAAAACTGGATTTTACAAGAAAGTACACAGATGGGCCTCTCAGAAGATTCAGAAGCCTGACTAAAGTTTGGCCAAGCAAAGAATCTTTGTCATATATTTGAATGTGTTTTATGGCTCCATCACCAAGTAACATTTGGCTGCCCTCACATGAGATCCCTTGTGCACGCTGAACGTACACACGTGTACACACGCATACACACAAGCACCTAGACATACACAGTCTGTTGCCCTACACCAGGAGCTTTTTCCTCATCACTGTCCAATTCTGTTTTATAGCAATGGAGGTATAAACCAGAGATCTTGTCACACCCACTTCCCTGTGGCTAGGTTCCTGACCACCTCCGTGCTGTCTTCCTCTTTTGCAGTAAAGAATTTATAATAGTATCTATCTTCCATGTCAGCCAGTTGCAACTGCATAAATGCTGAACACACACACACACACACACACACACACACACATATATCTGATCATCTGTTTGCCCTGTGGCCACAGATTAGAAGACCAGACCCTAACAAAGCCCAGCTCCATAATAGAAACAAATGTGCCTGCGTGTTCAGATTTGATCCCATTTAGACTCAGAGTGTTGTCCTTAGCACCTTGTCTCTTCCCTGCTGCAGCCTCTGACTTTGTGCCTTGGACTAAGAATGTCCTATGTGCCCACCATTTAAAATGTCAAGCAACAGCCCGCTCTGCCCAGTTGAGTGCCTGTATCCTCAGCCCTAGCACAGTGCCTGGCACACAGTAGTCCATGTCCAAATGAGAACAGAGGCGACGTTAGAAATGAAATGAGGAGACACTGACAGTTGTGCTGCCCCTGTGAAGGCGGTGGCATTTCCCGACCATGAAATGTCTTCTGTTAATCCAGGTCAAACGACTGTTGTGGCTTTTGAATTGAATTATTGTGTATTGCAATCCTTCCAGATGATCAAATGTTAGTGGGACACCAGAGCCACCTGGCTGGTAGTTGCCTAATTACATTTAACTAAAAAATGAATGACTGAGAGGACTCTGGCTGAAGTTATATTGGAACTGAGAAGCAGCGCTGATGGGAGTGAGCTGGGGAGGGGACAGAATCATGCAGAGCAGGGCACGAGGCATATATACGCCCCAGAGCCCATGTGGTGGGCAAAGGGCCTCACAGCTTGGGCGTGGCTCAGGGAACACTGGTACCACCAGGACCAAACTGGCAAAGCAGGGCAATGGAGAGACATCCCAAGAGGAATCAGCAGCAGCTGTAGTGTCATGAGGAAATGTGACCACTTGTGAACATATCAGAAGTACATAGAACTGAACCATGGAAGGAAAGCTAGGACTGGCAGGAACTAAGAGACATTACAGGACATGTGGGACTGCCTATGTGCTAATTCTGGGACTGCCATTAGTTAACTGTATTCCTTTGTCAAGTTATTTTTGAGTTTCCTAATCTATAAAATGGGATTAATAATAGTACCTACCCCACAGGGACATTGTGAAGATTAAACAAGATGATATATATAAAGTTATTTAGGGATTACAAGCACTACCATGTAGTAAGTGCTTTAAAAATCTTGGTTCTAGGAGGGGTTCTTAGGTCCCAGAGGTAAAATGGGATTTAGGCACGTTCCCAGAACTAAAGGCAAGCTGGGGTTCCATGTAGAAGAGGTCTGACTCCAGAGTGGAGGATCAGTTAGAAGGATGAGTAAAACCATGGTAGAAAGACCTGGAATGTGCAGGAACATGCCTTTTTTGCAGTTGGTTAAAGATGCAGATGATGGACAACATGGGTGAACCTTGGCAACATTATGCTAACTAAAGTAAGTTAGAAATAAAAGGACAAAAATATTGTATGATTCCACTTATGTGAAGTATCTACAATAGTCAAATTCATAATAGACCCCTCATATTTTTGAGCTTTTATGGTCCACTTAATTTATTGGGGTGTTTTCAATATGACTCCCAGAAAAGAAAAACATGTACCAGAATGCAGAAATGACATGGGAAGATTAGCCATGAAACTGATATTCTCCAGCTTGGCCTCCACCCATTATGATGGCTATGGCATATAGTAGGTGTTCAATAAATGCTTTTTGAATAAATGATCATCTTGGAATAGATGGCAGCAACACTCTGTGTGTGTGTCTTTGTGCAGCTTTGGTTACTATGTGTCTTTTGTTTTATTTACTTAGTTACAACCATACATTCTGCCTTTCAGATCAGGAGTCATGTAATTAATGTCATCTTTGTAACTCTTCACAGCTTCTGTGAGGATTTTTCCATTGTGGGATGGGATCTCAACTGATATAGTTTTCTAAATTACAGACTAACTTAACATGGTAACATGCTGTTATTTTATTTCATGTACTTATCTTAGACCATCCTCTTTTATGGTGGCCCATCCTTAGAAGCTCTCAAGTGAAGGCTGGACAACCAATTACATTTGATGGGAGTTTGGAACCCAAAGATTCAAGTATCCCTTCTGACTCTGAGTCTGCTGGTTTGTTTTTTGTTTTTGCTTTTGTTTTTGTTTTTGTTTTGTGACCCCCAACTCCTCCAAGGTCAATATTCTCTTGGCAATCTGAGGTGGATTATAGTAGTTGCCTATATTGCCTTTACATTGCAAACCAATTTTGTTTACTTTGAACCTTTCATTCAGTGAAATGAAAACTCAGGCCACTCAGGCTACAACTCTTATAGAATGTGCCTGGTGCTTTGGGAGGCCAAGATAGGAGGATCGCTTGAGGCCAAGAATTTGAGACCAGCCTGGATGACATAGTGAGACCTTGTCTCTACAAAAAATAAGAAAAATTAGCCTGGCATGGTGGTATGTGCCTGGTCGGGAGGCTGAGGTAGGAGGATAGCTTGAGCCTGGGAGTTTGAGGCTGCAGCAAACTATGATCGTTTCACTGCACTCCAGCCTGGGTGAGACCCTGTCTCTTAAAAAAAAAAAAAGAATGGGAACATGAATGGAGATTACAAGAGTGTGTATAAGGGCCATCGGAAAAGACATTGTTTTCTGGAAAACGTGAGGTCCTTCTTGGTATAGTAAAATGTCTCCCCTTCCTATTCTGGAAATCTTGGACCTGTTAGCTAAAGCAATTATCAGTTATTACTAATGACTTAACACTAGATCAGATTCAACCTGTGATATATACATCTTCACCCTTCTGCTAAGCTCCTGTGCCTTCACCCAGTCCAGAACTTCAACAACTAACAATAGGCAGAAAAATTCATGACCCAGTTTTTGAATCTTTACATGATGCATAGATAAAAATAATTTTTCTGCACTAATTAGCTTTAAAATCTTGGAACATGACAGTCTTTCCATTTCTAAAATTGGTGCCCAGAACATTGCTAAAGTGGCCTGCTTTAGGGAAAGATGTGTTGGTTTTAATTAATCCATCATTGAGCTTTTCGATGGAAATAATTGACAAAATCTTTGTATTATTCTTTCTCCCAATTAAATAAAAGAGAAAAATGTAATTTGGGAAGGGCAAATGTATGACCAGTCCTTCACTCACATCTCTAATTTTTCTTATGCATCTCTTGATTTCCATGTATTTGATTAACTGCTCAGATTAACTATGCAATGTAGAACTTTAAACTTAAAGTTACATAGTTATTGCTTTTTGTCCAACCTATGAAATCATAAAGCTAAATTTTCTCCTCTCCTCCTCTCTGTTACTGTCTTTCGTAAGGCAGAACTGAGCCTGAGAGAGAGGTGCAGACTGCTGCTCGTGAGGTTTTCAGGACAGACATGTCTCAAAGAAGCTCCTTCCCCCTATTCCTGAGAAAACCAAGTAGATAATCATGGCTAAAAGAGAGGGAATTTGAATTCATTTGATGAAGACACTTTTAAAGACAGTTGAGTTTGTAACTGTACCTTAGATACTTATATTTGAAATAGTTCAATTTAGTATAAGCAAAAAGAGGGGGTGGGTAAAAAACCAAAATGTCAAGTCAGGAACATGGGCACTCTCAGAAAGATAGATTGCCTTTTAGAGCCTGGCTCCAAGAAATGGGGAAGAGAAGGCAGTTCAAGGACCTTCCAACAAATTCTTAATGCAAAAGAATTAAATATTTGTGAACATTTTTAAAGCAGTAGGATGAGTGTTCCCAAATATTCTCACTGTTCCTCCATCCTTATATTGCATCGGAAGAAAACAACACCAGCAAAAATAATGACAATGGAGAGAAATATTTTATTTTTTTAAATCAGAAGACAGATGAACTCAAATGGTCCCAATCGTAATCTCACTTGTAATTGTTTTCTTAATTAATGATCAGGATATTCTAATAAGTTGCAAACTTAGGAAAATATATTTGTTCTTTTTAATAGAGGGTATTAAAATGTTTTAGTAGTAATGGAGTACTTCTGGAGACTTCAACTTGGTAAAACTTGTGTTTGTTTAGTAATTCTTGATTTGAGCAAAGCCAGTATTTGTGTGTGTTGTGCAGGGGGGAGAGGAGAAAGAAGGAAATCAATGAGCTGATATATAAACAAGTCACTTTCATGTGGATTTGTGAGGCCTTGGCCCTGCTTTCTATTCTCTCTCATTTTGGGATCTGATCCAAGCTCAGAACTTCAGCTAAGTCATCCATGGAGAGAATTAATTTGGAAAAGAAAGATTCACAATGACCATGATAGTAAAATATTGGATGAGCTGTCCTGGGTGAAAGGGATTAGACTTCATTTTAGAGACAGCCAAATCCCATCATGGGGAGAGGCAGCTTAGGGGTGAGGCAGGGTTCCTACCACTGATTAAAGCAGAGGGAGGGGGAAGCAGGAAAATTAAACTCTTGTCTACTTTCTTAGTCTATGTCATGGACATGCCGCTTCTCCTAAACTGTTCTCATCATGGTGTTAACACAACTATCATTTTAACATACTACTTCAAAAAGAAAATATAGGTGGGAGGACAGCCACATTTTAAGAATGTGACCGGGGGAATTACCTCTGCCACCCTGCTCCCAGCCCAGCTAGACTTTTCTTAACTGTGCCACTTTCAGGAGGAACAATGGATTGAATTTATAGGGAAGACCATTTCAGCTCCATGTCTGCACAGAACCTCAAGGTTGAAAGAAACCTGGGAGTTCATTTTGCTCTACCCTCATCTCATGCATGAACCCTTACTAAAACATTTCATCTTTCATCACCATTTTCTTACTCACAAGCCGTCAGTGGCATCTCTTGCCTATAAGATATTAAGTTCTTATTCCTAGCTTTGTATTCATGCCTCCCCTCCCATCCTCTGCCAAGTCTGGCCCCAGCTCACTCTTTCAGCTGATCTTTCACCAACATCAACCGATGAGGCTTGTTTTCCCACTATTCCATGAACACCCTGACAACATTTCTGCCTCCAAGTTACAAGTTGCAGCTAATCAATTCAAGCAAGCTTTAAAAAGTAAAATAAAATAAGCAGCTTATATTAAATAAAAGGTCCAGGGATAGATCTGGCTTCCTCAGTCTTTGTCCTCAGAGAGTCTGTCTCTATCTTGTCTCTGCTTTCCTCTGTGCTGGATTCACTCTTGGGTCACCCCTCTCTATGTGGTAGCAAAATGGTCAGCAGTGATCTCCAGGATTACATCCCCTGAGCAAGCAACCCCAGAAAAACAAGAGCTGCTATTTATCCACAGTTCCAGCAAAAGTCTCAGGATCATGTCTCAGGCAGACCTGGATCATGTGCCTGTTCTGAATGCTCACAATGACCAGATGGGTACGATGCTTTGGTTTGCAAGGTCAAGTACTGAATGAAAATCAGGGTGCTGTTATCAGACAAAGTGGGAATGGAGACTGCAGCTGTCCCCACACCCAGAGTGCTCTGCCAGCTCTCCTTCTCCTCTCCTCCAAGGTCCAGCTCAGGTTCTACTCCCCCGTGAGGCCATTTTGTAACCAGACTGCTCACTGGGACCTTGAAATCCTACCATGCTTGCTTCCTAAAGCATTTGTAGTCTCTAGAACTAGGTGCTAAGGCCCTTAAAGACAGAGACCACATCTTATGCGTCTTTACATATTTGTTTTCCTCATAGCACCTGGAATTGTGCTTTGCATAATTGCTGCATAATAAATTTTTGTTGTCATGAGTGACTTTTGCTAATATTAGTATTGGGGTGTGTGTGTGTGTGTGTTGTCACAGAGAGGGACGGGGTGCATGGGAAAAGAAGATGTGCATCCTGTGGAAACATATCAGCAGGAAGCCCCTGGGCCTGGTGGCTGCATGACAGGTGCAGGCATTTGGCCATCTTGGCAGCCAGGGCTGAGGCCTCAGATGAGGAGATTTGGATCCTTACATGTTGGGCAGTAAGATGATGAAATTACATGCTACTGTGTGCAGACTACTTTGTCACTCTGACCTCAGTTTTAGCAGGAAGGTACAAAAATAAATAGACCAAGAGATAAATTAGAGGAAAGAATGAAGATAAACGGGTAAGATAGGTACTTTTAGGGGAAAATAAGAACATAAATCAGGAGAAAAAGTCAAGACCATGGCCAAAGGTGACAATACCTAATTTTGGCAGTAAAAATAAGGCCAATTTTCTCTCACATTGTTCACTTACAGCCTAATTTTATCCATTTGCTTCTCTGTGTGTGGTTCAAGTGTGTGTGTGTGTGTGTGGGTGTGTGTGTATTTCAATTTGGACTCTCTCCCTCCCTCTCATATGTCCTATCAATGTTCTCTGATCCAGTGACCATTTCCTCAGTAACTAGTTCCATATGTTTAGTCACGTCTATTTGTAAAACAAACTTTAAGAAAATTCTTCCAGCTAAGGTCATGTCATCTTGTTTTTGCATTCCTTTTAATGGGAGGAATTTGTTTGGTATGGTTTAAACATTTTAGAGAATGAAGAATTTGCCTGTGTTATTTATGAAACAAGATCTTGTGTCGTATAAAGCTGATCTAAAGAAGATGTTGTGGATATTTTGGGGTTAACTTTGGGCCCAATGAAAGAGAAAGGCTTGCATTCTTGAACAGTCTCTAACAAAAGGAAACCAGAGGTCATTATAATGGAGCCCAGATGAGATTTAGGAATCATATACATGGGATTCTCAGACTTTAGTATGCTTAAGAATCATCTGGGGTTCTTGTTCAACAGATGGATTCCCAGGCCTTATCCCCAGGGATTCTGATTGTGTAGATCTGGAGTGGAGCCCAGATAGGCACCCCAGGTGATTCTGGTGAGAATGGTTCATACACCACGCTTGGGGAAATACTGACCTAGCCCAACCTCCTGTTATTAGGCAGGAAGAAACTGCAGCCATCATTGTGAAGTGGCCTGTTGCACATCACACAGCCATCATAGACTGAGACTAGAACCAAGGTCTCCTGACACCCTGTCCAGAGCTTTGCCCCCTGCCTCTCTTGTAAGAGGCATCATAGCACAGTGGTTATTTGGAATATGGACTCAAGAGTCAGACTGTCTGGGTTCAAATGCCAACTTGACCACCTCCAAACCATGAGACCTTATGCAAGTTACTTACCTCTCTAAGCCTTAGTCTCTCACTCAGTGAAGTAGTGATAATAATGTTACCTATTTCCAAGGGTTATTAGGAGGGTCACATATGATAATACATGTAAAGCACTTTGCATAATGCCTAATACATAATAAGTTCAGGTTGATGCTTAATTATGATTATCAGCTTGTTATCCTTATTTATGGTAAATGATCGCCCTGCTTGAACTATATTTACAAGTACAGCTTTCCAAAAAGTACAAAAGCCATTTTGGATTGAATAGGAAGACATCTCTGGGGACCAAGAGAGGTTCTCCAGAGCTATTCAGAGACACCTTTTATCGGCTCTAGCCACACATTTCCTCATGCAGTTCTAGCACTGGGTGGCTAATGTGGGACTCACCTGTCCCCAAGTTGGAGCTGCCCCTCTGGGAGCTTTTCCTTTGTCCCTGTGCCTGTGGTGGATATGAGGAAGGCTAACTGTAGACACAGAGATGTTGGATCTGATGGTAAGCAGGCAAGAGTCAGTTGTTGGGGATGGAGGTGAAACCATAGTGAAAGATCAGTAATGAGAACTCCCTAAGCACATAAAAAATATCACCATGTTATGGAATGTTAACCCTGAAAGGAACCTCAGAAAACATCTTGTCCTGAACCCTCCCCTCCTCCTTTAATAAGTGAGAAAAGTACCTGGTTCGAGACAGAGCTGGGATAAGAGCCCAGTTAATTCCCTTCCTGACCAGAAATAAACAAACATGTAGAGCCTGCCTTATAGTATTAACAAAAGGGCCTCACAGCTCAGTCAGATTTTAATATGTAAGCACAAGTTTGTAACCTTGTAATAAAGACCAGGATCTAATGTTTATGCATGGGTGTATTTTCCCATTGGATTTAAAGTGTCATTGTTTTTTCTTCTCACCTTGGCGAGTAAAAATAGCCCTGCTTAGTCTAAAGGACCAATTTTGATGCAATAAGAGAAAATGAACCTTTTTTCCTTTGTGTCTGACTTTATTTCTCGTGTACAATGAACTTGTGTTCCAAGGAGTGCCTGGAGATGGCAGTTGGGATCATAATCACGTTTACTGTTCAATTACACAAGGAGGCTATATGTCAGGTTTCATGGGACTCTTTCTAAAAACAGCAACACCAGCCGGTTAATAAAAAGCAGCCCTTGCAGAGTCGTGCTCGAGGTGGTTAACTTAGATTTATATTAACAAATGAAAATGTAAGTATAACCTTGGTCTAACGTGAACACATACCTCCATCAGGTTTAGGTTTTCATCTAAACCTGGGGCACCTAGCCCAGCACTTACAGCTGCATGTTGAAGTCTTGCCTGTGTGGACAAAATCACACAAAGATTGAGTCAAAGAAGTCAGGCACCAGGAGAACACTTTTGCTGAGATCTCCACGAGTAGCCTCCCTCTCTTTTTCTCTGGTTGTGGGACCTGGTGTGTGCCTGCCATTGTGAGGCCGTGGAAGAAACAGGAACAAAGCCTGGAAATGTGCTTGGTGAGTGATGGCCATTGGAGCCGCTTGGTATGTGGGCCTCAGCCTTTGTGCGGGGTCACCCGGGAT
Organism: Daubentonia madagascariensis; assembly: GCA_023783475.1. Taxonomy (NCBI): domain Eukaryota; kingdom Metazoa; phylum Chordata; class Mammalia; order Primates; family Daubentoniidae; genus Daubentonia; species Daubentonia madagascariensis. The sequence goes on from JAKFHU010000428.1 coordinate 13,687,177, forward strand.
TTGTGAGAGCCCATAAACTGCCACGTCAGGAAGAACCACTGCTATTCTCAGCAACTGATAGTTGGCAGCAGCTGCCAACTTTTTTTTTTAAACTCAGACCACATACTGCTCCTATCCTGCTGATTCTTTAAATGTCCTCCCGGAGTGGCAGATGGTGACAGTTCTCCAGATGTTGCAGCTTTCATGTTCATCTGATGTTTATACGGTGTGCCGGGGTTATTTATTAAATAGAATTGCACGCCCAGTGCTTGCAGAGCCAGGTGCGTGATCCACAGGCTGTCACAGCAGCTCTGCAGGGCTCAGGTGGAGGTGCTGAGCCCAGACTGTGTTCCGTCCATTTCCAACCCCACTCCTCTAGCAAGGTGGTGACATTTGCATCTGAAGCCCAGGGTGGTTTATGGAATTGTGGAGTGTCTCTGATCTATTTGCCCTCCTCGTTTATATGATTTCAGTCTCCCAGGCCACATGAGTTTCCCAAGCATTGAAGACCTGGGTTAGGATGAAATGTTTTATCCTGCCCTCCAGTTGAAGTTTGCTAGGATTTCAGCTAGTCCAGCCCAGTTGTCTCTTCCCTTTTGGCCACCCTCCGGCTGCTCACCCTGGGGCAGTGCCCGCAGTACTGCAGAAGAGGCCTGGGGGCCCAGCACTGGGAGATCCTTCTTTGGCGGGCATCTGTGATGTTGTCTGCCCCACACTCAGCCTTCTGAGAATCCTTCATGGGGAACTGCTCTCCCTTTTCCTCCATCTGACTTTAGTGAGGACTGTCTATCACAGCACCTCATCTTTTTGCCCACAGAATCAGGCCATTTGGATTTCTGTCTAGGTCTTTACTAATTGAAATGAAAGGAAGAAAGTTCCTTCTTAGCCATGAAGCTGGGAAAATGTGCTCATGAGAGCTGTTGGCAGCCACATTTTTACACTGTATAGAAGCATCCAGTCTGCAGGAGGATTAAGCTGATCTCAGAGAGAAGAATAGACAAGAGACAGAAAAGGCCTGGTGGGTTCCAGGGCCCCGTTTCACTGTCACAGGGCCCTGCCGGCCACCTGCCTTCATTACTTGAGCCAATAAATTTTCCTATTTTCCTTAAAATAATTTAGGCTGGAATTTCTGTCACTTGCAATCAAGTCTCATCTAATGTAGACCCCTTGACCTCTGTTATGAAGCCACTTCACTCTCCTCTGGTCCCTCAGCAATATCTCCTCTTCCAGCCTCCAAGAGGAAGGAGATTTTCCTTCTAGGTGTGACAGGTGGTTCTGGTTTGCTGGAAGGAAGACAGCCACTGCTCTAGGAAGGATAGTTCTTTAAACTCCAGACGTGGTCTTGGGCTTCTTCCAGATTTAGAGATCTGGCTGTGGAGAACTCTATTCCAAGGCCCCTGGTGTAACATCTCAAAGACTCCAAAGTTAGGAGGAAAATTGGAACCCACTGTAGCCTTCATTTCACCAACAAATCTGAAGTCCCCACAGTGAAGCCTCCACAGTGATGCCGACCACAGCAGCAAGTATCTCAACCTACTGTGGAACACCAGGTTAATGTAATTGATCATCTGTCTTGGGGAAGTATTCCCACAGCCAAATGGCTACCTTTCCTTGAATTGCAGCATTCTACCTCAGGCAATACAAGAGAGATTTTTCTCAGCCCTAAATCATTATCATTGCCCACTGCCTTTGTCCCGAAGTATCATGAAAAGCTAATGTTTTTCTATTTCTGTGTGTATAAATATATTATTTTTTCTGTTCCAAATTGCTGAGGTAGAATCTGCTGCCAGCATCTTTTTATGAATGTCCTACAAAGTTATGGAAAAATGAGACCAATTTTCAGTGGTATTTAGAGTAAGGCTAAAAGCTGGGGCTCTGGCGTCCCACTGCCTGGTTGGACTTCTAGCTCTGTCACTTACCAGTGGTGTCCCCTGGAACAAATCACTTAACCCCTTAACCCCTCTGTGCCTCAGTTCCCACATATGAAGACTGGGGATAGTAATAACACCTGTTTTATAAGCCATTGTGAGGAGTTAAATGTTATAAAGGACATGAAGGGCTTACCATAGGTTCTATCACATTAGTAATCATGTAATAAATATTAGCAATAATAATTGTTTCACGTGGAGCCTGTGGGATCCATTTCTTATATTATGGTCTTTTTTTTTCTACTGGGAAATGGAACCTGGCAAAATTGGCAGAAAAAAGACCAATGGAGTGTAGGAAGAGAACGATGCTTGTGTGACTTCTTGCTTGTAGCACTGAACAGAAAGCAGTGCTGAAAACCCACTGCCTTAAACCCTCTTGTCCAATGCATGTGTAGAGGGCCTACTAAAAAACTATTAATATTAGAACTGATAAACAAATTCAGTAAAGTTGCAGGGTACAAAATCAACATACAAAAATAAGTAGCATTTCTATATGCCAACAGTGAACAATCTGAACAAGAAACCAAGAAAGTAATACCATTTACAATAGCTACAAATACAATAAAATACCTAGGAATAAACTTAACCAAAGAAGTGAAAGATCTCTACAATGAAAACTATGAAACATTGATGAAAGAAATTGAAGAGGACACACAAAAAAATGGAAAGATATTCCAAAAATAGAACTACCATATGATCCAGCAATCCCGCTGCTGGGTGTATATCCAAAAGAAGGGAATCACTGTATTGAAAAGATATCTGCACTCTCATGTTTATTGCGGCACTATTCACAATAGCTAAGATTTGGAATCAACCTAAGTGTCCATCCACAGATGGATGGATAAAGAAAAAGTGGCACATATACACAATGGAATATTACTCAGCCATAAAAAAGAAAGAAATCCTGTCATTTGCAACAACATGGGTGGAATGGATAACATTATGTTAAGTGAAATAAGCCGAGCACAGAAGGACAAATCTCACATATTCTCGCTCATATGTGGAAGCTAAAAATTCAAACAGTTGATCTCATGGAGACACAGAGTAGAATGATGGTTACCAGAGGATGGGAAGGGGTAGTGGGGAGCAAGGGATAAAGTAGGGATGGTTAATAGGTGCAAAAATATAGTTAGTTAGATAGTTAGATAGACTAAACAATATTTGATAGCACAACAAAGTGACTATGGTCAGCAGTAAGTTACGGTATACTTTAAAGTAACTAAAAGAGTGGAATTGGGATGTTCCTAGCACAAAGAAATGATAAGTGCCTGGGCTGATGGACACCTCAAGTGCTCTGAGTTGATTATTATACATTGTATGCCTGTATGGAAACATCACATGTATCCTATAAATATATACAACTATTAAGTACCCATAATAATTAAAAATTTAAAAAAGTTAAATGATACAAATAAAGTTTCAGAATGAGAAAAGAAATGTATAGAGGGAGCATCCTGGAACAGCAGCTGCCTCTGTGGAAAGCGAGGCCACTATCTGCTCTTCGTGTCCTCCTAAGCAGGGCTGCTGTGTGGGAGAGGGGACAGAAGGTGAAGCGTGGAGGTGGAGGAAAGTAGCCTGCAGATGGAGAGAGGAAATTCTCAGGCATAGGGTACAGCGTGGGAGATGCTTGGCGTCAGGAGCAGGAGGGGTGGGCCGAGGTTCTCTTTCGGGATCAGAAGGAGCAAGGGAGAAAAGCAGCAGATGAGAGAGAAGTGTGCGCGTGCAGATAGGAGCTGGCTCCTTAAGGGAGGACAGAGCCCTTCCATGGTTCTTTCATGGCCCGAAAGAATCCCTCCTCTTCCCACTTCGTAGTCAGATGTGTACATCTGCAAACCCACCAGCCCCTTGAGCTAATGTTTGTGCTTAAAGGACATGATTAGGTCCTGGACTTAATTTATGCATTTCTTTGATTCTGATGCAGCTGTGTAAGCCATGGTTATTTTATTTACTTTTCTTCAGACTCTTCCTTTGTGATTTTTGCTAGACTGCTTATTCCTTTTTCTTGCTTTTCTGAGCCTTTGATCTGTTTGCCTGTGTGTATAAGGTTGAAGTATATGAGATTGCTGATCTTCAGCCATTTTTGACCTACCGAAACAGCAATTTTGTGTGGTTCAACTGAATATTTTCAAGTTTAGGTTATAACTGTAAATTCCCAAAGAAGCTGGGCCATAGCCACCTGCCCTAAGTACCTGCCACTGAAGAGTACTTTGTAGTGACAGAAGGTGGGCTGTCAAGGATGGAGAATGGACGTGAGAGCAGCTGATGCTTACATTGCGGCACTCTGTGCCAGGCACTGCTCTGAGCTGCCCATGAACCTCACGCCAACCCCACGGCGTTGGTACTTGGAGTGTCCCCATCTGCCATGAGGGCACAGAGACATAGAAAGGAAAGGCAGCTCACCCACAGTTACACAGCCAGTGGGTGGCAGAACCAGGATTTGAACCCAGACAGCCTAGCTCAGGAGCCCATGGTCCTACAAAATGGTGCGACCAAACAATCAAGTAGTTCACGCGTGCTCACCTGTCTTTCACTGTAGACTGCTAATGTTACTATTAATCAAACTTTCCTGGCCAGCCTTTTCAGTTTTTGGATATCCTGGTATTGTTGGCTTGGATAAAGTTGTTTTTCCGGATAAGCTCTAATAAAAATCCATTGGCAATTATCTACTTGATGATTAATTTCCCTTGGTATTTTACCACCACCCTCCTCACATCTGTGCAGCTCCTGACACTTTAAAAAGCAGTTTCGTATTCATCTTCTCCTTCGATCCTCACAATCCCTGTCCCCTGGATTAGGAAATTGATGCTCTGACAGGGGAAAGGACTTTCCCAGTTCTCACCTGTGACTCCCACCTGCAGACAAGTAAATGGCCATGCTTCCGTGTGAGGCCCTGCCCTGAATTCGCTGGGTAGTGCTGAACAGGTGCCTACACTCCCTACTCCACTGCTTGCTGCTGTGTGACTTTGGTGAGATGGTCTAACCTCCCTGGGCTTTTGTTTCTTTACTCTTAGATTAGGGGGTATGCATACGTGGCAGGATTGGTGTTCAGTGCTGTCTGTGAACTTCTTTATGTAGCAGATACAGTCAAGGTTCCCTCCCTCTTTGTTCTACTTGAGGCTGCCTTGTGTTACTGGAAGTCACAGTCATTGTCATAAACTGACACCATGTCTGCAGGGTTTAAAACAAACTAACCTAGATGCACATTCTTTACTACTCTATCGTTGGAAGCTATTGTAGTTAAATGGCTGCTTTTAAAGCATTTTATTTGCCCTGTGGCAGCAATAACAGTAACCCTCTGAAAGGTTCCTTGTGAGGACCAGAGGAGGGAACACAGGGGCGCAGGGCCCGGCCTGTGTAGATGCTCAGGTAATGTAGTGGTTGTGGTTATTGTTACTGTTGTTTGTGGTTACTTTCTAACAAGCCTTTATATTCACCCTAACCAGCAGTGTAAATCGCTAGTCCTATGGGACATTATAAAGTTATAAATGCTATTCTGTTATTCTGTAGCTACTAAAAAGATATCTTTACTAGATTTCAAGATGCTAGCCTTCATTTTATCACAGGTTCCCTACCATTGGGTGACTTTCGCAGGGAATAAATAGGTCACATGAAGATTTCTATTTTTATCTGGGAAAAGGTGGGGGAGAGTTTAAGTAACAGTTTAGGGAATGAAAGGATTATCATTTTTCTAATGGACCTGTTTCCAACATGTGTCCCCTTATCACTAGCAGATTGTAATGCTATAAACCTTCCTGTTCTACACTAAATCATGAGTTACATATCAGGAAAGAAAAAGGCCTTCAGCAATCTGTACAGAGGCTCTGCGCTGCTTCTGTCACCTAGACGTTGCCCATATGGTCACTACCTATTTCAAAAGATATTTTTAAATTAACCATTGCAGTAATAATGGAAATATTAAAGTCTCTGTTTGGTATTTGTGGGAGGGAAAAGATAAACTTTATTCCAGAATAAAATTAAACCAGTCTTGTTTAACTTATTTGCTTTGTTTCTCTCACAGGCGTTGCCAGCCTTTCAAAGGTGCCAAGTCTTAAGCTGTTCATTCCCCCAGAGTAGACCACAGGGGGCTGCAGAGAGGACAGCAGCTGCCTTTGGATTATCCCCTACTGTCTGGGCTTCACATGGGACCATCTAGGGCAGGGATGTGAGAGGGAATGGGGGTAGCGAGTGGCATTTGGCCATTAGAGAGAAAGAAAGTAGAAGTGCGGCTTTCCTGCTTTCCTCCTGTCTTCTGCCCCCACTGCAGGCTTCTCTTTACCAACCTGGCATCTGAACTCATCTCTAGGTACTGTCTCTGTGTACACGTATCACTGCCCGTCACTCCACCATCTCTTCCAGGAATTTGTTCTTAAAATGCTGGTTACCTGGGGGCAGAGCATCTTTTCCTCTGAACACTGTTGGAATGCATTTTAACCACTCAACTCCCTTTTTAAATCCTCTATCATCATCATTAGTCAGGAAATTCTAAGTTTTGCTGTGGTAACAAATTAACTTGAAAAGTTCAGGGACTTAATTCAATTAAGGCCTTATTTCTTGCTCATTTTACATGTCTAATGTGGCCCAGTGGGGTTTGTAGTTCCACACATTTTCTCAAAGACCCAGGCTGATGGAGGCTTAGACATCTTCAAGCTGCACCATCTGGAGGCCCCCATAGACACGATGGTGAGGAACGAGAAGAGCTGAGCTGGAGGGTCTCGTCTAAGCTTTTGGAGTATCCCTTCTTACAGACTGTTAGCAAAAACTGGACACATGGCCCCTCCTAACTGCAAGGGGGCCAGAAAATGAGATGGATCATATGGACAGGCAGTATGCAGATGATGTTTCTGTCAGAATACAGCCCCCCCATTTTCAATATAACTGAGTAGATTACAGCTTTCTGATCATAAATTACTCTAAGAGTATTGGTTGGCTAATAGGAGTTGTCAGTTTTCAAAGACTCCCCAGTCTCAGATTATCAAGCCCTCCTCTGTGCTCCTAGACCATGCAGTGTGCATGTTCTATAGACTTTGCATTAGATTATACTGCATTAGATTTAGTTGTCAGTGTTTCTGTTTCTGCCTCTCCCTGCTTCTCCCCATCCTAGCTAAATTTCTAAATCTTGAGGGCAGAAGACAGGTGTTTGGAGCTTTTAAAATAAAAACATTGCTAGTACTCAGCAGAATACCTGGCTATGTGGTGAGTCAGGAAGAAAGGGAGGGAGGGAGAGAATGAATGAATGAATCAATCAATCAATCAAAACCATCTCTTAGAGTGCATTAGTCCTAAACTAAACTCATCTATCATGGGTTGATTTTTTACAAGTATAGTGGGCACTAATCTCAGGATAAACATTGAGGTGAATGACAAATGCAACTTTAAATTTTTTTTCTCTGATTTCCTTAATTTATATGTTGTGCTCCCATTCCCCCTGGATGGTGGAAACTTGCCATCTGGCAATTCCAGTTTCCCCACCCCCTTTTCCCAGGGCCATGTCTAAGTTCTGGAGGCCAAGGCTATAAGGAGCTGGTATCTGTTCCATAGTGCTATCTGTTCCTGAGGCATCCCCATGACACCCTTTGTCCCACCGACCCTCCACTGACAGTCCAAAGATCCTCGTGGGTGATCCCTCATTCCTTTCTGAAAGACCTCTTTGGGTCCAGCTCACTGTCTCTCCAAGTCTCTTTGAACTCCAGTGGGTCAAGAGAAGCATTCTGCAGCCCTTGAGCAAGGGGAGCCCAGGGAACTCTGAGAGTCTATTCTAGGTTTCATCTCCAGCCGTGCCACTCTGAGCCACGTGCCGTGCTGGGCCTTGGAAAACTCTACAACTTCATCTGACACCTGACACAGCCATTTCTGCTCTGGGCTTCATTCAAGAGATGAAGCATAACCCCCCTTTGCTTTATAAACCTACAAATATGTCTGAAAGTTCCCCTCTCCCCACAAGGCTTTGTTGCAGAGATGGGTAGGGAGTAGGGCCCCCTTTTCTTAGGAATCTATAACATTTGCTTATTCTTTGTTTCCTCATCAGCTCTCCTCTCCTTCCACGCCAACCACACCCAACACCACCCCACCCTCAACCCAGGGAACTTTCTGTAGTCTTGGGGACAAGAAGCCTAACTTTCCTCCTTCAATCCCCTGAGTATCCTCAGGGCCTGACAGTAAAAATTTAACACCTAACTGATTGAGAGGAGATGGGTTGCATAGTCAAAAAAATGTAATTTTATACGTATATGTGAAATCCATTAATATTTTAAAATAATATCTCACCGTGCTAGTGTCACTCTCAGGGTAGCCTACTTCTTTTGTCCCCAGATTTAATTGAAGGGCATCTTCATCTTTCTCATACCCTGTCCACTAGAGTCCACTGTCTTGTTGTGTATACTGATATGTTTATTGGTTCCAGCAGTCCACCCTTCTGCCCAGAGCAGACCACTGGCAATTTTGCACAGCACATCTGAGATGCCTGCTGCCATGCCAGGCGGCAGCTGCCCTGCATGAGACTGTCGCCAGGAGCTGCACTTCCCTCTGCTCTCCCACATTTGCACCAAGGTTCAAAGGCATCTTGTGCATTCTGATATTTTGGTGGTAAATGGGCCTGACTTATTTAAGCCCTAAATCAAAGGGTGAAAGATTGTACTTTCGTTGTGTCCTTGTGGCGTGTGAGTCTGGCCCTATGGTTCACCCATGTATCCCTTCATCTTCTAAGACTGGGAAATGTTGAGACGTCAGGGTGGTCACAGCAGACTGCAGTTCTTAGAGTGGAGCCAGTGGACCAGGGGAATTTATTTCTCTGTACCTTTCAGTAATCTTGTAGGAAAAACTCTGTTTGTGGGAACCCTGAGGGAAGACAGCCCATGTAGAAAAGAGTTCAAGAGAGAACACCTGTTAGTTAAGTCAAAAATGAAAGTAATGAACCTCAGACATCAAAAGGGAAAGTGGCTGCTTTTAGACACAGCTGAAGCTACAAATGGTTGTTGGAGATGAACACAATGCACCCCCCATAAAGAGGAGCCCTGTGCAGTCTCTGAGTTCCTGGGCTGTGAACTCTGAACCACATTTTTATAATGTACATTTTGGAAAAGATCCCACTGTTAAAATATGAATATATAAATACAAGTATTAAGTTAAAAAAATAAGTGTGTGTGTGTATGTAGTAAACTGGTGTTCTGAGGGTATTTTAGTGTCCCATAAGAACTCATGATGAGAACATGGAACACCAACAAGGACAAATGGCTTTGCCTTGGGTCCCATGGAGAGTTACAGCAGCATCTGTAAAGTCTAGTATCTTCTGGCTGCCTGTCCTGTGTTTCTCCTCCAGAAGCCTTTAAGCTCAGAATTTTAACTCAGTCTGCTGATGCAAGAGTCTTTTTAAGCCATCCCTTAAGATGCCTGCTTTTAATTAATTGGTATTAAAAGTGCCTGTGTAGGGAGAAGAAAATAGAAGGCAGGATGTGGGAGAAAGAGAATATACATTACAACCCTGGAAATAGACACATAAAAAAGAGTCAACCCGCCCTTTGTTTTAAATCTAGCCTGTCCACCCCCATGAAGGTTACACTCTGGCAGGAAAAAGAAAGGATCCAGCATGTTCTTCTGTTGGCTGCTTATGCTGGTGGCTGCCATTCTCTGGAGTTAACACTTCATATATATAAGTAGGAGCCGGAAATTATCACAATATTTCCATCTGTGAACCATTGGTTACAGTGAAGAGACTTGGCATGTCCCCACTAGAATGTTAGCACTGACTTACATTTGTGGTGTTCTGTGCAGGTTAAGTTGCACTTCACTAACTTACTGGCATCTTCAACATCACCTTAAGGCTGTTGTCGTTCTCTCTCTTTTCCAAAGAGGAAACTGAGACTCAGTTAAAGAGTTCGTCCAAAATTCCACAGCTAGTAAGGCCAGGTCCTCTGACTCAAAATCACTTGTTTCTTCTGTGGCACTGCAGCCGCATCGATGTGACTTCACAGTCTTTTAGGGAACAAGGACTTTTGTGAGAGGGCTGTTAAGAACCACGCTCCAGGGGATGAAAGAGAGAAGAGAAAGCCATTTACAGAGCACTTGCATGTCCCAGGCACATCACATCCTGCATCTCATTTAATCTGTGTTTGTTTACAACACTACACTCACCCACAGGTCCCAGCCGCTGCTGTAGCCCTGATGGACTTGGGTCGTGGCCGACTCTTAAATCTGTGTCATTCTCCTTTCTCGGATTCAGTGTAAAATGTTTTTGTATGTGTTTTTTGCGGTTCACACAATTTCTTCTGTGATTTGCCTATTTTTCCACTTGGTTGTTTGTATTTTTCCCATTGGTTTTCTTATTGATTTCCTCCTTTGCTTATGTAATCCTTTGTTGGTTTTTTGTTACGAACATCGTATACTAGCTTAAGGTTTCTCTTTTCAGTTTGTTCCTGTATCTTTCAATTTTTAAAAATAATTTAAAGTTTTGGTTTTTTCACATTTATGTCTTTAATACACCAGGATTTTTTTCATGTAATTTGTGATATAGGGATAAAATTTTATATTGGTTTTATCCAAACACGATTTGCTGAATAGTTCATCCTTTCCGCCACTGAATTTCAGTGCCACCTTGGCTGCACACTAAGCTTCCGTGTGTGTGTGGAACTGTTCATGGGCCCCCTGTTTTCTTTCATTCATGTATTTGTCTATCCCTGTGCCAATACCACACTGTCTTAACTACTATATATGTATAATGAGTCTGTTCGTCTTCAGATTTGTCTTCGTTATTCTTAGCACCATGGTCTCCCATGGGCATTTTAGAGTAAATTTTTAAAATTACACACATATACATACACTTTACTTTGTGGTGTTCATTGAAATTGTATTGAATTAATAGACTAATTTGGAAAGAATTGGTATTTTTACAGTATTAATCCCTGATGGAACTTGAGTTTCACCTTCCATAGGTGTATGAAGGCCAGAGCTTGCTCTGAATAATGAAATGACTTATGGCTTCTGTCTGGCTGTTTCCCTGTGAATGGAAAGTTCATTCCAAATGGCCATCCTTGACTAAACCTTGGGTTCATAACAGCAGATATTTTTCTTGATGGTGAGCTGAGGGGAGAAATGATTATTGTAATGCAATTTGCCAAGATTTTTTTCTAGCTGAGTGATCAAATATATGTAATTAGGGAGAAGAAAGCCTGTGAGAACAGTACAAAGGCCAGCTCAGCTGTGACAGCTAAGTCCCCAAGATGGCCTAAGTGAGAGTGCTCACATACCCCAGGGCACAGTGAGCAGTCTGCACAGGCTAGAAAGTGTCAGCAAGGCAGGGATTCAAAAATAGAATTGTGTCTTCAAGCCTGCTGAGTTTGACCTGGCTCAGCCAATTTCATTCCAAAGATTATTACCCTTTTTTTCTGACATCGACTTTCTTGTTCCTCCTAGCTTTCCAACCATAAATACCTAAGACTCAAAGAAAAACAGTCCCTGAGATCTGAATAGTAATAATGGTAATCCTTTATTCAGGAAGGCTCCAACACCAGTAAATGAAGGTTTTTAAAGGATGAGAGCCTATTTCCTTTAACTATTAATATTTTCTAGAAATTAAAATAAGTAGCTGTATTATGGTAAACTACAGAAACATAAATAATATTTTTGGTTAGGGAGATAAAAAAACTGTAGTGATTGCTCATGACTTTAATCATAGCCATTGTCATGGTAAATCATTTATATTTCCAATTCACAAACACTCATGAGAATTGTATTAATAATACTCGTTTCCCTTTGTTCAAGAAGGAATACTAAATTTGAAATGTATACATTAAACATGTTTCTTTAGAAGAAGTAAGGGGTGCAAATATTCCTAACCTTTTTAGAGTTGGAAAAGTTATGCAAAAAAAAAATTTTTGATGTATAAATCCCAAACTCATTATTCCTTCTTGAAAAAGGAGAAAGGAATATTACAATTCTCATGGGTCTCTCTGTAACGAAAAGGTTGGAGAAAGAAAAATAGAGTTAAAATTAAAGTCAGTAAAAGAATCATTCCGTTTGAAACTTGTGTTATTTTGCATAGCTTGGAAAGTGTGCCCAGGAATGTCTGATAACTGAAACCTGAAAAGTCTGTGTTCCAGTGGGAGCTGTAACTTTCTGTTGATAAGGAATTCTGTCCCCTTGGTTTTGTTAATTGGTGTCAGTGATGTTTTTTGAATGTGAGTGTTGCCCTTGACTTTAGCAGAAGTACAACTAATTTTCCCATGGATTAACACTGAGCACTGATGAAAAAAGAAACATTTGTGAAAAGGTCAGTGTTATATCCTCATATTTATTGCCATGACAAAGATATGGGATGATTTTGCCAGACTAATTTCCAAATGTATGTGTTGAGGGGAAGAAGATTTGGGGAGAGAAAATCTTAAGTGGGGGCTGGGGCTATAGAAATAAGGAGGCAACCAGATTTTCTGGGATAGGCCTTTAGTTCTCTAAAGGGAAGTAAGTTAAATGTGTAATTAAATAAGGTTCATAATGCTTGTTACATATGAATATAGTCTCTTTGAATAAAACTTAATGTAGATAAAAGTACAAGTACCTCTTGATGTCCCCTGTTTTCTAATGCTACTCCTCTTTCCATAAGTCACCCCGTCATCAGTTTGGATAGGTCTTCTATACTCTTTAAAGTATTCACATACAAACGTATATGCAAAGGAATGCTAACAAGTATTAATACATAGAGTTTTTAAAGCCTATATGACATCATACTCTACATATTGTTCTTCGACTTGCTTTTCCCACTTAATATATGTTAGAGTTCTTTTCAGGTCACCCCATATAGATCTTTTTAATGGCTGCACAATATTCCATATTATTAATTTAACCATTACCCATTGATGCAGGAAGTGGTGAAGAAATAGCTACAGCTGGGGTGGACACAAGAAGGTTAGATTACCTTTGGGTAGCTCAGAGATGTTGAAAAACAGCAGGGAGGGACATCAGAGGAGGCCACCTTCCCCTGTCCATCGTTGGCCTAGAGGTTACCATGAGGTTACCCATAGCTCTGCCCAGGAAGGTGTCTCTGATCAAGCATTAGGCCACAATAGCCAGCAATCAACTGAAATGTATTTAAAACTAGATTAGAAAGTTGAAATTGCTCATCTATGATGTTAACAAAGACACGTGAGAAGAGAGACCAGCCAGTTATGTCCTTGAAAGCAAAGTGTAGATGATAAATGTGTCATTAGAACAACAGATATAGGCAATTGCATTTTTAAAAATAAACGTCATGACATCTGTCTTTTTACAGTGTTGCACAGTTCTCTGGCACAGACTCCAAATGACTGGAATAATACAGTTAGGTATTATCCTTTTTTGTCCTATGGTCTCTTCCTTTAGTGCTTAATCCTACTTGTCAAGGTTCTGCTCTTACGTCCCAGATATTTGGGCATGAGAAGGAATATCTCTAAGACATAGTTGTTATAAAAGCAATATCATTTTCAATGTCCTCTCCCCCAACCACAGACCTTCTGGTGTAGAACTCGACATTGTTGCAGCATGGAAATATTTTTTTGAAATGAGGTAAGTAGTAATATGTCATTTGCATGAATAAAGAAATAACAAGAGAATTCTCAATCTTGGTCCACATTGATATAAATAAGTACTGGGAGGTCTTATGCTATAATTATATTAATTCAGATTCAAAGAGACAGAATGTATTTAAAATTACAGGTGTTATCTATGATTCAATAAAGCCCATTGAGAATATTTTTAGTGCTTATTATCCTTGTCAATTTCTAAGGCTTTATCTGCTAAATAATTGTGTACACTTTCGACATTTTTATATCCTGGAGCTTTTATATTTATGCCTTCATTTCATTAGATTATTTGGTAAATAAAATGTTCTCAGTGGGCTAAAAATAAAGGTATACCATGTGTCTGAATTCAGCCCTCCCACATGGTTCTATTTTAGGCCTTGAAGGGTTGGGAGAAGAACAAGGGAGCCAAGAGGGGTCATACAGAGTCACTAGATTGTGAGCTTAGGGTCTGTCTTCATGTCAGCCCAATATGCTAGGTTTTGGCTTACATACTGCCATGGTTTGCATGTGTCCCCTCCAAAATTCAGGTGTTGCTAGTGTGATGGTATTAAGAGGTGGGGCCTTTACAAAGCAATTAGGCCATGAGGGCTCCTCCCTCGTGAGTGGGATTAGGTGCCCTTCTGAAGGGAGTTGGTTTTCTCTTGCTCTTCCTGGTAGGGATGAGGAAAATTCACAAAGTTAGAATGCGGGCACAAGTTACCCACTGCGTGGTGAGTGCTTGAAGACCATGTTAATACTATATATTAACTAAAGAGACGCTACGCTGATTCTGCCATGTGAAGATGCAGCAAAAAGGTTCTTACCAGGCACCTTGATCTTGGACTCCCCAGCCTACAGAACTGTGAGGAAATAAATTTCTGTTCTTTATAAATTACCCAGTCTCAGGTATTCTGTTATAGCGGCACAAAACAGACTAAAACACATACCTAGCATAAGTCTAATGCCTATCTTCAACAGGGATTTTTTTTTTAAAGGCATGAGTTACTAAAGAGTTTCTTTAATATGAGATGTTTAGAATTCAGCACATTCCATAAGGCATACGCTCCATCACCAGTGCCAGAGAAGCTGGGGGCTGCAGCTAGCATTCTTGTGTCAGGCATACCATCTTGAATCATTGGGCTGCTCCCACATCTTTGTTTTGTTTTAATTATTGTTTACTATTTTAGAAGATTTTCTTTAGTAGTAGCAGGGTAATGTCAAATTCATATAGTATCAAATTCCCTTCTGCTTAATGCTTTTCTTTTTTTCTTTTTTGCTTTTCTCTTCCATGGCAGATTTGTAAGTCATATCCTTAGCTATGTATAAGTTTTGCTATATAAGCAAACCCCATTTTGATGAGGAATATTCTCATATCAAAACGCTCAGGATAGTTAAAATATCCCCAAGACCAGGCCATTGGCCCACTCATTTTGAGTTGCCTTCATGAGAGTGAAATACTTTCTCCTTGGACATTGGTCCCTCTCCCAGTGCTCGTTGAGAGTGCTATCTAAAGGTAACATTAGCAAAGCTGCCCTTCCCTGAGCGTCAGGCACTGTTTCAAGGCCTTTCCATGTATTGACTCATTTACTCACCCAACACCCATATGAAGGAGGTACTGTTATCACCCATTTTGACTTGACAGAGCCTGGAGAAGTTAGGTAACTTGTGCAAGCCCACACAGCTAGTGCTTGGCAGGCAGGAATCATACCAGTCTCCCTGGCTCTGGAGCCCTTGTTCCTCATAGCCACATGATTCCCCCTCTCCTAAGTAAGCACCTCCAGCCGAGATGGCCACATCTTTCCAGATCAGCTCCCGGTGCCTCTCACATAGTCTTGGCACTGGAATCAGAACTCTCAAGTTCCTTCAAACTAGCACACACTTTCCAGCTTCTCCATCACGACCCATGGCCCACCCTCCTTCTTGTCCCTTGGCTAAAAACTAAGAAGCCAGGCTTTTGCCAAATCTTCTACAACTTCTGCCCTTCCCCCTCTTTTTCCTCTGGCAGCTACCTTTCTACCATCTAGAGTCAAGATCTTAGTTCTTCTCCTCCACTTTCTGTGCATCCCAACCCTTCCACACACAGACACTAGAAAACTGTTTCCTCTTACATACCATTTTCATCAAACTCTTGCCCCTGCTCAAGAACCAGCAGTAGCTTCTCTTTAATTAATATATACAGGTTGAGTATCTCAAATCTGAAAATCCAAAATGCTCCAAAATCCAAAACTTCTTGAGCTCGAACATGACACTGAAAGGAACTACTCATTGGAGCATTTCAGATTTCAGATTTTTGGATTAAGGAAGCTCCCTGTCCAATGATGGAAAAGTTAGGTTCAACACAATGGGCTGATGATTCAATACCATATTTCCAGGATCTTCTGAGACTGCTGGGGGAACACCTAAACTCGTGGGCAAGGAGTCCAGTCATTTATTTCTTAATTTCCAAGTGGAAGGGATCTCCTTCTGAAGCTCAGAATTCAAACCTGCCTCACTGAGTATAATCAGAACAAGCCTGAGCCATGCTGGGGGCCATTACTGGGTGGAAAGGGCCTCAGACCTCTTGATGCTCAACAGCCCCTGAGCTCCCTTGGGCCCTTTTCTACCTCCACAGCTGTCCATTCTCTGTCGGGTGACCAGTCAGCATTTACTGAGTGACTGTTGCAGGTCAGGCACTGTAAAGTTCTGGTGAATATGACCAAGACTCACAGAAAAGCAGAGACCAGTGAGCAATTGCCTTTTGGTCCTCCTGAGTTGGGGGTGCCAGCTGCCCCCAGGGAATATGTGCTCCCTGCCTCGGTTTAAATTCCTAAGCCAGCTGGCCCAGGGGCTGCTGTTAACAGCAGGGCAGAGCCGCTTCTCTTGGCTTTCATGGGTGACTTTGATGTCATCAGCTACTGGCAGCATGCTGCCATAGTTGTGTCTGCCAGGGCAAGACATATGGCATATTCTTACCAAATGTGTGCAAATCTGGACAGGAAGAAAATTACATTAATGGCACTGCTTTATTTGGCTGTTGTTCCTCATTTACTTTCCTAGCTTTCCTTTCTCTGCTGTTTTTTTTACTTTTTCTTTCTCCATGCCTTTGAGCGTACGCCTAAGTCCAACCCCATCCTTACCCTAGCCAAATAGCTCTTACCACACCATAATGAAATTGCCACTTTCCTTGTCCGTAGCCCACACTAGCCTGTCAGCTCATCAACATAACTGTCTTGCTCACTCTGAGGATCCTAGCACAATGCCTGACATGAAGTGTGTGCATACTGTATGTGTTTGGGGAACGACTGAATGCCTTTCCCACCTAGTATTCCTATGTTTGGCGCTTAGAGTAATCTAGTTGTGTATGCTTTTTATAGACAGTATAGTATAATCTCAAAATTCAGACAGACCTGGATTTGAAACTCATCTCTGTCATTTTCTAGCTAAATCACTTTGGCTAAGTCACCTTCCCTCTCTGAACATCAGTTTCCACATGAATAAATGGAGACGATACCTACTTCTTAGTGTTACCAAGAAGATTAGGTATGATAACTTGCAAACATCTAAAATATAATAATAGTCAATTAAAGTTTGCTTTCATTTCTTTTCTAATTGGCTATATAGATTCTTTATTCATTTTCTTCTTTTTCACCTAGAATTTGGAGGGTTGGTATTTTTGTTAGTTAGGTTGAGCTAATAACAAATAACCCCAGAATCTTGGTAGTTTAGGACAACAATGGTTAGTTTCTTTGCTGTGCTTTGTGTCCACCTCAGGTCTTGGGGGCTCTGCCAGAGAGCCAGAGGCCTCCTGGCTTCCATGATCACTAAGGCAGGTGGAAAGGGAAGTGGTAAGTTGGACCAGAAATGGCACATGTCACTGCCACTCATATTTTACTGCCTAATCCATGGTCCTACCTCACTCGAGGAAGAGTGAAATCCTACCACACACCAGAAACAGGAGAACTGGGATATTGTTGAGCACCGATGACTACCCCAGCAGTATTTATCATGAGTTGACTTTGAAATACAATGAAATCTTATTAATTTAAGTTACTTTGACCTAGGTTGAGAGTGAAGGATTGTTGCACAAATGAGTAAAGTCATTAAAATTGAAATGGCAACTGCTTAGCCTTCTTGACAAACAAATTATTTTAAGGATATTAAGTGTTAGTTATTAGTTATAAGGCACTTGAGCTGCAATCCAGTCTTAAACATCCATCACAATAGGCAGCAGAAACCTCTGCTTGTTAGTATTTTACATATTAGCTCTAGTATCAGTATGTACTTGCAGGCAATAAAAGTATATTTCTTTCTAAATAGCCGTAATGTAGGCTTATAATAATTTAGACTGATCTTTCTCCAAGCTATTTATTTAAATTTGAACTATCTTACTGTACTTATACTGTACTTTTTATCATAATCATTCAGGTGCTTATTGATTTCCTTGCCATGGTGAAAGCATAACATTTAAGAGCCTGGGCTCTGCATCCAGACTGCCTATATCCAAATAATGGCTCTGCTATTAATTGGCTGTGTGGCCTTGGGCAAGTTACCTAACCTCTCTGTGCCTCATTTTTCTCATCTATGAAATGAGGGTAATGATAGTATCACTTTGTAGGACAGTTCTGAGGATTAAATGAATTAATATATGTAAAGTACTTAGAATAGTACTTGGCACATAGTAAGTGCTCAATAAATGTTTACTGTTATCATCATTTTTAGGCAAGGTGGAGAAATACAAAGGAAGTTTGATGCCGGCAGAAATTTTTATGTTTTGTTTGCTGTTCTAACCTGTGCTTGGAACAGTGCCTCATGGCAGGCACTCAGAAATATTTGGTGAGTGAATCAGTGTATGGACTCTCCCCCTGTGAAATTTAAAAGTCATCTTAATCCTTGATTCCTTTCTTGCAATAGTGAGAGAACTTTCTTCTCTTGAAGTTACCTTGGTCAACCTTGAATTTTCAGGATCCAGAGTGAACCAGCCACTGACCTCACTGGCTGAGGGTTTTCCTTTGCCCTTCACTTGCCAGCTTACTTTCAAACAAACTCTGGCAGCGGTGCCAGTCTCAGGCTTCACTCACTCCTCTCCTCTTTGCACCCTTGATTGGTGACTCTGGCAGTACAGTGTTGAGCCTCTCGCAGCAGAGGCTGGTGATCATGAAACCATGCTAACGCGCCAGCTTCTTCCTATAGTGATTTGGATGGTTATCATGTTATGTAACGTGGATTTCTGCCCCGCTGAGTTTCCTTGTGTTCTCACTGTCAGGAAGGGATGGGGAGACATTGAAAATGGGCATGTGATGTTCACAGCTTTTGTGCTCTCTATAGCAGCTCCTTCCAGATGACCTGCTTCTCTTCCAGGGCCCACACATTCCACTAAAGTCCACTCATTGGCATAAGAAGTATCCGGGTTTGTGAATGTACTTTCCTTTCTAATCTTTATCTGTGTGTGTGCTCTCTCCTCTTGCTCCTTTGTCTGTGGACTCTGTATAATGCCCCATATGATCTGGCCCTGCCTTCCTCTCTTACCTACTCTGCATCCCTTTCCCCCCTAGGCCAGCCACTTGTTCTCTTTGCTTTTCTGGAACCTCCTAAGCACATTCCTGCCTCAGGGCCTTTGCACTTGCTGGTCCTCTGCCAAGAAGGCTTTCCCCCAGGTATCTGCAGTGTTTACCTATTCACTTCCAAAAGGTCTCTGTTTAAATGCCGTCTTCTCCAAGAGGCCCTTTTTGGCCATATCTAAAATATCTCCTACTTCCACTTTTCTTCTGAGCGCTTATCTCCAACGACCCATTATGATCTATTTATTTGTATATTTACTTCTATGTGTCTGTTTCCCTCCACTGAAATATAGATCTGTGAGTACAGACACTATACCTTTAGTGCCTAGCAAGTAGTTAACACTCAATATTTACTGAAAGGAAGGAGGATCAGCTTACAACTAATAAATAAATGAGTTGATTTAAAGTCAACTTACAGGAAAAGACTGAGCAAATAATGAACGGACAGTACACTGACGTTGCAGAAGTGAAGGTGATCAATGAATGACTGAAGTTTGGGAAACATGGATCTAGCAGATACAGTGTCTGTGAGCTGAAGGAGGCAGAGTAGGAGAGTGCTCTTGAGTCAGCTTCTAGAGTCAGACTTTGAGGGAGAAGAACAGATAGGACAGGAGCAGAAGGGGCCAGCCTGACACTGGAAGTCAAGCAGTGGTGTTCACTAAGCCTTGAGGAGAGGACTGAGCTGGTGGGGGGCAGGACTCAGTTAAGCAGACAGACTTGATGGGTGCTCGGGGGAAGAGAAGAGGTATCTTAGGTCTTATTACTAAGACACTCATTGACTTAGGTTATAAATCAGGATTGTAGCTGACCTTGTAAATAACAAAGAGGAATGTGTCTGACCTCACATTTTAATGGCAGAGAAAACTGTCAGGTTTTCTTCCTCACTAGAAATATAGACTCTGCTGTTGACCTGGTTCAGAGGTATGGAAACCCTGAAGACCATGTTGAAGGGTGAAAAATAAAATTGACACTGTGATTTCTGCCAGGCATCAGGGACATGAGGGTGAGACTTAAGTGGGCGGAGCTGTGGCCCCAATAATGCTCATTCAGGGCAAGTCAATCCAGGTTCCCAGGAATGAATTACACCACTACCGAGGGGCCAGCCTTCCTCCCACCAGCCAAAGTGAGCAGTACTTTGGGTAGCCATGAAAAAGAGAAGGAGGAGATGGGCGTGTGTTTCTCTTCAGAATTAGAAGATTTTTTTTTTGCTAATTAAACATTTAAATTATATGTTTATTTAAAATTCAAGATGAAACAGAAGTACATAAAGTATAAAACTGAAGTCTCCCATAATTCCAGACACAAGCCTTAACAGGCAATTGTTTGTTTCATTCAACAACTATTTATTGAGCATCTACCATATGCCAAGCACAAGCACTATTTTAGGAGGTTCAAATACATCAGTAATTAAAGTAAAGATCTTTGTTCTCCCTGGGCTTACATTTTACTGCTGTGCTATATAATATAGTGGCCACTAACCACATGTGGCTATAAATTAATTAAAATTAAGTACAACTTAAAATTGAGATCCCCAGTCACACTGGCCACATTTCAAGTGCTCAATAGTAATATGTAGCTAGTGGCTACTGTACTGAACAACACAGATATGGAATATTTCCATCATTGCAGAAAGTTCTATTGGACAATGATGTTCTAGAGGAATATTAACTGTTAACAGTTAGTAATATATTATTCTGTACTTGTAGACATGTGTGTATATATATGACAGTATATACACTATATGCATATCTATTTATACTGTTCAGCCACCTCCTCTTGTCACTTAACAATCTAGCATGGGCATCTTCTTTTATCAATAAATAATAGATCAAACACATTCATTTATATCCTCCTATTGATGGATGTTTAGTTCCAATTTTTTAGTATTATAAACAATATTACTGTGACCATCCTTGAGACTTATATCCTTACACATTTCTCCAACCCATTCTTAACATAAATTTTGCACAGTGCAGTGAAATAATACATGTAACATGCTGAGCACACAGTAAGAGCTCAGTACATGCTGACTGTGACTGTGTGAGGCTTTGCAGAAGTCCCTGGAGGTGCATTTCTAGGAGCTGAAGCTTCCAGAGCTTTCTTGCCTAGATCCGGCCCCAAAGCTTTTTACAACCAACAAACCAGACAGCCGCAGCCTGCCTCTGTGAATGTAGAGCCCTGAAGCCACAGCCAACAATTTCCATGGAGTATCTTTTTTTTTTTTAAGAATAATTATGTGTTTTGAATCTAGCCACATGTTACATTTATTGACCTCCTCCTGGATGCATGGCCCTACATGAGGTGCCAAACCCATTGCAGGCCTGCGACCCGTCTCATTTTATGAGCTCACAATGAAACCGTTGTGGCAGCTTGGTAGGGAACACATGGCTGTTCATTAAGGCTGATCCTGAGCTAGCTGTGTAGTTTTTTCACTGGAAGGGAGGCAAGCACTTGGAACAGAAATGAAGGCAGTTGTGATAGTGTGAGAAGAGAGAATTTAAGTGTTACCAGCCTAGCCCATCTGGGTTGGCCATTTTTTTCTTTCCATGTGGGGGTCTGTCTTAGTTTATTTTCTGTTGCTATAACAGAATACCACAGACTGGGTAAATTATAAACAAGAGAAGTTTATTCAGCTCACAGTTCTGGAGACTGGGATGTCCAAGACAGCATGGTACCAGCATTTAGCAAGAGTCATCCCTTGGCAGAAGGTAGAAGTGAGCACATATGACAGAGGCCCCAGAGTCCAGACTTTCTTTATAACAACCCACTCTTAAGATAACTCACTCCACAATAATGACATTAATCCATTCATGAGGGCTCTGCCCCCATGATCCAATCACCTCTTATTAGGCCCCACCTCCCAGCATTGTTATACCAGGGATTAAGTTTTGAACACATGAACTTTTGGGGATACATTCAAACCATAGCAGGGCCCAAAAGAAATTCTAACTACTCTGGAGTTTTTATTTCTAAACTAACTCTCAACTCCCTTGCTCTTTCTAGGAAATGAGAAGCTAAGGCCTTGCTCAGCTATTCAATGTATATTCACCTTTAGACCACAGAGCCAGCTGTAGCTCAAAGTTCTTTAACCCCTCCCCATCCCCATCCTGCAGGAGGGAAGAGCCTCTCAGCCCAAGCCCCACTCACTCAAACTCACCCTCCATGACACGTGGTGGACAGGAGTAACTGTGAAAACAGCTATGGGCTTGAAAATGTCCCTGCACGAAGCAAGCGAAAGCCTAGAAGCCCTAAATCTTTATGATAATTCATTTTTGTCAAGAGTTTAAATCACCCTGTAGACAATGTGATTCATCTTAGTTATCTCCACCAGAAGTTGAAGGAAATAGGTGAGAAACTCCCGTTGGAGGCTAAGTCTGGGTTGGGGGG
This sequence comes from Daubentonia madagascariensis, assembly GCA_023783475.1. Lineage (NCBI taxonomy): Eukaryota > Metazoa > Chordata > Mammalia > Primates > Daubentoniidae > Daubentonia > Daubentonia madagascariensis. Next base: position 13,709,533 of record JAKFHU010000428.1, read on the forward strand.
TTGGGCCAGGTAAGGGGCTCCTGGAAGGCTGCAGACAGTGGCCCTCTCTACCCCAGCAGGGAGCCTCACTCATCCTCAGGGTTAGGGGAGCAGGGAAAGCTGCACTTTCTGTCCTACCCCTTCCAGATCTTAACCCTGCTTGTAATGTGACTTGAATGTGCTTTGAGCCCTGAGTTGCAAGAGGCAGGTGTCTGAAAGTGTTCCCGATCTTTCTGCATTTGTTTCTGGGGTCCACCCTCATGGCTTATTCTTGCCTCAGAAATGGACGAGGAATAGGGCAGTATTTTTACCCTTCTTTTCCTTGCCACAGCCCATTGGCAACCCTCTCTGGACTGCATCCCATCTCTGACTCAAGCATGGCTAACCACACACTAATTCATGCTGCCTCCAAAAGAAAATACAGAAAAGTGATAGATAAGGGGCCTCATTTACTGGGAGCTTAAATTTCAGGCATAGTGATGCTGGCTCGGTTCAGTGGAGATTTACAACAACAGGTGCAGTGGAAACTTCGATTGAGGCAGGCAGTGATTTGTGTGTGTGTTGGGGGAGGGAAGAGTGTAAGGGCCTCATTCGATCCGTCTGCTACTGGAAGAAAACTAAACTCCAATTGCCCTTCTGTTCTTTTAAGAAACAAAAGGGATGAAAGAAACTTTAGGCCAATAAGCTTCCCTTTTATTCTTCCCTTTTTCTCAAATAGATCAGAAAATGATCCCATATTATTAACTATCTCACCTTCCCCAAAACTATGGGGAAAAAAAAAACACTACTGTCTCCCTGTACTTACAGAAACTCATGATAATAAGCTCAGTAAGGCTGGTGCTCAAGAAACATAATGAAAAGGAAAAGGTTTTAAAGAACTCTTCTAAGTGACAATGAGAACAAGAGGTAGGAGAGGGCCAGACAGTAATTTGAAAGGCTTTTCAATATGCTATGATTTGGACTTCTGAGTCCATCCTTTTCTACAAATGGACAATTAGCTGTAGCACAGGTCTGTGTAATTAGCAGACAGCTACACGCTGAGTGAAGTGTTCTTTGTAAGCTGGTAAGAAGGCATTTCCCAGTGGCACATCATAGGCAGACACGAAACCATATCATTCCCACACTCTTTACCCCAATTTCTTTGGCATTTCTAAAATAAAGTACAACCTTATCTCTTAAAAAAAAATGTGCAATGGGCCTTTGGCACTATTTTTAAAACCAGCAACCAAACTGGACTTGGGCTAAGATTCAGAAAGGAGCAGAAATAGTGTACCTTGATGTGGTCCTTCACAGCTTCCTCCTTGGCTTGCACCTCCAGGAAGCCTTCCAGGTGGTCTTCTTGGGGGAGCTCCAGGGCCTCTGCTGCAACTGCGTAGGGTAGAATCGCCACACACTCCCCCCGCCCCCCGTACACACACACACACACACACACACACACACACAATCTTTGCACTGGAGAATAGGGTGAGACAGTGTGGAGGGTAACAAGGTACAGGGCTAGTTGCAGGAAGTGGCACGTCAGACATGCTTCCTGGAGGGCAGGAGGAATCAGCCTCCAGCAGGTCTCAGAAGACCTGTCCATGGGAGGAGCATATGGGCTTCCATTTCCCTCTCTCTGAAATGTTGGACTAGCCCATTGTTTCTGAAACTATGCACTGGGGGAATCCTATTCCCTGCTAAAATGAAATGATGGCAGTCTTTTACCCATTCAAAGAAAATAAAGTAAGCAGATCAGTCTTTTCCCACCATCAGTTTCCGTCCATCCTGTGTTTTATCTTTGTTGCTGCTTCATCTTTTGTAGCACCCTTCCCCCAGAAAACACAAGAAATAAGGAAATATTAACATAAAAACTGTCAGCTGCGCTTCACTTGTGAGCATGTTGTGGTGACTCCTTTGTGTGCCTTGTTTTCTCCTAGTTCAGAAGATGAAAGCAACAGTAATACTGTCATAGTGTTCTTCTCTAAGGTGCAGCATAGCTCCCAGCGCTCTGCCACCTGACAACTTTTGAAAACAACCAGATCCAGATAATCTCCCAAGTCAGCTCTGAGAGTCCAGCAAACCATTTTGAGCTATTCAGAACTACCAGAAATGTCAACACACTTTGAAAGGGGGCTTATTATAGTATAAATGGCAAGTTTGTAATTCAATAGAATTAATTCAACAGAATAAAAACAATACACCGTTTAGGAAGCACTTGTAGCGAGATATGCCAGTTTTAGAACTTGGCTGTGATTACTGGTAGGAGCCTGTGTGCCGCTCTCCTTGGGATGGGAAGGTTTGTGAATCTGAGTCTGGTCTAAGTGGTTATATGAGCATTTGCCCCACTTACGGCAGGTTTCATTGCTGGGAAAGGGGCCCAAAGTCTAAATGCCATGAGAGAGATCTGGTTTTCCCATGGTGACAGCCTGATAATAGAAGATTATGTAATTGATCAAAAATCCAATGCCTACCTTTTTTAAAGAAATAGCCTCAAACATTGTATTACAGTTACTCTGAATGATCAACTTCAGGATCTCTTTTGTCTGCAGTGTATATAGATTAATTTAATAGACAACATAATAACCAATGCAGGAAATTGCGCTAGTTAACATGATACAGTAGCACATTTTTTACAAAGTCCTTGACGCTTCCCTTATTTAACCCTTAAAATCTTAAAATAAAGAAACTGTTTTCATACAGTTATGGCAGTCAGAAGAGCTGCTTTGGAGAGATTTTTACAGGCATCTTAGTGGAAATTTTAGAAATAGTTGGGGTTATTTCATTGTTTTTGTGATGGTCTAGTATTGCCTGTTCTGCTGCCTCCTGACGCTCCTGAAGCAGCGCAGACGTTTAGGATCAAGGGCTGCTGTTCCGACTGCCTGCATCTGCCAGCATCTCTGCTTTCTGGGCCTCTCTAGCAACTTGACTTTGCACCCTGCAAGGCAAACCTGCCTTTAAAAATGTGCAAATCCTGAAGCATATTCCTGGTGGTTTTCCTTCCTTTAGGCTTCCCTATCACATGATTCCTCACAAAAAGCCTCAGAGCTTGGGCTAGAATTCTGGGCAGCTGCATGCAACTGTGTCACAGTCTCTCCTGATTTTACAAGTCTTTCCACGTCCACCACACATCCAATACCTGCCTAATAATAATAGATGTCAGCTGTCATTTGTTTCTTTAATCAGCAGTTTTAAAAAGCTGAATTTGCTGGAGGCTTTAGTAAGTAGTAGAACTGGTTTCTGTTTTGTTATATTTTTTAAGATGACAGCAGATACATATAAAAGATTCTATGATATGTATGTTATAAAGCATACTTATATAATAAACACCCATGAACCCCCCCATCCTGTCACTTTGCACACCCCCTTCCCAGCCTCCCACCCTGCCTGGAGGTAACCCCTGCGCTCAAGTTTGTGTTTACCATTCTCTTTCTTTTTAAAACAGTTTTGTCACGTACATATGTATTTAAACCATGTATAGTTTAGTTTTTCTTGTTAAACAGTCAAACATAATTTATCAGCCAATTGAGGTTGCTCTTCTCAAGTAGCCTTTTTGGGAGTTTTATCCACTTACCCATGTAGGCTGCAATTGCTCAAAACTATCTGGGAGCTCTTTGTTTGAAATTTCCTACAGAGGTAGTTTATCAGCTGCTCAAGAAAATCAGTGCTATTGCTTTACATCATGTTTGGTCTGATTCAACATTTTTCCCATAACTTCTCTATTTTCCCCATTCATTTATTTAGGAAATATTTAGTAGGTGCCTTTGGTGAGCCAAGCACTGTGCTAGGCATCAGCAGTGAAGCAAGTAGAGTCCAGAGTCGGTTCCCACTGGAACTTGTCCCCGCCCTTCCTCTCCTTCCCTCCTTTGTTGTTTGAGCAATAACTATAAACCACAGGCTAGGAGAGCCAGGACACTGAGCAGGATTCAGTGAACCAAGGTAACCCCTGCCCAGGGATCAGTATGGGCTGGGAGCCAGAGGGGAGACTTATGGAGGAACTTCAGGAAGTGGTCAGCCTTTGTGGGTGTCTACCTGTCTTGGGCCTTCATGGCCTTGCCTGGATGTTTCTGGCTCTGATTTTGTTAGGCCACCTTACTCACATATCCAGGCTATTTATATCATTACCTCCACACCTGCTGAGAAGCCCTGCCATGTGATATAGCTCAAGGACTCTACGATGAAGGGGGAATTGGCCCTGTAAAACCTGAAGTCTGACAACCCAGATTATAATTTTTTTATGTTAGATGAACTTAAAGTTCTTAACGCACTAGGTTAGTGAGCATTAAATTGATGACATAGGTACAACTGCCTGAGTAGTATAAATATGGAACTTGAGAAATGTATATTTATATACATTTTTTATTTATATATAATATGTATGTAATAAATATAATGAATATAAATTTTTATATAGTATACATATAATTCATGTATTCTAAACCAGCCTCCATATGACCCCATCACCAAAATAACTGACATTCTGCAATCCTTTTATAAAATAAGAATAATGCCAAAACTATGACCCCCTCATAGTTCTAAAGCAATCTCTATGTGCCTATGCACATCTGCTCTTCCCAATTGAGTTGTGTGCTTCCCAAGAGTCAGCTATATTTGTTCTCAAACCTGTTTATGCCAGTTGTACTTGTTATTAAGTTGCAAAATTTAATTAAATATTTTCACATACTCATGAAATATGAACTCAAAAAGAAAATTGTTTCAGTGAAAAAACCTAATTGAATGGTTTTGAAAGACTCAGTGAAGTCATTTTTTAAAATGCTTTTGAATTAGGTGTGAAGGCAAATGTAAAAGATTGAAGAAAAAACATTAAAATCTAGAAGAATTCTGCCCACAGATTGTGCTGCAGGTGTCTTTAACTTCTGGTTCCACTTTAAATGGACTACATAATGTGTCAGAAATCCTACATGGTAAATAATCGTTTTTTTAAAAAAGAACTCTAATCAGCAGACAATACTCAAAGAAAAGACTTGGTCTTTCATCAAAAGATTAGTGAATGAGAGCACATTTATGTTTTAATTTAAAACAATATTACATGTGTATGTATTTATAGGTATGGGTGGGTATGTATATGCAGATGTGTAGATGGATGAGTATAGACATGTGTGTGAGAGATCTATTTTTCATGATCCCCCTCTTTTAATGACTTTTCTAATCATTCAGTCCCAAGCACATTTGAAAAGAAGGCTTCTATTGTCATTTATTAAGTTCATACACTAACCAGGACTACCCTACTTAAGAATGGTTTTATACAATCAGCAGCACTAGAAGATTTCAGCTGTGATGCCACTTGCTAAGGTTTATTTGGATTTTATTGTGTTTAGTTTTGTTTTCATTTGCCAAACATTTATTGAGAGCCATGAGAAAAGGTTTCATTTTCAAAACGGTCGTTTAAAAAGAGAGAAAAGGCTTGTCAGACTGTTGGATGGATGGGGGAGGTCCTGACCCACAGTGAGCGGCCCTCTGGCCATGTCACACCCTCAAGCAGACCTTTTCTCTAACTGCCCCAGGAGCCCACGGAGGTGGCCCCCTGCTGCTTGGGGTTTGCTGAGAGGCAGGCAGGCAGGAGTGCAAAGTAGAAAGTGGGCGTCATGTTCTCAAACTCCACCCAGTAGAATGAGGAGACCAGCCTTGGACCAGATGAGAAAATGGCCTCTTGACCAGACTTAAAGTATACTTTTTGACCCTAGCTTTTCCCAAAGATATGTGAGGGGCCTGAGGGGCCTTTAGAACTGTGAGGAGAAAAATATCAATAAATAGGGAGACATTTAAAATCCTACTCTAGCCATGCCCTCCTCCGCCATACAAGTGACATGCTTTATGTTTGACCTGCATAAATGTGTGTTTGTGTTTGTGTGTGTGTGTGTGTGTGCGTGTGTCAAAGGCCTCGTATAAAGGCTACTTCAGCTCCAATTTAGACTGAGGAACCCTTCTGATGCAAAATGCTTTATTTTCCTGAATACCTAAGGAATAACCAAACTTGTGGAAACCAGGCTCTTGTGAGAGGGTGCCTCAAGCACCAGCCAGCTTCAAGCCTGCTGCCTGAGAGAACCAAACCGAAGAGAAGAACTGGAGTAGGGGGTGCGGCTTCATTCCAGCCGCCCCAGGAGTATCCTTGAGCTGTTCAGTTTTCTCTCCATTTTAGCTTTATTGGGGCTGGAACTGTGTGTCCCTGCAGTGCACAGAACCATGGAAACCACGCTTCTCACTGCGCTGAAGTACAGGGACTTCAGTAAGCGGGGACGGCGGGCGGGGAGGTGCAGACACAGGTGCCCTATTTTGTTGCTCTGAGGAGTAACTAGACCCCTGCCCAGGAGATCCCAAACCCTCTGGAGAAAGAAATTGCAGGGGCATGAGTCATCCCCCCATTCTGGAAGAACACAGGGGTGCCCCAGGGGATTGGAGGCCTCCCTTATCAAGAAGTAGGCAGCTGAAGTACATAGACTGTGCTGGCCAAAGACTAGGATCAGCTTCTGGTTTATCATCTATTTAACTAAGTAGATTAAATGAGAATTGACTGGAATTGTACACTTAGAATTCCCTTACAAAAGGCCGTTATCTCATAAGCTGGCTTAATGGAACGGGCTGTCGGGAGCTTAATAGAAGTAACCGAATACTGCACCTTACAGAGCAGAGATTCAAAGGAGGCTGTGCTGCCCGGCCCCAGATGCCTCACACCTTGTGTGGCCAGAAAAGAAGGGTCTGGGGTCCAGCTGCAAACCACACTGTTAGTGTTGAACCCAGGGGCAGGCCCAGGGCTTCCCAAGAAGAACGGCATTTGCAACTCCCTCTATTTTAAGAGCATATCTTCAGTTTAAAGCTGAATTAATTGATATGTGTGGTCTTAGCACCTAGGAAGGACAGCTGAATGTAATGTTTAACAGGACCAACTGTGGAGTTAGGCTGCACGGGTTTGAATCTTAGCTTTACTGTTTACTAGTTGAGCGTACTTGTGTTACTTAACTTCTCTATGGCTCAGTTGCTCCATCTGTAACAGGGGAATGATACTAGTACCTACCACACTGGGTTTCTGTGAAGGTTAAATGAGATAATATGTATAAACTTCTTAGAATAGTTCCTGGCATAGAGTGAGCTTTCAGTGATTATTGGCATTACTATTAGCACAAAAAAATATTAATAATTCATCCCACTTAACAGCCTTCGTACCCACCTTCCCTCTTATCTAGTAATTGCAGCATATAGTTGGAATGGGCTGCATTCACAGGTGAGACTTGGAATGGTGGGAGGCAGCGTGCATGGTGGAGCTCAGGTTTGCGATCAGAGGGACATTTGGAACCCTGGCTCTGCCAGAGATAGCGATGTGACCGTGCACAGTCATTTATCCCCTCTGATCCGTATTTCTAAAGGGGATGTGTGTAACTTTCATGATAGGGTTTGGGTAAATGAATGTAAATCCCTCTTTTGGTGAAGATTGATGTGATTATGCAAATTCTTAAAGACTGATAAAAATGGGTCCCCTTTAGCCTGATGTCCCCAAAACACATACATCATAGAACACTTGTTTCCAGGATAACAGACAAGTTAGAGAGAGTTAATGGTTTGGACAGAAGTCGCCCTTATACAGTTGGTTTAAACAATGGACATAATTGACTGTTTTTCAGGAAAGTTTTACTTTATTTGTGAATTTATGACCTTTTATTTTCTGTCCAGCAGTTTCTTTGACACTCTTATTTTTCTGTTGGGTTCATTTGAGTTCAGTTTACCAGTAGTATAAACATTTCTGTCAAACAACCTGCTCCACAGTTGACCTAAATCTTTGCAATTACACAGCCTTTGATTAATTAATTTCAGTGTATAACACAAAATTTTCATGTACAATCTAGAATTTTCAGTAAATAATCTAAAATCTATTAGATGATTCTATTACACTCAGCCTAATGGGTGAATACCATACTCCTCACTTTCTGAAAAATTGAAATAGACTGTATGGAAAATTGGATAAATCTTTCTGTTCTGTATAAAATGAGTTGCTTTAAATAAAAAATATTAGTCTATTAGCTGGATTGTATTTTAGAGGAATTGAAACACTTTGCATGGTATTAGAACTAGTAGTGTTTTCTCCCTCCTTGTTTTTATGCCCTTTTTTATTTGAAAAACTATTAACAGTACATAATATACAACTCCTATATATAATTGATATATTAATAATTTCTCACATTTTAAATAACTCAGCCTGAGAGTTTAAGGAAAGAAGCCATATGAATGAGTGAGAACCCATAACCTTCCAGAGTTTCTTCTGGTTGATTATTGACTAAAGCATAGCTATTGGATCTCAGCCAGAGCTGTAATGCCAAGGGCAAGCATGGGGTGGCGTTAATCGATGTGCTATACCTATGGCCCTGAAATTCCCTTGGTTATGAACCTCTTTAAGAATCAGGAGGAAGTTATGGACATGCCCCTCAGAAAGCTGCACGTTTTCTGCTTTCCTCAAACCTTGCCATAGAATTCTAGGAAGTTCACATGAACTCCCTGAATTCCCTCCATTAACCCCCTCCCACCCGCCGCAGTCCTTGGATCCCATATGTCCACTGCGCATGCAGGGGCTTCCTCTTGCTGGGTTTCACCACACATTGACTTTTTTTTTTTTTTTTTTTTTTACTGGCAATGAGTCAGACATTTCTGGAAACCAGGAGGCAAAGACCGGTCAGAGGATTTTGTCCACCTTTTAAGGGTTATTACACACGGTGTCACACCATGATTAAGAGTACAGTCTCAACTACGCACATGCCAGCTCACTGTGTCTGATGCAGCTGGCTTCTTTTGGATGCTTCTGTGTACATTAGAGACGTTCAATTTTAGTTTAAGCTTGTTTGGATCTACCTCCACTCCCCAATTTAGTTTCTCTGGTTATCAAAATCAACAAATATCTCCTCACTTCATACCCACTAGGATAGCTATAATTAAGAAAATAGATATTAAACGTTGGTGAGAATGTGAAGAAATTGGAACCCTCTTACACTGCTGGTGGGAATGTGAAATGGTGTAGTCACTTTGGAAAACAGTCTGGCAATTCCTCAAAAGGTTAGACAGAGTTGCCATATGACCCAGCAATTCTCCTCCTGGCTATATATCCAAGAGAAATGGAAATGTCAATGTATGTCCACAGCAAAACTTGTACATGTGAAACTAGCAGCATTGTTCATAATACTCAAAAGATAGAAACAACCCAAATAAATGTCCATTAAGTGATGACTGGATATGTAAAATGTGGTATATCCATACAATGGAATATTAGTGGGCAATAAAACATGAAATACTAATGCATGCTACAACTTGGATGAACCCTAAAACATTATGGTAAGTGAAAGAAGCCAGTCACAAAAGACTACATACTCTATGATTCCACTTGTATGAAATGTCCAGAATAGGGAAATTTATAGAGACAGAAAGCAAATTAGTGGTTGCCAGGGGTTAAGGGCAGGGGGAAATGGGGAGTGACTGCTAACAGGTATGGGGTTTCTTGTTGGAGTGATAAAAGTGTTCTAATATTGATTGTGGTGGTAATGGTTATGCAACTCTGTGAATAAACTGAAAGCTGTTGAACTGTGAACACTTTAAATGGGTGAACTGTGTGATACGTGAATTATAGCTCAATAAAGCTATTGCCAAAAAAAAAAAAGAGCACAGGCTCTGGATCCAGGCTGCCCGCATTCAAGTCACTGTGAAAGGCTCTGGTGTCCTGAGACAAGGATTTGGGTACCAGTATGGCATCTGAAAGATATCCCCAAAGCACAGTCAGGAAATAGGGAGGTGAGACAGGGGAGGAAGGGAAGCCAGGCATGGGGACACTAATGAGTGAGTGGCTCTGTGGGCAGCTGGGGCCTTTCAGAAAGGCTGTGGAGACCACAACTCAAAATTGGCCCCCAAGGGAAGAGAAAGTGTGGCAATTCCTATGAGTGTTGACTCCCCCGAACTCCTGGCCTGCCCCATACTCAGGCCAAACATGCTCCTGCAACCAGAGAAAGCCCTCAGACAAGAAGAGACAGAGACAGAGAGACAATGAAAGAGAGACAGAGACAGACAGACAGACAAGACATGCAGGTACTTGAGGTAGGAAGTAGTCAGAGTACATGGAAACTGTCTGCCAAACCTAGGTGACTGAGTGGATATGGCAGGGCCTTGGCAACATCTGCTGACAGGAGTGTTACTTAACCGGCACCTCCGTTCTCTCATCCTTAAAATGGAGAAAATAATAGCTCCCACCTCATAAGGGTGATGTGAAAATTAATGAGTTGATATATCTGATGTACTTAAGTGAGTCAAGAAGACACATTTTAAATCTTTCTCTCTTTTTTTTAACTTCTAACTTATCCATGATTATTTCTTTTCTGAATGAGCTTCTAACAAAACAGAGAGCAAGTCTATTTATCATAAGTTTCAAAAAGAAATAGAATGATTGTGGAGGATAGTCTTCTTCTTAGGTCCCTTGTGTTTTATCAGCTTTGAATGGCTGCCTTCTGAAACATGCCATATGCTTTGTTAGCACATTAGACAGATGCCCATCCTAGCAAGTTCTGTTATTGGAGCAACTCTATGATCTTTCTCATTCTTGCTGTCCTACTTTATGCAAATTGTTGGTGGGACTCAAGCAAGGGAGTTTGATCATAACACTCACTTGTGTTTTCCTTTGTGTCTCCGTCTATTTTCCCAAAGCTGTGTTCTGAGAATCACAGGCCCTCAGGAGCTTTCTTTCTGTAGAACTTTTGCAGTCTAGGGATTGAAGCCAGTGGCTGCAATCCCAGATAATTTTGAGTTCTTCTTCCATCAAAGGCATTTATACTTAATATGTTTCATTGCTCTTAGATGACTGAAACAGCCCAGTTGGTGAACAGCCAGGGAAAAACTGGGTTAAAAAAAAAATCCCGATTGCATTACATCGAACTCAAGCTGTCATGATGAAAACTTAATTTAAAGATTTGCTCACCCAAGAAAATTTCTCTGGATTATTTCAGGCTGTGACTCTTCAATTAACCTGACATTCCACAAATCCAAAATTGCCACGGATGAACTCTTTACATCACTTCGGGATATTGCTGGAGCTCGGAATGTCATGAAACAGTTTACATCTGTATATGTTCCTGGAAACCATACCCACCAGGCAAGTACATACATTTTAAAGTAACCTTCTAATCTGTTATGATTTTAGGATTCTGAGACCACAACTACAAGAAAAGTTTCAGTTTTATCCTCTCTGAAATGAGGGGTTGGTTCTAGATGAACTCCATGTTCCCTTTTAGATCAGAGTTGTGGGTTCTACTAAATCGGAAAGCCTCTCAATTCATGTGTACCCCCAGCTTGATGCAGTGGGACAAGCACTGGGTTGGAGTCAGCTCTATAACTGTGGGTCTGCCACACACTCTTTCTATAGCCTTGGGCAAATCCCTTATCCTCTGTGGGCCCCAGTTACTGCAGGTACCAAATGAGGGGCCGGCCTTAGATGATTCCCAAGTTTCTGGGTATAAGCCATCTATAAACATTTTGAACAATTGGAATAATGAAAGTACCTAATAATACTATGACAAGGGAAAAAGTTTGTGACAAGAAAAACATTTGTTTAAAATTCTCCCACTGCTTTCTAAGGAAGGTAGGAGAACCTAAGAAGGACATTTTGACCTCTGGATGGGAAGATGGTATAAAAATCCAAGATTAAAGGGAAAATTTCTCTGTGAAAACTCAAAGGGGAAGAATGCATAGAAAGACCCAAAGAGAAACTTAAGGAGTAAAGAGCCATCAAGGCTGGGGAGTCCCTGCTGGACAAGGCAGGAGACAGAACTAAGGTTCCTGGTGGCCAACAATGAGCTTTCAGGGAAGAACAGATGTTTCTGATGGAAAAGATCACTAAATTTGGTTGTGGGGAATCTTCTCCCTGTCTCCCCATGAAATCTTTGGTAAAATCTACTCTATTTGTTAAGGCTCTTTGGAGAGCTGAATGTGCTATTAGTGGGGACTGTGGCATAGTGAGTAAATTCAGCTTCAGGATGCTGACTCTTTAAGGGGGGCGTGTGGACAGGAGTTAATGCTACCACTACAGCCTAGAGAAATCCTGACTCTCCCTCCAACATATAGTATTCATGCAGCAGCTGATACTTGAACATTTCTACATTTTGTTTTTCCTTTGATTCCCACAACAAGTTAAGCCAGAGAGGTATATTATCCCAAGATCCAGGAAGGCCAGGTGATGTGCCACAGGCACACAGCTGACCAGGGGCAGATGCCAGGTCTTTGCTGCCAACCTAAAACCTCCTCTTCCACTATACCATGGTTCTCATGGAGGTTCTGAGGTATTGATTAATGGTGCTGATGGTCATCTGAAATCACCCACCGAGATACTAAAGACCTTAGAAACTGGTACTCAACCTAGAAACATTGACTCCCATCCTTTCTTCAAAGATGTGAGAGCACCACCACCACAAAATACAGATAAAACTCAGATAATTAGTCATATGTAGTTTTGTCATTTAAAAAAACCAGCAGTCTTAAATACTGTGGTAGGGACTAGTGCCAAAAGACATGATAGAACTGGTGATATATGAGCAAATTTAGGCCAAAAAAATGACAAGAAGCAAGTGGCTGCTATAGTTGGCAAAAAGAAAATAAACCACAAAATTAATGAAGTCTCTTCCATTGTATGATCATCATGGTGACTGTTTGGCCAACTTCACATAAACATGTTAGCTATAAATCTTGAGTGTGATAAGGACAATGATAAGTTTCCTAGACCTTATCTCCCTCCTGCCAACACTGTTATTTCTCCAGGCCCCGGAACCCTGTTCTGTAGCTGTGGCCTTTGGCAAATGAACTTTCCCTTGATTGCATGTATTCCACCTTATTGTGAGTCAACAACATCAACACACTCATCAAAAACCCTAAGTGTCAGTAAGCAGGACGTGGGGAGGGGTAGTATACTGTGTGTTTGTTGGGAGTATTAAATAAATGATGATACAGACACGTGGGGAGAAGCTGTGCAGCTGTTAAAATGAATGGAGTAGATCTAGGTATGCTGGGCAGACGCTGTATTTGAATCCTTGTCTCAGGGTCCGCCTCTTGGGAATCTCAAACTAAAGCAGAGGTTCATGATCAATGAGGTGGGGAAAAAAACAAGTTGTAGATCATTCTGTGAAGCATGATTCTATTTTTGTAAAAATAGAATAAAATTTTTAAAATTATATGGGTATATATTATATATTTAAAAGTCTTTAAAATTTTAGGAAAATTTCATGATGGTTACCTTGTGGGGCATGGGAAGGTTTGGATGGGCAAAGAGGAACACTGACTCCTTGCTCTATATTTACAGATACAGAGCAAAACCTTTTGGTGGGATTACAAGTGTCTTAGTCGTTTTGCACGGCTATAAAGCAATACCCGAGGCTGGGTAATTTATAAAGAAAAGAGATTAATTTGGCTCACGGTTCTGTAGGCTGTATAAGAAGCATGGCACCAGCATCTGCTTCTGGTGAAGGCCTCAGGGAGCTTCCAATCAAGGCGGAACAGGTGTGTCACATGGTGAGAGAAGGGGCAAGAGAGGGAGGAGGTGGTGCCAGGCTCCTCTGAACAGCCAGCTCTCGCATGAACTAATACTCACTCATTATTGCAGGGAGGGCACCAAGCCATTCATGAGGGATCTACCCCCACCCAAACACCTCCCACCTCCAACACTGGGGATCAAATTTCAACATGAGATTTGAAGGGAATATATATCCAAACTATATCATTGGGTAATTTTTACCTATTTGGGTTTTTCAATAATTTTCAAATTTAAAGAATTTTCAAATTACAGGTATAAGCCCTGTGAGAACAAGGATTTTGATCTGTTTTTTTCACTGCCATATCCCCAGTGCCTAGAGTGGCATCTTGCACATAGTGGGTGGGTGCTTAGTTATATTTGTTAGGTGCATTTTAAATATAATACACATATCTTTATTATAGATCAGAGGATTTATTGGGATACAAAGTATGCACAAATAGGAAAGTACAAGTGTCCAGACTGGAGTCAGAGTCCAGCTGTGTGTCTGGTTTTAAAGATGATCCTTGGCTGGACAATTTTCTGTCCATCTCTTCTCCCAATTTGGTCCCCAGCCCATGGCTCCAGAAGAAATATGTGCTTTCTATCTAGCTCTATGATGTCTCTAGACAGAACCTAGTTGAGATGTCCTGGGCTCCCCGGGTACCCGGGAATAAACTAGACCTGGCCTGGCCCTGGGTTCCTTCCAGGTCTGACCTGTGCTGCACATCTGGGCTCTCTGCCCTGGGTCTCATGCCCCTGCTGGCCCCAGCTTGCCTCCCAGTGCCCTCTCCATACCCCCCAACTCTCAGAGCCACTGCTGCTTCCCTGCTAGCACCAGAAGTGCTTCTTATTTAACTTTTGTCCATTACTCCTTTAGAAAGATGTGTTAGTCACAATTCAGATGCAGAAAGCAGACACCACTCCAGTCATTTTAAGGAGAATGTGATTCAATACAAGGAATTAAGTACACGTAAAATCACTGGGCCGTGTGCAGTGGCTCATGCCTGTAATCCCAGTATTTTGGGAGACCAAGGTGAGAGGATCACTTGAGGCCAGGAGCTCGAGAACAGCCTGAGCAACATAGCAGAACACTATCTCTACAAAAAACAGAAAAATTAGCCAGACGAGGTGGTGCCTGTAATCTCAGCTACTCGGGAGGCTGAGGCAGGAAGATCTCTCGAGCCTGGGAGTTTGAGGTTGCAGTGAACTATGATCGCACCATTGTACTCCAGCCCAGACAAAAGAGTGAGACCCTGTCTCAAAAAAAAAAAAAAAAAGAAAGAAGGAAGGAAAGGAATCTCTGGAAGAGTCAGAGGAGTGGCATCTAGACTGGACCTCCAGAAATGAGTCCCAGAACATCACCACAGACCTGGCCCTCCAGGGGAGCCAGGGCCTGGGAGGGAGGGGGATCAAGAGGTGGCCACTGAAGCTCTGGACTTGAAGAACATGCCGCCAAAGCCAGAGACGGCACCTGTGCCTGATCACCATGGTATCTGCAGGGGCTAACTCAGTGCTTCCACCTCATGGGTGGGTGGGTGGATGGATCCTGGACTGTGGATCTTATCCAAAATGGCATTTCCTGTGTTCTTAGTTCCTTGTGAGAGTTGGGTTAGCACAGAGATTAACAGAATAGATTTTAGAGCCAGAGCATCTGGGTTCATAACCCAGCTGTGTTCCCTAACTGTGTGACATTAGGCAAGTTACTTCACCTCTCTGTGCACAGTTTCTCCTCTACAAGAAGGAGCTAACCAGCCCGGCATGGTGGCTCATACCTGTAATCACAGCTACTCGGGAGGCTGAGGCAGGAGGATCGCTTGAGCTCAGGAGTTAGGCTGCAGGGAGCTATGATCAGGCTACTGCACTGCAGACTGGGTGACAGAGCAAGACTCTGTCTCTTTAAAAAAAAAAAAGAAGAAGAAGAAGGAGGAGCTAATAACAGCAGCTCTCTAATGATCTGCAAAGTTAATACATGTAAAACTCTTAAAACAGTGTCTGACACGTGGCACTGTGTATTTGCTACCACGGGCCGTGGTAATAGGAAAGAACAAGAGGCCGCCTCTCTGTCCCCTTTTGCAACGCTGTATCTTTTCCTTTGTTAGGGTGTGGCTCACACAGAGAGGTGTCTCACTTTTTTCTTGTTTTTTAAGCCCAGTCAAGTGCAGTAGTGAGAAGAGGGCAGAGTGGAACGAGGAGCTCGGTAAGGGTGTCTTTCTAGAGCTCAGCGTCCTGTTAGCTGCTGTGTATGGTAAGAGGTTTATTGCTGACACCGTTTGTTTGAAAGGTTGTGTTTTTTGGCCGATTCTGTTCACTGGAAACCCAAGTCCCCGCTGTGCCAGTGCCACAAGTCTTCTTACCCTTCCATTTCTTATTGCAAATGTTCCAGTTTAATTGGGAGGCTTACTCTCCCTCCTAAGTGCCACAGAGTTTGAAGTGCTGCTGTCCCTCAGATGCAGCACCAGGAGGACATTAGGCAGATGTCTCAGGGCAAGGAGTTTATGAGGCCTTTCAGACAAAATACTGGGTGGCTCTTGCATGACTTGCTTTGGCCTAAGTCTCAAAGAGCAGTGCTGTGCTGGGGAAAACTTTCCACACATGTGTCTGTGTTTTGTGCCTCTGGCATGTTGAACAAGAGCATTTAGAACCAGAAGTGCCCAAGTAGACTTGATTCATCTTGTGCCCAGTGAAATATGGCTCCCTGAACAGTCTTTAGGCCTGGTTTCTTTCGTCAACAATCCCCAGCCCTGGCCACCAGATGTTCTTTTCCAAGTGCTAAGCAATATTCCTCCTTCTGATTCTATCTACCTAACTCCAGACCTGCTAGTGTCCTTTTTGAAGGAATCAGCATGGTACAGGACTAAACTGAGGGCCAGGAACTTGGCTGTGTCCTGTAGCCTACTTCTAATTGGCTGTGTGAACTCAAGCTAATTCATTAGTATCTTTGGGCTTTGGTTTCCTTATTTGGAAGTTGAAGGGACTACATTCAAATTTTTGAAAAATAATCTGCTTCTGGATTGAGGGATGGATGAATGGATGAGTAGATAGATAAGTGAACCATTTTTTAATCTGTAAACAAACCATTTCCTTTAAGAAGATGAAAGGAGAAAAAAATCAGCCATAGTATAGCAAAAAATAAAAATAAACAAGCCATGGATTAGTCAAAGCCATGAACAGTTTCGAACAGATGTTTTTTCGTGCAGTCTTGGAAACAAAATGAATACCCTCTCAACAAGCCTAGTT
This sequence comes from Daubentonia madagascariensis, assembly GCA_023783475.1. Taxonomy (NCBI): domain Eukaryota; kingdom Metazoa; phylum Chordata; class Mammalia; order Primates; family Daubentoniidae; genus Daubentonia; species Daubentonia madagascariensis. The sequence continues at coordinate 13,726,265 of JAKFHU010000428.1, forward strand.
TTCCTGAAAAGTTTGTTGTTCAGAGTCAATTTTACAGAAAAGAGAGAAGCAAGTGTCTTCACTAGCAGGACTGAGAGTCCCTGGCCACACCAGCACCAACCAGCAAAGACAAGGCCAGCAGCCCAAATTGATGGGACGTGACTATGGCAACATTTAGGTTTTCTTGGAAACTGATATCCTAGGCCATCTTTAAGGTACACCAAATTCAAGAAGATATGATAGTTAGACTAGTTTCTCAAAATTGGGTTATGTGTAATGTCAGAAACTGCTGCTATGCTGAATACTTTTCCTCAAGAATTAGAGTTCAGGTCAATAAAAGAATCTTTTAGACTCAACTACACCTTATCTCCACCACAAAAGAGTAACTAGAGACATTGACACAAGTATTTTATTTATCATATTGTGTTTAAGGTGATGTTTTTTAAAGCCCAGTTTGTTCTGGAAGAGATACTAGTCATTTAAAGAAGGGGGAAAAAAAAAAGAAAGTTTTTATTATGGAAGATTAATTTTTGGAAACTTCGACTATTTCATGTGTAACAGCCAGCAAGGGGTCTCTCTAAGCTCTAGCAGACCTCCTCCAGGCCAGCCTCATGAGACCCTCAAAGGGCTACATTGTGACCTTCATGGGCCCCTTCCTTTGTAAAAATAAAATATATTAAAAAGTATATGGTACAATTGCATTGGTGTAAAGACAATTATATTAATATTACATATCAAAACATTACTTTGGCCTAAAAGTTCATTTTTTTCTGATTAACAAAAAAAATTAATGCATTTTCATAGGCCCCTAAAAGTAATGTAGGCCCAAGGCACTGTGTGTTTTGTGCCTGACAGATAAGTCAGCTCTGTGGTCATAGCTCTCACTTGGCACAGTCTGCCCAGGACAGGAACATAGCTCACCATCAGGGGAACATCAGGCATTTTTCTTCCCTGCACTAATCCTTGTGACCATCCATGAAGCATGAAGCAGACCACACGGCTATTGAGGAGCTATTTGGATTGGTTCTGAGGTAGCAGATCAGGAGAGAGAGAATTAGATTCATATCAGGTGGGTGCAGGCATCTCCTGGTTTAAAAACCTCATCTCCTATAGGAGCTAATTTCTCTGTAATGACTCCAGAGGCCTAACTTGCAGCATTTCTCCAAGGGACATGCCCAATTATTATTCAAGAGTCACCATACTCAGAGTAGCCCAGATCTCTGACTTTCTATCAAACATTTATAGTTCTCCCTGTATAATGCAATTTACCAACCAGGGGTCATTTTTGTCATAAGCAATCTTGCCTGGCTGCATAGTTTGACATTCTTCCTTTATCAGGTTTCCAGGGAAACAGAGCTAGAAAGTTACCCAGAGGTCAAATTCTTATGCAGAAGGGGAAAAGGTTTTAGTAATCCTTTATCCAAAGCATACAGCTTGCCCATTGTTAAGGAAATAATTACATTAATGTTTCAATCCAAACATAGCAGTGTGTCTGTGGCAGAGACCATGCTGTGTGTTCCCCAAACTCCATTTCCTTTTCTTCCAGGGCACACAGATCACATTTTCTAGATTCCCTTGCAGGTGAATGTGGGTGACTAATTCTGGCCAATGAGCTATGGTAGAAGTGATACATATCACTTTCAGACTGGGCCTATAAAATCTCTGGAAATTCTCCATACTCTCTCTCTTTCATCTTCTGATGAGATGCAGAGTCTTCAGTGTAGGATTCTAATGCCCTAGGAAATGGTGCAGCCACTAAACGGTAGGAACCTGGGTCTCTGAATGACTGTTTAGGGCATAGATCCCCTACTGCCAACCCAAACTGGATATGATACAAGCAAGAAATAAGTAACCAGCAACAAAAGGAAAGAACAGATTTGCCTGAGTTTTTAATTCCTCTCCCAAACCCCCGAAAAGATGAACTGGCAGAGAGTGTTTGATTAGGAAAATTAAATTCCTATGCTTTACTCTCTTAATGTTGAACTAAACTACATGACTAATGCCCGCTCTGGGCCTTTCTAGCATGTTTCTGGTTCTTCAAGTAGGGTACTAGAGGAACGACATCTGTCTGCCCTATCATCACCTTCTACCTGGTCCTTTGCTGAGAAGCGGGTAGCTCCTGGCTGAATAGAAAATTCCGTACAGTCAGAGGGTTCTTATTTAAGAAGCCACTGCCAAAGCAGTTCATTCAAATGAGATTTCAGAGACATGATTTGAGGCACAAAATGATCCAAACTAAGTGGCTGAGAGGGAGGAGCCAAAGGTTCTCATCATTAAAACCCTAATTGGAAAAAATTTTTTGTTAAGAAAGCAAAGGTGGACTGCTTTATACCTGAGAAAGGTTTTCCCAAATTGTGCTCTCTAAATAACAACAATGTTATTTAGTTATTTCGTACTTAGTTTCTATAATAGAGAATTTAGAGGGTTTTTTTTCCCTATACATTATTTAAGTGGGAAAACTTATCAACTTCTCTCAAAACTAATAATATATCATTTACTATGCTTTTGGTCACAAGTAAAAACAGAAAAAGAAAAAAGCTCTAAGTGGCTTAAACAAGAAAGGCAATTTATTGGATCCTGTGACTTTAAAGTCCAGAGGAGAGGCAGCTCAGAGTGGTGAGAGGCCATGGCCAGGGTGACGGTGGCAGGAACAGCAAATAAGCAAGTTCTTGCTTGCTCTCCCTGTCTTCCGGTCTCCCTCTAGTGCCCCCTATTGACAAAGCGGAACAGACTGTGCTGGCAAAGCACCAATGTAGTGTACAGAGTCTCAGCCAGAATCGCAGAACCGAGCCTAGAATGGAGAGTTTGGAGTGAGAGACAATAGCTTAACAACTGTCACAGTTCCGTAGAAAATGTTATTTCAAAATTGTTGTTATATGAAAAGATAATCAGAGAGAACATAGCCAAAAAATTTAAGAAATGAGTATTATAGAGATATGTCAGGCAGTTAATTAGTAAAAACATTTATGCTCTTTTTCTGGATTATGTGATGTGTTTACTATCTGTTACTTTTCTGTATTTTAAATTGTGGTTTCTTTTCTCATTCTAAATAAGATAAAAAAGATTTCCAACCTTCCCCAATAACACACAGTAGTCACAAAGTCCCAAAAATAAAGGTGTTAAGGGAATAGCACTTCTAAATGTCCACTCACCCCTGTAAGGGGACCCCAGGTCAGTGGGCATTTTCTCCCGGATGCTTCATTCCCCAAAGCTTAGCTGAAGTAGAGTAAGGGAGATCCTAGTGTCCCTGCCTTCTCTAATTCCTCTGAACCTCCTTCTTTCTCCTCTTTCCCCAGGCTACACTAGGGCCTCTGGAGCCCAGAGAACAACCCTGTCACACTGGGGACACTGTGCCTTGCACAGAGGAGGGGCAGAGCATAGTGCGTTAGCTTGATTACAGAACCAACTCTGTGCTGTGTCTGAGCTCTTTTCAGAATCACTACTCTTCCCTCTTATAGAAGGTGCATTCTATGGAGAGCAACAACCTTTTTTATTTTTTGTAGGTTGAGGGGTATATTTTCTTCTCTCTTAAATATGACAGCCTATCTGTTTCTATGACAGCCTCTGTGATTCTGCTTAAAGTTATTTTATGTAACCAGTTTTTTATATAGACTGATAGAACAAATAACTGTAAGCTCTTGGAAGGAAGGAATGGCCTTTTATGTATTTATATTCCCTTCATGCTTTGTGTCAGAATTTCAATCAGTTTTCAGTAACAGAGATCTGAAAAATAGTGGCTTAAACATACAAGGTTTTATATTGTCATATGAGGAGGTCCTGACTTTGCCTGACCATGTTATGCTTACAGCTGCTCTGTAAGTCACCACCCACTAAGGTTCCGCCAGCCCTCTGCTCCGCCACCTCTATGGAATGGCCCTGCCTTCCAAGATGGCTGCTGGAGCTCCAGGCACCACTTCTATATTCCAGGGAGCAGAAGGAGAAATGGGAGGAAAGTACACCCTTCCATTTTATTAATAAAAAGGAAACTTCTGGAAGTTCCACATTGCCCTTCTACGTACATCTCATTGCCTAGACCTTAGTTACATGGTTACACCCAGTACAAGGAAGGCTGGAGAATGTAGTCTTTTAGCCAGTTGATAATGTGCCTGGCTGAAAATTGGGGTCTATTACTAAGGAAGAGGCCAATTAATATTTGATGATAATGCTGGTATGGCAGTAGAATATTGGCCAAAGGACTTCTCCTTGCGGAGAAGCTTTAAAGAGATTAAAGTTTAAAGAATAAATGTTCAGAAAGGCTAAGATGATAGAAGAGCTCTCAATACAATTTACTCAGAGAAGAGTATTCGTAGAATTCAGAGGCCACTCCATGGCCTTTTTCTTTTTAACCTTTAAAATAATATTTATTGAATTATTTTATGATTACAGAAGTAGACCTGTTAATTTTGGAAAATTTGGAAAAAAGAAAATAAATGCCTCCTACTTCCTGAACCTAGAGATAACCCTAATAAACATTTTGGTGTGCTTTACCCTAATTTTTTCTATGCATAAGTAATTAATTTTTAACAAATGAAAAGTGATCATTCTTGCTGTTTGTAGTGGCATTTTAAACTGTGCTTTAAGAAAAAAAAGGAATGCAGTGAACAGTCTCCCTCTTACCTTTGCCTCTGGTCTGGGCTTGCACCCCATGTTCACTGCTGATGGGGGTTGCTGTGTGTCAGAGCAGAGTTTATTTTTGCATATTTCACCAAATACAAACTTTCATGTTCCCCCTGCCACTTTTACACAAATGCCAGCTCCTCATACACAGTGTTCCTCACCTTGCTTTTTTCACTCACACATTATTCTGCACCTTGTTTTCTGCCGTACAAGCACAGAGCTTCCCTCTGTCATAGCTTTCCCCCCTGTGGATGTGCCCCATTTATTAAACAGCTCTCTACTGATGGGCACTTGGGTGGTTTCTAATCTTTTGTTATTACAAACAATAAACAGCCTTTTCTGGATCTCATTTGCACACACGCGTATATCCAAGGAATGAATTACTAGAAGTGGAATTGCTAAGTCAAGTGCATTTATTATTTTGATAGGTGTTGCCAAATTGCTCTGTACATTGATCGACCCTCCACCAGCAATGTGTGAGAGGGCCTGTTACCCTATGGCCTCATCAAAAGAGTGTACTTTCAAACTTTTGGATTTTTGCCAGTCTGATACATTTAAAAAAAAACTATTTTGGCGTAGCTTTAATTTGAATTTCTCTTATTATGAGCAAGGTTCATCCATAGCTTTAAAAACATTCCTGTCTTATCAGTGTTTCTGTTCATTGCTTTGCCCTTCGTGACCACTTAACCATGAGATCTCTGGGCACACAATGGTCTGTTTGACTAATAAACATAAATGAGATGGAATCCCCCACTAAAACTAGCAGCTATTTTCCCTGCATCTTATCCCTGAAGAAGATACGAGCTATATTCCTGCCGAATGGTCATGATTTTGATGGTTATACTTTGCTTTATTTCTAAGATATTTTAAGTTGGAAAATTGGGATGAGGGAAAAATTAAACAGTGACTGTAAGAAAAGCAAGATGAAGCCAGGGATGAGGACAGTACACTAAATATCCTTGACAATTGCTACAGGCAGGTCACATCTTTGGTCTATCAAAGAGAGAAACAGGGTTCAAGAAAGAATACATCTCCACAGTGCCCTGGTAGAACCTGGCTTTTCTGAGGCTATAAAAGATCAGAAAGTGCACTGAGGGGAGACATTCCTGCTTCCTTTGCCCTTCCTGCTCTAGACTCGGTGCCATGTGTAACTGAAGCAGACGAGGCAGCAACAGGACTGGGAGGAAGGCGCTCCAGCTAATGCAAAAAGAAGACAGAAGAAGAACTTAATAGCAAGAACTAAGAAGAGAGGTGGGGAGAAACAGCTCAGAAAGTGCAGCGGTCAATGAGGCAGCTGCCTCCAAATATAACCTAAACGTGGATGGGTTATCCAGGCCACAGAAAAGGAAAGCATTTAGCACTGCTTATGAAAGTACAGGATTTGTTGCAAACTAACATCACCCTAGTTCTACTGAAATTCTCACATTGCCATGTAGCCTGCTTGCTACTCTGACCTCGGTCAGATTCCTTTTTGTCATCTTAGCTGCTTTTTCCAGCCAAGTCATACTTGGGGGTTGAGCTCTGTAGAAAGAGGGATTGTTTAAGCTTGGATGTTAACAGCAGCACACTGTAAGTAAACATTCGAGTTCCTAGCAGAGGGGAGTATAATTCTAAGAATGTTTAGGAAAAACTGGAGACCATCTTCATGTCTGTATCAAATGACAGTACTTTGCTCTCCAGTAGACTTCATGCATAAAATTGTCACTTTAAATCTAGATTGAAAAGTTAGTCATAATATGATTGTAGCTCTGGTAGGAGATATTTGCTTGTAAAAGGGTGTCTGAGAAGCAGAAAAAAGTGCCAAAGCATTGGGGTGAAAGTTTATCAAAAAACCCAATATTGTTATATTGTCTTTTCTCTCTCACACACACACACACACACACTCACAGCCATTTCTCAGTATCAAAACAAACTTGCTTTGCTTCCTTTGGTGCAGATAAAGCTGTCCTCTCTCCAGACAAACCAAACAAACCCTTTTACTTACAGCACAATATTTTGTCTTTCCAGGCATCTTATAAGCCCTTACTGAAGCAGATTGTGGAGGAAATATTTAATCCCGAGAAGCCAGATCCTGTTGATATTGAACACATGTCTTCAGGCCTCACTGATCTCCTTAAAACTGGATTTAGCATGTTCATGAAGGTAAAGTAACCATGAAGAGGTAATCCTGAGTGTAATAACATTCTCTTTGCTGGGCATGAAAATGCTGGCACCCTGTTAACCCTGGCCAGCACCATGCGATGATGTTTGGTATTTTGGCTCTTCTAAAATTGGGGCAATTTTTATTTACCTTTCAGTGATAAGCAGCCTGACCCTCCAGCTTCATACAGCTTCTTCTGACCTGAGCACTATGATGTTTCCTGATCAGGTGGAGGACACAAGGCCTCCAGGATAGCATTATTGAAAACTTCTCCTGTGGCCCATGTTTTCACTTAACATGAATCTGTATACTACTAACCAGTCTTAATGACAGTCCTTTGCTCTTAATTCTAGAACTTGCTATGTAGGATGATGAGCAACTCTGCTCATTCCTATGACTAGCATCACCCCAAAACCCATTTTGAAATGACTTTTGTTTTAGACTGGCTGACTCCTAGGTGACAAGCGCTAGAATTTCTCTGGCTAATATCTGGGGTGGGTCAAAATGACTGAACAGCCCCTTGAAGTAGGGATGAAAGGAGGAAAAATTACACAAATGTGATCTATTTATAACCCACTGTAGAGTTTCTAAATTTAAAAGGATCTAAACAGGATTACAGGGCTGACCTCTCAGTCCATGTCAGGATTTCAGTTGTAATAACTCTTAGAAATAACAGAATGTTTGCCAGCTTCAAAGCATCTTTGAAATCATGAATTAATCTGCATGGGAGATCTGGCCTTTCAGAATTCAATAAATGCATATTCCAGGAAAACTAGTCCACTCCAAAAGCCCGAGGACAGACGCCAGACAATCAGACTCTAAAGCAAGCAGGAAACTGGCTGGAGCAGACAGGCAGGTCTCCTTTCTGCTGTTCTCAGTTATCATCAACTTCTGTTGCAATGCCTGGCTGGTACGTTTTCCTTCTATTTTTTTTTTAATAAAGCAATGTAGATCAGCTTCTTTAAAGTGTTTAAGGGCTCCTGTGTTGAGTGTGAATCCAGAGTTGCCAGTTCCCTGTCCTGAGTAGCCCTTCATGGTGGCTAGTTTGTACAGAAACTTTCAGACTATACATGGTTTCCAAGCTTTTCCACTTGCACATTCTCAAGGAAGCTTCATTCACAAGCTTGAACTTACCCGTGAAGAGAGACTAAAAATAACAAGTGTGGACTTTCAGGTCCTGGTCAGTAAGGTCCGAGGATGGTCCAATTACCCATGTGTCCTTTCCCAGATAGGCAGCTGCATTTGTGGTACAGTCAGGCCCTGCACAAGGGCGTCTGGCCAAGGGTGCAAATTAAAACTTGATCCCCCTGCACTCTAAGAAGTGCAGTGCAGGGGAGAGGAGGTCCTGACTCTGCTTTTTATCCAAAGGTATTCCATAGAAATAACTGTTATCTTAGCAGAAGGGTTCTGTGATCAAATGTTTTGGAATCATTGGGTTAAACAACAAATTTAGTTGTTTCTTTGTAGTCCAACATCACAGCACCTCTAATATGCTAATGGGCTTTGCAACCCGTCCAGCTGAGAATACAGAATGCATTATGGAGTATAGTCGTGTTGTGTGAGGACTATCCTCTTGCATCTTCTGTCACTGTTTCATGAAACAAGAGATGTCACATTTTAAAATTACCCTTTTAAACACTGCAGAGTGTTTTCCACATCTCTGCCTGCTCCACTGCCCTGAAGCAGGCTTTGCCTAGCCAGCACCGCTGCTTTGTTTCTCTGCATTGACACCTGAGTTAGGGCTTATGAAGAAATGCTCCAGCAGCTTCAGACTCATCTCAAAGGGAGGTTTCCAAGTAGTGGATTTAAGAAACAGAATCTGTGTTCTCCCAGCAGCTGTCAGGATCCATTCCTCAGCCTTCAGCTGCCTGGCAGGGGCGGGGCCTCGGCTCTCAGTTGGCAGGACATCTCATCTCTCCACAGGGCCTGGGCAGAGTCCCAGTGGGCTGGCAACAAAGCCCTCTCCACCCAAGCTCCCAAGGGAGAGTCATTTTGTTTTGTTTCTCAATGGGTGGTGGCTGGCTCTTCCTACCATTCCACAGAGCTCAGCAAAGAAAGTTACCTCTGGCTCATGTGTTCAGAGTTTAACAAAACTTAAAGAGGAACAGCCAATAGGGCTTTGAGGAACTAACCGTAATGTCCTAAAGAGCCACTTCTTCGAGATGGAGGTGAAGCCATCAAGAGAGGGTGTCTACCATGTTGCTTGAAGGCCCTGGGAGAGGAGGATGCAAGATCCAGACGGCCATTCACCAGCCTCCTTGTTGTGTTTTCCATGGCTTCTCTCCACCCAAAGTTACACAGACAAGCTGTGATCAGTGCATACCACAGGTCAGCCAGGCTGTTTCTATCTATTCTCATCTTAATCCTCATGACAACCTTAAGAGATAGGGACTGTCATTATCCCTATTTTACTAGAAAGGAAACTGAGGCCCAGGAAGGTTAAGCAGTAGACGTGAACATCCAGAAGGCTAGGATTGGATCTAACTCTCCACTCTTCTCCTCTGTTCTTTTCCAAAGAGCACACAGGAAATGTTGACACCAGGATTTGTCCCCAAGTCACTCTCATTTCAAAGCCCATGCTCTGAACCACAGCATTTCTTGGCTCCAGGCATCTGCTTGGAAGTTAAATATTCATGTATTCATGTGTTATTAATTCAGTTTTCTTCATGATTACTCATTGGCACACATGCTTTCCCTTTCTGGTATCTGTGCAGCTTGTGAATAAAATCTATGCCTGGCTGGTCTTCGAGACAGCCGGTGCGAGTGAGGTCTCTCCGGGGTCATCTGCTGGTACCCTGTCTGCTTTTCTGGGACTTGGCCCCGGGACTCACTAGCGATACTCCCCAGAAGAATAAATTTGTGCGTTGGAGTTGAGTTGCCACCACACATTACTTCTTCGTTGTGTATCAGCAGCCAGCAGTCATCGCTCGTTTCTTTCTTGCCTCTCGCTGCCCTGCTCTGTGCCCCGGGAATCTGCTCCCTCCTCCCTGTCTCACTCAAGACCCACCGGTGCTGAGCCAGAAAGAAACCAAAAGGCAGAGGCTGAGGAATAAAGTTGTCTGTGTGGAAGCCTCCCCACGCTTAGGGTGCTGTTTTACAAATGGGAGAGTTCTAGGGCTGGAAAGGAAGCTGGGCTGCGAGTCTGGGCCTGCTCTGCTCCCAGGATGATGTGGACTCAGGGTTACCAGAGGCAGTATCTGTAGACTGTTCAGAGGATGCGGATGGACTAAGCCATGGGAGAGGTGCTGGGAAATTGAGCCAGCGGTTATTTCCACAGCATGTGCTGTGGGTGCCCTCCTAGCGGCTGATAGAAGCAACACACAAAAGGGTTGTCCAGGCCCTGGGTGTCTTCTTCAGGGCTCTAAATTTTTTGTACATACTTTTATGGCTGCACTCATACATTATTTTGTAATTACACATGTTAAGTATCTTTCTCCAGACTAATGTTTTTCTTTAGGTGTTTTCTAACTACACAACTTGATCTGCTGCACATTGGTGGATCAAGATATCAATTCAGTGGTTTGTGATCAGCATTTTTTAAATGAAAAAGAATAGAACAGACTACATGAGAACCCATTGCATCCAGCAAGGTAAAACAACATAACCCAGCCGCACATACATATGCACATACGATTTAAATGTTTTTCTTACTGTAGGTCACTATTAAAAGAATGTGAAAGCTATGGCCGTGAGACCCAGAAGGCTGAACTAGGTCTGATTCTTTTCTGTATCCTCAGCACTCGGCATCTGTATGGGCCTTACATGCAGCAGGCGCTTGCCAAAGGTTGGGAGGGTGGTCAGAGTGGACCTGGTATAGTCCTTGTTCAGAAAGTAGCACAGCTTCAACTCATTGGTTCCTCTTTCCAACTACTGCCCTTAAGCCAAAAGCTACCTTTCAACAATTTCACAAGGGATAGAAGGTAGCAGCCCCAGTGACCCCCAAAGGAGGCCCTGACCCTTCTTTCCAGCAACTACTAAGCAAGGCCAAGCTGGTCATTGTTTCATCCTTCTGTAACCTCAAAGGAGCAGCACCCACCCGCTCCTACCTCACCCACTGTGCATTGATGTGCATGGAGAGGCAGAAGCCTGCCTCCACCTCTGTCAGAGAAATCTGATGCTCTTCTCTCCATGCCAACGATGTGGAAATCCTTTTCTCTCAACTTCTTTGTCTCTCTGGAGAGCAGAACAGAAGGAAAGGGGCTAATTTTATAGAGTGAGAAATTAAAAGAGTCAGAAGGAGAAATGTCCTTACCGAGTGTCAGATAGGAGGAGGAGTGATACGGGGGAGGTTTGGGGATCTCTCTCTCTCTCTTTTTTCTAATGTCTTTATTTTTTTAGTTTGATTTGGTAAATAATAGATAGCTATCTCTTTTATATATTCCTTCTCGTGCCATCTGGTATATGCTATGCTACCAGCTCTCACTTCATTCTACTGTTTGTATCTGTTTATAAGAGGCATCAGAGAATAATGGTAACACGTCTGCAGTCACACTGTCTGGGTTAGAACCTGAGCTCCACCAGTTACTAGCTATGTGACCTTGGGCATATCACTTAACCTGTTTGTGCCTAAGTTTTCTCATCTGTAAAATGGGGATGATAATAGCACCTACTTTATTGGGCTGTTATGAGAATTAAATGAGTGAATGCACATAAAGCACTCAGAACAGTGTCTGGCCTATAGTAAGTGCTACCTAAGTATTTGCTGTTATTATTTTTATTAATATAAGTTTATGATCCCTGCCAGGCTATGACTCTTGAGAAAAGAACCACCTTGAGTATGTTTGTATCCCTATGCAGAGCCAGTACTCAAGCATTTGGGGCACACAGCCTAATTTTTGGGTGAACAAGTGAATTATAAATTGAAGAGAATAGACACACCCCCTCAAAGAAGTCATAAGCATTTCATATTTCACTGTTGATTTGCTCTTGCTAGAAAGGCATGGAGTTCTGAGTGTTCTTTTGTTGTGCCTGTGGGAAGCCATGTTTATAAGGCTGTGATCTGTTTTTCCAAACCCCCTTTTCCTTCTCCACTGTGAGTCTAACTTGTTGAGCTCCTCAGTCTTGGGGGGTATAGACTATCCTTCTTGAGGAAAACTGTAGGGAGCCAGTGAAATTCTGTACAGGTACCATGACAAGATGGCCCAAGGGAATAGAGGCCGGCAGGAGTCTCTCCTAGCTACCCAAAATACAGAGGCAGAAGCCCAAAACAACTCAGGCCCCTGACTCCACTAGGAGCACTTCAGCAGTGCAGTGTCCATGTGCTGGGAGAGAGCAAGAGCTGTGCTCCACAAGGGTCTGCTGCTGTCCCTCAGGCAGTCTCAGCACTGGAGGGAATGGAAGCCTCCATTCCAGGCACTTGGAAGTGGCTCATAGAACTCAATCTTATTTATGTACATTTCTGTAGGCAGCAAAAGTTAAGAAAAATCCCTGTATATCTGAGATTCTCTGCATCAAACAAAGCCTCTGTGAGCTGGGAAATCAAGACAACTGGGTTTTGCCCTTACTAGAGTCAGAATTTCACTTGCATTATACCGTAACTTGTTGAAATTACTTTATCTGTAGTGCTTCAGCATGCTTTCCTGTAGAAATCAGATTGTCCTGGAAAGTCTTTATCCTCACCTGTTCTGGGTATCTCTCATTACATAAGAAGTCATCCCAAAACATTGGCTTAAAATAATATTGATCATTCATTTTGCTCAAGGCTCTGCACTCTGGGCAGAGCTCAGCAGGGAAGGGTTTACCTCCAAGATGGCTTATTCGCACGGTCAGCAAGTTGATGCTGAACATCAGCTGGCAGCTCAGCTAGGCCCGTGGGCCGTGGTTCCTGGTTCCTCTCCACACGGGCCTTTTCATGTGGTCCAAGCTTTCTCCCAGCATGGCGGCTGCATTCCAAGGGCAAGCATGCTAAGAGAGAGCACCAGGTGTAAAGTGTATTGAATTTTACGACCTAGCCTTAGAAGTCACATAGCATTACTTCCCCAGCACTGTACTCTATCCGTCCAAGCAGTCACAAAGGCCCACCCAGGTTCAAGGGAGGAGACATACGCTATTCTTCTTGAAAAGGGACCAGGAGCATGAGGAGCAGAAAATATCATCATAGCCACTTTTGGAAGATGCAGTCTTCACCTAAGCACGTGTTTGGCTGTCCCACTGGGGAAGGGCAGCATTCGGCTGATCCTAGGAGTTTTCCTTCCAACCTAGAGGACGGAAACATCATTCATGCTTCTGATCTGGCTTCAAAATAAGTGATCCCGGAAAGGTTTTGATAATGAAGGGCCTGCTTGCTGTTTGTCTATAATGTTTTTTAAAAATATCATCTAAAAAAAAGTACTTACTGGTAAGAAACTGAGTTGCAGAACTTTCCTCTCCCAAGTTTGCTCCATCAAGGCCTGTAAAGTAAACCAGACAAGTTGGGGAGAAGAGCAAGCATACCCACTACATCATTTGCAGTTCTGAGAAAGTGTTTCAAGTCGACTTGATACACTTCTTAACCAGAGGATAGGCTTGTGGTTAGCCACTTAAAGCTGTCAGCTTCAAAGGGCAGTGTGTGTAGGACATTAGGGGGTGGTCCTGTTGAAGTGGGGAGAGACGACATTGGCAGAACCTGACATTCTTCAAACAGCCAAGTCTTCTCTCCAAACTCCTTGCGCATGGAGCACCTTGAGCTCCTTAGAGGAAAGCTTGATAGTGATCTAATAAATAAATCAAAACATACCTTACCCCTCTCACTAGAATGTTAATTTAATTTAAAACTAGCATGTCTAATAGGCAGCACTTTTAAAGTGCATTTCTGGAATTTGTGGTTTGGATTTCGGCCTCCTGAAAATAATATATTTTATATCTACTCCATGTGTTTGGACCTCAACTTGTTTTGAATAAAGGACATGATTTGTCAAGATGTTTCCTCTGCTAGAGCTGGCATGAGGAGAGTGGGTTTTATGTGTGCTTTTTAAGAAGTTCTTTTTTGTTGTTCCATTTCTTATCTTGCCATGCTTAATTAGAAAATATAAGAAATTTATGAAGAAGACTCACAGAAGATGCAATGCTTGCCTCTGGGCCCCTTATTTGAGTTGATAGGAGAGCCCTATTGCCTTCAGCGGCAACGGAACGAAATCCACAAGGAGGGACGGAACAACTGCCCAGGCAGGCTCTAAAGCTGGTAGGGGTGAGGGAGTAACAGCTGAAACTCTTTCCGTTGGAATTAAGATGCCAACAAATTGCAATAACTGAAAGAAAGGATAATTTATTATGAGGACCAAGGGGTTGCTCAGGGAACCTAAGGGCAGCAAGGCAGTGGGCCTCCGGAAGGACTGGGACTGAGAACCGGGAAGCCATCAAGAAACCAGACAGTTTCGTGAGACTCCTTATGCCCTGCGGGTGTTGAGAACCGTGCCCAGCACGTTGTAGATGCTCAATAAATATTAGTTAAATGAACGGCTGAGTAGCTATGCCACAGTTTTTGGTTCTTCTTAAGAGCCCAGCTTTGACTAAGCCTCATCTATCCTGAGTCAAGCCCTGATTCTCAGGGCAGGGTTTCTAGTTGGCCCAGCCGGGGTCAGGAGCCCATTCCAGGACCAGTCAACCTCACCAGTGGTAGAAGAGCAGGATCACATTGTAAGTACATGGCTGCGAGGACCCATCCTATGACCACATGGGCAGGGGAAACTGTTGGCTTGTGCGCTGGAAACAGACACCCACAGAGGCATCTATAGCAGGGGTAAAGGATGCCTTGGGATGAAGGGCAAAATGATAGGCTTTAGGTGAAGTTTGGTGTCAGATCCTTGGACGGTGAGAGCTAGGCATGCCTTGGAGGTCATCTAGTCCAGCTCCTCTTTATTCATATAAGAAAAACAAGACTCAGAGAACTGAAATATTGGCTTAGGTCCATTATACTTAACAGCGTTTCTGACAAGAAGAAAACATCTCAGCATTCAGGTTTGTTGATTAAATGAGTACAAGTCCTGGAATTCCTCTTTGCAACACTATTTATAACCATTGTTTATATTTTCTTCTTCTCAATCATGCTCCATACTATGAGGTAGGGTTTAATTTTTGTCTAACATTAGCTAAACATAATCCTTAAATTCTAGTGAAATAGATCTTGGTACAAACCATTAAACAAAAACAAAAACTTGATTTTGGCAGTCTGTATGTTGCATCTGACAGTGTGCAATCATCGAGAGCCTCTTTTGTGTGCTAGTCACTGTTGCAGGTAAGGAAAATATAGAGACAAACTAGATACATATCCTACCTGCCATGGCATAGCTTATATCATATAGCTTACAGTTTGTTAGGTAGATAGATAAGAAAATTGAGGGTCGCAGGGAGAAGAGAGAAGTGCTGTGGTGAGCGGGATATGACAGCACAGAGAAGGAGTGGCGTCTCACAGGAGTTGGATTTTGTCAGACCAGTAGGAGTTGGGCATGCAGTGATGAAATGGCATGGTACATTGAGGGGATTACAGGTAATTCCAAATGGCTAGAACTAAGGGTGACATGTAGGGAGTAGAAGAATGTGAAGACAAAGATAAGCAGAAGGTAGATCACAAAGGACTAGAGGCTTGAAATTTGACCAGAAACACTGCAGTGCCATTGAATATTTTTCAGGAAAATATAACCAGTTTGCATTTTATGAAGACTGCCCGGGCAGCAGTGAGAGAGGCAGGATGAGGACCAGACTGGCATAGGGAGGGAAGGTGAGAAGATGAGAGTCTGAGGTCAAGGTGGGCCGAGGGGAGGAAGGGCAGAGATGATGTGCTGGGGGAGTCCCCAGGGTGGGGGTGGGGTGGGAGTGACTGGATGCAGCAGTAAATGAGAGGGGGTTGTCTAGGGTCATTCGCTTGGCCTGCAATGACCGGATGGACAGCGTTAGCAGTGTCTCTGATGGAAGCAGAAATGGAGAATAAGGTAACTGGCATTTTAGGCTTGCTGGATTTAGGGGCTTGGGAGACAGCTCTGTAGCTCTGCAGAGCCTGGGCCAACAGTAGTGTTCTGGGGTCATGGGTGTGTGTGAGGCATTGAACTATGGGATGGGGCCATCCAGCAAAGGTGTTGGGAGCAGGGCAGAGGCCAGAGGCCAGAGTAGTCAGGAACACAGCTTGTAATGGAGGAAGAAGAGCCCCTAGGGAGAGTCCAGGGAGGAAGGAGAGCAACTAAAGGCACTTAGAAGGCTGAGGGGTGGGAGCTTCGGGAACGAGGATGGCATCAACCGTGGCAAACACAGCAGGGAGGTGAAGCCCAACAGCGGAGGGGCTCTGGCAGCATGGAAACCTTCACCAATATGATTAAATGTAAGGAAAAGTAGGTCCCACAAGGTTCTGGTGATCAGCTGATGTTTCTAAAGAACAACAGGTACAGAGTTTTAAGAGATGAAAGCCAGTAAAAATGCTTTCAGTTTGAAAAAGCTGTTTTTAAATGGCGGTACCTGGACTGCATGGTAGACCAGTTCCAGCTCTGCAGCGAGATGGACTTGGATTTCAGCCTCAACCCTACAGCTTACTACTTCAATCACCTTGGACAAGTTGTTTCACCTCTTCAAGCCCCGGTGCTTGTGTGTGTAAAACAGGACTTCTAGCTACTTCATACAGTCTAGGGATTGCATGAAGCAAAGTATGCCACCCACCCCTCTTGATTTCCCTGCACAGCACTTACCACCTTCCTCACTTACCAGCTTGATTACTTATTTATTGGCTGTCATTGTCCCCCTACTAAAATATAAGCTCTGTGACAGCAGGGATTCTTCTGTTTGGTTCACTGCTGGCCTCATGATAGTTGCTCAATGAATATTTGTTGAATGGATGAACCAATGACTAAAGAGCACAGTGTTAGACATGAAGTGTTCAGGAGCAGTGGTAGTGCTGTTACTAATTCCTGTTGGGAGAAAAGGCACTACCAAGGGCCATCTTCAAAGTTAGCATGGGTGTTTCCTGGGCCCTTAAGGGCTGTTGCACTTTCTCCCTTCTACAAGGCCCTGGCCACTGCTGGAGAACGGGGACCTGATCCTTGCCTGTTCTAGGGACAAGTGAGTCACAGATGGAGAGAAACGGTGAGGAGGAATCAGCAGCAGGATTCCCAGAACTCCTAGAGAGCTCCGAGAAACTGGAAGCAGCAAAAACCCTTCTCTTGACAACCCCAGTAATAGGTGTCAATCAAGACAGAAAGAGCTCTCTCGGGGGCCCACACCTGCAGAGGGGTCTCTACAGCCTCTGCTGCAAAGGCTGGGATGGAATGGTGGGAGGAAACTGTCTTCTCTGACCAGGACTGATGTCTTAAAATCATAGCCAGCAAAGGTTGAGAAAATAAAAGAAAGAGCAGTGACTCGGACTCGCTTTATTAATCTGTGCATTCGCAATGGCACTAATTATGCATCAGTCTTTCATCTGCAGAATGCCTCATACCATGAACTAACACGCAAACACCACCCAGTCATGTATGGCTGGTTATAAGGAATGTATTATTCTGATGGAAAAGACTGAAAAGCTTCCACTTCCCAATAGCCTGCTGTCTTGACAGGCTCCAAAAGGAAAGTCTGGTATCAAAACATAAATCTAAACAGAAACCAAGATAGCAAACACCAACATGCATTAATTGGACCCATTTATTTGTACCAAAACCAACATTGCCTCCACTCCTTAGCCCCAGGGTATTGTTCTTTGTCGTTGCTGTTTGTCTTTTTCCCGTTGTAGTCTTTCAGTATGTCCCTCCAAGATTCTCACAATGTACTTCAGATTCCAGACTCTCTTATGGAAAGCATATGTCTTTGGGAACAAATTGTACCACGTTGAGGTTCTGTAGCCAATTTATTTGTGGTCCAGGATTAAGTAGAAACAACAATTGTTTGGATGGCTAGAAGGAACCTCAGGGTCAGTGACTCAGCCAGAACTAAAGGCAAAGCAAAGGGAGAGTTTCTTAAAGATTTCTGAGAAAAGAGGGCATCTCCTGTCAGCCTGTGGATCTGATTCATTCATTTATTTACCTATTTTATTCATGTAACATTTACTGAGACTTTACCATGTGCTGAGTACTATGCTCAGTGCCTCAAATACCAAGATAAAACGTGCTCGTTCCCTGCCCCCCAGGAGCTTATAGTCTAGGAGAGGAGATGGGCAGTTAGATCAGGGCAGCAGTGCTGCTCGGCAAGGCCAGGACAGAAGAGTCTGCAAGATTCCCGTTGTGGGGCAGGAGTTGAGAGAGAGTTAGGGAGAACTTCTCAGTGGAGGGAGTGCTTTAAGAAGAGAACAGGAGGGAGAGAGGGAGAGGAGACAAGGGTACTTTACACAGAGGAAACTATAAATGCTATATAAAACAATGTGATGCAGGTAATGTTCAAACTGCTTAATCACCAGAGTGTCATGGGCACAGGCAGAGGCGAACACC
The DNA here is from genome assembly GCA_023783475.1 of Daubentonia madagascariensis. Classification (NCBI taxonomy): domain Eukaryota; kingdom Metazoa; phylum Chordata; class Mammalia; order Primates; family Daubentoniidae; genus Daubentonia; species Daubentonia madagascariensis. The sequence goes on from JAKFHU010000428.1 coordinate 13,744,376, forward strand.
CACTGGTGTGGTTCCCACCAGTGCCTCAGTGCCTATGGGCTGCAGATATTTCCTGCTGATATGGAAAATCTCCCATGTATATAGTTGAGTAAAAAAAATCAAAGTATAATATAAAATGTTAGAAGTCAAGATGATCATTACCCCTAAGGAGGTGGGGACAGGAGCAGTGCATGAGAGGGTCTCCAGCATGCTGGTTTTCTGTTTCTTGATCTGGGTGCTGGTCACACAGGTTTGTTTACTTTGTGAAAATTAATCGAGATGTACACTGGTGATATGCATATGTTCAGTAAAATGTTGTATGTTTAACAGATGTTCAAAAAAACAAATACCATGCATTCAGGCATGGCACAAATCATTGTAAATGGCTCCAGAAAATAGTGTGTGTGGAGGAGGTGAAAATAGAGACATAAACCAAAGCCACGTTATAAGAGCCTTATATACCAAATTAAGGAGTTTGAACTTTGTCCTCAGGAACTATGAGACTCTATGCAGAGAATCCGAGCATGTGATGGTGCTGAGAGGTGTTTAAGAGCGTGGCCTCTGGAGTTTGGCCCCTGGCCCTGTGATTTAGCTACTGTGTGTGAACTTCAATCTCTTCATATGCAAAATACACTAATAATTGTGTTTTCCTTCTAATAATATTTTCCTTCTAAGGATATTGTGAGAATTAAATAAGATAATGCACAGAAATATTTAGTATAGTACTATTTTCAATAATAAATATTTGTATGTTAGAAAGCTTACTACACAGAAATGAGGAGAATGGATGGGCGTAGCCAGGCTGGGACAGGAAACAGATTAGAAGGCTATAGCAGTAATCCAGGGAGGAAGTAAGGTGCTGTGGGTGTCAAGGAGAGAGCAATAATTTTGAGAGGGTAGAATTAGCGGGACTTGATCTGGGAAATAAAAGAGACAGCAAAGTCTAAGATGACTGTCCTGTGTCTGGCTCAGGGGACTGTGAAGGTGGTGATGCTGTTAGAAATTCCAGAGAAGGAATGGCTTTGGGGGGAAGATGGTACATCAGCTTTCAAAACCTGTTGAGTTTGGAAATCCTGGGAGGCACCCGGGTGGTGATGTCCACAGACGCCCAGTTAAGAGGCTTGAGCTAAAGATTTGGGAAGTGAATAAAAGATTGTGGAAGGCATATGAGAAGATGAGGTCCTTTGGGGTGTCGTATTGAATGAGAAGAAAAGGGGCCAAGGTTGGAGCCCTGAGTAACATCAGCATTTAAAAGGGCAGACCAAGAAGAGGAACCTATGAAGAAATCTGAGAAGAAACAATTAGAAAGGTAGAAGGAACAAAATAGAGACAGTGCTTCCGTGGTAGCCAGGAAGAGTGCCGTCAGCTATGACAAATGCCACAGAAATGTCCAATTAGATGAAGACAAGGAAGTGCCCCTTGACTCCCGCAATATGATGGCCATCGGTGACCTCAGTGAGAGCAACCGCAGGGTATCGTGGGGCAAAAGCAGGGTTGTGTGTGCATGTGGTACGGGGCGGGAGGGGAGCACTGAACAAGTGCTGTCAAGGGCAAGGGAGATACAGCGCGGGATGCCAGAGGCAGGCGAGGAGTCGAGGGTCTATTTCTAAAGATGAAAGAGTTTTGGAACGTTTCCCAGCATTCACCACCACCTGTTTTGAAGACCATTAGCTCTTACTCCCGCCCCTCTCTTCTCTCCCTCCTTCCTTCCTTCCTCTTTCCTTCTCTTCTTCCTGCGCGCCTGCCTTACCACTGCGAGATCCTCCTCAGAAGCCAAGAATAACTTAGATAACTTGGAACACTTAATGTATTATCCTTTCAAGCGTTTTTAAAATCAGATGTTGAGAAGTGGGCATGTTCAGCAGGAGTGCCGGAAGAACTCAGTCGAGACAGGGGCCAGGGCAGGGGGAGAGAGGGCTTCCTCCTGGCCTGCTGCCCACCCGCTGTCCTCGGGGCTGTCCGGGGCCCACAGGCGGCTGGCGCCGTAGTGAGTGTGAGCAGGGGAGTACACACACCACCTCTGTCCCCCTCTCCTTGCTGGAGGTGAAGCCTGTTCCCCCCACCTCTGCCTCTAGTGGCCATCCTTCCTGCACTGACCCTGTGCACACTGTGTCCTGCCTGGGCCTCTCACCAGCTGGTGACTGCTTGTCTCCTGAACTTGACTCTCACCCTTCCTCCTGTCCACTCCTCGTCGACCAACTCTGGCTTCCAGATATGGCTCACAACATACTGTCTTCACAAGGGGATTCTTATCCCCTTTTGTCCCCATCACTAAGTTGAGTTATTGGTCGTTTTGCATTTCCAAGACATTAATTAGTATGAGTCATTCTTCTTTTAATATATGATAATACTTTGCCTCACTGATGAAATCGCAAGGAATCAGGAGGAACTCTCCACCGCACCTAGAGCAAGTTCCACGCAGCGTGAAGTCCTCTGTTCAGGCTGATTTGAAGAAGTTAAGGGCTGTAAATCTGTACGAGACTGTAAGGGACTTTAGCGTGGGCCCTGGTCTCTTTCATCTTTGTGCACCTCTCTGCCACCACGTCCCAAGAGCTTTAACTATTGATTAATTATACAGACATTTATTGAGCACCTCTTATATACCAGAAATTATACCAGCCAAGCTAGGAATTCAGCAGTGAGCTGGCAGACAAGGTCCCTGCCTCATGGAATTTCTGCTGTAGTAAAGGAGACAGCCAACAAGCAAACAAACAAGCAAGCAAATAGTATGACCACAGGCCGTGGTGAGTGCAGCAAAGACGGGGGAAAGTTTATGCCGAGACCTGAGGAATAGCAAGGAAGGAATAAGCTGTTCCTCGGCCTTCTCTTCTTTCTAAGTAGTTCCCACTCCTTTAACTTTTCTTTCAATAAAATCTTTATTTAAAGGGATATAATAAGGTGACATGTTTTGCATTTTCCTGGCCAATGAGTTCACAAACCACTAGCACATCTGACAGCTAACAACTCGTCATCTCTGAAAGGGTTATCCCACCTGGGGTAGCAGCCCTGGGTCCCCGTGGCAGTACGATGAAGGCGGTACCCAGCTGCACCCAGCCTCACCAAGCCACCTCTCACGCTGCTGCTGTTGTGTTTTGCAGGTGAGCCGGCCCCATCCCAGCGACCACCCATTGCTGGTCCTCTTTGTGGTGGGCGGAGTCACAGTCTCTGAAGCCAAAATGGTCAAAGACCTTGTGGCTTCCCTGAAGCCCGGAACCCAGGTACGGAGTCCGTGATGTGAGCAACAGTCCAGAAGCAGGAGTGGGAAGGGCGGGTGAGGGCCCTCCATGCAGGGGTCCTGTGCCCCTCCACTGGCCTGCCTCCCCATCTGCATCCTGGCTGCCTTCTCTCCTCTGCCGCCGCCTGCATCCCACTCTAGTTCTGCTTGCCCCAGGGCCAGACCCTGCCCCACACACCCTCAAGTGCCCTTGTTCCCAGTGGTGGAGAATGGGGTCACTTTGGTAAAGTCCATCATGACAGCTTAAATTCTCTGACACCAAGGAAATGAGGCCTAAATGGAAACTCTGTTCTTTTGCAAAATAAACTTCTTTCCAAGTGGGGTTTTGGGGGTGGGGTGGGTGTCTCCTTTTACTGTCCTTTCCTACCTCTGGGCCCCAAGGGCTCAGGTGCTATTACCCCTATTCACAACTCCTTAAGGGCATATATTTTCAAGTGTCCAATCAGTGCTTAATTACTCAAGAGTTTTCACTGCTTTCCAGGCTCCAAATAATTGAGGGATGACTCCAAGGACCACTTCCCAACTGTGGTCTTAGAGGGCAGGGCCAGGGGAGTTTGGGAAGGGCCATTGTCGAACAATGATTAGGGTAGCATCTCTCTCCTTTATACCTGCTGCCCAGGCCCCACACAAGAAAACTGGCCCTGTGACCTGTGGTTAAGAACACAGACCTTTTGACTATACAGGCCTGAATTCCAGTCCTACCTCTGCCTTTGCTTAGCCAGGTAATCCGGGAGAGAAACGCCCTCAGATTTCTCATTTAGGGAAGGGACCCAGGTGGCCATGAATCTTAAGTCAGGTGACGTTTGAGGATATGCTTCTTAGCACCACGTGCCTGGCTCTTAACTCCCAATCAGTGGTGACTGCAGTTATGACAGCCGTTACTGAGCGGTCACCGGGGCTCCGCAGGAGGGCTGGAGGCTCATGGCATGAGGCAGCAGGAGCCCAAGGAGAAAGCCTTTGGGAGAAGGAGAAGCCCCACTTCTGGAAGCTCCACTCTGGCCGGGGAAGCAGAGCCTGTAACTAAGCGAGAAGTAAAGCTCTTGCTTTAGTGGGCTCCCAAAACAGGCCCTGAGCCGGGAAAGTGAGGGCAGGTAGTTTACTTGGAGATGATCCCAGGAAGCGCAATCGAGGGAATCAGAAAATAAAGACAGTTAAGGGAGAAAAGCCAGGTGCCCTGTCAAGCTGGGCGTGTCCTCCTGGGGTTCCTGAGGAGCTGGTAGTACATGCTTCAGAACTGTCATGCACAGGGGACCTGGGACGTCTTCCCCTCCACTCTCATCCCCCTGGTTGAGACTTCCCTCAGGGGCATTATCTTCCCAGCACTTGGGGGTTATAGCTCTGAGCCACCACTGCATGCAGCTGAGCAGTTTTTTGTGGTTTGCAGAAAGCAAAACAGAGGTGCAGTGCTTCAGGTGGGACACCGGCTAGTGCAGGGGCTGCCCACCTCCGCTGTACAGAAACCAGGTAGGCGGAGGGCGGTGGGATTCCAGCCCTGTCCTGGCTGCCTAGGCCATGTGTTTGCCTTTGTCTCTCACCTCTACCCACTACTGTACGTGTCCACACAGCCAGCCACGGGAGGCCCTGTCCTTCCCTTCTGTGATGGTCTACCTGTTGCTTCAAGCCCTTCCTGCATCTCTGCTCATATCCAAAACTCATACTGGGTAATGCAGCCCTGGACTGCTCCCTGACTGCATCATTTTTGCTGGCCTCGTCTCCTCAACAAATATGATTTCCTTGAGGTCAAAGGCTGGGGCTTCCCAGGCCTGAACACATGGCAGGGGCTCAGTAAACCTTGTGGTCTGATGGATTTATTGACTCCAAGAGAACTTGTTTGGTGGGAGAAGTCTGTGTTGTTGGAGCGTGTGGACTACCAGCTTCAGTTGAGAAGGCCTGGTCCCTGTTGGTCTCCAGACACCCAACTGAGGAATGGGACCTGGGTATCTAGGGAGCTACAGTAGGTTCTTGAGCAGGGGAGTGACCAGTCTTTGGCTATGACTATTTCTGCTGTTACTATCACCTGTTACGGTCACAACTGGTGAAATTTCTGATAAATCAGCAAATTCTGCCTCATTTAACACCCTGTCAGCAGTGTTAAGGTTCTGTTTAATGAATGATTGCCTTTTTGAAAAAGACTTTTTTTATTGGAACACATACTTCTCAATGCCCCTAAAATGGTGAACCAAATTTTTAGCTCTTCAGAACAGTGAGCCATTGTAACAGCCTGACAGACATGTTAATCCCCACTCTAAAAGGATAAAATGCAGACGTTTTCAAAGCTGTGTGACCCGAGTTTGACAACAGAGACCCAGAATCTACAGTGGCTTTGCTGCAATCTGACCCTGTGCTCAGTCAACTGCAGAGAGAGCTTCTCAAAGAATTTGGGGCTTAAGGATCAGCCTTGACTGCTACTAGTCCTTTGTGCAAAAAGCTCCCCTGAAGAGTTAACAGGCCCTAGGAAGATTCCAAAGGCAGCAGGGGACACAGAGGAGGCATTATTAAATCACAGCACCCTTCACCTCTAAGTTTTTGAAAGGGGGTGGATTACCTGGATGTTTGTTGGAGTGACACCTGCCCAGGCAGATCTCCCTTTCTTAGACCTTGACAGACTCGCAGCTGCCCTGGCCCCACAGCCAACTCTGCAGATCTGAGACATAGCCGGCTTCCTGCTTTTAGGGCTCAGTGGAAACCATGCCTTGCTGCCAGAGCCATACACGAAATGGCATGCATATCAGTTCCGTTATCTGCTCAGACTCAGACTTCTGATGGAGCACATGTGACCTAAGTGAAAGGAGTAGTTTCTACAGAATCTATGCCCAATAGACTATCTAAGACATGTCTGGCGACCAAGAGAGTAACTCTCACTTGATCATAATACACGTAGCTAATGCTTCTGTTCTGTCTTTACCATCCAGCCTATACCTGGCCGTCTCCCTGGATGAGCTTCCTCCCCTACCCTGACTGCAGCCTTCCTGAGTCTTGGAGGGCTTCCCTCCCAGCCCTAATATCTCCTCTAGGTGAAGCCCGCATCTGCCTCCTTGGAGCCATGGCTCGTCAGTGCCGGTTCTGGCTATGGGCTGCGCAGAATTTTAAAACAAATGAGGTTCATCCTTCTTCCGTATAACAATTCTGCAGACATCTGAAGATAGCTCCCGTGTCCTCCCCCCAGGTGTCTCTTCTCCAAACTGAATATGTTCAGTTTCTAGAGCCCCCACTCCTACCTGAGTCCCCTGACAATTGTGGTGGCTCTCCTTGGCCCCTGTATGTCTCCCTCTCTTGTACTCCATTGGAACTGAAAGGCAAACCTCGGTGTGGACTGATCAGTAGAGAGAAATTGGGGTCACCTCCTCCTCATCCCTACCATGGCCTACAAGGCCACACATGATCTCGCCCCCACCTACCTTTGGGGCCTCTTTTCTGACTATTCCTCTCCTTGCTGATGCCCTTCCAGCCTCAGGACCTTGCATTTTTTGACTGTTGCATTCCCAGCACCTCAATCAGGGTCTGCCTCTTAGTGGATATTCGGGAATGTTCACTGAATGTCCAATACTGAACACAAGGAACTTTACTTGTATCATTGCAGCATACGCAAGAAGTAGATTTTCTGGAAAAGACCACACCAACCACACCAACCTCTTGATTGATATTGAGATTATAGGCAACTAAAACCACTTTGTCTTTTGTATCTTTTGCTATTATTCCATATTGTCCCCACTCTATTTCTGTGTAGGTGCTTTTTGAACCCAAGTACAGGAACTTACAATCATGCCTGTTAAATTGGATTAACTGATTATTCAACAAGCACTTATTGAGTATCTACTCTGTGCCAAGCACTGTTCTTTGTGCTAAGGACAGAGCAGTGACCAAGCTGGACACATTCTTATTTCATGGCACTTACATTCTACCAGGTAGTGACTAACAATAAATATAGAAACTCCTGATAAGTATACAGCAAACATAGATGGTGCTGTGGCGGGAAAAACCAGGAGGAGGAGGTTTCTCTATGGCACAGACTCCTCATGGAGAAGGCTTTGGAACTGAGATTTGAAAGGCATTCAGGGATCAGCTAATCAAAGGAAATGGATAGAATCCATTTAAGGCACCTGCAGAAATGAACTCTCTTCCACAAAAAGTGGCAAGGATAGCATGAAGCATAGGAAACCAGAAACCACATTCCCACCTGCTAGGCTCTTAAGGCTGTAATACTCTAAAATAGCATGTTTTCTTCACACCCACTGCCTGTGGCTGTTGGGGGATATGCTGATGAGAGACATGGCAAGTTGGAGAAGGTCCTCTTTCCTGACTACAAAAATAGGATCAAGAGGGCAACTCCCCCCATCCTACCCCAACCAGCCACAGGCACCCAGTGGGAAACTTTCCAGGCTTCCCCTCGCCCTGACGCAGGTGTGCCTGACACCAGCCTCTCTCCTCACTCCTTCTCTGCCTGGTGTGGGACTCGGTGTGCAGATAGCCCTGCCGGCTGAACTGCGCTAGCTGGATGGTAGCCGAGAGGCCATCAGAAGCCTGTGATTGTGAGAAGAAAATAACAGGGAGGGAGCCTCCCAGAAAATACAGGGAACGGCCAGCTCAGGAAAAGGAGGAAGGCCAAGTGGGCAAGCTGAGCCTCCACCCATTGCTTTTCATAGATGGGCACAGGCTTGTTGTCTACCCACACTTCCATGTAGTGCCACATCTCTGAAATTGAGTATTTAGTGAGGACATAATTTTTAAAAAGTAGACGCACAAATATGCTCTTACATAGTTTTGCACACAACTTTAGAGGCTCAAGGATCCCTAAATCCTGGCTCTAAAACCTGCCCCCGGGTTATTCTGAAATTGATGGGAAAGGAGTTGAGTGACTAACAAAAGAAAACACCAGAAAGGACAAAAATGAAAAGATGACCTGAAATCTCACACTCCCAGTTCTTCTGCAGAGGCTTAGGAGCACAGCACACTGACTGACACAACGCGAAGGCAGGTCAGACGGTTCACAAGTTCGCAGTGAGCCGGGTCCGTTGTCCCACTGGCTGAACGATACAAACCTCTTATGTTTAACACAGGTGTGTGAGTGTGTGTGTGTGTGCAGCATGTGTGCAAGAGGGGTTAAATAGTGCCTGCAGTATGATATGTGCTCACAAAACAGCTCATCAAATGGATCAATATGCATGATGGTGCCTGTGTATATGGGGGTTACTTTTGGGAAGAATCTCCCTAATTTAAAAGAAAAAGGGAGTAAAAATATACCCCTTGCTCCTTTTGATTTTCGGTGTTAGAAATCAGTGGGTTAGGAAATCTAAATCCTGGACTTCCCTGCTTCCTTCATGTTCAGCAGAAATAGAACAGGAAGATGCTGGCACCTGCAAATTACAGTGATGACCGGAGAAGCGGAAAGTCCAGAGGGCTGGGTCACTCCCAAGGACTGGGCATCTCGTGGAGTTCAGGGCAGGCCAGAGAACAAACACTGAACAGTCCCTCTTCCAGCTGGAGCCAAACGCCAGTGCAGGGCCCTGAAGACTGATGGAGGGACTTGGTTCCACGGCACTCGTGGCCCCTGTCTCATATTGAGCCAGCATATTTTTTTAATGTCAGGTTTCCACTTTGCTCCAGAGGCCTGTTGTTGATGAATGAGCTGCATCTTCCAGTACTCCCTGATGGGACTGCCTATATAGTTAGCAATACTTGGTGACACCTAAATCATAGTTGCCCTGCAGCTACAATGTAATTCAGGCTCTTCAAAAAAAATTTTGTCTTCATTAAATATCCCATTTCTCATATTTGGGTGTAAAATCTACCTATAGTCAGCGAAGAGTCCCTCCTTACTGGTTGTTCCTGTGGAAGGTGTTCTGGTCGGTGGAAGGTACGGGACAGGCGTAGGGGGTGGGCTGAGCGCTGAGCACTGCTGGGTGCTCTCAGCAGCACCCTGTTTGCCTCTGGCTTCAGAAAAAGCCCGGCCACCGCTGTGGCCGCGCTCGGCTGTTGGCAGGTGAAGGTGGGTGGCGAGGAGCTGAGGGGCCAGGATCAAAGTCAGCTGACCCTTGAACCCTAAGTGAGGAGAAGCAAGAACAACCCCCCCACCCCCGCCAAAAACACAGGAGCAGAAAGAGAGGGAGGGGGAGGAGAAGGAAGGTGAAGATGCTGAAAAGAGGAGGGAGAGGAATAGAAAATGCAGAGAAAAGCAGCCCGAGGCGGGCGAGGATTGAGCACCACCCATGGGAGTTTCATCAGAAAAGACCAGTTCTCGGAAAGGAATTCTCTCATGCTTAATTTGCCTGCTATCACAAGTTTAATGACTATGTTTAAAAAGTACAAATTTCATATCTGATAGGGCAATTTCAGACTCTGTGGAACATTTTCTATTTCATCTCTGAGTGTCTTTCCCCCCCCCCATTTGGGGTCCATGTTGTAGCATTTTAAGGACTATTTTAGCCAAATAATGCAGAAATGCCCTTAGTTGAGTGGGCCAAAAAATTCTGAAAATGCTCAAAAACAGTCTGAATACCAAAAGACGCCTGAAATGTAAAAATACTTAAAGACTACCACCAATTATAGTGTATATGAAATGTCAACGGTGTGATCCTGCTTGCCCTTCAATACAGGAATTTTAGACAAATAGGTTTTTCATTGAATTGATAGGAAACAGATTTACCCGGGGCTATTTGACCATCTTCTGCTAGAGCCGCCTTGAATGAAAACTTCCCACTGATCGTCGCCAAACTCCCTGCCTCCTTGATGTCTTGTTTCTGCTCACTCAGTCATTCACTAATTCAGCAAACTGAAGACCTGCTATGTATCAGACACCGTGCTGAGAAACAAGGAGAAGACCGGGTTAAGGAAAGGGGGGATACAGTGAGGTACAGGCAGCCTGCGGAACTCGCAGGCTCGGGGAGTGGTGGTCAGGGAAGGCTGTCTGGAGGTGAGGGTGCCTGAGCAGGTTGCTGGAGGACAACAGAGAGGTCTTTAGGCAGAGTGGGGAAATGCACGTTCCAGACAAAGAGGTGTCCTAAGTGCCAGGTGGGAAACTGCCAGTCGTTAGGGTGGCTGGAATGCGGGACTGATGGGAGTGGGGCGTGGAGCAGGGGGGCTGTGGCGTGCTAAGCAGCAAGCAGATTCTCAAGTCCTGGAACGCTCTCTGCGAGGGCCCGGCTCATCCCAGCAGCAGGAGTAATATGATCCATGATCGGATTTACATGGTGGCGGGGAGGATGGCTCTGAACTCGCCCTCCCCTGCGGTGGCCCAGTGTCTGCTATGAGTTGTGTGGAGGGAGTGCAGCAGGGGGTACAAGTAATGAGGGTGGAGATGATGAAGGAGACAAGAGCAGCTACCATCATAAGCCCCTCTGGAGCCTGTCACTGTGTTAAATATTTTACAAAGATTTTTCCATTTCATCCTCATCATAATCGTGGAGGTGGGTATCATTATTCCCACTTTACAGATGAGGAAACTGAGGCTCAGCGTGATTAAAGCAACTTCTCCGGAGCCATCCATCTGGCACGTGGCCCAGCTGGGGTCCAACTCGGATAGTATGCTCCTAAACCACTCTCCTCTCCAGAAGAATCCTCGGCCTCAGCCCTGCTTTCTCCCCTCTGCGAAGGCCCCTGACCTACTTCAGGAGCTGCCACGTGCTCCATCTGTTTCTTTTCACCCCGCCACAGAGCAGGCCCCAGACAGCCTCTGCTTCAGCCCTTATGAAGCTGTAGGCTGCTACGCTGTCAAATACCGACCCATTTGCATGTGAGGAGCCTGGTCATAGCGGTAACCGCATGCACAGTCTCGTCAGCTGTGGCTGGAAGCCCAGCATGCACCTGTGAGTGATAGATTCTTAGGGCTCAGTTGCTGCTGCTCTGGAAGTGTAGACATCAACCAAGTCTGTAGCCTTTTCTCTCCAAGTTCCTCCAACCTGCCAACGAGACTTAGCACCCTGGAGACTCACTCTAGCCCTTACGCCCACCTTCACCTCAGCCAGAGAGGAATCCACCATCTTTGCATTGGGACCAAGGCCCACAGGGCTGGCAGTGTGGGGGACACTGGTAAGCCACAGGGGAGGAGAGGGCCCTTTGCCTCTGCTACCTCAGAAGAGTCGACTTCCGAAGAGGGTGCAAAGAATGTTTGTCTTTATGTGTACGTTTTTAAAATATCTGAATAAGGGCTTCTTAACTGTGGTCTGTGAATCCCTAGGAGTCCATGAACTGCCCCTAAAACTATACTCAGAATCTCATAGATATGAGCTTATGTATATTTTCCTAGAGAGTTCTTAGCTTTCATAAGATTCAAAAGGAGGTCTATGACCAGTCACAAAAACCACGATAAAATGGCAGCCAATAGTTGCTGAGTACTTGCTGCGCTGTCACGTACATGATCTGATGTAATCCTTGCTACAGCGGTTCAAGCTCAGGCTGTTATTCTCCTTCTTGGGCAGATCAAGCAAAGGAGACGCTGAGTTAAGTGACTTGCTGGGGGGCATCTAGCCAATCAGCAGTGGAGATGGGGTCTCCCCAGGGTCTGCCGATGGCACTGGCCTGAGACTCACCATTCTCAACCACCTCCTAGGTTTGGTGCAGAAGATTTGGAATAAGTAGAGAACCTCCCAGAGCCACACATTCAAGTGGCGTCTAAACCCTGTGCAGACGTTAGGAGGATGCTAACATTCACTCACTGTTCTCACACTCTCCTTGCACAGCTTTCAAGGAAAAATGTGAAATACAGATTTCAGTGTATTTTTTTCTGCCAAAACTATGACTTGGCAGACATTAACCATACATTTTTTAAGATAATTCTCTTTCAAGAACAAGTAAAATAGATGCTTCCAAAGACTAATTTTTTAACAAGAAATTTTTTCATAAAGTTGTTGAAAAGTTGTTTCTTTAACAACAACAAAATTAAAAAATGGTTCCTTCTCTCCTCTCCTCCCTTAACTTTGGCCCTGCCAATTTTCCCCTGCATTGGCACGTGGACTCTTTGTTTTTCCACCAATGAGCTAGTTGAAGTGGGAGTTGGTTAATTCACTAATTTGATTACCCTGGGGCCACTTTGGGGGTGGGGGGTGGAGGATGGTAAAGTGTTTGGGCCAGCTTGCACCCCGCCAAAGAAGCACAGCTGCCAGTGACGGGGCTGCGGCCTTGGGATCCCCTTCCCAGGCGTGTGGGCTGTGGCATTCTGACTCCAGTACCGCCTTCCTCGTTTCCCATAGTCACCTCCTCATCTACGGGGTATACAGCACCTCCTCGTGCAGAACCTCACCGGGCCCTTACAAAGCCCATCACACCCCAGCCCCGCCCTGGGGAACAAGCTCTCCCAGTGCTGCGGAGAGAAATCTGCCCCAGGACACAACCCAGACCGAGGGAAGCAAGAGGGGTCACCACAACAAGAAGCTGGAGGGGCCCAAGCCCACGTGCACTAGGGGAGTGAAGCAGCCGTGCCCGAGCTCGATGGTAGAGAGAAGCGAATCAGTGGGATGCCGGTGCCAGCCTGCCTGCCTGCCTGGAAATCCTGACTCAGCCACTTCCTGTGTGTCCTGGGACAAGTTACTTAACCTTTCTGTACTTTATTTTCTTCATCTTCAAAACAGGAGTCCTAAATGTACCTATTTCATAAGGTCATTATGAGGATTACATGGATATGAGATGACATAATCCTCAGAACCGGCACATCGTAAGAACTGATAAATATTAGCTGCTATCATCGTCATCCTCAGCATTGTTACAGCTTGAATTGTGTCCTCCTTAAAAGGTGTTGAAGTCCTAACCCGCACCCCAGCCCATACTTGTGAATATGACCTTATTTGGAAATAGGGTCTTTGCAGATGAAGTCGTTAGTGTGGACTCTGATCCAACATGACTGTGTCCGTATGTATAAGAAGGGGAAATTTGGACACGGCCACAGACACTGGTAGAGGGACGACACAGGGAAGCCAGGAGAAAGGCATGGAACAGATTCTCCCTCACAGCCCTCAGAAGGAACCAACCCTGCCAACACCTTGATCTTGGACTTCCAGCCTCCAGAACTATGAGACAATAGGTTTCTGTTGTTTAAGCCACCCCGTTTGCGGTACTAGGAAACTAACACAGTCATCATCACCAACAGTGGCCACCTCTTGGGTGTGCCTTCTCAGGCTTCCTGGAGGAGCAAAGTGCTCCCTGAAAGGGGGAGAAACCTCAATATTGAGGTTATATTACTAGAGCTCAAAGCGGGAGTATGATGCAGTTCAATTCAGCAGCAAGGTAGTGGCTGGGCTCAGGCTCTCACATGCACATAGTGTTAGTCTCAGCCATTCTTACTGCCCCGTTGGTTACAGGTTCCTATTTTGAAGATGAAGAAAATAAAGTAGAGAAAGGTTAGGTAATTTGTCCCAGGACATACAGTTAAAGGTTCAGTAGACACAGCCCAGCTGTCCTGCAGGCCATCCTTCCCACACTGTGCACCCCTCCTTCCACCTAGGACATCAGGTGACATTCAACTAGCTGCCTTCTGCCTTTTTGTCACAGTACTCCACTCTGTGTCCTCCCCCAAAGAAATTTGTTGCATTTTATTTCTCATCATTCAATAACCTGGGATTGGCTTCCCTAATTGCCTGTGGTGTATTTGCCCCCTCCTGTCATTAGGTAATTGTGCTGTCCACACGACTCCTGAAGCCACTTAACATTCCTGAGCTGTTATTTGCAACTGACCGACTACATCCAGACCTTGGCATCTGAGCACCTGCTAAGAAGATAAGACCTGCCCAAGCTGGAAATACCAATACGACTGTCTATGACCATTCCAGATATGCCTCCAAAACCAGCATCCCTGTCACTAATTGCGGGTATGACTGAATTTTGCCCAAAGGGTCTTGACAACCACACAGTGAGGTACTTCACTTGGATTGCTGTGATCCTTAAAAAAAAAAAAGTGTCTTTTCATTTTCCTAAAGGTGTCAAGCTGTCTTTCAGCTGGCTTAATTAGTGATAATTTCCATTTTTACTTAACCCTCCATTTGTGATCTTCCTGATTCCACCTGCAAGTTCATTAATTCTAAATAAAAGCCTGTTGGCAGGTGTTGGTAGATTACAAGTCGTTTGATTTGAAGTTGCTCAAGAAGTTAGACATGCTTTAGAATTATGAGTGTGAAGAAAGTTTGATGTTCCTTAAGATTATATAATTGAGGAGGGAACATTACAAATAGGGTCTGAGGCTTTGTTTCTCTCCTGACCTGAAACATTTCTGAAAAGGCAGGGCAGGGAGAGGTAGTGGCCAGGGCAGCGCTGGTGTCTGTGTGTGTTGCAAATCATTGTGCCATAACAAAGAGCTGCATTGTCCCAGCTTGCTCACTGGCCAGGTCTGCCAGGCTGCTTGGAATGGTAGTGGGACAGAGGTTGATTGGAAGGCTATCTTTGCCTATAAAAGGTCTCCTCCCCTCCAAAGAAAGGCCCCCTTACAAGATATCTGGTCCCAGGAGTCTAAATTGTAATGGCAACTCCTGTGGACTTTGTGATTTTGAGTTTCTGTTGAAATATAAAGATTTCTTTTCTGTAAGTTTAAATTTTCCTTCAAACCATAGCAGAAAAACCTAGACCCACCCAGCAAAATAATATAAGAACTCCAGGGAAAAAATGAACTGCTTGGAACCTACATATTTGTAGGTGTATGGTTGCTGGAAATGTCTGGCATCCGTAAAAGATGTTTATAATAAAGAAATACAACTGAAAAACAGTTTCTATTGTGGACTATACAGGTGGAAGAAATAAAATTTAAACCAAAACACTCACGTCTCTGCATTTTAGTTCTCTACAAAACACTGTCATTTTATGAAAAAACTGTGAAGTTGGAAATTATTCTGAGATGTAATCAAAGCAGGGTTTTTATAGACACAGGCATTCTTTTTCTTGCCCAAGTATGTTTTTCATGAACGTGAATTCTTTCATGGTGCTGAAATAGAGGAGACCTCAAATGCTTTTTTCATTCTACTAATCTTAAAGTCTTGAATTTAAATAAGGCAGAAAATGGCAATCATCCAAACTAAATTATAATGAAAGCAGAGATTACTATTTTCTAAAATAAAATAATTAAAAGTAACCTGCCATGTGACTCAAATCTGTATTCATTCATTCATTCCCAAATATTGAGTGAGCACCTGCGCCATCCCTTGCACTCTGCTCAGTTCTGGGCCAGTGCGGGGCATGAGCCAGACATGCTCCTACACTGTGGCGCTCAGATTGAGCAGCTAGTGACTGTCCTCGTGCCCAGGCCCTGTGTAAGTATCGACTGAAGGTTAAGTTGTGAACCATATGCCTACATGCAAAGGAAACTTCCTGGAAGTATAAAAAGCAAACTGCTGAAAATTGGTTACCTCTGGGAAGGCGTATCAAAGGGGGGGCTAAGGAAAGAGGGAGTCTCGTTCCCAATACGTTTCTGTATTGTTTCAATTTTTTTATAGCAAACATGTATCTGTGTATCACTTTTGTGACTTTAATTGTATTTTTACAAGTTAATTTTTTTATCTGAAAAAAGAATGTTCAAAAGCTTCTAATCTAAAATGGTAAAAGGAGGAAGTTATTGATTGTTAATGTTATCGTTCAACAGTAATTAGGTCTTGAAAATGCTCTCAATACTGTACTAAATATGGCCGAAGGCAGTCTCTGAGTGATGGGAGAAATGTCATAGGTTTGGTTTATGATCATCACTTTTCCACCTTTGTGGTGGCCGGTGGGAGGAACTGAGCCAGGCAGGCAATCGGGTAGTAGGAGGCTTTGGAGAAGAGGTGAGCTGGAAGAAGTCTGTGGTAAACAGAGTTTGGTTTGAATAAGCAGGAGGCACAGGACAGAGCATTGCTCCTTGATTAAAAAGCAGGAATATAATAGAAATTTAATATAAATCCTGCAAAGGGCCTTCAACAAATAAGGGAAGAGAGGGATGCTCAGGAAACGGAGCATTGTCCCCCTAGCAGAGCCTTCTGGAACCTCTCTGGTGCTGCCAGAGGGGCTGCAGGAGAAGCCAGACACGCTTTCCACCCACTGTGAAGGAGCCGTGGGTTTATGTCCCTGTTCTGCCATCAGAGCACTGTGGATCCCTCCCAACCTCAGTGTCTCCATCTGGAAGATACAGAGAACAATGGTGCCTACCTCATGGGAGGGTTGCCATAGAGCCATCCCTAACACAGTGGCCAGCCTGTGACTCCCAAGGAAT
This sequence comes from Daubentonia madagascariensis, assembly GCA_023783475.1. Classification (NCBI taxonomy): domain Eukaryota; kingdom Metazoa; phylum Chordata; class Mammalia; order Primates; family Daubentoniidae; genus Daubentonia; species Daubentonia madagascariensis. Next base: position 13,760,746 of record JAKFHU010000428.1, read on the forward strand.
GTGGGTTTTTAAGGCTGAGGACACCAAGGAAGTTGCTTCACAAAATGATACCCTGTCAACAGGAGAATAATATTAAATGAAGAGAAAATTTGGAGGTGCTCCTGAGCTCCACCAGGAGATGAGAAAATGGAGGAAGAATAATACTTTGGTCCAACATGCTTCCAAGACAATACAGCCCAGAGGTCAGGAGCAGTGTCTGGAGCCGGATCTGAGGGCTGGATTCCAGTCCCGCCCCTTTCACATAGTAGTCCACTTCTGGTCTTAGGTGACCATGAAATAGGACCCACCACATTGGGTTTGGTGAAAATTAAGTTAACGGATGTAAAGCACTTAGAACACGGCACATGGAAAGCTCGTTCAGAGCATGGAAGAGTCACCACTGTTAGTAATAAATTCTGATGATTGCTCACACAGGGCGGTATGTCTCTAACAGAACTTTCTCCATCACTAATGTTAGCCACAAAGTAGTTGTGCAGAATCTGAGATTGACATACTGATTTACCTTTTCGACCTCATCCAAATGTATCCATTCTAAAGGGATTTCCGCCCCTCCCCCCCAGATGTCAGCCACCTGAAGGTGACTTAAAAGGCCAAGCTGAGTGGTCCTGCTGGTTTCCCTTGTTTCAGACCTGGGTATGAGCAGTTACCACCAAAACTCTGGCTGGCCAGAGCCAAAACAAGCACATACAAATGCAAACCTTCTGCCGAGGACCTCACAGGCCACACTGTTTATAAACGTAATTGATGGAGGTGTAAATACTTTGTAGCAATTGACTTCTGCCTTTGTAAACTCTCTTCTGGAGTCTACTTCCCAGCAAACATAGTGGGCACAGCAAAGAGTTTGGAAGTGCTCCAGGCTGCATCTGCCAAGTGTTGTCCCCAGAGGCCTAGGGCCTATGCAAATGGCTCTGTTTAGGCCACCCCTCCATTACAATGGGATCCCAGTAACAAAGAATTCCATCCAGCTCCCCCCAAGGCCACTATTATTTATTTTACCCTGGTTACCAGACACAGAATCTCAACAACAAATAATCCAGTATTACAAATGTCTGCTGTCCAGCCCAAGAAACATCAAGAGACTCCATCTCTGTTTTAAAAGGAATTTAAAAAGACAAAACCAGATGATGGAGGGTTTGCAGACTATTTGAGAAGGAAGCATGGGGTGTGGTGGCTGGGATCTTGCCACAGTCAGTAATAACCCTAATGCTGTTCGCTTCTCAAATTTAGGAGAGTAATGAGGACAGTAAGAACTTTCTAGAACCATCTCTCTTTATACTTTAAAGGGAGTGAGGACAACACCAGCTTTCCTGGGTTACTTCTTATAACCAGACAAACTCTACAGTTCCTTTCGGGAATTCTCCGAGGGCCCCGTCTTGAGTTACCCGGAGACCGCTGGGGAGTTGCACCTCCCCTCCGCGCAGAGGCAGGATCACGGAGTCACCAACTGCTCGCTTGTGCGGAAATTGCCCACAAGCTTTGTTCATTTGCCCAGAAAACATATTTGTTTTCTCCCCTTTGGGGTGTAAGATGAAAGTCGAAATCCCACTCTTCACCCAAACCCGGATCACTAGAAATACACCCCTAGCTCCTAAACCTGGGGTTAGGGGCTGGCTGGGCGGGGACCCCAGCTGGCAGCCTCGTAAATGCCGGGCCTGGCCGCACGCTGCGCAGCGCCAGGCGGGCTGCGGCGGGCTGCGAATGTTTTTGATCTGAGGCAGGAGGAAACTGGAGAGCCAGACATCACGACCCAAGTGGGTCCGCTTCCGAGACGGGCGGGCTGCGCTGCCCACCCTCCCTGCCTGCCGGGGCGTCTGAGTCTCGGAGCGGGGCTGGAGGCCAGGGCGGCGGCTGATGGCAACAGCAGATGTGGCGATGGCGAGGGGGCCGAGTCCCCGCCGACAGCAGGACAGGGGCGCAGCCGGGGCAGGGCGGCTCGGAGGTGGGGCCTGGAGGAGAGGAGTGGAGCCGGGAACCCGTACTCATCGCCCGCGCCTTAGGCGGTGGCATCAGACGGACCTGGGCGGTGTCCTGGACCTGCTACCTAGGAGCTGGGCCAGCTACTTAATGCTGCTCAGCCTCCCTTTTCCTTTTCTGTAGAAGAAACTGAAGGCGGATAGTGCAGGCATTGTGGCAAACGTCAGTTATTTCAAACACCTCCCCAGGGCCCTGCACACAGATTTCCAATAAATAAAAACAACAATTGTTACTACCTGTGTGGCCCCAGGCAGGTAATTTCATCTCTCTGAGCCTCAGTTTCTTCATCTTTAAAATGGAAGTGGTATTATTACCTTCCCCCGGGATTCTTCAAAAGATTGAAGGAGATAAGGTACAATCTGGTGCATTGTAGATGTTCAAAAATTCTAATTCCTTTCCCTTCTTGCTGTCCTGTACCCCAGACATACACATCCCTGCCTTCCCTCCACCTAGGGGGCAGAGGGTTGCTTCTCCGTGCCAGATGGTTGCAGGTCAGAAGTTTCAAAAAAGCAAAACAAAACAAAAACCAGGATTAAATGAAGAGATACTAATAATGAAAGAGAAGAGCAAAAGTAATAAAGCGTATGAGAAAACATAGTGTATTCCAGAACTATAAATAGACAAGTCAGCCTGAGACAGTGCACAGAACTGGAACTTAGGTGGTCTCCAGCTGGGACTCACTCTGTCTTTGTGTGTGCATATGTCTCCTTCTCTCTTCCCTCCCTCTCTCTCCCCGAGTGGCCTTGAACAAACCACTTTATCCCTCTGGGGGGACTAGGGCTCTGGGACCCCTTCTAGCCTGATCGTCTAGGATGAGGTATGACAGACTGCGTCCAGCGCAGGGGTAAGGGCTTGAGGGGCCAGGAGGTGAGCAGGCACAGGAACCAGCTCAGCAAGGGAGCAGACGAAGCCTGCAAGAGGTGTGCAGACTGGGAGCAGATGGGAAGGAATGGAGGAAGCAGTGTGGCAGTAATAAAGGGAAGTGCGCGCTGCTAGTACCTTTGCAGCATAAAGCCACCCGCAGGAAAACTCCTATCTTCTTTAATTCCAGAATGTGGGTAAAAGATCATTGGAAAATATATAAAGATTAACTTCTCATTCATTGGACACTGTTAACACAACCACATAGGCTGAATGGAAATAAAAGTGAATAGAATCCAGTTGGAAATACTTGTCACTGCCCTTGAACTGATGATTTTAGTTTCACGTTAGCACTGTTCCCCTCCCTGCCCCCGCCACGCACACCCTTCTCAGAGATGAGGTCAGGCTGGAAGTACAGAAAATTACCCCGCATGTGAGGAAGGCTTGGGGCATGGCCAGAAGCCCTGCCGAGCAGTCAGGATATTTACCCTGTGGGAAAAACGATTTGAAGGCCCGGCACCATGCCATAGTAGGCCCTCAACTGCTGTTCACTTTGGCTTGCTTCCCACAGCCACACTGCCCCGCAAATGCAGCAGTATCTTACTTAGGAAATGTTATAAAGGAATAAGAACGTTAAATATGGTCAGAAGACATTGATTCAGGTCCTTCATGTGAACTTGAAGACATCACTCAAAACTCAGAGCCTGTTTCCCTCACCTGTAAAACAGTGTCAGTACCTTCCCCACCCTCCTCACAGGCTTCAGTGAGATCAGGTATGTGAAAGCACCACTCAGATAAATATAAAGAATGATTATTTGCCCATAAAGATGGTGGCTCACCCAGCTTGCATGAAAGGTCCTCCAGGCCCAGATGGAGATGAGAGGCGTGGCAGCTTTAGCACATACATGTGTGACAAAAGTTCCATGGGACAAGCTCCAGAACAGCCCCAGATCAATGGCTACAAGCTTCTACAGTGAGAATAAAGTGAATCTTTTGAAAGCAGCATACCGAAAGAAGAGGTTTGCCAAACAAAGCATGTATAAAGAAGCAGTAAGCTTATGTAGAAGCATTCATACCCTCAAGGCTTTGCTGAGAGATGTGTGCAGCCAGACATTTGTCTTAGGTTTACCTGGAAGACCATGAAGGAAATGAATAGGCATGTGCTCCTCTTGAATATAAAGCAGCAAGTTTTTGAACTTGTTCCGTAAGCCCATTTCCTCATCTTTAAAACGGGGATAATAATAAAATGCATCTCACTGGATTGTTGTGAGACTTAAGAGATAACCCCTGGAAGGCATAATGCCTGCCTCAACTTGCCCAATACATACAAGATACTAGGTAATACTTTGTCTGAAGGGCAGAAGGTTAATGTTTCAATAATGACCAAGTCACACATGTGCTCTTTTAAAATGAGATTTATTGTACATAAAATAAATTAATTACAGTTTAAGCCAAAGCATGAGTGGCTTTTTAAAGTGCATCTGTGTAGGGGATTTGGCAGGTAGCCCCTGCATCTATCTGTTCACTCACTGTAAGATAGTGTTTTTGTATTTCAGCCACCCACAGGCACAACTCAGCCAGGCCTAGGAAGCAACCCAACGTCATAGCCATGAGCCATTTACACAAATCACACCAAAATCAATTGACACATTTTTTTCTGTACCTGATGCAACAGTTTAAAAACAAACAAACAAACTATACAGTCTCACAATTGGTCAAAGCCTGGGGTTGAAGAGTTTGAGTTCAAACCCCACAACACACACTCAACTGAGGACATCCAACCTGTCAGGAGGAAACAGCACCCTCCTGTGAACCATGTGAGCTCATCAATGTCTGCATAAAGAATATTGTGGGCCATAAACTTGACCTTTTTCGGGGGGGGGGGGGGGGATTTTCCTTCTTGTTCTTAAAGAAAGAAATCTCTCTGGGTGTCCTTCAGGTTAGAAAGGCATTCTGTAAGAATAGTGTTCCAGAGATTCAAATCACGCCGAGAAAAGCAACTCCTCCTTTTGGGGGGAAAAAAGGAAAAGAAGAAAAGAAAAGAAAAGAAAGAAAGAAGAGAGAAAAGAGAAAATCTGTGAACGCGTAATCTGCTCTTTCACCCCCACCATAAATCACATCACTATATTTGGTGAAATTACAACTGACCATCATTTACAACGTAGCTAAGAGCAAAAACCAAAGCAATTATGCCCCCTGCCCACTCCAAAGGAAAAGACATAGAGTACGTTTCACATATTCAGACAGTGGCTCGGTGGGCTCTTTCAAGCCTCATCAATTCTGTCCCCCCGCTCGGAACAACACTTCCTTTTCCACAGCGGTTCCATAGGCCCTCTTGGCCTTTCCGCTCCAGCCCGTTCTGGAACCATGAATTACCGCCAGTATTCAATGTTCCTGCACTGGAAGAACCTCAGGCCCTCTTCCTGGAAAGACCAAACCCCCTTGAGTGCCCCTGTTTCAGACGGAGGTGACAGTCCTCACTTTGGCAGAGAGTGCCTGCTTGAACCTCCTCTTCAGGTCCTGCATGTTGGGTGACTTGGGCCTGGGAATGAGGGAACTTCTTCGCTTCTCAGGAGTGCTGCTAGGCTGCTGTTTGTGACTTACTTCTTTGCACAGGACATGGAAGGCACTGTAGACGTCGTTGTAATTTTCACTGACAGACACTTCATAGAATAAACAGCCCAGCATGCTGGCCAGCTGCAGTCCCAGCTGAGGGTCAACCTGTTTGATGTGCAACAGGTCAGCTTTGTTGGCCACGACCACCACGGGCAGTCGGGTGCCCGCGTGTAGCTGCTGCACGTGCTGGTGAAGCTGGCCGATGAGTTCATAGCTCTTGCGGTCAGTGATGGAGAAAACGATCACCACAGCGTCTGCCCAGCGAATGCACCTATTCAGCTGTTCGCTGCAGCCCAAGCCGTTCTCGTGGACCTGAAATGGAGAGGCAGTGACAAGGTGAACAGTGGTCAGTACCACAAGGAGCCCTGGCTCGGGTAGATTCGGTTTCAAAAGAGCCCTTCGCAGTAATACTGGGTTGCAGGCCATAAACAAGTTATATCCCTGCACACTTCAGCTTTCTTGACAATATGTTGATCCAGCTGCAGAGAGTTGGAATAAATAACAGTGCAGCTCGCCACACTCAAGTGGAAAATTGACCTGCAGAGAACTCCATGCAGAGAGACTTTGTAGTTGCACAAAATGGGAAATTAACTGGCTAGACAGTAAGTCTGGGGAAGTAAAGATAGGAGCTGGAAGCATTTAAACCTGGATAACTGCCCAGTTCAGGAGGGAAAAAAAACCCACTAGCATGGCTCTTTTGTCCATGGAGTAACTTTCTACAATATAAAAGCAATTCCAAGTATTTGGAGACTATGCCTAGATGTTTGGTTTTTAATGCCAAAAACGCACATGTAAAAACCGACCTTTTTAACTATAGCAAGGAAACTGCCAGTTCCAAGCGTGTTCGGTTTGGTCTTTCCCGCTGCATTGCATCTTCCTAAGGGAAGATTTCTGCCCCTTCGCCAAATCTCCCAAATTAAACTAGGCTAAGATTGACCAACAGCCAGATACAACTGAGGTATCAAACAACATGTAAAAGTCTAGACTTGACTCCCCAAATTTCTCTCCTCCTTCAGCATGAGGGACTTTGAGAACAAGTGAGCAATTCCACAGCCAAGTAGGCTCCCCTGTCACCCAGTATCTCAGAGCGTCTCACCTGAATACCTGGAGTGTCTTGAACCTGAATAGCCAGGGTTTCACCTTCTATCTGAACTTGTCTGGTATAGAGATTACCTATGAAGGCAAAGAAAAAAGATTATGTTTTTCCTTATTGTACAACTTTTAAAACTGTGGATTTTTTTAAGTTAGAGAAAAAAAGGTAACCTACACCAATGCACAAAAAGAGGCTACAGTTTATTTCTATTTAATGGGCTTACTTCAGATTTTTTTTTTAAACCAGCTGCAATTTTACCCCCATGTTGGTAGATTTATTAAAACTAGGGCAAAGTTTGCAAGTTTTGGAAACTTATTTGTCTATTTTTAAACGGAGTGTCCATTTTTAGAGCACTCCTCTGATGCAAATTTTCTTACTCAGCATGTAGGAGGTTTCTGTTTTATTTTAATACTTTATCATTCTTTGACCATAACTTTATATATTCACCATTAGATATAATGGCTTGGTAGGCAAGTATTGTTAGTAAACACACAGCCAATTTTATCAGTTGGAATAAAAACGTGACATAATGATCATCTACTCTACATCAAAGCAGAAGGCTCCTATGTCCTCTTATCTTGGGATGGCTTACACAGCTCATTTCAAATAATCCCCTATAGGTACTTCATATGGTCTACAGATTTAGGCAATTTGCTAACAGCACATAGGAAGAAAGCCCTTAAGCCTACCCAGCGGCTATTCTTAATCGTAGGCATTGAAATACTTTTCCTCTCATTTATTCAGGAATTCTCCTCCTAAAATTCTACCATCCAGTTATTTTTCTTTGTTAAGAAAAGAGAACTTCAGGTTTACAACTGCTCTCCTTTGGCCTTTGCTTTAAAAGGTCACCTCTGAAAGGCAGCCAGCGGAGAGGGGGAAGGGAAGGGGGAGGAGCTGGTCATCTTTTTTTTTATGACTTTTGCAGGAGTGTTTGGAAGGGAGAGGCTCTTGAGTACAAAGGGTGCTTCCAACTGGGGTCCCTATAGTTAAAACATACCAAGGGGAATACTTTCAGGCACTTGATAAAATGATGAATGGGCTTGGAATGGAATGAGGCCAGATGGCAGTTATGGGTTGGGGGGGAACTGGGAAGGGCATGCAGGGTTCGAAGTGGTGAGATTCTGATGCTCAAACTGTCACTCCGAAGGAACCTGCCTGGGAGGCACTGAAAAGAACGGGAACAGCAGTACTCCTACAAGATGACAGTATTTTCCTTAAATGCACTTCCTCACCTGCATTTCTTTCATAGTCACCGATGAAACGTTTGGTGAGGAATCGGACCACCAGTGCTGCAGGTCATAATAAAGAAAGGAAAGCGGGTTAACCCTGAAAGTTAGACTGGTTTCCACCCCACCCCCAGCCTGGAAAACAACTCTCCCAAAGAAAGCCTTAGATGGCCACCAAGTGAAATTCCTACCCTGTAGCTCCTTGACCCTTCTTCCAGACACAACGGAGGGGCCTAGAAGGCATTGTGAATTATGGCTCTGTCCAGCTGGAAGGGTCATTTGGCTAACCCCCCTCCTCTGAGCCCGGGTGAGCCACACCTAAACCTTCCAGCAGACAAATGTCCTCCTAACTTAAAGATCTCCAGGAGGGGTTACGTTCACTAACTCCCCTTTCTGTGCCAGGCACTGCCAGAGGCTCAAGAGTCCCAAAGTTCTAATCCCATTGGGCCGTGCTGCCCAGTCTCCTGGCCATTCTGGATTTCAGTGTCCCTCATGTGTTGAGGTGGGGTAGGGGGGCAGGGAGGAGGGGAGGGGTGGAGTCGGGGTGCGGGGTGGTGGAAGCGGTGATGGGTAAGGTCCCTCCTGGAGGCGCAGCGGATCACTAGGTCGGGGTGAGCGGTCCAGCTGCAGCTCCCGCCTGTCCCCCCGCCTCGCTTATCCGCCACTCGCAGCGGGCGTGGCCCACGTCTGGCCCCGGTGCCGAGTACTCACCCGTCTTGCCCACGCCGCTGGCCCCCACCACGGCGATCTTGACGAGGCGGCGGCCCGCGGCCCCCAGGCAGCAGTCGGCGGTGGCGGCGCTGCCCGGGGCTGGGTACTCGGCGATGGTGCACATGTTCTGAATGAGGCGCATCGCCGCTCGGCCGGGGCTGCACGGCGCGGGAGCGGGCGTGCGGGGCGGGAGAGGGTCGCGCCGCGCGGGAGCGGGCGGGAGGACCCGGCTGGGGGTCTCCGCGGCAAAAAAATACCAATAACAAAAGATAAGCACGGCTCCCGACGGGGCGGCACCGGTCGGAGGGGCTCTGGCTCCGGACTCAGACTGCACCCGGGCGGCGCGCGCGCTGTTTTCTCCGGGCTCGGGGACGCCCCCCCGCCGCCTGCGGCCAATCCCGGGGCGCCCTGCGCGAGGCCCCGCCCCCGGCGCCGCTCCGCGCGCTCAGCGTCCCCGGGGGCGTCCGGAGCCCGTGCCGGGCCTGGTGAGGCGGGGGAGTGGAGCGACCGGCCCGCGGTGGGGACTGCCGGGCTGCGTCTTGCTGCGCCGTCACGGGGCCGATGCTGTGGCCGCGGGGTTGGGGGTGTGTCGGGTCCCAGGGAGAGGTCTCGGCCGAGGGGCAGGCGCGGCCCCAGCCTCCGAGAGCCGTTCCCCGTCCCCCAGCCCAGTCTGCAGCTGACTGACTTCGCCGCCGCCCCCATCCCCCACCCTCGGGAAAACTGCTCGGGGGCGGGCCGGCGTCTGCTGCCCGGCTTAGTGCCTGGCTCCTTAATTTGGGGCGAGAATGCACTGACTTGGGTGCATCCGGGGTGGCACCTCAGATCATAGATTTGGCTACAGTTACAATCATGAACAAAGACCCCAACACCACCCCCCTTAAAATGTGATATTTGATTTTGGGGGAAAAGCACCCATTTTGCTGTGGACTCACGTTCTCTGGCTCTTGTCTACAGAGCAAGCTCACGTGAAGACACACATGGTTGGCGCATGTATTGCACACTCAGAGGCAAATCAAGAAGTAATTATAGAACGGGCTTTCTAGCGCCTTACACACAATCACACCTCCTCCAAGAGCTGTGAAATGGAAAGAAAACAGTTAAACCAACTGCGACGCCTGAAAGGGCACACTTAGTCTCTGGTCACCAAGAGTTAGTTAAGTGGCTTGGTAGCAAGGAAACCCCAACTCCTTACTTTCTCATCAGGGAACGCATCTTCAATGGCAGGTCAAATTCCTCCTCCAAGCAATATTCTGTAGCTGGAAATGATGGCAGAATATGTCACCAGAGACTCAAACTCACCACCCTCATACCACATCCGGTGCCCTCTTCCACGCTTCAATCCTGTGGGCCCCCAAATGTCCCAGGGGCTTTTATGCCGGGGTATGACAACAAAGTCTGTGGCTTTGTCTCCACACCCACATTTAAGGTTAAAATGCAGAAGTAAAACAAACCCACTCCCTTATCTACATGTCAGGCTTCTATTTGACTCCGCTTTCCACCCTGGGCTTAATTGGCCAGGTATTTGACAGAATTTATGATCCGGACCCAGTTCAGACTCCGAGATGAGCCCTCTTGTCTATAAAGGTTTAGGTGTTTGCAGGAATTCAAGGGGAAATAGAAAGGTAATCTCAAACTGCTTTAGTAGCAAGTCTTCTGGGATGAGCAACATAATTAGCTAGACACACAACCTTACAATAAACATAATAAAAGGTTGACTTCTAGGGAGATCACAAGAATGAAGTAAGTTCAACCATTTGAGTCAAAAAGAAAAAGAGCATTTTTAATATGCATGTCTTTTTTCATGGTTTAAATCAGACTTGAATGTTGCTTCTGTAAAATCAAACTTAGCAAGACTGTAATTACAGGTAACCATGTATTTTTTAAACCCTCCCCACCCAAAAGCCTGCAGTGCTGTCATGCTTATGGGGTAAAATAATTATGTAGTCTAAAGCAGCGGTCCCCAACCTTTTTAGCACCAGGGACTATTTTCATGGAAGACAATTTTTCTATGGACCTGGGGGGGATGGTTTGGGGATGATTCAAGTGCATTACATTTATTGTGCACTTTATTTCTATTGTTACTACATTGTAATATATAATGAAACAATTATACAACTCACCATAGGTTGGGGACCCCTGGTCTAAAGTGTTTGTTTAACTGCTTTTTACACACATACATACACACACCCCAAAAGTTGTCAAGGGGAATTTTGCTCTGAGTCATTTTAGCTTCCAGGGCTTGATTTCCATTACCGTAAGCCGGTACCAAACCTACGATTTTTCTGTCTGCAACACAAAGGCTGAATTTGGTATTCTTATTTTAGGTCTAAATGATCTGGCTATGCTTTAAAGAACACAGAGAAGAAAGAAACAAGAGAAAGATGGAGAAGAGAAATGAGAGCTATTCAAATTCCAAACATCAGGCATAAAGCCCATCCCCACCCCACCTACCTCCGATCATGGCACTGAGAGTTACCCCTTCTTGGAAATTCATAGAATTAAAAAAAGGAAGGGGCCGGGGCAGGAGAAGTGATGATATATAATGAGTGCTTGTTTTATTCCAGGCTGTATGCAAGCGATTTTGCATTTAAAAATCTCATTTTACCTTCACAACAGTCCTATGAGGTAGGTATTATCATGGCTTCCAGTTGCGGTTACCTACTGCTGCTTAGTAAAACCTTAGTGGCTCACAGTTCTGTGTGTTGACTAGGCTTGGATGGGTGGTTCTTACTTAGGGTCTCTCATGTTGTTGCAGTCAGATGGCAGCTGGGGCTGGAGTCATCTGAAGGCTCAACTGAGCTGGACGTCCAAGGTGGCTTCTTCACTGACATGTCTGCATGTCAGCTGGAATGGCCGGAACAGCTGGGACTAGCTCAGGTGACCTCATAGCATGAAGACAGACTTCCCTTTGAGTGAGCATTCTAAGGCAGGAAGTAGAAGCTGCCAATCTTTTAAGGCCTGGGTATGAAAACTGGTGCAGCATCACTTCTGCTATGTTCTATGGGGCAAGCAGTCACAGAGCCCACCCAGATTAAAGGGCGAGGGGCAGGGACACTGATCCCACCTTTAGATGGGAAAAGTGTCAAAGAATATGTGGCCATCTTTAATTCACCATGCTTCCATTTTACAAGTGAGAAAACAAAGTTTCAGGTTAAAAAACTCCTCCAAGGGTATATATCCTATAAGGGACAGAGCCACAATCTGGAAAGGATCAACATTTAAAATAGCCAGGAGGTTCACAATGAGATGATATCCTATGATGCAATGGCACAAAGTGGTTTAATCTTCTCTCTCTCTCTCTCTCTCTCTCTCTCGTCAAGCTAAAAGAGATGAGGATGGTGGATTGAAATACAAGGGACTTGGGGAGGAAAGAAAAATATTTTGCCTCAGCATCTGGAGTTTCTGTAACCTCCTTTGATCTTTAGAACCTTAGCTCAGACATTCAACCTCTGGAAGCCCAGAATATAAATTCAATAAATATTTATCGAATGTCTGGGCTATGGGTATACCAGTCACTGCGCTGAGTCTTGGGTCTACACTGGCAAACGAGGGAGGCACGACCTTTGCCATCACTGCAGTTACATTTAGTGTGGGAGACAGAGCAGTGAGCAAGCAATTTCAATGAGAAAATGCTTTGACAGGGAAGTTCGGGAATTATAGGAGCACTTACTAGGACTGAAAACTTGGATTGTGGCAGTCAAGGAAGGATGTGTAAAAGGGTGGCTGAGGAGTTGAGAATTGTGTGTGCTGTGTACAGCATGCATGAATGTACGTGCACGTATCTGGGAATATGAAGCAGGAGGTTGGGGGGGAGGGTGCACTGAGGTGAGTTAGTTTGCAAAGGGAATAGCACTTGCTAGTAGACAATACGTGCTAAGTAAGCATTTGTGGATTGTGAATGAAAAAATGAGTAAATAAAGCAAAGGGCTCACACCGAGAAAATGAATTCAAGGAACAGAGAATAGTTCCTGATGTGTGGACAGAGAGAAGAGCCCTTGTGATTTCTAAGGAGGGGCACATATATTGATGAAATAAGCCCGAGAAGTTGCTGTGGTCCTCCTTTTTTCCATGGGAACATGCCCCACAGCAGCCAAATGAGCTGCTTCTCTGCCCATGTCACCAGGAGTTACTTGCAAATAGGCCCCCTCTGAACATCCAGGCCTTAGACAAGAACCAGACTTTTTTTTTTTTTTTTTTTTTTGAGACTTGTATGAGCTCTGCCTGTTTGGATCCAATAAACAGATACCTCTTTACCTATTTTAAGTAGAAAACAATTTAATACAGGGAATTACCTACTTTCAATGTTGTTGGAAGGGCTAGAGTATACAGGCTCTCGGCTGGGCCTGCAGAAATGGCTCCCAGAGCAGCACTGCGGAACTAGCCCACACAAGGACCTGCTACCTCTTCCATAAACAGAGGAATCCAGAGGCTCCCTCTGCTGCTATCTCTCAAAACCCTCAAAGCTAGAGACTGGACATTGAAAAGTTGCTGCAGAGAAGCCCAATATGTCTACAATTGTGCCTGGCAGCAGAAAGCAACCAAGCAGCAGAAAGACCCTTCCTCCTTGCTTCTGCCTTGCAAATCTTCTCTGAGCACATCTAATTAATGAAATTAATTTGTATCCATTACCCTAGCTGCAAGGGAGTCTAGGAAATGGCATGTTTAGCTTTCTAGTCTCAGCAATACATGAAGACACACTAGAAATGGATAGGAAGGAAGTTGGGTGTGAACCCACCATTTCCTCCACCTTCTCCAGCAGCCCAAAGAACACAAAGGCCCAGAAAAGAAGAGATCATGTCCCACCAGACATTTAATTTTCAATTATGAAAGGGTATAACGAGGTTCTTTTCAAAATAATTGCTTTGTGACCATGTTCAAGACCACTATTGTCATTGCTTTTATGTAATATGTATTGACACCCATCTCCACATTTTTGAACTGTTTTCCCATAGTTTGGCACAGGGAACATCTATTGACTTCACTTGCTCAGAATCCTTTCCATTCTTTTCATAAGCACCCCAATTTTTCTTTGGAAACCTCCCCTGCCCCACTTTGATGTTGTTCAGGTAGTGGTAGGGAGATCCCAAACCCTAATTCCAGGGGTAGGGGCTGGTCGGCTATAGTAATACGTTTGCAGTTGGGCCAATGAAATCCCTCACTGAGAGTTTTGCTGGAAAAAAGGTGCTTCATTTGCAGTGGTGTTAATCAGCTGGTAGAAAGTCCCCCTTCTTGGCCACCTCGAGGGGGACTCTGCCTGAGAATGAAGCCAACCCAGAAGAAAGCAATATTGAGAGGCAGAGAGAGTCAGGACATGGGTAGCATCTCTTCTGGCCATACATCCAGCCATGACTGAAAATGCAGGCTTACCCTCAGTTACAGGAGTCAATGCGGTCCCTTTTTAGACTCAGCTGGTTTGTGTTGGATCTCTGTCACTTGTACTACACAAGCTGTCACACATCCTGTGTGTGTGGGTAGTTGTGGTCTCCGGACATGCCACACTGAGATTGACCGCTGACATCAGCAATGTCCCTCATTCAGAACTCTGAAGCTCAGCATTTCTTCTTCACTAGGAATCACAGACAGCAGGCTGTCACATCCTTTTTATTTCACTTTTGCAGATACCCTACCAGTGCCATCCTACAATCTATGGAGACTAACATACGATTGTCAAGGATATTAGTACATCCGGATAATGGAATATTATTTCATGCTAAAAAGAAATGAAATATCAAACCATGAGAAGAGATGGAGGAACCTTAAATGCATATCACTAAGTGAAAGAAGGCAATTTGAAAAGGCTTCGTACTGTATGATTCCAACTCTATGACATTCTGTAAAAGACAAAACTATGAAGACGGTAAAAGGATCAGTGGTTGCCAGGGGTTACAGGGGAGGAAGGGATGAACAGACAGAGCACAGAGGATTTTTAGGGCAGTGAAAATACTCTGTATGATACTATATTGTGGATACGTGTCATTATACATTTGTCCAAACCCATGGACTGGGTGGTTGGGTGGGTGGGTGGTTATGATATACCAATGTAGGTTCATGGATTGTAACAAATGTACCACTCTGGTACAGGGATGTTGATAGTGGGAGAGGCTGTGGGGGATGGGAGTTAGGGACATACGAGAAATCTCTATACCTTTCACTCAATTTTGCTGTGAACCTAAAATTGCTCTAAAAAATAGTTGGTTTTTTTGTTTGTTTTTGAGACAGGGTCTTACTGTACTGACCAGGGTAGAGTGCAGTGGCATTATCAGAGCTCACTGCAACCTCAAACTCCTGGGCTCAAGTAATCCTCCCGCCTCAGCCTCCTGAGTAGCTGGGACTACAGGCACACACCACCACGCCCAGCTAATTTTTCTATTTTTGGTAGAGACAGGGGTCTCGCTGTGTTGCTCAGGCTGGTCTTGAACTGCTAGCCTCAAGAAATCCTCCCTTCTTGGCCTCCCAAAGTGCTAGGAATACAGGCATGAGCCACTGCACATGGCCTAAAGTCTATTTAAAAAAAAAAAAAGATATTATAGGGCATCTAGTCCAACTCCTTCTCTGAGTTTCTGAATTCCTCTTACAATATCCCTGCTAAGAGATTGTCCAACCTAAACTGGAATACTTGCTGCAATAGAAAGTCCCTGCTTTCCACAGCACGTTTCTATGGAGCTGATCTCTTCTCTCTTATAGTGTCCTTCCAGAAAGACAGACTTTGACATGCACACCAGCTTTCCAAACACCTGCTCCATTGCTCCTTACACTTCCACCACAGTTTGGAAAGGACCGGTGAGGGAAAGCGGAAAGGTGGTAGCTGTGCCGTGGGATTGTAAAAGAACAGCACACACGGGCAGCATGTCTCCTGCATCTGTGTTGAGGACAACTTGTAATAAGAGTTTTTAACATTCAATTTTAAAAATTAAAGAGAACTGTGGCTCAGAAACAGCCTCTGGATTAAAGAAGGGAGGAGATTCATTTTGGGCTGCTTATTTTCTAAGACATCTCTGAGTATGGAATTTCAGACAGGACAGATGTAGCTAAGCATAATGGAGGGTTTTCATCCAGTGACTCCATGAAACATGTGTTAGATATTGTGCAGTCCTGTGCATGGCCATGACACAGAGCTGTGCTGGTACATAGTGGGTGCTCAAGGATTTTTTTGTTTTTAACTGTCAACTTTCCTTCTAGTCAAGGCTGGACTGAAAGACAGCCAGAAACACTAGATTCAACAGGCAAAGTAGGAGGGAAGGCAGATTGAACTCAATTAAACAAAACACACACACACATCCCTTTTGCCATTAGAAAGATCGCCTCTTGACTACAACACTTTAACTTTGAGAAAAGTAAGATCTTTAAGTTCCAGGAGGGGAGGATGGGCCTCCAGTGAGTCTTCCCTCCCCTCCCACATACCTTGGTTGGTTTCTATGGTAGCAAAATGGCCCACATTTCCCCCTTGTACACCCAGGAGGAAAGAAGAACTAGTGTTCTACAATTAAAGCCCCCTGCTACTCAATCAGATCTTATCTTTCTTATTCTGGAAGGTTTCCTTCAACCTCTTTCTCTATTTCAATATGATACATAAAACAAAGGTAAAAGAAAAGGTGGAAATAATTCTCTTTTTCATTTAGGGCAAAATCTGAGATTTTCTTCCCTCAATGATTTGAGTCATAATGGCCCCAGTCATTTTTCTGGGAACATAGAACACCTATTTGGTAAGCAATCTGATGACAATAGCTCAGAAGAAATTCAAGTTTTAAACTTTACTTGGAACAGCTAGTAAATTTCCACTGTGTTTTAATTGGAAGTAGGAAAAATCTCAGTGCCCGTTTCCCCAAAGCCTTTGGAACATTGAAGAACATTAGAAACTGACATTACTGCATTATTAACAAAGCCATTGTTAGAAGTTCCCTCAGTTAAATGAAAAGGCCAATAATATTGCAGATAGACAGTGACAATGTTCTTTTGGATCATTTTCTTCTTCTTTTCTCCAGTGGGAAAAATCCTACAAGGATGTCCACCTGCCCCTTCTCCCTTTAACCTCTCATTTGTCCAGAAGATAAAGGTGCAGAGAGAAATGAGGATTGGCTTTGGACCCATAGGAATGAGTACTTGTGGGACACTTGACAAGATTTTGTGATCAGAAGATATGCACAAACAGAAAAGGTTCAGAAAGATTCAGATAAATGAGCCAATTGTTTAACAGACCGCTTTAGTTTCAAATTCCTAAGTAGATTAGACACACCTAATATTTGCCCTCTACCTGCCCCTGAGAGTGCAGAAAAGGCCACCTAAGGACATTTTAGGCATCCTTATTTGTCTTTGCATAGAAGGCAATGTCCTCTCTCCAGAGCTTCAGCTCCTTAGCATAATGTACCTAGCTAAAAGGAAATCAAAGTTTTTCATAAATATTCACCCATGATATGGGGAAAGAACAAGCTTCATTTCCCCCCATACCTCAAGTCACCTGGAAAGTGAGAAATTAAGTCTTGTTTGGGGCCAAAGCCTGATTCTCATTGTCTTATCTGGCTCTCAGAATTACAGTAACCATCAAATACCTTCTAAGCTCTAATTAGTGCCACTGTCTCAAGCCATTCAATAGTGTCTAAAATATTACAGGTCATAGTATAAATGATAGAAGTTGAGTCCCAAGTTAGCATAGGTATTTAAGTTACTTGGCTGGTGAAGATGCAAATGGAGACTGATAATTTCTTAAAGTGTGAAATTCAGTCCCCACCAAGAAACGTTTTCATGTAACGGTCGTCTATGAACAGTTAGGATTTTCACCAAGATATTTGTATTGTTAATGCTTTTTCTTTCTGATTAAAAAAAATAATGGATAGCAGTTGAGGAAAATTTGATGTGATGGTTTTTAGGAAATGTACAAATGACTCATATACTCAGTCGATTTGACAAGGGTACTGGTTTCTATATAAAGATACAACATAGTCCCAAGATAGAAGTGCACAGCAGATGGTAGCTCATAGAGGAATCGCACATTCCAGGCATCAGGAGTATGAAAGCTGGTATGCAGCACAAAACGTCTCTGCTGGGAATGTCGTGTGAAGCCTATTATTAATTACTATTAATTCATGTGGAATGTAAAGCTATCCACTCCAGGACCTTAAGTGTTGCAAGAGAGGAAAACTCCAGTATTACCTGAGATGACTCTTAACTAACTCTAAAAGCAGAAAACAACCACAACAAAAACAAAAGTTAATTTTTTGCAAAGAATGTGTGCCCCCATGCTAACTGGAAAATATATTCAGCTCAATGATAAATAAATTGTAACAGATTTTCATGCCATACAATATGCTGAATATCCAATGAAATAGCTTGGTATATTATAAAAGTTTAATACTTTTATATCTCCACGATGAGAGTGAAACAAAGAGTTATTTTTCCAGCCTGGATTTCCCTTTAATGAGTCATTGGGAGGCAGTGTATTCATAACCTTGTCAAATCCTCTCCCAAATTCCTCATTACCTGGGCCTAGATGAAGAGATAGGAGGAACGACCACGCTAAAGCCTTTCTTGTATTCATTTGCCAAAACACACAGTAGAGCCAAGAGCCAAGCATTCCTCTGCTCCCTATCTCCAGGCAAGAGATGGAATGATTTCTTTTGGACAAGCAAGTTCACTGCATTATCAGCCAGACCTACTGTGATCCTAGGGCAGAATGCAGCAGTCTCCCTGCGGTTGCAGCACACGCCAAGCCCCATGACATTGTGGAAAACAATATCCAGACTGTGGTACTGTCCACCAGCAGGATCCAGAAGTTTCTCAACCAATTGGCCAAGCAGTAGGACCCTCAGCGGCTTCTCCCTCACCATTATGAAACAGCCTGACCCAGAAAGAGACCCCTTTCTGACCTACCTCTCTTTCTTTCCCTCTGTCCACCCTCCCCAGTTCACACACAGGCCCAGTGGCACTGGGACTCGTGCATGGCCCAAGCTTGCTTTGTTCTTCGCCATTCAACATGCTGCGTTATTTGGTTGGTTATTTATTGTCCTATTCCCCACACTAGAATGTAAGCTCCATGAGGGTAAAGATTTTGTTTTGTTCACTGCTCCGTCCCCAGAACCTCACAGAGCACTTAGCATGCAGCACATATTAGCACTTGTTGGGTATTTGTGAATGAATGAATGAATCTGTGCGTTCTGTATGCATTGAGAAAGGAGGCAGTGGGAGGAGCCTGAGGAAGCTAGGACTGTGGAAGTGGATTTGGGGAGCCAGGGCTGGAGAGGGCGGAAGGAGGGAGAGACGAGAAAACAGAGAAAGAGAAGGGCTTTGGAGGCGAGGCAGGCTTTCAGGTTGCCCCACTCACCGGCTCAGACTCGGCTCACTCTTTCCACTGATGCCCCTAGCAGGACAAAGGGGAGGAGCGTGAAGTCCAACGTGAATGTGAAGGAGAGAGGAGAAAGAGACTGCTGACGGCCAACTTGGGTCTCAAGGGCATAGAATGTAGGTCACTGGCCCAGAACGGGGAGGGGTAAGCCTAGGAATGGCAGGGCAAGGCATGAGGAGGACAGATCAGACAGGCTATATCCACTGAAAATGCATCAGCAAGGACTCAAGGGCCAGCTGGAATGAGAGATCAGGAACGTGAACGGTGTGGTTCAGGCAGCAACGTTCTCTACGTGGAAGGAGCAACAGGGAGGGGGGTGGGGCAGGCATCTCAAAGAGCCAAGGGTTGAGCATATCTAGGATTTGGGTGAGTGATGCTGGGATCCAAGCAGGAAGTGAGTCAAGGATGTCCATGAGGAGCCTACCTGAGGGGGGACAATGGTGACTAATTCCTGAAGGCTTCCTGTGGGCCACGCACTGTGCTACACACCACATGTCCAGTGGCTGGGCATCTGCACTAAGGACATATGTGCTAGACGGTAAGCTCACAAGGGCAAGGACTATACAACTTTTTCCCCTTCTGTATACTCTGCACCTAGCATGTGCCTGGCATAAATAGTTGCTAAATAAAATTAATGAACAAGAACAGGTTCTATGCAAGAACTGGCAGATGTGGTTTTCTGTCATTCGCTGTCTCATGTGGGTCTTACCCTGGACCTTAAGGGATGTACTCACCTTCCCCTACAATGACAATTATTACTGCTGGAGCACATACCACATCCCAGGCACAGCTCTAAGTGCTCCATACGTATTGACTCATTTAATTGTCACAACATACTGACGAGGCAAGGCCAATACTGTTGTCATCCCTGCATATAGATATAGAAGCCAGCCCAGAAAAGTTAAGCAGTTTGCTCAAGATGACACAGCTACAAAGCGGGAAAGGCAACATTTGAACCCAGACAGTCTGGCTCCAGAAACCCACAACTCTCACTCTGCTGCCCACTTCAACAGGCTCTACTGTCTGGCGACCGGGGCAAAGTCTCCTTTACCCTCAGCCTTTATCTACCCTTTTTATCTTTTCTGCAACTCACAGGTGGAGGAGGTTTGTGCTTGGAATGGAATGTGTGACATGCAAGGATGAAGAGAGAGCAGTTTGAGGAGAAGGCTAGAGTCCTAAGCCTGTTTGTGTATGTGTGTGTGTGTCTGTATGTTGTGGTAGGAGCTGCAGTTATTAAAAATGACTTCTCATATAATTCCCCCTAGAGCTGTGTGGATCACAGCTACAGGACAGTGATTTGACCATGATGTTATCTCTGCCAATTTAGAATCAGAGCGTGGAAAGTTTAGGACCGATTACCCAGAAAAGCAGCACCAAAACCAAGACTTTCACCTGTTCCTGGTGGAGGAAGGGGAAATGTCACTTTCTTGAATTTCTTGAATTCCCATGTCACTTCTTGAATTTAACTTAACCATTTGGTTCAACCATCTCTTCATTTTGCCCAGACATCCCAAGGCCTGAAAAAGAAACCACTCAGAATTGAGTCTGTGGCGTGGAATTCAATTTAACTCCAGTCATAGCAAGGTACTCTGCAAGGTGCTTAAGAAAGGAAAAGTGGCATTTGCCTATTTCTTGGTGTTTTGCTTTTTCTGCCTTCCATCCTTCTATTACATAATGCCAGCCCCATTCAGAAGAGGAATAAAGCCTCACATCACAATAGGGCTGGTGCTCAATGACAAAGAGCACATTTGCTGAAACGTTGGTGGCTGTTGACAAATGCCACAGCGCCACTTGAGTCTTTAATCATCAACAGAACCTTCGATTGCTTCGTATGCCCTGCCCATGTGACGATTATGTATAGGTAACAGGCTCCAGCAGGGGTTTGGAAGAAAATATTCTATTTCTGTCTTGGACAGAAAGTTCATTCTACTTCCTCAGCAAACATGTTTACCTTCGATTGTCCTCATCAACGTGATTCTGAAAAGTTGAAAAAGTTGATGCTTTTTCAAATGTTAAAAAAAGGAAATTTTCCCAGCAAAGATATCCTAGAAATACAAAGTATTAACTAAGATGTAGGGTAAGTCAGGTTTATTTGTTTAAATCTCCATGTGCAGGTAAATCAATATGAAGGTCACTAAAATAGTTTGGCATGATCCCTACCCTCAGGAATTTATAGTCTACTGAGGAAGACAAGATCTCCAGAGGAGAGGATGAGTGATATGTTATAATTCATAAAAATAATGTCAAATTATGTTTAAGAAGAAGATCAGTTAGTGCTGGCTTGGCCATAGGAAGCTTCTTGAAGGAGCTAGAAATTGAGCTGGACCTTGAGGGATGGCTGAGATCTGGAAGCGAGGGTGCATTTGAAGGTGGAATGGGGTGGCCTTGTGGAGGGGCTAGAAGAGGCAGCACTGGCAGAAGGAAGCGTGTTAGGATGGAGTGGGATGTAAGATGTTACCAGATTGTGGAAGGACTTGGAAGCTGGAAGGCAGGGCATTTAGACTTGAGTCTTGGTACTTGTAAGTACCCAAACTCAGTGGGAAGCCCAAGGTTGCCACATGCACGAGAGGCTCTCACAATAGCCAGCTACCCCTTCTGGAGCCCACTGGCAAGTGAGGGGCACTCCAGAGTCTGCTGAAACCAAAGGGTTTGACGGACCAAAAGAATTAAGAGAAGAAACATTGTGACCACAGCTAATGTAAGAAATGGGCCACAATTTAAGTCAACCATTGAATTATGGTCCATTTCTGACATATGTTTTTCTGTGAAAAACAAAGAAGCTACAACACTGATCCTAGCATCTTGACTTTCCAGAGGCAGAAGTCCACATGTGGGATCAGGCAGGAGTAAAGGACAGATGCGGCAGGGGGTGAAGGCCGATCCAGGGTGGACATGAATCTGGGGAAGGAGGATGGCGAAGGCCAGGAAACCTAAAGAATTGGCTTCTTGAGCAGAACTTGTCCGGAAGCTAGAATAAGCAGTCAAATCGCCTAAGTGGAAAGCAGATAGACATGGGAACAGAATTAATCTAGAGGTTGCTGCCATCTAGTTACTATTTAGAGAGTGCCTACTATGTGTCAGGTGTGTGGTAGGAAAAGGCAAGCTAGAACAGACAACTTAGTGATAAGGAAAACCCTGTGTGTCCAAGGACAGAAGCCAAAGTGTATCTAACCAGGACTTCATTCATTCACTCATTCCGCTATTCATCAGCAATATACATGGAGTGCAATCACTGAGCTGCTCCATTCCAGGGGGCCCCATTCACATTGTTTTCTATATAAAGGGCACCTCTGGAGCAGCGTGTAGAATAAATATGAACAGAGCTTTTGGAGCTGTGCATCAGGGTAGCCCAGATTGCATGCCTAGTATGTGCCTCCCCGGGCACTGTTGTAGGTACAGATGAATATAGGTTCAGGGGTGAAGCCAAGGGTAGGAACCAGCCAAGCAGCCAAGGCGGGATGTTGGAAGTGCATAGAATGACAAAAGAGCAAGTTATGCATGCACGAGGCCCCAAAACAAATCCTGCCAGACACCAGGGACTGGGCCAGCTCTTTGTGCCCACCCATTCCCATCATCTCCTTTAGAGTAGATCTGAGAAAAGCTGAAGGTGGCTTTTCCCATAGAAAGAGAGGTGAAAATTAAAGTGCATTTATAGACAGATGCTAGATTTATAAAGTATCCTCCATGAAGCCCCCAGGTGAGTTGGCTTCCTTCCGTGATGAGAGGTCAGCCCTTTGGAGACAGACCAGACATCGGAACTGGCTGGAAATATGCTTCTCACGCCTGTGCTGTGGAATAGGTAAATAATGGCTTTACTCCCTCTGGAAGGCTGATGGTGGAGAATAATTCCAAACCTGTGATGACACCTCTCTCTCTACCTCATTAAACACTTACTTGGGTGAAAACGGTGAAGTCAGTAACAATTTGTGGACTGCCTTGCCCTAATTTCTGCAAAACTTTGACTTTTCCTTCTCATTGGCTGCGTGATTTACTGAACATGAGCAAATAGTCACAAGCCTGGCACCCTGTGAGCACAAGGATGCTTCGGAGAAGTTGACACTAATGTCACATTGATGGTTTATCTGGTATCAAGCTGGCCATAATGTCACAGCAGATGTGTAATTGCTTGAAATATGAAAATAAATTTCCATAGAAAGGACAAGTCAGCGTTGACCCTCTACTCATAGCTGTCTCCCACTCAAACTTAAATCCCTCAATTCTTGGTTGATTGTTCAAGATGGTGTGAGCCCAGGTGTCACCCTTTGATGCTAAAGACTAATTCATGATGCCTTTATCTAAGAGAGAAGGACCTGTCTCAGCTAAGGAGCACAGGAGTAACAAGACTGGACTGGCTGGAGTGATTTTCATTTCACCATGTAGATAAATGGATTTCTAGGAAGGATAGGAAAAGAATCTTTCTTTTCAAATTAGTCAGGATACTTCCTAAAAAAAAAAAAAATAACAGAACCTCAATTCAAGCTGGCTTAAGGATCAAAATTAAATTTATGGGTTCAAATCCTAACTCTACTGTTTTCCAGCTGGGTGACTGTGGCTAAGTTCCTTACCTTCTCTAAGACTCCTTTTTCTTAACTTTAAAATGCAAGTGATTTAAATAATTATAATAATAATTAATAATAATTAAAATTATGATGATGATGATATGTTATAATTATAATAAATAATTAAATAAATAATATATGGGCTTGTTTAATGGGAAGATCTAAAGGTGTATCTGGTGGGTTCAGGCACAGCTGGGTTTATAGGCTCCAAGGACATCCACAGGTCCATACATCTCAGGCCTGCTTCTCATTTCTTTCCTGTCTTCAATCTCAGGCAGGCTGTGGCCAGGTGGTTGTCCTTGGAAGTTCCAGGCTTATATCATCCTCACAGCTAGCAACTCCCAGCCAAAAGAGAAGACCTCTTTCCCAGGAGCTTCAACAAAAATCCCAGAATTGAACCTGATTGGCTGGCTTGAGTCACATGTGCATCCCAGAGCCAATCGTCTTGGCCAAGAGGATAGAAAATGCTAATTGGCCAGGCCTAGATCATGTGCCCAACCCTGAAGCAGAGCAGTTGAGGTCAGCCCCCCTGAACCGCTTGGACTAGGAAGGAGAGTGGGATGGTTATAAATGGGAAGTGAATGCCAGGCAGTGTAATGAAAGAGCAGATCTCCACTCACGCTCTCCCATGTGTAAATGAACAATCTTTTCTGGGGTCTTCTGACTTGTGTGAAGTCCTGGCTCGCAATATTGAAATAGGATGGGGCCTGCACAGACCAGGCTCTGCTGCCCTGGAGCCCTCGGGCAGCTCTCTGCTTCTCTCGCTCACATTTAGTGTGTCTCTCTGGAAGACTGAAAAATGGAAGCTACAAGGCATTTCTAAAAGCGCTTTCATCTCCAACGGCTGGCCCCACATGCACTGGAGAACCCACACTTCGTGGGGAGGTGAAGAATGAGGCAGGTGGAACTTTGTACCTCCAGGTCTCAGCTCCAGCTCTACCACCTGCTTCCCATGTGATCTGAAGTCAGTTAACTTTTCTGGGATTCTGTTTACTCTTCCCGAGGCAGGAATCGCTATATACTCCCTACCTCAAGGACTGGTGAGGATGTGAATACTCAAAATTACAAGAAAGGACTTGATGGCTTATTAGTAGTAATAATAATGGCTCAATTTACTGAGCCCCTACTATGCAACAGGCAATGCACACGTAATTCATATCACTTGCATTTTAGAGTTAAGAAAAACAAGTCCTAGAGAGGTAAGGAACTTAGCTACAGTCACCCAGCTGGAAAACAGTAGAGTGAGGATTTGAACCCAGGTCTTTTTAGCCCCCAAGCCTACTTTCCCTCCACTGTGCTGAGCAGCTTCTGTGGCAGATGCTGTAGGCTGCCTCCAGAAGCCACGACCCTCCCCACCATCCTTTCTTCCTAACCAACTCTTGCTGGTTTTGTCATTCTATTTTATTCTGGGTAGAAATGTGCCCAGCCCTAAAGATTGGTCTAAGCCAACCATAACTATCTCCTTTTCCTTTGCTAGATATTTTCTCTCCCAGCCATTCTTGCCACAGAAGTGGCCAATGAAATATAAGGGGAAGTCTTCTGAGGAAACTTTTGGAAAGTACATCCTAGCTAGATAAAGAAATATAATTTCGTTCCTCCCTATTCTTTTCTGCTTGGAACACTGAAGTCTAGACACAATGCCTGGAGCTGTGGCAACCATCTTGTGACCACAAGGATAAAAAGCCAACTCGATGGCAATGCAGAAGCCTGGCTCTTTGTTGATAGCTCTGAGTCAGTGAAGACAGAAATACGAAATCACCTCCCTCCAGGCTCCCTGTAAGTAAACAGTGATAAATGTCCTTTCACTTTAAGTGATTGCTGCCAAGTGCAATTCAAACTCGTACAGCCTCTAGTTTTAATTTGAATCTGAGGACTAAGGTTATAACCCATCAAACAACAGAGAGATACTTTGGGATGGTAGAGATCTGAGGATAAAGAGACATGGATACTGGTCCCATGGACCAGCTCGGCAGCCTCAGGCAGGTTACCCTACCTCTCTGTGCTTCAAATTTCCCTTCTGTTGAATTAGAACATTCCTAAAGCCTTCTCATGCCTCTAATGTTCCCTGATTCTGTGATTACCTCTGAGCCAGGGCTGTGTGGGAGCAAGGGCCCCTGGAGGAGGAGTGCCTGGTGTTCTAAGCACTCCTGTCAGAGGCCTCGTCCAGGAGGGGCACACAGTAAAATTGGGCTTAGGGGGCCAAGTACTGCTTGGCTGAGTTCACAAATCTGTTTAAACCAGGGTTGATGTTCAAAATATTTATTAACCTTACAGCTCAAAACCTGAGCAATCAGGGGTAGTTAGAAGGGACCCTGGCTGCCACCCAGTGCACATAGGATGGGTATCAGCCCTGATTGTAAGGTGCAGCCTCCCTGTCACTTCTGCTCTCGGCTCCTGCCAAGGCTTGTTTTCCAGCACTGATTGAAATCTCCTGCCACCACTTGGCTACCTACCACTGCTGCCTGGAGCCACCAGCCACCTTGGTCTTGTGGTTTGCCAGAAGAGTGACCTCCACCACCCTAAGAGCCAGAGCGTCCGCCTCTACCATTTTGGTCCTTTCCTGAAACAAAATTTGGAGATTAACTGTCCCAATTGCCAAAGGCATTGTAGCCTCTGCCACCTCCATCATTCCTACGTCCGTTTACCTTCTGCACCACCACATCTGCCACCAAAGCCACCATGAACACTAACATTTTTGCCAGCCAGTAAAATGGATTCCATCAAAGCCAAACCTCAGCCATCACCAAAGAGCTTGCCTTGAGCTGGGTGAAGCACTGGCCAACCCTCGGCTAGACAAGGCTCCCATCGGTTCACAGCAATGGTACTTCTGTGGCCATGCACAGTGTGGTCTTTATGAACGATTACATCCACAGAGTCATGGTCACCGAAGGTTACCAAAACTATGCCTCTCGCTCGCGACTTTAATCACATCAGTCCTTTCCTTCTCTTGAGAGGAAAATAATCTCTTGGGAGGTGTTCTTTAGTGTTTTCCTTAATTAAAGACCTTGGCCCAGGTAAGCAGGCCTTTGAGGGTCTTCTCTTGAAACAGGCCTCTTTAGCTCACTGCAGGGTTTCCCGTCCATCCACCTTGTGTGGCCTTGCACCCCTGGCTGCTTCTGTTTTTTCCATAGTGGCGTATGTGACAAATGCAATGTCCCCTGGAGTGCTTGGTGTTTGCCTCTCCCAATACCTCACCCTGGGTGAACATTCCCCCTTGTTCACGGTGGCTCCTCAGGCTCACATCTTGAATGTTCCAGTATAACTATTTCACACCTTCGTTGCTAAGCTTCTAGCTAGGCCTGTTTAGCGCGGGTTTCGCTGCGTGTGTTTTGTAGAAACCAATCTCAGTTCCTGACATGAGTGAGTAGTTGAGGGAATGAAAAGGGAATATCTCTACAAATCCTGAAGAAAGGAACATAAATGCAAACCACACACTCACATTTTGTTTGTGGGATTGAGTCTGACTGATTTAATAAAGCGTTGTTTAAGGTTAAGAGTTAGAGTTAGGAAGTCGAAAGGCTTGGAATAGCTACATCCTTCTTCTCAGCCTGGCGGAAACCTTCCTTCACCTGGGACTACAGCACCCACGAGCGCCCCACGCTTTGATGACGGAGGGAACCTCCAGGAGAAAGAGCATCCTAAAATACAGAAATCCGCCTCGCTGCCATGAACAGTCTTGGGGAATAGGACTATGTGTGGCAGACACTATCACCGGTCTCACCCAAAGCCAATACCAACTCCCTGGCCCTTGCCGCTTCTGTTACGGAAAAAAGGAAGTGAATCCTCATTTCCCAGTCTCCACTGCAGTGAGGGTGTGACACAGTTCTGGCCAACGAAATGGAGGGAGTGGAAGTTTGTTGACAGTTTCAGGAAAGCCTTTAGCTTGGATGCAGCTGGCATTGCCCCTTGCTCATGAAAAGAGGAGGTGAGGGAGTGGACGCTGAGGCTGGCAGGGGGGTGGGCGTGAGGGGGAGAGCGAGGACGTCCTCCTCTAAGTGCGTCCCCCAGCCCTGGAGAGCAAGGCCAGGCCTGCAGCTGAGCTGAGGCGGGGGAGGAGGTGGTGGGGAGTTGGGGGGGCGGGGGGAAGTGTGAGACAGTCACAGGGCAGGGTGGGGAGCGGGAAACAAACTGGGATGCGAGTGAGGACACTAGGCAGACTCAGACCCACCTGGGATTAGTGGTCAAGAACATAAAGTGAGACTAGTCAGAGTGGCTGAGTGCTTTTCTCTGGTCTTGTTCATCGACGGCATGCAGGCGTGGAAGAGGATTTCACTGGAGCTCTTGTTCTGCCAGGAGAGCACAATGAAGAGAGGGAGAGAGGTAAAGAGGCTGAGGGTCTTTTCAAGGAAGTGACTACACACATAGACGGTGGACATTAAGCTGGGGACAGAGGGAGGTGAGGAAAGGTGGGGGCAGTAAACTTAATGGGGTCTTCTGCCTACTGGGGCTGAAGATCGTTCAAGTTGAGCTACTGGAGGAAGCCAGCTGCAGACTGGAAGGTGCTGGTCAGACAGGGGACATTTGAGATTAAAGAGGAGGTGCACCTGTTGGTCACGTCCAGATTATGATGAAGATGCAGCGTCTGGAGTAGAAAATGAGGGCAAAAGACATTATGCTCTCCCTCTTCCTTGAATTAGATAACAGACCTAAGGCCTGAACACCCAATAGTACTATCCTTTCGTCTGCCACCAATCTGACCCATTAGAGCCATTAATTGGAAGCTTTTCTCCATGTAGCAGACAGTGGGACCCTCCGGAGCTTCCTGACCTCTCTCTTTCCCTCCTATTCCTATTAGAGAAGCCCAAGCAGGAGCCCAGTTTGAGAGGAGCCTCAGCACCAGACAGAGCAGCAAGACAGGGCCTTGGGGGAGGAGGAGTGTGGGCTTTGGGGGAGTGGTGGCCATGGTGGAAATGGGGCTTAGTCTCAAAACAAGACGAGGGCTTAGTAATTAGAAGTGGATGCCAGATCGGGGGAGCCAGGCAACCACTGAGAACTCCTTTCCTTTGCTCAGCTTGAGGAAAGCTCCAGTCAGAGGTGGAAGTGAAAACTGTAAAGGTTAGAGGGCAAAGGGCTGAGAGCCAAGCAGGATGTTGTGTTTATAGACTCTGGATTTTGCAGCTGGAAAGGACTTCCCAGAGCATCCGTCAAGGTTAGACGTAGCTGGGCGTGACCCAAGGCTTGGGGTGGAGGTCTCAGGCTGCCATGGTAGATGGTCACATAGCTGCACAGTTTCATCAGGGCCCTGAGTTCATTTCCTGGCCCACCACCCTACGTGTGGCTCCCACTCTACTAATATTATTTGGGGCAAGTTGCTTAATCTTTCTGAGGCTCTGTTTCCTCATCTGAAGAATATGAGTCATTACAATACCTACTTCACAAGGCTAAAGAACAGACGAATTAAGATAATATGTGAAGAGTGCTTTGCAACAGGGACAACACAATAAGCCTTAGCTGTTTTTATTTGTTTTATTCAGGACGAGTGCAATGCCAAGCATACAGTTGGAGCTCAGCAAATATTTGTTGAATTAATTATTAATTATTATCATCATTATTATTGCCACAAAGTACCACAAACTACATCTAGAGCTCACCCCGTTTACATGGCACCCAGGAAGAGCCTGGTGTGCTTCACCATCTCTCCTTCAGGACAACCCAGTTGCCCAAATTGGAGGTGGCCTAGGGTGCAATTGTCAAAGGGTAGCTGACGAAGGGCCCAGCCCACCTCGGCCCAGCAGAGCCTGGGACTGCCCAAAGTACTGCCGCCTCCGCCAGGCCAGACGCTGCTAATGGCTTTTGTTCGTCTGCCAAATTCTCCCGCCATCCTCCTCTGGGAAGAAAGAGCAGACAGCACTGAGTCCTTGGGAGGCCAACACATGCCAGAGGCGGGGAGCCTGGGAAGGGGAGCGAGGAGACGGTCACTGGGAGGGGCGGGACAGTTCTGGGGAATTCTGCAGGCGTTTTTCTGTCTCTGTACCCCGGCGGCCTCTGGGTGTGCAGCTTGCTGCAGATTGCCTGCACTTCCTTTCTTCCAGAGGGACGGTGGCGAGAAAGCTCACAGGAGTCAAAACAAGCCTGGTGATAGGAAAACCATATGAAAACTTGGCACGACCCCATTTCAGCCTCGCAGACACTGGCCCTTTGTGAGATCAGGGCTCCGGCTCCCTCACCCCCGTTCCACTAAGCCAAAACTAGAAAGGAAGAGGAACACGGAAGGCAGCCAGTCTCTTTTCTATCATCCCTGGGCTCCGAAGGGCTTAGAGACAGTGATGTCGGGCACCTTAAGTGAGGAACACAGAGAGCTTGCCACCCGCCGGGCTCATTCCTCTCCCTCGATCCTCACCGTATACCTTAGCCCCGTTTCAAAGATGAGGTCACTGAAGTTTATGGAGGTCAAGTAGCCCAGGTTACAACACATAAGTGGTGGAACAGTCAGTTGGAGTTCAAATTCCGGCTGATACCTTGACCTTTGATTATTAGAGAGCAGCCTCCCCGATGACCTTTTGATTATTTCAAACAAATTTACCAACATTCAAAATTTTGCCTCAGGGCTTAGCTTTCAGAAAAATATATTTCCCATCTTAGAAAGAAATTGAGACATAACTTTTTCTTCATGACTTATTACTGAATTTTTGGACAATACTCTACATGCCAATTGTTATTTATACCTGAAATTACTATATTTCAAAGCCTGTTAGTTGTGGAGGGAAACTATTTTCCAGAACCATTATTATGCACTATTATTCACAGCATTATGGTGCTAAAATTAAATGTTCTTTTAGAGCAACTTAAAAAAAAAAAAACAACCTAAACCAGAAGGTGAGATAAAGGCCTGTGCATGTATAATGGCTTGCTCTTTGGGTTCCCAAAAACCAGAAAAACAAGCTGGGTGTGCAAATGTATCTGCAGGCTATAATCTGTCTATAATCTACAATTATATACACATCCAATATGTATCTTCTTGGGAGGGTTTCTGAAAAATATAGCCTGAAGATAATTTAAATCCATTTTAAAACTTGATAAACTTTTGTAAGTCCAACAGGACCCAGGTATTCTGAATTCCTCTCGAATGGATGTTCGAGGTGGCAGCCTGGAGACGGAGCCCGCTGCTAGAATCTGCCTGGGTCACTTCTGGAGCTAACTTGAGCTCTGATCATTTTAGGAGACACAAGGATCTGCATCAATTTCCCCGTGAAGAAACTCAGGAAGGGTTCGTCCACTTAGCCGGGATGAGAGAAAGAGAAAAAGCTGCAGAGTAGGCACCAGAGTGACCAAAGGAAGGAGGGTGAGATACCCTGATTGTCAGCCAGCGGGAGCCTGATAAAATGAATCACTCCACGTGCACACTCAGATGAAGGGGGTGCTGTACAGCCCGTAAGGAATCTGGATCTATAGGGATTGATAAGGAAAAATCTTTTCATTGTAAATATATTGTGATTTACAGCAAATCTTTTCAATGTAAATTTTTTTCAAAGTGCAGACCAGGGTATAATATCTACTGTTGTTGTTGTTTTAAATTGGGAATTATCTGTATCTATAGCTTTCCCTCTCCATTTGTGTATCTATCTAAATATCTATATCTATAAATGAATATAATTGGAATATCTCTAGAGTGATTCTTAATAAACTGGTAACTGGTTGTTTCTGGAGAGGAAAACTAGGAGCCTGCAGATCAGGGGTAAAAAGAACATTTACTTTTTACTGTATACCCATTTATAATAATTATAAAATTACATTATTATATGTTATATATAATAATATATATTATTATATGTTATAAAATTATATATAATTTTAAAACTTTAATAAAATTATTTGTACTATAGCCAACACTGACTTAGCACATATTACATACCAGGTACTGCTCTGAGCACTTCACATTTATAAACTCATTTAATCCTCACCACACCTAAGATGTAGGAGCTATTAAGACGACCATTCTACAGATGAGAAAACTGAGGTACAGAGGTTATACCTCTAGCATCTGAACCCAAGTAGAGAGGCTCCAAAATCCAATTCTATATGCGTGTAATGCTTTTAAAGAATGAAGACATTATTTTTTAAATGTGGAGAGGAGTTGTTGCAGCCATCCTTGACCATGAGGGTGACACCATCCCTGGGTCGGTGATTGCCAGGTGTGGTTCCCGGTGATGCTAAGTAAGGAGTGGTTCAGACTGGGTCTGGGAGGAGGTGGTGGTGGTGAGGCCTGTGTACCCAGTGCCCGGGTTCCCAAGCTCCTCAAATGAGAAACTGGAGATTTCATTCTCTGACAGCTCTCAATCTTCATTATTCTATTGCTAATTTTAAAACACTGTGCTGTATATAAATTAGATCTTGCTTTAAGCCTTCATTATGTGATTTTGCAATTCTTGCTGGATACAGTTAGCACACCAAGGAGGAGAAATCAAATGATAGCTTCTCCTGGTCTCTAATGGATGGATGGAAATTGAAACCCCTCTCACCACTGTTTTCCTCACCAAATTAAAGAAGCACATTGTGTTGTCTAAATGGGTTCGAGCTGCAGTGAGAATAGCTTTCTCTCCAAAGTCACCATAACTCTGAATCAAGTTTGGCTCATGGGCCATCTGGCCGCAAACCCCACAGTACTCTACTTATATTCAAAGCAGTACTAATTGCCTTGTTAACAGAGCTCCTCTCAAGAGAATGAAATTTAAGCAGAGGAATATCAAAGCGTGATTTCAAGAGAATTGTGTTGATCCAGGAACTGATAGCATTTCCAGCAACCAAGTCTCAGAAGGCCCACAAAGCAAATAAGGAACATTTTAACAGTATTGTCAGGAGGATACAACTTGTCAAGGCAGATTTGCAAACAGGAAAGGGGGCAGAGACTGTTCTCGTCTAGACATCTGATTAGTGGGAAATTGTGGGATTATGAGGAGTGTGGATTTTTCTGGCTGCCATCTCTGAGGAGGTCAGGCTTTCTGTGTAAAGGGCTAGATGAGAGAAACATTTGCGTCCGGTAGAAAATGCTGACTGGTCCTTATCCTCCCTTGGGCTCCGGCAGCAATTCCAGACCAAGAAAATATATTAATAGATTGAAACCTGCTGCTGCTGCTTGGCACTGTGAGCAGTTGACTGGCAGGGTCTGGGGCTCAGAAATGGAAGGGAATCGTGGCTGGAGAAGACAACTCTAAGAACGTCACCCCTTCCTGCCCTTAGATCTCCAGTCCCAATTGCTTTCTGATCATGCTGCTAGCTAATCCTCTGGACTTGAGACCTCTGTTCTACTTAAATAACAGTCCACCCTTTGTCCCATTACCCTACGCAGGACACTACGGAAACCGCCACACTTCCGGGGCCAGAGTTATGGTTTGTGGGGTGGGCAGACAAATAATTGCTTGGGTGGCTTTGAAGCCAGGTGAACTTGGAGTAGGTGTGGAATGATTCCATGAACTCAGGTAATGGGTGGGACTCCGGAGGCGACAGGTGGGTTTCAAAAGGGCTCAGAATCAGGAAGCTTGAGGTTTTAGGGTAGGTTCCTTATCTCGAAAGTGAAGAAATTAATACAATTATCGCTGTCCCTGTCCCACCTGAGTTGTTTCTGTTCAGCGTCATCAGCCATTACTGCCTGCAGCCCCGGGCTGCATTCTTTTGCCATGACTAAGGCAGGCATGTCTGTGAGAAAGTCGCAAGTCAGCTCCATGATGGGAACAGGCACTACAGCAAATGCAGTAGCTGGGATGAAAAAATACAAAGCGTGATTATATCAGTCCAAGTCCAACTAGAAAAGCAGAAGCCATTCTGTGTTTAAAACAGGTAATTTATGCAGGGGATTTGTTACAGGGTGATGGAAGAGCTGAGGAGCTAGATGGGATGGTGAGACAACCCAAAATTGGTGACAATAGGAAGCTGCAGCTACCCCAAGGCTGGAGAGATAAGCGAGGAGATGGTATGACCACAGCCAAGGCAAGAGGGCCCAGGGAAAGCGAGCCAAAGTAGACATGCCTGGTAGGAGCTGAGGCCACGGGGGAGCGATGGAGGTGAAAGACACCTGCCAAGGGGGCAGAGAAAGGAAACAGAACTGTCTTGGCTTTTCTCCCTTTGCCCCGCCCCCAATCTCTTGTCAGCGCCTCCCATTGGCTGAACCAAGCAGCAATCGCCCAGGTGTGGGAGCCTGGGAACAGCCTGCAGGTGTCAGCCCCTGCCCCCTGGGGCAGCCCAGGGCCAGGGCAAGTTGGGGCAAGTGGGGCAGAGTAATCCGGTCAGATACCCTAGCACCCAGTCCTTTTCCCTCTACAGCAACTAGAAATAAACCACAGAATAAAATATTTGTGTAATAATTGGTTTTATGTGTCTTTCACCTTCACCCAACCATCCCCTCAACCCTGCGAACTCTGGGATCCCTGAGGACAGGGATGGAGTCTGCTTTATTCATTGCTGTATCCTCAGCACCTACCGCAGCAAGTGTTCCCTAGTAGATTCTTTTAAAATGTTTGTTAAAAATAATGGAACGAATGGATCAATGAGCACTGCCCATTTTGCAAGCAATTGATTCTCGGGGTAGGGCATGCAGGATTTTAGATATAGGGAGAATAACACTTATACTCACCACAAGCTCCATGAGGACTAGGTGATTACCCAGCCCCTTGGGTTGTACTCCTAAGAGCTCAAATTCATGAAGCTTCAGCAGGATTTTAGAATTTAAATAGATTTAACTCCATTATCAGAACAGGATTTTGCCACTTGGTAAATATGACATTATTTTGTAAACCATAAAATGATTCATTAATGTTAGAGATTATAGTAACAATTTTTATGTTTTGCATGGTTATGCCCGCCTTCTGCATCTTTCTAGAGTGGCAGGGAAGAATTTTAGGGTTCCTCCTTTTTAAGACATGTTAACATCTGAGCACAGATAGAATTTCTAGGTGACAATTTAAGCTATTTGGTCACCAGAAGAAATAATGAAAGATGAGAAATTGTGTAAAGATAAAGATTCAAAGAGAGAATAGAAAAGTCAGCATGGAGCAGCTCACACATTCTCAGGAAACAAGGAGCAAAGTGGGACAAGGTGGCGGGG
Source organism: Daubentonia madagascariensis (assembly GCA_023783475.1). Lineage (NCBI taxonomy): Eukaryota > Metazoa > Chordata > Mammalia > Primates > Daubentoniidae > Daubentonia > Daubentonia madagascariensis. The sequence goes on from JAKFHU010000428.1 coordinate 13,795,160, forward strand.
GAGTGGAGTGGTAAGTGAGAACTAGAGACCATGGGTGTAGTCAGTGCTGAGAGCTGTGTGATCAGAAGTTAAGGAGAATTGAATTAAGCAAATGCCAGTTAGGGCAAAAGCACCATTAAAACTTGACTGGGTGACTTTTATTAAACCAAAAGGTGACTAGCAAGTTGATGACTATAACAAATCACCACCACAACAATAACTAACATCTGTTTATTGCTTAAATTTTGCCAAGTGTCCAACTAAGCATTAATTCTCTGGACGACTGTATGAAGTATATACTATTATTTTCCCATTTTACTTGTAGGAAACTAGTAGGTATCTGGGGGTGTGTGTGTGTGTGTGTGTGTGTGGTTTTGTTTTATTTTGGCTTTGCAGCATCTATTCCCCCTTCCTAACCATGCTCTGGTTTTTTTGCTTTGTTTTTTTAAAGAATGTGATAACTGGTTTCTAAGATGGCCCCCCGATAACTCTCATCTTCCAGTATTCACACTCTTGATAGGCCCCACCCACATTGAATGGGGCTGAGCTATGTAATCAAAAAGAAATTGTAGAAAGAGTGATGTATATCATAAAAGACAAAGCTGCATGTGCCTTGCTTTCCTCAGGATCACTCGCCCTGGGAACTAGCTGCCATGTTGTGAGGAACTCAAGAAACCCCATGGAGAGGTCCAAGCAGTAAGGAACTGAGGCCTCCTGCCAGCAGCTAGCACCAACTCACCAGCCACCGGAGTGAGAAATCTTTGAAGCAGACCTTCCGGTCCCAGTCCAGCCTTCAGATGACTGCAGCCCCTGCTGACAGTTTGACTGCAACCTCACAAAAGACCCAAATCCAGAATCACCCAGCCAAGCTGTTGCTGAATTCCTGACCACAGAAACTGTGTGAAATAAAAAATGTTTGATGTTTTCTTTAGCAGCTAAGTTTTGGGGTAATTTGATATGCAGCAATAAATAACAAATATAAGGAGTTATTTTCTTCATTTGAGCCAAAGAGGAGACATGTGACCTGAGCTAGACCAATCCAACACTTTTGTGTTGGACGTAAGCAGAGGGAAGATAGCAGGGACTTATTCATCTTGATGAGACTCTTTCTGCTAAGATTTTTCCTATTGCTCTTCTCCCAGGTCTCTAGAGTACCTTGGAAGCTGCCTATTTTGGAGTCTGGTTCAGCTGGCTGCCCATTAATTCTGAAGATACCCGGTATCCTTCAGTACATTTCCTTTTGCTTCAAGTAAACCCAAACTCTGGAGTGAGAAAACAGGGTTCAAATCCCAGTTCCAGCACTGATTAGTGTTTTGATCTTGGACAAATTGCTTAGGCTTTCTGTACCTCTGGGGTTTTTTGTTGTTGTTGTTGTTGTTGTTTAATAGGTTTTGGTTTTTTTTTTGAGGAAGGGTCTCACTCTGTTGCCCAAGCTAGAGTGCAGTGACGTGATCATAGCTCACTGCAACCTCAAACTCCCGGGCTCAAGTGATCCTCCTGCCTCAGCCTCCCGAGTAGCTGGCACTACAGGCACATGCCACCACAACTGGCTAATTTTTCTATTTTTTGTAGAGATGGGGGTCTCACTACCTTGCTCATGCTGGTCTCAAACTCCTGGCCTCCAGTGATCATCCCGTCTTGGCCTCCCAAAGTACTAGGATTACAGGTGTGAGCCACCATGCCCAGCCTCTGTATCACTATTTCCTTCTTTGTAAAAATGTTTAAAATAATAGGACATACTCATGCCTACCTTACAGGGTATTGGAAGGATTAATAAGTTAATGTAAATCAAACACTCAGAACCGGGCCTGACACATAAAAGCAGTGTTAAGCAATTGCTATTACTGAAACCAAAGGACATTTACTGACCAGAAACTGAGCCCAGGAAGGTAACTTGGTCACCGACTAGTCAAGAGTGAAGAACCTCCAAGATTTGAGTCCCGCCTGGATTGTCTGATTCTGCACCTCCAAACCTTTAATCACTCCTGGGTGATAGCAGTACAGCCTTGCTGGAGCAAAGCCCTACAATACCCTCTTGAAATTCTGCCAAAATTAACTTTGAGCATGAGTCAGACAATGGCTCTCAGCTTGCTTTGGCAGGGTTACAAGCCAGAGAGAAAAAGCGCCTTTGCCCTTGCCTGTGGCCATTCCCATCTCTATCGCACGTTCTGATCGCTCACTCCAACAAGGAAGAACAGCCTCACCTGGGTGCCTTCTACCTCTTATTTTTCCTCATCTACCTAGTTTTCAAGTCACACCTAGAGGCAGATGAAGAGATTTCTCTTGCTTACCTTATGGTTTTCCTGAGACTGTATGGGCAGACCGTGGGAGGCAACTAGTCCAAAGAGGTGCTGACAGGTGCCTCTGGACTAACAGGCAAGTGATATGGGTTACTGGGGAATCACCCAAGATAGGGCAGAGTAGACCACTGGGATCAGAAGCCACCTTAATAGGCTGGAGAAAATGGGTGAGGAAATGGGCAGAGTTTGTGGGCAACAGAATCGGAAGCCTGGGACCCCAGCCTGAGCAACAAAATCGGGATTCGTGCAAGTTCTAGGACTCGTAGGGATATAAGGACTCATTCATTCTTTTAACACATATTTACTGAGCACCTACTATGTACTAGGTACTGTTCTAGGTACTAAGGATGGAACAGTGAGCAAAGCAGAGTGACTGCCCTTGTGGAGTGACATTTTAGTGAGGGAGATGGACAACGTTAAATATATAGATTGTTAGGTGATCACTAAGAAGAAAAATAACAAAGAAAAGTCTTAGGTCGAGTACCATAGCAGCCGAGCCTGAAACAGGGATTCAGTGCAGGTGATTATGTTTTGTTTTGTTTCGTTTTGTTTTTGAGGGAGTGCTCTCAGGTGAAAGGGAGTCAAGGAAGCAAGTCGTGAATGGAAGAAGTCAAGTAAGATGTGGTCTTAGAGCTGATCCACAGAGGACTCTGGAATATGCTATAACACTGCAGAATTATCCCCTCCTGGAGGCGAGGGAGACAGCCTTTTGTGTCCCCATGTCTTTCAGTCATGAGCTGCGGGCTTCCCTGGGGTGGGTGGAGAAGGGAATAGACTTCCCAACCAGGGCAGTGCCTGTTAGTTGAAGGCAATTCTCCAGAAAAGCAGGACATCTGGGAGCCACTGGCAGCCGGCATTCACAGCAGTACAGGGTGATTCACTGGCCAGAAAAGATTTGGATGAAGCAACAACCGTGTCTACCTCGGGGGCAGGGGGGAAGGATATGAAATGCCAGTAGGAGGTAGGATTTTAGACGGCATGGCTGGGGGACCTCACTGAGAAGGTGGCTTCTGAGAAATTCCCAAAGGAAGTGAGAGAGCTCATCATATGGCCAAGGGACGAAGGGTTTGGGCGGAGCTGCAGGAAGTGGGCATGGCAAGTGCAAAGGCTCTGTGTGGCTGCAGCCCTGCCTGGCATGCAAAAGGACAAGTCAGGAGGCTGGAGCACAGCAACAGCGGGGATCGGGTGAAGAAGGTGACGTCTGCGATGAACATAATGGCGAGGAGGGAGGGAAATCGTGTGGCACTTGCAGATCAGAGCCAGGACTACAGCTTCCTTCTGAGAGTTAAGAAGGCACTGGGAGGTTCTGAACAGAGGGCCGACATGCTCTCACTTTTATTTAGCAGGTTTATTCTGGCTGCCGTGTTGAGAGCAGACCAAAGAGGCCAAGCGTGGAAGTGGGAGGCAATTAGGAAGTCATTGCAATAATCCAAGCGAGAGAAGAGAGTGGCTTGGACCAAGGAAGTGGCGGTGAGAACGGTGAAGCGTGGTCAGATTCTGGAAGTATTTGGAAAGGTGAGCCAATAGGATTTTTCTGAGCGTCTGAACGTTGGGTATGAGAGAAAGAGAGAAGTCAAGGATGATTCCAAGCTTTGGGGCCTGAAATCTAGAAAGATGGTTTTCATTACCTGAGATGAGGAAGTTGGGGTGAGACATCTTTCAAGGGGATAATTAGAAGTTCAGTTTTGGACATGTTGAGTTCAAGGTGTCCATTGGGCATGTCAGTGGAAATGCCAAGTAAGCGCTTGGCTATAAATGTGGAAATTGCAAGTGGAAAGATGTCACTCGAAGATACGAGATCATACAGGGAGTGAGTAGAGATTTTAAAAAAAAAAAGAAGGGGTCCAAAAATGTCGAATGAAGCAGGCTGGGCATGGGCCAACCCACCAGCCACAGGGGTGCTTCCCAGTGGCCTAGGCCAGATCCACTTTTGTGTCCCCTGAGCACTCACCTGTGGTGGTGTCACAGGGAGTGTCATAAACCCCAGAAGCTCCCACCCTTGGAGTATCAGATTATATTTCAGAATCATAAACATAGAGATATTCAGATATAAACAATACTTGTATCAAAAACTTACATTTTCGAGAAAGAGAAAGTAGGGGGTGATAGTCAATAATGGGTTTTGTAAATGAGCCACTGCAGAGCTTCTCACAGACCAGCTCCACACACGCCCTCTCTGCATTTCACACAGGATCCTTTTTATCAGTTCACCTGCTGTTTAAAGGTTCACCTGTCCCCAGGTTTAAATACTCAATGGCCATCTACTCAGACCACCCCCAGTTCATGTCATTTGCTGAGCTGCCCATCAAGGCTCTCCCTGCCTGGGAAGAAGACAAAGACAGAGCAGAGAGGAAGGAAGGGCGTTTTCTCTGCCTCTGGGACCCTGTCCCCTAACCGTGCGTGTGACTCCAGCCTGTCACAGAAGCCTCTTTCTTCTGGTCACATGTAGATGGGAGAGCATCATCTCAGGAAGACACTAAAGAAAAGAAGTGCCTTTTCAAAAATGACTCTGATTTGTAAGCTTTTTCTAAAGCACCTGGGCTGTGGTAGAAAAACACTGGTCTGAGGGGCCCTCCATCTAAATTCTGCCATGAGCCAGCGGGTGACTTTGGGTTTGTGCCTCAGTCCCTCATGTATAAAATAGAGATCAGAATGCCCCAGGAGGTTGTTCTGAGGATTAAAGGAGTTGAAGCATGTCAAGTACGTAGAAGGATATTTGTCACAAAATAAACGATCATTACACTCTTAGTTGCTGTCGTTGTTATCAATTACTCTGTGCCAACTAGCTTGGTAATCTCGGGCAAGTCAACCCACCTCTCCTGGTTCTCATGCCTCCCTCCCTGTGAGGCCCTCATGTCCCACAGCAGTCGGTGAACAGCCGCCATTCCAGGCTCCGGCATGGGGCTCGACTCCACAACCGCACATCCAGGAGGCCGCAGCAACACGTATGGGAAATACGATGGTGCCGTCAGAAGGGGGAATGTCGCCGCGGGAAAGGTCTGCCATCGCACCTCCTGCTCTCTTGTCCCCCTTTTCCCACTGGAAGAATGATGTCCCCTCCACTTCTGCCACTTCTGCCTTGCATCCTGGGTCACTGGAAGAGCTGTACAGAGCGCTCTGAGCATCCCAGACTGCTGTTGTCTGTGTCTGCAATTTCAAGAAAAGTATCACATTTCATCAATTTATTCCAGGAAACAGGTGCCATGATAAATGAAACAGCCCAAACTTGTGAGAAATTGTCTCTGTGCAACATTTGCAGAGTCTTGCTTGTGTTTGGATTTTCCCCCACTGATCACTGTTTGGGCAAGACCGGGTGCATCCTTCCAAGTCGGAAGGGAATTGCTCATGGGCATCCCGGAGGAGACAGAGGGTGCCTGGGCCTGTGCCAACATGAGAAGAGGGACACAGGGAAGGAGGAGGAAGGAGAGTCCTGGGCTGGGGGCCAGGAGCAGACCCTACTGATGCATGGAGGATCCAAGGGCAAGCTAATCATTTGGGCCTTGACTCAATTAGGAATTTTGTTTATTTGCAAGTCTCAGAGACCTGACTGTGATACCTTCAATAAGATGTTTACTCGTCCCTCATACAAAGAAGTCTACAGGGTTTCTATAGTGGCTCCATGAACCCATTAGGGACCCATGTTCCTTTTAGCTTTCTGGTCCACCATCCCGTTCACTGCTTTCCTCCTTGAAGATTGCCTCATGATCCAACATAGCTGCTGGGTGCTCCAGCCATCACATTCACATTCCAGGCAACACGAAGGAGGAAGCAAGGAACAGGAAAAAAGTATTCACACCCACCACCCTTTATAGAGCTTTCCAGAAGTTCCATACAACAAATCTGCTTATATCTCAATGGCGAGAGCTCAGACACACAACTGCACCTAGCTGCAGAGCAGGCTGTGCTAGGTATGGAGATACTGAGAGTGATGTGAGGGGAAAAGAAGGAATGGGGACCATTCGTAGCAGCACAGCGTCCATTTCACTGTCCTGAACAATTCTGCTCTGGCCCCCAACTTGCACACCTGCCTGGGAAGAAAGAAGCACTTCACAAAGCACTGTATTTACTGCCTCTTGTTACTCAAATATTCCCCAGAGAATGTAAAAAAGTTTTTCCCAACCATATTATACTATAATCTCCTAGAGATAAACTCTGGTAAATAGAGTTTGTTCCATGTTGGTACATTTCCAAGGATGCTTTAGCTTCACAGCAATGTTTCAACTCTCTTAAAAGACTGCTGGTCAGGTACAGAAACAACAAATATCACATGCTCTCACTTATATGTGGGAGCTACCACAGGCTGGAAAGAGTGGGGTTGGTGAAGAGAGGTTGATTAATGGGTGCAAACATACAGTTAAATGGAAGGAATAAGGTCTAGTTGCAATAGCACAGTAGGGTGACGATATTTAACAATAATTTATTGTATATTTCAAAATAGCAAGAAGAGAAGACTTGAAATATTCTCAACACAAAGAAATAACTGAAGTGATAGATATACACTAATTAATTACTCTGAGCATTACACATTGCATGCACATATCAAAATATCACATGTACCCCATAAATACGTAAAATTATTACATATCAATAAAAAGAGCCACAGATTTTCCACAGTTTCAGAACTTTAATAGTAGATCTGCACAAAGCTAGACCTCACCTGAATTCTTCAACTTGCAGATGAGAAGATTCACAATTTTAGAATATTGGTCAGGCATGGTGGCTCACGCTTATAATCCCAGCACTTTGGGAGGTCGAGGCTGATGGTGTAGCTCTCAGTCTGAGGCCAAAGGTCTAAGAACCTGGGGATGGTAGTGTGGGGGTGGTGAGGAAGTACTGGTGTAAGTCCTGTTGCTAATCTCCTGATGCTAAACTCCTCTGGAAGCACCCTCACAGACAGACCCAAAAGAATGCTTTACCAGATTTCTAGGTATTCCTTAATCCAGTCCGGTTGGCACCTGCAGGTAACTATCACAACATCTATACTGCCCAAGGCATCATGCTGGGTACTGTGGCCCCAAGAACCAACACAAGCAATGTCACTGCCCTCGTGGTGCTCACAGTTTGGTGGGAGTTACAGAGAATGGTAGTAGGGTGCTGAGGCACCAAGGGGGAATCTCCCCAGCAGTTCACGGATCCCAGAACTCCAAGTTGAGAGATGAAGGTCAAGAAGAGGTTCTTCAGGTTATGAATAACAAAGAAGTCACAAGATCAGTGGATGAAAAATCATCTGGCCACAGTGCAGAGAACAGATCGGGAAAGGGCAGATGTGGAGGCAGGGAGACCAGTGAGGAGGCTGTGACTTCACCCAGGAGAGCAGGAGAGAGACCGAGGCAGTTGAATAGAGAGAAGGGGATGCACACAAGAACTATCCTGGAGGTGGCATCAAGAGAACCTGGGACTGGCTGATGAGGAGGATCTGTTCAAGACGTCAAGAGGGACGCAAACATGAAGGCAGGTTTCTGGCTTCAGAAACTCTGGATGGTGATGTGCCACAGATCTGGATAACACAGGGTTCAGGCCGGGATGTGGGACCATGGTACCAATGGAGGCCAGTGGCCCAAAGCCTGCCATCCACCGCACCTTGAGGAGCCTACACAGCCAAGCTCCCCCGGTGCCCCACCCACACCAAGAGTTGCCCCTGCCCCTGCAGCGGACGGTGCCCTCCAGAGGCACCAGAGGACTGACCAGGCCCTGGAAGAAAGCCAGAGCTGTTTGGCCAAGGAGTTCTGGGTCCTGGAGCATAAGCATGGGCGGGTGCTTGGCATGGGCTCTGGGCAACATGTCCTTATGGGAAGGGCACAGCCAGAAGAGAGCAGGATGGGGCCTCAAAGTGCCCCAGGGCAGGGGGCCCAGCAGCCCAGGCTAAGGGCAGTGCTGCAGGGAGAAAGCAGGATGGGGGAAGATTCTGGGTTTAGTTCTGAGCAGGTTGTGTCTGAAGGGCCTGTGGAGATGACCAGGAGGTAGTCAGAGAGGCCATTCTGGGACTCAAGAAGGTATATCTCTTCACATTCACTACCCTCCATGTCACCTGCACAAAACAGGACAACGCCAGGCTGTGTGATGTGGCCCCCGGGGCACCTTCCTGTTCCCACACTCCCTGTACCACAAACCAGCTCCCCCACCACGCTGCCTGGCCACATGGGAGCCACGCATGAGGAAGTCTAGCCCAGGGGCCCAGCCTAGCCCGACTCACCAAACTCTTGTAATCAGTTTAGTTACACGACAAAATTCAGATCAGAGTGAGGATTAGCAGAGGTAGTTTGTGAATCGTGCTTTGAACTTTACAGATGAAAGCCCCCTCCCCCACTTGCACAAAGACAGCCCGAGGTATTAAACGTGACATAAACACATTGCCACCCCGTGGCTTCGCTGCCAACCTGACCGATGCTAGGATACTCGGCAGCCGGCTGGGTGATCAGTTGACATCCCAAATTGCCTTCCCCTGTGGCATTCCATTCAGATCTCCCAGAGGGGTGAAATGGATTCTGTCCTCAGCCCGCTGCTCCTGGAATCACAAACATTCGGGGAGGCTGGCGCCCCCCTGCCGTTTCCGGGGCTCCCATGCACGGCCCAGTACTGCAGGAGGGGGACCTCAGGACATGTACTGCCCCTCTGCTACCATCTCACTGTGCAGAGCCAGAGCAGAGAGGCAGGGCCGGGAGGAAGGGCAGCCCTCAGCGAGGCTCACAGTTATTGTTCCCAGATGGGGACTGTCAAACCCTGTCAGCCTCAGATACACACCGAAAGCACTACATCCGCATTCCTGGAATGTGTGGCGGCCCCAGCTTCACCTTCTGCAGCCCTCAATTCAATAACATGTCAAGTCCCTTCAGTGTCACCAGAGCTAAAACCCTCTCACCCACTTACTGCCTTTGCACACATGCACTGTGGCTGTCTAAATATTTAAGCTGGGCAAGGGGAGGTATATTTAGTCTGGACTGATTACACTTGTTGTCCAAGCCAACTGGGTCTCACCTGCTAGTGCCAGTTTCATGATGAGCTCTGGAAGCCAAAAGCTGTTGACTGTGCTCATTGGGCCTTAGAACTGATTATCGTGACTGCTGTCCCAGGGGCTGGCAGTTTCTGGCACCTAGGGGAAGGAGCGTGGCAATTTGGCTAGCTGCTCTTAAGTTTATGGCCTGGTTGCTGGCATAACCAAAGTCTCGACGGGGACTGCTGGAGGGATCCTAGTGTCCTTCATTCTCCACTTGACAGAGCCGGGTCTGCCGTGGCGCAGGCTTGTCACACAGCCCCTTCCCACTGGCCCTGGTATTGCCTCTCAGGGCTGTGATGCTGCTCCCACCCTGGCAGACCCTCTCTACTATGAGTCTATTCTCTTTGACTAATCTGAAGGAAATTAGGCTCTTGCCCAAACAGCACTGAATCTGCAGGCCATGAGGGTACCCTGGGGACAGATGAGGGGACCTGGGTTCCAGCAATGATAAGTGATTTGTTCTGGACAAGCAGTGAGTGATGCAGTTGGATCTGTAATTCCAGACCTTTAACTTTCCAACTGTTATGGGTCACATTGTGTCCCCCAGAAAGATATGTTGAAGTGCCAACCCCTGGTACTTGTCAATATGACCTTATTTGGAAATAGGGTCTTTGCAGATGTAATCAAATTGAGATGAGGTCATTTTGTTGGGCCCTAACCCAATATGACTGGTGTCCTTATAATAAGAGGGAAATCTGGACACAGACATACACACAGAGGGATGATAGCCCATGTGGAGATGGAGGCAGGCGTTAGCGTTATGCAGCCACGAGCCAAGGAATGCCTGGATGAAGCCACTATACACTGGAAGAAGCAAGGAAGGGTCCTCCCCTAGAAGCTTTGGAGGGAGCATGGCCCTGCCAAACATGTTGATTTTAGACTTCTAACCTCCGGAACTGTGAGAGAAGAAATTTCTGTTATTTTATGCCACTCAGTTTGTGGTATTTTATTATAGCAGTCCTAGAAAACTAACATATCATCCAATAGCATTTCTCATACAAAAACTGGGTGAAATTCTAGATGAAAACGCAATTCCTTGGAGCAATGAGAGATGGCTTGTTACAGGTTTGGGACTCTAAGAGTAGCTACCAGGTGGCGTTTAATATGCAAGTCATCTTTGAGAAGGACTTGATGTTTTGTGCCTCCTCTTATCCTGAGAAAAGCCCTCAATCAAAGTCCAATAATATGGGTTCCTTCTCAACTCTTAAACTTTAATTTGCAGATTGATGTAAAATCAGGGTGGCTTTTCCCCTAGGTCCTTCTGATGATTTGCACGTAAGTGGCCTTCCCATCTGAGGGATTTCAAGGCACTTATCAAACTCCCTGACCCATGGGAGTGGCCTCTGGGGTTAGGAATTCCTAGTTAACATCTGCCCTTTGACCTCACCCAGTCCCAATGACTCCATTAAACTGAGTCATCTAGTTTCATGGACTCAGGCAAGATGATAGGAGCTGGCATAGAAAACACTGTGGCTCAGACTTTGGGCTGACTGTGGGCAGTGGGTTTGGGCAGATGGATGCTTTGCAATCCTAATTCTTGAGACATGGAGATTATGAGCTGACGATTTTATGAGAATCCATTAGCCAACTCCTGAGTGTGTGATGTTTCTTACAAGGCAATCAGTTGGATTTTGCATGCAGGGGTGGCTGTGTTCATGCCCTAACACCCAGCAATGCCTGTCCAAGAGAACCCTCAAGACTGTGGCCTTCTGCCAGCCTCACACTTCAGCTGAAATTGAATCCCCAAACCCCAAATCTCCTGGTTGCATAACTTTGGGAATAACCGTCCTAATAAATATGTTCCATTTTCCTGCCTCGCTGCTCCTCCCTGAAGCTTCTTGTTTACTATGGAAGAGCTAAGACTATAAACACGTCAAGAGACAGTTCTCTCTGCCCCCCAACGTATGAGTTGAACTAAGTGGAAGCATACCTTTGCTGTCTTCCCAAACCAACGGGTGGAACCAATTTAAAACCTCATGATCATGCAATGCGTGTGCAGAAACTTCCCTGCATGTTTTAATGTTCCTACCAAGAAGGACATACTGTTCTTGCCTGTGTTTTATCTACCAAAGACATGCACTGCACTCCAAGGGCAATAGGTCTAAACAATTGGCCACTGCTTAAACCAATTACGGTATAGCCATACAATGCATCCCAGTGTAGTCACAGAAAGTCATGCTTTGGAAGCAAATTTCATGACATGGGAAAATGTTTATGGTCTGCTATTAAGTGGAAAAAAGCTGCTTACAAAACAGAACATACAGTATGGAAACAATTATGCAAAAACTATGTATATATCCATAGAAAATCTGCAAGGCAATGCTCCAAAATGTAAATACTAGTGGAATACTTAGGGCCACTAGCATAAAATGGCCCAGTTTGTGCAGGGCATGGGGGCATCTGGCTTGAGAGAACAAGCAGTGACTGGCACCTTGGCACAGGCTGTGCCTTCTGGCAAGGTCCATCTTTTTCTAATCATTCAATGGCATCATATAGGCTGGCATCCACCCGAGGAATTGTGGGTGATTCTCATTTTTATTCTATGTGCTTTTTTGTATTTTCCAGAAGTTCTTTGCTGCTTTTATATTAACTTTTAAAACTGATGCAGAATCAATTTTAAAAGATAATTGGTAGAAATTTAAACATGACTGAATATTTGATATATTAAGAAATTATTTTATTTTTAAGTATGGTAATGGTATTGTGGCTATATTTTTAAGAGTCACTAGCTTCTACAGATGCATACTGAAATGTGTACAGATGAAATGGTATGATGTCTGGGATTGGCTTCAAAATAATGCGGGACGCATTTAACTGGGTAGGAGTATAGCATAAAAAAGAAAGGTCAAGAATTAATCATTGTCGAAGCTGAGTGCTAGGGACATGGGGATTTGTAATACTCTTTTGTTTGTTTCTGTATAGGTTTCAAATTGGCATAATGCAAAGATAAATGAAAAACAGAAATTGATTTAGGTTATCACTAGTCAGGCGTCAGGTGGGGATAAGGAAGAAGGGAGAGGAACAGATGTTTTGTCTACCATAGGAGGATGTAAGAACTGACCAACCAAAAAGAGGCAGAGAAACTGGAGATATAGTCAAGGCCACAAACGGGGCAAACTAGGGCATGCACAGTGGGAGATTTCGAGTGTCCTCAACTGACCCAGGGTTCATTACTATCTAACTAGCATTGTGGTTTTGATCCCCTAATGGGTTTTCATGAAGGATTCTGGAGGATGCATGGGTACAGACTAAGAGGGTTATGTAAGGAAACCTGTCAATCACCCAAGGGCAGGAAAGGGGAGCGCCACCTAAAGAGAGGAGGGGCAGTCCATTTATCATATAAAAGCATGTGTGTGCTAAAAACGCAGGGTCCTCTCCACTCGCGAGATAGACCTGTTCCCTCTCTGGAACGTACTGTGCTTAATAAATCTTGGCACTTGGCTCGCTTTTATCTGTTTGGCCTGCTCATTTATTCCGTGGACTCAGTCTCAGTAACCACTCTTCGCTACTGGGATAAGAACCAGGAAACCCATGTACCTGACGTCAGGGTTCTCCAAAGAAACAGGGAAAAAAAAAAATGTGTGTATATATATATATATATATACACACACACACACACACATATATACATCTTCCAGAAATTAAAACTCTTGCTCAGAAGCCCCTCAGCAGACTTATCCTTGTATTTTATTGATACTTCATTGGTATTTGGTTACATGGCCACATCTAGCTGCTACATATATATAGAGAGAGAGAGAGAGAAAGAGAGAGACAGAGAGAGAGATTGGCTCACATAATTGGCTCACATAATCACGTAGGCTGGCAAGTCCAAAATCTGCAGGTTAGACCAGCAGGCTGAAGACCCAACAAAGAGCCAATGTTGTAGTTCAAGTCTGAAAGCTGCCTGCTACAGAATTCCCTCTATTGCAAAGATTGAAAGCCAGTAAGTCTTTGTCTTCAATGAGACAAAAGAAGAGGGGAAAGGATTAATTTACAGTGGAGGAATTGGATTTTTACATGGAAAAACTAAGTATTAATAAGAGAATGTTAAATACCCACATTTATTCAAGTTGTTGTATTAGCTAGGAATGATTTAAGCTGTGTCAAAAAAAATCTAACAGTGATTTAAGCCATAAGTACATTCATCAATTACTTAACAAATAGTCAACAGTTAGGAAGTGTCACGGTTGGTTCAGCAGGCAAAGATGATATAAAGAAGATGCTTTCCAACCTCTGTTGCTTTTATTTATTTTTAGTCGACTCTTTTCTTTTGTTTTTTAAACTATAGCCTTATTTCCTCATGGTTGCAAAATGGCTGCAGGAGCTCCACACATCACAAACTTATGTGACCACAACCAAAGTCAGGGCACAGAGAAAGGAGAACAAGACAGAGGTCTCCTATGCAGCTCACTTCTTTATTTGTTTGTTTCTTTGTTTGTTTATTCATTTCTTCTTTCTTTAAGTTCCAGAAATGAAAACTCTTGCTCAGAAGCCCCTCAGAATACTTGTCCTTCTATCTTGTTGGTACTTTAGTGGTGTTTGGTTGCATGGCCACTTCTAGCTGCAAGGGAGACTGGTAGAATGAGCATCTGGCTCTTTTAGGCCCTTTGGGAAGGGAGAAAACAGCTAGGAGTGCCTGCTGTGCAGCCTTCCAACAGCGGCTGCCGTGGTTATGGAGGAGAGCTATGGTGTATCTTCCTTCCTTATTGAAACAATTTTTGCCAATTCTAGAAAAATTGAAAATGCATGAAATAATCTATAACTATATCACCCAAACAAATACACTGGTAACATTTTGGTATCAGAGTATTATCTCTTAACAGAGATGGGTCTTCTTTATTGGGTACATGAAGCCAAGTGGAGTTGGGAAAGAGGATGTAGCCCAGGCCTGGTAGGTCTTACAGATCTGTAAGACCTGTAAGGCTCTCCCTTGACTTCTTACACTCTTCCTCTCCAGAACAGAGAGAGAGGATTCAGATAGAGTTTATCCATTATGTATTGCTACGTAACAAACCATCCCAAAACTTAGTGGCTTAAAACAACAACTGTTTCTTATTGCTCATGATTCTATAGGTCAGGAATTTGTGCCAGACTCAGCATAAAGACCATGTCATAGGATGTTGGCTGGATCACTCGTGCAGCTGTACCCAGCTGGTACTTCACAGGGCTGGAGTGCCAAGGTGGCCTCACTCACCTGTCTTGGGGCTTGGTGCTGGCTTTCGGGCTGGGATGCCTTGGTCCTTCTCCCTGTGACCTCTCTGGATTCATTGTCTCATCCTCCAGGGCCTTTCTTTCCAGGTACCCTCTCCCTCTGGCAGAATAGCCTTGAGTTCTTTACATGTTGGCTGCTTTCCTAAGTGAAAACAGAAACTAAAAGCTTCTTGAGGCCTGGCCTTGGAAGTCCAAGATCATCATTTCACCCTGTTCTAATTGGCTGAAGCAAGTCACAAAAGGCAGCCCAGATTCAAGGGGAAGGAAATAGACTCCACTTCTCCATGGAGGAGAGACACAGGGCACGCTGGCTGAGAGATACTGTTGTAACCATCTTTGAAACAATCTATACCACATACAGCAAGGGATCTGCTCAGGATTAGAGAAGTTAAAACACACACACACACACACACCCCCCGCTTCATGGCAAGTGCACTAAAATCCCAAACCAAAAACTGTTTCACCTTTGACAGCTGTCCTAATGCATCAACAGTGACAGTCTATAATTCTTTCAAAGGGATATCTGTCAACCATTCATGAGAATGTAATAGTTAACAACACCAACCCCAGAGCCAGAATGTGTAGAATTTAATTCCAGCTTCGCTACATTTAGCCCTTTGATTTGGGGCAAGTTATTTACCTTTGCCCTGTTTGTAAACAGGGGGTTGTGAGTACTAAATGAGTGTTTATATAAACACTTAGAACAGTGCCTGGCATAGAGCAAACACAACATATGTGTTTGTGTTGTGACAGCCATTCACACCAATTGCAGGGCTTCCTTTCCATGGAATTCCATTTCCAATTCTGTTTTTTATGGACAATAAAATCTGTTTTGGAAATTTCTCCCTGGAAAAAAGTAGCTGGAATATTTTCTCATCCTGGATTTTAAACAATAATCAGTGTCTCCTCTTACTAGACCTCTTAATAGCGTTCAACACAGTTGACCATTCTCTCCTTTTTGCTAACTCCCGCTCTTCTCTGTCTCCATGGGCTACTCTCCTAGTCTTCCTCCTGTGTCCCTTACTCCTTCTCCACTTTCTTGCTGCTTGTTCTCCCACACCCAATCTCCTGCTGGGCCTTCTTAGCTCCTTACTCTAAACTTCCTCCCAGATGAACATATCCATTCCCATGTCTTCCAGTATCATCTAATATGCTAAAGTGGCCAAATACATGTCTTAGCCAGAACTCTCTGCTGAGCTCCCAAATCCTATATCCAACTGGCCTGTTGACATCTCTATTTGGATATTGAACAGATATCTCAAACCTAACATCTGTCAACTGAGCTTCTTCTACCAACCCCCACACCCCCAGCACCTGTCCCTCCAGTCTTCCCCGTCTCAGTAAAGGACACTTCCAATCACTCTGCTGCTAAGGCCAGAAACATGGGGATCATTCCTGTTCTGACACCTCTCTGCCCCCTCCCTCCAAGTCCTGTCAATTCTATTAGGCCAAACCATATGAAATTCCCATCTTTGTAGTAAAATAAAATGGCCAAACATTGACAATTTTACATAGTTCAAACTAATAGTTTCAAAACATCTCTCAAATCTGTTTACTTTTCTCCACCTTCACTGACATCCCACTGATAAGGCCACCATAGACCTCTGTAAAGACTTTCCAACTACATAACCTGTTCCGTCCTCACCCTCATCAGAACACTTTTCATACACTGACAGTGTGATATTCTGACAACTTGCATTGAACCATGTCCCTCTGGCATAAACGCCCTTTACTGTCTTCTCCAGCCCCATTTCATGCCTTGCCTTCTTCCCGCCACCCTATTTGCACGGCCTCCTTTCTGCTTCCCATGTTCTGTCAGTGCTTTTCCACCCGAGGGCTGACGTGGAGCCCTCCCGCTTCCTGGAGCCCCCTCCCCATCAGTCTTGTCCTGACTCTTTTCAACTCACCCGTTCTGACTCTTCCTCAGGGAGACCTTCCTTGATCCCCACCCAGCTTGAAGCAGGCGTCCCTTCTTGTCCTTCCTAGCATGACGCTCTGTTGTTTTCTTTTTTGTCCCTTTCCTTTTTTCTTTTTTAAAAGTTTTTATTGTACATATGTAAGGTGTACAACATGATGTTTTCATTCTATACACATATACAAAGTGAAATGATTACTACAGTCAAGCAAATTAACACATCCATCACCTCACATAATTACCTTTTTTTCCTATTGTTTTCTTTCACAGAACTTATCACGAGTTGTTATTAGGTACTTATCAATGCATTCATTTGTTTAAAGCCTGCTTCAGTGTAATCTTGACGAGGTACAGAACAAGTTGGCATCTTTTTTGTTCACTCTTGTGTACTTAGCATCTTGGATATAGAAGAAACTCAATAAATATTTGTGGGACGAATGCATGAATGAGCCTGAGTTCAAAGATCTCTGCTGTTCTGAGGGATCCGTGTTCCCTAGTGGATCTCCCAGACCACATTTCTCCATGTGATTCACCAATTTCTTTTTCCCAGCATGTTTTCTTTCCTTTTTACTCCTGTTGTCCCTCTAAATTAAAGGAGATATTGCCTTTTCATTAAATTTCCATTTTTTAATGTAGAGGCCTGAAAGGATCTGATTTTCTATTCATTACATGACTCCATTCCTCTAAAATCTAACTTCATAGTTTTATGTTTTACATTTAGATTTATGATCCATTTTGACTTGACTTTTGTATAAGCTGTGAGGGTTAGGTTGAAGTTCTTTCTTTCTCTCTTTCTTTTTCTGCACACAGATATCCAGTTGTCTAAAGTCCATTTGTTGAAAGACTGTCCTTTCTCTATTGAATTGCCTTTGTGAAAAATCAATTGGCCATATGCATGTGGCTCCATTTCTAAACTCTGCCTTCTATTGATCTATGTGTCTATCACTTTGCTGGTAGACACATCACTAACTGCTTGGCTGCTTTGATGACTAGAGCTTTAGAGTAAGTCTTAAAATTGGGTAGTATGATTCCTGCAAATTTTTTCTTCTTTGTCAGAATTTTTGTGGCTATTCTAGTTCCTTTGCCTCTCCATATAAAGTTTAGAATCAGCTTATCTATATAGTTTTTAAAATTTGGGTAAGATTTTGATTGGAATGGCATTAAACCTGTGGAGCAATTTGAGACAATTGACATCTTTACTATGTTAAATCTTCCAATCCATGAACGTGGTATATCTCTCCATTTATTTAGATTTTCTTTGATTTTTTTTTCCATCTGTGTTTTGTATCAATCCTCATACAGATCCATATATGTTTTTCTACATTTATATCTAAGTATTTCATTTTGGGGGTAACTATTGTAAATGTTTTCTTTTTTAAGTTTTGGTTTTTCCAATTGTTCATTGCTACTATATAGAAATAAAATTGGCTTGCCACTGGGGTTGTGGCTTGCCACGATAATATAGTGGTTAGAAATAAAATTGGCTTTGTGTGTTTACTTTGTATCCTGCAACCCTGCCAAACTCACTTATCAGTTCTTGGATTTATTTTTTTATTTTTTGTAGAGATGGGGTCTAGTTTTGTTGCCCAGGCTAGTCTTGAACTCCTAGACCCAAGCCATCCTCCTGTCTTGGCCTCCCAAAATGCTGGGATTACAGGCATAAACCACCACACCTGGCCTCATGTTCTTGGATTTTTAAAGTCAGATTCCTTGGATTTTCTATGTAAACAATCATGTCATCTGCAAATAGGGACAATTTTCCCTCCCCTTTTGAGTTTGTATGCATTTGTTTCTCTTTCTTGCCTTATTGCACTGGCTAAGATTTCCAATATGATGCTGAACAAGACTACTAAGAATGGAAAACCTTGCCTTGTTCCCAATCCTAGGGGGAAAGCATTCTGCTTTTCTCCATTGAGTACATTAAGTATGATGCTAGTTATAGGTTTTCTGTGGATATCCTTTATCAGATTGAGGAAGTTTCCTTCTAGTCCTAGTTTGCAGAGTGTTTTTACAATGGGTGGATGTTGAATTTTGCCAAGTGCTTTTTCTGCGTCAATTGACATGATCATGTAGTTTTTCTTCTTTGTATTGTCAATATATTGTATCACATTGATTGATTTTTGAATATTGAACAAGTATTCCCATAATAAACCCAGCTGTTTTATTATTCTGTTTTATACATTACTGGATTTAATTAGCCAATATTTTGTTAAGGACTTTTGTGTCTATGTTCATTTAGGATATTGATCTATAGTTTTCTTTTCTTGAACTCTTCTTCTGGTTTGATATCAGGGTAATGATGGCCTCATAAATTATTTGTAGTGTTCCCACCAAATTTATCTTTAGAGGTAATGGATTTTTCAAATAGTTCTCAATAAGCCCCAAGTGGCCTTTGTCCTTTAACACCAAGGTACAGTATAGTACACCCTCCTCCACTTTCCATATGGGATATTCCAGTTAACTTAGTCAGAAGTTACTAAATGTAATGTACATAGAATATTAATTCATCAATTAGTTAAAATGTATTTATTCAGCAACTATGATGTACTTAGGCATTATCCTAGGAGGTGTCAGGGATTCAAGAGAAATAAAACTCATCAATTCCATCCACAAAGAATTTGCCATCCTCCAAATAATTAGAATAAAATAAAATACACTGGACCTAAAAGTATCCAATCCTGAACAGACTCTGCTTTAGAATCCTACAGGGCCTTAGGGTCATAATCACAGTGTTGATTATCATTGAAATGTATGATTCAAGTGTTGCATCTCTTCCCACTTCCTCCCTTAATGTTCTTTCTAAAGTACCAAGAGCTTATATAATTCTCCCAAGTAGCCTACCACGTATATAATTCTGGTCCTTACTATCATTTGTATTTTATCTTTATTTTTTCCTACTTACAAAAATATTGGGAGTGTATATTCAGAGGAACTTGAATCTGTGCTCTTGGGTGGCCATCCTCAAGCTTTGGGCTTGAATAAACTCTATACTTAATCAAACAAATAATAATAATAAGCCAGCCATGATAGCACATGTCTGTAGTACAAGATACTGAGGAGACTAAGGTGGGAGGATTGCTTGAGCTCAGGAGCTTGAGACCAGCCTGGACAAAATAGCGAGACTCCCATCTCTTAAAAAAAAGATTGAATATTTGTTTATTTTAATTATCAAAATACAAAAAGTAGAAAATGAAATTGTCCCATAATTTTACCCCCAAAGATAAGAGTTGTAGTATCTACTTGCAAGGCGCAAGGCTATATGAAGGGGTAGAAAGAGTGTGGGCATTGGGGCAGAGAGACTGGCTCTTGGGCCCATCTTGACCACTCTCTAGTCACACAATCATATTAGATAACATAGTTTCCCATTTGCGAAGTTAGGAGAATGACAGCTTCCTTACGAGGTCCTTGTGAGGAATAGCTGAGATCATATAGGTGGAGAACTCATTATATGCAGTATTAGATGTGTAATAGGTGCTCAGTAATGGTGCTTTTACAATTAATTCCACACACACTGTTGCATCCAAGGTGTACCCTGAGAGGCCCTGCATGCTCTGGCCACCTCACCTCATAACCTCTGTCACTTCCCTGTCCTTGTCTCCTCTTGTTTTTCTTCTTTTCTGTAGTACTTGCCACCTGCTAACACACTATATTATTTGCTTATGTCTAGGGTTTATTGTTACTCTTCCTTTTCACTAGAACAGGGGAAAGGACATCTGGAGGACCTGGTGTGTGTGTGTGTGTGTGTGTGTGTGTGTGTAAGAATTTAGTGAGTATCTGTTATGTGCCAAACATTGTTCTAGGTCTAGATTCTTGTGTTACATCACACTAGGATTGGGATTTCTGTTTTGTGCATTGATGTAACACAAGAATCTAAACCTAGAACAATGCTTAGCACATAATAGATACTTACTGAATTCTTACTGAATGAATGAATGCCATGTGTTAGGGGAACCCAGCCAATGGCCCAAATAGCTCCTGACATAAAGCAGGAGTCAATAAATGCCAATTGAATCAAATGAGATTCAATACTTCTGCATCTCCCTTCAGGAGAACCCTGGGAGGTCCTAACTGGAGAGGTGGAGTTGTTCCCTTCCCAAACTACTTTTTCTAGTTTTAATTTTTTTTCATTGGATTTCCAAATCCTGGGCTGCCCACTTTAGGAGCAGTGATTCTCTGCTGGTGATTCAGTGTTAAACGGTTCTTGAGCTGGCTGAGCTGAAAATTACTCCCCCCAAATTAGAAAAGGTTACTCTTCCACAGAATATATATTAGTCTCTTAGTAAGGTATAATTAATCACACCAATGAGTGAAAAGACTGAAAATAGTTTCCAAAGAGCAACTTAATGCTGGATAATTATAAATCAGAGGGTTTGATGAATCCAAGATGCTGCTAAAAAGGCACTGATGGTCCAAGCTGAGCAGACCAAATATTCTATGGAAGCTGGGGGTGTTGGCTCAAGCCTGTAGACCCAGCTACTTGGGAGGCTGAGGCAAGAGGATCACTTGAGCTCAGGAGTTTGGTGAAGACAGGCGCGTGCTCTGCACCTGGCTTCCGGATGACTACCATCCCCTCGTCACACCCTGCTCTCATGCCTACTCTCACTTGCCCTTTATAAGCTACTTTGGGAATGCGTATTTCTTTATTTCCTGAAATAATGGCCCTTAAGACTGAAAAAAATAAAATAATTATCTAGTATGAATGTAATTTTTATGCTATTTGTTTTTTATTTTATTTTTAATTAACAAATAATTTTATATATTTATGGGATACAAGATGATGTTACGATATACATGTACTTTGTGGAATGATTAAAGCAAGCACATGAACATATCCATCACCTCACATACTTATCATTTCTTTGTAGTGAGAACATTTAAAATCTACTCTTTCAGCAATTTTGAAATATACAATACATTATTATTAACTATCGTCGCCATGCTGTACAATAGGTCACTAAAACTTACTCTTCTCGTCTAACTGAAACTTTATGAACTTGGACCAATTTCTCCTTTCTCCATCCACCCTTGCCATTCCCAGCCCCTGGTAACAGCCATTCTACTTGCTGCTTCTGTGAGCTGGACTGTTTTAGATTCCACATATAAGTGAGGTTATGCAGTATTTGCCTGTCTGTCTCTGGCTTATTTCACTTAGCATAATGTCCTCTAGATTCATTCATGTTGTCAAAGAACTTCCTTCTTTTTTTAAGGCTGAACAGCATTCATTTATGTGGGCATACCACTTCTTTATGCTTTCATTCACAGGGCTGAGCCCATGTCTTGGCTATTGTGAATAGTGCTGCAATGAACATGGGGGTGCAGAGATCTCTTTGACACACTGATTTCATTTTCTTTGGATATATACTCTGTTGTGGGATTTCTGCATCACATGGTAGTTCTTTTTCATTTTTTGAGGAAGAGAATGTAATTTTGGAGCCTGGGTTTTTGTTCGGTTGTTTTGTCTTATTTTAATTTGGCTTGGTTGTTTTGGCCCTCTGTAAAGTTCATAGTACAACTAAGTCTTTAAATAATCATTTATTTCTTATTTTTAGTAAAATGGTAAGAGACATATTTGGAGGTGTTTAGAAAATACAAATGAGCAAAAAGAAGAAAATATTTTAAATTTTTAAAAATATAACCCATGCCCAGAGACAATCATGGCCACCATTCACATTGTGTCTCACCTCTTTGTCTTTTGCATCTCATGAACCTCCTCACCTTCTGCCTGTCTCAATCTTTGTTCAGATATTTCAGCTGTGTTTATGGTGATTTAAAGATGGCATGTGTCACAACGAGCAAAGAGGCCAGTGACAACCTTCCAACCCCCGGCCTTGTCTCCCGGCCTCAACTCCTGGATCCACTCTTGCAGAATTCATCTTCTTGCATTAGTCTTGCAAGGATTAAATCACAGGCCTTCGGTAAGGATTATGTGGCCCAGGGCCAGCCTTCCACCCTGGAAGACATTCTGAACTTAGATCTGTCTCAGAATTACTGTGGACTTTTCTAAATAGCTTCTAGCAATCAAACAATGAAAAGAATAAAATCTGTTAATTATTCATTTACTTATTCATTTCACAAATATTTACCAACTGCCTACCCTGTGCCAGGGTTCATATTATCTGTTGCTGCATAACAAACCACCTCAAAACAAGATAGCTTTAAATAAAAAATTATCACTGCTCACAAATTCATGTTTTGGCTGTGATCAGCTGAGAGGTGCCCATTTGGAGGTTCTCAATTGCAATCTGGTTGCAATCAGATCTTAGCCGGGGCTGGAGTCACCTGAAGTCTCATCCACCTGGACATTCCAGGTGTCTCCCACATATGGCTGGCACCTCAGTGCTCTCAACTTTCCCTCTTCCTGTAGTGTTTCATCCTCCGGGCCTTCCCTACTTGGCTTGGGCTTTATGCAGCCTGGTGGCCTCAGGGTACTTGCACTTCTTACGTGAGAACTGGCTTCCAAAGGTGGAAACAGAAGCTGCCAGGCCAGTGAAGGGTCACACCTAGAATAAGATAGAGTGTCACTTCTGCCGCATTCTATGAGTGAAGCTGTCACAGGGCCTACCAGATTCAAGGAGGCAGAGAATTAGACTCTACCTCTTGATGGGAGTGTGGCAGGTCTTACTGCAGAAGGGCATGTGGCTGGGACATATTGTTGCCAACATCTTTGGAAACTACAGCCTGACACAGGTGGGCACTGTGTATGGCCAGGGTATACAGTGGTGAGGGCCCTTCGGTACTTAGAGCTAACATCTAGGAGGCAACATAGATGTTAAACAAGCAACCATGCAGTAAAATATATATGTCCACATTGAAAAACAGGGAAGGGAAAAAATAAAAGGAGTTTGGTCAAGGAATGCCTCTCCGAGGATGGAGCTCATAGACTGAAACCCAAAGGGTGAGCAGGAGTTATCCAGGTGAACAGCATTCCAAGCAGAAGGAACAGCATGTGAGAAAGAAGGAGGGCTAAGGTGTAGGGAGCAAAAGGAAGATGGGTGCAAGATGAGAACAAAATGAGGTTGAAGGAGTAAGCCAGGGCTTGGTTCTGCAGGGCCTGGCAGCCCTCACTGAGTATTCAAGATTTTTTTTTCTCAGCACAATAGAAACCACTTGTTTAGTTTAAGTTAGTTTCCACTGCAAGTGACAGAAACCCAAAATAACAGTGTACTAAACAAGGTAGAAATTTATCTCTTCCTCATGTGAACTAAATTTTGTGTAATCCATCAGAGGTTAGGATGCCTGTCCATAGTGTCAGGGACCTAGCACCTTCTATCTTCCACCTGCCATCCTCGGCACACAGTTTAATCCCTACCTCATGGTTCATGATGGCTGCCCAAGCTCCAGCCATCACATCTACATGGCAGTTTGCAGGAAAGAGAGAAGATATATTTTCTTCCTTTAGAGATACATTTTACTTCCACTGGTGTGAACCAGTATTCCTTCCTCCCTTCATGGGCCTCTATTAAGGCCTTCATTTACCCTTTTCCTCCCACAATAGTTGTTCCTGTGAAGAAGTTCCAGGTCACATTTGTGTTCTGTTGGAAAACACAGGGCTTGAAACTGAAAAAATGAAAGCATGTGTCCCCTTTTCCATGGCTTTTCTGGAAGAGCTCACATGGATGGGTCCACTTCCTGTACCCACACATCTGAACATTCTTTCTCCTCTTCTCCTCACAGGTATAAGAAAAAATGAATAGCCTGGGATTCCTGTTCACTGCAAGAAAGTAAGATCCAGAAAGGGCACAGCAGGAATGGTGGTGGCAGCCTGGGGGCCTGGCCTCCTTGCTTCCTGAGAGGCACAGCACTTTGGATATGCAGATAGTCTTTAACATGCGCACCAGAACATAGGGTCTGGCATAGAATTCCACAAAGGAGGGGACTGGTGGACCAGGCTAGATGGAGGGGGAGGGCGAGGCTGTACTTGACATAGGATGGCGAAAACTTCACTCGTCCACGTCGAAGGTAGAGATGGCTGCATATGAAGGGGTGGGGGCCAAAACTCTCCTGTAAGATTGGAAGAAAGAAAAGACAAAGGGAGAGAGAAAAATAGAGGGAGGGAGAGAATGAATGGACAGAGGGAGGGAGAGAGGGAGGAAACTGACCCAGGGTTTCTAAAACCAGCTTCTGCCAGAAATTCCTCCCACCATTTAGTAGAGATTGAAAACTCACCTTTCATGAAAAAATGTTCAACAGTTCCCAGTAGGACTAGAACTCTGATGTGGATTAGGCTGTAATTAAAAGAATCTGGAGTTCTGGAGAAAAGTAGAACAGATTTTAAATGCTGATCCTGCTAATTCTGAACTGAATGACTAGAATAAGCCTCAGTTTCCTCATGAGTAGAAATGGGTATGATAATACCAGAGTAGAGAGGTGAAAATGCTGGACACTGGGTTTTTGGCAGGGGGCTCCGGGAGGACACTAGGGCCTTTCCTTCCCTTGTGGGATTAGAAAACCTGATGGTCTGGCCCAGCTGCTCCCCATAGGCCATGACCCTATGAGAGGGGCCTCCAAGGGAGGCATTTCTACCCTGCTGAAGGATTCCCGGAGGGTGGGCCTCAGGTGAGAAGGGTAGGGGTCCTGACAGTCCAGGAAGAGACAAGAGTGAGCAGTAAAAACAGAAATACGGGTAGGCAGCCATTGGCTTCCAGCTCTGACCAGGCATTTGCTGATAATCACAGATCCACTGGGCTTCTCCCGTGTTAATTCCTCTTCTCCTCTTATTCCTGTGTTCTAGCCCTGGAATGCTCTGAAAACAATATTCTTCTCCATTCATTTATATCCCATACTCCAGGTGTGGAATTCAGGTCCATGGCCATTGTCTCTGGTTTTGAGGTTGTTGGCTCAAAACAGCTATTGAAGTTCTTTCTTCAATAGCTGCCCCTTTTCCTTAGGCTTCGTTGACCTGTGCTGACCTCACTCTTTCGGGCAGGCATCTGGCTCATGTTCAAATTCTTGGAACTGGGCCCAGTTTGCTGTAGGGGCTGTGTGAACAGTTGGATGTGTGTGTATGCACATGCATGCATGCTGGTGTGTGCACGTGCATGTATGCGCACATGTGTGTGCCTGCCTCTCTGCACAAGTGTGTGCGCACAGATGTGTGTGCCTGTTCCCCTCCAGTGTGGCATTTTTTATCAGCTCTTCTGCTCTCTTTGCAGCCTCTCTTTTAATAAATTCATTCCAAGTCCTTTCAAACATTTCACCTTTAAACCCACAAGGATGTTAAGATTCTATCTGGGCTTCAGGAATTATATATTTTAAAAGTCACTTCAAATTGCATGACTATTATTCTAGAAACATTAACATTTTTTAATCTTTTGAGTTGTTCCATGAGCAAATTCAAATTCAAATGTGTCTTTGTTTAGTAAGTTACTAATCATTCTGGCATTGTCCTTATTTTTGATGTTAAGAAAACCCACAGTACTTACTTGTACCATATAGGTTTCTGACAGCTCTCAGAATGGCTTGTAATCAGGAAAAAAAAAAAGTTATGTTTTCCAAGTAAAGAAGATAATTCTCTAAGAATGAAGTTAAAAGAGAAAATTATATGTACGTATTGCTTAGGAATGTGCTTTAATATAGTAATTGCTTAATATGATGACACAGTGTAAATACATTTTATTTGCAATATTCTTGAAACAACTTATCAAGGCACTCTGTGCTATGGAATGAGATCCTTCTCTCCTAGATAAGAGAACCAAGTGCTCCAAACAGAAGAAGAACTTAACGCCTATTTAGAGCATATCTCCAAAAGAAAAGAAAAGAAAAGCTAAACCTTATTAAAACTTTGGAAACCTAGCATGCTTTAAATGAAATGGTTGGGTAGGTTTATGTAGATGAGGATGTTGCAATACAATGAAATCATTTTGGCCTTGGATATTGAAACATAGTTGCTACATTTGAACTTCCACTTGCTATTTCACAGGGATCTACTCTTTCATTTCAGCTATTCAGGTTTATTTAATTTTATCATAAAATTTATTAATATATTTTATAAATGGAAAGCATATTTTAATGTTGAGGCAGAGACTCCTTTTAAAGATAATTTTTCTTATTATAAAATGTTACACAAAAATTTATTAAGGAGAAAATAAATCACTCATAATCACAGTATTGGGAGATCCATTATTAACATGCTGGTGTCATCCTCCCTGTCATTTTTTATGCATAAATAATGTAATTTTTCAAAATTAGGGGATTATAACATGTATGTAATTTTGTACCCTGCTTGATGGTTATCTTTTTGTTTCTACTTAATATATGGTGTGAAGGGTTTTCCCTTATACATTCTTTTACACTGTCATTATCATTGGCTACATAGTTTTCCATTGTATGAATGTACCATGATTTCTTTTTACATCAGTTCCCTGCTATGCATCACTTGGGTTCATCCTGGTTTTTTTGTTTGTTTGTTTGTTTGCTTTGTTGTAGCAATGGTGTTGATAGAGTAAGTTTAGTAACTTACTAAACAAAAGTTCAGACTTTTGTGCTGAAGGAGCTCAGGAAATTTCACCTCAAAATATGACTCCTTGGTATAAAGAATATTTTGGATTAAAGGTCCTTCAAGATCAAAAAGCACTTGAAAGGGCTTTCCCTCTATCTGCATAAACTGGACTGATCATCAAAAGAATAATTGACTTTCCTTCCTCTCCCTGTTATCTCAATATATTGCAGGAAAGATCAGGAATGTAACCAGACCTGGCCCAAATTATTTTAAATATAATACCTGTCTCTCAGGTTAATTGAATTTGCAAACAGAATCATTTACAAGTCAATGTGCTTCCCCCATCCATTTACCCTCCCTAGCAACCACTTATTGCCCCTAGACACTACCTATACTCCTCATCTCCCAGTCCCCTCCAAAAAGACAGGTATAAAACTATCTGAACTTCACTGGGATATTGGGTAATCACTCTGGGATTCTACCACTGTGCATGGTAAATAAACCTCTCTCTCTTAGTAATCTGCCTTAATTGTGAGTTGATCTTTCAGTGAATTTTCAGGGGAAAGGGGAACTTTCCCCTCACCCCTACAGTGCATATCCATGAGTAGTTCTATGTGATAAAAGATATGAGCCTATCCTTTTGTAAAGCTATTCATACAAAGGCCAAATTACCCTCCAGAAAAACTGCACCAATGAATATTCACTCCAGAAATGTACAATAGTGGGGAAGTTAAGCATACGGCTCTGGGTTCAAATCTTGGCTCTGCCACCGTCCAGTCACGTGACCTGGGGCAAATTACAGAAATTTTCTGTGCCTTAGACTCCATCTGAAAAATGGGGGAGATAAATGTATTTATGCCATGTGGTTGCTTTGAGGATTAAATGAGATTAATTTCCTAGACCTGTGAACAGCACATTATAGGTGCTAAGTTAAAGATAGCTGTCATCATCACCATCATCATCATCATCGTCGGGAGAATCTTACAACCAGATTCTTCCACTCATTGATTTAATTCATTTAACAAATATTTATTGAGTGTCCTCTCTGTGCCAGGCTCTGTTCTCTGCACTTGGGGTACATCAGTGAACAAAACAGATGACAATTGTGACCCTCATGGGGCTCACATTCTAGCGGGGGGAGAGAGGAGACAGAAAATAGGCATGAAAAACAAGTAGTTGTACAATAGGTTAAGGAGGGAAAAAAGCAGAGCAGAGTAAGGATTTTCAGGAATTCAGGGAGCACAGCATGGAATTTTAAGAAGGACAATCAGAATAGGTGCTAGTGAGGAGGTGACAGTGAAGGGAATGAGGGAGTAAGACGTGCAGATGACAGGAGACTGGCTCTGAGCAGCAGCAAGCCTGGAGCTCCAGAGGCAGAGGCAGAGGCAGGCGGGGCAGTGTGGCAGGTGGGGCAGTGTGGCTGGGACCAAGGGCACAGGTGGAGGGCAGGGATTGGATGACACAGGACCTTTTCCTCTGTGTGCAGTGAGGAGCTATTGCAGGGTTCTGAGCAAGGGAGTAACATAATCTGACTCACATTTTGTAAAAATCACCCTGGCTGCTGGGTCGAAATAGACTACAGGAGCCAAGGGTAGAAACGGGGAGCCTGATTAGGGGCTTCTGCAGTGAGGTTATGGTGACTCCAGCCAGGGTGGAAGTAGTGAAGGCGGCCACAAGTAGTCAGATGCTGAATGTATGTTGAAGGTATCACCAATGGCACTTCATGGAGTGTGAATTCAACGTGGGATGTGAGAGGAATAGGAGTCAAGGATTCATTCCATGGCTTTTGATGCAACCACCTGGAGGATGGAGTTGACTTTAACTGAGATGGGAATCTGTCTATTACATATCCAAGGGTAAGTGCTGAGAAGGCAGTTACTTAGATGAACTTCTGGAGTTTGGGAGAGAGAGCTACAGTGAAGAAATTAATTCAGGAGTCATTGGTATCAGCATGGAATTTTTAAAGCTATATGTCTTAGTCTGTCAGGCTGCTATAACAAAATACCTTAGACTGGGCGGCTTATAAAATATATAAACAAAATATGTTTCTCACAGTTCTGGAGGCTGGGAAGCCCAAGGTTAAGGTGCCAGCAGATTCAGTGTCTGGTGAGGGCCCACTTTCTTCATAGACAGATGTCTTCTCGTTGTGTCCTCACGTGGCAGAAGGGGTAATGTAGCTCTCTGGGGCCTTTTTTATAAGGGCACTAATCCCATTCATGAGGGCTCTGCCTTCATGACCTAATCACCTCCCAAAGGCCCCACTAATTAATACCATCACATTGGGGATTAGGTTTTTCCCATATAAATTTGGGGGGGCGGGGATTAAAAACATTTAGACTATACTGCTGGAAGATTAAATAAAATCTCTCAAAAATGCATTTAGGTTGAGCAGAGAAAAGGGCTAAAGACTGAACCCTGGGATACTCCAACTTTAAAAGGTTGGAGGGAGAGGAAAAAACAGCAAAGGAGACTAAGAAGAAGCAAGCAGTAAAGTAGGTAGGAAACTAGGAGAGTCTGAAGTCCTGGAAGCCAAGCAAAAAAGAAAGAGGATCAGGAAGGAAGTCAGTCATCCAGGGTATCAAATGCTACTAAGAGAGAAGTTAAGATGAAGACTGAGAACGGGTGGCTGGATTTAGCAGCCTCGGCTGACGAGAGCAGATGTGATGGAGTAGGCTGAATCAAAAGCCTGATCAGGGCAGGTTTAAGACAAAGTGAGGGGCAAAAGCTTGGAGACAGTGAGTACAGAGAAATCTGGGAAACATTCTGTTCCAAAATAAATGTGGCAGTAGCTAGGTGAGGAAGTATAATCAAAGGAAGGTGCAGAGTATGTGTGTGTGTGTGCATGCGTGTTAAATAATGGAAGAAATGATGGCGCGTGTGTGTGCTTCGCAGGAAGGGTCCTGAAGAAAAGGAGAAAACTTTCCAATGTAGGAGAGAGAAGTACTATTGGAACAACGTCTTGAGTAGGCAAGAGGGAAGGGGCTCTAGTGCAAAGTGAAAGGGCTGGTTTTAGACAGGAGCATAGGAAATTCATCTGTATCAGGTGCTGGTAAGTGGGCAGATGTGACAAAGGGAGTCTGTGAACATTCTCTTCTGATGGCCAGATGTTCTCCTGGACTCATTGGATGCCCAGCACTAGACTGCCCATTAGGTCCGTACACCAGGTTCTCCACATCTGGGCCTCTCTGGTACAATAACTCAGGACTGTTTGCAGGACTTACTAGGTTTCATGTGACAGGGAAATGGTACCCATAGAAGTTTGAAGAGATAGATAAGTGGCTTTCCACAGGCCTCCCTGAATATGTTGGTCCTTCCTGGGGTCAAGAATTTGAAGCAGTCACTCTATCATCTGTCACTAAACACTGGTAGAATCTTGTACTAAAAATAGTTATGCTAAAAATAAGAAGTCCAGTACTTCTCTGAGTTTCATCAACTAAAGTGCCAAGATGTACATATTTGGGAACATCGGTGCAAACACTTGGATTTCTGGAAACATCAGAAACCTTGGCATCATTTGGCATTTTTAAAGCTTTATACTCCTTATCTAGATACATTGGTTTTGTGTAGACACAGCCAGGCAGTGTGAATGATCCATTTGAAATAAAGCCTCTGTCTGCAAAGATCTGTCTCTGTCCTCATACAGACACTAAAGGAAAGAATACAATGATCATTGAACTATGAGAAACAAAATATGATCTCCATTTTACCTTGATACTGCCTATGAAAATATTTCCCTATATTTAGTGCTAAACTCTATCACCAAATTTTCATTTTGTACTTTAATTCTCATTCCAAATAATTAAACTCTTCTGATTTCTTCTGCTACCTCAAGTAATTACACAACTTTCTTTCATCTTCTTTTTAATTTTTGATGCAATCTTAAACCTATTAAAACCTTTCCACAATGTGGCTGACATGTACTCTTCAGGGGTCTTATCAAGCCTTATGGTTAAGTCAGCTTGATTTTTATTGCCTTTGGATTATGTTACTGCAATTCATTACGAGTTGTTGAATAAGATGTTCCCTGGAAATTAAACCCAAGGCACCATTCAGCTTTTCTAAAAACCTGTGATTCTTTGTAGCCAATTACATATTAAATTCAGCCTCCTTCATTTACACAGGGTATCATAGTAAAGGATGGGCAAATCTTTTCTTCATTTTTCTGATGCCCTTAAGAGCACTTTGCAATCTGTTGTCCCACGTTTATGCATACTTATTGTGTATAAAATGCCACTCAAGGAAAAGCAAAATTTTTGGTAGCTGGTCCCCAAATTTTAGACACTGATTTGTCCCTCTGGTGCATTAATAATTCGAGGATGTTTAGATGACTTTCTATATATGGTCAGGCTCCATGTGAAAGGAAATGCTCAGAGACAGCTTGTCAATGTGCCAGCTTTTTATTCCTTCCTCTACAGGTCCCTACAGTTTCTTTTAGATGATTTAAGTTTTCAGAGTTAAAAACCAATAAAGATGCTCCTTGCTATAACTAAAAACTTTGAATACTACAAATGTTATTTATTATTTTTTTAAATCATACATGTCTAATAAGAAGAAAATAAAAAGTGGAATTATTAGTCAGTAGGTATTACTTGTATTAGGGTAGCACTAGCTGCTATAATAAATAAACCCCAAATTTCCATGACAGAGCATAACAGGTTATTTCTTGCTCATGTAACAGTTCAGGTAGGTGTTCTTACTCAGCCAGAGGCTGTTCCTCCACATTGTCATTTAGGGACCTGGACTCCCTCTAAGTGGTGGGTCCAGTGGCCCCTGTTTCCTCAGTGTCCTCTGTACTCAACTAACAGAGGGTAGAGGAGAACACAAAACAGGCACATCTCATCTCGTAAGAGCCCAACCCTGGAAGTGACATATCACTTTTACTCACAATCCATTGGTAAGAATTAGCCATATGTTCTGATCTGTATGCAAAGGAGGCTGGGAAATGTAGTCCCTGATGGGGCAACTGTGTCCATGTGATAATTCTAAGCTAAGGAAGAGGGAAACATGAGTTTTAGCCAGCCATCTCTGCCATACTTCTATAATGCAATTATACCAAAAATATATATTCTGTAATAATCCCTCCTACTGTTAACATTTTGGAATATAGCTAACAAATGGGATCATGCTATACATGTTGTTTTTTTAACTGGATTTTCTTTTATTAACAATATATTGAGTCACACAAATGTACACCATTTGTGTGAGCAGTGGCTGCAAGTAGCACCTGGGGTATGTCTCTGGTATGTCTGTTAGCTAGCCAATATCAAAGATGGAACAGCATGAGCCAGTAGCATGTTAACAGAGTAAGTCACACTTTGGGCTCCAGTCCTAGCCCCTGCATCTGTTAGCTTGTGAAGATTGAGACGCTCTTTGCTGAACCTGTAAAATGGAGGTATGAACTTTAGTTTTCTTATGCATAAAATGTGGATAGGAACCTATTTTATTAGGTTGCTGTGTGGATAAGTGAAATAATTTATGTAGAGAACACAAGTACTACCAAGATGGGTGGTACCTTATTTTTAAAATCTTATAAGTGACTTTTATGAGAAAACTATTATATTGTTGACATTGTAGCCTAGTGAGATGGACAAACAAGTAAAGCAAATCATAGACTGCGCAAGGGTCACCTGGGGATCTTGATGCTGTTTCAGTTCTTTTCAAGTCAGGTTCAGGAATCTGAACTTTTACCAGTTTCCCAAGTGATTCTGATGCGCATTAACCTTGGGACCAAAACTGAAAAACACTGATATATAAGTTCTGGTTATACAGCCAATTAGAGGCCACCAGGCTGAGAAAAGCAACAGAGCAGAAATGAAGAGAAATTAATAAATGCTGTCCTAGAGTCATAAGAGAAGTAAGAGATAAAAGAAGCATCAAGAGGCATTTTAGGTGTGACAAATTTTTATCGTATGGCATCATTCCAAGTATTCTGGACATTTTCATCCCTAACCCCTGTGCACTAAACATCAGTAGTGGCTGCACAATTATTGTCATAATGACAAATGTCCCACATTTTTCCAAATATCTCTTATGGGAGCAGAACCACCCATGATTGAGAACCACTGATCTAGTCCAAAAGCTTCACCTTTTCAGATAAGGAAGGTAAGGCCCAGAGAGGGGAAGTGATTCGCTTTTGGTCACACAGCCAATTGGTGGTAGGGCTGAGAGTAGAATCCAAGTATTTTGTTCCAAGTTCAGGGTTTGTTTCTAACATGTGGTCATATCAGTTTAGAATGTTTTTAACTGTG
The DNA here is from genome assembly GCA_023783475.1 of Daubentonia madagascariensis. NCBI lineage: Eukaryota > Metazoa > Chordata > Mammalia > Primates > Daubentoniidae > Daubentonia > Daubentonia madagascariensis. The sequence goes on from JAKFHU010000428.1 coordinate 13,828,245, forward strand.
AGTAGTAGAAAATCCAATTCAGTCTCACGTGAATAACAGGGAAATTGATTGGTTCACCTCACTGGAAGTCTTGAAGTAGAACCTGCTTCAGAATTATTGAGTCCAGTGGCTGTGACTCCATATGCTTATGACTTGAATGGCTTTGCCTTCTTCTGTGTCACCTTCATCTTCAAGCTGATGACAGATGGTTACAGTAGTGTCCAGCCTTGGATTTGACTAGCCACAGCCAGGCGAAGTGAGAAAGGGTGGCTTTCAGAAACTTTCCAGGGAAACAAGAAAGAACTTCCCCAGAAGCTCCTGAAAGCTGCTTCTCAAGTCTCAGTGACCCACCTTGGGTCAGATAGCCATTCCTGAACAAAATTCTGCCCAGAAATTTAAGATAACACTTATATCACCAGGGCTCCCCGAGAGCTGGGATGGAGTCAGCTTCCCCTGTGCCATGTTGGACAGGGGTAGGCAGATATCTGAACAGTATCAAACTACTATTGGAAGAATGACTTTTCTTCTGCTGGTTAGGCCACCATCAGTGGCCTGACAATATTGACCTTGCCTCCTTTGCAGCTTGTACTCTTAAATAGTTATCCAATTATTCAGTCTGCAACTATGATGCCACATTCTTTGGGGTTCCTAGGGACTAAAGAATTTAAATAACAAATGAAAAAATTAAAGTGTGATTTTTTGGGGGTATATCAAGCAATATATGGCTGCATAGCTGGTACATATATCATTTAGAGCTAGGTTTAGCTGCATGTGACAGAAGACCCAAGAAAGAGTGGCTTAAAAGACAGAAATTTACTTTTCTTTTTACACATGTAGGAAGGCCATAGGGAAGCAGGCCAGGCTGATAAGGTGGCTCCATAGTCAGTAAGGACTCCGACTTCATCGATTTCGTTTATCCACCACCCTCAAAATGAGGCTCCTTACTCTGTGGTCCAAGTTAGTTGCTCAGTTCCAATCATTGTGCCTACATTTCAACCAACAGAAAGATGGGAAGACTTAAAGAAGGGTGTATATTCCTTTTCAAGACATTTCCTGGAAGGACAACATACCGTTTCCACTTAAATCCCATTGCCAAAACTTAGTCACATGGCCACATGTAGCTGTAAGGGAAGCTGGGAAATGTGGTTCTTATTCTGGACCATCTGCACAACTAAAACATTGGGAGTTTTATTAGGAAGAAAGGGGGGTGAAGGATATTGGGGGTAGTTAGGAATCAATGTCACATATACATAAATAAACAATGAAATATAAGTTCTGAAAATCCCCATGACCATTGACAAAATATACTTCAAGAATCACTCAACAATACACAATGATAGTATTAAGAATTCTTGAGCCTCACTAAAAATCCAGCATAAGTTAAAGATAAAAAGCGCCAGCCAACCAACGAGAAGCCAGTCTATGCTCAGCTTCTTAAAGGTGTTTCCCTCACCCTAAAATCATACTGGGCAGTTGCCCTGCATGGGAAGGAGAATAAACTCAACTAGTCATAGATAAGAGTCAATGACCCAAGCAAATAAAGGAGGTAGTTATCCAAGGGTAACCTAGATAGACCTGGGGCTTGTATTGTTGAATTAAACATTAAGTGCATTCAAGGAAAAAAGTCAAGAAACCAGGTCATTAAAAAGTAGTTCTAGTCATTAATTATATTTTGGAAGAACAATAAAAGAATACATTTATACCCCAGGCAATACTCCCCTGTCATGTCAGGGCTTCTATTGCTCACATTCTTTTTTTTTTTTTCCTTTGAGACAAAATCTTGCTGTGTCACCCTGGGTAGAGTGCAGCGGTATCATCATAGCTCACTGCAACCCCAAACTCCTGGGCTCAAGTGATCCTCCTGCCTCAGTCTCCCAAGTAGCTGGTAGCTGGGACTACAGGTGTGTACCATGCTCAGGCTGGTCTCGAACTCCTGAGCTCAAGCTATCCTCCTGCCTCGGCCTCCCAGAGTGCTAGGGTTACAGGCGTGAGCCACTGCGCTTGGCCTATTGCTCACATTCTGACACTGCTTTAGAACCAAGATAGTCCCACTCTGAATCCTGATACTCCTTTCTCTCTTGGGAGCCTTATTCTCTTTTCTCTTGCTCCTTTCTATCCTGCTCTGTCACTCAGAAACATTCTCTCCCTTTTGAATCCCAAAGGCCCAGAAATCAGCTGAGCCAAGACAGGACTTGCAGTGGGGGAAGGGGAGAAGTTGATCAGACAAAGGCAAGTCAGGACATGAGAACAGGGAAAGGGTGGGGATACTCTCACGTTGTTATATCCTCTCTGTGGCAATCACTCTTGAGTCATATGGTCATGAAAGACATTTTTCCACCCAAAACCCTCCGTCTCCTCCCAGAGGAGATACCTGCAGGCCTCTCTGCATTGATGGAGACACTGCACAGAGGCACTCCCCATAGTGAGCACTTTCTCCAATCTGAGATGAGGACCTCCGTCTGGGGGGTAATTGTGGGACAGTTGGAGGTGGCTAAAGATGAGGCTAACTATCTGTGAATATCTATCTGCTCTTCAGGACTAAGCCAGGAATAAACTTTTATAAAAATTAATTCTGGAAAATGAGAGCAAAGATAAGAACTTGGTGTATTAATATTAGCATCACATACACAAACCCCCCCCCCAGTGGGTGACCTCTATTCAAGATGGCAGATGGAAAAGAACAGAATCCTGATCCTACTTGAAACAAATAGAAATGATGGACAAAATGTCTTTCAAAAAAAATTTAAAACACAGACTCATACTTAAAAGTAGGAAAAGAGTATCTCTATTGCTAAAAATAGAGAGGTAATTCATAGCCACAGAGTTAAGTAGGAATTAAATCTATGCAGCCTGCAGATAGACAGAGACTGGATTAGTATCTTAGGGGCTGAGTTTCTAATGCCCCTGAGGGCTGAGCATCAAAGCTCAGTGGATCCTATGCAGGACAGAGAGCTGGAATTGGACTCCCTGCCTGAATCTAGGAGCCAGAAATCTGCTAAACCATTTGTCCACAGACAGATACCAAGAAAGGTCTGGGAGGTATTACAGGGTTACAGCAGGAAGTGAGGCACCCACCTCAGGCCAAAAAATTTACAAAATAGAAGACCAGCAGTAGAGATGATCAACAAAACCCAAACCTTGTTCTTGAAAAGACCAATAAAAAAGAAAATGAACCTCTGGCAGCGCTGAGGGTTTTTTTAAAGCATAAATAAGCAATATTAGGGCAGGAAAGAAATCCTAACTACAGATACACTAGAGAGGGCATAAAGAGTATTCTATGAAAAAAGTTATGCCACTAAAATGGAAAACATGTATGAAATGGAATAATTTTATAGAAAAATATGAAATACTAAAATTATGTGAAAAATAAGATCTGAAGAGAATGCTATGCAGCCACAGTTCCTTTGTTCAAGCAACAGAAAATGAGTTTGGCTTGTTAGGAAAACTGAAAAACGCGTAGTGCAGGGGAAGAGTTACAAGTCAATCTCAGTTACAAATATGTATGCAAATAGCCAAAATAGAATGGTTCCTTGGTATCTGCAGGGGATGGGATCTGGGACCTCCTGCGTATACCCGAATCTGTGCATACTCAAGTCCAGCAGTCGGCCCTGTGGAACCTGCTTTTATGAAGAGGTGGCACCCGCATGCAAGGGTTTCACAACTCTCGGATAATGTATTTTCAATCCAAGTTTGGTTGAAAAAAATCCGCACATAAAGTGGACCCAGGCAGGTCAAACCTGTGTTGTTCAAGAGTCAACTGTAAATTATTAGCTCATTGAATGCAGTAAATGAATTTCTTAAAAATCCAAAGGCAAAATTATACCATAATTGGAAAGGACACCATGATACCACTAGACGTTGCTGTCCCTAGACACTCAATGCTATTTCTTGTATCATTGCCACATGTAAAAAACAAAACAACAAAACAAAACTCTGTAATGTCCTTGATTCTATCTAATTTGCTCCAGACTTAAAATCGTAGGCGGGAGGGCCTCATTAGCTTAGCCTACAGCATATTCCCAGGCCCTAGTGCTGGGATCTAGTGGGCAGAGGAAAGCACATGTTTGATCATTTCAACTATTATAATGGAAGATCTGTCCTGCCTTTGGCCAAGATTAATACAGCAGAGAATTCCTCAAATAGGAAGGTAGGTTAGACTCTAGACAGCAAAAAATGAAAAAAAAAAAACCCCACTAGAACCAATAAATATTAAAGAAATTTTGAAAACCTTTCCCTGCCCACAAAAGGCACCATATTCAAATGGTTTTTGTGGGCAACTTTTGCCAAATCATCAATTATAAAATCGTTCCAAAGGTTCCAATTTTATCCACATTAATCTGTACATTCAGTATCATCCCAGTCCATTTACCAATATGATTTTCTGGGGAACTTGATGGGCTGATTCTGATATTTATATAGAAGAACAAATGTTGGAGAAGAACCAAGACAACTCTGGGATAGGTGGGAAAATTGCTCACTGAGACACAAACATGTGTTTAACTGTTATAATAGTTAAAACAGTGCAGCATTGGACAAAAACATCAATGGAAAAAGAAGAAAGCTGCTAAAGAGACCCACGCTTCTGTAGGAACTTGGAATGTGATAGGGAGTCTGTCTGTCCTTGTCTGATAACTCTGAAAGGCTTCCTGAAAGTGAGAAGAGAGCAGGTTTCAGGAGGTATTTGACAATTATGAGGGATTAAAAGTAATAAGGAAATTGAACACATTTTCTATAATGCCCAGTTCAAAAGTCACCTCCACGTGAAGACTTCCCTAAGCCTTTGTGGCAAATTCTTTCCTTTGAATATATATTTTCTGAGTGAATAACTGTTTTGCCCTTTTCTCTTTAAATAACTAGAGTTTTCTGCTATGCTAGAAACAAAGATAATAAATATATTTAAATAGTCTCAACCATATTGTGAAATAAAAAATACCTAAGCAAAAATGAGTAGTGACCAAGTGAAACTTGGTAGAAGTCGTGAATACACTGGTTTATGATCTCACCAGAGGAATACACTAAATATTTGAGGATACTTAGTAACATTTTAGAGTAAAGAGAAATAAATATTACAGATTAAACAAGGAAACTCAAGGGACTGAGTGCCATGCTCTTAAAACATAAAGATAAGGAACATAATATATACATTAGAGCTTTGATATTAATCAGAAATATTGAATGGGTTCTCAGGCAAGAAAAAGGAAGGAAAAAAAAAGAAACACATGAGAAAACCCTATTAAAGGAAATTTTGACTTTGGAAGCTATTCAGTAAATGATAGTCAGTGTCTCATGTCGAGGGCAGAATCAAGCTTGTAGCACCACCAAAAAAGCCATTTCTTAGGCTTTGATATTCAAATATTTTACCTTAATAGATACTACAGCAAAAATCTTTCCATTTTCATGTTACCCTAATCTGACTGAAGTCAGTAGTTTTTTCTTATACCTTACTTTGATCATGTCTAAAATAATATTTTACTAAATTATCCATTGCTAAAAAAAAGTCAACAAAGATGGGTATGTTTAAAATTATCAGACAAATGCTGATGTTCTGAGGATGATGTTTTTGGGAGATTAAAACCACGTAATCTTATTCCCAATAATCTGGAGTTCTTACCTAGCCCACAGCTTCCCCCATCCCATCAAACCAGTGGCATTCACTGCTTCATGGGAAAGGCAGAATTCAATCTAGAACAAGAGACATTCTCAGCTTTGCTGTTCAAATTAGATTTTAAAATTTAATACGCAGATAATAATTTTCCGAGGGTTTGACATATTGAAGGAAAATAATTCTGACAATGTATTAATGACTTAAAAAACCAATGTTTCTTCGATGATAATCATGTTCCAGACACTGTTCCAAGTATTTTACTTTTAATCCTTACCATAAATTTACTGCTATCTCTCCTATTTATATGTGATACTGTAATTCCTCCAATTCTTTGGTGAGAAAACAGAGGCCCAGAAAGGTTAGAGTAACTTAGCCTAGGTTATTCAACTAGTACGTAATGGAGCTACTAAAAAACTTAATTGGGAGGCCATTAGTCTGAGACAGCTCTTGGGCCTTGGGTTCCTACCTAAACAAATGAAACCCAATGAAATGTAAACAGTAAAACAAAACTTTAGCTTAATCAATCAGAAACCACCACCTAACCTCTAACCAGGGACTTTCCAGTTTAATCAATCAAGTATTTTCTTTGTCTTGCTTCCACAAACACCTTATAAAAATTTCCCCCTTGCATCTCTCAGTGGAGGGCTGAACCGCCTTCAGTCCGGTGCTGCCCCATCCATGAATCGCTGTCTGATCAAATAAACTCTTTACATCTTTAATGTGCCTGAGTTTATATTTTAACAGAGTCCAGGCAATCTGGCTCCTGAGCCAACGCAAACCCCACGCAAAGTTTGAAGACATAAATATGATGGATAAACATACAAAGAACATTAAATAGCAGCCATGCTCAAAAGAAAGAAGTATCTAAAAACAAAGAGGGAAATTGGAGCAAGAACAGTGACCACAGGAACTGTTACTTCCTTTGCTTACCATGCCTTTAATTGCCATTGCATGTCCCATCAGGGATTCTTTACCCTCTGCCACCAGAACTAGCAATTTTCTAGATTAGTGCTACTAAAATTGTAGTCCATCAACCAGCCCTGGTCTGCATATTCTTTGTTATTGGTACAGAAGTTGAGAGTAAGTACTTAACTTTGTAGCAATTTGACGTTGCTGCAACATCTAGGTATGTTAATTATTGGACACATCTCATTAACAGGGTCTGGACCAGTTCAGGAGTTGTCAGACTTGCTTGGTAAGTCACATGTGGCATCAGGCACCAGGCATTCACAGTAGGACCATATGAAAATGTGTGACTTTTTAAGGCTATTTTGTCAACTGTAATGTACCTATGTATAAAAATCTGAGAAAATATAAGCTTTTATTTATTTTAAAGTTAATTCTTTTTAAAATCATTTTAATTTTTAACAAAGCCTGGTTTTTAAGTTTATAGTTTAACATTATTAACCAAATTAGGGAACTAAAATCTGTATTTTTTAGCCAGGAGCAGTGGCACATGCCTGTAATCCCAGCAACTCAGTGGGAAGATTGCTTGAACCCAAAAGTTTGAGACCAGTCTGGGCAACACAGCGAGACTCCGCTTCAGAAAAAAAAAAAAAAAAGTTTCACTTAAGAATATTTTTAAAAAATCTTTGTTTTTAAAAATGTTAACCCTTATTGACAGATGACAAAAACAAGTTTCTCTGGACTTTTTTTTATCAAGAAAAGCCACAGCTGTCCCACATCCACTGGTAGGGGGAAACCAAATAATGATGGAAATGATTCTAAAGACATGAAAGCCAAAGAAATAAAGTTGATTTTAGTTTTATTGGGAAATATCTGTCGGGAAAGCAAAGCCACTCTAAGTGTTATGGGATTTATTATAGGGTTTAGATCTTAATAATTTGGGAGGAACTGGGGAAGTAGGGGTTTAAAAGGTGGAGCTGGTAGATCAGAGAAAAAGTCACCAACAGTCCTCCTGCACACTGGTATAGGTAGACAGGTCTGGGAGGTCTGAGCAACTGAGCATGTCCAGCTGCTGAAATGGGATCACGAAGGGGGAGCTTGTGGGGATGTCAAGGGGAAGCTGCGACCTTTGTGTCGCTAGCGTTTCTGTGAGTCTGATGGTGGGCCCGGCAGGCTACTGGTGGTCAGCAGGGCTAGCTGTCATGAGCTAGAAGCAGAACAAAGGAGAACAAGGACAAGCTGGAATCCACTGGATACATCTGAGTCTGTTCACTGTTGCATCTGACTGCAAAGACCTACTGAATGTCCAGACTTATTTACGATAGCCAGAAAACTGGAAACAACCCAGAAATTCATTAGCAGGTGAGTGGATAAACAAATGACGTTATAACCACACAATGAAATGCAACTCAGTGATAAAAAGGAATGAATGGCTGAGAGGCTATGATATAGGAAGGATTATTTACATGGATATTGACATGCCATGGATTGAGACAAGAGTATTACTGGAGAAAGTATCAATGAAGCAGGAGCTAAAATTATACAAAATGAAGGAGAATAAGCTGGGAATCAGTACAAGATAGCAACCACAAAGGGCAGTGGGGTGGTAAAAACTAATGACATTAAGGCCATGGGTTTCTAGGGAAGCAGGACACAGAGTGGTGGTGGGGCATAAAGAGGATGCTTAAACACATCTGCAAGCTCCGAGGTAGAAGAGGCTGGGAGAAAAAAAGCAGCCAACACTGCGACAGCTGCAGGCAAACCGTGTCCTCAGGGAGGAGTCCGATTTCCATCAGGTGAAGAAGGAGAAGGAAAACTTCAGAGAAGAGGTTAGGCATAATTTCAATGATCATACTTTTTTATTTCTGGAACTTCTATTTGGTTCTTTATCAAAAAAGTTCAATTTTTAAAAAAAAAATTCTGTTCCTTTCAATTTTTACTTTCATCTTTTATTTTTTTAATCTTTTTATGGACAATTTATGTTCCATAACTAATAATTCCAATACTTAAATCCTTGGGAATATAATTTTTTCTTAGTCTTTTTGCTGACTTTCATTCATAATGAGTCCTGTTCATGTGCCTGGTACTATTTCATTGTGGGCATCTACTTGATTGCACTTGATCTTTGGAAACACTAAGTGGCCTGAGTTCAGGACACTTCCCTCTACAATGGCTTTGCAATAGTCTTGGCCACATGCCAGGAAGTATTTGCAAACTGACCATTTAATATAAATTCTAAACTTGGGGTTTTTCTCACTATGGTGGTAATACAAATTTACAATCCCAGAGCCATGTGTTGGGGTGCTGTAAATTTTCATGTGATAAATTATTATTTTTATTTTTTTCTACCCAGGCATAGTGGTAGGAACAAATTGTTTTCCTCATAGTCTCAAAATATGAGTTCCATCATGGAACCAATGCAGCGCAGACAGCTCGAAATATCAATGAAGTGTTTGGGAAAGATGTGGCTAATGAATGCACAGTACATTGATGGATTGACAAGTTCTGTTCTGGTGATTTTAATCTTGAAAATGAACCACATAGGTGACTGGAGACCAAGGTGAGCTGCAAGCTGTAGTGGAAGCAAATCCATCTCAAACTACCTGTGAATTAGCAGCGAGGTTTGACGTTACTATTCCAACAGTATTGGACCATTTGAAACAAATTGGCAAGGTAAAGAAGCTGGATAGATGGGTTCTGCAAGAATTAAACGAGCGTCAGAAAAGAAATTGTCTCGAAGCTTGCCTTTCTTTGCTGTCACGACATAAAGGGTAACCATTTCTACACCATATTGTTACGTGTGATGAAAATGAATTCTTTTTGACAATCGCAAGCATTCAGCACAGTAGTTGGATAAAGATGAAGTGCCGAAACACAGTCCAAAACCAAATATTCATCTGTTTGGTGGTCCAGTGCTGGTACTATTCACTACAGCGTCATGAAACCTGATCAGTCAATTACAGCTGGTGTCTACTGCAACCCATTGGATGAAATAATGAGGATGCTTGTGATTAAGCAGCCGAGATTGGTCAATAGAGACTGGCCAATCCTCTTGCAAGACAATGCTCGACCACATGTTGCACAAACAACGCTGCTGAAACTACAGAAGCTGGACTTGGAAACTCTCTGTCATCCACCATATTCACCAGTTCGTGCACCGACTGTCTACTATTTCTTCCAGGCTTTGGGCCACTTCTTGCAAGGAAAAATATTCAATTCTCAATAAGCTGTGGAAAAGGTCTTTTGCGATTTCATTGCCACTGGCTCTCCAGGCTTCTTCGCTGCTGGCATAAACAAGCTACCATTGAGATGGCAAAACTGTGTTGATAGTTTAGGTGCATACTTTGATTAATTGTACTGCTTCTTGTTTGAGATATAATAAACTAAACTTTTGATTCAAAATCGGACATTTCATATTTCATGATGTAATAATTATAATAATCACGTTATAATTAGGCATGTAATTGGGTATATAAATTGGGTAATTATAATGAAACAAACACCGAATATTCATTTAACCAAAAATTGTGACAGAACCCTATTGGGAGAGAAAGTAAGAGCATGGAGAGAGAAAAGATATTTGAGCTGGGTGAAGTGGCACACATCTGTAGTCCCAGCTACTTGGGAGGCTGAGGCAGAGGATCACTGGATCCCAGGAGTTCCAATCTCACCTGGGCAACATAGCAAGACCCCATCTCTAGGAAAAAAAAAGAAAAGAAAAATAAGAGGTATTTGATAATATTCTATCATCTATCACCAGAATCAATAGGTAATGCCTAAAATTTATACACCAAGAAATAGTAATGTAAGCATGCTACTTAAAGATATGGATGTAAGTACCAGAAAAGCAGCTAAAAAGAGTGTTAAAAGAGGGGCTCAGGAATGGGGAGAGGTGCTAGAGCTGACCTGCTCCAGCTCAGGCAAGCCAGTTGGGCACGTCCCTTCCCAACTCCCTGTTCAGTGACATCACAGTGGTAGCCTGAAATCAGCCATGTGGGAGGATTTGCTCCATGAAAACAGAAAATACTATAAATCAGGGCTTTTTTGTTTTCAGAGAGTCAGTTGTTAAACGTACTAGCATAGCATACCACTGGGGTAGGGTAGGGACCTCTGTTTTAACTATAAGTTTTATTGTGCTATTTGGGTTTTCAAACTATGTACATGTATTACTTGCGAAGATGATATTTTTCAAGGAGTAATCCATGGGGGTGGGGGAAGGAGAAGGAACAGAGAGGGGATTTTCCTTATCAAATATCACCGCACACCATCAAACCAACATAAATATTCTAAACAGATGGTATAGACATGGGAATGGGCACACAGAAGAGTAAAATAGAGGATGCATAAATTGATCCCTATGCATATATGAATTTATACATGGTCAAGCCATATTTCAATGCAACAAGCAAAAATGATTAAGTAATACATAATGCTGACACAATTGTCTATCCACCTATTAGTATTAGTATTAGTTTGCCAGGGTTACCATAACAAAATACCGTAGACTGGGTGGCTTAAGCAACAGGAATTTATTTTCTTACAGATTTGGAGGCTGGAAGTCCTGAGATCAAGGTGTTGGCAGGTTTGGTTTCTCCTAAAGCCACTCTCCTTGGCTTGCAGATGGACCACCTCCTCACTGATTCCTCACATGGCCTTTTTTGTGTATGTGCACATCCCTGGATTCTCCTCCTCTTCTTATAAGGACACCACTCATTGGATCAGGGCTCTATCTCATGGCCTCATCTAATCTTAATTATCTCTTTAAAGGCCCTATCTCCAGATACAGTCACATTGGGGATTAGGGCTTCAACATATGAATTTTGAGAAGACACAATTCAGTCCATAACACCACCTAAAAAAGTAATATTTAACCCATATCTTACAGAATATTAAAAACTAAATTACAGATAGAATAAAAACTTAAACATAAAAAATTAAGTCATAAAAAATTTAAAAGACAATCTGGGAGGCTCCACATACAATCTAGGGTCATAGATGTTTCTTAAGCAAGTCAGGAATCTCATAAGTGATAAAATATAATAAAAATAGCAGATATATTTGACGATATAAAACCTTTAAACTTTACAGAGTAAAAGATATCTTAAACAAAGTGTATCAGTCACAGTGCAGTGCAGGAAACATGACCACTCTAAGTGTTTCAAGAACAGAGGAGTTTAATACAGGAATTAGAAGTTTACAAAAGTATTGGAAGGGCCAGAGGACCACAAGTCAGGTGCCTGCCCCTGCATGACCCATTTCAAGGGCACATCAACAAAATTACAATTGGATGTCAGAAAGCTATTGCTGCTACCACCACTCTCAAGTCAGGAAGCTGGTGATCAGACACTGGAATGCAGAATCTGGTCACAAATATTCATGTCTCTCCAAACTTGCTTTCCAGCAGAATAGTAGAAGGAAATGGCTTCCATATTCCAGATTTCACAAGTACATCTCCCTGGTGCAACCTAATCCACATCAGATTCCTAGCTGCAAGAGAGTCTATGAAATATCATCTTTATTTTATCAGCACCAGTGATCAGGAAAGTACTTAGAAGGGGTTAGGAATTATTACTCTACGTCAACTGACCAGACCATGTCCAGCAAACAAAGTCCATTAAAAAGAAACACAATTGAGGGGTGGGAGTAGAAACTATCACACTGATGATACACAAAGACTTATATTTTTGTGTGGGTTTTTTTTGTTGTTTTATTTCTACTCATCCTTTCAGAATATGAATAGACTTATAATTTAAAATTAGGAGCTCTTGAAGATGGATAAGAAAAAGGTAAACAACCCAAAAGAAAAATGGCAAAGGATATGAATAGGCATTCACAGAAAAATAAATATGAATGGCAATTTTTTTTAATTTTAAAAGAAAATATGCTTAAACTCACCAGTTATCAGAGAAGTCCAAAATTAAATAACACTGAGATATTATGTACCCATGAGATTGGCAAGATTTTTAAATAGCAATGACATATATCAATGGTGGAAATTGGGAAGGGGAACTTGAATAAGGTCAGGATTCAGGTAAAGAAAAGAGAAATCACTCTATTTTAATTAGTGCTATGGTCTGAATATTTATGTCCTCCCAAAATGTATACATTGAAATCTTCACCCCTAAGGTGATAGCATTAGAAGGTCTGGTGTTTGGAAGGTGATTTGTTCATAAGGGTGGAGCCCTCATGAATGGAATTAACACCCTTATAAAAGAGGCTCTAGAGAGATGCTGTGCCCCTACCACATGAGGTTAAAGTGAGAAGGATTCTGTCTGCGAGGAAGAAGGCCCTCACCAGACGCTGACTCCGCCAGAGTCTTTATCTTGGACTTTCATCCTCCAGAACTATGACAAACAAGTTCCTGTTGTTTGTAAGCCATCCCATCTGTGGTATTTTGTAATAGCAGCTGGGACAGACTAAGACAATTAGAGAGGAATTTAACACCAGGAGTTACAAGGTAAAAGATGTATTGAAGTGTATGGGTCAAGGTGCAGTGCAGGAAACATGAACCACCCTAGCTGAAATACAAAACAATTTTTAAACACCAATTATTGAAAGAGCTGGAGCAGTTGACTCTAAGCTGGACCTCCAGCATCTACTGCCAAAAAAACCACTGCTGAACTCACCACCAGACACTGCTTTTTTTTAAACTTTTTTTTCAATGTAGAAGAATATAATGAGATATCATTTCTGTAAAATAATAATATGTGTGCATGTGTGTATGCATATATATGCATAAATGTGTATCTGATTACATGCGATGAAGAAAATTATGGAAGAGGACATTGCGGATTGACAACAGGGGTTACCAGCATGGGTGGAAGAGCACGGGATGGGGACGGGGAGTTTGAGATGCTGGGAATGGAAAGGGTAAGGGAGTGAGAGAAGTGAGCAGAAAGAAAGGGGGAAAGAAAAAGAAAAAACTTAAAAAAGGCCCATTGTTTTCAGCATGGCTCACTCACAGTCACTCTCTGAAACCTGTAATTTAAAAAGCTTGTGCCCAAACGCTGACCTGTAAAAAGACACCATCATTCAACCAAGTGTGTCATTGTGATTGATAGACATGACAGCAACCACTGACCCAAACTATTGCTTAAATTATCCAGATGTTCTAGAATGGGATCTTTCCCATTCTGGAAAGCAATTTGGCAAAAGCCACATAACTTTCAAATCCAGTGATAAAAATTTATACTTCTAGAAATCTATCCTAGGGAAAAATTGGAGATTTGGGCACAATTTTTGGTTTAAAGATAATATTCTAGTATTAATTGCAATAGCAAAAAAATAAGGGGGAAAACAATATAAATGTTTAGCAAGAATTAATTTTATAGATCCATAGAATGGAACATCAAGCAACCACTAAAAATCATATTTTTAAAGATATTTAACAGCATAAGAAACTGCCCATGATATAATGTTGAATGAGTGATAAAACAAAACAGAAAGTACACACACACATAAGCACAGTTAGAAGACCTTAAGGGGCCGAGCGTCGTGGCTCACTCCTATAAGCCTAGCACTTTGGGAGGCCGAGGCAGGAGGATTGCTCTAGGCCAGGAGTTTGAGACCAGCCCAAGCAAAAGTGAGACCCTGTCTCTACAAAAAAAAAAAAAAAAGAAAAGAAAAATTAGCCAGTTGTGGTGGTGCATGCCTGTAGTCCCAGCTACTTGGGAGGCTGAGGCAGGAGGATCACTTGAACCCAGGACTTCGAGGTTGCAGTGAGCTATGATGATGCCACTGCACTCCAGCCTGGGCAACAGAATGAGACCCTGTCTCAAAAAAAAAAAAAAAAGACCTTAAGGAAATTCACCAAAATGTTAATGCGATTAGTTCTAGAAAATAAACTAAAGTTAATTATCATTATCTTCATTTATTTTGTTTTTTCAAATTTTCTAGAATGTGCATATAATTGGGATGGAATGTTCTTCTTTTGCTCACCTGATGTGAAGACAATCTGGTGGAAAAATCAGTCAATCCAGTGATTCATAGACTATAAAGTCTATGAGGCCAGGCATCTGCTTAACATTGTGTTTCCACTGCTCAGCACATGGTAGTGGGTGGGTGGATAGATGGATGGTTGGATGGATGGAGATGGATGGTTGGATGGATGGATGGATGGATGGATTTGGTTGTTCTGGTGGTCAGGGAGGGGTTTCTCTCCATCATCAATCCCCCATTCTTTTCTCTTGAAGCTTTGTGGCACAGTAGGACTTTCTCACAGATTGGAGGACCACTCTGTTGATTAAAGTTTAGGTACTACTTTCACCCCATTTTACATATATATATATCAGGTTATAAATTAAGGAGAGTATGGTATTTGTAAGAAAGAGCCAGAAATAACCAGAAATCATCCATGCACTTGTTAATACACCATAGGGAATAATTGTAGGTATGTATTTGAGTACCTGGGATTGGTCCTCAGGTTCTCTACCAGGTCTCATCCAGGTCTCATCCATATCCTTTCATGAATCATGTTCTGGCACCTTCAGCCTTCTGTGTCAATAAAGAAAGACAGAAGCCAATATCATACCAGGAAGAGCTGGGCAAGATAAGGCATTTGGGGCATTTAGTACATTTAAAACTCCTGCCATATCATTTGAGACTTCAGAGTAAAAGTTTTGTGAAATCACTGTTTTGCTCAAGATCAACATATCTACCATTTTCAGCATCTACTTATATATTAGGCGCCTTAAATATGTAATTGCATTTAATCCTAACAACAATATTATTATCCACATTTTATTTATGAAGAACCTGAGAGAATGTAATTTGTTCAAGGGCACACAGCTAATAAATGACAGAGTCAGGGTTGAAAGCTGAATCTGTCCAGCTCCAAAACCTGACGCTTAGTCCAATAGACCTCACACATCCTGATTCCCTCCCACTGCAACTGTACTAATGCAAGTCCTTTCTTTGCTGCTTTGATGCATTCATATGCAGTCAATTAAACCGGTATTTAAATAGACTTTGTTAATGAGTGTTAATATTTATGTTCTGGAGCTATCTTTCCCTCCAGGACGCCCAGGAACATTTCAAAGTCACAACTGAACAGGAACAAATTATGTTTTCCTGAACAAATTTCTCACCTGGTCATAAAATGATTGTGGATGTTGTGAGTGTGTGTCGGTGTTTCCATCCTGGCTGTGAGCAGTAGTGCAGGATAACATCAAAGTTTTGTGGGTGACAAAGAATCTCCTCTGATCTTTGCTTCAAAGACAACCTAAAAAAAAAAACCTTCCCAGCAACACATTTGAGATTAATGTCAATCAGGCTTTTCTCTCAACTTGTCTATACAAGTATGTGCTTTATAATGATGAGAGCTTGTTAGGAAACCATAAACCTCCTCCAACACGGCAGTAAAAATACCTACAGCACACACACACATAATTTTGTCCTGATGTGACATAAGAGAATTTTAGTAAATGGACCTTTTTTCTCCCACTTAACCCTGATTCCCTAAGACTAATTTTAAAAGGGTGCCAATAAGGCCCTATCACAAAGAGGTATGAACACTGTTTCTAAACCCAGTAATCTAAACACTTGACATTTTCTGTACTGTCTGCAGAACTTTCTTTCCTCTTCAGAGCCCATGTCTAACTATTCTTCTTCTCCTGGGAACACAGTTTCACAAAGCCTTTTGGTCTGGGTCTAGGACTTGTTCAAGAGTCTCCATGGCACCTTCATAAATAGATGCTCTTCTAGAACATGGCACCTTGAGGACAGCAGCCTTGCTCCCAGAACCCTTCCCAGCCTGGGTTGATGCCTCATTTCTGTCTCCCACAGTGCCCAGTGCTACCTTGACCTCATCACTTACTGTACGATTGCCATCTATGAGCTCTATGAGAGTTAGGAGAACATTCTGATCATCTTTGAATTCCAGGCACGTAGCCCAGTGCTCAGCACACAGTCAGTGCTCACTAAGCACCTGCTGTATGGTTAAGTGCATGAACAGATGTGCAACCCACCCTTCCCCCATGTGGCTGAAAGTGAAGTCTGGGAAGGGAGAGGGAGAAGCCCTAGGGGCAGGGGAACTGGAGCAAGGACGGGTGGTCAGAATATGCCATGTGAAAAGGTCCAAGAAGCCAGAGGAATTATATTTAGTAGAAAGGGGCTCCTTAGGCACAGGCTAAAAGTGAAGTGAATGACAATATGACTGCCGTTGTAGGACATGGGCTAGAGCTTCAGACCCCAGAGAGCTGATATCATTTTCTTTGTAATCAATGTCCAGAACAGACTCTAGCCTTTTTAACTATTCCCATCCAGAAGTGTTGGTTGGGAATGAGAATTGATGTATTATGTGTGTGAGGTCAGGCTAATGTGGTGGTGCCCTCTTTTGTCTGATATATGCTTAAAAGCTTCCTCAGGTCTGCACAGCCATGGCCTTCACGATGGGTCTGTCCCAAAATGAGCTTGGTAAGACCTCCAGGCTTGGGTCAGGTCACCCGTAAGTAACCTACTATGCTACTGGAATCAATTAAGGGCATTATGAAATACCTTAAAATGGCTTTTAAACATTTTCAATTCAACCCTGAATTTAATAATTCATTCAGTCAACAAATATTTGTTGAGTTTCAAATCTGCATTAGCTACTGTGCTAGATCTGAAGATAGGCCCTCATACAGTTAACAGTCTTAATAAAAATAACAGTAGGAAAGGTCCAATGTAAATACATGACATTTTTTCCATTCACTCTGCACATCTACAGCTACTGCTATCAAGAGTATAGAAGGATGTGATCAAGAGCAAAAGACAGAATATTCATTATTACTAATTTCATCTCAACACCAGCATATGTGAAGAGGGTGATTTCTCCTCTGAGTTACTGAAAGGTGAGAGTTGATTTGGGTGAATATTATGAATAAAGATTGTCTTCATTCTTTATGTAAAATTCAACCCAGGGTCAAAATAATGAACATTATAACAGCATGCTCATGCCTGTAATCCCAGCATTTTGAGAGGCTGATGTGAGAGGATTGCTTAAGGCCAGAAGTTTGAGACCAGCCTGGGAAACATAGTGAGACCCCATCTCTAAAAAAAAAAATTTTTTTTTAACTAGCCAGGTGTGGTGGTGCATACCTGTAGTCCCTGCTACTTGGGAGGCTGAGGTAGGAGGATTGCTTGAGCCCAGGAGTTCAAAGTTGCAGTGAGCTATGATTGTGCCACTACACTCCAGCCTGGGTGCCACAGCAAGATCCTGTCTCTAAAAAATAAATAAATCAATAATGGCATGGCCAGAAGCACCAAGCGAGTATATTGGATGGGCTCAGTTGCAGAAAACAGAATTCACACTAGCTCTTGTAGGTCAGCAGATCTCAGAGGCCTGGAGGCGGGAAAATGCTGCCACTTCTGCTCAGTTCCTTCTTTAAACTCGCCAATCAAAGAAAATGCTCCTCCTTCCTCGTGGAGGAGTAAGGAAGGAAGCAGAGGCAAGCCAGGCATGTTATTCTACTGGAAGTTCCTCCACTTGGAATCTATAGGAGTGGGGAGTTAAGCACTTCCCACTAACCAGCTCAGTATTTGAAGTATAATAGCTGATTTCATTCCCTGTGATTCTGACCTGGACTCTGTCTTTCAAAAATAAGTAAAATCACAATGTGTGTCTCACCCAATTGCTGAAATAAGGACTGAGCTCTCCCACGGTAATGTAGACCAGTAACAGCGACCTAGGATGGATAAGAGTATCTTCTGACTAGCTGGAGATAGTCTCAAACTCTCACAAAGTTTGAGAGTATTCCTTACTTCATGTACCACCAATCCCAGGTCCTCAGCATCAGTACTGGGATTGATGGAAGGATCTCAGAGAGATCAAGGGTCATTTTAAAGTGCACTACCCCTCATGGTGGTGCACACCTGTGGTCCCAGCTACTCAGGAGGCTGAGGCAGGAGGATCACTTGAGCCCAGGAGTTGGAGGTTGTAGTGCACTACGATCATGAATATGCAAAGCCACTGCACTCTAGCCTGGGCAACATAGCAATACCCTGTCTCTAAAAGAAATAAAATAGAAAATAAAGTGCATCACTACAAACTTCTCAACTGGCTTGCCATGTCAACTCCCATGAATACACCAATTTACTTTTGACATTATTTTTCTAGCAAGCCAGCCTCATTCAACATAGCTTTTAAAATGTATTTCAGGCTGGGCGCGGTGGCTTACGCCTGTAATCCTACCACTCTGGGAGGCTGAGGTGGGAGGATCGCTTGAGGTCAGGAGTTCGAGACCAGCCTGAGCAAGAGCAAGACCCCGTCTCTACAAAAAAAAAAAAAAAAGAAAGGAAAAAAAAGAAAAATTAGCCAGGTGTGGGGGCATCCACCTGTAGTCCCAGCTACTCAGGAGGTTGAAGCAGGAGGATTGCTTGAGCCCAGGAGTTTGAGGTCACAGTGAGCTACAGCTACAATGATGCCACTGCACCCTACCCTGAGGACAGAGCTGTCTCCAAAAAAAAAAAAAACCAAATAGACTTTGATTTATAAGGCAAGCATTTCACTTCCTTCTTACTGTTTTGGTTAGTACTTTAAAGATTTATCTTATTCTCCTTTTGTTTAAATTTGGAATCCGGAATTTTAAAGAGCAGCTGATAAACTATGTATTCCAGATTTTAAAGTTTTAGCCTCATATTAACTCATCAGGGAAAAAACCATATTTTCTCATGAAAATATGGCCATAAAATGCATTTGCAGTTACAAAATAGGTCAGAGTCATTTGTGGTGTTCATTAATCCTGCTACTTCTGTGAAAAAGGCTGAAAGCATTGCCTACATTTTGTAGATGGAAAAAAAGTAACAGGTTCCATCTTGCTGTGGGTATAATAGCAAAGCCTGTGGCAGAGCCAGAAATAGAACCTCAAGGGATTTGTGTTCTTTTTTTGATGTAGAACAGAATTCAACTCAAGCAGTCTCAATAAAATCATGCTACAGAAGAAGCAGGTCTATCTCCTCACTCGATTTTCTTTAATAGAATTAAATAGTTCACTTCAGCTCTACTTTCAATTGGATGCCTTATGCTAACTAGTCTAACTGACTGACCAAATATAATTGATATAATAATCCCATAAAATACATTGGATGCTAAACATAATGGATAATGTGTAATCATTTTAAGGAACTTTTTTTTTAAAGTAAAAGCAATATTTAAAATCCAGTATAACAGAATGCTGTAGGAGAGGGGGCTCTATTATTTGGGTTCAGCAGGTCAACATGCAACTTCTAATATAACTGCCTTAATATAATTCTGGATTTTACAGCATTCTAAGTTAAGTCCCACAAACACTTTTAAGGAAAAGCACCTTCAGAGTTACAGAAATTGAGAATTCCATGCTGCCATCCTGTGTCCACCATCTTGCCATTGCAGCTATAATTTCAATTTCCTAAATTTGTGTGTCTGTGCACACAAGTGTGCGAGTGTTAGGGTGGAACTTGAGTCACCAGTGGCCACACTGATTAGAGGTGCTTAGAATTCCTAATATGTTCACCAGCCATCTATACTATTAGACTGGGAATAGACTAGCTCTCACAGAATAGTAGCAATATGTGGATCCTCCGGTGCAAAATAAGGAATTGGATGGATAGAGTAGTTGGAAGGATTGAGATTAATCTATATAGTGCAGTTAAAGGAGTGCAGAGCATACAGTAAGTATGCAATAACGGTTAGCTATTATTATCTGTAAACATGCTGGCCTGAATGCATGCTAGTCTTACAAACACCAACTTTTAATTAACATGCATTTATACAACACATCATTAATGAGCATCATTTATGGGCATTTTTAACATGGTCTACAAGGTCCAGCATGGTCTGGCAGCCAAGGCATCTCCAGCTACATCCTCCCTGCAGCCCAGATTATATCACGCTTATCCTGCATCTCTCTCCATCCCCACCCCTTGGCTTTTGTGCAGAAGTCACAGCAGCCTTCCTACATTTCCATGGATATACTGAGCTCCTTCCTAGAGCACACACTCTGTACGTGCTCTTTCCTCTACCTGGAACTATACCCCAAGCTCCACACCTTGGCTTTATAAACTCATCTTCAATTTTCTGTTTAATCATCCCTTCCTCAACTTCATAGTTGGGTCCTTGACAACTCCTTTTTAGCTCCTGTTAAGTGGTAATTTTACATTTTTAAATGATTCTTATAATTAATGTCTGTTTTATCCACTGTACTAAAAGTTCCACAAGGGCAAGGCCCATGTTTTGGGTTTTTTTCTCACAATCTATTTACCCCCAGGTCTACCACAGTGCTTGGCATACAGGAGGTTCTCAACACATCGATTCTATAAATGAATAAACACATCCCAACATGAGGCTATTGCTCCCAAGGATTGAGCATTTCTCTCTTTCACTTTATTTTACAATCATTGTTCCCCTCATCCCTGGCCTTACTCAACTATACAGTGAAAAACATACATATTTTACTAGATAAAAATAGCTTGTGAATTTAATTGGTGGAGAAAAGGAGAGGAGGAAAAGAGAAGTCAATGAAGTAAGCATAGTTACCACAGTGATACCAATGCAAAACAGTGTCTACAGACACATGTATAAAGGATTTTTCTAAGAGTATTGTTTGTGTAGTTGAAAAGTCTTATTTCAGCAGATGGATGTGTTCACCACACTGTAATGTACAGAAAATAGCATGTAAAGAAACATTAATAAAAGATGTTTGGGGGGGGGACAAAGAAAAAAAAAAGAAGAAAGAAAAAAAAAAAAAAGATGTTTCCAGCCGGTCATGGTGACCCACGCCTACAGTCCTAGCTATTCAGGAGGCTGAGGTGGGAGGATCGCTTGAGCCTAGGAGTTTGAGGTTGCAGTGAGCTATGATCACACCACTGCACTCCAGCCTGGGTGACAGAGCGAGACCCTGTCTCTTAAAAAAAGCAAAGAAAGAAAGAAAGAAATGGGTGGTGAATTGGTGAGTCAACATTAGCAAGGGGTAATATGAATAGTGGTTAAACCCATATCTTGAACCAGACAGAAGAGCAAAAGACAGACAGAAGAAGTCAGTGACGAGGCAGGAAACAAAAAATAATGGCCTGAGGAGGGCTGAGGAGACCTGTGGGTTTCGGCCCAGACCAGCAGGTGGGAGCCACGCTGCTGGTGGAGGTGGGGGCCCTCCAGCTGGTGGAGCAGTGAGAAGGATAAAGCAAGCTGCAGGCCCTTTCAGAGGCTGGGAGAGAAGGGACTGGGAAGCTGAGGGTTTGAAGATCACTACCCCACTGCACAACAGTCTTCCTGGAGCCACTGGGACTATGGATCATGTGTCCTGCACCCCTGGGCATGGCCCTTACCTATCTAGGCCTATTCTTCCACATTCTCAAATATGGACCAAAGTAGGGCACTATTCAGGTGCACAGGAGCCAACCAGCCATCGCTTTTGGTAAAGACCCTTTCATCCTATTTAGTCATATCTGCAGTGAAACATATTTTCCAAAGCAGCACAGTCACACCAGCCATGATGAGTTTTGTTTCTGTGTTTCTTAGTGTCATAGGGGTCATTGTTCACAGAAACTATTTACTATTTTTAGTTGTTAGATTTGTAATAAATGCTTTTTTTCTCTTTAGCACTTACCACCCTAAGACATATTTTATATTTCATCTTGATTTTTTCTTCTCCACTAATAATGTCAGTCTAAGGAAGGCCTTTGTTTCTAAGCCCTAAAGGGCTTAGAAGGTTGCCTGGCATATAACAGGCACTTAATGAACCTATGCTGAATACATAAGTGAATAAAAAGGTGGCAAACGAAATAGCAGCTCAGGATTCCAGGAGGATGTGTGACCGAACGCCGTGGCCTAGGCGCTGAGGAGAGGAGAGGAGAGGGGTAACCGCGAAGGCCTCCCCAGGAGAGGACCCGAGGGAGCCATGTCGGCCCGGAAGAACCAAATCCGCGAGGGCCACGGCCTGGCGGGGCACCAGAAGAGTCCGCTTCTCCGCCAGGCCCCCTGAGTTTCCCACAAAGATGCTCCGCACATGGTCGGCTCGTCCTCCAGCTACACCTACCGCCAAACGATCGCGGCGGGCCGAAGACTTCCGGCCATCGCCTGCCCGCCCGCCTGAAGTTTCGGGGTTGCTGTCCGCTCCCTGCCGACCGTGCCCGCAAAGGGCGCTCGGCGCCCTCAGCTTCCCCTGGTTTCGGGCCGGACCCGCCTGAGGCTGCAAGAGCCGGGCCGGGGCCGACCTTGGGCTCCGGGAGTTGATCTCCAGCGTCTGCGGAGGTGCAGCGGCTTCAGTTACAAGCACAGGTATGTCCCTGACCTTGAGTGATATGAAACGACCCAGGCCCCGAGCACTTGACCAGTGGCGACCGGAGTGTTCCCAGGCGCTTGTTTGGTGCAAAGGCCAGAATCTGACTCTCCCTTAGCAGAAAGGAAATGTACTTTCGCGGGCTCACCCAGAAAAACATCTGCTTCTAATGGATTGTCGGACTTTTTAAACTGCTGAAATCCACGAGGTATTAACTAGAGAAAACTTTTTAAAAAACAAAAACAAAAATACCTACAAATTTTCCTTTTCTATGCCCATTTAACGCTAATGCAGTGTTTTAAAAGGTTAACACAGAAGGGTCAAGTATTTCTCCTGAGAAGAGAAGAGATTTTAAAAACTCCTCTGTGCATCCTGTCTGGAGTCACAGCTGAACCAGAAGAAATTTCCTTACAGTTTAAGCACTTTCGTGATATTTTTACGTAGCCCACATGATGAATTAAAACTTAATCTTAGGTTTGATGGTACATTCAGGCCAAGTGTTGGTATTTGACGCTGAAGGCAGTAGTAATCCACCAGAATAGCATAAAGATTACTTTGAACTGACAACATCCAAATACACTGGCTGACCGAGGTCCTAAAGCCTCCCAGAACCAAATTTCAATGGGGGCAAGCAACTGTTACCTATTTAGGCCATGAAATATCTTAGGGTAGTCAAACTTGCCCCAAAATGCCATGAATCAATTTTGTCCATCCTTTTCCTAAAGATAGTTATGCAGACTTTTAGAAGCAGCTGGCTATTGCCACTAATGGAGTCCCAATTTTGTTGGGCCTGCCTAACCTTTATGTGCCCTCCTGGATACAAGCACAGAAGCCTTTGCTGAGGCATTGGCCACCTTTGAAGTATCAAAGTTATCATTGTCCACCCCACCCACACACACACCTGCTTCCGATGTACCCAATTTTGACAAACCTTTCCACCTATTTTGCTGTGAAAACAATGGAATGGCTGTGGGTATTCTTGGATGACATTTAAGTCCCATGGCATATTTTTCCTGTCAGTTGGACTCAGTGGCTTCAGGCATGCCCCAGTGCCTATGCAGCAGCCTCAGCTGCCATCCTAATTGACAAAACCATTACCCTTATGCTGAGTTCCCCTGTTCTTTGTTTCCCATTCTGTGTCAGCTCTCTTACAAGCCCATAAAACAGAGCACCTGTCTACTTGACAGACCAACCAACCCCTATGTCATCTTGTACCTCTGTATTGCTATAATCATGGGTACACTACTACCCCTCCCTGATGATGGAGAAACCTACTCCACCCCATGACTGCCTTACAACCGTAGAGATGGTGTCTAAACCATAAGACCTCTTAGACGCTCCCTTGAGCTCTCTAGACTTACTCTACTGTGATCTCTCTTAATAAGCAGAATTCTCAGAGAAAGATAACTCGCTATGCCATAGTGAGCTTGTACACTGGCAAAAGAGAAAACCACCACTAGTTACACTGACTAGATATGCCTTTGGAGTCTGCCATGCCATTGGTACAGTTTAAAAGTCCCACAGATTCTTGACCTCTGCAGGTATGCCCATCACCAATGGGCATATAATTGCAACTCTGTTACAGGCTATTTGTTTTCCTACAGAAATTGCTATTGTTCATTGCCCAGCACTTACCAAGGAAACTGACACAATATGTTTATGGAATGATAGGGCTGAGCAAGCTGCTAAATGGGCAGCCAAAAGTGGACCCTCTATCTCTCCTTCACCCAGCTTGCAACCCTGCCCTTATCTCTGACTGATATTAATAGGCCCCATCCTTTGACCTTTTGGCTTGCACTAATCACCCATCAAATGGGACACATGTTTTTTATTATTTTATGAGATGGTCAGTCAGTTGAGGTCAAAAAGAGGAAACACAGGAGAGGCTCAGGAAAAAACAAAGTTTAATATACTCACAGGTCCTAGAGACAGACAGGAGCTGTGCCATGCTACACAGGGTCACATGGGAAAAACACCAGGATGGTCAGGAGGCAGAAGACCAGAGTGATGGAAGGTTTGGGCCACAGCCTTTATTTGGGGTTTCCACAGGAAAGAAAAGGCAGGGCAAGGTGAACAGTTTAGGATGGGCTAGTTTGAATAATTACAGTGGGTTTCTGGCTATAGGAGTATCCCTAGTTGGCTGGCACCCGGCCTTGGGATGATTAAGGCAGAGGAATATTGCTTCCTTGGGTGTAAGGGCCAGCTAGAGGAGGTATGGCTCTGGATTGGCTAGTTTGTACATCAAAGATATGCTCCTGGTTTGGCTCTTTGTTATCTTTAAGAATTGGCTAGCCCCAAGAAAGGCAGAAAGATGTTTTTACTTCTTTTTTTTTTTTTTTTTTGGGTGGGTGGCAGTAAATGTTTTTTAATAATGTCAGAACATCATAATTAATATACAGAAAATTTTAAAATATTTACATTTGTACAAATGAGATGATCAAGCAGCCAGAAGCCAAGTGGCTTTCACAGCATTTCTGACCAAATTATTTTCCAGTGTACTACTTGTAAATCTTACCAAGATTCTGGAGGTAACCAGTATACTGCAGGGAGTCCTCCAAGACCCATGCTGCCCTTTATGGCACTCCAAATGGACTTTATAGATTTATCTCCAGCCTTAGACTATTCTCACTGCATGTTTAATGGATGGACTGTGCTATCCAGCTAGATGTGCTAATGCCACAACAGTGGTAAAGGAACTAACAACTGAGGTTGTTCCTTGTTTTGTTTTGGCATTTTTTTAATTAATTGCATTAGAACAAGGAACTCACTCTGCAACAGAAATAAATCACTTGCTTGTAAAACTCTGAGATATTTATTAAAATTTTATACCCCTTAGTATCCTCAATCCTCAGGGCAAGTGAAACATAAGAATGTAAACATAAAATGAGCTCTAGGAAAGATCTGGCAGTACCTTTTTTTGACAGTTCTACCAGGTATTTTGCAGCCTGTTTTGCTCTTATAGCCTGACAGAGGCACATGGGAAATGGAGATGTACAGATGCCAACATAGCTAATGACAAAGGTCACAATGGACCCTGGACTCCAACCTGGTGGGTCACAGGTTCCAATCTGACCTTGTCCATGAACAACCCTGGTCTCTATTTTATGTGGCAACAGGTATACAAAGGGTTTCCACCTAAATGGTGAGGGTAATGTGTACTTGAATATCTGGCACCTTCCCTTACCAGATATCCCATCTTAAATGCTAGCCAAATTACAAACCTGGGATCCTTCATATGTAAAGTAACACTACACAGATGCATCCAACAAGACATCATGGATAGTCCACCCGTGTATTGCAACACCATGGTCAATTCAACAATAAGGACCCTTTTTCCAAGTTTGGGAACCTATGATCTAGAAAAAGCAAGTCTAAGCATTTCCAAAGTAATGGAACAAGGGTTCAGTGCCACTATTGCAGACCTTGAAAACATGCCAATCAAAAGTTAGCAGTTTAGCCTCTGTACCCTAAAATTGTCATGTCCTGGATGTGGTCCTGGATATATTGACCACTTGACAAGGAAGAGCTTATACAATTGTTGGCAAATAATGCTGCTTCTACATATGTAAGATGGGCAAAGTAATGTCTAGTCTATAGCATATAAAAGAACAGGTGATTCCACATCAAATAAATGAGGCACAATTGCTTAATTTACCTATTTCCAGGATTGGGAGACTGGTTCAATGGAACATGGGGCTATGAGTTCATATTTGTTCTTTTCTGCTTATTCACCCTTGTTCTAATCTGTGTTCTTGCCTTTCACAGATCTCTTAACTCCCGACTTCTAATCCAAGGCGTCTTTCCACAGCATTTGACACAGCTCCTTGTCAATGAGACTTCGTTAAGTTCCAAATGGGGCAATGAAGGGACTAACAACCCATCAGAATGGCACAAAGACTACTTTAATCCGAGAACAAGCAGGCCTTTCTGAGCATTCAACTGCCATAAACCCCTCTCTGAGGGAGCCTCTTGTAAGGGAGGAGACTAATTAAGCATTGGGACCTCCAAAGGTATTGAATTGTATAAATAAGCCAAATCGGAACCTTTTATACTTTTTCTGAAGCCTTAAAACACACACAGAGACACACGCACCCCATTAAGCTGATATATAAACCCTTACCCCTAGCTGTTCAGAGAGCTACTCTTTACATAATGCTCTTGTGTGCATGTCTAATAAACCTTTTTTTTCCCCATTAATCTGTCTGTTAATTAATTTGCAGGCCCCCGAGCACTGGAACCTAAGTTGGTACAGGAAAAGTTTTCCTCCCAACAACACTTCTAGACTTTTCTGAATAGACCAGAGAGTGTGTTCAAATAGGTAAGGGAATTTGGAAACCTTGATTTTGTTTGAAGGTGGAAGAATCCAATGTATGCATATACACAAGACTGTCTCCTCCTAAATTTGTCTCAAATAGTAAACTTTGTATAGTTATCCTGTGTATTTAAGAACTGACTGAAAACTTTTTATTTCCTTTAGGGAGAAAGCTACAAACCACTTAAGCTGGGATGATCTGTGCTTTTCTGACTTCTTGTGGGCATTTTTATCTATGGTCTAATGGGGGTGTTTGTCTGGTGTGAGTTTTAGCCATCTTACCACATGGAGAGCAGATGGAAGTAGGCCTGTAGGGACAGTGTAGAGGTAGCATGTATTGTACTGAACACTTTGCCCAGTCCTGTGGTGAGTTCCTTATGTGCGTCTTTCTGGTTAATCCTCACACACGGTGTTCTTCACCATTTTACAGATGAATAAACTCAAATGGTAGATAACTTGCTAAAGATTATACCATTTCTGAAAAAGAGCAAGATACAGAACAGAGTATCTAGTATGTTGCCTTTCATAAAAGAAGGGGAAATAAAACATGTGTACATACATGTATTTGCAAAGTAAACAGGAAGCTAATGAAAGTGATTACATATAAGGGGGATGGGCAGAGAGATGCCCACCTCCTTTTTAAAACTTGAATATAAACAAACTTCTGAAAATTATAGCAAATTGATGATTTATTAATATGGAATAATTATTTCACATTACATAAAGGAATAGTACTTTGGGTATATCCTTAGAGATGGGCTTGTTGTTAATAGTATTGTTGATGTTGTCAGAAGAAAGTAAGAAACAAAAACTATTCCAGTGGTACAGGGCATAATAGAAAGTCCCCTTAAGCTGAAGAATATAGAACTTTCTGTGTTTGTTATGCAAACTGCAGTTAAACTCTTACATTGAAACTAGGGAAGCCATTGAAAGATAATGTAACTTTCAGTATTGGGTATTTGTGGCACTTACTTAGACCTTATTTCACAATGTCAGTTACTAACAAAGTTAAGAGGAAACATGAAATGAAGTTGCATGTCCTCTAACAGTCATCGGACTGTTAGAAAATGTCTTATTGGGAGGATAAAGTCTCGTTTATCAAATAGCATGAGTGATTTTGAGGTGTGGTAAGCTATACAACATTGGGTTAAAAGATATGAAGTTTTACTGCTTCCATATGTAAGGTTTGTAGGGCATGAAAAGTCATGGACAGTGGTTTCAAAGTTATTAATGATGGACACAAAGGTATTTTGGAATATGAAAGTCAAATTATTTTATAGGGGGAAAAACCCTCTTTCCATCATTCTGCAATGATGGAACACAAGATATGTTAGTTGTCAAAATGTTTATCATTAGCCAGCTCAAAGCCTCACCAGCACTCAGTACTATTGCAAAAAAAATTCAGAGATAACAATTGCATTATTACCTTGCCACATTATTGTAGCATGTGACCTGCTTTCAAAATCTAGAGGTCTGCAAAATCAAAGGTGAAGAAAATGTCCATTCAACATAAAAAACAAAATATGGCATATAGTAATTACAACTATGAGGGAATGTGTATAATAAAAATAATTGTTTCAAGAAAATGTGAGTGATTTTTTTCCGTTTTTCAAACTGAATACATTAGGACATAATAATTGATTTTTGAGGGAGATCTTTGTGGTGACATAATAATTTTGTATCTGGATTGTGACACATGGCAAAATGACGTAGAACTGTGGAATGTTGGCACACACAGCTTGATGTCAATTTTCTGGTTTTGCTTTTATAATATAGTGACTTCCACTAGGGGAATCTGGGTGAGGGGCACGTGGAATTTCTCTATACTATTTTTTTTTTTAACTTTCCATGAATATATAATTCAGATTAAAAAGTTTTAAAAATTAATAGTATTTTAAAGCTTCAAATTAAACTTAGACATACAAACACACATATAATGTATGTGTGTTAAAATCTAGTTGTCTTTTAAAATTTTTTTTTCCTGTGTTGTGGTTATATTAAACTATCCTTCAGAAAGATTAAAGCAACTGGGCCATGTCTAATAGGATATTTAAAACTTCATTCTCTTTGGCTGAGTAATTTCACTGGGAGTGTATCTTAAGGAAATACTCTACCCTTTCATACCTTCTGTCTTCCTAACAATTTTTGCAAAGATGTTCAAAGAATCTTAGCTTATAATTTTAAAAATTCAGTATAGTTAACATTTCTCTCTCTTATCTTCTTTCCCTCCACCTACTCAACCTGGCAAAGTGCCAGCTATGGTTGATTCTTCCAACCAATGGCCTACTGTTGGCCTGCACCTGCACCTGAACGTTGCTGGAACTTAACACCTAAATGTGCTGCCAGATCTCCCATTTAAGTACACAATCACAAATCCAAAATTGGCATTTGGCATTGCCTCACAATTCTAGTTTCTGCTTTCCAAAATGACTATGTTATACCTTTCCTTTTCTCTTTTCCCTAGAATAGTCGTATACTACCCCATTCCATGTTGTCATCTGATGACCTAGCCTCATATTTCATTGAGAAATAGAGGTAATTAGGCAGTCTGTCATCTTTCCACCAGCCTACTCCTATCAGCACCCACACTCAGATGCTAAAATTAAAATCCCCCAAGTTTGTTCTTGTCTTGACACCTTTGTTCTAGCTGTTCCCTCTGCCTGGAAAACTCACCCTGTCTCCATCGTCACATGGCTTGAGTTATTGTCACTAAAGTCTCAGTTTAAATATTACCTTTAGATGCTTCCCTTATCTGTGTCCCAATATGAAGAGACACTGTAGTCCCTCACTTCATGGCATATTACATTACCTGGAATTTTCTTTTTCCCTTCTAGAATAAAGGAGGGATAATGGGTACTACAGCCATCATGAAGCACAGCATTAAAAGAGAGTATGGGCCAGGCTTCTCCCCGAAACCCCAGCACTTTGGGAGGCCCAGATGGGAGGATTGCTTGAGCCCAGGAGTTTGAGGTTGCAGTGAGCTGTGGTTATACCCCTGTACTTGAGCTTGGGTGACAGCAAAACCCTGTCTCTAAAAAATAAAAATAAAAAAAAAAAGAGAGAGTAGGAACTTTTAAATGAGAACAAAAGTGATCCTTTTGTAATCTTTATTTTTATTGAGTAGAATGATTTCTCAATTTTCACTTATTCACCTATTTATTCAACAAACAGTTGAGTACTTCCTATGTGCTAGTCATTGTTCTAGGTGCTGGACATATAGCAGTGAACAAAACAGACACGAAGTTTACATTCTATCAAGATGAGACAAACAACTCACAGATAAAAAATCACACATTGACTAGCGCTATGACAAAAATAAAAACCGTGATGTGGTTGAGAGTAGCTGGAAGGCTAACTTACAGGCAGCAGAGCAGAGCAATTAAATGAAGGCTCTGATAAGCTACTTTCTTGCTGTATATTGGGATTTTTACCTAACTTTGCTGGGATTCAGTTTCCTTGCTGAATGGGATGGGAATGATAGTAATAGAATCCGTCTCATTGGGTTATTGTGAGATTGTTTGAGTTTTGCATGTATAGTGTTAGAAAGTGCCTGGCATGAAGAAAAACATTTAATAAATTCTAGGGTTTTTTTTTTTAAATCACTTTAAATTGGGGCTCAGTTCTTGGAGGAAGAACCATTTACACTGGGATCTAAAGGATCCCTCCTTGTGAAGAGGGGGAATTGGGAAGAGCATTCCAGGCAGAGGAAACAGCTGGTGGAAACACTCAGGTGGGATCCTGGATAGGACGTTTCAATGACTGAAGCTGGCTGGGGTGAGGTGAGTAAGCATGTGAGGCCTTATCAGCCATGAGTCAGGATTTGGATTTTATGTAATTATACTGGGAAGGCAATGGAGAGTGTTAAGTGTGAGAGTTGACCCCTTCTCATTAAGGTCTGTAAACAGGATCACTTGGCTTACCACATGCAGCATGGATTTTTTAGGAAGGTAAGGGTGGAAACAGACCAATCAGAGTAGGCACTATTTCAGAAGTTGAAGCAAGAGACACTATATCCAGGATAGAAGTAGAGATGGGGGGAAGTGGATGGATTAATTTTTTTATTTTAATACTTGATTTTTAAACCTTCCTATTCTGTTGTTATGCTTTTGTTTTCCATTTTACAGATATTTAAAATTGTAATATATATTCAGATATTCCAGGCTTTTTCCATTGAGTTTTTCAAAGCAGAGAAAAAATTGACTTTTTGTTCATAGCTGTGTTTAAAAAATTGTTTCCTAATAGTTCTCCATTATTTTTATGTTTGTCTTATTTTTGGAGTATTTTTCAAATTTCTATCCAATTATTAAAATATATTCATTAGTTTTCTTCATCCCCTTGATTTTGAAAAATCTTATACAGCCATGTTTTCTTTTTCTTTTTTTAAATTTGGAGTTGTATATGTTTCTCTATTCTTAGTCATTGGAGTAGTATTTTACTATACCACTACTATTCTGTAATTGCTGCATACTAGGCTATAAAAGCTGATAATAGCCCTTCTTTTTCAGATATTACTTTATATTCATATCCGTTTATTTTTCCATGTGAATTTTTATAAATTCTCTTTACATTGTATTTGGCATGCTCTATATTTAATTGGAATTGTATTGCTAGAGGAATTTTATACACATTCATGAAATTATAAACATATAACAGACATATAAAATATTTAGTCTCAAGCTTCAGAACTTGTTTCTTATGCATCCAGTTATCCAATGGTTATTTATTTTCTGTCTCACTCCATCCTTTATGCCTATAAACTCGCTCTATTCAAGAATACACTATACCTCTCCATGTATTCAATTCTTTTCTCAAAAGACTCCCAGTAATAAACCTGAAAGATACTATGTAGCAGGGACTGTTCAAAGCACTTTACATTTTAAACTCATAAATCCTTCCAACACTAGAAGTAGGCACTATTATTTCCCCCATTTTATGGACAGATAAACTAACACAGAGAGCGGTTAAATAACTCCCCAAGTTCCCACAGCTACTAAGTGGTGGCAGCCAGGATTATTCCCCAAGCTGCCTGCTCTACACCCACTCTCTGAAGCACACTGCCCAATATGGTTTATAATTAAACAAATGTATACAGCATCTTTTGTTAAGTATTTACATTTTTGTGGCTGTTATAAATTGGATCTCTTATTTTTCAGCTGGTATGAGTGGTTATACAAGGATCCTATTGACTTTTATCTATTTTTCTTGCCATTTACTTATTTTTATACCTCCAGGATTTTTTTAAGCTAATTTTTTTGAATTTTCTAAGCATATCAATAGCATCACCTGCAAATAATGGTGCTTTTCTTTCTTTCTTATATAATTACATTAGCGTGGAATTTCCAAAGTGATATTAAATAATAACTGCATTCATAAGAGTTAATTTTTAGTCCTGAAGTTAAAGAAAATGTGTCTAGAGTTTCAGCATTAGATTAAAAAAATTTTTTTCTTACATATTTGAATATATTCCTTCAGTTTCTGATAGGAGCAAACATTTCTTTAATAATGGTAGGCAGAGCTGAGATTTTTCACCCTACACTTAAATTATATGTGTTAGTGCTTTGGTTGGAAGCCCTTAAACACATGAAAATGAATGTAATTCAGCT
Organism: Daubentonia madagascariensis; assembly: GCA_023783475.1. Classification (NCBI taxonomy): domain Eukaryota; kingdom Metazoa; phylum Chordata; class Mammalia; order Primates; family Daubentoniidae; genus Daubentonia; species Daubentonia madagascariensis. The sequence goes on from JAKFHU010000428.1 coordinate 13,860,882, forward strand.
ATGTTGGATTTGAAAGTATGGGAAACATGAGTATGGTATAGAAGTTGTAGGGAAAGGAAAAAGCCTTAAATGAAACAGTAGTTATGAGGCAATTGTTTAGGGCATTAGTTCTCAAGCTTGGCTGCACATTGAAATCACTTGTTAAGGTTCACAAACTATACTTACGCCTGGGTCCCACTCTCAGTTAATCTAACGTAATAGTTCTGGGGTGCAGTGTGGGTACTGGGAACTTTTGTAAACCCCCAGGTAATTCTAATGTATGGCCAAGTTTTAAAACCACTTATTTAGGGGAGACTTTAAACCTGTTTCTCATATTGTGCAAATTCTGGTTAATGGGTTTGTATAGCCTAATAAAATGTACCAGTGTGTACACCAGTGTTCAGAGAAACATTATTTGTAATAGCCAAAAGGAGGAAACAACCCAAATGTCCATCAACAGGTGAATGGATAAACAAAATGTGGTCTATACATACAATGGACTATTATTCAGCCTTAAAAAGGAAGGAAATTCTGACACATACTCCAACGTGGATAAACCTTGAAAACATCATGCTAAGTGAAATAAACCAGACACAAAAGGGCAGATACCGTATGATTCCACTTACATGAGTTACCTAGTATAGTCAAATTCATAGAGACAGAAAGTAGAATAGTGATTACCAGGGCTGGGTGGTGGGGGAGCAAATGGGGAGTTGTTATTTAATGGGTACAGAGTTTTAGTTTGGGATGATGAAAAACTTCTGGAAATAGTGGTGGTGGCTGCACAACATTGTGCGTGTGTTTATGCCATGGAATTGTACTCTTAAAAATGGTTAAAAAGATAAATTTTGTTATGTATAATTTACCACAAGAAAAATTATTTTTAAAAAATACTCCAGTGGGTGGACTATAAACCTCCTTTCCCAACTAGTTTTAGAGAGTTAATGTTAGGGAATATAATACAGGGCATTTTAGTAATTACTTTAACAGTTTGTTTAGTGATTGTTTTTTCCTCATAGCATTTTCGAGGAAGGCAGTACTTGCACTTTGCTAACAACTGTTAGCCATTATAAAACCTTCAAGTGTGCAGACAGGTAAAGGCATAAAGCTGAAATCTGCAGTGCACTGCTGTGAAGGTTATTGTGTGTGGAGCCTTTTGAAGCAAAGATTAGAGGTGAGTCTCTTTCACCATCACACCTTTGTTGTGCTCCTGCCTAGACTGCACATGTGCACACCAAACAAAACTAAGACATCTAAGTTACTATTTTTTATTAAGTGAGACATCTATCAAGAGAAATATGATTTGTGTCTACCTTGATAATGTTTCTGGTGTTCTAAAGAGAAAGATGAATTGAACGGAAATACCTCTCTTTGGTATTAGTTTTCATGAGAAAAATGAGGCCTTTTATAAGTGGTCTTGACTTATAAGTGAAAAATAATGGATCACAATGTTAAAGGCCTTGGTTTACTGTAGTACTGGTGTTCTGCCTTAGCAGAAGATAGGAGTCGGTGGTTAGCGTTTGATGTGGCTGTTGGTTTTTCGTATCAAAACACCATATATGTTCCTAATGCAGTGAATGTTAGCAATACGAATTGAAGCTGCATATCTAGAAGGTCCAAGATCTTCGACTATGGCTTGTCGCTAAGTCGAGATGAACATTGATGTTAATTTCCTATGGCTGCTGTAACAAGTTACATCAATTTCTATGGTGTGTTAACAGTTCTCAAATTGGGTATCCGATAGTTTCGGCCGAAATTACTTTACTGAGCCAACATCAAGGTGTCAGCAGGGCCACGCTCCCTCTGGAGGCTCTAGGGGACAATCTGTTTCTCTGCCATTTCCAGCTTCTAGGGTTGCATTTCATGCACTCCTTGGCTGGAGGCACCTTCCCTAAGCCATGCTTCATGCTTCAGCTAGCTTCCTTCTTGTTACTGGTCACATTGCCTCCTTCTTGTAGGACTGTGCGTTATCTCTCCATCCCAATAATCTGTAATGTCCATTCAGTTCTTTCAAGTCATTGAGCTCTCCCACAAATAATCACAGTTCTGGTCCTATTAAGATTTCGTAGCTTCAGTACCTACTACGCAGTCTACTTTGCCACTAAGGTAAAATAATCAAGTTTCCTGGCATTATGATGTGAACTCTGTAGGCACACGATACAAGCCTACCATACAGAACGTCTCTAAACATTTAAATGATCTAGAATCATACCAGAGCCATATAGCTATTTGGTTATGTTGGGCTATCAAAATGACTAAGAGACACTTTTTCTAAAGAAGTTCAGAACACATCTTCCCATAGAGAGCCAAGAAAACACCTAGTGCTCTTTCAACGATTGAGCAAAGATTTACTGAGTATTTATGATTGACCAGGTACTGGGCTCTGAAAGAAATTTACAATCCATGGTATAATTGGTAAACATTGTGACACCAGGAAGCACTGGTACAAGAGATCAGAGACCGAGCCTGGTGAGGTCCAGGAAGGAATTCTGGAGGACGTGAAACCTGAGTTAAGAGGTGGCCAAGCCAAGAAGGCTAAGAAAGATACTATTTATAGGCAGAGGAAGAAGTGTACACAGAGGAAAGAGGTTGAGAGAGCTGTGGGAGTAGTCCTGTATGAGTGAAGTACGTGGGGTCAAAAAGGGGAAGGTAGAAAAGACGACGGGGGCCAAATCCTGATGGGCCTTGTTAGTATGTCATGATAAGGGGTTTGGACTTTATCCTAACTGTCCTTTAGGAGTAGTTTGAATGCAAATAACAGATGCCCTAATAATCATCCCTTAAACAAGACAGTGTTCATTTTCATCCAGACCAAAGCTGATGTGGAAGCCATGCTCCGTGAAGTCCTCAGGGGCTCAAGTCCTTTCTACCTCATTTCTCTGCCATCCCTAGTGTGTTAGTTTTCTAGGGCAGCCATAACAAAGTACCACAAACTGGGTGGCTTTAACAACAGAAATTTGTCTCACAGTGCTGGGGGCTAGAAGTCTGAGATCAACTACTGACAGGGTTGGTTCCTTATGGGGGTTATGAAAATGAGTCTGTTCCATCACCCTCCCCTGGCTTCTGTGGTTTGCTGTCAACCTTTGGCATTCCTTGGCTTATAGAAGTGTCTCTACCTTCATCTTCATGTTTATATGGTATTCTTCCTGTGCTTATCTTTGTGTCCACATTTCCCTTTTTTATAAGGACACCAGTCATATTGGATTAGGAATCCACCCTACTCCGGTATGACCTCATTTTAGCTAATTACACCTGTATTGACCTATAAGGTCACATCCTAAACAAGGTCACATTCTGAGGTACTGGGGGTTAGGACTTCAACCTATGAATTTGAGGGAGACATATTTCAAACCATAACACCTAGGATGTGATCCTCAACCCTAGGGTTCAGAGTAGCAGCTAGAGATCCAGCCATCACATTCACATTCAGGGACTTCTTAAAGGGCCCCCTACATTTTTTTCCTTTTTTTTTCCCCACTATTCTCATAGGGAAGAATCCCTACATTTTTTTTTTAAAGAGATGAGGTCTCACTGTGTCACCCAGGCTCACTGTAACCTTGAACTCATGGGCTCAAGCGATCCTCCCACCTCAGCGTCCTAAGTAGGTGGGACTACCACCACTCCCAGCTGATTTTAAGGTTTTTTTCTTTTCTTTTTTTTTTTTTTTGTAGAGATGGGGTCTTGTTATGTTGCTCACACTGGTCTTCAATGCCTGGCCTCAAGTGATCCTCCCACCTTGGCCTCCCAAAGTGCTGGAATTACAGGCAAGTGCCACTGCGCCTGGCCTGGGCCCATTTTTTAAAAGGGTGGATACATAGCTTAAAGCTTAGCTTCAGCACTTATTAGCTACAGGAATTTGAACCCCCAAAACCTTAGCCTTATCATCTGTAAAACGAGGTAGCGATATTTACCTTTATGGAGTTGTTATGATCGTGAAAAATAACAAATACAAGAGCTTGGACTATAGTAGATGCTCAATGGTAACTATTATCTGTCATTGGCCATTTTATCTCCCCAGGGCCTGGCACAGTACATCTCAAAGAGTAAGTGCTCCAAAAATACTTGTTACCCCAATGGAGATTTACATCATGACTAAAGCCTTGAGCTAGACTTAAGTCTGGAGATTGATGATAAATTAAAATAGCCATCACAGTACTGTAAAACACAAATTACCAGGGGAAAAAGTTATCAAATACAAACATTGTGGGGAGAAATACATATAATTTTAAAAGTAACACCTGAAGGACAAAATAAGGACATATGTGTCATTTTACAGTCACAAGACTACAGTGTCACTGATAGAATAAAAAGGACCATATGGTTTGGGGAATCCCTTACTCACAAGAGCCAGATCTGACTCGGACCTCTGATTGCAGGTCTGAAGGCAAGCTCTCTCAGACACAGCTAGTGACAGCCCAGGAAAGCCCTCTAAAAGAGAATTAAGTGTGATCTTGGCTGAGAACAGATAATAAACTACAGGTAATGGTATTTCAGCAGGAATCTTTTCCTGTGATTTGGGGCTACATATTTTATAGTATCTGATCAAAGAAAATGTTTCCCAAACCACTGAGGCTCTCCCACACCTGACGTAATATTTTTATTGCTAAAAGTGCAAGGTCAAAAGAACTAGGTGTCTTACCTATCTATGGGAAGCTGTATTATGAATTTCTGAAAAAAGCTTTTACATAGATATTTTTGAAGAGCAGCCCAACATTAAACTCAAGATGACGTGCAGCTATAAAATTAAGCATCTGGTATTGGCTCCTAGATGCCTTCTAGAGCAGTTATCAAATGGAACTTTCTGTGAGGATGGAAATGTTCTGTATCTGTGCTATCCAATACAGTAACCAATAGTCACATGGCTGTTTAAATTTAATTAAATTAAAAATCCAGTTCACTGATACACTATTAAGACAAAGCTATCATAAAGAAGGAAGTGTGGTATTGGTGTACAGATAGACAAACCAACTGATGGAACAAGATAGCGTCAGGAGAGAGGTCCACACATAAATGGTCACTTGATTTATGACAACTGCAAGTGAGGAAAGTGATCTTTTAAATAAATATGCTGGATCAATTGTCTATACACATAGGAAAAAAAGGTATCTGGAACCACCTCTATATCCCACCATTCACAATAATCAATTCCAAATGGATTGCAGATCTAAATGAGCAAACTAAAACAGGTAAAACTTTAAGAGGAAAACATAGGAGCAATCTTCATAATCTGGAATAGTCAGAGATTTCTTAAATAAAACCAGAAAACACTAACTAAAAATCAATAAATTGGATATTTTAAAATTGAAAATTTCCTCAAAAGACACTGTTAAAAGAATGAATAGGAACTCAAATGGGAGAAGAGATTTGCAATGTGTATATCTGACAAAGGATGAATGTTCAGAATATTAAAAAATAACTTTGCTAAGAGGATAGGTCTTATGTTGTGTTCTTATCAATAATAAAATAATGAAGAGGGCAGAAGGAATCTTTTGGAGGTGATGAGTAGGTTTGATGTAGATTTTGCTGATGGTTTTAAGGGTGTACACTCCTTTACCATCCCAAACTCAAGTTGTGTACACTGAATATGTACAGCTTTTAGGATGTCAATCATACTTCAATAAAGTGTTTTTTTAAAAATCCTCTTACAATGGATAAACAACCTGTGGTCTATTCATCCAATTGGAATACTACTGAGAAATAAAAAGGAATGAATTACTGATACATGTAACAACATGGATGAATCTCAAGCAGTATGCTGAAAGAAGTCTTGCAAAAAAGAACATACTATATGACTCCAGTTATATGAAATTCTGAAATAGGCAAACCTTATCTACAGTGGGGAAAAAAACAGAACACTGGTTGCCCCTAGAAAGGGGAAATGGGAGGGAGCATGCAGGACTCTGCAGGGTGATAGCATGTTCTGTATTTGATAGAACTTTGGTTTACACAAGTGAATGTATTTGCCAAAACTCAGCAAATATACACTTAATATTTGTGCATTTTGTTTCATGTAAATTTTACATCTAAAGAAACCTTAAGTATTAAATTCTAGCTAATGATATACATGCTGAAATATTTAGAGGGCTAAATATGTATTGCGATCTGCAATGTACTTTGGAGTGTAATGACATTAAGATAGATAAAGAGAAGAATAGAAATATCCTAAAGTGAGTTTTATATAATGTTAGTGGTAGAATCTATGTGTTAGTTTATGAGTGTTTACTGTAAACTTCTTTAAACTTTGCTAAGGATTTGAAATTTTTTATAATCAAATGTTAGGAAAATACAAATAAAAAAGACACTTGGAAAAATGGGCAAAAATTTTAACAGACATTCCATAAAGTTATTTCTTAATATCCCATAAACAGATGAAAAGGTGCCCAACTTCACTAATCATCAGGGAGACGCAAATTAAAACCACGTGAGACACAATTATTGCCCATCCAAATGGCTAAAGTGAAAAAAGATGGAAAATACCAAGTTTTCATGAAAATGTAGAACAACTGGAAGCCTCATACGTTGCTGATAAGGGTATAAGTTGGCTCAAACGCTTTGGAAAACTGAAACTATCTACTGAATTTGAACATGGTATAACCTATGTCCCATGACCCAAGAATTCCATTTGTAAGTATATATTGAACAGAAATGTATTCATCATTCATCATGATCATCAAAGACATATATTATAATGTTCATAGCAGCAATATTTTTAATAGCTCCAAAATATAGACTATTCTGATGCGTATCAACAATTGGCTGAATAAATAAATTGTGGTACATTCACCCAATGGAATGCAATATAGCATTCTCCTGAATAAACTATGACTATACTCAAAATATAGATGAACCTCATGAAAAAAATAGTGTGTTAAAGAAACCAGACATAAAAGAGTATATGCTGAAATGGTTTTACTTATATAATGTACAAACACAAGGATGATACTCCATGCTCAGGAGAGTGGTTACCCCTGGGTGGAAGGGAGTGGTTAGTGACAGGAAGGAAACATGTCTAGTGTGTGGGTTATATTCTGTTTCTTGAGCTGGTTGCTGGTTGCATGTGTGTGATTAGTTTGTGAAATTTCAGCAGACTGTGTATTTATGATTTGTGCACTTATCTGTAGGCATGTTACAGTTCAATAAAAAGTTTCTGCCAGAACCTATAGATAACAAGGGGCCACACAGAAGGACTTGACATTTGCGAGACTTGAGAAGGATTTGAAAGACATGATCAGACTGGCATCAGGAAGATTAATCCTCGGCTCTGTAGAGGATAGCCAGGAGAGGGCTTAGGAGATGTTTGTAGAAGTAATCCAGGCAAGTAATTATGAAGGCCTGAATTAAAGTAAGGGCAATAGGAATGAGAAGGACAGAGTACAGTCGATAGCTAGAAAGCAAACATGACAGGACGTGGGCGGATCACTAAGTCCTGTCTCCCTTTCCTCCCTTGAAAAATGGGGATGATAACAGTATCTACTTTATTGGGAGTTAACTTTGATGATTTAATGAGTTAAGGCTCAGGGAGGGGGGTTTAGTGATTGTTCAAAACAAAAATAGTCATTGTATACTATACAGAGCTAGATATAAAGTGTTGAGATTAGAAAGCCCTAAGAGAAATATCTTGATTGGCAAGGCCCATGCGACCCTGCCTTCTCCCGGCGTAGGACGGGGTCAGGGTGGGACACAGGGCAGAAGGCCGAGATTAGGAACGAGACAGGACATGTCAGAATCTGGGCGTGAAATGGGTCTAACGTACCAGAGGTGAAGGGCCAGGACTCTATTCAGGCAGTTTCAGCGCGAGGACCCAAAGGTCAGCGCCGGCATTTCGCCTCGCCCTCCAGGCTGAGAAGTGGAGCCCCTGACAGGGGCGGGGACTCAGGCCGAGGGTGGAGTTGGGGCCGGAAAGGGGGCCAATGGAACGCGAGCTCCCGCGTGCTTAACCAATTGCATGCGCCCAGAGCCGCCCCCATCCAGTGATTGGCAGACGCATCTCCAGCGCTCCCGCGGCCTGCGGGGGCGTGTCCGGACTCCCGCCGGGGTGCGGGTGTCGGTGCTGCACTGGGTCGCTCGGTCCGGCTCCCCCGCGCGTGCTGTGGACAGCCGGAGTGCTCCGCCTGCTCCGGGCCTTGAGTCGAGGGGCGTCGAGGGGAGGTGGGCGCGGTCAGGAAGTCTGAGGACCCGCGGTGCCGAGGCGGAGGTGAGGTGAGGCGCGGCCCGGGCGTTGAGTTCTCCCAGTGGTGGGAGCTCAGGCCTTACCTCGCATCCACCTGGCCTGTCCACCTGCCGTCTCCGCAGAGGCCAGCGAGGCTCTGCCGCCGCTTGGCGGAAGGAACCCGTGGTAGTAAAGGGCGACCTCATTAGGCCCTGCTGGGTACTAACGCTCACTCCACCAGTGTTGAAGGGTTTGCAGTCTTGAAGGGGACGGTTGCTTTAAAATAGTGGGTGAGCTTGTGGTCCTATCCTTAACACACTTTTTAGGGGGTGCAGTAGAGTGGGTTACCATGCTTATGGGGATTAACGCCTTAGTGAAATGGTGAGTTCCTGTTGTTGCCGGGCGGTTTCGTGATTTTTCTGCTAACTTAAAGATAGTTCAAGTGGGATAAGGTCACATTTATATTTTGAAGTGCTAATGGAAACAGCAGCCCTGGCAACCTCCCAAAAAGGCAATGTAGATTCCTCCAGTAAAGGAACATGTCAAAATGTATTGAATTCTTGCATTTGGCAAACTACACAAAATATCTTAAAGTACCTTATACTTAATACCATAAGTCTTGAGCTGGGTCTATGTCTTCACTGAAAGAAAAGCACTGGAGAAAAAAAAAAAAGGGAAAACTTGTGGAATTGGGAGGAGAATACTTAACACTGTGGACACCTGAATCTTCATGTACAACAATTGTGACTGTTCATAAAAAAATAACAAGTGTTTGTGAGGATATGGAGAAATTGGAACCCTTGTGCATTTCGGGTGGAACGTAAAATGGTGTAGCCACTCTGGAAAACAGTATAGTGGTTCCTCAAAAAATTAAAAAAAGAATTACCAGATCCAGCAATTTCCCTTCTCAGTATATGCTCAAAAGAATTGAAAGCAGGACTCAAACAGCTACTTGTATACCAATGTTCACAGCAACAATATTCACAATAGCCAAAAAGAGGAAACAACCCAAATGTCCATCAGTAGATGGCTGGATAAACAAAATGTGGTATGTACATACAATGGAATACTATTCAGCCTTAAAAAGGAAGGAAGTTCTGATACATGCTACAACATGGATGAACCTTGAAAACATTATGCAAAGTGAAATAAGCCAGACACAAGGACAAACACTGTATGATTCCACTTATATGAGGTACTTAGTGGTCATATTTACAGAGACAAAGCAGAATAGAGGTTACCAGGGGCTAGGGAGAGGGGAGAATGGGGAGTTACTGTTTAATGGGTATAGAATTTGGGGGGAATGATGGAAAAGTTCTGGAAATGGATAGTGATGGTTACACAACATTGTGAATATACTTAGTGCCACTAAATTGTACACTTAAAATTGTAAAAAATAAATTTTATGTTACCTATATTTCACCACAATAAAAAAATACTCATCAATAGATACAATCTAAAGTCATTTCCAATTATTGAAAAACTTGTTTTAATTTTAATTCCAGCATCTGCATTGTACAATCACAATTTGTGAAAACCTTTTCAAACTTTGATGAGAAGTAAATAAAATATGTGTTCAAAGCTTATAAGGTGATATTTTTCAATGAATGTGTGTTTGTTTTAAGCTGATTATACTAGGTAGTATCTACAGGATGAATTTGGGGAGCAATACTTATGTATTCCTAGGAACCCAGCCACACAAATTATATTAGACAGGCTGAAGACAATAGCATCCATTCTCTTGTTATGTATTTGGAAATAGACTATTTTGGTATCTTGCATTTGAGTCTCCCTATCAGTCAACATCAACAGAAAAATCATAATTCCAAACTAGCTCATTCTAAATATACAGCCAAGACAAGTGGCAATTTACATGTTATTGAGATGTATTTTTTTTTTAATCTTAGGTTCTTTTTTAGGGGATTGTGGTGCTTGCATATAATTAAAGTATTGCAAGTATCATTTTCCTATTCATTTGACAAGTGAGAAAATGCTGATTTACTTTCTACCCTTTTGTAGGTGGGAAAATAGAAGGCATTCAAGCTGAGATGATATGGTGCTGAAACCTTCCTCAACTTCTCCAAAGATAATTTGTATTCTTCTGTAGAAATTTTTACTAATTTTTCATTGTGTGGCTTGTGAAATTAGAGGAGTCACTATTGCTGGAACAGAGTATAACATATTTCAGCTGGCCACAACAATGTTTGCAAGGCTGCCAGCTAACTTTGTTAGTAGATGTAAATAGAGTTACTCTTTTTTCCACCATAAAAATGAGTGACCATTATTTAGAGCAAAGAATTCATATTAAATATTTTGTAAAGTTAAATAAATCTGCAAGTAAGACACTTGAAATGTTAAAAGTAGTTTCTGATGATGAAGTAATGTCAAGAGCAAGAGATTTTTGACAGGCACAAAAAAGGTTTAAAGAAGGTCATGATGCTATCCATCAGGATGATACCCATCGTGATGCACAAAGTGGTTGTCCAGTTACCCACAGAACCCATGAGAAGGCCAGAAATTTAGTTTGCTCAAATAGCCAATTAACTATGAGAAAAATGGCAGAAAAGTTAAACTGGGACTAAGAAACAGACTCATTCTGAAAGAAACCTTGCACATGAGGAAAGTTGCTGGGAAGGTTACATCTCATGCTATTGTGGTTGAAGATCCTTCAGAGGCCCAAACAAAATAGAGCTACACAGGAACCTGCACCTTGGGTGTATATTCAAGGCACAATTCTGTTTTGTTTCATGGATCTTGGAGAAATTTCAGGCTGCAGCAAGCTGAGTGTCTTCAGACATTTTTCATTGGCTTTGTGGGTACATGATTTAAGCAGCATGAAACCGGTAGAGATGGGTGTGACAAAGCAGAGAGCATGGAGCTAGAAGTTTATTAGGAGGAGCAACATGTTACCTCAGAGTGAAGAACTAAATGTGGGAGCATTTCTACCTTATTGCTTCTAAATGAGCTCATTTGAATAATCAGGTTACCTGCAGGCGGGGTAATTAAATCTTCAACAGGGAGCTAGGGATTGTTACTGTCTATGGAGACATCTCAAAAGGAATGAGAGATTGGCCATGTTGAGGCAGAAATATTTAGACTTGTAATAATGAAACTACTTTTGGGAGTGGGAGATGGAGCTCAGATGTTGGAAACAAGTATTCAATTCTGTCAGTAAGAAATAGAAGAGGCAATGAGGAATGGTGGGCAGTTGAAGTAAAAATATACTCTTCACTTTCACTCGTCCCACCCTGCAGAAAATCAGGACCTGATTTTGGTCAGCATCTCACAATACTTGCTATCCTTTATATAATCTAAATTTCAATTTTAAATGGATTTTTATATATAAACTGTTTACATCTGGGGTTTGGTATGAAGAGTAGACAAATGGTTTCACTTTGATCTAACTTCTTTCACCATGAGAATGAGATTCTATAGTTTGAAAAGTTTTAAAAGGCATTACTGCGATTAACACATAAACAACATATACAATCTTTTCATCAACAAGGGATTGAGTTTTGGGGTTGTTTTGTTTTGTTTTGAGACTCCGTCACCACACATAGAGTGCAGTGGTGTCATCATAGCTCCCTGCAACCTCAAACTCTTGGGCTCAAACAATCCTCCCGAGTAGCTGGGGGTACAGCTATCACGCCCGGCTAATTTTTTCTGTTTTTGGTAGAGATGGGGTCTGGCTCTTGCTCAGGCTAGTCTTGAACTCCTGACCTCAAGCAGTCCTCCTGTCTCAGCCTCCTAGAGTGCTAGGATTACAGGCGTGAGCCACCTCGCCCAGCCAGGGATTGCGTTTTGATCTTTACATTTTCCATGTGTATTACTGAGTATGGCTAGTTCTATCCTAAGCTTCAGCTCTAATAGCATTCACTAAAGGGAAAGCATTACTTGAATATTCATGAGGCCACAAATAGCCTCAAGTACATCATGGTCCAGTCGATTGGTGGTTTTGCTTAAACACTTTAATGAAAAAGCATTAGTAATTCATGTCAGTTGCTACAGGTAAGGTATTTTTATATAGAATAGGTGAAAATGCTTTCACATAAAAGAAATTTTGATAAGCCTAGAAAATAATGCAAAGAAAAGTATTTCACATAATATTTTTGTCCATTAACATGTTTAAGGAGCTAGTTGAACCATGCTGTTCCTTCCCATGAGAATCAATTTTGAGCTCAAGAAGTATGAACTCATTCAGAAATTTAGGTTCTTTGCCCCAATTTCCTTTCCAGTCTCTAGTATGATACTACATGTGGTCTCCCATTATTAGTAGTAGTATTGCAACTTAGATACACCAAAATTACAATGTTAAAGCACTTAAGTCCAAGCCCTGTAGTAGTTGAACCTGAGACTAGTTTTATTAATTATACTATTTCTAAAGGCTCCCAGAGATTCAAGTTTATATTTCTTAGAACATGAGCCAAAACTAACTCAGGTTGTTCATGGAAAAATTTTAACTGTTTCTATTACTTCTGGGACATGGCAAACAGGGAATATTTTATAATAATTAGATTTTTTTTCTATTGTCTTAATTTGTTTCAGTTATTTAATTTTTTTTAACTTGGTGTTTTGTACTATACAAATGACATGCCAATAAACCATAAACTGATCCCTTAGTTTTTATAATGCTTTATGAGGAGGCATTTGCTAATCCTGCATATTTTAGCCACATGCTCATGTCTCTCCTGATTAAAGTCTAAATAAATTTTAAATCCATTGCCATATCTATGAAATTCTAAAAATTGACTAATGAATAGATGAGATCTACTCCCACCCACCCATGAGGCACTAATAAACGGTGGGGGCAGGCTCAGGTGGTGAGGTGTAGCCCCAGCTATATTTGTGATCTTAAGCTTTAGTCCCTGTGTTAGCAGTGGCTGCTATAACAAATTACCACAAACTTGGCAGCTTAAAATAACAAATTTATTCTCTCAATTCTCAAATCCAGAAGTCAGAAATTGGGTTCACTGGGCCAAATCAAATGCATCCTTCCTTAGGAGGCTCTAGCATCTTCCAGCTCCTGGTGGCTGCCTCACTCCAGTCTTCAAGGCCAATCTCAAATCTGCTTGTCTTCACATAGCCACCTCCTGTGTGTGGAATATCCCCTTCTGACTCCCTCTTATGGGTCACATTTAGGGCCCACTAGGATTATCCAAGATAATCTCCCATCTTAAGACCCTTAATCCAATCATATCTGTAAATAAGGTTAGCATTTACAGGTTCCAGAGATTAGGACCTGGTATCTTTAGGGCCTAGTCTGGCAGGTTTTCTGTTCTGAAAAACAAGGTCGTTGCATCCTGTAATCTCTGTGACAGTACCTGCCAATAAAACTCTGCAGCAATGGAAATGTTTCATCTGTGCTGCCCCTAGCCACATGTGGCTACTGAGCAATTGATCTGTGGCAGATGCAGTGCCTCAGCCCAAGTGACTCAAGGGGCATTAGGACTCTGGAGTAGAACATGGAGCAGTTTGTGAATCCAGTGGTTATTCTTGAAAACTAGCCTTCAGTCAGACTTTAACACTTGTAGATTTTACACCTTTCACCATGACTGTACTTGGAAAACATTGCCATTCTCGTGGCCCATTTTGTCTGGACCACTGTGGATGAATTACCCTATGCACTTCTCATTCTGCCACAATTTGCTGTAGCCTGTTAAGGCTTTGTGATTTGTTTTCTCTCAAATTTCCTTTCTCTTTAGCTACTTACCATTTGAGGAAGCCACCTCATAAAGGCCTTTTGTTATAACAACATCCTCTTCCTCCCTCATGTTGCCACACAGCATTTTTCCTCAAGAAGCCTCATGGTCCTTTACACTGGCAGCCTCTATCAGTGGATCAGTAGGCAACCAAAGAAACCAAGTAAACTCTGGAGGAATGGAAATGTTCTATATTGGCGCTGCCTCTAGCCACACGCAGCTATTGAGTACTTGAAATGTGGCCAGTTATATGGTTACAACCAACCATATCCTCTGGTTTTTGTACACTTTGTTCACCGATGTGTTCTCAATACCTAGAATAGTACTTGGCCCATAGTTAAGTGCTTTGTTATTAAATGAACATTAAAGCTATTCTAGTATTATCTAAATACCAGTATTGTCATTTTGTTCTAATATTGCAGTGACCATACAGTATTATAAAAATGATTAAACAGTACTTCCACCCAGTATCATTGACTTAGTACTTACTACTCACCAGGTAGTTGGATGTGCCATGTACAAATCATTTTAATCTTAACTGCTGTTATGACTACCAGTTCATAGAACCTAAGGCTAAGATCAATCATGCAAGGGTAGGGATTTCAACCAAGGCTCTTAACATTATGGTGCCCTCCTAAGTAGGGGACTAAGCCACTCATTTGAATGCTATATATAACCCAACTCAATAGAACAATTATTGATATTAAACTTAATTATAAATGAAGCTGTTCCTGTACTAGTCATGATGGATTTGAGAACCTATAATATGCCAGGCACTTGACTAGACCCTACAAATATGGTGGGAATCAAGATGGACTTCAGCTCTAATGGTCCAGGGCCTACAGAATGGAGAATTAGTTAGGCAAGTACACATGGGACTGTACAATGTACAGTTGAGTGCTATAAGCCCATTACAGGGCGATAAAGAAATTGAGGGGGAAGAAGGGCTGATGGTGGTCAGAGAAAGGTTAGGTTGAGAGTGGGAAAGTATATGGCAGTAGGGAGCATTCTAGTTAAAACATTCAGAGGCATGGGAGGCCAGAAAGCAAGTTGCCATTTTACCATAGTTTAAAATAACCAGCTCATCATCCCTGCATACAGACATGAAATTCTCCTTCCCTTTAAGGGCAGCTTTACTTTGTTTTTCCTCCAAACCTTTAAACACATCCGCTCTTCCCTCAACTATATACACATAGCCATGGCATCTCCCTCAGCTTGTTCAGGTCTATATTGATACAGTCCATCCCGGGCCAGCCCTATCTCAAATTATAAGTGGCCACCACTCACTGCATACACATGCATTTCTTATCTCCTCCTCTCAGCCACCCCAGCAGTAGCGGCCAGCTAACAATATTTGTTGAATACATTACCTAAAGAACTCATAAGACTGAACAATATGGAATATAAAAAGAAATCAAGTTTAGATAGAAAGGCCAGGACAATTGTATGAATTAAACATTAAGAATGACTGCAAGGTAAATATTAAATACCTTTATTTAAAGGTTCTGGAAAGTAAATTATTTTTAACTAACATAAAGATCTCAACTTCTAGACACACAGATTAATAGGAATGAACTTGTTCTAGCATGTGTGGGCTCCATGCATCTTGTTAATTGTTTCCTCCGATATGAAAACTTTCCCTATCACCTCCATTACTTTCATATTAAGTCCCTTCTTACACCTCATTATGGTACACACACCAAAAACACCTAATACACTGACAGATGCTTCCTTTCGTGCCGAATTTTGGGAACCTTCTCTAGGTTCAATGCAATTAAGTACTATGAAGAGATTATATTCTTAAGAGCTCTATTGTGGTCCTTTCCTCCAACTGGCCTTACCAGTTTAAATATTTTTTTTACTGTTACACCAGGACACCAAATAAATCCCAAGAGATCAGTGACTTTCCAGAAGTCACATTGCCAAAAGTTACATACATGAGGCTCCTTGTTCAGAGCTACTCATACATAATGGAACTTGAGTTACTACCTAACCCATTTCTTCATCTGTGAAATGGGAGAATAGAATCCACCAAAGTTGTGAGAATTAAATGAAAAGATGAACATGAAGCATCTCTCCTACACTGCTCTGTCACCACCAGCATTGTCCTATGCTTTAACTCCTATGGCAGTGCATGGACACATGGTTGATACAAGTTAGTAAGAATATTTGACCTTATTAGAGGCACTTTCCTATTGTAACTGTAGAGTGATAGCTGGTACATGAGCTCTGTCCGGAAAGTATCCAGCCATGTAATATGAAAAATGGAAACATTTATTGAAGAAGACACAAGATACAATAAACATTGTACATAGGACAATGATGCCTGAGTCCCCTTCAAAGTAGGCACCCTGGGACCTTACACAGTTCACTTTCAACATTCTCAGGTGTTCTGCTTGTTGCAGGCCTTCCAGAACATGGATCACTTTCAACAGATTCTTGAACATCTTTGAAGTGTTTGTGCCACACTTTTATTTTTGCTGCACTCATTGCATCGTCCCCAAAGGCCTTCTGAATCATCCGAATGGTTTCTGCAGAGGAACGTTCAAGCTTAACGCAAAATTTGATGCAGATTCGTTGCTCTACGGGGTCAGTCATTTTGAATGTGAGGACCACACAGTGCACATGCTCACTCAACAGCGTCTAGCGCCCCACTGACTAGCACAGTGAAGTCGTCATTGTTCACACATTGGCATTCCAGTCCAAGCTTCTTGGCTGCCAGGTTACATAGATGTCAGGCAAACAGTTCTCCTTATGTTAACAATGGCTGGATACTTCTTGGACAGACCTGTAAGTCAGGTGAAATACCAGGACCAGAGCATCCCAGCTTTAATGGCTTGTGTCTGTAGTTTTCAATCTATAAAAAGGGATAAACGTTTTAAAACGATCTTTTAAACAAAGAAAACGTCAATGTGTCACTTGTTCTATACACTGTATAAAAATATCACAAAGGTGCTTACATTGTAATGAAATATTTTCTAGTTCAGCTGTGACTCCAGACAGGATCCAAAGAGGAGTTTTAAAATCTCTTCTCTGGGTTTTATGGAGATTTACTTTACCCTTCTGTGTTAGCCTCTTAAAGCACTACGTCAACTTTAAGAGGGCACAGGAAAGGGCGATTTGGGATTTTTTTTTTTTTTAAACAGGGCTCGCTACTATTTCTTGCACTGCCTTCTGGTCAATACCTCATGGATCTCAGCAGTTTCTTTAATAAGTCCGAAAAACCCACTAGACGCAGCTGTTTTGCTTGGCAAGCCCGTATATGGAAATTTCCTTTCTGCTAAGGGAGAGTCAGATTCGGGCCTCTGCACCAAACACGCGCCTGGAACACTCCGGTCGCCATTGGCCACGTGCTCGGTGCCTGGGTCATTTCATTTCACTCAAGGTCAGGTACATACCTGTGCTTAGAACTGAGGCCGCTGAACCTCCGCAGATGCTGGAGACAAACTCTCAAGTGCAAGGTCGATCCGAGTCGGGCTCTTGCCGCCGCACGCGGGGTCCGGCCCGAAACCCGCTACAAAGTAGCGGCGGATCAGTCCTGGGAACCGAAGCGCAAACTTGTTACCGCGCCGGGCCTGTCACGGGAAACCTGCCCGCGGCTGGGCGCGGCGCCTGTGCCTCGCGCGGCCCCGGGACGGGCACAGCCGCCCGCCCCCTGGCCGCCGAGGGCTGC
Organism: Daubentonia madagascariensis; assembly: GCA_023783475.1. NCBI lineage: Eukaryota > Metazoa > Chordata > Mammalia > Primates > Daubentoniidae > Daubentonia > Daubentonia madagascariensis. Next base: position 13,878,382 of record JAKFHU010000428.1, read on the forward strand.
TCTACCCCTCCGTTCTGGCCGCCGGGAGCAGCGGAGCTCCCGGCGGGCAAAGCTCGAGGGGACGCGGGGCGAGACCAATCCTAACCCGGACCGCGGGCCGCCTGGGCGCCCTCCCCGCCAGAGGCCGAAGGCCAGAGACACACTCACCACCCCAGTGCGCGGGACAAAGAGACCAGTGACCCGCAGCGCGCAGACCAAGAAGGAGGCGCGGAGAGGGGATGTACCAGGACGAGGAGGGGCGGAGAGCCGCAGGGCGGGCAGCCAATCACCGGGAAGTCCCTGGGCGGGGCGGGGGCGGGGCGGGGAGGAGGACCGCGGGGCTCACAGCCAATCACCGGGAAGACGCTGGGCGGGGGCGGGGCAGGGAGGAGGGCCGCGGGAAGGGCAGCCAATCCCCTGGAAATCTCGTATCGGGGGCAGAACGGCCCGGCCATTGGCTGCCGGTGTCCAGGGCCCGCCTGGGTCTGTCCCTTGCACCGGCCCGGGGAACTAGCCATGCCTGCGCTAAGCATCCTTCTGGAAACCGGATTCTTCAGGAGCCCCGCCAGTCCTTGGCATTAGTTCATCTGACAATCTCAGGTCAACCTAGTACTCTTCTGGGGAGGCCTTCGCAGTTACTTCAGGGCTAGGCCACGGCCTTGAGATTTCGTTTCCTAAAACCACACTAGTCCAATGTGTGTCCGCCTACATAGTAAGCTTAAAGAGAAGCCAAGAGCATGTCTTGTTCAACAAGCTCACTCTCACGGCCCCTCCTAAACCTAGAAGGTTTGGCTTCCTTTCCTCATGCTCCTGTTCGTTCATTTACAGTGTTCAATAAGTAGACCGTAATCTGCTGGGGTGGGGTGGGGTGAGGGTGAGGTGGGCCACCGTAAGCATTCCCAAGGTAACAGACTCAAACTTGGCAAAAAAAGTGGAATAAAATTGGAGTATATACTAAAATGAGAACTTATATTACTGTTTTATGTGCTTACCATCTGTTAACAAATTTTATCCTCAAAATATCTTTTATCATCTCCAAATTATAGGTGGGAAAACAGTTGAGTAACTTGCCCAAGGTCACAGAGAAGCTAGCAAGTGGTGGATCCAGGATTTGAACACAGGCAGTCTGAAGACAGAGCCCCTCAAACGCTATGCTACATTTCCTTTCCCCAGGCATGAGGGGAAGGGGTCAGGACGGGAAACCAAAAAATAGCCTAAGTTTGATTGATCAGATAGGCAGCTCTGTTGCTGTTGGGCGTCCGCAGGCAGAAAGAACAGTTTTCCCAGAGCCCCAAGGTGGAATGGGAAAGTGCTTCAACTATTTAAGAACCCAAAATTGTAAATGAAACATAAGAATATAGGAGCAGAGTGGCCTGAGATGAGCGTGGCTTAGGGCCAGACCATACAGAAGGCCCTGATAGAGTTTATAATTTATGCTAAGAAAGATGGAAAGCTGTTTCAGTGTTTTTTTTAACAGGGGAATGATAGGATCTGCTGTAGGGTATGGTTTAGGATGTGATTAAGGTGATTTTCTTGGGAAGAAGAAATTAGAAATGTGGAAAGAAAATCACAGCCTCAGGCACCTGTTGAAGAACTGGGCCCACACATCATTCATTAAGGAAATTTCTTGCTAAGCTTCCATCAGCAAGGGCATGGAAATTCTACCTATGTCTAGCACCTAAAGCTAAAGCCTATCTGATTCCACACTAATAATAAATTACAAGTTTATCTTTCAGGTAACAGAACTGGAGACAAGACAGAATCAGACATTCTTCCCCCTACCCAGGGACATCTGCATAATTGATGTTTCCTTCACTCTCTTATTTTTTGTAAAATGTAGATTTCTTGGGCCTCACAAGAATGTAACCACTACCTCATCACCCCCTCCCAACCCCTCACCCCTGCCTTTTTCCTTCTCTCTTTATGCCTCTAAAATGCTGAAGGTTTCAGCTTCCCCTTCAGAAAAACAGCCACAGGTTGTCTGTGGTTCCTGTTTTTTCCTGGGTATGTCCTCAAAATCTTGGCTTAATAAACCTCCATTGATTGAGATTTTAGCCTCAGTCATTTATTTGGGTTGACAGATAAAATTTAGCAATAAATCCTAGCAGCCAGCCACCACCTTGCAGATATTCATAGGTTCTTGTTGAAATGGGAGAGGGAACACCAGTGTACTGTCCCTTCACCTTACTCATCTCAAGAGTCTTCCAAACACATCTAGTCTGTATCTGTTCTTTTTATAGTCCCTTTGGATAGCTGAGAGACATTACTTTTCCTTTAACTATGGCTGTGAATGTGGCCAAGATACATGGGGAGAATCTTAGAATAGAGAAGTAATTCTCCTCAGTAAAGAGACGAATGCAGGAATTCAGTGGCAACCTAGTAGGGGTTGGGGGCAGTTGTGCAGAATGTCTTCCCCCAAAATCAAGTGATTAAAATGTGAAAGGGTTATGAAAGAATTATAGCAGTGTTTGACTTGAACTCAGGAGAAATCTACCTCAATCTGAAGGCTTCACACCTCTGGCCAAATACCTCAATTCAATGGAGATGACAAACTCAGTTAATTTGAAGTAGTAAAACAGTTCCCTGTGCTTAGAGGAGAAACGTCTTCCCAACTTTATATATCTATATCTATATCTATCTATCTCTCTATATATATTTAATTAAAATTAAATAGATGATAGAGCAAAATAAACCCATTTATAATTGCTTTTAAGTTCAGGATAATCTTATAAAAATGCTTATAATACAGAGGGGGTTTGCTTGCTTGTTTTTGTTTTTTTTTAGAGATGGGGTCTCATTTTGTCACCCAGGCTGGAGTACAGTGGTATGATCATAGCTCACTGCAACCTCAACCTCTAGGGCTCAAGCCATCCTCCAGGCTCAGCCTCCTGAGTTGCTGGGCCTATAGGCACATGCCACCTCACCTGGCAAGAGGATGTAATGTTTCTTATTCTCCCAAACTCCCAGCTCAATAAACAGGTACATCTTCCCTTGACCACTATTAATTCCTACCCTCTGGATCCCCTACCTGCCAGCCTTCTCAGACCCCAGAACTATTTGTATTTCTTTCTGTCTGTTCTCTTAGAGAGGAAGCTCCTTTTTGTATATATATTCTATCTCTCAAGCTGAGTAAAACCTTCCTTCCATCAAATGTCCCCCAGTCCCCAGATACCACACATGCTCTTCTGCTTCCTAACAAATCTTCAGAAAAAACCACAGCTACATGTACTCATCACCTCCACCTATTCACTCCTCAGCCCAGCATAGGCTGACTTTCTTCCTCCCTATTTCACTGGAACTGTGCTCTCCGAGGTCACCAGTGACCTTCTAGTGACCAAATCCACGGTCCTTATCTTACCTAGCCTCTCTGGTGTTTGCCACACTGCCCCTTCCTCCTGGGCTCCTCCTTCCGTCTGAGTTTCTGGGTCTCCACTCCTCCCTGCTTTTCCTCGAACACCTGTGGCTGGCGCGTCTTGCTCTTTTGTCCTGCCCTCCAAGTGCTAGTTCTCGCTCCATTCTCTCCCAACTCTCTTCTCTTTTTACTCGGTACACTCTCGCTGACCCACTTCCCAGCTATGACGATAATAAAAATCATTTACGGAGTGCCAGACACTTTACACGGGTTATCTCTAGTTCTTAAAACAATTCTGCATGGGAGATAAGAATATTAGCAACACTGAATGGTACTTATGAGCCAGTCCTAGTATTTAACCCTTTACATAACAATACCATTATCATCACCTTAGAGATTGTAAACTGAGGCCAAGAAAGCTTGAGTGACGTTCCCAAACCATATAACTCACGGCAGAACTGGAATTCCAATCCTGAGCCCCAGCCTGCCTGCTTCCTACCACCCCACCCCATTCTCCCTGGCTTCAGGCTTCGTGTAGTCACAAGCCCTCCAGATATTCTCATCTGGATGTCCCAGAGACAACACACAATCAGCTTGTCCTAATGGAGTTCATTTTCTTCTTCCACCCTCTACTTCCCTGTTGTGTCCTCTATCTTGATAAATAGCAATTCTTTAGCCTAGCTTTCCAGAGCTCAGCCTCCTCCTCCGTCTCTCAGCATGCTTCCCCCTCACCCTCTTGTGTTCAGTCATTTCTTCCTGTTGACCGTGAGTCTTCTTCTTCTCCCCACCCCTTGCCTGTACTTTAGTTCTGGCTCCATCATCTACCTTCTGGCCACTGCAGCAGCTTCCACTCAGCCCCCCTGTCTCCAGCCTTCTTTTTGCTGTCATCTCCATTGGAAATCCCTAAATGGCTCTTCACTGCCACCAGAAACAAGACCAACCCCCTATTTTTCTACCTCCTCCCACTTCCCACGTGCCTATTATGATCTGTCCATGCTGAACTAACCGCAGTTCCCTGAATGCTGTCCAGCACTATCCAGTACAACTTTCTGCCATGATGGAAATGTTCTATTAATATATCTGTGCTGTCCAACATGGCAGCCACATGTGGCTGTTGACTACTTGAAATGTGACTTGCACAACACAAGAACTATTTACTTTTAACTAATTTAAATTTAAATAGTCCCTTGTGGCTGGTAAATACTGCATTGAACAGCACAACAGTTTATATCCTTGCTTCTCAAAATGTGGTCCATCAGTATGGGCATCCCCTGGAAGCTTGTTAGAAATGCAGAATCTTAGGCCTTATCCCAGATCTGCTGATTCAGAATCTGCATTTCAACAAGATCCCCGGGTGATATGCATGGACGTTAAAGTTTCAAGAAGCACTGCTCTAGGCTGTGTCTTGCTTCCTTGCCTTTGCATGTGCTGTTCTCCTTGTCTGAATTGCTGGTCACCTTTCCTTTGCTCCTTAACTCTTACTTCCCTCAAGACCCAGTGTCTACACCCACAACCTGTTGTTAATATGGGCATCTAGAGGGCAGGGGATGAAGGATGTGGGGGGAAGGAATGAGAGGGCGAGAGAAAATGTCTATGATAAAACCACATGTATCTTGTAATCTTAAGTAGCTACATATCTATACCATGTATATGTGTAGTCTGTATGTGTGCAAAAAGATGGTTACTAAAATGTTAGTGGTGGGATTTCATGTGTCTTTTACTTTTTAAAACACTTTTTGAAGTATCATTCAAATTCTTTACAGTGAGCATATATTATTGATTTAATCATTTTCATTACAGAAAGCAAAATAAAGGCTAGTTTAGCCTTTTGTAAGTAATTGCAAGAACATGATATCACAATAAATTATAGTGCCTTAAAAGAAAGGAGAGCCCACACCTCCCACAGTTAGAGACACACCCTTGTCCATGACACAAGAGTGGGAAGCAGCTGTGGCTTGGCAACCACTCACTGAAAGCAGCAGAAGAAAACAGAATGATTGTGATGCCTTCACTGTTCTTTCCTGTGTCTACCCCCTTCCCCAACAGACATGATCCTAAAACAATGACAGTCAACTCTTCTCCATCCTTTGCCTGAGTTCCTAGCTATGGCTGGAGACTGAAAGGGAGCCTTAGTTGTACTGAGAGGTTCACCTGGAATCATTAGACACATCTACGGAGGTATTCGTGTATGTTGGGTGACTTGGTGGCATCTTATTTGGCTCCAAGCATCAAGAATTTGTTCCATCAAATGCTCTATTAAGAATTAATGTTTTTGTATATTGGCTATTGTATTTCTTTCTTTTTTAGGTTTTGGCAATTTTTTTTCTTTACTGAAAAAAAAATGTGTCAATTACCTAGAGAGATTATTTTAAACTCATGGCAAAATGTGTTTTGCTGAGCTGTGGGATGGAATTTCTGGTGGAGCTTAGTGGGTTAAGCTCTGGAAGGCAGTGGGCTCTGGTTATAGGGTAAGGCCGCAGGAGCCACCAGAATGAACAGAGGAGGCAACACAGCTTGGGACCAAAACATGGTTTGTATTCTGCACAGAAACTAATCTGCAAAAATAACAGGATATTGTGAAATTTGACTAAGCAGCATGGTGAAGGAGGCTTTTTTTTGGTTAGATAGCTGCCTATTAAGGGTATTGTGCAAGCATTAATTGAATTCTAAAGACAAATCAGAAGAAAACTTACATTCTTTATTTTAGAACAAAAGTGGCTCATCTGAATGACAAATTCAATGTTTTAAATCAGCCTTTTGTGCATGTATGATCATATTGATAACTCTATATCCATTTATCAATGTACTATGGTCAGCACCCACCTCACCATGTATTGGTGGCTCCAGAGATGTAATGTGACTTGGACACCAGGGTGAAGTCAGACTTTGTGAGGTGTGCAGCTTAGACACTTTGGGTGTTCTTTCTTAAGAAAAACAATGCAAAAATATCATTCTTTTATGTACTTTACAAAAATGTGCGATCATGTGGACATATCCCTCCCAGGCCCTGGGTGAGGCCCATGCAAATAAAGAAAGTGAAGCCTAAACTTTACTTCAGCAGTTTTAGGATAAATCTACCTCTGCTGCTCAGATGCTTTAGAAAGGGAAAGCTTTGGCTGTCCTTTCATAACATCCTTAGCAGAGCACAGCCAAGGAGGAAACTGTGCTTGTACAACAAGAGCTTCTTCCTTAATCATCAGAATAATGGCCAGCTTTTACTGTACACCTATTATTATGTGCCAGGCACTGTTCTAAGCTTTTGGCATATATCGTGTCTTTGACTCTTCATACTGATACTGAGATATATGCACTGTATGATCTCCACTTTCCAGGTAGGAAACCGAGACCCAAAGAGGTTAAATCACTTGCCCAAGAAGATGTACCAACTGAGTGCTGAAACACAGGCAGAGGTGGGGATTGGTTTCCAGCTGTTGAATCTGGTACTGTGCTCTTCCTGCCCTCTAGGACCAGTAGCATAAAGCAGGGCCTGTGTCACCAAGCTGAGATTCAACAACGTGACCTCTGCTGTGGGGAGAGCTCGGTGAGAACAGGCAGGACTCTAAGTGACCTGATAGGTCACTAGGAGATGGGTCTAGTTTCCACAACTGGGTGGAAGGACTCAGTAAATGTGGGGGGTCGCAGGTGGAGAAGATCTGTCCTGAGACCCAGGAACCTCCACTATATGCAATGAGATTGGTTTCAGAGATACCAAAATCGTAGGTCAGCTGCTTCCCTGACATCCACAAACTCAAAATAAAAATGGCCAACTGTCTGTACTCTCTGAGCAGCCACCAAGCCCTCTGGACAAAAAAAGCTGCTGAGAAGTCATCTGAGAACTGTTCACCACCACCTTTCTCCACCCTCTTTGGGATGAACGTACGTCACACACTCCTCTTCTTGTGTTGTCTTGCACACAAACACGTTAATCCCAGTATCTTCCTCAAACTTTCTTGAAAGCCACATTTTTTGTTTTTCAATGTAGGAAAGCCCTAATAACAAACCTAAAGCCCTTAGTCCTGCTCTCTCTCCCTTCATTTCATTTGTGTGGGAAAAACCCAGCACATTCACAGTTGATAAGTGTCAGAAGGGAGCTAGAGACATCCTGTATAAAGAGGAAAATAGGACATGTTAAGAGTGAAATGGGAGTTAACCAGGAACTTGGAAACTCGTATGTTTGTAATTGTTTTTGTTTTTTGTATTTCTTTTGTTTTTGTATTTGTAATTATTTGTGATTTTTTGTTTATTCATTTGCATATTAATTATTTATACACTATTGTAGTGCAAAAAAAGATTGGAGTATAACAAATATATTACAATGAGATTTTTAAAAACTAGTAAGGAAATTGGAGTGCAGGGAAAATAAGAAGTAGTCCAGGATTAGTACACAAATAAAACCCACAGGGTACACTTGCTGAAAGAAGGCCAAAAATTTTGCTCTAAGCTGCTTGGAAGTCAATGCAAAAATCAGAAAAGAGAAACAAATCAGTCATTTAAGAGAAACACAGATATTCCTGAAAGAAATTTCCTCCCTGGATCTTTATAAAGAGGGTGCTGTAACCAACTAACTAAATATCAATAATCTAAAAAGAATATTTTTAATCCCTCAAGCTTTCAAGTGTCCAAGATTTTTGATATCTAGTCAAGGTGAGTAGGTATGATTGAGTATGCTTAAACTCAATTAAAACAAAAAAAATTTTTGAAGTCCCAATTATCATGTGGTATGAGGGTTATCTGTCAGGCCAGGTGACATTTGGGAAGAGAATTGGATTCTGATTATGAACAAGGTAGGCCATACTTTACTGCAATACCAAAATCAGTGACTAAAAACAGATGGTATGTTTCCATAAAAAAGATGTGGCAATTTGGGTTAATTCCCTGGCCAAAGATTCAGCATTAAGTTATAGATATATGTGTGTGTGTGTGTGTGTGTGTGTATGCATGTATGTATACACCGTAGTACATTTTTAAAGAAAGTAAATCTCTCTAACAAGATTATAAGAGTAAAATTGGGTTCTGGAAGCAATATATCACCATAGGAAACCCTCCACAATAAAATATTAAATTCAACACATCAAAATACAAGTTTATTTTGATGCAAAATTAATTCACTGCTTAGAGTAAGAATCAACTGAACATTTAATTAACAATAATTTCATCCTCCTAGAATTGCAAGTGGCTTTTGAAGAAAGAATTTAAATAGTCTTTCTCTTTTTTAAAAATGGCCAGGGAAGTTTGAGCCCAATGCCCATCTATTCTGTCCATTAATTTCCCCTAGTTAACAGAGTATTCAAAATTCTTCTTGCTGGCCTTTTCCTAGGAAAAGCTCAAAAGGAAGGGCCCACTTCTAATATTTGTCCTTTAACCTCACCCTAACACTTCTGTTGTTCAATAGTACAACTGAAATCTTCGTAATAAAAAAAATTAAGATAAGAAATCCTGAGTTCCTTTATTCTTAACTAACAACAAACCTAAAGCCCTCTGAGTCTTTACTATGAAATTTATTAGAAATTATGAAAATTTCCAAACACACACAAAAAGAGAGTTCAATGAGTCCCTGTGTCTCCGGGGCCCCGGGTTGTTGTCTTCCAGCCAAGAATCATCAACCAAAAACATTTATTTTGCATATTTATTCCATCTCTCACCCTTTCTTGTCAAAGTATTTTAAAGCAAATCCCAGATATCATGTTATTTCATCCCTAAATATTTCAGTATTCATTTCAAAAGAAAAGATATAATTGTACCTGACAACAATGCCAGCATGATTGCTAAGAAATTAAACAATAATTCCAAGTCCAAATTCAAATCTTCCCATTGTCTAAAAATGTCATTTTACGGTTTGCTTGAATCAGGATTTAAACAAGGTGTACTCATTGTATTTTGTTGTTATGCCTCCTAGGTTTCTTTTAAGGCTCTTTTAGTCTAGAAAAAAAAAATGCCCTCCTTTTTCAAAAATGACTTTAACTTTTTATTAACAGTTTTTGAGACATAATTCAGGTATCATGAAATTCACCCTTTTAAGTGCATAAATCAGTATTATTCATAGAGTTGTGCAACCATCACCATCATCTAATTCCAGAACATTTTTATGTTCAACATTTTCACATTTCAACGTTTCAAAATTTCATTTCAACATTTCAAAAAGGAACTCTGTTCCCATCCCCATCCCCTCAGCCCCTGGCAACAACACTTTCTGTTTCTATGGGTTTGCCCCATTCTGGACATTTCATGTAAATGGAATCACACAAGAGGTGGCCTTTTGTGTCTGGCTTTTTCACTTAGCATAATATTTTCAGGTTTATCCATGTTGTTGCATGTGTCAGTACGTCATTCCATTTTACAACTGAATAATATTGCATTATATAGGTGTACCTCATTTTGTTTATCCATTCATCAGTTGATGGACGTGCCTTTGACTTTTTGAAGATATCAGGTCAGTTGTCCTGTAGAGTGTTCCACACACTGGATTTGGCTGATTGAGTACTCCTAGTGCTGTTCAACTTGTTTCTTTCTCCTCTATTTTTCTCATAGATGTGAGAGAAGCCCCATGTTCTTGAAAACTTGGTTGTCAAACAAACTTTAGCATGTGGAAGAATCACCTGGCACATTTGCTAAAGGTGCAGAAGTCCAGGCCCCATCATCAGAGAATCTAATTTCTTAAGGCTCTAGAGGGGACCCAGAAATCTGCATTTTTAACATACTGGTTGACCTTGACCTTGGCATTCCCAGAACACAATTTGAGAAACACTGGTAGGTGTCCTTAATTTTGATTTTAATGGCACTTAGCATTACACAGGAGAGCCACAAAAGCAACTGGGTCATTGACTAAGACTTTTTCAGAAATAAAGTTGGAAATATTACTTACAGATTTATGACAAGGGGGCTAAGTTAGTATCCTGGCTGATGTCTTCTGGGGTCAAGGTAGACATTTGAAGGAAGGCTGGCCAAGAGAATTTTGTTGTGGATGTTAATTAGCTACCCTGGAGTGAGTGAAATAGCCAAAGTTAGCTTTAAAGGCAATGGAATTTAGCTTTAAAGCCAAATGGCCTCTAAGAATTAAATGACTACACAAATCTTTACAGTATTGACTTCAAAATTTACAAATGTACTCAGATTAATTAGAGTATTTTTTGACTCAGGAAATTTTAATTCTGAATCTGAAGCCATTTTGTTTAAAGTTGACCAAGAACAAAGTAAGTTGTGGATGCAGTATTCTAAGGTAGCTATCTTTTTACTCTGGAAATGTGCCACAGTGAAGTTCCACCATTGTTGCTTCAGAAATTTTTCATTATTTAAATAATGTATTTTATAACACCAAAAACTGAGCATGGAGACTTATTTTCTCCTAATTTAATGAAAAAGGGTTTGCTTTTACTTAACAGATATGCGGTGTGTTTTAGGATGTTTCAATGGTTCTCAAGCAGCCAAAGCTGCAAATGGAGTTCCATTTACTTTATGCATCTCATTAAGCTATTACAGAAAAGGGTGATGCAGCACAGGGAAAAACCACAAGTGCTTTTTTGGGCTTTTAGAGAAAAAATAAATTTCGGGATATGAAAACTGAGTTTTGACTTTCTGGAAGGGCATTTATAGGTGAATTATCGCCAGAAGGAAATGTTTAATTCCTGAGTGATAATAACCTCAATTTCTTACCAAGTCCTCTTGGCCTCATTGGCCTGACTTGGAAGGGGCTGTTGACTACAGCAAAAGTATAATTTAAAAAATTTTATTATGGAAAATGTCAAGCATAACCAAAGCAAGGAGAAAAGTATAGTAAATCATATACCCAGCATCAAGCTTTAGCAGTTAGCAATATTTTGTCAATTTCATTTCATTTGTCCATCTACCTTTATTTTTGCTCAAGTTTTTGCAAAAATACTTCACTTGACTTCCCTGATTTGTCTCAGAGCTGTCAGTTTCTTCTAATTAGGATCCAAATAAGACCTACACATAGCAGTTGGTTATGTCTGTAAGTCTCTTTTATTTTATAACAATCCTCTTCCCTTATCTGACCACTGATTGTTGTAGAAATTGGATTAATTGTCCAAATTTTACTCATGACTCACTCTGTATTTGTCTTATTTCCTCTTAGTGTCATTTAACATTTCTCTTTCTCCTGTATTTTCTATTTCCTATAAACTGGCTTGATGAGTTTCAGGTTGACTTTTTGGGCAGGAAAATTTCATACTTCCCTAGTGCATCATATAATGAGGCACATGACACATTTGCCCCATTTTTCTAGGCTTCATTGGTGGGTTCAGGTGGCATCAATCTGATCTCTTCAGTGTAAAGTTAGCCATCACCCTTTCACTAAATGGCTTTAAGTATCCATTTATGTTCATTCCTTACACCCTTTATTTCATTAGTAGCTGTAAAATAGTGATTTAAAAAAATTTAAATCTTCTGCATTTATTAGCTGGACTCCTATAAGGATGAACTTTCTCTCATACAGTATTTGGTTACTCTCAAAATCAGTTCATACAGGAAGGGCAGGATAAATTCTTTTTCTTTCTCTTTATCAGATTTCACAGGGAAACAACCTTCAGTAATGATGGGAGAGGTTTTGTGTTATTATGAATTCAGGATTTTTATTTATTTGCCATTTCCTTACAAGCATGTTTTTAACATTGATGCTAGAGATGGAATCATGAAATGTTGGCATCAGACTTCTGAGATAGTGTTTCTGAAAGTATGGCCACAGACCATATATTGTATACCAGAATTCTCTGGGGGCACTGGTTAATGTGTAAATTCCTAGTCCCCACCAGGAATTTAGGAGTAGAGCCCTGGAATCTGCATTTCTAACACACTCTTCTAGGGATTTCTAAAGCAGCTGTGGAATGGATAGCCTTGTGGGGCAACCTCATCAGAGCTTGGGAATAAAGGGCTGAGTGGTTGCACACCTGAGCAGTTACTCCTAAATAAGTTCACAAGATCAACCACTGATGATTCCAAGAGGAGGAGGGTAGATAAATTAGCTCCTTCAACAAGAGCCCAACAGACAACAGCAGTGCTATGTGGTGCTGGACTCCTCGCGTGCTGCATTTTGGTTGAGACAATGTGGGTTCTGATTAACCATTGTCATTAGAACTTCAGGAGTTTTTACCACAGTAAATCCTGTACAACGTGATTCTATATGGCAATGAACTAATTTCCCTGTGGATTGCCAGGGACACAGTGTGGCTTGTATCTACAGCCTCAGATACTGAACAGCTGCTGTACACTGGGCCCTGGAGACCCCCACTGAATGATTTTTGTCATCTCATCAAGTATCACGGTTCCTCTTTCACTAGGGCATGGCGTGCCATTCATATTTGAGATACCAATTAGCCCTGTTGTCATATGCTCTATTTTTGAATTGCTCATCTCCCCTAGGGAACACACTTTCAATATTTTATTAAAGGCCCCTAATGTTTGACATTTTGAACAAAACATTGTTTAGTTGGTTTTCCATAAAAGTGATGATCCATTTTTATAATTTCATTAGCCTTTATTTATCGAATTTTAAATAGCATTGTTGAATACACTGACTCACATGGGAAAAATACAGATGCTTAAAAGTAGAATCAGACTTGCAGATCTCCTTGTCAATTGAATTTCTTGCAGATTAGAGAAAGCTAAACTATTAATACATCTCTTATCATTTTTCTGCCCATGTACAGTACTTGGGTAGAGGGACTGGGAATCAGGTTTCTGGGGTATAGCAGAAGTCCCAGAGCTCTCTGGCTGAGTTGTATGTCAGTGAAGTTCTGTGTTATGTCAATATCCAGACCATAGAAAAGGTATGGCAAAGGACAGGGTGGCACAATCCAGCAGGGCCCTGCAGGGGACCACAATTATATGCAGCCTGTTTTGAGATTCTTTAAATTGCTGCCAATACTTGAGGATTCTTGCCTCCAGGCAGAAAACTAGCCTTGAGATTATTTGATTAGGGCAGGAATTGTAAACTCAAGTGCTGAGGGAGGCCAGGAAAGCTGCATAAAGGAGTAAAGACCCCAGGACAGGAGACTGTGGTGAATTAGGGAGACTTATCCCCACTCAAGGAGGCCACCCTCCCTCAGCTTTACCTAGCCATTAACAGAAATGTAGACCCTGAATGGCTAAAGCTTTTGATGGTTCAAGACAAGCTGATAATCTGAATTTTTATGTGAACGTTTTAGATTTCAAATGTCGGCATTAATTCAAATGGATTTAAACACAGTTATGGTTAAACTAAATATTTCTGTGGGCCATTGTTTTGGGGCCTTTGATTTACAGGGTATAATACTTTAAATTAATACCACAATGAAATAGAAGAGAACTTATATATCCCAGATCAAGATGAGTGTAAGTTAGAATCTATAGCTGGTTTACTGATGCCATTAGCAGAGACTCTAAGCATAAACCTTACAGGGACAAATTAGCTTTATTCTGGTCCGTAGCCAGAGCCTAGACTTCTGTGGTTGTGTGCCATTTGTCACCTAGCAGCTCTGGATGAATGTATATGGATTGGTGCAGAGCCATAAGTCAAAGACCACGCTCTTTTGACTGTGGGCCAGCGGTGACATCTGCCTACAAGAAAGCTATCTTGGAGCTAGCCCCCTCCTTGAGCTCTCAGAGGAAAAGAGAGCTGAGCACTTACTTGGATTGCTTTATAAAACTCTAAGTCTTGACTTGCTGGCAAGGAAAGTAGTGGGAATTTAGACAGACTGCTTTTGTCTTTCTGAAGAGCGATAGCCAGATAGCACGTTCTACTAGGATTGGATTTCAGTGTCAAGTTGTCTCCTAATTAGTCAGGGAGAGAAAGCATGGCTATACAGTTACAACATATGCACATACTGATCTTTTTCAGAGTTAGCTAAGTGCATTTGCAAAATTAATCTGAACTTTGGGAAATTAAATTGAGTTGAAAGAGAAATTTGAGACTTAAGTATGTCAAATAAAATTCTGGGTAGGCTATAAAAGGCCATGGGTGTATGGACCCATGGCTTCTAGTTCTGGCTCTGTCTGCAACTGGCATGGGTTTTAATCATCTTCTCTCTCTTGGCTACCAATTGGTTATATTAGATGAACCTGATTATAATATTCAATTAGTCTGCATTTTACATTTCATTTAAAAAAAACTGGCTGTTTCTCTGTTGTTGTTTATAGTTTAACTATTCATTTTTTATCTGCTTTGTTCGAGGAGCTATTAGCTGAGTCCTTCTGCTCACTAGATGGTTCGGATGGACCTGTCTCACGTCTATGTTGTTGTTTTTGTATTAGTTGGGACATGGACTGATCATTGCAATGGTCTTAAAAGGAAATAGGATGATATAGACTCATTATCAAAGATTTTTTATGAGCATTATGAAGTTATAAATCGTTCCTGCTCTAAAAGTAAACAATTGGTTGCTTATTAAAATACTGGTTTTAAATTAATACCACAATGAAATACAACTATATACTCACCAAAATGGATAAGTTAAAAAGCCTGACAATATTAAGTATGAGGAGAATGTGGAACAACTAGAACTCTGACACTCTGCTAGTGGGAGTGGAAGTCAGTATGATCACTTGAAAAACCTGCTTGGCATTATCTCCCAAAGTCAAACATATGCATACCCTATGATCCAGCAATTTTATGCCTAGGTATATACCAAACAGAAATGTATGTATATGTACACCAAAAGATACATAGAAGAATGTTCGTAGTAGCATTTTTGGTAATAGCCTCAAGCTAGAAAAAACTCCAAATCCATCAATGTTGAACTTATAAATAAATTGTGACATCTTCACACAGTAGAATACTATACAGCAGTGAAAAGTAATGAGCTATAGCTTTTCTGAGCAATATGGCTGAATCTCATAAATATAGTATTGGACAAAAGAAGCCAGACACAAGAGTACACATTGCATGATTTTGTTTTATTTATATATATTTTAACATATTTTTAGAGATGGGGTATTGCTATGTGGCCCAGGCTGGACCTGAACTCCCGGGCTCAAGAGATACTCCCGCCTCAGCCTCAAGAGCAGCTGGGACTGCAGGTCATGCCACCTCACCCACCTCACACTGCATGGTTTTAGTTATATAAATATAAACAAAAAACCCAGGCAAACCTAAGCTATAGTGTTAGAAGTCGGGATGGGTTACCCTTGGGTGAGTGGAGATAGTGACTGGGAGGAACAGAGCGGGGTGGGGGTTTAATGATGCTAGTAACATTCCATTCCTTCCTCTGGGTGGTAATTACATAGGTGCACCTGTTCTGCAACAATTAAGATTGATGTACTTTTCTGTGTATGTTATACTTTAATTAAAAATACTAAAAACATGGAAAAGTTATGATGCTTATGCTTGGACATAATAACAATAGCTCTTTAAAAAGTTGTAATAACCTATAGGAATCCACTCTATAAGCTGAAACGCATTACTTTATCAGAGACTTCTATCAAATGGCTCATAATTACCCACCCCCCCAAGATAATTAAGCCATCTTTATTTTGCTCTTTGTATTTAGAAAGTCCAAAAAGTCCAAACATGCCAGGCGTGGTGGCTCACGCCTGTGATCCTAGCACTCTGGGAGGCCAATGGGGGAGGATCACTTGAGGTCGGGAGTTGAAGACTAGCCTGAGCAAGAGAGAGACCTCATCTCTAAAAAAAAAAAAAAGAAAAATTAGCTGGGCATGGTGGCGCGTGCCTATAGTCCCCGCTACTTGGGAGGCTGAGGCAGGAGGATCACTTGAGCCCAGGAGATTGAGGTTGCCCAGGAGATTGATGACACCACTGCACTCTAGCAGGGGCGACAGAGCAAATCTCTGTCTCTCTCATTAATAAATAAATAAATAAATAAATAAATAAATAAATAAATAAATAAAAGGTCCAAACAGCAATGAGCACAGTGTGCCTAAAACGAAAACATCTATAGTATAATTTTTCCAGAGGTTCCGCTTGAACCAGAATTACAGCAAAAATCATTTGTAATCATATGAATCAATCAGTACTCGAGACTTTAGAATCCACTTACCAAGTTCACATAGATCCTGAAAGGATTAACAAGCATGTATAGCATTCCGTGCCAGTCCATTCCTCACAGCCTACTTCTCCTTGGCCACTGGTGACAGTAGTCGATGTCCAGCATTTGTTTAGTGCTTTACAAGGTATAGGGCACCACAAGCACACTAGGAGGATGCTATGCAGGTGGCCCTTCCAGTGTAAACCTTAATCTGGCTGTCTGACCCTATTTTCCAAGAAGAAATGGAAGAGTGGAACCCTAACCCCTGACTGGGGACAAAACTGTACAGTGGGGGAATTTGTGACAATTTTACCTTGTTTTCAATGGGCCACATGGTTTACAGCTTTCTAGAAGGACAGGACCAAAGAGGAGAATTATAGGTGCTGCCCCTCTGAGAAAAGTTTCATTCCAGGTGCCACTTCTGAAAGCTCGCCCTCCCACCAGGTGGGGGCGGGGCTGTTAGAGCTATGGAAGTGATCCATAGTGATGGGCTGCGAGGACACTCAGGTATAATCTGGATAGAAAAAATAATTTTTCCTTTATTGTAAAGTTTGTGGACATGGAAGGCATATAAATGCCTCCAAAGAAAGCCTGTTCTAAACCTGCCAGGCTATACTACTCATCTTAGAGTCTATGCTTAGTGTTCTTCCAATCGTATCCTCTTTCAATCACACCCCCTTTCAACAAATACTTATTGAGCACCTACTATGTGCCTACTGTTCTGAGGGATACAGTAGTGAACGAAGCAGTTGAAACTCCTGGGGGGTAATGGAGGAGAAGGTGGCAGGCCATCTCAGGTTAATTTCCTCAACCCAATGGAAGGACTTCTTCCTTTCCAAAGCTTCTGGGCCTTGATCTGCCCCGCCCCTACCCCGTCTAATAACTGCCCCATCAAGCCTTGCTGTTCCCTAGCCTCTCACCTTTTGATGGCAAACATATTCAGGGTCTCCCATGCTAATAATCATGACAAAAGGAACAAATACATCGACAAACCCATTTATTATCTTAAGCTGCTGTCTCTCTCCTTATTTTATGGCCAAACCTCTCTAGCAAGTCTCATTTCTAGGGAAGCTCACATCCTTCAGCTTCCTCACCACCACTTACCTTCTAGAATGCACCCTCCCATACACCTACACATGAGGGCTGTCAGTTCTACGTAATTCAGACCAGAAGGCAGGGGAGAGAAGAGCACCAGGAGTGCAGGATTGTGAGTGGGATGGTTCTGATCAAGTGAGCCAAGCGCTTAAGGTAAAATAATTACCTGCTAGTATATGAGAAACTCCTGTGTAGGCGCCTGGCACTAGGCTAGGCATTTTAGGTTTCTCAAGAATTTTAAGCAGTCACCTTTGATTGGAACTTACTGAGGAAGATGAGACTGAGGTGACTTCCTATGGAAGTTGGCTTTGAACCAAGTTTTTTTTTTTTTTTTTGAAACAGGGTCTCGCTCTGTCACCCAGGCTAGAGTGCAGTGGTGTCATCATAGCTCACTGCAACCTCAAACTCCTGGGCTCAAGCAATCCTCCTGCCTCAGCCTCCCAAATAGGTGGCACTGCAGGCACACACCACCATGCCTGGCTAATTTTTCTATTTTTTGTAGAGATGGGGTCTTGCTATGTTGCTCAGGCTGGTCTTGAATGCCTGACCTCAAGTGATCCTCCCACCTTGGCCTCCCGGAGTGCTAGTATTACAGTCCTGAGCCAGCGCACCTGGCCTGAACCGAGTTTTAAGGAATAAGTGGACTTGAAACGCAAGGAAGCATAGTGGGTGGAGTTGTGAGCCTGTGGGCTGGAAGCATGAGAGAGAGTGACGTGCAGGCCTAGAAGTTGGAAGAGGCGGGGGCGAGCCAGGTCAAGGGAGGTCCTCGCAGACCAGGCAGAGAACCATTCACTGAAGACATTTTTGAGCTCTTCAACTGTCTGCTACCTATCTCTCCTATCCTCCAAAGCCAAGCATCTATAGAGTCTGTCTTCTGACCTCCTTTTCACTGGTTAACCCATTCCCGTATGGATTCTATCCTAAGCATTCCACCCAAACTGCCCTTGATAGAATTCAAAAGACTCTTTAGTAATAGGCTCTAATGAGATAATACTTACATGATTCTGGGCAAGTTACTTAAACTCTCTGAGCCTCAGTTTTCTTTTCTCTAAAACGGGGATTTTAATATTACCTCCCTCATAGGATTAAATGCATCTTAAAGCCTTGTTCAAGAAGTGACCATTGTAACACTATTATTTATCTTCTTTGATCTCTTAGCTGTATTTGATACTTCTATCTACTCCCTCCATCTTGAAATACTCTTTGGCTTTCGCGATGTTGCATGTTTCTTTGGCTCTTCTTTCACCACTTGAAAGCTCTGTCTTGGTTTTCATTGGCTTCTCTTCTTGCACCTGCTCCTTGTATGGCGGAGCTCTTCGTGATGACCCCTAGTCTATTCTCGATCTAGTCTCTCTCCCTGGGCAATTTCGTCCATAATTACATGTCCTCCCTTATCTTCTGTGTATTAATTCTCTTAGGTTTAGGTTCTCCAGTGCAACTTTTCTTCTTCAGTTGCCTTTTTTGTTGTTGTTGTTGTTGTTCTTGAAACAGAGTCCTCACTCTGTCGCCCAGGTAGAGTGCAGTGGCGTCACTGCAGCTCACTGCAACCTCCAACTCTTGGGCTCAAGTGATCCTCTTACCTTAGCCTCCCCAGTAGCTGAGACTACAGATGCACGCCACATGCCCTGCTGATTTTTTTTTTTCTTCTATTTTTAGTAGAGACGGGGTCTCACTCTTGCTCAGGCTGTTTTGGAACTCCTAAGCTCAAGCAATCCACCCGCCTTGGCCTCCCAGAGTGCTAGGATTACAGGCGTGAGCCACCGCGCCCGGCCCAGACTTATACAATTAAGGGCTTACTTGATATAACTATTCAGGTGTTTCATGATTATCTCAAAGTCAACACCTCTGAACCAAACTCAGTCCTCCCGAGTCATCTACACCTAGCCCTCCTCTGTCAGTAGTCCCAGTTTAAAAAAAAAAAGATGACATTACTTTTCATTCTAGTCAGAAACCTAGGACTTCTTGTCCTTCATCCCAGTCAATCACAAATTCAGCTGACAACTCCAGAAAAAAGTCTTCAGTCTGTCTACCTTTCTCTTTTTCCATTGTCAATACCTAAATCCAGGCTACCAACAGCTCTGGAACTCTTTCTCATCACAGATTTCTAACTGGCTTCACCAAGAGCAATTTTTCTGCCTTTTAACCATCTTTCCCCATAGTGTAGCCAACAAGAGTAATCTGTTCTTTCAGTTAACTAAAGGTATTATCAAATAAAAATCTAATTGTGTTCCAACCCAGTTTAAAAATCCTTCCATGGTATTTCAATTGGCACTTCAAAACATGCCAATTGTTTCAAAGGCTTAGGGAGTCTTAACCACCCATAAATACACTCATGATCTTAGATGTAGTTTCGGTTATAGGAATTCTAACTTGATGCTCACTCCAAAGTCATCTTGTCCTTATTTTATACTAATAGCACCCCAAAAGTAGCAAAGAAATTCATAATGCTAATGAATGCTACATTAGAAATCCAGTCCTTCAAGTGCTGGGACTGCCTTCTTTTATCCCAGGGTCCTGAGTCCCTCACACAGGGTTTAGCACAGAGTATGTCTGTAATAAATACTTGTTGGATACATGATGATTAAGAAAAAAGGCTGTCATAAAGTTCTGCACAGGACTGAAATATAATCCACAAGAACAAGTTTGATAATCACTCAAATCTGCACCCAGCTAAATATTTTTTCCCTCACTAGACAACCAATATTTAATAACATTTGCATATCAAATGAGATGCAGTAGCCTATTTGGCAGTGAGGGAAAAAAAGAAAGGAATTAATGTGCCAGGCACAGTACTTGCCACTGGATGAGATATTTTAAAATGCACAAGACAAGATTCCTTCCCTCCAGGAGCTTCCAGACCACTTGGAGAGAAGCAATATTCAATATTCAACTTATTGACTCCTCCTATGGAGATGGCACTGTACTTTAGGTGTAAAATGATGAGCAAAAACAGACCTGTTTTTTTCCATGTGAGAGGGGTGGGAAACAGACATCAAATAATCCCATGCACAATAATAATAGCTATCACTTATATAGTGGTTAGTATGTGCTAGGCATATTCTTAGTACTTTACATAAATTAACAAAATCCTACTCTGAGAAGTACTCGTATTATCTTCATTTTATAGAGAAGGAAATAGAGGCATAGAGGGGTTAAGAAACTTGCCCAAGGTCATAGAGCTAGTCCAGGCCATCTGACACCAGGGTCTACCTTTGAATCGCCCTTTACTGCCTCTATGCTGTGCTGTATGGCATAAACATATTACAAACATGAGTGCCATCACGGGAAGATGGATGGTGCTATAAAAACATATAACAAGGGTATCCTGCCTTGTCTCAGGGGACATCTGAAGGCTGAGTGGGTGTTAATTAAGCAAAGGCGGGGAGGGGAAGGAGACAGACGCAAAACTGGTAACTACAGAAGGGCAAGTATGGAACCATTAGCTACCTGGATGCAGGAGTTCACTGGTGGGGGTGGTGAGAGCAGTGTGTGAGGAAAGGAATCTGGAAAGCTCTCAGGGAGGAGACAAATCTTGAAAGATTTTTTTCTTTTTTCTTTTTTCCTTTTTTTTAGAGGCAGGGTCTTGCTATGTTGCTCAGTCTGGTCTTGAACTCCTGGCCTCAAGCCATGCTCCTGCCTCCGCCTCCCAAAGCGCTGGGATCACAGGTGTGATCTATGGCACCCAGGCGAAGATTGGTTTAGAGGGCAGAGAAGAGAGAAAAGGAAACATCAAGAATTCAGAATGAGCCTACTGAATTTCAGGGACAGGGAGACACTGGTGAATTAGGATTCTTTCAGTTGTGAGTAGCAGACACCCAGTTTGAACTGGCCAAAGGAAACAGACTTTGCTGGCTTGAGTTACTAAAAAGTTTAGGATTTAGGTCTGGCAGCGAGAGGATCTCTCTTCCATTCCTCAGCTCCATTTTCCTGTGTTGGTGTCATTCTCAGGCAGTGGAAAAATAGCAGTTCTTGACTTACATCCTAAGAGCTCAGCAAACTCAGGAAGGGGAGCATTTCTTTCACAAAAGTCCCAGGGCTGACTCTCATTGGCTCAGCTTGTATTACATCCTCTTTGCTAAACCAACCACTGGCTCGGTCACGAGGTGCTCTCATTGGACAGATCTGGATCATATCCCTTCCTCTGGAGCCACTCAGGTAGGTTAGCCACACCTGAACTCCAGGGTCTCAGCCTGGGAGAGGGAAGGTTCCCCAAAGTAGAATCCAGGAGCTGTTACTGGAAGGAGAATGGTTGCTGGGCAGACAAAAACAGATAATTCTACCATAAGATACTGGTTGGAGCAATGCTCCCCACTTTATGCAGAATCTGATTTATTAGGTCTGAGATGGGAACTGAGAATCTGTACTTCTAACAACCTCCCAGATGATGCCAATGCTGCTGGTCTATGGGCCACACTTTGTATAGCAAGAGGCACACTACCTGGAGTGACTGCCTCCCTCAAATTCATTTAGGCTATTCGATGCCAGCCTATATCCTATCCTTTCATTTGCCTGCTTTCCCCAGTCCTAACTCTCTATACCTTTACTCCAGCTGGTCTCTGTATGGCAAACACTTTTCTACAAAGTTCTCTCAGCTTGTCACCATTTTCAAGATTTTACCTCTTATCACCTCTGAATAATGTATCCTCACTGAGTCAATCTAAGGTTATGGTTATTCTTCTTCAACTCAAGAATTTTCCAATTTAGACTTGTGAATATCAACCTCCTGGAAGTGTAAAATGTATTTAATCATTCATGAGTCTGACAAGCTTTGCCATGTTCAATTGATTTGTTGTATATGTAATTCACTGCCCGAGTTTCAATCTGGATGTTTGTCTATATTGAGCACTTCAGTTTTAGGCTATAGGCCATTAAAAGGCATGCAAAAGAGCCTTTTAACTTGCTGATATAACACTCAGTAATCAAATGCTGTTCAATTTTCATTATGTCAATGGTGTTTTCAATCCTGTGGACTTTGCAATCCATGTGCCAAATGTTGGCAGAAATACTGAACTCTATTATGGTATCAAATTTCCATTATCATTTAAAGCTTTGGATTAATGCCTTTATAGTGGAACTTCTGTGAAATTGAGTCCTGAGGCCTGAGGCCTGAGTTTTAAACTTGACGTTGTTCCTGAACTTGCTTTGCGACATTCCACAAATCTTTATAAACTATTCTAGGCCTCAGTACCCAGACTGGTCCTAGTTTGGGTGTTTTGCTGGCTTCTCTTCCTTCCCCAAAGTGCTCAGCCCAGGTTAGCACAACAGCTTCATCTGTGACATTAGGGTAACACCATCTGGGTGGGATATTTGATCCTCTAAGCCTTATGTTACCGATCTACAAAAAGGAGATAACAGCATCTCCCCCCTGATAGTTATGGTGGCGATTAAAGGAGATCATGAATGTAAAGACCGTAATGACTGACAATGGTGAGAAATCAAAGTTAGCTATCATCAGCAGCAGCATGTATTTGAAAATAAGATTTACATAGAATGACCTCACACAAGCAGGAATATTACTCCTTACGTCCATTGAAAAATACAGTGCCAACATGACCTCTGAAACCTTCAGTGGGCAGTTGTCTTCTGTCTCCACCGCAGGTCCTAGGGATACTAGTATTCGACACCCCTCAATTCTTTATCCTTGGTTGGGATAAAAGCTATCTTCAGTTATATTAATGTCTCTTCTAATTCAATTTGTCATTAAGTGTTTTGGCCTAGGAATTTATCACGCATTTCACTCGGACTTCTCCGTTGAAAGCACTGAATTGTAACCTTGTACGTAGGATTGCTTCACGCATTCAGAAACCTGCTCCTTCAATTCACGTGAACATGTCTGCTCAGTGGTGTGCACATTCGCGCTCGGGGCCAGCAGCCACGACCTTTTATGTAGGAAATGTATGTAAGCCGATGCAGCACCCATCTCGAAAACCAGACGTTGGGTGCCCCTGAGAGGGGTATGTTTTCCTTGAAGATTCAGAAAAGTTTTGTTCTCGTCCTTTCCACTCCTTGGACAGTCCCTAGTCCTTGCCCAGGACCGGGAATTCTCCTTTGTACCTGCTAATGTCACAAACTGCCTGAACGCGCGGTTCCTGGCCTCCGCCCAGACCCGGATTCTTCGCCCCTCCCGGCGCCCTTTGCTAGGCAGCCGGCCCGCTGCTGGCCAGGGCTTTCTGACCACTCCCGTGTCCTGACCCCATTTTACTTCTTGGGTCCCCGCCGGTGCCATTTGGCTGGAACCCTGGGGAGGAACTAAAAGTTGGACGTAGCCACTCCTACCCCTCACCTTCTCCACTTGCCGAAAGATAAAAACCCGGGGCTGCCGGGGTGCGGGGCGCGAGTAAGGCAACCGGGAAAAGCGGAGACGGAGAGCGGCCCCGGGCCCGCGCGCCCCCCTCCCCCAGCCCACGCCCGGCCGCGCCACGGGCCCCGGGCAGGGCCGAGGGGGCCGCCGCCGCGTCGGGGTCTGCTGGGGGGACCCGCGGGGTGCGGGCGCCGCAGCCGAGCGACCGAGGGCCTGGCCCGGCGTTCCGGCCCCAGAAGAGTGAGGCAGGGAATAAAAAGGAAACGCAAACGGCCGAGCGCCGGCGGGCACGGAGCGGGAGGCGCGGCCGGGCCGGGCTCCGAGCGGCAGGCGCGGACTCACGCGGCGCGCTGCGGCCGCCCCTCCTCCCCGCGCCGCCGGCCGCGGCCCAGGCTCCCTCGCTCCGCCACTCCCCGCCCCTCCGCGCCCCTCCCCGCCCTCCCCGCCGCCGCCTCCCTCCCGGCCTCCCTCTCCCAGCCAAACTGAAAGCCGGACCCCAGGCCGCCGCGCCGCCGCCGCCCGGCCTCCCGCGAGCGCGCCACCATGGACAGCCCTGTTTTCACCTCATAAAGATGGCGGTGCGGGATCGCTGCTACCTTTAGACTAATGACTGTCCGAAACATCGCCTCCATCTGTAATATGGTGAGTGGCCGCCGCCGCCTCGGGGTCGCGCCCGAGGCGCGGCGAGGCAAAGAAAGGGAAACCCGAGCTGCACACATGCCCCGCGGCGGGGGCCGGCGGGGTCCGCGCCGCCAGAAGTTCCCGGCCCCGGGGCTGGGCGGGCGGCCGCGGCCCCCGGAGCGGCCGGGGGAGGGGCCCCGACACCCCCCCCCCCGCAGCCCCCCACCCCTCTCAGCCTCGGGACCTCGGAGCCCGCTCTGCGACCCCGGGGCTGCGCTGCTGCTCCCCGGCCCTCGGGTTGCGGTGGAAGCGGCTTATGGGGGAGGGGGGCGACCCAACCCGGACGTCCCGGGGGAGGGGGTTGGGGGATAAGCTGGACATGGGGGGCACCCATCATTTTCTTGCGGTAAATAAAGCCTTGCTTGACTCCCTGACTGCTCTCATCCCATTTTGAGTTCAGTCCTTCGATTGTATTTAAAATTCACTTTGCAACAGCAATCGGTGTATCTGGAGAAATTTGAAATGTAATAAAGCTGTAAAAAAGTGCAAAATTGTGGCTAGAGAAGTGAACTTCAATCCGGTTTGGGAAAGCACGGTCATTTGTTCTGCATGCCTCAGTTTCTCCATCTGTGAAAGAGAGACAAGGTTCTTTGGCAATCACATTTATAGGCCCTAAGGGTGGGGCCCGCTGTGGGCTTGGAGGAGATCTCTGGGGTTATCCTGCCTGACCCAGTGTACACCCAGCGAGGCTGGCGGCCATGGACACAGCAAGGGACATCTCTGGGCTCTGATGGGGTCTGGGTCCATGACCTGGTGGTCACTTTAATTTGGGCCCCTCCCATTGCTTTCCCTTCCCTGTCAGTTTCTGCAGGAACAGCCTCCAGCCCTTGTGTCCCCAGGGTGTACCCAGATGGCACCCCCACTTATCAGAGCCTTGGGGAGCTCAGCATGGAGTCAGGCATTGCTGTCCTGTGTAGGGTGAGAGGGTGTGTGCTTTGCCTTCATTCTCCAGACTCTCCCCCTCCCCCCAGCCCGCAGCTGGAACATGTGCTCTTTTAGTGCCAGTTTGGGGAAAACCACCCTTGAAGCTGGTCATACTGGCCCCTAAAGGGAATCTAAGGAGGCTTGACTGAGAAGCCTTGGGATAAGGTGATCTGGCTGCCTTTCCTCCATCGAATAGCTTTTTAAATCTTCTGTCCCACATTCTGTTGCAAGATCAACACAAGGCAAAGGAGCATTAAGGAGCCATGTGTTACCTCATGGGTGGACTTGAGACCCACTGGCCTCAGCTTTCTGCACAATGGGATGTGGCAGCCAAGGCCAGCAGAGCAAATGCTGGGGCTTCCTAGAGTGATAACTGCATAGGTATCGGTGCAGGGCGAGTTAGGTATGGGGGGTGCTTCCTGGAGCCTTTCCATTTCCTTGTTTTTCCTTTCTTTCTCCATGAGGGGACAAGTTTCCTGCTTCTTTCTGTCGAGGGGCATTAATGTTGCTTGGCGCGGTGAAAAGGTGATGCCTTTCTTCTCAGCTTCTCTTTGCAAGGACCAGCTCCTGAGGGGAACTGTGAAACCAGAGAAGCTGGAATAACTTTCTCAAGCCTGCTGGGGTGGCCTCAGGCCTACAAGGTAGAGAGGTGCAGTCCCAGCCCTTGGTGGGGTTCCTGTTCTGCTTGTGTGTGGTGACACCTCTCTGTACTGAAGTGGGCTAGAAACTTGAGAGCTAGCATGTCCCAAGAGCAAGCCAGCCTCCAGTTTTTTTGGTTTGTTTTTTTTTTTGCCCTGAGTACAGCTGGGGCTTCTTGAAAACACCTGGGCTGAATGTCACAGGCTGTTTCCAGTGACACTCAGCCAGGGAGAAAGGGTGTGGGGAGGACCTTCGAGGAGCAGGCCAGTACTGTCTGGAGAATTGACACCTCGTGTGGAGACCTAAAAAGGTACCAAATTTAGGACCATCACCCAGGTGAAGTGAGGAATCAATAATTCCTAAGTAGGGAGTTCTATGTTCCTATTGGACACTGTGCTGTGAGCAAGTGATGAAGTGTTTGGGCTCTAAAGTCAGACTTCCAGGGTTCAGGTCTTGGTTCTAACATGCTAACTTTGTGTCCCTAAACAAGTTGTTTTCCTTATCTATAAAAAGGAGATGCTAATGGTTCCTATCTCATCATTAAATGAGTTACTGGGTAGAGGGCCTAGGACTTGGCAAGTACTCAGTGAGTGTGAGCTGTTATTGTCAACATCATCTTTCATTATTATGTCATCTTCTGGGAGTTTAAGCGACAATGGAGATTATGCTTTTTCAGACCTGGTGGAAGCAACCACTAACATAAACAACTCCCATGTTCATTTATGCAAACGAAGCTGAATGGCAGAATACAAAGGCCGGGAATCCTTAACCCCGCCCTTTATAAAAGGCTGCTCAGGTCACCCCCGCCCCTTGGATTCTCACTTCCCAGAGGAGGAGGCTTGGTCATGAGGAAACTGCTGTCTTTTCACCTGATCAGACATAACTATTCATTGGACCCCTCTTTAGATTCTTCACTCAGTGATGAATTGTTTCCAGGTAGGTCTTTTATGGGTCTCTCCTCTCCTCTCTGGCCTCTTATTGATTCTTACCACTCCTAACTGCATTTGGTCCCAGCTGGTTTGAGTAGTTGTAGTAAGAGCAAGTGGGATTGAATTTTTTTTAAAGCAGGTCATTTGGCATATTTTAAAATAGGCTGATGTGTGTCCAAAAAGGGTGTTAGAAGACACCATCTTTCTGGGTAAGATGAACAAACCAAAACTTAGCAATGAAGAATGGATTTGTTTCCTCTACCAGACAAAAAAGGACCCAGCAGAGCAGAAACAAAATTTGTAGCAAATCTTTTGTGTGATTGAGAACTAAACACAACCTCTTTTCCTTATACTTTTTTTTTGAGAGGGTCTCACCGTGTTGCCGGGGCTAGGGTATGGTGATGTCATGATAGCTCGCAGCCTCAAACTCCTGGGCTCAAGTGATCCTCCTGCCTCAGCCTCCTGAGGAGTTGGGACTACAGGCATGTGACACCATACCCAGCTACTTTTTTATTTTGGGCTAGAGATGCGGTCTCGCTGTTGCCCGGGCTGGTCTCAAACTCCTGACCTCAAGCCATCCTCCCACCTTGGCCTCCCAAAAAGTGCTAGAATTACAGGCGTGAGCTACCATGCCCAGCCTCCCCATACTTCTTATGCCAGTTTTAGATATAGTGGACTTGGAAAATATCCTTATTTTCCACTTGTCCCCCACCCTGCTGAAGTTTTATTGTCCATTGGAAATTTTTTTTTTTAATTTCAAAATATTAAGGGGGTACAAATGTATTAGGTTACATGGATTGTTTTTGTAATGCTTGAGTCCTGGCTATAGGTGTGCCCATCACCCAAAGGAAATTTAATACTAGTTCCCATTTGTTTTAATTTTTCTTCTGTGTGAATTCCTGCCATAGTAATTCTTGATCAACTTGCTTAGGGCAACTCAGCTTGGCCACACAGCAGTGTCTGGTTCAGAGATAGTAAAGCTTGTTTGGCTGGTATGTTGTAATTTTCAAAATGCACTAGCTGCTACTAAGCATGAGGAAATGTCCCCTGTTGATAATCCTCTGATTTTTGTCCAGACCAATGGATTTAACTTCCTATGTATTTTTATGGCCCTGTAAATGGAAGTTTGTTTTTTTTTAAGTTTTCTGTTTCAAGAATTTGAGGAATTTTCTAAAGAGGAAGCATTTGTTAGGAGAAACCAAATGTGACTTGTACCAATGCAAATTGGTCTAAATCATATGATTTGTTAATAGTGCTGTAAGATGTACGTCTGAGAAAATACCCTGTATCAAATAGATTACAAGTTTGTTTTGATAAATGGCCATCTGTTGAGGACCTGCTATGTTAGTGTTGGCATATTTATATGTAGGTGCTTAATAAATAAATGAGGGGAGTCTCTCTCCCTAAGGAGCTCAGTCATTCCTTATCTTGTGGGCATAACATTGGTAAAGATGAAACAATTTCAATACAGTGTGATATCAGCACAGATAAAGGTTGAACAAAATCCCAGAAGCAGTATGGTGGAAAGACTATTTTAATACAATAGGACATTTCTTTAACATATTTTGTTTGGCCAAAATTTGATACACTCTCTACCTATGGCTTTTATTTTATATGAGGACATTATAGTCAATGTGAATTAAAACTGGAATCTGCCAGTATTTGTCTCTCCAGTTAAGCATGAATCTGATGGTGTGTCTTTGGGCAAATTGTATTTCTGGGGATGTTAGTTTTTCTCATCTTGTAAAACTGATTTTTTGTGGGGGGGGGGACATGAAAAGCTTCTTAGTGGTAGTTTTTAGATAAAACCTTTATAAAAATTTACATCTCTTAATTGGTTAGCAACCACTTGATTACCTAATTGCCTTGTTTAAAACCGTGTTGAACTTACCAGATATTAGCATTTTAGCATCTGTGCAACAACCCCAGAATAATATTTGATACCAGTTTGAGTGCTGTATTTGAGGTCTTTTAAATAAATGAAGTTACCTTGAAATGAAGGTAAAGTAAACTTAATAAATTTTGAAACAAAACCAGAGGATTTTTATGAAGATAGTTTTATCCTGATAAATCAACTACTTACTTGAAGCAAGTATTTTGAGAATGTTTGAAAAAAATTTTTTTAATTATTAAAAAATATTTCAGTCTCATATAATTTGGAGGAAGAAATATCTTGCCTTTTCTTCTATTGCTGTTATTTGTGCTTTACATTCTCAAAGATATTTAGCAAGGGTAAGTTTCGTTTAATGTATCAGCTAGGAGTAAAGTCATATATAAGGGTCTGCTCTGTTAGTTGTTGGATTTTAGAAAATGCAGCCTGTGGTGGGGTGGGTTAATGTTTAAAGAAGAAAATTCTGTTCTTCTGGACCCACAGGTGTAATATGCAGAAGTTTATGTTAGGTCAGGACCTGACAATTCGGTCTGCAGATTTTTCTCTGTTTTTCTTGGAATCCTAAGAGAAAACAAAGTTGAATGCCAATATTTTGTTAGAATTAAAGATTGTAATACCTTTTCTGGATGTCAACTTTATGTGTTTTTGTTCAGTCATACCATAAAACCTATTTA
Source organism: Daubentonia madagascariensis (assembly GCA_023783475.1). NCBI lineage: Eukaryota > Metazoa > Chordata > Mammalia > Primates > Daubentoniidae > Daubentonia > Daubentonia madagascariensis. Next base: position 13,907,818 of record JAKFHU010000428.1, read on the forward strand.
TTTATGTTTTACTAATGTGGAATTTTGGTATGTTTGAGTTGTAATTATAAGTCATTTTCAATTTTGATTCTCTTAGCAATTAGGAGAAATTTCTCTAGTTCAGATGCCTTTTTTCCCCCAGCCTGGTCTTTCTAGTTAGTTTGAATTGGTTGAGGTTTTAGGATGGTATTAAATTCTGTGCTATCATCAGGAAGATATCCATTGGTGGTTTTATCTCTAGTCTACCCATGAAGCCAGCCCCCAAAGCAAACTGACTGGAAGAGTTGTAAAAGATGGTGTCTATTAGTGTAGTTAACTTTTCTGGTCTAATTATTTTAATGCAACTTCTTATAATAAACCTTCAGTTGTGGTAAAACCAAATGCTAGTCTAAGGGTTTAGAAGGCCTTGCTGGTTTTTTAAGAGAAAAGGCCACCCGAAAATGAACCAGTGAAAACTTTTCTTGGGATGAACTCTGTATCAGCAACTCACCCCAACAGTAAAGGCTTTTTGGAGTGTTTCTGTTCTGGGATTATTGCTTAGAGTTTTGGTTATGTCATAAAGTCCTCTACATGGAATTTTACTACAATTCTGAGAATGATTGTTTGACATGAATAGTTTTAAGATACTGGGGGGAAAAACCCTGTTGGTTCCCAAAGCTTCACTTTGTACTCATAGGTCCAACCTTCCTCCTGCTCATCAAGCTCTGATGCCACTTTCAGAACCCTCAAATGCTTTAAATTAGCTCAGACTTAGGCTTCTTTTTCTGGGTGGTGGTTAATTTTGGGCAGACAGGAAAGTATGTAGAATAGAGTGAATACTCATGTGCTTCCCACCCAGTGAAGAAATCAAATCTTACAAATAATGATTAAAACCTCCTGTGAGCCCTTCCCCACCTCATTGCCTCCTACCCCAGAGTGATCACTATTCTGCATTTGGTGTTTATCATGTATTTTTATACTTTTACTAGACTTGTATGCATTCATAAATCAGATATATTAATAGTATTGCTTCCTCATGTTTTGTTTTATTTATTTTTTAGAGACAGGGTCTTGCTATGTTGGCCAGGCTGGCCTCGAATTCCTGGCCTCAAGTGATCTTCCCACCTCAGGCTCCTGTAGCTGGGATTATAGGCATGAGTCATGGCCTGTTTCCTTGTGTTTTAAACATACTTTGTAATACTGTACAAATTCTTCTCAGTTTGCCTTTATTGTGTAAGTTATGATTTTGCAGTTTATCCACTGAGATACACAATTCTAGTTTAACTGCTGTATAATATTCCTTATGAATATACAATATATATTTTTTACTGCTGTAAGCACATAAGTTTACAATTTTGTGTGTGTGCTGTTTTAGTGCAATGAAGAGTTGTGAACTTGTCTCCCTGTGTACAGTATATGTTTACAGTTTCTCAGTGGTATAAACCTGGAAGGGAATTGCTAGGTCAGAGGAAATGGGCATCTTCCACTTAAATAAATTGCCAGATTGCTCTCCAAAGAAGTTGTACCAATTTGTATTTCAACCAGCAGTGTTTGGGGCTTCTAGTTGCTCCACATGCTTGCAGACACTTGATTTTATTAGACTTGATATTTTGCCAATCTGATGGGTGTAAAATTGTATCTTTGTAGTTCAAGTTTGCATTTTCCTGTTGACTAGTGAGGTTGAACATCTTTTTACGTGTTTACTGTGTTGGGTTTTTAGCTTGAGCTCTGGAGCAGTTTTCCAGGGCTTGAAAGTCAGGATTACAGTGTTGGTTTTGTCTGAAAACAGAGAAAGGGATGATGAAGAGGAAAATCAGGGAGACCAAAGCAAAAGTCAGGAAAGGTAGGGATGGGTTGGAGGAAGCAGGTCAAAGGAATGATGACAAAGAAATCACTGTGGAGAGGTGAAAACTTGTAGTCACAAGATTATAGACTAGAGTTGAGAAGATACCTCGAGTCTTGAGAGTAAATTCGGGATACCCTCCTGTGCTAGCCAGGCCTTGGTCAAGCCACACTGTCTGAGCTTTGTTAAATTGAAATTGGCTTTGGTGAAAATCGTGTCTAGGGCCACTTCTGGTGAGAACAGCAGCAAGGCTTGACTTGTGCAGTTTTCCTGTTACCCAGTTGTTTTTTGAAGTTCTTATAGAAAGAGGAAATGTGAAATTATGGTCTTCTTCCTAAAATACATTTCTTTGTCCTTCAGGTTAGATACACAGTGCAGGAAACCAGTTTTTATTAGGATCTGCTTGAATGTGCTGGTAGAATTACTATCTTAAATATTGGAAAACATTCCCTACATTTTAATTTTCAGAGTATGACAAATCTCACTTTATTAAACACAGAAATGTATGGTTTTAAAAGTGTAGTTAACAGTTTTAAAAAATATGTTGTACTTTAGTGGTTCTTCCATGTACCAAAGAATGGTGCCCACATGTGCATTCTCTTATAAGAAATTCAGACTTGGGTTCTATACCCAGAGATTTTGATTAAGTATCTGTAAGGTGGGGCCTTGGAATCTGCATTTCAAATTAATATTCCCTCCTCCTTCCTACTCTACATTCTGTTACAGGTGAGCTGATGACTACACTTAGAGAGACATTGCTTTTTTTTGAGTAATAACCTCAGCCTCTTTTTTTTTTTTTTTTCCTTGAGACAAGGTCTTACTCTGTCGCCAGGCTAGAGTACAGTGGCATCATCATAGCTCACTGCATCTTCAAACCCCTGGGCTCAAGTGATCCTCCTGTCCCAGCCTCCCGAGTAGCTGGGACTACAGGCGTGTGCCACTACGCCAAAGTAATTTTTGTATTTTTTGTAGAGACGGGGGTCTCACTATGGTGCTCAGGCTGGTCTTGAACTGCTGGGCTCAGGCAATCCTCCTGAGCCTCCCAGAGTGCTGGGATTACAGGCATTACACCATGCCTGGCCTGACCTTGGTCTCTTAAAAAATATTGCTTATAGAAGTTCCTGCCATGTGAAAGCTTTTTAAAATCAGTGTAAAATTATCTACGGTAGTAACAACTTCAAGATCCATAGATTGGAGTTTGATCGGTAGCGGGAGCGGACTCCGCAGAGCCCTGAGCAGCCCCGCCGCCGCCGCCTAGTTACCATCACACATCGGGAGGAGCCGCAGCTGCCGCAGTGGGTCCCCGTCACCATCACCGCACCCACGGGCAGCGAGGCCGAGACCCAGCAGCCGCCCGCGCCCGCCCCGGCGCTGCCGGCACCAAGCCCGGCCGAGCGGGCAGCGGCGCAGGGAGCGGTGGCCCGGCGGCCTCACATCGGCGGCAGGCCCACCGGCGGGGACAAGAAGGTCACGGCAGCGAAGGTTTGGGGAACAGTAAAATGGGTCAGTGTAAGAAATGGATGCGGTTTCATCCACGGGAATGACACCAAGGAAGGTGCGTTTGTGCACGAGCTGCCGTAAACAAGAACGAGCGCCGGAGGGACCTTCGCAGGGCGGGAGGCGGACAGGCCCCGGTGCAGTTCCGGTTCGGGCCGTGAATGCGCAGCGGACCGTAACCGCTGTAGACGCTGTCCGCGTCGCAGGGCTCCTGCGCGCAGTCACCCGCAGAACTGCCAGGACGCCGAGGGCGGGAGGAGGCGGGAGCGGAGACACTCCCGGGGCCAGGCCCAGCCACGCGGCCCCACCGCGACGAAGGTGCCCAGACGCTACGGGCGCGAACCCCGGTATCCGAGCCTCCCGCGCAGGGCGGAGCGGCGGAGGCTGGTGGCACCGGGGTGCGGGACGGCAAGGCAGACCAGGCAGGCGGGGTACGTATCGGGTGGTAGGCCACGATGCCGCGGGGCCTCCTGCCAAAGCCAGCCCAGAGAGGACGGCGATGAAGAGGATGAAGAGAGTCGGGGAGAGGAGACCAAGGCCCGCAGCCGCCTCAACGTCGGCACCGCTGCAACTTCAACTACCCGCGCAGACGCCCAGGCAACCCCAAACCACACGAGGGCAACGGGACAAAAGCAGCCAAAAGCAGCCGACCCTCTAGCCCCCGAGGCTGAGCAGCCCGGGGCTGAGTGAATGCCAGCTTCCCGTCCCCGCCACCGGCTTGCCTTTTCCGGCACAGCTTACCATCCCCGCCACTGGCTTCCCCTCTCCGCCGCCACCGGCTTACCATCTCTACCATCGGCCGGTGTAGTCACCCAGCAAGAGGAAATGAATATGAAATTCCAGCAATAGAAAATGAAGGAAAGATGTGGAGCTGAAGACCTTGGTTAAGTTTTTTTTAGACATAATACCTTAAAAAATACCACTAACTACCCCCATCTCTTTCCTCTCCCCTCCTCCCAGAACAAACCGTTTTTGTGAAATTGGTATGGTGTTTGCCAAACATGTCTTATACTTTACTTCATATTTACAAATCCATAAGCAGTATATCAGTGTTTGTGTGTGCATAAAACTATGTAGCCTTTTACAACAATCTTTCTTCACTGAACAATTATATTTGAGATTATGTCCACACACAGAGATCTAGTTTATTCATGCTCTGTAACAGTATTATTTGACTTAACCATGGTTTAGGTATTCATTCCCTTATTTATGGACAGTTTGATAGTTTCCAAAATATTCTTTCTGGAAATGGTGCTGCAATGAACGTCCTTGTTCCTGTCTTCTTTGCACACATGCTTTCATTTCTTTAGGATATAATCCTGGAAGTGGAAGTGCTGCCTAATTTAGGATATGCCCACATGAGCTTTACTAGGTATGTCAAATTGCTCTCCAAAGTGGTTCCACCAATTGGAGCTTTTTTGATATGCAGCGTCTAGGGCCTCAGTCTCGGAGTTTCTGATAGTTCATAGATGTAAGTAGTTTGGGGTGGATTTTAGGCACCTGCAGGTGTGTGGATGTACTTTAAAGTGCCACAATTGATTCTGTTGAGCATCTAAGGTTGAGAAGCCACCATGTTAGAATGGCAACTTCATGAGGGCAGGGGCTATGTTTATCTTATTCACTGTTGATTCCCAGCTGTCAGCATGGTGCCTAGCACCTATGTGGTAGATGCTCAATAAATAATTACTGATGAAGGAATGCAGAGATGTCACTTGGTAGAAAGGAAGAATTGCCTTGCAGGAAAGCAGTGCTCCTCCAATTTTATTGTGCATAGGAATCACCTGGGGAACTTGTTAAAGTGCAGATGCTGATTCAGTAGGTCTGGGTCGGGTAGGTGGAAATTTTGTGTTTCTAACAACTTCTCTGGTGATGTAGATGATGCTGGTTGGGGGAGCATTTTTAGAGCAGCAAGGCCCTAGGAAAAAACAGAACAATTTCTTTCTTCTGTGTAGTTGTAAAGTGGAGGGGTTTGTGATTCAGAATCCTGCTTGGGAAATCCCACAGCCTATTTCTTCATACCTTTACCTTTACAACAAACAAAGGAAGACCATGAAATACCTTCCTCAGAGGTTTTTTGGGAGCGTCAAAGGAGATCCTGGCCGCCAGAGCACTTGGTGAGCTATGATGCCCTCATGCGTGTTATTTTTCATAATTATTCTCACTGTTTTAGTGAATTACTATTTTCCTTCTGCTTTCTTAAAGCGTAACGCTGTTGGTATTGCAGAATCCAATGAAATTCTACCTCTACTTTGATAAGCTATCTACATTTAGTGGGGCATTTTGGGAGGAGTGGCATTGGGGAAGGAGGTCGTCAAAAGCAGAGGCCAAATTACCATTTTTTTCTAGTGCCCTTCTTTTTTCCATTAGCAAAAGAGCCCAAACAATGTAGTGGACAGAGCCCTGAGCTAGGAATCCAAAATTTCAGGCTCCAAGTAACTTTCTAGCTTTAGTGACTTTGGGCAGGTCACTTAGGCCTTCCTGGATCTGTAAAATAAGAACCATTCCTGCTGGTGAACTGTGGTAAGAAGGGGAGGACATTGTCAAGTAGCTGTGGCCTTTAGTTAAGGAGGACCCCTGGAGGGGCTGGCTGGAGGACAAAAAGAGGAAGGAGCTGTGATTTCCTACTAAAATGTCCTTGGGAGACACAGTGCTGATGGTGTGTGGTCAAGCTTTTGTCATCACCAGTCAAGATATAATGTTTTTCCTTTTCCTGAGAATGAGGGCACATGGAGTAGTAAAAGATGTTTGGTTGTAGAATGAGCTTATGCCATAACCTTTGTGTTATTTGGTGCACACAGTTAGGCCTTCCTAACCGGGAAATATATGAAGTAGCTAAGCTCAGTTTCCTTCTTTTTTGTATTTTTAAACAAAGTTTCTGAATAGGTAATATGAGTTCACGTGGTAGAAATTTCAAAATGTGCGAAAGGATATATATTGAAAATTGACCTACTATCCAATTCTTAACCTCTGGCATCTATCAATATTTACAGTTTCTTATGCTTCCATTTAGAGGTTATGTATATACGAGCAAGTATGTTTATATTTTTCCCCTAGTTTTTAAAAACACAGATAGTACATGTAGTATATACTGATCTGTCCTGATCTGCCCCTTGCTTTTTGTATCTTAGAGGAGGGTCTGTGTAAAGAGCATCCTCATTCTTTTCTTATTGTTGCAGAGTATTCAGTTGCTTGAATGCATTGAATTCATTTATCTAGGTACCTACTGACTCACAGGACATGTAAGTAGTTTTCCAGTCTTTGGGTTTTACAAACAAGGCCACAAGGAACAATTTTGTCCACATGTGGGAGTGTATCTGTCTACTGAGTTCCGAGAAATGAATTTGCATTTGTAACTTTGATGGATTTTGCCACATTGCCCACCACCAGCAATATGTTTGACTCTTGTTGCCTGCATCCTTGCCAAAGCTGGTGTGCTATCCAAAAACCTTTTGATCTTTGCCATTCAGGGTAAAGATGGTGTCTTGGTGTATTTTTAGTTTGCATTTCTCTTAGTAGAAGTGAGCTTCAGCAGCTATTCACATATTTAGGAAAACAAACTCAATTTCATTTAAATATTTTGCTGTTGGCAATTATTTTCGGAGTCTGCAGGGAAGGACCAGTTTTATTGTTATTTTCAATCTATCTCAGACCAATATTTTTGTAAAATACAATAAAAAAGAATCACAAGCAAAATGGAATAAAAAACCCAAAGATAAATAAAACACAAACCTCAATTTTTTTGTTACTAAACTTGACAGATACAGAATTACTCTATCTACTCATTATATCTCCATGTTTTCAGTTTCTGGACTCAGCTCACAGCAGAGCATTAACACTTTGAGTAATGTCGCTGTAAAGACTCCTGACTCCTCTCTTTTCTCCCATTGCTACCCTATTTGGGAGTGGGAGAAGAGAGCACAGATTTTTATATTTTATATTTCACAGTCAGTACATTTCAGGGTGTTTTCATTACATTAAACTATCTCTGGTGGTGCAGTACTGATTCAGAAGGGCTTGGTTTCCAAGGGCAGGGGTGCTGCACAAGCGGGGGATGCTGGTGTCATGGTTTTCACTGATGAAGGACCTCGAGCTTGTATGGAAGTCTAGGAGGACGAAATCACCCTATCAGTGAAATTTGTAGAGTGGGCCTCTTTGACCTGGGGGCTTTGCCAGGATCCCAGGCTCCCCTGCTGTCTTTCCAGGAAGTGATGGGAAGTGTACCCTCAAATTAGGAGCCTAAGGGATGGCATGATCAGGAAGCATCTTAGTGACTTTGTAGAATGTTGAATTGGGAATGAGGTTCTTGCTTCTAGCTCACTGAGTTCAGTGACTGTGAGTAACTTAGAATACAGACACAGGCCCAGTATTCTTTGTTCTGCTTTTGAGTTGAAGTTTTACTTTTGCACGAAGACTTCATTGTGCTATCTCTAAATACATGGAAAGCTGTTTCGCCAGCCCAAGCTTCTTTCTAGCTATTCTTTAATGTTCCTTCTTGTAATGACTTGGTATCATTAACATTCAGGTGTCCCAGGGTCAGCTTTCTTCAGTAGCAGATGTTTTGGCTTCTGTGTACGATTATTAAATGAAGTCATATTGAGGTTTTTTCCATTTATTTTTCTCTATTAAATGTCATATAAGACATGGAGATGACATGCCATCATGGTGCAGAAAGAAAATGCCCTTTGACTGCCTTCTTGTGGATGACTGCCTCTCTGTTAAAGCCTGGAGAGGAATGACCTGTCTGCTAACTAAGCAGGACAGGTATCTGTAGCCTGTTGAACCAGGAGTTAGGGTTGTAGAATAATGGTATTAAGATCACAGGCTCACCACTTACCTCTGCCTCATACTGACACTTGACCTTGGCAAGTTGGTTAACCTCATTTCCCTCACCTGTGAGATGGGAATAATGAGTCCCCATCAGTGATTTATCTGGCAGGGACAGTTATGTCCAGTGTTGCTCAGTGGGGCAGGGGCTCCCGGGAGACCTGTCTGCTAACTAAGCAGGACAGGTATCTGTAGCCACTCTGGGTATGTGCCTGGGTTAGGTAATGCGTGACAGCCAACAGCTAGAGTGGACATGCTCAGACACAGTCCTGGCTCTCTGCCTAGTCCCTACATCTGCAGCTAAAGAATTACTGCAAATGTGAATGAAAAGATCCTCTCCCCTGACTTGTGGTCCAGACCTCAGACTCTGGAACCGATTGACGTAGTTTTGAATCTCAGCTATGCCCTTGCTGCTGAGCGAGCGTGGGCAGGCTCCCTCCATGTGGTAGAATGGGAATATTAAGAGTAATCTGCCTTGGTAAGTTAGTGGGCAAGATTAAATGAACGTATAGATGTGAAGTTCTCTGAACAAGTGGGACATGCTGCTTGCCTTGCCCAGGCTTCCCAGGTTTATTCAATCAGCAAACTTATCAAGTGCCGTCTATACACCAGACACTCTACCAGGTGGTTGGGCACATGAATCAGACATGATTGCTGCCCTTATAGAGCTTGTGGTCTAGCGTAGGGTGGGCTAGCTTTTCTGTAAAGGGCTAGATAGTAAACATTTTAGGCTTTGTGGACCATAATGTCTCTGTCACAACTATGCAACCCTGCTACTGTATTGTGAAAGTAGTTGCAATGAGTGAACGTAAGATCATGGCTGTGCTCCAGTAAAACCTTATCTACAACAAGTTGGCAGGTCAGATTCGGCCCATGGGCTATAATTTGCAGACCTATGGTCTTGTGAGAAGACAGATGTTACATAATCACAAATAATTATGCTGTTACAAATTGTGATAGGTGCTGTGAAGGAACATACAGGATTCTGCGAGAGGGAAGGGTCAGGGAAGGTAGCTTTGAAGAAGCCACACTGAAGCCAAATGGCAAGGAGGAGGTGGCGGGGAGTGGGGAAGAGTGTGCCTAGCAGAGGGGCGGCTCTGGGTGGCAGGGGAAACTGGCGTTACTGGCTCAGAGTCACAATATGCATTTGTGTCTTTTAAAGGCATAACAGATATTCTGCAGCTTTCTTTGGATCAAAAAAATAATTTTTCTTTCCTCTATGTAATTCATGCCAATTCTCTCTGCCCCCATCCTCCCTGCCCTCAATAATCCCAATACCAAGAGATAAGCTATATTAATATATTGACACATTTTGTTCTGCATACTTTTGCTACTTTTTCTCTCTGTTCCATTGTGTTTGCTATATTATTGTCAGTATCTATCCAAGAATTTAGACGTTAGGGAAGATTGCACATTACTTTATTATTAGGTATAAAGTGGTTTACTACTTAGAATTCAAATTTGCTTTTTGATACTTTTCTCCTTTTGCTTTTTAAAACTGGACATTATTTTCTTTTCTTATTTGTCTGGATAAAGATTCACAGCCTTTGGAACAGTTCTGAAAAAAACCTGTTTTCCTCTTGACTACATCTCATGTCTTCCCTGACTCCCAACCTCAATTTTACATTTCTTTTGAACAGGTTGCAGTGCTCTGTAGAAATTTTATAGGAAAGGACTTGTGTGTTCTCATTCTAGAATATTTTAAGGGGTGCCTTAGAAGTTGGGGGGGTTCTCCTGTTCAACTTTGTGGCCCCTTTAGTTCTTCATTTCTTTTAATTCTGTGGTTCCAAGGAGACTCTACCTTCCTGAGAGTCAGTATTCGGCAGTGGTTGGAGGTATGCACTCTGGAGCCAGCTTGTGTGAGTTAAGACCCTGTTACTGTATTGTGAAAGTGGTTGCAATAAGTAAATGAATGATCATGGATGTGTTCCAGTGAAACTTTATTTACAAAAACAGTTGGCTGGTCACTACTGCTTATCAGTTCCACTACTTATTTTTTAATTAAAAAAAAATTTTTTATAGCTAGGGTCTTGCTCTGTTGCCCAGGCTGGAATGCAGTGTCTCAGTCATAGCTCATGCAACCTTGAACTCCTGGGCTCAAGTGATCCTACTGTGTCAGCCTCCTGAGTAGTTACGACTACAGGTACATGCCACCACACCTGGCTAATTTTTAAAATTTTTTGTAGAGATGGGGTCTTGCTATATTGCCCAGGCTGGTCTTGAACTCCTGGCCTCAAGTGATCTTCCTGCCTTGGTCTCCCAAAGTGCTGGGATTACAGACGTGAGCCACCACGCCTGGCCTGGTTCTGCTACTCGTTAGCTGTATGAACTTGAGTAATTCCTTACCCGCTCAGTTTTCTTACCTTTAAAATAAGGACAGTAATGACATCTACCTCATAGAGTTATTATGAAGATTAAAGTGAGTAAAATACACATAAAGTCCTAAAAACAGTGACTGTACATAGTAAACGCTATTTATGAGTTGTCTAACATTAATTCCTCCTTAACCACCTTTGAATCCTGGCAGGTGACTCCTGATGTATCCTGAGATTTTGGGCTGTATCACTTCATTTTTGCTTTACTTTCTCCATAAGACTGTAGGAATGATTTTTGTCATCAGAGGTTTGGGAACATTAGTCCTTTTGGAAACTAGTCCTTTATGTTCTTTTTATACCTTGAAAACACACTTGATAAGTAAGGTAGCCTTTTGAACACAGACATAAAAATATGGTTTTAGCAGCAACGTTTACCTCTCCTGTCATCTATTTTAATTCATAGTCTATAATGAATGACTTATTTTCTGTTTACTTAGAAATCCTCACATGTCATCTTTGGCTTTTCTTGAGTCCCTTCTCTACTTTGTACACACTTGAAAGCAAGGCTGTGTACCCTAGGATGCAGGTGAATGAGCCGCCTTGGGGAGATCTTGGGCAAGTGAGTTTACTTCTCTGGGACTTTTTTTTTTAATCTGCAACATGGTCTAGCTGTTCTCCAAGGACCGTTCCTAGTCCCTGTGGTTTTGTTTTAGGCTCCCCCATGGTATGGCAATGTTCTCATTGGTTTTTACAGACCCTGTAATGCCATTGTTTCAATTATTTCCTCCTTCTGGGCAAGGATCTGTCTCCATCCTTTTTTTCCCCCCAAGGAAGAAATTCTAACTTGTTTTCCTTATAAATTGCTTTTTAAAAAGAAATTTTTTTTCTATACCCATGTTATGCATTTATGATTCATCCTTCCTGGGATTTTGTTATTGTTGTTTGTTTTGTGTTTGGTAGCACCCCTTGGCAGTCATAGAATTGCTTTCAGAGGTGCTTTGAAGAGCTAACATTATAGTCTTCTTGTTGGAACTTGTCCCAGCTCAGTTGCTATTTTTAATAAAGTTGGCTGCATTGTTTCTCTGATGGAAATAAGAACTCTATTTCTTATACTCCCAGACCCTATGATTTACCCCCATAGGTCTGTTCTTTGTTCCGCATCTGGTCATATAACAGCTATTTTTCAGTGCCCCCCCTCATTGCCTTTTGTGTCATTATGCTGGGTGCTTGCAATACAAGTATAGTCTCTTGGGTTTGTAATACACTTTATAATTCATGTAGTGCTGATAACATTCCCAGTTTTGCTTCACTCACTGTGCTGCCTGAGGAGTCGGCAGGCGAACCCAGCCTCTCAGCCAGGAAGCTGAGGCCAAAGAGAGGTGAAGTGGCTGAAGTCAAAGGCAGCTCATGCCACACTGGGGAGGGAAAAATGGCCAAATACACATCTGAGGTATGTGCTGCGGGCCTTAGGTGACTGGTCTGCAGGGTGTTTGTTTACTAAACTTTTATTACATTTTTTATTAAATTTATTAAATTTTTAATACAGAATCATTTATGTTTATAGTAAAAAATTCAAAGAGTTGAGAAGATAAAAAGAAAAGCCCCTTCATGGCCTCCTCATCTGCCAGCCATCCTCCCCCACACTGGTGACCACTGTTAATAATTTCCTCAAGTATTCCCTCAGGAATTCCCATTAAGGGGTAGGTGTCAAATATAGTGGCCTGGTCTGCTTTATTCAGATAGTGCCAGGCACAAAGCAGGGTCTGCTGATTGAGTGAATGGCATTTATAGTATTGTCCTACACATGTTGTAACTCTCTCTAACATGTTTTTACTTATCTCTGTATCTTAGACAAATTTTCGTAGCGGTACCTGTAGGGCAACTGTACTTTTTGAGATAGCTCCAAGGTATTCTATCACATGGAGTCCTAGAATTATTTGACCAGTTCAAGTAATTTCTAATTTTTTCTGGTACAAACCTGGCTACAGGGACCCTCTGGACAGACTGCTGATTGCCTCTCAATATCCATTTTTCATTTCTAGGAAAATTTTAACTGGTTGTAGGATGCTTAGGTAAAGACCACCTTTGCCAAGCTCCCTTGCAGCCAGGTGTGGCCATATGTCTAAATTAGATTCTGGCTTGCAGGAGTGTGAGCACAGGCAATGTGTGCAGCTTCCAGGAGGACCCTTGAGAGGGGAGAAGCAGTTCTTTCTCTTTTGTCCTGTTTCGCCCGGCAGAGGTTATTTGATGGTAGGAGCTGGAGTAGGCATCCTGGCTCTAGAGATAGAAGCTGACTCTTGAGGCTGACAGCGCAGCAAGACGAAAGGAGCCCGAGTACCCAGCACTGCAGAGCCGTCATATCAGGCCTGCACTGCATCCCCTTGAACATTTTCATGAAAGAGAAAAATAAATTTCTATCTGTTTAAGCCACACTTTCATTATTTGGGTCTGTGTTACCATCTTTATCTCCTTTTCCACCTGTGTGAGTGTATATGTAGGCTAAAGAACGTAGAATTGCAGGGTTGAAGGATATGGTCACTTCAACTTTTCATGATGCTGCCTAATTAATCTTTTCATCTTCACCTCATGAAACATTCCCCATCATGCCTATGTCCTTTTATTATGAAAACATTTACATTTAACATATTTAACCCCCAAATCTGTTATAGATGCACGAAGGTTCATATTACCAATGGAGAATGCTAGCATGTGAAGCAGGAGTTTGGTTCTAGATATCAATATCAGTGGCATTCTGTATCCATGGAAACCAGTTCTTAGAGAGTATGTCTATAAAGGGAAGGGAGAATGGAGACGTGGTGGAGGGTACCACTCATGCCTCACTGAACAGTACATAGGGAGAGCACACACATCTGTGTCCAAATTAACATGCACATGGAAGCTACTCAGACAGTCTTGACCATCCCTGCCTGTGTTCACATCCATCCACCCATCCAGCAGGTATTGTGGGACTGCTATGTGTATTGGGCAGGTCAGACATGGTCTTTGCTCCCTTGAGGTACATAGTTTAGGGGATTGGACAGATGTTAATAATTCTATAATAACAACTGGAATGGATAAGGGAGACATACAGGATGTTATGAGTGGGGAATGGAGGTTGGGAAGGGAGTATATTAGTTTCCTATTTGCTGCTGTAAAAAATTACCACAAACTTAGTAGCTTAAAAAGACACAGATATATTATTTTACCATTCTGAAGGTCACATGTCTTAAAAGCAAGGTGTAGCAGGGCTGCACACCTTCCAGAGGCTCCAGGGGAGAATCTGTTTCCTTGACTTTCCCAGTTGCTGGAGGCTGCCTGCACTCCTTGGCTCATGGCGCTTGTCTCCATCTTCAAGGTTGTCAGTGTGGCGTCTTCAGTCTCCCTGTCTGACCTCTGTTTCCATCGTCACATCTCCTGACCGGCTGTAACCCTCCTGCGTCCCTTTCACATATGTGTAAAAGTATAAACAGAACAGCACAAGGACCCCACACACACCATCACTCAGCTTCAACAACACAACTTTATCCCCCTTCTTCCCCCCACCTCACCACCGAATTGTTTGAAATAAATCTTAGAAATCATCTGATTCATCTGTAAATGTTTCAGAACAGACAGTTGTTTTAAACAGTCCATCTCTGATCTGGTAGAGGAGGGGAGATTGGCCTTTGACAAGAGAGAGATCTCCGTCATTAACGAGAGAGAGGTGTGTAGGGAGTCCCTGCCTACTGGTTAAAAAAACATTTTTTTTTTTCTGTTGAGTGGGATGCCGGAGAGAAGGGTAAAGAGGATGGCGAAGTTTTGAGGAGCTTGGGGAAAGTTGGAAATAGTCACTGTGGAGTGGAGAATGAATGTGCTAGAGAAACACTGGAATGTCGGACGTGTTGAGGTCTCCTTGAATTGGGTGAATTCCAGTGCATCTAGTCAGCTTGGTTGTTTGACTTTTTTCCCTCCAGCATTGCTCATTTGTCTGGGTGTATGTTCAGAGAGGTGGATACTTGGTTCATACTGGCTGGGTTTTTTGCCAGGTGTTGTGGCCAAAGGACAGGGCAGTGAGTATTTAGAAAAGCAGTTGAAAGCACGATCTGTAGACTCTAAGCTGAGTAGGAAGGTAGAGGAGTGGACGTTCTGGTGAGGTGTAAGTGTGGCAGTGACGCCATGCTTAAAGAAGCCAGTGGTAATGCTGTCTGTGGGGTATAGGGAGGAAAAATAAAGAAGCCAGCAAGCAGAGCTGAGCCTGGGTGAACTGTGGCAGCTGTAGGCGGGGGAGTCCGGGTGGTGCCCAGATCCAGGGTGTCTTTGGGAGTGGGTAGCTGAAGTGGAGTAGAATAAAAAGAAGTGGAGTGAAATAAAAGACAGTTGGAAAATAGGACATCGAGTTGCTGTGAGAGCAAATGTGGGGTGGCTCATCCCGTGGATGTTGAAGCCACCCAGGAGGATGGCAAGAGCTGCGGTATAAAGGTACGTCTTCCACGAAACGGGGCAGGCAAGACAAGGGGTGAGGAAGGTGTATGGACAGCAGTGGGGAGCATGGACCTCAGAAAAGTGGGTGTTTTGCCAGGAGGGTGAAGGTGTAATGGTCTGGAAGCAGTACCAAGGATCAGGCCCGGCCAACTTCTCCTCCTGACCCTTCCAGACCCAAGAGGATGAGCAAGCTTGACCTGAGGGGTGGCGAGAAAGCATTGACCTCGGGAAGAGCCAGATTTCACTGGAGACACAGTTAACTCAGTTACTTCCTTTGCTGTGCTGTGCTGTGGTGCTCCCTGTGTGCTGCCTGAGTGGCCCCTGCCACTTGCCTCCAGGGTATTGCCTGTGAACACTGGCCCCTGGAGTGCTGTCCTTAGTATGAGTCATTGCCCCCACCTCCAGGCTCACCCCTCTTCAAATGGGAAATAGTAAGATAGATAGAGAAAAGTAGACCCAACTTAGGAATTTCCAAATAGCAAAAATCATGGACTAACTTGAATATGTTGCTACCTAGTAAAGAAAGATTTAATGAGATCTGTTTCCATGTGCTATACTTTTATATCTGACATTCCTCCTGGGCTCTAAGCCATATTTTCTAATTTAGCTTGAAAAATGGCTATGGGTGTATTTAATATGCATTGTTTACATTGATTTATGATTAAGATATAACTTTATTGGAATTTTTTAGTGATTTTTGTCTATATCATAAAATCCTGCAGTAATTTGATGTGTTATTTCAAAAATTCAGCCTTTTATATGGAGTCACATTATTGTGATGGCAATGAGCCCCACCCCACCCTCCCACACACACTAAAGAAAAGATATTGAAACTATCCTACACACAAATGATCACCAAACTCAAAGTCTCAGATGGTGGGTAAAGGATGTCTTAGCTTGGTGGAACAGTGTAAAGGAACTAGAAAAGAAGTGGAAACAAAGGATGTTGTGATAAGGTGATGCAATGTGCCAAGTTTCTGTTGTAGTTCTGTTTGCTTAGAATTGGGTCGTTTTGCATTTAATGTTTGCTTGGTGACAAGTGGCCATTTTGACAGGTTCTTAGCCTACCTTTTGGCCATTTCTTCCTGTGAGATGAGATGTTAATTATATAAGTCAAGAATAAGTAGTAGCAGCAGATTATTTTAAAAAAATAAAACATAAGTTTCTTATTCTTTTTAAAACACCTGTCTCCTGAATCCTTTAGTTTCTGTGACCTGTGATTCTTATGTGACAACCTGAGAAGGTGTGACGGCAGACAGAGCCGTCTCTAACATGATGGTAGAGCCTGATCCTACCCACTCCTCAAACTACTTACCTTATTGAGCTGAACTTTGGTCACTTTTCCTGATCAGCAGACTCAGCCAGGCCTTGGGAAGTAACAATAATCAATTGTCAGTAACTGACATTAGTGGAACTCAGTAAATGGTTTAACCACTTGGATTGCTATGCATGGGATTTGGTTAAGATTGTGGGCTCCCACGTCTGACTCCGAGTTCAAATCCTAGCTCTACCACTTACTGACTATGGACCTTGGGCAGATTCTTCAACCCTTCTGAGTCTTAATTTCCTTGTCTGTTAAATGAGGAAAATAATAGCTCACAGGATTGTTGTAAAAATAAATAGCACAGACCCTGGCACATAGTAAGAGTACCTAGTAGCTGTTGTTATGATGTTGGAGTCTCATGTGGCTTACCAATTTGATGCATTTTGGAATTGTTAGATTTTAAATTGTATTTCTCCGTTATTCACAATATTCTTTGGACGTTTTGCCCTCTCAAGAAGGCCTTCCCCAACCACTTTATATAAAGCTGCAGTTATCCACCCTCTGCCGCCTGTATGTCCTATACCCCTACTCCCTGTCCTCTCCAGCCCTATTTCCTAGTTTTTCTCCATTGCACTATCATTTTCTAATATACTGTCCAACATGCTTTTTATTTCAGGCTGTCTTCATCTACTAAAATGTGAGCTCCGTAAGAGCAGGCATCCGTGTCTGTTCTGTTCACTGTTCTATTATCTGGGCCTAGACCTAGAGAATAGTGTCTGGCTTAGCGGGTATGCAATAAATCTTTATCAGAATGGAGAAATTGACTTTGAAAGTGGTAATATGATTCTGTATGCCATCAAGTAGTACAAAAGCTGCTGCAGCTGTCTGAAATGGCAGTGTTTTATTCTGAAGTTCTTAGTGATTGTTTGCTCATTTGCCTCTCTTATGCCTCCTTTCCTAATGAGAAGATAATTGAAGGCAAGTGGAACAGGTTTGCGGGGATAACTAAGTTGGCTGAAGAGAGGAATAGGGCTGACATTATTAACTAGGCTTCTGGTTTACTTCTGACATCTCTTTTAGCATGAACATCACACACCTTGCATCACCAGGGGAGATGCTTGTTTCAGTAGTGGCCTCTCTTAAGTATCATTTTACTTTCTTGTCTATTTTACATTTGACAGAACGTTTGCTATTTTTCTCTTTTAGGGCACCAATGCCTCTGCTCTGGAAAAAGACATTGGTCCAGAGCAGTTTCCGATCAATGAACACTACTTTGGATTGGTCAATGTAAGTATTTAAAATGTATTATTTTTATCAAATGTTTTAGAGCAGCAATCCCTAACCTTTTTGGCACCAGGGACTGGTTTCATGGGAGACAGTTTTTCCACGTACATGGGGGTGGTGTTGGTGTGTGCGGAGCTCAGGTGGTGACTCGGGCGATGGGGGCCGGCTATAAACACAGATGAAGCTTCTCTCGCTTCCTGCTGTGCGGCCTGGGGCCTAGGTTCATGGAAGACAATTTTTCCACAGATGGGGCTGGGGGGAGGCAGAGCTCAGGTAGTGACACGAGGCCGGGTTCCTAACAGGCCAGGGACCGGTACCGGGCCTTGGCCTGGGGGTTAGAGACTGCAGTTTTAGAGTATATGAAGCAACTCTGCTACCAATTTTCATCATTACCAATTTTTAAATAATTGGCCATGCTCTTTAGTTAGTAGACATGGCAAATGTTGAGGAGGGGGCAATTTAATCTATTTTTAAAAGTGAGTTCTCCCAGAAAAAAGGATTTAACACATTGACTGCCCCACTAGAAAAAAATTTTTTTCCCTGGGGCCACGGTGTTTTATTAAAACAAAATGATCCTTTCTAATTTGTTGCTTTTTATTGTTTTCTGTGCGTGAGTTACATGTAACGCAATCCATGTTTTTAGAATTAAATTGTCAATATTAATCGTAACAATAAGAACATCAACAAGTAAGATTGTCATGAACAAGCTGCAGGGTTTTGCTTCACGTGGCCATAGGCTCAAAACTAGCCTGAGTTAAATACAACTCACATGGCAGTCACTGTGTTAATTACTGCATTGTTGGGCCAAATTCACATTTTTCTCCCTTGTGCTTTAAGGAATTTCCTTTGCACACATAACTTTCATGTGATTTTATTAGTCTTTTTAGCCAAATCTTCTTTTACATGTTCTCCCTTTGTCATCTGGATGAACTCTTCAGGCAGTCTTTGTTTCAGTATGCATCAGTACACCTGGAGCTTTAGAAGTATTACCAGCTCATCACCAGTAACTGTTTAACATGTAACTCTGTGGTGGTACCTAAAGCAGGACAGACTGTGTGGGAAAAACTGGGATCAGTTTATCTCAGAATTACTTGGCCTCCTGGTGCAGTAGCTCCTACCTGTATTCCCAGCACTTTGGTAGGCTGAGGCAGGGAGGATCGTTTGAGCCCAGGAGTTCGAGACAATCCTGAGCAACATAGTGAGACCCCATCTTTACAAAAAATAATTTAAAAAAAATTAGCGGGGCTTGGTGGCATACGCCTGTAGTCCCAGCTACTTGGGAGGCTGAGGCCAGGAGGATTGCTTGAGCCCAGGGCTTTGAGGTTGCAGTGAGCTATGATGACACCACTGCACTCTAGCTCAGGTGACAGAGTGAGAACCTGTCTCAAAAAAAAAAATTTTTAAAAAGAATTACTTGGCCTCATTTTACTTGTGCTTGGCAACAGCGCCCTTGTGTGAGGCTAGACTTAGCAGGCTCTACTTCGTTGATAACTTGATGATAACCAAGTAGTAAGGCACTGTACCCCCACCCGCATGGGCTTTCTTCCTTATCTGATCCTTTTCTCTGGGGTGTGGGTTTTAAGTGACATCGTGTATTAACTCATAAACACCTGGTTTTCTGGACAATTGCTCTGAGCATAGTCTGTCAGTGTCTAGATGTGAGAAGTAGTAATTTCCACTGGGGAAGGTAGAAATATTCTCTGCAAGTAAATGCTGCCTGTGATATAATGGAAAGAACATTGACTTCAACATAGTACAGATGTAGGTTTGAATTCTGTCTGTGCTGCTCACTACCTGTGTGATCTTGGGCAAGTTACTTGCCCTCTCCGAGTCTCTATTTCCCCATCTGTAAAATGGATATCATAATGGTTTCTACCTTTTGAGTTATAATGAAGGATAAAATGAGAGCTCCTGTTTAAGACCCTAACATGAGGCTGAGGCACATTGTGGACACTTAGTAAATGTTCCTTTTCTTTCCTAGGAGTTGTCTACTGGATCAGGGCCAAGCATTACTGAAGGGTGTCTGGGTAAAGGTGAGATACTGAGTAGAAGAGAAAGAATAGAAGGAAGAAAGCTAAAAGTACTGGAATGTAGGGAATCATGTTGGTGAAATACTGACTTCTAGTTTTAAGACAAATTTTTTAGCCATTATGCACAGGCCTCTGCTCAGTTCTATGAAGATAGTTATTGAATGGGGATTCTGCGCTGGCCAAGGAAAATGCAAATGCAGGTTGTGGAGAAAAAAAGAATTAAGGACATTTCCTAGTTTGTGGAAGAATTCTGAGATCTATATTTATTACTAGCTTCATTTGTGTTCCCTTAGAATGGTAATTTATCAGCGTTCCAGCTTCTCTGTAAAAAAAGGTTTGTCTGCTGTTACATAATTATGTCAAAGTAGATTAAAATATAAAAATAGGAAGGCTTCTGTCTTAGCATGCGTAGAAATGTCATGTTAAGCATGGCAGAACGTCTGTTTTACTCTTGGGTAAATGACACACAAGCCAACAACGAATTTTGAGAAAGGTGTACATGTTCTGTTTTAATCTTACATAGTATTTTGTAATCTGTGTTGTTAATCTTGTTATTTCCTTAGAAATTTTTCCTTTTTGTTTTACTGTGTATGAAAAATTCTAAAGTGGTAGACTCAGCTGTGTTCTCCCACGGAGCTGGGTCTTCCAGTCAGTTGAAAACCAGTGAGATCTTTTCCCTCCATTATCATAATCTCAGTATCCTTGCTTTGTGAGAGGTATCAAATGTTACTGTGTGGGCCCTAATCTGATTGTAGGAGACTAGGAACTTGGGTGGTATTGTATTGGAACAACTGCCACCTTGGCAGAAATAGGATGGAGGGCAATTTAGAAGTTCAGAGGGTGGGAAGCTGGGAGGGGACATGAGGAGGCACCTTCTTGCCTCTGTTGCTCTGGGGTAAGTGAGGAAGTGTGGTCTGAGCCAGTGGGCAAGGTCACTGGAATCTTGAAAGAGAAAAATGAAAACCAGCCCCCATTCAGTTCAGGCTGTTTCAGCCAAGCAAGTGGTTCCTAGTTGCTGGATTTATCTTTGACTTGGATTTTCATTTTCCCTGTCATGGGAGTTTTGATGTGTTGCAAATGTGGTATCTTTTATTTAGCCAGCTGCTTTTCTGGGTCTTCATATTATGTAGATATTTCTTCTGTCTTTTTATAAGCACCAGAAGGTCTCATTAGACTCTTTATTGAGGCAGAGTGTTTATTATCATTTTAGAGACTTCTATGGGCTAGAGAAGCACCAGAATTATGTACATTTTTATTCATTTCCCTGTTGATGAGATAGTCACTGGTCTTTAGTTAACTTAGTTTTCTAATATGGCGAGCTGGACTCCGACACAGAGAAATCTGGGCCCGTTCATGGAGGGTGGCCCTTTTACCCTCTCCACCTGTTCCAGAGGTGGCTTGTCCCCAGGCAATGACTTGAACCATCCCTGTTGTCCTTTGGCAGTTTGGAAACACATGCTACTGTAACTCCGTGCTTCAGGCATTGTACTTCTGCCGGCCGTTCCGGGAGAATGTGTTGGCATACAAGGCCCAGCAAAAAAAGAAGGAAAACTTACTGACGTGCCTGGCAGACCTCTTCCACAGCATTGCCACGCAGAAGAAGAAGGTTGGCGTCATCCCACCAAAGAAGTTCATTTCAAGGCTGAGAAAAGAGAATGGTGAGTAGTGTGCAACATGACCTGTTCGAGGCTCTAATCTGAAATAAAGAAAATTGACGGGTTCTGTGTATCCTCAAAATGAAGAGCTGGTTTTTTTTTTCTTTTGAAAAGGGAAATAAGTGTGGTCAACTACTCAAGTATCATTTTTAAAAAAAACATTATTTCTTCTGTACCCAGTATACATACAACAAAACTGGATTATAAATATGCTTTAAAATGCAGATGTGTCATCCCATTTTAGAATGATCTTTTTATTTGCTGCATTATGGGTAGGATCATTGAAAGAGAAAAAATTGCCCAAGGCAGCCTTCTGAGTGGGACACTCATTGGAGTAAATAGGTTGGCGCAATAATTGAATAAAATAGTATCGTTTTATAAACTTGTCATAAGTGACTAAAGTAAATGTGTATTATCTAATCAACGCCTCTGCTGTTTTAAAAATAATACCTCTTGATTTTTATTTACCTAAGATAATTGAAGGATAGCAAATTGACAGCCTTATATGATAAAAATATCCTAATTTTTCTGGTTTTTCTATCTTCTTTTTGGGGAGTGGTGGTAGAAACAAGGTGTGTATTCCAGAAGTTTAGTGTTAGTAATTTTTATGACTATAAAAATGTTTGATTATGGCAACTAGTGTTTATCCTACATTCACCCATACTCCAGCAGACTTGCACAGTTAATCAGATGTTTGTTTTATAAAGTCTTGTTTAATTTGATTGCTGTCTTTTGAAGTTGTTATAGTTTAATATACCAGAATAAAAATAATTTGAGTAGCGAAGGAAGCAGAGGTCTAGTTGTGAACATGATTAATAATGAAGTTTCACAGCTACATCCATCTCTTGATTGTTTGTCCTTATGGCAGGGAACAGCAATAGGCTTCTGGAATCATTTGTATTGAGTTTCGAACACTATCAGATAGATACATGCTCACACATATTCCTCATCCCCCTTATGTGTTTCATGTAAGCTGCTTGTAGGCTGGTCCAGGGTTTAATATGATCTTTGAGAAGAGACCCCAGTTGCTCTAGATAAATTACCCAATGAATAATTGATCATTGGTGGTTACATCACATTAAAAATTGATATTTTATCAGGGAACTTACCAGGTAATTTCTATTCTTTTGTAGAACAAGTAAAAATTTTGGTAGCTTTTTATAAACATGATGACTTTAGGGAGATAGGGGAAATTTAGTTCTTGGGTGGCAGAAAATGGAAATGAACAAAAATTCTTTTGGCTTATTGAAGCTGCATAGTAGAAATGAATATACTTGTATTCCATACCTGTCCATCCATTCAGTATAAAAATTGAAGTGTGGCATGTAAAACTAAGCATATTCATTTGCTTTTCAAGAACCAGAGATTAAAGTAACGACCTTCTCCTTTCCAGATCTCTTTGATAACTACATGCAGCAGGATGCTCATGAATTTTTAAATTATTTGCTAAATACTATTGCGGACATCCTGCAGGAAGAGAAGAAACAGGAAAAACAAAATGGA
Source organism: Daubentonia madagascariensis (assembly GCA_023783475.1). Classification (NCBI taxonomy): domain Eukaryota; kingdom Metazoa; phylum Chordata; class Mammalia; order Primates; family Daubentoniidae; genus Daubentonia; species Daubentonia madagascariensis. The sequence continues at coordinate 13,930,452 of JAKFHU010000428.1, forward strand.
AAATTAAAGAATGGCAACATGAATGAACCTGTGGAGAATAATAAACCAGAACTCACCTGGGTTCATGAGATTTTTCAGGGAACGCTCACCAATGAAACTCGATGCTTGAACTGTGAAACTGTAAGTATTGGGAGGGCTCTCGTGTAACTTTTGTGTGCATATTTATACGGGCTATGTTGCATGTGAGTGCAATGTGGTATTATAGCACTTAGCAATTGCCTTCAGTGTATGTGGACAATCCTGTTTATGCATATGAAACTCAAGGGCAAACTTTTGCAAGCATGTATCCATCCAAGATGTCTCAGTGGGCTAACTGAGAGTAATGAAGGAAAATCTCCTTAAATGCTGAATTGCTTTGCACCATGGTCAAATTTTAAGGTTCACAAATTGGCTATTGAATTGGACCTTGACCATTTATTTTGAAAAGATTTTGGTCATGAGGAGGTCATGTGTGGCTTAGAACAGACCATTACTCCAACTTGGAATGAGCTGTAGTATGTTGAACTTGAAGTCAGAAGACAGGCTAAACTCTTATTTTTACGACAGTTAGCTGGGTATTTGGGGCGAGTCACAGTGCTGTTTGAGGGTTCGGTGAGCTTAAGTATTTGGATGGTTCTGGCACATGGTAGGCATTTAATGTTAATTGAATTTGAAGACATGTTCTCCAGAGCATGGTTCAGGGTGTCATATTTGCTTGGTACATTTAAACTTCATGGGTGGCCTCATATTTTGCTGTTTAAGAGCCCAGCTCTGGAGCCAGGCTGCCTGAGTTTGTGCTGGCTCTTCTATTCAATAGCTGTGGGACCCAGTGCAAATTATTCATCTTCTCTCTCCTCACTCTCCTCATCTGTGAAGTGAGGATGATGAGAGTGTCCATCTTGTAGGGATGTTGGGAGGATTAAATGAATTAACACTTGTAAAACACTTAGAGCCATGGTTGGCACATAGCAAGTATGCAATGAATGTCAGCTATTATTGTTATTTATTATAACTACTAACAACATAGAAAGCCTACAGGTTCATTAGGGGTCTCAGTTTCTTGACATTTTATGAAAAATTATGCATTTTTCTGGAAAGAGAGTAGTAGCATTTATCAGATTTTGCAAAAGGACTGTGTCTTAGTCATAACACAAGCATATATTGTTAAACAAACAAATCTTTTCTAGTTCACTTGGAGTCATAAGTGAAGTGTGAGCAGGGTGTGGCTTTTGGTGAGGGCCTTCTTTGCAAAGGGCCCCCTCTGCCTATTCCTTGGTGGAGCCATGCTAAGCAAACTCAATCTGTTTTGTAGAGCCTATCCCTCATGAAGGCTCACCCCAGACCTAATTACCTCCCAGAAGCCCCACCTCCAGACACCATCACATTAGGGATTAGGGTTTCATTACCTGTGAATTTTGGGAGGACACAGACATTCAGTCCATTGCAAGCTGTGACCAATGGTTTAAGAATTTTGGTAATTCACCATTCAAACTTAGAAATGGGAGCAATAGGTATATTGTTGTTTTTCCTTCTATCTTTTTAAAAAATTTTGAGTCATAATCGATTTGCCTGTAGAAACAATTAGAAATAAATAGCTAAGCAAAAAGAGACTAAAAATTGCCAGTAATCTTCCCACCTAGAGATGATGAATTTGTAATACTTTCTAAAAATTGTGATCACATTAGCCCAGAGATATCCACTTGAACATTTTAAAACTACCTGCCAAAAATTTATGCAACCATATTACATAGAGATCTCCATTCTTCATTTCTCCTCTGTTCCTTTATACTTTATATTCCAGTAAAATTCAAATGAATACAAAAGTAGAGAGAATAGTATGGCAAATCCCATGTGTACATTTTTCCAGGATCAATGATTATTAACAATTTGGCTCATCTTGTTCTCTCCAACGCCCCCCCCCACCCTCATCAAAGGGATTTATTATTAAGCAAGTCCCAGATAACATATCATTTCATTTTTAATCTCTTCATTACTCTGTTATTTCTCTCTAAAAGGTATAAGAAGCCTTTTTTAAAAAAAAAAAATAAGTACAATACCATTATCACACCTAAAAACAATTTCTTTAAATCGTTATCCACTCAGTGTTCAAGATTCTCTGATTATGTCATTTTTTTTTTTAGCAGTAGGTTAATTCAAATCAGGATCCAAACATGGTCCACACATTGCATTTGATCAGTGTTTCCTAAGCTACAGTTTACCCCTCCTCCCTTTCCCTTGCAGTTTATTTGTTGAGGAAATCAGGTTCTTGGTCCTATAGAATTTCCCACATTCTGGAAACATCCTTGTGTTGTAGTTTAACATGTACAGTAAAATGGCAGTATGTTTCTAGCACCATGCTCTTTGTTTTTATTTAATCCACCTATTTTATATTCATTTTCTCTCTTGCCTTCTTTTGGATCAATGAAATATTTAAAAAAAATTTTGGCATCTATTATATTGCTAGTTCCAAATTCTTTTAGCAGTTACCCTAGAGATTACAACATGTGTCCTTGACTTAGTTCATTTTTTTACCACTTCTGCAACAATGTTAGAGTCTTTTGTACGCTTCGTCTCCTTTTCTGTCTTTTGTGTTATTGTTTTGTGATAAACTCATGAATTTTAACATACTTCATTTCATATGTTTTAGTCCATTACAGTTTTTTATTTTTGATACTCAATTTATTTTCAGAATAACTGTATGTGCTTTTAAATGTCAAAGTTATGACTATGTTGTAAATATTATAATTTACAGATTTACAGTCTTTTTGTTTTAATAAGGGTATAATCCTTGGCTCCATTTTCACCTTACCTCTTATAAATACTCTGTTGCTGACTTCTGTCTATTATATCTTTAGTATCTCCATCTACTTGTCTTGGTCCCCACTGCTCCTGCCCTGGCTCAGGCCACCCATAACTCTTGGCTGGCAGTCTCAACTAAACTACTGCAGGAACTTCTGACTGGATTCTCTGCTTTTTCTCTTGCCTTCCTCCATGTTACTCTCCTACCTAAAGTATAGTAGTGGCCTCCAATTTCATATAAAATATCACTGCCTACAAGTTCTTATATAATCTGGCTCTGTCTACCTCTGCAGGGTCATCCCTTGCTATTCTGTTTCTTACTCTGGCTTTAGTGTAGCTTCTCAAGCCTTTCAGACTCTTTCCTGCCTCGTGTCCTTTGCGCATGCCATTTTCTGTCTGGAAGGCACACTATCTGTCCCCTTTGCTGGACTAAATCCTCTTCAAATTTCAACTTGTGTTAAATCCTGAGAGAGGCCATCTTTGAACCCCCAACTTAATGAAGTCTCCTTGTAGTCTCTCAAAACACTCTACTGTTTTGTGGTAGCACTTAGTTGTGTAATATTTATATATTTATCTGTATATATTTTTTATTCAGTATCTATCTTATTGATGCAGGCAGGGATAGCGTCTGTGTTACTTCACTCTCTTGTGCCCAAATAGTATTTGGCATGTAGTGATTACTCAATAAATAGTTGAGTGAATGAATAAATGGAAATGTTTATCATATTTCTTGAGGAGGAAAATTGTATGTTATGAGAAAAGATTTTGACTTATTTCATGAGCTGGAATTGGAGAATGATTCGTAGCAAAGTCTGATCTACACTGCTAGTCCTGAAATTATTTTTTAAATTAGGAAATATTTTTATAAAAAATGTGTTTGTGTGTATATAGGCTATATATACATTTTAAAGAATAGTTTGAAAAAGATTTGTATGCCCAACACCTAGATTAAGAAGTAGAATATTGTCAATAGCCTGGAACCCTCTGTGCCTCTTTACGATTTAATTTTCTCTCAGTCTAACCCTTTACCCCAGAGGTAACCACTGCCTTCAATTTTGTGGATCAATACTTGTTTTTCTTTGTAGTTTATACACATATGCAAGTGTATTTCTAGATATTTATTTAGTTTTGCATGTTTGTGGTTTTTGTATAGATGAAGTCATGTACATGTATTCTTCTAAACTTGCTATTGTCATTAAATGTTATATTTTTGAGATTCAGCCATTTCTTTGTGTGTATCATGTTTCATTCATTTTTATCTTTTTGTAATATACCATTGTAGGAATATACCACTACATTGTGGTATATATTGTAGGATTATTCTACAGTTCGTTTTTCCATTCTTCTATGGTATGTTTAGTTTTTGGCTTTGTAGACAATGTTGCTACAAACCATCTTCCTACAAGTCTTCTGGGGTATCCCCTTGGGAGCAGAATTGCTGGGTTGTAGGGCGTGCACATCTTCAGATTTCCTAGGTCATGGCGAATTATTTCTAAAGTGACATAAATTACATTGATAGAGTTACTGATGTTGGCTCTACTTTGTATTTTTGTAAAGAACTGAACTTGGTCTTTATTTTTTATATACATTGTTGGATTTTGAAACCTAAAATTTTGTTTAGGATTTTTGCAGTAATATTTATTAGTGAGATTGGCTTAAACTTTTCCTTTCTTCTACTGTACTTGTCTGTTTTTGGAATCAACATTCTTCTAAAATTAGTTCTCGCTTCTTTGGAAGAGTTTGTATACGTTTTGATCTGTGTGTTCTTTGAATGTTTGATAGAACTTATGACTTGTCTTTGCATCTCTAAAATGTATAGTTCGGTTTGGCTTGTTTTTGATATTTAAATGAATGGAATCATAAATAAGTATCCTTTGTGTCTTGTTTTCTTTTGCTCAATATCCTTTGTGAGATTCATTTGTGTTGCTGCGTGATGCTTTAGTTCATTCATTTTCATTGCCATATAGTATTCTATTGTATGAATGTACCACAATTTACTAATCTATTTTACTGTTGATGGATATTTTATTTCCAGTTTGGGACAAATATGAACAATGCTGCTACGAACACTTTAGTGCGTATAATCTAGCACACATAAACCCAGTTTCTCTAGGAGATGTACGTGGAAGTACGTTTGTTAGGTCATACGGTATGCTTATTAATGTCATCAGAAAGTGTCAGATTCCCAAAGTGAGTATGTCAATTTACACACCCAGTGTATGAGCACTTTCACTTCTCTACGTCATCTGTCTCCACTATTTTCATATGTCTTCACTTTTGCTAATCTAGTGGCTGTGCAAGTATTCTTTTATTCGGTAAATATGGTTTTTTTGTTTTTTTACATCTGCTATATAAAAGTCCAAGGCACTGAGGATACAGTGAGAGCCTTGTCTTTCTGGAACTTCCAGCCTGAAGACAGACATTAACAACAAAATGAATAATTAGTTATGTAATTAGGATTACAAAATGCCATGAAGAAAAAGTAGCGAGTACCCTGTGAGCTTATGATATGGGAACCAGTACAGTGGGGCATCATGTTCCTACGTTTGTAGCCAGGAAACCTGCCCCAGACTGTACAGATGGTCTAATCCTTTTTGGTTATCTTTGAAATTAACACCATTACTAATATACAATACTGTGGTATTTTGTGTGGATTTTCAGGAACACTTAGATGATAGGCTCAGTCTCATCTGCAGTTATTTTTTTTGTCTGTGGACAAGTCAGCTGACCCTAACAACTGCAAGTATTGCATCCTCAAGTATTTATATTGCAAAAGCTATTACCTAGCTTTTTATTTCCTGGAGGGTTAACTATCAGTGGGAAGCCTGTGCCCAAAGATCCTTCCGAAAATTTTGGACGATGCCATAGCATTTGTTATAATGGGATTCCAACTGTGTATACTTAGTTTGTGGAAGTAGATGAGAGTGTGTGGGTGTGTCTCTTTGGAAAACAGGGCAATCTGAAAAACCTACATTTGTTCCCCCTGAAATGATTAGATGATTTGAGGCAAAAGTGTTCTTTCTCTGGAGTTAATGTGGACATCACCTCCATTTTCTTAGATCTTTGAACTGGACAGGATCCTACGAGTCATCTAATCTTTTTTTCTACCAGCTCCTGAGGCTTTCAAAATGTTTTTCCCCCTTTTTTGTATAAGAGCTTCGGTAAAATATGATCCTAACTATCTCTTCTATGATATCCTAGCCAGTTGGTCACCAGCATGTGATGGACCCTGTCCAGAGGCAGGGAACTCAATCTCCCAAGGCAATGCATTCCATTTTTAGAAAGCTCTAATTGTTAGAAAGCTCTCTACTTTCTAAGAAAACACATAGCCTGCAGGCTTTTTTTGTTACTGTGAAATGTTGAGGCCTCAGTGTGCAAGAAAACCTAATGGGAAAGATTTCCTTCAGGGGATGAGAAGCATGGAGCCCCTTTGGGTAATGTCCTGTGCCTAGGGCAGACAGCCTTTAGATGGTGCTTCAGTCAGAATTGCCGGGTCTCATGGTAGGATTAAACTGCACTAGATGCTGAGCAGCAAATTAGCCCCTGGGGGCATCTTTGCCATTAACGCTGCCTCAGCTGCTAGTTCCTCCAATTGTGGACAATCTTTGTGCCAGCCTTCATGCTTTCAGAAAACAATGATTTTCTTTTCTGGGTCTCACCCTTTGTAAATGTTGCTTATGATTGCAGTGCAAATGTCAACTGAGAGATTTATGGAGACAAACAGTTTCATTCTGCAGTAGACTTAGAGAGACTATTTTTGGGGTAATTCATTGCTGGCTTTTCCAGATAGCCTTGATAAAGGCACTTCAGAATTGGGGCTTGGGGATTTTCCACTCTAGCCTAAGTGCTCCCTTGGTTCTTCCTTTGTTTGTTTCATAAGATGTGTCAGGCCAGCTGGAGCTTAATTTTGTTGTTGTTTATTTTAATTTTCTCCCTTTCTATTTGAGTTGAGTTTTTTGCTCTGCAAATCTGTGGTTTTTCAGTGCTTCTCAGTGGCTTTTATATCTGTTACTGGAGCCAAAAGTTTGTTTTAAAAACTGCTTTATTAAGTACCAATTATGGAGGTCCTTATTGCTTTGTTTGCAGAGTTTCACACTGATCCAGTAGAGCTCCGGAGGCCTTCACAGACAGGAGTGGGGCTTGGTGATGTGGGGAGGTGTGATCATGCAACCAGTGGAGATGCTGAGTCCCAGGGATTCAGATTGGCTATAGTTGCCGCTCTTGACCAAGCCCACCATTTGGTACCACTTGAAGCCAGCATGCTGTCAGTTCACGGCTGAGCAGCACAGAACTGCCGCCTTACCACCTTTTTCTAAGCCCAGGAAAGGAATCTGGGGATTTAGAAGCATGTTTGCATATGACTTGCATCACTTAAGAATTTAGCAAGGCTCATGATTTATATGCATGTCCTATATATTAATTTGTTCAATTAATTGATATGTAATTAATTACTTTAAAAAGAAGAGCAGGTAGGGCCTCTTCTAGACTTTTTAAACTAGAGTTTTTGGGGGTTCTCAAAATTACCCAGAATTGAGGGCAAAGACAGGAGAATAAGATGTATCCTGTACTTGCTGAGAGTATTGGAGTCTCTTAGTGATAGATGTTTCCTTGGAGACAAGCTGTATTTTCATTTAGACCAGAATGAGATCCTTGTGTGTGGGAAGAAAATGGTTTTCTTTTCTGGCAGCTTTCTTGGAAGAGAGAGGCAAACCCCCCCCCCCCCACAAAAAAACCAAAAACAAAAAAAAAATCCCCTCCAACCACCCCCCCCGCCCCCCCAAAATGAATTGCATGATCACTCATTGCTTTTGACTATGTCAGTCTAGGGCAAGGAGAGAGAATAATCCAAATGGAAAGGTTTAGCGCCATGTTTTGCTGTCCCATAGGGTTGATTCATCTGAGCAGTGCTTTCTCACACTCTAATTCTAGAAGCAGTTTGCATTTGGAATTGAGAAAGACACAGTAACTTTCTTCAGTTAATGAATTAGATTTGTGCCTTTTCTCCCTCTCCCTGACATCATTAAGTAGAGAAAAATTTGCAGAGTTTCACATGGATCCAGTAGAGCTCCTGAGGCCTTCAAAATGTTTTTCCCCCCTCTTTGTATAAGAGCTTAGGTAGAATCTGATCCTAGCTATCTAATTTATTTATGATTTCAGTTGGCTGTACTCCTCTTGTTTTCTTTCAGAGAAGGGCCATTTAGGTTAAGAAAAAAAGTTTTGCTAATTAAAAAATATACTCCCTGAGGATTATTTAAAAAATCAGAAACAGAAATGTACAAAAAAAAATCATAATTTTGCCAGTCAGATGCTACTGTTGGCGTTTTGAGATCTTCTTATTTGTTCAGTCTTTTGTTTAACTATTATTCATTTAGTAAATATTTATTAAGTACCTACTAAATGCTGGGAATTATTTTAGGTACTAGAGATATAGAGTGGTTAAAATAGAAAAGATGGTCCCTGCTCTTTTGTTTACTAATATTCATATATAAAACTATAAATTTCCCTTTAAGCACTGCTTTAGCTGCATCTCACAATTTTTCTTATTTTTAAAAATTTAAAAAAAATTGCTATGTTGCCCGGGCTGGTCTCAAACTCCTGGGCTCAAGAGATCCTCCCACCTCAGCCTCCATCCCAAATAGCAGGGATTACAGGTGTGGGCTACCATGCCTGGCATCCCACAATTTTGATGTTATGTTTTCTTTGCCATTAGTTCAAAATATGTTCTAGTTTCTCTTGTGATTTTTTTTCTTTGATCTATGCATTAATTAGAAGTATGTTGTTTAAAATCCAAATATTTGGTATTTTCCTAGACATCCTAAAATTATTGATTTCTAATTCCGTTATGGTTAGGGAATATATTCTTTATGATTTCAGTCATTTTAAATTTATTGAGATATGTTTTATCCCCTAATATATGATCTATCCTGTTAAATGTACTATCTGCACTTGAAAACAGGGTCTCTCAACCTCAAAACTATTGACGTTTTGGGTCAGATAATTCTTTGTTGTGGGGGGCTGCCTTGTGCATTATAGGATGTTTATTTAGCAGCATCCTTGGCTCCTACCCACTAGATGCCAGTATCGGCTCCCAACATACAACAATGAGAAATGTCTCCAGACATTGCCAAATGTCCCCTGGAAGCAAAATTTCTCCTGTTGAGAACTACAGAGTTGAAAAGAGTGTATATTTGGCAGTTGTTGGTGTGGTATTCTATAATTGTCAGTTAAGTGTGGTGGTTGATAAAGTTATTCAGATCTTTTAAGTCTGTTGACTTTCCCCCTAGCTTTTCTATCAGTTGCTGAGAAAAGGGTGTTAAAACCTCTGTGTGGGATTGTCCTATATCTCCTCCCAATCCTGTCAGTTTTGCTTCATGAACTTTTTGACTTTTTAAAAACAACTTTGTTGAGGTATAATTTACATACCATAAACTTTATCCATTTAGCAATTTTAGTAATTTGCTGAGTTGTGCAATTATCACCATAACCCAGTTTTAGAACATTTCCATCACACCAGTGAGAAGATCCCTTGTATCTGGCAGTTAATCCCTGTTCCCAGTTCCAGGTCACTGCCAATCTACTTTCTGTCTTTAGAGATTTGCCTTTTCTGGATGTTCCATATAAATGGAATCATACATGTGGTCTTTTATGTCTGACTTCTTTTACTTACATAACATTTTTGAAGTTCATTGGTGCTGTATTAGTAGTTCATTCCTTTTTATTGGTGAATAGTGTTCCAGCTTCATGTGTTTTTGAGGCTCTGTTATAGTGGGGGGGGGCTCCATATTTGATTGTTATGTTTTTCTGATAAATTGACCCTTTTATCATTAGGAAATGTCCTCTTTTATTTCTCATGATAACTCTGTCTTAAAATCTATTTTATCTGATAGCCCTATGCATACTTATGCTAACTCTGCATAGTATGTCTTTTTCTAACTATTTACGTTCAACATATCTATGTCTTTATATATAAAGTGTAGCTCCTGCGGATGGCATATAGTTGGTCTCACTTTTAAAAAAAGAATTCCTTCTTCAATTTCTGCCTTTTATTTGGGATTATTAGTCCATTTATGTTTATTGTAATTATTGATGTAGTTGGATTTGGGGGCTGTCATTTTATTGTTTGTTTTCTATTTATTCCCTCTATTTTTTTGTTCTTCTGTTCCTCCTCTTCTGTATTTTCTTTTTAGATTATTTGAATATATACATTGTTCATTTTTCACAATCTACTTAATTAATACATATAACATATAGTTGTCATATGTATTATGTTTATGTATAATATAAACCCCACAGGACATGTCATAATTTTACCTTTAAAGAGGCATAAGTATTATTAAAAAATTAAGGGAAAAATATGCAAAAAGTTGTCTTTTGTATTTACACAGATATTTACTATTTTTGGTGCAGTTTATTTTCTTGAGGATCTGGATTTCAAATTGGTATCATTTACCTTTGGCTTGAAGAATTTCCCTTTACCTTTCTTGTAGTGGAGGTCAGTTAATTAATTCTCTTCCTTTTTGTCTTCATTCTTGAATTATCTTATTTAGGGGATATAAGAATTCTGGGTTGATAATTTTTTCTTTGAGCACATTAAAGAAGTTGTTTCATTGTCTTCTAGTCTCTACAGTTTCTTGTGAAGGTCAGCTGCCAATTGAATCATTCTATTGTATGTAATTTGTCTTTTTCTTTTTTTTTTTTTTTTTTCTCTAGATGTTTAAGGTTTGCTTTTTATCTTTGGCTTTCAACACTTTGCCTATGATGTACCTTGGCTGGCCTTCTTGGTATTTATCCTTTTTGGTGTTCGTTGGGTTATCTTGAAGCTATTAATGAATGTCTTTCACCAAACCTAGGAAATATTCAGCCATTATTTTTCAAATAGTTTTTCTGTGCTATTCTCTCTCTTATTCCCTTGTAGGACTCTGATTATGTATACCATATCATCTAAAGGGTCCCTAGATATCTGTTAATTTTTACTTTGGTCTTTTTTCTTTATTCCTCCCATTGGATAATTTCCATTGATCTGTCTGCAAGTTCACTTGCTCTTTCATTTGTCGTCTCCAGTTTGCTCTTAAGTTCATTAGTGTATTGTATTTTTCAGTTGTAGAATTTCTATTGGATTCTTTTTTTATTGTTTCTCGGCTGGGGTTTCCTATTTTTTAAATTCATGTATTTTCTTTTACTTTACTGAAGATAGTTATAAAACCCTTTTTAAAATACTTGTCTGCTAATTCCAGTATGGGCATCATCTCAGGACTGGTCTCAGTTGGTTTTTTTGTATTTTAAGAAAATGACATACGGTTTGGATCTTATCCAGGACATTGATAACGTTAAATTGCAGGGACTCTGGATTCTGTTATTTTCCTTCAATGAGTATTGAGTTTCTTTGATTTCAGCAGGCAGTTATCTTGGTTGGATGCAAACTACAGACTCTGTTTCCTGGACAGCAGCTTAAATCTTGGGTCAGCCCTTTTGCCTCTAGCTGAATTGCTTTGAGTGTACTCCGTATGTGTGGCTCAGGGGTCGGCCAGATGTGGGCCAAATTCGGGTTACCCTCTCAGACTCCTTTCCTTCTTTCCAGTGGATGTGGTTTCCCATATTGTCTTCTGGCTCCCAGACCAGCAAGACTGCATTTTCCCCACAGACCCCCAGGTAAAGGCTGTGAAACCAGGAACTCATTCTGTACAGCTCTCCTCCTCCAAGTGTGGACACCCCATCTGCCTGTTTGTGTTCACTCTCCAATGCCTTCAGATAGCTGCTTTTAGTTTGTGGTTATTTGAGTTTATAGTTATCTGGAGGAGTTTCTAGTTATCTGGAAGAGTGTTGGTGTGCTAGGATCTTAGTTACTACTGAAGCCAGTCTTTTGAAGTTTCATTTTAGTAAAGAGGTAGATAAACAAATACAAATAAAAAGTATATAATGTGAAGTGGTTGTATCAGTTATCTATTGCTTTGTTAAAATCACCCCAAAACTCTGAACTTTAAATTATTATTTATTATTATAACTCATGCAACTGTGGGTTGGATAGGGGTTGACTAATCTAGGCTGGGCTTGGCTGAACTGTGTGTTTGTAGTTCAGCTGGCTCACTCTTGTATCTGCAAGGTGGCTGAGGGTTTTGCTCTAGACCGGTCTTGGCTGGGGCACCTTATTTAGGATAGCTGTCCTTCCTGGGTCTCCCCTCTTCTTCCTGGGAACAGCAGGCTAGCCTGGGATTATCCTTATTAGGGTGATGCAAGTGATGCAATTTCACAAATGCTTGTGCCAGCGTCTGCTTTTAACCTGCCTTCTAACGTCCCACTGGCCAAGTCAAGTTACATGGCTACGCTCAGAATCAAGGGTGGGGAAACATAATCACCTCTTGATGAGAGGATTTGTAAAGTCATATGGCAAAGAAGCCAATATAGGCAATGGTGAAGATTTGGGGCCACCAGTGCATTCTACCATAACAGGAATAAGTGCTGTAGAAAGAATTAAAGCAGAATGGTAGAGATTTGTAAGGGAGGGGATGTGTGTGTGTAAATATGGAGGTGCCTTTTTTATATAAAATTAGAATTAGTTTATGTATAGTTGTATAGCTTACTTTTTCATTTAATATGATAACCATAATGTAGTAAACCATTCCCAACTTTTTGACCATTTTAGGCCATTTTAAATTTTTTACCTCTCCCTGATTTATTGAGTACTTACTTTTAAAAGCACTTTACATGTATTACCTTATTTCATCCTTACAATCTTATAAGATAGATACTCTTACTGTCCCACTTTACAGATGAGGAAACTGAGGTACAGAGAGGCTTAGTAACTGGCCTGACGTCATCCACTTTATAAGTGGCAGAGATACAGGCTGTGGATCTGGGCAATGCCCATTCTCATGTGTACTTCAAAAAGTGTAAAAGAGTGTACCCGCATCTCTGAATATTTCTTTAGATAATTTCTGGGATTTTGGGTCTTAGGGTAGTTGTCACACTTTCAAAGGAATGTTAATTTCATTTTGCTGCCAGTTGACAGAGCAAGGTTGTTGCTGGGCCAACTTATCCCTCCTGCTCCAAGAGCAAGACAATAAAACCCCAGGGTTGTCAGGGAATTAGCGGAATGTAAACACTGACTCGCTGAGCCTTGATAAGTACGAGGTATGAGATCCAGGATTAGTGTGGTGTGAGCCGTGGAAGGCAGTGAAGCAGCTGGGGCCAGTGAGGTGGCTCGACTGAGAGCAGGCCACAGGCTGCAGGCCAGCCCCATGTTTGATTGTTACCACAGACAGCACAGGGCTCACAAATGATGGATGACACTTCCGGGCCAGAGGACAGCTTTATGTGTGGTCAGCGTGGCTCTCCAGCCCTTCACACATCAGGCTTCTTGGCCCCGCGCGTGGTTTGGATGACGAGTCACGCGAGGGAGGGAGGGAGTGATTTCTGAGGGGCTGGCAAGAAGTGAAAACAACTCAATGAAGGGGTGATCCTCCCCGGCTTAGGTTTTCTAAGTCTCTAGTCCTTTTTCCATTTCCTTTTTTGTCATTCTGTCAGTCTGGGGGAGCTCTATGAATATTTGATGCTTACTACTTTGAAACAACAGGGGAAATGCGTGGACAGGAAGAGAAATTTGGTTGAGTTTTAATTACTGGAAGTTCCAAATCAAAACTGGGATAGGGAGGAGGTTGAATTGAGAATTTGGAATTTTTCTCTAGATTGGGTTGTTTTCTAGATAACTCTGGACACCAGTGAGTATATATAGCCACATATGACTGTTGTTGCAGTTGTGATTTTTGCTGTTTGTGGTTACCTATAAATGTTCAAAGTTTTGTCTGTTATGTCTACTGTGTATTTTGTGCCTAATATATTTTTTTCCATTTTTTTGCTTCAGGTTAGTAGCAAAGATGAAGATTTTCTTGATCTTTCTGTTGATGTGGAACAGAATACATCCATTACCCACTGTCTAAGGTAACCTCATGAACTCTGATGTGGTTTGAGCTTTTTGAACAGGCTAGTAAATAAATGGGGAAAATCCTGTATTTCTTCAGGAGATAAGCTTCCTTTCTCTCTCTCTGTCTCTTTTTTTAAATTGTCCTTTATTTATTTATTTATTTATTTCAAAATATTAAGGAGGTACAAATGTTTTTGTTACATGGATCACTTTTGTAATGCTTGAGTTATGGCTATAGGTGTGCCCATCACCCAGATAGTGTTCATTGTACCCGTTAGGTAGGTTTTTGCCCCTCCTCTCCTCCCCCTTCCCCCTGCTTGATTTCTACTGAGTTTTACTTCCCTCTGTGCACATGTATGCTTATCAGTTAGTTCCAACTTAATAATGAGTACATGTGGTGTTTGTTTTTCCATTCTTGAGATATTTCACTTAGGAGAATGGTCTCCAGTTCCATCCAAATTGTTGCAAAAGGCCATAATTCATCCTTTTTTATAGCTGAGTAGTACTCCATGATATACATATACCACATTTTATTAATCCACTCATGAATTGATGGGCACTTGGGTTGATTGCACATCTTTGCAATTGTGAATTGTGCTGCTATAAACATTTGAGTGCAGGTGTCTTTTTGGTAGTAAGACTTCTTTTCCTTTGGGCAGATTCCCAGTAGTGGGATTGCGGGATCAAATGGTAGGTCTACTTTTTTGTTCTTCGAGGAATCTCTATACTGTTTTCCACAGGGGTTGTACTAATTTGCAGTCCCACCAACAGTGGATAAGCATTCCTTTCTCTCTGCATCTGCACCAGCATCTATTGTTTTTGGATTTTTTAATAGAAGCCATTCTAACAGGGGTATGGTGATTTCTCACTGTGGTTTTAATTTGCATTTCCCTGATGATTAGTTGTGATGAGCATTTTTTCTTATGTTTATTGGTCATTTGTCTATCCTCCTTTGAAAAGCTTCTGTTCATGCCTTTTGCCCACTTTTTAATGGGGTTGTTTGTTTTCTTGCTGATTTGCTTGAGTTCTTTGTAGATTCTAGTTATTAGCCCTTTATTGGATGTATAGTTTGTGAATATTTTCCCTCATTCTGTAGGTTGTCTATTTGCTCTGTTGATTGTTTCCTTAGCTGTGCAGAAGCTTTTTAGTTTAATCAAATCCCATTTATTTATTTTTGTTGTTACTGTGATTGCCATTGGGGTCTTACTCATAAATTCTTTGCCTAGGCTGATATCTAGAAGAGTTTTTACTACATTTTCCTCTAGGTTTCTTATGGTTTCATGCCTTATCCATCTGGAATTAATTTTTGTGAGTGGTGAGAGATAGGGGTCCTGCTTCATTCTTCTGCATGTGGCTATCCAATTTTCCCAGCACCATTTATTGAACAGGGCTTCTTTTCCCCAGTGTATGTTGTTGTCTGCTTTGTCAAAGATCAGTTGGCTGTAGGTAGGTGGTTTTATATCTGGGTTCTCTATTTTGTTTCATTGGTCTGTGTCTCTGTTTTTGTACCAGTGTCATGCTGTTTTGATTATGATAGCCTTGTAGTATAGTTTGAAGTCTGGTAATGTGATGCCTCCAGATTTGTTATTTTTTCCTTAAGATTGCTTTGGCTACTCGGGCTCTTTTCTGGTTCTAAACAAAGCATAGAATTATTTTTGCTAGATCTGTGAAGTATGAAGTTGGTATTTTGATGGGGATTGCATTGAATCTGTAAATTACTTTGGGTAGTATGGACATTTTAACAATGTCACTTTTGCCAATCCATGATATGTTTTTTCATTTGTGTCCTCTGTGATTTCTTTCCTCAGTGTTTCATAGTTCTCCTTATAGAGGTCCTTTACCTCCTTGGTTAATTATATTCCTAGGTATTATATTTTCTTTGTAGTTATTGTGAATGGTATTGAGTGTTTGATTTGGCTTCCCTTCTCTTAAACCAATATGATTCTATTATTTTCTATTTCTCCTTTCCCAAAAGAGATTAAAAATAAGTATATGTGGTCTGGAGAAGAGTCCCACTGAGAAAAGAGAGGATGAAGTGGAAGTCATTAGTCATTAAGTTTAAAATAAATTTTTAATCTTTAATGCAGATAGATGCTTTGGCTTTTCATCTCTCAGAGAGAGTGTCTCTCTCTCTCTCTGTCTCATGCACACTCACACAATTAAGTTAATAAATGCTACAGATGCCTACCATTACTCTTTCTTTTTCTAAGATAATCTATTTTATTTTAAAAATTATACACTTTGGGCTGAGAACCAATTAGGGAATTGCTTTTTCCTCCATCTTTTTAGTGTTCTATGGAGCTCATTCATGGAAAGAAATTCCTCCTCATTATGGTTGAGAGAAGGTAAGGAGCGCAGGTTGTAACAACACTGCCTGGCCAGGATTGCTGTAGATGCCGTGTATTGACGGGTGCATAGAAAATGTGTTCAGAGTTGCCATGAAGACCTGACTCCTTTTCCCCCCCTTACTCCCTTCATCCTCTCTTCTCAACGAGAAGTCATAAGTGCTTCTAGATACTGGGGATAGAGGAGTGAAGCTCAGACAAGGCGCCTGCTCTCTGGGCACTTACGTTCCAGTGGGAATACACAGACGATGAGCAGTGCTTTGAAGGAAATAAAACAGGTCTAGAGGGTGGCTGATAGTGGGGGTGCCAGTGTAGAAGGAGTGGCCAGGGCGGGCCTCCCCAAGGTGCAGGGTGTCCCAGCTCAGACACATTTTATAGTGTTGCAACAAGGCACTGTGGATTTTTATCAGTAAGGACCAGGTGACAGAACTGTTCTTTCAGGAGTTCAGGGTGCTTGGAACTTTTAGAAGAATAGATTAAAGGCACTTGTGGTGGTGGCTGACTGTTAGAAAGCCTTTTCTTTCAGGGCAAGTCACCAACACCAGCTTGGAAGAGCTTCTTGGTTTATCTGGGTGTGGTGTATTGTGTGAGCTGGGGGCTGATTGCTTTCCCATTTCCCAGGGCTCTGAGGGTCTCCCGCCCACCCTTCCCCACCCCTGCTAGTAGTTACCTCAGTGTTTCCTGTTGGTTTGCCGTTTCAGCTCGTGTCTCCAAATGCCACAGATCCAAGTGTCTAGGACAAGTTTGTTATCTCTTTGTTTGCAAAGTGTTTTCTAGGCCAGGATGGACTTTTTTCCTTCTGAATAGTTCTGTTTATGGCATGAGTTCCTAACATTCTTGTGAAAATAAGCCATTTTTTATTTCCCCAAGGTTTTATGATCACAGGATGTAGAAAAAGTTGAGGTTATACCACCATAAGGTTGCCATGAGGGAATGGGGAAAGGCATACTTTGCCCATCCCCTTCTTAGCGTTTGGAGTTAGGACGGTTGGATCCTTTCCCTCCCTTCTAGGAGATTCCTGGACTATTCAGAAGGACAGGTGTCAGTGGCTGTAGCTTTGAGATTAACCAGGTAAAGGGCTAAATGGTTAGTTATAATTTCAGCCTTTGGGGAAAGAAACCTTATAACTATTGTTATAAAGAAATGTAATCCAGATTTATGTTTCCGTGTTTTTTTCCCAAGAGAAATGTATATATTGGTTGTGCATACCTGATGAAGGGAGGCAAGAGGCATTTGGGAATGATCAAGCCAGGATGGGTATGAAATAGCCTCTAAGTGCCTTTTAAACAACATCAGACTGCTGCCTGGCTGGACCGTGCAGGCTGGTGTTCCTGAAGTGCCTCCCCCGCCCCGCCTTACATCACACCTGAACTAGACCTTGGCCGACTTACCTGTGCCTGCCCTCTTGTGTGCATCAGGTGGCATCTCCCCAGCATAGATAGAGAAGCTGGCCAGGTGTCGCTCCTCCCCACTGATGGGAGAAGAAGTGCAGGCGGAAGATCCAGGGAGCAAGTGATGCCAGCTGATTGGTTCGCTTTCTCTGTCTCTGAAACAAGAGGAGGAAGGATTGCGATCTTGCCTGGGCTCTTTTGTGGTTGAATTTGGGCTGCATTCTCGAGGATTTGTTTTTAAAAGTAGGATTGTGGATTTTCTTCTTTAACATTATGTCTGCATATCTCTTTTGATATGATGGTTCTTTCATTTATTTTGATGACTTAAAAACTTTAAAAAATTAAGCTAAAATTGTGGGATTTGAATGCAAGATTCTCTGTCTACAGCCATACCACCCTGAACACACCCGATCTCATCTGAATGTAAAATCTCTGGGAGGTCCGCCAGGCATTAGGAGGAGAGCAGCTTTCTCGTTCTCCCAAAGCGCTCTCTATTTGAAAAATTAATCTTCTTTTAAAGAAGTTCCTCTCCTACTTGTTGTGAGACACCTCTCTTATGTGCTAAGTTCATATGCATCCCCACCACACATCCGTGCCACGTGCTTACCTATTGGTTTCTCTAGTCTGCTTCTCTGACCTGCGTTTTGGTTTTGGTTATTATTGATATATGGTATTTGGTATTTTCTAGTGTCTGACGCATAAGCCTTACGCTTACTTTTGGATCTTTCTCTAATCATCTTTAGTGCTCTAGTCAGTGGTTCTCAAACTTCAGCGTATGTCAGAATCACCTGGGAAATGGGTGAAACTACAGGCCCAGGCCATATTTAAGAACTTGGGTGAGAATGTGCCTCTGTTTGTAGTTAGTGTTCTGGGTGATTCTGATACCACCCAAGTGTGAGAACCACTACTCTCCAGAGCTTTGCTACTCACGCAGGTGTCCATGGACTAGCACTGCTGGCATCACCTGGGCTTTCCCTAGAAATGCGGAATCTCAGGTCCCACCTAACAGTGAATCAGAAACCTGCATTTGGACAAGATCCCAGGTGATTCAGATGCATGCTAGCATTTGGGAAGCATTAGAGCAGTTGTTCTCAGCTCTGGCAGCACATTGGAACCACCTGGGGAGATTTAGAAACACTCATGCCTGGGTTCCACCTGAAGAGATTCTGACAGAGTTGAACAGGGGTGGGGGCGTGGAAGGAGGAAGGGATTGGGCACTGGGATTGTTTTTAACACAGTGCCATCTGACTGCCATGTGAGTTGTATTTAACTCAGGCTAGTCTTTGAGCCCGGGGCCATGTGAAGCAAAACCCTACAGTTGGTTCCTGAAAATCTTACTTGTTCATGTTCTTACTGTTACAATTAATATTGACAGTTTAATTCTAAAAACATGGATTGCGTTGCATATAACTCACGCACATAAAACAATAAAAAATAACAAATTAGAAAGGATTGTTTTATTTTAATAAAACACCGTAGCCCCAGGGAAATAAATTTTTTCCTAGTATGGCAGTCAATGTATTAACACTCCCCAGCTGGTTCTACTGGGCAGCCGTGAGGGGAACCACTGCACTAGACTCTAGAACAGAGCTTCCCAACTGGTGTGCCTGGGAAAATGGGTTACAGGTGTGTGTTGATCCTCTCAGTTCCTGGGAGATGGGCAGGGCCTGGCACAGCCATACGGGAGTGGCCTCATCTGTGTACCCTAGTGTGCTGCTCATGTGGTCCATTGCTATCCGGGTCATGACATGAAAGTTAGCAGGAAGCATTGCTTGAGAATTTTTTTATATCCATTTTTAAACTACTGTGTTGAGTGGAAGAAGTTAGGATTTTAATTGAAAATGTATCAAATATAGACATTAACTTGGACATGATAGCTGTATATAGTAAATGATAGCCTTCCCATCCAGGAGCACAGTCTTCCCTCATTCTTTTTAAGTTTTTTGTATACATTTCTATAAGGTTTAATAGTTTTCTTTATAAAGGCATGTATTTTTTTAATTAGGTTTGTTCCCAAAGTGTATTTCTAAATAATGCTTTATTGTTACTATGACTCTTTTTAAAGAAATACAGAGTTTTGTGCTTTCCTCCAACCTCTGCTCTGTGCTTTGGTAATTTATCCCAAGTATCCCTTTGATTTTCTGTTTGAAAAGTTTCCCTGACCTTTGCTGCCCACTTTGTTCCAACAACTGAATGGCATTACCTGACAGACCTGCTTTGCCTCAGAGTTTACTACTGGGATCATCCCCTTTTTCTAACTTACCTTCCTTTTCCAATTCTCACCCCAGAGATGCCCCATCTTGGTGGCAGTGGGCTTGCAGCCCGCTGGGCTGCGCAGGATGGTGGTTCTTTGTAAAGTGGGTCTTTAAATTAGGTACTAACTTCTGCTATATTTCTACCTAGCAATGTCTGCAAATACTGCAGAGAACTCTTCTTGGGTGATAAGAATGAGTAGAAAGTGTTTGATTCCTTATTCATTGCTATGCTTTCCTTGGTCGTTCTGATCTTGTAGCTGGAGAGTGAGGATTGTCTGTGAAAGATATTCTGAGTTATGAAACGCCACCACGCCCATACTCCCACCCCTCTCCGTGGCTCCCCCATTCCACTCCAGTCAATCCCGTGCAGTCAAAAAAAGATTTCACAGCAGTTACTCAGTTCAGTATTCATTCAGCTCAGTTTGAATCTATCTTGTGCATTTAGTACTTGAGATCTGCAAGTTGGATCTGATTGCTTTTTAATGGTTTCCTTGCCTTCTGACCCTCTCCCATCCCCATCTGCAGTGCTGCCAAAAGTGATATTCTAAAAAGCACCATCTCCGTGACTTTTCCTTGCTGAGACCTGTTAGTTGGGGTCCACGCCAGCCTCTTAGTAGCATGCTCGAGGCCATATGACTTGCAGCAGCTGCGGTACCTCACCTCCAGGCCTCTGCACTGGGCTGTCCCCCCTCTCTGGAATCCTTGACTCCTGTCCACCTGGCGCACTTTCCCTCTGTGAGAACCTGACTTGGACATCGCTCCTTGGGGAAATGTCCTGAATTACCCCAGTTCAAGTTCATTTCTCCTTCCTCTGTGCTTTCCCCTGGACTTTATACCTGCTTCTGTCTTTGGTCATTCATTTGTTCAGCCAGCAAGTATTACTGTGTGCCATTGTGTGTCATGCTGGGGATATAGGAGTGAGTGAGACAGACAGGGCTACTACCCACATAGAGGGGAAGTGAGTAATTAAATGAATAGGAGGATGGTTTCAGATGCTTGGAAGAAAACAAGACAGCAATGTGATAGGGGCTGGGTGGGTATGGATAAAGTGGTCAGGGATGTCCTCTCCAGAGAGGGGATGTTTAAGCTGAGCTCTGAACAACTAGCTCAGCCAGCCATGGAAGCCTCTGGGAAGGAGCTCTCAGTGCTGGGAAAATAGCACCTGCAAATGTCCTGAGGCAGGGAGAGGGTATCCTGAGGCCAGTGTGGCTGGAGCAGAGAGAAGGAGGCAGGATGAGTAGGAGACGAGGGCAGAAGAGTAGCGAAGGGTCTGAGGGCTGTGGCCTGGAGGCCAGGCAAGGAGATTGGATTTTATTCCGAAGTGCACTGGAAACTGTTGGAGGGCTTTAGGTGGGGAATCATGTGCGACACTCTGTGTTTAAGTAGCACTGAACATTGCCTGTTGTCAGTGGTTCATTCACGCGTGTTTGTTACACTGCGAGCTGTGTGAGGGCAGTTTCTGTCTGCAGATCTGCAGGACCTAGCCTGGAGGGCCAGCAGTAAGCATTGGGGGATTTAATGAATGAGTAATCTGTGTAAGTGGTAGAATCATTAACACCACTTAAGTAACATTTTCTATTTAATGAAATCAGATCACTCTGTTGCTAGGACACTCTTTATGAATAAGGAAATGTCACAGACTTTTTCAAAACTGTAGGGTATTATTACATTCTGTATGTTCTCTTCGGCCTTTGAAGCAGTACCACAGAAATGTTAAGTAGAATCTCCATGACCAGAAAGGAATGAAAAGCTATGACATTTAAAAGATGAAAACCCTAAGTAGTATAGCAAAGCATCATGATAAGGCAAATCCTCATATAACAAACACAATGGCTTTTTTTCTCAAAAGGAGGCAGGCTCACATTTTATCCTCTGGCGAGGCTGGGGCAGTACTGGGAAGGAGGGGCTGGCTGATAATTTGGATTTTTCTTAGTTCAATAAAAGGGCAGTTGTGTATGGTTTGAATTTCACCGTCTTTACTATTGTGCTCTTTGAAAATACGGGCTACCTGAAACAGACTGTTTTTCATTACTTGTGCAATAATGTCACCTTACATGTTATGTGATTGACTTTTTTGACCTGACTTATGTTGTTGTGGTGGGCTTTTAGTATTTTGATATTATAATTTTAAATTTCCAACTTACAGGTATTTTCTGCTAAGTCCTGAATTTTTTCTGAATCAGTTGGAAACCCTAGTTTTTATCTGTTTGTGTCCCATTAAATAAAGCTGTATTTGAAAGTCTGTTATGATGAATTCATAGTCAATGAAAAAAACATGGGCAGTAGACAGGCTCTAATGTCATGAATGCACCTAGTCCTAAGATCTTTTCTGATTATTTCTTTCTTTGCTTTGACTTAAAAATGACCCTACAGGTAGTAACGGGGTTTAAAACATGATATGCCATGTACGTCTGGACATTTTTAAAGATGAAAATATTTTTTTCTACAGAGATTTCAGCAACACAGAAACACTGTGTAGTGAACAAAAATATTATTGTGAAACATGCTGCAGCAAACAGGAGGCCCAAAAACGGTACGTTAAAAATCTAGCTCGGGGGTGGCTTTGTGGAGTGAGAAGGGACCAGACCCTGGCGCCCAGCAGGTCTGGCTTTGACTCTCAGCCTCCTGGGCTAACAGCCGTGGAGCTTCGGGCAAGTCAGTTACCTGCCTCACCAGCAGAACTGGGCTAAGAACGCCAGCCTTGGAGAGTTGTCCATTTGACCAATTGTTTGCTATTCGTTTATTCATTCAAAAAATATTTATTGAGTGCTGCTACGCACCAGACACAATGCTGGATAAACAAGTGGTGATCAAATACAATCATTAACCTCTTAGGATTAAAGATAAATTGTATAGAGTACTTTGCACAGTATATAATACATGGTAGACACCCAGTGTTATTGTTGTTTGTAATTGTTGTTTTTATTAAACATTGGGATGTCTTACTAAGAGACAAAGGTTAAAAAAATCTATCATTTAATAAGGAATCATGAAGAAATCAATAACATACCAGTTATAGGGATAGGTGATAAGAAGGTTATTGCTTTCTGAATTGATATAGGACCCAAGGTTCTCCATCTTTTTACCAACACCAACTGTCACAGCTCTTGGACAATCTGAGATAACCAGTTGTTCCTTATTATCTGCCTCCAGAAGCCAAGAAACTTGACATTTTAATCCTGTGAAGCCTTACCATGAGCTAAATATATCTTGCCAGTGGTTCTGGAGTATTCAAGGTAGCTTGCAGAGGGTCCAGACCTGAGGTTGAAATAATTTCTCTGCCCAGACATGGATCTTTTCTTGCTACATCAAAACTTAACAAAAGGTTAGTCATCATAGCAGGCAGGAATGAAGGTGGTAGGTAGGTAGCTTTTGTTAGTGGGCAAGAGAACTTAATGTCTGCTCCCTGTCCTTTTAAGCTAAGTCTGCCTATGGCCAGTCCTAGGTATTCCTATGTGGCATTAAAATGTTTTCTTTTCAGCCCTGGATGGAGGTTTTATACATTAAAATGTCATGTGTGCCTGTAAAATATGGGACTCCCCATAATTCTTTCTACTGATTTTTTATTTTGCTAATTTTCATGAATAGGGTTTTACCTTAATATACTCCTTAATGTTCTCTTAAAATTTGTCTGTCTCAAATAATACGTATTGAAAATGTTCACAAACTTAACAGCGTTTACACTAATTCAGTACATTCATAGAATGGGGGCTGGAAGGTAACTGGAAGACCCTCTGTTCCAGCCAAGTTCTCTACAAAAAATATTACCTTTGTAACTTTTTCCTGAGGAACGTTAATGGTCATCTAGTGTAAAAAGCTTCAGTGTTTATGTAAGTTTGGGAAATGTAGCATCAAACAGAACAGTTTTCTTTACTGCAGGATTTCTCAAACCTTCAGTCTGGTAATGTACATAGATGATCTTCAAAATAGAAAGCAGCATTGTCCAGACTTACTTGGCCAGAGAAACCCCACATCTGTAAACATCTCCAGTGTTCTCATGAGCCCAGTTTGGGAGATGTAGCCCTAAACCAATCCCTACATTTTATAAATGAGGGCCTGAGAGCCAGAGAAGGGGAGTGACTTGCCCAGGATCACAGAAGGAAGGGGTGAGAGTGAGCCCAGCATGCTTGGCGTCCCGGTGGCTAGGAGTGTGCATCAGAAGCATCCTCCTGCTGGTTCTTAGGGCCTCTAAGTCCAGTTTACACCCTTCCATCTCATCCTCTTCCCAGCTTCCTGTTCTCAAAAGCTTTCAACCCTCCTCCATTATGTTGGGGCAGATTGTCCAAATATTGCTCCTCTCTGGGAGGTAGAAGACAGTGACAGAGAAAAATTGCACAGCCTATTTTTATTGGTACACAAATTCTGGAACATCTCCTTTGACCAGAAACACACTGTTGTACTTTTCTATCTCTGGCTATGCTCCAGGTAGCCAGGGGTGTAAGATAAGTCAGCTCTACATCAGCAAGCATGCTTTTATTCTTATGAAACTGTTTGGTTATTTGCTGGTTTGAAGTTTGTTTGATTCCCTCCTGCTTTCCATTTGTGCAGAGGACAGTGGGTTTATTCTATTACCCTAACAGGTGTTGGGGCACAACTGATGTTCTATTTCACGGTTTCTTAGGATGAGAGTAAAAAAGTTGCCCATGATTTTGGCCCTACACCTAAAGCGGTTCAAGTACATGGAGCAGCTGCACAGGTATACCAAGCTGTCTTACCGGGTGGTCTTCCCTCTGGAACTCCGGCTCTTCAACACCTCCAGCGACGCGGTGAATCTGGACCGCATGTATGATCTGGTTGCTGTGGTCGTTCATTGTGGCAGGTAAGGGCAGGCCCAGAAGCAGAAGCGGGTGTGCACAATAAGTGTGAGGGTTGTCCCTTTGCTGAAATAGACCCAGCTGCACCCTTCCTGGGCTGTGGAGTACTTTTGGGAATCTCTTCCAACCTCTTACTGAGCATCTAAAAATGCATATAAACATACATATAGACATACATAAAATAAATAGCTTTCCAATAATAATCTAAATGTTCTACCATTAGGGAGAGATTAAATGTCCATTGTATAGAAATGACGCTTATGAGGAATTTAAAATGAATGCTTATACTATGATTTTAATTTTTAAAAAGCCAGCTTGCTTGTACAGTATGATCTCAAATGTATTTTAAGATGTATGAATAAAGACTGGAAGCAACAGATCACATTTAATAATTTTGTGGCATTTTGAGTAATTAAAATATATTCTTAAATATTCTTTGTTATTTTTGGTCTTTCCCCAACATTCTACAATAGGTGTGTATTCAGAAAAAAGAGAATCAGAGAGAGAAGGCTTCTAGATAATGGAGAGGCAAAGTGTTTTGCTGAAGGTCCTTTGAGTAGATAGTATTTTATTCCATAATTTGGTGTAAGCATGGAAAAGTATATTGAAAATTCACCTGTTTGTTATCCTTTGCTCATTGGGGTGGATTTTTCCTGAAGTAGGTGCAGCTCTCCCCTGCCCTCGTAGGTTTTAGATTGGGGCATTTCGTAGAGCTAGCAACTCCTCTTCTCCATCTGCTGGGATCGGATTATGGTGAACACACCGTTACCAAACGGATACCGGTGCCATGCAGAGGAATGGGTTGATTTATTTTCACTCTGTACTGAGGTGGGTGATATCAGAAACTGCAGCTTCACATCTGAAATGCCCCATGTTTTGTCCTGTGTGTATTAACTTTAAGTCACTGCATGTTTTCTTACATTCTCAGTAAGTTATATTTATTGGCTAGTTATAAGCCAGCTTTGTGTTCTCCCTGAAGAAGAGTTCTAACAGTTACTCTTTTGAGGAATGCAGGGTTCCAGTGATCTGGAACCAAGCCATGAACACGCTGGGACAGGGTTGGAGGAGGTCTTGGGCAGGCAGATCCTGGTACTTGCTGAGGTGGGTGGTGGCGGCGGTGGTGTGGACAGCAGGGTATGCTGGGGAGGCTGGGTGAAGGGGAAACAGAAGTGCTGGGTGCACAAGGTACACAAGGACTTTCAGTATGGCTGTCTGTGGGTGCCCGACTCTAATTCTCAGGAGGACTGGCAGAGACCCGTGTGGGGGAACTGGGGGACCAATGGGAGGCTGGGTGCTGGAATTGCCAGTTTCTGTTATGTGAGTGCAAAGCGAGAGGAGCCCTGGCAGCAAGGGTGAGTTGGTGCCAGGTCACACATACCACTGACTAGGATTCTTTAGACACCACCCCCTGGAGTTTGGGTTGTTCTCCTGTGTGGGGCAGGGCTGGCCTGTGTGTGGGGATTGGGCAGCTTCCTGGTGGCACTGAAAAGCTTTGAGGTTCAGGAGCTGAGCCCTTCTTCCCTTCCATGGTGGGACTTCCTGGGCTGCAGTTGCAGCAGGTGCACCGTGTCCTGCATTGATTTCTGCTGCAAGTTTTTTTTTGTTTGTTTTATTTTGAGACAGGGTCTCACTCTGTCGCCTGGGCCATTAGAGTGCAGTGGCATCATCATAGCTCACTGCAACCTCAAACTCCTGGGCTCAAGCGATCCTCCTGCCTCAGCCTCTCGAGCAGCTGGGACTACAGGCATGCACTGCCAGCCCGGCTAATTTTTCTATTTTTGCAGAGACGGGGTCTCGCTCTTGCTCAGGCTGGTCTCGAAGTCCTGGCCTCAAGCAATACTCCTGCCTCAGCCTCCCAAAGTGGCAAGCTTTTTTTTGAACTCTTGTTTCCTGGATCCCATGCCAGGATCTGAAGATATAGTAGTGAAAAGACAGACAGCACAGGGTCCCTGCCCTCATGAAGCTTAGGATCTATCGGGAAAGATAGATAATGAACAAGTGAACACGCCAGCCTGCCACTGCCAAAAACAAACCACCGCAAGATAATTTAAGATTTTGATCAGTGCTATGAGAAATAAACAGGGAGATGAGAGAGAGTAATGGGAGATACCTCTTCAGGTAAGGCGGTCAGCGAAGATTTATCTGGGGAGGTGACCTGTGATCTGAGGCCCAAATGCATGTTGGAATAGGCCAAGAATGTAAGTGTCGGGGGAGGATCATTTCAGGCAGAGTTACAGCAAGTGCAGAGGCCCAGAATGTGAAGGGGCGGCACGTGTGCAGGGAGCCCGGTGGGCTGGAGCACTGACGGACAGGGAAAGAGCGGCTGGACGAGGCTGGGGAGCGGCAGGAACAGATCATTTGCATCATCTTGTGTTTAAAGGAGGCAAACTAAGGGGGAAAATTCAGCTTTTTAATGGTAACAGTGCATTAAAAAACAACTCTAGATATAGGATTAAAATCCTCTCAATCGTGCAAATCTAACATACCACATGGTAACAGCTGTTTATTCTTTGCACTTTTGTCCATATAGCATAGTATATACCTTTTTATGTTAGCACTTGTTATTATGCATTTTGGTTTGTTAACATCTTCCTAAAACTTAGGTCGCACCACTTGTCAGAATCCCCTGTTGCCTTCCCGGCTGGCTGACAGCCAGGTCCAAATCTTACCTGTGATGCCCGTGCGGCCTGCCCCCTACCCCCTCCCCCGGCCCACTCACACTGGCTGCTCTGGCCTCCTTGCTCTTCCGTCCCCAGGCTTTTGCACTTGCCATTCCCTGTTCCTGAAACTTCCATCCCAGAGTCACATGGCTTCCCTCCCCCCTACCATTTCCTTCAGGGAAATTTCCTTCTGCTGAAATCTGACATTATCGCAGAGGCCTCCTTCACCACTCTCTCAGTTAATACCTCCTCCCCCACTCGCTGTCCCCTGTCCTGCTCCTCCTCTTTGCTACTCATCACCACTTCACGTGCATTTGTATGTTTAGTCTGTTTATTGCCTATCCACCCCCCACCCCAAATCCCAAGAAAGTGAGGACTCTGTCTTGTTCACTGCTTCTTCCCCTAACAGCCAGGATAGGGCCTGGCACAGAGTCGGTAGACAGTAATTATTTGTTCATATTTGCTGAATTTGATTGTCTGTTTTCGCCACCGGATTATGAGTCTGTGGAAGACATCTCTTTGTACACTTTTGTACTCCCTTATGTCCAGCATGGTGCCAGCACCTGAGTGTTCCACTCTAAATTGTGGCCATAGACCTGAAATACACGAAGTTTTTTATCCAGATGACATTTTTTTTTCTCTAGTGAAATCACTACTTATAAAGAGCTTAGAGGAGTTTTATAAAGAAGTAAATGTTCACTTGGAAACTTTCTTTTGTTTGTTCTTTTCCAGTGGTCCTAATCGCGGGCATTATATTACCATTGTGAAAAGTCACGGCTTCTGGCTTTTGTTTGATGATGACATTGTAGAGGTTGGTATGCAGATGATTCTTCAGTTGACATAGGGCATAGATAGTATTTTGGGGAATGTGTATGTGTGGACATTTAAGAAAATAGGTCTGTTTCCCCATAATCTGACTTGAAAACAACTTCCATGAAGAGGGAGAAGAGCTGTGCTCATGCATTCGTGAATACTGTGTTCTTGTTAACTGATTGGCCATAGACAGGGATCTCTATAGCTCTGTGCCACCATAAATCATATTTATATGTAAGTCCTGTTTCCTACCGTGACTAAAGCCCTCTCTAGTACAGGGCAAATAATAAGACTTCAAAGTTCTAGTCAAATTCTTTTACTATAATAATTTTTTCTTATATTGATTATCATTTAAAATAATTTTTTTCAGTCTGTTGGATCTGGAAATCTTTATATTACACCAAAGCATTCCATATATTGACTTTCGTTGTAAAGGAATACTAACTGGAGTGACTTCTACACTCAAAGACATGATCTATTTTAACTCACTAGGCTGTTTTAGTGGAATAACACTAAAGGAAATGAACTCTGGTGGCTTGAAAAAATTAAGGTTATTCCCAAGACCCTGCAGTTTACCATCTGAAAGACAGAAGTCTTGGCATCTTCAAAGAGTGCCCACATATAGTTGCTGATAGATGAAAGGGTAGCCTTTTTCCTCAGCAATTTGCAATTATGAAATGATGTCCCTCTGTCAAGTCTATGGAATTATCCATTTGTTATTATAAGTTCCTAATCGTGATTTTATAATAAATAGTGTTCCTTGCATTTTCTTATATATTCCATTAGTTTTTCTTCCCTTTTCCCAGGAATCACATTAAATAATTGTATTATTTTATTTCTCCTTTATTGCAGAAAATAGATGCTCAAGCTATTGAAGAATTCTATGGTCTGACATCAGATATATCAAAAAATTCAGAATCTGGATATATTTTATTCTATCAGTCAAGAGAATAACTTAAAGAACTGTGGGACTCATTCAAGCGGGGAAAATGTTCAAAGCACTATTACCTGGTTTCTCTGCAGACTTTCTTCTTCCCCAGCAGCCCACTAATGATATCACTCCGAGTCTCGATGGTCTGGCTGTGTTAAACTCTCTCCCTTTGTTTTTTTTTTTACATGCAGCACTACTCTTGGTTTTATTTCGGTCTGAGGTAGAGTTAACTGCAAATCGATTGTAGGAAGATTTATATGAATAACAGTTGCTAATTTTAGAATTGGGTGAAAGCTATGCCACTAGTTATGTCTGGTTGAATTAGAATGACATTTCCTATGAATGTCTACAGTCTATTTTGGGTGTTTGCTAAATTTCTAAATGGCTTTTGGGGTCTCCTTACAATGCATTCCTTTCACTTGTCCCTGGAAGCATTGCTACTCATTTTCAGCTTCTCTGCTGCTTTTCTGTCACAAGGACAGAGAATTGGGTGGCTGTTCACCTTTTAGGGCTGCACCTATAGCTTTAAGTTTGTGCAAGCGAAAATGTTTAAAAGTGAGTAACCTCAATACTAAAATCATCCTCCACATGGAACAGGGTGAAGAGAAGCTGTGCGTGGTGGCTATCGGTGGCTAGTGTCTGCACTGTGCTGTGCTAACCTAGCCATTAGAATTCCAGGGGCTAAGAAGGTATGGAGCTCAGGGCAGGCAAAGCCAAGAGGAGGAAGTTTTTGTGGACAGTGAAAATTACTTTTCTTATCTTTCTACCAAAATCAAGTTTCAGGAAAATAACTCTATGCTGTTTATTTTTAGTGACACTTTTCTTCTGTAAGGTCCTATGAGTTGTATTTATCCTGTATCTGGCACTGCTAAGCTTTTCAAGGTATCTTTCCAATCCTGCTGATGTTTCGCAGTCAGTGGCTACAGGGCTGGCAAAACTCTCCTTAGCCAATTGGCACCAACATTGTTCTTTATCAGGAATAACAAAGGCACTGCACCTTTACAAGCGTCAGCACATTGTTCAACTTAATTTTTAAGAATATTCAGTGTGTTTACTGAGCACTGGCGAGTCCCAGGGCTAATACAGAACCTCCCTAGAGGGAATACTGGAGGTAGCTGGGTGTGAAGGTGGGTCAGAGGCAAGTGTCAGTGGGCAGGTGGAGGGATGGACAGAATGGCAGCAGTTTCTTTGGCTCAGACTCGTAGAATGCTTGACAAGACAGAGTCTTTTGGAAGAACCTCATCTCACTATAGTTACTTTTACTTTTTTCACTTGTGTTATATATGTATTTATTAGAGCATTTGAGTATTGGTACCTTTTATTAAAAGGGTCGATATGCTGTTTTGCCATTGGGCTAGTTTTTGGTTTCCTACAAATACTACGAGTCATAGATCTTGGCTTCCTTTGGGAAGTCAGTTGACTTCCATACACTATGTTATACTGTGAACATAATATTTTGTTACCTAATGCATCTGCTAACGAACATGCAAACTTTTGGCATAATGTGAACTGAAATTGAAATTGAAAATGTTAGTGGCCATTTTGCAACAATGAAGAGGATAGCACTTTATCTAGATGAAAACTGGATTTCTTATCTTTGAAATATCTTCAGCCGTTTATTGCTCAGAACTTAAATAAGCATGCCAACATTTCATTTGTTCATGCTTGAAGTGAAACGTTTTTACTTTTCACTGGAGAAGACAAAACAGGGTGATCTTCATGTTATTGTTTTATACAGGTGATGAAAATGTACCTTGCCTTGTTTAGAGGCAAATTCATATTTATAAATATTTTGTCTTTTTTTCTTCCATGAAACATATGCAGTACCTGGAAGGTGAGTCTTTATTCTTTTTTTTAAGGAGAGGCACTTTCCAATTGAAGGTAATTGAAATAGGGAAATGTTTGTACTATATATAACCCATATATTTGACTGCAAGTTACAAAGTTTAAGAAAATGATGGTTGATCTCTAATATATTTGGAATTCATTCATAAGAAAACTATTAAAATTACCTTTGAAACGTCTCTTGAAACTAATTTATTTTTAAAAAGTTTCAATTGGAAGCCTGTTGAAGTAATATTTAAGTGCTAAGTCATAAGTTTGGTACATTTCTTTTTTGTTTGGGTGTGTAAAAAATTTTTCCCAGTGACTTAACTGAAGTAATTCCTTTTCATAGAGTTAGCTAAAATTTGGTCTTCATGGGTAGATTTTTGGAATAAAAAAAGATAAGTATGGAAAATATTGCAAAGACATTGAAACGATTGTGTCATGCAGGAAAAGAAGATTGGAAAAAGACCAAAACACACTTCTCCAGGAACACTCCGTCAGTTTTTGTAAAGTTTAGAGCTATCTGGTAATTTTTTTCCCTCTTCTTCAACAAACGAAACAAACACTAGGCAGCTACATTCCCCCCCCCCCCAGTCATTTCTCTTTGTGTAAAGACAATAGCATGCAAAGGCTTCTTTATTTTTCATCCTTCATTTATGGTGTAAAGCAGGGAACAGGGTGGGAGATGTGACACCATTCTGAGGTCAACAGTAGCACAAAGGCTCAGCAATGTTCCCTCCAGCGGCCAGGGATTTTGTGTGTCATTTTCTGGCAGGAGTGTGTAGGCCTGCTGTATTTCTTTTAACTGCTGGGTGTTTTAAAACAAGTTACAGTGTTTTACACATTAAAAAAAAGAAATATCTGCTTTATTGGTTACTTACTAGTTTAGCATCTAGATTATGGTACAGTATGCTGAAAAGTCATTTGTTTCAGAGTAAATTCTGGTAAAATGCTGACATCCAGTCCTGTTACGTTGATGCATTTTCTTTTCCAAGGCAATAGGAAGTGGGCTGATTTGAAGACAGCAGGGAACAACACAAGCAGGGCGTCGGTTTGTATAGGAAGCCAATCAAATTTTATTTTATGGCCTGGTATATTTTGGATTTAAGATGAAATGGAAAAAAAATGACAGAAGTAGTCCCTATGCATTTATTTTCATGGATACTCTTAATTTCATGGGCATGCCTAATGAGGAACTACGTTCTAACTGGAGCTTAGGGCTTATTTTAGATATTGGAGTGTAGCTTTATTACAGATGGATTTTATCTTTAAACATTGCATTTTGATCAACTTTGTATATTCATATGTATAAAATAATGTGCACTAAATGTTTTGCCCTCGTTTGCTATTTCATGGTCAAGGCATTTATGAGCACTGTTGTGATTAACTCATGTAAATGGCATGGGTCAGGGAAAATTATTTCCTACTTGTCTGCCTAATTAAATTTCTGTTTTCCAGTATTACATTAATTTATTTTTGGCTTCCATTTCTGTGTAACCAAAATAGTTACTGTATTTGTGTGGCATTCTTATTATTTTGTTGCTTAAAAAAATTGTAGTTTTTATTTAAGATAATCTGTACCTTAATTTTTTTTAATGTAACCAATTCAAGCACTTTAAGCAATAATGTCAATCTTGTGAAATTTCAATCAGTTTAACACCCTGCCTCTAAAATTGTTTGCAAAAAATAAATAAATTTTAAAAAATAGGAATTCTCTTCCTAGAGAATTATATCTGGGTAATGCTACACATGTGGACTTAAAATCCTTTTTATAAAGTGTGAGTCAGTGGTAACTCTCATGTCCAGGTAATCATTCCAAACTTAATTTTGTAGCAGTGGAAATGTAAAGAACATTCTGGTTGTTGTAATATATAAAGACAGTGTTACTGTCGAGGCTGATAAAATTAATGTTCTGGAGATAACTTACCAGTCTTTTGAGTGAAAAAGATCAACAGAATTAATCCAGAAATATCTGGGGAATAGCAAATTGAGAATATCAGTGAAAAGAAAGAAGTTAGGTATAGTTAATTAGGCATCACAATGAATTCCTTGTCTGGGACTTCGCATATAATACCACCTTTACCAGTTATGAAATGAAAGATTCATTCCTACAATAAGGGAGCAGCTTCCAGCTCTGGGATCCTATCAGCATCTGGTTTCTAGGAAGGAGTAGGTGTGTGGTCCAGCCCTGGTGTCCTGGAAGCTGGTCTTCAGCTTCTGGGCCTGTTTCTGAGCTGTGGGAGGCCCCCGGATATGGGAGTCCCCAGCTGGGTTCACACTGCTCCCTGCCCTAGAAGGAGGCAGGTGCCAGGTCCATGCCCTGTGGTCTCAGAGAAGCCTACAGTTATTCCGGTTATAGATTCTTTTCTCAACCAGTCACCCCAGGGCATCTGTGGGTGGACAGATTGTCATCTGAATATATGCCTGGGCCCCATGATGGGAATAAAACCCTACAGACCAAGAGTGGGAAATGTGCCTGTAAGTGGTGGGTCTCCTGGCTTCTGTCCATCTTCTCCTGGGGCAATGCAGTTGAACCTGACTGAGCTGGAACAGAGGCTGTTGGGAAAGTCACCTCTGTTTGCCATGGAGCCCAAAGGAAGGGAAGACCTTCTTGGGAATGTGTTTCCCTTTTCTAGGCCTCATTTTCTCCATCTGTCAAATAAGGTTTATAGTATAGGCCTGTCAATCGCCAAGGTGACACAATTTCTGGAGAATGAAAAGTGTTCCTCATTTCTCCAAATTTCCCTCCCTCTCTTTTCACTGACACTTAAACATACCTTTAATAGGAAGGAAGCCTTCCTTTCACATTACTTTTTATTTGCATGAAGATAAAAATATTTGCTAAGTCATTTTGTGTTCCTGAGGGAAAATTTTAATTGTGGGGGTTGTACTAAACACATCCCACTTAGACTTTTCCTAAAGATGCCTCAGGTGGAGGGATTTTTAATTAAACATTTGCCACCTGCTATGTGCTAGGCATTGTGACAGGAGTTGGGGCATAAAAAAGGTGACGCAGTTAGGATTCCTCTTCTCATTTCTTGCCTCAGAAGAAAAGCCTGTGTGGAAAAGAAATTTAAAATTTAAGTTGTGGAAATAACATGTGTTGGGAGATCTCTCAAAATCCAGCAGTTCGGTGTTCAGCTTGGATCTCACTGTGCAAATGGTACTGTTGGATAAAGCAGGCCCTTCCCTTTTTCCCTGGGAACCCCACATTCTTTCCTGACTGCTTTCAGTGTTCCTTAGCCTACCCCCTAGGTCCTTCTAGGGACAATGCAATTTTAAAAACAAAGTGTAAATCCATTAAGTTGCAGCAATGGACTTGTGCATTTTGCCTTTTAGTTCTCACATTAAAAGAGCCAGTATATTGAAAGTCCTAACAGTGGATTTTATGCATCAAATATCTGTCATTTCTGAACAGTCTGTTTACATTGTTACCAAATAATTACAGCCTATCTATACTTAACAAAATAGAAGTCAGGGCATGAGAGTTTTTAAGCTCTGTGATGAGTGATTTTATTAGCTTATCAGCCTTTGCTTCTTTAGGTTCCCCTGTGTTTTAAAGTGATTTGAACAAAAGACATTAGGAGCTTACAAACAAGGAAAAATAGATTCATTTTGGTTGTGAGACACCAGAGTCAGAAATGACGTTAGATTTTGTAAAAAGGACTCCTAATTTTGTGCTTATTTTTCACGTGATTATAATAAAGTATGTATTTATTACAGCCTTAAGGGTATCATATTCAAGTTGTAAATCATACAGATGCATCACTTTTTTTCTCCCCAGAGTGATCACACAGGTTGTATGTAAGGCAATGTGGAATTCTATAGAAGCTCTCCATGGGAGGAAAGTTTGGGCACTTGTGCTGTAGGTTGCAATTCTATTTTGTTTTTACCTCATAGTAGTAGGAAGCTTTGAGAAGAAAACAGAGACTTGGATCTGACTTGACTGGAAGCAAAATAATTTGATAGTTGAAGCCACCACAATTTCTATATATTTAATCAAGTCCTCTTTCTGTGATCCAGCTCAACTGTATTTGTATTTCAGAATCTTTCTTATTGGACCTTGCCTGAGAGAACATTCTGTGGTGAGACAACTGAAAATAAACACAAAAATTTAAGGGTGAGCCATCATACCTTCTGCAGCAAGCGATGTCTCTGCACTTCAGAGCTCTTCTTCAGGCTGAGAATGGCCTATTTTCCACTCTAAGGGGGTTAGAAAGATTTTTTTTAAAAAATAAAACCTCTAAAAGGCTCTTCCCCATCTCCCCTGTGGCATAAATTGTTTGAAAACTTTGTTTGAAAGCACTTTGAAAAGAAATTGCTTCTGCATATTTTTCTATCTTTTGTTACCCCAAAGCCCAGAGAACAAACAAGTTGTGGGCATAGGTATGTTGTATGTGTCAGCTTGGACTTATGAGGCCTCAGCAGAAGTGGGGGTGAAGGCTATAGAATGGAGATGAAGCCCTTCTCCTGGAAGTTCATTGACCGACTTGGCCTTTTAAGTGATATGTCATCTAGGGAGTCTGTGAAGGTTTATAAAGAACAAACTCACCATAGAACCTGCCATCAAATGGAAATTTGTACAGAATGCAGAAGAATGAGGGTCTATGACTCTCAGAGGGGTGAGAGGAGGGGAAGAAGGTTAAGACTGTTAATACTGCACAGCTTCTAGCCTTGGATCTCCCTGCAACACCTGCCCCAATCTGTATTTGCCCCGTAGGGTTTGATGGGACCCAGGTGAACCCCACGGGGACCCCTAGCAACCTGCAGATTCTCTGCCCTTTCTGTTGTCGCCCTGACCTTGCTTTCTGGCAAGAGAATTTTACAGTTAGTCCAATTGTTGTGTGAAGTCCTGGGCCTGGAATTATAATACGAGTCCAGGTTCCAGTGTGGGTCAGTCACCAGCTGGTGCTGTCATCACGGCATGTGCTGAAAGCAAAGGTTCAGGAGGCATAAGTTCTGACTATTGCTTTCTGGTTGGATGATGCTGGAGGTTTTTTGCCCGAGTCAGATGTTGGACGTCAGGTTGGGGTGGGCTGCTAATGAGCAGTACTTGGTGAAGGAGCCCTTCTCCGCGGGTCCTCATGGGAGATAAAGATGTGATTGCTAGGACAGTGGAAAGCAGGTAATAGCTGATTACTTAGGTAAGTCCTGGGATGCTGTGCTATACTGTCTCCCCTGTACCCCACGGCGTCTCCCAGGCGTGGGAGACAAAGCTAAAGAGAGGTGAGAGAATAGAGAAGCATCCCCTGGCAGCCAGAGCCCGCCTGCGACAGCTGCGCCTTGCATGTTGTCAGGGTGCTGGGCGGTGGGGTTTTCTTGTTGGACAGAAGCAATCTCACAACACCAACCTCAGACAGGGTCATGCTGTGACCGTGAGGAAGTGAGAACAAGCCCACTTCACGCTTTCACCCGGGCACTGTAAGCCACAAAATCCCAAACATCCCTTCCCGGTGACCCGACGCCTGCTGCTGCTTCCCATTCTCGCCACAGTTTTGCTCTCATCCGTCCTACGTGAGATTTACTAAGATTCCAATCAAAGAATCCCCGCGCGTCCTGACAGCACCCACTGCAGAGCAAACCCTTGTTCCTTGCAGCTCCCCCAAGTTACCTCAGCAGAGCCCTCATCCTCCTACGTTCTTCCGGGCACACTGACACGCCCCAGTTTCCCGTGGCGTGTGGTCTTGGTGCAGTGGGCACCAAACGCAGTTTGTTCAACTACAGTCGTGAGCCTGGTGGTCTGGCTGGAGGGCATGGCCAGCGGTGTGTGCTGGACAAGTCGCTCCCTGGGGTCAGCTGCTCTCTCAGGGAGGGCCACACACACCCATCAGGTGGTGGCTGGTGTCCAGGTGCCTGGTTGAGCCACAGCAACTCCTCCTGCCTAAGGGGTTGATGGTGTTGGGCCGCACACCAGGGAGGCTTCTTACAAGTAGCTTGAGATAACTGTGGACTTCAGTTTTTCCTAACCTATAAAACAAGGTCAGAGAGAGCAGATTTATGATTATACAGAAACTGCTGGAAAGCATGTAAGCTGGTGATTATGGGCACGGCCTGGTAAAACTGACAAGCTTTGTTCATTGTTTATAGGTTCCTGGTACCGCCACACGTCCCCTTAGAGTCCCTCAGGCTCAGGTGTGTCTGTCTTCAGAGCCCTTGCTGTCCTGTGGTGTCAGACGCCTATTCGAGGCAGGGTCTGAAGCTGCTGCGATGAGGCCTGCACTCCATCTGTATGGAGGCTTCAGTCTATTTCAGGAATTCGGATTTGCTCCAACAGAGAGGGTCCACGTTCTGTCTGGACCTTGTGTATGCTGAGGAGCTTTTCTAGAACCCCAGGGATGGGGGGAGGGGGTCGCGAGGGCTGCAGAGGGTAGGTGGGTGGCAACAGAGGGGATTGAGGACGCTGGTGCAGGGTCTGGTGCCCTCTGGTGGCAAGGGCCTCAAAACGCCCCCTGGTCTCTCTCAGAAGAGCTGCTGCGCAAGGCTTGCTCTTAATTTATATACATTGTCTGTGGGTTTTGTTACAAAAATAAAACAGAACCCCTAAACCTGACAACACTGACCTTGAATCCAAACCACGGCTGAAGTCAAACAGGCCGTCACCTTTCTGCAAGGTGAGGCGGTGGAGCAAGAGATCGTCAAAGGAGAGATGCGCTCTGTGAAGATGCTGTCCTGTTCATCTCTGAAGCTTTGGGCCTCAGAAGGGTTGTTGAGTGAAAACAAATGCGTGACAGGGTGTATGTTGAGGGGGGCGGTGTTAGAATGGAGAAACCTGAGACAGAGAGGCAAGGCGGTTCCTATTCTTAACTAGCTTGTTGATGTTGCAAAGCTGGAAGGGAAGTGTGAACCTAAAATAATCAAAAGGCTCAGGATCCAATTAAAAGAGTTTAGTCAAGCGGGGACACCAAAGAATGGTGGTCAGTGCTCCCGGTGTGGGGAAAAGTGGAGATCATTTATATAGGTAAAAATGGTGCCAAACAGAATTGCACCATTTTCCATACAAAGACTAACAGACAGTTGTAAGATTTGATTGGCTACTACTGATTATATTCTAAGTGGGTTGCTTAACATTCTATTGTAAAGAGGTAGCAATCACAAGGGTCTCTGTCTCCAACATCATTTAGTCTAGGTTTGAATGAAGAATAGGGTGTCTGGTTAATATATAGCATCTCAATACAAAGTTCAGGAAACAACAGT
This sequence comes from Daubentonia madagascariensis, assembly GCA_023783475.1. Taxonomy (NCBI): domain Eukaryota; kingdom Metazoa; phylum Chordata; class Mammalia; order Primates; family Daubentoniidae; genus Daubentonia; species Daubentonia madagascariensis. Next base: position 13,968,378 of record JAKFHU010000428.1, read on the forward strand.
CCTGCACTAGATAAGAAAAATAGTTGTAATACATGACTCAGTTTCCAGGGATTAACTTTTCTCCTTGGCATAATAAATTTGGAAGGTCCTGTAATTTTATTTTCTTTTCACAGAAGAAAAGGAAGGAAAGAAAATGGCATCTTTGAGAAATGGATGTAAGGATTTAAATCAAAGAGCCAAGAGCCACTTTCTTATTTTGGGAGGTACAGGGAAAGCACCCCACAGCAAGCCAACTAATGTGACAAAGCATAATTTTAATCCTTATAGTCCTACCCCAAGGGCAATTATCCTGTTTTATTTCTGCTATTCAAATTTTGGTTACAATTCCTTGCAAGCTATTAATTTTTTGGGGCAAAGACTGTAAGACCTCTCAAAAATGATATGGGACAGGGACTCATTTACTGTTTTAGGATTCTTGGAAAATTGTTTTGCATGGTGAAGCTTTCCTGCATTGTTTTTGCTAGAGGCATTTATTTGTAATCATGTCTGCTGACCTCAAATTATAGGCTACATGATAGAACTTTAACTATGTTAGGCACAAGATTTTTGTCTTCATTTGCATGAATGGAGGAGTGAAGTATTGGATAGAAAGTCTATAGTGACATTCTGAGAACAGGAGCTGTGACTAAAGTGAGTGATAGAAGTGTGAGAAGAATATTCAGTAAAGAAGGATTGCAAAGCAGAGCTGAATGGAAATAATGCATTATTCTTAGGCATGGCTGGTGAGTGAGTGCCTCTGTCACACTAACATTTAGATGAAGCTGCCTGATAAGATTTATTTTAAAATAGATTTCAGGGAAGGCAGATATATTTTGTTTTGAAAAACTTTTTATTATGGGGAATTTTAAACATGTACAAAAGTAGAGAGAATAGAATACTGAACCTCCACGAACCCACCACTAAGCTTCAGCAGTTAACTATGGCCAATCTTGCTTCTGACTGATGGAATTTCAGATAGTGTTGGAAAATTACCACACTAACAAGTCTTCAACTGTTCAAGATCTCTAAATCCATAAAGGACAAATATGTGAGGTGTTAATATGGTTCAGATTGACAACCAGCTCTAAGGAATTCTCCGCTTACTTTGTCATTCCTCTAACTTGAAATAATATAGTCTCCAGCATAAATGTAGAAACATTTTTGTGATACAGAGATTTATTATTGAAATGGCCTTAACTTCTACAATGAAACTGAAGGGGTGACTGCATTTATTTCAAAAATTATAATGAAAACAATGGCACTTTAGAACTAATATAGATTATAGAATATGGTCTTATGTATATTTATGCAAAAGTGACAACTTCTATGGCTCATGGCTGTCTCACATGCCTTCTTTTTTAGGTTTTCACCTTTCCATCTACGCCTTCCTTTTCTGGAATTTTCCCAAAGGGCTAGGGCCAGGCTCAATGTTTCCGTTTGTCTCTATTTTTTCCTGTTGGTGTTTTCCCTAATGACATGTCATTAGCAGGTTTCACTGATCAATGGATTAAATCAAAGAATGCCAGAGCGGAAAGGGAGTTCCTGGATAACAATCCAAACTTTCCAAAGTCAAGATAAGGAAACAGGAACCGGAGATCTTGGCAAGACTTGCTTACATCGCCTTCCAAGTTGGTATTACCTATAGAGTAAGGAAGGAGGGACTGGTGGCGGTTGCTTCAGCGTTGAAGCAGGGTCATTGTTCTGTGTGGTGGCCACTGTTCTGTGAGGAAGGGGGTACAAGCTCCATTTTAGTTCTCTGAATCTCCATCTCCCAGTGCCTGCAGACAGGAGCTCAAAGCAGCATGTGGGGGCTTGAGCTGGAGGCATCTGGGCAGGCAAAGAGAAAGAGCTGGTCTTTGCAATCAGGAGGCAGAGCAGAAACCAGAGGGTCTTAAATGTAGAATTTCACCTTCCCCACCCCATTGTCCAAATGATCCAGGGCTGAGTTTTTCAAACTGTCAGTAGCACACCCTTTTTGAATAATAAAATCTTATGTAGAAACTTATAGTGTGTGTGTGGTATTTTTTTCCAACTTCACTGAAGCACGGTTGGCAAATAAAAATTGTATATACTTAAAGGGTACAACATAATGATTTGACACATGTATACATTGTGAAGTGATTACCACAGTCAAGCTAATTAGCACACGGTTACCTTTTTTCATGTGTGGTAAGAACACTAATGATCTCTCTTAGCAAATTGCAAGTATATAATCCTTATTATTTACTGTAGTCACCATGTTGTATGTTAGATTCTCAGAATTTATTCATCTTATAACTGCAATTTGTACCCTTTGACCAACAGCTCCCCCTCTTCTCCACCCTCAGCTCTGGTAACCACCATTGTATGCTATTTTATGAGTTCAACTTTTTTAGATTCTACCTATAAGTGATATGATATAGTATTTGCCTTTCTGTGTCTGGCTTATTTTATTTAGCATAATATCCTCCATGTTCATCCATATTGATACAAATGGCAGGATTTTCTTGAATCATATTCCATAGTACATATATACCACATTTCTTTATCCATTCATCTGTCCACAGACACTTAGGTTGTTTCTGCATCTTGGCCACTGTGAATTATTCTGCAATTATTCTATTTTTCAATTATTCTATTTTTAGGTTTTTGAGGCACCTCATACTGTTTTGCATATAATGGCTGTACCAATTTACATTCCTACCAGCAGTGTATATGGGTTCTGTTTTAGTCCATTTTGTGCTGCTGTAACAGAATACCGAAGACTGAGACTGGGTAATTTATAAAGAAAAAAGATTCATTTCCTATAGTTAAGAAGGCTGGGAAGTCCAAGATGAAGGGGTCCACATCTAGTGAGGGCCTTAACATCATGTCATTCCATGGAGGAAGGTGGAAGAGCAAAAGAGCACATGGGAGAGAGGATAAGAGATCAAATTCACCTTCTCAAGCCCTTTTGTAATCCACGTTAATCCTGTCATGAGGTTGGAGCAATCATGACCTAACCCCCCCCCATTAGGTCCCACCTCCCAACACTGTTGCTTTGGGGATTAATATATGCTTTTGGGGGGACACATTCAAACCATAGCAGGTTCCCTTTTCTCCACATCCTGGCCATTGCTTATCTTTTGACTTTTTGAAAATTGTCATCCTGACAGGGGTGAGGTGATTTTTCATTGTGGTTTGATTTGCATTTCCCCGATTAGTGATGTTGAGCATCTTTTCTCACACCTGTTGGCCCTTTGTATGCAGATGGTATTTGATATGGCATTTTATTAGTATACATTTATGAGTTATTTTTAGAAAGTGAGAACAATGAGGCTGTCTGATAACATGAAATTTTGAAATCAGGATTATTGATGACATAGAAGTCTTTTATTGGTCTCAGCACCCCATTCATATCTGAATTTTGTTTTGCTCACATATAATTGAGAAAATTCAAGTTCACACAGATACATGGTTGCAAATAGTGTTTTTTTGTTTTGTTTTTAAAACAGCTGCCTTGCAATATCCAAGATTATTTTCAATAAAGCCAAAATGTGGGGAAACTTTTATTTCTTTAGATCTTCATGAAAACAAGTTAATCTCCCAGGTTACCTCAGTTGAGGTCTCTAATAAATTAAAAATTGATTTATAACACACTTGAGTATGTCTATTGATTATTAACCAAGTTATATTTAAAAAGTGAAATTCTAATGAAAAGATTTATGGAACCCATGAAGCAGGGTTCCATGGAACACAGTTTGAAAACCACCAATGTAGTTTGACAAGTAAGGCTTCCCTTATTTTCTTACCTAAAACATCTTTTAGCCTTTGATGCTGCCCTTTCATGGCTTATTTAACCCTTTAGAGATGGCATGGAGCTCATTTTAACTCAATTTCATTAAGGTAGCACTGTTGGTAGGAGAATGGGGAGGAGGGTGAAGTAGCTGGGTTGTTCTGCCTGGGACCCTGCATTCCTATCTTTCTTCCTTCTCTCCTTTCTGTCCCATGGCATAAAAAGGTTGGGTTTGAGCCAGGACCAAGGAACATTGTCAAGTAGGTGGACTTCATTCTCATGGCGTCTTCAGTCCCAGAGCTGAGGTGTTTCTGACATGCCCTGCTCTTTGGGAAGTCAAGGTAGTAAGCTGCTCTGTTTGCACATGCTGTGCTCCCCAGGGACTGTGACCCAGACTTTCTCTCCTGCCTTATCTGCCATTAAGACTTCCCTATTCGGTGTCCCATGACTCAGACCCCGCTTTCTGCTAAGTGTTTTCTGGCTATACTGGTAAACTAATTCAGCTGATATGTTTACTGGTACTCTTTTGCAATTATTAGTTATTTTTATCACACATTTATTGATCATTTACTATGTGCTAGGTAATACGCTAAGCACTTTCCATGAGTTAACCTCATTGGGTCCTCACAACAACCCTGTGAAATAGGTTCTGTCATTATCATTCCCATCTAGGAGTGAGAAAACTTAGGCTGGGACTTAAAAGAGCTTTCTGAGAGTCCTTTTGGGGACCTTTGTTCTGGTGACCACCCAGGCTACCTGGTGCAAATTCCAGGTACAAATGATGAGGTGCTTTAGAACCAAAATTTTGTTCATCTGAAGTAATAGGTCTTTTGCCAAATAACACAGCAGTTAAGAGCACAGGCTTTGAAATAAAATTATCATAACTTTGAATGTAGGCTCTGGCACTTACCAGCTGTGTGTACCCGGTTGGTCTCAATTTCCTCATCTGTAAAATGGGCATAATGAGGATTACATGAGATAAAAGTATGTCCAGCACATAACATGATGCCTGTCACTATGTTCAGTGCATTTAATACATTAGATGCTGGAATATAACTGGTCAGAAAGTATCAGCTATTATTTTGCTATTATTAACTCATTCAGGCCTGGGATTCCTGAACACAGCAGTACCAGTCAAATCTTCCACATAAGCACATGTTTAAAATAGTTGAATAAATGAAGTTGCCTGCATTAATTGAAGAAAAGAACATGGGACTGTGTTAATGCCATTTAGCTTAATTATTTTATTCTTTGAAGATAAGAGCACCTCTTTGGATCATGTGTGGTCTCTGCGGTGGCTTGGTTCCAAAGTTAGCTATTTAATATCTTCTTTTATTTTAGGGCAACAAAATCTGCAGATTGGGGCCTCAGGCACAGATGGATGCTGTTTCGGCCAGCCTATGAAAGCGAGGGCAAAAAGAGCTGATATCATCAAGTTATAATTCTTAACACTTTGAGCAAACTTTCCCTATAACTAGCTTTGAGAGAAATTTTGCCCCCGGGAGCTGATCATGATGCTGGTGTCCAGTGAAATCAGTGTTTCTCCATAAGTGCTGTTTCTGTACTTCCTGAAGGACAGAGGGTCTTGCCTGACACAGGCCTTCCTCGCAAGTGCTGTGGGGCTTGGTGAGGGGCAGTCGGTGTTTACTGAGGTCCAGACACACACATGCGAGGATCTCTCCAGGGCCTAAAGGGACAGTCGGTGGGACCCACGGTGGGGGTGGCCTTCTCTGTTCCTGTTGGTCCACTGCAGATGGTCCTGGCCACACCAGCAGCTCCAAATTTGTAGCAGTTTGGCAACCCCCTCCCGAAGCCATTTTGGGATCTCGTTCTGGGTTCTCATCCTTGGTTTCCCTAGTTCTAGTCAGACAACATGTCTGTTGTTTCCAAAACACCTTTATATTACTTTAAAAATAAAAGTAGTAAATGCTTTTTGTCCACAATTAGGAAAACATAATAAAAAAAGAAGAACCTTCACAAAGCTTGTTGCCATTTCTTTTTTACATTTGACTTTCATATGCATTTTTTTAAAAAAAATTACAGAACTAGCACACAAATCATGATTATATTTAAAAATTTTAAAATATGTTAAATAGAATAAAAACTGAAAGTTTCCCTTTACTTTATCCCTATTCCATTTTCTTCCCCAAAGGCAGCTACTAATGAAAGTTTGGAGAAGGCCCATACAGACCTTTTTTTTTTTTTTTGCATTAACACATGTATATGTGCACCTAGATATTAGTAACTATGTACACATATATAGTTTCGATTTTTAAAACAACTTTTATTAAATTGTATTCTGCAACTTGCTCTTTTTTTCAACTTAATAGTCTTGGAGATCTTTCTATACCAGAGCTACTTCATTAAAAAAAGTTATAGCATATAATTCCATAATATGGATATACCATAATTTATTTAAAGAACACTTAGGTTTTTTTGATAAGCAACCTTGCAGTGAATATACTTTTCCCTATGGGGCAGGTAAGACTTAATGCAGTAGACTCAGAAGGTTTAGCTATATTCACATGCACGTGTTGAATTAGTTCAGGGAAGGTACTTGGGGAAATTAGATGGACTCATTAAATCTTTTGGACCAAGAGCTAACACTGAATTCTAGAACTTCTTGGTTTTATGAATGCCAAAAGAGATTTCTTTTTAGTTTCATATTTGTTTAATGTACATAGGCACTGGAACCATCTAAGCATAGTAATTTGAAATATAATTTTAAGATTGCTAGAAGACAGTGTAATAGGCTTGATGTCTGTTCTCATCTGGTGCTTGAATTTCTTTCCTCTCGAGTATTCTAACCTGAGAGGCTTGAAAGTTGACAACGTGCATTTTTCCATTGTTGCCTTTTCATCAGGTCTAGAATTTCTAACTGGTCCAATTGTGAAACCTGTGTCTTCTTGCTAAAATGTTTTTCCTTAGTTTGGAGTTGTTTTTTAATTATTGCCAAAGTCACATGATATAAATTGTAAATGCCACAAAATTTATTCTGCTATTCTTGAGATAAAAGATGGAAATCTGAAAGTTGAAGGGTAGGACTTGGAAAGAGAACTTTAAGCTACCTTGCAAACAAAGTCCTTAATGAAAGGATGACATCACCCCTTGCTTTGACTTTAAGATCTCTTGAATAATGTTGTTTGTGTCAGACAATTCCTGCGTCAGTGATTAATAAACCCACTCTAGCCTGCGGCGGGGTTTGCTCTGAAACACTGAGGGAAGCAAATGCAGCAGGGCCAGAGTCTGGAATCCAAACCCAGACTATGCCTAGAGCAGCGGTTCTCCAACCTGACTATGCATCAGAACCAGCGGGACGCTTTCACCACCACCAATAACAGCGTGGTTTCCCAGGTCCCACCCCACATCTCCTGAATCACAGACTGGCCTGGATCCAGTTCATCCATAAGCATTTATTAAACCAATGGAAATAAGTTAGTAGTATGGAGTTTGTAATAATCACATTAATAATGATACTTATTACATTTATGCTTATGGTGATTTTAATGATTATTGTAATACATTGAAAGATATTATGTTAATAGACCAACCAGAAAGAAACTGACCGTTTAGATTTGTGACAATGGCAAGTGTAAATAAAACACCTCCTTTCTCTCATTCCCCCTGCTCATTCCTTCACCTCCAAGACATATGTCAACCACAGAAGCGCCTCTTTGTGTCCATTGCCAACCCCCATCCAAGCCACCGTACTGTCTTGTCTGAGCCAGAGTTCTTTCTTCTTTCCTTGCTCCCCCCAATCCATTCACATCACAGCAGCCTGAGGGATTTCTTTTATCTTATTTCGAAACATTGTAAACCTACAGAAAAGTTGCAAGAACTGAATAACAAGTACCTGTCTACCCTTTACCTAGATCTACCAATTTTAATAATTTGTCATATCTTCATTTCTCTTTAAATATTTATATTTTAATTATTACAATTACTATTGTTAGTGTGTTTGCTGATCCATTTGCAAGTACACTGGACACATCACGACCCTTCACTCCTCATTACTTCAGTCTGTGTCCTCTGAGAACAAGGACATTTTCTTCCTAACCAGAGCACAATGATCAAACTCAGGAAATTTGACATTGATTCAATACTGTTATCTAATACACAGTCCATATTTAAATTTCACCTAGTGTCCCCAAAATGTCCTGTATAACAAATTATTTCTTTCCGGAATCCAATCCTGGACAGACATTTACTTGTCATGTGTCTTCAGTCTTCTTTAATCTCAGGCTTTGTTATTTGTCACATTAGGATTTTTGAAGAGCACAGGAGGAGTTTTTATAGAACACTCCTCCACTCGGGTTTATCTGAGGTTTCCTCATGAGTAAATGCAGGTGATTCATTTTTGCTAGGGTCCTTCACAGGGCATCATTTCAGGGGGCAGAGGAACCTTTGAACTGGGTGAGTCAGATCATGCTTCTACTCACTGTATCATCCTCCAGTGGCATCTTGGAGAGTTAGCTGTTCTGTACCAAGGTCCTGCACGCTCCGGCCTCTGCTTCTATCCTGCCACGCTGCTTCTTCGCAGTGTGCTCTGGCCACTCTGGGCTTTGTTCAGTTGCTCGAGCAGGTCAAACTCTCCAGGAGTTCAGCTATGGAAGAGAGAGAGAAAGGAATTGCCATCACCTTGAAATGGAAGTAACTGCAAGGTAAATTTTGTTAAAAAAATTTTAGCCCCCTATAGCTACCTGTCTTTTAGATTGCTCAAAAGGCAGAATAAGCCATTCTGGTACTTGACACACTTAGAATTATGACCAACCCCTCTCCCACGTGACAGATTTAGTTGGTTTTGTGTGTGTGTGTATGTGTGTGTGTATGTGCATGTGTGTGTGTAAGATTTTTGCAATAAGACAATCTAAGAGGCAGCTCATAAAATTAACTTTTAAAAAATATTTTAAGTTCTTATTTGAAATATTTTTGGCACCTTAGGTATAAAAATAAGTGTATTAGTGTTTATAAAGCCAGATGACCTGGTTAAATAATTCCATTTAGAATTCTTGATGAAATCACAGCAAATATTCCTAATAGGTGTTCCGAAATTCCAGTCCAAATCATCGCCAGAAGTCTGTTTCCCAGAAGAGCCTTGTGTTACTGTTGCTTTGTGAGAGGAAGCAATGTAGGGACATCATGGGGTGAAGATGTTTACAAAAATGCAGTTCTGGAGGCTGGGAAGTCCAAGATGAAGGCACCAGCAGATTGTTTGGTGAAAGCCTGTTCCTTGTAGTTGGCACCTTCTGTGTATCCTCACATCGAACATAAGGGCAAAAATAAATTTTTAATTTTAGATTTACAGAAAAGTTGCAAAGATATTACAGAGTTCCTGCATATTCTTCACCTAGTTTCCCCTAATGTTAATATCTTACCTTGGTACATTTGTCAAAACAAGAAAAGAATGCAAAACTGCCTCAGAGCAGAGGAGACTAGGACACATGACAACTAAATGTGTCCTAAGAACTAGGAAACTAAGTTCTAAGAAACCAACAGTGGTACATTACTATTAACTAAACTCCAGACTTTATTCAGATTTTACCAGTTTTTCACTAACGTTCTCTTTCTGTCCAAAGATCCAATCCAGGATACATTACATTTAGTTGTCATGTGTCCTAGTCTCCTCTGCTCTGAGGCAGTTTTGCATTCTTTTCTTGTTTTTCATGACATTGACAGTTTTGAGGTGTAGTATTTAGGTACTTTGTAGCACGTCCTTCAATTTGGGGTTGACTGATTTTTTTTTGTGATGAGATGAAAAAAATTTGGGGTTTTGAATTCTTAGAAAGAATTCCACAGAGGTGAGGTGCTCTTCTCATTGCATCAAGTCGGGGGGACATGATATCAATGTAACTTGTCACCAGGGACGTTAACCTTTGTCCCTTGGTTAAGATAGTGTCTGCAGGCTTCACCTCTGTGAAGTTGTTATTTTTTCTATTTCACACTCTATTCTTTGGAAACAAGTCACTAAGTCCAGCCCACACTCAGAGTAGGGGTGGGGTGGGCAAAAAACAGCTTAAATGTATATATAGCTTAACTATATATGTTAGTTTTGTGATTTATAGGTTAGTATTGTTTTTCCTTTCAATTACTTCTGGGGGAAGGGGCTATATTCTTTTGAAATGTCTTATCAGATCCTGCTTGAATACCTCCCTAATACTAATTGCAAATGCCTTAGTATGATGTTGCATTTCCTAGCTGGATCATAGCCAGAACTAGCAAGGATTTGCTAAGAAGTTTCTTTATGTTGAAAATATTTTGAATTTGACAAAGAAATCCCTATATCTGCTTACTCATTTAATACGTAGATATTTATTGAGTGCATACTATATTCCAGGCAGTGGGGGGAATCCATGAACACATTTCTCCATTTCATGGTTTGGTGTGGGAGAACAAATACAGTTATGTGTCACTTAACAATGGGGATACATTCTGAAAAATTTGTTGTTAGGCAATTTCATTGTTGTGCAAGCATCATAGAATGTACTTACATGAACCTAGATAGTCTAGCCTACTACACACCTGGGCTAAGTGATATAGCCTAGGCTACAAAACTGTACAACATGTTACTGTACTGAATACTATAGGCAATTGTAACACAGTGTTAAGTATTGTGTATCTAAACATATCTAAAGAAAAGGTACAGTAAAAATACGGTATTATAAACTTATGGGACCACTGTCATTTACGCAGTCCCTCATTGACTGAAACGATTATACGGTGCTTGACTGTATAATCACAACCACTTACTGAAGACCTACTGCAAACTAGACACTAGGCTGGGTGCTCTATATTCATTATTAAATCATTTTGACAGTCCTATAAGTTTTTCCTATCCCTATTTTATTTTAAAAGTTAATTTATTTTTTATCAATATAGTACATATATGTAATTTAAAAACTCAAATAGCACCAGAAGATTTACAATAAAAAACGGGAGTTAATCACTCATAATGTATGCAATACTCCAGAAATAACCACTCTTACTTGTTCTAGCCACTTCTTCTGGTGTTTACCTCAGTATTTGTAAATAATACAAACTACCTAACTTGTATTAAGTCACTTTAAAATTAAATTACTATTAAAAAGTTTTTTAAAATGTGTTTAAGGTAAAATAAGACTCAGATACAGAGCACCACACAAAACCAGTGAATGGTTTAATGGGATATTGTGAGTTGAACACTCTTGTGACCACCACCCAAGACAAGAAACACAACTTTGGCAGACACCTAGAAGCGTCTCCACGTGCCATATTCTAATCAGAAGTAACTGCTCTCCTGACTTCCATAGCTATCATTTTCTTGTGTTTTGAAAAATAGTTTTGCCGGGTATGGTGGCTCAAGCCTGTAATCCCAGCGACTTGGCAGGAAGATCACTTGAGGCCAGGAGTTTGAAACCAGCCTGAGCAGCACAGGGAGACTCCCGTCTCTAAAAAGATAAAAAAAAAATTAACTGGGCACAGTGGTGTGCACCTGTAGTCGCAGGTACTCGGGAGGTTGAGGCAGGAGGATCGCTTGAGCCCAGGAGTTCAAGGCTGCAGTAAGCTATGATTGTGCCACTGCACTCCAGCTGGGCGACAGAGAGAGGCCCCGAATCTAAAAAAACAAAACAAAAACCACAATAGTTTTATTACCCAGTGTACATTACTGAGCACTATGGTTTATTTAGTCTTAACCATAAAAAAATGTGTTATCCTTTTGTCTCTTTTAACCTATAGATTTCTTCTCCATCCCTTTCTCCCCCTTACAATTTATCTTTTCTTTCTATTTTTTGTTCTTTTGTTTGAATTTTCTTAGTTTTAATCTTGGAGGGCATCCTTTATGTGATCTTGTTCCCAATGCCTGGAGTCCCTTATATGCTGGCTAGATATGCAAGTAGAGACTGCCTGCCCTAAGAAACATTTTCACCAATTGTTTTTTGGAGAAAAGACATATGAAAGACAGTCAAATCATTTTGGAAGGTAGGAAGATGAAGGCTTAATAGAGGTGTGGGTACCTGGTAGTGATGGCAGGAATTTACCCAGTATTTTTGCCTTTAGCAGGAAAAAACTCTACTATTATATATACAGTTTTTAAATAAAGAAGACTTTAAAATTCACATAGTAATTAAAAGTAGGTGCTCTGGTGTCTGCCTGAGTTCAAATCCTGGCCTCTCCGCTTCTTAGTTGTTTTGTGACTTTGGGCAAGTTATTCAACCTCTTGTTGCCTCAGTATTCTCTTCTGTAATATGGGGTGATAATTATCATAGGCTGTTTTGAGGATCAAATGAGATAATACATATAAACTGCTATGAAAAGTGGTTGGCAAGTACAAAGTAGATGCTCAATATTTTAAGCTGCTATTATTCTTTGCAATGGAGAATAGATTGAAAATGATCAGCTTCAGTCTAATGCACATGCCCAGGATTTTTAATTCATGTATTTGCTTTTACTCCTGGTACATTTCCAGCTCTTATTCATGTGATGGGGATAACATTAATTCATCCACAGCTGTTCTTTAATCTCTGGCTATTTTCTGACTCTTTGGCAAATAAATTATCAGCCTTTAAACTAAACAATTAGTCCTAGCTTGAAAGAATTTGTGTATATCTCCAAGGCCACTCACAATGGAACAAATCCTTTGTTTCTTCTGTTTATACATAAACTTCGGGATGTAACTACTGAAACCTCTGGTCTCCTGTAGGGCATTTCAGGAAGAAAAAAAGGCTATAGTAATTAATGTTTGGCAACAAAGAGGAAACTGATTTATTTCTGTGCACATGCTTAAAACCCAGAAATCTCTCTGTAAGTCTGTTTCCTGCAATCATATTTTCTAATATATAGGTTATATACCCTTGTAGTGCGTTGAATTGTATTCCCCAAAAAGATATGTCCAAATCCTAACCCCTGATACCTGTAAATGTGAACTTATTTGGAAATAGGGTCTTAGCAGATATAATTAAGACTCTCAAGATGAGATCACCCTGGATTTAGAGTGAACCCTAAATCCAATGACTATAAGAGAGAACGAGAGACACAGAGAGACATGGGAGGAAAGCCAGTGGAGGCTGAAGTAGAGATTGGATGTATCTACAAGCCAAGGAGTGACAAGGACAGCTGGCAATCACTGGCAGCCAGGAGAGAGGAGAGGAACCAATTCTCCCTAAGAGCCTCCAGAAGGAACCAACCCTGCTAACACCTTGATTTTGGACTTCTGGCTTTCAGAACTGAGAGAGAGTAAATTTCTATTGTTTTAAGCTCCCCAGTTTGTGGTAATTTTTTATGGTAGCCCTAGGAAACTAATATAACCCTCGTGATAATGAAGGACATTCTGAACTTTTTTTTAAAATTGGAAACTAAAGAAATTAGATGTAGATCTAGACATTCAACTTCTGCCAGTACAAATAACCCCCTCTGTACACACACACACCTTTTATTTGTCATAAACTAAATGTAATTGGGAAAAGTACAAGCTCTGTTTAACTACTGTATCACACACCAATGTCCATGTTTTTAAGGAATCCAAAAGTTTAAACGGCATTGCACATAAACTAATCATGCTTAGATGATTCAGAAAGCACTTTGTATCTTCAGAGACCAAGGAGTTGCTTGTTATCTTAGTCCATTTGTGCTGCTATATCTAAATACCACAGGCTGGGTCATTTATAAAGGACAGAAACTTATTTCTCACAGTTCTGGAGGCTGGAATCCCAAGATCAAAGCGCTGGTGGGTTTGGTGTCTGGTAAGGGCTGCTGTCTGCTTTCCATCTGGTACCTCGTTGCTGCATCCTCTGGAAAGGAGTAACGCTGTGTCTTCACATGGCAAAAAGGCAGAAGGGTGAGCAAGCAGATTTATGAGGGCTTTTAATTCCATTCACGAGGGAAGATTCCCTCATGGCCTAATCACCTCTTAAAGTCCACACCTCTTAATACTATCACATTGGCAACACCTGGATTTTGAAGGGGACACATTCAAACCATAGCACCTGTGATGCCTTCACCACCCTCACCAATTAATTAATCACCAAGTTCTATAAATATTACCTTCTAAATATCTTTTGAATTTATCCACTTCTTTCTGTCCCCACCATCACTCTCTGGTCCAAGCCACCATTCTGTCTCTCCCTGACAACTGCAGCAGCCTCCTAAATGGTCCCCAATGCCTATTCAGTACACTGCAGTGCAGCATGGTCTTTTAACAATACAAGTCTGATTGTGTTGTCTCCTGCAGTGGGGTCTCTAAGGCTCTGGACAAAGACAAACTTCCTTGAGGGAAGAGACCTTGTTTTCTTCTTTCCTCTGTATCAGTGCCTAAAACAGTGCATGACACCCAGTAGGTGCTCAATAAACACTGGAATGAATGACTTAAACCTACAGTGCTCTGTATAATCTACCTCAGGATCTAGTCCAGTGCCCAATGTCCTGGCTGTGTGACTTTGGCAAAATCATTTAAATTCTCAGGCTTCATTCGGGGTGCTACTTCTCTTAGTTCACTGTGTCTTAGCCACACTGGGCTTCTTAGATCTTTGCGTATGTTCAGTTCCTTCTTCCCTCAAGTGGGTTTTACTGGGCAGTGCCCTCCTCCTTCTCACATCTCTTCCCTTAGCATCTGCCCAAGAAATGCCACTTTCTCAGTGCTGTGGTCTGAATGTTTGTGTTCTGCCAAAATTCATAGGTTGATTCCTAATCCCTAATGTGATGTTATTAGGAGGTGAGGCCTTTGGGAGGTGATTGAGTTATAAGGGTGGGCCTATCATGAATAGAATTAGTGGCCTTATGAAAGAGGCCCCAGGAGCTGCCTTGCCCCTTCTGCCATCTAAGGACACAGCAAGAAGGTGCTGTCTATGAACCAGAGAGTGGGCCCTCCTCAGATTCTGCATCTGCTGGCACCTTGATCTTGGAGTTCCGAGACTACAGAACCATGAGGAATAAATTTCTGTTGTTTATAAGCCAAATGGTCTATGATGTTTTGTGATAGCAGCCTGAGAAGACTAAGATGACACTCAGTGAAACTTCCCAGACGAGGTGACATGTCCCTGTTATAGGCTCGTATAGATTTGGTACATTTCCTTCAATTGCATATGACTTTGTAATTATGTACATATTTGGTGATTATTTGTTTACTATCTCCCCCACCTACTAGGTTTCAAGTTCTGTAAGAGGAGAGACAGGCTCTACCTCATTTACCACTCTATCCCCAGAGCTGAGCACAGTGCCTGGTATATAGCAGTTGCTTAATAATGGTTTGTGGAATGAGTGAATTGCCCTGTGGTGTCTCAGCATTGCTCTATGACTGTTAATGTGCACAGCATGTTTTCTAAAAATGGGTGGAGCTTTTTGGCTTTAGGGTTCATGATATTTAGAGTTTAGGCATTCATAGTAACAGTCACTGAGACCCAGATGGGTAGAAGATTCTGTGTGGTGCACATTCGCCCCTGTGCCTACCGCCGGGCATGCCAGCAGGTATGAGAGGAGGGGCAGGCAGAGGTGGTACACAGCAGGCAGGAGTCTCAGGAGAAAGGTATGGAAAGCAGCCAGAAAAGTAGAGCTTCTGCTGCCCTGCACTTTGCACATGGCAGTCCTGGGCAGGTAAACTGCCAGTCCCAGGAGGAGAAGGAACAGCAGGATGGAGGCAGGGGGAGGAGAGAGGGCAAGGCCTGGCCATGTGTGAGAGGCTGCAAGCTGGAGAGACATGGAGCCTGTTTTTGGGGAAATGCTTTTCTAACTCTGTGCTTCATGGTTCCCCTAAGAAATGAAACAATATTTAGCACTGCTTAAAGTTTTCATTTTCTCCCTGATTCAGCTGTTACGATGTTGTAATATATCACCAGGCCAAGAAACCAGAAGGCAGGAAGAGAACTAACACTTTGTATGAGCCTTCACTGGACCCGGTACTGTGCTAGGCAGTTTCATATTTTCACTGGTTTGTCAGCCTGTGCTCGCTCCTTCCCTCCCTCCCTCCCTGCTTCCTTTCCTTCCTTCCTACCTTGCTTCAACTCACTGACTCATTCATTCATTCCCAAGCACTGTGCTAAATGCTGGGAATACATTGATGATTAAGACTTGCGTGGTCCCTGCTATCACTTGTTTTTATCTTTTTAATCCTCCCAACAATCCGTTATAATCTATATTATCCTTATTTTACCAGTGGGAAATAGGTTCTAATACCTTAAGGTGCTTGTTTACCCAGGGAAATAGCAGAGCTGGATTCAATGTTTAATCTACATCCTCATCATGAGGTATTCAAATATCTCCCCACTCAGGACCCTTGTGCAGACCGTGGGAAATTCACAGGCCCTATTGAGGGTCTCACTGAAGCGGAGTCAGTGAGGACAGGATAGGGGTGAGGGAGGGGGCACTGCAGGGGTCCCTGGTCCGACACAGGAGCTGGTGGAGGCTGTAGGTGCCCAACCATTTGGGCACATGTTGGAAGTGTCCTACTGTGAGCCCCGGGGATTCCACACAAAGCCTTGCTGTCAGCCTGGTAGGGGAGGATGCATGTGCGGGGAGGTAGTGTCCCTGGGAGGAGCTCTCAGCCAGTGACAGATGGGGGTTAGAGGATAAATAGCCTTCGGGGGCATGTTTTACACCATCTCCCAGAGTGCCCTGCAGGGGCCACCTGCTCAGTGGTGCACACTTCACTGGCCTGCTTCCCTTTCTTCTCTCATGTCTTTGCTTCCTGGGATTGCCTCTAAAATTAACCACTTGCCCTCAGATCCTTGTCTCAGGGTCTGTTCTGGGAGACTTCGTACTAAGAAAGGCAGTAATGCTTTATACTGTAGCATGTTCTAGGGCTGACCTCACTGTTTAATGGCCATACAACCCTGGGAAGATCATTTAATTGAGGACTCAGTTTCCTTAGCCTTAGAAATGGGGAATAATAATCTCTTCCATGCTTCCTTCCTGGGGCGAATGTGGGGCAAGGATCAAATGAGAAAATGTCTTGGTAAAATATACAGTCCACTGAAAGTTGGCGTGGTGTTGGTATGGTGGAAACTTTCATGGTGTTGAAAGGAAATAGTCAAAATGTTCATGAGACCCCAGGACAAAGGCCCCCTGCGCTGGGTCCCCGGGATTGGGTCTTCCTCACAATGTGCCCCGGGTTGTGTGGCCAGCCAGTGGCAGAGCTGGGATTTCAGCCCAGGCGGTCTGGCGTCGGAGCCAGGCCCCTTGGCCACCTCACTACAGTGCCTCCCTGGGGAAGTGGAGCAGCTGGAGTCACATGACTTGGGTTCCAGCCCCAGCTATGCTGCTCGGTTACTCTAGCCTCAGTTTGCTTGTATTTAAAGTGGGGATGAATGATTTCTATCTCTCAGAATAGCTGGGAGGGTTAATTGAAATAATGGACATGCAAGGGCTTTGTAAACTGCAAAGTATTATGCCAATACCTTAATTTTGGTAAAGTTACACAGAAGACAGAAGGAAGAGAAGCCAGTGTGCTGACTTACAGTGACGGGGATAGCAGAGGAAACAGAGACCAGTGGTAGGCCCACCAAACCTGTGTCCTCCTATTCCTGGGAGCGGAGCAATACTGCATTTCCCAGCCTCCCTCGCAGGTCGGGCCAGAGGAGCATAAGCCATGTTCAGCACTTCCGGCCTGCCCCTTGCGTGCTCCTCCTCACTCTTCCTCCTGGCCTGACTGCCGGCCAGAGGCAGAGGGTCTGGTGGACGACCCCAGGACTCAGCGAGAAGACAGTGGGCCCCCTAGACTGCCTCCCCGACAGCCAATTGAGCTTTAGATGAACAAGAAATACAATTGTCTTACGTTAAGCCACTAAGATTGGGGTTGTTATAATAGTGAGCACACCCTACTAGAGCAGATGACAATATATATCTAGTTTTGTTCTCTTTTATTTTATTTTACTTTTTTGCTCAGACTAGGTAGAGATCACACCATGGAATTCGAGAGTACATCAGTTGGGTACGGAATGCTTTTTTTAAAAAAAAAAAAGCTGACCAAAAATGGAATTCTTGCTGCGTATTGTTTTGATTAATAAGCAAGCCAACAAATAATTTGCTGTCCCTTTAACTTCATTTTCTAACAAAATGAAAAACAGGATTTAAAAAACAGCAATGCTTTGAAACTTTGGGGATATATACTCTGGTATTAATCCTATTCCCAAATCTCATTATCCCATGGAGAATCCCTGATAAAATTTACAGGGGCTTGAGCTGTATTTGAAAAGCAAAAAGTGCAATCCTCTATTTAGGATGGAGGTTTTTCCTGGGGATGTGTGATTTGTGGAATGTGGTTTAAGTTAAGCTTTCACAGCAGGGGTCTTTCACATGAACAGGGATTATTCTCTTGGCTAAGCCCTTTCGAAGGTCACCATGATCAGCTGCAAAGGGCAGCGTGTCCATTTTAGACACCGGGCACAAACTTGGAATTGAAGAAAAGCACAAAATGAAACCTGCCCATTCCATGAAAACAGGGGCACCCTGGTTTTGGGAGGTGGGCCAAATCTTAGGGTCAGGAATCTCAGCTATTAAAATTGCCACAGCAGTCTCTGAAAAACCAGACGGGGCTTATAATAGCATGAAATGTAAACAGCAGTAATATGTCAGTAATATGTCTGAATCTCTGCAGCATTGTGGTGGTTTACTTCAGACTTCAGTTTAAAGAGTTTCTGGGGTTTAGAATGCAGGAACTGGGCTCTTTCCTTTGCTCCAGAATTCTTTGATGAATCCAAATGGTCAAACCTGATGAGAATTACATTCCTTTCTGGAATCTGAGAGACCTAGGAAATCTACCCTATTAGACAGTTCGTTATTCTCCTAATTGCAATCACTCAAATCACATGTCCTCCCCAAATTTATAAACACATAGGCACAGTATTACCTGATGCAAACAGTGGTATCCTCTTTCCAAGCTCTCAGCAGTCCTAGTTCCTGGAGGAAGACCAAGAGGATCTGTCGCTTACACATCTGTAATCAAGTCTGCTGGTCCTGGGCCTGTTTTCCTTTGAGTCACATCAGTGAGGTGTCCCTTCCCCCTTACTCTGTGATGATAGACACACTAGTTTATCAGCTAGGCTTCTGCTTTGCAAATGACAGTAAACGTAATGCAAACTGGCTTAAGTAAAAATGGGAGATTATTGATTCACCAAGGTGAAAAGTCTAGGACTCTATCTCCAGCTTCAAGCAGAGTTTGATCCAGGGCTTGAATAATGTCACCAGGATCCAATCTCTCTTCCCTCTTCCCTTTTCTCTCTCTTCATCTTTCAGCTCTCTTCCTTCAATGTTAGCTGTTTTCTCAGTGACCACCTGGTTCAAAGATGCCAGTAGTCCTAGGTCTTCCAATGTCTGAGGTTCAAATTTATGAAGAAAGTGCATCTGCCTCTATTCTGGCATTTCCACAAAAGGTCTCATTGAGTTTCATTAGAACATGTGAAGGTACCTTGGACCAATCCCTGTGGATGGGGAGTTTGAATGAGCTGCTTGGCTGAGGTTACAAGTGTCTTCATCCCTGTACTTTGCGGGGTGATGTGCTGGTGGGAGGAGTGCTGGTGTGCATCTGAACCACATGATATAAGAATAGGGGAGGGTGGATTTCCAAAAGGAAGTGAGCACAGGCGCTGCTAATGGAAGGAGGATGGATGGATACTGGATGACCCCAAATCAACATATGTCCATTGCCAGTCCTGCCGAAACCATGCTCTACATTAATATAACAAAAGAAGTCTTTAATCCCCTAGAGAGTAAAGGGAGACCTCGATTTTCCTAATGTTTTCACTTGGAGTTGCTTAAGAAATCCAAGAGTAAAAATCCAAGTGCCTTGGGAGAACAAATTTCAGACAATAGGGATGTTTCTGGAAATGTGTGGGTACACTCTCAGCCCTGAACAACAAGAAATAGAAAGGAAGGCTGTTCATTACAGCAGCTATAATATCAGCATTTATACTGGAGTACTGTGCTCAGCACTCACCTGTGCTTCTATGTCCAAAAGAGAAAATGCAGATGTTAAAAATTAGATGTCAGATCACCAGCTCCTCCATGGACATGGGAGGGACATCTGCCCAGACCTCACTGGGGATCAGGGATCCTTGCCGACCCACTGCTGACTCACTAACCTGCCATTCTGCTCTCGTGTGGCCATTGTCTTTGCTCTTTTTGAGTTTATAAAGACTTTGTGTTTCCTAAGATTTAGAAGCCTAAATGCATCACTTGTATTCTTTTCCTTACTAAGTTAGAATGAGTGGGTAGGTTTTTCCTAAAAATGGCCTTACATCCTTTAAATTTCAATCCCTCGAGAATGTAAGTTCCATGTGAGCGAGGATTTTTTCCTATTTTCTTCCCTGTTATATCCTTGGTATGTGGAAAGTGAGGGCATAGCACAACATGGGCAGCCTCCCCAAATTCCCCACCTTCTCCAATCTTCCTAGGTTTGAGCCTGGAGGGCTGTCACTCCCTGAGGACACGGGAAGGACTCTCTAGAGATGACAATCACAGAAAAGGAGATTAGGCAACCCACTAGCAGGACCCTAGCATGTAATTGAATCTGGAGAGCTCTTTTGAGGAAGAGGACCAGTACTGTCCTGGCATGTCCCCATACCTCTCTAACAGTGGTTCCAAAGACGGTGGAGTCCCTACTGAGTGGGGTGGCTTAGAGCCTAATTGGCAGACACAGAGAATGGCCCTTTTTTGGAGCTCTCAGTGATGAATCCTTTAAGTCCCCTAGGAAAACATTAAGTTAATATGGTCCAAGGATCTGTGGGTAAATTGAAGAAGAACAGCTTTGTTTCCAATAGAGAAAGTTCAGTTGAGTATTCTCCATGTCATGTGCCACTTGACATTCTTGCTCATGCAATCTCTTACAGGGGCCCAACCCTCTCTGACGTCACCAGGAGAGGACTTATAGTTAATGGTGGTGGGTTGAAAACACACCTCAGTCCACCACCCACATTACCAGTGTACAGCAGAGGGGCAACAAAGGGCAAAATCACAGGAGGACACCAACCGAACAGTTAATACCTTTTCTAATTCCTTTTTTCCACTAGCTTCTGAAAACACATCAAAATAGAAGAAAGACTTTGTAGCCTTCTCTATTCCAGGCAGGAAAATGGAAGATCTCTCTCTGGCAAAACCTATCAGCCCAAGAGAAAAGAATTAGTAGTATCTAGGCCCATTGTGCCCAAATTTAGTGATCCCTAGCCTGATACCCCACCCAAAAAGCTCACTAGTCAACAGCCCTGTGCACACAGAGTTTCAAGTATTCCTCACTTTGTTCCCAAACTAATTTATAAGGACTTATAAGGGTGTGATAGAGATGGACAATTGTGTCAGCAAAGAGACTGTGCACAAAATGTAAACTCACACTTGCTTAGGGTGGGCCACAAATTTGGCTTGTTCTTTCAGCAGACAACTCCAAAAGGGAAGTAAGGGCAGGTGGTCTTCTCTCTTCCTGTACCCTTACCCCCTAGTGATGGTTGCCATGGAATCTTCCCCAGGATTCCATTTCTGTAGACTCTGTGTCTGGCCTTGGGGGCATCTCAACAGAATTCCAGTACACACAGGTTCTGTTTTAACTGCAGTTGCCCTGAAGTATCTGTAACTATTAGTATACACATTTCTGTGTTCATCACAGCTGATGAAGATACCTCTTGGCTAAATTCCGTCATGGCTTTTGACTTTTAACCCACCAATCCATTAGATCCCCAAAGAAGATTAAAGAGATGATGGAGATTAATTTAAAAAAAAAGAAAAACAAAAAAATTTCATTGTAAGGGTTGACATCTAAAGCTTTCACACCCCAGGGGGAGTACTGACTTAAGATGACTAGTTTGCCACGGAGGTTGCCATGAAGGAGCAAGGAGGGTTATTTTTACTCTCTAGACATTGTGTTTTGGAACTTCAGAGTGTCCTTGATGAAGCAATCATGATTAAATTCAACTCCGGGCATGTCCTGTGCTCTATAAATTTATTGTGTGGAAGCATAAATCATGTATGTTTTCTTCTGAAAGCCCGAGAAGACTTTCTTCTGATGTCCTGAAATAGCTAAACAGTACAATATGTACAACAGTACATCTTGTCTTGCCTCTAAATGGCCCAGCAAAGGCAGAACTTTATCCCTTTATTAAAAATGGATAGGATAAGGACTTGTGTTTACAATTCCTAAAAATAAGACATTTTTAGTTTAGACACTCTACTGCACTGACTCACAATGTATATTAAATACCTATTATGTGCCAGGCACTGTGCTAGGTATTGGGAATACAATAACAAACAAGACCCTGCCTCCTCAAGGGGTTCCCAGTCTAGTGGGGAAGCAGACATGGACAGAAGCACTTCGCTATAATCCATGTTGCTCAGTACTTTTGAGTAGGTTTGTACAAAGTGCTGTGAAAGTACACAAAGGAACATTGAATTCTTTCCCACAGGGCTGGCGGTGGGGGTGAGGAAGGGTGATGTCACAGAAGACTTAGTGGAGTCATGCTTATTTTTTTCACATTTGTACAATAAAAGCAAAAGACTAGCCAAAGCAGTTTAATCTGGACATCTATTGAGTGCTGGGCAGTGGCTATAAAAAAATACAACATACAGTTCTTGATCTTGAGACCAAGACCAAACTGAGACCAAATTAAGAACAAACTATTGGTTTCCTATAAACACTATTCACTAGGGAATACTTCATATGTGTTGATACATATCCAGATATTTCATCGCCCAGTCTGGGAAGGGAGGATGTGACTCCAAATACTTAAAGAGTAATTCATAGAATAGGGATTGAGCTTATTCTTAGTAGCTTAAGAAGGCAGAACTAGAGCCAGTGGGTGGAAATTACAAGGAGGCAGATATGTGCCCATTTTAAAGAAGACTTATCTTTCTGATATCTAGAACTCTCTAAACCTAGAACAAACTGTTTTATGGGGTGAAGAGTGCCTTGTTTCCATCAAGTAAAGTAAATATGATAAAAAGATATTCAGGTATTATAAAGATTTGGACCAGATTCATTCAACAACTATCTACCACGTGCTCAGGCATTTACTAATGAGTAGGTCACAGGTCCCAACCTCAAGGAAACAGGCAGGTATCCAGGCAAGTACATATGGTATGACACTTGGCAATAGAATTAGTGTGCTGGAAGTGGGTATGAAAGACTTCACAGAGGAGGTTACTTCTAAGCTGAGATCCAAAGGACAAGAATATAGCCCAGCCAAGGTGGTGGTAGGGGAAAAGGGGGAGTGCCCAGAGATCTCTTCTAATAGTCAAGAAATCCCTTCTAAGTCTAATAGTCCATGCAAATTTTTTGGCCAATATACTTACAAAAATCTATACTTTACTTTTTACTCAGAGCATAAGATAAATAAGATCATGTTTCTTAAGTATTCTGTAAAAATTGTGACTAGCCTAATCATGTGGCCTAGTAACTAGAATGTCCTTGGAAGATATAGGTGCAGCCACCCCAAGGACTGCAGGGGCCTACCTCGATGCCACTTCTGGCCCTGACTGTTCTCAGGCACCAGAAGGGGACTTTGAAAATTTTGAGGAAGGCAAAGTGCAGGGCCCCATAAGGCACAGGTCTGAGGACAGTACTGCCCACAGCAACCTCGTTGGTGTCATCCATATAGGGGCACGCAATCAACACAGCTAATTGTCTGCATGGTCTGAGACCTAGCAGATCCCCGCATCTGGAGTGCCACTCACGGTGATAAGGCTGCTTGGTGTGGGGCTGGGGCCATGGTGCGGTGTAGGGATTCCAGAAAGTGAACTCCGACACAGAGATTGGCGTGCAAGAGGTAGACTGGGGAGTGTAAATGTGGGGGTGGTGGTGAGTGAAACAAGTTTGGGCACAAAGGGAAGTGGAACCAAGATGCAATTGGAACGAAAGCCACGGCTGATTCCAAGGGAAGCTCTAGAGCTCAGACGACCCCCCAAATTTACCCCAGATCGAGGCAAGGTAGGTGAATCCTAAGTCCCACCCCCTTACCACACACCACCCCAGCATGGGGTGGGAGCTGACCCAGGGGGAACGTGGCCTTGGGTGACACGGTTCCCTTCAGCTGAGGACCATTTCTGGCAAGAGGCTCGGCTGAGAGCTGTCAACAGCAACACTCCCAGGCACCACGGGGAAGAGTGCTCCAGCCCTGGGGTGGGGGGTTTGTCTAATCATCCCAAGATCACTGCGAGACAGGGATTCCTCGTCACGAATGATGAGCCATGACTAGTAAGATCACAAATAGTGAGTGATAAATCTAAGAATCCCCAAGTTTTTCTTGTTGAATTAAATAGCAAGAATTTGATGCCTTGGAGGAGTGTGCGCGTGTGTGTGTGTTTGTGTGTGTGTGTGTGTATTAGGGTTCTCCGGAGAAACAGAACAAACAGAATGTGTGTGTGTGTGTATAGAAAGAGAGAGAGAGAGACGGAGGGAGAGGGAGAGAGATTGATTGAGGAATTGGCTCATGTGATAGTGAAAGTTGATAAGTTCAAAATCTGCAGGGTGGCCGGCGGGCTGGAGACCCAGGGAAGAGTCGCAGCCCAAAGGCCATCTGCTGGCAGAATTCCTGCTAGTTCATGGGGGGGTGGCGGGGGGTCAGTCTTTGGTCTGCGAATGCCTTCAACTGATTGGACAAGGCCCATCCACATGAAGGAGCATAATCTGCTTTACTCAAAGTCTATTCATCTAATTGTTAGTATCATCCAAAAAGTACCTTCACAGAAACATCTAGAATAATGTTTGACTAAATCTCCGTGTACCGTGGCCTAGCCAAGTTGATACATAAAAGTTACCCTCAGAGTGAGTGTCAGAGAGGGAGGGGAGGGTTAGGCTGTGGGACAGGAGGAGGAGGCAGTTTCACTGTCACTCTTCTCTGTCCCTCTTTCCCAGTTCCTGACCAAACGTGTCACTCTCACAGGCACCAGGCCTTGGCAGGACTGGGCAGCCCGTTGCAGGGCGTGACTTGAACCCAGGGAATGGTTGGGGACTTCACAGGGGAGCAGAGTGTGGCTCCATCGGGCTTCTGCCCAGCACCAAGCAACTCAGGCAATTGAGGAAACGCTTATTTGTCTATCTTTTTCAGGCCCCACTGTCGCTGCACCTGCAGGCCTTCTCGCTTCATCTGGGGTTACACCAGGCTAGGGCAACGCAGTGACGGGGAGAAGCCTAAAGAGAGATTTATGCACCTTAGATATAACCCTGCACCTCCCTTCCCCTGCCTCAACTATACCCAAACCCCTTTCAAAATCCATACACACGGCATTTACATATTTTCCCTTTTACATATTTCCTGTGGATGCTTCAAATCTCCTGGTTGAACACTTATTTGGGACAAAAGCAGGACCTAGGAGTAAATTCATTTTTCCTACAAAAAGGTAACTTTTCCTAGTGGAATAATTCAGTTTACTTTTATGTTCAGTCTATCCTTCCAGTTTAATCATATTCTCAAAATGCCTATTAACACACAGAAGCCTTTGGGTAATCATGAGCATTTCTTATCCACAGAAAAATGCTTAGAGACCTGTTCAGCTAGAGCAGTTGTGCATGTGGTTTAATTATTATTTTAGAATATCTTAGAGCCATTTCTTGTTTGAACACTCCCTGTCTATCAAGCCCAGGACTGGGCAAGATTTCCAGTGACCGTGGCAGGTTTCTCTCTGCCACAGTCACTCATCTTTGTGTTATAAAGTTCCTTTGTTCCTTCTGCAAAGTTCTTTGAATCTAAAGAAATTTACTTCTGCTTCTCTTCCTTTACCATATTTTTCCAGTGAAATAAAACATTTAAATATAAGGGAATACTGGAGAGGGTCATTTGTAATTTTCTGTAGATCATGTTGTTATAGTTGTTATATTTGTGTCCCCCCTGCACCCAAATTCATGTATTGACATCACCAGTGTGATGATATTAGGAGGTGGGGTCTTTGGGAGGCAATTAGATCATGAGGGCAGAGCCCTCAAGGATGGGATTAGTGCCCTTATAAAAGAGTCTGAAGAGAGACCAGTCACCCCTTCTATCATGTGAGGACACAGCAAGAAGGTGCCATAAGAGGGTCCACACCAGACACCAAATCTGCCAGTGCCTTGATCTTGGACTTCCCAGCCTCCAGAACTGTAAGCTACCCAGTTTATGATTTTTTTTTTTTTGGAGACAGAGTCTCACTCTGTCGCCCTGGGTAGAGTGCAGTGGCATCATCGTAGCTCACTGCAGCCTCAAACTGCTGTGCTCAAGTGGTCCTCCTGCCTCAGCCTCCCTAGTAGCTAGGACTACAGGTGTGTGCTGAGACACCTGGCTAATGTTTCTATTTTTAGTAGAGATGGGGTCTTACTCTTGCTCAGGCTGGTCTCAAACTCCTGAGCTCAAGTGATCTTCCCAGAGTGGATCCTTGGCCTCCCAGAGTACTAGGATTACAGGCGTGAGCCACTGCACCCGGCCAATGATATTTTGTTATAGTAGCCCTAATGGTCTAAGACACATATAATAATGAAGTAGGCTCTTCAAACTTAGCTTCCAATTTCTGTTTCGAAGCTAAGGTGGATTTTTGGAAAAGTCTAGTCTTCCTACCTCTGACCTAGTCCCATCCAATCCCTTTCCAACATGGCAGCAGAGTTTTCTAAAACGTCCCAGCGCTCTTACTGAATGCAATGGTAATTGTGATGTGTGTGTGTGTGTTGGTATAGGCGGTGCCAGTTGTGATGGCGTGACCAGGAATAACTGTCACTCCCGTTCCCCTTTTCCTCTCCTCTGCTTCCCACCGATGCACTGCCTGCCGTCGTTCCATGGTTCTGCACTGCGTAATCGGGTGCGGCCTGCCTCGGCATCCTGAAGGCAGGGTTTTCTCTCAACTGCCCTGCTGAGCCTAACTGTGGCAGGCTCTGCTGGTTGTCTTTCCCAAACTTATTCCAACCCCCTTTCCCCTGTCTGTCTGCTATTACAGAAGCTAAAAAGGCCAGATACTCACTTTCCCAGCCCCTCCCTTCCTCACCCACCCCCAGCTAGGATGGCCGTGTGACTCACTCCTGATCAACTCAATATAAGGGGAAGCTGGCTAGCAGGGACTTCAGGAAAATGTTTTTCTTTCTGATGAAATCAAAGAGTACACAGGAGGAGGCCCCTGGTGTTCCTTTGGATGTGACGTGAGAAGCATGAGAGGATGTGATGCCTGGAGCTGTTACAGCCATCTTGTGACCATGAGGCATTCAGATAACAAGCCAACATTCTGAGGCTTGATGAAGCAAAAGGATAGCAAAAGACTGGCTAGAAACAGCAAAACATTACTGAGACTACCCACCTCCGATTTTCCCATTAAGTAAGTGACATGTCCTTCATGTTTAAACCACTTTTTTTGGAGGATTTGCAGGCAAAAGCAATCTTAACTAATGCACAAGCAAGGTACCTGGCACAATGAGGTTCAATATATATACTTATTGGGTGAATAAATAAGAGAATGAATGAATGAAACTCTTACCTCTACCACACCTAGCTGCCCTCCAGCCATCCTTGTCTGTTAACAGAGCCTCATCTGGAAGTTGAAGGCTGGGCTGGATCATCTGACGGCTTATTCACTCACTTGGCTGATGTTGGGAAGGGCCAAGCACCTGGGGCTGGAACAGCTAGGGCTCCTTGGGCATCTCTCTCTGTATTTCTCTTGTTGCCCCACACAGTCTTTCCAGCATTGCAACTTCAAGGTAGTTGGACTTTTTATAAGGTGTTTGAGGGCCCCAAAGGTGTGCACTTCAAGAGACAGAGAGTGAGTGAGCCAGAGAGTAAGCTAGCAGGAATCTGTACCCTTTATATCTGTGGTCCCCAACCTCCAGGCTGAAGACTGGTACCAGTCCATGGCCTGTTAGGAACCAGGCCGTACAGCAGGAGGTGAGCGGTGGACGAGCCAGCGAAACTTCGTCTGTATTTGCAGCCACTCCCCATCACTCACATCACCACATAAGCTCTGCCTCCTGTCAGATCAGCAGCGGCATTAGATTCTTACAGGAGTGCGAACCCTACTGTAAACTGCACATGTGAGGGATCTAGGTTGCCACTCCTTACGAGAAGCTAATGCCTGATGATCTGAGGTGGAGCTGAGGCGGTGATGCCAGCGCTGGGGAGTGGCTGCAAATACAGATTATCATTAGCAGAGAGGTTTGAATGCACGATAAATGTAATATGCTTGAATCATCCCAAAACCATCCCCACCACCCACCACCCCCTGTCTGTGGAAAAATTATCTTCCATGAAACCAGTCCCTGGTGCCAAAAAGGTTGGGGACTGCTGCTTTATATGACCCAGCCTTCGGAGTCACGTACCACCACTTCTGCCTTCCAGCCAGAGCAGTCATGAGCCCCCCACTCAGGTGGAAGGGGAGAGGAAATATATCCCCTTTCTTGATGGGGAGGAGAAGGTTCTGGAAAAGCATGTGGAACTGGAAATATTGCCATGGCCATTTTTGGAAAATCCAATTGGCTATCATGGCTTAAATACACCTCTAGTATGATATTGACCATCTTGACGTCACTCTCCTGCATGTCTACCCTTCTGACTGAAAGACATGAGCACCTGGAGATTTTGGTCTTTGTTTTATTTACTTAGCATCTCTGGCACCTTTATAAATATGTGTTCAATAAACTCCTTAATCTAACCTCTCTGAGCCTCGTTTGTGTGTCGGGTGAAGCATCAGGAGTGCTAAGAATTTTTACCCCAGATGCCAAGGTCCTTGCCAAGTGACATTCTGAGTCTGTGCCTCTTGGGGAGTAAGAGAACAACAGGGGACACTGGTGTAGACACTGACCAGGCTTTCCCGCCTGCCACGCTCCATGGCAGGGGTGTCCTAGAGAACTTTCTGTGATGATGGAAATGTTTCAGCCTGTATTGTCCAATGTTGTCACGTGTGGCAATTGAGCACTTGAATGTGGCTGCTGTGACTGGGAAACTGAACTTTACACTTTTCCATTTCAATTCATTTCAGTTTAATTTTCAATAGCATGTGTGGCCAGTAGCTACTTTATTCGACAGCTCAGCCCTCGAGGATCAGGTTTGGCAATTCTGTTCCACTTTGCAAGACCAACTACTACTGGCCTTCCTTTCTTCAGCAAAAGAAACAAAGCCACAAAGGTTTTTTTGTGTCCCTGCCCACTCCAAGCCTCCCACCAAAACACTCCTTTAAATTCCTGAGACAGCTTTTAATTGCTGGTTTCAGCAACTTTCTCTTCTACTCACATTCTGTTTTCATTGGTCTGGTTTTTTGTGCAGTTGGTGTCGACACATAATGCTGTTTGTTCCCATTTTGTTTTCTATCTGGAAAAAATCGTTTCTTTTGCCTAGTTTGTATCTTATACACTAATGTAATTATCTGTGTTGCAGATACTACTAAAGTCAGTTGCCATTTGCATGCACTTTAATTAAACCCCCCTTTAAACATTCTTCATGTTGATTGTGTTCATTGGGAATCTTTAATCTGTCCTCTCCAGCCCTCTGGTTTAATTCCAGTTGTCATTCTCTGTATGCTTCCTGTTTGGCATGTCCTGTTTTTTATTAGACTGTCAGTGGAATGTTCTTGCTTTTATGTGGCTTTTGGAGAGTAATGAGCTTTGTCTTTTTCATAGTTTGGAAAGGGAGGTGGTGGTAATCTTAACTTTATTGACGAAAGTGTGTAGTAGCTTTGGAACCGTGTTTGACCAATTTGAGAGTAAAAACAAATATGTTTTCCTCCCTAAGCCCAGAGGTACTGCTGTACAGAGTTCAAGAAGCATGACCGGGGCTCTGAAGCATTTACATTTGAAAGACAAACTTTATTTTCATAAAAACAAGTGGGAAATTGGAAACTGGAGTGCCCTGGGGAATCTAGGTTTTGCAGCACGGGCACTTTCGCTGTCTGGAAAGAAGCCACAGATTGCCTGGGGCATTTGCAGGAAATGACATTTGTAGGTCAGGACAGCATAATAGCATCGTAGCTGGATTTAACCCAGTGAATGGCAATTGTGTACGCGGATGGAGAGAGAGACAGAGAGACAGAGACAGAAAGGGACAGAGAGAGAGAGATGGAGGTTGTAGAAGATAGAGAATTTGATCTGTTTTATTCACTCTTGTACTGCCCACTCATCAGTTCATCCACCAACTCTTCAACACCTTTTATGAGCCAGGCACTGTATCAGTGAACGAGACAGATTAAGATTCCTGCCATCACGGAGCTGAAATTCTGGCATGGGGTGGGGGTGGGGAAGAAAGACAACAAAAGGCAACAGAGAAGTACATTATAGTGTGTTCACAGGTAGCACATGCTGTGAAATAAGACAACGTAGAGCACAGTAAGGGATATGGGAAAGGTGCAATTTAAACCACAATTTTAAATATGATGGCCAGACTAGGCGTCCTTGAAATGATGATGTTTGAGCAAAGGCCTGAAGTGAGGGGAGGTTAACACCTAGAATAGTGCTTGGCACAAAAGAAGTTCTGGAAAAATACATGTTAAATGAACAAACAAACTCTGTCCATCCTTCAATTCACGTGTTCTTCAGGTGAGCTTGCGATGAGCCGTGGGAATCTGCTGCCCCTGTGCGAGCTCTCCATATTTAATTATCTCTCCACAGCGAATGTCTCCAGCGTTCAGGATATTTCTACATCTCTACTCCTCATTGTAAGCCAACAATTTCATCAGATGTTCAACGGAGGTTTAGTGATGTGTTTTAAAGCCAGAAGAAAAATTGGCCTTATTGAATTTACTGAAACATGCATGCATACACGACTAGCATCTCCCACTGGTACTTTCTCAAGGTACATAAAAGCAAATCCTACAAAATATGTGTCTCTGTGCATTGAACTGAATAGTGCGTATGTGGGGTGGGGGACCTGCAGGGAGGGGTGTGGAGATTCGCAAAAGCGGGTTAGAAAAGGCAAGCTTCCTTAGCTTCATTATTTTGCCTGGGTCCAACCCTGTGGGAGAGTTTTAATAATGAACATTCTCCATGGCTCTAAAATTATTTAATTTCATGGCAATTTTACAACTCCCTCTGTAAGACTTGATGCACAATGAAAGCAGATCATTTGTCTGAGATCCTTTCAGGGTGAAAACACGAAAGCCGGTAGAAAGTCGCACATTTCCAGATGCCTAAGCTCTTGAGTTAGATCCAAATGGATTGAGTACAGAGGACTTGGAGTTGATTAAATAATTCATTCATTTATTTGAAAAATATATTTGAGCCCTGTGGGTTGGCAGCCTTCAAGATGGCCCCAAAGGGCCTCACTTCCTGGTGTTCATGCTCTTGTGTAATTCCCTTCTATAATCAGTCAGGCTGACTTAGGGAACCAACAGGGCATTGTCGAAATGACAGGCTGTGACTTAGGAAGCTAGGACATAAAACACATGACAGCTTTCACTTGCTCTCTTGGGGCTCTTGCTGTGGAAGAAGCCAGCCATCATGTCCTGAGCAGCCCCCTGGGGAGGACCAAGGGGTGGACTGAGGCCTCTGGCCAGCAGCCCGTCCCTGACGGGCAGCCATGTGAATGAGCCACTGCAGGGATGAATCTCCCAGGCCCAGTCAAGCTTTGGATGACTGCAGCCCGGGCTGACATCTTAATTGTACCCTCTTGGGAAGACTCAAATCCAGAACCATCCAGGTAAGCTGCTCCCAAATTCCTTATTCACAGAAACTTTGAGGTAATAAATGTTTGGTGTTCAGCTATTCTTACTCACAACACTTCTGACACCAAATGTGTGGAGGTTTTCCACATCAACAACCAATTCTCCGATTCTCTGGACACCAACTGGGTGTTCAATTCAATTCGATTCAATTCAATCTGACACTAACTATCCAGAATTAGTGCAGACGCCACAGGTTAGGGGTTCAGTCCCACAAGCTGCCCCCTATCTCAGATGCCAGTTGCAAGTTCCAGGCCTCCCGTACTTCTGACCCACTGACTGGAAAATAGCTACCTCCTCAGGTTTGATAATTTGCTAGAGCAGCTCACAGAACTCAGGAACACACTTTACTACATCTACTGGTTTATTTTAACAGGCAAATGGAAGGGAGGCATAGGACAAGACGTGGAGGGAGGGGTGCACAGAGTTCCATGCCCTCATCTGCTGTGCCACCTTCCCAGTACTTCCATGTGTTCACCGACTTGAAATCTCTCTGAATCCTGCTGTTGAGGGATGTTTATGGAGGTTTCATTATGTAGGCATGACTAATTAAATCATTGTCCATGGGCCCTGGGGCTGAGGAGTGTGCTGGCTATTCTGACTCTTGAATCATGGCTTGGTCTTTCCGGTGACCAGCTCTCAACCTGAAACTATGTAGGGGCCCCCAGCCACCAGTCACCTCATTAACATACAGAACGCACTTTCATCACTCTGAAGATTCCAAGAGTTTAAGAGCTGTGTGTCAGAAATCAGGTAGGGGAGGTGTTGGGCGTGGGCAAAGACCAAATATATATTTCCCATATACCACAATTGTTTTAAGGCACTAAACTCTGAAGCAATATTTTACTCAGTAGTTGATAATTAATCCAGAGGTTGGTACTTGGAAGAGGTAACAAAAACTTGAAGTTGTGGGCGAGGTTTGGGAATGGGGTGGTAGAGAGCGGGACTTTGGGAAGAGTGTAAGTGGAAAGCTTAAGAATACTGGAGACACCTGAAGTCAAGCTCCACTGACATTAGGCTATAACTTTACATTTTAAGAGAAAATTTTCTGCTGAATCCCGGATGGCCACTCCTTTCTCACTGACTCCTATGACACAATTCTCTAGGTGGCTTTGGACTGACCCAGTTTCCCTCACTTTCTTGCTTGTAGTTGTCAAGAATGACTGTAGAATGTGCTGGGGACGTAACGTCCTGAGATAGCAGGGGAATGGCCAGAACAGCCTGGGCTCTGTTCCAGTATCCCCAAGAAATAGGATGTCCTTTAATGCTTTGGCCCAGAGTCACCTTACTCTTGGGTATAAAGCCCAGGGTGGGCTTTCCAGGGTCCCTCAGCTGATGCAATTGGGGCACACGCATTGGAGATGCTATCTGCCCCAGGCAGCTTTCCTGAGCCTTGGGGGCACTGACTTGCAGTGAATCCCAGGCCTCTGTTGTTCCTTGCTGCCTTTTTGTAAGTAATAAGCTCACTTCATATAACTTGTGTATGGTGTTCTGTCTCACCAGACTCAGGTAAATTGGTAACCTGTTTCACATCCCCTTGTTTGTATGGAAAGAGCTTTCTTTGGTAATTTCCAGAAGTGATGCTAAAATGAATGACTCTTAAGGAACAGGAATGGTATGAAGCCAAATTCACCTTCATCCTCCTCTTTGGCTTATTCATTTATTCAACAAATACATATTGAGCATGTACCATATGCCAGGAACTAGAGATATAGTAGAACGAGACAGACAAGTCCCTGTTCTCATGGAGTATACTTTTCCAGGGGAGAATAAACAAACAAATGGACAAGATAATTTCAGGGGGTGATATAAGTGCTCTGGAGAAACTAAAGTCTATGATAAGAGCACCCCTATAAATAGCCCCCTTGGGCCCCGATGACTCATTCATCTCATATTGTTACAGTTTCTTGATTCCAGGAATCCTGCCTATATCCCTGTTTTCATCCTACAGTGTTTTTGCCAACAGGCCGTAAATGAGAACTTGACAGACACTGCAATCTAGGGATGAAACGCTTGAATTAGCTGCTTCTTATAGAAGAAGTGGTACACACCCAAATTCAGATAGAAAAACTGGGTCATGAAGTGGATGTATGGGCAGACTTCAGGGGCAAGTCACCTAAATGATTTTACAAGTAGCCTATCCTGTTAAACCCCATGCTTATTCCAAAGTTTATCTCATTTAAAGAAATTAAAATGTATTGACTTCTCTTTTTACACCCGAACTTTTTAAAAAAGTTAATATATTTATTTTTAGTACACCTTAACTTGTAATTCACACTCTTTCTCCACATTTGATTGCCTGTCATGTGTAAGGTGCCCATGTTTAGCATGATTGCAAGATAAAAGCATCAATGGAGTAAAATAGATGTTTAAAAATTTAGCTGGATCCTGAACGCTTTGTACTGAAAAACAGTGGTGATGGTGTGGGTCATCTAAATTAAAAACAAGAAAAGAGAGAGCTCTGTCACATCCCAGGCATGCCCTGCACAGTGGATTTAATTCATCTGGGTGATAGCGGCCTCCTGGGATTAGTCCATGCACGCATGGAAGGAGAGTTGCCATTAGTCTGCTTAGAACTCTTTACGCGAATGTAAAAGCCCTGCCTCCTGCCTCCCCACCCACTAAAGGCTGACGATCTCCATGATATATGGATAAAGAAACAAACACACACACAGAACAGCATGCATCGCAAGTAACCGTGTGCATAAAATAGAAGAAAACATTTATACGTAGTCATTCCTTCATTATTAATGTTGCTAGGTGCTCAGGATATAGAAGTAAACAAAACAGATGAAATCACTACCCGCAGGGAGCTTTTACACAAAAGGTGTAAATAAAATGGATTAATTTTAGACACAGAGCTATTTAGAGTATGGTTTATATAGTTTGTAAGAACTAAATAGAAGCGATTTCACTAAATTGGGCAAACGGGGAGATCTTTTAGAATCCACGAAATGAAAGGTAGTGATATTACTTTTATGAGTGTACAGGACTCTAAGTGAATTGAGAAAACAGCTCAAGTTCTCTTAACTAACAATAACCAGTAACAGGGTTGGTAGGCGGGTAGGGAGGTGGGATTCCATGGATTTTCCCCTGAGTTTCAGGAGGAGTTGAACAGCCAACCCTGAGGAAGGTAGGTGTGGACCCCAGCTGTGACATTAATGAGACTCAGCTCTCAGCTTCCAGTTTCTGTGTCTCTACCTTTAAATTTTTTAGAGAGAAAATTCATACACTATGAATCAAAGCAAGACTGGCCTGATTGCTCAGGAGCTGGGCTCCCCCATTCCCTCCTAAGAGAGCAAGACCCACTTTCTTTGAGTTATGAAGAAGGATAAGGCGGGGTCTGTCGAGCCCCTTCTTTTAACAGCCTGAAGCCTTTCATTCCCTGCCCCCCTTTTTATTTCACCCAAAGCAGCCCAGGATGCCCCTTCCACCTGCCCGTCCTCTGCCTGGTTCCATGGCAGAGCCTAAAGTGATCAGGGGCCACATGCTAGGGGTGGGGGCCCAAGTACGTGCACCCCTCCGGGTCCTTTTGCTCTTTCCTGATACCCTGCTGGTCCCCTCCAATGGTCGGCACCTCTCCCTTCCAACGGTTAACATGATATGTAACCAATGCCACCGAAAAATGGTGCAGGCCTTGGAAAGTGTGGAATGGCAAACTAGCCTTTCCTGAATTCTGGGAAGACTTATTAATATTTTATTTTGGAGAAGTCACATCGTTTAGTGGTTAACAGCTCAGGTGCTGTTAACCTGAGTTCAACTTCCATCTCTGCCAGTAACTCTCTGTGTAACCCTGGTGAGTTTTGTGACCCTGTGTATTTTTGTCTCCTCAGGTGTAAGTATGAGACACACTCCCCGTGAAGTGTTAGGGTGGAAAACCTGGTAGGTGCTCAAGGTGCAGGTGGAGAAAGATTTCTCATGCAGAGATTCATTCTCGGGCCAAATTTTCTGGTCGTTTAATTTACTGAACATTTGGGATGGGGGTCAATGAGTCCCAAAGTTCAACCGAATGTTGCCCAGGTTGGTAAAAGGATGTTTGAGGGATGGTTATGTGTTCATTTGTCTGAGAGGGTATCCCCAACTTAGATGACTGTTGAAGGTCTGATTCAGACATCAGGCATCCCTAAAATCTGAGTAAGACCAAAATTTAGCAATCTGGCCAGTAGACGGGCATCCCTGAATTCCAACTCAGATTGTGACCATGAAGCCTTCCCCATAGCCAGGCGTCCCTGGTACTGGGTGAACACTGATGGAGGCAGTGCCCCCCGGGAAAGAGTGGTTAAGAAGCATCCCTCCAAGCCACCCTCCTGGGTGGTAGACCCAGCACCGAGTTTTTCCTTGACCAAACTAAACCAAAAGCTACCACTCTCCACTTTGTGTATATGACCATTCCCAAAGTTCCCAGAAACCTGGAGACTCACGGAATTCCCGATGACTTGAGG
Source organism: Daubentonia madagascariensis (assembly GCA_023783475.1). NCBI lineage: Eukaryota > Metazoa > Chordata > Mammalia > Primates > Daubentoniidae > Daubentonia > Daubentonia madagascariensis. The sequence goes on from JAKFHU010000428.1 coordinate 14,004,090, forward strand.
GCACTAAGAGGAACTGCGACAGAGGAGGAAGCAGCTTCAAGACTGAAGCAGCTCCCCATCCAGAGGTAGAAAAAGTAAGCGAATGAGACAGTTCCCTCACTGCGGAAAAGAGTGACTTCTCCCCACGTGGAGGCAGAGAATAGCCCCCGTGCAGAGGCAGAGAAAAGATTTTCCTTTGTCTCTATGAAGGCCACCAAATGTTAGGGTGGAAAAGCTGGTAGGTGCTGACAGTGCAAGTGGAGAAAGATTTCTCATGCAGAGATTAAGATGTATAAAAGTAAAAAAAGGTTGTTTTATCTTCTTAGAGGAGAGAAAGCATGGGGGAGGGAAGAGAGGGAGGGCAGGGAGACCGCCTGGCATCCCAAAGGTGCCAGCAGGGAGGCCAAGTGGCTTGCTGCTTTTATGGGGACAAAGAAAAATAGTAATTGTTGTGGAGTAATTACCAGGAAGCTGTGAGAAGTCAGGGTGTCTTTCTTGTTTCTTCTGTTCCTGGAGACTTAGTTATCTGTGAGATGTGGTCAGGCTTATGCAGGGGATGTGATTTTGCCCCTAAGATATGGTTTTGGGCAGGAAACTAAGGCCTGGAGTTTACACCCCTGCTGTCCATCCTGGAGCTTCTCAGGAATTCCTTGAAGGCTGTGAAACAGATGCTAAAGGCTGTGAGCTGGTCAATGTAAAGAGAAAGATTCACATTTCCTTTCAGCTGGCTCTTTTCAGAGGCTGGTGAAGACAGAGTCCCTGCAGGGTGCCTGCTTGCTAGGGAGAGAAAAGCAGAGAGTAGGGAGAGCTCATAGGATTGACCTTTAGCTGTTATTAGGAAATTACGGGATTAGATATTTTCCTGATATTTCAGCAAGGCTGTCCTTGCAGGTAGACTCACTGTTCAGTCACTGGGGCTGGACGGTCTGGGGACTCCACCACTTGCCAACTCCATGACCTTGGCAAGTCCTTTACTCTCTCTGCACCCTGGGTGCCCTCCTCTGCAAACTGGGGATAAATTATCCAGGAACCTATCTCCGAGGGCTGTTGGAAAGATAAAGGAGTTTATGGCTTGAATTGTGTCCCCCAAGAGATACTGAAGTCCTAACTCGCAGTACCTCAGAATGTGACCGTATTTGGAAATAGGGTCTTTACAGAGGTGATCAATTTAAAACAAGGTCATTAGGGTGGGTCCTAATCCAGTATGACCAGTGTCCTTATCAAAAGGAGAGATGTGGATATAGACTTGCAAAGGGACAGAACCACGTGAAGATGCATGCAAAGACTAAGTGATACATCTACAAGCCCAGGGACATCACAGATGGCCAGCAAACCTCCAGGAGCTGGGAAGAGGCAGGGAACAGACTCTCTGCCACAGCCCTCAGAAGGAACCCATCCTGCTGACACCTTTATCTTAGACTTCTAGCCTCAAGAACTGTGAGGAAATAAATTTCTGTGGTTTAAGCAACCAGTCTGTGGTACTTTGTGATGGCAGCCCTAGGACTCTAATACAGCATATAAAGCACTTAGGGCATTTGGAATTACTATTATTACGCAGAGCACTCAATGAGGGACTGTGGGGGAACTAGAGGTACTATAGTAAGTGGTCAGTGAATGTCAATCACTATTTTTAGACAAAAGACTCAGCAGCTCAGGATGACAGTATCCTTATGACAGATTCTTCCATAGAAGGAGGAATCCATCAACAAATGGAAAGCCTCCATTAGGAGGCTTATGTGACCTGAATTTGTGAGGCCAGGTCAAGGTCTGCCTGCAGCTCTGCTTACTGCTTACTGTTTAGTGACCGCAGAGGTCACTGCCGAGATTGTGGGGCTGCCTGGAAGACAGAAAAGCAGTAGCCCTGGGGTAGGAGGTTAGGGGCGTGGACAGACCTTGGCCCTGCAGCTCTGTGCCAGGCCACAATAACAGATGTCAAAGGCTGCTGAGGAGAGCAGAGTGTGAAACACCAACTACCCCAAGAGCGACACTGACGTGAACGCCCAATTTACTGTGGAGGGAGGGCTCAGGACACGGGTGGGTGCCCCTCTTATCCCGCTCCTTGCTGGTGCCCAGTCGGCCTTGACTCTGTCCTCCCTGTCGCTGCTGTGTTTGAAGCTGCTATCCTTTCCTGAGCTTGTAAAAGCGACTCAAAATCCTGAAAGCTGTTTTTCTCTTTCAGCTGTTGTTGCTGTCAAGAAAGAGCAATCTGCCCTGCCGGATGCGCTCTATTTTGTCCTCAGTTAACACACTGTGAACACAGCCTGACTCTCCCCCCATCTCCTTGTATAAAAGAAGGATGGGTATATGAAAACTGCCTTTGGTGTTTTTAGCATTAAGGAAAAAAATATTCAATTGTCCTCAGCAGGCTTGATGATAGCTTATAAAATCCTCCCGGGTCACAGAGTGTGAGGTCCCTCCGGGACAGAGCGGGACAGCGTCTTCCATTAAGCCCCCGTTGGCATTGACCTGACTGCGTCCCCTTCAGTTCATTGTTTAAGAATAATAACGATACGATTATCATGCATCCTTCTGGAGTTTATCTGAGGGGGGAGGTGGAGTTATAAGTATGTTATTTTGAAACAGGAGGCTATTTTTGATTAAATTTATCAGCCCATTGTTTTCTATTAGTTTAAAACATTTCCCCAGAGTGCTCTGGGTGAGCCCGGATGTGTGTGCAACATGTCCTGAAAATTCTACGAGGTTCTTCTGCATGAACTTGTTCAATTCTGCACCATCCAATACAGTAGCTGCATATGGTTACTAAGCACTAGGAACATGGCTAGTCCAGATAGAGATGTGCTGTAAGTGTTAAAATACACACCAGATTTCAAAGACTTAGTGTAGAAAACGAATGCAAAAGATTTCATTCAGAAGTTTTTAATTGATTACATAGTGAAATGATAATATTTTTGATATATAGATTAAATATTAATAAAGTATTACTTAACTTTATACTTTTTTATTTCACTTGTTTCTCTTTAGCATTTTAACATTTTCTAATAGCCACTTTAAAATTCTGTCTATGACTCGCATTTGGGACTCACGTTGTATATCTATTGCGCAGTGCTTGTCCAAATCATTTGTGTAAGTGCTTCTTCTTAAAGGTAACTTGAGTATTTTTTATAAGTTGTTTTCCTATTTAAAAAGTTTAGTCCTGCTTTCCAAAAATTGATAGCCAGTCCTTCATTCAGATATTTTATCTCTCCCTGATCACTTTTTATGCTTGGTTCAGATGACTGAGCAATTTGTGATCAAATGTTAGAATATACAATTGAGTCTCTTTACCTCCATGGATTTATTCATTTTAAATCAGGAGGCTGGATGTGATATGACTCCAGAGGCTCCTTCTGGCTTTAGGATTTTATGATTCTCTTTTAAAATTTGAGGCCTGAAAAGGAGAAAAATCTAGATTAATTTTGGAGTGTCTTGACATTTGAGGCATAATAGAATTTTTAAAAATTAAAATCTTTTTTTTTTTTTTTTTTGAGACAGGGTCTCACTCTGTCGCCCTGGCTAGAGTGCAGTGGTGTCATCATAGCTCACTGCAACCTGCGGCTCCTTAGCGATAACAGCTTTTTAACAGACTCTCTTCCTGCTTAGATACAAGCCTGGAATCACAGACCTCAGGAGGCAGAGCTGCAAGGTAGGGGCAGTGCTGCCTCCTACTGGGCTAACGGGGAGCAGCAAGTGCAGAGGAGGTGTCCCCAGTGCTCATTGGATTGGAGACATAGTCCCTAGTCACCTAGTACTGGTCACATCCCAGACAGTGAGGGCAATAACAGCTCAGGGAGTAGATGCAAAGTGTGTGTGTGTTTGTGTGGCACCCAACGACTCCTCTAGTGGGCTTGCCTGGTCTGCCCCACACCCCTTCCCAAGGATCTAACATTTGATTCAAATAGAAGCTGACCATACCCTTCTGTTGTAGGGGTTGCTGTAAGGGTCTCTGTCATCTGGGCTGGTGACACTGCAAGGTTGTGAATGCAGGAGCTGTGCTCTCAGGGCTCAGCCTCAAGGAGATAGCAGGCCTGTGAGAAGGGCATCTTCTCGAGCCAGGAGGAGGCAACTCAAGAGAAGGAGAGTGTTAGCTTAGGCTAGCCCGAATTAGGTTTCTGCTCCTTTCAACCGAGAGTCCTCACCAATACACTCCATAAAGGATTCTTTAGAAGACGGTGAGATGACTTTCTGAGTAAATACAACAATAGATCAGATTTGTAAGTAGAATGGACACGTACCCTCTTCTCTTGATATGCAGTACATTTAAGAGAAAGGGAGTCTGAGGGACACAGGAAGCCCCAGACCTGGGGCCAGACAAAAGTGTGAAGAAGCCCAAATGAGTCGGTCCCCTTCTCTTACTCCGTTCCCAGACGCCCCCACCCCAGGACCTCCCTGTCCTCCCCAACTTGTCACTGCTACGATGTCCAATATGTTTTTTGGCCTCTCCCCTCATCTTCGCAACACACAACACACTGTCCAAATATATACATCCACACTATACAAGCACACACACACACACACACACACTCACGCCCCACTCCTTGGTAGCAAGGAATACACTAACCTGTGTAACTTCAAGTAAAGTGGGGGTATTGCTAGCATATGCATGGAAATAAGGAAAACAGGAATCTCAACCTTGTTGCCAGGACTTGGGAATGTCGAGGGAAAGCCACATAACATCCAGAGAAGAGTAAGACCCACAGGACAGCTGAGCATCACAGAGCCCAGGAAGAATCACGGCACGCGGAGGATATTTAGTGTCCACACTTCTTAGAGACCAGTTGTCTTGCTGTTTTCTCCCCTCTCCCAGAAGCTGGAATTGTTGATCTTCTTTTTTGTTTGTTTGTTTTTTAAGACAGAGTCTTGCTCTGTTGCCCCCGGTAGCGTGCAGTGGCGTCATCGTAGCTCCCTGCAATCTCAAAACTCCTGGGCTCAAGTGATCCTCCTCTCCTGCCTCAGCCTCCCGAGTACCTGGGACTACAGTTGCACACCGCCACCACAACTGGCTAATTTTTCTATTTTTAGTGGAGACGGGGGTCTTGCTCTTGCTCAGGCTGGTCTCGAACTCCTGACCTCAAGCGATCCTCCTGCTTTAGGAGGATCTCAAGCGTCTCCCAGAGTGTTAGGATTATAGACGTGAGCCACCACGCCTGGCCAGAATTGTTGATCTTCACGTGACAAACCACTACAGGGCCCATCTCTTTTCTGCCCTTATCTCAAACCTGCCCTAAACACCTCCCTCATGCTCTAATTAGCATATATTTTGATATTTTGACTTCTGCCTCCTCACAGCTCCTGCTTACTGTAGTTTCATAATTTTTGCTTTCTCTTGACCTTGCACTATTCTTTCTAACCTTGCCTGCCTTTTCTGTCTCTATTTTTGTCTTTCTCTCTTGCTACTAAAGACAGACTCTGTCACTGTATCTCCACTTTATATCCCTGAGAATCTCTCCATATCTTCATTTGATTTTCATTTTATGTTCCTGAGAAAGAGAATTTGATGCCTTTATCGGCATGTTTTATGTATGGCAGAGATTTCTCACCAGGCTACCTCATAGGCTATTGGCCAGCTCTAAACTGGCTTCCCTTGGGTTGAATGTCCATCTCTGGGTCAATTAGCTATGGCCCAGGGTGGAATCACTTGGATGGAACATGGCCATTTATGCATAGGGAGCAGAAGCTCAGTGAAGTGCCCTGAGTATAACCCTTTCTGAGGGGTCGATGGAGGTGGCAGTTTCCAAGGCTTTTCCTTTCCCATGTACATCTGCCGACTGCCTCCAACCTCCGCCCACAATGCCATTCTCCCATCTCCTGCGCATCTTCTTGATCCAAGCTCACATTTAGTAGGTTGCCACTTGCCTTTCTTGATTTTCTCTTTAATGGAGAGTAAAAGATGAGGTGGGGGAGAGCTGGTATGAATTTACTTCTTTAATCATAAAAGACCTTGAGAAATAAGGAGATGCTTTATGGTGCATGTGACAACACACATCTGGGACAGCGTCAGCAGCAAAAGCAATACGCTGTGACTCTTCCCTTAAGAAGAACTTTTTGGGGAATGAGAAGTGGGGCGAGGTGGGAGGTATTTGGAATGTAACTTCAGGCGTCTATACAAACACTGTCCTTTTCTAGTTACTTCTGCTGGTCCTCCAACTGTACGGGCTTCACGCCCTGGGGCAGCACCAGCCCTGTGGCCACACGGCTCCTTCAGGATTGTTATTTAGTCCTTTAGTGCAAACCTAGGATCCTTTTCCCCACCTATGCAGTCCGTCTTCTAGACTTTTAAACAGCTCTCAGTGACTGTGCCGCTCAGAGCCTTTGCAGAATGTAGTCGTTCTGTGCATCACTTACACGGCCTAGTTTCTATTGTCTGTGAATGAAATAACTTCAGATAATTCTGGATCTGGACAATCTGCTTGACGGAATCTGAGGAGGACTGAAATTGGGAAAAAATGCCTTCCATTTTCTTCCTTCTAGTATCATTCTCACGTTTCGGAAATATAGACACCTAAACTCCTCTGCAGAGTTCCCGAGTCTGTCTCCTGCACGTTGATGATGACCCTGACTCTGTTTAAACACCAGACCCTGTTTTCCAGTAAAATCCAGAGTTTCCAAGGTCATGAGTTCTTACTATGGACCAGGCACTGCTATAGGCATGGTAGGTTCATGATGATCAAGACAGATGTATTTAAGGTAATTCTAGAACTTGTAACAAACCAACTCAAGAATGTGTAATGGCTCAAATAATAGAAGTTTCTTTTTCTCTCACATAAATTTCACAATGGGCATTGCTGAATGAGTGGATGCCTCATCCAAGTGGATATTTGAGGATCTATATTTCTTCCTCTTGTGGCTCTGGTGTCTTCAACATGTGGCTCCAAAGTCTCTGTGGAGCACGGAGGGTTGCCTATGGGGGGATTTTATGGGCCAGGCCAGGAAGGGCACATGTCCCTTCCACTCAAATTGCCTTGGCCAATGCTTGTCACAGGACCTTACTTGACTGCAAAGGAAGCTGGGAGATAAGGTTAGGTATGTGCCTAGGCAGAAGAGGAAATAGGTTTTGATGCACATGTGGCAGTTTCTATGACAGTAAACAAGATTTCAGTTTTCAAGAACCTTTCATTTGAGATTTCAGGGACTGGAAGATACATCAGAGTATGGTGGCCTGATAACTGGCCCAGTAGGAGGAACCAATGAACCAACTAACTTCCCTGGCTTTAAATCCTGTTTGCCAAGCTGTTTACCAAGCAAACAGCAATTGATGTTTTGGCTTCCACAGATTGCCTATAAAGAAAGAATGCATTGACTAATAACACCAGGACTCTAGTTCTGCATTTGTAAATCACATGAGCTAAAGTTGGAGATGGGGACCAGGTGTCCCCAGCTTTAGCTCAACTCCTGGCCCAGATGGGTGGCATCTCTAGATCTCTTCCTGGGTTTTAGGTGCTAATCTAAGGCTGTTACATGCTTAAAAAGAATAGAAGATTGAGACTCTATAGGTGGGAGGGAAAATCTTAGGTTTGTGCTAAAGGACTAAATAAAAAGTCTGACTGAGTTGTATGGCCCTAGTCACACAGCTAGTGAATGGCCCATGCCCAGGTAGTTTGATCCCAGAGCTGGCATTCTTAATCTTATGCTGTATTTCCTTGTTAAATGAGTGAATCAGTTATAAGACATTGACATTGTGCTTTGTGAACCAATCTCTTGTGAATTTAGTTAGGGTGAAGCCTGGTCTCTCAAGCTTAATTGTCCTGTGTGCCCGGATAACACTGAATTTCAGGACGTGCAAAATAGAAAAATGGACGTCCTCTTATCTCTGGAAAGGGTTTCTCCTTTCAGGGAAGCAGGACTTCCCTCAAGTATCTCCTTCTATGGTCTACTCTATGGTCTCATCCTCAAACTTTGGTTCCTTCAACACTTTCTTCTTACTTACCTTAATAAAAAGTCTAGTTTGAAACCCAAAGCTAAGCAATGACTTCTTTATCATAGGTGGAATCTGACTTTTGTTCCTGGAGCCTAGCCTTAATGGTGGAAAGGAAAAAAGAGATTAAAACAAAAACCAAAACCCTGAATTATCAAGAAGGAAAATAGTTGATACTTCAAAAAATGATGCTACTATTCTGTGACTTCAAGAAAAATTTCAGTTGTCTTTCCTCCTAAAGGGAAGCATGAAAAGTCAATTATAAGATTGTTTTCTATTTGCTAGCCAGTTTTGATTTTATGTTAGACATGATATTTGATTCTGTGAATATAAAGATGGAAATGACATGGGCTAAGCAGAGAGAGGCAGATGAATCACCATACACGTTAAATGCTGAAGCAAAGCTATGAATGATGTAGAGGGGCCCAGAGGACAGAGCAGCTAATTCTAGTGGGGTGGTGGTTAAATAATATGTCAAATAATAAAAACCAGAACCATGTTAAATAATAATAATAATAATATCATTGGGTATCTTTTTTGACTGTTTGTTTCTTGAACTTAATGTTTATGCCCCCAATATTTCACTGTTAAATATTTATTAATATGTTCTCTTTCACCTGCATTTAGAGAATATCTTTGTAGTCCTTGGCTCATTTTTGAAGAAGACGAGTTGTGTGTGGGACTACAGGATGAGTAGGAATGGGAGAGAGTCAGTGTGAGGGGATACAGGCTGCAAACAGGAGGCTGCTTCCTTTGTCCAGTGTGCAATAAGGAGGGCAAGAACCAAGGCAGTGGCAGCGGGGCCTGGGGCAGGGCTGGAGCCAGGAGACATTTTTGAATGCCAGGGCTTGGTGAGGGAGTGTGAGGGGTTGCAGATGCCTTCACAATTTCCACTTTGGGAGATTGACCCCTTAAGTGTGCTTGAGAAGACAAGAGGTGAAATGGGTTAGGGAAGGACAATGGTGGGTTCTCTTTGGGTGCCTATAGGGCATCTAAGGTAGCATGGTAAATAGAAAGTTGGAAATGTAAATCCAGAACTTCGATAACAGATTGGGGTTGGACCCAGAGTGCTGTGCATGGTAGGTGGCAGTGAAAGTCACGGAATTGGGTGAGATCCCCCTGGGTAGGTGGACAGTGTAGGGGGAGGAAAAGAACATTAAGGGTATAAGTAGAGAAGGGGGAGCCAGCCAGTGAAACTAACAGGGTGGCTGCAGAGTCTGAATAAAAACTAGTAGAGTGTAAGAATAGTTGACATTTTATTGACTATTTACTATATGACTGGTACTATGCTAGATACTTTCTCATGCATTATATGATTTCATCCTCGTAACAGTGAAATTGCCATGAAATTGGCACTATGCCCATTGTACAAATGAGGAAATAGAGGCTTGGAGAGAGTAAGTAACTCAGCAAAGGTCACGCGGTTAGCCTATGGCAGACCCAGGCTTTGGACCCAGATTTGTCTTACTTTAGAGTATTTTTTCTCACACAACACTAGCTTGGTGTCCTGGCACTTGAGAAACCAGGTGAGAACGGAGTTTAAGAAGTAAGGGGGTGGGTGTTGAAGGCCATAGTGGGGGAACAGATTTGCCTGTCCAATTCTGTCTTGTCCAGGCTAATATCAACAGGAGTGTGCAGGCCCCTGGCTTGGGTTAGTTCAGTGAAAGGATAAAGACCCCTAATGTGAAAAGATCCCAAGAGACATCTCAGTTTGGGAAGAAACTTGAAGGCAATTGAATCCCTGAACATTTAAGCACAAAAGAGACTGGTGGCAGGTGCAAGGTTAAATAAACTAGAACCTCTGACAGTTGAAAACTTGAGACCTAATGATTTCCAGATTCTACTATTTGAATGTGTCATAACCACAGCCAAGTCTTCCAATGGCTGTGAATTCAGATTTCTCTTTTCATTAATTTCTAAGTTCTGTCTATGGCCATACCACCCTGAACGTGCCTGATCTCATTATTAATTTCTGAATTCAGAAAGACTATAGTACATATCCCACTCTCAACATAAAAATATTCAAAGGTATAAAACATCTAGTCTGTTCAATACCCTGAAATTTAAATTTTCTGAAATGATTCTTCATCTTTAGGCCAATAATAACTAATAGTTACTGAATCTTTACTTTGTAGTAGGAACTGCTTTTGGCACATTATATGTATTATCATCTTTAAGGTACACCAACCATGAATTAAAATAAAATCGCTTCGAGATGTCCCACTTTTTTGGGCCATACCAATGTATGCCCTCCATGTATTAGGATCTTACGTGTAATTCCTGTCTCCATGAATGTATAAAACCAAACTGTAATCCAGCTACCATGGGCACATTTTCTCAGGACCTCTTGAGGCCATGTGCTCCAGGCTGATTACACACATTTGTTTTTTTTCTGTTAACAAACCCTAAAGGATAAGGGTAATTTTTAGGCCCATTTTACAGGTGAGGTCAGTTTGGCTCTAGATCTGCATTCCTAGCCCCTGCTTCTCAGGATAAAGGATTTGTGCAGCAGGGAATTCCACAAAGCACAGGAATTCTCACTCAATGGGTTAATGTTGATCAGGGTATATTTAGGGGAGAATAGGCCATATCAATTGTAATCTACATGTGTCGGAAGGTTGAGTTTTGTTCTCAGTTCTTTCACAAACTTTGGGCTTGAGTCAATTCACAGATTTCTTTGTCTTAAAGTTCTTAACATTTTTTATTTAAAAAACGTTGTAAAGTATACTTTATATATAAAAGCGTGTAAGCATATCTGTACAATGTAAAGAGTGATAATACAACATATGGATATCCACCACCGAAGCCAGGAGATGGCACATTCCCAAAGCCTAGAAGCTTCCATTGTGGTCCTCCCAGTTGCATTTTTCTCCCTTTCCCGGAGATGACCACGATCCTGAATTCTGCATTAATTAAGCCTTTGCTTTTCCTTATGGCCTTATCACCTGTGATTGTTCCCTAAACAATATATATTCTAGTTTTATGCGTTTTTAGACTTAGGTTGAGTGGAATCATACTCTTTTCTTTCTTGCTTCTCCATGTCACCATTATGTTCTTGGGATTTATCTATACCTTTGCATGGGCTGTGGCTCATTCCCAGAGGCCACGTACGGTGCCTCTGTTGGGCAACACCATCGTTTATCTAACCACACTGCTATCAATGGACAGTGGGGCTGTTTCCAGGTCTTTCTCTCACTGACAGTGGTGCTTTCAGCATTCTGTTAAGAATGGTGCACAGGTGTGTTTCTTCAGGCCTGGGATGGTTGGGTAGAACTCTGCTTTTCAGTTAGCAATCTTTGTGGTTTTCCTTCTACAGGAATGTCGTGAGAACTGATGGACTAAGGCAGGACAGTGGGGTGGTTGAAGCATGCCTGCTCTGGCTTCAGACTGCCTGGGTTCAAATCCTGGTACTACCACTCACTAGCTGTGTGATCTTGGGCAAGTCACTTAACCTCTCTGAGCCACAATTTCCACATTTGTACATGTGGTTAAATGACAGGACTTATTTCTTAGGGTTATTTTGGAGACTATATAAGCTGATGCTTGTTAAGGAAATGACTAGCACAGTGCTCCAAGTCCAAGAAAGGATGGGGGAACATATGTTCTCTACCCCTTGTGTTTCCAGGTGAAGGGAATTTAGTTAGGGCAACACTCCTGGCCTCTCTTCCCGGCCCCTCACTCCTCCCTGGGGGAGAAGTGACTTATCTGATGGGGAGTCTGGTAGAGGAAACTGAGCTCAACACCTTAATCACTCACTTGGGAAACAAGCCAAGCCACAGAGGCGTGCGTTCTGGTCTGGTTTCTGCATGTGGTAAGGGGGACAACTGACAAGCCCTGCCCTAAGGGAGAGGGGTCCTTGGTTGTGGAGCACTGCCTGTAACTGGTGATCCACCCCAATTAAGGGATTAAATGTTGCCCGCTCACTTGTCCACAATCTAAAGACTTGTTCTGTAGTCACTTGGTCAGTGCGGGGGGCGGCACTCTGTTCTCTACCTGTGTCTCGCTGCTCAGGTGGTTCCAAACTCTGGGCAGGGAAGCAAGGGCTATCATTCTCAGACTCCCCCAGACGCCAGTGGTATCTGCCCCACGCACAATTATGATGATGCAACATGCTCTGGGACCTCCAGCTGAAGGCCCACGGCAAGCTCCCTTGTGCGGCGGCAGTGGAACTGAGTTGTTCAGGCAGGTTCTGAGACTCAAGTTCCATCTGGAAATAATCACAAACAAACATCCGAATCCGAACAGTCTTCATAGTTCATTTCATGATGTGAATGAAATGGATGCATCCTTTCAGTGCTGCCCATGGACGGGCAGCTGATATGAGGATTAAGGCTTCCCCGGCTATTATCAGTCCATCTAGCTTGCAGGAGGGGACACATCCTGGCAGGCCGACGCCTTCCTGACTTGCCAGTCAGCTGAGGATCTGATTTTCCGGTCCTGAAGTCACAGAAGGCAGTGTGGCACTGAGCGTCACAGACAGGTCAAGCTGGGGAGTGTGCGTGTGTATCATTAATATAGACATGAAGGGAGACAGACGTTAAAGATGAATGCTGGGCACTTTGAATATTTGTTGCTATTGAAAAAGTATAATTGTTCTGAATCTTTAAAAATGGCAGAGTTCCTGGATTTGCATGATTCAGACCAAGTATGAGAGAGAGAGAGAATGAGCAGGAGAGAGCGAGAGTGGCAGAGAGGGAAAGGCAGATACAGGCAGAAACACGCACATAGACACAGAAACACAGAAAAAGAGACAAAGAGAGACAGACAGACTGCAGAGATAGATGACCAGCGAGACAGAGAAAGACTGTGAAAGAAACAAATACTGAGAGACAGAAACAAAGGGGGAGAGAGAGAGAGAGAGAGAAACAGGGCACAGAACAAAACAGACAGAAAGAGATGGGTGGGAGAGCGGGGCTGAGTCCGTGTGCCACTGGCTGCACCTGCACATGTGTTCACCTTTTGTTAAATGCTGCGTCCCCAACGACATTTGTTAGACTAATGAGTTGTTTTCAAAGAGACCAAAAACATTGTTCTAGAAAACATAGATGCGGATCTGAGTTTATGCTACAGGAACTGAAAGCACTTCTGCTCCCTCAGCCCCTTCGGGGGGCTGGAGCAGAAGGGTCATCTCTGTGCTAGCAGCAAGCGCAGCTGCACACAGGGCTGCTGACAGACAGACAGACAGACAGATGGTGTGGGGGCAGATGTGGGCAGATGTGGGCAGTGCCGGCGGCGTTCTTCCTCACTCCTGGGCCAGGGACTGTAGATTTCCTGCTTGTGGTTTTTAATCGCTTTTGTTTCTAAGAGGAACGAGGTATTGTAAAACAGCAGGATCACAGCATGTCAAAATCTGTGGGTTGTCAGATCTGCTACCAGCTGTTTGGTGATGGTGAACTTCTTTCAGTGACTGGAACCGCTCTGTCTCCTCGTCCTGGGGTTCTTTCTGGCCCTGATAACTGGTCTGTTGCCATTTCCTCCTCTCTTGGGCACTGGAGTCTGACTCTTGCCCCCCAGCGGGGCTGTGGTTCACCGTCAGGCCTGGCTGTGCCGCCAGTCTGAGTCTCCGTGTACTGAACACCCCCATCCATCCTCCCTCTATGTCCAGCCCACCTGCTGGGCCTCCACATATCTCTGGGGGAGGCTGAGGACAAAACCCCTTGAGAAGTGTGGCCAGGTTGGGTCATTAGCAGGTAGCATAGGTGAGTCTGCCAAAGATGCTAAAATACAGAAATATTTCCACTACTGGTTGCTACCCCTGGCCCCTCAAGTGTCCTTCTGCTGCCCCCAGCTGCCTGGACCCCTCCCTCAGGACCCCCATGACCCTCAGGGTTAGCCCTTGGGCAGCACGGGGCTTCCAAGACCTCACTCCAGTCCTGGCACAGACAGTTCTGAGTGTGCGTGCCCATGAGCAGGGCAGGAAAGTGGCAATGCTGAACCTTGCTGCAAGCCAGAGGGAGGTGCCCTGATAGAAAGCAAAGGCTGGACTTCCCGGCTCTGCAGCAGGTGGCTGTGAGCTGGCCGGGATGGCCGTCCTCACTCCTCCAGTCCACCTCCCTCCCTGTCTCTGCCCTCCGCCTGTCACTGAGGTCTCTTAGCCCTGTGTGGCACTCACTGAGAGGCAGCCTAACTGCCCAGGTTTTAAGGCCAGCTCCACCACTTACTGCTGTGTGATTTGGGGCAAGTTACTTAATGTCTCTGTGCCTTCGTGTTTTCCTCTGTAGCATGAGGATGATAGCTGTAGACTCACTGGGTGAGTGAGAGGCTTAATGAGTGCTTAGAATGCATGATAGCACTACGTAATACTAGTTATAATTATCTCCATTTTATCCATGAGGAAACTGACATTTAGGCAGATTGTTTGACTTCCTCAGGCAAGCAGCTAAGTAAGTAGTGGAGTTTGGATTTTAATCCAGGTAGTTTGAATCCAGAGCTGCCATTCTCTTATAAAAAATGCAGCCAAACCCTAAATCTGCACCACACTGAGAGGCTCCCACAGCCTGCTCCTCAGAGCCTGTCAGCCCTTGAAACCGTGATCCTCATTCTACTCATCTCCTATTGCTGCTGTAACAGATCAGCACAAATCTAGTGGCTTAAAACAACACAAATTAATTCTCTTGTCGTTCCGGAGGGCAGAAGTCTAAGATTAAACTGCTAGCAGGGCTGCAATCTTCCTAGAGCCTTTAGGGGAGACGGTTTCCTTGCCTTTTTCAGCTTCTAGAAACTGCTGGCATTCCTTGGCTCGTGGCCCCTTCTTCACACATTCCAACCTATTATTTCCGCCATCACGTTTCCTTCTGCTCACTCTGATTCTCCTGCTTTGCTCTCATAGGGACTTGGCTTCCCTGGAGAATCCAGGACAATCTCCCCATCTCAAGATCCTTAATTCAATCACACCTGCACGTTCCCTTTTACCATATTCACAGATTTCAGGCATTAGCATGGGGACATCTTTGGTGGGGGTGGGGGTGGTGGGGTGGGATTATTCTGCCTACCACCCTCAACGAGCTGCTCAGTTCCCCAGGCCCGCCAGATCCCCAGGCTCACCAGATCCCCAGGCCTGCCACATCCCGGAGCGTGGCTGCTCTGAGCTTCACATACAGGTCTGCCCATCAGCTACAGGAAAGAAGACCCAAATAGGAATTAAAACTCGTACATCTGTTTGACAAGGGCTTCCCCACCATATTAATAGTTATTCATATGAAAAGTTATTCATGTGAAAGTATGAAAATGACACATTTTAACTGTGCATTAAATATTTTTATTGAACATAATAAAAATGATATGGAATTGGGGCACTCCCAGAAAATACCAGCATATTTGTGGAATATAGTTTGTACATGAAAAATGTCCCGCCCCCACCCCCCGCACTTTGCTGGAGCTACCAAAACAAAATACTACAGACTGGTGGCTTGACCAACAGCAATTTGTTTTCTTACAGTTATGGGGGCTGAAAGTCCAAGATGAAGGTGTCAGCAGGGTTGGTTTCTCCTGAGGCCTCTCTCCTTGGCTTACAGATGGCCACCTTCTTGCTGCTTTGCCCTCACGTTACCATTCCTTGTGCACACACATGCCTGGTGTCTCTTCCTCTTCTTATAAGGACACCAGTCATGTCACATTAGGGCCCCACGCTAACGGCTCATTTTAAGTGAATCACTTCTTTAAAGATGCTTTCTCCAAATATGGTTCCATTCTGAGGTACTGGGAGTTAGGGCTTTAACATATGAATCGGGGGGTGGGGGAGGACACAATTCAGCCTGTAACACCCCGTTCTGTCCTCAATTCCCACCATTGACTCCTCTTAATGATCTCTTTCAGCAGCTTCCTGTTTTAACCAGGTGTAGACATTAGGTAAACCCAGGGAAGGTTTTCACGTTAGGAGCAAAGGCTTATTAATCTGCTTAATGAATGTATACGTATTTTCTTCAAAAAAAATTAGAGTACACTAAAACACCTGGGGTAGTGAAACAAAAAGTAATATAAATTTTCTTAACTAGCGTTTAGCAAACATCAATTATGTGCCTGGCATGGCTCATTATCTTTTTCTATTCTCTTAACCACTCCTTGAGGCAGGCTGTTGTACAGACGAGGAACTGAAGCCCAGACACTCCTGGGACTCATCCAAGTTCCCACAACTGGGAGGCAATGACTCTGTTGAATTCCGGAGGCTGCAGAGAGGAAGAAACTGAGAAACTGAGGCATAGGTTATGAAGTATTCTGCTATGGGTTATACATGGGAAATGGGTGGTGAAGGTGGGACTTGAAGCCAAACGTACAACGCCCAAACTCTAATCACTGTTTTTAGAATACTACTAGACCTGAAAGGGCCATCTCAAGTCAATTATCATGATATTACAGACGCCGGGATGTCGATCAGAGGATGTCCTGGTTAACAGAACACCAGAGACCAGATCCATTAGTTATGAGACAGACGCAGAATCCGGAAAGAATCTCAAAGGCTCTACACCCTTCCTGCTCAAAGCATGGTCCAGGGAACAGCAGCGCCAGCAGCACGCGGGAGCTTGCCAGAGCTGCAGAAAGTCAAGACCCACCCTAGACCCACTGAATCAGAATATGCATTTTAACAAGACCCCCAGGTGAGCCTTGTGCACATGGAAAGCACTTAAAAACAATTATATCCAGTGCTGTAAGACCACAGTATGGTCATTTAAACTTCTGTTCTCAAGGGCTCTTTTTGTTTGTTTGTTTTTAGCTGCTGTTGAAATTGAACAGTGAACCTTCAGTTTTTTTTCCGGGCCAGTGAAGCTGTATAAATGGTTCTCACTGGAGAGGTCCCAGTCAGGCTGCTGAGCCAGAGCTTTGCTCCCCATGAAGCTGGTACATTTCCATGTTCCAGGGCTCGAGGTAGGGAGCTGGAGCTGTAATTAGTGCCTTTATTCCTTTCTCTGTCTCTGTGAATAGACAAAAATTGATTGTTCTTTCAGTGACATTCTATGTGGAGTTCCTGAGATAGTGCAGGAAAGAGAAATAGAGCAGTGGTGCTTGGTATTCTGAGTCAAGGCTGATGATAATCGAAGAACTGGCATTTGGAAGAACCCTAGACAGAGAGGAAAATACCCGAACGAGACCAGCTCAGAGGAGACGCTCAGATGTGTAAAATGTCACATTACTGTAAGCACCTTGTCTTTTTAAAAGCATATTTGATGAAACTCTTTTTACAACTTTATCACACATTTTTTCACATTCTTTAAATAGAGAATACGGAACACAATTTAATGCTAGGGCAGAGAGGGCTGATAGAAATCATCTGACTCAATCTCTCCATTTTGCAAATGAGGAACCTTTGGCCTAGAAAAGGTGGGGGAGTCCCTCTAGGCCCCATAACCCATTCACAGGAGAGCCAGGCCTCAAAAAAATATTTGGATAGTTTTTCTATTCCATTGTGCCATTTTTTTTCTCTTTAAAGCCTAATTATTTTCTTGTCTAACACTATTTTTTAAAAAAGTAAATTATGTGTAAGGAAATGCGTACGGACTTTTTCCCTTGGGTGCAAATCTAATTTTCCAGGAGGTCAGCAGGAGGGCAGTAAGGATGAAGGCAAGCTGTCATCCAGATTCAAGTGCTTCCTTCTGCTCAAGTGTATTTCTGCTTTTCTGCACATTGCTTCCAGACAAAACCTCCAGCTTCCTAGACTTTATCTCAATGTATACAACACCCTTCCTCCCCTGTGGTCCTGAACTGCTGGCCGCTCCTATTGCCTCTTTTGCCTGGAGCAGAGTTCTGCTCAAGATTTGTCTTCCCCAGGTCAATTCTTGCTTCTTGTTTTCCTAACAAACAAGAGGCCAAGGGTGGAAAGTATTTTATTGAGGTTGCATCGCCCACCAGAGAAGAAACATGGCTAAATAGCATTAACAATTCCAGTCTATTTTTTAATACAGAAATCCATTCATTCTTTCTCTTTCAGATTTGAGAAGACAAAAACAGTTTCCCTGCTTCAGTTTTCTTAACCTAACAGAGATTTCAAGCATGATTTAGGAGTAGAGACTGTGCTATGTGTTTAATTGTTTAAGCGACACTGCAGGTTGTGAGAAAAATCAAGACCCCCAGAGCATTTAAAACAGAATGATATTTTCTCATTTCCAAATGGATTTCTTGAAAAAAGATTTTTAAAAACCCAAATAATGTGATGCCATGGCTATTTTAAAGACTATTTATGACTGTGTCAATGCTGTTGTTTTCTACTCCTTTCTTTCATGGTGGCTTCAAATATAGTCTGGATAGGACAAAAATGAGAGGGATCATTGCTTCCACCCATTGGCCTCTTACTTCGAATCTATTTATGTATATATTTATTTACTTTTAAAATTTACTTACTTTTCTATTGAGGTACCAAACTGAAGTGCACATTCAAGTATGTGAAATGTACTATCATAAGTGCGGTGTGCAATACATTTTTACGTATGCATACACTCATGTAACTGCCCACCCAGATCAAGATGTAAAAATCTACAGCATCCGAGAGAGTTCCCGCGTGCCCCTTCCTTGTCCACAGCTGGCCCTGCCAGAGTCAACCACTCTTCCGATTTCTATTATAATCCCTTAGTTTTGCCTCCCATGGATTTCCTATGAATGGGATCCCACAGTGTTTCTCTTTTGTGTCTAGCTTCTTTTGCTGCACACATCTGTGAGAGTCATTCATGTTGTTGCTTGTATCAGTAGACTTTTCTTTCTATTAATAAATTTGTATGTAGCATTCCATTATAAGAATACATCAGAATTTATCCATTCTCCAGTTGATGCGCATCTGGATTGCTTTTAGCACTGACTTATTATAAATAAAGCTGCTAAGAATACACTGGCATATGTCTTTTAGTTGGCACAAGCACTCACCTCTCTTTGGTGTATACCCAGGAGTGGAATTGCTCGGTCATAGGGTAGGTGTATATTTAACTTTGGTGGTTATTGTCAAATAGTTTTCTAAAATCGCTGAACTCTCATCAACAATGTACATACAAGAGTTCCAGTTTCTCTACAGCCTTACAAATGCTTCGTATCTCAGCCTTTTTAATTTTAGCCATCCTGGTGGATGTGTGGGGGTGTCTGATTTTGGTTTTAATTTGCATTTCCCTGGTAAGTAATGATATTGACCAACTTTTCGTATACCCACAGGCCAATTGGATACTTTTTAATGTGAAATGACTTTCTGTTGCCCATTTTTATTTTGGGTTGTCTTTTTCTTATTGATTTGTAGGAGTCCTTTATATATTCTTTTCTTTTCTCTTTTTTATTATTTATTTATTTCTGATACATAATAGATGTACATATTTTGGGGGTATATATGCTAAAATATATTTTATAAAGACCAAATCAGTGTAATTGGGAAATCCATCACCTTAAATATTTATCTCTTCTTTAGAAACATTGAATTATTCTCTTCCAGCTATTTCAAAATATACAATGGATTATGGTAAACTATAGTCACCCTACTGATTTGTCAAACACTAGATCTTAAATATATTCTTGATATGAGTCTTTTGCTGCACTATGTATTACAAATATTTTCTCTCGTTCTGTGGCGTGTTTGTTTACTATCTTGACAGTAAGGAACGGAAGTTCTTGATTTTATTGAGACCCAATTTATAAAACATTTTTTTTGGCTGGGCATGGTAGCTCATGCCTGTAATCCCAGCAAAAGTTTTGGGAAGCTGAGGCAGGAGGATCACTTGAGGTCAGGAGTTTGCGGCAAGCCTGGGCAACATAGACAGACCCCATCTCTGCAAAAAATAAAAAAATTAGTGGGCTTGGTGGCACACACCTGTAGTCCTAGCTACTCAGGAGGCTGAGGTGGCAGATCGCTTGAGCCCAGGAGTTCAAGGCTGCAGTGAGCTGTGTTCATGCCACCCCATTCTAGCCTGGCTGACAGAGCAAGATCCTGTATCTAAAAAGAAAAAAAAAATTGCTATTATAGTTGGTGTTTTTTTGTGTACCTTTAACTCAACATTAACTCAAAGTTAACTTTTGAGTGTGATATGAGGTAGGGGTCAAGGTTTATTTTTCCTCCTTTAACAATCTCCAATTGCTCCAACACTATTTATTGAAAAGGCTATCCTTTCTCACTACAGTGGGCTATTTCTGGATGGAGAAACTCTATTTTTAGCATATTCATTGCAAATGTTCTAGTGGGTGTGGTATTGGGTTGAGTGTCAGACGCCCTGGCTTCCAGGCTGGTTTTGCCAGGGAGACTTGGTAGCAGGGGACATACTGATCAGTTTGCTGCCACGTCCAGCACTCCCTTCCAGCGCTGTGTGCCCCAACCTATGAGCTGGCATGCGGCTACCTTCCTCCATCAGTTGCTCTGATTAGACCATGGTGGACACTGACCCATACCTATTAAGCCACAGGCCAGTGACCAAACAGATTTTCCCTCTTGGGAATTTGACCCGGCAGTTACAGAGACTGATGATTTGCATTGAAAGATCATATAGAAGAAGTGTTGTGGATAAATAAAAGGATGTGAAAGCCAGGGGCCAAGTTAAACTTAAGGGAGAAGGTGCTGAAATGTAAGCTGAGAAAGCCAGCTGACCTAGGGGCACAAAGGGGAGAGGAGACAAAAGACCAGGTGAGAAAGTGACACAGATAGAAAGACTGCCTGGAAGAGCTCTGCGAGAGACTCTTATTAACCAGTCTTGCAACAGTTGTTGGACAAAGCGTAGGAAAAATGAACAGAAAGGGTCTGAGTAATTAAAAACTCTCTCTCACCCAGAGGCAAAGCAGAGTGCTTTTTACAACTAAAAAAAAGGTCACATAAAGATATATTTCAACAATTTTCTTTCCTCCTTAGGCCTCCAAGTTACTCTCAAGTTTGTTTTGTACACAATCTTGTCAGCTGCATTTCTGGGTGAGCCCCAAGGCCTTCTTATAATCCCCCCTCCTCTCAGCCTGCACCCTAGAGCCAGACTTGAGGGATGCTTCTTTGTCTGGGTGAGGGTCAGGTCTAACAACTTCAATTTCCCATAAGTTGTGTATCCTTATAAGAAGTCCTATTTTTCTTCAAGCTAGTTTGGGTATTTCCTGCAACCAAACAAACTTTGGCCAAAACACTTAGATTTTCTGTTACTTCTATTGTGAAACAGAGATCATGATCCTTGCCCTAGGTACTCAAGAGGGACATGTGGGTACAATAAGCAAAACCCTCCCCAGAAGCTGGGCATGCGCATACGTGGGTGCGACACACAGAGCAGTAAGGAGCAGACACGAGAATTGCTGGAGAGGGATAAATAAAGAACAACAGTGCCTAGAACGTATTTTTTCTCTTGCTGGAAACCAGGTATAATCGTCCACCAGGTATAATTGTCCATTCATAAGATCACAGTTAATGTGCTTTCCAAAACCTAGAAAAAAGGCTGCCCTTGGTGCTTAGTAAAATCCACGTATAATGGGTGTGGTTGATAGCTCTGAGAGTAAAGCAAGAAACTTCCTGTAAATGAGGGCTTGAAGAATTTGGGAACAGCTAAAATGCCAACCTAAACGTATTATAATTTGTCATCAGAAAAAGGAAGTCTAATCAATCAAATTGTATTCTTTTTGGATATGAATAGGTAAACAGAAAAAGCAGGGTGAGCTTGGAGGATGCAAAGTGGGCAGTGTGTACCTGGCACTGTCCAGGTGGCAGAGATGCTACTCTGGTGAGCACCAGCTTTCTGGTGCCTGGAGAGTATGGCACTCTATTGGGACAGGAACCATGACCTAGATGAACACCTTTCCAACTACCCACAACCCTCCTTTGCTCTAATGCCACACTCCCAAGTCATTCCAATTGCCAATATGTCTTCCTCAGTATTTTGCTAGTAGGAAGATAATGCCTCAGAAATGAGTAGAAGTATTTTAGCTACTAGGAATAAATATCCCTTACTGTAAAGTAACACATTTGCCATTTGGTTTATATATTTCAGTGACCTTGAATGGCAAGTTTTTGTTTTCAACCAACTCTGGTACATTAATAAAGTCAAACATAAGCTCTTGGTTGGCATTCTGTAAATCAATTTCACGTTTGCCCCTGAGTTATCTATATTATCATAGAAATTTATTTTATACGCCATCTGACTGTTGCCATAGGAATCCTCTTGTGGGCCACAATTTATAAAGGTATTTGCATGAACTTTGCAGCAGGTACTTAAGAAATGCATTTGCATTGGAAGACACTCATATCTTCAGAATTTTCAGCATTTTGTGATTTGTGACAGAGCATACGGGAACAGAAATAGAGCATAAGAAATTAGGTTGTGTATTAGTTTGTTAGGGCTGCCATAACAAAATACCACAGACTGGGTGGCTTAAACAACAGAAGTTTATTTTCTTACAGTTTGGGATGTTGGAAGTTCTAGATGAAGGTGCCAGTAGGGCTGGTTCCTCTGAGGCATCTCTCCTTAATTTGCAGAAGGTCACCCTCTTGCTGCCTCTTCATATGGTCTTCCCTCTATGCGTGCAGGTCCCTTCCTCTTCTTATAAGGACACCAGTCATACTGGATTAGGGCCACCCCCATCGCCTTCGTTTTAACTTCATCACCACTTTACAGGCCCTATTTCCAAACAAGGTCACATTCTGATGTACTGGGGGTTAGGAATTCAATATATGAATTTTGAGCAGGCACAATTCAGCCCACAATAGGTGATGAACTCTGTCTTGTCAAGGCAGCAAGACTTGTAATCTTTCTATTGTTTTGGTGAGTTTGAGTAAAGAAGAGCCACTGGGCCTTGGCTATGCTCACCCAACTTTAGCACCCAGACTGGGCAGGCAAGGTTACTGCCTTCATTGCAGAAAGTCCCCCAGTGCAGACCAGTCTTAGAGACAGCATTGTGAAAATGTAACTTAATTATTGTGTTGTATGAGCTGGGTGCAGTGGTGCACACCTGTAGTCCCAGCTGCTCGGGAGACTGAGGTGGGAAAATCACTTGAGCCCAGAAGTTTGGATCCAGCCTGGGAAACACACATAGCAAGGCCCCATCTTTAAAAACAGGAACAATAACAACAACAACAAAATCATTGTGTTGTATGAACAGAGGCACAGCACAATCCAAGATATCACTGTTTTAATCTCAAAACCAACAGATAGGTGATGAACCTAAATATTTCAAGTGACACAGGGGTATTGATCCAGTGTTGACGTTATGGTGGTGGTGGTGGTGGTTGTTTACGAGGAAGGGCTTTTCTCTGGGGAATGGCCAGTCAGCAGGCCCAGAAGAGGAGAATTCGTGCTTCCCGTGCTGAAGCATCCCAGAATTCTGAGGGTTTTGCCAGAGTCCAGCTGGTTCTCAGACAAGGTCATTGGACTTCTTAGGGCAACCTTTCAAAGGCCCCCTGTAAATCTAACTGCTGTGCAGCCTGAGCCAACTTGTTCTCTGCCAATCCCTGCTCCAAATTTATGAATGACAAGAGGAAACAGCTGAGTGCAAACCAGCTGAAACGTGACCCTGTTGCCCTAGCAGTGCCTCCAGGGCTTCTGACAATAGACTGTACTTTTCCAGCACATGCCACTGTCAGCTGCCAGAATGGGACTGCGGTTAAGAGGCTTGTGCCAAACATAATAGAAATAAATGGAGATTTGCAAGGAGCAATGGCCTCAAGTTTGAGTTAGAGTGACCAATGTATTTATTCATTTATTTATTGAGCGCCTACTATAGGTATATTAATGGAGCTAGGGATACATTTGTGATAAAATAGACAAAAATCTCTGTCTCTGTGGAGCTTACACTCTATTGGGCAGAGACCAACAATAAATAAAGCCATTAAGTGGAATACATCTTATGTCAGATGGTGATGTATATTATGGAGAAAAATAAAGCAGCAAAGGGGAATAGGAAGTGCCCCAGGTGGTGGGCAGCTTTGTAGTTGTAAAGGATGATCAGGGAAGACTTCACTGAGAAAGTGACATTTGGGCAGAGTTTTGAAGACCCTGAGGAAGCAAGCCATGGTGCTATTTGGGGGAAGAATGTTCCAGGTAGACAGATACCTAGTGCAAATGTCCTGCAGTACTTGCAGGAAAACAAGGAGCCAGTGTGGCTGAAGCAGGAGTGATGCGGAGAGAGCAGGCAGGGGTGGGCTTTGCAGGTCATTGTAAGGACTGTGACTTTGACTCTGACATGAGAAGCTGTTGAGGGTTTTAGGGGAGAGCAGCATGACCTAATAACTTTTAAAAAGGTTGAGAACAATTCAAAGAAAGGCAAGAGTGGAGGCAGGGAGCCCAGTGAAGTGGCTACTGCAGTAACCCAGGTAGGAGATGATGCTGGCTTGGACCGGGTGGAAGCAGCGGACGTGTGAGAAGGGGTTGGATTTCAGAGAGGTTTCAAAGTAGAATCATTGGGATCTGCTGACAGTTTGGAAGTGGTGTGTGAAAGGAAATGAGGAGGCAGGGTTGACATGAAGGTTTTAGGCCCATAATTACTAGAAATCTAGTGCTGACATGACTAGAACTATTATCAGAAAGTATTTTTGGTCAAATGGATGGACTTGAGAGTATCTGATAAACAAACATCCCTTCCCTAAACTACTCTATGAGTACTGAAGTATATACAATGCTAAGGTCCTCCAGCCTAGCTTCACAGGACCCAGTGCCACCAACCCTCATGTTCATTCATTTGTTTGTTCATTCATTCATTCCATCCATGAACTGTGTCTCAGATGTCACCCAGGAGCTCCTTATTCCTTGAAATCTAGATGAGATTTATTGGAACACCCCCATTCCATGGCATGGGAAAGTCCAAGGTTTCCCAAGGACTTCCCCCAAATTCCAGGGAACTCAAGTTCTTCTGGCCTTCTCTATGTCCTGGACACCAGCTGCCATCCACGCTGCCTTGGTGGCCTTACACCAAACACCCCCCATGTTGGAGACTGTACTGATGATTTGGGATGGAGCCCCTGTTTCTTCACTTTTCTCCTTCATCTTTTCTAGGAGTAGAAGGAATTCCCCTCAGTGTCTTCTGCATAGCAGTTTAGGAA
Source organism: Daubentonia madagascariensis (assembly GCA_023783475.1). Classification (NCBI taxonomy): domain Eukaryota; kingdom Metazoa; phylum Chordata; class Mammalia; order Primates; family Daubentoniidae; genus Daubentonia; species Daubentonia madagascariensis. Next base: position 14,028,935 of record JAKFHU010000428.1, read on the forward strand.
CATGTTTGTGGCTTAAGCTTAGTCTCCATCTCCAAGATCTTATCCTAGAGAAACCATGTCCTCCTTAGAGCAATCTGAAAGGTTCTGGCCAGAGCTTGTTTGTTTGATTTTTGAAGAGTCCTCTGGCTGCTGGCTGGGGAGTGGACTGAAGGTGGGTGAAAGTGCTTGGAGACCCCTGCCCCTCTGCCTTCTCTCACAGTGGGGTTGTGTCAGCGCTTCTGTGTGCCACACTCTGTTAAAGGAGACCTATGGTAGTGCTCCTTGAGCTCCAGTTGCACACTTTATTTGAGTAGCTGTCATAGCTCTTACTCTTCTCTCTTTAACCCTGGGACTCAGATATGGGGCTAGACAGAGAAGAGGCCGAGTTACAATCACCATGATCTGAACAGAACCACCCCTCCTCTGCAGTGACCATAGATGTTTTGTTGAGCCAGCATCTTCTTCCCCCAGGATGGGTTCTCCCTGGAGGCCCTCAGTTCTCTTGTCAGTCAACGTTCAGCAAACCCACCCCACCGATTTGCAGATGTGCCCAGACACGTCTGACTCTCATTTAGACTCCAACTAGAACCTATAAGTCTTATGAATAAGTTTCTTCATTACACTTTGACCCCAGTCAATAACATTTAATATTGGTATTGAGTAAAACTACTTTCACGTGAAAAAGATAGCCATACTCTGAGATAAATGTGGTTGTAGTTAAAGAAACTAGGTGTGATAATTGGTTCATTTCTTTTAGTGTCCATACTCAAATCAATACTCTTAAAAAATGTTTCTAAATGCCCTGTGATTGTCAGTAAAAGAAGCCAGAAAAACCCTGTGAATGTGCATCACTCATTGTTAATTTAGGCAGGCACCTGATGACAAAAAGTCCTGGTCAGGTCATAGCACTGCTGGTTTGTGGACGATGTGACGAGTCTGATATATGCTGCTTGTTAGAGTATATTGACACCCAGCAAAAGCTTCCTCAGGCTTCTTTGCCACAGTGTCAGGTAGAGGCCCTTTGTTCAAAAAGCAGGAAGAAATGTGTTGTTAAAGTTACTAAAATAGAAAGCTTTTTCCATTAAAAATATTTTATTACTTATGAAATGTAATAGGGGTAAAAGTGATACATGAGTAACAACATAAACTTGCAAATTGCAAAAAAAAAATTTGGTGTCATATTTTTATGTAATGTAATACATAATAATCCTTTATTGATATGACATCTTCAGTGATCACAAGATTTTCCAGGCTCAACTTTCTGCAAATTCCTTTATTAGTTCATCAAAATTTATACATTTAACAACTTAATTTTTAATTGATATAATTGAAAGTGATGTTGGTTGCTCTTGGCAAATGCAACATTGCAAATAAATTTTGATCATCTTTAATTTTGAGAGTAGTCTTCCTGTTGACACACTATTACTGGAGCTGTTAAGATTGTCCTATATTTTGTCACAACACTGGGATACATTTTGATAAATTATTTCAAAATATAAATTTTAGTACATCTAGAGCTGGTAATACTCGGGAAACAATTTTTCTAAAAAGATTTAACTCTTCATACAAGTCAGTTTCATCTAAGTATGAATTTAATTTTAACTGTAAATTTACACAGTAACATTTTAATGTTTCCTTTGACAATTCCTGTAAATTGTGGAGGCAGCATAAGAAACAATTCAAAACACCTCTTTATATACTCTATTGACGTATCTTCAATACAGGGATAAATTGATTTTAAAATTGTCTTCTTCATCAATAATTGGTTCATTCAAAGCTTCATATGAAAATAGTCTCTGTCCCATCAAATGTGACAATCTTTACATTTAATTTTGTTTTCTAAGCTTGTGAATATTTGCTTTCCAATGTTGCAGCAGTGTTCAAAACCAGAGGTTCTTTGAAGAATTATAATAACTTCTGATATCTTTATTGCAATGTCCATGTGTATGCATGTGTTTTGTAATAATTTACTGACAAAGGTCACTGCTTCAGAGCCAGTATTCCCATCCTGGTACTCAGGCCAGAAAGTTAATATCTATGCTTATGCTACAGGGAGGGGTTCTGGAGATACGTGGGCAAGCAGGCCTCTCACCAAAGGTCTCATTGTTGCTCCCATGCAGAGCCCCTTCTTTCTCCCTTGGCCAGGTCTACTGCTGCTTCTGCTGCTGCTGCTGCTGCTGTCTCTGTTCCAGCTGCCAGTCTGTTACCAGGTCCTGCCCAGCTACTTGGGGGCCTGGTGCTCCAGACTGCCCTGAGGCATACACGTGTGCTCCAGGCTGCGAGGCCAATTGCTCAGAACCAGAACTGGCTCCCATGCCTATGAGTGTGCTGCTGCCTAGCGCATGTCTGCTGCTCACATGCATGCTCCATTGTCCCATTGGACTTTACTTACAAAACATAAGTTTGAAGATAAAATTATCAAGAATTTCGAGACAGCAACAGCAGTCTCGAAGCATGGAATCTCCCTGAGAGTGGGATCCTTTGCAGCCGCACAGATAGCATGCCCATGAAACTGGTCCTGGTGCCATAGCACATAAAGCAACTGTACTATTGCAAGGTGAACAGGGAGGGGAAAGAGGAAGGGGGACTTGGATGTCCAAAGGTATGTCACACTGAAGATGTCCAAAACATAGCTCCTGATCTCTTCCACCTTCCCAACCTTCTTCTTCAGCAGGATTCCCCATCTCAGTAAGTGACAATCTTATTTTTATAGTTGCACAGACCCAAATCTTTTAATTAAATATAATTTCTCTCTCTTGTATACATTGTCAGCATATCTGATGACTTCTTACCTCTTGTACTGCTCCTGCTCTGGTCTGGTGCTTGGGGTTCTGGAATAGCTTCTGCATTGATTTCCATGCTTCTTTTTTTTACCCCCATATTAGTTAAGGTTGTTCAGAGAAACAGAACCAACAGGATATATCTATATCTACATCTACCTATACATATATATATCTCAGGAGATTTATTATAAGAGTTGGCTCACATAATTATGGAGGCCGAGAAGTCCCACAATCTGCCATCTGCAAGCTGCAGACCCAGGAAAGCTAGTGATGTGGTTCCATTCTGAGTCTGAAGATCTGAGAACGAGAAGAACTGACGGTGTAGGTTCTAGTTCAAGTCCAAAGGCTTGAGAACCAGAAGTGCCAGTGGCATAAGTTCCAGCCCAAGTCCCAGTCCAATGGCAGAAGAAAATTGATGTCCTAGCTCAAGCAGTCAGGCAGAGAGAGTGGATTCTCCCTTCTTCCACTTTTTTATTCTATTCATACCCTCAACAGATTGGGTGTTGCCCACCCATATTGGGGAGGACAATCTGCTTTACTCATTTCACAGATTCAAATGCCAATCCCATCTGGAAACACCCTCATAGACACACCCAGAAATAATGCTTAGCCAAATATCTGGGCACCTTGTGGCCTGGTCATGTTGACACATAAAGTTAACTATCATACCCCCAAATGTCCATTCCCAACACATCAGCCAGAAGGATCTTTAGAAAACATTAACTGGATCATGTTCTGCTCCTGACCAAAGCCACGTGATGGCTTCCCATTCTACGCAGAGTAATAATCCATTGGCCTACACAGCTCTACACAATCTGCGCCCCTCCTCATCTCTTGTATTGCGTCCTACTTCTCTCCTCCTCACGCAGTCTCCTCCAGCCACACATCCTCCTTGCTGTCCCTCCAATATGCCAAGCACGCCATAACATTTCCACTTGCTCCTCGCTCTGTCTAAAATGTTCTTCCCCCAGGATATCTGCACAGTTGGCTCCTTCTCTTCCTTTAGGTTTTTACTAGAAGGTCTTATCAGTGAGGCTTTCCCTGACACTCTGTACAATAAAGGCCCCCTCCTAGCACACGTAGCCCCTAACTGTGTTTTGTTTTTTTCTATAATATTTATCACTATCAGGCATGCTAAATATTTACTTCTGTTTGTTTGTTGTCTGTCCCCCTTCTAGAGTGTAACGTCTAAGAGGGCAAGGCTTGTTTCGTTCACTCTATTCTCAGCACCTAGAATAGGACGTGACCCAGAGTAGGCACTCAGTAAAGACCTGTGAGCTGAGTGAGGTAGGACTCTTCAAGCTTAGCTGGTCTTGTTAAGGGTGCGCTCTGATCTCTAGACAGGATAAAGAGTTGTATTTTCAGGCTAGGGATATGGTCCTTAAAGTGTGGTCCATGGACCCACTTGGATGCCAGAGACCCTTTGTCACTGTGTTGACATTTGGCCTGATAGTTGTGAGTAACACTGCTGATGACATATAGCACAAATAAAAACACTGGCACCCAACTGTACTATTAGACATTGTACCTTAATGCCTAATTTGCCAGCATGTAAAAAAATTTACGTTTCACTTAAGAATGTTCTTGATGTAAAAATTGACTGTATTAAATCTCAACCCTTGAGTAAATAACTTTTTAATATTTCGTGTGATAAAACGGGAAGTGCTCATAAAGTACTTTTGCTGTATACCAAAGCATAATGGTTGTCTCAAAGAAAAGCCCTTGTGAGATTGTTAGAGCTGCAAGCTGAACTAGTCACTTCCTTTAGGGAAAACCATTTTTTTGGAATGACTATCTTAGTCTGTTTAGGTTGCTATAACAAAATACTATAAATGAGACAGTTTATAAACAAGGGAAATTTATCTCTCACAGTCCTGGAGACTGGGAAGTCCAGATCAAGGCGCTGGTAGATCTGGTGTCTGGTGAGGGTCCATTTGCTGGTTCATAAATGGCACCTTCTTACTGTACCCTCACATGATGGAAGGGCACAGGGCAGCTCTCTGGGGCCTCTTTTGTAGGATCACCAATCCCATTCATGAGGGCTCTGCCCTCATGATCTAATCACCTTCAAAAAGCCCCACCTTCTAATAGTATCACATTGGTGATTAGGTGTCAATACACAAATTTTGGGAGGACACAAACATTCAGACCATAGTACTGCTATAGAAATTATGGTTATTTAGATTTGAATATTTAGCAGACACTTTCTAGAAAATGAATGAAGTAAAGCTGTCATTTCAAGAAAATTTTTTTTTTAAATTTTTTTGCCAACAAAATTTGTTGACAATTATGAGTTTTCACATGACATTTAGAATTTTGGAAAGCTTGTATCCACCACAGTGATTTTGACAGCTTTCCAATACTTGAAGACTTTTTGATAAGATCATTGGTATATTATTTACATATATAGATACATAATAAAATGTGTCAACATTTGGAAGATCTACATAACTCAGCAAATTAATATTTTCCAAATGACCACACTGTTAGAAAACTATACATGAAAAAAGATCCAATCAAAGTATACAATGGACCAATGGATTTTAATATAACAGAGTATGAAAAATTTGTTAATCTGGTTTCAGATTCCACACTGCAACTAACCTTTAAGAAACTACCACTTGTCAAGCTTTGATGTGGTATCAAAGAAGAATATCCACAATTATCTGAAAAAGCTATTAAAGTATTTCTCCCTTTTTCAGCTATATATTTGTGTGAAGATGGATTTTTTCTATACTTAAATGACATAGTGCAACATATTGATGCAGCGAGCAGCTATGAGAATCCAGCTGTCTTTAATTAAGCATGACATAAAACAGATGGGCAAAAATGTCAAGCAATGACACTTTTCTCACTAATTTGTTTTGGAAAATACAGTTATTTCTTTAAATGGCTTTATTAAGGTACAATTGAAATACAATAAACTACATGTTTAAAGTATACAATTTAATAAATTTTGACATGTGAACTACATCTATGAAACCATCACCTCAATCAAGATAATGAATATATCCACCCCCTAAAAAAGTGTCTTTGTGTTCCTTTTTCATCCCTGCCTCCCTCCCCTTCCTGACTCCTTGATTTCTAGGCAGTCACTGATCTTCTGTCAGTCTATTTTAGTTTGCATTTTCTAGAACTTTATATAGATGGAATAACAGCCTATGAATACTTTTTTGTCTGGCTTTTTTCACAGAATAATTATTTTGAGACTCACAGTTTTTGCATGTATCAAAAGCTCATTTGTTTTTATTGCTGAGTACTCTTCCACTGTATGGATATGGTATAATTTGTTTTTCCATTTAGTTGTTCATGAGCATTAGGGTTATTTTCAGGTTTTGGCTATTGCAAATAAAGCTGCTGTGAACATTAGTGTATAAGTCTTTGGTATGGACATATTCTTCCGCTTCTCTTTGGTAAATACCTAGGAGAGAAATGGCTGGGCCGTACACTAGCTGTATGTTTAACCTTTTAGGAAAGTGTCAAACATGGCTCCAAAGTACTTGTAACCATTTTACATTCCCACCAGCTGTGTATGAAGTTTCAAGTTCCTCCACATTCTCACCAATATTTGGCCATTCTAACAGGTGCGTATTTTTATTTTATTTTATTTTACATAAGCAAAACAAATTTATTATTTTACAGCTCTGTATATCAGAAGTTTGACATGGATCTCACTAGTTAAAATCAAGGTGACAGGGCTACATTCCTTTCTGGAGGCTCTAGGGGAGGAATATGATAATATATCATAATGAAACAATGTATTCTTCTTGCCAAACAAGTGCGTATTGACATCTTTTTTTTTTCTTTCACCCAGTCTGTTTATTGAGCACACACATACAACAGTACACCTCCAGCCTCCTTGGTGCACATTGACCTTGGGCTTCTCGGAACCTGTCTTTTGAGATTGTGTTGACGTCTTATTGCTGTTTAATTGAATGACTAATAATGTTGAGCATATTTTCATGTGTTTATTTGCCATTTGTGTATCTTTTTTGTTGAAATGTCTGTTTAAATATTTTGTCCATTTTAAATTGGGATGTATTTCTTATTATTGAGTTTGGAGAGCTTTAAAAAATATATTCTAGATACAAAATCCTAACCAGATAAGTGATTTACAAATATTTTCTTCCTGTCTGTGGCTTGTCGTTTATTTTCTTAACAGTATCTTTCAAAGAACAGAAGTTCTTAATTTTGAAGAAGATTGATTTATCAATTATTTTCTGTATTGATCATGTTTTGGAGTCTTATCTAGAATTTTCTTCTAGAAGTTTTGTAGTTCGAGGTTTAATAGTTAGGTCTATGATCCATTTTGAATTAATGATATGGATTAGAATTTCCTGTTTTTGTATAGATATACAAGCATTCCAGCACCATTTGTTGAAAAGACTATCCTTTCTGCACTGACTTGCCCTTACACCTTTGTGAAAAATAAATTGACCACATATGGGTGGGTCTATTTCTGGACTCTTTATTCTATTCCATTGATCAGTTTGCCTGTCTTGATGCCAATATCACACTGTTTTGATCACTGTAGCTTTATAAAAAGTCTTAAAGTCAGGTAGTATAAGTCCTCAACTTTCTTTTCCATTTTCAAAATATTTTGGGTATTTTAGATCCTTTGTATTTTCATATGAATTTTACAATCAGCTTATCAATTGCTACAAAAAAGCATCCTGACATTTTGATTGGGATTGTATTGAATCTATAGATTGATCTTTGGAGCATTGCTCTCTTAACAATACTGAGTCTTCTGATTAAAGAACACAGTATATCTCTCCATTTATTTGGGTATTAATTTTTCTTAGCACTGTTTGTAGTGTTCAGTGTATAGGTCTTGTAAATATTTTCTCAGATTTATCCCAAAGTCTTTCATATTTTTATCTTTTAAAAAATAGTATTGTTTTTCAAATATTGATTTTTGATTGTTTATTACTAGTATAAAGAAATATACTTATTTTTATATATCAATTTTTTTCTTGCTTCATCCACCATCATGGTATATATATCAATTTTGTATCCTACATACACTGTCTTATTAGTATCACTTTTAGTAGCTTTTTTGATGATTCACAGAATTTTCTAGATAGATGTTCATGTTGCCTGTGAATAGAGATAGGTTTACTTTTTCCTTTCCACATTTTATGCTTTTTATTTATATTTCTTGCCTGATTGAACTGGCCAAAACCTATAGGACAATGTTGAATAGAAATGGCAAGAATGGAACCCTTACTTTGTTTTGATATTAAAGGTAAAGCATTTAGTCTTTCATCATTAAGTATGTTGTTTACTTTAGGGTTTTTGTGGATGCTCCTTTTCAGGTTGAAGTTTCCTTCTATTCTGAGTTGCAGTGAGGTTTTATCAGGATTAAATGTTGAATTTTATCAAATGCTTTTTCTGTATCTATAGAGATAATCATATGTGTATAAATACACATATAAAAATTAAAATCTCTTAATATGGTGAATTATATTGGCTAATTTTCAAATGTTAAACCAACCTTATAGATCTGGGATGAATTCTATTTGATTATGATGAATTACTCTTTATATATTGTTATATTTGATTTGCTAAAATTTTTGCCTCTAAATTCAGGAGTGAAGTTGTTTGGAAGTTTACTTTCTTGTAGTGTCTTTGACTGGTTTTGGTATCTGAGTAATACTGGCCTCATAGAATGAATTTACTGAAAGTGCTTGTTTAAAATTGATACTATGTCTTCCTTAAGTATTTGATAGAATTCTCCTATGAGGCTATCTGGGCCTGGAATTTTTCTTGTGGAAAAGTTCGACTACAAAGTCAATTTCTTTACTAGATATAGGGCTACTTAAGTTATCTATTTCTTCTTAAGTGAACTTTAGTAGTTTGTGTCTTTCAAGAAATTTGTCCATTTAATCTTAGTTAAATAGAGTTGTCATAGAGTTGTTCACAACATTCTCTCATTGCCCTAGAATCCTAATTATGATGTCATCCCTCTCATTCCTGATCCTGGTAGTTTATGTCTTTTCTTTTTTTCCTTATAAGTCTGGCTAAAATTTTGTCAATTTTATTGATCCTCTCAAAAAATCAGCTTTTGCTTTCATTTATTTTACGTACTGTTTTTCTGTTTTTCACTTCAGCAGTCCCCAACCTTTTTGGCACCAGGGACTGGTTTCATGGAAGACAACTTTTCCATGGACGGGGTGGAGGGGGGATGGTTTCGGGATGATTCAAACACATTACATTTATTGTGCAGTCAAACCTCTCTCCTAATGAAAATCTGTGTTTGCTGTTGCTCCCCAGCACTAGCATCACCTCCTGGGCTCCAGCAATTGGATTCTCACGGGGAGTGCGCAACCTAGATTCCTGGCCTGTGCCTGCATGGTTTGCAGTAGGGTTCTGGCTCCTATGAGAGTCTAGTGCTGCTGCTGATCTGACAGGAGGCGAAGCTTATGTGGTGATGCGTGTGATGGGGAGCAGCTGTGAATGCAGATGGAGCTTCGCTCCCTCACCTGCCACTCACCTCCTGCTGTGCGACCCCATTCCTGGCCAGGCAAGGACTGGTGGCAGTGTGCGGCCCAGGGGTTGGGGACTGCAGTTCTATTTCACTCATTTTTATTCCAGTGAAGTAGTATTTTATTTAAGCACAAGATGTGCTAGTAATTGCTTTTGTCCTCCAACATTTTAACAATTTTAAAGTATACAATTCAGTTGTTCTTAGTATATTCACAATATTATGCAACCATTACCACTATTTCCAGAATATTTTTATTGTCCCCCAAAGAAGCCTCTTACCAATGAACAGTTGCTCTTCGTTTCACTCTCAGTTTCTGGCAACTATTTGTCTACTTTTAGTTTCTATGAGTGTTTATTCTTGACATTTCATATAAATGGAATCATAAAATATTTGACTTTTTGTGTATGGCTTTTTTTGCTTATTGTAATGTCTTCAAGGCTAATCTACATTGTAGTGTGTATTAGAACTTCATTTTTTATGACTGAATAATATTCCATTGTATGGCTATACCACATTTCATTTATCCATGCATCAGTTGATGGCATTTTAGTTATTTCTACTTTTTGACTATTATGAATAATGCTGCTATGGACATTAGTGTATAAGTTCTGTGTAGATATGTATTTTCAATTCCCTTTGGGATATACCTAAGAGTAGAATTATTGTGTCATATGAACACTTTGAATGCCTAGTACTTCTTTTTCTTCCCTAATTGCACTGGCTAGAATTTCCAGTACAATGTTCAATAGAAGAGGCAAAAATGGGTATCCCTATATTGTTTCTGATCTTATGGGGGAAAACTTTCAGTCTTTTACTGTTGAGTGTGATGCTTGGTATGGGTTTTTCATAGTTGACTTTTATAACATCAAGGAAATTCCCTTCTATTCCTATTTTGTTGAGTGTTTTTATCATGACAGGGTGTTGGATTTTGCCAAATGCTTTCTCTGCATAATTTGAGATCATTATGTGGTTATTTTCCTTCATTCTATTAAAGTTGTCTATTACATTGATTTATTTTTATATGTTGAACCACCCATGCATTCTTAGGATAAACCTTACTTGGTCATGGTGTATCATTCTTTTTATATGCTGCTGCATGATTTGGGTTGCTAGTATTTTGGTGAGGATTTTTACATCTATGTTCTTAAAAGATGTTGGTCTGTAGTTTTTGAAATTTTCCTTGATATATCTTTGTCCAGTTTTGTATCAGGGTAATACTGGCCTCATAGAAGGAGTTAGGAAGTGTTCCCTCCCCCTCCTCTATTTTTCTGAAGATTTTTGAGAAGAATTGGTGCTAATTCTTTTTAAAACATTTGATAGAATTCACCAGTGAAGTAACATGGTCTTGATTTTCCCTCATTGGAAGTTTTTTGCTGACTAATTCAATCTTCTTACTAGTTATAAGTCCATTCAGATTTTCTGTTTCTACTTGAGTTAGTTTTGGTAGTTTGTGTGTTTCTAGGAATTTGTCCATTTCATCTAGGTCATCTAATTTGTTGGCATATGATTGTTTCAAGTATTCTGTTATAACTTTTTTATTGCTGTAAGTTTGTTAGTAAGATTCCCACTTTTATTGTTGATTTTGGTAATTTGAATGCTCTCTTGAGATTTTCTTTTTTTTCTTGGTCAGTCTAGCTAAAGGTTTATCAACATTGTTGATCTTTTTAAAGAACCAGATTTTGGTTTCATTGATTTTCCCTATTGTTTTTCTATTCTCTATTTCATTTATCTCCTCTCTAATCTTTATTGCTTCCTTCCTTCTGCTTGCTTTGGGTTTAGTTTGCTCTTCTTTTTCTAGTTATTCAAGGTTAAAGACTATGTTATACATTTGAGATATTTCTTTTTAAAAATTTAGGTGTTTATAGCTATAAATTCCCTCTGAGCACTGCACTGCTTTCATTGTAGCCCATAAGTTTTGATATGTTGTGTTTTAGTTTTCATTCATCTCAAGGTATTTTTTAATTTCCTTTGTGGTTTTTTTTTTTTTTTTTTGCACGTTGGTTCGTTAAGAATGTGTTGTTTAATTTCCACGTATTAATGAATATTTCAGATTTCCTTCTATTATTTATTTTTAATTTCATTCCCTTATGGTTGGAGAAGATACTTGGTATAAATGTCAGTCTTTTCAAATTTATTGAGACTTGTTTTGTGGCCTAACATATGGTCTAGTCTAAAGAATATTCCACGTGCACTTGAGAAAAATGTGTAGTCTGCTATTATTGAGTGGAGTGTTCTATCTACGTATGTTAGGTCCAATTGGTTGATAGTGTTGTTCTAGTCTTTCTTTCCCTCATTTATCTTTTGTATAGCTGTGGTATCCATTGTTGAAAGTGGGGTATTGAAATTTCCAATTATTATTGTTGAAATGTCTATTTCTCCCTTCAATTCTATCAGTTTTTGCTTCATATATTTTGGGACTCTGTTGTGAGGTGCATATGTTTATAATTGTTATATCTTCTTGATGAATTGACCCTTTTGTTAGTATAGAATGTCCTTCTTTGTCTCTTGTAAACACTTTTGTCTCAATGTCTATTTTGTCTGATATTAGTATAGCCACTCCAACTCTCTTTTGGTTACTTCTTGCCTAAAATATATATTTTTTCATCCTTTCACTTTCAACCTGTCTGTCTTTAGATCTAAAGTGAATGTCTTATAGACAGCATAATTTTGGATCATGGTACATTCTGCCAGTCTCTGCCTTTTAATTGGACAGTTTAATACATTTACATTTAATGTAATTACTTGTAGGGAAAGACTTATTTCTATCGTTTTGCTATTTGTTTCTATGTATGTTACATTTTTTTGTTTCTCAATTCCTCCATTATTTCCTTCTTTTTTGTTGGATAATTATTTTCTGCTGTACCATTGTGATTCTTTTTTCTTTTACTATATATTTTTTAGTTCTTTTTTAGTTTAGTGGTTGCTCTGGGGAATATAGTTAACATCTTAATTTATAACAATCTAGTTCAAATTAATATCAACTTAGTTTCAATAGTATAAAAAATTTGCTCCTATATAGTTCTGTCCTTGTCCTCCTTTATGGTTTTATTTTTGCAAATTACATCTTTATATATTATACACCCATGAAACTAGACTTTTAATTATTGTTCTGTGTATTTCCTTTAAATCATATAGAAAAAAGAAGGAGTTACAAATCAAAAATACATTAACAATGACTTGATATCTACCTATGTAATTACCTTTACTGATATTCTTCATTTTTTCATGTGGATTTGAGTTCTTATCCAGTGTTCTTTCATTTCAGCCTAAAGGGCTCTCTTTACCTTTTCTTCTAGGGTATGGGTACTAGAGTCTCTCAGTTTTTCTTTTTCTGGAAATGTCATTTTTGAAGGATAGTTTTGCCAGATATGGAATTCTTGCTTGGCAGTTTATTATTTTTCAGTATTTTGTATGTCATCCCACTGCCTTCTGGCCTCTGTATTTTCTAATGAGAAATTATCTGTAAATCTTATTGTGATCACTTGGGTATGATAACTACTTTTCTCTTGCTACTTTTAGGATTCTTTTTTTAGCTTTTGACTGATTATACTGTGTCTTAGGGTTGACCTCTCCAAGTTATCCTACTTAGGATTGTTTGAGCTTCTTGGATGTGCAGGTTCATGTTTTCCATCAAATTTGGGAAGATTTTTGGCATTATTTCTTCAAATATTCTTTCTGCTCCCTTCTTTCTCTTTTCCCTCCTGGGACTCCCATTATGCATATATTGTTATGCTTGGTGGTGCCCCACAGGTCCTTAGGATCTGTTTATTTGTCTTCATTTTTTTCTTTCTGCCCTGCAGATTGGATAATTTCAATTGAACTACCTTCAAGTTTGCTGATTATTTCTTTTGCCTTCTTAAAACTGCTATTGTACTTCCCTAGTGAATTTTTCACTGCAGTTATTATAATTCTAAGTTCCAGAATTTCCATTTGGTTCCTTTTATAATTTCTGTCTCTTCATTGATATTCCTTATTTGGTGAGACATAGTGCTCTCATGGTATCCTTTAGTTATTTGTACATTTGTTCCTTTAGTTATTTGTGCTGGGACAGTTTCTATTCATTTTCAACTTTGTGTATGGCATACTTTCTTGTTTGTTTGCATGCCTCACAGTATTTTGTTAAAAAGTAAACATTTTGAATATTATTATGTGGCAACTTCAGAAATCATATTTTCTCCCCTCTTCAGTTCTTTCCTTCTTTCTTTCTTCTTTTTTTCCTTTCATTACTGCTTATTGTAGTAGTTGTTGTTTGTTTAGTGACTTTTCTGAATTAATTTTGTAAAGTCTGTATTCTCTGTCATTTGTGGCCACTGAAATCTCTGTTCTGTAGGTGTAGTGGTCAGGTAGTGATTTAGCAGAAATTTGCTTAGATGCTTTAAATAACAACAAAAAAGTTTTCCAGTATTTGCAGATGGGCTATGTATATGTTTGGGGGACATCTTCCTCAGCCAGGCAATTTACAACTCTGCCTTAGCCTTCACTTCCTGCTTACACAGAATCTGAAAGTCAGTCATAGATGAGAGCTTGGGACCTTTGGAGATATTTTCAGACACTGTCCCATTCCTGGGCATGAGTGCTGCCTTCTAGATTCCCAGAAATACATGGGAGCTTTTCAAAGCCCTTATTTGCCAAGGCATCTTATTCCCTGGTTTTTCCTCTCAAACTCTTCAGGTAGTCAATTGTTTGCTCCAACTCTTATCCCTTGCCTAGTTGGCAGCAATTCATATATTTGCCTTGAAATGTTTTCTACTAGTGCTCCCTGGGTAGCTGCCTCAGCCTTGGGAGAATTTCAAGTTAAGAGAAATAAATGTAAGCTCTTTGAGCCAGTCTTTCAGGTCAAAACAAACAATAACAATTCTTTAAGAATAAGATTTGTTCTGCTCCCTTAATACTAAGAACCTATCTTGGTAATATGGGCTATTGTTTTCAAGGCTGCTGAAGAGCTGGAGAGTAGGAGATGGGGCCAGGTAAATTAAAACACCACAAAGCTCTTTTTCCTAGAGGCAGATTTTTTATTAAGCATTCATCTGGTTGCTGTAAATTTTTTTATTAGTTTTCAGAGTTCCAATAAAATGGATTCTGACAGTTTTGCCTATCTATTTGAAGCTTTTGTGGAGGAATACACTTTTGGAGTTTCCTTCTCCACCCTTTTCAACTGACATCATTTTCTAGTTTATTGATTTTTGTTCTGGTCCTTATTATAGATGCTTATTGACTTATTATGATGGGGTTATAGCCCAAGAAACTCATCATAAGTTGAAAATGCACTTAATACACCTAACATACTGAGCATCATTGCTTAGCCATGCCTATCTTAAATGTGTGAAGAATACTTATATTAGCCTATAGTTGGACAAAATCATCTAATACAAGCCTATTTTATAATAAAGTGTTGAATAGCTTATGTAATTTATTGAATAATGTACTGATAGTGGAAAACAGCATAGTTGTATGGGTATTCAAAGTACAGTTTCTACTGAATGTTTATCAAAACAGAGAAATTTTTTTGCTCCTTTCATTAGAAGTACTGTCTCTAGCCAACTGGCCAGGGCCTTCTTGCTGTGTGCTCCCATGGTGGAAGGCAGAAGGGCAGAGAGGCAAAAGAGAACCAAACTTGGCCTTTTAAATGGCATTAATTCCATCCATGAGGGCAGGGCCCAGTTACCTCACAAAGCTCCCACCTCCCAACCCCACTACTGTGGCCTACCAATGTCAACATGAGTCATGGAGGGGACAAACATCAAAGCCATAGCGGATGTTTGCAAGCAACTGTGTAAAATTCAAAAGGAGAAGACCTTTGTTTTTGTGAGTTGATCCTTTTTAGAGAGAGAGGTCAAAGTTTCAGGGTTGTGATGATATTTGGCTTATTGTTGGGAGTAGAGGGGTGGCAGAAAGCTGGGAGAAGGCAAAGAAGCTGGGATCAATCAAATCAATAAAGGAGCCACTTCTGGCAAGAAAATTTAATTTCAGTAATTGAATCACTGACCCATGAAAATAACTACATATAGAGTGTATCTGTCTTTTAAACACACTCGGAATCTGTACCCTAATGGAGAATGTGAAGGTACCTAGTGTTAATGTCTCAAAAAGAGGCAACATATTTCTAGAGTTATACTCACCTTGGCATTGTACCAGTGTTAGCAGTAAACTGCAGAGATACAAACTAGAATGACAAGCTCTTTTGCTTCTTAACGCTGTAATTAAACATCAGGACCTTGGTTTGGCTGGGATGTATGACCTTTTCAAATGAAGTAGAGCTCTGGCTTAATTGTAAACCTAATTTATCTTTCTTATCAGTGAGGAAACAGGCAGAAACAAAAAGGCCAAAACAAGACACTGCCTCCCCTGGGATTGTTAAAAGCTGTTGTTCTGTAATTACTGTGACTAAGACAACAAACAAACTCCATTGAAATTGACAGCTACATTAGATCCACATGGCTGAATTTCAGTAGGCCTTTTTTGCATGTCTCCAGTGAAAGTATAGCATGTTTTCACACAGCAAGCAAAAGAGGATAATAGACTATTATAACTCCAGGAGTGTTATTATAATATATTCTGCCAATGTGAAAAGAGATGCATTTCATTTAGGCTTGTTTTGAAATGTAGCAAAACATCACCAAACTGGGGAAAGAAGAGTCTATTTCCTATCCAAAATAATAAGAAGTGCAGTAGAGTTGAAAAGAAATGCATTTTGCACTTAAACTAGGCTATACTACTAGACTAGACTAGACTGGACTAGACTACTGCAACTCTAACAGAGTTGGAGAACATAATATGGATATTCATTTTTGTCCCCTTTTCTTCCATGGCACAAAATACATAGTGGCTGCTCAAGAAGTGTTTTTTAAGTTGCATTGAATTGAGCTATTTTCAGTTATCCAAAAGTTCTCTTTCTTTCACTAGAAAAGAGAATGGGGAATTCATGGCAGTATTTCTCACCTTGTTACAAATTAATTCTTGAAAGTCATTTTATATTGGCTGTCTCTCTGCCTTAGGGTAGTAGGCATAAACTGGCCAGCCTTCTGACATAGATACAAGAGCTCTGGGAAATACACTTTTTTTCTCTCTCTTTCCTTTGCTGTAGATTCATAGATTCATTGGTGTATTAGTAGAAGCAGGTATGAGTTTATTGCCTCTAGAAATTTTCTGGGTAAATTATCCTAGTTCTTTTATCTTTGGCAAATTTTCTTTTATAAAATCCCAGCAAGTGTTAAAGACCATAGTAAAAGAAGCCAGCAGTGTTTACAGAGATGTTTCCATCTTTTGCCATGAAAGACCTCTCAAAATTCTGCAGCACAAAGGAATTTATCTCCCCAAGGGCCTATCTTAGGAGTAAGTTGTTGCATACTATATCAATCAGAGAACTGGTTTGTTTTAAGCCTGCCATCCCCAACCCTCAGTACCGGTCTGTGGTCTGTTAGGGACTGGGCTGCAGAGCTCTGCTGCCCACCCAACCCTGTCCATGGAAAAATTGTCTTCCATGAAACTTAGGAAATGGGGGGAGGGGGTGGGGGAGGGAGTGCACACAGCAGGAGGTGAGCGGTGGTGAAGCTCCATCTGTATTTACAGCCACTCCCCATCACTCAAATCACCACCTGAACTCCGCCTCCCCCCCACTCCTCCCCCTCACCTGTGGAAAAATTGTCTTCCATGAAACTGGCCCCTGGTGCCAGAAAGTTTGGGGGACACTGTTTTAAGCTATTAATCAACAGACAACAGATATTTATTGAATACTTAGTGCTTTCCAGGCATTGTTCTGGATCATACAGTGGCAAATAAGATAAAGTCCTTTTCCTTATGGAGCTTGCATTCTAATAGCCAATGGAAAACAAATAAATACATAATATAATATTACATGGTAAAAGACCTTATGAAAAAATAATGAAGAGTGGGGTTAAAGAGTGACAGGGCTTCCAGAGAAGGCTGCTTTGAAGAGATGACATTTGATCAGAGATCAGCATGAACTGGGAGAGTGAGCCATACAAACATTTTGGGGAATGAACATTCCAGAAAAACTGAACAGCACTGTAAAGCCTATAAAAGAGCTTGGCTTATTTGATGACTAGTCATGAGGGCAGTGTGTCTAGAACAATAGCAAAAGAGTGACTCAAATTTGGTGAAAAGCATCAAAACATACAACCAAGAAACTCAATAGCTCCAAATGAAGGCAAATAGAAAGAAAACCATACTTAGACACACTGTATGCAAATTGCTGAGAACCAAAGACAGAAAGAGAAATCTTAAAAACAGGAGGAGGAAAAAGTCATAATACATACAGGGGACCAGTGATAATAATTACAGCTAACTTCTCACCAGAAACTATGGGGACAGAAGACAATGGAACAACATCTTTAAAGTCTTGAAAGGAAAAAAGGGTGTCAATTGTAAATTTTTTATCTACTAAAATAGTCTTCAATAAGGAAGGTGAAATAAATACATTTTCAGAAAAATGAAAGCTAAGAGAATTATTTGCCGGAAGACTGTTCTATAATAAATGCTAAAGGAAGTTCTCAAGGCAGATGGAAAATGATACACTGGATATTCAGATGCAGTAAAGAGCACTGTAAATGGTTAACATGTGGATGAATATAAAAAATAATTTTTGCCTGATTACCTTATTTATTTAATTACTTTTAATGAGAATTGACTGTTTAAAGCAAAAATAATAATAATAATAATAATGTAGTTTGAGGTTAATAACAAATATAGAAGTAAAATACAACACTACAATGAGATAAAATGCAAGAGGGGTTTAAATGGAGCGATTGTTACATCACACACTAAATGGTAGGATATTAATTCAAGGTATACTGTGGTAAGTTACGGGTCACCTCTTTCTCACCCTCTCACCTTTTGCTGTGGGATGATGCAAACGCAGCTAGAAGGCCCTGGCCAGATGCCTGTGTTTCAATCTTGGACTTTTCAGCCTCCATAACTATGAGAAATAAATTTCTGTTCTTTATAAATTACCCAGTCTGTGGTATTCTGTTATAGCAGCACAAAACAGACTAAGACAGTAGATGTCAATCTAACTATATAAATAATTACATTAAACATAAATTGTTTAAATGCTCCAATTTAAGGCAGAGATTGTCAAGCTCATTTTTTTTTAAATAGAAAGAACTAACTGTATGTTGTTTAAAAGAAATGTACCTTGAATATAAAGACTAAGATAGTTTGCAAGTAAAAAATGGAAAATACCATATAAACACTAATAATAAAAAAGCCAATCTGGCTATATTAATATTATGCAAAGTAGACTTTCTTTATCCTTATCCAGGGATAAAGAAGGACTTTTTATGATAACAATAGGGTAAATTCATCAAGAAGGATTATAAATACTAAACATGTAGTGGCTCATAACAGAATTTCAAAATACATGAAGCAAAACTGAAAGAAATGAAGAAAAAAATACCCAAACCACAGTTGAAGACTTTAACACCTGTTTCTCAGTAATTGCCAGAATAAGCAAGAACAATCCTTGGTAATAGTAATCAGAACAGTGGTTCCTTCTGCAGGGGCAGGAGGAGGGAGGTTGACTGGAAAAGGGCATGAGGGAACTTTCTGGACTGATCACAATGTCCTATATCTTGATATCATTGATGAACAGGTATATGCATCTATCAAAATTCCTTAAAGCTTACACTTAAATCTACCTATTTTAGTATAGGTAAAATAGATCAATACTTAAATTGGGAATGAATTTATAAAATTTTAGTTTTGGACATTTTATGCCTGGGGTTCTTATTAGATATCAAAGTGGAGCTCTCAGAGTGATATGTAAGTTGGATACAAGTCTGGAGCTCAAGGGAGAGATTGGTACTGGAGTTACATTTTGAGAGTCATTAATATATAGATGGTATTTAAATCCAACTGGTACTGAAAATAGAGAAGACATCTGAGGTGAAAGGCTTGAAAAGGCATGCCAACCCTGAGAATTTGGGACAATAATGGTAAACCAGTAAAAAACATTAAGAATAATCAACTGGTGAGATAGGAAGAAAATCAGGAGGATATAGAAGTCAAATTAAGAAAGTGTTTCAAACAGGACAGAATGACCATACCAAATTCTGTTGAGAGGTACAGTAAGATGAGTACTAATAACTACCCATCAATTGTTCCAAGATGGAAGTCACTGGTGACTTTAGAAGATAAGATTCATAAGAATAGCAGAATGCAAGACTGATTTGAGCGGGTTAAGAAAAATACATGACGAGGCAATGAGTATAGAAAACTCTTTCAAGGAACCGTGTTTCTGTGTTGCTTAAATGAGATGACAAAACTCCTTCTTATATTTGAGAAATGCTGTGGACCTTGAACACTGTTATTTAGGGAGAAAATACCAGAGAATGATGATGCTGCAAGAGCATCAGGGACTCTAACAAAATCCGTACAACTGACCCTCAAACAGGTTTGGATGAGAATACATAGTCACTTTGGGCAAGTGACCCCTTTTCATAATGATATTTTAAAAATATTTGTTTAAATTTACTTGGATAAAAACTGGACTCAGTTCTTTTTGTGGGAGGTCATTATTAGACTTCCTTCTTTTGAACCAAGTATTCTAGCAATGACCCAATATGCCTACCTCACAGATATAAAATGTGTCCATTTATCTTACTCTTTATTAAGAACCTTACTTCTGTACTCCAAGTAGCTTGCCAAAATATTCCTTCTAAACATACACATTATTCTCCCATAGAAAAATTCTGATAGATCCATATTTTCTGTTAGGATATAAATTCAACTTCATGTAACAGAGACACAAAATCACAATGGTGTAAAAGAAATAGTTTATTTTTCTCTCACATAAAGATCTGTGCTGGTGTAGAAGCTTTGCTCTGCAAGATCACTAGGAGGCTAGGTTCCTTCTCTCTTACTGACTCATCAGCTGTCATCCATTTTGCCCAAGACAACTCACCACCATGTTTGTCTTTCCGCCAGTGGGAATGGGAAATGAGGAAGGAGTAGCTATGTCCTTTCCCTTTAAGGGCAGGACCTAGAGCTGCACACATTACTTAATTCCCATCCCTTTGGCCAGCACTTGGCCACACTCAGTCACATGGGTACCTAGGCAATATAGTCTTTATTCAGAGTGGCCTTATCCTCAAAACAAATCACTAAAAAAAACACTGTGGAAGACAGAAAGATGTGGAAGACAGAAAGACAAAACCAGTAGCCTCTGCCTCAGTCATATACTTCTCCTATGATGTTCTAGGCTTCTAGCACTCCCTTAGAGGTTGGCACTTGGGCACGTGGCTGACCTGCTTCTTCCTCTGCACCTGTCCTTGGAATCACTACAGGGATGAGGTGGTGTAGGGATGACCCTACATTAAATCTTCAGTAAGTGTCTACACATCTTCTTTATTTGTTTCACATATGTGACTTCTGCATAAGATCCTATTTGAAGTAAGGGTTACCTGGTTGTGTTGGTTAATTTTATGTGTCAACTTGACTGAACCACAGGGTGCCCAGGTATTTGGTCAAGCATTATTTTGGGTGTGTCTGTGTGTTTTTGTATGAGACTAACTTTGGAATCGGTAGACTAAGTAGACCAGATTGTCCTCTCTGAAGTGGGTGGGCCTTGTCCCATCCATTGAAAGCCTGAATAGAGCAAAAATGTTGACTGTCCTTTGGCTAAGGAAACTCCTTCTGCCTGACTGCCTTGAGCTGGGACATTGGTCTTTTCCTGCATTTGGACTCAAGCTGAAGCATTGGCTCTTCTTGGGTTTTGAGTCTGTGGGCCTCCAGAACTGGAATGACACCATTGGTACTGCTGGGTCGGCAGCTAGGGGACTACAGATCTTGGAACTTGTCAGCCTCCATAATTGCATGAGCTGATTTCTATTTTAAAATTTTTATTTTATTTTAATTTATTTTATTATAATTTGTATATGTTCATTGGGTACAATGCAATTTGCTACATTGATACACTGCATTGTGGTGAAGTCAGGGTCTTCAGTGCATCCATCACTGGGGCAATGAACATTGTACCCACCAAGCAATCTGCCATCACCCAGGATTTCTTATACTAAATCTCTCTCTCTCTCTCCCTCTTTCTCTCTGTTACACACACACACACACACACACACATAGCCTATTGCTTCTGTTTCTCTGGAAAACTCACTTGACTAACACACCAGCTAAACAAACAACCTAGAAGCCACTGATGTAGTCCCTATATATAACAGATGGGAGAATTGGGGCCCAGAGCCATTAAGTGGCTCCTAAAAATTAGGTGCCCACAAATTCAGGACTAGATCTTGGTCTTCTAACAATCAGTCTAATGTTATCTCCACTAGTGTTTCCTTTTCTTTCAGGTCACATTATGGATGAAGACACACTGTGTTTTACCAAAAGGCATATTCGTGTACTCCTTCTCAAGTACAGTGGATCTTAGGCTTCCTATTATTTGTACAATCTCCATGGAAACTGTAAAATACAAATTCATTTCTCACATGAAGCTTTTTTCTAGTATAAAATGATGGAAAGATGTGGAAAACAAACACATCTTGCTAGTATAATGGTCAGTACTGGAACAGAACATCCTTTGAAATCTGTCTGGTAGCTGAATTGGTGATTGAATTCCACAAGCAAATGCCAACATCACCAAAGTAAAAACACAGTGTTAGAACAGAGAAACACTGTGAGTACTCTGCATTAAGCAGACTAGATTCCAGATCTGATTTGTCAAAGCTCAAAAATAAATTAACCTCTTGCTGTGGCAGAGTTTATATAAGTAATACCATGCCCCATTCTCCCTTGCGTGGGGGTGGAAGGAGAGAGTTGATTTCTCTCTGAAACAGACATTGAAAAGAATTATAACTTTGGTGCATACAATGACAATATTTTCTGTACCAAAAATTAGGTCATGTCAGCAATGGCTTTTAGGAAGGAGTTAATGTAAACTCTGGTTTGATAAAGACTGAGGAATTTGTACCAGTTACATTTTCATACTACTGAAAAACCCAGCTTTTTTGCAATATAATTTCAAATACCAGTTCATTTAAAGTGTACAATTTAGGCAACATAGCAAGACCCTCTATCTACAAAAGAAAAAAAATTTAAAAATTAGCCAAGAGCGGTGGTGTGGGTCTCTAGTCCCAGCTACTCGGGAGGCTGAGGTGGGAGGATTGAGCCCAGGAATTTGAGGCTGCAGTGAGCTATGATTGTGCCCCTACACTCCAGCCTGGGCAACAGAGTGAGACTCTGTCTCTTAAAAGAAAAACTAAAAATAGGCTGGGCATGGGGGCTCACAGCTATAACCCCAGCACTTTGAGAGGCCGAGGTGGGAGGATTGCTTGAGGCTGGGAGTTCAAGATCAGACTGAGCAACGTAGCAAGATCTTGTCTCTACAAAAAAAAAAAAAAAAATAGAAAAATTAGCCTGGCATGGTGGCATGCTCCTGTAGTCCCAGCTACCTGGGAGGCTGAGGCAGGAGGATAGCTTAAGCCCATGAGTTTGAGGTTGCAGTGAGCTATGATGATGGCACTGCACTCCAGCCTAGGCAACAGAGTGAGACCCTTAATCAATCAATCAATCAATAGTGTAGAACTTAGTGGTTTTTAGTATGGTCACAATGTAGTGTAACCATCATCATTATCTAATTCCAGAACATTTTCATCACCCCAAAAAGAAACCCCTTACTTATTAGCAGTGGATCTCCATTTCCCTTTCTCCCCATTCCCTAGAAACCAATAATCTACTTTCTGTCTATGCTGGATTTTTCATAGAAATGGAAACTTACAATACGTGATCTTTTGTGTCTAGCTTCTTTCATTTAACGTAATATTTTCAAGTTCATCCACGTGAGCATGTATCAGAACATCATCCCTTTTTATGGCCAAATAATATTCCATTGTATGGATATACTACATTTTACTTACCCATTCACTAGTTTATGAATTGATTTGAATTGTTTCCACTTTTTGGCTGTTATAAATAATGCTTCTATGAGCATACTACATTAGTATACAAGTTTTGTGTGGACATATGTTTACAATACTCTTGGGTATATGCCAGTAGTAGAATTTCTGGGTCATATAGTAACTCTATGTTTAACACTTTGAAGGACTGCGGAGTTATTTTTCATAGTGGCTGCATCATTTTACACTCTTATCATAAATATGTGAAGGTTCCAATTTCTTCGCATCCTCGCCAATGTTATTGTCCATCTGTTTGATGATAGCCATTGCAGTGCATGTGATGTGATATCTCATGATTTCAATTTGCATTTTTATTATCACTAATGATATCAAGCATCTTAGTCAAAATCAATTGGCCATGTATGTCTATTTCTGGACTCTCTACATTGTTCTATTGATCTATACCGATCTATTTGTTTAGCCTTTCACCCATACCATATTGTCTTGGTTTCTGGAGCTTGATAGTAAGTCACAAAATCAAGTAGAATAAGTCCTCACACTTTGATCTTCTTTTTCAGGAATGCTCTGGCTATTCTCTGTTCTTAGCATTTCTATATAAATTTCAGAATCAGTTCACCAATTACCACAAAAAAGCCTGCTGGGATTCTGATTGGGATTGCTTTCAATCTATAGATCAACTTGGGGGAGAAATAAGATCTTAAGAGTGTCAAGTCTTCCATTCCATGAATATGGATAACTTTCCAGTTATTTCAGTCTTTTCTAATATCTCTCAGTTTTCAGTATAGAGAAAATACGCTTTTTATTACATTTATCCCTATGTATTTTTGTTATTTAATGTTATTATAAATGGTATTGTTTTTATATTTATCTTCTACTTTTTTGTGGCTAGTATAAATACATTTGATTTTAATACATTGACCTTGTATCCTAAAACCTTGCTAAATTCACTCACTTACTTTAGCATTTTTATACATTTATTAGGATTTTTTATGCATTCAATCATGTTGTCTATGGATAAAGACAGTTATACTTCTTTCTTTTTGGACATTTTGCCTTTTATTTATTTTTGTTGCCTATTGCACAGGCTAGAACTTCCAGTATGGTGTTGAATAGAGATAGTGAGATTAGGCATCCTTGTTTCATTCATGATCTTAGGAAGAAACTATTCTTTCTCTCACCATTAAATATCATATTATCCGTAGATTTTTCATATATGCCCTTTACCAGATTGAGAATATTCTTTTTTGCTGAGTTTTTAATCATGAAGGGATGTTGAAATTTGTCAAATGTCTTTTCTGCATCTGTTGAGATAATCATATGATTTTTCTTTCATTTTGTTAATGCAGTAAATTACATTGACTGATTTTTCTTTTTTTATGTTTCTTTTTTAAAAAATTTAATTTTTAATTATTATGGGTACATAATAGTAGTATATATTTATAAGGTACATGTGATGTTTTGATACAAGCATACAACGTGTAATAATCAAATCAGGGTAATTGGGGTATCCATCACCTCAAGCCTTATTTCTTTGTGTTAGGAACATTCCAATTCCACTCTTTTAATTATTTTAAAGTATACCATAACTTATTGTTGACTGTAGTCACTTTGTTGTTTTATCATATATCATTCATTCTACCTAACCATCTAACTATATTTTTGCACCATTAACCATCCCCACTTCATCCCCCCACCCTGCTACCCTTCCCAGCCTCTGGTAACCATCATTCTACTCTCTGTCTCCATGAGATAAAGTATTTTAATTTTTAGCTCCCACATACAAGTGAGAACATGCAGAATTTATCTTTCCATGCTTGACTTATTTCACTTAACATAATGTTCTCCAGTTCCACCCATGTTTTTGCAAATGTCAGGATTCCATTCTTTTTATGGCTATAGAATATTCCATTGTTTATAGGTACCACAATTTCTTTATCCATTTGTCCATTGATGGACACTTAAGTTGATTCCAAATCTTGGCTATTGTAAATATTGCTGCAATAAACATGGGGATGCAGATATCTTTTCAATATACTGATTTCCTTTCTTTTGGATATATACCTAGCAGTGGAGTGATGAGTCCAATGGTAGTTCTATTTTTAGTTTTTTGAGGAACCTCCATACTGTTCTCCATAGTGGTTACACTAATTTACATTCCCATCAACAGTGTATGAGGGGTCAACTTTTCCCACATCCTCACCAGCATTTGTTATTGCCTGTGTTTTTGATTAAAACCATTTTAACTGGGATGAGATGATATCTCATTGTAGTTTTGATTTGCATTTCTCTGATGACTAATGATGTTGAGCATTTTTTCATATACCTGTTGGCCATTTGTGTGTCTTCTTTTGAGAAATGTCTATTTAAATCTTTTGCCCAATTTTTAATTGGATTATTTGATTTTTTTCCTATTGAGTTTTTTGAGCTCCTTATATATTCTAGTTATTAATCCCTTGTCAGATGGGTAGTTTGCAAAATTTTGTCCCATTCTGTGGGTTGTCTCTTCACTTTCTTGTTTGTTTCCTTTGCTGTGCAAAAGCTTTTTTGCTTGATGTGATACCATTTGCCCATTTTTGCTTTGGTTGCCTGTGCTTTGGGGTATTACTCAAGAAATCATTGCCCAGACCAATGTCCTGGAGTGTTTCCCCAAGACTGATTTTTCAGATAATTCTATCTTGCATTCTTAGTATAAACCCCATTGATCATGACATACAGTTTTTTCCTTTATATAAACTGTTGGATTTGTTTTCACCAATTCTTTTGTTAAGTCTTTTTATATTTATGTTTATAAAGGATATTGATTTTCAGTTTTCTTGTAATGTCCTTGTCAGATTTTGGCATCAGGTTATGCTGACCATATAATAGAAGTTAGGAGTATCCACTCCTCCTCCATTCTCTGAGTATGTGTAAGATGGTTATTATTTTCTCCTTAAATGTTTGATAGAATTCACCAGTGTAGTGAGTTGGATTCTCTGTAAGCAAATGCTGAGATAGAGTTTGGGGCAAAAGATGTCCATTAGGGATCAACACCTACGAAGGGACAGGGAAAAAGAAAGATTGATGAAGGTAAAAATTACATTTCAATGAAGGCCCAACAAGCCTTGGCCAATCCGGCAAGGTAGTCAGGAGCAAGTACTGCATACTGGAGTCAGGTTTTATCCCTTACCTCACTCAGTCATCACATGCAAGCCACTCCAGGAAGGCTATGACAATGGGCAAAGCAACAAGCCACTCCACGGCAGAGGCGGCCCCACCAATCCTAGTGAACTCAGTATCTGAATTCTAATCTCTGTCTCTCACCTCACCAAGATGGCCAATCACCATTAGGGTTCTCCCTGTTTGTGCCACCATCCAGAAAGTTCTGTACTGGCCCTGGGCTCACATTTTCTGCTTCATTTCACTTAAGGATTAGAGCTCTGTGCTTCCTACACTCAAGAAAATAATTGTTTCATACCTCTTTTTCAGTTTTATACTTGTTTTCAATAGAAGGGCTGGTCCAGGACCAATTACTCCATCTCTTTGTTCAGGTTTTATCCGCCAGTTATGTAGATATTTATTTTCATTATCTTTATTAGGAATTCATTTTTGACACAACATTATAATTTGAAAATATATTTTTCTTTAGTTGTCTAGAAGAGTTTTAAAATCTTGAAATACAAAAGCCAGCAATAAACCCAGCCCACATTTGGATTGTTTTGCTAATGTAGGCCCCTTCTCAGATGTCCACTCTTCCCCCCATCACCATGACCATATCCTTGCATAAAGAATAAAATTAATCACATCAACAATTTTTATGGCAGATTTCCAGAGTCTTTGGCCAAAACAGAAGAGCCCCACTGTACCTCCCTTCATAATTCAGCTCTTCTCCTGGGGCACTTCAGCAGGGGCCCTCACAAACTTGAGTGGCATTACCACCTTTGCAGTAGTGAGCACTCCTTTACTTACTGCCTCAGACCATGTCTTAGTCCATTTAGGCTGCTATAACAAAAATACCATAGACTGAGGGGCTTCAAAAACAAACAGTTACTTCTCACAGTTCTAGGGGCTGCAAGTCCTAGATCAAGGTGCTAGCATGTTTGGTATCTGGGGAAGGCTTGCTTCCTAGTTCATAGAGGGCTGTCTTCTTGCTGTATCCTCACACAGTAGAGGGGGTGATGGAGCTCTGTGGGGGCTCTTTTATAGGGGCACTAATCCCATTCATGAGGGCTCCACCCCCATGACCTAATCACCTCCCCAAAGCTCCACCCCCTAATATCAACACCTTGGGAGCTAGAATTCAACATATGAATTTTAGGGGCACACAGACATTCACTCTCTCACAGACTGTTAGAATTCTTTATATCCACATATTCTGAAAGGCTGGCAAGTCAAGTCTGTGAAGCTTTTAAGGTTCATGTTTTTTGAAGATAGAGTATTTGGGATAAAAATTGTTTGCTTGGAATGAGGGGAGCAGGAGGTGGTATAGAAAGGGAGGCACTTTGACATATTTTATTTTCATTCATTGCTAGGTATGCAGTAGGCACTCAATAGACACATAGTTATTAGTTGATATGGAATTTCATATTCAGTCTAACTGACACTTTTCCTTTATTAATAGTCAGCTCATTTTTAGCTCTACATTTCCCTGTGGAAGAAATCATTGCTTTATTTTGGCACTTCTGAAATAATGGCAGGCATTGTGAATGCTGGAGCAAGAGCAACAGAATGGAAAAGAATTATCACAAGTGAGCTTTCTGGTGTGGGTGTTGAAAACTAATGAAATGCTGTATTATTCTGTGTTCTGCTCTAGCGGACCTTCGATATTCTTCTTCTTTAGTTTAATTTGACTCTGTTGCTTATTATCGTTGCAGAAGTGTGAAGAATAAAAAGTTCAGAGGCCATTTGTGTTCAAATAGAGGGCAAGTAAAAAGTCCCAGGCAAGCACTATGAGTTCATAAACAAGAGCGCTAGCAAGAAGAAAAAAATCAAGAAGAAAATGATGAAGTGAGTTATAATCTGGCAGATATGAGAAAGGCAATAGAAAACCAGAAAGAAAGAAAGAAAGAAAAAAAGGATAGTTATGTCCACTAATTAGCATATGGAAAAAGATAATCAGAGTCCCCAAAGGAGGCTGAATTATTAAAAATGCAACCTCATTTTCAACAAAGAAATTCCAGACGGTGACAAGTTTTTGAATTTATAATGAGGACTGATGAACAAAAGAGAATTGGTATCAGGATATTTCAGGGAACAAAGAAATAAATGAGTTGAAACTGCAATAAAAAAATGCTACTGGACTACAAATTTTCTACCAAAGACAGAATATGTCACTGTACTCTCATACCTTCTTTGGTGTTTCTATATCCATCTTGGTTCTTCCTTGCTGGACTGTCAGACCCCTGGTAGAGGTTTCTCCAGAAGTTGCTGTTTTTTTCCGGTTGTTGGGGCACTGCCATCCTCTGTGACCCCCTCCTCAAAAAAATACAGTTAGTCCCCCTTATCCTTGGGGAATACATTCCAAGACCCCCAGTGGATGCCTGCAACTGTTTTTCCTATACCTATATACCTATGATAATGTTTCCTTTCTAAATTAGCACAGTAAGAGATTAACAATAATAACTAGTCATAAAATAGAACAATTATAACAATATACTGTAATAAAAGTTATGTGACTGTGGTCTCTCCTCTCTCTCTCTCTGAGAGTGTTTTATTGTATGCTTTATTTTCAGACTGCGGTTGACCACAGGTAACTGAAACCAAGGAAGGTGAAAGTAAGGATAAGGGGAGACTCCTGTCCAGGCAAATATACCCCCTGTGGATCTTTTTGAGGTGCTTCCGATTGGTCTTATCCATAATTGGCAATGATCTTGGTTGAGATTTAATGACTACTGTTATCGTAGTACTGACACAAGGCTACAAAACAAAGGAGAATATCCTTTGACCAGAATTGGTCACAGAAACATCAACAAAACAAACTGTTCCTAATAATAAAAAGTTACCATCTCTTGAGTACCTAGTATAAACAGATCCTGCATACCTAATGTCTGGTTTAATCTTTACAACAACCTTACAAGGTTTGTATAAAGATCTTTATTTTACAGATGAGGAAACTGCAGTTCAGAGTGGTTCCATAGCTTTCTTAAGGTCCCATAGCTGACAAGTGGCAGAACTGCGCCTGACCCAAGCTCTTCGGACACCAAATCTCATGCAGTTACCATGATATGATGTTTCTATATTTGTGAGTCCCTTTGTAGCTTTAGGTGCTTTCAAATAAGCAAGGACAACTTGCAAAATCTGAAGACACTTTGAAAAAAGCTGCTATGGTAAGAGATTTGGAAAACAAAGAGAGGAAGAATCTTAAATTAGGAGTTAGATTCTAGAGTTAGTGAATAAAATGAAAATAGACAAAATTAATTTTGAATATCTGTGACAGATTAAGCACAGTTTACCCTATCTCTTTGATTACAACTAAAAACTGGACAAAATACCTAAAACAGCTATCTGAGAACTCTGAAGAGTGAATAACAGTAGGCATATTGGAGAGGAAATAAAATCTTGAAAAGAATGATACAGGGGTAAGTTTCCTTTTTTTTTTTTTAAATCTATCTTATCTTCTGGGTTATACTTGAGGACAGCCTGAAGCAGTGGGTGTGGATAGAAAAAGCTCCACAAAAAACTCTCACTTTTTGGACACAGGAAAGAAAGCAGGAAGTGGGTTCCTTGCAGGATCAGGAGAGTCTCCTGCCTTCATTTTTCTTTTTACTCGCTCAATCCTGCTCTGAGGAAGCCCCAATCATGAAGCTGTACTTCTGCAGTAGCAGTGGAGGCTGTACCTACCTCTCTGAGAGAAAATCTTTCTCTCTGACCAGTGGACCCTGTGGTCTCTTCTTGTCTTGCTTTTAAGGGAGACTCAATCCTTGAAATGTGTGGCAGGGCAGGGAGGATAAAAAAACCAAGTTTTCTAGTTATAGGACCAGGAAAAGGGGCCCTAGGAGCTGGAAAGTGTGGGAGAATATCACAGAGAAAAGAAATTGGACAAAAAGATCCCTTAAATCTCTGTATCAAATCCCAAACTCATTTCTGAGTTGCACATGCATGAAACTGGTGTGAAGCAACACAGCAAAGGCTTAGAGAACTGAGCTACAGTGTAGACTACCTCCTACATCCTAGGCCTGGGTGGTGCTTCCATGGGGCAGAAGCAAAGGCTTTGAAAACTCAACTGACATTGAAACAGCAATAAGCAAAAGGTGAGTCAGGACTTGCACTCTGAATCTAATCAGATTGAGGCTTACTAAAACAAAAACATCAACATTTTCCAGAGGATTTAAACAGGACCCAGAGGCTCAAAACAAAATTTGAAATGTCTAGGATATAATCCAAAATTACTCAGTATACAAAGAACTAGGAAAGATCTCAACAATTCTCATGAGAAAATAATAATCAACAGATTCCAACCCCAGGATGACCCAGATGTTGGAATTATCAGAGACTTTAAAGCAATTAGTCTATCTATGTTCCATGAAGTGAGGTCAAATACTCTTGAAATGAAGGGAAAGATAGAAGTTTTCAGCAAATAAATAAAAACTCAAAGAAAGAAGCAAATGAATATTTTAGATCTCAAATTTTACAATAACTGAAATAAAAAAGTACCCTGGAAGTATTCAGGAGCAGAATGGGAGATACCAGAGGAGTTAAGCAACCTAAAAATAGATAAATAGAAATTATCCAGAAAAATTTAAAAATATTTTGAACATATTTTGAAATTTGTGGGATGCAACTAAGGCAGTGCTTATAGAAAAATTTAGAACGTTAACTGGTAATGTTAGAAAAGAAGAAAGGTCTCAAATCAAAATACAATACTATGCCTTAATAAGCTAGAAAAAGAAGAGTAAATTAAACCCAAAGCACACAGAAGGAAGGAAGCAATAAAGATAAGAGCAGAAATCAATGAAATTGAGAACAGAAAAATAATGGAGAAAATCATCAGAACAAACAAGCTGTTCTTCGAAAAGATCAATAATATCCAGACTGAGGAGAGAGGGAGAGAGAGAGAGAGAGAGAATGAATGACCAATATCAGGAGCAGAAGAGCAAATATCACAATAGGCTCCATAGACATTAAAAATACAATAAAGGAGTACTATAAATAACTTTATGCTTATAAATTCAACACCTTAGATAAAATAGACCAATTCATTGAAAGGTACAAATTGCCAAAACTTACACAAGGAGAAATAAATAACCAGAGTAGTTTTATATGTATCAATGAAACAGAATTCATAGTTAAAAACCTTCCGGCAAAGAAAACTTCAAGCCTAGGTGGCTTCACTGCTGTGTTCTATCAAATACTTAAGGTAGAAATAATACCAATTCTACACACTCTCTTCTTAGTTTATGAGGCCAGCATAACTTGCACACAAAACAAGGGAAGTAGTAAAGAAGGAGGAGGAAGAGGAGGAGGAGGAGGAGGAGGAAGATTTATATGGAATATAAAGTAATTAGAATAGCTTGAATAATTTTTTTGAAAGAAAAAATTTGGAGGATTCAAACTACCTGATTTTAAGGCCTACTGTGACGCTACAGTAGTCATGAGAGTGTGATATTGGTGAAAGGATAGACACAGACATCAATGGAATAATTCAATATCCCTTATGAACATAGGCACAAAAATCTCCAACAAAATATTAATGGTGCAAATATTTATATAGAGAGAACTATATAAAAAAGTATACTATATCACTACCAAAGGGGGAAGGGTTATCCCAGGAATGTAAGGCTGGTTCAACATTCTAAAATCAATCAATATAATTTACCTTATTATATATTAATAGACTAAAGAAGAAAAAACATAAGATTGTTTCAGTATATGCAAAAATTTTTTGACAAAATTCAACATACATTCATGGTAAAAACCCAAACTGATAAACATCTACAAAAAGCTACAGCTAACATCATATTTAATGGTGAAAGACTGAATTCTTTCCCTCTAAGACTGGGAACAGAGTAGGGCTGTTTCCTTTCATCATTTCTATTCAATATCATACTGGACATTCTAGTCAGTATACTAAGGTAAGAAAAAGACATCAAAACATATAGACTGGAAATAAATAAATAAAACTGCCTTTATTTGCAGATGACATGATTGTCTACATAGGTAATTCCAAGGGTTCTACAAAAAAGCTCCTAGATCCTAAATGAATTTTACCATGGTTGTAAGATACAAGATTAATACACAAAATCAATTGTAATTCTCTCCACATAACATTGAACAATTGGAAACAGAAATTTTAAAAAGTATCATTTACAATAATTCCCCCAAAATGAAATGCTTAGATATAAATCCAACAGAATATATCTAGCCTTTGTATGTTAAAAACTGCAAAATGCTGATGAGAGAAATCAAAGAAGACCTAAGTAAATGGAGAAATATACCATGTTCATGAATTTGAAGACTCAATGTTGTTGAATTGTCAATTCTCCCCAAATTTATATAAATATTTGTTGTAATCCCAATCAAAATTCCAGCACACTTTTATTTCTGAGATATCAAAAGCTGATTCTAAAATTTATATGGAATGCAAGTAATTAGAGTAGCTAAAATAATTTTAAGAAAGAAGAAAAAATTTAAAGGATTCAAACTATCTGATTTTAAGATTTATTGTAAAGCTACAGTAGTCAAGATTGTGGTATTGGTGAAAAGATAGTCACAGATATCAGTGGAACAGAATAGAAAGTCCAGAAACAGACCCACAATAATATATGGTCAATTGATTTTTGACAAGGATGTAAAGGCAATTCAATGGAGAATTGCCCTTTCCTGTGACTGATGCTTGAATAATTGGACAGACATATATAAACAATGAATCTTGATCTACACCTCACTCTTTATACATAAATTATCAAAATGGGTTACTTGCCTAAATATAATATGCAAAACTATGAGACTTATAGAAGAAAACATAGGAGAAGTTGTTCTTGGCCCTGGTGTAGGGAGTTTTTAGATATGACATAAAAGGCACAATCTGTAAATTTTTTAAAAAAGATAAATTGGACTTAATAAAAATGCAAATCTTTTGCTTTGCAAAAGACATGATTGGAGAACAGAAAGACAAGACTGGAGGAAATACTTGCAAATCAAGTATCTACAAAGGACTTATATCCAAAGCAAAACAAAACTCAAAACTGAAAAATAAGAACGCAAACAACCCAATTAAAAAAATGAGCAAAAGATTTAAACATTAACTTCACCAAAGAAAATCTGTATGGGGTGGTAAAAAAGCACGCAAAAAGATGCTTGCCATCATTAGTCATTAGGGAAATGAATTCATAATGAGACACCAACACACACTTATTAAAATGGCTCAAATAAAAACAAACTGAGACTAGGAAATGCTGGCAAAGGTGGGGCAACTGGAACTCTTGTACATAGCTGGTGAGAATGCAAAGTGCTGCAGCTGTTCTAGAAAATTGTTTGGCCGTTTCTTAAAAATTTAAACGTATACTGCCATATGAACCAGCAATGACAAATGAAAACTTATATTCACACGAAAACCTGCAAGCAAATATCTATAGCAATGCTCTTCATATTCACTAAAAATTGAAAGCGGCACAAATATCCTTTAATTGGTCAATGGATAAACAGAATGTAGCATATCATACAATGAAATACTACTTAGCAATAAAAAGGAATGAACTTGCAATGACATGGATGAATCTCAAATGCACTATGCTAAGTGCAAGAAGCCAGACTCAAAATATTATATATAGTATTATTCCATTTACATGATGTTCTAGAAAAGGCAAAATCACAGGGATGGAAAACAGATCAGTTGGTTGCCATTGGTTAGAGGTGGGAGCATTTGACCACAAGGGAGAAGCATGAGTGAATCTCTTTGGGGTGAGAGAACTAATCTATATCCTGATTATGGAGGTGGCTTCACAGATATATGCATTTTTCAAAACTCACAGAACTGTACACAAAAATTTAATTTTACTGTATTTAAATTTAAAAAATATGTTTCAAAACTTATTGTTGTAAATTCTTTAAGTAAATTTACTAATGTGCAAGACAAGAACCACTGGCTGTGATTACTGGAACACTTTGATAGAAGCAAATAGAGCAGAAGACTATGAAGTTTGGAGGGAACCCTCTTGTCAAAGGATCTCTAAGTCTGGTTGGTGACATATAAACCCCTAAATAATCCCTAAGCCAATTCCAAACTGTCCCATAAATGGGAAATTCAAGCCATATTCCCAATTTCTTCAGTTTTTACCTTGAGGTTCAAGAACTGGAAGTACAAGGAACTTTCTATGTTTTCTGTAATTCGTGACAGTGCTAAGGACCAAAGACGAGAGAAAAGTTAAAAAAAATGGCAAAACATTTGACAATTAGAGAAATATAAAGTAAGTACAAACAGTTTGTTTCTGGTGAGAATGTGCCAACTTGGAGCCTTTGTACCAGACATTTAGCTGGGAACCAGACGTCTTTATATTGCTTGGCATTTCCAAGTTTTTCTCATGGCAAATTCTTACTGGATTAACAGGTAACCATTGGAAGACTTACGCAGGAGAAAAGGCTCCCATAAGATTAGAACTTGGAAAGCAGAATTTTTTCTTCTGTTGAGGAAGAGCTATTTGCAGTTGAAGCTCATGTCTATTCTCTTTTTAGTTCTTCTATTTTATGAATGTTTAATCTATTACCTAGTGATATTTCAATGTAGTTGGCCTGAGGTGAAAGTACCAGTTTTTGCTGAGAACAAGGGTGCTTTGAACCTGTGCTAAAGATCATGTTTTTGGCTGATAGGCACTGGGGTTGCTGGTGGATGGATTATGAAGAGCGTGGCAAATGGAGAGACTATTCATGGTTGCTGCAACCCAAAATCATCTTTACTCCAAGAGACACCTCAGAAGCAGCAAGGTGGCACTCCTTCCAGGCTGATAGGTGATGTGGTATGATGTCCTAGCGATCAGCCATCCACTGCATATGCAGTTCAAGGTGGCTGCTAGCAGCCAGGACACTGGCTTCCACTATCAGAGGATGACGTGCAAAGTAAGATGATCTGAGCACATTTTCAACCCAGAAAAGCCATTTTCTTGCAAAGGCCTATATTTTGCCATGGTGACTAGCACTGCACCCAAAGGGGATGGTTGCAGCAACTTTTCTGCCACAGCAGCTAAACTCCTTGAAATTTCTCCCAAACTAAATTATTCCTGCCAGCAGGGGATCATTCCAGCCAGCACTGAGATAAGCAACAGCTGCCAGCTGCAGCCCAGTCCTTGTGCAGCGTGACCCTGTTGATTGGAGAAGTGAAGCTAAATGCTGTAGGGAAGATTCTGCTAGCTTAAGAATATCTGTGATGTGCTTTCTTGAGGCTTCAGAGAAGTTACTTGGGTGGTTTTATCCTCACCTGATCCTGGGTGGCCACATGCACAGTTCCTGTGAAGTCTTGCCCTGAGGACAAACCCATAAGGGCAACAGACCTTAGTCTTTTACTTGGAAGAACAGAAACAACCCTCGTGTTACCATCTTGGGGTAACACTCAAAGATTATTCTCTCTCCAAGTGCCCCTCCTGTTGGAAGACGTGGTTTTGATCCTATACAGAAGAGGAGCTGAGTTCCTGGCAGTCCTCAAGAGCACAAAGCTCACTTTGTGCTTTTAACTTCACCTATTCGTTTTAGGTAAAACTTCCTTGGAAAGCACAAGGCAATATGAAAGCAACAGAGATCTGCATTTAGTAGTGAATGTCAAAGTCAAAGAAACTGAACTTCAGGCAGAGTATCTGTTACAGCCAACTGAACAATAAGTACAAATGCAGGCCATTTTAATGCTTCTCACAAATTCTAAATCATTGTTAAGAAATTACTGTAAAAGAAATAGTTGATTGGACTGCCTTCATGCTACAAAGATGGAATAAGTTTTATACAACAAATCTCTTTTCTTGTATATCATTTTTATTAGTTTTTTATGTAATCAAAGATTATATCTGCACAATATATGAATGTTATTAGTGCTAACTTGCAGGCACTATATACCTCCCTTTCTCAGGATGCACGTGGCACCCCCAGAATACACATGTGATTGTGTGTGTGCATGTGTGTTGGATTTGCTTCTATCTTCATATGAAGTAGTTCTCAAACTCCTCAATATTATAAAGCCACTCACTTAATGAATGATACAGATAATGTGAGCTGGAGGGTATTGTTTTAGTTCACTAACTCTTCTTGGCTAAATTAATTGAATCAGATTTTTAAATAGGTGTAATTTTCTCTCCACCAGAAAAAATTGTCAGGTCTGAATCTAATGGCTTTCAATGAGCAAAAGAAACCTTTAAAAAATGGAGGAGCAAATGGCCTTTGCTATTTTAAAAATACATCAATTGTATTTTAATAAGTTTGAGCCAAAGAAAATGTATTCTTCTATTTTTATGAGTCTGCTTTTTTCCTTTAATCAAACTTTTAAATAGGCAGTTGAATTAGTTTAAAGCCATCTTAAGAAGAAAAGTTATTGAGTAATTATGCATATAACAAAATAGAAATTCATTTTGGGGGGCATGGTAGCTTTTTCGTTTTTCTGAGTCTAAGTTTTACTTTGAAGGCATGTAGGGAATTGAAAATGATTTCCCTTTTTATATGTCTCAATTGAACTGAGACTTTTATGATTTTTAGGTTGAGAGTAGTGATGAGAATACTAATGAAATAAAAATATATATGGTGGTTTGATTGTCTATAAAATCTTCATCTTTCATCTCATGGATATAATATTTAAATTTGAACAAAGGAAATTATAAAAGATTATACATCTTAATTTATAGGTAAGTTTTAAAATATGAAATGATTGAAAGCAGGCCAGATATTGGAAAAGAAAATTAATGAAGAAATGTAGGCTATCACTTCTCTAGATTTACATTTTTGAAACTATTATCTTGGAAATCTGTATTAGTTATCTAATACAAGACAACTATGTATAGAATATGAACCCTCATTGCTAGAGCAATTCTTGCTTTTAAGATATTTATGCTACTATAACTTTGAGGATATCATTGCAGGGTGTGAAATCACCACACATTTTGACTTTGTAAAAGTGCTCTAATGTTTCTTTATTAAAAGAGTAATCAAAATGTCATTTTTTAATTCTTGTAAACCAGACACAAATATTCACATCTTTTTGGTTTGTTTCTTGTTATTTGCACAATGGAACCTGAGGTTAAAATGCTTTGACTGAGGGAATAGTTGCACTATTCACAATCAGGGAGTTTGTGAAAGTCTTTTT
Source organism: Daubentonia madagascariensis (assembly GCA_023783475.1). Lineage (NCBI taxonomy): Eukaryota > Metazoa > Chordata > Mammalia > Primates > Daubentoniidae > Daubentonia > Daubentonia madagascariensis. Next base: position 14,066,321 of record JAKFHU010000428.1, read on the forward strand.
TATTTTACTTAATATTTTATTATGAAAACTTTCAAAAATATAGAAAACATGATAGGATTCTATAGTGATTCCCCCACATGTCCAACACCTAGATTCTACAATTAGCATTTTCCTAAACCAGTTTATCACACTTCTACCCATCTAGCCAAACCCCTGTGCATTCATCAATCCATGTCACTTTTTGATGCATTTCAAAGGAAGTTGCAGACATCAGTGTACTTCCCCTCAACTGCTTCAGCATACATAACATTAACTAGGGTTGTGAAAATCTTTTAATATCAAAAAAATTAAAAATCACATTGTTTGGAGAGGAAAATAAAGTCCTTGGATACCTGGAAAAAATGATACAGTTGCAGTTTGGAAACATGGATGAATTTCAGTGTTTTACAGCTAAAGCTCAGAAAAATAAAGGCACAGCTTACAATGATGGTAAAAACCAAATCTCTAAGCCCACAAACTTTCACCAATAGGAAGAGAGCTTCTAAAGTTGTTCATCCCCCAAAAGGGTCATTTTCTTCAAAGCCCATCTCTGACATGGCTGTAGTGTTCTCTCTCTCCCTCTCTCTCTCTCTCTCTCTCCTCTCTCTCTCTCTCTCTCTCTCTCTCTCTCTATCTCTCTCTCTCTCTCTCTCTCTCTCTCTCTCTCTCTCTCCCCCCTCCTCCTCTGCCTCTCTGTTAAATGTATCTAAATCTTGACAAAGGCAGGAGAAATAGAAGTTTCAGCCTGCAAAGGCAGAAGGCCATCAGCTGACCTGGCTATTGTTGCAGCATTCTGGATAACCTATTATTCAGCTAATTAACTCCTCAGTAAGTCAAAGACTGCTACAGGCTATTTCTAGTAATTTCTAGAAATCCAAGTGCCAGAGAAAGTAGGGCTCTTAGCCCTCCCACTTCCAAAATGTAACACAGAAGTGGCCATGTGACCAGGAACTAGTTGATTTGGTTCCTTGGCGCTTTAAACACATCAGAACAAGTCTACTTTTAGGAGAAAACATATAATCAACTTTGAGAATGCTAAGAGGCAAATCATCTTGGTGTCAGTTTTGTGTCTGACTTAACTACACACATAGAAATTTTCTCAGTGTGTTTAACATTCAATGAATTTCACAGAAACCCAATTTTTATTCCTAGACTTTCAGTAGTGAGCCCTGACCACTTCTATTTATGGTTGAAAATGGTCTTGTAGAATTTTTTATCTCTGATTGGTGCTTGATGTATGCAAATAAGGTCTTGCCTTTTTCTGTTTGTGTCCAGGCAAGACAGAAGGGCTGTATTCAGCCCCTGACCTACACCCAGAGCTCTCTTGAAGATGAGGATTCTAAGCAGTGGTTCCTGCTTCCTGGTGTTCAGTTACGTGGCCTCCCACCCCCTCCTACTTTCCTGCTCCCACTGCCATGGTGAGGACCTGGCTCAGGGAGTGTAAAGGTTTGCCATAGCACCCTGGCTCTGACAGACCTGAGAGAGGGGACTCTCCACTCCAGAGGAAACTGTAAAAAGAGAGAGCCCTTGGGGGCCCTGGCCAACCACTGCCCAAGCAGGCGTGGGGCCACAGGAGAACATCCAAAACAATGAAGAAACAGGAAGGACACCCAGAAAGTTTCTATCTCCTGCTAGACAGCCACAACCCAGACATTTGCAGAACCCAGGGCAAGGTACAAATGGAGGTTTGCATGTCTTTAAACATTTAAAAGTTAAAAATCAGCTTAATGAACTGTTAAATAAAATGTTATATCCTCTGATCTTGACAAATATACCTTTATTAAGACCTGGAAGGCCAGGTTTGAATTCAGAATTCCCAGACTGCTCAGACAGTTGAGCCCCAACATGGCAGCCAGGAAGATCAATTCCCCTGCACAGGCTCAGCCTACTCCCCGTTTTTCCCCAGCCCTACACCCCCAACCCTCTTGTCCAGGCTCCAGCCACCTCACTACAAACAGCTGCTCCTTGGTTGCTCCTTGGTCTATGGGTGCAAATACACTGCAGCTTAGCCCACACTTGACAGCACAGGCTCCCTGGGCACATCCTCTTGGCCCACAGATTCCTTGCATAGTGGACAGAGTAGGTTTGAAGCATGGGGCCCTCTTGCCTGGTCCAAGGCAGTTTTACAGGGACACTCATGTGTTTTAAGCTGAAGCTCACTTCTTAAAGAGACGACACTACTTAGAACTCATTCATTTAATTGATACTTCTATGAGTGTGTTGTATCTGCTGCTGATACAACTGCAAGCAAGACAGACATAGTCCCTTCTCTCATGTAGCTTTCAGCGTCAATGTCAGACAGACATTAACCACACCAATACTTCGATCACAAATGCGTTAAGTGCTCTGAAGGAAAAATGCTTGGTGTCAAGAGAGGATTCAACAGGAGGCCCTGACTTGGTCTAGGGGGCAGCCAAGGGAGGCTTTCTTAAGAAGCTGTCTCTAAGCCAAGACATGGAGGATGAATCAGAGTTATTTGAAAGGAGGAGACTTAGGAGTGGGTAGTGGGAAGTGCTTCACGCACAGGAGTGGCATGTTCACATGCTCTCAGGAAGAAGTATGGCAGAACTGCAAGCTGGTATTCCCAGACAACTGTGCCATAAATCAGGGGCAGGGGTAGGGGTGAAAATCAAGAGAAGGAAATCCCTGGTGGGTAACTTATTACCAAGCAGGAGAGTGACAAGAACTAAAGTAAACTGAGTTTCTACGTGGGCCAGGCTGTGCTGCGTACTCAACATGCAGCCTCTCCTCTAGCATTGAACGTGACTGTTGCCCACAGAGCTAGGCATCATTGTCCCTATGTGCAGATGGGCAAGACAAGGCTCAGAGACTTTAGCGATTTGCCCAAAGCTGCCTTATATTAAGAAATGGGATTGCATACTCTGTAAGTATTTAAAAGGTGCAAATAAACTCAATGAATTGGCTTTTGTCAAATTGGCTTTGGTGAATTGGCCTGCTTCTTTTTTTTAACCGATGCAGAAACTAAAGCTCTGTTTAAAATAAATAAATAATATCAGGAACAGTAGGACTTTAAATTTCTATGGTTGGTTGCAGAATACATGTATATTGGGTTTTCCTTGTTGCTTAATTAAACTCCTTTTAATACATCATGACCAAAGTATTTGTACCTTGGAGAAATGGTATCAGTTTCTTGGGTGGTCTAGGAGATATTTCCTCAGATTTCCGGGTGGGGTTTAAGACAAGAGAAGTGATATCTTCATGAAGTATCTCTTTGTTGACTTAGGTGCTTAAAGAAAGAGTGCAAGGGAGAGTAAGTCAGGAGAGTTGTAGGGAGAGAGGGAAGAAAGAAACAAAGAAAAAAAGGAAAAACTCTCCTACTAGCTTTTGTGTTTATGTTAATATAAAAAAAAACTTTTCAAACTTCAGATAGGACCTTGAAAGTGTGATCTATTTCTGGAAACTAACGGGATACTAGCCCAGTTTAGTACAAATAATGTGGTGGTGGTGGTGGCCAGGGAATCAGGATAACATAGAATGACTTTTAAGAAACATGGAGTCCAAAGTCAGACCACCTGTTTGAATCTTTGCCCCACCACCTGCCTGCTGAATGACCTTGGGTGAGGCATTTAACTTAGCCAACATTTTTTATCTGTAAAATGAAGTTAATAATAGTACCTCCATCACAGAATTGTAGTGAAGTTTAAATGAAGTTAAATCATATTCTTAGATGTGTACCCAATAATAGTTCTCTGTTTCTTCCTTGCTGATGGATCCCAATTTTGTTTGGAGATCTGCAGATCCCAGGTTCAACGTAGCTGAGCTCCATCTCCAGGCCTGGGAGGCCAGTTAAAGGGATCTCCTTCCTCTTGCCAGAGACATGCAGGAAGTGATTCCTTCTGCTGTTGCCAGACCTTGTCTGTGTGTGTGATGCTGGGAGCTGTGGCAGACATTCTAGAGCCATAAGGGGAAGTAGCCAAGGTTAAGCCTACCCACTGAGAATGGCAGGAAGGAGAGAAGAACCTGGGTGTCCAGTGACATTCAGTTTAGCTGCTGAATTATCCAAGTCTGAAATCATTTTACCTCTGGACTTTTTATAACCTGAATAATAAATGTCCTTGTTGTTTAACTCATTTTAAATTGGGTTTTCTATAACTTCGCAGCCCAAAGCATCCTGAGGGGAACACCACCACAGAAAGCACTTAGTGTATAAAGATGTAATTATAAAGCATGGCCTGGGAATAGTGCATAGGATGGGGAGACAGGAGACACAGTTCTAGTGCCAGCTCCTGGGCCAGAAATGTGTCTCATTGGCTGTTGCTCATTATTGCCACTGGTGTTTGTTCTCTCACCCTCTGGACTCTTGCATCTTGCTTGCCTTGGCCTGTGGTACTCACTGGATCCTTCCTACCTGAGCTGACTTCACCCAAGCCATCTTCCCTGCCCAGGTACTTCTCCACAGGATCACCAGGTGGACCTCTTTCCTCCCTCCCCAGCCACCCTGGCCCAGAATCCTATCCCTCCTCTGCCATATATATAGTTCCTTCAGAACAGTCCTGCCTCCTCCCAGGTCCGTACCTGCTGCTCCAGCTTTGCCTACTTTATGTCTGAGAAAAACAAAAGGGAAGCATTACATCCTTGAGCCACATTTTGAACTTCTCTATAAACTGAGTGTGCATATGGGGAGCTGAGGGCTGACCCCCACACCTCCCAGGAGTCATAGGTGCTAGAACAATGGTTCTTAATGGGGGGGGGTATTTTGTCCCCAGTGGGACATTTGGCAATGTCTAGAGACATTTTGGGTTGTCACAACTGGGGGATGCTACTGATAACTAGTGGGGAGAGACTGGAGGTGGGGCTGCTGCTAAACACCCTAAAAAATAAATTATACCTCAACAAAGTTGTTTTTAAAAAGTTAAAAATTTCATGAAGCCAAAATTGACAGAATTGGGAGGAGAAATAAGACAATCCCACATAGTTAGAGATTTTAACACCCCTTTCTCCGCAACTGAAAGAAAAGCTAGGGGCAAAAAGTCAACAAAGACATAAAAGATCTGAATAACTTTATCAACCACCATGCCTAACTGACAATTATAGACTACTACACCCAAGGACTGCCAAAAATACATTCTTTTCAACTCAGTGGTTCTCAACAGAGGAAATTTTGCTTCCAGGGGACATTTGGCAATGTTGGAGACATTTTCATTGTCATATCTTGGGAGATGTCGCATCTAGCGGATAGAAGCCAGGTATGCTTACAATGCACAGGGCAGCCCTCTGTGACAAAGAATGATCTGGCTCAAAATGTCAAGAGTGCTGAGGTTGAGAGCCCTGCACTAAAAATGTGCAAATATTAGAAATGCATCACATCCCTAGGCTTTCATAGCTTTGGAATATCCCCACCCCTCCTTCCCCCAGCAACAATCCTACATTCTTCTGTTGAATTACTCTTTTGTGTTCTGTGTCGCTTAGACACAAGAGGAAGTCTCTCTTACTCAGATATCACTTATCTACTGTGCTTCCTCTGGACCCTTTTGGTTTTTTAAAAAAGACTGTGAATAATGAAAGCCTTCCTTGGGGACAAGAGCCTTTGATCTTCCAGGCCTTTGCCTGTTTCCTGTAGGATTTTGCTCTTTCCTTCCTCTTGTTTGGCATAATTCTAAAACCATATAACCAGTCCTTAATCAAACTCTCTTTGTAATGTTAGTAGATTGTAGCCTTAGGGAAACGAGACCATATCTTAAATTGATGTTAAAGTTCAAATTTATAGTCTGTTTTGCTTTTGTGGAAACCTAACATCTTAACAGTGAGGGTGGTGGCCCTCATCCATCATTTGTTAAACTTTATTTTTGCAGAATTTCCTTTCAAGATGGTGGGTGATTATACATTGTAGGGCAGAAAGTGAGAGAGAGTCCATCCCTAATAGAAAAAGGAAATACTGGGTCTTATCTCTATGGGGCAAAATGAGAGGTTCAATCAGATCATCTAATTCTTTGATTCACTGGATTAACTTAGAATTGTATATGAAGTGGCCTCCAAGTCTTGAAACTTTGCAGCTATGGGAGATGAGAGGTTACTGCACCAAAGCAAGAAGAAACACTGGCCTGGGCCGTGAAGGATTATGTAGCTATGGGGCCAGAAGGTCAAAACTGGGAGCTTAACTTTTATGTTCCATAAAGTGGAAAGCCACTTTTATAACTATGACCTCAGATCTTACGGTAATTTAGAATTTCCCAAAGAGATTTCACCCACTTTGTGCTTTCATTTGTTCCTCATCACAGCGACCCTGTGTACCAGACTGGCCAAGTATTATTATCTGCATTGGGTTAAGGAAGAATGAGAAGCTATAAAGGTTAAGTGACTTACTTAAGATAAACAAAACTTAGAGCTGTATTAACTCACTGAGAAATGCATGAATTTTGAATATAACCAAATGTTTCTGATTTCCGCAGAACAATTAAGATTTGAAACAATCTGTTCTTTATCCTCAATATGTTCCTTTATCAGATAACAAGCCTTAATTTTTTATTCAGAAGATACAGGTGCTGAAACATTGAGCTGGAGTGGCCAAGGAGGAATTCCTTCATGTAGTCGTTGTGCAACCTGATCATTTTGCATGTGCAATGCATGAAGTTTTATACTAGGGGCTGAAGGGGAAGGGAAACAATGATGAACAGGACATAAAATGTAGTCTGTGCCCTCAAGTGGCTTAAGTCGTCTAGAGCTGCAGTCCTCAACCCCTGGGCCATGAACTGGGCAGCAGGCCTCCAGCCACTACCCTGCCCCCATCCATGGAAAAGTTGTCTTCCACGAGATTTAGGAGTTGGGGAGTGGGGGAGCCACACAGCAGGAGGTGAGTGGCCAGCAGCAGGTGAGCAAGGGAAGCTTCATCTGTATTTACAGCCACTCCCCATGGCTCCCATCACCGCCTGAGCTCCGCCTCCCCCACCCCCACCCCACCTGGCCCCGTCCATGGAAAAATTGTTTTCCATGAAACTGATCCCTGGCGCCATTTTGGTTGGGGACTGCTGTAGAGAACACAGAGATGTAAGCCACCAGAAGTCACATAAGGCAGAGGGCTTGAAAGGGGCAGAAGCCACAACTTGGAGACCACAGGCGGAGAAGCAATTCATTCTACCTGTGAGGGAATAGTGTAGGCTTTGAGGAGGAGGCATCAGCATATAAACTGGGCCTTGAAGGAGTAGGATGCTGAAAAATCAGGGAAGATAAAGTATATCACAGAGAAACAAGAAATAGTCACTTCAAACTCTTAATATTCCTGGTGAAGCTTTGCCCAAAGTTTTAAGTGTGACATTGACCTAGGTGCTCTCAATTCATTATTAGACAATGTCTTAGACTGCAAGTTTACTATCTTATTAACGGAAGGGAAGCATTTTGTCTTGTCCTTCTCAGAAATGAGTGTGCCCTCTAGTTAAGGACACAGACTAAATGGAACTTTTACAAGGGAAATTTTATCTCGTTTCTCATATCAGTTTTCAAGGTCAATGCAATCTTGAGCATTTATCTTTTCTGTATCTTCTTCCTTGCATAAACCTGGTAAAAGTCATTTAAAAATAGATATATAGCATACACACACACAACTTTTTTCCTATGTAGCAGGCACTGTGAATATGTAATTATTTAATCTTCATAGGCCTATGGTATTATTATTCCTATTTTATAGTTAAGGAAACTGAAGTTCATTGAAATAGAATAACATGTTCAAAATCACACAGATACTGAGAAGCACAAGAATGAAAGGTGTCTGTTTCCCTCAAAAGCCTATGTTCTTCCACTAGGCTCTGCTGCCCCTGGCTAATTCTATAAGAGAGAATCCACACTATGGCAGAGACTGATCATTGTTCCCCCAAATCCATTCTCATTTTCTTCCTTCTGGTAACAGAAGTGACTCTCTCGCACCCCTAACAGTTTCAGCACAGCCCTCGGCTATGACTTCCATCGCAAAGCTTGCTTTGCAGCTAGGTGTGACCTTGTGATGTAGTCCTCCCCAGTAGAATGTGAGCAGAGGTCACTGTGAGCTTCCTGGACATCACATCCTTAAAGGGAGAGTGCCTGCCCTCCGCTTTCTTTCCTTTCTCCTTTCTGTAGTCTGGAACACAGTCGTGCTGCTGGTGGTCTTCCCTGATATGATGGAGCAACAGGTACAAAGAAGTTTGGTCCCTAGACAATTTGGTGGAGTGGAGTTTGGGCCACCCACTTACCTCTGGGCAGTTAGTGAGAGAAACTTCTATCTTATTTGAGCCACTGTGGCTTTTTGGTCTCCTAAATTATTCCCTAACTAATATAATTTCCGTAAATCAAGAGTACTAGTCAAAATTTCCTAGGGTGTCAGAGCTTTCCCATTCTAGATATATAAAAAGTGAAAATTGTGATGAGTTGCTACCTAAAGCCCCCTTGACAAAAGCCTGTTTGCTTTCTGGAATTATGAGGCTTAATCCCTAAACAGCGTGACCCTGGATGTCCCTGCCACTTTAAGAGTCTGCTTCTGCTGCAGCCTTCAGATGCAGACCGCATCCTGCACATACATAACATCACATGGTAGGAATCCGTAACCATTCTTGCATCCAAACTGCTAATCTCATGTGAATAAATCCATGCCTGAGCAGAATGGTTCATGTCATCATCACATGCACCCTGCAAACTTCTAATCAAATTAAGGAAATATGCAAAACAAAAATGAGCAATTTCATTGCTCATATTCATGAACATTGGTTTTATTATTTGTTCTATCTCATTGACCTTGGCTACTGAAAGATACCTAAATAGATGTGATGTACTACCTTGGGCTTCTGAATTTTGCTCTAATTGTCCTTATCATCCCTTGTAGCCCTCACCAGGACACAGCAGAAATCACACTTATGATCTGAGACTGCTGCAGGAGGTCTATGCAGAGAAGCAATTGGTTTATATGGAAAATGGATGTCCCTGGATTGGAACTAACTGCTGATTTGGGAGACTATGAGCCATCCTAAATCAAAGTCAGACATGTCATTTAGGAATGATTTGTTCTAAGAAAATGTGTTATTTGGTAGAGCTACTCTATAATTAAGACCTGGCTTATTCTAACTCTCTAAGATCTGCTATTTTGCTTTGTCCAGACCATCCCTCTGGCCCTGGCTGGCTGGTAAATTTCCCCTTATCACCAGTTTCTAGGACACTGGGAAGTCAGCATGAATGGATCATAACACATATATCATCTCTGGACAATTAGAAGTTAGGTTACGAATGCAAACATAAATAAACATTGGGAGTCACAGAGTCCTTTCATCAGCTGATGAAATCAACAGAAAAATGTATGTTTGCATACATTAATAATTTTACATACCATTTTCAGGAATATCTATACAACTCCTTGAAGCCCATCCGTGAATTTTCAGGTTAACAATCCTTGCATCTGTGGCTGGTTGGTACTACTACCTTCACATAAAAATATATCACAATATTCAATATTGTCATGGGCTAAGTTGGAAATTCCTAAGCTGAGGACAAGAGTTATAATATGTTGGCCTGGTACCATCCAATGTAGTAGGTGTTTTATGAGATGTATAGAGAACCAAGTGTCATAGGCTTGATTTTTCCATTTGGTCCAAAGATTTCCAGTCAAAATACTTTATTTTTAGAAATATTTAGAGAATGAGGTGAGAGAGAGAGAGAGTGAGGAAAGTGGTAGAAACTCAATGTCCAGGAATTCTTAATTGCTTCCATATGTAAATCTTCTAGCAGCTTGCAAATGGTTTGGCAGCTCATCACTGGTCCTAGAATAAATCTTTTTATAGGCAAGAAGCCTGCCTCTTTCTCACTGTTTAGAAGATCCAGCCTAAAACTGATGTAATACTTTGAGCTGTTTAATTAATTTTTCTTAGTGGTATAAAGATCCTTAACTTGATTCAATTAAAAAATAATAATCCCCTAATATTTTCTTGCCTTCTGTGGCAGACACTGTTGGTTTTTCCCCAATATCGATTTCCTCCTTTCTCAGTAGAGAACTCAAGGATGTTGGGTGGACACAGGATTGCCCAGAATAAAGACATTTCCCAGCCTCCCTTGAAGCTGGGTGTGGCCATCTGACTAAATTCTGGCCAATGGGATGTAACTGATTTGTGTAACAGTTAGGAATTGTCCTTAAATGGTGGCGGGGGAAGAAGCAGAAGGCTGCTCTTCTCTGTTCCCTCCCTCCTTCCTGCTAGCTAGAATATAGGTGTGAGGAAGCCATCCTGGACTGTCAGGTCCAGATGCATTTGAAGGTGGTAGACCAAGAGGTAGCAAGAGCTCCCTGATCATTGCGGCATTGCCACAATGGTCCCAAACTGTTTTTGGCTCCCCAAGACCTCCCTCACATTCAGTTTTGCTAGAAGGACTCACAGGACTAGCATAACGTGTGCTCACAGCTAAGATTTATTACAGCAATGTGGTAAGGATACACGGCCAGATTAGGGGCAAAAGCCACAGGCAGAGTCTGGAGGGATCCATGTGCAGGATTCCTTATGCCCTCTCCCTCCCACGAGGAGCTCACTATTCCCCCAGCAATGGAAATGCAGCAACATGCATGTGATGTTTCTGGCAGAGAAGCCCACGTGAGAGCTGGTCATGTTAAGCACCCTCTGCCTAGAATCTGCCAAAGTTCCAGACTGCCACAAGGAAAGCAGACTTAGTCTAGGCACTGTGTGGAGTGGAATAAAATCCTTGATCTCAATTTTAAGATATAATCCCCCACTATTAGAAGACAGTGCATTTTGTGGCAGGGACTGCTGGTTGTTCCCCCAAATTAGCTAATTGTTGACTAGGGTCACTCCGAGAGCCAACTTCCCAGATGCCAGCCATGGCTGACTTTGTAAGCAATCCTTTCTAAGGAGAGCAGTCTGTAGCCTGCTATGTTAACTCTTCTGCACATGGACTATCTACATTTACCTGAAAAAAAATAAACTTTAACCTTGTTTAAGGCAATGTTTCTCTGGGTTTTTTGTTGCTTTTAACCAAACCTAATTCTAACAAATTATTCTTCATATACTTGACACCTAGGTAGTTTTAAAACCTTGGTGTCCAGTTTAACAATGGAAGTGGATGCTGCAGGCTGATGGGAATGTGCTGATCCAGGCACACATGTTTCCACAATTCCAAATTCAGCTTGGACAGCAGGCAGCATCAATTTATAAAAGAACCTGTGTCCCCAAGGCTCATTTTAAATTGACTGATGAATCAGCTCTTGAAATAAAGCTAAGGAGACTAAATGGGACTGAGTCAAAGGCAGAGTTGGAGGAACCAGGTTCCAGTGAGGAATGTGCAACTTGCTTCTTTCTACTTCTATGCGCCCCATCGTGGAACAGGCAATGACCATGTGCAGTGAATGGCTTGGGAATGACATTTCTCCACTTTATTGTGGCTCAGATAAGTCACAAAGCCTCTTTATCATTTCAGCTTCACTGTGGTAGTTCACACTAAGAAACGATGCACTTTACAGATTTTTCTACATCACCATTGAAGCTCCAGAGAACAGTATTATAGATTTTTAAAAATTATTGTTAGTGTTTTTTTCTTTATTTCAGAATATTATGGGGGAACACTTTGGTTATATACATTGCCCATGCACTGCCCAAGTCAGAGCTACAATAGTGGACATCCCCCAAACTGTGTGCTCCACACCCATTCGGTGAGAGTTTTCCCATTCCCTTCAACCCCCTCCCACCTGCCCACCCCCTGATGAATATTATTTCCACGCGTGACATAAGTATTGATCAGTTAGTGCCAATTTGATGGTGAGTACCAGTGGTGCTTGTTTTTCCATTCCTGTGATACTTTGCTTCAAAGAATGGGCTCTAGCTCCATCCAGGATAATACCAAATGTGTCAATTCACCATTGTTTTTTATTGCTGAGTAATACTTCATGGTATACATACACCACATTTTATTAATCCACTCATGTATTGATGGGCACCTGGGTTGTTTCCACATCTTTGCAATTGTGAATTGTGCTTCTGTAAACATTCGTGTGCAGATGTCTTCATTATAGAATATTTTTTTCCTTTGTGTAAATGCCCAGTAGTGGGGTTGCTGGATCAAATGGTAGTTCTATTTTTAGTTCTTTGAGGTATCTCCATATTACTTTCCATAGAGGTTGTACTAATTTGCAGTCCCACCAGCAGTATGTAAGTGTTCCTATCTGTCCGCATCCCCGCCAACATTTGTTGTTTTGGGACTTTTTGATATAAGCCAATCTCACTGGAGTTAAGTGATATCTCACTGTGGTTTTGATTTGCTTTTCCCTGACGATTAGAGAAGTTGAGCAATTTTTTATGTTTGCTGGCCATTATTCTGTCTTCTTTTGAAAAGTTTCTGTTCGTGTCCTTTGCCCACTTTTTAATGAGGTTGTTTAATTTTTTCTTGTTGATTTTCCTATGTTCTGTATAGATTCTCGTTATCAGCCCTTTATCAGATGTGTTGCATGCAAATATTTTCTTCCATTCTGTAGGTTGTCTGTTCACTCTAGTGATAGTTTCCTTGGCTGTGCAGAAGCTTTTTAATTTGATCAGGTCCCATTTATTTATTTTTGTTGCTGCTGTGATTGCTTTGGGGGTCTTTTTCATAAATTCTTTGCCTAGGCCAATGTCTATAAGAGTTTTTCCAACACTTTCTTCTAGAATTCTTATGGTTTCATGTCTTAGGTTTAAGTCTGTTATCCATCGTGAGTTGATTTTTGTGAGCAGTGAGAAGTGTGGATCTAGTTTCAGTCTTCTAAATGCTATCCATTTTTCCCGGCACCATTTATTGACAAGGGATTCTTTTCCCCAGTGTATGTTTTTGTTCACTTTGTCAAAGATCAGATGGCAGTATGAGGATGGTTTTATATCTGGGTTCTTAGTCCTGTTTCATTGGTTTATGTCTCTGTTCTTGTGCCAACACCATGCTGTTTTGGTTACTATAGCCTTGTAGTATAATTTGAAGTCTGGTAGATTGATGCCTCCCAATTTGTTCTTTTCGCTTAGGATTGCTTTGGCTAGACGGGGTCTTCTCTGGTTCCACACAAAGCATAGAATTATTTTTTCTAGATCAGCAAAAAATGATGTTGATATTTTGATAGAGACTGCATTGATTCTGTAAATCGCTTTAGGTAGTAAAGACATTTTCAGGAAACATGAAAAATCAGAGCGAAATGTTAGTTTGTTTTTTAAATGGAGGGACCCTAACCCATCTTCTCATTTTACAGAGGTAAAATGTAACATATCTTACAAGACCCAGCAAGTTAGCAAAAGTTGAAATCTAACACTGTCCACTTGGTCCCCACTTACATACCACCCTGAATAATCATCCATGATCATCTACTCATCCAGCAAAACTGGGAAATCTGGACACTTCATGAAAAGAGATCTTGGCACGTGGATAGTGCCTAAACATTGACTAAATAAATGACCAACTGTAATGACCCTAAATATCGACTCACTGGGTCAATTCTTAAGGTTGAGTGTGAGGCATCTTCAAAGGCAAGAAGAAAAGTGTTCTAGTACAGGCATGTGGATGAACAGAAGGCAATTTCTTTTATGACATTACATTTGCTTCATGGGTATTTAAACAGTGCCCGTGGGAGAATGAAAATTACCCTAGAACACAGGAAGCTGCTCGGCCCCCTGGTGCTGATTATAAACCACTGGACTTCCCCTTGAATCAACTTTAGACATTTATTTAGCATCTTCTTTTGAGGTGCTCCTAAGATACTTGTTATTAACATTTAAGCCACTAATTAATTTGCGTGTATACCAAACAATACTGCAGTTTTCACAGGCTTGTGTGGGCACTTGATAAATGTTATTTGAGGATGCTAATATCTACTCATGAAACCAGAAGACATTTCCCAGTTCCTGAATAACAATCTCTTTAAAAGCAAAGTATATATTGAGTGTGGAAACTCTAGTCTTAAGAATCAGTTGGCTCAGTAGGTTTTCTGGACATTATTTGGAGCCAGTAAGTGGGCATTTCCTTTCTGTACATTTATCTAAGATTGTGTGTTGACCAGAGTCCTTGGCAGCTTAATAATCAGGTGCTGTATAACTATCAAATTGCTGAGGGCTGCTTTTTGTCATCTTATGGTAATGCTAAGCCAAGAATAGGAGTCCTTGTGAGAACAAAGAGGAAAATTTTTTTCAAAGTCACTAAAGATCATGTCACTTTATCTGGAAGCAGCAGGGATAGTGGCAAAGGAATGGACTTCATTATCACTTATGAATTTCAGATAAGCGCTCACTACCTGTGATGCTTACTTCATCTCTATGAGCCTCAGATCTCTGTAAGAGTGGGGTAGCATCACCCACCTTCTGGGGCTTTTTTGAGGATAATAAAAATGAGAATACTTATGTAAACATCTGTGGAGTGTCAGGGAGGACACAAAGAGGTCTGTAGATCTGCCCCCCACCTTTTTTTAATCAACTTCCCAGAGGACAAAAATTTTTGAAGCTGTAAGAAATCAGCCACATCAATTTGGAGACATATGTCAAGTTCTGTTTTTATTATTTTAGTTTTGTTTTTTTTACCACCAGATAGCAAAGCAATCCAGCACTCTTACATTTCCACAGCTGACGACACCTCATCATGCCACGACTTCCCAGATGGCCTTCTGTGAGTCTGCCTGTGCCAATTTGTTCATGCAGGCATTTAACGGATCTGTGGCATGAAAGTTCGTTTTCACTTTCAGTTTCCTAATGTACTTATATGATTATTTATGATTTCTTTCTTGCTAATTTTTTTTATTATAATTCTAAGCAGAGGTATGTTTACCAACCACCCAGCCCCGGTTCTTGGGGCGTTGCCACTTCAGCAGAGCCCATCCATTTTCCTCCACTCTCCCTATTTCTTTTCATCTCTCTACCCTTGGTCTCTCCCCGCACAGATATGTCATCCCAAAGAGACAGGGGTCTCCAGCATTCCAGACGAAGAAAAGCAGTCTTCCCTTAGAACAGTGTTCTCAAATTGTGGGACATGATTTTAGGTGATTTTAGGTGACACAGAGATGCACCATTAAATGACATTTTATCACCTACGGAGAAAGCCATTTCCTTTTCAACTCTCCTCTCGTCCTTTAGATTTCACGATGAGGAAGTTTGGGTTTACCACTATTACTCTAACACTTCTCCAAATCCCTCATTCTTCACTTTTAACAAAGAAAGAGTGGATCTCAGGTTCAGAACTTTTGGCACATGAGAATTTAATAACAAAGTTTTGTTTTTAATGGTTTTTAATTTCACTAGCATTTCCAATTTATTCCACATAATACGCTTATGTAATAATCCATTTATAATAATAAACAATTGAGTTTCCTTTTAAAAATAAATTTCCCATTAATAGTAAAAAATGCAAATCTTCATTTAAAAATAATATTTCTTGAATTTAAAAAGTGAGTGATTTAAAGAAGCAAGCAATAGTACAGGTAGTACATGACTGTGTCAAAACTGTGAGGATGGTACTTCCATGGCTAAACTTTGCCCATTTATTTGGGACCATGGAGAGAAGCTAAACTTGTGAGGAGGGTGGACAGGTGCTACTGAGAACATGCTGGTTGTCTCTAAGCAAACAGAGAGGCCATTTCTTCCTCTTCTTCTTCCACTGATATTTAGCACCACCATCATCCTCACCATCATAATTGTCACCACCCCCTCGGTCATCACCTGCATAACTTCCACCACCATCACTAACAGCTTGTCAACATTTCACCACCTTCAGCACCATCCGCTCCGTCCACACTGCATAGCCCAGGTCCTTACCACATCAGGCCTCTGCTATTGCAACAACCCCCTGCCTGGGGTCCACACTGCCAGTCTTTCTTCATCCCAGTTCATCCTGCACAGACATATAAACCCCACTGTCATTTCACCAGTTTCTTCCTGTGGCACTGACAGCCTTTCCTGCAGAACACCCAATCAAATCTAAATTCTTCTGCCCATCTTTCATCACTCCCCAAACTCTCCTCTCTCTCTCTCTCCTCTTTTCCACTTTCTCTGTCTAGCATGACCCTCTTGCCCATTTAGGTCTCCATAATTTCCTTGTGAGCATTTTTCTAAGCCATTAAATGTTTCTCTAAAAGGACAGTTTTTAATAGCTCCAAAGTATGTAGCTATGGATGTTCCATGATCTATTTAACTAACCCCTTATTGTTAGATAGTTTAGCTATTTCCATTTTATCATTGTAATGAACAATGCTACAATGATAATTCTTGTATATAAACAAGAATTACACCTTTTATCTCTTTTTTACTTCCTTATTTTGCAGGAAGCCAAACAAATAATCACTAATCAAGTAAAGCTTAAGTGAAAACAAGGATATTCCGAAATGTCCCTTTAAACAGGGACCATGAATTGTTGAAAATAAACCCTTTGGATCTGATGACCTTGTTTCCTTTTCTGAGCAAAAAGAAATAGAACAGCAGCAAGATGACATGACTTTGCCCTTTCAGAAGCCAAGAGAGATATTTATTGCCAAATTCTTATGAATGCTGAAATTACCACTGGAAGTCATTCAGCTTCCTGCTTAACCCTAGTAGCCTTAGGCTGCAGGTCAATAGCTTGATGAAGTGACAGCCTCCAGCCCCAACTATCTGAGCACCAGTGGAGATTAGAAACATGACCTGGGACTGGGTCGGAGAAATGACTTATTTTTGTTTGGTGGGAAACAGGGGCAAGGGTGGTGAGAAGACCCTGCCCTAAATATGATATAATCCAGCTGTCCAAACATCGACAATTCAACTCAGCAAGTCATCCATTCCCCCAAATCCAGATGTTTGTCATCACACAATCTCAGATTATCTTCCCATTTATACAATGTAACTTGTACTAATCATGCTTGCCAAAGAGTTGCATTTGCTTTTAATTAGAAGACATTTATTTTGATTCCACTGGGTCCTCTTAGCTTTAGCACAGAGACACAGCCTACATTATTAATAATCTTTAAATCATAACTGCCCTTTGCCTTGTGACAGATCACTGAGGTTTTCATTCCATCTCAGAGTTCACATATAAGACATTTCAAAACTACACTAAAATTTGAGTTGATTACTAGTATTGGTTAGAATGTGGATAATTCTATTTCATCTACACATTCTGCAACCACTAAATTCCCATGATGGCAGTGGGCTCTAAATATTTGCATATCTTTGTGTTCAGAAGTCTCCAACAATTATGTTTCATAGTTAGACCTGCTTTCAAACTCTGTCTGGATATGTGGTTTTGGTTAGGTCACTAACAATGTCTATGAGCTTAAATTCCTCATGTGATGAGTAGAGGATTATAAATGTTATTATGAAGATTAAATATCCAACTATTTCAAACACTCAGCACAGTGCTTAATATGTAGCATATATGCAAATATATGTTGATTCCTTCCCTTCCTTTAAAAACCTCCAGATAGACGTCTGACTTTTCTAAATGCCCATCTGGTCCTACCTCTAGCAGACTGAAGCAGACTTTCAATGGGATTAGTTTTCTAAAATTTAGTTCTTTTGTCTGAGAGACAGCAAGAATAGTGAGGCAGAAACCCTGTAAGAACATTCTGGGTATGCTGGAAGCAAGTGAGGACTATTCTATAATTGCACTGTTCTTCCTCATAAAATGCTTTTCTGGTTCTGCCATTCTTTGATCTGATGCTTTGCTTACTGAGAGCATCCTCTGATGGGAAACACCAAGAGTGATGCAAGGCCCTGCTGAGTCAACAGATAGACTGTCCTCCTCTCTGTCCGCTGGTCTCGCTCAGCACCTACCCCCTTCCCCACCTTCTCGTTCTCCTCCTCCCTCCCTAGTCTCTTTGCACGTTCTCTGCTTTGCTCTGATCTGCTGTGTTGTCATGGCTCCGGGTTCCTGGTTTTCCCTCATGCTAACATCTTGCACAACATCCTTGTTTCAACTTTCAGTGTTCAGACTATGAGTGAAATTTAAGGCAGCAACAAGATGAGGCATACAGTGAATATTTGTGGGGCAGAGTCTGCGAGGTCCAGCTGTAGGTCTGGTCCCGGAATGTGCCTCAGGATTCCCAGCGACTCACCCAGAGGCTGACCCACACAGCCGCCGCATCTTCCCCACTCGGTTTCCTGACCATTCTCAGACCAGGCAGAAGCCACATCTGGTCTCTGCTTTCTCCAGTTTCTACGGGTTCTTGTGTTATAATCTGTTCCCGAGAGCTCCAAGCATGAATCTTCTCATAAACAGAAATTAGCTTACAAAGTCAATTAACATTTATTGGCCATGTACACCACATATTCTGCTAACTGCTTACATGCACTGTCATGGACTGGATGCTTGTGCTTCCCCAGAATTCATATGTTGAAGCCCTGATCCCTAATGTGGCTGTATTTGGAGGTGGGGTCTTGAAGGGAGTAATTAAGATTAAATTAAGTCATAAGGGTGGGACCGTGATCCAAAAGGATTAGCGTCCTTATAAAAAGAGACAGCAGAGGCTCACACACTGAGGGAACAGTGCCTATTTGCAACCCAAGGAGAGAACCCTTACCAGACACCCACCCTGCTGGCACCTTGTTCTTGAACTTCCAGTCTCCAGAACTATGAGAAAATAGATTTCTGTTATTTAAGCCACCCAGTCTTTTTGTAATGGTATTTTGTTATGGCAGCCTGAGCAGACTGATACATGCACTATTTCATTTAATCCACTCAATAATCATATTAAGTCTTATTATTATTCCCATTTAAGAGATGAGGAGATGAAGGCACAGGGAGGTCAAGCTGTCTGCTAAAAAATATCCAGTTATTAAGTGGTGAAGGTAAGGATTTGAACCCCAGGCAATCTAACTCTAGAAGCCAAGTTCTTAGTGACTGTATTTTTGCTTGGTCCTATACCATCAAACAAAAAACAGACTTCTTTCAAAGTGTAAAAATTATGAAGGTAATTTTGAGAAAAGCTGTTTTGAGTTCAAATGTATTGAGTTTGAATTAAAACTCAATGACAGTCAAAATGTGTGAATTGATAGTGGGTTGAACCATTGGCATCTATGAAATTTTCATTGAACTAAAAAACTTTTTGATTTACATAATTGCATTTAATATTCACTACTTTTCAATTTAATAAGTGCATTTTCAAAATTCCATTCATTGCTAGTAAGCCTTAAATCACTCTGCCTGCAGACACAGGCCCTGCTTTGAGGAGGTCGCTCGTGGTGGGTAAACAGACACAGACAGCCAGAGCGTAATCTGACACACTTATGCAATAAATATTTTTTGAGACCCCACCATGGGCCAAGAACCACAAGAATGATTGTAAGAGGACTAGGAGTGTGCCAAGTGGGTAAGGTGTGTGTCTGTGTGTGGTGGGCTTGGGTATGAATGAGAAGGCACTCAGAGAGGGAAAACAACATGAAAAAACTTGGAGGGGTGAACAGATCGGGGGAGAGAGAGTGTGTGTGTGTGGTTGTGCCTTTCTCCACAGCTCACAGAACAGAAAGACTCACAGACCAAATCAAAATGTGCAGATCATGCAGTTTATTAAATCAATTGAAAACATAATGCATAAAGACATAAGCCGAGGGAAAGCAATTGTGTAAGTTAACCCTTAAATAAAAGTCACAAGCCCGGTAGAAGAACCCCCCTACTGGTCCTGGGTACATAATCTACTTGTGTCTCTCTCTCTCTCTCTCTCTCTCTCTCTCTCTCTCTCTCTCTCTCCGTCTCTGCCACATCAGCCTTCCCCACTGAGGGTATGTTGGTACCACCAGAGTCGGATAGTGTTTAAGCCAGGGGGCCCACAGATTAAAGCTGCCTGGAGCCAGTGGCACAGACTCGCCCTGTTGGAGAGATGCAGGACAAGAATGCCTGGCCGCAGCTCCAGCCAGCTAACTAGCCTGCTTAGTAGCTGTGACTTTTATAATTGTTTCTTGAGCAGAGGACTCTTGGGGCCAGAACAGGTGTTACCAATGGGTGGTTGAATTACGCCTGTGAATACTGAATACTTTATGTCTCATGCATAGTCAATGAATTCTGAGTATTTCCTGCCTGGTATATATTCAACATTTTATGACGATTTAGTATCAGGTGCTGCTTTATGTATATTTAGTGCCTCACGACTATTAGTGATCTTTTGGTTCTCCCGTCCCTTCTATGTTTAACACACATATGCTCCACTTACTGCTTATCTATACTTAACACATCTTATGGGTTTCATCCACCCCATGTGTTTTCTTTTCTCCTAATGCAGAATTGCATCTTTCCAAACAACACCACAACTGGACACTACAGTGATTGGTCTTTTCTCATTTGTCCTGCCTGGAACTTGATATGTACTTTCACTTTGAAGACACACGTCTTATTTCATAAATGTTCTTGTGCTTTCTTTGATGATGTCCTCCCCTCTGTTTTTCCTTATTTTCTGTTTCTAGAACCCATAGTAGAAGTAAGTTGAATCTGCTAAATGAATCATATACGTCTCTTACCTTTTCACTCCTGTCTCCCATTTTCTTGTCTTCTTGCTCTACGGTTTGGAAAAAATTCTCAGCTTTCTCTGTTAATTTGCATGTCGACTTTTTGAATTCTGTAACCACATTTTTTTTAACAGACTTTATTTTTTAGAACAGTTTTAGATTTACCAAACAGTTGAAAGGATAGTACAGAAAGTTTCCATATACCCTGTACCCTGTTTGCCCTATTATTAACATCTTACATTAGTGTGACACATTGGTTACAACTAATAAACCAATATTGACACATTGTTATTCACTAAACCTCATGGTTTGGATTTCTTTGGCTTTCACCTACTGTCCTTTTTCCTTTCCAGGACTCCATCCGACACGCCACGTTACATTTAATCATCGTGTCTCTTCAGGCTCTCCTTGGCTGTGGCAGTTCCTCAGGCTGTCCATGTTTTCAATGACCTTGACCATTTTGTAGGATGCCCCACTGTTGGAATTCATCTCATGATAAAACTGGGGCAATGGGCTATTGGGAGGAAGATCACAGAGGAAAAGTGCTATTTTTGTCACATCATATCAAGGGTACATTCTATCAACATGATTTATGACTTTTGACGTTGGCCTTGATCACCTGTCTGAGACGGTGTTTGTCAGGTTTCTCCACGGCATGGTTACTCTTTTCCTACTCGTATCCTTTCCTTCTTTGGAAGGAAAACACTATCACAGTTCATACCCAAGGAGTGGGAAAATATGTTCCCAACTTGAGGGTAGAGTAGCTACATAAATTATTTGAAATTCTTCTGCATGGGAGGTTAGTTTCAGTAACCACATTTTTAATTTCTAAAATTCCATTCTTGCTCTTTGGTTGTTCTTATGCCATCCTATTCATCTATGCTGTATCTTCTCTAATTTTTCTGATGATATAATTATGGGATTTTGGCAGGAAGGGTCTCTTCAGTTCTCTGAATTCCTGTTTACTTGGGAGTTTTCTTATTTTAGTCTCTCTCTGACATTTCCATAAGTTTTCAAATTTCTGGAGACCCTTGGTTACTTGTTCATATTTAGATAAAAATCAACAAGTAGGGGGCTCAGAGCTCTATGGGAATAGAGCCTACAGGGTAGCTGAGTTCACTTTAGGATGAGTGGGAAGGCAGCTGTTCCTTCTGCTGGTGGCACCTCCAGACATCAGAATGCAGAGAATCAGAAACGCCGACATTCACGCCAGCTTCCCTGGTTGGTCTTAGACTAACCTGCCCTGTTCAGTCTCTTTAGATAACTCTCTCTCTGTTTGTGGGGGTGGGAGGGTTAAATGCCTGGCTGCTGGTTATTCTGAGCACAGAGCTGGGGAGTCACTGGGGAGCATTTTGTTCTATAGACTCACCATTAAATAAAACTCTTGTTTTCTAACTTACTTCCCATTCACGTGCTCATGGAACTACAGTCAGTTTCTAAGGCTGGAATGTCCTCAGGCCTCCAGGAGGCAGACTCCTGAAGACACTGCAGCCTTCCTCCATGGGGGGCTTTGGGTCAGGCTGCTGCACTGTTCACCTGCTTCATTGGTCAGTACCTTCCCTCTGCTTCCGGTCTCCTGGGAACTTGCTAAGACCCCTCCCACTCTGGCCGGCCCCCTCCTCTCCTGGCTGTTATTCCTTAGTATCATTTTAGTGTGACAGTGTGATAGTGGGAGGGACAGGAGATAAACATCATGCTGTCTGTCACCTTGAACACTGCTCTATTTGTTTCAATTATTAAAACACGGTGAATTAGGTAGGTTAAACAGTTGCAACAAATTGACCCTAAAACACATAGAAGTTTATTTCACATTAGCATAATGGTCCAAGGTTTCTGACAGTGGCTCTCCTCAATGCAGAAATTCACGGACCCAGGCTCTACCCACCTTGTGACTTCACCATCGCCGTGGCCTCACTGGCATCTGCACCTGGCCAGCCAAAAAGGAAACAGAGCATGGATGAGACATGCCTGCTGCATAAAAGCTCTGAGCCAGCAGGACACAGATCATATCTGCTCACATTCAGCTACTGAGAACTAGTCCCGTATGCACAGTTAGATTCAAGGAGGCTGGAAACACAGCCCCAGAGTAGGCAGCCACTTCCCAGCTGCACCTCTGTGTGATGGAAGGGAGGATGGATCTGGCTGTCTATTTGGTCTCCTTTGCCACACACATGTGGGGCCCAGAATGGAGGTGACAGGCTATGGCAAGAACCAGGCAGAAGGATGCTTTGCTCAATGGCAACCATCAGTCTTGATACTAGCAGTGCAGTATGATACCTTCACACCTGTGTAGTCCCCAGAGCTGTGCCAGGCCTCTCATTGAGCTACCCTGGCTGGTTTGAAAGGAAACAGAAGGAAAATGATGCTCATTTAATAAAAATCTATGTGTCAGGAATTGTGCTAGGTGATTTACATACAACCCCGACAACACACATTTTCTCTGAGTCACAACAAAAGCTGTTTCTCTCCATTTATGAAATCTGGGCTCCCTGTAGGAAAGGCGTGGTACTTGGGGATCTTGTTAAAGGAGTAATTTGGCATAAAATTATCGCTCACCTACTAAGTGCTAGACATGATGCCAGGTCTTAGGAATACAAAACCAGGAAAGACTCTGTGCCTAATTCTCAGAAGCTCAGATTGCACTAAAATGCAAACAAACCATCACAATAAAATGTGATGAGTTGCTATAGTGGGAGACAGAGGAGGCAGAGATTTTTCTCTGCCTGGAAGGGCAGAGAGGATGGAGGAGGGCATCAGAGAAGGTGTCACAAAGGAGATGCCTAGTATTTGCATAGGGTCTTAAGGAATCATTAAGAATTTTCCAAAGAGAAAGGGGCACAGGGCAAGAGTCATGGATGGTCCCAAGAGTGACTGGCAAGGAGTTTGGTGCCTGACACAAGGTGAGGCAGGAGTGGTGCGGGACATAGAGGAGGATGATAGCAATCACTACTAGCCCATAATCTACTTCCTGTTAGAATCTGCAGTCTCAGGCTGCCTCCCCCTTCTAGCCAATATATTCCAGAGCCACCTCGCCTTAACAGCAATATGAGCTTCCTCAGAGAATGGAGCAGACAGCACACTTGAGACCAGGGCTTCTCAACCTCTCTGGCATTATTGACATTTTGGGCTAGATAATTCTTTGTGGTGGGGGCTGTTCTGTGCATTGCAAAATGGTTCACAGCATCCCTGGTCTCTACTCACTGGATGCCAATAGCACCCCCCATGTACTGACAACCAAAAATGTCTCTAGACATTGCCCAATGTGCTCTGGGAGGCAGAATAGGCCTGGGTAAGGACCACTGCTTTAGATAGATGTCACCTTTCTCTCATCATGCACCCTAGAATTAAGCACAGTGTTTTGCATATAGCAGGTGTCAGTGTAATTGGAGAACATATCTGCTTTGAGCCTCAGTGCCTCATTGCATTAGCCAACAATCCTGCCTTGGCTCAGAGTGGCATCATGAGGCTCAGCCAACGATGGTAACCCTCTATTTTATATTACAGGTACCTTTAAAAAGTCTGTCTTTTAATTTTAAAATTAAAATTAATATACATTTATTTTCTTAAATTGAGGGTTAAGTCACTTTTTAAAAATAAACTGATTAAGATCCAAGCAGATTAAAAATGATTTTTGAATACTCTTCTTATCTTTTCAGGCCAAAAATGACCTCTTCCATGTTTTATGACCTAATCCCTTAAAAATATATATATTTCAGTCCATCTGGGGAAAAAATCAGTCAGGCTCATCCATGTCTTCAACTAAATGTTGACTTTACTGCTCACACATCTGGCATCTAAAACATGGATCACTTTTAATCAACAGCCCAGAATATCATCATTTTGAGCACCTGTCGGAGAAGCCATCCAAGAATTGATTGCAGCCCTGCATTTGCCAAAATTGCAATTGGGACATCTGATTTTTGGGGAGACTGTCTAAAGGGCATATTAACTCGCCATTCTTCTCGGTTCTCTGTATCCCTGCACAAAGCCAGTGCATGAGAAAACGGCAGGTCTGGGCTCTATCATTATTCCAGCTTTTCACAGAAATGCATCTGGTGGGAAAAAAGTTGTGATTTCACTCTTTTTTCTTGATAGAGGGAAATATAAGAAATACCCATCTGTGGGGGGAAAAAAATCTGTGTTTTGTAAAATGATGCCCAAAGTTGCTACCAGTGATAATCCCCTGTCCATTGGCTAAGAGTGAACTGAGCTCTGGCTCTAGCAGTTAGGTGGGAGAAGTCAGAACGTGCCTTCAGACAGAACAGGAACCAGTTCAAGCCCAGCACCAGGAAGGGCCAGAGGGAAAGTTTTGGGTCATGCTGGACTGCCAGGATGTCGGTGACAACTGGATGTGAAGGAACGATGCATGTCCTGGGATGACAGAGTGTGCTTGGGGGCTGGGCTGGAAGTCCTTCCATAGGAGGGGATATGCCTATGTTGCAGTTCCCTTGAAATTTTCAAAATTAGTCCTTTGGACACAAGCGAACCCTATGGCCAACCCCAGGGAAGAAAAAAGATATTTTCGCTCCAAGTGAGATGAGCGAAGCAGGGCATTTAACTTAAATTTAGAGACTGAATATACAAATGGCCAATAGTCAGACCATATATAAAAACAGGACTCCTTCATAATCTGCAGCAACCAACCCCAAGAAGCCAACTGATTGTCTCTAGTAACCAGCCCAGAAAGCCAGCCTGCTACGCCAGACCTGCAGGAAGTCAGATGGCTATCTCTAGCAATCAGCCAAGAAGCCAAACAATAACCCCCATACCAATCGGCCCCAAATGGCCTAGACTTGATTAGTAATTGACAGTTTCCCTAATTTCTGTCCTCACTTCCATCTTAGAACTAGAGAAAGCCTAATATGCACCCCCTAACCAATCCCATAGGATGCCCACTTCTAGTTAGCCCACCTGCAGCTTCCCTGGGCCAACAGCACACCTGAAGTCTTCTCTTTTTCCACTGCAAAGTTTTCCCACTCCTCTGCCTGCCTTTGATTTTCTGCTTAGCACAAGTGACATTGGCTGACTCCCTTGCTATAGTGAATTCTGAATAAGTAGTCCTGGCTGCTTCTTCTTTGCTTGGTCTTTATTCCCACAGAATGTTGAAAGTAATGTCACCTAATCTTGAACCCCAAGCAAGTGAAGCATGCTAGAGCAATACTCGAGCAGGGGCACGTGTGAAGCATGGTCCCGTCACCTGTGTGCCTGTGCACCAGTTCCCTCTCCTCCCCCTGGAGAAAGCCCACCCATCCTCCTCCTGGGCTCAGCGTGAGCAAACCTGCTTCTGAGGACTTCTCTGCCTGCCATCGGCAAAATCCCAGGAATTCTGCTCTTCCTCCGTGTTAGACTGACCGCAGCAGTCCAGTGTAAAGTGTCAGTAGGAAAGAAACGAACATTTCCTGAGCATTATCTATTTCCTGGGTGCTTCTTACATATGTCATCTCACTAAATCCTCCCTTAACTTTGTGAGGTAGGAGTTCCTTCCTCCATTTCACAAATGATGAAAGCAAGACCTTAACTCATCAAACAAAATTGAAGAAGTATCTATCTTTCCCAATTACCTTTTGAGCTCCTTGGTAAGATTATTTCTTATGCATTTTAATTCTTCATACAGAGCAAATTCTGGACACATGAAGGTGTTTCATAAAGGCTTGGGGGGGGTGAATGAATGAGTGGGTTACCACAGGGCAGGAAAAATGACTTTGTTTACAAGCTTAGTCAGACTTAAAGGACTAATTATTCAAAAGCATAGACCATATGGTTCCTATAGGTAAAGGGATATAAGTCTAACTTTTTCTTCCATCCAGACCCCATTTCTCTGGACAGGAAATCAATCATTATACTATTCCAGGTGGAAGCTTCAAGTGTTTCTAGCTCTGGCTGTGTGGTTTTGGAAGCTTTGATGTCTGTGAGTCACGTACCGAAGGTTTATCAGGCAGCAGTAGCTTTCTGCCCCAAGTGAGAGGACCAACGTCAGCAGATGATCTATAACCTGTGACTAAGCAACAGAAGAATAAAACATTTGGCAAGCAGTATATGAGAATGTATTGTTTTTCCAGCAGTATATGAGAATGTATAATTTTGCCCAGCCTTAGGGAGTTTGCATCTTTGGTGCTTTTGGTTGACTTAATTATTTTAAACATTTTTTATTGAAAAGTTGTCATAGCAACAGCATCAACACATATTTTGAAGTGAAAAATTCTATTTCCGGCACCTTCAAGTAACGATTTTCATTTTCGGTACCCATGCCTAAGCACACATAAGCATTTTATACACTTGTGATCACAAAGCAACATCTATTTTGCATTCTGCTTTTTCACTTACTATTATGTCAAAAATATTTTCTGTTTCTGAAGGCTTCATATCTAAAATGGTCATCTGCACAATATTCTATACCTTACTAAGCTATTCCCACATTGTTGTGCAATTAGCTTACTTCTCATATTTTTACTCTTTTTTTAGGTCATGTTGCAGAAAGCATCTTCTTGCATATAACTATTTATTCTGATTATTTATTTCCTCAGAATAAATTTAAAGGAATAGAATTTCTGACATCTTTGTGGCTTCTGCTACATTAATACCATATAGCTTTGCAGAAGTACTTCTGCTAACTTAGAAAGCCAGGTCATGGCTTGAGGAGGACACCTTGTTATGCAGACTTCTTAGGCTGAAGGGCTAGACAGTCAATGGATCTCCTTAAAAAGAATTAAAAGGCACTTGGTGAGATAGCCACATGGGCTGCACATGCGGGAAAAATTAACCCCAAGGCTGCCTTGATTAGAATTTTCTGAAGCAAAATTATTTTGTTCTGGATATGTGGACTCCCATAATGGTAACAGAGGGTTTTCCTTTTCCCCTTTCTGAGTTTTGCATCTCATACATCTAGGTGTGACTACAAAATCAGAGACTGTTTTTTGTAAACACACTAGAATTTTTACCCGAAAACAGGGGCCATTTTTCAAAGATCTTTCCATAGGAACCTCTTATGTAATTGCTGAAAACATGAAACTCTTCTTAGGGAATTGCACTCATAGCCAGTTTTAAACTATAAAAGGAAATGTAGACTCATTTTATCTTTTTCTTTTCCACAAGAGATAATCTCCTGGCTTGATGAACAAGCAGTGAAGAAAGGGCTGGGCAGGACAGTCAACTTATAATCATAATCATAATCATAGCTGCCATCCTAGGAGCACCCGTTTCTGGGTGTGATAGGTTCAGTGCTGAGTCTCATCGAATCCACACACACAATTAACACTGAGAGAGAGATACTACTAATATGCCCATTTTATAGGTCAGGAAACTGAGGCTTGCCAGCATGAGGGAAGTGCTCGGTTATACAGCAGGGCAGTGGCTGTGTTGAAGTCCAGGCCTGTTTGACTCTAGAGCTGGAGAGCTCAGCCACTCACTAAAGGTTAGTCACATGAGTAAACCTCCCTAACAAGGAGGCTGGGCAGTGGAAGAGCTTCCTGCTCTGGTTGAGGGGGCAGAAATAAAGGCAGCGGCTCAGGCCCAGGGGCTGGGGTGCATGGGCATGCGGAGGGCAGGGGTTCAGAGCCCTGCAGTTAAGTGGGAATGCCTAGGCCATGGGGCTGGAGGAGTCACCTTGTTATTCCCACCTGCTCCACCCAG
Organism: Daubentonia madagascariensis; assembly: GCA_023783475.1. NCBI lineage: Eukaryota > Metazoa > Chordata > Mammalia > Primates > Daubentoniidae > Daubentonia > Daubentonia madagascariensis. The sequence goes on from JAKFHU010000428.1 coordinate 14,094,307, forward strand.
GGCCGGAGCGCTGCCCATGAGCCGCAGCCATAGAAGGATGTTCCAGATGATGCCTTGTCTCCGTTATTGTGTTCCAGCCTTTGTTGGAATCCCGCCATTTCTTCCTGGAAGCCCTTGCCTGAATCTTCATACTTCTTGCCTTGTCCTTGGACACCAGAGATCATTTGCTCAGCCACTCTTCCACGACCCTCTCCTCCTGGCCCTGTCTCATGTCAGGTCCTGGCTTCCTCCTCCCCATCTGTCCCTCTGACCATGGGAAGCATCGTGGTCAATTTCTAAGTAATGGAAAGGTGCCCGTGTTGTTAGCACTCTGTTGTCAACCACACCTGCACCCCAGCCCCCAACCCATTTTAGCAGGCAGAGAGCCTCCTGCCAGACCCCAGCTCCATCCCCTCTCACCTGCCCCTCCCACCCAGCACCTCATCCTCACACCCTGGCCCTGTGACATAGCACAGGAAACTGGAAAAAACTAGAAACAGAGACCTGGGACATAGCCAGGGAGCTAAGACTTCCTGTGCATGTACCCATTTTACGTATAGCGTCCTGTTTAATCCTCACAACATCCCAGACAGGAAGGCAGTTATTATTTTTTTCTATTTTACAAATGAGGGTGTGCAAGTTCAGAGAAGTTGAATAATTTTCCCAAGGTTGCACGGCTGGGAAATGGCAGACCTGGATTTGAGTGCAGGAATTCTGTCCAGGGGAGTCAACACTTTGAACCTGTGGGCTCTACTGCCATCTCTAGGTGGGGAGTTGATGCCGGAGGGGAGTGGGGCAGACCTAGGATCTAGAATACAAAGGGCCTGGTTTTAGAATGAGGATACTTCAAGGGAGGGGGAAGAAATTTGAGGAAAAAAGCCAAGGCACGTCAACCTTAACTTATCTGAACTGAAGCCTTCCTTGCTATCACCCCCAAAAACTTGATTCTCCCCAGTCTTTCCCATTTCGGCCAGTGGCAATTCTTCCAGTTGTTCAGGTCAAAACCTTGAAGCCTTCCTTGACTCTTCTCTTCTTCCTACACTCCATCCATCCGAAAATCCTATGGGCTCTACCTCCGAAATGCAGAACCTGACCCCTTCTTACCCTCCACCCCCTTCTTACTACTCCACGATCTCAGCTGCGGTCACGTCTCCGCGGGATCATTCCAACAGCCTCTTCACCTGGGGCCCTGCTTCCACTCTCGCCCCTACAGTCTCGTCTCCACGCATCGCCCAGAGAGATCGCCTCAAAACACCAGTCAGGTCAAATCACTGCTCTGCTCAAACCCTTCGTGGCTCCCATCTCACTTGGAGTCCACATGCAGTCCTCGCAGAGCAGTCTGCTCCTCACCCCTCCAGCACCGCCCCTGCACCCTTCAGTCCCTTCCTCCAGCCATGCTGAACCCTCGGCTGGCTGATCCTCAAATATGCCCAACACGTTCCAACCTCAAGGGGAATGGCACGTGAGCTGTGCATTGCATATACCTAAACATAACGTGTTCCCCACTGACTGCAGACCACCTTTGGTTGTCTCCATTCTGTGAGTTTTACTGCAGATAGAAAGACATTGCAATAAAATCAGGGTTTGGATTAGCACTGACATGTGCTGAAGATTTGGGGGGCAAATATTTATATTCTGTCTGTAAGTTTAATATCTTCGCCCCGCAATCATCTTGACTGCAAGTGTTGGCTGAAGGATCGAGCTGTGACCTTGTCTGTTTGATATTGCAGGTTATTTCCAGGCAAGGGGAGGGTATATCAGATATTCCCCAATTTGTGATTTAGGGCTGGGATTGGCAAAATTTTTTTTGTGAATGGCCAGATATTAAATATTTTAAACATTGCAGGCCATTGTTATAGACAATATGTAAACAGAGTGTGGTTGTGTCCCCCCAAAATTTTATTCACCAAAAAAAGGAGGTAGCCAGAGTCGGCTCGCTGGCTGGAATTTTCCAGTGCCTGATCTAGGGGCACACGAAGGAGCCCAAGTCAATATGTGGGAGCACCAGTCTGATATGGTGTTTATATGGGAGCTCCCATCTGGAAAATAAATCAATTTTTTTTTCTTGTACTTTCAGTATTTAGCACCTCACCCGGCACAGAGTAGACATGCAGTAAAACTTTTTGGAATAAATGACTAAATGGATGAATGTGTAGAGTTTGAAATGGGTAGATCTTTTTCTACACCCACAGAGAGATCTTGTTCATTCATAAATATTAGACAAGCATTTACTGAGTGTCCCCTATGTGCCAGACACGAGGGCTGAGTAAAAAAGATGGGATTTGCGTCAGACCTCACAGAGCACGGAGTTTCTTTGGAGATACAGATGTTCAAGAGGGAATATCAGCAAAGTGTGAAAAGTGCTAACACAGGGGAAGTTCAGGGGGCTTTGGGGGCACTTTAGGGGCTGGGAGTGCTGCCAGGCATGTTCTAGGAGCCCTCACTAGACTCTGTACTTGTCAATCACGAAGGATTTAGTTTGGCTGGGCAGCAAAGGCATGAACCCACAAATGCAGGGAATAGATCTTACATAAGTGATGGATGCAGTCGCCTTCGTAAACACTAATAAACTGTTTGGCTGCAAGCACCTATATTCAATAAGAGAGACTCAAACTGCCTCCATAATTGGGCTTTCCTACTGTTAGCCAAGTGGAAATCACTCTGTTGTGGAGGCTGTATTAGGAATTTTGAACATAACTTTATTTCTCTGCAAGCCTCTTTGAGGAAGTATTATGTTCAGAGCCAGCCTTTTAACAGTGCATTATATTTAATCTTTTTAACCACTTTGATCTTTTTCTCTAAAAATTATTTCCATTATTCCAAGGTTCATTTTGCTTTTTCTGTATCTCTTTTGTAAATTTATCTTTAAGAGATAAAAAGCCCATTAAATGCTGTGAAGTCCCAACCTGCTTTTAATATGGGAAGAATATGGGAGCCCTAATAGAAGGTCACAGCACTGTGAGAGAAAAGGATTCACAGTGGGCATAGATTTCGTTTTGCGTATGTGCTGGAGGCAGTGCCTGGCTGTGACTGTTAAGAAAAAAGGTAAACTCCATCCCTGCACTTTATCAGAATGATGTTTCTTACAACAAAGACAGTCTATAATAAAAGATCTAACATTCATGTCATCAGAGTCCCAAAAAGAGATGAGAAAACCGGGTAGGGCTGAAAAAGTCCTTGAAGAAATAAAGGCTGAAAACTTCCCAAATTTGACAAAAGATGTCATTCCACAGATGCAAGAAGCTGAGTGAACCCCAAACAGGATAAGTCCAAAAAAATCATACCAAGACACATCATATCAAACATCTGAAAATTAAAGACAAAGAAAAACATCGTGAAAGTAGTGAGAAGGAAACAAAACCTTACCTAAAGGGGGAAACAAATTGAATGACAGTATATTTCTCATCAGAAACCAAGGAAGTGGCACAACATTTTTTAAATGCTAAAAAAAGACAGCTGTCAACCCAGACTCCTATTCCCAGTGAAAATATCCTTCAGGAATGAAGGAGAAATCAAGACATTCTCAGATGAAGGAAAAATAAGATGAGTTATTGCTAGCACACCTGCCCTAAAGGAAGGGCTAACTAAAGTTCTCTAAGCAGAAAGGAAACAACAAAGGCAGAAACCTCAGGTCATCAAGAAGGAAGAAAGAGCACAGTAAATGTGATATGTGTTATAATAGGACATAGAGTTGTGAACTAAAAATAAATCCTAAGCCCTCTGCCTACTGAACAGACCTCCTCTTGGCCAAGGAGACCCCAGAAAAACCTTAAAACTGAGTTCCTGACCATGAAGGGAAGGGAGGTTGGACACACCTTATTATACCCTTTTGGAGTTTAGATACAACAACTGACCAGCATTAATGTTAAAACAGAGATCCTAAGACTGACAAAACAGACTGTTTGTGACAATAACACACTAAATTATTAACAGGACCCAAGGCCATGCAAGGCGAAGGTTAAATCACACATGCAGGCCATCAATTTGCTTAGCAGATGACTTGAGTCAGTGTACTGTGGCTTGTCTCTGATTGACAGACTTCCTTATTTTAACTTAAAACATTCCATAGCTTTAGACAAAGCTTTATTTCTTTAATCAATTACAAATCAAAGGATCTTTGAACCCACCTATAACCTGTAAACCCCTGCTTCGAGATGTCCTTCCTTTTGAGGCCAAACCATTGTATACCTTCCATGTATTGATTTATGATTTTACCTGCAATTCCTGACTCCCTAAAATATATAAAACCAAATTGTAACCTACTTCCTTGGGCCCACTTACTCAAGGTTTCTTGGATGTGGCTCCCTGGGCCTATGGTAACTCATGTTCTGCTCAGAATAAACTTCTTTAAATTATTTTACAGAGTTTGGGCTTTTTCCTTTAGCAAAGGAGGTCTCCCTTGTCCCAGGAGGATGTCCCAAGACTCCCAGTGGATGCTTAAAACTATGGATAGTATTGAGTCCTATATATACTATGTTTTTTCTTATACATACATACATACATATGTACTTATGATAAAGTTTAAGTTATAAATTAGGCACAGTAAGAGATTAACAACAATAATAAAATAGAATAATTATAATAATATACTACAATAAAAGTTATGTGAATGTGGCCTCTCTCTCTTTCTTAAAAATATTTTATTGTATGTAATATTTTCAGACCACAGTTGCTCTCTGGTAACTGAAACTGTGGCAAGTGAAACTGTGGATAAGGGGGACTACTGAATATATTTTGGTTTTTATCCATGGTTCCTGGCTCACAGCTCCTAAAACCTGTGTAATTTCTTATGTGATTAGAGCAATAGGAGTACCTTGTATTATATTTGGCCTTTTGTCATTGGTTCCTGAAACAGCTCTAGAGCAGGTAAAAGACATCTTTTGTTATTCATAACAAGCCCCTTTCAACCACATCTGAGTTTATGCTAATGGAGTGATTTTTGGAAAGCACCTAGACAACACAGGATGTGGGGCTGGTTGCTAGGGAAGCCAGTCATGTGATTAGAAGGTTGGAACTTTTAGCCCCACTTTCCAACCTCCAGGGAGGGGAAAGGAGCTAAAGGTTGAGTTGATCACCAGTGGCCAATGATGTAATCATCATGCCTATGTAATAAAACCTCCATAAAAACTCAAAAGGACAGGGTTTGGAGAGTTTCTGGGTTGGTGAACAAGAACACAAATGCATGCTGGGAGGGTAGCACAAGCCAACTCCACAAGGACAGAAGCTCAGGACCCTTTTGATCCTTGCCCTATGTATCTCTTTACCTGGCTGTTCATTTCTATCCTTTAAAATATTCTTCATAATAAATGGGTAAATGTAAGTAAAGTGCTTCCCCTGAGTTCTGTGAATCACCATAGAAAATTAATTAAACCTGGGGAGGAGGTCATGGGAACCCCCAATTTATAACCAGCTCATCAGAAGTGCAGCTCATAACCTGGTACTTGCAATTGGCATCTGAAGTGAGGGAGCAAGTCTTGTGTGACTGATCCCTTAACTTGTGGGATCTGATGCTATCTCCAGGTAGACAGTGTCAGAATTGACACTCAACTGGCATCCATTGGAGAATTGCTTGGTGGTGGGGAGAAACCCCCACACATTTTTGTAACTAGAAGTGGTGGCGTGTGAGAGTAGGAAAAGTAGTTTGGTTTTTCCTTTCTCAAATGGTAAGCAAAAATGCAGATAAATACTACAGACTTACTTTCTCCTCTTGAGTTTTCTAAAATATATTTGATAGTGGGAGCCAAAAGGACAACACTGTCTGCTGTGGTTCTAATTGTATGTGGAGAAAATGTTTAGGGTAATTAAATTATAAATAGGGGAGGGTAAAGGGACATAAAGGGAGGTAAGTTTTAGCACGTCGTTTGAACTAATAAGATGACAACACCAGTAGATTGTATTAAGTTATGTACATATAAGGTAATAAGTAGAGCAACCACTAACAAAAAGCAATATTTAGATATACAAAAAAATACTATAGATAAATAAAAATGGAATTCTAAAAAATGTTCAAGTAACTCATAGGGAAGCAGGAAAAAGAATACAGAGATATGAAAAACAGATAACAAATAAAACCAAAATTAAAATGGCACTTTTATGCATTAACATTAATTACATTAAATGTAAATGGCCCAAATACACCAATTAAAGGACAGAGATTGGTAGACTGGATTAAAAAACATGACTCAGCCACAGATGGTCCGCAACTTATAATGGTTTGACTTATAATTTTTTGACTTTACAATAGTGTGAAAGCAATATGCATGCCATAGAAACAATTCTTCAAGTACTCATATGACCATTCTATTTTTCGCTTTTAATACAGATTACATGAGCTATTCAACATTTTATTATAACATAGGCTTTGTTTTAGGTGATTTTGCCCAATTATAAGCTAATGTAAGTGTTCTGAGCATGTTTAAGGTAGGCTAGGCTAAGCTATGGCGTTTGGTAGGTTAGATGTATCAAATGCATTTTTGACTTAGAATATTTTCAATTTATGATGGGTTTATTGGGACTTAACTCCGTCGTAAATTGAGGAGCATCTATATTGGCTGAGAAACCAGAAGAAACTCACTCTAAATATTAATATAATGATATAGGCTAGTAGAAAGCAAAAGAATGAAAACAGCTGTATTATACAAACATCCATCAAAGAAAGCAGGACTGGCTATTTTAATATCACATAAAATGGACTTCAGAGCAAAGAAAATTAACAGAGACACAAAGGAACATTATATAATGATAAAGGGGCCAATCCATCAAGAACACATAGTCTAAATGTGTGTATAACAGAGCTGCAAAACATATGAAGCAAAAACTGACAAAACTGAAAGGAAAAATAAATAAACGCACAATTATAGTTGGTGACTTCAATACCCTCTCTTAACAATTTATATAACAACTAGACATAAAATCAGCAAGGATATAGAAGAACTCAACACCACCATCGATTAACAACATCTAATGGGCATTAATAAAATATTCTACCTATCAATAGCAGGATAATTCTTCTTTTCAAGTGCTCATGGATACATAACAAGATAGACTATATCCTTAGCCATAAAACAAACCTCAGAAAGTTTGAAAGAAGTGAATTCATACAGAGTGTGTTCTCTGACCACAAAGGAATAAAACTAGAAATCAATAACAGAAACATAACAGGAGAATCACCAAACACTTGGAAACAACACACTTCTCCATAATCCGTGGAGCAAAGAGGACATTTCAAGGGAAATAAGATACATTGATCTAAGTGAAAATAAAGACACAATGTACCAAAATTTGTGAGACAGTTAAGCAGTGCTGAGTGGGAAATTTATAGCACTGATGCAACCTAGAAGAAGAATCTCAATAATGAATAACTACAGCTCCAGACTAGGAAGAAGAGCAAACTAAACCCAAAGCAAGTAGAAGGAAGGAAATAATAAAAATAAGAGCAGAAATCAATGAAATTGAATACAGGAAAAACAACATAGAAAACCAATGAAAGAAAGTGCTGGGTCTTAGCAAAAATCAACAAAATTGACAAACCTCTAGCAAGACTGACAAAGAAAAAAAAGAGAAAAGACACAAATTGCCAACATCAGGAATGACACAGAGGATAGCATTACAGACCTTGCAGACACCAAAAATGTAATAAAAGAATACGCTGAATATCTCTACATACATAAATTTGATGTTTGTTGATAACAAATTTGACATTTTGTTGACATAAATTGATAAATTTAGATGAAATGGACCAATTGCTCAAAAAACACAAATTACCATAACTTACCCAAAACGAAATAGATAATTTGAATAACTCTATAGCTATCAAGGAAATTGAATTTGTAACTTAAAAATTTCCCCAAAGGAAATCTCCAGGCTTAGGTGATTTCACTGAAGAATTCTACCAAATATTTAAAGAAAAATTAACACCAGTTCTATATAATCTCTTCCACAAAACAGAAAAGGAGGGACTACTTCCCAATTCATTTTATGAAGGTAATATTACCCTGATACAAAAACCATAAAAATAAAAAAAAAAACCATAAAAATACAGTACATGAAAAGAAAACTACAGGCCAATATTCCCCCTTGATGTATAGATGTAATAAAACTTTAATAAAATATTAATAAATATCTATAAAAAGAATTTAACATCATTTCCAAATGGAGCTATTCCAGGGATACAAAGCTGGTTCAATACCTGCAAACCAATCAATATAATCTGCCATATTAATTGGTTAAGGAAGAAAAATCATGTCACCATAGCAGTTAATATAGAAAGAGTATTTGGCAAAATTCAACATACATTCATAAAAACAAACTCTTAGAAAAATCAGAATAGAGAGGAACTTCCTCAATTTAATGAAGAACATCTACCAAAAACTTACAACTAAACTTATACTTGATAGTGAGAACTGAGTGTTTCTCCCAAGATCAGGAACAAGGGAAGGAAGTCTACTCTCACTATTCTAACTCATCTTAATGTTGGAAGTCATAGCCAATACAATAAGGCAAGAGAAGGAAATGAAAAGCATCAGATTATAAAGGAAGAAATAAAACTGTCCCTATTTGCAAATCACATAACTTTCTACATAGAAAAATCCCAAGAAATCTAAAAAAAACTTCCTAGAAATAATAGGTGAGTTTAGCAATGTCACAAAATACAAGATAATCATACAAAATATGTTGTATTTCTATATATTAGAAATTAACAAAAGGATACCAAAATTAAAAATATGATACCATTTAAAATTCGAGGGAGAGTGAGATAGCAGAAGAGAAACTTGTGAATAAATGTAATAAAATGTATACAGGGTTTGTATGCTGAAAACTACAGAACTCTAATGAAAGAAATCAAAGAACATCTAAATAAATGGACAAATAAACCATATTCCTGGATGATAAGACACAACGTAGCAAAGATGTCAATTCTCTCCAAATTGATAAACAGACTTAATGCAATTCTTATCAAAGTACCAGCAAGATTTTTTTTGGTAAACAGACAATATTATTCTAAAATTCATATAGAGAGGCAAAATAAATAGAACAGCTAAAACCATTTTTGGAAAATAAGAGCACAATGGAAGATATCAATATACTTGATTCCAAGACTTATTATGTAGGTACAATAATCAAGCGTGTATGGCATTGTTGAGGGATAGACACATAGATCAATGGAGTAGAATAGAGAACCCAGAAATAGACCCTCCCAAATATGCCCAGCTGATTTTTTTTACAAAGGTGTAAAAGGAATTCAATGGAGGAAAGATAGCTTTCTCAACAAATGGTGCTACAGCAACAGGAAATTCATAAGCAAAAAACGTTAACCTTGACCTAAGTCTCACTCCTTATACAAAAGTTAACTCAAAATGGATGATGGGCTTAAATATAAAACTTTTAGAAACAAAGAAAATAGGAGAAAACCTTCAGGATCTAGAGCTACACAAAGAGTTCTTAGCTGTGACACCAAAAGCATAATTCACTAAAGGAAAATTGATAAATTGGACTTTATCAAATGAAAAGCTTTTGCTCTGCGAAAGACCGTTAAGAGGAGAAGATAAGCTGGGAGAAAACATTTGCAAACCACATATCCAACAAAAGACAAGTCTCTAGAATATGCAAGGAACTCTGAAAACTCAACAGTAAAAAAACAAATAACCCAATTAGAAAATGGGCAAAGGACATAAACAGACATTTCACCAAAGTGGATATACAGGTGGATAATAAACACATGAAAAGATGCTCAACATCATTAGCATTTAGGGAAATGCAAGTTAAAACCACAGTGAGATACCACTACACACCTATCAGAGTGACTACAATAAAAATAGTAAAAACATAAAATGCTAGAGAGGATGCAGAAAAACTAGATCATTCATACATAGCTGGTAGGAATATAAAATAGTATAGTGACTCTGGAAAAAAATTTGACAGTTTCCTAAAGAACTAAACACATAACTACCATTCAACCCAGCAATTGCCCTTTTGGGCATTTTATCCAAGAGAAATGAAGACATGTTTATACAGAAACCTGTATCTACATGTATACAGAATCATTAGAGAAATCCCGTAAAAACCGAAATGAAATATCACCTCGTGTCTGTTAGAGTGGCTATTTATCAAAAAGACAAAAGATAAGTGTTTGTGAGGATGTGGAGAAACTTGGATTTCTCTAATGATTAATGATGTTGAGCATTTTTTCATGTACCTGTTGACCATTTGTACATCATCTTTTGAGAAATGTCTATTCAGGTCCTTTGCTCATTTCTTAATTGGGTTGTTTTCTTGCTGTTGAGTTGTTCGAGTTCTCTAATATATTTTGGATATCAACCCTTGTCAGATGTATGGTTTGCAAATATTTTCTCCCATTCCATAGTTTGTCTCTTTTCTCTGTTGATGTTTTTTCTTTTGCTGTGCAGAAGCTTTTTAGTTTGATGCAATCCTGGTAGTCTATTTTTGCTTTTGTTGTCCATGATTCAAAATTTTAAGTGCAGGCCCTCTTGTTATGACGGGGGTTGGGGGGGTCTGCTCATCGTCTGTGGTGAACGAATCTTGCTCTGTAAACCTATACCTTGCTCTTGCTCTGTAAACCTATCTTGTCCTTCCTCAATAACTTCATTTCATGCTTGCAAAAAAAAAAAAAATTATAAGTGTAGTTTTAAAAATCCAGTGATGAGAGGCTTCAAAAAAATTTGAATCAGGAAATATTTATTGAGCACTTACTTTGGCCAGAGACCATTTTAGAAGCTGAGGATACATCAGGGAATCAAAGAATCTGAGTCCCTGACCTCATGGGGCATATATTCTAGAGCAGGAGAGAGAATCGACAAAGAAATAAATCCATAATACAATGTTGAGTGCTAGTAAGTGCTATTACTAAAAATTAAACAACTTAAGGAGATAGAGGGTGGTTTGGGGAAAGGGTAGGAGGCTTTTTTAGATAAAGTGGTTAAAGGCGGCCTCTCAGGAGAAGAGAGCACCTGTGTGAAGCTTTAAGGCAATTGGTTTGAGTTGGAACATGTTGCACTGAGATGCCACCAGGGTATGGATCTCCAGGTAGAAATGTCCAGAAGGTAGAAATACGGAAAGATTTTTGAGTAATTTTCATGGAAAATTGGAAATTGGAGCTTATTTGGTCTCTTTTTTTCTCTTTCTCCCTTGGAGATCTCACCCAGCCTGGACCCTTCTCCTGAGCTCCAGGCGCTTCTATCTGCCTATCTTCACTCCATTTGGGTTTCCAGCTAATTCTCTGGAATTCACTTTGGGAACGTAGGTATTGATAGAGCAGAAATGTAGGAAATTTCTAACAGATCCTAAAGTTCAGTGTCTTGATTTCATAGGAGTCAGAGCATCCTGGCCCAAAATTTTAACAAGAGCTTTTCCTTTAGGTTTCCTCCACAAAGTCTTTCTATTCTTACTGACATATTTTCTGTGTACTTTATTTACAGTCCATGTTTTGCAATTACTCAAGAACAAAAAATATAATACCAACTGAAAATGAGGAAACAGAAACGGAGCTGTGGGATGACCTTATTACCTCCTTTTGATTTTTTAAATGGTGGTTCCATCAACAAAAATGAGTTTTTCAGAGGCAGATATCATCTCCTGAAATAATTCCTATTTCAAGCTCCAAACATCTTTTATTCTGAAATGTATGAATATTGTCCAGTCCATCGCGAGCCATTTCCAAGCAGTCAGAAATATCTCACATATTTAAAAGTTCTCCCAAATCACATTAAAGTTTGGTCAGTTTTATGAGTCCTATGTATTTAGGCTAAAAAGCCAAACCACATCTTCATTTATGTAACCACTGCATTTTGAATAGAGGTGCAACGAGCACACTTACCACTTCCTGTGGAAATCGTTTGCATTTGTATCTTCAGTGCCAGGAAAGTATGTATTAGTTATCTATCTGTGCATAACAAATTGCCCCAAAACTTGGTGTCATAAAAAGCATGTATTATCTCACAGTTTCTGTGGGTCAGAAATCTGGACACAGATTAGCTGGGTCTTCTGACTCAGGGTCTCTCCCATGCAGGATGAAGAGGTCAGCATGGGCTACAGTGAACTCAAGGCTGGACTGAGCTAAGACAGGCTTCCCAGCTCCCGGCAGAATTGACAGGATTCAGTTTCTTGCCTCCAGAGCCTCTCCCTAGGGCAGCTCACAACACAACCACTTACGTCATCAGAGTAAGCAAGCAAGGGCCAGAGGGAGACAGAGAAAAAAATGAGAGCAAGACAGATGTCACTGTCTTTTATAACACAATCTTGTAAGTGACATGCCATCACTTTTGCTACATTCTTTTTCCAAAAGCAAGTCACTAGGCCCAGCCCATACTCAAGTGTAGGGGACTATACAAGTGCAGGGGTACCAGGAGGCAGAGATGGCTGGGAGATATTTTAGAGGCTGTCTTGCCACATGATACCTGGATATTTGTTGAATGAATGAATAATTGGATAAATGAGGTTATACAGTCTGATGCCAATCCTAATGAAGGATCCAACTCTATGACACCCCTGACAAAGTCGGTATATCTGGTTGAACATTTAAAGGTCAAAGCACATTTCGATAAAGATCCATTTTGAAAGGCTCTAGCTGTTACAGTTAGATGTTATTGCAGCTTTGTTGAGTCAGTGGGGCACAAGAGGGCACTTCCTTAGAATGTTTATTTCTGACTTGTTGGGTTCTGCCAATAAGGATGAGGAAAGTGAGCATTACCAGTGAGCTTTCATTGACTCACTCAAGAAGATTCAGGTTCATAAAAATCTTGAGCATATTAAAAAAAAAACTCACCTTGATTAAACAAAAGAAGATTATCAGCTCCCTCCCCCCCATCCCCTTTTGGAAGCAATATATTTACCCAACAGAGACACAATAAAGACTTCAGACTAATAAATGAATGAATACTAATGTCAAATATCAAATAACTTTTGCAGTTGTCTAACTTAGTGAGTCCAGTGTGTGTACCGCGTGCAGAAACTGCCAGGGAGCTGCACTAAACATCATGCCTTAAGGAGGCTCAAAGTGAGTCACTGGAAATAATAAATATTCCTATAAAAACCCTCAGCACAACTCTCTCAATGTCCCAATTTTCCCCCCAGGACCTGTCATTGTTAATTATGCCAGATTCCCAAAACAAAGCCCTGCTATGGCCAGGACTGGCCCTACCAGTATTGAGGTCACCACTAGTTGTCATCTGAGGGTTGAGGAATCACTGCCCTGCTCAGAAGCTTCCCCTTTTCTCTCACTGGTCTTGCAGCAGTCTCTGACATGACTGTCATTACTCACCGAACTGAAGGCAGAATCTAAGTATGTCACCCTTTAAATGTATCTCACCCAGGAAGAGGTTCACAACTCGTAGGTAAAGATCAACGCCTCAGATTCCAAGCTGAAGTCTGGTTAACAAAGCTTCTAAGAGTAAAGTCTGGGGCAAAGGAGTTGGGGAGATGCCTGGAATACTCTGGTGGGGCTGGGTCAGTCCCTTGGGGCCACCTGTGAACAGGAGAGAGGAGCCCCCACTGCAGCTCAACCAGCTTTTCCAGCCCGACTACCGTTGTGCATCAACTGTATAAAGTGTTAATCTCTGATCCATCTCACAATCTCATCAGGGATAGTTGTTGCCATTTCACAGATGAGAAAGCCAAGGTTCAGGGAGACTAAGTGACAGGAGGAGACACAGCCAGGATTTGAGTGCAGCACTGTCTACTTTATTGCCACAACACAACTACTCTTCAGGGTCTGTTTTGGGTTGAATAGTGTCCCCTTAAAATTCACACCCATTCAGAACCTCGGAATGTGACTTTATTTGGAAATAGGGTCTTTACAGATGTAAGTAGTTAAGATGAGGTCATACTGGGTTAGGATGGACCCTAAATCCAATGCCTGGTATCTGTATAAGAAAAAGGACAGGGAGATTTAGACAGACACAGGGAAGAAGCCATGTGAAGGTGGGCGGAGGCAGCGACTGGAGTGATGCAGCCACAAGCTAAGAACTCCAAGGACTGCCAGGAGCCACCAGATGCCAGAAAGAGAAAAGAAAGGATTTTTCTCTAGAACCTTCAGAGGGAACGTGGCCCTGCCAGCACCCTAGTCTTGGACTTCTGGCCTCCAGAACTGTAAAAGAATAAATTTCTGTTGTCATAAGCCACCCAGTTGGTGGCACTCTGTTATGGCAGCCCTAGGACACTAACACAGAGTCCATGAAATGGCTCAAGTGTCCTTTATGCTACCGTTGTCAGGACATTCAGTTCCACCATTTCAGTCTAGGACCCAAATAAACATTTCCCATGTGGGACCCTCCCACCACCACCCTTTCCTTTTCCGTCTCCCCTACAGTCTTCCTTCAGGTCCATGTTTCTTGGCACCAGGGTTCACGTTTTTATACACCTTCAGGATTCATGGGGAAGTGACAGATTCAGTCCGGGACCACAAGCCCGCCCACCTCAGTTTCCAGCATCCCACGCTTCTCCTTGGGTGAGCCCTAAGTTGCCCAATGCTGGACACCAGACACCCCAGCTGCCCAGTATTTCTGGCCTGTGGCACTAACCTTTCCAATTCATAGTAGAATGAATACAGGTTGTGGGATTTTATTCAGAAAGAACCACATTCTTTCATCTTATCTATGGGATATTTCCCAGGTAGCATGCACACTACTGAGTTAGTGGACATCACCAAAGTGAGCCAGATTCTCTTTAAAAATCCACTGGGCGGCCTTCTTCCACAGAAGTCCCCCCAAAATGGCAGTCTGTCTATTGTCCTTGGTAAATCTTGTTCCAGCAAGTTCTGCATCCACTTAACATTATGAATTTGGATTCTGTGATTTGGATTCCACCCCTGCTCCTCCACTGCCCTCTTCCCAGTTTAATCCATTCCAATCCAGGTTTCAAACAAAGTTGGGGGCTGGGGAAGCAGCCCCGAGCATCTCATTCTTTGTCTCTTGCTGCTCCCTGCTGGTCAAATTACTGCTTTTTTTTTTTTCTTTTTCTTTTTCTTTTTTCTGTTTGGGGAAATGAACAGACAAGTTCCTTGAGGTGGATAGGTACGGGAAAAGCAAAGCGTCCTAGATGGCAAGAAAGCGTTAGACAACTTCCAGTATTTGAGTTTCTCTGTTTATTTTTAAAAAATGAAAATTGTGATATTTAAGACATGTTTCACATTTAGCTGATTGTTCTTTTTTTTTTTAAACACACACAAATACAATACACTGTCATTGTACTTCCCCAGATCATTTGGTTTGTAAAAGTCAAAGTCCACTGCTGGTGGTGTGGCCCCGTGATGGGACATGGTCTTCTTACAATCACATTAGCACATCTCGGTCCACGACTGCATGGAGCACCGCGTTTGGGATGATGGGGAGGCCTTTTGCGAGCCTGAGACCCTGAGGTGAGGCCACATGGCCTTCCCACCAGAGAGAGGGAGTGGCCTGCACTGGCTCTCAGAGAGCCTCCAGGGATGGGTGGAGGAGGGAAAGGATGGGGGGCAGCGGGGGGTGCTGAGTCTCTGGGGAACAGTCAAAAAACACACACACACTTCAAGGAGAAAGGTTGTGTTCCCTTTTATCCATTTTTCCCTGAACCCCATCTCTGCTACTCCTTGTTTAAAATTCTTCAACAACTCCTGTTGTCAGGGTAAAGTCAAAAGCTCTAAAAGAACCCAATAAGGCTCTTGATCTGCACTTCAGCCACACTGAACACTTACACCTTACTAAAGGGCCATACCTTCTGGCCTCCAGGCACCCATCTAGGCTGTTCCCTCTGCCTGGGATTCCCTTCCGCCCTCCCAGACCAGTGGTGGCTCCTT
This sequence comes from Daubentonia madagascariensis, assembly GCA_023783475.1. NCBI lineage: Eukaryota > Metazoa > Chordata > Mammalia > Primates > Daubentoniidae > Daubentonia > Daubentonia madagascariensis. Next base: position 14,110,073 of record JAKFHU010000428.1, read on the forward strand.
CAGATCTCAGCTATAACTCCCAGGGCGACACTGATCACAATATACTGCAATTATTTTTCTGTATGCCCACTTGACGTCAAGTCCGTGCCTGCACCATCATAACCACCCCAAACATGGCAGTAAACATGATGGTGTCTTTACAGCAGAGGCGAGCAGGACTCCAGAATTTCTAGTCACCCCTCACTCCTCGGCAGGTTAAGAGTGGAAACTCTGTATTGAGGCAAACTCAGGTTCAAATTTTCATATTCACTTTGTTTACATAACCTCTGTGCCTCAGTTTGCATCTGTAATATGGGGATTATGACTGTGTATGGATAAAACCAGGTGGAGCTTTTTGCCTGGGGCCTGGCACATGGTAAGTGGTTAATTAATTGTTAGTTCTAATTCTTAATGGTTACTTCTAAGCCCCCTGCATTTTGCTTTCTCCACTTCTAACTCCCACAACTGGCTCTATCTCCTTAGGCTTCCACTGCACAAGATATGTTAGTCACTTAGGCCATTCATGAAGGGTGTTAACTGTTAATTATTGTGTTACTTTAAAAATAGCAAATATGAGCATATTGCAAAGAGAAGAGACATGACATTCTTAAAGTAATTCCTCACTCTCTTATATGATTTCCTGAAATTGAGATGCTCTGTTTTATTTTGGAGGCTGGAGAGAGGACATTGTGCTTAACATTTATCAAAGCTCTCCTCTCTTTCAGGCTGTCTTGAAGCCTCCCTTTCCACAATTAAACAGAAAAATAAGCTTGATGAGGTGATCCCTCTCTGTGCTTGCATCTCAAGTGGGTGATTGTATTTGGAAGAACTCCTTGTGGCCACTGCCATGATGAGAATAGTAATGATCAAATTAACAACCATAAAACCATTTATTGATTGCACTTGTTACTACAGGCTCAAAATGATTATTCTCATGCCACTGCTGCTAGGTGGCAGATGCTGACTTTGAAGACAGGTCTGGACTAATCTACTATCACATAGAAAAGGTCACAGGATCATCCTTCCTCACCTGGTGAAGCAATGTGCCAAGCAACGCGGTGTCTCACATCAGGTCTTTCCTGGGCAAGCACCAATTTCTTCCTGTCCCTTAGATCCATGAGTGCTGTTAGGGACAGGCAATATTCACCGAATGGAATTGTGTGTGTGAGTGTGTGGACGTGTGGTTGTGTGTGCATAGTTGCTATAATTCAAATCTTTGCTAAATATCCCACCTATTTTTTTTTTTTAGTTCAACCTTTCAAAATGAAGTAAATAGTCTGGTTGAATAAACATAATGAACTAGATATTTTAGATTTTTTTAAAAAGTTGATTCACTCTAAACTTGAGTGCAAAGTATAAAGTTGGATTGGAGTCTGTACTCACCTTGGGACGTGCAGAAAATTCTCTCTCTGAAGAAATTTGCATCATGACATATTAATTGCAAGAATAAAAGTTTTCTTAAGCAGTGACCAGAAAGAATAAATCTAAAAATGCCTAAATTATAGGCTGAGAGTGATTTAGTCCAATGATTCTCAAACTTGAGCATACATCAAGATCAGCTTGGAGAGCCTATGACACCCCAATTTGCTGCTTGTGGGGTAAATGACACTCCCTAGAGTTTCTGATTGGGTAGGTTTGGGGTGGGGCCTGAGATGTGCATTTCTAACAAGCTCCCAGGTGATACTGGTCTGGGAAGCACACATTTTGAGAACCACTGATGAACCACTGGTTCTGAGACTTGGCTGCATATTGGGACCAACTGGGGAGTTTAAAAATTAATGATGCCTGGAAACTATCCAGTGACTCTGGTTTAATTTGTATGGAGTATGATATGGGCATTAGGGATTGTTAACAGCTCCCCTGATGATTGTAATATGTAGCAGAGTTTGAGAACCACTGAGAAGGGGGAAAATCTTGTATGTTAAGAACAATGAGGGCTTTGGAGACCCGAATCGTAGGGAGTGGCAGAACACCTCCTTCCCGTGATGGTTGTCCTGGACGGTGATAAACAAGAGCGGACTTGTGCTCAGAGTCTCAAAGTGCAGGACTGGTTAGCAGCAACTGTGCCCAGCATGGTTCTCAGGCTCCTGGAGGCTGAAAAATATTCTCTAACACTAGTCATTTGTATCTTTTAGGGTTCTTAGTTATACATAAGAAGCTCATTGCTAAAGAAGCAGGAAAGGAGTTTAGTAGCAGGATATTGGGTGACTTGAGGCTAAGCTTCCAGGAACAATACACAAATTCAAGCCTAGAATGTTTTGATAAGAAAAGGGTTCCTGCTGCCCTGCCCCACACTGGAAAAACCACTGGGGCCACTGCCCTACCAACACCACTGCCCGGCCAGGAACTTGACATTGTGAACCTCTGGCACCTCTGGAAGTGAGATACCTCCAGTGCTGCCCTCACTAGTAAAACTGGTCCCCCAGGGAGCCTCTCCTCAGTAGAAGTCTCAGCTGAATGAGCCTGAGCCGAGCAGTCCCTGTCACATGCCCTGCCCTGGCTGGGAAACCCAGGCATACAGGTTCTTACTGAATCTGACCATGTAAGGCTGAGAATTCCTCCAAATATATCAAAGATCTTCTGCAGCCAGGGAAGGTGACAAGGTGTGGTCATCATTGTTATTATTCCTCAGATCCCCGGCTCTTGTGTTCTTCTTTTCTGAGCTGCCGTGACTTTCTCCAGCAGTGTTCTCCACCCCACAAGCAGCAGTTTCTTCCACGCTCTGTTTCATGGATGGCTTTCACTGTCAGTCCCTGCTGTTTTCAAAAGCCCATATGCATAGAGACAGCATTAAAGAAAAGAACTACTGTACCTGTCTTACGTGAAATGCCTCCTCTTTGGCCAGATAAAAGGATATAAATGGACTAAACATTCCTGTATGTTGTTCACTCACCGATTCCCACGCAAGAAATGCCAAGGTCAGAGCCATTTTGAGTGCTGTTGCCTGGGGCTGTTCTGATAAAAAACAGAAAAGAGGATTTGACAATCCAAATGGCATTGGAACACTAACTGCTTGAATTGTGGCCACATGGTTCCTTATTAGAAACGAGAGTCAATGGCAGGTGTTCAAGGTATAGATTTCATTTGCTTCTCCAGAAGCCATATTTGTCAGCTCCGTGAAGGCAGTGTGTGTCTTCCTTTGTCATTCCCCTTCAAGCCTGGTGATAGTAATGGTCACATTCCTCGACTGCGTCGTGCTCTGTGAATAGGACCCTGTAGTCTCCCCTGCACTGTCATCTCACTCCCTCCACTACTAGAGCAGGTGTTTTCATGAGCCCCAACTTGCAGATGAGGAAGCCCAAGACAGGGAGGATAAGACACTTGCCCAAGCTCAGATACAAAGTGATTTAAACCCAAGCTGACCCCAGAGCCATCCCTCTTTAATTCATCCCTCTTTAATTAAATTAGAAGTAATTTAAGAACACCCTTTTCAATAAATGGTGCTGGGAAAGCTGGATTACAGAAGAATGAAACTGGACCCCTACCTCTCACCATATACAAAAATCAACTTGAGATGGACTAAAGACTTAAATGTAAGCCCTGAAACTATAAAAAATACTAGGAGAAAACCTAGGGAAAACTCTTTTGGACATTGGTCTAAACTTAGTCTCATGACTAAGACCTCAAAAACACAGGCAACAAAAACAAAAATGGACAAATGAGACTTAATTAAATTAAAAAGCTTCTGTACAACGAATAAAAAAAATCAACAGAGTGAACAGACAACATGCAAAATGGAAGAAAATATTTGCAAACTATGCATCCAACAGGAGATTAACATCCAGAATTTACAAGGAACTCAAACAACTCAACAAATACCCCCAAATAATCTCATTAAAAAGTGGGCAGAGGGCATGAATAGACATTTTAAAAAATGAGACACACAGATGGACAACAAGCATATGAAAAAAATGCTCAACATCAATAATCATCAGAGAAATGCAAATTAAAACCACAATGAGATATTATGTTATACCAGTCAGAATAGCTATTATTAAAAAGACAAAAAATAACAGATATTAGAGATTTCTCAAAGAACTAAAAATGGAACTACGATTCCATCCAGTAATCCCACTACTGGGTGTCTATGCAAAAGAAAAGAAGTCATTATATCAAAAAGATACTTTATGTTTAAGCAGCACTATTCACAATAGCAAAGATTAGAATCAACCTAAGTATCTATCAACGGAGGATTGGCTAATGTAAATGTATTGGATAAAGAAAATATATACATGGTGGAATATTATTCAGCCACATAAAAAGAATGAAGTCATGCCTTTTGCAGCAACACGGGTGGAACTGGAGGCCATTATCTTAAATGAAACAACTCAGAACAGAAAGACAAATATTACATGTTCTCACTTATAAGTGTGATGTGTACATGCAATGTGTACACAGGGGCATGGAGTGCAGAATGATAGACAATGGAGACTCAGAAGGGTGGGGGTTGAGGAGGTAGATTATGAGAAATTACTCAACGGGTACAATGTTTGTTGTTCTGATGATGGATACACTACAAACCCCGACTTCACCCACTACACAGTATATCCATGTGCCAAAATTATACTTGTACCCCACAAATTTGTACAAAAAAAGTAATTTAATGTATTTTTTCTGATTATATAAATTGTATTTTACTCTTTGTAAAAATTCAAGCAACATAGGAAAAATGTAAGTGAAAAGCTCAAATTCACTTGAAATCTCATCACTCTGAGAGAATGAGCATTCACATTTTGGTAACTATTCTTTTTTGTATTAGTCTATGCATGTACGTGCATTCACACACACACACACACACATTGCATAAATAGAATTCTTACACTAATGTTGTGTCCTGAAGCTCTTGCTTGTTTGCTAGTCAGTATAGCCCAAACAAACCTTCTGTTTTCCTTTTTGAAGTTATTGTGATTGTGGGTGAAGAAGAAAGTTTGCTCTACGCAAGTAGAGCCCTCTGTGGTAGGCCAGCTTCTTTACCGTGTATGGACTGGGCCGTGGTGCTGCAGAGATGGGAGCGAGTGCGGTGTGATTAAGAGCACAGGTGCTAGAATCAGACTTCAGGCACCGAGAACTCAGCTTCCTCACCGAATAGCTGTGCAACCCTAGGGAAGTTACTTAAACTCTCTGTATCTCAGTTCCTCAGATACAAAGTAGGGATGATACCAACCTTACAGGGTTATTGCAAGGACTAAATGAGAAGATACAGTAGTCTTCCCTTACCTGCACTTTCACTTTCCAAAGTTTCAGTTACCTGCAGTACAGTACAATAAGATATTTTGAGACAGAGAAAGAGAGGCCATATCCACAGAACTTTTATTACAGTATATTGTTATAATTATCTTTTGTGATTAGTTATTGTTAATCTCTTCCTGTGCCTAATTTATAAGTTAAACTTTATTATATGTATGTATATATAGGAAAAAACATAGTATATATAGGGTTCAGTACTATCCAAGGTTTCAGGTATCCACCGGGAGCTATGGGATGTATCAACTGTGGATAGCGGCGACTACTATGTAATTAAACTTCTTTGAACATTTCTTCATCTAAAGTAAAGGCTTAATGTCAAGTGATATTATTAGAATACCCATAGTATATGTAAATCCAGAAGGTAATCGAGTGAATCATTAATTACCTTGAAGCTACATGTGCTTTCCATGAATAAAATTTTTTTTCTTTGATACTAATGACATTTAGAGCTGTTTGTTCACTCCCAAGTATAAGATCTGTGGGCTATAAAGGGTTTTTGTAAGTTGTTATATTTTCTCAGGGCATGAAAAACAAGACAGACATGCTGGAGACATATGGCAAGGCCACAAAGCTGATAGTTTATTCATCCACTGGTTCATTTATTCCTTCATTCATTTAGCCACTGATTGATAGTGCCAGGAACATAATAAATATTTGTTGATTAAAAGTATGAATAAAAATGACTACTTAAACATTTTGCTTAAATGAGATCATGCCCTCAAGGCGCTTACGATCCAATGACTCATTGTTTCTTTATTGGGCTCACACATACATACACATGTACACACACTTTAAGAGAGCAATTTCCTGACAGCAAAATAGAGTCCTCTGGTCTAATTGTTTTTTAATTTAAACTTCAAGGTACATACGGATGAAAATCGCCCAGAGACATCCAAATTAACTACACTTGTTTATCCTGTTAGGTTTACAAAGACAGTAAAAGAAAATGAATTTCAAAATTTAGTCCAAATGTTGACCACCCAATTAGATGGAGCGTAAGCTTCTCTCCAGAGTTATAAATCACACAAGTCCCATTGGAGAAAGATGCTGCCCTTATCAAAGTGCACTGAGGCAGAAACCACCTCCCCACCCCCCAACCCCACAAAAAAAGAAGGAAGAGCCACCACAACTGGGCAGACAAAATTCTATTTTGCACGTGTGCCTTTGGAAAACCAGTTGAATGCTCCCTTATGACAAAGAAAAAAGTGCTTGTTGGAGTGAAGAATGCTTCATTCTTGGCCAAACTGAATCCCTTTTTGGCATGTTTATCTTGGTGGAGCAAGGAAGAGGTTAGCCAAGGTACCCGCACAGGTTCCTAGTGGATAACAAAACAGATGCTGAGGTTAGTAACTGTCCTCCAGCATTCAAGTAGTTCACTTGAACATGCAAACTCCTTTAAGTACACAAAGAGTATTTTATTAATAATAGGGTTTTCCTCCTTCTAATCCCATAGTGTCATTATTTGCCCTATATTAATTATTTATTACAGCAGATTCAGCAATAATTTTTCCATTTTCGGTAGACACATCACTGAATTTTATTGCTAGTCTTGTGTGTTTGTTAATCGGCCACCTTGGGGAAAAACAGCAACATTGGACTAAGTATTAGAGGTGTTTTCTTCCAAATTTTATTACTTACAGACTCAAAGCTTCATATCAATTGCAAGAAATGTTTCCCCACTTTATTAAACTTGGGACTCCTTCAAGAAAATGTCACTGAACAGAATAAAATTTGGTGTTGGCACTAGTGCCTCTACTATTGTATGGAAAAATATCAAAATAGCAATGTCAGCTGTTAAAAGGGGCAAAACTCATTCCATTTATAATACTTTTCCATTGTTTGCTAAGTGAATTCAGTTGTAACCAAAAGGGATGATGGAAAAACAGTATGTTATTTCCCTCTATTTTACAACGCTTGGCACTGGGGCTTCATTAGGCTTTAAACAGATCTCGAGGAAGGTGCTCAAGTGACTGGTCTGAGCTGAAGGATCTTCATCTTACCATGTTCCATTTGGCTGTGGACCCAATCTAACGCTTTATAAAATAGATCTTTCCCAGGAACATGTTTCTTCTTTACATTAAATATACAAGAAAGAGGGTCAATTAAAGAAAGATATTTTACCAAAATGGATTGTCTTTGAAGATGCTACATTTCAGAGGGGTTGTGTTCACCAATTAAATAAAACAGTTGTCTTTGATAGATTTTACACATTTCTAAAGTCACTGTTAAGAGTCACTTTTTTAATAGATGAACTATTTAGTGGGTATGAATCTCATTTCACAAACTCCAGCATAAAAGAAATAGAACTTTGCACATTTTCTGTAACTCAACTTCATTTCTGACTCTGTGCTCTCATTCTGTTGGACTCTGGTGGGGGAGGGGGAGGTCTGGTTACCGAGGAAGGGTTTTGTAGTTTTATTTCCTACTCTTTTTTTCCAGCTTTACTGAAAGTAAAAATTGTATATATTTAAGGTACAATGTGATGTTTTGATATACATATACATTGTGAAATGATTACCACAACTTAGCTAATTAATATATCCATCACCTCTCATAGTTATGATTTTTGTGTGTGTGATGAGAACACTTAAGATCAACTCTCTTAGTAAATTTCAAGTATACAATACATTATTATTGACTATAGTCACCCTGCTGTACATTAAATCTCCAGAATGTATTCATCCCATATAACTGTACCTTTGTACTCTTTGACCAGTATCTCCCAGTTTCCCCCACCTCCCAGCCCCTGGCAACTGCCATTTTACTGTGTGCTTTGGAGTTTGACTTCTTTAGATTCCACATATACGTGAGATCATGCAGTGTTTGTCTTTCTGTGTCTGGTATTTCACTTAGCATAATGTCCTCTAGGTTCATCTGTGTTGTCTCAAATGGCAGAATTTCCTTCTTTTTTAAGGCTAAATAATATTCCTCTGTGTGTGTGTGTGTGTGTTTGTGTGTATACCACATTGTATTTATCCATTCATCCATCAACAGAAACCTAGGTTGTTTCCACATCTTGGCTATTATGAATAATGTTGTAATGAACATGGGGTGCAGATATCTCTCCAAGATACTGATTTTATATTCTACTTTTAATAGCCCATATCTGAAGCATGGATTTTGGTATTGAGTGTTGCAATTTAAGGACAACCATTGCAAACTCAAGGTAATTTAGGCACAAATATGGTGCTTCTGCAATTGATGAAGATTTTGAAATTATGACCCTACTTGCTTCATTTTGGATAAAATTTAAAAATAAATATCTTAACCTTGCTGAAGTTGTTTTAAAATCTTTTCTTTCATTCCTATCAAGGTGCTTCTGTGAGACTGGTTTCTCTACTATGAGTGCTATGAAATGAAAATATATAAACTATTTTATATATTATCCTCTGTGAGGATTATTATTTTATTAATCCTATGTAGATGACATAAATTATTCTGAAACAAACAAGCTCATTTGATCACATTACAACTTTAAAAATTGATATACATGGGATTTGTTATAAGTGCACATATAGGATGCTTAATGTGGGTTATTTCATTCATGAGTTTTTTATTATGATTATTGAAAACAGAAAGTTACAAGTATAATTGCAGTTCTGTTTTAATCACTTATACCCACACTTTCAATGAACAACATTCACAGTTTTTGTGATTTTTTCCTTTTACCCTGGGTTGGCTCCTATTTCTCTCCATCTCTCTCCCACCCTCCTCTAACACCTCTCAATGTCTACGTCTTCAAAACATACATAGTTTTACTTGGAAATTAGATATTTTGGGTTCCCGTTCATGAAGCAGCTACGTGCCTTGGCTAGATCACTTTTCTGGTTTTCAGTTTCTCAAATCCAAAATGGGATGGTTGGAGAAAATATTTTCTAGCACTTTATGATGGAAAGAAACTTTTTGGAGGATTAAAATAACAGTGTGCAAAATGGTTTGGAAGATTACAGAGACACCAAAAACTCTTCTGGTTACATGGTTTATGACATATATAACATAATATCTATAATATCACAAACACTCTTGACATCTTTCCCATTATTACCATTTTAAGAAGCAATTATGCTTTGATTTAATTTAATCTTCAGGTATTGGATATTTCTTGCTATGGAGCAGTTTCATAGGTGAAGTGCTTTCTTCTTTAGTGAGTTTATATACCTTCCATCAAGATTAATAGCTCACTTTCTTAAGTTTTTGTCCATTTTAACTTTCACCTAATTCCTGGACTCCATACTGATGTTAAATTCCCAAATGTCTACTTGCGTTTGTCTACAATGCAAAGCAAGTCTTGGGACTGGAGCAAAGCAGAAAAATCAAGAGAGAAAGCCAACTAAATGCTGGGCCACATAGAATTACTCTTGTGCTGAAGTCTGCCAAACCAAAAAGTCTTTGAGGATCTCAAAGAATTCGAAACCATATATAAAATAAATAAATGCACATGGCACATTTAGTAGTTACGTAGGGTCTCCCGAGACTTCTTCAGATCCAAGTGTTTCCCTTGTTCTTTTCTTCATTGGTGTCAGGGGAAATGGGGTCAGAGTTTGATCTTTTGCTGAAAGGTTACGTACAAGGAGGCAGGAATAAAAGAATAAGACTGAGTCGGATCCTATGGGGAAGTAAAAGTAAAAGTAAACATCTCTCTGGAAAATAAACCTCTGCTCCTTCAAACCCTGGGATGCTACTTTTTCAAGAATGAGCTGTTCCAAGTTGTGGTGTCATCCTTGAGTAGACCTCACTGAAGAGAATTGGCCAATATTAGATGAGCCAGCCTCAGTTGTACAAATTATTTTCATATTTTCATCAGTTATGCATCTATTATATTTATCTGGTCTTCCTCACAGTCTTAAGCTCCTAAAATGCAAATTTTAATATGAACCCCAAAGGCTTATAATACAAGGCTATGTATCTATGTCTCTCTCTGTGTTTCTCAATAAATAGTTGATGATCATTCTAGTTATCTAGTGCTGCGTAACAAACCAACCAACTTAATGGCGTAAAACAGTAACCATTTTGTTATATTTATAGGTTTGATGATCAGGAATTTGGGCAAGACACAATAGGGGATGGTTTATCTTTGCTCCATGACATCTGGAGTCTCCACTTGGAAGACTCAAACAGCCTGAGTGACATGAATGTTTGGCTGCTGATACCTATGGAAGCTTTTGCACACAAGTGTCTTGAACCTATAAGCTGAAGGCTGGCTCACCTGAGACTGTTGGCCAGAGCATCTTCATGTGGTCTCTCTACGGGGATGGTTTCCTCACTCCAGGACCTCTCAGGGTCATTGGATCTCTTACATGGTGTTGCGTTAGAGTGAGTGTTCTAGTGAATAATCTTGGAGATTAGAAAGCTGTATGACCTTCTATAACTTAGCCTTGAAAATTACATAGTATTACTGCCACCATACTTTATTGATCAAAGCAGACGCAACCCTATCCAGATTAAAGAGGAGTAGATATGAACCCACCTCGATGGAAGAAGCATCAAAGAATTTATGCCCATATTTTAAAACCAGTTGACTTTGTCTTTTATTTTACATGCATTTCTCAAGATTTTGAAACTCCTAGGAGACATCAATCGATTTATTCTGTGGAAACATAAAGTGGTCATTTTACCCACAGGGCAGGGTCCTTCTTTTCAGGCCCCAGGATGTGTCTGTAACTGCCCTCTGAAGAGAGGAACGTGAAGGGAATAAATCTTTAACGTGCCATCTCATCTGCGACCCAAAAACAGATACCTACTGGACTCTGGCATGAATATCTGCATGTTGATGGATCTGGGTGATTGCTTCAAAGTCAAACAGAGCTGGAGGTGGGACAGAAGGAATCCGTGTGGGGCCTGGATCCACTCATTTCCTTGAATGCTCAAAGGACAAGACTCACCCCTGAGGGCAAGGCCTGGGCCTGGCTCCAGTTTTCTCTCTTCCAGCCCAGACTTGCTGCGAATTAGTTGCTGTCTGAATTGCTTCTCTGTAATCTCCAAATTCTCCCCACGGCCCAGAAAGGAGGAAGGAAGCAGCCTCAGTTCACCTGGGCACAGCGCTTCTGGTTTTATTTTACAGAGGCCGAAAGGAAGCAGTTAAGGTGGTTTTGGGCAAAGTCAGCTGAAAAGAATACCTTAGGTCTGCGGATGGGGGAAGCTGAGGCTGTGGAGGTGACCAGTGGACAGGAAGTCACAGAGATGACGTTCTCTTTTTTCCTCCCTATTTATTTATTTTTTAAATTAACAAATAAAAATTGTGTATATTTATAGTGTACAACATGATGTTTTGACATATAAAGGCATTGTGGAATGACTAAATAAAGCTAATTAACATATGCTTTAACTCATATGCTTATCATTTATTTGTGTTGAGAACACTTAAAATCTATTCTCTTAGCAATTTTCAAGTATACAATACATTGTTATTGAGTACAGCCATCAGTAGTCATACTGTGCAATAGATCTCTTGAACTCATTCCTCCTATCTAACTCAAATTTTGTATCCTTGACAAACAGCTCTTCAATCCCCCTCAACCCCAGCCTCTGGTAACCACTATGCTACCCTCTGCTTCTATGAGCGCAAATTTTTGACACTCCACATATAAGTGAAATCCTGTGGTTTTGTCTTTCTGTGCCTAACAGAGATGACTTTCTGTGTCATGATTTTTCCTAGGCTTGGCCAAGCTTCTGGACCAGGTCTTTTACACAGATGTCATACAACCTCATCACCATTAAAACTTAAAACTTCAACGAGGCCACCTGTTATGCAAAGAGATGGTTCCAGCCCAGCACTGAGGTCGCTAACTCCTGAGCTGACCCTGGACAAGTCATTTACCATCTTAGGTCCCTTGCAGCTCTAACCTACTATGATCCAGGAGAGACAAAGGACAGCTGGGTTTCTGAAAAATCTTGACTATATATTCAAAGGTCTATCAGAGAGGCAGGTTACCTTAATGTTGTGTTGCCAAATATTACATGGAATATACTTACACTAAAAATTATTAGTTGTTTATCTGAAATTCAAATTTAACTGAGCATCCTGTATTTTTATTTGCTTAATCTAGCAACCCCATTTTAATAGTTACAAGTGTAGATAGACTCTAGATCAGGAGTCAGCAAATGTTAACTTTGAAAAGATCAGATAATAAATATTTTCATATTTGCCATTTTAGTGCAAAAGTAGCCATGATGATATATAAATGAATAAGTACAGCCGTGATCCAATAAAACTTTATTTACAAAACCAGGTGGTAGGTCCTAGTTTGCCGAGCCCTCCTCTAAAGCTGAACTAGCTGGGTTTAAAGTCAGCTCTGCCATTTACGAAGCAAGTTACTTAATCTCTTTGTGCCTCAGTTTCTTCATCTATAATATGTGGGATAATCATAACACACCTGCTTCCTAGGGCATGAAGTGGTTTCTTATGTGTGAAGTGTTCCGAACAGTGCCTGTAAGTAGTAAGTGCTATAGAGGACCAACGCATGCCACTTCGTGATGTAGAATTTAAGGGTCTCAACAGAGTGGCCAGGATAGTAATAGTTAACATTCATACAGCACTTACCCTGTGGCTGGGAGCTTGACATATACTAACTCATTTAGTCCTCACAATAGCCTAGGTTGTCATCATCATCACTGTGACCCAGAGAGTTAAGTGGCTCACCCAAGGTCACCTAGCCGGCAAGCAGCCCAGCTGGGGGCTGAGTGTAGTGGAGCGCCAGAGACTATTTGTTCCCCTCTACTACAGAGGGAAGAGAGATGAAAGCAACAGGAAGATTAAGAAATGTCATGTTAAATGTTTGCATGATGTTTGTCAATAAGTTAAATATCACTTTTTTTCATGAAATACAACAGCCTTCACCCAGTTTTTGCTTTGAGGGTTTCTTTCCTGTTGTTCTTCTGCAGCTCAGAGGAGACTACCCACACCTTCCGTGCCCCACTGAACTCACACGCATCCACGCGGCAGAACCTCCCATTCTGGAAACATGTTTGTATCTTACGTTTCAGGGACATGAGCTCTTTTTTTTTCTTTCCTTTTTCCCTGGGTATTTCTCCCATTTCTTCTGTCTTCTTGCCCCCTGCTCACCTTCTTCTCCCCAAACTTCCTTTCTCTCTCCTTCTCCACCACTTATTCAGGCCTGAAAAGAAGCCAGGGAAAAGATATTTGCTTTGGGAGAAGAAGAGAAAAATAAAGGATGAGCTAGCCAAGTGAAAGAGCAACTCTGATTTTCCACAAAGGGCTGCTTCATGGAAAGGTTGTGACTTGCAGCACTTTATTTTCTCTCTCCGTCTCTCGCTCTCTTCTTTAGGAAAAACAAAGTTGATGTAAACAGCTGGAGACTGTAACTTGAAAAACCAAGAAAGTAAGATGAATAAAACTTCCTGTTTTTTTCTCCTACCCTGGTCTACAGGGGGTTGGCCTTCAAGGCCGCCTTCCAAACCAGATGTTCAATTCCCAAAGCTCATTTCAGAGTCTCTGCATATCAATTGTTCTTCACACAGCACCACCAGACCTTAGATTCAATTACCATGAGCCTGCTTCAGCCAGCCACCTGCTGGGACACAGGCCTTTTTAGGAAAAGCAGGCTAAATGTGGCCAGCATATGACATGGGCCCAGTGAGGTAAACATTCTACTATCACCACCTAAGTTAGGACAACATTAACAGAGCTCCTTCTGTATGCCACGTACTGTGGCAAGACTCTAGATTATTTCATCTGATCCACACCACCACCCCATTAAGGAGGGGGTCACTGCCTCTATTTTATGCACCAGGAAATCTTGCCTTACTGACCCTGGTTTTCACACCTAGTAGGGCCTCCTCCATGTCTTTCCCACCCTCGATTTTGTCTTGTTTAGAAAAGGCGGATGTATAGAAAAGAAACACTCCTGCTTGGGTTGCTGGGTGAGTTGCTTTCCTCCGCGGCTGCCCATCCTCTTTGGAGACATGCGGTCATCAATTTTAAAGGTCTGTCTGCATCCTCTGTGGTCACACCCAGCTGACAGACACCAGGACCCACTGCCAGCAATAATGCAAACTTCCTTCAGCCCCTGCACGGCCTCTTCCCAACCTCTCTGGCCAATCACTTCTCAAATATGTGGCCCAGAGCAGGGAGGGCGTATCCTCTTCATGGTAAAACTCTGAAGTGCTCCAACAGATCTTAAAAATTAGCTCCAAGTATGACACCGGTCTATGTTTGGTCTTTTCATGCCGAGTGACAATCTGCGAATAGGATTAGTGGTGTGGCTATTATTAGTAGTCTCTTCCCTGCAAAACAGGGCACAATGTGCTTTAGGGTGCAACTGATTCTTGCCTGTTGGGTAGTTATTGGCAGCTAGAAATTCCTAGTCATCAAAGTTGTGTTTGCTTATTTGTTTTGTGGGAATTTCAAAATTTCACATACTTTTCTAATTGTGAAGGATAATAGGATTAGCTTTCCAATCAGTTAGTGAGTACCCACCGGTCTACTTCAAAGCTTCACTGTGGGGCTTCCACATCAGGTGCAGCTTCGAGTCTTCCCTCCACAGTTTGCCACATGTCCCAGTGCTGAGAAGACTATGCTCACTTGCAGCCCCCCCATGACCTCTGCACCATGCTTTTCGAGGAAAAGAAAAATAGCCTTTCTCACAAGGTTCAGGCACTCCCAGTGCAGCCTCCTTCCTCCTTTTTAGGCAAAAATACCATAGGCATATGTTTCCTGCTCAAAATCTGAAAGCACTGCATGTAAACAAAAAACGAGAATTAAACCGATTTCTTTATTGCAGAAATTCTCAGTGCTGTTACTATCCTAATGTCACTCTGAGTCCCCAAGAAGGAAAAGTAATATTTCAAGTTTACCAAACTTTTTTGACCTTAGGATCCTTTACCTGGGGACCTCTTATGTGGTATTATTGGCCCGTAGATACTGTCTTAGTCTGTTTTTGCTGCTATAAAAAAAATACCACAGAATGGGTAATTTATAGACAATAGAAATTTATTTCTCACAGTTATGGAGGCTGGAAAGTCCAAGATCAAGGCACTGATTGGTAAGAGCCCAGTCTCTCTGCTTCCAAGGTGGCACCTTGTTGCTCAGGGGGGAAGGAATGCTGTGTCTTCACATAGCAGAAGGGACAGAAGGGCAGGAGGGGGCAAACTCTCTCTGAAACCTCTTTTATAAGAGCATGAATTCATTCCCCAAGGGCCCCACCTCTTAATCACTTCCCAAAGACCCCACTTCTTAATATCACCAACATAGGGATTAAGTTTCAATACGAAATTTGGAGGGCACACATATTCGAGCCACAGTAGGCATCCTTTAGGAATTGCACAGTAGCCATAATGGCCACTGTGTGTTAAGGGCATACCAATCTCTGTCACTACTTTACAGGCAAACAAAGACAAGGCTTAGAGAATTTCAATGACTTGCTCAAAGACATAGCCTGGAAATGACAGTGCACGTGTTTTGACTCCTAAGTCTTATGTTCTTTTTCCTTAAGAAATTTTTAAAAAGAAATTTTAAAAATGAAGATGGGAACAGAGAACCACATAACAGTCACCTTTCTACCACACAAAACTAGAAATTTTAAAGTTTGGTTGTATTTGTTTCCAGTCTTTCTTTTTTTAAATAAACAAAATATTACAGATAAGTCATGCTCATTTCTTGTCAGGCTGCTTCCCTGTTCCAGGGTTGGGGAAACAGCAAAGTTGTGAAGAATGATAGCCCAGGCTGCTTTTGGGTGCTCTTTTGCCAAATTCATAAAAAATATTTTCTCTTATTATTTTTTCACAGTTCTGGAGACCAGGAAGTCCAAGATCAAGGCCCCAGCAGATTCGGCGTCTAGTGAAGGCCGGCTTCCTGGTTCATAAATGACTGTGTTACTGCTGCATCTTCACATAGTGGAAGGGCTGAGGGGGCTCTCTGTGGCCTCTTCTATAAGGGCACTAATCCCATTCATGAGGGCTCTGCCCCCATGACCTAGTCACCTCCAGGGGTCCCACCTCCAAATACCACCACATTGGACATAAGAAATCAACCTATGAATCTTGGGAGACACAAACATTCTGCCTATAGCAATGAGTTAACACATGTAGAGGACCCAGAACAGTATCTGGCAAAAAGTAATTTCTCAATAAATTTCAGCTATTACTAATTATTATTGTTTGTTCTAGCTTTTACTCAATTGTGCTGCAGTAACAAACAGCCCCCAAATGTCAGTGACTTACAGCAATAAAGATTATGTTCTGGCTCCCCCTATACGTCTGCTGTAGCTGTATTCCAAATGCCCCCTTCTCTTCCTGATCCAGGCTGTCTGGGACACTGCTGTCCTTACGGCAGAGGTGAAAGAGCAATTGCACAACAATGCAATAGCTTTGAACATTTATAGCAACAGGCAGGAAGTTGTTTGCTTGGGAGTTTTACCTTAACCTGAGCAATGTGGAGTGATTGCATGTGTAACACACTTGGGTACAGTGTCTGTGGCCACACATTACAGACCACACCTCTTTGGCTAAACCGTGTGATGTCACTAGTTAAAACTCCTGAGCGCTGACCACTGTCATTATCTTTAGCACATGCGATATCAGTCACACCTGAGAGTATCCCCCTATATCCTACTTGCTCCTTTGAGAATCTGAATGGGTGTCTCCTTTCTTAATTCTAGATCAATCAATGTATTGGTGACCGATCTCAGGTTTGCTTATCAGATTGTTTTAAAATATTTCTCTCTATGCCTCAGATTTAGAAGGAAACTCAAGAGGGCACTGAGGAAAGAAGAAACAATAAGTCCCAGCTACTTGGGAGGCTCAGGCAGGAGGATCGCTTGAGCCCAGGACTTTGAGTTTGCAATAAGCTAGGCTGACACCACGGCACTCTAGCCCGGATGACAGAATGAGACTCTATCTCAAAAACAAACAAACAAAAAAAGTCTTTCTGACTCCATGAGGAACTATCTGAGCTTACCATTTAAGGAAATATGTAAAAGAAGGTGTATGGGTCATGTAAGCAAGGACAAATACAAAAAGTGAGGTATGAGTCTATCAGAGTAGTGTCAAGAGGGCTAAATTCTGAAAAGCAAGTATTGTTAAAAATAATTTAATTAGCAGGATAACAAGTGATAGCAAAGATGAGGCATGGAGGACAATAAAGCTGGGATCACATACAAGGAGGGGTTTTTTAATGATGGTGGAAATATGGATTTGGAAGAGGCAATGGGAAATGAGGGGGTTGAAGACATCAGCTCTATGCACTGTTGTGTATGGGGTGGGAAGGAATAAACAGCCTCCCATCTAATCTCCCTGGAAGGGATATTGAGAACCCTAAAATTGAAAATTGGAAGGCTGGCCTTAGAGTTTATTTCTACCTGGTGTTTTCTCTGCCATTAATGTGATTCTAGATGATAGAAACATGAGTGGGAAGTGGAAGACATACTGGGATAGAAGTGTGTCTTAGATTGTTCTGTCTGCTATAACAAAAATACCATAAACTGAGTGACTTAAACAAACATTTGTTTACACAGTTCTGGAGTCTGGGAAGTCCAAGACCAGCAGATCTGGTGTCTGGTGAGGGCCCCTTCCTGGTTTGCAGATGATCATCTTCTCATTGTATCCACACATGGCCAAGAGGAGAGAGAGAGAAGCAGCAAGCTCTCTCTTGTCTTTTCTTACAAGGGCACTAATCCCATCCTGAGGGCTCCAGACTCATGACACACTCATGACTTAATTACCTCCTGTCTTAGTTTGTTTTGTGCTTCTGTAACAGAATGTCACAGAATGGGTAATTTATAAAGAAGAGTAATTTATTTCTCATGGTTCTGGAGGCTGGGAAGTCCGAGATGAAGTTGGCAGCATCTGCTGAAGGCCTTCTTGCTGGGTCCTCACATGGTGGAAGGTGGGAACATAAGAGATTGTCAAATGCTCCATCAAGCCCCTTTTCGAGGCATCTAATCCCCTTCACAAGACAGGAGCCCTCATGGCCTAATCACCTCTTAAAGACCCCAACTCCTAATACTATCACATTGGCAACACCTGAATTTGAGAGAACACATTCAGACCATAGCATTCTACCCCTGCCCATCCCCTGCCAAAATTCATGTTCTTCTCACATACAAAATACATTCATTCCATCCTAATAGCCCCTAAAAGTCTTAACTTGTTCAACTTTAAAATCTAAATCCAAACTTTCATGTAAACATCATGTGCGTGAGACTCAAGGTATGATTCATCTTGAGGCAAATTCACCTCCAGCTGTAAGCCTGTGAAATCAAACAAGTTATGTATTTCCCAAACACTGTTATGGGATAGTCATAGGACAGACATTTCCACTCCAAAAATGGGAAATAGAAAAGATGAAAGGAGTAATAGGTCTCAAGTAAGTCCAAGACCTAACAGGGCAAACAACATTAAATCTTAGGGCTTGAGAATGATCTTCTTTGATTCCATATCCTAACTTCAGATACACTGGGGCAGACGTTAAGTCCCTAAAGCCCCAGGCAGCCCAACCCCAATGGCTTTGCTGGGTGCAGCTCATGCTCCAAATCTCATGCATTGAAATTGTATGCTTACAGCTTTCCCAGGCTGGTGCTGCACATTGGTAGCTTTACAGGCCTGGGGTCTCAGGGCAACCCTGATCCATGTCTTCATTAGGCATTGCCTTAGTGTGGAGTCTCTATGGCAGCTCCACCACTGTGGCAGGTATCTGCCTGGGCCCCAACACTATCCAAGGCATCCTTTGAAATCCAGGTGGAGAAAGTCATGCCTCCACAGTTCCTGCACTCTTTGGGGCTGCAGAATTAGCACCACATGGATGCTGCCAAGGCTTACCACTTGCACCCTCCAGAGCAGTGGCCTGAGCAGCACCTAGGCCTACTTGGGGCAGCTGAGGAAGGCTGTGCCAGAAT
Organism: Daubentonia madagascariensis; assembly: GCA_023783475.1. NCBI lineage: Eukaryota > Metazoa > Chordata > Mammalia > Primates > Daubentoniidae > Daubentonia > Daubentonia madagascariensis. Next base: position 14,129,149 of record JAKFHU010000428.1, read on the forward strand.
TTAGGGAGTAGAGACCTGAGGGTGGCTCTGGGCATTGAACCCCAAGACAACAGGGTTCCTGGGCCCCTCCCTTTAAGCTATTCTGCCCTCAAGGCCCTGGCACTGTGGGCCTAGGATGGGAGGGGCAGCCTTGAAGATCTCCAAAAGGCCTTGGGGTCATTATCACATTGTTTTTATGAATAGCACCTGGCTTCCTTCTATCCATACTAATCTCCTTATCAAATGGTTGCTTGGCCACACCCTTGGTTTTCTCTCCTAAATACACTTTTTTATTCTTTACATGGACAAGCTGAGAATTTTCCAAATCTTTACATTCAACTGCTCTTTTAATTATAAATTTCATCTTTAAATTGATATTCCCCTTGCATTTTACTATAAGCAATTAAGAGAAGCCATACAGCATCCTGAAGACTTTGCTGCTTAGAGATTTCTTCTGACAGATATCCTAGTTTATTGCTCTTAAGTTCTGCCTTCCATAAAGTCCTAAGACATGGACATAGTTCAGCCAAGTTCTTAGCAACTTTATAACAAGGATGACCTTTCCTCCAGTTTCCAATACTTGATCTTCATTTCTAAGACCTCATTAGAATGGTCCTTATTGTCCATGTTTCTACCAACATTCTATTCACAACCATCTAATTAATCTCTAAGAAGAATTAGGCTCTCCCTACAGCTTTCTTCTTCTTCTGAGCCCTCACCAGAATCACAGTTAATGCTCTGTTCATGGCAATACAGGGTTTTTTCAGCATTTACTTCAAAACTGTTCCAGTCTCTATTTGGTACCCAATTTCAAAGCTGCCTACACATTTTTAGGTATTTGTTATAGAAACACCCCACTCCTGGTACCAATTTCTGTCTTGATCTCTTTTGTGCTGCTATAACAGAATATCACAGAATGGGTAATTTATAAAGAACAGTAACTTATTTCTCACAGTTCTGGAGGCCGAAAAGTCCAAGATCAAGGTGCCAGAATCTGGAGAGGGCCTTCTTACTGGGTCCTCAGATGGCAGAAGACAGAAGGGCAAGAGAGTTCCAAGTCCCTCCATCAAGCCCCTTTACAAGGGCATCTAATCCCATTCACAAGGGAGGAGCCCTCATGGCCTGATCACCTTTTGAAGGCCCCACCACTTAATACTATCACATTGGCAACACCTGAATTTTGGAGGGGACACATTCAAACCATAGCACCTCACAAAGGCCCCATCACCAAGTACCATCACATTGGGGATTAGGGTTTCAACATATGAATTTTGGAGGGACATAAATATTCAGTCCATAACAAAGTGACAACAAACTTTTACACTTGCCTTTCCCTGAAATTATTAATACAAGATTCTTCTTATATGCATGCATATATAGGTACAAACACACATATATTTCTATGTGTAGAAAAAACTAGAATATATCACTAAATGCTAAGTCTTCGTGCAATAATCTATGGACATTTTAAATTATTTTTCTCAATAATTTTCTATATTTTAATAACCAGATAATATATTTTTATTTACTTAAAAATTACACAATATATAATACATAAACAGTTGTAAGAAAAAATTAAACAATAAATAAGTAGACAACTTCCCTTGACCAAAACCTGTGATTCTAGTCACTTCTTCAGAGCTAATATTCTTTGTCAGTTTGGCATAAATCTTTCAAGATCCCTTTTTAAGGCATTTATTAATATATACACATAAGTAAATTGTGGTCATTTGTATATATCGTACCACACTGAACACTATTATTTGCTTCCTTTTTGCAGTAATTATATTTCTTAGAAACCTTTCCATTTCACTACATACAGAATTACTTCTTTTTAATACAATGATTCATTCATTCAACAAATGTTAAGCACTTTGATGACAGGTTCTAATGTTTGCTGTCATCTTATAACTTTAGGCTTTTGGTTGCTACATTAAAAAAAAATTTTTTTAACTGCTGTAAAGAATTGCAAAGTATGGTTATATCAGAGTATGTTTACCCTTTCCTGACTAATGAACATTTTGATGGACAATTTTCCTCTATTATAAACAAGGTTACAATAAAAATTCTTAAATACGTGTTTTCAAGCAAGTGTGTGAGTGTAACTCTAGACAAGTAGAATTGCTGGGTGGAAGGAGATATGGTAAGTCCTCACTTAACATGGTCGATAAGTTTGAGAACTGTGACTTTAGGTGAAATAATGTATAATAAAACCAATTTTTTCTCCTCATCAATGTTATACTGAAGCAATGTTGAAGGAAACATTATTCGAGGACCCGCTGTACATTGTGTTGCTTAAACTTGCAGTTTCCAGGGGCCTATCCACAACATTAAGTGAAGGTATGCTGTATACAATTAACTATTAAAAGAGTCTTACAAATGATAGCCAGAAATACTTCACCAATTCACATTCTTACCAGCAGCGTATGTCATTTTTCTATACTTTGGATACCAATGTTTTTTTTAACATTTATTGAACACTTACTATGTCTCAGGCATTAAGTACTCTGCATATATTAATTTAATTATTCTTCAAAACAATGCTATGTGGTAGGTACTATTACTGTCCTCTATTTACAGATGAGGAAATAGAGGCCAGAAAAATTAAGCAAATGCTCAATGTCACAAAGTTAGGAAATAGTGCAGCTGGGATTTGGGCAACATGACTCCAGAGCTTGCATTCTGCCAGTCAAATGGAAGAAAAATGAAACACTGTTTCTATGTGAATTACTGTGGTCAATGTGAGATCATGCATCTTGTTTTGTGTTGGCTGGGCTTTCCTTTCCCTCTTCTTTAAGCCTCCCATTTGTACCTGTTGCTTATTGTGGTAGACAGCATTCTAAGATGGAACTCAATGATCCCCTGCTCCTGGTATCTATACCCTGGTCTAGTCACCTTCCCTCAAATTTGGGCTGGACCTAATGATTTACCTCTAACAAAGAGAATACTGACAAAATCATGAGATTTCATTTCTGAAATTAGATTACAAAAAACAAAAAAACCTGTGACTTCATCTTGCTGGAACTGACTCTATTGCTCACTCTGATGAAGCCTGCTGCCACGTTGTGTGCTGCCTTCTGGAGAGGCCCAAGTGGCAAAGCTAGTAAGGAATTGAGGACATCCGTGCAACTCTGCACAGGAAACTGAATCCCACCAACAGCCACATGAGTGATTTTGGATATGGATCCTTCTCAAATTTATCCTTGAGATGACTGCAGCCACACCCTGACACCGTGATTGTTTAATCTGTCTCTAATTTACTTTTGTATATGGGGTGAATTAAGGGCCTACTTGCCCTTTTCTCCAAGCGGATAGCCAATTGTCACAACACCATTTGTTGAATAGTACTATTTTTGGTCATTGATTAGATAAATCACTTTCTCATATATATGAATCTGATTTTCATACTTTCTGTCTGGCTAGTGATCTATTTGTGTATTTATGTTTTAATTTCTGTCTTGATTTTGATGACTTGATTGTATATTTTGATATGTGGTAGTCCAGGTTCTCTTACAATGCTATTTTCCAAAAGTCTATTTACTATTGTTTTCTAGATGAAATTTAGAACCAGCTTGTAATTTCCACAAAAACTCTTGGTTAATATTTTCAACAGATTGAAATGCGTTAAATTTGTAAATTAATTTTGGAGAGAATTGACATATTTATACTATTGTGTGTTCTGTTCTAGAAACATGATATATTATTCCACTTATCCAAGTTTTCATTAATGTTTTTCAGTGTGGTTTTATGGTTTTCTTTGGGTACATCTTGCACATTTTATTGTTATTTTTGTTACGATGATTGGGATCATTTTCTTTCTAATTGGTTACTGCTGCTATACAGAAAAATCATTGATTTGTATATTTCATATTGTCATAGTACTTCTTGCTATTTTCCTGTGGTTGCTGCCATTCCTAGTTTATGCTTTGCGGTTTTGTTTTTTTCTTTTTAATGAGGAATGGGTGCTGAATTTTGCCAAATGTTTTAGCAACTATTGAGATACTTACATGTCCTTTATTCTTTAATCTGTTAGCACAATGAGTAATATTGGTAGATTTAAAAATTTTTTTTGAACTGTATTTTTGCATTTTTAGACCAAATCCCACACAGTTGTGATGTAATATTCTTTCAAAACACTACTGAATTTGATTTGCTAACATTTTATTTAGGATTTTTGCATCTGCGTTGAAAAGTGAGATTAGCCTGTTGTTTTCTTTTTTTGTACCAGTTGTGTCTGGTTTTGAAATCAGTGTTAGGCTAGCTTTGACATTGAGTTAGTATGTTCTCTTTCTTTTTCATATTCTGGGACAATTTTTGTAACATAGGAATTATACATTCTTTGAACTTCTAAAAAAAAGTCACCTGTAAAGCCATCTTGTTCTGGTGACTTTTAAAGAGGTACCATATTATTTTTACAATTAGAAATATTTTCCAAAAGTGAGACCAAAAAGTTTATCTATTTTATTTTTATCCATTTACTACATTTCTAAACTTATTTTTCTCTCAAAAACTTTCTAGCAGGCTTATTGTTTTTATTTGGATTAACTTAGTTACTTAGTAACTTTATATTTTCTTTATTATAAACTCTTTTCCAAAGTTATTGGTTTTCTATAACACTGTAATATTTCATATTTGGGCAGAATCCATTCACTATTGAAGAAAGACTACTTAAGGTTGATACTTTTGGCTTATATTCTCTATATTAACATAATTAATTCTGGAAAGTCTATACACATTTCAAGATTAAAATCCTATGTAGAAATAGAGAAGTCATTTTCTCTTTAGCTCAAACAGATACGTTCTTGATTCATGTAATAATATAGTCAGGGAAAAACCTCAGACCAAAATAAAGCACACATGGACACGCACACATGGACACACTCACACACACACACGTACTATGTTCATTAAGATTTAAAACCATTGGAAACAGAAGGTACTCATTACTTTTAATTATAAAACACAAGACACATTTCCAAAATAGCAGGGTTTTCCTTTCCTGGGAGGCTGAGGAAAGTTGATTTGGGCCTCCCGATATGTAATATGGGGCACAGATTATTGTCTTCAGTGCCTGGGTTCTCCCAGAGGGTGTAACGATTCTGCACTTTGCTCTGATAAAATTTCACACACTCTGAGCCAGGAACAGGACTCAAGCCTCAGGAGAAGAAAAACAGATGGGGCAGCAAACCCATGACCAGCGAAAAGGCAAAGGTAATGTTCCAGCAGATATTAATTTAACATGGGAAAGTTGCTTCTATCCACTTTTTTAAAGAATAAATACTGGTTCAATAAATAAAATTATTTGGTTTGTCCTTGAAAACAATGGCCTCATCGAATGCGTTAGAAGTGGTTTGCAGGCCTTGATGAGCTGTTCTCTTTGTCCTTGACTCTCATCTGTGCCTCCAGTCCCTAAGTCCCCAGCCTGGCTCACGTATCTCTCCCGAGCATCTTTAATTTACAGTTTCAGCCTCTTACAGGGTCTGAGGGTGCCTGCTAACGTCAGCATCGAGAACTATTACTATGTACTGTTGAAATTAATCCTAATGTTTTTAGCCTTATAGGCTTTCTAAACTCTATTGATCTGAACGACATTGGTCTGATCATATTGGTCTTGCTATCCCACTCCTGGCTAATGACCTGGCTTCTGCCTTGATTTTCTGAGAGTATATCAGTTTTCCACACTGGAGCTAGAATCCCTCCCTAGGGACTAACCTTAGTGCAGTCCATTTGGCTATGACTCTGACCTCTTGCCTGCCTTTCCTTAGATCTCTCTCAGCTCACATTCTCATTACCAGAGATGGGGGTCCTATTCCCTTACCACCTCTCCACTTGGCAACAAGGCACTGTCACCCATGTGACCAGATAATCCTGCTTGCATTGCCCACCTGCCCACTAAAATTCCATAAAAACTATTGCTAGGTCTGATCCAGTGCAATGTGGCCATGTCTCCTTAGATACTATGGATAGACAGTGGACCACCTCTGGGAGTCTGACCCCCAAAGACTTATTTGTCCCCCCACCCTGTTCTTAGCTTGTTCATGTCTTCTTGCTGGCCTGAAATTGATGTCCCAGCCTGTCTCACAGCCAAGCCTATATGGGTTAGGACAGAGTGCCAGAGCAGCAGCGCTAAATCAAATAGGGAACTCTCCAAAACAAACTCCTACTTCTGTCTATAACAAAGTAAAAATGCCATCTTGTCTTTATTTTGACCAAAGTGATAACTGGCTCTTCAATTCTGCATCCAAAAAAATAATTCACTATTTCAAGGGGCTATCCAGAGCCACTGAGCTCCCCCAGAGTCAGCTGGGGGTGCAGCTATTCACAGGTAGGAGAAACAGAGGGCTACCATTGCCTTGAGAACAACATGGCTGCAGTGTACATTGAAATGCTCCTGTTTGAGAAACTGAAACAGGTCTCTTAAAATCTTCTTTAGTCTCCTCTATTTGTTTATCCATTCTTTTAGTAACTTGTTTTATTTTATAACTTTTTATTTAGAAATAATTTAAAACAGAAGTTGAAAAATAGTACATAGTTTCTGTGTACCCTTTACCCAGCTTCTTTCAATGATAATGTCTTAAATAATCTTAGTATATTGTGAAAACCAGGAAGCTTATATTGATACAATACCATTACTCAGGTGAGACGATATTTGGATTTCACCTCTATTAGTATTTAAGCATCTATTATATGATAAGTTTTGTGGAGCAAATAAAGATGCTTCTCAATAAGCAGTGTCATAATTACTAAAAATATGATTGACTCAATATCTACTGTGGTCCCCCCTCAGCTCAAGTTTATTATAAAATAAAACCCACCTCCTTTCAGTTTGCACAAGTAGGTCTGACCAAGCAAGAACAATTTACCTTCTCTTCTCCTGTCTAATCTATTCTTTTTCTCATCACTCAATTCTCAATTTGGTTTTGCCAATGACTACAATTACTGGCCCACCTTTTTCCCCTCTCTTGCTCTTATTTCTTCCTGTAGGAGGAGACCAGACTGATCGTGAGAAGCTACACTGAACGTGGCCACATGGGAGTGTATTAGGACACCACCTGGGCTACCGTAACAAAAAGATCCCAAAGTACAGAGGTTGGCAGGTGATCCATGCGGGAGGTTGCAGTTCTCCAAAAGACCACCCAGGGTCCTAGGGACCTTCTAATATCTGTCATTCCTTTGGGTATTAGTTTTATCTTCACTGTTGAAGGTGGGTTTCTCCCCCATCATATCCCAGACCATGGGAAAGGGGAAGGAGGCAAGGAATGAAGGACAAATAGCTTTCCTTTATGGATGTAATTCAGAAGTTGCATACCTGGTTACATACATCCCACTGACCAGAACACAGTCATATGGCCCTACCTAGCTTCAAAGGAAGCTGGGAAATGTAGTCTTTGGGTGGGTAGCCATATGCTATATGAAAACTTGGGTTGTGGGAGAGTGACATCAGCAAGATGATGGAATAGGAGCTAACCCACTCATATCCCCCCCAACAACAAGAATTCTGTAGCCATACACAGACAAAAGTCTCTCTGCAGGACCTCAGGATTCAGGTAGGAGGTTGTGAAACCCTGGTGGAGCCCAAGATCTAGGCAGGCTGATTTGAGAGCGTAGACCGGCATCCAGGTGACAGACCCACCAATTGTGCTCCCAGGTTCAAATCTGGAAACAGCCCCATTCCCCCATTCCCCAAAGGGCTTGTCCTCAGCTCCATTTGACCTTGAGCCTGCAACCAAAAATGTCTGCCAACGGATCCAGGAAGAATTGCACACACCAGCCCCTCAGCAGAAAGGATCATCTGCCTCCCAACATTGGTCTCAGCAGTGGATTTAAAAGTTATCTTGTAACTCAGCTCTGGGCCCTTTCAGCTGTGGTCCCAGCTTATTACTGCTTGCACAAGGATGCAGAGGGAGACTTGCTCATATATCCCAGCCCAGGAATTACCCATTCGTCTGAAGCTCCATGACAGGCCTGCTAGTCTCCATCCTAAGGCAGATCCTGAGGGGGCCCAGTCTCAGTCAGCCCCTCTTGCTGCAGTTGGGGAGCTGTCCAACCCACTCAGGGAAATGCTAGGGGATGCATACTTGCCTGGGCTACCAGTGTAGTCTGTCAGTCTTCCTTCCACAGCAGATCCTAAGGGAGCCCAGTCTAAGCTCCAGCCTCTCTTACTGTAGTCAGGGAACTCCCCTGCCTAAGCAGGAAGCTATTGGAAAGTGTGCATGGCTGGGCCACTGAGGCAAGCCCACTGACCACTGTCCCCCAGCAGATCCTGGGGGGACACAGTCTCAGCTTGAGTACACCTTGCTGCAGTTGGAGAATTTCCCCACCTGTGCTGGGATCTGCCAGGAAATGCACACCTATCTGGGCCGATGGGACAAGTTTTTGGACTCAGGTCCTTGGCCAATTTTTCTCCATAGCCTGGATACTCTCTTTGCATCTTCCTCAGGCCCATCCAGGCCAGGGTGCCTTGACAATCTTACGGTCTTCACAAGACTTGCAGTGAACTTGGGCTTAGGACACCCTCTAGTGCTGAAATGGCTAGAGTGGTCATGGGGTCTGACAGCAGTCTGTTTAGATTTTTGGACAGGCCCACTGAACAAGGATGGGCATTGTGAGACAGTGAAAACGGTAATAAATACCTAACTTTTCAGTGTGCAGACATTGATGTACGTCCACAAGCATCAAGAGCAATCAGAGAATTATGACCTCACCAAACAGACAAAACAAGGTGCTAGTAATGAACCCTAAAGAGATAGAGATGTATGAGCTGTCAAACAAGGAATTCAAAATATCTGCACTAAGGAAGCTCAATGAATTTCAGTAAAACAGAGAAATAATTCATAAATTTACCACATAAATTTATCAGGGAGATTGAAATGTTTAAAAATCAAACAAAAATTCTGGACCTGAAAAATAAGATGAATGAATTAAAAAATACAATAGAACACATTAACAACAGAATTGATCAAGCAGAAGAAAGAATCAGTGAGCTCAAGATAGGCTATTTGAAAATACACAGTCAGAGGAGAAAAAAGAAAAAATGAAAAAGAACAAAGAAATCTTACAAGATATATGGGACAGCATCAAAAGAGCAAATATTTGGGTTATTAGATTTCAAGAGAGAGCAGAGAAAGACAAAAGGGTAGAAGGCTTTTTCAAAGAAATAATAGCAGAAAACTTTCCAACCCTAGAGAAAGATGTAAATATCCAAGTACAGGAAGGTCAAGGGTCACCAATCAGATTCAACTCAAATAAGACTGCCATAAGATGTATTATAATCAAATTCTCAAAGGTCAAAGACAAAGAGAGAATTCTGAAAGCAGCAACAGAAAAGAAGAAAATAAAATATAAGGGAATTTCAATATGTCTGGCAGTAGACTTCTCAGCAGAAACCTTGCAGGTCAGGAGTGAGTGGGATGTTGTAATTAGAGTGCTAAAGGAAAAAAAAAAACTTGCCACATGAGAATACTGTACACAGCAAAGCTATCCTTTAGACCTGAAGGAGTGATAAAGACTTTCCCACACAAACAAAAGCTGAGGGAATTTATCAACACCAGATCTGACTTACAGGAAATACTAACAGAAGTTCTTCAAACTGAAAGAAAAGGATGCTAATATGTAACAAGAAAACATCCGAAGTAAAATCACTGTAAAGTAAATATACAGATAAGTTCAGAATATTCTATCACTGTCATCATGGTGTGTAAACCAATTATATCTTTAGTATGAAGAATAAAAGACAAAATTATTAATAATGATAATTATATGATCATTTGTTAAGAAACAGGTAAAGTGAAAATATATAAATTGTCATATCAAAAGTTCAAAATGTGGAAGGATGACAGAGTTAAAGTGTACAGGTTTTTTTGTTTCTTTTCTTTGTGATGAAAGTTAAATTTTCATCAGTTTAAAATAATTTGTTATAACTAAAAGATGTTTTTTGTAAGGCTCATGGTAATCACAAAGCAAAAACCTATAAATAGATACACTAAAAATAAAAAGCAAAGAATCAAAATATACTACTAGATAAAAATCACTTAACCACAAAGGAAGGCAGTAAGAGAGAAAGAAAGGAAGAAAGAATCTACAAAGCAACTAGAAAACAAGTAATAAAATGGCAGCAGTATGCCTTTACCTAACAATAATTACTTTGACTGTAAAAGGATTAAATTATCTAATTAAAATACATAGAGTGACTGAATGGATAAAAAAACAACCAGCACAACAACAAGACCAACTATATGCTGTCTACAAGAGACTCATTTCACCTGTAAGAACATGCATGTAAGAAAGAGAAGGGTTGGGAAAAGATATTCCATGCAAATGGAAACAAAAAAAGAGTAGGTACAGCTATATTTATATCAGATAAAATAGACTTTAAGTCAAAAACTGCAAAAAGATACAAAAAAGGACATTATATAATGATAACGGAGTCAGTTCATCAAGAGGTTATAACAATTGTAAATATGTATGCACCCAACACTGGAGGACCTAAATTATATAAAGCAAAAATTAACAGATCTAAAGAGAGAGATAGATTGCAATACAATGATAGTAGGGAACTTCAACACCCTGCTCTCAGCAATGATCATTCAGACAGAAAATAATCAACAAAGAAACATCATCATTAAACTGGACTGTAGATTAAATGAACCAAAAGACATACAGAACATTCCATCCAACAGTTGAAGAATACACATTCTTCTCAACAGCACATGGAACATTCTCCAGAATAGATCCTATGTTAGACAACAAAACAAGTCTTAACACATTTAAAAATCAAAATTACATCAAGTATCTTTTATGACCACAATGGAATAAAACTAGAAACCAATAAGAAGGGTAACTTTGGAAATTGTACAAATACATAGAAATTAAACAACATGCTCCTGAAAAACCAATGGGTCAATGAAGAAATTAAAAAGGAAATTAATAAATTTCTTGAGACAAATGGGAATGGAAACACAGCATACCAAAACCTACAGGATTCAGCAAAAGCAGTTCTAAGAGGGAATTTTATAGCTATAAATGCCTATATCAAGAAAGCGGAAAGATCTCAATTAAGCAAGCTAAGATTGCACCTCAAGGAACTAAAAAAACAAGAAAAAACTAAACCCAAAATTAGTAGAAGGAAAGAAATAATAAAGATGAGAGAACACATAAATGCAATAGCCACTAAGAAAACAATGTGAACTAAGAAAAAATATGAACAAAATTAAGGGTTGGTTTGTTTTGAAAGATAAAATAATTGGCAAATCTTTAGCTAGACCAACTAAGGAAAAAAAAAGAGAAATGACTCAAATAAATAAAATCAGATCTGAGAAAGGAGACATTGTAACTGATATCACAGAAATACAAAGGATCATAAGAGACTACTATGAACAACTTAAGCCAACAACTTGGAAAACCTAGAGGAAATGGATAAATTCCTGGACACATACAACCTACCAAGATTAAATCAGGAATTAAATAGAAGACCTGAACAGGCTAATAACAAGTAACAAGATTTAATAATTAACAAAAAGTCTCCCATCAAAGAAAAGCCCAGGACATGATGTCTTCACTGCTGAATTCTACCAAACATTTCAAGAACTAATACCAATTCTTCTCAAACTATTTCAAAAAATTGAAGGGGAGGGAATTTTTCCACATTTATTCTTTGATGCCAGCACTACCTTAATACCAAAACCAGACAAGAACACAACAAAAAAAGAAAACTACAGGCCAATATCTTTGATGAACATTAATGCAAAAATCTTCAACCAAATACTAGCAAACTAAATTTAACAATACAAAAAAAGATCATTCACCATGATCAAATGGGATTCATCCCAGGGATGCAAGTATGTTTCAACATATACAAATCAATAAACATGATACATCACATTAACAGAATGAGGGATAAAAAACACATAATTATTTCAATAGATGTAGAGAAAGCATCTATTGAAAATAAAATTCAACAACTCTTCATGATAAAAACCCTCAACAAACTAGGTATAGAAGGAATGTACTTCAAGAGGTCAGGTTTATTAATTGTTAACGCTGGCGGGCCCAGAGGAGTTTTTTTCCAAAGTCTGAGCACCCCCAGTCAGGGGAACTTGTCTTTTATAATTTAAAACAAGGGGGAAGGGTACAGAGCTGTGTATACAGATAAGAGAGTTGCAGGGAGGGAGCTGGTGCAGGAACATAAGCTGGGTCACTAATTATCTTTCTGGCAACAGCTGTGGCCTTCAAGCATTCCTGTGACTAGGAGGGTAGCAAGCAGTCTTACAGAAGCAGATTAAGCAATTTAACATAAACAGGGCTATAGCTTCTCTTTTCAAGGTAAAAGGTTTTCAGTGAGTTTTATTATTTTCCATCTCACTACCTAGAGCTATTAGGCAAGAGAAAGAAATAAAGGGCATCCAAATTGGAAAGAGGAAAGCCAAATTGTCCCTGTTTACAGATGACATGATCTTATACATAGAAAATCCTAAAGACTCCACCAAAAAAAACTGTTAGAACTAATAAATAAATTCAATAAAGTTGCAGGATACAAAATTAACATACAAAAATCAGTAGTGTTCCTATACACCAATAGTGAGCTATCTGAAAAAGAAATCAGAAAACAATCAAATTTACAATTGCTATAAAAATAATAAAATACCTAGGGATAAATTTAACAAAGGAGGTGAAAGATCTCTACAATGACAACTATAAAACATTGATGAAAAAATCTAAGAGAACATACATAAATGGAAAGATATTCTATGGTCATGGATTGGAAAAATTAATATTGTCAAAATGTTAATACTACTCAAGTGACCTACAGATTTAATGCAGTCCCTACCAAAATACAAATGACATTCTTCATAGAAATAGAAAAAACGATCTTAAAATTTGTACAGAACCACAAAAGACCCTGAATAGCCAAGGCAATCCTGAGCAAAAAAGAACAAAGCTAGAGGCATCACATCACCTGACTTAAAAATACATTATGAGGCTATAGTAACCCAAACAGCATGGTACAGGCATAAAAGCAGACACATTGACCAACGGAACAGAATATATAACCCAGAAATAAATCCATGTATTTACAGACAAATGATTTTCAACATAGGCACCAAGAACACATATTAGGGAAAGGACAGACTCTTCAATGAATGGTGCTGGGAAAACTGGATATCCACATGTAGAAGAATAAAATTATATTCCTATTTCTCACAGGTACAAAAATCAACTCAAAATGTATTAAAAACTTACATGTAAGACCTGAAACTATAAAACTACTAAAAGAAAATAGGGGAAATGCTTATTGATATTGGTCTAGGCAAGGAGTTTCTGGATAGCACCTTGAAAGCACAGGCAACAAAAGCAAAAATAGATAAGTGGAATTACATAAAACTAAATAGCTTCTTTACATAAAGGAAAGCAATCAACAGAGCAAAGAGATCACCTACAAAATGGGAGAAAATATTAGCAAACTCTGCATCTGATGAGGGGTTAGTATCCAGAATATATAAAGAACTCAAACAACTTAATAGCAAAAAACCAAATAGTTCAATTAAAAAATGGGCAAAAGACATGAGTAGACATTTCTTAAAAGAAGACATACAAATGTCAACAGGTATATGAAAAAATGCTCAGCATTCCCAATCATCAGGGAAATGCAAATCAAAAGCATAATGAAAAATCACCTTACCCCAGTTATAATGGATCAAAAAGACAAAAAATAACAAATACTGGTGAGGATATGGGGAAAGGGAACTCTTATACACTGTTGGTGGGAATGTAAGTTAGTACAGTCATTATAGATGTTCCTCAAAAAATTAAAAATAGAACTGTCATATGATCCAATGATCCAACTACTGGGTATATATCTGGAGAAAAGGAAATCAGTATGTTGAAGAGATATCTGCACTGCCATGTTTATTGCAGCAATAGTCCCAATAGTCAAGATATGAAATCAACCTAAAGGTCTATCAATCAAAGAATGAATGAATGGATAAAAAACGTGGCATATATATACAATGAAATAATATTCAGCCATAAGAGAGAATAAAATCCTGTCATTTGTGACAACGTGGATGAACCTAGAGGACATTATGTTAAGTGAAACAAGCCTAGCACAGAAAAGGACAAATACTGCATGATCTCACTTGTGTGGAATCTAAAAAAGTTGATCTTGTAGAAGTAGAGAGGTAGAGAGTAGAGTGTTGGTTACGAGAGCCAAAATATAGAGATAGGATCAAGATGGCTGACTAAACACATGTATGTGCCTCCTCCATGAAGAGGAACTGGAATAGTAAGTAGATGCTCACATTTCGAGCAGATCCTCTAGGAGAGAAAGCTAGGATTCACCAGAGAAGCGATGGGAAGCACCAAAACTAAGTAAGGAGAGGGTTCAGAGACTGAGGAGAGTAGGGGGAGGGGAGTGGAGAGATGTTAGTCAATAGGTACAAAGTTACTGTTAGATAGGAGGGAGAGGTTCGAGTGTTCTACTGAACAGTAGGGGGACTATAATTAACAGTAATGTGTTGTATATTTCAAAATAGCTAGGTGAGAGGATTTTGCATGCTCTCACAACAAAGAAATGATGAGTGTTTGAGGTGATGGGTATGCTAATTACCCTGTTTGATCATTACAGAATGTGTACATGTATCAAAACATCACCCTGTGCCGCATAAATATGTACAATTATTATGTCAATTAAAAACAAAATAAAACAATAAAAACACTAAAACGAGCTTGGGGGATCCTATCACTAAAAGAAAGAAAGAAATAACAGATACTAATTACTCATCTCTGTCACAGAAAGAATGCTGAATTAGGGAAGACAAAGGCTTTTCAACCGTCTAAACAGGTTCTGGTAGCGTAATGGAGTCATCACCATCCTTTGGCAGCAGTGTCCTAAGGTGCATCAGCCGCTTCAGGTTCCAAGGCAAAATTACAAAGAGAGAAAATTGATCCTTGGCACTCTCCCATCATCCTTTCTGAATCCTAATCCACCTCTTCCCAAAAGCTAAGCCTGCCTGGAATCTGTGAACATGATCTTATTTGGAAAAAGAGTCTTTGCCAATGTAACTAAATTAAGGATCTTGAGATGAGATTATTCTGGATTATCTGGCTGGACCTAAATCTGGTGAGGAGTCCTTATAGGTAGAGAAGAAGACAGATAGAGAGGAGAAGTTGATGTGAAGACAGAGGCAGGTGTTGGAGTGAAGCATCTACAAGCCAAGGAATGCCAAGGATTTCTGGCAACCACCAGAAGCTAGGAAAGAGGCATGGAACCGATTTTCCCTCAAAGCCTCCAGAAGAACCACCCCTGACGACAACTTGATTTGAGACTTCTGGCCTCCAGAACTGTGAGGGAATAAATTTCTGTTGTTTTAAGCTTCCTAGTTTGTAGTAATTTGTCATGGCAGCCTCAGGAAACGAATACACTTGGGCAGGGAGCTCACTCTCTCTAAAACCCCTCCATCCCACCCAGGTCCTCTGTCCAAAACTTCTGCTACTACTTCCGTTCCCCATTAAAACAATCTGTGAATTACCACTGACTGAATCAAAGTGGTTTACTAGGGGTGTAAGTACACTTTAAATCTCATTTGGTAGTTTTGTATTTGCAAGGAGTTTGTGAAAAGTTAGGGAAAGCCAGTTGGGGACCTGAGCAGGAAGGTGTCCCCCCTCTTACCTGAGGTTCCTGAGATTGGTCACCCCATGATCATAGTCCCTGCCTCACTGGTGCAAGCTTTCATACAATCAGCAAAGAGTTTTAAATAAAGAAAAATTTCTTGGGGGAAAGACAGTAGGCATTGAGATAAAATTTGGAAGCAGAATAAATAAAGGAACATTATCATCATCTGGAATTAGCATAGAGAAACCACATTCTTCAAAGGTGTTGCGATTATTCACAGATTTCAAAACATTCCTACAAGTTTTGTGTTGAGTGCTATCTTTTATTTAAATGGTTCCACTAGCTGCAATTTCCCAAAGGATCTATTTCACAAAGTCAATATGAGGAAGAGACAGCATCTTCACCAAACGCATTGGAGTGACACATCTGAATCAAATCTCCAACCTTGAGATGCAGCTTTTTCTGGGAAATGGCAGAGATTTAACAGTTCACTGCAAAAGCTAGTTTACAACTAACAGGTCAGACCACCTGTGGATGGGTGAGGCTTTGGGGGAAATAGCAGTAAACAGAATGTAACGAAGTTAATTTCTGGTATAGCCAGAATTCACCTATTAAAGTAGGGGACAGGAGGGCTTGACAGGGTAGCCTTTCCTACCACTTTATTTCCAGAGTCTGTTCATCAGCTGAACTGGATTTGAATTTTTCATGATAAAATCTGTTAAATAAAATGCTGATAACGTGTGAGAGCTGGCGATAAAAGCCAATTTATAGGGGGCCACAATAATATGGTTTAGGCCCTTTAAAGGTCTGGCTTCCTTCAATAAAATAATTCAGAGCAACTAAAAGAATGTTCCTCAGACAGTGCTTTATGAATATAATCCCTTGTAACTGAGTGTTATGGGTTGAATTGTGTCTGTCCAAAAAAGATATACTGGAATCCTAACACCCAGTCCTCAGCATTTGACCTTATTTGGAGATAAGATCTTTGCAAAGGTAAGCACGTTAAAACGAGGTCTTTCGTGTGGGCCCTCATCCAATATGTCTCGTGTCTTTATAAAAAGGGGAAATTTGGACCCAGAGACAGACATGTACAGAGGGAAGACAATGTGAAGACATAAGGAGAAGATGGCCGTCTATAAGCCAAGGAGAGGAGTTCCACAGATCCTTCCCTCACAGCCCTCAGAAGAAACCAACCCTACCAATATCTTGATATCAGACTTCCAGCCTCTGGAACCATGAGACAATACATTTCTGTTGTTTAAGCCACCCAATTGTGGTACTTTGTTAGTGCCGCCCTAACAAATTAATCTATCCATCACTAGGAGTCACCTTAGGAGCAACTTTCTCTAAATTTAAGAGAAAGAATTCAGGAGTACACACATGCACAAAGTTTATGGTTGGCTAAATGGTTCTGATATGGCCTTTTAAGTGAGGGTCACACATCCTAAGGATGGATAACCTCTTTAGTCGCTCTGGCGTAGCACTCTCTGCTTAGAAAGAGTAAAGTTTCATGGAATGAAGGAAGGAAGAAGAATGAATATAGATTACAAGTAAATTCACTGCTTTCAACATTATTTAAGCAGTAATTTAGATTAATCAAGTAGAGAGTGAGTTATGTTTCACATTCTATGCCACCTAGTCGGGGAAAACTATCTGAAATGTCACATACCAAATTCGTAGCTACAATTCCTTCCGGAGAAGAGAGTGGAACTGAGGGTTGGTGAAGAAGAGCTTTCACTTTTTGCTTTATATACTTTTTTATTGTTTGACTTTTTCGCAAGAATCCATTTGTACACTATTTATGTAAGTAAAAATTTTGAACTATGTTTATATACAAATATATACATATGTGTGTGTATCTATTTAAATAATTGTTTTTATTCATGCATTGTATTATTGCATTATATAATTGTATTACATGCCAGATATTAAGGAAACAACAATGAACAAGACAGATCCCCTTTGGGCCTTCATAGAATTCTAGTCTCCCCTTCTCAAAAACCTCTGATGAATTCTCACCACTGACCTTCTAAGTATAAGAAAGTCTAAGAAAAGACTTTCTTTAGAGTTTCCCTCCCTAACCTACTTGTTTTCACCACTTTTCCATTTGAGTCCTTTTATTCTGACTATTTCATCTCCCAGGCTATCATCCCCTCTCTCTTCTTGTTTAAAGTCTAGCTAAACTCTACAGGCTTCAAGGTTTAGTTCAATTTTTAGTTTCTCTAAGAAGTGTTGTGAACTAGAGAATGGTCTCATTCTGGTCTGAAGGTGGATGTCAAGTGTCTCCCTGGAAACCAATCTCCCCGTGACCTAAGCTGCTTCATCAAATTCTCAAGCACATAGCTCTTTACAAACCATTTAATAGACAAGGAAACCGAGACTCTCTGAAAGCCACACTGTTTCCCAGAAGCATGAGGTAGGTACACTGAAGCCAACTGTACTTCCCTTCAATCCTGATATTAGATGCTGCCCGATGTCTGCTTTGACTGTGCTGTTTTGAGAGGGAAGCTTGATTGAGCCAAGCTCTGAATGTTTGCAGAAGATGCATGATACTTTACACACACACACAGATGATTTTTAAAGTGCTCATTTTCTATCTATGGAAGTAATTTGACATCAAGGCTATAGGTGTTTTTACAGACAACAAAAAAAGGACTTGCTTTCCAACAAGAAAAGAAGACGAAGCACTTTACTGTCTCTCTGAAAGCCTCCTGAGTCATTCACCTTTATATCATGCCTGCAGGTAGAATTAACCTGAATGCTGCTGTTCCCTAAGGGCTTTGTTCTTCATGCAAACGTGGCATTAATTATACAGAGTTATGGTTTATTGTACGATGATCTGTTTCCCCTGTGAGACTATGCTGGTCTCTGAAAAGATACTAAGATAATTAAGAGATGACTCTGGCCTCATGAGCTCACAAACTCAAATTTCTCAAAAAATGTCACAAGAACTATCAGATGCTTTGAGAACTAAGCTTTCTGCTGGTCAGGCCTGGGCTCCCACCCCAGCATGGACAGAGGGCACCAACATGTTATTCCTCCTCACTCTCAGGACACATGCGAATTGTACAGGTCCAGTGTAATTAACATCCCTTAGTGAGAGGTACAGCAAGGGTAGGGATCCAGTGCTGAGTAAGACAAGCTCCTTGATTTCCAAGCATTTGCAGAGTAGAGGTAAATTTACTTATTTTCATTATAACTAAAGGCTCTTTAAAAGAGCCTTCTACCATTCTCTCTCTTCCTATATTCCTCTGACTCTTCTGATAGGTGTTTTTTTTTTCTTTTTTAAACACAAATCTAGGGCATGCCCCTGTTAAAAACACTTCATAGCTCCATGCTGCTTCCTGACTACTTTACAAATCCCCCTCCTGGCATTCGAAGTATGAACTTTGTCCTTACTTGTTGTCCCATCTGCCCATGTGCCCTACACTCCACAGTTGTATCTCAAATACACGATGTACTCTCCACCTCCTCTCCTTGTATTTGTTCAAGCACTCCCTTCAGCCTGGAAAGTCCAAATTTTGCCCATTCCTCACAATCCAAGTCAAATCCTGACTTTTCCAAAAAGTCTTCTTGAATGCCCTCTCCTCACCAGAATTAATGTCTCTCCATTTCACTTTATTTTTATCTCACAGTCTGCCTGGCAGAGGAGTTGCTTCTAGGGAGTCCGGGGAATGTCAGCCCCAAATAGGTGCCTTGGCATGCTGACTGTTTTAAAGTAAAGGCACCTGGGCATCAGCAGACGCTGGATGAGGCTCTGCCCTGAAGCTCCCTTTTCTACCTAAAGACCAAACCCACTAAGTAGGAACACAATTGCCTTCAATCTTCTTACTGAAGTTCCATTAACCAAGGAAGATTAAACTCATATCACAGAAGAAGAGACTGAAAATCAAACATCACACTTAGAGCCCAAACTTTGTCCATTAGCTATTCTTTGGTCTTATTATCTCTCCTAAAATCACTTACTACCCCTCTAAAATTGCCTACATTCCCCACTTCCCTCCCTCCCGTAAAGAAGGGTGTAGAAGCTTCTGAACCTCATCAGGTTGTTGGGTACTCACCTCCCTCTGATGCCCCCACGCATACTAATAAATCTGTACACTTTTTCTCTCGTTCATCTGTCGGTTGCCAGTTTATCTCAGCAGTCTTAAAGACTTGAACCTTCAGGGGTGAAGTGAAAAATCCTCTTCGCCTCCATACTTCCTATGCACATTTAACTTTTATTTGTGAGAGTCTGGATACTTGGTTGCAAACAGAAAGTGACACTATCTGCAATTTAAGCAGAAAAGGAACTTATAGGAAAGTAGCTCACTTTATGAATGGGGAGGCCAGAGAACCAAACTCTAAAATGTGGAGTGAAACAAATGGCAATAAAAGCCCAAATCCGCCCTCCTTGGTATCTATACTATAACATTTGCCATGTGACTTGGCAGTTCCAGTCACTACAGATGCAGAACTTATTTTCCCATCACTTGATTTTTGGGCTTAGTCACTTCACTTCCTTTAGTCATAGCAAGCATGACATAAGAAAAGTCCTAAAAGGTGCTTGTGTGAATGGTCTTGGGTTTTGGAGCCTCTGTCATTGCCATGGAAAAAACAGGCCCAGGATAGCTCACTAGTATTAGGGGGGAGGATGAAGACACCGTGGAGCAAAGCTGAACTGTCCCAGCCACAGCCGGGCAAGATAGCTGACACTCACCTGACCAGCAGCTCATGAGAATAAGTAACTGTTATTTTAAGCCACTGATTTTGGGGCATTTTCTTATGCAGAGAAGCTAAGCAGATACCCTGTATGGCGTTGCAAGCCAACCTCCATTTACAGCCACGTCTTTGATAGTTATCTTAAAGGTAGGCAAGTTTGAATGTTCAGACAAAGCACATGCCCTTTGTTTTTCTTCCTTACATTACGACTCCAGTGGTTCTTAAATTTTAAAGGGTGTGAGAATTATTGCACAGACACATATATTTAACCCATATGTGCAACACTTTTTGGACAAGTTAAAGAATCTTTCAAGGGTAATTTTGATTAAATGAAATTTTCTGTTTACTCACTAACTTTAAAACCTAACCTTAATTAAAGTGGAACCCTATTATATTTATCAATACTTAGGTTGTAAACTTCTGGAATATAGGGGCTGTATTATATTTATCTCTTTGTCTATCGATCCCCTACTCTACTCCCACATTAGTTCAGTGTTTAATTGAATTGTTTTGTAGTTATTAAGCATCTTGTTACATAGGTCAACCTTTCTAGAGAGCTCTGAGAACACAGTTTGTTGCTGCCAAAGGCTTGTATGCTAAGGTGTGTAGCACTCATTCAAATGTGTGTGTGTGTATACATATATATGTGTGCCTATATACAAAGCCAGTAAACCCCAGCAAGTGTCTTGGGTGCACATTTCCCTTGCCAATTAAAACACCACAGTTTTCTTTATATCTCTGACTGCCAATCAGGCACAAATCGGAAATAGGATATTTTAGAAAAATTTTCCCTCCCTCAGATTTCATCACACAGCTGTTCTCAGCTCACATACCTGACAATTGCAAAATGCCCCACGCATTGTTGCCCTCGAAGGGGGCATGCTAAACACTCCAGCCAAGTACCCAGGAGTCTTCCAGGGAGACCAGACCAAAGTTCCCACTCCTGCTGTGGGAGGCTATGGCCCATTTCTCTTCCCAAACCTGCCTCCTGTGTGATCTAGGTCAAGGCGGCCAACCTTCTCTGTTTGTCCAGCTGGACATTAGGGATAATGATACCCAACTGCCTCACCAGGGTATTGAGGAGTTCAACAATTAATCACTCTGTGGCCCTTGGTTGAAAAGTGCCATGAAACACGGGCAGGAGAAAGAAACTCCTTTGTTGGAAAAGGCAGAGTAGTGGCAAAGAAAGCCCTCCAGCAAAGCAGTGTTCCCCTCCCATCCTGCAGATTCCTCAGGCATCAGTCAGAAACCAGTCCATCTTGTCCCCCTACAGCCGGGGACCCATGTTAACCTACCTGAGAGCCTCTCTGTAGACTTTCAGTGAAAGAGAAAGCTCCCCACTCCACGCGCAGAAGTGACAGTGGGACTCACAGCGCACCAGCAGTTCTCCTGGACAATCTCCCTCACCTCCAACTCCCCTCCACCTCCAAGGCTGGAGGTTGGTGGTCAGTTAAGGGAAAATTCCAGTTTTCCACAACCTCCTATTGCAAGTCCTGCCCGATGGCTTCACATCTCACTTTGGAATGTGGTATCTATATCTTGAAACCTCAGCCAAACTGAGACAAGAAGAATCCAATTTTAACATCCTATTGTTTTCCTGGTAAATTGCTATACTCATAATAAGCACTTGATACATTTTGTTGAATGAATGAATGAATATTGCTATCTCTTTCTTCAAAGTTTGCTTTGTTTTGTTTTCTTACTGTGTTTTGACTCCCTGATGAAATGTTAAGCTTCTCTAGAACAAGAGATTATACCTGAGCAGGAATTCAACGAGTCCAAGTGTCTAAAAGTGTGATCCTGGCTCCCCAAGCATCAAAAAATATGAATGTTTGTTTAAAATGCAGAATCTGGGACCTTTGCCATATTAACAGAATTGAAGCAAGGACCTGCATTGTAAATAAGTTCTCCCAGGGATGTATATTCACACTAGGTTCTGTCCTAGGCAAGGGGGACTAAAATATTTGGGGATTAGGGAAGGAGTCGATGAGAATTTGGGGATGCAGATCTGTTGGAGGTTGTAGTGACTGTTACCTTCACAATGCATTTCAAGAGAAGTTTCATTGTCATAGCAAAGTGCAACTACATTTTCCTTACTTTGTTTTTCTATCTCCAAAAGCAATTTGTACTTTTTACATTGTTGAAGAAGCAAATAAAACCAGTTCTTATTTATCACATCATATATAGGAGATTTAATATACTTTTGGCATTTCTATCATGCTTCCCTGTGTTACACAGTTTTCCCCTTTCTGTAGTTGGAGAGAGGCATGTGTTGAATCCACCCTCTAGTACATCATCTCCCCAAAACGTTAATTTACTGTTGAAGTGTTTTATTTCTTCATGATTTCTTTCTAATGTAACTAATCTAATACCCTACATGCATATAGTGCATGCTTAATAAATGTTTCAGTCTCTTGACAAGATTTCAGAGTTTTATTGACCAATTTGGGGATTAGAGTAGGAGACAGTGGCAAACCCAAGGCTTTAGGTGTGAATATTGTAGCAATCTGTCTTCAAAATTCTTTGTTGGGAAGAGGACAGAGAACACTGCTGGGAGGCAGTCTGTGAATGGGTAAGGTAATTAAAAACACCTGGCACACAGAAAGAAGGGACTCTGCTAATATTTTTTCAAGGCTAATCACAATTGCAGTTATTTTCCCAATACCACAGATTTTTGTACTGTCTTCTACTGTTAAAATATGCACTTGGCAATCTTAAATAAAAATTTTGTCTCTTGTTGACACTCATCTTCAATGTTGAACAGGACTTCAGTTTTATTCGGGGGAGTTTTATAGCCATTGTCTGGAGTGATTACATACTTTGAAGTAAATGAGGATCCCCAGTGGAAATGTTCAACTGGTATAACCTGGGAGCATTCAAGATGCAGGGAATGAAGTCAGTACATGAACTTGGGATCCATTTCTCCCCATTGACTTTTTTTATCTTTTTTGAGATCATATCAAAGTCTTTGGATTTGACCTCATACACAGGCTAGGAGCAGAACCCGTAAATGATCGACTGCTCACCCAGTTAAAATGGCTTTTATCAGAAAGACAGGCAATAACTAACACTGGTGAGGATATAGAGAAAGGGGAATGCCTGTACATTGTTGGTGGGAATGTAAACTAGTATAACCACTATGAAGAACAGTATGGATGCTCCTCAAAAAACTAAAAATAGAACTACCATTGGACTCATCACTCCACTGCTAGGTATATATCCAAAAGAAAGGAAATCAGCATATTGAAAAGATCCCTGCACTTCCATGTTTATTGCAGCACTATTCACAATAGCCAAGATTTTGAATCAACCTAAGTGTCCATCAATGGATGAATGGATAAAGAAATTGTGGTACATACACACAATGGAATATTATTCAGCCATAAAAAAGAATGAAATCTTGCCGTTTGCAACGACATGGATGGAACTGGAGAATGTTATGTTAAGTGAAATAAGCCAAGCACAGGAAGACAAATCTCACATGTTCTCACTCATATGTAGGAGCTAAATATTAAAAACAATGGATCTCATGGAGACAGAGAGTAGAATGGTGATTACCGGAGGCTGAGAAGGGTAGCAGGGAGGGTGCCATAGAATGGGGATAAAGAATAGAATTGGAATGTTTCTAACACAAAGAAATGATAAATACCTGAGGTGATGGATATCCCAATTACTCTGACTTGATTAATTCTCATTGCAAGCCTGTATCAAAACATCACGTGTACCCTATATATACACAACTATTGTGTACTTATAATAATTAAAAATAACAAATTTTAAAAAAGGTTTACTACTACTCTACAGTGCTATATGCACTGTGATGTTGTACATTTGGATCTCTCCTGGAGGGCAAAGTTTGGCGTCTCTGAGCCTCTCCCGGTAGATGCGAATACAAAAACAATAGAATAAAATAACAAAGCAAAGGTTGATTCTTTGAAAAGATCAACGAAATTCACAAAACTTCAGCTAGACTGAGAAGAAAAATGAGTGGAGACTCAAATTACTAAAATCAGGAATGAAAGAGGGGATGTTAATACTGGAATAAAAAGGATTAGAAGGAAATACTGTGAATAACCAGATCATCTGTATGAAATGGAGAAATTCCTAAAAAGCATAAACCACCAAAACTGACTCAAGAAGAAATAGAACTTGTAAATAGACTTATATCAACAACAACAAAAAAATTACCTCAAAACTTCCCACAAAAAGAAAGCCCAGATGTCTCACTGCTGAATTCTGCTGACCAATTAAAAAAGAATTAATATCAATCCTTCATAACTCTTCCAAAAAATAGAAGAGAAGGAAATACTCTCCAACTTATCCTATGAGGCCAGTATTATCCTGTGACCAAAGCAGTCAAAGATATCACAGAAAACCATGGACTAACATTCCCATGAAGATACATACAATAATCCTCAACAAAATACTAGTAAAGTGAATCTAGCAGTGTATGAGGGGGCCTTCAAAAAGCCCATGAAAAATGCATATTATGAAAAAACTATGCATGGATTTAAAACATTTTTTGCACCAAAATAAACTCATACTAACTTGTTGTAACATGTCTGGACAGGATCCAATTTGAGGCACTAAAAAGAATAAGGCACCAGTTTAAAAAGAGCTCCTATCAGAGCAACACAAATTCTGCTAAAATTGAAGCAAGCACAAACATCAAATTTATGGTGAAGCTTGGATGGAAGAAGGATGAAATCACTGATGCTTTATGAAAAACTTATGGGGACATTGCCACAAATAAATCAGCAGTTTACAAGTGGATAACTCATTTTCAGAACAGGTGAGATGATGTTGAAGATGAAGCCCCCAGTGGCAGACCACCCACCTCAATATGTAAGGAAAAACTTAATTGTGTCTGTGCCCTAGTTAAAGAGGATCGATGATTAGCAGCAGACCATAGACACCTCAATTGGTTCAGCTTACACAATTCTGACTGAAAAATGAAACTTTCTACTCAATGGGTGCCAAAAGCATTGCTTTTAGATTAGCTGCAGACAAGAGCAGAGTTTCAATGGAAAGTTTAAACAAGTGAGATCCAGATCCTGAAGGATTTCTTTGAAGAGCTGTAACAGGAGATGGTAAAACATGATTTTACCAGTATAATCCTGAAGACAAAGCACAATCAAAGCAATGGCCACCAAGAGATGGAAGTGGGCCAGTCAAGAGCAAAGGTCATGGTAAGAATTTTTTGGGATGCTTAAGGGATTTTGCTTGTCTGGAAGGCCAAAGAATGATAACATCTGCATATCATCAGAGTGTTTTAAGAAAGTTAGCCAAAGCTTTAGCAGAAAAACACCTGGGAAAGCCTCACCAGGGCGTCCTTCTCCACCATGACAATGCTCCTGCTCATTCTTCTTGTCAAACAAGGGCAGTTTGGGTGGGAAATCATTAGGCATCCACCTTTCTGTCTTGATTTGGCTCCTTCTGATTTCTTTTTGTTTCCTAACCTTAAAGTATCTTTAAAGGGCACCCATTTTTCTTCAGTTAATTATTTTTAAAAACTGCATTGAAGTGGTTAATTTCCCAGGACCTTCAGTTAGGAATGGACTAAATGTCTGGTTTCATTGCTTACAAAAGTGTCTTGAACCAGATGGAGCTTATGTTGAGAAATAAAGTTTATATTTTTATTTTTACCTTTTAATATCATTTTTCTGCAAACTCTTTGAAGTCCCGTCATATTAAAAAAAGATTATTCAACCTGAATGAGTAGGATTTAACTAAAAAATGCAAGTTTGGTTTTTTTAACATATGAAAAATCAATTAATGTAATATACCATATTAATAGAATAAAAAACAAAAACAACATGATCATCTCAATAGATGAAGAAAAAGGATTTGACAAATCCAACTCCCTTTTATAATAAAAACACGTATCAAACTAAGAATAAAAGGGAACTTCCTCAAACTGATAAGGCATCTACAAAAACTTGACATTAAAATTGACATTTCATTAAAAATACATTTAATGCAACAAATGTGAGATTTATACAAAGAAAACTACAAGATATTGCTGAAAGAAATACTATGATACAATTAAAGAAGACCTAAATAATTGGAAAGCATCCCATGTTCATGGATTAGAACACTTAATATTGTTAAGTTGGCAATATTACCCAAATCAATGATTCAACACACTCTTTATCAAATTCCCAGTTGTCTTTTTTTGTAGAAATTGACAAGCTAATTCTAAAATTCATATGGAAATGGACAGAACCATAAACAGTGAAAATAATTTTGAAAAAGGAGAGTGATGTTGGAGAACTCACACTTCCCCATTTCAAAACTTACTTCAGAGCTACAGTAATAAAGTTAGTGTGGTCCTGGCATAAGAATAAACATACAGATAAATAGAATAGAATTGAAAGTCCAGAAGGAAACCCTTCCATTTCTGCTTGATTGATTTTTGACAAGGGTGCCAAAACAATAATATGGAGAATCTTTTAAACAAATGATGCTCAAATTTGACATCCACCTGCAAAAGAATGAAGTTGGACCCCTAACTCAAACCATATTTTTAAAAAATTAACTCAAAATGCATCAGAGACCTAAATAAAACTAAAACTATAAAATTCTCAGAAAAAACATAAGAGTAAATGTTTGTGACCTTGAGTTAGGCAAAGGTTTCTTAGTAACAACACCACAAAGCACAGCCACAAAATAAAAATAAATAGATTGGACTTCACCAAAATTAAAACTTTTGTGCTTCAAAGGATGTCATCAAGTAGATACAAAGACAATGAACAGAATGGGATAAAATATTTCAAATCATACATTTGATAAAAGACTTCTATCTAAAATATGTAACGAACACTTATAATTCAACAATAACAAGACAAATAACCCAATTGATAAATGGAAAAAGTATTTGAATAGACAATTCTCCAAAGTAGATGTACAAATTGCCAATACACACATGAAAAAATGCTTAATATCATCAGTCACTAAAGAAATGCAAAGTGAAAATACAATAAGATGCTACTTCGCTTCCACTAAGATGGCTAAAATAAAAAAGACAGATAGTATCAAGTGTTGGAGAGGAGGTGGAGAAATTGCAATCCTCAGTCATTCTTCCTAGGAATATAAAATGGTGCAGCCACTTTGGAAAACAGTTTGGCAGTTTCTGAACAGTTGAACATACAGTTACCACATGCCCCAGCAATTCCACTCTTAAATATATATCCAAGAAAAACAAAAACATGTCTATTAAAAAAATTTGTACACAAATGTTCAGAGCAGCGTTATTCACAACAGCCACAAAATGGAAACTATCTAAATATCCAGCAACCTATGAATGAATAAGCCAAATATATGTCCATACAATGGAACGTTATTCAGTCATAAAGAAAGAGTGAAGTACTGACACATGCTACAACATGGGCAAACCTTGAAAACCTTATGCTAAGTAAAAGATGCCAGATCACGTGTTATATGGCTTCATTTCTATGAAATGTCCAGAAACAGGCAAATCCACAGAAACAGAAAGTAGACTAGTGGTTACCAGGGACTGGGGAAGGGGGGAGAAAAATGGGAAATGACTGCTAATGAGTATAGGGTTTCTTTTTAGGGTCATGAGAATTTTCTAAAATTAGATTGTGGTGATGGTTACACAATTCTGTGAGAATATGAAAAGCCACCGAATTGTACAAATTAAAAGGGTGGATTTAATGGTACCTAAATTATATCTCAATAAAGCTGTTTAAAATAACACACACAAAAAAGGAATCTGGGATCCCAGGCACAGCATTATTTGAAAGGAGATCAGTTAGGAAGGTTTTTAACTACAGTATCTTCTGCCTTGATTGAATACCTACTAACCTTTTTATGCCTGTAAAACTTCCCCTGAACTCCTGATTCTTGTCTGTAACTTTTGTACTTGGATTTGCAATAGGCATCTCAAACTACACATGTTCCAAATTAAACTCTTGATTCTCTCCAAATCTGCTTCTTCCCCACCTTCCTCCATCTCAGTAATTGGAGTCACCATTCACCCAACTGGGCAAATCAAAAACCCAGGCACCAACCTTGATTATAATCTTTTCTCCCACATCCATCAGCAAGCCTTGATCACACAACTCCAAAACATATCCTGAGTCCATTTACCTAAATCCCCTTCCTGCTACCACCCTAGTCCAAGTCACCAAAATCTCTCACCTGGACAACTCTATTGCCCTCTTGTCAATTCTCCTGCCTTCCACTCTTGCTCCTCCCTCTACAATCCATTGTCCCCACAGCAGCAGGTGAACTTTTAAAGATATAAATCAGATCATGTCACTCCCTTGCTTAAAAACCTAATGGCCTTTTGTGGTAGCCAGCCTTTACAATGGCCCCAATGATGTCTGCCTCCCTGTATTCATGCCCTTATATATTCCCATCCCACACTGAATATGGTTGAACTGTGCAACCACTAGGATGTTGTAGCACTGACTTGAAAATTCCAATGCTCAGACATAAAAGACATGGTGGCTTTAATTTTGCTCTTCTTTAGGGGAAGCTAGCTGCCATGTCATGAGGACACTCAAAGAGCCACATGGAAAGGACAGCACGACAAGGCTTCTTTGACACAAACTTGCCAGCTATTTAAGTGAACCATCTTGGAAGTGGATACTCCAGTTCCAGTCAAGCTATAGGATGACTGCAGCCCTTGCCAACACCTTGATGAAAACCTCATGAGAGGCTCAGAGTAAGACCACCCAGCTATGCTATTCTCAAACTATATGAAATAAAAAATATCTGTTGCTTTATGCCTCTAAGTTTTGAAGCAATTCGTTACACGGCAATTGATAGCTGTACCCGGACATCGGGTACAGCCATAACAAAAATGTACAATATGGGAGTACATTTGGAATTTGGCAGTGGGTGGAAGCTTGAAAGAACTTTTAAGAAAGTGTGTTAGTGAAAACATAAGGTGTTTTCACTAAGTGTTAGTAGAAGCCTGATGGCCTTCAGGGTAGCTACCAGTGAAGACGCAAGGGAGAGGAAGAAAGTGGCGCTGGAAATTGTAGGAAAGAGGATGCTTGCCACATAGTGGCAGAAGGTTCAGCAACACTACACTGTGGTAATGTAGACAGTAGGAATTGCGTCTGATGAACAGGGTTTCCCGGGCAAGGAGATTTCCAGGCAGAGTGTTGAAGGTGCCTCCTGGTTTCTTCTTCATGCTTCTGTTAAAAAGTAAGAGGAAGGGATAAGATCAAGAAGGACTTTTAAACCAAAGGAGCTTAGACTTTGAGGTTTTAAAAATTCTCACCTTCTTCTAATGGCAAAGGATAAGATTAAGAAATGGTTTTGAGGCAAACATCAAAACTATTTTTGTTACACAGCAATAGATAACATACTTTCCCTCACATTCAGAGTAAAATCTCTAACTGTCTACCATGGCCTTTGAAATTCCCCTTCCTCTACCTATGCAGCTGCCCAGCGCTCTTCCCTCCTCACCCGGCTCCAGCCAAGCTGAATTTGTCTCTCATTCTTGGACACACCAAACCCTCCTGCATGTGAGTGACTCTGTATTTTCCATTCCTTCAGGTTCAAATTCAAATGCTCTTCCCCAATATTTTCATGGCTGACTCTTTTTGTCACTCAATCCTTCAATTTGTATTTTGAACAAATGTATTTAGATTAAACACAAAGGGAAGGACTGAATGAACAGGCAAAGCTTCTCTAAGGAGGTGACATTTCAGCTGTGACCTGAATGTGCCAAAAAGAGCTATCCGTGTCATTCAATAGCTGGTATTATTTTTAATTTTTTGATTTTTTAAAAATATATGAATCATCTCTTGCCCCTATTAGAAATGTCAGCTCTGTGAGAGCAGGAACTTGTCTTTCCTGTTCACCACTGTATCCTCAGTACTCAGAACAGTGCTCAGCACATAGTAGGAGCCCAATAAATGCCTTTTGAATGAACGAATAAATGAATGCCTAGTTTAGGTAACTGTAGTTTAGGTAACTGGGCTAGAGAGGGTAAGGAACTTACTTAGGGCCACAAAATCTGATTTTTTTTCATGTTTTGTAGAATATATATAACCTCAAACTTGATCTGTACGTCTCTGGAGGGAAGTTATCATGCAAATCCAAATAAGGATAAGAGGAGGCATAGTTTCCTTTTAAAAGTAGATATTAAGGAACTTGAAATGTAATTTATAATATTTTCTATCAATGGGATCAGATTTCTGTCTCCTGAAATGACATAATTATGGCTTTGGGTAAGTGCTTTTGTGTCTTAACAAATATTTTGTTAGAATTCCCTGAGTAATTTGATAAATGTATAGCTCGTATTTGAAGACATTCAAAATGTAAACATGCATTATTGACTCTTGATATGTAGAGCTTACTGCAGTTATTGGTTAGATAATTAATTGCCAAACATTTCATACATAACACACAGGAAGAACAATATTTTAAAGAAAGGCTGTGAGACTATTTAAAAGAAGAAATTGCCATATAATTACAGAAACAGGAACTATTAGTGACTGTGGGAAGTTATTTTCCAGCTGTGTCTCCGGGCAGGGACAACCCTAAACCACCGACCAGATGATGCAAATCCATCTTTAATTGGAATGATGAAGAATAAGAAGCTTCGGCTTCCGTCATTATCCCAGTCCCGTCATAGATTCCAAGAAACTTCCCAAGACCCTTCTCAGGAGTGTGTACGAGACACACCTTTGCTCAGGCCTATGGACACTAATGGGGCCATGTTAAAGTGGTTACATAAATTTTGTGTTTTCGAAGCCCTATCTACAAAACCTCAGAATCTCAGCACCACCTTTAAAGTCAACCCAAATATTTCAGGGAATACAGGGATGTGTCCCATGTACCTCCCCGAGGCCTGTGGCCTGTGAGCCCTCCATATGGGTGTCACCATGGTTCTACCCTCTTGGAGAACATCACTTTCCCACTCGGGACCTCCTGGTGCTCCCCAAACTATAAAGCACACCCCCTGCCCTGGAGGCTCTGGTGTGTCCTGGGCTGCGGCCTCATGGAGTTCCTCAAAGAAATGGCAGCATGTCCCTTCCCTCATCCCCTGTGACATGTGGGCCCCAAAATAGTCCTTCTTATGCCACAGTCTTAGAAATTACTCCAGAGAAATACCTTCTAGAGTTTTGTGCTAGATCTTCTCTCTTTTCAGGATTCAGGCCTGGGGAGCACATACTATGTTGCCTTTGCACCCCAGGTACCCACAAAATACTGTCTTCATGCACACAGGGTGGGTATTGAGGGGTTCAGAGTTCCCCATACGCTCTGACTCAGCTTAGGCTTAACTAGGACCACTGGCCACACTTAAGTTATTCTTCCTTTTTTTACTAGAAAAGAACCATTCATTAATTTTTTCAGATTACTTTTTATTTAAAATTCCTTTTATTTTTTGTTTATTTCCATTATTAATTTGAAAATACTTTATTTTTTATTAAATAGAGGTATATATTTGCACAGAGAAGCAAATGAAAGACTACAGAAGAGATTATAATGAAAAGCAACCACCTTGCACCCTACCTCCACTGACCCTCGCCCCACGCCGCAGAACCAACCGGAAACATTACTGGCTTCAGCCTCTTTAAGCTTTTTTGGCAGTTCCTACCAAACTCAGATATGTGTATACTTCCATTTTTAAATCTATCACCTGTAGATGACATCTGTTAATTTTTCAATAAAAAAATGAGGATTTAGTTCTCATACACTATACCTCTTTCTCCTGCCCTCCTAAGATTTGGTATTTATACTATTAATTTAGTTTCTAATAGCTTTCTTTGTAACTCTAAATCAACTACTTTTTCCACCAACTTTTGATAACATGTTTTAACTTTCCCTTTACCTACAGAATTTTCATTCATTTGTATGGCTAATTTAAAGATGAGGAAAATCAAGCTGAGCTGTTAAGTCATTTGCCCAAAATTTGGCACCTAGAAAGTGAGGAAGTGATAACCCAACACCCATGCTTTAAACCTCTCACTTCAGTTATTTGAACATTTCTGATGAAATTGATACTGTTATTAATAATTACTTCAGATCTCTACACATATTGACACACCTTCTTCAAAAGTATTAACAGAAACACACAATAGCTCTAGAACAAAATAGCATCATAAGATTTTAGTTCAAGAAGCTCTTATTTTATTGAAGATGTGGTCAGAGACTTAAAAGGTGCTACAATTTCATTTGGCATTTTATTTCCATAGATTTCCCATAGATTTTTTCTTTCTTCAGCCAAACTTGGATAAGTAAGGGTTTGGGGTTTCATCATTACTCCTTTTCTTCCTCTTAATAAATTTTACAGAAAAAATTTGACTGAAGAAAAGGCCACCACAGGGAATATGAACATCGAGGAGCCGTATGGAGTCAAATGGGAGCCATTAGACTAACTTCATCTTGTTTGGATGGTGAAATCACTCGGGCATGTGCAGTCATGACACGAATTCATTGCCACATGGCAGTGAGTGCTCTGGCTGGGTGATTATTTTTGTAACTCCATCTGCCTGGCATCACCAGAGCCTCCAACAGCATGCTGGAATGTGAGACCATCTCACCTCGGGGGGTTGGCAGGGGGCGGGGAACCCAAGCTCTTTCATTATTGGTTCACTCTAGGGCTTACTTAGGGGGTTCTTTCCAGCGGAGAGCTCTGTTTTGATCTCAGTAGGGATGAAGTCCATTACTTTCTCTGGGATGGCCCTGCTGGCTCACTCGGCAACCCTCAACTGTGTTAGCTTCATATTGAAGCTTCTCTTGAGCCAAAGAAGCAGAAGACATAAATAGCAACCAGCTTGGAAAACTGGACAGATTTTGTCTCATTTATTAATCTTCTCACCAGTAAGTCTCAACCCACCCTGATAGTACTCCCTCAACACACACACATGCACACACACACACACACATTTACTAGGGACACTTTCAAATTAGCATAAAAACATAAAGGCTGTGGTTTGTTTCCCATACTTGCGTCTTACTGGGCTACCTTCTTAATTTCCTGGATGTGTTCTTGTTTGAAGTTTCTTTGCATGTTATGTGCTCCAATTCAAGTGGACATTGCTTTCTCTTCAGGACAGTAAAAAAGAAAGTCAGAAAGGCAGGAAGGCTAAATTGAAGTAATAGTAAAAATATTTCCTATAGATATATATAGCCCCCAAGGCTTGGTCTTTGCCTAAACACTCAGCCCAACGAACCAGGGCCACACACAGCAGTGCAAGTTGGCAGTTATGG
The DNA here is from genome assembly GCA_023783475.1 of Daubentonia madagascariensis. Lineage (NCBI taxonomy): Eukaryota > Metazoa > Chordata > Mammalia > Primates > Daubentoniidae > Daubentonia > Daubentonia madagascariensis. Next base: position 14,162,639 of record JAKFHU010000428.1, read on the forward strand.
TGGGAGGTGGCAATATACTGTTTACACATGGAGACAATTGAGTCCTGAATTCCTAGTGTTTACTGGACTCTCTATCTGGAGCAATGCTTTAATATGGGCTTTGGCTTCAAATCCTCCCTGGAATAACTTGGGGGAGGTGGAGAGAGAGAGAGATTGTTGCATAGTTGACCTAGGCCTTGATGTTATCTATTGAAATGACTATTTGGCATATTGGAAAGTGTAGGAGTAACCTGGAGAAATCTGAGGCAAGGTGTCCCTACTCTGCTGATGGGTACAGGGCTCAGGCCAGCCATCAAAAGCATCGCAGCTTGATCAGGTGCATTCCTGAGGGAGCTTTAGACTCCATAGCTATCAACTTGTCCCTAGGAAGGGCTCATAGTGCCAACCCCTAATGCACAGATTTCCTTAGCCCCAGTTGGGATTTTCAAAGCCCATCATTTGTACAAACAAATGTTTCATTCTTTTCTGGCTTTTTGACCACCAAAACTTATCAAAATGCCATTACCTGGTGCTGTTTATGGAATTTTTGGAGATTGAATGATGGACAACTCACTAGCCTAGAAATTAGAGGATGTGTATTCTAGTCATTTCTGAGATTTACTACCTGTGTAAGCTTGGGAAAATCTTGAACCTCTCTGAAACTCAGTCTTCCCATCTTTAAAATGGAGATGATGGTAATATCTGCTCTACCAACCACATAAATCAGGGATCAAAGGAGCTCAAGTATGTGAAACAGCCCTAAAAATGTGTGCTCTAAAGGAAAGGCATCATTGTGATTTATATCAGCTCACAGTTTGCTTTAGGAGGCTACGTGGGTCCAGCTGGAGAAATCTTGAATGCCCTCCCTCCACCCCACACATGCTGCAGAAGCATGTTATAGTAAATATTAGTGGTTCTCCACTGGAGGTGATTTGCCCCCCAAGTGACATCTGGCCATGTCTTGAGACAGTTTTGATTGTCACGGCTGGCAGGGGATAGGGGTGCGAGATGCTACTGGCTTCTAGAGGGTAGAGGCCAGGGATGCTTCTAAGCATCCTACAATGCACAGGACATCCCCTCACATCAAAAAATTATCATGCCCAAAATGTCAATAGTGCAGAGAACGAGAAACCCTGGTGTGTACGCAAGCTCTCACTCTGTGCCTTCAATCCAGTGATCAATTGTTGGATGACTTGATATGCTGCCGACCCTCTGACACAGACTTTGAAATCTTCTCCTCAATAGCTGAGCCAGATAGAGGGTATAGAATCCCTTGTAGTAACCATGTGGAGAAGGAAGAGCCCATGAAGTCTCTGAACCAGTAATTTTCAATCAGTGGGCCTCAGAGCGGCAGCAGCAGCAGCCCCTGGGAACATGTTGGAAATGCAAAGGCTAAGTCCTCCTAACCCCCCACCAGAACCTGCTAAATTCGTGGGGCCCAGCAATCTACATTTTAACAAGCCTTTCCAGGGACTCAAATGTATGCTATAGTTTGAGAACCACTGACTAAACAATAGCCACAACTCAGATTTTGCTACTCTGCACTTGGAAAAAGCATTACCGTGGATCCAGCTGTGGGAACTCCTGGAAAGATTTTCATCCCAGGACTCTCCCTGCTAGCTCTGCTATGCTTCAAGGAGCTTAGGCAACTTCTAGCTGCAGAAAGCAAGTGTCATTATGACTTAGATCTCCTATCACAAGACGCCTTGCTGGGAACCACCTGGAGGGAGCAATGCCACTAGCTGGCACACGCTCAGCTTCAATTAGGCTTTCTAGCCAAGGGCTCCTCACAGCAGAGAAGACTGTGGGCTTAACTCTCCCCAAGTGAGGGGCTGGCCCCAGATTCTGTGGAACTGCCATACTGTGTGCTATGGCATAGAGCAATGCTCTAGCTGGAAGGCTGTCCAGGGAGGCCGTCAAGGCCCAAACAGAAGTGGATAAAGTAGGGAAGTTTCCAGAGCCTGCGACTTTCTCTTCATAGGGGTGCTCTTCAGTTTCCAGACATTTACCAGTAGGCTCAGGTTCAAAGTCCTGTGAGAAGGGAATACAGTAAACTCCTTCCATGTACCATATCAGTTGTCTAGTGCTAGCTCTGATGTGTTCTCTGACCATGTGGCCCTGGGAAAGTTAGTTAACCTTCTCTAGACCACAACGACTTCATAAGTAACGTTGGTGTAATAATATCTTTCCAATGCTGCATCACAGTATTCATTCATTGAGTAAATATGCACTCTATACTTACTAAGTGTGGAAGTTTCTAAGTGGGAATTGAAGATGCATGACACAAAATCAATTGCACACACACACACACACACACACACACGATTACCTCTAACATAATGTGGCTAATACTGTGCAAAGCCTGAGGAGAGCACAGAGGAGGAGATGTAGAGGACATGTGCCCAGCTCTAGTGGCTCGTCCCCTTATTCTGATAACAGCACCTGGTTCAGCATTAGGTAACCAGGCCTCTTCCCATTGGACCCAGTCTTGGTGGAAGTGTCAGTCAAGCCACACAACTCCTCCCTGGCCAAGGGGGTGGGCCCATGAGCCATGCTCATTATGTCCCTGGAATCACATTTTTGAGCTAATGAAATAATGGCTGGAAAACATTTGAGTCCCATTTATGCTAAGGGGGAAGATGTGAAAAGACCATTGATCTGTTTCTGCTTCCTGGATCCCCAGAGCTGCTTTCTGAGAAATGACTTCTCAGCTTTTTCTTCAGTTCTGGGGACCTGATATGCTTCCAGTGAATGCCTTCTTGCTGACCCAGAGTTGTTTCTGTTGCATGCAACCAGGGAACTCTAACTAATCCAGGGATTGTGTGGGTCAAATGGGCAGGGGTGGATTTACTGCGAAGCTCTCTGAGTTTGGATTTTGGGAGCTTTACTTGCATAGGCCCCTTATAGGACACTCTGAGCAATGTGTTCACGTGGTCATAAGTTTTAATCACATTGCAAAAGTAAGATTTTAACAGCAGTTGGTTAAGACCACTGCTTATTTCCACCTTGGCTTCCCCTCTATCACATCTCCCCTTGTGTTGGGTGGTAATAGAATAGCCAAAGGCATGTGGAGAATCCAGCCTAGGGAGAGCTGAGTTGGGGATACATTTAGATTTTCATTAGATTTGCAGTCATTTTCAGATGTAGTAAAGTCATTGCTAGTCACTCCAGTTTAGAAAAGCCTCAGGGGATCATCCTACTCCCCACTGTGCAGACTCATGTGGCACCATGAGCCAAAGGTGTGGGACAGAAACCACATTGTGATATGAGGCCACCTACAGCACCAACACTGGAAATACGTAGGCAGAAGAGGAGAAACAAGATTTGAAATATTTGAATCCAGAAGCTGGTCTATGGAAAATTCTAATCATCAGATGTGTAAAGTTGTAAATGGACAGCTTGGTTCATCAATAAGATAGATGTTCCCTTCTGCTAGGAATATGCTTGATATTGCAGAATATACAAATATATACTATATACACATATTTTTAGGGAAAGCACAAGAAATAGAATTTTCAAGATTTCTGTGTTTGTGGTGCACACACCAATAGCAAAAGTACAAATAGCAAGTGTGTAAAAACCACAGGTTTTATGCATCCTAAGCCATCTATAGTAAAAAAACAAAACATGATCATTCATGTTAGAGAAATGACTAGATTACATTGCTATTCCTTTACTGAAAATTATATTATCAATGATATAATAAAACCATTATTATATGAAGAGTTGATAAAAGAGTATTTCCTCCCCTTCAAAAAAGGTAGGGGAAAAAGTACTATACAGTCATATCAGGCAATTAATTAATAAAAGTATTAAGTGATTTTTGTAATGTAGTATTTGTTGGTTGTTCCAAATTTGTAATTTGTTGCAGTTTTTCTCACTCCAAATAAATATTCATGTTCCCTTCTAATTTCATATTTCTTTTCTTAAAGAAGCCCCTCATACACACACACATTGAATAAGGGTCAGGCCCCACAAAACTTGATCCACCCATGCAGATGAGATTATATATGGATGGCCCTTTGGAAACTGTGACTTGCTGTGACAATGTAAAGGATGATGTGTTCATTCAGCAAACATTTTATTTGGATCTGACTACAAACCAGGCAGTGGTGGGTACCAAGGACATGGAGTAGAGAAATCCAGTGGTTCCCAACCCTCACTGGGCAGCAGAATCTCTGAGAAGCTTTGTAAATATATGGATTTCTGGGTCCAAATAAGACCCACCGAACCAGACTATCTGGGGTGAAGCCTATGAATTGATATTTTTAACAAATTCCCCAAGTGGTTCTTATGCAGCCAAACCAGCATCAGTTCTCCAGCAATAAGAAAGCACTGGAGGGCGATGCTACCCTTGCTGCCTTCAAACTACTTAAATTCTCATGGGAGAGACAGAGAAATAAGTCAACAATTATAGTACTGCTGTGGTCTGAATGTTGTGTTTCCCTAAAACTTATGTGATGAAATCCTAACCCCCAAGGCAATGGTGTTAGGAAGTGAGGGCTTCTGGGAGGTTATTAGATCATAAGGGCAGAGCAGCCCTGAATGGGATTAGTGACCTTACAGAAGAGGCCTGGAGAGATGCCTCCGCCCTCTCACCATGTGAGGACACAGGGAGAAGGCTCCATCTCTGAACCAGGAAATGGGCCCTCCCCAACCCCAAATCTGCCAGCACCTTGATCTTGGACATCTCAACCTCCAAAAGTACGAGAAATGAATTTCTGTGGTTTATAACTCACCCAGTCTGTGGTAATCTGTTATGGCACCCTGAACGGAACAAGACGGGTAGTATGTGATAAAGGCTATGCTAGAGATATACGTATTTGAGAAACAGGAAATCTATCTACAGTCATGTGCCACATAACAACATTTTGGTGAATGACAGACCACATATACGACAGTGGTCCCATAAGATTACAATGGAGCTGAAAAATTCCTATTGTCTAGTGACCCTGTAGCCGTCGTAACATCATGGCACAATGCATTACTCATGTGTTTGTGGTGATGCTGATGTAAACAAAACTACTGCACTGCCAGTCTAGCTCATACAATTGTATGCCCATACAATTATATATATTGCATAATATTTGATAATGATAATAAACAACTATGTTACTGGTTTATGTATTTACTATACCATACTTTTTATTGCTATTTTAGAGTATATTCCTTCTACTTATAAAAAAAAACTTAAGTATAAAATAGCTTCAGGCAGGTACCTTAGGAGGCATTCCAGAAAAAGGCATTGGTATTATAGAAGATAATAGCTCCATGCATGTTATTGCCTCTTAAGACTGTCCACTGGGACAAGATGTAGAGGTGGAAGACAGTGATATTGATGATCCTGACCCTGTGTAGGCCTAGGCTAATGTGTGTGTGTCTTCATTTTTAATTTAAAAGTTTGTAAAGTAAAAATGAATAAATAAATTTAAAAATAGAAAAAAACTTATAGAATAAGGATATAAAGAAAGAAAATGTGCTTTGTGTTACAAGCTAAGTGTTATTACAAGAGCCAAAAAGTTTTTAAAAATTTAAAAGTTTATAAAGTAAAAAAGCTACAGTAAGCTAAGGTTAATTTCTAATTGAAAGGAAAATATTTTTTGTAAATTTAGTGTAGCCTAAGTGTACAGTGTTTATAAGGTCTACAGCAGTGCACAGTAATGTCCTAGGCCTTCACATTCACTCACCACTCACTCACTGACTCACCCAGAGCAACCTCCAGTCCTGCAAGCTCCATTCACCATGAGTGCTCTAAACAGGTGCACCATTTTTATCTTTTATACCATATTTTCACTGTACCTTTTCTATGTTTACATATGATTAGATACACAAATACTTTCAATTGTGTTACAGCTGCGTACAGTATTCAGTACAGTACCATGCTGTACAGGTTTGTAGTCCAGGAGCAATAGACTGTACTATCTAGCCTAGGTAAGAAGTAGGCTATACCATGTAGGTTTGGTAAGTATACTCTATGATGTTCGCACAAGGATGAAATCTCCTAATGACGCATTTCTCAGAACGTATCTCTGTCGTTAAGCGAGGCATGACTGTACATCTATCTACATTAGACTAGAAGGATCAGGAAGTTCTCCTTGAGGAAGTGATACTTGAGTATTAAGTTGGACTGATTTCTGGTTAAATCAAGAAAATTTGATTCCTTTCTTTTCTCAATGTAAAATTGTTCTTTCACATCCCAAAGCTAAAATATGTGAGCTTTGTTGACTGTCTCCTATGCACTGGCCCTGCCCAATGTAATAAGTCTGCTATTGCCTTCATTTTTATAGAGAAGGAGATACAGACCTAGAGATGTTGAGTAGTAGTTCACCCAACTCACAGCTAGCATGTGGAGGACGGAAGCTCCAGGCCCTGGCAATCTGCGTCCAAGTTCATGTTCTCTGTGCCATGAAACACACTGCCTCCATTGAATCAAACATGCACGGCTCTGGGAGCATCTGTGCCCAACACCTTGTGGAAGCCCTCAAAGTGGGGTCTGAGGACCAGCAGGAGCAGGGTCACTAGGGAGCTTGTTAGAAGGGCAAGATCAGAGAGGGATGAGGAGAGGAGACTGTAGATCTATTGAACCAGAATCTGCATTTTAAGAGATCCCCAGGGGATCTGTGCAGCACAGTGAGTGGGGAGGACAATGCTCTGGAGAAGAGGTGGCAGGTGAAGGCAAAGCTGCCTTGTTACAGACACAGTGAGTTTCATCCCACAGGGTTGACTGAGGATTTAATGGTGATGTTCTCCAGCAGCTATGGTGCCCTCATCAGAAAGGAGGGAATTCCCAAAGAGGTAAAAGAAGGTGTGCTGTCCGTGGAAACTTCTCACCCAAGGTTCTCTTTCTTCCACTCACGTTGTTTTGAATCTCTAAACCTGCATTTTCCCATATGGTAGCCACTGTCACATGTGGCAATTGAGCCCTTGAACTACCAGTCCAAATTGAGATGTGCTGTAAGTGCAACATACACAGCAGATTTTGAAAACATTATTTAAAAAGGACATAATTTTTCATTAATAACTGTTTATATTGATTATATGTTGAAATGATAATATTTGGGATATGTTGGGTTAAATAAAATTTATTATTACAATTAATTTTACCTTTTTTAAAAAAAAATGTGACTAGAGTATCTTAAATTACATTTGTCTGAGGACAGCAAGCATTTGTGGCTTGTATTATACTTATGTTGGACAGCATGGACCTAACTCTGGTGTCAGAAGGGAAAGAGGACTAAAATTTCTTTGCTTTTCCATCAAGTGATGACCAAGTGACAGTAGATTCTCACTTTAAGGAAATTCATGGTATCAGCATTTCCCTTGAGAGTAGATCCAGGTCCTAACAGGGTGCCTTCCACATGGGCTGAGCCAGGAGAGAGACTGGCTCCTCCCTGTGGGTCTGATGTGGTTACAGAGTTGGTCTCTATGTGCATAAGAGCTTTGGATTTGAGGCTGAGAGAAGAGTCTATGTGCAGCTTTCTGGGGGAGCAGAGTGGAGAGCTGGGGAATGGAGGAGAAGTTGGTGTTTCAAAGGCGTCCACAGTGCAGGCGAAGGTAGATGTTATGGACTAAAAGTTTGTATCCCTCCAAAATTCATATGTTGCAATCCTAACCTCCACCATGATGGTATTAGGAGGTGGGGCCTTTGGGAGTTGACTGGGTCATAACAGTGGAGCCCTCATGAGTGAGATTAGTGCCCTTATAAAAGAGACCCCAGAGAGCTCTCCAGCTCTCTTTCTGCCATGTGAGGATACAGGGACAAGTTGGCCATCTGCAACCCAGAAGAGAGCCCTCACCAGAATCCAACCATGTTCCACCTTGATCTCAGATGGCCAGCCTCCAGAACTATGAGAAACAAGTGTCTGTTTATAAGCTAGCCAGTCTATGGTAGTTTGTTATAGGAGACCAAACTGACTCAGATAGTATACATATTTCTCATGCCTTGGCCCCTTGAGGAAGACAATTTCATTTGCTTCCTTGAGTTCTTCTTGGTTCAAGACATGCTTAGTTATCTTACAACTTAGATGGACAGAGAATATACACATGGAATAAATATTAAATTACAGCTCAGTGGATTACTCACATAAAGGTTAATGGGGGAAAAAACTCAGAGTGAGGCATCTTTTCTATACAATTGCCTTTCCAACACACATGCTGGGATTATAAACAATGTGAACCGAGGGGGGAGAATGATCCGGGTGCTTCCTGGAGGCCAGAGCTGCAGACCATATGGAGTGTCGGAGGCCTGCCAAGGTCGGCTTCATGGTGAAATAACTTTCAGCTGCTCCTCAGAATTGCTGCTTTCAGCCGGGTTCAGCAGCTTAGTTTCTGAGCTCGAGAAGGGGGGAGCTCCCTCAAGGCTGCATTTGAAAAATCCAAAACAAAACCTTGCTAAATGTGTTCCAGCTTTTCTTCTCCTAATACAGACAGCTGGATTGTGGGGTTCATAGAAGTCAGTGCTATAGAACGTTTCAAATAGGAAGGGGGTTCCCGTGATTTCTTAATAAATAAGAAGAGGGCTTGCCTTTTGGGGGGATGTTGATGGATTAGAAAGCATTGATTTTATAGAAGGAATACATGATGTTTGCCATTAAGTGATGGGAATTGGAAGTAGGGGGACAAAGAGATGGTGTCAACAGATGAACCCCACACACAGTCTCTGTGTTGACGGTTTCATAATAATTATACCCAAGCCATGTGAGAAGCTCGCCCTTAAAATAATGAGGGGGTGAGGGAGACCCTGTGCTCTAGGGAAAGAAACAGAAATAAAGCCATGACTTTGCAATGTAATTTAGTACTGTTGGGTAAAAAAGAAAATCCTTTAAGAATTGAAGGAGGCTTTTGAGGTTTTGCATTGTTTGTTAGAATGTAGTATCATCTTGCGGGAAGTAGAAGAGTAATACTAATAGCTATGTTTGTGGGGAACACACTCCACAGCAGACCCTGCCTCAGACGCTCACGCATACTTATTGTGATTTTTGCGGTAAGCTTTCCAGATAAGTGTTACCCAGGTCTGTTTTTTGTCAATTGTCTTTCCAAAGACAGGCTCCATGGTTAAGCTGTGGCAAAGGGAAGAGGGAAGGCCACAGACAGTGAGAAAAGAAGTATAGTAAGACATCATGTGTGTAATGCGTTTGCATGATTATTAGTGTCTGGTAGGAAATTACATGGATGCATAGACACTCTTGCAGCATGTTACAAGGCAAGCTATCCAGAGGTCATGGAACAGAAAGTCTCACAGACAAAACTAAGATGCTTGAACTGATTTTAAATACTCAACAAGAAGGTAGGGAAGGATGGACAGGATAACACACATAGGTTGGGGTGTGAGGAGGGCAGAATTGTTACCAAACTACAAGGGGGGTTCAGCCTAGGTCTAATTACTCACCACACAGAAAGCCAATTACTGAGACAATGAGGTTTGCCAAGGAGGAAAGGTAATTTATTACAGATGACATCACCTGGGAGATGAGAGAAATGAGTCAAATCCATCTCCCTTACCAACTGAGGGTAGGAGTTTTTATAAGGGGCTCAGGAAGGTGCCTATGTGTATTAGGGCAGGTTGTGTTGAAAGCAACGTGGGCAGGAGGCCTCATTCAGAAGTCACAGGTTGGTGATGGATGAGTTTTGGCATTGTCATCCTGCGAAGAATCTGCTGTTTCTGCTCAAAAGGTAAAAGGGTTAGTTAAACAGAAAGATTACAATATTCTGGTCATTGAGTGCTACAGGCCTGGGAATCCAGAGCATAAGAAAATTACAGGGAAAGCATATATGAGGGGCTGTCATTTTGTGTTTGTTCATGGAGCAGATTACAGAAGGACCACACTGCCACCAGCATCCTGGGTTAGGCAACGTTCACACATTCTGTTTCCCTCTCTACCACATCAGCCTTTCTCACTGATGGCATGGTTAGAAGACCAGAGCTGGGGGTTGACCAAGGGGGATCCACAGGTGGAAGATACTCAGGGCCAAAATACACACTCGCTCTATGGGAGAGATGCAGGAACAAGTACCCTTGCCCACAGCAGTAGTTTAGCATGATGAGCACCTGTGGGTTCTATTTGTGTTTCTTGGGCAGAGGACAAATGCAGCCAGAGTGAGTATCATCAATGGGTGGCCAAGTCAACACTCTATGAGCATAAATGCCTCATATACCTCATGTATATTTAGTGTGTCATGCGTATTTGGTGCCTCAGGAATATTAGATTTTTCTTGGTCTTTCCATTCCTTTTCTATGTTCAACACTGATATGCTCTACTTACTAACTTATGTTTATTTAATGTATCTTATGAATTTTAACTGTGTCTCACAAGGTACTTGCTTACTCATTATCCATACTTAACATATCTCATGAGTGTCACATCTTCTATAGGATAGAATATGCTCCAATAATACTGGACACACACGTCACAGTTGGATTAATGCTGACCATTCCCACCGGGATAGATTCTTCCTCAAGTTTGACCTTGTCTACCCTGGTTATTGCTGTATCTTTATTGTCTAGTATATTATGGGTGCCCTTTGAACTGTAGAATGAGCGAATGAACATCTTTTAAATAGGGACATTAGGAGAGAATAATTAAGCTAAAGAAAGGAAGGAAGTTCATGAATCAAAAGCTTCCTCTGCTATGAGTACACAGAAAATCTCTGGCAAATCAGGTCAGGCCTCCAAGGCTGGTGATTTTTCTTCACTGACAAATGCTACATGAGCAAGACTCACCCAGATGCCCACAGACTAGGTGCAACTTGTGTGCTGGCTCTTTCTAGAGTGAAAATCCAACAAGGGAAACAGGGAAGAAAGACGGAAAAGGGAAGTATTAGGACAAAGGCAGCCACTTGAGGGGATTTCTGTCCAAGGTTCATCCTGGCAGCTCAGACATGCACCATCTTTGTGGAGAGCATCCTGTGTTATCATCTTCCCAGCATTACCAGCAGGCTCAGAACTTTTGAGTGAAAACATTGCAACCGGGGCCCAATTTATGGTAGCTCTTCCATACAGACAAAGAAGGGTCTGGAAAGAAACTCAGCATCACATGGGTAAAATAGCCAAGCATCATGTTTATCTTTCCATGATTTTTTTTGAATTACAAATACATTTTAAAATAATACTCTGCTTAATTCCAATTATAAAAGCAATATATTCATTGCAGAAAAGTATGAAGAAAATTTAAATCATCTATTTCCCCACTGTCTAAAAATGATCATTCTTAATATTTTGAGTGTTGTGTTAGAGATAGATAGAAAAACAAATAACAGGTAGATATTATATATAATATTACAGAGTAGGAAATCCTGATTTTTTTCTTTTTTTTAATTTAATACTATATAACTCCCCATAAGCATCATTTTTAATAGCTAAAAAATAGTCTATCACATGAATTTTATTTAGGCATTTTCCCATTACTAAAAATTTAGATCCTTTAAAGTTTAATGCTACTATAAATAACATCTTTGGGTCTTTCTTTATATCTTTAATTTTTTCTTTAGGATTGGTTCTTAGAAGTGAAATTACTGGATCAGATGGCATTTTGTGAGTCTCGTGTGAGATGGCAGAGCTGCATCTAGCCAGGAAAGAGCACAGAACTGGCAGTCATGAGGCCTGACCAGAATTGCCAGAGATTTGCTGTGTGTTCTTAAACAAGTCACTTTCTCTCTCCGGATGTGAATTTTCCCATTGTTAAACGGAAGAGATGGAATAAGTCTTTACATCTCAAACACAAGTACTGTGCCAGACAACTAAGAAATGGAAAACATTATTTTTTTTATTAAAATAAACTCAGGGATATTGTGGAACAATTATAGGACTGATATTTTTCTTTTAAGGTAAAATACAAAACTCTAAAGAAACATCCTGTTTGTATTTGGCCAGTTAGACTTCTCCCACATGCCTCCCCCAAGGCATGTGTTCATGATCTTTGGCCAATAAGGGTATGTTGGTGAAAAAGTTTGAGAAGAATTGGACTAGGTGATATTAAATGTTCCTTGCAATCTGGGTGTTCTGTGCATACATGATTCCTGGCATGTAAGCTGTGCTATCCTTAGCAAATCTTCCAGGCCTAAAATTTAGCCTCCATCCTGGGATTGGGATATTTTCATATATTTTTCTATTGATCAGCTTCATGTGGACTCAGGTTAAAATTTTTCTAAATTTATTTTTACCTGATCGATGTGCTCTTAGCCCATAGATATTTAACCATACATCACAGTGGGTTTCATAGAGGCTCACCTTCATGTACTTCTTCACTCCTGCAAAAACATTTATTTTGTTCAACATTATTATGTGTCAGACAATATTATTATATGCCAAATACAAAGATAAATAGGATATAATCTCCATCCCTGTCTTCCAGGAGTTAATAATTGATTTGCCACAAAGTATTCCAGAAGACATCAAATGTCCATAGGTATATAGCGTTCCATATCAAATATGTTTGGAAAGTGCTGAGTTAAAGTAAGTTAAGTGGGTTTATTTACAGCAGGACTTTCGAGAGCCTTTAATATGCTAATATGAATTATGAATTCTCAAGAGGGCCATAAAGCATGCAGTGTTCCTAAAGTTATTTGTTTACAAAACCCTTCATTTGTGGAGCATGTCCAGGAAACTTAGAGACCCATGACATCCGATTTGAGAAATGCTGACCTACTCAAATCTAATCTGAGCATTTACTTTACAAAAAGGTAATTTTATAGGTAGACAACAAAATATAGAAGAAATTGAAGACAGATTCTTCCTCTTGAAGAGTTTTCAACCTCATGGGGGGACAGCCATGAAACACACATAGGAAATATCCACAAATGAAAATCAACATGCAATTGTCTATAGCAGTGTGGAATCAGCAGAGGACTGTGAAGGGAGATGTGTGAAATTAATCGAGAACAGTTTCATGGAAGAAACTCTTTCACGAACTAAGGAGTTCTTTCATGAACTAGGAAGTAGAATTTCTTTCATGAACTAAGATTTCTAATCTTTTTTAAATAAAAACAATGCCTGCTCATTAAGGAAACTTTGAAAAAAATGCAAAAAAGTAGAGTAAAGAAATTCACACACATATACACATATACATTATATGTACATGTACCTATATACTTATACATACACACATATGTATATATACTTATACATACATATATACATATAACATATATATGTACAAAAATATATTTTTTTTAATGAGGGAGGATTTTCTACCAGTATTTTTTTATTGTAGCCAAAAACACACAACATAGAATTTACCGTCTTAAACTTTTTAAGGCATACAACATAGTAGTGTTAAATATATGTACATTGCTGTGAAACAGATATTTCATCTTGCCAAACTGAAACTATATTAATTAAACAACTTCCCTTTTCCCCCTCCTCCCAGCCCCTGCCAACCACCATTTACTTTATATTATATTTCTAAGAGTTTAACTATTTTAGATAACTTGTGAAAGTGGAATCATGCAGTACAGTTGACCCTTGGACAATGCAGGCGTTCGGGGCACCAACCTCTGTAGTCCAAAATCCATGTATAACTTCTGACTCCCCCTAAACTTAACTACTAATAACCTACTGTTGACTGGAAGCTTTACTAATAACAAAAACAGTTGATTAACACATATTTTGTATGTTACATGTATTATATACTGTATTCTTACAATAAAGTAGGCTAGAGAAAAGAAAATGTTATTAAGAAAATCATAAGGAAGCCAGGTGTGGTGGTGCTAGTCCCAGCTACTTGGGAGCCTGAGGCAGGAGGATTGTTTGAGCTCAGGAGTTTGAGACCATCCTGGGCAATATAGTGAGACCCTGACTCTATAAAAAATAAAAATAAAAAATAAACCACAAGGAAGAGAAAATCTATTTACTATTTATTACATGGAAAGGGGTCAACATAAAGGTCTTTATCCACATTGTCTTCAAGCTAACTAGGCTGAGGAGGAGGAGGAAGGGGAGGGGTTGCTCTTGCTGTCTCAGGGATGGCAGAGGTGGAAGAGGTGGAGGAAGTAGAAGGGGAGGCAGGAGAGGCAGGTACACTCGGTGTCACTTCTATTGCAAAAAATCAACATATAAGCGGACCCACACAATTCAAACCAACGTTGTTCAAGGGTCCACTGTATTTGTTCTTTTTGCGAATAGCTTATTCACTTAGCATAATGACTTCATGATGTAGCATATAATAAGGTTTCCCTCTTTTTAAAGGCTGAATAATATTCCATTGTATGTATATACCACATCTACTTTATCCATTCTTCGGTTGATGGACATTTAGGTTTCTTTCACCTCTTGGCTATTGTGAATAAAGCTACAATGAACATGGATATGCAAATCTCTCTTCAAGTCCCTGTTTTCAATTCTTTTGGATAAATACCCAGAAGAGGGATTGCTGGATCACATGGTAATTCTATTTTAATTTTTAATTTTTTGAAGAACCTCTACACTATTTTCCACAGTGGCTGCAACATTTTACATTTCCACCAACAGTACACAAGGGTTCCAATTTATCCACGTCCTCATCAACCCTTGTTATTTTCTGTATTTTTTATAATGGGTGTGAGTTGATTATATAATTGTGGTTTTGATTTGCATTTCCCTAAAGGTCAGTGATGTTGAGCATCTTTACATGGCTTGTTGGCCATTTGTAGATCTTCTTTGGAGAAATGTCTATTCAAGTCTCGTGTTCATTTTCTAATTGGATTGTTTGTTTTGCTGTTGCTGTTGTTGAGTCGTAGAAGTTCTTTATAGGAGCTATGTTCTGGATATTAACCCCTTAGCAGGTATATGATTTGCAAACATTTTCTCCCATAGGTTGCCTTTTAACTCTATTGATTGTTTCCTTTGCTGAACAAAAGTTTTTAAGTCTGATGTGGTCCCCATTAGTCTATTTTTGCTTTTGTTGCTTGTGCTTTTGGTATCCTATCCAAGGAAGCATTGCTAAATCCAATGTCATGAAACATTCCCCTGTTTTCTTCTAGGAGTTTTATAGTTTCAGGACTTGCATTTAGTTCTATAATCCATTTTGAGTTTTTTTTTTAAATATGGTATAAGGTAAGGGTCCAATTTCATTCTGTTGCATGTGGACATCTAGTTTTCCCAACAATTTCCTTGAAGAGGCTATTCTTTTCCCATTGTGTAACCTTGGCACTTGTGTTGAAAATTATTCAACCATATACATGGAGGCTTATTTCTGGGCTCTCTATTCTGTTCCATTGATCTATGTCTGTCTCTATGCCAGTACTGTTTTGATTACTATAATTTTGTAATATGTTTTGAAATCAGGAAGCAAAAGGCCTCGAGCTTTGCTTTTCTTTTTCTGGATTGTTTGGCTATTTGGGGTCCTTTGAAATTCCACACGAGTTTTAGGATGTTGTTTTATATTTCTGCAAAAAAATGTCATTGAGACTTTGACAGGGATCACGATGAAGCTGTGGATTACTTTGGGTATTTTGGACATTTTAACAATATTAATTCTTCAAATCTATGAACATGGGATATCTTTCCATTTATTTGTATCCTCTCTGCTTTCTTTCAGCAATGTTTTGTGGCTTTCAGTGTACAAATCTTCTTGGTTAAGTTTATCCCTAAGAATTTTATTCTTGTTGATGCAAAATGCAAATGACATTGTTTTCTTAATTTCATTTTTTGATTCTTCATTGTTAGTGTACAGAAACACAACTGATCTTTGTGTTGGTTTTATACCCTGCAAATTTGCTGAATTTGTTTACTAGTTCCAACAGTTTTTTTGTGAAATTTTTAGGGTTTTCAACATACAAGGTCATGTCAACTGAGAACAGAGATAATTTTACTTCTTCCTTTCCTACCTAGATGCCTTTTACTTATTTATTTATTTATTTTTATTTTTATTTTTACCTGATTGCTCTCACTAGGATTTCAGTGAGAGTGGACATCCTTTCCTTGTTGATCTTAGAGAAAAAAGCTCTCAGTCTTTCACCATTTAGTATGATATTATCTGTGGGCTTTTTGTATATAGACCTTATTATGTTAAAGTAAATTTCTTCTATTCCTAGTGTTGAGTGTTTTTATCATCAAAGGCTGTTGAATTTTGTCAAATGCTTTTTCTATATCAGCTGAGATGGTAGATGATATTTGTCCTTCATTTTGTTAATGTGGTGTGTTACATCAATTGGTTTTCATATGCTGAAGCGTCCTTGTGTTCAAAATAAATCTCACTTGGTCATGATGTATAATCCTTTTAATCAGTTGTTGAACTCTGTTTGCTAGTATTTTGTTGAGGATTTTTATGTCAATATTCATCAAGAATATTGGTCTGTAGTTTTGTTGTAGCATCTTTGTCTGATTTTGATAGCAGGGTAGTGCTGACCCCATAGACTGAATCTGGAAGTGTTTCCTCCTCTTCAAATTTTTTTGGAGAGTTTGAGAAGAATTAGTGTTAGTTCTTCTTCTTTTATTTTCTAGTTTAAATTTTTTTTTTTTTAGAGTCAGATCTTGCTATGTTTATGTTGCACAGGCTGGCCTTGAACTCCTGGGCTCAAGCCATCCTCCTGCCTCAGCCTCCTGAGTAGCTGGGTTTATAGGTGTGCACCACTGTGCCTGCCTTTAGTGTTAATTCTTCTTAGATGTTTTGCAGAATTCTCCAGTGAGGACAGCTGATCCTGAGCCTTTCTTTGTTGGGAGGTTTTTGATCACTGATTCAATCTTATTGGTTATAGATCAGTTCAGATTTTTTATTCCTTCATGATTCATATATGTAACATTAATAAATATATATACATTATATGTAACATTAGTATTTGTAACATTATATATGTGTAACATTAATAAATATAGCAAGGTGTGGACAACTTGATAGTTCTCTTTCAGAGAATACTATGTGTGTTTGGAAGAAATGATTTGATGAGATAATTGGGGTAGAGATGAGACATCAAAAAACATGCTCAGACAGAAGGAGATGGTTTTTCTTTTTCTGTCTGACTGCCATATCCTAATTTCCTAGAACAACCCTTGGCAAATGGCAGGCATTCAGGAAATATTTGTTGAATGTGTGAGTTATGAAATCTGCTTTCTAAGAAGTATGAGTTCTACTAACTGGAGAATTCTTAGTCTTTGCAATGAGTTTTCATAGGCAAGTTTTGGGGCAGGAAGAGAGGCAGCAAGGTTGACCTATCTAATAATAGAGGGCAGAACATTTTGAAGTTCCTGGGGAAATCTTAGAGCGAAGCAGTGAACAGAAAGGATAGGTAGGCATTTGCCTAAGCAGGCGCTTCATGGAAGAGTAGCAGAGGGGAGAAGGGATCATTCAGGGTGGAGAGTAATGTTGAGACAGGACTCTGGAGAACATATATGTCTTAAAGGAATTTTAAAAGTTGCTTGCTGTAGGATAGTAATGTAAACACTTTCCTCTGTCTCCCCTTCAAAGTGTTTAGCAAAGGCTGCCTTACTTAATAATGCTTTTGTGTGACTGGATTCTTTTGGGGGAACTCAAAGAGGTGCTGGGTTCCCCATGCATATCTGCACAGGGGGACACGGGGACAGCAAATGAGCACACAAGAGTGGAAGAGTGCAGTGATACACATGTAAGTAAGGCGCGAGAGAGAAAGAGATCCCTCCCCTAAAAGACAGTCCCCTGTACCTGGTGGGCAGTGTTTCCAGGGCTGTTTTAAAGTGCAGGTGGCTTGAAGCACTGATGTGGAGTGAGTGGCTGGGGTGTTGGGAGCCTATGGGTAAGCGTTTGTGCATTTTTTAGTTTTATTGCACATTTCCTGGTGTGCCTTATTGAAAGAATACGTCTGTGACTTTTCACACACTACTCTAAAATGTATAAAAACTGCAGAGCTTGCAAACTCTGAGTTGCAAGAATACGTTTCTTTTAAATTTCGTATAAAAAATGAATCCTGTCAGTTTTATAGCTTTTCAGTCCCTTATTCCAATTTTGAATTCTGTTATGCAGCCAATCCAGTGCGGTTTTAGGCTCTCATGGGGCTTTTAGAATTTCATTATCTTTTGATACATGCACCTGCAATATACATTAAAACTAAAGAGGAAACAGCCCTGTTTCCATCGCTTGATGTCTACATTTATGGCAAATGAAAACTGTGAGGCTGATTGAATTACTTTCATATTTAAAGCTGACCCCATACTCCTATCTTCCATCTCCTTAGTAGTAGTAAAGGGCATGCTGATTTTTTACAGGACTTTGCACAACTCCCTTTTTAAAAACTTCAGTGAAGCTAAAAGTGGTCAATGGGCAAATATTTTCAAATATGGAAGCCAAGGCATAGTAAAACAAACAGCCAGGACAGCAAAGTTGCTGGTTGTTGACCTACTGAGCAGGTTTGTCACCTTTCCATTTAGTCGTTTCTTTTCTTTCTTTCTTTCTTTCTTTTTTTATTTCAGAGTATTATGGGGGTACAAATGCTTTGGTTACATAAATTGCCTTTGCACTGCCCGAGTCAGAGCTACAATTGTGTCCATCCCACAAACAGTGCACACTGCACCCCTTAGATGTGAATTTCCCCATCCCCTCCTCCCCTCTCTCACCTGCCCAACACCCTATGAATGTTACTTCCCATATGTGCACATGAATGTTGATTGATTGGTACCAATTTAATGATGAGTACATGTGGTGTTTATTTTTCCATTCTTGTGATACTTCACTTACAAGAATGGGCTCCAGCTCCACCCAGGATAATACAATAGGTAGTTCACCATTGTTTTATGGCTGAGTAGTACTCCATGGTATACATATACCACATTTTATTAATATACTCATGTATTGATGGGCACTT
Organism: Daubentonia madagascariensis; assembly: GCA_023783475.1. Taxonomy (NCBI): domain Eukaryota; kingdom Metazoa; phylum Chordata; class Mammalia; order Primates; family Daubentoniidae; genus Daubentonia; species Daubentonia madagascariensis. The sequence goes on from JAKFHU010000428.1 coordinate 14,181,365, forward strand.
GGGTTGTTTCCACATCTTTGCAGTTGTGAATTGTGCTGCTATAAACATTCGAGTACAGATGTCTTTTTTATAGAATGTCTTTTTTTCCTTTGAGTAAATACCCAGTAGTGGGATTTCTGGATCAAATGGTAGTTCCACTTTTAGTTCTCTGAGGTATCTCCGTATTACTTTCCATAGAGGTTGTACTAATTTGCAGTCCCACCAGCGGTGTATGAGTGTTCCTGTCTCTCTGCATCCCCGCCAACATTTGTTGTTTTGGGACTTTTTGATAAAGGCCATGATCACTGCAGTTAAGTGATATCTCATTGTGGTTTTGATTTGCATTTACCTGATGATTAGAGATGTTGAGCATTTTTCATATGTTTTTTGGCCATTAGTCTATCTTCTTTTGAAAAGTTTCTGTTCATGTCCTTTGCCCACTTTTTAATGGGGTTGTTTGATTTTTTCTTGCTGATTTTTCTGAGTTCTACATAGATTCTAGTTATCAGATGTATAGCATACAAATATTTTCTCCTCATTCTGTAGGTTGTCTATTTGCTCTAATGATAGCTTCCTTGGCTGTGCAGAAGCTTTTTAATTTGATCAGCTCCCATTTATTTATTTTTATTGCTGCTGTGATTGCTTTTGGGGTCTTCTGCATAAATTCTTTGCCTAGGCTAATGTCTATAAGAGTTTTTCCAACATTTTCTTCTAGAATTCTTATGGTTTCATGCCTTAGGTTTAAGTCTGTTATCCATTGTGAGTTGATTTTTGTGAGAGGTGAGATGTGCAGATCCTGTTTCAGTTGTCTACATGTGGCTATCCAATTTTCCCAGCACCATTTATTGAATAGGGATTCTTTTCCCCAGTGTATTGTTTTTGTCTGATTTGTCAAAGATCAGATGACAGTATGAGGATGGTTTTATATGTGGGTTCTCAGTCCTGTTCCATTGGTCTATGTCTCTGTTCTTGTGCCAGTACCATGCTGTTTTGGTTACTATAGCCTTGTAGTATAGCTTGAAGTCTGGTAAATTGATGCCTCCCAATTTGTTCTTTTTGCTTAAGTTTGCTTTGGCTAGACAGGGTCTTCTCTGGTTCCATACACATCATACTGAATGGGGAAAAATTGAAAGCATTCCCACTCAGAACTGGAATCAGACAAGGTTGCCCTCTATCACCGCTTCTTTTCAACGTAGTGCTGAGAGTCCTGGCCAGAGCAATCAGACGAGAGAAGGAAATCAAGGGCATCCAAATGGGGGCAGAAGAGGTCAAATTATTGCTCTTTGCTGATGATATGGTCTTATGTCTAGAAAACCCCAAAGATTCTTCCAAGAGGCTACTGGAATTGATAAGTAAGTTCAGCAAAGTCTCAGGTTACAAAATGAATGTACACAAATCGGTAGCATTCATATACGCCAACAACAGTCAAGGTGAGAACCAATCAAAGACTCAATACCTTTCCCAATAGCAACAGAGAAAATAAAATACCTAGGAATATATTTAACTAAGGAGGTAAAAGACCTCTACAGGAAGAACTACGAAACACTGAGGAAGGAAATAGCAGAGGATGTAAACAGATGGAAAAACATACCATGCTCAGGGATCAGCAGAATCAATATTGTTAAAATGTCTGTACTACCCAAAGTGATTTACAAATTCAATGCAATCTCTATTAAAATACCAACATCACTTTTCGCAGATCTAGAATAAATAATCCATTTATTCTTTTCTCTCTGACTGGGGACCATTAGTATTCTTAATCTTTTAAGAACATTTGGAACATTGGTTCTTAAAGCTCTGAGAAAGAAATAGAACAGCTTAGCTTTATGACCATTTAAAAGCCTGGAAAAAACATTCAGAAAGCATGTGGCTCTAAACTCACTCTTTTATTCCTGTAAAGTTTTCCTTTATTATTTGCTCTTATTTTCTCCTTACAGATATGATTCATGGTCACATTAAAAAAATAGAAAAAGGCTCCTTGATTTTTAGATCTCATGATCTAATTGATCTTTTGATTGAAGATGATGAGCAGTCTTCCCATGTGTGGGGCTCAAACAACTAATGTATTCCAGTGCTTTCAGATTTCTCTTGGAATGTGATCCATGGTTAAAAAGTTAATTTTTAGTTCTCTCTCTCTCAGAAGCAAAATAGAAATTTTATAAAATAAGACTTGCCCTTCTTACATGTAATATGCTCTGATACCTCCTGTTCTATTCTTTTACTTTTAAAAAGCTGCCTGGCTCCTTTCTCATCTTAAATATTTTCTTAAATACATACTTTCTGGCCTTTGCCAATGAAAAGGAATAGAAATAATGACCAACCCAATAGCAATAAGTACTCCTAGTGTCCAAATGTGTTTTTTAACTACTATCTCCCAGTAAAAGGAATCAGGGCTTTTTGCCAATATTAAAAATAGGCCAAAAATACGTTGTCCTACCAGAAAGGAAAGAAGATATCAAAGACCACTGGAGTCATGTCACAACGACCCAGGAGCCAACATAAAGATGGCACCAAGATGGCATAAAGATGCACCAATGATAGGACAACTGAAACAGCATTATCTAGTAATGCAGTGGATTAAGACTCATAAAACATAATAAAATCTATTATTTTATAATGATACAAAATGAAACCCCTAATCAGTCATCTTTGGAGGATACTAGGGAACCACCGCATTATTCTAAAAATTGGTAAATAAAGGGAAACAATCAAGCATCTATCCTGCCTTTCCTATATGGAGTATATCCTATAATTAATGAGGGAAAGTTCTTTTTCAATGAATATACAAGAATGCTAGAATTAGAATGTACTCATTTTTTTCATTAGTGGGTATAAAAGGGTGATAGTCTAATGAAATAATGGATCTAGGTAATAATCATTAATAACTGCTAAAAATCATTAAGTCCTACATCAGGCACTTAGCATCTGAACCCCCTGATCAATCTTGACCTCATGAAAAGAAAGACAACCAGACATTATGTGATGCAATAGAAAGTTCACAACATCTCCAAAAAGTAATCTTGCAAAAAATGGAAACTAATTCTGATTAAACTTTTAACTCTATGTACTGTACTATTTCACAGGAAATAGAGAAGACAGAGTTACAAAAAACTAAAACTAAATGCTTACTAAAACTAAAAATACAAACCAAATGTTGGTAATAATGCTGATTGAACAGGGATGCATTCAACAACAACCCAGATTGTAGGAAATTTTATAGAACAAATGATCCTATTCCTTCAAGAAATAAATCTCAATAAAAAAAAAAACCAGAAGGTGGGGGGACCTATAGATTAAGAGAAACCTACCAACCATGCATCGTATGGACTTTTTTTGATCCTGATTTGAACAAAACAACTCTTTAAAAAATGATGAGAAAGGGAAATTTGAACACTATTTGATGGTCTTATGCAATTTGTGGTTTGGTTGAGTGTTGTGTGTGTTTTTGTTTTTTAAAATAAGGTTCTTAAATTTTAGAGATACTTACTTAAGAATTTCACAAGCAAAGTTATAATTGCTGGGGAATAATCCAGTGTTTGCAGAGAAGTAAAGTGGGGAGTTCATCTGTATAAAGATGAAACAAGATTGGCCCTGCACTGATCATTGTTAAGCTGGGTGAGTGGTTCATGGGATTTAGTATAGGTTTATTACAGTAATTTCTCAGTCTTTGTGAGTTTTGAAATTTTTCATAATAAAAAGTTAAAAACAAAAACAGCTGAATTCAGTATTATTTTTTCAAAGATTGATCAAATAGCATCAAGAGAGCTTGGGGGACACAGAGGACCCATGCTGGGGAAATAACTGTCCAGGAAGACCTGGCTGAGGCAGCTGGGGACAGCAGCAATGGGGACTCTGCCCAGGCTATTGTCAGAGCCAAAGATGGCATTCCCTTGGACGAAATATGGGCCACCCGGAAGAGAGAGCAGACCTGTAGTCATCTTAAAATGGATCTTCCCCAAATCAGGGAAACCACCAAAAACAGGAGGATGGAGAAGTCCCATCTGAAGCAAAGCTACAGAGGGATAATAAGCAGCCAGCTTAAGCTGCAGTCGAGTGGGTCCAGCAAGGGAAACTCCAAGAGTACACAAACACACTTCAAGAAAAAGAAAAAAATCTGAACATCCATCAAGCTCAAAGAAATGCAGCTTTAAACTTTTGCCAGGGCCACAGGGTGGACACCAGATCATGGGTACCAGGCACTCACACCTCTCTTGTCTCTGACTGTCTGGCCTTCTTTGCTTCAACCCTGGAGGCCCCGGGGCAACCTAGGGAGAGAGGGGTGGGCAGGCATAGCAGAAGCATGGGCAGGTGGACCTCACCAGGCAGACCTGAGCAGGTAGGGGTGAGGGGAGCTTTCATTTTAAAGGAAATTTGGAGTTTTCATTATTACACATGAGTAGACAGTTTAATCAAAGTACAACAATTCTTATAATGAAAATAAACAGATACATTATGAGACCTGAGAAAAGCACAATTCCACAGAACAAATGTGAACGGTGAGTAGGGGGAGGGGAAGGGGAGAATAATTGTTTTCTGCTCCTGAACTCAGGAGTTCTACTTCTACAACCAACTATGCTCAGCAGTTTGGTGCATGCAGTGTATTCTAGCTGAGCAAAGGTACGCTGTTTTGCTTCGGTCATCATCGACATATGGAGGTAGAGAAAATGTTATTCAGCAGACATCACTGTAGGGAGAGCTTGGCATTTATTTGAAAGAAATACTTTGATGACCCACCAAAGGTGGAGAGTGAGACTTCTAAGGGCATATTCAAGCAACAAGGATGACTGTAGCTCCTGGGAAAGGAGATAGGACCAAAGGAGCCAGAAGAAGAGAGGGAGAGAGGGAGAGAGATTGTATATTGTGCAGACACCTCTTACCCTGGACCCCTGAAATCAAACTACAAAATAGTGTACTCTGTGGGTGGAATCACCTAAAACGCCCCTTCCTCTCACTCTCCTTAGAGAGCTGATTTGGAACTGGATTTAGTTGTCACTCTGCCCAGAGTCCAACCTGGTTCTCTGTCTAGGTGAACAGCTGTCCTGGATCTCAGCCCAGGTTGATGGGAGAGGAAACAGCCAAAAGGCAAAGAAGGCTATTAAAGTATAAGCCCCCAAGAAGACTTTACAGGCTGTGGAATTGGGATTTCAAGCAATCTTACATAAATCTTATGAGTCAACCCGGTCATACACATGTCAATTTCTGTCTCCTCTCCCCATGGTTTGTCTAATCTTGCCAAATTGTAAGTAATTCAGGGGATAAAAATCTCAGGACTGTCCACATCTATCACCATTCACTATTCCTAAAAATTGGATAAAAGAAACTAATCAAAATGAGCTGATGAGCTGTGTAGCCAGCCTTGGCCTTTTTCTGGACTCCCCTGTCCTCCCCACAGCTGGGTCTTGGTCTCTGTCTGCCAGGGGGCAACTGGAGCTCCAAGGGGCCCATATGTAGACAAGCATGTCCAGGGACCCCCCCCCCAGCTGCCTCTGCACACTCCACACTTTGTTCAAAGGAGAACCATATGGCAGGTTCCCCCGAAAGAAAAACAAGGTGTTCAGGCAAAGAAAATAAATACGGAGGAGAAGAGACAAAAGCAGCAAGTAAGGAAAGAAATGGGGATTTGCAGCTGCGGGTGGGAAATTGCGGGCAGCCGGCTGGGCTGAATAGTTGCCTGAAATGCAAATGGGGAAGAAACCTGCTAAGCCAAGCTATGTCTGGGGTCAAATCAAGGGTATTTTCTTGGGCTGCAAGCCTGTGCCATCTCCTGTAGTCAGACGCTGCCAGGCAACAAGAGCTTCCTTGTCTTTACACTCAAGCACGTGCGTGCCAGGGGAGAAGCTCAGAGGGTGGCTCAGAGGAGGGAGGTGGTGGGAGGGTAGCCAGAACTGTGGGAAGAGAAGTTTAACTCAAGAGGTGAATTAATCACGAGGGTGAGGCTGGAATCAGGGAGGGTGGAAGGAAAGATGATTAAAGCCACGGGTCCCAAGAGGAAATGCTCTGGGCTGTACTTTGGGGAGGAAGTCGAGGAAAGACCTAAGGTTGTGCCCAGCCCCTCTTTCAAGGCGCTTCAGATGTGCATTTGTAGTGATCTCAGGGAATATCACAGTTCACAGCAGGAACTAAAAATACAAGTGTTGTGGTGGCTGGACACTGAGAAGAACGTTGAAGGGATAGGGTTTGAGGGGGAGAGTGAAGATCAATCAATCAAGTGGTATATTGAGGGTGTAGTCTCTCAAGGTAAGAGGACATATAAAATGAGCTTCTAGACTGTTCTCTGGGTGTTCTGCTCCCCTACTCACTCCAATCACGAGGTACCACATGATGAGGGGTGTTCAGCATCAATTTGACAGGAATCTCCAACTCCAGTGCTGCAACAACAGAGATATTTACAAACTCACACAAGAAGAAGACTGTGGTAGGGCTGTGGCAGGGTGGTTAGTTAATTCAGTGACTTCACCAAGGACCCTGGCTCTTGCTGTCTTTCAGTTCTCCCCACATCAGCGTGAGGCCCAGCCCAGCTCCCCTGCTCTTTACAAGATGGTGCCAGGATTTCCAGCAGCCATATCCAGACTCAACAGCGTCCGGAGGCAGAAAGGAGATTGTATTGCCCATGCTTTTTTTTAAGTGTGAGGAAATCTTTCCCAAGATGTTTCCAGCAGCCTTCACCTCACACCCTCTTGGCCCACGTTGTATGACATGTCCGGTTCAAGCCAGCCATTGGCAAGGGGAATGATGAGCTTAAACCAGGGATCAGAATGGTTTTTACAGTTTTAAGTGGTTGGGGGAAAAAATCAAAAGAAGAAGAATAGTTCATGACACGTGAAAAGTATATGAAATTCAAATTTCAGTGTCCATAAATAAATAAAGTTTTATTGGAACACAGCCACAGTCTCCTTTATTTACATATTGCCTATGGCCTCTTTCACACTACAACAGCAAAGTTGACTAGTTGTCATAGAGATGTGGCCTGTGAAGCCTAAATACTTACTATTTGGCCCTTTCCAAAAAAGTTTTCTGACTTCTGGCTTAGACCATTCAGGCCACCCTCAGGGCTGGAGCTGGGGCCAGTCCCTTTGAAGCCACTCAGAGAAGGGAGGATGACAAAACAAAATTAGGTTTCTTTGGAAAGGAAGAATGGGGCATGAAACGGACTCTCCCCACAATTCATCAATTGGCCCGAGGATAGGAGTGTCCCAAAGTCAGGCCAATCCAATTTCTTTGAACCTATAAACAGGGAAGGTAAGCCATCCCTCCTCCAGTGCCTTGACTGTCAAGTGGGAGCCTGAGAGTTGCCCATGGCCAAGTCCCCTCCACTGTTAAGGATGCAGTTTAAGAGAACAGAGCAGGTTTCAGAAACAAGAGGTGGAGAGGAAGAGAGAGAGTGTGCTGGCAATGTTTATGTCTCTGCTTCTCATTGTGCCTGAGCCCTCATCACCCAGAGATTTAGGAATTGAGCCAACACATTCCCCACATCAACCATGCAAGTTTAATGTGAGTATAATGGTTCACTTTTAGAAAGATGAGACCCGACTACTCCAGGTTTCAGTGAACTTACTATCCATCCGGGAAGACAGGACTTTACTCCTAAAAAAAAGAACTAATATCAGAAAACAAAAGCCAAGGACCATAGGATAAGCTTAGCCAGTAAGTGCCACGAGATTTCAGAGTAGAGAGGGATGACAGTGGGTTGGTGCGTTCAAAGAAAAGTTACAAAGGAAGGTAAACTTGACAGAGATCTTAGGGTGAGGTTGGAATTTAAAAGACAGGAACAAGTCAGGTATCTCACAGCTTGAGAATTTCCTGGGCAGGGCCAAAGGTGAAAATATACAAAGCAGATTCAGAGTAGGCCAGTCTAACCAATCTTACGGGTTGTAGGTGAGTCAAGGGATATTGGAAGCCACATGAATCCACTGAAAGTTGCTGAGTAGGGTTTTACACGCTGCCCTTTCTAGGTATTTAGATGATTTGTCCAGATCCTGTTGTAGCTTCACTTACATGTCCGGAATATGTAATAAAATTCTGAATATCTTTTCCTATTTGTATGCTAGTAACCATAGGCCTATGCTCCTTAGAAAAGTACTGTTGGTAGAGTGTAGATTTTTTTTTTACTGTCCTTCCTAAATTAATACATCAGCCACTAAGTCAGAATGGCCAGGTTCAGCAAAGCATTACTGAACTGAACAAATCAGGAAACCTCTTGCACTGCAAGTCTGTCTTTTTGACACTTTGAAAGAAGAGGCAGGGAAGCTGCTGGTCTCCTAGTCACTATTACCACCCTATGCAACACTCCACCTCATAACATTGCCCCACCATGGGAAACAGGGGGGAGGGAGAGAGTGGGCCGTACCTGTTTAGGAGGTCTGCCTGGTGAGTGTCACTTCTCTGGACCCCTCTGCAAGGTCACAGTCTCTTGTTCTGGGAACCAGACTGGCCCTGGCAAAAGTGAGTATTGGCCACCATTTGTTTTGGAGGCCCTCCTGTCTCCTTTCAGAGATGATTTAGCTTTCTTCTGAACCATCTCTCTCAATTTCTCTCTCACTCAGGCTCCTGGAGGCCACTCGGGGCAACTTTGCTGCCAGGATCTCACCCTGTAACGTTCCATGAACACCTCCTGATGAAAATCATCTGCATTGTCCAACAGCCCCCAGGTTAGCATCCTCTCCCAGCTGCAGCCCCTGCAAGTCAGTCCTCCACACTGTGGCTGCCCAAGCTTCCAGAAGTGTAAGCCTTATCCCATGACCCCCTCCCACCTAGATTAAAATCTTTCATGGATCCCACGTTGCCAGATGGATAAAGTCCAAGTTCCTTGGTATGACGTGGAACAATGGTTCTCACAGTGTGCTCCCTGTACCAGGAGCAGCATCACTGAGGAACATGGTGGAAATGTAAATTCCAGACCCCCATCCAAGACCAACTGAATCAGAAACCCTGGAGGTGGGGTCCAGCAATCCATGTTTTAAAAAGCCTTCCAGGTGATTCCCATGTAAGGTCAAGTTTGAGAACCATGGATATAGGCAGTAGACACTGCCCACTGCCCACTGCCCACTGACCTGGATTCATTGCTCACTTCTGCCTAATATGCATCCCAGGGTTTAGCCCAAAGATGGCAAAGAGATTTCACCAAATCTGTCAGTGCTATTCAGGCTTTAGCAGCTACCTGACATGACACATGGAGGATGATGAAGCCTCAGTCTTAGTTATGGGGAGAAAGCGCCCCACGACCGACTAGTGGTGTGTAAGGGATAAGGGAATGGCGGCACAACCTCAAGTGCACTTTCCATTCTAATTCTAGCCACAGATTTTCAATCCCCCCAAATCACCAAGGCTTTGTGTGAAACTGATTTGATGCAGATACCACTGTGGCGGAAAGGTGTGTATTTCAGAAGATGACAGCCTGGAGAAGGTTAACTCAGCCCTAAAGAACAAATCCCTAATAAGGAATTTGGGGGATGTGGGTACCAGGGTGGGGGGTTTGCAGGGAGGGGCTCTCTCCAGTGGAGCTGTGCTCTGCTCTTTGTGTGCGAAGCTGTAACTGATTGGGGGGGGGGGGAGCTGGGGGACCAGCTCAGCCTCAGGGCAGAAAGGAGACACCCCTAAGTGGGGCGAGCCAGCCCTGTCATGCCATCTGTGGCTGGAGACCATTACTGTGGTGAGGCTCCCGCTCTGGGGACCTCCAGGTCCTGAGGGGGGATTTGAGGGCAATACTTAATTTTTCCTACGTGAGAAGCAGAGGGCAGGGAGGCCAGACCAGACGGGGAGGGGCTAAAGGCAGAGCAGGAGCCAGCACAGCTGGAAGTGATTACGGCCCAGCCTCCAAGGCAGCAGACAGGTAACAGTCTGGAATTGGTAGAAACCTTTGCCCCACAAGTGTTTGGCAAGCCCGCTCTGTAATATTTTGACTCAGTATCTGACATGGCTGTGGCGGTTTCCACGTGAAAAATGACGACGACTTAGCAAATTTCATTGCACTCTGGAGAGGGGGGCTCTTTCTCTTTGCTTCACATGTGCAAGGGACAGGATGCTCCCTGCAGACCTACCTGAGGCAAAAATACGGAGTTTAGAATTTCCTGCTAACCTTTTTCTTTTCCTGAAGGCTGGGGTTTAAGTTTCTTACTTGGGGCATTCAGCTGCACTTCCCTTAAAATGACTCCTCAAGGCACACTGTGGTTCCTTTGCCTCCTCTTGCTTCTTCCCAGCACCCAGCTTTGTACCAGGCGAGGCAGGGCCACTGTGGTAGCAACTAAGCCTCTCTTCCCTTCTAGCTTGGGAGTTTGTTTCACACCTCCCTGGAAACTCTGAACTTCCTCTTTCCTCCTGGACATTACAAATCTAACTCTTTTTTTTTTTCTTTTTTCACAAGAAAATTCAAAAAAGACAAATCTAACTCTTGTATCTTATTGTTTTCAAGGAAATTTTACTTATTAAAGAAGAGAGCTCTTAGTCCCTTTTTGTTATGGGGGGAAAAGTGCCCCAAGATTTATTTGCAATGATCCTTACCTGAAAGAGTCCAGCCTGAAATAATTCCCGTATCAGAATATGCAAAGGAGGAATGCCAACAAAAATGGGGTTGTGTTTCATCTCAGATATTTCACCCATGCAACCCTCCAGGAAAAAGAATAAACTAACATGCAGAGGCATTTTTTAGAAACACTACTTGATGCACTATTTCCTTTGAATTGAGCATGCTTTGCAGAAACACAATGTGTATGCTATTATCCCTAATTTTGTAAGTCCTTGCTAAGTTATATCAGGCCTGCCACCCTTGCTGTTAAATGTCAGTTAAGACCTAATTAATTTAACTGCCCTGACAAGTTTAAATTAGCTCCCACAGAGACTGTAATTTGCCTGGAGTTCTTACCTACTGTAGATCAGTAATTCCCAACTGACAATGCTGTAGGCATATTTTAAAAATAATTTTTATTGATTTTTCTTTAAAAAATTTAACCAAGTAGTATATGTTGATTGTAGGAAAGTCAGAAAATAAAGAAAGTCAAAAGAAGGAGATATTTTAAAAATCACACAATTTTATCATACAGTTATAACCATTGTAAACATCTTGGTGTAAGTCTTTTTCCTTTTTTCCCTACGTAATGAGACGTAATTCCTCAAGAACGATTAATGAGCATTTCTGTTTTGCATTTTCATGGTCATGAATCAAAATAGGATTTTGCAGACAGTAAGCTTGAAAGCCAGGTTTTGTTCAGAGAGGGAGGATTTTCTAAATTCTTTTAGCGATCAACAAGCCTGAAAAACTCAGATTATAGAGTCCTTTCCATAAGAGTAGAGAAGCTATTCCTTTTTCTTATGGTCATTATACTATTAGGCTTGCTACTGAGAGGAGAAAGGAGATAGAGAATAAAGGGGGAAAAATGCAAAGTTCACATTCATATGCATGTAAATTACAGAGACAGAGAGAACGAGGCAAGATAAGGATGTGTAGAGCTAGGTCTCCCTGCTCCAAGACGGAGGGATATGTCTGACAGGATGAGAGGAACCCAAGGACAGAAGACTTTTACCCGAGAGATCCACCTTGGTTACTCTACTTAAGATGGGTGTGCCTTTCCCTGAGTGCAATCAGGTCCTGTAGCTGCTGTTAGAAAACTGCTGCTATAACCAATGGGCCCAACTTTACAGTAGTTTGAAGAACAAAGTAGTTCTCTCCTAGAATCATCTCAGGTCATTTTTGAGGCTGGCAGTCAGCTTTTCATTCAGGGACTCAGAGTCTTTCCCTAGTAGTTGTTCTGCTACAGGGCCTAGGGCATTGGTCATCCACTGTGTGTGACTGCCATGTCTGGGTTCCATTTGGCAGGAAGGGAAAAGAGAGGAGGGAGGAAGTACAGCCAATGTCATGAGACTCTGGCCCATGGTGGACACGACCTCTTCTCATATTTTATTGGCCAGAACTTGGTCACACGACCAAACCTAACCACAAAGAATGCCGGGAAGTCTAATATAACCGGGCAGCCATATTTGCCCAGCTATAATAATTGTATCACTATGGAACAGGGAGAACAGATTTTGGTTGCCCACCAGCAATCTCCTCCATGCTTTGTGTCACAGATAGGGCCCTGTGTGCATTTAAAAGGGTCTTTGAAGGCAGCAATGGGTTTGAGAGCCATGGGTTTGCCCTCAGGCACCATGAATAGGGATGAAGTGACTTTCACAGCAGAGGCTACAGTGGATCACCCAGACCCAGAGATGTGTGCAGAGCCAATGAGAGGTGAGATGAAATCAGACCAGCCAAAGTACACCACTGTTCACGACCAAGCTCAGAGAGACCAGAGCACAGATTACGCCAGCTGCCAATGTCAACTGCAAAGGCCAGCTAGGTGGGGAGCTCCAAGGCTGACAAGGGCACCACAAAAGCCAGAGGAGCCACAGGCCATGTCATATCCCTGAGGACCCATCACTCCACTGCCTTAAGCTCATGGTAAGCATCCCTCGTACTCTGATTGCTATCTTAGGGATGAGAAAGGCACGGGACAGATATCTGAAAAATTGGTGATCGATCCACAAGGGGCCATGTTACCTAAACAATCTGTCCAGGATATGAGAAGAGTTGGTCAAACTAGACTAAATTTATTTAATCCCTATTTCTACCCAGCAGGGTAGGGAGCTTGTGCAGAAACTCAGATTAAGTTATTAAAGAAACTACTTTTTTTTCTTGCATATCTGAGTATAATCTGAAAAATTTGTATCATCCCAAAACTTACATATAAAAATGTCTTGGAGGTGCTAGAGCTGGGATTAGAAAATGCAGGCTGAGGATGTAAGCTACTTTCTACCCCCACTTCAGAGGTTTTCTATACAAACAAACAAACAAAAAATGACTTAGCCATCACAGAATACTTACCTGGATGTTGGGGGTCCCAAGGAAGGGCACTTGAGCTATGTAGAACTGAAAGTCAGATGTGTTAGACAGGGGTGGGGAGAGGGACTCCAGGGCAACATGAATTAAGGAAGGACTCCAGTACTTGGGCTGAGTTCAGCAGCAGGGCCTAGAGGTCAGAGGTGCTGTGTGGAGTAAAATACTTAGTTTGAACCCACCATAATCCAGTCCCTCAACAGCACCCGTTGGGCCCTGTGCAGGAGGGGGATGGGCTAAGGGGTGCAGAAACTCCAGAGAAGATGCATTAGATCCCCCACCCCTTAAAAACAACTCAAACATCCCCAAAATCTGAACAAGGAAAGCTTTTTTCCAAGTTGGACACAAAGTTATTTGGTAGGAAAACGTCCCCTAAACTAAACTGAAACTCTTTATGGGTTTTATTTATCCCACTTAGTATGAATATTCTTATATTTCATTGCAGAAATAATAATGTGTTTGATTTCTGACTGCTGCCCCAGACACAACACCCAAACCAGAGGTGAATATAGCATATTCACCATTACCTTTCTAATATATGAAAAATTCTGAATTTGAAACACATCTGGCCAAGGGTTTTAGAGAAGGGATTGATAACGTGTATTTCGGAATCACCCTAGCCACCCGTGCAACGCACAATCTTAACTGGGTGAAATTCTCTTTGCAGTCCTGGCATTAGATTGTCTCTAACACTTTCAAGGAGCTTCTAGAGGTTCATCTAACAGAGATATAACAACTGATCCTTTTCTTTATCTGATTTTTAATGCTGATTTTAAGGGTAAATAAAAATCTAGCCAACTTTGTATTTCCAGTTTAGAAGGAAGTGGAAAATGCCATTAATTCTCCCCCAGGATTTATTTACTTTCCTTTATATGCTTGATTCGGATTGTATGGAGCAGAGATGTAATCATACCGTGGATCAAGGGCTAGTGATTTTCGACACTAAATATTTTGGGAATGCACTTGGGAAGTGTGTACTCGGGATAGGGTTTGTGAAAGAAATAAGGGAAAGGGGGTTAAGACTGAGCATCTGCCATGAATCACTTTCTCCTACGCCATTCGCTGCATAATCCTCATTACAATTACTGTTTAATCTGTTCATTGTAATCCTCATTATAATCCTCAAGGATTTCTTATAACCCTCGTAATTGCCATTTGTCTGTGCACTCTTCTTGTTTGCACAAATTCTTCCCTTTACCCAGGAGACTTCCTGCTGCCAGTGCCCTTGTTCTCCTGGCTAACTGGCTTTCACCTCCACACCCCCCAAGTCTAGCCAAGACTGTGGCAGAAGCCACCTCGCACATCTCTGCTTCCCCTCCTACCCACCTTGCACCTCGCCTTCCACCAACGCTCCATCCATGCTGGCCTCCTCCGTGTCTCTTGTCACCACCTCAGGGCCTTTGCACTTGCTGTTCCCTTGGCCCAGAGTGCTCCTTCTCTAGTTCTTTTCATGGCTGGGTCCTTCTCTGCCTTCAAGTCTCCACTTAAATAAAGCCTCCTCAGAGAGCCCTCGGCTGGCCTTCCTCCCACCCACGCTAAATTCCAGTGTGCGTCCCCCTCCAGCTGCCACTGCTGCTATTCTTCATCTCCACATCCTGTTTTAGCCTTCATTGTACCTTTCATGGCTATCACCATTTGATGTATGTTTATTTGTTTAAAATATTTATTACTTTTCTCTCCCACTGGACTGTAAGTTTCACGAGGTCAAGGACCACACCTGTTTTCTTCATCATTTTATCCTCAGCACCCAGTACAATGCCTGGCCCAAAGTAGAGCTCCACTCGTATTTGTTGAATAGATAAGTGAATGAATCAATCCTCTACCGGATAGTGAGTGAATAGTGAGCGAGTGGCTGAACGAATGAACATGGCGTTGTCCAAGCGTATTGAGAGCAGTCACTGCTAAAAGAAGAAAATAATGGTTAAAAATATTTTTAGATTCAGAAAAACCATATTCTCCTTCGTAAGCGGCAAAAATGCCTCAAAGCCAAAGCTAACACGAAGTTTTGTGAAAGGCAGTTGCTAATAAAAGATAAGCCTATACAGCCCAGCACAAGCATCCCTTCATCATGGAAGCTTCTCCTCACCCCTCCCACCTAAATTGGACTCTCTCTTATGGCGCCATGGTTCACTGTGGGTTTTGATTTTCTTGTATCTCTCCCCCCCTCCCAGGCTAGTTGATCATTAGGAGAAAAAACTGTGTTCTCCATGCTGACCACAGAGCCCGGCCCACACAGCAAGGGGTCAATAATCATCAAGAAAGTGGTCAATAAAATTGGATCAATGGGGATTGAATACATGAAAGCTGCCAGTTCCCACAATAGCCCATGGCTCTAGTCATAATACCTCCACGAGGATGGCCATGCCCACCGCCTGCTCCCCTGTGACAGAGCTCAGAAGATTTGTCGAATGGATGAGTAAATGGAGGGGGAGAAAAAGCATCACAGAGCCCACAGAGCTTATCTTTCATTAGCAACTGCCCTTCACAAAACTTCGTGTTCGCTTTAGCTTTAAGGCATTTTTGCCACTTATGAAGAAGAATATGGTTTTTCTGAATCTAAAAATATTTTTAACCATTATTTTCTTCTTTTAGCAGTGACTGCTCCCAACACACTTGGACAACGCCATGTTCATTCATTCACCCACTCGCTCACCCCTCTGCCTATCATGTGTCTGTTCCCAAAGTTCCCGGAGGCCCAAGCTAAGCTGTGTGTACTTCACCACCTCCAAGTTGCTTTTGTCACTCTGTACTGCAAGACCTCAGAGCATTTTAGAGAGAGCAACCAGCTTAATGGGTGAGAGGGACTATTAACCCCTGACTACAGATGAGGAAACTGAGGCCCAAGAAATGGGAGAGGAAGTAAGCCGCAGATTTGGGAGTGAGAGAAGTGCTTAGGATTTCACATTCCCACTTCCAACCTAGGTCTGAGAGGGTCCTTCCACCCTGGCCGTCAGGACCACACAGCAGCCATTTGCATCCGCTTCCCCCCCGCCCCCGGCCCACCCCCGCCCTCTAGTCCCCACAGAGCACTCCAGCAAAGGAAGAGCGCTCAGAAACATGGAGGAGCCACAAGGAGGTGATGAACCCATGTGTGCCCCTGAACCAAGGAAGTTTAGGGAGTATTGAGCTTTTCTTTAAAAAAACCACTATACCCTTTTCCCATAAATTAATGCTTTTCTCTTGTATTGAATCTTGAAAGTACAACATAAAACAACATATAGCTTTTTTGTGTGTTTGTTCTCTTATTTTAAAATAGTACCATGATCGTTTTTGAAACTATTAGAGAATATAAAAAAGACAAGAAAATTAAAGACACCAACAATATCATGCCACAGGAATAACCATTATTAATATTTTTAATATTTCCTCCTACTTGTCATAATTGCGTTAGGCTCCTTATGTATATCTTGTTGAATTCTTTATCCTCCCTATTTAGGTGCTTAATAAATTAATGAATATGTAGTTTTGAGGGGTTTTTCCCCAAAAGTGGATTCATATTATATATACTGTTTATAATCTACTTTCTAAAAACCTAACACTGTATCAAGAACATTATTTCATCTGATAACATCTTTTTCTATAAAATTATTTTTAATAATTCAAAACAGTTATTACTGGAATAATTTAATAATTGTATTGGATTCCTTTAAAATATAGTTGCCTAATATTCTGATATATAGGTACACCATAATTTTTTAAGTAAGCCCTCATTATGAGAACGTTTAGATATTTTTGGCCTTTTTTTCCCCATTATAACACTACAAGGAGCATCATTGCCATAAATCCTGGTGGGTGTATCTGGTTATTTCTATAGTATCCATGCCTGTGGTGGAATTACTGGGCAAGCACTACAGATATATGTAAGGTTTGTGATAGTATTGGCAACTTGTCTTCCAGAGGGTTGTCCTATTCCCCCGTAGTGAGGCATTGTGAGTGCCTTTTTTTTGCCTGGAGTTACATGCTACTGGAGTATTGGTTATATTACTTCAGTGTAAAATGCTACTGAAGCAAGATGGCTTTACCACTTTTCTTCACATGCTTCAGCCTAAGCATATAAGTAAATTGCTCCATGTTGTTGCATTTTTCTTATAAAGAGAATGTTTGCCGATAGCACATCTTCCTGTCAATTAGATAATGAACCCCCAGGCCTCTAGTCTCAGATGATGTGTGTGCCTTTGCAGATTTATAGGCGTTTTCATAGTCAGCCTTTGCTCAAGCTTTTGGGGATCCTGGTTTTACTTCAGATGAAAACTGATGATGGTATCTGCTGCAAGTTCCCCTCTTGTAGGAGGCTGAGCTACTGAAGAATTTCAAGGTACCTGTAGGAGAACACAGGTAGAATGTGGAATATACCTTAAAGATGTGATCACCTGTGGGATGGCCAGTTGAGCCCATGAGGCCAGAGCCAGAGACCTCCTTGGATTAGTCAGAGTTCTCCAGAGAATCAGAACCAATAGGATATAGATAGATAGATAGATATAAGAGGAGATTTATTATGGGAATTGGCTCATGTGATTATGGTGGCCAAGAAGTTCCATGATCTGCAAGCTGGAGAACCAGGGAGGCTGGTGGTGCAATTCAGTCTGAGGCCAAAAGCCTGAGAAATGGGGAGGCCACTGGTGTAAGTCCCAGACTCCAAAGGCCCAAACAAGGAGCTCCCTGTCTGAAGGCAGGAGAAGACGGATGTCCCTGCCCAAAAAAAGAGAGCAAATTTGCCCTTCCTCTGCCTTTTTGTTCTATTCAGGCCCTCAATGGGTTAGATGATGCTCACCTGCATTGGTGAGGACAGATCTTCATTACTCAGGCTGCTGATTCAAATGCTAGCCTCTCCAGACACACCCTCACACTCCTCAAGGAACAGTTCCACCAAACTGTTTTGTCCAACCAAACCAGTCCTTCGCTTGACTATAGATCCATTAAGCCTTCTCCTTCCTTGTCTGGGCTCACTTTTAATGGAAAAAAAAAGATACTCCCAAATGCACACCCCTTTATACACTACTAATCATTTAGAGAATGAGAAGGAATAGTCATACAAGCTCTCAGATAAATCACAGTTGGCTCCTTCTTCCATGGTCTCTGCACCCCAGACTCAAGAGAAGAGGTAGGCAGTGGTGAGTTAGCTTTCCTTTAGTGCATTGCATCACTTCGAGGACCACAAACCCAGGAATACTAGACCCACTGCTTCCTGGTCTCTTTATTCCTTCTGGCATTTCCCTAGGAGGGTTGTCTCTGAAAGAGATTTACTCCGTACAACTAGACCCCGAAGAAGAGGGAGGGAGGGAGCATCCTGACTTAAGGAAAGCATCTAAGGATTCCTTTAAATATACAGTCTTTTAACATATATGGGACAATAGAAAAAAATATATAACTAAACATATTTAAAACCAATATTCTATTAGTATATTTTTAAATTCCACTTCTATGTTTAATTTAATTTAAAACACATTAGTACATTATAAAAAATTAAATGTTAACAGCTGTATAGTCCTATAGATGCCTGATACTGATGGCTACTTAAGGAAATAGCTCTTTGTCAAACCTTTGATAATATTTTGTTGTATTACGATGATGACTTTTGTCATCCTCGTCCATTGTCCTTATCCCACCCTGGTCCTTTCATCTCATTCTTTTACTAAATTAATTCCTCTAGAGGACTATTTTGTTCTGTGTTTTATAGAAATTAATTGACTAATTTCAAGGACAGGAAAATAGGCTTCTTTTGCCTTCCAACTGAGAGCACAGAATGGACCAGAAGAAATCCCAAGCTCAAATCCTATGTGAACACTTATCTGAATATTTTATGCAAGGGGACCCTGGCCCCATGAGGCTCTAGCTTTAGAGGAAATAATAGGACACAGATGGAGCAAGCGCTAACCTGGCCCCAGTGACCAAATAGGGTGGGGCCTTAAGAAAAGTCCTGGAGTGGCTTCAGACCCCCGCTGGCCTGGAGGCCTGGAGACCAACCTTTGGGGAGAATAAAGGCTCCCTGGAATACAAGGCTGCTCCCGAGCACCTTGTGAACTGACTAGTGCTGCTCATGGCTCTGCGGGCACATTTTCTCGCTCCAAAAGGCAGTGAGAGTCTCTAAGGATATTTTGCAGCTGCAATAGCTCATAAAGCCAGCAACATGACATCACCTCTGGCTTGAGAGCTGAATATTACACAGAGCAGGAGCCCTCAGCCGGTGCTAAATTGGGGTGAACAGGAAAGACTGGAAAACATTGAGGAGTGTGTTTCCATGCATTAAAAACTGCACCCTTCTAAGAATGGAATGATTTTGCTGTAAGTTAAAAATATCTTGAATAAGCATTGATAAGATGGGTAAATATGCAAGCATCTGACCCTGTTTTCATTTCACAGATGTCCAGTAACTTTCATCTGGCTCCTCAAGGGCTGGCGGAGCCTCCATGTAACAGGAAGTTCGTTCTAGCTTTAAGTTGGTTTTTGTGGGGTTTTTTTAATATACCCTCATTTTATTTTTTTTTTTAATTTTTTTTAAATATTTTTTTATTTCAGAATATTTAAGTTGGTTTTGATCATTCCCTAACGTTGAGAAGGGTGTGTGTGTATTTAATGCCAAGCATTTGAGCAGGGAGCTGGAGAGATGTTCCCCTTCAGAACTGTGAAAATTCTCTTGGTTTGGCAGGAGAAATTTGGGATGCATATAGGGCATGTAATAATCTGTGGCAAGGGTTGGTTCTGAAAACACCATTGGTGGTGATGGTTTTCACACTGAATAGCTAGACATGTAAGGTCAAGTTCTTTCATGTGGGAACGTAGTTTTCAACAGAACATGTAACTAGCTTTCCCATTTTCTTTAGGACAGTACCTTGAGTTATTTGTTCATTTTTGGACATCATGATAGGTAATATGCCTTTGAATTTTAATTTCTGTATGTTGAATCATATTTTATAAACACTGGGACAATGTGTTTTTTAAAGGACACTTTGTGAATCCCTTTGTTTAGTGGGCCTGAGAGGACAAACATTTACATTCCTCTGGTGAAATAAACATTCTACTACAATAGTGGACAATTTTATTATTTATTAAAATCAGAATTCATTAATGTAATTAAAAAAGTCCTTTCCTTTTTTTCCCAAATCGACAATATATTTTTCCTATCACTTGTTAAGGGTACACTCTATATTATAATATTTTTCAAAGGATATTTTTGAAGAACAAAGATATCAAAGGACAGCTTTTAAAGAATTGATGTAATAAATAATGGCAAGTTGGTCCTCAACTTCTCTTCATGAAGCTGTGAAGTCTCTTATATGTCCTGGGCGCTATAAGCAGACTCTACCCGCTCTTCTCTAGGTTAGAAAGTCACTTAAAGCAAGGATCGTAAACTTAGGTTGCCCATCCCAGGTCAGCTCTTAGTTACTCAAACATGGTTAATCTGCTGCCCCACGGCTGACCTCCAGTACTGGTGCGATGTCTCCGGGCTTACCTCCTCCCCAACTCTGGGATTCAGTGAGACCCTGAGGCTCCTTTCGAGTTTAAGTCACAATTCTCTAGTGAGTCAGACTGCAAAATCCTAGGAAAGCAGCTGAGAGAAAACGAGTATTAATCTTAGAATAATATCCATATAACATCCATCTCATCTATAACAAGATTAGAATGAATGTTGCCTGATAATTAGCAATCTCTGTTGCATACACCCTACTGTCACAGATAAGAAAACTGAGGCCCAGAGAAGTTACATGATTAGTTTCAACATTCACAACTGTTTAAGCACTAATTAGATCCAAAAGACACCCTTTTATTTCTACTATCCAACATATATTTGTTCTGCAAACACTTACTAAGTACTTCCAACAACCAAGTACTTTCCAGGTACCACCAAGAAGGGAACAGAGGCCCTGCATTTGAGAGGTTCCTCAGTCCAGTGGGGCAGACAGCAGGAGTCTTGCGACAAGGGTTGCTGTGCTATGTTCCTGCTGCTTCTCCCCCATGGCTTTCCTTCTTCTTTGGTCTAAGTTCAGATTGTTACTTAGACTTGGAACAACTCTATTTTCCCATCCCATTCTGGTTACTTAGGGACTACATATTGCCCCAAAATGTGCCACCCTTTATTTTCACAGAGGCAGTAATGACCTATGTCTGAAGGGCGCAAGCTTTGAGTTGCCCTTTTAGGAGTGGTAATGAGTTCGCATGGAGACATAGACACTATTTCTGTCCATCTTATAATGAAGGATGACTTTCAAATAGTAGAAACATACTGTGTGGACAAATTAACCCAGTTTGGAGCACGATCTGGACTTTGAAATGGAAAGAATCCAAGATAAGAATGGAGTAGAGAGAGTAAGAGCTAGATAAAGGGGTTGTGTAGTCCTTTGCAGCTGTTGAGCTCATTTTCTTTGATCCAATTCCCTAATTTGAGTGAGGCCAAAGCTGTACGTACATTTAGCTGCATTCCTGGCTTCATTTTTGAACACCACCCTTGTTTTTCTTCCTCCTTTCATTCCTTTTTTAATTTACGTTTTCCTGCTGTATATTTGAATCCCTACAAGTCTCCTTAAATCCTTTCTGGAACAAGGCAAATATCAATTAATCAATCAATGAAAGATTAGTCTACAATGTGGTCATTTCTCCATCTTCTCTGTCTGGGCACACTGCACTGGCTTCTGCCTTCTCTGTTCTCTTGTCATGGATCTGTCTTAAGCCACCAGATTCTTCCTAGTGGCTTTTCTCATTCCTTCCTTTGTTAGCTCAACCTAAGGCTCTGGTGGCCATGCCCTCCTCTTCAAGCCCTATCATCCCAGTTTCAGCGCTGACACCTGGTTCTCCTCTTATCTCTTCAACTGCTTATTTGGTCCTTTTCTAGTTCCTCTTTCTAACCCCATTTGGCATTTATGGCATGACCCTCAGATCCAGTTCCCGGCATGCATGTTTTGCCATCTCAAGGAGACTTCATTTACTGTTACAGACAACAAACCCCTGGAGAACAAGGGCCACATTTTTTTTTAATATCACAGAGGGCCTTGCATATAATTGAAGTTCAACACCACTGATTTAACTTGATAATGTAGGATTTCTAATATTGATGGTCTATAGTGTCCTTCCAGAGGGTTTCAAGGAAAATTTTGAGAAAAAAAATCAACTAGTTATGGAATATATATAATTATGTTGTTCAGAGAAGTCTATAGTCTCATAAAGCTATGAAATTAAAATGAACAAGTGTAAATTAAATCTGACTGAAATCTTTTATTATGCCCAGCGCTAACTTCTGCACATTTTACAGATGGTGACGTGAGTTCTGGTTTTTTGCTTGGGGTTTTGCGTACATTTTCTACAACATATCTTGAATCCTTCACCTCTCTCCATTTTCACTCCTACTATGCTGCAGGCTGCTCACAGCCCTATCACCTCTTGCACCTGGACAACTGCAACAGCCTCCTACATGGTGGCCCTGCTGCCTTCTAGCCCCCCGTGACTTCTCCGCATAGCAGCTAGAGAGATCTTTAAAGCTGCAAATCTGGACATGTCACTCTCCTGCTCCATAACCTTCCAAGGCTTCCTATTGCTCTGTGGATAAACTCCTACCCTTTTATACAGCCTGCAAGGCCTGCATGACTTCACCAGCCTTTCTCAGTCCCGAGGATGCTCCACACGCCTGGCCCTACTGCCTTCACCTGTGCCGTCTTCTCCACCTGGGATACTGTGAATTCACCCATAAGGGCTGGGCTTTCTCAGAGAAGCCTGCCCAGACTCCTCAGATCGGTTCAGAAATGCTAATTGTTCACTGCTGTTCTTTTCCTTCATAAGATTTATAACAACAGTGATGAAATATCTATGTGGGTATTTATTTACATACCATCTACTTTCCCTTGCTGCCCTGGAAGCTCTCCAAGGGCAGGCATAATGCCTTGTTCACTGCTTTATCCACAGCAACTAGCACGGCATGTAGTAGGTGCTCCATGCTGTGTTTGTTGAGTATATGAATAAATATAAATTATAAAAGAATCAGACCTTGCTGTCAGATATCTCAATACAACCCTTGAGTTTAGAAAGATGTTTAAGCCGTCACTGGAGCTGGGAGTAAAAGAGGTGGGCTGGGCTGAGAGTGATGTGGTGAAGCGATATTTGGAACATGTTCTGCAGCCCTTGGGAGCTGAAGGGAATGCAAGGTTAATGAGGATTCGTGTGCACGTTGAGCACAGCAGTCCAAAATCTGAGCAAGGGGTCTTTGCTTCAGTCAGGGAAAACGAAGATCTTATCCTCTCTTCCCCACCTGCTAAGCCTGCACCTAAATACCTTGGCCTATCTCTGCACCCTAGTGTGCACCTGGTAGATAAAACTGTGATTGTCTTCAAGGGATTCTGCTAGGTTGAAGCCAATGCACTAAATAAGTCGCAGATCATCATTCCTTTTTTAAAATAATTACACATTGAATTTCACTTCACCCTTTCTCAGCATATCTTTGGGATTTTGACATATTTCTTAGCATTTCAGGATCTATTAAGAACTTTGGGAAATGAAAAGCAGCATCTATGGTTTGAGAAATTCAGAAATAAACCTTAAGAGCCTGTTATTTTCAACTTGACTGTTTCTTGGAGTCCCAGCGCTAACACCAATGTATCTTATATTTGGTGACGTTGATTTTGGTGTTTTTGCATATATTAGCCACAGCAGAATACCAATGCAAAGTTGTTAAGCCTCCAGGTTATTTTGTTAAAAATGTAGCATTTTTAATTATGAGAGAATAGATTTTGATGGAACCTTTCAGAAACAAAGAAAGTGCCCCAAAGTGTACATAATCATCCAGTCAAAAAGTATTTACTGGTTGCCTACAATGGGCATGGCATGGAGTTGAACATCAGGTGTTATAAGAGACAGAAAAAGACTCAAACACAGTCCCTGCTCTCAGAGCACTTACAATGTGCTATGGAAGACAAATTGACACTTTTTAAAACTAGTTCAAGGAAGAAAGTAGGAAGTGTTGTTATAGAGACATAGATGCAATTCTACATATCCTACATATATTTTATGGGTTTTTTTAATATATGTTTAGATAAGGGAATGATTTCTTCCAGTTAGGAATATCTTGAAAGATTCTGACAGGAGGTAAGATTTGAAACTGGCTGTAAAAAATGGTAGGTTCCTTTTTCCTTTTGCCCATTAATTTATTGACCTGTTATAAAGAAATAAATATATATAAACAATACAAATGAATAAAGAGGAGCAAATAAAAACCTAATAATACCACCACACAGAGATAATCACTAGTAACAGCTTTTCCCCTGTGTGTATTTATGTTGTTGTTTTACAAATTTGGCATCATATACTGCATAATGTTTGTAACAAATGCTTTTCTCATTTAACAGTTTATCATGAACATCTCTCCATGTCTGCTTGTCAGTGGATGTGTGGGTCTGTTTTTACTGGGTGACGACTGGGAGGGAAATGCCTGAATGGAAGCTGTAGGATTTTCAAGAACAAAGGACCTCGGAAAGTATAGGCTGTGCTGGGGGGAGCCTCGCTCAGTAAGGCTTGTTCTTGCTGAGTGCACAATTCCGACTTGGTAATTTCTCTTCTTGGCATCAGATGATGCTGGCTACACTTCAAGAACACACCAAAGCATGAAATCTTTCCATTCTGATGAATAACCTGGTCTATGTGATCAGCGCGAGCGCTACTGAGATGCTTGGGGAAATGACAGGTCATCAAGAAATAACATTTCTCCACCTCACAGAGCAGAGCTGTGGCCACTGCTGGGAGTGTCCCTGCCTTTTGACTCCTTGCCAACTGGCGCAAACGTGGCATGTAGGCTGATGTATTTTTATTCGGAAAAGTGCTGCCAATTAGATGGTAAAAGCCTGCAATTTTCTGGATGTTTATAATCTAAGTGGGTGTGCTCAGGGAGCAGCCTGATGAAAAGCTTAACATTCCAGTCCAACACAGACCAACCAAGGGCAAAGGTGCATAGGCTGGTTGTTTTTTTCTAAAACAGAATAATTTTTCAAGTGTCCAACATTTATGTCCTGCTTCATGATTGTGAAGAACAATTCAGAATGTCTGACCCTGAAGGCAAGAAGTTAGTGTTTGCCACTATGGCAGAATTCCAGGGAAGAAACCCTGGTGAACTAACGTCATCATGATGTTCTCATGATTTCTGGGCTCTACTCATGCCCGATAGAAGCCATTAGCATTTTGAAAGTTAATGTCCTGTGGCTGGGTTTGAGGTATACGATGAACTGTACCCATAAGTATTCATCTACTTATGCACATACATACACACACACACAAGGATTTATTAAGAGTCTATTCTATGCGCCAGAGACAAAGCAAAATTCTACTAAAGACAAACATAAGGGCCATTCAAATCTTCTTCCTTAGGGAGCAGGCAGGGAGAATATAGCACCATGCCAACCCTGGTTCAACTACAAGAAGAACATTGCACAAAGAATCAAGAGAGCTGGATTGAACCAAGCAGGACAGGCGGTGTGTCTGCAGAAGAGACTTGGTGTGACTCTGTCCTGGGCACTTTATAATGCCAGAATTGGGTGTTCCGTTTGTGAGGTCCCTTTGATTTATAAAGTACAAATTTCACAGGCCTAGCTAATCTAAACCACAGCCTCATGCCCTATCCCTCCATGACTACTGGGAGAGAGGATGGTGGTTTATCTTACGTCCCCCATAAGGTGTCCACCTGGTGGTTGCTCCTGCGCATAGTGTTCTTCTGCCCCACTGCTCCCAGGCACCACCTGCACCTCAGCCCACTGAGCTACCTGTCATGGCCCAGGATTCCTGGGCCTAGTCCCCTTGGAGGAAGCTCTTCCTTCCACAGAGGCGCCATGGCAGGTGTAAGGCAGGCTCCTTTTCCTTCACTGCCCCATTCTTCTCCGCACCCCACCAACGTAAGGCCTTAGGGTCGTATTACTGGTATGCTAAAGAAAATTTCATTGTAGGAAAAAAAAGTTGGACCTTTACATAAATACAACTTCTCTTCTGGTTTAAGAAAGTAACTTCTTCACAGGATACAGTGTCTGATCTTGTGCCATTATTCCATTGTCCTCTGGCTCCATCACCTTTCTGAAAGACTGACTCCAGCTTCTAACCACTGCTGGATATTGTCTAATCATGCCTTGGGATGTCCCACCCCTTTCCCATCAGGCTTGGTTCACCCAGGAGAGCAACATCTCCTTCATCCATGCAGGCCTGAGTTACTCAGTTCATAATGACAACTTTGGGTGTTCCAGCATGACAGTGAGTGGGGGTAGATTTGCCAGAATTAGCAAATAAAAATACAAGACACCCAGTTAAATTTGAATTTCAGATAAACAACAAATGATTCTTAGCATAAGTATATCCTATGCAATATTTGGGACAAACTTATACTTAAAAATTATTTGTTGTTTATCCAAAATTTAAATTTAACTGGTGTCCTGCATTTTATCTGGCAATGATAAGAAGTAGCATTCAGCACCCCAAAATGCCAAAAGTGGGTGAGTGGGGTACTTGGAATTCCAAACCCCTCCAGGGTCTCTCTTAGCAAGGGGTATGGTAGCTAAGATTACTCCATTTGTCAAGTGGGTAACCTCTTCCTCCCTCAAAAATGGTATAGTATGATCTTCTAACCTATATAAAGAAGAAGGGAAATCATTTACAAACTACTCCAAAATGTGCCCATTCTGCCTCAGCTGCTGTAGAGTCAGTACTACTCTCTAACTCTTGAGAGAAGTGTTGGTTCTTTTGTCCCCTCCCTCCTGCCTCCACTCTTATTTCCAATTGTGCTCTACAATGGACTGAACGTCTGTGTCCTCCCAAAATTCATATGTTCAAATCCTAACCCCCAAGGTGCTGGTATTAGGAGGTAGGGCCTTCAGGAAATGATTAGGTCATGAGGGTGGAGCCCTCATGAATGGGATTAGTGCCCTTACAAATGAGGCCCCAGAGAGCTCTCTCTTTCCACCACATGAGAACTGCAGACAAAGACTCGGCAGTCTGCAACCTGGAAGAGGGTCCTAACCTGAACCAACCGTGCTGGCACCTTGATCTTGGACTTCCAGCCTCCAGAACAGTGAGAAATAAATGTCTGTTCCTTATAAGCCACCCAGTCTACAGTACTTTGTTATAGCAGCCTGAGCTGGCTAAGATGAGGCCCATTGGGTACGTCAGATATTCTGACTAACTCCTTCTTCCTCAGGGTTTGTGAGAGGAGGATGAGCTGTGTTTTTCCAGGTCCACATATTTGTAAATAAATGCTCACAGTGGTCAAGAGAGCAGGCTCTGAGGTTTGAACCCACCTGAGTGTGAATTGTGGCTTTGATATTGTCAAATAAAAACTATAGAAGACCATTGTTTTAGACTAAACTTCTGCACTAGGGCCCAACAGACCAGACTAAAAATCAAAATAGAGTCACCCATGCTAAAGTTCCACATCACCAGACCTAAACTAAGTTGTTAGCTGAACTTCCAAGTAATCAGGAGAAAGACATAACAGCCAATTTCCCAAACAGGCCAGTTTAAAATCTTCAATGGGCATGATATTGGAGTTCCCTCTGCTTTACTCCTTACACAAAACCTAATGTTACCTAATCAGTTATTTTTCTGTTGTTCTGTCTCCCTGTCCCCGCCTTACAAGGAAAGCATCTTTGAAAGGACTGATACACTCTTTGTTCTTTGCTTCTGCTTTCTGTAGCCCTCCTCTGTCTATAAAGTCACCCCTGTGCTCTGCTCATGGAAACACTGAATCTACTTTATGAAATGAAGTCTTGACTGATGCAAATAAAGCCAATTGAGACCTTTAAACTAAATTTGTTGTAATTTTGTCTTTTGACAATATTAACTAGCTGTGTGAACGTGGACAAATTATTTAACCCGTCTGTGTGTTAATTTCCTCATCTGAAAAAGGCGGGTTTGCGGGGGATGTGGATAATACTATCTACCTCCTATGGTTGTTAAGGATTACAAGACACAATACTCATAAAATGCTCGGAGGTGTCCCTAGCATTTAGTAAGCACTTAATCAACATTAACCTTAACTATCATTTTCAAAGTTTTTGTTATTACCAAATTGGGAGGGCTCTTGAACAAATTTGGGAATGAATTTCAGAATCTTCAGGCCATCTTGATTGCTCTCAAAATTTAGGCCACTGTACAGAAATTCTTCTATCCTCTTTCTAGCCACTTTTTTCCTACCATTCATCAGATGATGAATGACTAGAAGTCAGAAATGAAGTCCCTACGCTGAATCAAAATTCAAATTAATTTCCCCTTTAGTTTCCTTGCCAAATCCTGCGGCTGCAGGAAAGAGCAGACATTGCAAGATTTAAGAGCTGTGCATAGGGAGCGGGAGTATGGTAGGAAACAGGCACCAAGCAAAATATCAGGGAGAGGAGGAGCAGGATGGTGGGTTTCCTGTGCCTCCCAAGAGCACATGCTGTCTCCACTGTGCCCAGGGGAGATTTTCTCTTCTGTCCTGTGCTAAGGGGTTGCAGACGAAGGGCTGAGGGTGCTGGTGTCTGAGGAGTTGTAGCTGCCCTTTTGGTTGTTAGGACTTGAGGTGTTATTTAAACCCTGGCTGCAACAACCACTCCAAAGTTTTGCCAGATGACATAAACCACCAAATCTTCCACCTTCATTTTTATGGGAAATTTTACTAAATGTTTTTCCTGTGCCCTCATGTCTGGACACACCTCTGTTTTGAATCAAGAAAATGATCTCTCTACTATGACTAAGAGGCCCCAAAACATTATATAAAAATTAAATCAGGGTATCACATATTATTCCACAAGCCAGATGGATCCAGGGGCCAGAGTGGCCTTTGGGGGCCTTTTCACCCCAGACAACCCAAGGGCAATTTGAGTTAGGTATGGGGTTGCAAGCCTAAACAGATCTGTAATGCTCACTAGAATCTGCAAACCGCTAAGTGGTTCATAAAAGTCTTACTAAGGGTTTTCAGCATCATCCAAAATGTAAAACATTAAAAAATCTGCATGGTAAAATTTTAATATAACCTGGCACCACAGTCATAGCACTGCCTCTGAAGGAGACTTTCTGGGTTCAGATCCTGGCTTTACTACTTGCTATATGTGTGACCTTGGACAAGTTACCTGACCTTGCTGTGCTGGTTTCTTCATCTGTCAAATGGGGATGATAGCAGCTACCTGCTAGGGTTATAGAAAGAATAAAGGAATAATTGTTGTAAAGCCCTTAGAACAGCACTCGGGTCATGGGAACCCCTCAGTTAATGTGTGCCACGAATATAATTTTAATTTTAAAGTGTCTAGTCAACTTCCTATTTAAAATCATAAGCATATTTATATTTAAATGCCAAGGAATAATATATATTTAAACATCTTTTTAATTGCAAAATTAATATATGATTAATAAAAAAATTTACAACACTGGGTCCATTTTTTAAATACACATAGACATACCATAAAGAATTAATGTTTTAAAATACAAGCTTAGTTAAAGTACATTAGCACAGTAAAAAGGCCATGAGATTTTCTCTTCTGTCCCATGATAAGGAAGAAGAGGAAGTTGATTCTCAGCTATTCTTGAATCTAGAAAGGTCTAGATTGCTCTCTGTGGCTCACTGAATGCTCTACCAAGTGGGCGTGAAACTTCATTTAATACTCTTTAGCTGTTGGTGTGGATAGCCCAGGCTTACCGGCTTACATCAGGGCTTTATCTGTCTGTACTCTACATTCTGCATTTCCTTCTTTTACTTAAAAAAAAAAATGTTTACATGAAGCTACAATTCTCTCCTCTTCCAAATCTAGTCTCTAGCCTGTGATTTCAATTACCATCTCTGGAACACTCACGTATTTGTAGCTCCAGCCCAGATTTTCCAAGCTCCGTACCATCTTTGACTTAGTACGTCCTCTTTGATGTCCCAAAGAAACCTATCTAAACTGAACACAAACTGAACTTGTCAACTTTCCAAAACTGAACATCTTTCCTCCTAAGCCTGATATTCCTCCAGGGGTCCCTGTTTCAATGAGTGGCACCACCGTCCCATTGTTCAAGTCATAGCCTGCAGCTCCAGCTTGACACTTCCTGCTCCCCCTTCCCTTATCCAACCCTTCACCAAGTCTTACTGGCTTTACCTCTTACATTTCTATTGACGCATCTACTTCCACATCCATCTCCTCCAATCCTCACTACCAGCACTCAAGTTCAAAGCACCCACATCACTCAATTTCACTTCTGCCGTTTGTCTGGGCCCACCTCCAATCCCTTCTCCGCACTGAAGTCAGAGTAATCTTTTCAAATCTAATTGTGTCATTACTCCCTGCTTAAAATACTCAAATGACTTTTCATTGTTCTTAGAATGAAGATAACTTCTTGGCTTCTCAATTCAGCCTGCAAGCATCTGCAAGGTCCGGCTTCTCCCTTCCTTTCCTGTTCCACCTTGCAGTCCTGTTTCCCTTGGTCTGTCCTCTCTGTCCCTCAGCTCTTCTTTCTGTCCCTTATCTTTTTCCTCCTCCCTCTCACCACAGGGTCTTGCACATATTGCCTTGAATAATCTCCCCTCCCTTCTCAGTCTAGTCAATGCTGACTTTTTCTTCTCAATTCAAGCATCACATCTGCAGGGAAACCTTTCTTCATCTCGCTGACATGATCAGCTTCTCCTAGTGTAGGACCTCATAACACTGAATACTTCTCCTGACAGTACTTATTAATGCCTTCATTGAGTGAATATTTAGTGAGTACCTACCACGTGTCAGAATCTGTTCTACATACCGAGAATACATCATTGAACGGAACAGACCTAAGTCTCTCCTCCTATGGAGCTGACGTTCTAGAACAGGAAACAGACAATAACCAAATAAATACAAATGTCAGAGGGTGAAAGGTACTCTAAAAACAAATAAAGCAGGGATGTGAAAACAGAGACGAGGAGGGAGGCTCAAATTTGCAATTCATTTGTTTGTGTGGTTATTTGATTAATATTTGCATTCCCCTACAAACTAAGGAGGTATTGTACAGTCCCTGGACTGTAGGCTCCAGGAGGGCTGTTCACTCACTATTTATCTTCCACC
The DNA here is from genome assembly GCA_023783475.1 of Daubentonia madagascariensis. Taxonomy (NCBI): domain Eukaryota; kingdom Metazoa; phylum Chordata; class Mammalia; order Primates; family Daubentoniidae; genus Daubentonia; species Daubentonia madagascariensis. The sequence continues at coordinate 14,212,205 of JAKFHU010000428.1, forward strand.
TCTAGCACAGTGCCAGTCTCATAATAGGTGCTCAATAACAACGATTAAATCTTTCTCATTCTGAAAACAGTAATTTCTGCGGAATGGAAAACTATTAGATGGCCTTATTTGAGTAGATGTCAATAATTTTTTAAAGTGATATTTGAAAATAGCGTGTTTAGTCTTACTTCAAAGCAATTTAACTTTAAAATTCCTGTGTTTGAATGGAATATAGAGATCCTCTTGGGAAATTTTAGACACTGAATACTGTGAGTTCTCTTCATTCTTAGATGAAAAGAAAATACTGAAAGCATCCTGTACATTCTTAATTTTTATGCTGGTAAATGATTTTCAGGTTGAAAATCAAAGAAACTATTGAATTAGTGAATTCTGCTGTGACAAAATAAGCCAGTTAAAACACGGCCCTGTTTCACAATTGAGTCTGTACCTTTTGGAAAGAATATAACTCTCCCCAAAAGATGGACACTGCTCTAAAGCCATGCTTTAACTTGAACTTTTTAGCTATTTCCAGGAAGCAAGAATAGCTGTGTTTCTTAGAGATTTATTTTTCTTCCCTATAGAGACAAGTCAGCATTTCTGAAGAACAGAGTGTCCTGCTAAGCATTTCTGGGTAAAGCAAAGCACCACTCTGGTATTTCTGCTCTATTTTTTAATTAAAAGGAAAGCTAAACAACTAATATATGGCAATGACAACAGGATGGTGAGAAAAAAAATGAATGCAGACCAGATTTTTTAAAGTGACATTTAATTTTAAAAGCTCTAAATCTGTCTGCAGTAACTATTAGAAATCATTTTGTGAGTTTATCCTGCAGCATTCAGACTTTCTGTTTTCTCTTGGCTTGCACAGTTTCTAAACAAACTCTTGAAAAAGAATGATTTCGTAGGAATTTCTCTAGAAACTGAAGCAAGAGAAGCTGTGCTGAAAGGGGGATTCTAGTGGAGTGGATGAGGGTGAGTGCAGGGTGAGGACGCATGAATTTATGCCATTTAGTAAGAAATGCAAAATAAGCAAAAGCACGATGAGTTTGCATTGGAAAAATTTCCAAGAACAGATAGATCATCCCTGGCCAGGCCGTGGGGCCAGTTGAGTCATAGAGCTCTACTGCCATCTAGTGCCCGGAACCATAATGATCCTCTATGAGATGAAATATATATCGTTATGTGCACTAAAAAGTAAAACATTTATGTATCATCATAGGTCAAGGGAAACCATAGCAACCAAAGTCCTTTAATGAAGGGCTTTCTTATATAACATCTCATTTTTTTCCCTCTACAATAACCCTGCCAACAAAGCAGAGACATTATCAATCTCATTTCACAGATGGGAAAACTGAGGCTTGGAGAAAGAGGGTCAGTGTCTTTCCCAAGACGGCACCCCAGTGAGGGCAGAACCAGGACAAAAACAAGACTCCTTTCATCTCAGACCTTGCTCTCCTGCAAATCCCTTCCCCTCTATGTCAACAGTTCTGCTTTCCCAGTTTGAAAGGACGCTGAAAGACTCCTCCAAAGACAGATATGAAGATCTTCCTCACTTGGGAGAAGGGAAGGAGAGAGGGGAATGGTCTTATCTCAACTCTACGGAAATTAGGGTTGAGTGTGCTCTCTGGGTTTATGTTACCCTGGCCTCTAAAACCACAAATTACTGGGTGAAGGACACGCTTGTAACTTTGACTCAAACTGTACAAAAGTAATTCATGTAACCAGAACATTGTACCCCCATAATATTCTGAAATTAAAAATAAAATAAAATGAAAAAAATAATAAAACCACAAAGTAGAGACATCCAGCTCCCTAGCAAAGACAGTAGCTGGAAGTAAATACAAAGGGAAAAGCTACAAACTAAGGAGGTATTGTACAGTCCCAAATGTCCTTTTCCTTCTTTTTCACACAAATCAAAGAACATACACACACACACGCCCCTATATCTCACATATAGGGAGATAGATAGATGACAGATAGGTAGACAGATAGATTGATCTCAGAAAACAAACACCCAAAAGGGTGTCTTAGGGTTCCCCCCTCCCCAGTATCTTTTACACTGGTAGCAGATACCAAGCATCTGATTTTAAGTTTGTTCATTTAACAGCAAAAACAAAAACAAAGCAAAACAAAACAGCAAGAGGCCAAATAAATCTAAATAAATACTGAAGAAATTACAAGAATAACTTCAGGGAGACAGTGATATATTTTTTAAAAAAGAAGGGGTTTCCTATGTTACCCTGTTGCATCCTCCTGCCTCAACCTCCAAAGTAGCTGGGAACACAGGTGCATACCACCTCAACTGGCAAGACGGCCATCTTTATGTCTAAGGAGTGGAGGTAACTTCATGGGAGAGAATATTTGTTTCCATTTGGGTTTCAAAAAGGATTTCTTTGGGATAACTGCAGTCTAAATTCAGACTTCTGACCTGACTTCAAATTTTCCAAGTGACTTTTTACAATGTTAAGGTCTCATAGTTAAGGTACAATAAAGTCACCTTGTTTTGAATAGATTTTGGTAATAACTACACACTAAAAAAGTGAATTTATATGAACACGCAAAATATCTGGGAGAACAATTAACTTTCCTTATTCATCTAGGGGAATATTGGTTTGTTTAATAAACTTTATAAGAGCTTTCTTAATGTTGAAAGTGTCATTACCTGTGCCCTTATATATTTAACAAAAAATGCAAACTCAACTCCTTTAACTGTCACTTAAAGAGCAAGCAAAGAGAACAGACATTAGCTCTTCATCAGACCTACAATCAGCATTCAACCTTCTGAAGAAAGATATTTTTTAACAGCTCATCAAAAAATATGATCATTTGGGTTGAGTTGGTTAGAAAAAAATGTCCAAAAGAACACTCCAGAAAATTTGAAATGAGTTTGGGGGTGGAGGATATTTAGAACTTAAGGATTTTTCCAGACATTCAGTTTTAATATTTGACCCATTTAAGACATGTTTTCATTGAAATCCTAAAAGCGAGAAATGTCGTTAATACAGGCAAAATGAAGATTATTTGCTGAAACAATATCATTCTCTGTTCAACCAGAAAATTACTGTAATTTACTTAAACTCCCATCCAGCTCAGGATTTCATTTTCATATCCGTTTCATATCTTTTGACATAGAAAAATGAACACATTGGAAGCTGCTGAGAGGTTTATTAGGACATATTTATCTGAGCAAGAAACAATTGGAATTGGTTATCCACAAATTTCATGTATGCCCAGCATTTATGTTTTGTGCCCACAGAAGTTCTAGCACAACAGACAAAGGAATGGTTTGGCAATTGCTGTGTTAACTTCATTGATATAGAAGCCAACCCAGATCATTCTAGCTTAAACAGCCACCTGGCTTGGTTGCTGTCTACATTGATTGAACTAACCTAATACTACACTTTCCCTGAAAGGGTGTCAAAACCTAGTCAAAAACCTAGCAATAGAAACAAGGAAGAAGTTATGACAATCTGGTATGAGTTGTTGGTCTCAAGAAACAAATGACAATGGATGTGGTCGAGAAATTGCATATAACAGGAGTTACAAATTTAAATGTCCGTAGAAACAAAATATACAATGAGGAAGAGTGGTGATGTTTGAATGATAACCAGGGGTGGCAAAGAATGTGGTGAACTGGACAGCACATGCCCTGTCCCACGAGGCATCATCTACTACCCACCTCTAGCCAATAATGTGAGGCATGAATATGGGGAGAAGTCAGGGATCTGGAGTTTTCATTGAAATCTCCCAATTTTAAAAATATTAGCTATGAATTCAGCATTCTAAAAACTCAGAAAGGACCAAGCCAAGAATGTCTGTAGGCTGCATTCAACTCATGAGTCACCAGTTTATGGCAGCCGGCATCTAGCGTCTGGGCTGCATCAGTTTTGCATTTTCTCAGTGTGCGGGTACTTTGTGTGCACACAGATTTATATACCCTAGCCCTATCTGCATATACAGAGATGAGTCAAATTGCCAAATTAAAACAATAGCCAAAAAAAAAAATCAGTCTGCTGGATTGATCCCCTACAACGATGTGATAGATATTGCCAGGACCCTGAAGCACCGGCAAGGCCAACAGTGTCACCCTCTGCCAGATCCCCTTTCCTCCCTATCCTTCTTGAGCACCCCCACACCATCTCCCACCTTTGCTGTGCGTTCGTGTCCAACAGGCAGCATCTGCAGCCCTTCTTTGGAGGTTCGCACCAACCGGAGCCACTTTTTGGACAGGTGCAAAGAGCCAAAGGTACATCCCCCAGGGCAGGCAGCCTTCACTAATGACTTTCAGGCATGGCAGTATGAAAGCCCGGCTCTCCCACCTTGTACTGGGGCGGCTTTGAGGTGTAATTTACACTCCAGAGCTCCCCTTCAGGATTAGGCTGACACTCCCCTCTGCGGGGCTCTGTCACCATTGCTCCCTTGCTTGGCTTCCTCCTCTTCCTGTTTCTGCTCCCCCCACTCCCAGGCTGGTCCCCTTCCTCCCCCCAGTACTTCCTTAATAAATCACTTGCTCACAACTCCTTGTCTCAGAAATCTATTGAATCCAACCTAAGACCACTAGCTTCCTCAATGTCTCCATTTCCTCTTCCTTAATACAAAGATAATAATATTACCTACCTCACAGGGTTGTGATGATTAAATGAGTTAGCATATACCCAGAGCTTAGAATGATCTCTGGCGATCACTATATAAATGTTGGTTGAAATTATTCCCTTGTGATATAAGATGATACAAATCAAAATAAAACCATTTTATTTCTCAGTCAAGTTCTATTTTCTGATGGAAGTACACATTGATTTGAACTTTGGAGATGTATATGTATTAGAGCTCAGTACTATATTCTTTTGTTCTCCAAGATTATTCTCACATGACATGCCTGCAGGATGAAGCAGAACCCCAATAACAAACCCGCCCTAAATGGGGGTGTGTTTATAGGTGGCAAAACCAATAGACCGTGGCATGGGACATCTCAGACACCTCAGACATCCTAATGAAGCATTACAATTGATTCAGCTGCATCCCATCTGTCAAAAGCATGGCCATAGTGAGCTTAACTCTCACGGCCCATTTGTTGCTTCCATATTGACACGGCCTAAGCTTCCTGTCTTTCCTGCAAAAACAGGCATCTCCTTCCAAATTTCTCCATTGTTGTCAGCAGTACCATCATCTTTCTAATCCCTCAAGATTATAAGCTTAGAAGAGTTTATTTCCAACTTTATTCCCCAAAACCAATCTATCACCATGTTTTGTCTATTTTTTTTCCATGAGGTTCAGCAAATCTTTTCCTTTCTAAAGCTGACACTGTAATATAAGCCCTAATACTTCATGTGTGGGGATTCCTGCTGCTGACTTGCTCTCGTACCTTCTTGTCTCTTCTGTCTCGCTATAGCTGGTAGAATATTCTTTAACATTTTTCATTTTTCTATAGCCAAAGAGCATGTGTTACCTACTCCGATTATTTAACAAGCAAGTATATAGTACTGACTATGTGCCAGGTATTGTTCTAAGTGCTTTAAAAATATTAATAACCCTCTGAGGTAGGCACTATTATTGCCTCAGTTTTATAAATGAGGAAACAGAGAAAAATAACTTGCCTGAGGTTATACAGCTATTAAGTGTTAGATCCAGGACTCAGAGCCTCAGCAGTTAGGCTTCAGGGTCTGCGCACTTACTGACAACAGAATAGTACTAACACTGCTTCTCACTCAATGTTAGTCATCACCATCAGCATCCTTTATCACTGCTCTCATCCCAGACCCTTGCCTTTAAGTTTTTCCCATTTCTGAGTTTCTGTGTGTAATTCTGTAGGCAGAATGGGACAAGAAACAGTCTGTGAACAGTAAGAAGATGGTTTGCTTGAAAGATGTAAACAGGGAAACCACGGGAGGGAACACTGGGGTGAAGGTAAGTGATCTCTTTGTGAAGAGTCAGGCTACAATGACAGGCTGATTTGCTCATGACACCCAAACCAGCGAACATATCTATAACTGCTCTCAAATGTTAATAATCTCAGTTTTTACAGCCTTGTACCTTGAGATATGCTCTTAAAGAAGCTGGCCAGAGCATATTTTATGGTTTTATGAAGTCTTTTACCCATGGACCAAAAACCAACCTCAGAAAGGAGTCCATGTGTAACTCTCTTATACTCTTATGAGTTCCAAGACTCTTCCTCATTGGCTGGGTCAGAAATTATCTCTCTTTGAAAATATTAATTCCAAATTTGCAACTCCATTTCTTCAATATTTTTCCAGGATGCCAACAGGGACCTCATACAAATAGGACCCTGGTGGCCTGCCTAATGTCCCAGAGACCCCAGAGGTGATGTGTACATTAAGATACACTTATGACTCCACTACACTTAAATATATTTTTTAAATTTTAAATACTTTGATAATTATAAGTAATTCTTTAATTATATTGAGGTGTATTTCATATTCAGAAGGTCTGTCTAGGTTCCTGTTGACCTTCAAACAAACTAAATTTGGCTGTGGTCATGGATCTTTAGTAATTTGCCAATTTTTGCCATAATTCTCCCCCACTAAATTTTTTAAGTAGTAGCTTAAATGAGCGTTAACATCATCCTTAGAAACACTTTAATATTTGCTGAATCTTTTAACCAAAGTGGAATTGCTAGGAGTGGTTTCAGTAAACAATTACTGGGTGAAGTGCCAAAAGTGGATAATGTAAGATGTTCCAAAAGCTTTGCAATATAACTATTAAACTGCAGAAAATAAATGAAAGACTCTTCAAAAATATGTTGTTCAGTCACCATCTGGAATGGCTTAATATAGTAAAATACAAAAACAATACCACAGAATACATTTTATTGTATTTCTTAAAAATAACTCAATTACGGAACCATATATTTGGAGAAGATTGTGGTTATTTGGTTGGGGTGAACATAAGGCTTTAAATTATTGTTTTCATTTTAGGCCCAAAGGGAGGTGACAGAGAATAAAGTTTTAGCCATTAATTCTTTTAAATTTTTCCCTTGGGAGAATACAGCAACAATTTTTATTCTTTAATATCAATATGGCTCCCCCAATTGGATCAACTTGACATATGACAGAATCATTGGCAGCAGATGAGTTGGTGACATGAGGTCAAAGCATGAACCTTAAAACCAGGTTTTCTTGGCCAAAATTTCTGCAAGGTTTAAATATTCCTTATAATAATGTCTCAAGATTCGAAGCATGGTGGTAGAGATTTTATCATCTTATACAAGGTTCTGCTCCTGGCTAGAATCTTAACTCTAGCAGTAAGATATGGTCCACCGCAGCCCAGGTATCTATATTAAATAATTCCTAGACAGGATCTTCAACAGAAGATCAGTTAAGAATGCCAACATCCATTTTAAAGCATCAACACCATATAAAGTTTGCCATACATTAACTTGGGCACCAATAATCATTATCTATGTAAGCATAAATTTACACCAACTCTTATTTTAAAGGGGTTGTACTACAACCTTATTAAAATGTAAATAAACATAGAAAAATTAATAAAAGAAAATTAAGGTTAGGAAAATATGTGAAATCAGGGGCAAGGCTGATACATTAAAATACAATGCAGTTGCTAGAAATAGGTAACAAAATTGGCACTAAGCTTCCTAGCAGCCAAAGCAAAGAGAAAAATATCTTGATATATAAGACTCACTGAATCCATAAGCCTAAAAACAGATCAGTTTTTCACTGAAACCCAGTCTTTCTTAGTGTTAAGACCTGAAAGGAATTTCACGTGTAATTCCTCATAAAACGAAGCCTAGTCAAAGTCAGCTTTATCCATTGAACGTCCCTCAACAGCTCAGTAACAATACAGTTTTCTTTCTTCAAACTGTTAATATGTTCCTTTAGTTTTTTATTCAAAAACATTTATTGAGTACCTACTGTGTATCTGGAATTTGTGTGAAATACTGGGGAATACAGTGGTAGGCAGAACAGACCCTATCTTGACATTATGGAGTTTATAATCTGGTGAGCCAGGGAGAGATGAATTTCTTTTTAAATCACATAAATAAATATATATAATTACTATATATATAATGTGTATATATGAGACTATGTTTCTATAATACAATATATGAATATATATCATTACAAACTGTGATCAGTGTGATAAAGGAAAACTATAAGTTACGACGACAACAAGTGGCTTGATCTAGCCTAAGAAGAAGGGAAGGATTTGCTAAGGAAATGAAGTTTACACTTGGAACAGAAGGAGGAATAAGTACTATCTCATTTAATACTACATTGTGCTGTATTTTTTTTTTTTCCCTATCGCTTAAGGGGGAGGGAATCTGGTCTTGTTTTCCAAATTTTCCTTGTGGATGCTGAGCTCCCATACGTACAGGTCACATCTCCTTCAGTATCTCCCATCCTGCCTCAACCATGTCAGGGATGTTGTAGTACTCAATAAACCCTCAATTCAGTCAGCTGCAGTTGTATGGGAATAGAATATGTTCTAATACCACCACCATCAAAAATGCTCAGCAAGAAAATATAGCTCCCTTTAGCCTCAATTCTTAGTACTTTGAACTAACAAATGTTTTAATTGACGGGAAATTCAAATACATCTTCCAAGCACTTTATTTTTATTACAAGTTTTGGGGGAGATTGGAGTTCCCCTGGAGAGGAATTTAAACTGGAGAGCTGGAAAAGCCCGTGCTTTGTTACAAGCTGGGAATTTCTCTGCATATGCTATTTTTCTTCTGCTCACGGTAACTGATATTTCAATATTCCCTCTGCAGCAGAGAACCCGGGCAGCACCTGCAGACCTGTTCTCTTGTTCCTACCATAACAAATTGTTAATTATTCAGAAATACCACCAAATTGCTTTAACACGCCACTGAGGTCACTGGATCAGTCTCAGTTTCTCTCCTCCTCATCTCCCCTTTTCTTCCTCCTTCTTATCTCCCTTCTCTCCCTTCTCCTTTTCCTTCTTTCCTCTAACATGTACACTCCCTTTCCTGTTCCACCCCTACGCCTCCCCTTCATAGGATGCAAAAACATGAAACCTGACGATCAGAGGCTGCATCATGACCCAAAGCCTCTTGAAGGCAGAGACTATGTGCTTGGTGACTTAACCCCCATCTCTCTGCTCCCTAGACTGGAGCTTTTCCTGCCTGGAGTTACAGGAGATAGGCCTTGGCCTTGGAGAGTAGCTACATGTTTGGGGTGGGGGGGCATCAAGGTATGGGGCAAGGAAAGAAGGGCTGGCAGAATGGAAAGGGACTCTTGCCCCTGTCTTACATGAAAGAGAAGCAAATAGCAAGGGAAGTTATAAATAATGAAACCCATGGGAGTGGGTGGAGAGCAAGGCTGGGACCCAAAGAGAAGGCCCTTAATGGTAAATGGGCAAGACAGAGTTAGGGAGGTCAGAAGACAGAATTTAAAGAAATTCCCAGAGCCAAGGACATAAGAGAGAAAGCTTAGTCTTGGGCTGAGTCAAAGGGAGGAGTTGCTGTTGAAGGGCCTTTGCTTGTTTAGACATCTTGTTGATAGCAAAGTGATAATGGAACATGGGGATTGACCATAGAGGCTAGATTCAGATGAGCCTCCTTCTTAAGCTATATGACCTTGGGCAAAGGACTAACCTTCTGTAAACCTAATCTGTAAAACGGGGGAAGTAATACTTATAAGAGTTGTAGTTGTCCAACAAGCAGCGCCTCTTCTTATTTCTTCTTCTACTGTTACTATTATAGCAATGTGTATCACATAGTAGGTACTAACTTTTTGATGTTGACTATTAAAGGGATATCTGTGCCATGTATGAATAATCAGGGAAGTTTTCCTCATAGGACAAAGTGTAACCAATCAGCACAGACTTCTAACAAGTTCCTTCTAACAGACTACAAACATTGGCTGGACATTAAAGAGCTGGCTTTAGCCTTGAGAGTCCCCATGTGGCCACAAAGCACTGTCTTGTGCTTATTTTCCTGGATGTCCCCCTATCACACAATCAGTTTGCTTCATTCTTTGGGAGTTACAATCTGCCAATGGAAACATCAGCTTCCTCTTCCTTCAGGCCTGCAAGCTATGCTATGGAAAGGAAAACATGCCTCTTGAACTGTACTTAGATGCAACCTTGATTTGGGGCAGCCAGGAGCTCAGAGGCTGGACCTCTGTGTTGATGGTCTCTGGGCAAAGACCACACACCTGATGATGTGGATTTCAATTCCCAGCATGGCAAGGAAAACGGCTGCATGTAAACTGCACTCTTTGCAACCCTGACAATGTTATTGTTAGGACCACCCATGCCAATCCAGATGACTAACGCAAATGAGAAAAAGCCTCAAATAAACTAAACAGAGATGTCAAAATATTAGAAGGGTCAGAGCCGATTTGGAATACTGTGTTGAATTTTGGACACTATATTTTAAAAGAATACTCTAAAGTTGTGTCCCCAAGGATAGCAACAAGATGAAAAAAGATGACAATTTATGGAACACAGGACATAGATGTGTCAGGTACTAAACAAATAGCTAAAAAACACATTACAGGCATCATTCTATGGAATGTTCACTATGACCCCATAAAAGAGCTAATATGGTCCCCATGTGAGAGATGAAAACACAGGGAACCATAAATAACCTTTCTAAAGTCACAGCTAAAAAGCTATGAAGATGGGTCACAACCTTAGGTCTGTATCATTCCTAAGTCTCTTCTTTTCAGAATTACAAAGATTTAGACCATGGTTTTTCAGGAGGAGCTGGAAACACTTGAGAATGGTTGAAATGCAGAAAAATTGGCCAAAAACAGACATGGTATTTGTCTTCCTTGTAAAAAAAATTAATTAATTAAAAAATTTTTTTTTTTTTTTTAGAGACGGGGTCTCGCTGTTGCTCAGGCTGGTCTTGAACTCTTGAGCTTAAGCGATCCTCCCGCCTCGGCCTCCCAGAGTGCTAGGATTACAGGCGTGAGCCACCACGCCCGGCCTAATTAAAAAAATTTTTTTAAAACCATTTTTTATTCTATTTAGCTGCAGACTTTGCTCCTAGGATGGAAGTTTGCTGGAAGCGGGTTTGACTTAATAGTAGGAATTCATTAACAGCCAGAGCTCACTCACAGAGGAATGTGCAGACTGGGCAGGTTCTGACCTTCCCAACACATTCAAGCAGGGGCCCAGTGTTCTTCTGACAAGCATGTGGTAAAGGGACGCCCTACATCAGGTGATGGCCAGACCCTCACTTCTAAGATCCACCCAATGCCAAGATGACGCAATCCTAAATCAGCATTTGCCAAGTCTCATCAGGTCCTGAGACACACAACAGGCCAGCCCTCATGTAGAGCCAGGTCTAAATGAGGACTTTTCTGATTTCAAGTGATAGAAAGCCTGACTCAAATTGGCTTAAACAAAAAATAATAAAAATAAAAATAGATAAATCTTCAGGAATATATTGGCTCAAGCAACTGAAAAGGCCAGAATCAGATGTGGCTAGAAATACCCCTATGAAATGCTACTGGATCTAGGGACATAAATTGGGATCTGACATCTTTCTTTTCATCTCTTAGCTCTGCTCCATCTCTACTGACTGGCTCTCAAACAGGCTCTCTCCTTATAATAGCTTATAATACCAAGAGAGCCACCAGAATTTCTCAGGGACTACATCCTAACAAGTTCAAAACCAGCAGGAAAACAACAACAAAAAGATAAGTTGATCATGTTTGTCCCAACATTCCCCACAAGTCCTGTGATTCACTTTCATATAGTGGCTTAGGTTGTGTGTGAGCCTGGAACCTGTTACTACATCCAAAGAAATGGGATGGTCTGATTGGCTTGGTTAGACCACATGTTAAATTCCCAGGAGCCCACCTAGACAGAAGGAGAGGAAGAATGGATTTTCTACTCATTCAGCAAATATCCCTGAGCACCTGCTATGTGAATAGAGCATTGTATTGAGCACCGTGGAGCATACAAAGATGACTGAAAACTCAAAGCTGTTGTAGATGGCAGATAAAGAGAAGGGAGGTTCATTTGCAGTGAATGACATTTTATGAAGTGGCTTAGAATCATCATTCTGCCTTTGTGTACAAATCTTATTTTTCTTATATTATGAAATCAGGAGAACCTCTCACTGCTTCTCAACTTGGGCAATTTGACTCCCCAATCCTTATCCCTACCCCCACCTCTGGGGGACATTTGACAATGTCTAGAGACATCTTTGGTCGTCACAACCAGAGGAATGCTACTGGTAGGTAGAGGCTAGGGCGCTGCTACAATTCATCCTACAATTCATGTTGCCCTCACAACAAAGAATTATTCAGCCCAAAATGTCACCAGTGCCAAGGCTAAGAAATCCTGCTCTAACTGAAAGCACATACATTTGGAGTGGCCAGAAGCCTTCCAATTATAGATGAAACTCTCTGGTACTGCAATAACCAAGAACACTACAGCACAGCTCTAAAAAGGGCATTGCATGCCACGTTCATGGAGAAACAAAGGGTAGAGTACCAGGCCTGGGGTTTTATTCATCCAAAGGCACCACTAGTAATTGCTCACAGGTGGTTGATCACCTACACTTTCGTTGTTATTAAACCATCCCCAGCTGGAACTCACGCCACATTACCTTCCAGCTTCTAGGCTGATCATGCAACAATCGGTAACCCAGAATCACTAGAAATTCATACCTGCTGGAAACTATCTGGATAGCTAATAAATTGCACAGGGTTTCTATCAAACACACATATTTAATTGGTCAAGAGACCTCACTTCATTTCAAAACTATTTGCTCGCATCTCAGATAGGTGTTCCAGATGTCAAGGACAGCGTCCTGCTGATGATCCAGGAACCATGCCAAAAATATTTGCTGAAAGCTCTCCGAGGAATTGACTTCACACTCTCTTCATTGGACTAGTTGGCCAGTGGTCATGTTAGGATTATGATTGAATTTGTGCTGTACAATCAGACCTCACAGTCCAGAAATTTTATCAGCCTACGATGAAGCTCTGCCTGTATTATGTCAGCAAGTTTGAAGCAGACACACAGGCTGAAGGATACAACATGAAAGAATGTGATTAGAACTATATTATTGCAAACCAGTTCTGCTTCGTTTTGAATTTTTAAAATCCTGCCATAATAAACAAATCCACTAACAGACAAAAAAAAAATCACTTTTAGGCCATGTCTATTTAAAACCCCAACACAATCATTTTATTTATTTAATTTTGTCAACAGGGAAACAAATAAAACAAATTTGTTTGACCAAATCTGCATTGATTTTACTTAAATCAGCAGTTCTCAAGCTTGACTTCACATTAGAACTATTTATGGAGCTTTTATAAATCCTGGTGCCCAGGCCACCCCCTAGACCAATTAAATAAGAATTTCTGCAAGGGGAATCAGGTATCAGTATTTTTTTAAAGCTCTCCTGGTGATTCTGAAGTGTTCCTGCCCACACTCTCATACTTCACACTTTATGTTCTGGCTATAACAATTGACTTAAGGGGGCTTGGACTGGAAGCATGACCTGAGCCTTACCACCAGAGAAGGAGGAAGGAGGCAGGAGGAAGGGAGAAAGGAAGTGAGGAAGCGATGAAGGGAAAAGGAAATTTGCTTCCGACTATTGCCATAGGCTCATTATACTTGGGATTGGGGTTTCATTGTGTATAACTTCCTCTCCATTAAAAATAAAGGAGTAGCTGTTCAGTTCTCTTGTGCAGCAATAACTCTCCAATGTAAAAGTGCTTTCCTACAGTTTATACAATTGGAAAAGAAAGTCATAAATATTTCAGATCAGAAAGTGTTGCCAATGCTGGGGTAGACAATTTTCTGGTATTATTACCTGTTTGCCCACGCTAATAAAAATATTTAGTGACAGCCAACTGCATGGTGGTAGAGGCCGGGGAAGAGACTTCTCAATTTCATGTTAGCTCATTTAGGAAAGCACCAATAACTTCTATCCATTTATGTCAGCCTTAAAAATAGATCATAGCCCTGTTATGGGTCCTAGGCAATCTCTTGGGTCATCAGAGTCAGTAGATACCACCCCCTCCCTAAGCTCAGATTCTCCTAAAGCAATGGGACATAAAGAGATAGGTGCCCTCTTGCCTGTCTCGCTTAGCCTAGAGAGGTGTTCTCAAGCAATTACCTCCTTGAAACAAATTCACTTAAAAACTTCTTAAGTTCTCCTAAGTAATGTTTTTCCAAGGTTAGGTTCCAATAGAAACTTTGCCTGAACATGAAGGCCAGCTAGACATGCTCAGGGTCTGCATGCATGCAGGCCATTACCCATCACTTGACCCTCTTCTCTTATACCATACTTCTCACACTTCTGATCCATGGATCATAAAAACCGTTCTACAATTATCAGCATGGTGGGTCCCAGTGGATGCAGGAACGTTGACATCATTTAGAGCAGTGGGTGGGGTGGACTGCCAGGGCTGTGATCAGTGTCGGGGCAGAGTCCCGATTGGCTGAGGCTCCCATCCAGAACGTTCAATTTGACAACTCTCAACTTACTCTCGAATCATGGATCCTAGCATGAGTCTCAAGGTGTGGACAGAATTCAAGAATAGAATTCATTTATCAGTTTCCATATTCACCATTAAGCAGTCTCATGTGTCTCTGTATACTAGGAATTATGATTTTATAACTGAATTTAATGAATAGCTTAATTACACTGCATGCTTTTTCAAAGTAATGTTAATATGTTAAATGATGTTTAAATGTACTACAATTTTTTAAAGATGTCTTGGATTACTAATTTTATAAGAACCAAATCGAGTGAATGGCTCTAGGGTCTCACTCAAATTGGATGGCCACGGCCAAGCAACTGAGATGATTATGGAACCTCATAAGGGTGGAGGTACTCAGCTGTGGCACCTTTTCGCACGCTCTGGGCTGGCGAAGGAGTGGTAATCCTTTGATTCCCCTTGCCCACAGAATGCAACATTTGGTCTCCTGAGCTGGCACAAAGAAGAGGCTAAATCCCCTTTGAGTGGTCCCTGCCCCACAGAATGCAAACAGATGGGCCTGCGGGGGTGGGAGGTCCCCACGTGGAGAGAACTGCTGGAGTAATTCTGCCTGTGGCTGCGCTTCCACCTCCCCTGTGGTTACGAGGCTCAATTCAAAGTTGATCACTGAGCAGCCTACTCCCACTTGTTAGGACTCAAGTTCCATATCCTGAGGAGCTGAATTATGCCCTAGACCTTGAGCTGAAGACTTTTAAGCATGCATCTATGGGTTCATTTTCAGATGATAACTGAATAGTGGAAAATTCTTTTCAGTGTCCTAGCACCCTGGGTACAGTTCTGTTGATTGGAAGAGGAGAATGAGGCAGATAGGCTAAATCGTGAAAAATAGCCAGTCCTAAGGTGGTTGTAATAATGGAGTCAGGGATGGCGTATTAGTGTCCTATGGCTGCTGTAACAAATGACCACAAATTTAGTGGCTTAAAACAACACAGATTTCTTACCTTATAGTTCTGGAGGTCAGAATTCCAAAACAGGTCTCGCTGGGTTGAAATCAAGGTGTGGGCAAGGCTGCATTCCTTTGGAAGTGCTAGGGGAGATCCTGTTTTCTTGCCTTTTCCAGCTTCTGGAGGGTGCCCACTTTCCCTGGCTCATGGCTCCTTTCCTTCATCTTCAAGGCCAGCAACATTGGGCTAAGTCCTTCTCACAGTGCATCACTCTGGTTCTGTCTTCTGAGTTCCTCTTCCACATTTAAGGACCCTGTGATTACACTGGTTCTATCTAGCTAACCCAGGATAATCTCCTATTTTAAGGTCAGCTGATTAGCAACCGTAATTCCATCTGCAACCTTAACTTCCCCTTAGCCATGTAACCTAACATATGCACAGGTCCCAGGGATTAGGATGTAGACATCTTTGGGAGTTCGTTATCTGCCTATAGCAGATAACATGTATCAATTACAATTGGAGAGCAAGCAGTCCTTTATTAACAGACATTTACGGAACACTAATTTACACCAGGGATATAAAGAAGAGGCATGAGTAGAGAAAGCAGTGTGACAAGTAACATGATGGAAGTCTGTGCAAAGGGGAAGGAATGGCTCACCCAGTTTGGGTGGAACAGAGAAGCTCTCATGATGAAGATGCTGCTTCTCCAAGACTCTCACTTGTTTCTACCACTTCCTGAACAATCATGTCAGAGCTGAAAAAAAAAAACAATAGACAAATGGGCTAATGTTAGTATCATCCTCATCATAGCTAATATGGAGCACTTACTGTGTTCCAGGTACTTTCTAAGATGTTTTACTTATATTAACCCAACTAACCCTCACAACAATCCAATGAGGTAATACTGTGATTATCTCCACTTGGTAGAGTAGGAAACTGAGGCTGAGAGTATGCATAACTTGCCCAAATTCACAGTGCTAGAAAATACCCTTGTTCTTCCTCCTTTTGGTGGCTAGACTTAATTTCGATGTGGCAAAAAGACCAGTAGAAAAAGGTAATAGCTGTAGTTATAGTAATAGGAACCATTTATTGAGTGTTTTCTCTTTGTCAGATGCTATAGTAAATGGTCAACATACATAAACTCATTTAATCCCAGCAACAACACTGAGATATAATTATTATTATTCCCATATTACTAATGAGGATGGAGAAACTTAGACATCAACTTAACCATGGTCACCTAATCAGAAAGTGGCATTTCCAGTCTGTCTAGCTTCAGAGCCTGTGCTCAGGAAGAAAAAGGCAAGAAGACATAGTTTGGCATAGTGAAGCGGTTCTCAACTTTAGTGTGCATCAGAATCACCTGGAGAGCTTGTTCAAAGCAGCTTGCTTGACTCCACCCCAGAGTCTCTAACTCAGTAGGTCTAGGGTGGGGCCTGAGAATTTGCATTTCTAATAAGTTCTAGGTGATGTCGATTCTGCTTTAAGAATCACTAGCATAGTGCAGCTGGCACCGGTATTGGAGTCATACATGACTTTGAATCTGGTTGTGTCACTTGCCAGCTGTGTGATCTTGAGCAAAATCTTGGCCTCTCTGAAATTGAATTTCACATATAGAAAATGGCAATAATTTCTATGTCATTAGCTGCGAGGATTTTAGGTGAGATAATACATGTAGAGTAGTCAGCAAGAGGTGGACCCCTAGTAAACTTCGATTTCCTTTCTTTACCAGTCTGCACACTGGAGAAAGGATGAAGCTCAGGAGGGGGCTGGAGGGGGCTGCCAGGGGCTCCAGGCTCCTAGGCTTGAGTCGGGAGCTTTCTCAGCTAGTCAGGTCTGGAATCCTAAACTGTGGCTACAATAGAAGGAAATGAGATCCTTCTTATTCCTTCACCACATCAGCTAAGTTGAACTTTGACCTTTGCTCTCAACAATCAAGCAGTTAACAAGACAGTCATTAGAAGAACCTAACCACAGAACCACACTGTGACATGACCATGGATTCAGCCCTCCCAGAAACCTGGAAAACAATCTTAAGAAAGCCACATGAGGGCCAACAAAGCTATTCGCCTGGAATTTCTCCTGGTGACAGTGATGGGGAGAGAGCTTTAAAAGCACCTGGCTACAAACCCCGGGTGGTTTGTGAGAACCAAAAAAAGAGCTTGGCAAAATGATCACCTAAATGATTTTATGTTTTTTTTTTTTTTTGAGACAAAGTCTCACTCTGTCACCCAGGCTGGAGTGCAGTGGCATCATCAAAGCTCACTGCAACCTCAAACCCCTGGGCTCAGGGGATCCTCCTGCCTCAGCCTCCCAAGTAGTTGGGACTACAGGTGCGCACCACCATGCCCAGCTAATTTTTCTACTTTTTGTAGAGACGGGATCTCGCTCTTGCTCAGGCTGGTCTCAAACTCCTGAGCTCAAGCGATCCTCCCGCCTCGGCCTCCCAGAGTGCTAGGATTACAGGCATGAGCCACTGCGCCCGGCCTTAAATGATTTTAATCATTATTTTTCTTCTTTAAAAGGTAAGGATTGTCTTCTCATTTCAAAAGTTCCTCTTTCACTCACCTGCTTGAGACATAAACAGCACCAGTGCCTTTCGGTATTGGTGGAAGGTTAGCTTCATTTTTCCTAGAAAAAGTCACATCATTTTGCCAACCCTAGAAGACCCTGAAGGTGGCATTAAAAACAAATCACAACCCTCTTCCCACACCTTCAGACACGCCTGCTAGGTTTCTGCTTTAAGATGCTAAGTTCACCAAAAAGTGCCATAAACTCTTTGAGAAATTTCTTTGTTGTTGATATACAACAACAAAATTGGCTTTTTGAATATTTTTAATATCATCTCTTTGGATGCAAAATACGTTCCCAGGAGAGTTAGTCCGATAAAATAAAATGAGTGGCCAATGTTATGATTCATGAGAAAGACAACCCTTGCGAAGTCACACCCACGCCCCTGAATAAGGGCTGATAAACACTTGGCAAACAGGAACAAGAGCGTCAGAAAAGCCTGGCATCTGTTGTGTAAGTCTGTGGGAAAATTGGAGATTAAGAAAAGTAAGTCCGAGTCTGTATTTCCTAAATATTGCAGACTTGTGTATGCTTGCCCGCGTGCACGCGAGCACACACACACACACACACACACCTGTCTTAAAAGGGTACCCAGGATTTGTTTTTAATCAGGGATGGTGAGACACACAGACGTGGAAATGACTGGCAAGAAGGAAGAAGTCTTTATACTCACAGGTCCCTAGAAACAGGAGACACAACGAGCTACCCAGGGCCACATGGGGAACCAGCCAGGTAGGTCAGGAGGCAGAAGGGTGAGGTGGAAAGTGAGCAAGAGCCTTTATTGTGGTTTTTGCAGGAAGGAAAGCAGGGTTAGGATTAGCTAGTCTGAATAATTGCAGTGAGCTCTGGGACACAGAGGCTGCCCCTAGGTGTCTGGTACCAGGCCCTGGGGTAACATGGCAGGTGGATAGCAGCCTGGAGTGTGAGAGTCCATAGAGGAGGTGGTGAGGGTCTGAAGTCTAGATTGGTTGGTTTGCATGTGAAAGGCATGCTCCTGGGCCGGTTGTTAGCTATCTCTAGGAATTAACTAACCCTGGGAGGGGCAGTCCCTCCAGGGTCAGCAAGGCCCCAGATGTCAAATCATCAGAATACAGAAAAGAAAAAGACATGAACACACACACACATAGCACTGTTGTCAGACCTGGGAAATTTTGCAGCATAATAGCACATGCCAGGCAGCTGTTTAGTATCTGGATTGTTTTGTGTTTCTTCTATAGACCCTTTGTTGGCAATTTAGACATCTATGCTTTTTCCCCTGAAAGTGACTGACTCAGTAGTGAATGCTGCTGCTTGTCTCTGCGTATACATATTGTTTCTATCACCAGTGTAGTGGTGGGAGCGGAGGGGGATGGAGAGCTCAGCTTTGTCGAGCCTTCCAGGAGTTGCCCCAGCTCTGCGAGAGCAGTGAGATCTAAATCTGGTGTGAGTCTGATAGGGAATAAAAAGAGGCCCCAAAGACAGATGAGAATGCTGCTGGTGACAACTCCTTAAATCATTGGTACCAAAAGTTTCTGAGAGCTTAGCAGACACGTATTTTCTCAATATCCTGCAGAGACAAATAAGGGGCATGGGGATGCTTTTGTCTTTGTTTTCCCAACAGTCACCTCCTTGCCCTTTTCTGGTAACACACTGGGTCAGCAGCCCTCCCACCATCACCACCTCCAAGGTAGGTATGTGACCCAGGCCAGGCCAATCCTGGTGTCCTGTCCTCCTGGCTACCTGGACCTTCACCCAAACTGGAAAAACCCCAGTCCTTCCTTGGGATTTCTCTGCTGGTGCCTTCTCGGTTCACAGACCTCGAATTTTTAAAATAATAACAACTAATATTTGTTGCATGATTATTAAGTTCTGGGCACATTCAAAGCACTTTACGTGGGTGATCTCTTTTAATTTGATCTTCACAAACGCCCTAGAAGGTAAGTACTATTATTATCCCTATTATAAAATAAGTTAAAAAATAAATTTAAAAAAGAGAAAACTGAGGCACTCTACAGTTAAGGAATTTGCTCATGGCCAAGCTAGCAAGTGGTGGAGTCAAGCAATCTGACTCCTGAATCCCAGCTCTTAACCATTACTGTATATTTTCTCTGGAGTTGCTGGCAGCTGTGTTCCCCACTGTTTGGGGAAAGTTGATATATGGTAGAAGGGAATAAACTATTTCCATTAGGAATTGTTTTCAGCTGCATATAATAGAAAATCCAAATAACAAAGGCTTAAACAAGATTTAGGGGTTTATTTTTCTCTTACATAATATGAAGTATAGAAGTAGGCAGTTCGTGGCTAGAATGCAGACTTTCACTGTCATCAAAGATGCAGGCTCTATCTTTCTTCTGTTCCCTCCTTAGCGTATGGCTTCCAAAGGCTGCTTCATCATCCAAGAGGGCTGCCGGAGCACCAACCATCAGACTATGATTCCAAGCAGGAAATAGGAAGAATGGGGAAAGGAGGAAAATGGTAGGTCTCCCAACAGAGACAACTCCTGAAGCCCTACCCTACAATTTTTGCTTATATCTCACTGGCCACTCTGGATGAAAGGAACTTGGAAATACAGTCTCAGAGTGGTGTTCCTAAGGAAGGGAGAATGATTAGCAACTCTCAGTCTCTGCCTCAAAATCAGATATGTTCTAACAAGGACACTAATGAGCAAGCTTCCATCTGTCCAACTCACTGACTCGTAGTTGCAAAATTGAGAAAAAACTCAATTCCAGCATAGGGAATTTATCCAGCATAGGGAATTTATCATCACACAGAGAGCTCACCTCCTAAAAGCAGCCAATGTTGAATTTGGCATCCTTTTAACCTCAGGAAAAGCTGGCAAAGTTTAGTAGAATCCACCAGCATCTCCATGTTACCTTGAGGCTTGTAGAAAGCCCAATGTAGGAGAACTAGCTTGTTACGAAGGAAATATGCAGCAGGCTGATGCCAGCTTTCTCCAGGGGCTACAGAGACAGCTCTGACAGACAGCCCAGGCAAATCATACGAGCTAACTTTGAAGTTCCATTGCATAACTCAACCCACCAAGGACTTAGACCACCAAATCCATTCCATAAGAACCTAATAACGCAGTTATAAAAAGTCCCTTAGAGCAAATGAGAATGCTTTGTTCATAAAGTCAAATAGCCCTTGTAAATAGCTCCTGAAGTTGGACTTCTCTCTAAATTTATGAGAGCAGTGAATTTATGTTATTGCATACATCAAATAAAAATGGACAGTGCTGTGACATTTATAAGACCCTTTCTTTTCTGTGTTATTCTTCCCTTAATATATAGTCATATGCACACAGCATAGACTTGACTCATTCTTTAGGAAATATATCAAGAATGCAAGAGGGAAATCTTGCTGGTAATTAACCCTAAGCATTTCTCTGTCATTATAAGATGGAAAAAGACACCAATTTTTCACAGATGTGTACATACCCTATATGCACCATTCAGAGGGTCTTTAAGCAGCCCTCACCAGACCCCTGCCTACCCCATGGACGTTTTTTGTTTGTTTGCTCATCTTTGCTCCCATGACTTTGCATGTGCATTCCTCTTTGCCAACTTTTCTCCACTTTTCAGTCTGATGAGCTCCTATTTGTCCTTCAAAACCATACTTAGATGTCACCTTTTCTGAGACTCCTAGGACCCTCCCCCCTAAACAAATTCATTACTCTTTCTCCTGTCTCTTTCAGGTAATTCTGTTAGCTTAATTATCATAATAAATTGTTACTTGTTTTCATATCTATCTCCCTGGCTAGAGTGTGAGCTCACCAGTAGGGGATGTGCCTTATTTATTTCTGTATCCAGTACTAGTGCAGTCCCCAACCCCCAGGGCCCCTGGACTGGTACTAGTCCACAGCCTCTTAGGAGATGTGCCACACACAGGAAGTGAGCGGTGGGCTAGCGAGCAAGCGAAGTTTCATCTGTATTTACAGCTGCTCCCCATTGCTTGCATCACCACCTGGGCTCTGCCTCCTGTCAGATCAGCGGCAGCATTAGATTCTGCATTATGGTGAGTTCTATAATTATTTAATTATATATTACAATGTAATAACAATAGAAACAAAGTGCACAATAAATGTAATGCACTTGAATCATACCTAAACCATTCCCCCCATCCCTGGTCCATGGAAAAATGGTCTTCCATGAAACCGGTCTCTGGTGCCAAAAAGGTTGGGGACCACTGCAGTACTAGGTACTTTGTAAGTGCTCATGAATGTAGTTCAATGTTAAAATGAATTGAGTTGGATGTTAGCTCCCATTTTACACTATTGTTCCCTGAGCTTATGACCCCCTATTACTGTTTTCCTAACTCAGATACTTTTGCTGCTCAAGAAATTGTGTTAAATCTTACAATGCTCAAGTTGCCCCATTCACATGAGCAACTGGGTCCAAAATTCTGAAAGCCTCAAACCATGATGAAGGAAATCCATTTTCTTCCTTGCACCCTGGTTATTTTTATTAGCTTCGCTAATTCTTCTAAAGTATGAGAATTTGGAATAGTGAGAAATGTGTCTTCTAACTAAGCAGTAATGCCTAAGAATTTTAACTAAGGCTCCCTATCTGATCTAGGAAAACAAAGTGGATATTATTAGATTAGAAAAGTTATGCAAGAGACTCATTATCTCTACACCAAATTGTTAAACTCTGGTCTCTGTTGGAGCCCGTGGACTATGGTTGGGGAGCTTTGGTTGGTGGAATGGAAGATGGAATGAGTGTGTTGGCAAAGGACATCAAAAGTGGGCAGATGTCTGGATCAGATGTGGCTCATTTACAAGTTTACTGAACATAGTTTCTGGATAGGACTTTATATGGTGGCTGGAGACCCAGCTTTGGAGTTAGATTAAGGTTTGAATGGTGGGTTGGTCAATTACTAAGATGTGTGAGCTTGGACATATTCTTTCTGCACCTCAGTTCTCTCATCTGTAAAATGAGGATGGTGACACTTACAAGGTACCTGCTGGGACACAGTGAACATATCCCTTTAAAGTATTGAGTGGTGCATAACTGGAACATAACAAGCTGAGTGTCCATCTCCTTCTTTCCTACTTGAAAGACTTGGGTCATGCGAGACAGAAGTCATCATCCCTGGTTGCTCTCCCACCCACCCCTCTCCCACCACCTTTGGAGGAAAAGGTTTATTTGTTTTGCCATCATAAAACCATTGTAGGCACTTTCATTAATTCAAAAAATATTATTCAATGATTATTTAATTACAAATTGAACTAGAGTTCCTTTTCCCAGTGAACTTACAGTCTAGAAAGAAAGACAAATCAGTAAGGAGTTAAGATTTTATCCTAAGGGCAATAGGGAGCCATTGAAATTGAAGAGAAAAGCACACATACACACAGGGTAGAGAATGGGTTGGAGGCAGCACAATCTGGTGAGAGATATCTGTAGCTTGATGAAAGAGCTGCAGTGGAGAAGGAGTTGCAGAAGAAGAGCACTTAAATCAGGTGTGCTGATTTGAGACATTTTAAAGAGGTAGAATTGACACAACTTGATATATTGGATGTAAAGGAGGTGAGAGAGGAGAGGAAATTTAGTCTCTTATTGAGATAGGGAAGACAAGGCAAGGAGCCTGGTGTGGGAGCTGGGAAGAAGCAGGAATGGTAAGTTCAAATTGAGACACTGAGTTTGAGAAACCTATGGGACCACCAAGTAAGGAAGTCTAGCAGGCAAAGGGATGTGCAGTTCTTAAACATAGTAGAGAGAGGGAAGCTGTGGGCCGAGACTTGGGAATATAGATGTTCAGTGGTCTGACAAGATCATGCAAGAAGAAGATGTAAATTGACTAAGCCTTTGATCAGGAAACCTAAAAAAAAATTCTTTATGGCTTTTAATTATCAGGTCAAATATGTCTTTGGGGTCTCAGATTTGTGTGGCTAAAATGTGAGCGGAGAGTAAGCCATAAACTCAGGGATAAGAACCTGCCACAGCTTCAAGAATCTGTAACTGGTTCAAAGATGGTGGTTATCCCCTAGTTCCCTGGGGACTTCTTCCCCAAACATATTTTGGTTTAACTAATATTCAGAGAAAGGCCAGAGATATGTGGCCGAGCTGATACATGACAATATAACTGTCTCCCTGACCCAGATTTTCACAAAGAAATTCAACGTGCAAATGAGTGTGGGCAGGGGCTATGAGGACAGGACTTTATACTAACTTCAAGACAAGCTGGCCCTTCTCTCAAACTTCCTATAAAGTTACAATCTTATTTATCCTGATATGTTCCAATTAGGTCTCTGGGTTTCAGTATTCAATTCAATATGTCCATTGTATGTGTCTCCTAGGTGCATGGAACCAGTTATTCCTGGGCCATTTGGCCATGAAAAGAGTACATAGCCAAGTCCCCTTGACAGGAGCAGCATTTCTCACTTTGAATTGTGTATAGTTTTGAGATATCCTCTGGGATCAGATTACACAGCAAATATCCACCCCAAGCAATGGATCCAACTTCAACTGCTCTCTTCGTGGCCAAAGGAAGCTGTATGGACATTTTTACAAATAGCCATATGTCTAATGGATGAAAATCTTAACATATGTAAGTCACTTAGGTAGCTGCCTAAGAAAGTTAACTAATGTTGGCAGGCCTATTCACTGAAGTGTCTCAAATCTAATATAACAAAATATACTTTTTCATGGACATAGAGTCACAACCTCATATAATAACTACATAGTGGTCAAAAGCACCAGCTCTGGTGCTAGACTGACTGGTTTCAATCTGTGGCTTCACTACTTATTAGGCGTGACCTTGAGCCTCTGTTTTCCAATCTTTAAAATGGAAATAATAATCCCACCCACCTCATTGGGTTATTGTGAGAACTAAATACATGTAAAGTTTTACATCACCTGGTACATAGTAAATGCTCAATAAATGTTAAATATTATTATTTCTATTACTACTTCTAGATCCTTTCTAGGAGAAGAATGGTGTCCTCAAACGTGTCTCAGTCTCACATAGTCATCCAAGGAAAACAGCAACACAAATATGGAAGTAATTCAGAAAAGGTACATGCGAGTATGTCATAGATCAACTTACAATAGCTGGAGTAGGAACACCAGCTGTTGGTGATGTCTTGCAGAAGCTAAGATCATCGATGTGTTATGAAAAGACCCACAGAAGACCCACAGCACTACTTAAGAGTTCAGTGAGCTCTGATCAACCACATTCTAATGACCTGGGCACAAATGAGTCGAAAACACATGGACGAGATTTCCTTTTGAATACACATGGGTTTAAAAATTAAGGGGAAGGGGTGCTTGCCAAAATGCATTTCATAATAATCATAGTAATAATAAATGGTTCACTAAGCCAGAAACATCAATGGATCATCTGTGATGCTCATTAAACCTACAAGGCAGCAGGTTGAAATACTCAGGAAATACTTAGAAAGAGATCAAAGAGTCTCTGTCCCAACAGTGCTTGAAAGTTGAAACATGAATAGATTCAGGAAGGAAAAAAGAAGATGTTTCTTAACTCTGGTGAGGAACATGGCACTACGAAAGAGGAAAAAGATAGGTTGAAAAGGTGAGAACTTTGTTTCTCTGGACCGAATGCAAGGTTGCATAGTGAGAGACTGAGTCCTACTCCCAGTTTTTCCTATGTAGCTGCTGGACCTTGGGCACATTCCTTCACAACGTGCACAAGCCCCCACCCCCAGGACTGTTTTCTCCATACGATGTTCTCTCAGGTCCTTTGCCGTTCTGAACATCAATAGGCCTTTTTCAGCAGGAAATAGGGACTTGCATTCTCTTACTGTCTAGTAAACAAACATCATATCCAAAGTAGAAACAATAAGTTAGGTATTTGAAGATTTAGAAGAGAAGAATGTTCAAGAAGAAAACACTTTTGTGATAATAGAAAATCCCTGCCTTTGTAAATTGAATGCCTCATCAAGGAAAGCTGAAAAACCCACATTCAGACTGGGACATTTTAACAAGGCAGTTTTGACCCAATCTCCTGCTGCTGCAGTCAACAGCATTTTTGGCTAATGAGCTTTGACAGGATCAGAAATATTAAAATAAATTAGAGATGTGCCAAATTCATATTTGACTGAATCCAAAATGTCTGGATGAAAAAAAATCAATATTCATCCAAAGCCAACTATCCCAGTCAGAGAATGTACTTCTGAGAAAGCAACAATAAATCTAAATGTTTATTACTATAATTATTATTGTAGCTTTATTAAGTCTTTTATTGTTAGGTTTTACAAATTTGCCTTTAAGATACTAGAACAATAATTGCATTTTGTCACCTGCTAGACTGTTGCTGGTGTCTCTTAACTGCATGTTGGCTGCACTAAATAGTTGCTTACTTTAAACTGATGGTAGATGAGGAGGGACGATTTTCTTAGATACTGTGTTTTCTCTAGCACTTTCTTGGCTTCATCATAGCTGATATTTTTTTCTTATATCTGGATCCAAGGCTTACCATGGATGCTGCTGTCCATGATTATGAAGGTTTTCCACCTTGTATAATTTTGAAATGGAAAGTTAGCATTCTTCTCTTAATTCATTCACAGAAACTCCAAAAAGTTCTTTTGCTTGAAAGAATCATAGCCTAAATGAGATTGAATCACTCTAAATAATTTATTTGAGGTTATTTGTTTAAAAGTAGGAATGCTAGTATTCAAAATGATTCCACAAAATTTAAACTATGATAAAAACTGATCTCTATTATTCTGCTTTGTATTATTATTTTAATTTTTATAAGCATCTTTTGGCTAGAAAAGGACATAATGTTCTTCCTAAACTCATCTAGCTAATGCATTCTCTCTCTGTTCCTATTAACAGTGAATCAATTTACCTACTTAGCAGTTAGAAATTCTTATTGTATTTGTACATAAAGTTAACAGCCTTTGCAATAATCAAAAATTATTGCAATATTATATTCTTGTAATTAGTATGTGTATACATATTCAAATAAATGATAGAATTTCAACATATAAAACACAAAAGGATTTTTACTCCAAGTTACATCAAGAATGCTCACCTCCATTTACAAGTTGAGTATTCAAACGTTAATAAATTTGACTGACATGTTTTGTTTATATTGTTGACTTTATTAAGATAATTAGATATGATAGCTGTGATTGTTACTTACCCAATCATGAAGTCTTTGAGCTTACACAAGTTTAGGGAGGCCAGAAATGATACTGAAGGAAGCACTTGGCTATGCAGCCTTCCAAAGGTGAGAGCTGATACCAAAGCTATATGGTAGCTTTTGGCCAAAGCCAACCTGCAGTACATTCCTACAATTTTCACAGGGCTTCTCCTCCAAAGCCTCCTAAAGAGAATTTTTTTGCTCAATCTCTGGGCCTTCATTGCTCTAATCAGGGTATGGCTGAAAATTAAAATGTAAAAGACTGAAGGGCTTAGGTCTTTTTGCATGGGATAGGCATAGACTTGGACCTGGAGAGATCAGCTGAGTTGGACAGAAAGATAAAGACTAGCAATTGGGGGGAGAAGCAGCTACTATAAAGACGCAACTCTAAGTAGAGAGATGCTTAAAGATGGTTTTTCAGAAATTTTGCTGTATGTTGGCAGTTTTCTATTCAAAGCGACTTTCATAAATTTTCTTTCAAGTCTTTGATGTAAAATTTCTTTTCCTTCTAGATGAATCACATTCTCCTTATGTTTGAGAACAAGAAGGTTGAGTCATATTCAAATGGCAAGAAAAAAGTCAAAGCCACGCTTTCTTTGCAACAGCATTCATATTTAAATACATTTAAATACTGCTTAACCAAAAATGACAAATGGAAACCTGTTTCAAGCACATTAGAAATGTTCACTTTGACTCAGTAATTCCATTCTAACAATCTGGAATAATTAGAAATGTGGGCAAAGATCTACGTGCCCAAGAATTCATTATACCATTATTTATAGGAGCAAAAACATTAGAAATTTCCAAAATGGAAATAGTTCAGTAAATTATGTATAATCACATGATGGAATATCATATATCTATTAAAATGATGTCTACAAAGAGCCTTTTACTGCTTTGGAAACATGTATAATGTAAGGGTTTTTACCAGTATAAAATACTGTTTTATAAACTGTGATATATGTTTATCAATATAAAATATATGTCTGACACAGGTGTTTACATCTTCCTGAAGGTTTTCCAAGTTAAAACAGTTTGGGCCAGGCTAATGAAACAGAACTTGGGGCTTCCATAGCTCATTTGTCTGTGCTTATAGCCCTTTGAAAACAATTTCCCCAGGGAAGAACCTGGCACTACCTGGGGACAAACACTATTTCAGGTTGTCACGGTTCAGTGTCCACGGCTGGACTTTGAAGTGTTGCCCAGTTCTTGGGCTCCTGGTTTGGAAGAATTGCAAGCCGGGCCCGCGCCACGGAGAGAGATGACAGACACTCAGCAAGTATGTGTGAAGGATTTATTGGAAGTAGTGAAGTTATAAGATAGCATAGGTGAGGAAAGCAAAGACGTTTCCTAAGGGGAAACGGGTCTGTCTCTGCGAGTGCAGAAGACCTCGTTTAGTTCCGTATTTTCCTTTTTATATGCTTTATGTTTAGGTAAAGGTTAGTTAGTAATTAGGACTGAATTCCTTCCTATGTTTGGACATGACTTAAAGGTTATGTTATATGTACTGCGGGGAAAGTTCCGTTTCCATTCCCTGACTGGTGGCCTAATTACCCCATTCTTTAAGACTGAAATAACTGTTTCCCCTGGTTATTTTTCTGCAACTATTTCTTCCTTATTGTTTTTCTATAACCATTTTCTCCTTTCTGTTTTTCTGATTTCCATCACCTCTCACTTGTTTTTCTGTCCCTAACAAGCTCACTTTTAAGTGGAGATGGAATGGCTTTCTAAAAAGACAGGTTTAGGTTACACCACTCAGGTTTTGAAAGAGAATTTCAACCCTACTCCAGGCGTTCCACCCTCACCCCTCCAACCCTCACCATAGTTACCACCCAAACTGTCTCTTACGGCCTGTGGGTCTACATAAGCAGTTCTCAGAGAGTAGCCCCTGAAGTAGCACAACCTGGGCAATTGATAGAAATGCAAATTCTCGGGCCTCACCCCAGACCCTCTAAATCAGAAACATATGGGGTGGGCAGGTAATCTAGGTTTTTAACAAGCCCTCGTGGGGATTCTCATGTCAGCTCAAGTTTCAGAGCCACTGGTCCCTATTTAATTTCAGGTGATCACTAGTGGTGGAAATCACCAGTATACTACTCAATACTTAACCAATCCTTGGATCAAAAACATTCTACAACTGTATTTATAGGTGATTAATTAAAGGATATGAAGTCCATCTATTTTCCTTAGAATCTAAAATCTACCTCTGTAGATTAATCAAGGATTGTGCTGGTTCCCCATGTAATTGCCTTTCCTGAATTCCCCTTGGCTGAAATGCTGTTGGTCTTTTTTTTTTAGAGATGGGGTCTCACTATGTTTCCCAGGCTGGTCTCAAACTGGCTTCAAGCAATCCTCCCACCTCAGCCTTCCAAAGTGCTAGGATTACAGGAGTGAGCCACTTTGCCTAGCCCTGATGTTGGTCTTTATTGAGGGATGCTACAAGACATAGCCTACAAAATTCATCATTTGCCCCAGGTGGGATATTGCTAAGGTAGGCCTTCCCTTCTGCATTCTGGTACTCTTGATCCTCTCCCCTTATTTGAAATAATATATTTTTAATTAATTTATTTATTTGCTTATTATGATCTCTTCTACTACAATGGAAGATCCCTAACACAAAAACTTATCTTACTCATTAGTGTATTGCTAGCACCTAGAACAGTGCCTGAGCCATAGTAGGTGCTTATTAATAACGAAGCTATACAGCACAATTCACAATTGCAAAGATGTGGAAACAACCCAGGTGCCCATCAATACACGAGTGGATTAATAAAATGTGGTATATGTATACCATGGAGTATTACTCAGCAATAAAAAACAATAGTGAATTAACACATCTGGTATTATCCTGTTTGGAGCTAGAACCCATTCTTCTAAGCGAAGTGTCACAAGAATGGAAAAACAAGCATCACTGGTACTCACCATCAAATTGGTACTAACTGATGAACACTTACATCACACAGGGCAATAACATTCATCTGAGGGCGGGCGGGCGGGAGGGGCGTGGAAGGGATGGGAAAAACTCTCACTGAATGGATGTGGGGAGCACAGTTTGCGGGATGACCACGATTGTAGCTCTGACACGGGCAGAACAGGGGCACTATATATGGCCAAAGTGTTGTACCCCCGTAATATTCTTAAATTAAAAAAAAAAAAAATGAAGCTATAAATGAACGAGCAAATAGTATCATCAGTTACATTACATAATGGCCAAGAATTTATAAGACCACTTCTGCCTGTTCATAATATCAACAACAGCAGTATTTTTGATCTGTTTTTAATCTTATGAATGCCAAGCCTTTTGTAACTGACCAGGCTCCCTTTTTGGAATTGGTGGCTTAAAAACTGTGAGCAGACTTTGTAAAGCCCCAGAAGCAAGGATGAAGGTTTCTGTGGTTAGGAACTTTTAATCAATTCCTGAATCCATTTTGTGGTCTCACCTTTCTTTTTCCTTCTAGTGCTCCTGTTTTTAACTGACGTCCTGTCACTATGTTTTGTGATGCGGAGCATGAGTACTTACGCTGCAGTACTCTGGTTCCAATCCTAATCCTGCCACTTACTTGCCCTGTGACCTTGGGCAAATCACATAACCTTTGTGTGCCTCAGTTTCCTTATTTGCAAGGTGAAGATCATAAGAATATCTACTTCATATGGTATAGTCCTTAGAATAATGCCAAGCCCTTAACAAGTGCTCAATAATTGTTAGCTGCTGTGTTGGTGGTGACTTCTAAAAGAAACCAATTAATAAACATAGAGACTTAAAGCAAATATGCTCACATGTTTATAGTGGTTATCGCTAGGTGGGAGTTTCGGGAATAGTTATTTTCTTCTTAACACTTTCTGTTTTCAAAATCTTAAAGAATGTATAAAAAAAAAAAAAGAACAAAAGTGGCACATGGAGTCCTGGACTCTTGCAGCTGAATTTAAAACATGTGGCAGGAGGATTTAATTCAGTCAAATCCCTAAGGAGCAATATACAATCTGTCAGGAAAGAACTCAGCCCTCTCATTCATCCCAAGATTTGTGGATGCAGCACACGCCTGTGAGAAAGACAAAGAGAGATGATTCAATCACAGAGATGACAGTGTTGGGTTATTTCCCTCAAGAATTCCAAAAATCTGAATATGGACATGAAGGAAGATAGTGTTGGTCTTATATTTCCCTTACATGTTTCCAACCACAAAAAAACAGTGTTATTTTAGGGTTTTACTCCATTTTTAAACTTCTTCCCTTTCATTTTCTTATCCACAGCCTAATTTTAAATTAAAAATAATGTGAGATAAGAAGCAGCAAACAATAAGAAACACAGTTGTAATAAAGCCCACTTAAACAAAGTGTGAGATTTGTCACCCAGCGAGGAAGGTGGGACGAGGTGATGGAACGTCTCCACTTGTCCTTCGCCCTTCACCTGAGCTGCATCCCAGAAGACTGTCCTCTACAGACTGCATCAGTTGGGCTCCTTTATCCTCTGGTTTCTGTCTGTTCTGGCTAAAGGGGATCCCAGGCAGGTGACTGAAGGGAAGGAAGAGAAAGACACTGGGATGTTTGGTCCCAGCCCCTTCCCTGCGTAGCCTCAGGTTGGCAGTGGCTGTGGTCCTCCACCAACAGCCACAGCCCCTCTCGGGCTGCCCTCTCCAGCAGCTGCAAGCTCCTTCCATGTTCTAGCCCTGTTTCTTCTCATTTCTCCTCCAGGCCCGGGCAGAAATGGCTTGCTTCCAGCTACAGCTAGCCCCAGGATGTTCCACCAAAACATGTTGGTTTCCCTTAACCCTCCCAAGACCTTCACTGTACTCTCCATACTGACCTTATTCAAGTGGGCCATTTCTCTCCAACCAGGAGGGCTGACGGGACCCAGACAGATACAGAGGGAAATGTGCACAAAGAGATACAGTGAAGGAAACCAACTAGACTTCTGCACAAAATTTAGTTCTGAGCCTCCTAGCAGACAAGTCAAAAAGAACAAACCATATCAGGTAACCAAATAAGATTTCTTTTCTTTACACTGAGCACTGAGTGGAATTTTGCACATGTGTCTTTACACAATAGAAGATTGCTTAGCGTTCATGCATACCATTGTATTCATGGTGTTCTGAATACTTGTGTAAAAAGAAAGTGACCACATCAAGAAGTAGTGCAAGAGTGAGGAAGATTTAGCAGCATAAGAGAGGGTCACCATGTCTGGCCAAGGTGATAGTTGTGCCAATGAGGTAACCAGACTGCCAGAAACTCTTTCCTGTTCACTATGGTATTCCCACCTTCTACAATAGTGCCTGACACATAGAACAATAAACAATTGCTAGATAAAACAATGAATATCTTAAAATATTTGTAGTGTCACATTTTGGCCTCCTATAGGTTATAGCTTCTAAATGCCACTTCTCCCTTGAGGAGAAACCATGGTATTGTAGAACATGGTTCTCAAACTTGACTGTACATTGGCATTATCTGAAGAGCTGTGTCAAATACTGTTGACTGGGTCTCCCATGCCCAGTTATTCTGATTTTATTGGTCTGGTTTCCAGCCAGGGCATCAGGATTTTTTTTTTTTTTTTTTTTTTTTTTAGAGACAGGGTCTCACTCTTGCTCAGGCTGGTCTCGAACTCCTGAGCTCAAGTGATCCTCCTGCCTCGGCCTCCCAGAGTGCTAGGATTACAGGCGTGAGCCACCGCGCCCAGCCCGGCATCAGGATTTTTTTAATGCTAGCCATAAGATTCTGTTTTGAAGCCCAGGTTGAGAACATGGTTGTGTGAAATGTTCTGAAATCAGAGTCAAAAGACCTGGGTGCAGACCCCAATCCACCAATGAGTGACTGGTTAATCACAAGCAGAGTGTTCAGCTCCTCCAAGCCTTAGTTTTCTCAAGTGTAAAATGAAGATAAAAGCACCTCCCCTGAATACCTCACAGGTTGGTTGTGTGGATTAAGTAAAATTTTGTCTGTAAACATGTTTGGTAAATTCTAAGATGCTTTATACAGATATGATCATGATAATCAACATATGACATGAAATATGTTAACATATTAATAATAGCCACATATAAACCTGCTCAGCATGTTGAATATTCTTCCTCAGGTCAGTTGAAGACTTTCTTGAGATACTACTAGAAGTCCATAACCATCATCCCCCCAGGTTAAACAAGATGCATCATGTTTGGCAGCAAGACTGATAGCTCAAAGTACAGAGGAAAAAGGCTTTTTCTCCAAACTTGATGAGCTTGTTAAAAAAAAAATGCCTAGAATATGAATTTCCACATTTGTGTGGTCCCATGTAAATTTAATTTCAAGCTTTGTCATGTCAGAAAGTCTGACTGTAGTCCAGGATGGACGGACTTGACCTCAGCTCTGTTCTCTTCCCCCACAGGTGTGTGTCCCATGGTGGTGATCATTATCTGGGGTTCTTAGCCTTTCTGAATCCAAGAGTCTGCTGCAGGCTGCCTACAGTTTTTTTATCCATCCTCTTAATGTGTGTGATCATAGGAGATTACATTCCTTTCCATTCCAAAAACCCCAATAGATATTTATAAGAATTGGGTCCAAAAAACTTGATATTCCATGTTCTGCAAGTATAATTCTCTTTAAATCTAGTGAGAGATTTTGAAACTTTCTTTGGACTATAACAAATAGTAGCATTAAAATGATACATTTTCATAAAACTACAAAATTGTCTTCTGTTCAGCTTGAAAAATCTGTTTTCCTTAAAAGTGTTTAATGCTTATTAGAGCCCATTTAATTTCTATATAATTTGGCAGGATGGGTTTTTTTAATAAAAGAACCTTTGCAAGTTTTTTTCAATCTAAGCTATTCTTTAAGTTTCCTTAACCATGCAAGTCTCATGTTAGTTCATCATCACATAGCCATTTCCTAGAGCAAAAAAATCTCCCTTATAAGTCTGGAAGCCTTGTCAGTCAAGTCTGAAATCCTTAGGAAAGTCACTTCCTGTTAATGCCATTATTTTAATTGGACCAAGTGCCTTTGGCATCTCTTCGAGCTTACTCTAGGCCCAAATGTCAACTTACAAACTCATTTGTACAGATACTGCTGAATTAGGATGGTGGAAATTTCTAAGGGGCCTGTAGGATTGTGAGGTGGGGATGGTGTAGAAAAGGTCACTTTGCCTGAAGAACTTGCTTGTAAAGATTTAACTAAGTGTTAGCATGTAGATAGAAAATAGAACACAGTTCTTATAAACTTCAAAAATATAAGTAAATGTGCTTAGAAAGAGAAGAGATCAGATATAAGACAAGATAGGGTGGGGGAATTCAGAAAAGCATTGATACATTTTTTTAAAAATACATTGGCAAACTTTGATTCCTTGATAATATTTGTTTGATATGTTCCAATGATTTTATATGCTCAACTTGACAGCTCAATAATTAGATGGGAAATCAATAGTAAGACCATGCCAAGATATGTTTAAACAGACTAATTTCAAATTGAAATGAAAGATATTTATGCATAAAATATTGGCATCTGGTTTCTTTTAAAAAAATGTATCATCGAATTTTTTTTTTGAGACAGGGTCTTGCTCTGTCGGGCGAGAATGCAGTGGCGTCATCATAGCTCACTGCAACCTCAAACTCCTGGGCTCAAGCGATCCTCCTGCCTCAGCATCCCCAAGTAGCTGGGATGACAGGTGCACCATCACACCTGGCTAATTTTTCTATATTTTGTATAGATGGGGCCTCACTCTTGCTCAGGCTGGTCTGGAACTCCTGGCCTCAAGCGATCCTCCCACCTCAGCCTCCCAAAGTTCTAGGATTACAGGTGTCAGCCACCATGCCTGTCCTGACTGGATTTTTAAAACAACTTTATTGAGATAGAATTCACATAATCGAAAATTTATCCTATGAAAGTGTATGATTCAGTGGGTTTTAATATATTCACACAGTTCTGCAACCATCATCCCTATCTAATTATAAGAACATTTTCATCACTCCAAAAAAGGAACCTAGAGCCATTATCAGCCACTACTCTCTCGTTCACCATCACCTCCCACCCTAGCAACCACTAATCGACTCTCCATCTCTATGGATTTGCCTATCTTGGACATTTGATATAAATGGAGTCATACAATATGTGGTCTTTGTTTCTGTCTTCTTTCATTTAGCATGTTTTCAAGGTTCATCCGTGTCATAGCATGGATCAGTACTTCATTTCTTTTTATTGCTAAAAAACTTCCATTGAATGGACAGACCAAATTTTGTTTATCCATTCATCAGCTGATGGGCACCCGGGTTGTTTGTACTTTTTGGCTACTATGAATAATGCTACTATGAACATTCATGTGCAAGTTTTTGTGTAGACGTATGTTTTTATTTCTCTTGGTTATATACCTAGGAGTAGAATTGCTGGATCATATGGTAATTCTGTTTAACATTTTGAGAAAATGACAAACTTTTTTAAAGTGGCTGTACCATTTTGAAATCCCAGTGAGCGTTCCGATTTCTCTATATCCTCACCATCACTTGCTATTGTCTATCTTATTTTAGCCATGTTAGTGGGTGTGAAGTAGTATTTCAAAACCCCTATAGGGGTTTTGATTTGCATTTCCCTAATGATTAATGATGTTCAGCATATTTCATGTACTTAGTAGCCATTTGCATAACTTTGGAGAAATGTCTATTCAAGTCCTTAGTCCATTTTTAAATTGGTTTTGTTATTGTTTTTGTTGTTCTTATCAGATCATGATTTGCAAATATTTTCTCCTATGTTGTGGGTTGTTGTTTCACTTTCCTGATGGTATTCTTTGAAGTACAAAGGCTTTTTAATTTTGATGAAGTCCAGTTTATTGTTTTTTCTTTAGTTGTTTGTACTTTTTGGTGTCATATCTAAGAAGTGATAGGCTAACCCTAGGTCATAAATATTTACATAAATATTTAAGTCTATGATACAATTTGAGTTTATTTTTCCCTATGTTATGAGGTAAAGGTCCAACTTCATCTTTTGCATGTGGCTGTCTAGTTTCTCTGTCCATTCTGGAATCTCTGCCATTGGATTGGCATGTTTAATAAATTTATGTTCAATGTAATTAATTACTGATAAGGGAGAATTCATGTCTGTGATTTTGCTATTTGTTTCCTATACGATGTATGTCTTTTTTTGTTTCTCTATCCTCCATTACTGGCTTCTTTGCAGCTAAAAAGATATTTTCTACTGTACCTTTTTAATTCCCTTATTGTTTATTTTACTACATATTTTACCACATATTTTTAAGTTTTTTTCCTATTGCTTGCCCCAGGGATTAAAATTAACATCTTAACTTAAAACAACCTACTTTGCATTAATACAAACTTAATTTCACTGGTATGCACACACTCAGCTCCAGTATAGCTCCATGCCTCTCCTCCTCCTTTGTGATATCATTGTCATACAAACTACATCTTTATACATTATAAGCCCATCAACGTGGTTTTATAGTTATTGCTTTATGCAGTTGTCTTTTAAATCAAATAGAAGAAAAGAATTTAAACAAAATACATTTATGCTGTCCTTTATATTTACCTATGTAGTTACTTTTACCAGTGCCCTTTATTTGCTCATGTGGCATCAAGTAACTGTCTACTGTCCTTTCATCTCAGTCTGAAGTTCTCCCTTTAGAAATTTTTGTAGGATAGGTCA
Organism: Daubentonia madagascariensis; assembly: GCA_023783475.1. NCBI lineage: Eukaryota > Metazoa > Chordata > Mammalia > Primates > Daubentoniidae > Daubentonia > Daubentonia madagascariensis. The sequence continues at coordinate 14,248,812 of JAKFHU010000428.1, forward strand.
GATAAAAATGAATTCTCTCAACTTCTGCTTATTTGAAAATGTCTTAATTTATCCCTTTTTTTAAAAGGGGGGGCTTTGTTTTTTAAAACAGTTTCACATTTCCAGAAAAATTTAAGAGGATAGTAGAGTTCCCATATGTCCCAGATAGTTTCCCCATTACTAACATCTTACATTAGTATGATGCATTTGTTACAGTTAATGAACCAGTATTGATACAATATTAACTAAAATGTATAGATTATTCAGATTTCCTTAGTTTTTACCTGATGTCCTTTTCCTATTCCAGGATCCCATCCAGGATACCATGATATATTTAGTTCTCATGTCTGCTTGGGTTCCTCTTGGCTGTGACTTTGGCTCAAACATAAGTCAGCTTTGGCTCAGCTCTCCTTGGGTCAGACTTTCCTTGTTTTTCATGACCTTGACAGATTTTTAACATACTGTTCAGGCATCTTCTATTTCCCTTCTTTTGGAATTTGTCTGATATTTTTCTCGTGATTAGACTGGGTTTGTGGGTTTGGGGGAGGAAGACCACAGAAGTAAAGTGCCATTCTCATCACATCATGTCGAGGGTACATACTATCCTCATGACTTATCACTGTTGATGCTGACCTTGATCATCTGGCTGAGGTAGTGTTTTCAGGCTTTTCTATAAAATTACTCCTTCTCCACCCTTTTTCCATATTATACTCTTTGGAAGAAAGTCCTGTGTGCAGTCCACATTTAAGGAGTGGGGGTCTGCATTCCCCCTCCTTGAGGGCAGAGTATCCACATAAATTATTTGGAAGACTTCTGCAAGGGAAATTTGTCACTTCTCCCCATTTATTTATTTAAAAGTGATTTCTTTATATCAATATGGACTTATGGATATTTATTTTATGCTTTGGGTTATAATCCAATACTATTTTATTTATTTGTTGTGCAAATTGTTCCTGCTTTGGCCATTTCAGCTCTTTCAGTTGGCTCCTTTGTCCCTTTGACATACTCTATCTGGGAAAGTTTGTTTTTCCATTTTTGTTTTTGTTTTAGTGCCTTCTTATCTCCTGCTCCTCTTGTATCTTAACTGTTCCCATCCTAGAATCAGCCATTTCTCCAAGGAGCCCTGGTTCCTTTTATTGGAGAATGATATTGGAATCCAAGTTCTCAGTGCTAGGGGTGCTCATTGCTCCTGTGATGTTGCTTGTAGACCCTCTCAGCTAAGAGAGCAAGGAAATATGTGGTGTATTCTAACCCTTGTGTATACATGTATTTATATTAAGTTAACAAGAGTTCATACTGATGCCTAATCCATTACCACATGGATCATTCTAGTTTCCTCCACTTGCTTAGTGGTACATTCTCAGCCCAACAGTGAGAAATCTGACTCCCACCATCCACCACCTACCTATTCATGTAATTGTTCAATTCCAGCATACATGTACAGCATATTGTGCATGTTAACCTGCACCTTTATCAATTAGAGTATGATACTCATGTACACGTTCATGTACAGTTTCTTTCGCCTTTCTTTAATCTTACAAACTCCACTCATTTCCAAAGTTACTTAGTCAGCACCTTCTTCCTCCACCCCTTTTCCTGAGATCATTTCCTACATTTGTAATATAGTTGGATTCTCTTGTCAAAGTCAACATTCCTTCACTGGATCCCCTGACCTCCTATATGCTTTTTTAATTTGTAGACATTAAGGTTTACTCTTTGTGCTATATAAAGCCCTACAGGTTTTAATAAATGCCTAATGTCATTTGTCCCTCATTAGAGTATCACACAGAAAAGTTTCAGTGTCCTAAAAATTCCCTGTGCTTCCATCATTCATCCCTTCTCCTCCCCCTGAATCCCTGGCAACCACTGATCTGTTTACTGTCTCTATAGTTTTGCTTTTTCCAGAATGTAATATAATTGGAATAATATAGTATATAGCCTTTTCAGACTGGCTTCTTTCAATTAGTAATATGCATTATGGTTCATCCATGTCTTTTTATGGCTTCTAACTCATTTCTTTTTATCATTGAATAATAGTTTATAGTATGTATGTCCTACAGTTTGTTTATCCATTTGCCTATTTAAGGGTATCTTGGTTGTTTCCAGTTTGGAGCTACTATAAATAAAGCTGCTACAAACATTCACATGCAGGGTTTTGTGTAGACACAAAAGCTGAGTAAATATCAAGGAGCACAATGTTAATTATATGCTAAGACTTTGTTTATCTTCATAAACACTGCCAAACTCTCTTCAAGAGTGGCCATCCTTCTTCATTTTTGTAGGATAGTTTTGCTGGATGTAGAATTCTTGGTTACATTCTTTTTTCTTTTGGCACTTTGAAGACTTCATCCCCCTGCTTTCTGGCCTCCGTTTTTGATGAGATATTAGCTGTTAATCTTATTGAGAATGTCTCGTATGTGATGAATCCTTTTTCTCTTGCTGCTTTCCAGATCCCTCCCCCTTTTTCTTTGGCTGTAATAGTTTGACTATTATGTTTCTAGGTGTGATCTTTTTGAAATTTTCCTACATGGAATTCATTGAGCTCCTTAGATATGAAGATTAATGTTTTTCATCAAATTTGGGAAGTTTTTGGCCTTGATTTCTTCAAATATTCTTTCAGCTCCTTTCTTTCTTTCCTTTCCTTCTGCAATTCCCATTATGCATATGTTGGTGTGCTTGATGGTGCCCCGCAGTTCTCTGAGGCCCTGTCCTTTTTTTCATTCTTTTTTCTGTTGCTTTTTAGAATGGATTATCTTAATTGACCTATCTTCAAGACCACTGACATTTTTTTCTGCCAGCTTAAATCTGCTGTTGTATTCCTCTAATACATTTTTTATTTTAGTTGTTGGACTTTTCAACTCCAGAATTTCTATTTGGTTCTTTGAAATAATTTCTGTCTCTTTATTAATTTTTTTTGGCAATATATGGCATTCACACTGTCCTTTAACTTTTTAGACACTGTTTCCTTTAGTTCTTTGCACATATTTGTAATAGCTGATTTAAAGTCTTTGTCTAGTCAGTTCAACATTTGGACTTCCTTGGGGATAGTTTCTGTCTACTTCTTCTTGTACTGTGTATGGGCCATACTTTTCTGTTTCTTTGCATGTCTCATAATTTTTTGTTAGAAACTGGATATTTTAAATAAAATAATATGGCAATCCCAGAAATAAGATTCTCTGCTTCCCTAGGGTCTGTTGTTCTTGCTGTTTGTTGTTGCTGCTGTTTATTTGGTTAGTCATTTTCTACACACTAGTCCTGTAAAGTCTAAAATCTTTTCTATTTACAGCCACTGAAGTACCTTCTTGGTTAGCTTAGTGATCAGCTAATGATTGGACAGAGATTTCCTTAAGTGACTTGAACCAATAAGTTTTCCACCCTTTTCTGAGGGGTTCTGTGCATATGTTGTAGCATGACTTCAACACTCTGAAAGTTTAAAATTCTTCCTTAGTCTTCACTACTTGTTCATACAGAACCTCAAGGTCAGCCAGAGGCCAGAGAGGACTGTCTCAGATCTTTCCTGTGCATGCACATGTATGTGGCCTTCTAGACTCCCAGAAAAATGCTGGAGCTTTTAAAAGTCCCCCATGGACCTCTCATTCTTCAGATTTTCCTTTTTGAACCCCATCTGCCTCCAGAAGCCATGATACTAAACAGTTGCCACTGATTCTTTTCAACAAACATCCTGGGAAAAGGGAAGGGCTTTTCCCACTAAACAAGGTCTGAGTCAGGTTAAATAAAGACAAGCTTTATGAATAGAGTTTTCAGGGGGCTGCAAGACAGGTCAAATGGTGATAAATCTCTGGACATGGGATATTGGGGGAGTTCTGAACCCATCTGCCCTCCCCAGGTACTACCAGACTGCTGGTTTTCATGGCTACTGTCCTTGCAAGGCTGCCTGTTTTCAAAGCTACCATGGAGCTGGGGAGTGGTGGATGAAAATAAGGCTAGATAAATGCCTCAAATCTTGCTGTTCTTATCAAGATTCCACCATTTTTCTTAAATAAACACTCTTCAGATTGCTGTAAGCTTTGATGAATTTCTAGAGTTCTGGGAAAAAGTTTATTTTGATTATTTTTGGAGGTCCTTACTTCACCATTGAGGAAGTGCATCTCTCTTCCACTTAGTAATCTCTTAAATTTCATTGATAGAGATAGTCCCGGTTTAAAATCACAGCTCAAACACTAGTCAGATGTGTGACCTTGGGCAAGATATTTCACCTTTCTAAGCCTTGGTTTCACTTCAGAAGATTTCTGGGGAAACATACACAACAGTCCATAGTAGATGCTTAATAAATGTTTATTTTTCTTTTGCCTTGCCTGAAATGAAATGGTACCAGCATTCCACTCTAGTAACAGATCTGCTATCCATTAACTGTGAGCCTGGACAGAATTCTTAACCTCTAGGTGTCTATTTCAGCTATAAAATGGTGATGTTTGCTTACCTCACAAGTCCATTCTAGCACTCTGTTTCTATGAAAACTTTGTACTTCTTTTTCTGCTAAGCAAATTAATTATGCAAACAAGACAGGATGTTTTAGTTTACTGTAGATACTGTCTCTAAATATTTTCAATGTCATTATAGCATGATCTATGCTATGGTATGAATGTCCCCCAAGTTGATGCCCAGAATAGCAGTGTTGGTAGGTGGGGCCTTTTGGGAGGTGTTTAAGTCATGAGGGCTCTGCCCTCCTGAATGGATTAATGCCACTATAAAAAGGGCTTGTAAGAGGGGGCTCCCTCTTGCTCTTCTGCTCCTCTACTATGTTAGGAAAAGCACTCCTCCCCACCAGAGAATGCAGTATTAAAGGTACTATCTTAAGAGCAGAGACCAGGCCCCAACTGGATACCAAACCTGTTGCAGCCTTGATTTTGGCCTTTCCAGCCTCCAGAACTATGAGAAATAAACTTCTGTTCTTTATAAATTACCCAGTCTCAGGTATTCTGTTATAGGAACACAAAACAAACCAAGATAATCCACATACAGGCACAAAATGTCATTGACAGATCATTTTTATCAGTTTATTAAATCAGGCATTCTTTTAAGCAGAATATTATTATCTTTGGTGGTATCAAATCCTAGAGTAATAATGGCATTTCAGCTATTAAATCTGATTTTCGTGAATTTGAACTGATTCTCTCTATATATTTTTCTAAATTTGTAAGGGCACCCTAAACTTTAAAAAAGTTCAAATGTACAAAAGAAGTAAAATTTTAGATTTTAAAATAAAATATAGACAGTTATCTCAAGAAGTAAAATGTATCTAATATATAGAAAAAATTTTTTCACTCAAGAACTAAAGCATGTTTAGGATCAATCAAAAATGACATAAAACAAAAATCCTAAGTCTCCTTTTCAGTTCACTTGGAATGAGTCTTTTTCTGCAAAAGTTTTTGAGTAATTACATTTCTAAGTCACAGGACCTCCTAGATTTATTCATAGTAAGTGCAGTTGACCCTTGAACAACATGGGTTTGAACTGCATGTGTTCACTTATATGTGGATTTTCTTCCACCTCTGCCATTCCTGAGACAGCAAGACCAACCCCTTCTTTCTCCTCTTTCTCGGCCTACTCAGTGTGAAGACAACAAGGATGAAGACCTTTATGATGATCCACTTCCACTTAATGAACAGTAAATATATTTTCCCTTCATTATGATTTTCTTAATAATATTTTCTTCCCTCTAGCTTACTTTATTGTAAGACTACAGTATATAATATATATATAACATACAAAATATGTATTAATTTACTGTTTATGTCATCAGCAAGGCTTCTAGTCAACAGTAGGCTATTAGTGTTAAGTTTGGGGGGGAGTCAAAAATTATATGCAGATTTTCGACTGCATGGGGGGATAGCACCCTAACCCCTGCATTGTTCAAGGTTCAATCATATTCCAATATATACAACAATATTATGTCTCTCTCCACTCTGAAATCCATTCTAAAAGAAACAAGAGACTGTGATAAATAATATGACCTAGTGACCTCTGGCATGACTGCATGTTTAGTAACTCTTTGTTCATTTCTCATGTCTACTTGAAAAGCTGTATTTTATGGCAATAAATCCCCCTTTCTTAAGCAACTGAAAATATCGGGCAAAAGGAGGACAAAGGGTGCAAAACTAGTATCTGAAATATAATGGTGGATTCTTCCAAATTTTTAAAGTAACTTTTTGCTCTTGATTATAGAAATAATATATTTTGTGGTTAAAAATTATTAAAGACACCCAAAAATAAAAATAAGAAAAAAAGTCACCTATAAATGACAAGGCAGATATAGCCATTTTTAATATTTAATAGTATGGTGACTTAAAACAATGCCTGATTCTTGCCATCTCTGAAGGAGAGACAGGACACTTTTACCAGACATCAAACCTGTCAGCTTCATTTTTGATTGATCCAAAATATGTATTTAGTTCTTGACTGAAAAAAAATTCATATATATATATAAAAGATATATTTTACCTCTTGAGATAACTATCTGTATTTTATTTTAAAATACAAAATTTTATTATTCTTGCACATTTGAGCTCTTTTTTAAGTTTAGGGTGTCCTTACAAATTTAGAAAAAATATAAGAATCAGTATAAATTCATGACAATCAGATTTAATAGTTGAAATCTATTAATACTTTAGGATTTAATACCAACAAAGTTAATAACACTCTGCTTATGCAGCCATAGCCAAGGAAACTCTGCAACCACCAGAAGCTGGAAGAGGCAAAGAAGAATTCTCCCACAGAGCTTTTAGAGGGGGTGCAGATCTGCCAATACCTTGATTTCAGACTTCCGGCCTCTGGAACTGTGAGAGAATAAATTTCTGTTCTTTTAAGCCACCCATTTTGTGGTAATTTGTTATGGAAGCCATAGGAAACTAATATGGAGGTACCTCTAATGTTACTGGATTTTCCCACTTTCTAAGAGAAGGCAAAAATTCAGATGTGAAATCTCCTAATTTTTAAATGTTGAAAATTTTCAAAATTTTGAAACACTCAACTTGCCAAGCAAAACAAATATTCAGGTCAATCATTCTGGATCACTGGTACCAATTTGCCAGTTTTCTGCCAAATACTCACAAAGCCTTCCCTATGCTTAATAATTCACTAGTCCATTTCAAGTTCAATGTACATCCAAAAATCAGAGTTTTATTCTTCATGGAACCTGTTGTAGAAAAAGGCTCAATAGATTTCTGAACTCAGAAGGTCAGAGGCAGAAATAATACACTTACTATATCCATCATTGTTTAACATTAAAAGTAGAAACATTTCAGATCACCTGTTTGATAAACTTAAGGATAGAAACACATTGATTAGTTCTTTTGAACTTAACATGCTAAATCTGGGCTGTTTGGACATCCGCCATCCTCAAAGTTTGATCAGAAAACACTGGCTTGAAGACCAATGGCCCTGTCAGAAGAAATAAGCCAAGAACCCATCTCAGCTGCCTCCTTTTGGGCATTCCCAGAGAGCCTTGAATAATTGCTGTTAAAGCCATTCCTCTAAGTAGTTTTAATTTGCCATCTCCTTATTAGCATTTTTAGATTGCTGAGTCCTTTTGCTTGGATTTAAAAACATTTTTTAAGAGGAAGTAAGTACTAAGCTTCTCCATATTTGGGCTAAGACTGGCCAGAAGGAAACCTGGGCTTCGATCCCAGTTGCCACTAAGCAGCTGCATGACCTTGGCCAACTCTCTTCACCTCTCTAGGCCTCAATTTCCTGTAGCTGATCTCTGAATTTCCTCTCAGCTCCACAAATTATTTTGACAGTGTAATTTAATTATGCAATAAAATCTCAAATCTAGTTCATCTTTCTTCAGACTTACCCAAGGGTGGAGAAGGCAGAACACATGCTTTCATTCATTTACCAATTCACTGGGCTTCTACCATGTGCCAGACATGCTGTCAAGTGCTAGGGGCACAAACCTGAATATAACACAGACCCTGCCTCGAAAATCCTATAGTCTGTTGGGACTGGGGGCTGCAGCTATAAAGAAATCAACAATTATGATATAGAACCATGTCAGAGGGAGGCATGGAGCCCCAGGGAAGCTTAAGGAAGGCTGTGCAACTCACGTAGGAAGAGTCAAGGAGGGTCCCTTGAGGAGATGATGCTTAAGTTGAATTTGCAGAATGAGCAGGGGCTAGAAAGGTAAAGAAGAGAAACAACAGCCTACGTAAAAGCATAAAGGAATAAAATAGCCTGAAAAGTGCATGGGACTCAGAAAATGATCAATCATTACTAGCTAAAGGAATAAATGGGCTAAGAACAGCAACAACTAAACTACATTCTACTCTATCCCTTCAAGGAACACTATTTTCTAGATGTTGCCAAATAGATGTGAGCTAACAGTCTTACTAGTGAATGAAATCTGGGTAATGTCTACCATCCCAGTGGTTCACAATGGAGAATTTTCATTTTCCACACACTCATTTATAAACTATTAAAGTTCTTAGGTGCAGAAGAGATTCCCTGCCATATCCCATCTCTTAAATTTTAGTTGCTTCATGACTCTGCCACCCAACTGCTGAAAGTATTCACAACGTACAAACAGGAAGTTAGGGATAAGATAAGGCTTTTTAGCTTACCATAAAAAAATAATACTGCATTTCTATGTGAATATGTTCCTTCTAATTTGGTAAGAATGAGAGTGATAGCAACATAAAATGATTCCCTGTTTCTGAACATTCAAATACATAAAACACAAGATCTACAGACTATGACCTCCCATAATAAAAGAGTTTTTATGAGTTGCCCCTAAAGCTGTTACCTTCAAGGGTCAAAGGAATCACGAAATGAAAGAAAATTGTAAATAGTCACTAGTCACCAGTCTAATAGCTCTTCCTAAACCAGTTAAATTGCTATAGAATTGACCTGTGTACAGGAACTGTCTGGAACCTCAAATTAAAGGATCTCATTTGACCTTTTATTTAGAACTAATGTCTTTTCAGGGAATTCAGTTGTAAGAAGGTGTTATCATCTTGGGAGAAAGAAGGTTAAAAAATGTACACTGTCTATTATCCTTAAAGGATAAAACCACATTAAGTAAGTTATTTTGTGCCCATATTTCCTGCATGTTTATGCAACTGCTACTAGGCTCAGTTCAACTATTTTTACTTAGAAAAAAAAAACCTGGGTAACTTCATAGGATTTCTTGTGACATTCTAAATGTTGGAAGACATCTTGCCTAAAGGAGGCATGCCAACTGGTGAAGGCACAAATGAATGGAAACAACTACCAACTAGTATAGAAAAATTGGCTTGGATACTTGGCAGAAAGTCAAAGCCAAGAAACAAATCCTAACAGGTGGTTTTGCAGCCCCTTTGCCTGCTCCTTGCACCCATTCCAATCTCTTTTTCTTTATTATAACTGAAGATGGGACTCCACTAGCAGGTATATGCATTCTTAGTGTGTCTCAGGAGAACTTCAAGTCCTTTTCTTATTAAAATTATTTTATCTCACTCACTTAGCTCCCCTTAGAGGGCCAAAAGACAAAAATAGGAACCATTAAAAATATATGAGACAAGTAGAAGTTCAAACATGTTTTATTGCTAGTATGATCAGTGATTTAAGCTCATTCATATACAAACTTTGAACACTTGTCAAAAGGACAATGTTTTGCAAAACTAAACACATTTCTCTTAAATGTTCCCTTATTTGCACCAGACTTAACTTGATGTGCCTTGGTTCACATTAATTTTGTTTTATCTGTTTCTTGTGAATAGTCATGATTTTTATATGGGAACTTGAAAAACCAAACATGAATTGTACTCTCATTTTTTTGGTTTTATCAAATAGATCACACTGAAGTTAATTTTCTCTTTATTCAAGGAAAACATTCAAAAATATTACCTCCTCATGCCATCATCTTAAGTTTGAGGGGCTTTTTATTATTTTCCAAGGGAAGCACAGAATGTTCTGGATCCAGGAGTTCTTTTTTTCCCCCAACAATTAAACTTTATTTTTTAATTGAAAAATAATAATTATATATATTTATGGGGTACAATGTGATGTTTTGATATATGTGTACATTGCAGAAAGATTAAATCAAGATAATTAACATATCTACCACCTCACCTACTTATCTTTTTTTCTGTACTGAGAACATTTAAAATCTATTCTTTTAGCAATTTTGAAATACCTCTCAATAATTACTTTGAATATAAATAGATTAAATTCTTCAATCAAAAGACACTGAGTGGCTGAAAAAATAAAAGACAAAATCCAACTAATGTATATGCTGCCTACAAGAGACTCACTTCACGTTTAAGAACACACATAGACTGAAAGTAAAGGGAGGGAAAAAGATATTCCATGCAAATGGAAACCAAAACAGAGCAGAGGTAGTTATACTTACATCAGACAAAATAGACTTTAAGTCAAAAACTGTAAAAAGAAGCCAGGCATTTTGGCTCATGCCTGTAATCCTTTGGAAAGCTGAGGTGGGAGGTTTACGTGAGGCCAAGAGTTTGAGAACAGCCTGGGCAACAAAGCAAAACCCCATCTCTACAAAAAATAGAAAAATCATCCAGGCGTGGTAGCACGTGCCTGTAGTCCCAGCTTCTCAGGAGGCTGAGGCAGGAGGATCACTGGAGCCCAGGAGTTTGAGGCTGCAGTGAGCTATTATGACACCACTGCACTCCAGCGTGGGCAACAGAGTGAGACCCTGTCTCAAAAAAAACAACTGTAAAAAGAGACAAAGAAGGCCATTATATAATGATGAAGGGGTCAATTTATCAAGAGACGGTAACAATTGTAAATCTATATGCACCCAACATCAGATCACTGAGATATATAAAGCAAATATTAAAAGAGCTAAAGAGAGAGAGAGACTGCAACACAGTAATAGTCGAGGACTTCAATACCCTACTCTCAACAGTGGTCAGGAGCTCCTTAACCCTCAGGAAGGGCAATTGAGACAAATGAACTTGTCCTCAATGGAGGACCTGCACCTCCACTTCCTCAGGCCTGGATGGCACTGTTTTTGAGTCTTGTTTACTGTCTGTAACTTCCTTCAGGGCATCACAAAATCTCATTTGTCTCTGGACCTCCATCACCAAATACATACAGTACTGGGTGCTCAATAATGATTTGCTGCATGAATTAACTAAATGGCAAAAAGAACATAAAAGCTCCAAATAAATTGGGAACAAAATAACAAGAACAACAACAATAATAATGGATAACATTTATTGAGAGCTGCTCGTGTCAGACAGTATTTTAAGTGCTTTACACGGCTCAGTTTGTTAATGTTATAGAGTAGTCAAAGGAGATAGATTCTGGTTCTATCCTCCAGTTTTCATTTGAGGGGACTGAGGCACAGACAGGTTAGTAATTTGCCCAACATCACAAAGCTGATGAGCGATGGATCTGGGAACTACACCCTCTGGCAAAGTGACTCCAGAATCCATGCAATTAACTACTATACCTACTAATTGCCACGTTTCCATGGAGTCCATGGGTTCTATCAACTTGTGCAATAAGCTATTGCCCAGCCTTTGTAGCTCCTTCCCCATCACATTCCATCCTAAGTTCCATTGCCCCACATTTCAATAGAGAAGCTCTGGGGGACACCTGAGGTCTCAGGATCATTAGGTGATCCAAACCCCCATGAAAGGATTCATGGATAGGGAGCCAGGATGGTTAGCCAGGAAAAAAGAATGTTCAGAGGCAATGAGGTTTCCATTTGTTTGTACCTTCCCCAGTTGTCAGGTGCCTCCTTTGGGCAAGATGTCTTCCAACATTTAAAGGAGTATCACAAGAAAAATGGATTAAACCAGTTCCCTGGTGGTCCAGGGAAGATAATAAGTGCTTATAGAAATTACTTAAAGGTTGATTTTTCCCCCTAACTCCTTATTATTTCAAACATAGAGCAAAGTTGAGAGACTAGTAAAATGAGCAATTATATACCTACCTCCTAGAGTCAACAATGAATATATTTGTCACATTTGTCTTATCTAATAAATACATACATATATGCTTTTTTTCCTGAATCATTTTAAAGTAAGTCATGGATGTCATAATACTTCACCCCTATTTTTAAATTACATCTCCAGTAATAAGGACTTTCTCCTACATAACCATGCAACCATTATTCACACCTATGCAAATTAGCAATCACCGGGAGGATGGTTTTGACCTAATGTATAAAGGAGTTTGCTGAGAATTAGAGCTCTCCAAAAATCAAATATGAAGTAAATTTTCCATCACTGGTAACACAACTTCTTAACCATCTCTCAAGGAAAACATAGAAAGATCTTACACACCAGGACATGATTGGAATTCTAGCTCCTTCCTTGGTTTGAGCTGTGTAACAAAAGTCCCTTATCGCAGCCCAGAAAAGAGAACAAAACCTAATTTACTTCTATAGAAAGAGGTACCCTTCCTTTTCTCCTTTTGCCATCATTCTGCTGCCCATTCTGTCATGATCCCAGTCCTGCCCGCTGGGGTTACCCAGCCATCCCTTCCTGGCTCTACTACACAATCATTATTTTTAATTTTTTATTTTTTTGTAGAGATGGGGTCTCACTATGTTGCCCAGGCTGGTCTTGAGCTCCTGGCTTCAAGCAATCCTCCCACCTTGGCCTCCCAAAGTTCTGGGATTGCAGGCATAAGCCACCATGCCTGGCCACTATATAATTATTGACTCTTGAAGTTGGAAGATTCCATCAAGGCCACCTATGTTAGAACCTGCTTGGCATCTTAAAAGCTTGACCTTTCCCCCTATCCCATGCCCACCTCCTCTACTGTCCCAAAGATGAATCTTCAGTAGCCCTTCAAAAGGTCCAGGGCCTAGCCTGATGTATGAACTCTCTTCCCAGAGAGAGAAGTCTGAGTGCTGGGTCCCGGCTGGGGTTATAGTTTCTTGACCTAAGCACAAGGTGGGGCAGGACTGATCTACTTGAAAGCTAGACCATTCAAGTAATGGGAAGGATAAATTCAAAAAGACTAAGCTGAGAGCCAGGATCCACCATGAAGTAACAGGACAGATGCCTAGGATCCCAGAGGTTTAGAGAGGAGGGTTGGGTGCAGAGCCTGGCAAGAGGCCCTGAGCTGTCAGTGAGATACTCTGGATAAGTGCCCACAACCCCAGCTGAGAGTCAGGAGGGAGCAAAGGGAGTGGTTGTAATGAAGCCCAAGGAGCAAAAAGATACATTAATACATGAGCTAGGACAGCAGCAGTTCAACCGTCTGATCCAAAGGGTCTGATTAACTTCTCGACGCCCTACCCGGAGCCCAGCTCACTCTGGGAGCCTCTGCCCTTCCTGTCCTCCACTTCAAGAGCCAGAGAGAAGAAATGACTGGTAACTTTGGGCAGGGACTATTTGTCAGTGGAGGAAAAATAACAGAATAAACAAAAGACAGAGAAGCTGTAGCGGAGGGAGGAAAAGAAGGAAAGAGAGAGATTCCAGAAGGAATACTCTCTGCTGACTGAGGAGGACTGCCACACAGCATATAAGAAAAATCTAAGGTCTGACAGAACATGGGGAAGGCTGAAAGTCCAGCAAGGCCAGGCCCGGGCCCCACCCTGCTGTGAATGCTGCGTGGGTTGGGAGAGAACTCGCGACCTGAAGCAAACAATGCGTTGAACATTCTCAAGATTGCAGGTGTGGGCTTGACCACCAGCAGGAAGGCTGTTGTGTTACAGGCAGCACTGCCAGTCTCTTCTGTGCCAAGGGCCATGGTGCAGAGCCACCCAGAGCTTTAGAGGTCATCACAGGAGAAACACCACTTTCCCGTACTCACCCACTCCTCAGAAGGTAACCAGGAATTCACCTTATTTCTCTTAAGAAAATACCACCTGTCTTTGTGCCGTACCTTCAAAAACAGACAGAGGGGGAAAATGTGTGCTTCTGAACCTCTCCTTTCCTTCTTCTCCGCCGTGGAAGCAAAGAGAGAAGGGGAGAAGGAACCCAGGCGCTAGAGGAGGCTGCCTCTCACGCAGCACGTCAGAGACCTGCGCCCCAGGGATTGTCGTCTTCCTTCCTTCGCCGTGTAACGGGTGGCTTTGGAATGTGTCACTTGGCTGAACTCCCCTTCCCAGAACTCCCCTTCCCGAGTATTCCCGGTTAGGAGGGACCCCGAGAGTTCCTCGTGGGAGATTGGGGGAGCGAAGGTGGGGTGGCGGCCATATTGCTTCCTGCGCGCAGGCGCGGTCTGCCCTCCCGCCTCCTGCTCCTCCAGCTTGTGCAGCTCCCCACGTGTGTTTAGCTCCCTGATGGAGGGCGCTGTTTTCTCCTGCAAGACACCACATCACCCAGGGTGGGAGCAATGAGAACTGACCTGGGTTCCAGCATGCCCTCGCTCTCTCCCACTTTACACCCATCTTCCCTTCCCATCTGCCTGCCCTGTGAACTTCAGGTCCAGGCATCAGGCAGGAAGACAAAGCTCAAGCATCAGACACAAAGACAATAGCTCATATACAAATATGGCATATATACAATATATATAAACATATATACACATATATGTATTGTGTGTGTGTATAAAATAAATGATTCGGCTTCCCTCATTGAACCCTGACTGATCAATACTCTAGGGTAGAGTTCCAGATCCTCCCTAGGACATGTAGTGTTTTCAGGTTACGCTAATTTTCCACCCAGATTGTTATCAGCAGAGCATTTTATATGTTTCTGTGCCAGAAGAAACAAAAACAATAGAGCCCAGCCATTCCTAAGCAATTTCTCAAATATCCCCAAGCTGACAACTTGTGTTAAATATTTTATGTCTCATTCTAAGTGGAAAAAGTTAATCACTCCCATACCGATCCTGTTATTTTTTGTTAATTTCTCTATATAGGGAAAAGTCTCTTATTAGCTGTGTGATTTTGAGCAAGGAACTTCACCTGTAAAATAGAGCTACAATAAGGTTGTGATGGTTAAAAAATAACTCAAGCAGGGAGATGTGTACAGATTTGGGCACATAATAATTATTCAATTGAAAAAAGAGAAAAGCAAGGAGATCTTGATTTGGCCTTAAGGAAAGAGAACCTGCTATCAAAAGGTCAGGCACCAGTAGCTAAGAAAGAGTCCAGTAATTTTTCCCGATTCACTTTAGGGTCTTGGCTAAATAAACTTTGAAAGGCCTTTTATTTTAAGAAGGAAAAACAGAGAAATAATGACCCACAAATCGGAAGAGGACTTCTTCAGCTTGTCAATGACTGTGCTTGAGAGACAGGGGCACTGGCTTCCAGAAGGCACAGGATAAATGTGCACACTTCAGAATATTGAAAGGGAAAGTAACATTTTGTCCTTTTAACAATCAATTTTATTTATAGTTTTAAATGGAAACAATTCCTTGTGGTACAAACTGTACAAAAAATATATAAGGAAAAGGAGTTCCTCTTCCCCATCCCCAGCACCCATTTTCTCTGTATTACCTATTTCTGGTGTATCCATTCAGAGATATTCTATACATGTCCAAATATAGATACATACATGCACATATACAGATAGACACATAAACATATATCTCCATCAATAGAACAGAAGTCAAATAGATGTGTATGTTTATATAGAATTACATGATATGCATTTTATACATGTATAATTTTTATTTTAATGTAATATACTCTGCATATTCTCTTTCTTTTTTATACTTTACAATGTATCTTGGAACTTCTCTATTTCAGTGCAAATATGGCTGCCTCATCCTTTTTCATGGCTGCACAGTAATCAATTGTCTAGAAGAACAAAAATTAAAATAACTTTTGACTTGTACATTGTTACCAGTCTTTTACTATTAAAGTAAGACTGCAATGAACATACTTGTACACGTATCATTTCACATGTGTGACTATATCTTAGAATAAATTCCTATAAAAAGAAATTTTTGCATCAGAGGGCTTGTGTGGTATTTATAAATATTGCTAACTTAATTTTGCCAGAGATTATATCAATTTACACTTCCACTATTAAGTTCCCTTATTCATTACGCAGTGTGTTATCAGAATTTTACCTTTACTAATCTGATTGGTGAAAGATATATGTAATTTTAGTTGTAATTCGAATTTTTTTTGTCATGAGTAAAGGTAGACTCTGTTCATGTATTTAGAATTATATAAAATTTTCTTTTCTGTGAATTATGTCAATATATTTGCCCAATTTTCTCTACTGAGTATATTGATCTATAGGAACACTTTTTTTCTTTTTTTTGAAATAGGATCTCACTGTTGCCGGGGCTAGAGTGCGGTAGCATCATCATAGCTCACTGCAACCTCAAACACCTGGGTTCGAGTAGTCCTCCTGCCTCAGCCTCCTGAGTAGCTGGGGCTACAGGTTCATGCCACCATGCCTGGCTAATTTTTCTATTTTTTGTAGAGACAGGGTCTCTCTATGTTGTTCAGGCTGGTCTTAAGCTCCTGGCCTCAAGAGATCCTCTCACCTTAGCCTCCCAAAGTGCTAGGATTTATAGGCGTGAGCCACTGCCCTGGGCCAGGAACACTTTTTATATTAAGCAAATAAGGCTTCTGTGATGTGAGTTGCAAATACAGTTTGTCTTTGGTGTTCTTTGCTTATGGTGGTTTTTGTCATGCAAATTAAAACTCCCAAATACTGTAATATAAATTTAATAAAATGTTGCTTGGAGCTAACCTAAGCTTGAAATCACAGGTGGCCAAATTTCCCTAAAAATGTGTGTACCCTAGGGAAAGCTATGGAGATTCCCAAATAACTATTGGAGAAATATTAAGAAATGTCTAGTTAGGGGCCAAAAAAAATCTTATCAAGCATTTGTGTAATTAAATATTTTTGTTTCAAATTTCAATATTTTAAGGTATCTGTGGTAAATACTGAATCAGAAAGAAGTATTAATTTACAATAATAAAATTCTTATTAGTGCAAAAAGGTTAACAGTAGACGAGCCACAAGCTACAAAGCATTAATAATATCCCACAGAAAGAAAACTCCTGAACCAAAAAGTTCATATCTACAAACACCAACTTAGTCCCAAACATTTCCCAAAGCTACATCCTCCTAGAGACACTCTTCCACACAAGCTGTACAGAGGAGCTTCTGCTGAGTAGCAAAAGGAAAACCATCTCCAGAAACCAGAGCATTTGGCGTCTTGTAGCATTTCTGACTTCACAAAGGAGTCTCCGTGAGTTTTGTCCCCTGAGATGGGAGGACAATGGAGTACTTCTATTCTCCCGTTGTAAAGTCAAGTGCTGTCCCAGAGCCAAAGCTGAGGGAAGAACACAGGAGGAAAGATACAGGCAATCTGGGGCAAAACAGGAAAGGCAAGAGGAGCCTAGAGACACGCATGGACAACAGACAAATCCAGCAGGTAGTCAGAAAAGAAAACATCTATCCCCCTCCAACCGAGTTGCATTATTATAGTGGGAAGGCAGCCATCGTTCAGCAAGCGCTCTCTCTTCCTCGCCTCTTTGTGAAGGAGAGTCAAACTCTCATCTGTACAGCCCTGTGTCTGTGACCTAAGAGACTGGGAGCAATTGTTTCTTTTCGTGCCTGGTGTTGTCACGGATGCTTCTGGTTCCCTCGCTGAGTCTGGCTCACGGACCCATCACCACTTCTCCACGTTGCCATCCCTTCAGATTCCCTCTCCAGTTTCCCTCAATCCCGGTTCCTGAGATGGCCTCTTGCTTTGTGGTCTTCCATCTCAATAGCTGAAGGAGACACTCTCAGGAGGTGCAAGGAAATAATATTGTGGAAAGGAGCTAATTTCACTCCCCTCAGCCAACGTGAAGCCAGAAAAATCGGCATATTCTTTTTAATGCTTCACTCTGGGTCAGTGGGTCTAAAATATGGGCCAGAGGGAAGGCAGTAGAGTGGCCTCTTCTGTGACCAAAGACAGAGGAAACTTTCTCAAGTCAACACAGTTGTCTCATACCACCAGTTTGCACTTTCAACATTTTAACACATCTTCTGCCTTTTTACTTTTCTGCCCTCCCATTCAGCTGGAAAGCACTTCAGATTTCACAGAACATCGAGCAGCTGAGAAATATTGGGACTTAAGGAAGTGGTAAATTATACAGATGCCGTTGATAAACTGGGTCTCTAAAATGAGCTGTCTGTAGATGTGCCAAAGCCTTGATTAAAACAAATGGTCATAGCTGTTAGAGCCAGCACGGACCCTGGAGACCAACCAGTACAGACCACCTTCTTACAGATGAGGCAAAGAGGCCAGGAGAAGTTAAGTGTCTTGTCCAGGGTCATTTAGCTGCAAGAGGCAGAGCCAGGATCCTGAGCGAGATCTCCCAACTAAAGGTCCAGCGCTGTTTTCATGACCCCCATATCAAATGACTCTTCAAATCCAGTGGCACTTGCAGCCATAAGCACTTGGCTATCTATAGGGTGGGATTTCATAAAAGAATTGCTGTACCCTCCCTTGAGCTAGACTCAGCAAGGAAAATGTCACATAAACACAGACACACATGCACACACAGAGACATCTCATCAATGGTGCTTTTCAATCTTGAAGTCAGACGGCAAACCCTTAAGCCCTGGGGCTTCTAAAAAGTTGTACAAAACCCTCCATTGCCAGTAATTGGGATACTTTCCATAATATCAAACCACATCCCGTTCATTTGTCTGAGACAGTGAAAATGTTTAACCAATCCAAAGAAGTTTATGTTACAAATATCTCCATTATGATTGCTCAGAGGCATTTTCAGGCTTTGAGAATTGCAGATAATTTAATAAACACTTCTTGCTGTTTGTCTTTTGACTTCAGTGACTCCCAGGTGAGGCTTGTCCAAAAAAAAAACAAAAGATTTAGAGAAAGGAAAAATTATGCAGTTTTGGCCAAAAGGCTGGATTTTAAAGTTCTATTTGGCTCACATAATTTTTAGACTTGGGAAGCAAGAATTTTCCCTTAATTCTACTGTAGAATTGAATGTCTTATCATCTTTATATATACCAGATATTTCATTTTTTCTTAAAAATGTCACCAAAAGGATAAATTTGTTGGAGTAAGACAGCGAGACACAGGACTGACTGGGCCCGCTTTTTTTTTTTCTTAGAGATGGGGTCTCACTCTGCTGCCCAGGCTGGTGTGCAGTGGTGTGTTCATAGCTCACTGTAGCCTCAAACTCCAGGTTCAAGGGATCCTCCCACCTCAGCCTCCTGAGTAGCTGGGACCCAGAATCCCACTTTTGAGCAGCAATCTGACCAGTGATGGTCAGCTTCCTCTCCGCACAGCAGTAGCTGGCATCCAGTGCTGGTGTTGGCTGGGTCTCCTTCCTACAGGGAACTATTAATAGAAATTCATCAGGCTCCTTAACTTCTAAGATAAAAGCAGGGCTCTGCTGCAGATTTCCAGAGAAATCTACAGCGCTTTCCAGCTGAATGGGTGGGCAGAGAAGTAAAAAGGCAGAAGATCTGTTAAAATGTTGAAAGCGTGAACTGGTGGTATGAGACAACTATGTTGATTTGAGAAAGTTTCCTCTGTCCTTGGTCAGAGAAGAGTCCATTCTACTGCCCATATTTTAGACCCATTGACTCAGAGTGAATAAAGGGTCACCCACAGTTGCTGTAGGCAAAATAATGAAATTAGATCTTAACAGCTCACTATGACCTTCCCTGCTGGTGACCTTTTCTCAGATAGGAAGGTCCCCTGCCACAAAGGATATGTGCTGTGATCTGCCCCAGGGGAGGCCTTTTCTCTCTCCCCTCATACTAAGAACATGATTTGGATGTAAGGGTTGGCAGGTCAGAGCTTGTGGATAAAGGGAGAGGCCGGGTTGGTGGTCCATACTGTTGGCATACCACCCTGACTCTCTCAGTGGCCTGTTGTCATGGGTCTGCCCTTGACCTTCAGCTGAGGCTCCCTCCTTTATAAAAGCAGCCCCTGAGGGCGCCAAGGGCTCTCTGAGAAGGACCCCTGTCTCTGAGCATGTTTAACACACTTCACTGTTTGTGCAATGAGGAACTGGAGAGCCAGATGTCCTGTCATCCTGTCTTATGCCACCAGAGCAGTGCTCTGCAGTTGCCTCTCCATCCTCACTTCCCATCTCTCCTCAGCACACTCCAGTCAGGGGACCAACCTTCACTCATTCTATAACTAGGAAGAAAGTGAAAGCACAATCTAATGGCTGTCATGATTTAAATCTTAAACTCTTTATTTCAGCTTAAAACATAAATTTACAATTTAAATTATACACATACAATATATGGTATGTATTAAAGTATATGTATTTAATATATAAATGTACAATTTATCAATATGTAAGGACAAGGCCTTTCTTTCAGTGTGAATTTATTGTTTAGTGATCTATAAAATCTTTCTGAGATCAACCACACCCATAATGCATTGTCTACTATTCCCAACTTCAATTCTTTAAAGACAAACAGAAATTTAGACACTTCTCCATCCATTGGAGTATAGAATTTTTGAATTTTTATGATTTTTTCCAGCCCTCTGTAGTTGTCTTACACATGTAGTTATACTTTATTTTTTGTTTGTAGCAATGAATATTTTGTGATGTTTATATCTGTGGTCATAGAAACATCACAATTTATATAAATGATTTTATGTATGATTGTGTTTCGTTTAACATTTGTAATTTTTTTTTTGCCTCTAGCACACTGGAAGAGGCAGAGTATAAAATATGGTAGAGGACTATACACAACTGTTCATAGAGCACTATTCACAGCCAAAAATTGGAAACAACCCAAATGCCATTAGCTGATGAATGTATTAACAAAGTGTGGTATATCCATACAATGAAACTATTATTTAGCCATAAAAAGGAATTATTAATAAGTATTGATACATGCTACAACATGAATGAATCTCAAAATATTATGTTAAGTGAAATGAGCTAGACACAAAACGTCACACATTGTATGATTCCATTTACAATCATGTGTCACTTAATAACAGGAACCCATTCTGAGAAATGGGTCCTTAGGTGATTTCATTGTGTGAACATCATAGAATGTACTTACACAAACCTAGATGTACAGCCAGCTACACACCTAGGCTATATGGTATAGCCTATTGCTCCTGGGTTACAAACCTGCATAGCATGTTACTGTACTGAATACTGTAGGCAGTTGTAACACAATGGTTAAGTATTTGTGTATCTAAACAGATCTAAACATAGAAAAGGTACAGTAAACATACAGTATAAGATATCTTTTTTAAATGGCATACATGTATAGAACACTTACCATGAATGGACTGGACATTGCTCCGGGTGAGTCGGTGAGTGAGTGGTGAGTGAATGTGAAGGCCTAGGGCATTACTGTACACTACTATAGACTTTATAAACACTGTACACTTAGGCTACACTAAATTTATAAAAAAAATACTTTTCTTTCTTCAGTTAGAAATTAACCTTAGCTTACTATAATTTTTTTACTTTATAAACTTTTTAATTTTTTTAACTTTTTGACTCTTGTAATAACACTTAGCTTAAAACACAAACACATTGTACAGCTGTCCAAAAATATTTTCAATCTTTATTCTATAAGCTTTTCCTATTTTTAAAATTTTTTTTTTTTTTTTTTTTACTTTTTAAACTTTTTTGTTAAAAACTAAAACATAAGTACACGCCTTAGCCTAGGCCTACACAGGGCCAGGATCATCAGTATCACTATCTTCTCCCTCCACATCTTGTCCCAGTGGAAGGTCTTGAGAGGCAATAATATGCATGGAGCTGTCATCTCCTATGATAACAATGCCTTCTTCTGGAACACCTCCAGGACCTTCCTGAGGCTGTTTTACAGTTAACTTTTTTTTATAAGTAGAAGTATATTCTAAAATAACAATAAAAAGTATATTATAGGAAACACATAAACCAGTAACGGTCGTTTATTATCATTATCGAGTATTATGCACTGTACTTTTATACGACTGGCAGCACAATGGGTTTGTTTATACCAGCATCACAACAAGCAATGAGTAATACATCGTGCTATGACATTAGGACAGCTACAAAGTCATCAGGCAACAGGAATTTTTCAGCTCCATTATAATCTTATGGGACCACCATCATATGTGCAGTTGACCAAAGCATTGTTGTGAGGCACCTGACTGTATATAAGATATCTGGAAGAGGTAAGCCATAGAGATTAGTGATTGCTAGGGGCTTGGAGGAAGAGGGATGCAGGAGAGATTGCTTAATGAGTATGGGGTTTCCTTTTGAGGTGGTAAAATATTTTGGAACTTGGTAGAGGTGATGGTTACACAACATTGTGAATGTACTAAATGCCACTGAGTTGTACACTTTTAAATGGTTAATTTTATTTTATGTGAATTTTACCTCAATTTTAAAAATGGGGGAGAGGGAACAGGTCCCAAGAACCTACAAGCCACCCCCGCCACGTGCATGCCCTGCACATGCACACCATACACATGTGCAAGCATGAGTCACGCAGCTACCTAGGGCTTCTTTAGCAGTCAGCCCTTTTGCCTTCCCAGAGCTGACTGCTCAGTCACTCCTTCTTTCTGTACTAGTGGCCTATTGATCTCTCAGATCCTTAGCAGAATTGTTACCATCACATGAGCTTCTCTGCTTCTGTACCCAGATTAAATTTCGCTCTCCTCGAAGTCCGCATTAAAGGGACTCTCAGGATCAACCTTGATGGGCCATTTGGGACACTGTTTTGAGAAGATCCAAAGAGGTCTCATTGGATCATTTTCCACTTCATGAAAGCAAACAGGAATTAGGCTGCATTTCCCTCTCCACTTGCCTTCAGTATAGGGCATTGTTTCCTTTTAGGAGCTCAGATGGGACACGTCTGGAGAACATGTTGAACACACCGGTTGCTACTTCCAAAATGTAGACATCATAAGCTAAGTCCTGCTGGCATTGCACATGTTAGCCATACTGTTGTGCCTTAAATTTGTATCTCAGGATGGGATGGGCTCAGCAGTCTCTGATTGAGGCTTCCAGATGTTCTACAAAGAGGACGAGAAAGAACTCTGATGGGACAGCTGAGCTCTGAACAGAAGATTCTCCCATCCTTATCGCTGAAAGCCCTGCACAAAGCAGACATAGCCCTGGGAGCCCATTGTGAGACGTGGCAAGCCTAGAAGAGGGGGGCTGAAGCTAACAGAAAGCAAATGTCTACTTTGGCAATGTCCACAGCTGACGTCAGTTTATTTTCCTCTCCATTGTTAATGAAAAAAAAAAAGTTATAGCAAGACAGCTCTGTGGAATATGCTAAATACAAACTGTTCTGTTTGACCTTGATCATTTGTGCTTCCTATGATAAGCAACATATGGCAGCAACCTTAGCTTGTGACTGTAATAAATCATCAACTTAAATATCTTTTGCACAAAAGTTTATCTGCTAGGGAAGAAAATGTCAAAGGACTAAGACAAAAAAGAATTATTCCAACAAAGCCACAAAAATATGTTTGAATTTACATATTATAATGAACTTGATTCCATTTGTAACCCTGGTGTCCCCAGATTCCATAGGTTTCTGGCCTCCCCATTTAACATCTAAATGAAGTAATGACTAGAACACCCGTTCCATGTGTTGTGGGAAGCCTCCTTCCAATCCCCGCCGGCAATTATTGGGGAGTGGGTGGAGCTTCTCATCCTCTTGACCAACCCCGGGCTGCAGTTTTCTTTCTACCCATCACATTTAGCCTCACAGATGTCAGTCTTTCTCACCCGCCCACTTTATGCCACGCTGAACACCTCCCAGGCAGTCTCTAACCCAGTCTGGTTACCCTCTTTCTTAGATTGCAGCTTGTCACCAATGTCTTGTCTTCCTGTACCCTCCTTCTCCTCTTGATTCTAGCTCCTGGCCCCAAACCTTCTAAATAGTGCTTACTTTCTTACATAGAGCCATTACTTATCTACTACAGCACACACACACATATACACACACAAAACTATTCTCTGGGTTAAACTTTGCAAATCCAAATAGCTCCACTGATTATGCTCTACTAAACAAACCTACTCCAAGGTTCCACCTTTTGATAACAGAAAACCCTCACAGAAATTTCCAAATTCTAAGATTTCTATTATCACAGTCATATCCTTTTTTTGTTTTGTTTTGGGGTTTTTTTGGTGGTTAAATATACATAACATAAAATTCATCATTTTAACCACTTTCAAGTGTATGATTCAGTGATACCAAATACATTTACATTGTTGTGCAACTATCACCACCATCCAGCTCCAGAACTTTTTTGTTCCCCTAAACTGAAACTCTGTACTCACTAAACAGTAACTCCTCACTTCCTCCTCCCCCATCCCCTGGTAACCACTATTCTACTTTCTGTCTCTGTGAATGTGACTAATTTAGGTACTTCATACAAGTGCAATCATATAATATTTGTCCTTTTGTGACTGGCTTATTTCACTTAGCATAATATCTTCAAGGTTCATCCATGGTGTAGTAAGTATCAGAATTTCCTTCCTTTTTAAGCCTGAATAATATTCCATTGAATGTCTATACCACATTTTGCTTATCTGCTCATCTCTTGATGGACATTTGGGTTGTTTCCACCTTTTGGCTACTATGAATAATTCTTCAATGAATATTGTTGTACAACAATCTATTCAAGTCCCTGCTTTCAGTTCTTTTGAGTGGAATTGCTGAAGCATGTGATAATTCTGTTTAATTTTTTGAGGAGCTGCCATACTGTTTTCTATAGCAACTGCACCATTTTACATTCCCACCAGCAATCCAATTTCTCCACATCTTTGCCAACTTCTGTTACTTTCTGAGGTTTTTGTTTGTTTTCTTGTTTTTTATGACAGCTATATTAATGTGTGTGAAGGGGTATCTCATTGTGGTTTCAACTTTCATTTCCCTAATGATTAGTGATGTTGAGCATCTTTTCATGTGCTTTTTGGCCATTTGTATATCTTCTTTGAAAAAATGTCTACACAAGTCCTGTCCATTTTTGAATTGGGTTGTTTTGTTGTTGAGTTGTAGGAGTTCTTTATATATTCTGACCATTAATATTAACCCTTATCAGATATATGATTTGCAAACATTTTTCTCCCATATTGTAAGTTGTCTTTTCACTCTCTTGATAGTGTCATTTGATGTACAAAAGTTTTTAATCTTGATAAAGTACAATTTATCTATGTTTTCTTTGTTGCCTGTGGTTTTGTTGTCACATCCAGAAAATTGTTGCCAAATCCAATGACACAAAGATTTTCCCCTATGTTTTCTTCTAAGAGTTTTATCATTTTCTCTCTTATGTTTAGGTCTTTGATCCATTTAGAGTTAATTTTTGCCCATGATATAAGATAAAGTCCCAACTTCATTCTTTTGCATGTGGATATCCAGTTTTCCCAGTACCATTTGTTAAAAAGACTGTCCTTTTCCCCACTGAATGATCTTAGCATCCTTGTTGAAAATCATTTGACTGTATATGTGAGGGTGTTATTCTGTTATTTCTCTAGTTAATTCCATTGGTCTGTATGTCTATATTCTTGCCAGTACCACACTGTTTTGATTATTGTAGCTTTGTAGTAAGTTTTAAAATCAGGAAGTATGAGTCCCCTGACTTAGTTCTTGTTTTTCAAGATTGTTTTGGCTATTCAGGGTCTCTTAAGATTCCATATGAATTTTAGGATAGGTTTTTCTATTTCTGCAAAAACATCATTGGGGTTTTGATAGGGATTTAACTGAATCTATAGATGTCTAGGTGGTCACATCTTTTTATAAGTTAGAATGCTTTGGCCTTAAGTACAGAAGCTCCATCTCCAGCTCGAGAAGTAGGATGACCCAGATATGGAACAATTAGGCTTCCTTTGCTCTAGAATACCCTCGGCTCTTCCTCTGTGCCCATTCGTCCCTAGGTTCCCTTCTCTCACAGCCACAAGCCAGTGGCCAAGAGCAACGGGACAACACGCTTCCTCCTTTATGTTCAGAAGGTTGGAGAGAAAAAATCTTCTTCAACCACGGAAGAAAATTTCTTCCTTACAATCTAATTGCACCAATTTAGATTAACGGTGAACCCAATTACCAATAATGGTAAAGACAGACATTGATTGCCTCAATTCCTGAACCAGCCACAGGCAAGATGGTGGAATTACTACAACTGGACTAAAATCATCAGATTGTACCATCGGAGGTAAAGATGGGGGCAGCTTCCTGAGTTGTGCAGGAAAAAAGGAGACGCCTAATCAAAATTATGGTTCTATTGGAGGGGAAAGTGTTGGGGTGGATGCTAGGTAGTCAACCAGTAGTGTCCCCTAGATTTCTGCCTCCAAGATCTCTGTAAGTGGGGCAGGGATTGTGAATAATAATAGATTTATTCCTGTGGGCTGGAACAAGCCCTGAAAGGTTGTGGGAGTATCCTACTGTGGAATCAAGCTGATTTTATTTAGCAACAGCAATGGACAAAGTAAAAATACTAAGGAATCTCTAAGCAGGCCAAATAAGCTCCAAAATCCCAAATTCAAGCCAACAAGTAGAACAATGTTTATGCCTCAAACTTGAGAAATAATATTTTGTTTAAGTCAATATGAAGGTGTATAACGATGGTAACAATAATGAATTTTTGTGGCACTTTAAATTTTTCGCAACTGCATCCTAATCTATTTTCTTATTTGATCATGCTTAAAATAATTAAGTGAATCGTTTTGCCTATTTGATTTTTTAAATAGTTCATTTTCATTAGATATTCAACTACCATTTTATGGAGATATTCAGCTTCCTCAAGTGCACTCTGGCTACAACAAACAAGTCGAGACAGTCCAGAGAGGAATGGAGAAAAAAGCAGTGGCCGCTCATTTTAATTGGAAAAAGGAAGAAAGATCAACCATTTTTATAGTTCTTCCTAGAGGAATCAACTGAAACTAAATAATCTTACGGAAGTATTAACAACAATTTTTCCTCTTCATGAAATAGTTGCTGCTTCTAAAATTGGGGAGAAAGTCAAAATATTTTTAATGAACTTCATTTTTTAAATATTATTTCAACAATCTAAAATGCTCTTTGATTATTGCATCCAAATACAGCCAAGCCAGTGTTTCATTGTTATCAACAAAATCAGATTAAAATACATCAGAAGCATTTAACTGCAAAGAAATTGGTTATAAACATGATACCACTGAAAACAGTAATCTCATAGTCCCTCAGAAAGAGTCATGGTTCAAAAGCTATATTTAACTTTCAATACATTATTCAGCTTGTCAGAATGAAATATTCAGAATATTCACTTATTTCCAATGAACTACAGTAAATCCCTTTAGAATGTTTATTATACCTGTTGAAGGATACTTACATTAAAGAAGGTCAAACATTTAAATTCATAAAGTAAAAAAAATACCATGAATTTGTAATAGCCGAAGACAAGTTAGGCTACCTAAAGATGTGGGATGTGCTCTTCAAGTTAACTTAGACCTGTGTACACTGTGAGAAAATTAATATTTCTACAAAAGCAGGTAATTTTGACATTTTCAATTTGTCGTACATCCTCCTATAGACTAGTGATCTGTTTTTTTAATGGATCCAAAGAGAGAAATCACCAAGGAAAGGGCTGTAATAATCTCAGGCAGAGCATTTCACAGTTTGTGTTTCATTCCAATTATCTCTTTGCTTCCTGTGGATGTTTGACTTATTACTGCTGTCAAGAAAAATCCTCAGTTTCCAGTAAGAAGCTGAAGAAAGACTGAGCCGCCCACATCCCAGATGGCCAAGGCTCCAGCCACATGGCATCTGTGAAAACAGGAGTGATAAAGTTCTGGTTTCCAATTTTAGTTGAGGAAAACCAAGCTTTCCACTTTTCCTATCTATCTAGTGGCTATATTCCCTCTGAGCCTCAAGTTTTAAAGTAATAACTCCAAGAATATTATAAACTAATGAGCCAAAGACTTCATTTGAAAAAATAAGATTATTTTAAAAAATATTATTCCACACAAAATAACAGTCCCTAAATCCTTATAAAGCAGATTTAGTAAACAATCTGAATCTCAACCAAAAGCCTCAAGAAACAAACACCTTTTCCCAGGTGGGGAAAAAGAGGTATATTGGAAAGAAAATCTATATTCAAAAATTTTCAATCTGACACATTCTGGCTAAATAAAGCCTCAGAAGCTTATTCAGAGACTTTGTGTTTATTAATCATAGCCATGAAGTTTGCAGAAAGTCTACAATTTTGCATTTGTCAGAAAGTTTTCAGGTTTGTAAGTATGCTTAGGAAGACTGAGGCACAATCTCAATTTTGGGATCATTTTGGCAGACCATAGTTGGAGACCAGTAAATACAATCCATAGGGGGTTTTACGAGTAGTTCCAGAATCTCCATGTGCCCGTAGTGGACACTGTTCACTTCCTATGCAGAACACTTTCCACTTTCTTCCTCGTACCAACTTTGTTGAACTCCCCTAGTAGCAGACCCTGAGGTAAGTATTTGGGCACAAGTAGTTTGTTTGAGAGGTGATACCAGGAAATACTGGTAGGTGTGTGAGGAAGTGATCCAGGAAAGGAGAGAAACCAATACAGAGTATATTGATGAGAAGATTGTCACTGTGGGCAACCGGAGCTCAGCATCACTGGGGACCTAAGTAAATCGGGGTAGAACATATCTCAGACTTTTCCCACCAAGGGGCAAAGAAGCTGGGGTGCTACCCTTCCATTCTTATCCGTCACCGACTGAGGGACACCCTAAGGAGCATCAGTTCCTCAGCACTTTTCAGCCTGCCCCAAATGCAGACCAAGCAGGCTCCTGTGACCAGAGAAATTCCTCAGGCAGAGAGTGACAGATACTCGCAGTAGGAAGTTATCAGCATGTGCCAGAGACAGTGTGTAACAAAAAGACAAGGGCAGTACACTAGCAGCCTCTGCTGCACTGAACAGACTCCAGTTTTGTCCAGGTATCCAGTTGTCTCCAAATCAACCACTGCTCTGGGGAATAAGGCACCTCCAGCTCCATGGATGGGCCAGGTGGGTATAAAATCTCATTTACATTCTCGGTGATTTCCAGAACAGACCTGCAAGTTAAGTCTGCCCAGTAAGATGTGGTCAGAGTTCATCCAGACAGAATGGGGAATCTGGGGAAAATGTCTTGCTCCTAAGGCAGAGTGTTAAGAATACATTGTCTCTTTTTTTCGTGGGACATCGCCGTGTCTGGAGGAGAGTGCTGGACCTGCTGCAGCCATCTTGCCACCTAACTGAGGAGGAAGCCAGCACTGAGGACAGATGTAAAGACCCCGGATCCTGACATCGTTACACATATGAATTAACCAAGCCTGAATCCTGTCTTACATCTGTACATATTATTTATGAGATACTGTATTTCCTTGTATTTAAGCCACCATGTTTTGAGGTTTTTGTTACTTGCAGAAAAAAGGATCTTCAAAACATTATCTATAGATTGAACAGGTAAGATGAATTAGAGTCGGCCCTCTGTATCTGTGGATTCAACCAACTAAGGATCAAAAATATTAGGAAAAAAATTGCATTTGTACTGAACATATGCAGACTTTTTCTTGTCATTATTCCTTAAACAATACAGTATAACAACTATTTACAGAGCATTTACATTGTATTAGATATTATAAGTAGCCTACAGATGATTTAAAGTACTGTAAACCAGAGGATATACATAGATTGTATGTCAGTACTATGCCATTTTATATCAGGAACCTGAGCATCCATGGATTTTGGTGTCTGCAGAAGTGCTGAAACCAATCCCCCCACAGATATGGAGGGACACCTGTACTCAGATTCATACTTCTACTATTTCCAGTGCTGCTGGAACTGAAAAATGTTCATTCACAACTGTTACTGAATATCCATCCCATTATTTCCTCAATCAAGAGATAATAAAAATACCACCAAGTGGAGGAGGGGAGGTTCATGCAGGGTTTTTGTCTTAAATAGGGGTCTTTGTACTTGAAAAAGTAAAAAAATCATGGCTGAACATAATAAGAAATAAGCAATTTTTTATTATAAAAGATAACCCATTCTGAACATCTAAACAGCCTTCTATAATTAATAAAGGATTTTCACACTCATCATCTTTAATAACTTTTATAAAGTTGTTAAAAAAAGTTTGAGTTAGTATTTTTATCATTCCCAAGTTATACATGAGGAAACTGGGGCTCCAAGATGATAAGTGACCCGTCCACAGTCTTACATCTATTAGGAACTTACACAAGCCCAGCTCCCCTGATTACAAACACCAAGCTGTGTTCTTAGCTGCAAAGCCTGGCACCTAATGAAAGCTTATGAATTCCATCCACAGCCCATACGTCCCCAGAATTCACACACCACTCTTAGGTAACAAGGATGAGATCTTATTAAGAAATAAAACACCCAAATAGAAACATGCAATACAAATGAATTTTTAAGTGCTTCTGGTAAGCAATTATGCCTCAAAAGGCTGCTTTGAGGAACACTGGAGTGTTCAACAGCCAACTTTTTTTCTGTAAGTCATATATGAAGGGAGAAATTTCATGAAATTTTCAAATAAACCAAAAAGTTAAACTTAAAGAGGGCTTCTTTTCTTTTATTTAGGCTCACCTTGGGTTTATACTTCTGCATTATTCTATAATACTTGAATTTATTTGGTTATATTTTCATTTTAGAATTTATAGAGTAATATATGCTTGATACACACAACATGGAAAACAAAGAAAACAACAAAGATTTTGTTTTGTTTTGTTTTTTTGTTTTGTTTTATGTTTGTAATAACATAAAAGTAGGCATGAATAAATTAAAGCACAGAGCAGCTTCCTGGATGGACTGTTAAGAAATCAATTCTCCCTAAATTAGTGTACATATTTAATATAATTCCCATTGAAATCACAGTAGGATTTGTTTTTGTCAAAAAATAATTCTAAAGTTTATATTG
Source organism: Daubentonia madagascariensis (assembly GCA_023783475.1). Classification (NCBI taxonomy): domain Eukaryota; kingdom Metazoa; phylum Chordata; class Mammalia; order Primates; family Daubentoniidae; genus Daubentonia; species Daubentonia madagascariensis. The sequence goes on from JAKFHU010000428.1 coordinate 14,279,522, forward strand.
GTCAGGATTGAGTTCTGAATAATACAAAGTACAAAATAACAGTGGCAAAATTAAAATAAAAGCCTATTTCGTTCTTAAGTAAGCATAATTCAGGGGTCTGTGGTACAGGGCTGGCATAGCCCTGTGGTACCAGGGAACTTGGCTGTTTCACCTTGTTCCTCTGCCATTCCCAGAATGGGCCTCCACCTCTGGTCCAAGATGGCTGCTCAAGCCCCACCGGTGTCTACAGGAGGAAAAGGGAAGAGGCAGGAAGAAGGATATGCTCCTTTCCTTAAAGGTCTCCTCTCAGAAATTGAACATATCACTTCCCCTTATAGCCCACTGGGCAGGTCTCAATCACATGGCCACACTTAACTTCAAAAGAGATTGGGAAATACCGTCTTTACTCTTAGCACTCAGGTACCCACCTAAAAATTGAGGGTTCTTCTATTGAGAATGGATTTTGAAGGACTACTAACAATGTCTATCACGTCATCAGCTTTCTCTATATTAAACTACATTAAATAGCTACAATTATTAAAATATACTCACACCCACTCCAGAAAAAAATAACTGATCAATAGATCGGTATAAGGGGAGGTGGATGAAGACGGCATCAGCAGTGAAAGAGGGAGCCAAAGGCAGAAGTGGAATGTTGCTATCTAGGCTCATTAGGTGGAAGCTATTTTGCCTAATATTCAACTCACCAAGACCTGGGTCAGCGTAGAATATCAGTGCAAGAGACGGACATGGCCTGAAGAAGGGCAGTCCTGGGCAGAGCTGGACCTGTCCAATCCCTGCAGCAAGTCAGCCCTCTTGTGGAAAGAGCTGCCCTAGGCTCTCCTAACTCGATGCCCTTGAAGAGTTAAAACACACACCATAAACCAACCATCAGTATTCAAAGCAGGGTGCTAGGGAGCCTGGAGTAAAGGCTGGGATCACACAGACCAGTCACTACACCCCCAGAGCAGCAACCACAGGAGAGCCTGACTCTCAGCCTGCAGGTTCCAAAGGTGATTCTGCTGGTGCCCAGGAGGTGATAGGAACCAAAGAACATAAATGACATGGGTCAATTCCCAAGAGACCTCTAAGTCAACTAAATGCTTAGAACAGAGCACCTTACATAGTTCATTCTGAATAAGCCTTGACAGATACATGCTCAATTAATAGGAAGTCTTTGACATGGACTGGTCTTGAGTTTATATTTTTTCATAATACTAGATCCAGGATTGTACTTAGATAAATGAATGTTTTCGTCACTTTTTTGACAATACATTTTTAAACAATTTTTTTTCACTTTCAGTTTGTGCAAAGTCATTCAAAGGAGCGAATGGCAAGGACAGCAAACGAAACCTGATCCAGAGTGTAATGTGTTGCCCCATCCCTTCGTGGTAAGTTCCCTGAAAACACAAATGAGTTTCCCTTCTTTCTCCTTTAATAAAAACAATTGGAAGAGTTTTCTTTTCTTTTGCTGTCACCAAAAGATAGCCAATGCCCCCAAAGTCTCAGGTGCTGCCATAAAAACCTCTATCAATGCCCAAGGCAGCTGCTGAATCAACTTTGGCCTGGACTTGAGTCCGCACCCCCTGGCCTGCAGGCAACCCCACCAGGCATCCCCTACTTGAGGGCCACACAGCCTTTCTACACCTACCACTGCTCTCCGTCCCCAAACCCCAGCCAAGGCGAAGGAAAACAAAGATCCACAGAAGGGTCTCCCCAGGAGCGAGAGCCACACACACTCCAGTTTATAAAAGTTGGAAAGGATGCCTTGCTTTCTTCCCTGATTAACTAAAGGGTCCAATAACAGCCTTTAATCACATTTATGAATATTTTCCCTTGGCCTTCAGCTTCTCCCAGGCCCTATTAATTTCTGGTTGAGAGCAGAGCCCCAGATCAAAGCACTAGCTACCTCACCTTGATTTTTCATTCATTCATCCAACAAATACTTATTCAGCACTTACTATGAGGCAAGAACTCTATTGGGAATTCAACGTGAGCAAAATCAGATATTCTCCTTTCCCTCATGGAACTTATAGTCTAGTGCAACAGAAACACATTAATCAAACTATGGCATAAAATGGTGTAAGTTGGTAACAGTGATGAGTAAAATGGAAATGTGCATGGTGGTGTGAGAGAGGTTGAACAAGTCAGAGTGCAGGGTAGCGCTAATATTGGTGTCATGTGATTATTGCAAGAAAAATATTTTATAATACATGGTTATTACATTAATGTGGAAATAGTGGCACAAGTGGTTCGTCCAAAACTTTGTAATTTTTATTTATGTATTACTGGGATAGTATAAGAGATTTGTAGTCAGAAAACCTGAGTGTGTGTTCTAGCTCTGCTGAATTTATTAGATATATACTCACAGTCAAGCTTTGAGCTGTTTCCCCTATATATAAAATATAAATAATAATACTAGATAATAATACTCCTACTTTACCGATTTGTTGAAGAAACAGATAAGACGGCACATGTAAAATCTCCTATAAACTCGGCATAGTTACACAAAGATTAATTTTTATCTGTGTCAATGATGTTTATGTCCTTTGGCTTTGTTATCCAGATACATGAAGGACAACATGTTGAGTTGCTAAATTAGGGCTTTTCTCTTCCAGATTTGAGGATATCAATACCAACCCAGTGTCCTTTAAAATGAATCTGCTTTTCTTCTTTTGGCTCATAAAATCTGTACCCTTGGAGTAGGCCTAACTTTCCCATGTGGAAGGAAACCAAAGGAGGGAGAGAATCAGGTTAAACGCAGCCAGAGGGCTTTGAGACTTGGTGTCTCTTTGCAGCCTTGCTGCCTGCCAAGAGGGCAGGTGTGGGGACCCCTGGGGTCTAGGAGAGCAGCCTCAGGCTCCAGAAAAGGAATGCAGGAGTGGAGGGGAACATGAACCCCTGGCAGGTCCCACCTGGGAAATAAAATGGGTCAAATTAAGAGCGCTGCTCACTCACAAATCAAAGGAAAACCCTCAGTAGGGAGGTTGTCGGGAGCAAACTGGATGCTGGCCAGAGGAAAAACAGAGAGAATTACAGACTTCCATTAAAACAAATCTGCAGAAGTAAGCAAATCCATTTTCCCTCATGAGAAGATGTGGGTAGCAATGTTGCATTTGTTCATTCAGGATTATCTCGGTTGTTCTAACACATTCTATAGCCGGGTGTCTCATCACACATATGCGTCCCAGTACCAAGCATAATAACTCATATTTGTTGTATGAATTGAATTGAATCAAATATCTCAAGGTCAACAAAGAGAAATCAATTTTTCTGAGCACATGCCATGCTAAGCATATAAGAAGTGCAACTGTAAAGCAAAGACGCAGACTTCCTTGGGTAGTTGGTGGAAGCAGATCAGTTGCTTTACAGTTTCATTTCATACTTTATTCCCACCAAGCCCATTTTGGTTGCAAGGGCTGAGGACCCCATCTGAAGACAAAATGCCCAAGAACATCAAAAACCCTCCTCACCACCTTGGGCTTCTTTTCCCTTTCTAGGCTGAAGATCATTTCCTTTACGGATGAGGAAACTGAGGCATGCAGCCAGGTGATAGGACTAGGACTCAAACTCAGATGTGTTGCATCCCAGGTTTATGCTGACCACTAGGAAGTCTCTGTCACTGGAGACCAGAGGACCTAGAAAAGTGGGCCACTGAACTGTGTCCTCTGACCTAAGAACTCCATCCAAATAGATCTGAGCACACAGAAGTGATAACGCTCTGGCCTTCAGCAAGAAGAATCAAGGCACCTTGGCTTTGACTTAATGTTGAGGCTGAGGGGTCTGCCCAGGCAAGTCCTAGGCTCAGAAAGGGACTAATAATGACCCACCTCACAAGACCACCATCCAAAAACTCCTCCTTCTTGAATATCCCTATCTTAAATACCTACAGGTCAGGATTGTCTATAGACATGCTCCATAATATATTCCAACACCCAAGCACCAATTATTGAGAGCACAAGTGTGTGATCTACTGAATGGGTTAAACTAATGGGTCACATGCCTACTTCTGGATTAGGGGTTGGTCAACAACACTCAAACCAACTATAACTGTCATCCCCAACCCCCGGGCTGCTGACCGGTATTGGTCCATGGCCTGTTACCAACCGGGCCGCACAGCAGGAGGTGAGTGGCAGGCGAGCAAGCAAAGCTTCATCTGTATTTACATCTGCTCCCCATTGCTCACATCACTGCCTGAGCTCTGCCTCCTGTCAGATCAGTCATTGTCCCCCCAGCTGGGACCGTCTAGTTGCAGGAAAACAACCTCAGGGCTACCACTGATTCTACATTATGGTGAGTTGTATAATTATTTCATTATATATTACAATGTAATAATAATAGAAATAAAATGCACAATAAATGTAATGCACTTGAATCAATCCAAAGCCATCCCTCCCCGACAAGGTACAAGGAAAAATTGTCTTCCATGAAAACGGTCCCTGGTGCCAGAAAGGTTGGGGACCGCTGAACTAGAAGCTGTTGCCAGAAGAACAGAAGTTGTGGGACAGAGGAAGAGGAAACGGATGTTGGATGTGCAAAAGCAGCAAATGTCTACTACACTGACTGTGACTAAGATACACATAGTCTCACTCCGCTCAGCCTGCAGGAAGATGGTCCCGGCCTGAAGATAGAAATAAAACGAACAGGAACAACGGACCTCCTTATTTGCTTCCAGTAGAGGATAATGCCATGCCTACTTTCTTTTCTAACCACCTTCAACACTGATGACCCCATTTATTTATATTTTTTTCTCAAAATAATTGTGCAGATTCTGAGTCAACAACTTGGAGTAGAACTTGTTTAGAAGTGGTTCATTCATTCTTAGGTTTGGCATGTGTTGTTAAAAAATGAAAAACAAAATCGAAGTGGTTCATTCAGTCTGGGGGTAGTGGGCATTTACCATTTTTTGACCAGATTCTGTTTGCCACTGCTCCCTGCCTCCACCTCACACTCCACACACACACACACACACACCCTCCACCCCCGAGCTAAGGCTGGGTCTGTAATCTTGGCTCTTGGCTTAGCTATTAATACTCTCTTGCTGGGGTGCTGGAGCAGGATCAGAGGCCAATCTGTGCTGCTGGAGATGGGTGGCCACATCCAGCTCGCAGAACAGCACTAGCAGATCTGGCATTGGCAGTACTGTCCTTAGAGTCAAGCAAGAGGGACCCTATCCTAGGCCCCAGTTTAGGGGGCCCTGAGCTGGCCCTCCTTTCTGTGCCCTCCCCATGCAGCAAGGAGTCTACAAGTCCAACAGGACATGCCCACTGAGAGCCTGAATCCCATCCCTGCTTCTTAACCACACAACCAGGTGCCCTGGACTCCCTGCCCAAATGGCCCCAAGGTCATTCATTTCCAGAACCTGTGTAGTCCTCTTCCCTGGGTCCATCCATCTGAGAGCAGGTCATCATACCTCTAGACCCAGACAGAGGTCAAGGGGTGACTTGTGCAGGGACTGTATATTCAGGCTTGTATATTCAGGCTGAAATAGGAAGAAAAGATGGATGTGCTCAGGGCTGGAGGTGGGGACAAGGGCTGGATTTCCTCTATGGAATACTAAGGAGTCAGTGTTTGAACTTGATCTTTCAGCTGACTATAAAAGCATATTTATCAAGGAAAGAGGATATGACATTTTATTAAACAGATTGTTCATTTGACTTATAATTTCTTTATAACTTTTAATTTTTTTTTTGAGACAGAGTCTCACTCTGTCACCCCAGGTTGAGTGCAGTGGCATCATCGTAGCTCACTGCAACCTCAAACTCCTGGGCTCAAGCGATCCTCCTGCCTTAGGCTCTCGAGTAGCTGGGACTATAGGCTCACAACACCATGCCTGGCTAGTTTTTCTATTTTTAGTAGAGACAGGGTCTCACTCTTGCCTCCATTATATTCTTGCCTCAGGTCCTGCAATTGTTGGGGGTGAGGGGCTTGGGCTTTGGTGCCAGACACAGGACGACAGCGGGGTCCTCACCAGATCACGCGTGGGATGTGGTTTTGCTAACATTCTCCACCTGCCTAGTGTCTCTGTGGCCTATCTTCTAACCCTCATTCTCTCACCTTGCCAGCAATTGCCTTTAAGAACTGTTCTTTTCTGCTTAAACCAGTCAGATCCTGGATCGGGTTTGGTGTCTAAAAAAATAAATAAATAAATAAAATTTTAAAAATAAAAATAAATCAGTCAGAATATATTTCTCTTTGTATGCAACTGAGTACACCAAATGGAAAAACAAAAAAACTGCAATTGTCTGTGAAGTAGCTGAATGGCATGAAACCCTCTAAGGTAAACCCTTCTCTTCTGCTAACTGCCCTCTATCTAGGCTCTTTTAGAAGGTTATTCTCAATTTATGAAAACTCCAGCCTTTCTAGTGCACACATGATCCAGGGAGAGTGAACTGCTCTCTATAATCGCCGTGGTTAGAGGCCTCTGGGGATTGTCACCTGCACAGCTGTGTGTCTGGGAAGTATTGCTTGTTTCCAGCCCAGGCCTTCAGCCTGAGTCACCTTTGGGACTTTTATACACAGGATCACTCTCTGCAATCACAAGTCCAGGCATCTCATCTCTAGGGATGTCTCAAATGTCAAAATTTGGGGAGATTTATTTAGACAGAGAAGAAAAGCCAGTTTATAAGAGCATATCATGCCTTGGCAAGGGCCCCTACAAACCAGATTTCAACTATGGTATTAGGTCTTTCCCTGTCTTGTGACATGATCCCAAATACATGAGGGATCTCTGTTTAATGGCATTGTAAACTGTTCTAGAATTATAAATTACACACACACACACACACACACACAGTCTTTATTTATATAGGGGGAAGGTAAACACCATCAAGATAGTCACCCATGTGTTCATTGTGATTATTAATTAGTAGTAAGATTGCAGGTGATTTTTTTTCTTTCTGCTTATTTATATTTGCTACTCTTCAACAAGAAACAGATTTTAATTGTGTAATTAGAATTCAATAAGCATGAACAACAGAAAAAGGAAACTGAGAAACAAATTTAACCCTTAAAACTGAGAATTTAAGAATATATATACGTACTAGATTAAGGCTTATACATCTCGACCACTGATAGAACACAGCCAAAATCTTACTAGTTTCATTTGTTGAGAACTTCATAATTATAACATACTCAAAGTTGCCCTGGAATCACTCCCCCAAATGATGTGTTAATATTCCCCTCAAGAGATATGTAACAAACTTGTCTCTGTTTTTGTGTCAATTTTGTTGCACTGAATGTCTCTCCATTCTGTGGAGTTTCACTGAAGATTCTTAGGACCACTATAAACACCCACCCGTAGATATCTCAATGGCAAAGACTTCGTGCCAGGTCTTACATAAAAGTTGGAAGTTGACTTGAAATCTGGGCCTCATTTTTTCTTCATTCCAAACTTTAGGGACGTCCTTACATAGCTCTCAAAGACAGCTGGGTTTTTTTTCTTTTTCTCTTCTTATTTCAAAGAATTTGTAATCAGCTGACCAAAGCTAATATGTTTGTGATGTAAATTTATTATTTTGTAAATTCTCAACCGAAATTTGAATCATTGTATGCAGGGAGAAAAAGTCAGCACTCCAAATTAACTGATATTCTATACAAGAGAAAAATCTGAAATCAGTCTCTAAGATTATGGAGACCATAGAGTTCTCCATCTGGCACTCCTTGGAAGGAGGATGAAAAGTCGAGAGTAAGTTTTTTTGCAGAGGGTGAACTCTATGATACCGGACATGGGACAAGACAAGTCATTATTCACAGTTTCCTTCAAGCAGCAAGAGCTAGATGTAGCAGGTGTGGGAAGAGAATGGTTAAGAACATGCTTCTGGCAGCAAACACACCTGGATGCAAATCCCAGTCCCACCATATATTAGCCTCATTAGACTTTGAAGAAAGTACTTAATCTCCCTGTGTCCTTATTTCCTCATTTATAAAATGGGAATTATAATGGTACCTTTTTCGTAGTTCTATTTTTTGTTATTGTTGTTTGCTTTTCTATTCTTTTCTGATTTGCTTTAGAAGATTAACTAAGATATTGTATTGTACCTTGCACCATGTCCAGAACACAGTTCTTAATAAATGTTGGCCTTTAAAAATCTAAAAATCTGCATTATACAAAACAGCTGGTCTGTACTACCAAAAAAATGTGAATGTCATGAAATCCAAAGGAAGACCAAACAACTGTTCCAGGTTAAAGGAGACTAAAAGGACAGGATAACTGAAGGCAACACATGATCTTGAGAACATTATCGGGATTAATGATAAAATCTGAATATGGTCTATAGATGGGACAATAGTATTGTTTTAATACAAAATTCCTGATTTTAATCATTGTACTGTGGTTATGGAAGAAAATGTGCTTGTTTTAAGAAAATACACTTTGAAGTATTTAGGAGTAAAAAAAAATCTAAAAATCTATGTGGGAGACAACTACTTCCAGTCAACATGGAACATGTAACATGAACCAGATTTACCCTTCTTCCTGGAATAACTTAAAAACCAGATAAAATATTGAAGCAAAGGTTTTCAAGACATCGGACATCAAGCAACAAAGGACAGTGATCCCTATGAGATGGGAAACAAATGAAGTGAGCCCTTTGATTGCCCCAGCTTACTACCTGGAAAATTTCCAGACCATGGAGCAGGGAGGGGGAAGCCAGGCACCACCTGGCAATCTCTTTCTGTTGAGGAGACAGAGTTGAGAGTATAGAGAGGCCACAGAGGCTAGAGTTTCAGGGCGAAGTACTAGAGAGGTGAGACCTTCACAGAGTGAGATGCCTGGAGACCTGAACAGGGTCATACAGGGGTCTCCAGGTGAGTATTGATCAGCACGTACATGTGAGCAAGATGCCCAAGGCAGGAAAAGAGCTGCTTGGAAGGATTAGAGGGAACAGACCCCAAAGATCACACCAGGCCAGGAATAGTTCTTGTTCCCACCAGCCAGAATGGAAAAACTCATACTTCATGGGCATTGGCAAAGTACTCAGAAAGGTTTTGCCTCAATAACGGGATAAAATTAGCCCTAAACTAAATGTCACTTTGGTGCCATCTAAGAAAGCTTAAAAGCAAGTTCCAGGAGGATCAAACTGTTTACCAAGTGAATTAATTTACATATTAGCTAATGACATCATAAACTTAGAGGCAAATTTATGAGGAATAAAAAAGAGAAATCACAGATTATCAATCATATAAGGAGCGAGAAAGATGACATTATTAAAGACTTTATAACAATTAGAAGAATAATAAGGGAATGTTATGAACAACTTTATGACAATAATTTCAATGACTTAGATGTAATGAACAAATTCCTTGGAAAAAACCAAACTATCAATGCTACTCAAGAAGAAATAGATAACCTGAATACCCCTATATCTATTTTAAAAATTGGATTTGTAGTTTAAAAACCTTCTTACAAAGCAAACACTAGGGCCAAATGACTTCACTGGAGAATTCTGTCAAATATTTAAGGAAAAAATATTAATAATATCAGTTCTATACAAACTCTTCCTGAAATTCTAAGACGAGAGAATATTTCCCAACTTATTTTATGAGGCTAGTATCACTCTATTACCAAAATTAAAGATATGATAAGAAAAAATAACTACAGTTGAATATTTTCATGAACATAGGTACAAAAATTCCAAACAAAATTTCAGCAGATGTCAACTAAAATTATGTAAAAAGAATAATGTATCATGACCTAGTGGGACTTATCCCAGGATTGAAGATTTGTTTGACATTCAGAATCAATCAGTGTAGTTTACCATTTTTTCAAACTAATAAAAGAAAAGTATATAATTATCTCAATAGATGAAGAAAATGCATCTAGCAAAATCCAAAATCCAACATTAATTCCTGATAAAAATTCTCAGTCAACTAGAAATACAGGGGAATTTCCTCAACCTGATAAAGATATTTACAAAACCCTACAGCTAACATCATACTTAATGGTGAAAGACTGAGTGCTTTCCCTCCAAGATCAGGAACAAGACAAAGATGTCTACTCTTACTACTTTTAATCATTATTCTAGAGGTTCTAGCTAAAGCAATTAGCCAAGAGAAAGAAATGAAAGGCATCCAGATTGAAAATGAAGAAGTAAAACTGCCTTTATTTACAAATAACGTGATTGTGATGGTCTATGTTAAAAAAAAAAAAATTCTATGGATATACAAAAAAGGTACCACTACACACCTGCTAGAATGGCTAGAATGAGAAAGACTGACCATACTGAATATGGCAAAAATATGGAGCAACTGGAATTCTCATACACTGTTCAAGGGAATGTAAAATTGTATATGACTTTGGGAAACAGTCTGGTAGTTTCTCAAAATTTTAACCATCCAACTACCATATCAGCCAGACATTTCACTTCTAAGAATCCAAGAGAAATTAAAGCATATGTTCATATAAATACTTGTACATGAGTGTTCACAGCAACTTTAATTTGCCATAGCCCAAAACTGAAAACAACCCAATGTTTGTCATTAAGTGAGTAGATAAGTTGTGGTACATCCATACAATGGAAAGCTACTCAGCAATAAAAAGGAGTACTCTATCGATACACACAATGGATGAATCTCAAAATAATCATACTGAGTAACAGAAGCTAGATCCCCCCAAAAAGAATACATAATATATGACACCATTTATATAAAATTCTAGAAAATGCAAATGAATTTATAACAACAGAAAGCAAATAAGGGGTTGCCTGGGTTATGGAGAGGAGTGTGAGGGAGGGATTAGAAAGGGACAGAAGGAAACTTTGTGGGTGTTTATGGATATGTTCATTGTCTTGATTGTGACAGTAGTTTCATGGGAGTGTACATGTATCAAAACTCATCAAATTGTACACTTTAAATAAATGCAGTTTATTGTTAATTGTATCTCAATAAAGCTATTTTAAAAAACTCAAGCAGAATTTCTTTTAAAAAAAGTCTATATGGGAAATGATGCCCCAAAATTGAAAACAAGCCATATCATTAATTAATAAAAGTCTGAATAAATATGCTATGGTACATCCATACAATAGAATATGTGCAGTTGTAAAAGAAAAAAAAGAAGCAGCAGCGTATATGTCAATCACAGCTTCCTCAACTAAGAGCAAAAAAGATCAAGACTTTCTTAGATCTCTTGCTGAATTTCACACAAGGCTTATTCCAGTTCCAGTTTTCCAACATATCTGCTGAATTTTTAGTCTTATAATACCTTAATAATATAGATTAAACTATTAATAAGCTCGTAATGCATATTAAAATTCTTATTGTTGTCATATCCTTAACAGACAATGATCAACTACTCAAGGCATTTGCAAGACATTTATTTGTTCTTCTCTTTCTCTGCTTTTCTCCTTTTTCCCAGCCCCTGCTCTCTTTTTTCCCAGAACAAACGTTAAACAATGAATGTCAAAAGTCACTGGCAGGCAAATGAAGAAATAAAATAATTGTTATTTTTTCAAAGAACAATTGTTTCACCCATGTGAAAATGAGTGGTTAACTGTGCTTGATCTTATTAAGTGAAAAAAGAAAGGCTATTGAAAGCGTCACACACACACAAATAAGCGAATTATTAAATCTCATTCATAGTACAGTGAAATCTACACAGTCTAGTTGGAAATGTTTGCCCATGGACGGCTGCCTCACTGGGAGCAGATGTCGCCTTCAAAGAATTTTAGACAACAGTGGATGAAGAGATTTCCAAATATAATTTTTAAAATATATTTATATACATTTATATGTTATCCAATGGTCCAGTGGCATAGATCCATTTTTTTTCTGGAGTCCAATTTACTCTTGATTACCTTGATCTGTCTAGTAAGTTTCAAGTAATTGTAACCTCCGTCATATTGCAAAACTGAGTGAATTGACAAGAAATGAATAGAACTCTTTCTCAACTCATCAAGGCTATTATTTGCTATTTGTTTAGTTCTTTATTCCTCCAGCTCAAAAATCTATTTTATCACAAAGCCATATAGGATACAGAGAAATTTAAGCCAGGATTATCTCCTGACAATCAGCAAGCAAAGGGGAAAACCAGATTTGTCAGTTATTGTTGCCTTGATGAGCACTCCAGGAAAAGAGCATTTCTTTGTCTTACTTCTTTTGCAACGGAAAATTAAAAACTGAACCTGAAAGAATCATCTCTTTATTGACATTCATGTTTTTATTTTCTCTGTGAATCTAGTGGAGATTGCTCCACTTCAGCTGACATGCCCAAAAACTGAGCTTTGAAAAGGGACAATTCTGAGTTTATTTTCTTAGATGGGTTTATTCTTTATAAATGGCCCCACACACACTTTTTTAAGCAAGCAAAGTTCATTAGCTTTTCCAGATGTAAGAAATTGTACCAATTTATTTTGTACATGCACTCTTCCTAAAACCTTTTAGTTTCTATAACTCAGTTCCAGGGCCAGCTTCCTGGGTGTGTAAGCCTGTCAGTTGCACAGGAATCCCCGCTCTAAAGGGGGCGCCATGCATGGCTTAATGCCCTGCTGTTGCCATCTTGAAATTCTTAACAATCGTCCAACAAGGGGCCTGCATTTTCATTTTGTACTGGGCGCCTGAAATTATGTAGCAGGTCCTGCACAGTTCATGTAATCAATTACCAGAGCTCAAATGGAAGAGTATTATGAGACCTATAGAGTATAATAATAGTAATAGAGGATATTTGTTGAGCATTATATATGAGAACACTAAGAACTTTATAGGTATTAACTCATTTGAGCCTTGAAAAAAACCACTGCAAGATAAGTGCTATCATTAGCTCCATTTTATAGACGGGGAAATTGAAACACAGAGGATAATGAAATTGTCCAGGATCACTGTTAATTGCAGGGACAGAAGTAGATCCCAGACAGTCTGACTCCAGAGCCTGTTATGGTAATAATAGTGAATACAATTTAAAGAGAACTTCTGAATCACCTGGCTTCAAAAATGCAGCTTCTACCCCCAGAACTTGTAAAGGCAAACTCATTTTGTGCCTCTATTTCCCCTTTTTGCCCCCAAATTTCAGACTTTATCTGAGTAACAGGTACACTGTGAATGTTTTAATTAGCAGAATGTATAGGATGCCCCCATCTCTTTGATCCATGAAATAGCCCACCTGCAGTATATCCATAGACCAAAGGATCACATTTTAGTTCTTCTGGGAACGTCCACATTAGCATCAATGCATCTGGGAGGCTTAAGTTTGATTTCCTAATTCATGTATTTGCTAACCCGGGAGACACTTACTTTGTACTTCTTATTTAAGGTGGGCTCAGTTCCTTGGCTGAACTAAAAATGCATTTTGCCCCATAAAACTTACTTTAGCAGACTTCTAATTAGTTTGCCTTCTGTCAGGAATGGGGAAACCAGCTAGCTTCTGGACACTAATATTTTTCAGACGGGGAAAGTAATAAAATCTGGCAGTCAGCATCTATGAATAAAAACAAAGAAAGCAGAAAGGAATTCCCATTTTGTGAGACATTGTAATAACTCAAGGCCAAAACATCTACGTGCTAAGTGATTTGTTTAAAGTATTTTTAAAGCACGGAAGGTATAGCAAAAATACCTCATTGGAGGGAACATAACTGAAGGTGCTGGAAGGGATTGCCAGTATATGTCCAATAAAGGCAATGGGAAGAGTTTAGCCTGGTGACTAGGAGCTTTGTAGCCTGAAGACAAGGCTTCAATTCCTGGCTCTACCACTTACTAGAAGAGTGAAATCTCAGGTAAAGTTTTCTCATATGTAAAACAAGCACCTACTATATGCCAAATGTTGTGTTAGAATCTGGGTACATAGATGCTCCTGGAAAAAAAAATTATGGTGCCTGCCTTGAAGGGACTTTTGGTCTAGTGGAATTACTATTACACTTCTATGCAATAAGTATAGAAGACATGCAATAGGTTCTAGCACCATTCTACATTTCCGTCTCTCTGAGGAACTTGTTACAACCCTTAACCAAGGGCTAACGGAATCTCTGGTTCAGTATGGACTATCTCCTGTGGATCCCAGGATGACCACACTGCGATGTCCACTTCTGGCTTCTGAGTCCTTACTTCCAATGACAGACAGATATGACTCTTTACTTAGATGCTCATCAAGAAGGAAGTCTTTGCTTCTTTCCAATATGCTCTATAAAATATTGACTGTGGTTTTATGGTGCTGCAACTTACTGTGCCTCTACCCTGAGCATGTTTGTGTCTGGGTTTCCCCTGTCTACTTTCCCTCCTCAGACACAGCATTTCCAGGAGTCCTGTACAAATGTGAAGGTGCACTTAAATGCCTTTGTTGGCAGGAGTCACTCCCCACTGAGAGTCCAAGCTAAAAATGATGCTGCGTTGTGAAAACATGCATCACTTCTGGTCAATGCCAGGAAACATCCCCCATGTATACACAATGCTCCTGGCAACTGTATGTTTGATATAGCATTGAATCACTTTATGCCCATTATCAGGTAGATGCAAACTCCCCAGGAATTTAAGGTGAACCTTGAGTACATGAAGCCTCAGGAAGACATCTCCCTGAAGCATCAATTCATTCAAAGATGTTGGAGAAAAACACCCATTGGGCATATTTATTCCTCTTATATATGAATCTGGATTATCAAAATCTGACATTAAGGGTAGAAAAACCATCAGATGCCAACCTGATATGCAGTATCAGTTCTCTTCAATTCAACCCACTTCCCAAAATTTACACACTTAATAGAATATCTTATCCACTGACCAACAAGACAAGTGGGGATTGTTTTTTGGCTTTTAAGATAAAGCAGGAGTTGTGAAAATTTCATGTGTTAAAGGTATGTTCTTGGCTACCTCCCAGACTAGGCAGTCATAATATGGTAGGATTGCATGTTAATTCTTCCCTATGTTATTAGGTGTTTCCATGAAAAATATGAGAAAAAAACACTGATCCAGGTTTTTCTTGTGTATTTTGGATGTTATTTATTCTCACAACAACAAAAAGATTAAAAACTAGAATTTTAAATCCACAAGAAACCATCTTATCCGGGATTCTTCAAACTGTACTGTGAGAAGTCCCTTCAGGGGTCACTGCCACAGTGAGGCAAAGCCAAGAGGGAACAACTCAGCCTCCCCCCACTTCAAGCCCCTGCCAGCACCATTGCCCCTTTTCCATGTCAACCACATCAATAGGATCTGCTTTTATCCTATTTTTATATTTGTCTAGTATTTCCAAGTAAGATTTCATTTAAGAAAAGCGTTCGAAGGGGAAAATAAGAGTTTGAAAATATCTGATCTGGTCCAATCCTCTTACTGTTTTTTTAATATTACTAAAGCCACATTATGCCCCAACTCAGTCCCACCTACCTCGACCCAAAGCCAGTAAGTACCTAACTACAGGGACCCAGAGAAAGCCCAGCTTCAGGGTGGCTGGGTAAGAACCTCCAGTTTCATTTATGTAAATGTCACCAGGATTCTTTGATGAAGCATTATGGCTAATTAGCAAATTGAGAAACTATTGCATTTTGTTTGTTTGTTTCAATATATGTATAATTTTCCAGGCTTGGGCAAAAATAGGTGTGAGCCTTTCAAAGGAGAATACTCAGCAACTGCCACACACAACCACCAGAACCTCCAACTTGGCCTTTTTTTCCTTTAGGAAGTAGTTTATCTGTCCCCACTTTATTGACAGATGGAAACATGTGCCCTTGAGAGAAACGATTTCAGTGGGTGTGTGCATGTGTTTGTATGTGTGTGCTTGGGTTTGTTTTGTTTTGTTTTGTTTTGTTTTCTAACCATTGCATATTACCATCATTCACAGCAAAGAGTTATTGGCACTAGAGACTCCCTCCTGAAACAAGAAGAGGTTACACTTGCTGAAAGTTCTTTTGCAAGGAAATGAGATGCTCACACGTCCATGAGACAGGAACATAAACGGCCGTAACTCCCCTCAGTAGCCCCACTTCGATGCATGACAGCATTTCCCAAACTGTTCTGAGTCATTATTATTATTCTTAAAAATATTCCCTGGGCAAACAAGTGGGAAACACTGGATTATAAAAAAATTAAATGTGCATCTTTAAAGGAAAACTTCTCAGAGCTTTTATTTGCTAATATGCATTGCAGCTTTCGAAGAGAGAAACATGGCTTGCATTGCTTCTCAAAGTTATCCCATGGAGCCCTTTCTTAAGAATCATTTCATTGAACTTGTATTCCATGGAATATACTTTGGAAAATATTCTAGAAACATCCTGCAATATAATATCAGCTAAGATCGAAAGACTTGGGAGGGGAGAGGCAGCAACTTTGGCACTTTCTCCTTTGCCCTGGCTGGATCCTGGCTGGCAGAAAACCTGCCAACAATTGGCTCCTGAATATTGGAGAAATGGAATTTTGTGGAGAATTAACAATTCTCTGGATGAGTTTAAGAAGTAGGATGAGGAGGGAAATGCTGGCGTATACAGCACACCCAGAGCCTACCACCCCAGGAGATAGAAAGAGCTTCAACTCACTCAGAGGAGCATCCAAGAGACCGGGGTTGAGAGAGGACAGACAGCGCGTGGTATGTTGGCTACACGTGGGGCAGAGGTAGTCTCGACACTTGTGTTCAACAGCTAATGATGTTTGGGGTTCTTCACTTGGAACATTTGAAGCCCCACACTGAGCCAGCAAAGATGATTCTAAATATTTTCTCAGGGCTAAGAATCTAAATTCACCTACACAACTGGAAAATTTTCAATCCTATTTCTCCATAATGTGGGTGTTTGGGGTTTTTAAAAAATACTTTTCCAGTAAAATTGCACACTGCTCGTCTGTAGACAGCAACCCAAGGGCAAATGGTGAAAACTATGGCCCTCAGAGCATAAGTTGTAGGGACATTTCTCCCTCAAATGTCACTGAATTCCTAGAGCCAAGTTAAGCACAATGTTTGTGCCATATTTATTTCCAGGGCAGCTCTTACTCTTATTCCCATCAGAAAAGGTTATGAGTCATGTTTGGGTGTCTTAGGACTTCATAAATTGTGGTAAATGGAGTCAAATTTTTTTTGCCAATGTTATTGAGCAACAAAAATCACTGTTCTTGATAACACAAAATTAGAGTTGTTGACATGTGCCTACAGGGCCTGTGACAGGTTTATTGACCCTTTCATGAGATCTCCCATATTTTAAGATCCGTGTTTTTCCAGGACAGACTTAGATGTCAACTCATGCAATTTTTTTTTTTTTTTAATTCCCTTGGTCTCACTGAGTTAAAATCCCAGGCTCTAGTCAAGTTCAATTTTCCAATACAAACCTCCATTTAGGTAAAAGAAAAGGTGCCAGTGATGCAGTCTGGAAAAGAGGCCTAAGGGCCCTAAGCAATCTCACAGGCATGGGTAAGAAGAAAACCTCCATTCTCACCAGTTTGGTGTATTGTCTGAATGAAAATGACTCCAGTTGTTCTCCCCACTGCATCCAAGCCCTTTGCAGTGCCATGTTGGCAGCTCCTCCCATCACAAGGGAGAGTCTGTTTCCCCAGTCCTTGGGTTTGAGTGGGGCTTATAACTTGCTGGGCCAAGAGAATGTGGAAGAAGCAACAGTGTGCTAGTCCTTGCATGCTGCCCTTTTCTTTGACCCTCGTGAACAACCCAAGCTAGCTGCTGGAGAATGAGACAACACCTGGCCCAGGGTCAGTCAGCCCCATCGTACCAGCTGAGGCCCAAGCTGGTGCATGTAGTACATGGTACAAGAGGCCCACGTGACAAAGTCTAGCCAAGATGAGCTTGTTCATCTGCAGCTGCCTGCAGATGCATGAGCAGCACAGCTGAGATCAGCCAAGCCTGGCTCAAATCATCAGAACCACCCAAGCGCCCCCATTGATTTATGAGTTATTCTCTTAAACCACTAAGGTTTGGAGTGCCTTGGTGTGCAGCAATAGCTAAGTGATACAAGCATAATTCATAATCATCTTCATCATCAATAACCATCATTCATTTTCACATTTTTTCCCCATATACTTCCTTCCCACCAGTTCCTACAAGTTTCTCCTATTATTAACATGTATTAGTGTGGTACATTTGTCCCAAGTGATGAGCTAATATTGACACATTATTATTAACTAAAGTCCATAGTTAGATCAGAGTTCACTGTTGTACATTTTGTGGGTTTTGACAAATGTGTAATGACAAGTATCTACCATTATAGTACCATACAGAATAGTTTCACTAACTAAAAACCCCTGTGCTCCACCTACCCATCCTTCTTTCTCTCCCTCTGAACCCCTAGCAACCACTGACCTTTTTAACTACCTCCACAGTTTTCCCTTTTCCAGAGTGTCACGTAGTTGGAATAATACAGTATATAGCCTTTTCAGATTGGCTCATTTTAACATGTTCTGTGTGTCTAGCACTGTGCTTTCCCTAAATTATCTCACTTAACTACATAGGGTACTATTATCATGCTCAGTTTACAGATGAGAAAACTGAGCTCAAAGAAGATAAGTTAATTGGCTCAAGGACACACAGCTAATGAGTGCTAAAGCTTGAGACACTCAGGCCTATCTTACTTTAGAGCCTGAACTCTTTACTACTACTGGAAAAGTTACAAAGTGGTGACCCAGAGGCCACACTCAGCCTACAGCTTTGTTTCATTTGGCTCACCTAGTGTTTTAAATACCAGAAGATTTCAGCTTTTCTTTAAAATTTGTAGAGTGTGGCAATCATAGGCCTGTATTCTCACAGGGCAATTGTCTTAGCTTTGGCTGCTATAAAAAATACTATGGACTGGGTGACTTAAACAACAGATATTTATTTCTCACAGTTCTGAAGTTGGGGAAATCCAAGACCAAGGTGCTAGAGGATTCAGCTCCTGGTAAAGACTCTCTTTCTGGCATGCAGACAGCTAGCTGTCTTCTCCCATGAAAAAGAGAGGGAGCTCTGGTCTCTGTTCCTCTTCTAATGAGGACACTAATCCCACCATGGGGCCCCACCCTCATGAACTCATCCATACCTAATCACTTCCCAGAGACCCTACTTCCAAACACAATCATATTTGGGGTTAGGGTTTCAATCTATGAATTTGCAGGGTAGAGGGGAAACACAAACACTCAGTCCATAACAGCAATTGGCTAAAGCCAAGTAGCAGCTGCCCCATTAGGGCATGGAATTTTATTTTCCCAGGGTCCTCACTACTCCCTATTGTATCGAACGAGGTCCTGTTCCCTTATTTACATTATCTCTCTGGCCCCAGTAGTATACTCCCTCCCAGAGATGCCACTGGGCCTGAGTGGGAATTTTGCAGAGCAAGCGGGCAGTTCAGTGGTAAATACAAAACAGCTCATCTGGGTCTTGGAGTATAATGGTGACTAAAATAACTTGCTGCCTCAGAACTGCTGAACACATGGGAAGTCCTGACCTAGAGTGTGGAGAACCTTAAACTAGGCAGTTTACTGGGTTGATGTTTTTTGGCCTGAGAACTCCTCCCAAAGAGGTGTGGGTTCATAAGGGCATCTCTACCCCCACCATCAGTAGGACCACCAGGACACCTTGACTCTGACCTAATGGTAAGGCCAAGGGGCTGGCACAGCCAGGCTCTGTTCTCTGTCTGAAAAGGTCACTTCATAATGACCCATCTATTTGCCATTAATCCACTCCCTGCAGATAAAATTCTTTTCTTTTTGAAACCTTCTGGGGAGTATGTTCTTAGCTGTGCTTCAGCTAAGAGTCCCATCCCTTTAATCGCTTCTGCTACCATTTCTGCTATTCATTAATCAGTCAATTGTACCTTTGCTGGCTTCCTATGGGTAGTGACCCATCAACTTGTAGTTGCTGTTGAGCATGAAAACACTAATTGGCTTCACTCCTGATTCCTTTAGGAATGATTTTCACCTGTGACCTCTTATACATACACCTGAAGGAAGAAATCCTTTTAAAAAACCTCTACTGCCTCATAAAAAGGATGGTTCAGTTAAGGAAATGATGCTTTCATTCAACCAAACACCTTGATGAATTTGAACCCAAGAAGGTGAGCCTGGAACTGAGTTGGGACTAAGGGCTGGAGAGACCTGAGTTGGAGGAATATGGAGTCCCCAGGAGCAAGCTGGGAGATAAGTGGAAATTAAGGAAGAAGGAAAAATTAAGAAGAGAAATTAAGAAAATTAAGAAAGAAGAGCTAGCAAATTGGCAAGAGGCCTGGGCATTATATGGTGTGACAGAGCTAGTGAGACACCCTGGTGGTGCTAGGTGTCTTTAGATAAAATTTAAGAAGACTATTTAATATGTAATTTCATGTTGATTACTATGTGGTGTTGTGGTATGAACTCCCCCGTAGTAACCCACAGATCTTTGGTAAACATTCTCCTATAGCCTCCAGCTGTGTTCTCATAATTGTTTGGGGAAGAAAAATCAAGAAAAGGCCCTAAGTTTGTTGTAATATGGGGCAGAAAAATTGAAACAGCTTTAAGACACAGTATGCAAAACAAGAGCCAGAGGTGA
Organism: Daubentonia madagascariensis; assembly: GCA_023783475.1. Taxonomy (NCBI): domain Eukaryota; kingdom Metazoa; phylum Chordata; class Mammalia; order Primates; family Daubentoniidae; genus Daubentonia; species Daubentonia madagascariensis. The sequence continues at coordinate 14,299,908 of JAKFHU010000428.1, forward strand.
TGGTGAATTTCAGAATTTTGGTTGGGAACTGAACTTTCCTGGTCTTTATTTGGGGGATTGGGCCATTCTTATCTAGATCATAAAGGTACAGGAGACTCCAGATGACATCTGAGTTACAAAATCATTGTGTTTAATCAAGAACCTCCCACCAAAATCTCCCAGCTGGTTCCATTTACCCTGCCCCAGGCAAATGAAAACCACAGGTATTTGCCCCTTTTGGAGGGATAGAGTGTCCAGACAGAATGAACATGCAACCCATGGTGTGTGTATTTTCCCAGCAGCCTCTGCAATTAGAGAAGTTTGCAATTCAAGATTTTCATAGTAGTGGTATGAGAGAAAATGGAATCTGTTTGAGGTTTCTGGATGAGGTAGGAATATACAAATCCTTAATTTGCACTGAGCTGTTTACTTTTAAAAGCATGTCTTCCAAGTACAAGCTGTTTTGCCATCTTAATCTGGTGGAAAATTCCATCCCAAGCTCTTGACACTAAGGACTACTTCACTACACATTTTAATCAGAATGAAATAAATATTAATGAATCTTCAAAAGCTATTTTTCAGAACAAACCTGATTAAACCTGTATATCATTTAGGAATTCTATTTAGTCATGAATAAACTGACACCTGAAAAATTAGTGTATTGATCACACAAGAGTTTATTCTTTCATGTAAAAGAAGTCTAGCTATAGGCCTTTCAGGGATGATAATATTGTGTTTCCATGAAGTTATCAGGAATCATGCCTCTTCCATCGTCCTATTCCATCCCCAGCTGTGGCTTCCACCTCTAAGGGCAGTTCTGCTCCAAAGGCTGCTGGAAATCCAGCCAGGACAGGAGGAAAAGGAAGGAAGAGGAATGGCTTGTTTCCTCATCTTAATGAGCCTCTTCAGGAATCCCACACGCACCAGCTCTACTACAGCTCATTGGCCAGAACACAGACAGATGGCTACACCTGACAGCAAGGAAAACTAGAAAACATAGTTTTCCAGCAAGGAACCTTGCCCAAGGTTCTCCTGACAAAGTGGGGAAGATAGATATGGAAGCAACCTTTGATCTTGCCACACCACTTTAATTCCTTGATGAATTCTCTATTTGGTGCAGCCAAAAGCTGCCATTTTTAAATTTTTTATTTTACTGAAATTATTTAATTAGTATTAATTCCTTTATTTAAGATTTACAATAATGCATTCCTACATTTTAGACCATACCAAGTTTCACAAACATATAGTTTACGTCATTGTGAAATTTCTTTTGTGTACATTATTTCTACCGAAGTTAAATTTTCTAATAATAAATATTGCACTTTAAAATTATCTCAAGGAAATTTTATTTCACTCTTACCGATATTGCAGAAAAAAAGAGATATAATATTTCACATGATTTCCAAATTAAAACAGCCTGGAGTGTCTAAAATTAAAATAAAACTTTACACCCCTATTGCTTTCTGCAGAGGTAACCAGTATTACACATTTCTTGCGTGTCCTTTATTAAAAGTTGAATGTATAATATATAGTATTTATTTCTTAGATAATATAGAATAATTTGGTAAGAAAGAGCATGAGAGAAGCAGAGAGGAAAAGACTGCAGGAGAGACCCACAGAAGGAGTTTGACACGGGAAGCCTGCATGGACAGGAGGGGTGAGTAAAAGAAAAGTCTAGAAGGTTTACACGATGAGGCAGGTGAGACAGAGGTTGGGGAGATAGAAGGTCAGATATGTGCCCCATCTCCCTACTCACAAATGGGGAGAAGGACAGTGGCTAAATGAAGAGGAATTTGCAGGCTGCTTGGGACTAGCTGCTGTACCTCATAGGTACAGGGTTACCACCTCAAGGTAGACAACAAAGTTGAGTGCTTAGGCAGACAGAGGATTCAGTTTGCCCTCTGAGTACCCCCAACCCACTGCCCAGTTTCCTGTGTTTCATGAATGCTGGGTTGAAACCACTTGGCTTGCAAGACACCTATCTTCTTGGGAAAACAAGTACACTCACAGCTTTCAAGTACAAGGTAGACAGCTTGGGCCAGGAACTGGGTGAACTCACGGCAGGGACTCCCACAAGAGGATGGGGGCAAGGCAGGAAAGAGCCTCTAGACTCTGACCTGTTGGAGAAAGAGTAGACCACACATGTATAGCCCACAAACACCAGCAGAGATGCCAGCAGAACACCTAAGGACAGGACCAGGCCAGGTATACCTCAGAGGACAGGAGCCAGGCATACCAAAAGACCAGTAAAAGATCACACGACCCGTTTCCTACAGGGGTGTGGGGTTGTTGGAAGCCCATCCCACACACACGTGGCACCATCTTGGAGAACAGTAGGGTAAAGAAGGAAGATATTTGAAAGACTGAAAAATTATTCCCTAAGACACTGGACTAAACATGAGTAACTCTAAACTTGAGATCGGGCCAAGCTTTAAATTGGGTTGGGCTAAATCAGTTCCCACTCCCCAAAGGCGTGGGAATAAGGAGTTCTTAAGGCAGAGCTTATTGGTTATATGTAAATACAGGGGCTTTCTTTGCACATCTGATTAGGGAAAGGCCATTTGCAACTTCACCAGAACTGCTAGACTCCTTAATAATCTAAGGGATCAAAGTGTTCTGCTTCCTTCCATACCTGTTGCTTCATGTGATCTCACTTAAGGTAGGTCTGGGAGACCTTTTTACCTCCATTGCATAAATAACGAACGATAAAGGATGTGTGGCCTGAGCCAGGAAGTGGCGGGAAAGGATTTAATTTCTCCAGCCAGTTCTCTTTCCACTGAGCAAATAAGCAGACCCTAGGTTTTGCCACCACAGACTGGAAAAGCAGCCTGTCCTGGACAATGAACCCACTGCTCTCATGGGCACTGCTCTCCAGACATACGGAAGATTCTCACTCCAGCCAAAGAGTAAACTTTGGACAGAGAAGTCCAAGTCACACACAACGCAGCCGCCTCTGCCTCAGTGTCCTGTTCTCCTCAAGCATCGCAAAGCCCTGTTAAAGCTGCAGACCCAATTTCTCATTTCATTTTGTGCCAAGGACACTTCATCTGCAGTTTTCCCAGTTTTCACAAGGCCTCGCTGTAGCTCTGTTGGTCTGATTTAATTAAAATCAGGTCTTGAAAAGACACATACAGGACTTGACCTGCGACAACGTTCATTGCTCTTCCTTGCTCGTTTACTGGAAAACCATACAGAAACCCCATTGTACCCAATTGACTTCAGACCCAACCATATGATCATCCCAAAAGTCATTTCTTACTTCCTAAACTAGGCAGATAGCCAGGTTCAGGTTCACAGGAAGCCCCAAGATCGCGTGAAACTTTTTCAGCATCCAACGATTTGAGCTGTGTTCCCTTTAAGATGGACTGGAAATCTAGAATTGAAATGTTTCTAAATCAGCTTCTCTCCGTCTGTGGGCTCCAGCTGCTCGAGTTTCATTAGGATGACTTCTTGGGGCCTTCAGATCTTATTTCACATCAGGCTAAGTCTGGTCTTGATTAAAGTTGCAGTGAAGAAAGCATATGGCAGTCAGAGAGACGGAGGCTGGGTAACAAGCCCCTGCAGGTTCATGCTGAAAAAAGTAAGAGCCCATAAACTGTCTGCCGTTCCTTCAAGTTGGGCTCCACATGAAACCTGAGCTCACACACCGCCTGTGTTTATGTATTTTGAGTTAATTGAGTTTTTAATTATTAAAAGTGAGTCCAGCCAGGCAAGGGATTTAGTGAACTAAGTATTAAAATAACACATCATTGAAGCAAATTTTCTACAAAGTCTCCCTAATACAACTAGCGTGGGACTCTCTGCTGTCATATATTTTAATAGGAAAGGAGGGGGTGAAGCTGTGACCATTCGCATTTTATTAAGCTTTTGCGTCTGCAGAGTGGAAAGGATAATGCCTTTAGCTTTTGAATTCCATTAGGACTAGACAAAACACTTCTCCTAGGAAACACTTCCATTTGCCACAAGAACTAGCCATACAGAGAGGAAATGGAGCGTCTCTTTATGTCATCAGAGCTCCAGGCCCCACCAGACCAGAAATTACACTGGTTACTTCTACAGATACAGGAGGGGGGAGAGCTTTTGCAGAGACGTCTCGTTACAGGAGAAATTGGTGCATGGATTTTTGTCCTAAATGCTCATGAGTTCTTTATGTTCTAGGAAAAAAAGCTTTAGCGGTAAAGTTTTCTTACTTCATATACTTTTTCTTTTTTCCTACAGTCGTGCAAAATATTTCAAAATGGGATGACAATATTACAGTAAGGTACTTCTGTTTTTTAAAAAATATCTGCTTCCTTTCCTGTTGAAACAAAGTTATTTAGTTCTTTGTCTTATGCATAATTTTTAACCACTACCTTTCAAAGATGTTAATTCCTACTAAAAGAGCCCCAATGTGTGTTCATGACAGCTGGTGGGAGAACCAGGTCTGCCCTGGTAACCTGTAACTCTGTTTGGTTTTTCTTGGCTAACATAGTGTCCTGCCTTCGCTGGCAGCTTCTCCCAGGTAAAATTCCAGGATGCTTAGAAATGGCCCATGCCCAGGAACTGAAGGCTGGGTACCCAGGGAAATCAGGCAAATGCACTGCAGCCCTCAGGGAGAAAGGGCTCGGGCTTGTGGAGGGTGGGCACATAGAGAGGTGAGGTGTTCAGCATCCTCAGCAAGAAACAACTTCTCACTTTCTTAGCTGCTTCTTGGATGTTCTGTGGAGATTCGGGTTCTCAGCTCACTTGTTTAGCACCCGTTCTGTATTGTTTCAAATTCAGTTCTCACAAACATCCCATTCGATCTGTCTAGAAAGTAAGTCTCTGGGAAGTTAAGTGACTTGCACAAGTTCACAGAGGAAGCCATGGGCACAGCAAGGATTCCCACCCCACTGTCCCGATCCAAGGCCTGGACACCAGTTCCACAGACCGAACAGCCTGATCATGTTGCCCAGAGGACGGGCAAGGAGCTTGTTCTCACCGAGGGACAGCTGTGCGGGGCTCGCCAGTCCTGGGGGGCAGGGTGGGAGGGGGACACAAGAGGTGGCGGCCATTTTGGCTGCCACCTCAGCGGTAGAAGCAAATGCGCTGACTCCCAAGCCTACCCAGGTATCTGCCACTCTTCTCGTTCACCTATTTTACTCCTGTCAATCTCTCTCTCTCTCTCTCTTTCTCTGCTTCCCTTCAAATACACCCTCACACTGACTCCTCTACAGCCTTCTTTTTCATCCATCTAAATCACCCTCTCCTTCCCCCCAGTGCGCAAAGAAAACGCCCATCTGCTGGTAGGAAAGTCTGCTTGCGGTGAGGGGTTCTTCCCAGTTAGGGCAAAAATCCCTAAAGGACAGGGAGAGAAGATCAGGAACCCAGATCGATGCAGATATCTGCACAATGATGCCTCAACAGGGTTCAACCTCAGGGGTCATTTCTGGTCTTCCTTCTGTACCCTGTCATCCTGACACAAGTCTCCCTACAGGGCCCACATCCCTCTATGGAGATCAGACCCTGCAGAGTCCGGCTTCTGAAGTTTCTGGTCTGAGGGTTATTTTAGAGCTGGCATCAACTCAACTCAGACACTACTCTAAAGGGAAGATATTTCATGAGGCATGAGTGATTTTTTTTTTCTTCAAAGACTCACAGTGTGAGTAGATTCTGTCTTTCTCTCTGAACACTCCCTGAGATAGGCTTCTCTAGCTGGACTACTTTACATACATCTGTAATCCCAGCACTTTGGGAGGCCAAGGCGGGAGGATTGCTTGAGGCCAGGAGTTCAAGACCAGCCTGAGCAACACAGTGAGACCCTGTCTCTACAAAAAATAGAAAAATCAGCCAGGCATGGTGGCACGTGCTTGTAGTCCCAGCTACTCAGGAGGCTGAGGCAAGAGGATCGCTTGAGCCCAGGAGTTTGAGGTTACAGTGAGCTATGATGATGCCACTGCACTCTAGCCCAGGTAACAAATCAAGACCCTGTCTCAAAAATAAATAAATAAAATAAAAATAAATAAAAACAAAGTAAAATTGCCTACAGCCACATCTTGGGCCTTTATTAGCACGTCAGTGTCTGTGGTAAAATGTATGTATGCACATCTGAGTGTTTGTTTGGAATGAACCAAATCCTGCACTCCTTAGGCCACCAGCCCAATGAAAAAGGAGCATCTTCGTTGCAGCTGCACCTTCCAAACTCCTCCATTACCTCAAGCCCTGCATTTTGCGCAGAGCATCAGCAGTCTGCTGCTCTCATAACTTGGCCAGAAAAGTGATATAGATACCCAGCTCTCTGCTCTCAATAAAACCCACAACTTAGAGTTGAAATATTTCTATTTCTGCAGAGAAATAGAAAAATAGTTGTTATTTTTAAAAATTAAAATTAAAAATTAAAAAAAAATTAAAAATAGTTGTTATTAATGCTGTGAATTTTTCTTGCTCTCATACAGAATTGTGGCTCTTTCAAACACTCTAGGAATATCACTCTGGTAAGTCCCTGCAGTTTCTTTGAGAGTTGCTTAGTAAATAATATTATTCCATCTTCCAAGTGAAAACTAAAATACTTGCTTGAAATAACCCTAAGGGGTTCTGAAACTGAGTTTGGGCCATGTAAAATACTAGTCATTCAAAACATCTTGGAAATCATAGAGGATCATGCAAGAAACTATCATTTTCTCATCTTCCATGTTTAAGAGCAAAGAGCTATGTCCAAAACATTTATTAACAAACTGCATTTTATCTCAATAAGAACTCTAAGTTGACAAGATGATTGGCACTGGGTTGTATAAGGGAGTTTAGGGATTTAAAAAAGTAACAAAAAAAATTTTGTTCCAGCTGAAATGCTTCCTGAGCCTTAACGGGATCAAACGCATAAATCCTTTATTAGGTATAATGACACAGTTATATAACACTTCACATTTTCTATCACATTCTTTGTATTTTATACCTGGCCATCCTCCACCAGTTTAAGTAATTCTCCAAATTCATGGAGGGCAGTAAGACCAGTAATTAAGTTATAGATTTTACCTGAGGAATTGCTATTTGTTTCCCAATTCAATTCTTGTTACTGATTGCTGGTATCCTCTCATCTCCTAAGCAACATTGCCATCTCGTGGCTAACTCTATACATTTCCCAAGGAAACTCCAGGCCTAAGAGAACTAAAGAGACCCTAATAGCATCAAAGATTGGAATTGATTTATGTCCCTAGAATTTCTTCCAACTGTGGATCAAGTTGGTTAGGGAGGGAGAGGTCATCCAAAGAAAGTATACAAATTTGGTTTCCAGTAATCAATGTCCTTTTGTCTTACATTACCACCTTTGGCTAACCAATGAAGAAAATCTGAATTCAGACAAGGAAAACATTAGGAAGAAAATCTATCATTGCCACCAAAGCATCTCTTAGAACGGTTAGCCATGTATTTCAAATGCTGTTTGAAGTTGGGGTTACACTCAGCTCATTCCTAGAGTTTTTAGAACCTACTTATCAACACTAAGGCACGGTAGTGGTGAGAGATTATACCGGGCTCTAAAAGAAAAGAAGAAAAAAATGCTTCAGTTTTCATGAAACTGAGACGACTTCATTTCCAATCTTCTCTTTGGGACATTTGGTACATTTCCAAGTAAACAGACAAAGCCAAATTTCTCTACGCAATGTTTGGAAAAATTCTAGTTGAGGTAGGCCACCTGTGAGGTCTAATATTTAAATGTCAATTCCACTCTATTTTAGATTTTTCTCTAGAGACTCATATGAATAATCATAAAGATGTTCCCAAATCTGAATCATCCAGGTGACTTCTAGCTCCCTTGGCAGACAACCATTACTAATCAAACTATGACCGATGGGGACTCATTATTCTAAGTCTATGACTCCAAATCACAATTATACACAGTGAACACAGATGTATTAAGATGGAAGGGAATGACTTATAAGTTTAATCAGAAAAACATTCTGACAGCTCAACAAAGAAGCTGTCCAAATATGAAAAACAAGAGAGAAAAAGCTTAAACTCTAGGGAAAAAAATAAATGGCTATTCTTTCTCAACCTTTCCCTCTTATTGAAAATTTGATTGTATAGCCCATAATTAGCCATATATTTATATTTGTGTATGCAGATAAAAAATACATACACTAAATTTTTGGTAATTTACCTATTTCTGGATTATAGAAAATAATTTAATATTCTCAGAGGCTTCTAATGAATACATCATTTTCCATTTAGAAAGTTAGGGGGAGCATAATACATGCAATAAATTATTTATGCAATATTCTGCTTGTGGGTCATTAAAGTGTGGTCCAGACCAGTGTTTTTCAAACTTGCCAGCCGATGTTGAAAATACAGATGCCCCTGGAGATTCTGATTCAGTGAGCTTGAGGTAGGATCCAAGAATCTATCTCCAATAAGCATGGGTGATTTTCATCATCAAACAAATTTGGGAATTACTAATAGACATTTTCATTGAAGTTACTCAAAATCTAAGTATAATCATAGCTCAGATTTATTGGAAGCAAAATTTGTTTTAAAAATAGATTGTCACTTTTTAATAACACAAATATTCAAAAATGTGGAAAATAATTATTTGAAATTTTCATAAAATTAATGCATTATATGAATTAGAATATAAATGAATCTCTATAAGGACTGCTATTCAGTGTGTTCTAATTTTGAATTTTATGGATTTGTCTGTTTCACTGATTCATAATTATATTAAAAGTTAGGTGCCTATATTTAAAATTTTTTTGATACATAATATTTGTACATAGTTATGGGGTACACGTGATATTTTGTTACATGCATAGAATGTGTAATGATCAAGTCAGGGTATTTAGGATATCCATCACTTCAAGCATTTACCATTTCTTTGTGTTGGGAACTTTTCAAATCCTCTCTTCTAGCTATTTTGAAATATAAAATACATTGTTAACTATAGTCACCCCACTTTACTCTCAAACATTTGAACTTACTTCTTAAACCTGTATGTTTATACCCATTAACCAACCTCTCTTTGTCTCCCACCCCCCACCTCACATACATACACACCCTTCCTGGCCTCTGGTAATTTTCATTCTACTCTCTACCTCCATGAGATCAACTTTTTTAGCTCCCACATATTAGTGAGAACACGTGATATTTGTCTTTCTGTGCCTGGCTTATATGTGCCTGTATTTAAAAAGTGTAAATGAATTTGCATTAGGGAGATCAACTAGGAAAACTGAAAGCCTGAAAGAGAGAGAAATCAGAAGACAATCAGTTAGGACATTTCAAATCAAACCAAGAAAGACCAGAAATTAGTCACATCACATCAAGTCCAGTGATTTTCAGGAAAGAGGTATCACAAGCATTAGTATGGATATAAATAGATCTTGGATCAAAGATAACCATTTCTAAGGTGAAGCTGCCTGAGAAAATCAGAACTCTCTCACTGGCCAGTAAGACTATGCTCATGCGAAATACAACAGTGGAAGAGGTGAAACCTGGTTTCATGTCATTGGCCAGCCAATTCAAAGAAAAAAGCTTTCCATTACACACCCTGCCAACCCTAATCATGTACTAAGGGCCCTAAGAGTCTGTCATAGCTCTCTTTATCCATGAAACTTTGAGGAAGAATCCAAAACCTCATTCATGCTATGGAGTTACGGCTCCAAGTTATTTGCATTTGCATTCTAACATCCTTCAAAGTCTTCAGTCTGGATGGAGCTCTAAAAGTGAAATGTCAAGAATATGCTAATAAAATGTGGGTGGGTGGGGAGGCCTTCCTAGGGAGGGCTCCTCAAATCTGTGGAAAGTAGATTCTCCAAACTTGATTGTGTGACTTCTCTGGTTCTAATTAATGCCGTCTTTCTAAGAGTGAGTGCAAAGTCCTTTGGCCCTGCTTGCCATTTTCAGCACATTGTGTACATGGCACCTGCATTTTCTCAGATCCACTCTCACTGTATGTTACAGTAAGCTGGGAGACCTCCTATATGAATCCCTGAATGAGTTATCACATGGTACAAGTCTGTGCTTCCAGGTGACAGTGCCAGGAAGACAGGTTCAGCCCACTATCAACATTTTGGACTTATTATCTCCCAAAAAAAGAGTCATCAGCAGTCACTGCCCCATCTTTCAGAGAGATCACAGGTCCATCCCATAGGCTGCCAACGAGTGACAAGAGCATTCTCTTCGCAACTGAGTTTTGTTCACCATTGCATCCTCGGGGCCTAACATAGTGCCTGGAACATCATCTAACAAAACATCAGCAAATGCTTCTTAAATGAATGAATAATTAATGGACAAATAACTTTTTTCCATTCTAACTTCAAACTCACGACCCATAGAGCTGGGCCAATCCTGAAATCTATTATTCTAAAGACATGGCTCTGAAACTTGTTCCCTGGTCTAAGAAGACAGAAATAAGTAGGAGGAAAATGTAATGCCCCATGGCTAGCATCCCAGCACCAGAAATCAATTGTCAAAAGGTCTGATCCCTCAAATGACATTCAAGATCTTCTGACAGTTGTTCAGTTACTAAACAGCTTTTCTAAAATATATTTTACACCAAATTTTAATACATTATTTCAATTGTATCACTAAAATGATGGTTTAAACTATATTGAAATACACCTGTAACATACCCATTTACCATATTCATTGTTTTTCACCCAGTAGAAAATAGAAACAGCTGCCCGGTTTTGATAGGCAAGTGTCAGTGATACCACGGAAAGTATGATGTTCATGCTGACACTCAGTAGGCAGTTTTTTAAGAGTAAAATTGTTCCATCACATTTCACTTTAAAATAAGAAAATTAGTTCCTTCTTTATTTTCAAAGCTTCTGCCCACTCACTATTGTATTAAGGCCAACACACTTCACTGCTTTGGTATTTAAATGGCATATACTGAATGTCACTTACCCATATGGTTCCTGGGCTCATATTTCAATGACCTCATGTAATGTAATACTAGTTTCATAAAAGCTCTATAGCACCTTACCCTTAATTATAGGTATGAAATTATTCAAAGCAATACTACTAAGAAATCTTCCACTCAACCCAAACTTTACAGAATGCTATTGGCAGTGATATGCCTCAAGGAGAAGGATTCGTTGGGTGCCTAAAAGCAAATTAGAATGGCCTGCAAATTGCTGTTACTTAGGAATATAGCAAGTGGAGCACAAAGCTGCGTAATGGGAGGTGTTTCAATTGATCTTATGAGCCTTTCTGCCCCTCCTTCCTCATTTTGTTATTAATCATCCTAGGATTATAGACTCAATAGATATTTGTTAAAAGAGTAATTCACCTGCAGATGGCATAATTGAGTTACATCCTCTTATGTACTTCACCACACTATTCTTCTACTGTTGCCTTTCGTAGCTTTTTTTATGTAGATATTTGCCCCATAAATTCATGTACTTAAATCCTTCAGCTGACATGTAAGATTTTCTTTTACATTTGCTATACTCTAACTCCATTTTTTTCTTCCTCCCATCTTATCTGCTGTTTATGACAGGAAAAACACCAAGGAATGCAACTGGACATGACATTAAGCCCCACAAAAGCCAGAACCTTGTCCACCACTATATCCCTAGTAGTATGTACTATAGGTAGCACACAGGAGGTATTTGATAAGTATTCAATGAGTGTATGAATGAATAAAAGAACAAACAAACCAATAAACAGAAGAACTGAAAATATATTGCATGGATGGACAAAAGAAAGCAGGATAGAATCTTACTCTAAAATAAAAGGCCTTGGAACAAGGCTATGTAGTGTATTGGATGAACACCTTCCCTATCTATAAAGTTGAGGACACACTAGATTTGTTGTGTGGAGGAACTGAAATAATGTAAGTGAAAGCTCCATTAAAATGGTGAAGCACTCCTCAAAGAGAGCATCTTGAATACGACAACGAGCTGTGAATGAAATAAAACAAAGCTAGCAATTTAGCCTACAGTATGGAATCGCACTAATGCCGGGGTCATCCTCAGAGCAGGGTGCAGTCCATATTTACTGAATGAATTTGTGGCTCTGGTTCAGGCCTCACAGATTAGAGGTGGAGAAATATCATTGAACGTGGGACTGTGAGAGGAAGGCACTTCATTGCAAAGAACCAATAGTTACAAAAGCACTTTTTCTTGATTTTATTATTAGATGTTAAACCAATAATATAGAAACTAACATTTACCCAGTTTACAAAATAAGAGCTTTTCATTTTTCAAAGTCTCTAAGGTTAAGATATATCCCCAGATGAGTGAGTACAGGTCAGCCTCCTTTGGTTTTGTGGATTCTTTCCAAAAATTATTCTAGACTATTCAGCTTTGCCTGTATAGTTACAGTTCAAATCAGAAACTTGAGAGACAGCAAGTGGCCAGACAGGGTACATAGCAAATAAAGTGAACCATGTGTGACCTTTTTCCAAATCAGGTTATGCGCTCAGCTCCTGAAAAACAATTCTTATTAGTAGGCACTCTCATTACTTAGTGAGATTTTAGGAAAAAAAGTTTTAACATATAACACAAAGTAACCGTTGCATGGTTTTAATATACATTGAATTTTCCAGGAATGCAACTGCTGTATAAATTAAGACTGTAAGTTTTTTTGTTTGAAGCATTACCAAGAGTTGTCCACCATTTCAGAAAGTCATATCGATGACCACACTGTGATTTTCCGTTGCCAATACACACGCTGATCTGCATTTGTAGCTGGTGATTCTACATACAGGTTCAGGCATCTAACAATTTAATTTTATCTTCTAGGGTGGTTATATCCAAGCTTTTTTATTGAAATACATTATATTAAAAATTCCTTTCCTTTTTTCTGTTTTATATTCAGGTAGAGTACTATGTTCATTGTTTAAAATTATATTTTAATGTAATGCATATAGATTATATTAACTTTGACTTTCATTTCAGGATATCTGGGATAAAATATTTGTTTATAAAAGGGACATGGAGTCTGGTAGGGTTAAGAGAACCACTAATTTCATCCAACCTCTTCACTTTACAATGAAACTGAGGCTCAGAGAGGTGAAATAACTTGCTCAAGGCCACAAAGCAAGTTAATGACCAAGTCAGGACTAGCAGCTACCTAGGCATCTGGTGCTCTTTCTAGAACACTGAATTGCCTCAAAGTGATGACTACAGAAATGTACAAAGAGGGAGAAAAATTAAACTCACACCTGAGAACGCGCTGGTGACTATTAGACTCAAGAGGCAGGGACTGAGGAGATCCCACCCCAACCCATCCACCCTTCAGCACAGGGGCAACACGCTTTAGAAAAGTTGCTGTTTGTTTTCACCTGAAGAGCACTGGGTGCTGGTTCTGGCACTGAACTTCTGCAAACTGAGCTGTGGCCAATTCAAAGTGCCTCTCTAAAGGGTATATGGAGAAAGCAGACATTTGTGAGGCTTGTGTTTAAGGCTGGCTTGAAAATGAAAAAAAAAAAGCAGAGAAAACATTACTTATCTCGAGGAAACAACATTCCATTCTTATCTTGAATGTGAACTTTCAAGAGTACTTGACAGTGAAGAAGTCAAGGATCAAGGGATATATGCTCAATTTAAAATCAATAATCGGTACCCCTAAATCAAATCAATAAATGGTGCCCCTAGTTTTAGGCCTTGAGTTTAGGTATTTTTAACCAGATAGAGTTCATAGGAGGTCTGAATTTGCAAACTAGGTAGAATAGGTAAAAAGCATGTCCCAGGTAACTTTTATATTTAACACACGCACTAAAACAGTATAAAACATTCCTAGCAGATAAACAGGAGGTAATTAACATTTATCTCAAAGCTGGCTTCTAGTCAAATCACTGCTCCACATTTACAGAGCAAGAAAATTCTCTCAACTAAGTAGCTTTGACATTCATTCAACTAAATCAAACTGGGCACTCTCAAAATAAGAACAGAGAAGCAAGCCAACTAATTATATTCTCTTAAATTATCATCCTTTACATTTAGCCTTAAGTCACTGCTACTGATATGAGTTCCCCAACCTGAGACTAGGGCTGTCTTCCAAACCTTAAAAGGAAATTAAAACACCCAATATTGGTTTCAAGTTAAAGCTGATACCAAAAATTATAATATGTATGATCAATCTATAAATTAAAATGACTCATCTTTTCTTTGGACTCAGTGTGGTAAAGACTTTCCACTTTAGTTCAAATAGTTGCTATTAAAAAGAGCCTAGTATTTTAGGATGGAAATCCTGAACCTTTGTAATTGGACTTTGCTTCGAATGAATATGATCCTAAACGCCTATGCAATAGTTTTTATGAAATTAATGGAATTTGTACCCAAAAAATAAAATAAAATGCAATATATCTAAAGTTACAAACGCGCTAAGCCAAAACATTTAACTCTCTGTGTGGAGTGATACACAGAATTGCCTTTTCACATTATCTTAAGTGAGATCTGAGGCAGACAGCAGGCAGATGGAGGCACCGGGAAGTTGGCTGTTACGATGTACTGTGGCAAAGGAACACGTCTGGTGGTTTTAAAACCCTAGGGAGAAAAATAAACAGTTCATTACTATGGCCACTTTCTTAGATTTTCTTTTGAAAGCACCTAAATGAAAGAGGGGTGTTTAATCTAGGTTTGCAGCAATAAAACCTCTCAGTTGGAGTTGCCTCCCACATAGCCCTTAGGACCTGCTTGGGTACCGTCAGCAAGAGGGCCCAGAAATGACAGGTGTGAAGTGGAGGAAAAAGATGCTCCCTAGGGAGCAAAACATTCATTTTGCTGCACAATGTTGAGTACTAGAAAGAGTATTAAAGAGCAGAAAACTTGATCCATCTTAACTATCCCACTTACTTGGCAATCCACATCTTATTGGAGAAGGGCTCCGACTTCGAGATATCTGGAAAATAGAAAAATGTAACATGAATTACATAGTAGATGGAGCTCAAAAGATGAATCTTTTTGACATGTTTTTGTCCTGAAATCAGCTAAATAATTTGCTCTGAAGCACTTTAGAACTATGATTTTCTTCCCCTTACTGTTGACCACTGTGATTCCTTTTATACTTCCTGAAGTAAATGGGCACTCAAAATTGGGTTTAAATTATATTATTAATTAAAAGCTGGGTCCAATGGCCTAAGAGCAGCCATATTGAATTCAATGCTTTTAAGAAAATAAAATTAATTATTATAATTAACTTATAAAGGCTAAAATGATGACATCATCTCTGGCAGATCCTTTACATACATTATGTCATACGTCCAAAACTCTGCCTTATTAAGGAAGGTCACCAGACTGCCAGAAAAGAATCATTTTTCAAATTTCCCCTTTACTTCCACTTAGCAAAAGGTACCACACTGTAACCACAGGTCTGTTACGGCTCAGACAACACTACAAGCATCATTCTTGCCCTGAGTTTTCAAACACATTAGATAAATAGATGCTAATGAAGATGGAATCTGTTCTGGATGATTCAATACCTCAAATAAGCCAAAAAAACAAACAAACAGACTAACCAAAAATATTAAATGTTTTATTTTACAAATGTACCCAGTTTTATTGTAGTGAAAGGATGATAGAGACAGAAAGCTGGCAGCAGTTTCACTTTTGAGACTATATTTTATTCTCATCTAACATTTAAATTAATTTGTTCTCCCTGAGCAAAAAAAATGAGAAGGTGGAAGAAGGTGGCTCAAACATGGCTTAGGGCTTATCACAGAGGACCCTGCCCAGGGATAAGCCTTTCAGTGAGAGTCCAGAGTTAAAATCTGCCCTACCTACAGCACAGTAGGTATCTACTATCACCCTTTCTTCTGATACGCCACCTCCTCTGAGGGTGGGGAGAATTGTAGTTGTCCCAGGATACTGCTCTCAAGATTTCCTTTTTATTTTTCAACCCACCAAATGCACTGTCCTTTTGCTTCTACGTCCTGTGAATACTTATTCATTAATGAGGATAATTAAGCTGTACTAAAATCACCACAAGCAAAAGGACTGTGTCAGATGCGTGCCTTTTCCATTTCCCCAACAATTCTTAGGCCATTTTCTTCATCTGAACCCTCCTCTCAATTTCCCAGCCCACTGAAATTCCACCCATTCTGAAAGGCCAAATCAAACACCAACTCCCTCATGAACCCCTTCCTCATTACCAAATCCAGAAGGAATCTTGGTCTCCTTTGATGGTTCTAGCCCTCTGTGCTTCTTTTATGGACTGCATCATATTGTATCACACTATGGTCTTGGCGATTTATAGACTGTATCACATTCAGTTAATTTGTTTAAATCATATTGATCTTCCTAGATTGGGAGCCATTCAGGGAAGAGATCATGTTTTAGTCATTTTTGTGTCCCTCTCAAATCTAGCACCATCAGATACAGAAGGAATGTTTGATAAGGAGTGTGCTAGAGCCATAATAGATGCTCAGTAAACTCAATAAGGAAGCTGGGTCTTAGGAACTGCTGGGGTTTTTGTTTGTTTTTGTTTTGCCAAGGAGGTTGTGCAACATTAGGGCTACAGCTGCATCCAGAGACAATTTTGGAGAAGCAGAGCACTGACAGACTTCTCTACTCTCTTCTAAAACAAGGTTGAACAAATACTTAAATAATTTTTATTGGGATAGTCTTGTATTCAAAGGGTATTGACTAAACATCATTTGTTGAATAATGAACAGTGGTGAATCATAATAATGGTTTTAGAGATGTTATCGCCATAGTTTTCAGAGATGTTTTTGCTGGGTTTTTTTCTTTGAAAGAGGTATTAATAATCCTAAGAACTAATACATAAAGAAACTAATCTTATTTTTCCTACTTTGAAGTTGGGACAAATTAATACCTGCAATGCCCTTTATAAAGTATTGAAATCCAAACCATTTGAGCAATTTCTCCAAACTTATATAATAATTTCTAGAGGAACCAAGGACCTGTGCCCAGATCAGTTGACTAAGGTATCCCATTTTCTGTCTGGAAAACTATCTGATCCTTAATAGTCCATTTCATCCACAGATAAAAATAAAACTATGAAATAAGTAAAGTCTATTATTCCTTGAACTAATTAAGAAGAAAAAAACTACCTCTACTTCTTTCTAGAATGATAAATTCCCAAGCCCACAATGGTATAAAAATCAATTTGGGGTTAGCATTATTGCAATAGGTTTTCTTTCTACCTATAGATTTATAATCACCTCTTTTATAAGTGACTGTTAAAGTAAAGAAAATGTCAACCATAGATGAGTTTTGTGTAAAAATGATTAGACAGATATGTACCGTGCTTAAACCAATACGGCTACGGGAGCAAATGGGACTTAAACTCCTGCTTCGACATCGACTTACAGATCGCACCGAATTCCACTTAAAAAAGAGAGAGAGAGAGAGAAATAGTCAAGAGTTTGTGAAAACTGACATGGCTTAAAACAACATGCATATCCCATAGAATGAGCGGTTTTACTGATATGAACACACTTTCCCACTACTGCTTAGATCACCAGCAGTAGCTACACTCTTTACATTTCCTATAGCTGCCCAATATTTGGAACTTCTCAATTAGGATCCCATTACAATGAACTTTGGGATATTCCAATTCTTGGTGCTAGCAGAAGTTTTTTCTGAGTAAACTGTTAGAAATTACATTTCCGTTCCTAAGTGCAGGAGAATATAATCTCCATATGGGCAGGGATTTGTGTCTTTTTTATTCTTTGCTAAATCCCTAGCACCTAAATACAGTGCTTGGGTCATAAATAACTATTGAATTAAAAAAATATATTGTTGAATGAATGAATGAAACATCACTGCTGCCCATCTTAAAGTAAAAAGGCAATTGCTATTTGGACAGTGTCTATTTCCTCTCCCTCCCTTCAAAACTGAACTGCAGATAAGAGTTTCTCAACAGAGGGTCATTGTTGCAGGGGCAAGACGAATGTTTTATGAAATCGTTCATGTGAGCTTGTGTAGCTGTCAGATCAACAAAACCCAATTTCTATGGGCTAAATTTTTGAAGCACAAAATATTTTATTAAGATAGTATTCTCTGTAATGGGATTGTTAAGCTAAAAAAAGACCGTTTTCTTAAGTTCTTTAAAATATACTACTCCCCTTCTCTTCTATCTGTGTGAAAAGCAGCCGTGAAGCACTTCCCCTATTCTGCAGTTCAAAGAGGACAAGAACAGAGACCAGCCGGCTGAGGGCTTCGCTCTGAACTAAGGGGCTTCGCTTCATAATTAACTCTTTCTAGGAAAAGCAGGGGTAAAAACTACATAACATGAACTATGCAGAATATCCAAGCACCCATGGCCACCAGTTCATCACCCAATCCCCACTACACCACATACACACTCACGCACCCACATACTGTACCTAAGACTACATTTTGAAGGCTGCTCAATTATTCAACATGTTCAAAATATTCTATAACCAATGGATATAGGAAGCAACCTTCCAAAACAAATTGGTTCCTCTCTCCCCACCTCCTCTGCCCTCTGTCTCCATCCCTCCCCTCCCTACACATCATACCAAGGAGAGAAAAATATGGCACATTCATAGTTTCCCAAGATGGAGAATGGTAGGTAAAAATTTGGCAAACTGATTCCTGAAAGTTAATTAATCACTTTTAAGTGCTTAGAATTATAGGAAGCCTCCAACAACATAAGTACAAATGAATTTGCCCTTAAAATACAATAATATTTCTAAGATAGGGGAGGCAAATCTGACTAGTTCCATTTTATAAATAAAGCAAGAAATTACTGCCAGGAAATCATGAAGAATCATGGAAGAATCAAAGCAAAGAATCTGTTTCTTCCCAGACCATCTCCTTCCTCTCCTTGATATGAAATCTTATCAAACCACTCTTTATGAACTTCTGTTATAGAATCTCTGGGTTTATAAATGTTCTCGAACTTGTGAATCAAACACTTGGGATGAATTGTCACTATGCAAGGCCACCGTACAAAAGCCCCTCTCCTGGTGACAGCTTCTCCCTTCATAATGACACAGTCATTCTCCATGAGAGCAGGCCACACGTGATATAAGACCAAGGGAGCAGTGAAATCCGAGTCATAGCTGCGGCGGTACCTATTTTAAATATACAAAACAAGAAAGAGAAGTTAAGCAACTATGTAGCATAACTAGGGGAAAACAGTGTAAATTTTCATTTTGTATTATGCTCAGATGTAGATAAATATGAATCCTGATTCTGTTATTAAAGAGATGGTCGTGGGCTCTTAGAATAGGAACCAGTAATGAAGACCCAGCATGGACTGACTAACTCATGTCAGACTGGTCTTATTCCTTCTCTTCTCAGGATGACAAGAATGGCAACTCAGGGAAATGCTAGAGATGTAGCCTATTTGAAACCCTGTAAGGCTTCCTGTAAGATATCTCTTGCTGTCTCTGTGGACAAAATGAAAAAACTATAGGTAGATGATTGACTTAGTAGGTGGATTAGAAACTAGTTCAATGATCATATCCAAAGAAAGGATAATTAATGGATCCATAAGAACCTGAATGAAGATGCTGAGGGGTCTCTCTCAATCCTGTGGTAAGTCAATATGTTTATCAATGACTTGTATTGACAAATATGGAAGACATGCTCAAAGGTGGGGGTGGACAGTAAAAAAAAAAAAAACAGATGACAGTATCAAAAAAATAGCTCAACATGCTGGAATAATAAGCTGAACTTAATTAGATAAAATGCAGTGTGGATAAGTATGAGGTCCTGCAATTGAGTCTAAAAAGTGTCTAACTGCACAAATAGAGGAGATATATGGCTTAGTCACAGCACAAGTGAAAATATAGCAGGTCTTGGTTGTACGCAAAATGAATCAACAGTGTTAGGCTAAAAACAAAGAAAAGAAAAAAATCAGTGCCAATTAGCCGAATTAACAGAGAATAAGAATAAAAAGGATGTTAGTTCATCTACCCTGCTCAGTTCAAACTAGGAGCCTACACTCAATGGTGGACACTTTCTTTAAAAGTAGTACACAGAAGAGCATAGAACACAAGCCAAGAAAACAGATCTATTTGTCAAGAAGTCTCAAACCCACTTCATATGAAAAAAACCTGAAGCCATGAGGCCAGAAGAAGGAGGATTTGGGTAATTGCTTTCAAATGTGTGAAAGGTTGCCAGGGTAAAATAGTATTATCCTTGATCTGTGCAGTCCGAGAAGTAGAAGCAAATCCAATCATTGTTAGGCACTCCAATTCCAGCTGCACAGCTGTCCAAGTGCACAGGCCACAGAATGCCCAAGAAGCAGCACGTTCCCTCTGCTTAAAGTCAGGTAAGCAGGAAGCACAAGGGAGGTCTGTGACATGCAAAGTCCATAAACTAAAACAATGAATGGTTCTGAGTGATACTATCCATCCTCTGAAGGAGAAAGGAATAAAGGAAAACAGATGAAGGCAATATTCTCTATAAGGGAATCAAAAAGATACAACTGCAGTGTAATGTCCTAATATTCAGCTCTTCTGTGAGTGGATGCATGTTAGGAGCAGTGATCTGAATGAACTAGAAAAAGGGTAAGAAAATATGAGGTGCTATAAGGCAATCAGAAAGCCCATCATTTTTGTAATTTGCATAAGTGAAAGAAAGGTATATGGTCTCCCTCATCAACAAGCCTGCAGGAGCCCTGGGCAACCACCTTCCCATAACCCAGAGCTAATATTTCCTGAGCACTCACCCCATGCCAGGCAGCATCCTAAGTGCTTTATCTGAATTATCTCAACTAATGTTCTACAGCCCTAGGAAGTAAGCATTATTATTTCCCCCATTTGACAGAGAAGAAACTAAGGAACAGAAAAAATAAGTACCATGCCCAAGATTATACAGCTAATAGGTGGTGGAGCCAGAATTTGAACCCAGGCAGCTTGAGCCCAGAGCCTGCATTCTTAAATACTAGCTTGGCCTCTTCCCAGATAATCTACACCTATAGCCTAAGATATTATGAAATCCCAATAAAATGTTTTAAATTAATTTAATTTCTTCTAATTTATAAGGGAAATATTTACTGTGTAAAACTTGGTAGCAATCTAATGGTCCTAGACAAAAGAGTCAAGAGCATTTGTTTTCTCACATAAGTGTGCATAATGAACACCTGGTTGTTTGTTAAATTGCAGATTCCTGAGCCCCACCCTAGACCTACTGCATAAAATATCAGGAACTGTGGTCCAGGAATGTGCACTTTTTAACAACTACCTTGAGTAATTCTGATGCAGGTGATCCACACATCATACTTTGAGAAACTTGGCCTAAATAATGCAATAAAAACCAATGAAAAGTAATACACATTTGTATTTATACAGCACCTTTCCTTTAAAATGTTCTAGACAGGCTCCAGATAACTCATTAGCTCTCCCCAAAGACCAATATGTTCAATGGAAAATGACACCAGAAGAGGGTCCTGCCCTGCAGTACAGAGAAGTATATAGCAGGGCCTGGAAACCAGGTAGTGTCTGTGGATTTCCCCACTCAGAGTTCTCTTCCCTAAATTGTTCTCAGGCAACAGAGAAGACAATTTATTCCTGAGCACTCTCCTGGCTTCTGCTCCTGTGTCTCTTACTTGTAATCATTAAAAACTTCTCCATCTGCCCCAAATGCAATATCTAGGGGCGGTTCTAAGGCTTGCATTGCAAAAGCAATACAACATATCTCCCGGATGAAGTCACTGAGGAGGCAAAAGTCAACTTCAGGAGGGAACGAAATCTTGGGGTTGATATTCATGGCTCGGATCACATCCTGAAAAACAAAAGATGGCATCACCTTGTTACCAACCTGTGACAAAAAACTCTGACATCCTAAGGACATTATGACTGACGGAAGGTGGGAAAAGAGCATGTGAGTGAAAAAAAGTTAAACCAGAAAAACATGTGCACATGCTAAAAAGAGAAAGATGTTGTCCCTCATTAATAAGGAAAGAAGAAGGAGGACAGAGCACAAGTGACATAGTAAAGGCCAACAGAGTCTCTCTAAAAAGCTAAAGGAAAAAAAACCTTCCATGGTTTTTATTTCTCATTTCCTTATTTTTCTATTCTGAGGAAGTGTATGATGTGCCAACACAGAACTCTCACTTGTTCATAATCTATAATAATAACAATTATAATAGCTTGCTTTTATTGAATATTTACTATGTGCCAAGTCTTGTTCTAAGAAGATTACCTGCTTTCTTTCATTTAATCTTCTCAATAACTCTGTGGAGTAATGATCATTGTTGCTCCCACATACAGATTAGAAAACTAAAGCACAGAGAGGTTAAGTAAACATGTAAGATCACACAGCTAGTAAATGGCAGAGTCAGGAAGCAAATCCACACTTATCTTTCCCAAAGCCCTTGTTCTATCTCCCAATCTTGACAGCTCATCTAAAGAAGCTAAGACCATTTTTTCCTCATAATATGATAAAGGAAGAAACAGCCAATAACAACGGGTGCTATAAAGTAAAATTGAATGCTATTCCTTTCTTCTCTCCCATTGTATAGAATCAGTACTAAGTACTGTATGGATTTCTGGGTTATCAGTATTCAATGTAAACAGCAGCAGCAGCAAACCAGTCCTAATAAGAGACCCAACACTTACATTGACACTGCTTTGGGCATCATACAGATCAAGATGACAAATGATATAATCCGAGACAGCATTCTCAAAGTCATTCGACCCCACGTAAGATGGTGTCAACGATTTCCTCACACGGATCTTGAAATGTCTGAATGCCATTTTAGCTACATGGAATGCTTCCTGCACATAGAAACAGCAAATTTATTTGGTGGGAAGAGATGGGTAAAGAATTTCAAACCAAGAAATTAGAAAGACTCCAAAATTCAACATCATATCATTGGTCTTCTGATAACTAAATGCAGTTGGTCAAAATACATCTCTAAACTTTGAAAAGTACATAAATACATATATGACAATCCGTGTTCACTAATTTCAAGACAGTTGGCCATTGTTCTGGTAATTCCGAGTGCAGGAAGCAGGACAGTGCAGAGATTCAAGGAAACGAATACTCTGCTATGAGCCCATAGCAATATCATATGACTGGTCAAGAAATAAGAGAAAATTATCAGTCTAGTGTTTACATTGTATATAAACACATATCAAGAGTTGGGCATGTTTCCTGGCATATATTAATTCAACAAATATTTATTAAATGCCTATTATGTGGTATGCATTGGGAAAACTCAGTTATGCAAGACTTGGTTTCTACACTTACAGAGCTTCAACCAACTCAGTGAGTGATTCTTAATTATATAAACAAGAGGTTGGTAAATTTTTTTCTATAAAAAGCCAGATAGTAAATATTTTAGGCTTTTCAGGCTACATACAGTCTCTGTCACATTTTTTTTTGAACTCTTTGAAGATGTAAAACCATTCTTACATTCTTAGCTCTCAGGCCATATTTCTCTTAGAAATACAGGCCAGGTCCAGATATGGCCCGTAGGCCATAGTTTGCTGACCCCTGATATAAATGAATAAATACAGGATAAAGTTCTGTATTTCTGACAATTCTGCTTTCATATCAATTTTTTTTTAATATTTAACAATTCTCATTATGAACTCTTAGTATCTCAACACACTACCCACCCACAAAACAAACATATTTGCTTTGGAAATTGAGGATTATATATGTGC
The DNA here is from genome assembly GCA_023783475.1 of Daubentonia madagascariensis. Classification (NCBI taxonomy): domain Eukaryota; kingdom Metazoa; phylum Chordata; class Mammalia; order Primates; family Daubentoniidae; genus Daubentonia; species Daubentonia madagascariensis. The sequence continues at coordinate 14,323,393 of JAKFHU010000428.1, forward strand.
ACTTTTAAAATCTGTCATGCTCAAATAACTGATAATGCTAGCAGTTTTAGTAACTATTCTTAGCTAAATAAACAGAAGTTAAATAAACACAATCACAACCTTCTGATTTTTCTAAGAACTGAAGGAAACCAATCAAATGATAGCCACTAGCAATGATACAGTCACTGTGTGTGCATATGCCCATATTAGACAAAAGGTACAGTGTAAATCAATTATGTATAAACCCACTTAAGATAGTCCTGCATTTAGGGATACTTCAACAAATATCTGGTCAATATAACTGTTAATAAATAGATATGGATCGTTATTGATTGTGAAAAATGATTCACCCCCAAATGTTTGTAATGAAAGGAAAGAAGGAAGGAAGGAGGAAGGAGGGGACAGAAAAGGAGACTATGGAATCTCCTCCCCTTCGGTGACCTCAGGATCTACCAGTCTTTATAAGATGTTCCATTCACTTTACCAAACTTCTATCTCCCCGCTGCCCCCAAGGAGGTCTGAAGTCCAGGGGCAGGTGTGTCACTTACCACGGTGGCGATGTAGATGATCCGCTGCACGGTCTCAGCCTTGTCAATGCAGCGCCGCAACAAACACTGCGCGTCCAGGCGGGCCTGGGAATAGGCGTCGCTGAACCGGGACAGGAGGGCAGCCTTGCGCGCCACGCTGGACAGTTTGGAGCGGTTCGGGGACGGGGTCCTGATCTTCATGATGGCTGAGGGGCTGCCAGACCGGCTGCGGCTGCGGCTGCGGCTGCGGCTGTGGCTGCGGCTGCAAGGGTCAGGGCTAGGAGACCGGCTCCGGGAGGACCTGGGGGAGAGCAGGAATCAGCCGCGGAAACGCTATGATTCACTTCTCTCTGTTGTCCCTGGACTCTGGTTCTTCTCCCCAGTAAACTACAAAGGAGCCTTGGACCCCTGGGCGGGGTGACCTCACTAGGCCTTGTGAGAAAGCACTGTGTCTCCAGAGGCCTCAAATACTCCAGATTTGCAAAGGGAGCAAGAATTTAAAACACACTTTCACTCACACAGCACCTCAGTAAAATGGACAGTCATCCCTGGATAGGGGACTCCTAGGCCTCAGAGAGAAGGACCCTCATATTAGGGAACATTCTCTCAACATGGGCACCACGTGATAGGCCCACGTGTCTACTTTCAAGCCAAAGAACTTTCCTTCCATATAGCTGTCGACCCAAAATTAATTTGTGCCCAAGTACTGGTAACCCCAGGGGGCGTTTTCTCTCTCTGTAAAGGTGCAGTTAAAGAATTAACAACTCGTTTACAATTCAAAGTTTCCCATATTAGGGAGCTTTTGGTTCAGGGTGTCATTTTACTTCTCCCCCAGCCCTTCACAAGCCAGGCTTTTACCACTAACTCAGCAAAAAGAGCTTAAGTGACAAAAAGATCTGTGAGAGTTTGTCAGACCTTCCTTGGAGTGTAGATTTTTCAGCAGACAGAACAGCTATCTCGTCCTTCAGGTTTCGGATCTGTTTCTCATAGTCGGACTTGGCATCTGAGTTCCGCTGGTCTGAGCTGCGCTTGGACGAACTGCGCTGCTCGGATCTCCGCTCCGAGCTCCGCGCCTCTGAGCGCCTACTGTCTGAGCTCCTACGATCTGAGCTTTTGTGGCGGGCTTCCTCCTGCGCTTGAAGAGATTTAAGCCTGGACGCAAAAGAGGGTGGGGGAGGGGAGGGAAGGAGAGGACGGAAAGGTAATAAGCAACAATTGGCATGCTTAACAACAGAGGCTTCTATACTTAGTCTGCCATTATTGCATTGGAAAACTCTGATGGAAATACACATGAGCAAATACACATGAGCAAATTAGCGTAGAACAGAATTGCCAGGGTCAGGGTGCCGCTCCCAGTCTGCAGCTTGCATGGGAAAAGGTTCCTAAAGAAAGGATACTCATGGAGATCTCTAGCAAAAGTAGAGTGGACCTATAGTCATACTGTTCCACTTTGGACTGATCTTAACTGCACAAAACTCTAAAAATATTTGACCTCCAAAACCTACTCCAAAAGCTGGTGGAAGATATAATCGCCTACCCTCACTTGCTCTTCAATTCTCTGAACAGATAGAATATGGGGGGAAACTACCATGGAAATTGAATAACATCCACAAGACTAGCTGGAAGTGTGGACCTACGAAAATAATGTAACACAGAAACAAACAAACAAAAACCCTTTAGAAATAAAATTGGCATCCTCACTAAGATACAAAGAGGCATGGCCACCATAAAACAGAAGCAAAAGCCGTAAGAGAGAATATGCTGTGATGAAAATGACAAGGGTGTAAGATGAAAAGTCAGGTAAGATTAAAAAGGATGTAGAGAAGCTAAAAATGGAACAGAATGAAAAGCTGCACTAGAAACAGTAAAGAACAGGATTGGTGCTATAGGAAATCTATGAATAATATGATCAATGAATTTGAGAAGGTATACCAAATAGGAAATAAGAGATTAAAATGACGATGAAGGGGAAGACAGAAGTGGAAAATAGAACAGCATTCCCAGCTAAGATTTATGGGCGTTCCTGACAAAATCAGAACAATTGGAACATGTGTGAAGACAATCAAAAGGGGTAAGTGTGTATATAAAATACACCTCCCATTCGCTCATTTTGGGGGGCAGGGGGATCAAAATTAAGATCAAGGTAAACATAACCTTAGAGGATCAGTGTTTATTTTCCCATTTACCTATTCATCTTTAAGGAATAATCTGAAATTCAAACTAAGATCTTCCACAAAAATTATCCCAATATTATTTCCAATGTTGAATATTAGTATCCAAGTAAATATTCAGAATTAGAGAAATACCAAATTGATGGAACATGATGAACTTATTTAAAACTAAGTTCTGCAGTATTTTTTTCTTAGTAATAAAGAAAAACAATATCAAGTGAAAAGGTAGGATCAAAAATTGTATACTTATATACTTTATTCTGTAGTCTCAACTCTATTTTTAATATATTAATCAGAAAGAATATCAAATGTTAACTGTAACTGGCCCTGGAATTATGAGAGGGTTTTTATATTCCTTTCCACTATGTTGTACTTTGGAAATTTTCTATAGTAGATAGGTAGTATTTTTATACTAAAAAAAATGTAAAACATTAATAAAAATATTGCTGCCTTTTCTCTTTGATTGTGAACAGATTTTTTTCATTTGTAATGGAGCACCAAAAAAAGCTAAATTCAATGATTAATCAGCAGGCTGCAATAATCCTGTCATTTTTTTCTTACTGCTTTCTTAGCTGATTTATTTCCTCCTCTGCAGCCAAAAGGGATATGGCCGATCTGTTCTTGGTTTCTTCAAGAGTCTTTTCAGTTTCAGCCCGACTGTAAGAGAAATCAGTAACTAAAGACAGATTTTTCAAAATTGGCAGACTTTCTAAATCAAGGCATAGGTTCTTTGGGGAACTTTTGGCACATAATATAAATTCAACATAAACAAGATCAAGTTATAAGACATCTGCATTCAATCAGATAATATAATATTGCAAATATTATGGTGGGCTTATATGCAAAAACACACTAACATCCTTTGCTCAATGTCAAACACAAAGAAATTACAGAGCTACTACCCACAAAAGACTATGTAATAACTATTAATATTAGAATGTAAAGGGCAAAGAAACTTGTTCAATTCCTCCATCTCACCCTACTAATTCATCTGCTGTAATTATACCAAATCCCCAGGTTGCCTCTCTATAAAATCTCCATTTTTCTACAATATACCAATATCTATTCTCATTATTTTGCATTTGACTTTAAAAAAAAATTATGTGCCCACCTATAAAGAAAGTCCTCCACAATCACACTTGACTTCCAGGTACTTCATGTCTTCCTGCCTCTGACTTCCACCACTTATTAAGCAAAATTTCCCTGAGTTTTCACCATAGCTCGGTCATTGGTACTTTCAAGGACTCTCTTCATTGTAGACAAATCATAATAAATCATATTCTGTCTTTAGGTCTATCTAAATTTAAAAATAAATGGGGGAGGGATGAGGCTGGGCTTAAGCCTGTAATCCCAGCACTCTGGGAGGCCAAGGCGGGAGGATCGCTTGAGGTCAGGAGTTCGAGACCAGCCTGAGCAAGAGGGAGACCCCGTCTCTACTAAAAATAGAACAAAACTAGCCAGGTGTGGTGTCACGTGCCTCCAGTCCCAGCCACTTTGGAGGCTGAGGCAGGAGGATCTCTGGAGCCCAGAAGTTTGAGGTTGCGGTGAGCTATGAGGATGCCACTGCACTCTAGCAGGGGTGACAGAGCGAGACTCTGTCTCAAAAAAAAGAAAAAAAATGGGAGTGGGATGGATGACACTGGATGAAGACCAGTGGTTCGCGATGAAGTCGCCCCAGGACAGTGAGACTTGCGGGTTGACAACAGTTTCTTGACTTCCTTGACCCAGCCTGCCTAGATCATAACAGCAGACCTGGGCTAAGAGAATGCAACTGCCCGCTAAACTCTCGACAGCCTTCCTCCTTCCCTCTAGATGGAAGAACAGGGAAAGGTAAAACGCTGGCAATTTCACCTCGACAGTGAAGCAGACCGAGAAATAATGGGCTAACAGGATCCCTATCCACCCTGCAGATCCCAGCCAATCCCATGCTTATCCCAAATTCCATCCCACCCCCTCCTTCTCCTCTAACAAACGCCCACTTATTGGTGCCACTTCACATACCACCCCAACTATCTCAAGCAAAGTCTGTCTCCCCTTCTCCCGATTTCCGTTCACGTCTATCTCATTATATGCATGCTGTAAACTACTCAAAGGCAAGGATTTTATTTTATTCATGTCTACCCCCAGCACCTACAACAGTGCCTGTCACACAGATCTTTTTTTTTTAATGAAAAATGAATGAATGAATGAATGAATGAACAAAATGTCTGAAGCCTAAAAGAAAGCCAAAGTAGCATTAACTTCATAAATACAGCTATCGGAGGTTGAAAGGAAATTAGAGTGATTTAATTCAAATATGAATATGTTACAGGTTTTAAAAAGTAAATATGGGAAAATGAAGATTTTTTATCGAGAGAAAACTGTAGAAAGTGAAAAGAAAAGAAAATGGACCAAGAAAGGAAGAAAAGTACAAGCAGGCATAGAGAAGTTTTTTTTTCTCTCCTAACACATACAAGCAAACACACATGCTAATTTCACATGCCCGGCTGACATACAGAGAGAAAAAAGAGAAGTACATTCATGTGCCAGGATTGTTCAATCAGGTTAACATTCTATTTAAATGTTTTGTTACACATTTATTCATTCACTGAGCAGAAAACTTACTATGTGCCAGGCATCATGCTCAGTGCTGGAGATACATCAGTGTCAAAATAGCAATACAAGACAGTAACCCTTTGGACCTTCCAGTCTACTAGGGGAGACATCATAAATATGCAAGCAAGTCCATTTTTTAAAGTTCCCAGCTGTGGTAAGTGCTATTATGAGAAAAGCAGGTCACTGTAAAGAATTAAAGACGGGGAGAAGAAAGACCTTTCAATGTACGGCAGTCACAGTCGGACTCAAAAAGTCACATTTAAGCTGAGACCTAAAGGATAATAAAGAGCCATCCATGCAAAGCGCCAGTGAAAGACTAGAAAGTTCTTTCAGGCAAGGGTCTCAAGGTGAGGAAGTAGGCAGTAGACTGGGTCGGGGAATCTGGCATGAGACGAGGGTGGTGCAGAGGTAGGGCCAGATCAGGCAGGGTGCTGTGAGAGCCTGGTAAGAAATTTAGAATTTTTTTCTAGGTATAAAAGAAGGAAACTAACGGCTTTTAATAAGAAGGGTGATGTGATACAATAAAAAAGTGGAAAATGTAGTTGCTAAGTGGAAAATGTAGTTGAGCATGAATGGAAGCAGGAAGCAGAAAGCCAGTTGGAAGGAAGGCCACCTGGTTCAGGCAAGAGATAGAGGCTTGAACTAGGGCAGTCGTGGTGGAATAGAAAGAAAGGGACAAACATGAGAGATTGGGAGGTAGATTCAACTGGACATTCTAATAGATTGGATATAGGAGATGAGGAAAGTGAGATTCATAACTGTAGTCTAGGCGTAAAGTCCTGTTCTCCCATTGTCTGGAGTTTTGTCAAACCTAGGCAGAGCTGTCCCCATCAGCCCCGTATTATTGGGATTTGCATCTTTGGAACTGAGCCAGAACCAAACCCATCCCCACAAGGTTAGACACAGGGAACTTCCTTGGGTGGGCCATTCATTCCGCAGCAGACAGCACTCTGGCCTTAAGAGACACGTGGGCAGAGTAAGACAGGGAAGAGAGACATGGCTACCATAGAATATGGGGAATAAACTCCATCATTTGTGATACCTTAAATAAAAAAATAGAATAAGAACCACAGGTGGGTTAAAACAAAACAAAACGAGGAAATCCAGGGAAAAGCAGCAAGCACCTTCACGCAGGCAATTTTCAGATAGTTGGGTGTAGGTGGAGAGTGTGCGTAGACATAGAGGGCAAACATAAATGAGAAAGCAAATAGGGGAGAAGGTATATAAAGGGATATGTGGGTGTTCCTAGTACTATGCTTGCAAATTTTGTGTTTGAAATTATTTTCAAATAAAAAAAATTTTTTTTTTTTAAAAAGCATGCATTAAGTTTCTTTGTCCATGGTGCCCCTTATGGGTAACAACAGAGTCACTGTAACAGGAAAAAGAAGTGGGAAGTCCTGGCCTGTATTGGTGCTGACAGCCATCAAGAACCAGCAAAGTCTTGAAGTCCTGCCTTACTACTAGGGGCAAATGAAGGGGCCTTGGTCACCTGCAGCAGTTACCAGCTAATGTCCCACAAGACCTAAGCAGACAAGGCACAACTCAGGACCCATGAGCACAAAACACTAGTGCCCAGGTGGAACCAAGGCCAGCAAGAACCCAGAGAGCAGTACAAGACCAAAACCCCTCACCTCCAGCACCAGGAGAGTATGCAAGCATCCCTCCCCTAGATGCCAATCAAAGGAAAGATGAGGGGAAAGGAGACCTAATGAGAAGGCAAAAACCACTCTTAATGCAAGTTTGCACTTGGAATTAACTGAATATTTACACAAAAGGGGCTACAATAAACCAAAAAAGCCTGTGTCACTTTAATGTGGCAAATTTAAGGATTCTCCTCCCCCACTCCAAAATCAGCTGACATTAGTTGAAATAAATTGTAAATTTTATCCTTTTTGCACATTACATTTATAAATTTTGACTGCTGCAGTTATACAACTGCACTGACTATGATTTCGATTGGGAAAATGAATGGGCTTGTGGAGGTGCAGGCACATACAGAGAAAAATGTCTGGAGTAAAATATACTGAAATGTTGGTGGAGATGAGTGAGGTAACAGGTGATGTTCATCTTTATATTTTTATTTGTTGTATGCATTTTGAGAAGGAAATTTGGATTATTTTATAATCAGGCAACACTAAATCAATAGGCATGTTTTCCTTTTGGGGAGAAAGAAGGAAATCTCACCAGAAAACAAGGCAGAGCACCACACATTATCCCACCACAAGCCTCAACTAGTTAAAAAAAATACTTCCTTGCTGTCTATCCTGTTCACGTCAGCAGTGGTGCAATGCTTTGGGAAGACAAACACCTTATTGATGGATTTTTCTTAGGTATGTCAAACACATTTTCATGCCTTCCTCAAGTACAAACCCAAAGTCTGCAATTTTCTTTGCAGTGATTCCCTAAGATTGCTACCCTGGCTCTGCCCACAGCAGTCATCTGACATCTGTTGTTGCCTGGCATTGCTGAATTTCTTTTTTAAATACATTTTTATACCTAATAGTTATTCCAAAACCTTGAACTGTTCATTTCTTAAAGACTCTGACTCTCTCAGTCAGGCATATATACTCCCCTAAATGAGAACAATGGTCAGATAGATGCAGCCTGCTTCATCTTACTTTTTTCTTACTTAAATTTCCTCTTTACCAGATCTTTCACCCCACGTTCACTCTTTCCCTTCTGTATCTTTTTTAAAAACTTGCCTCCCAAATGATAGATTTTCATCTAGCAATCTTTACTTGTTTATCATTACGGGCTGACGATGGGCCTATGGAGCCAAGGGATCCTAATGTAATAGAGATATCCTGTCCCCAAATTCAAAGACACGGGCTCCCAACTCTCTCTCTCTCTCTCATACACACCACACACACACACACACACACACACACACACACACACACAAATCATATTACTTATTTGCAAATGTCCACATTTTACATGAGCCATTATTCTCCTTTCAAATTTAAAATGTAATAATTAAACCAAGAACAATTCTTTTTGGAAAAAGATAACTTGCATTCCTCTTACTCGTCTTGAACCTTGTTGAGTTGATTCCGGGTTGAGTTCAAATCGGAGTCTAATTGTTGCATGTCCCGATCCCGAGGACCAGAATCTTTGTATCTCTCCCTATCAAATGTGTCCTGAAAAGATAAACAAATCAAAAAATAATCTGAATACATGAAATGATATGGATGTTGCAAAAACATTATGCTGAGCAAAAGAAGTCTGGCACGTAGTGCATGGTTCTAAGTACATGAAGTTCTTGTGCAGGCAATATTAATCTAGAACAATAAAAATCAGAAGTGTGGTTGCCCTGGGGGTGGCACAAGGAACGCTCTGGAATGATTGAAATGTTTTATATTTCAACCGGGGTGTAAGTTTACATGGGTATATGCATCTGTCAAAACTCATCAACTAAAATTATACTTCAGTTTTTTTAAAAAAAGTCTTTTAAACATCATCCTACATCTCTATACCCAGAATAGCACCCGCAGGGGGTAAAAATCTGAGAAGCATCCAAAAATCCTCAGGCAGAAAAATTGTTTAATGCCACCTGATGTCTACAGAGTACTTACCATGTGCTACGCTCTGTGCAAGTTGTTTCATGCGCTTATCACATTTAATTCTCACAATGACACTTTCGGTCAACAAAATCATTGTCCCCATTCAGCAAATAAGCAAACTGAGACATAGAAGTTTAGACATCTACCGAGGGCCACAGGAAGGACTGGTTTTCTCCCCAGTGATCTCCAAGCAGGGATCCCTCCGCCACTATCTCACAAGGCTCTCTTGCTCAGGACAGACAGCACTAGAGCCTTCCATTTCAGAAAAGAATTTAGGTTAATCCATAGAAACACTTAAAAGTAACGTTACCAATGTTTTGGTTACTCAGACATAATGATGTGATGCCTTAACCAAGGTATGTGTTCTTTTTCCATCTGATCTCCAACTTTGTGAAAACTGACACTGTCCCCTGGAAACCACCAATATCAATCACAAATTATGGACACTCTTTTCCAGTCTACTGGAACTAAGTTTTCTTCTTATCTTGGAAGTTTCCGATTAGCTTTAGTTCACTGTTTCAGAAAGTCAAGGGTTAGCCTTTAATGTCCTTACCTGTAGAGAGGGGACCTTGCTGTCAACAGGTTTCCCCATGGAAGCAGCAGTAAAGGAAGCCTCCAGCCAAGGCAAAAGGCGCGATTTAATCGTTTCCACACCATCATTATGTCCTCCTAAAAGAAGACACACATCAGGTCAGCGAAAGAAACCCAACCATGCCGACTCAGTTGGAGAACGCGAGAAAGCACAAAGAAGAGAGAGAAGAGAAGGGAGAGCTGGAGGGGAAAGCAAGGCCGTTCTCACCTTCTTGGGCTGCTGTAGTGAGGATCCCAAAAAGTTGTCCCTGCACTTTGGCAACTTGTTCAATGAGTTCAAGGCAATAGTTTAGATTTTGATCGCACGAGTTTGTCTGTAAAGCCAAAACAATAGATATCAGGGCAATTCCTTCACTCTGGGGCCCACTGCAGGTAGACAACGGCGTCACGTGACCCAAGGGCTGCCTGCTCTCATATGCTCCCGGTGGCAGAGACTGCCGTGTGGTCACCAAAACCTATTTCCCTTTCCTCCTGGACACATGACTAGACCACTTTCCCCAGCTCCCCTAGCAGTTCGTGCGGCTGCGTAACTGAGTTCCGGTTAATGGGAGGCAAAGTGACGTATGCCCTGTCCAGGCCTTGCCCAGAAGAAAATCTCTTGAGCCTTTCTTCTCTTTCTCTTTCCCCATCTGCCAGCCAGACGCAGAGGAGCCAGCAGAAGACCCTGGGGTGGTGGAGCCACAAGACTTGTAAGGCTGCTTACTGAACACTTGCACTGAACTGTTATGTGATTGAGAAAGTCTGTTTGTGTGTGTTAAGCCATTGAGATTTGGGGGTTGTTTTTTATAGCAATAATCCTACTCGGTAGAACCCCACAAACAATCCTTTCATAAAGTGAATAGACCTTTTGTAACACAATATAAATCACTGCCCAATTTATCTCTTTATTGGTTCCTGTCCTCTGCATAAATTCAATTTTTATATCATATGTGCATAGAGAACACTACTTCTTAGCAGCAAGGAGGTATTGCTGGATTGAGGGTACAAAGCAGAATAAGACAGGAAAATGGCACTTGCAGACTAGTGGGGCAGAGAGGCGAATAGCCGGTTACCCCACAGTGCGGTCATAAATTTTAGTATACAGGTGAGCACAAAGTCCATTGTCTCAGAAGGTTAGGAAAGGCTTCCAAGAGGAAGTGGAATCTAGGCCAAGAAGAAATTAATTAGCCAGACTTGGGGAAAGAGGTGGTTCCAGTGGTTTTGGAACATTCTAAGCGATGAGAACAGGACATGAGGAGGCCAAGAAGTGAACCTTTTAGCTGTTCTGCTTTCATCATTCCTTGGTGAGATTCCACCACCTCGTCATTAGCCATGCCACTAATTGACACCAACACTAAAAGAAGGCCTGCAACTACAGGCAACAAACAAATCATGTGCGTATAAAACTGCATACATTTATCTGTCACCTCAAGTCATAACACAGCATTGGCCTTCAGTGCCTTCTGAGCACCACAAATCTCAGGTCACAAGCAAGGTTCAAGGCGGATAGAAACTAGGATGAAAAGGAAAAGTTTAGATGACCTCTAGGCGAAAGTTTACAAGTGAAATGCATATATGTGTCAACAAGGGAAATGGTTCAGACAGGTAGTAAACTCCTTGAGCACAGAGCCTGTGCCTGTCCTGACCGCTGTTGTGTTCCCAGTCCTGCATTCTATAGTGTCTATATATTCAAACGCAATATTTTTTGGATGGATGAATAAAAATGAGATGATTCACTCACTTTATATTGATTATATATTTCCTATATGCCAAGCACTATTGGTGCTTTACATATATAAACTCAGTTAATCCCTGCAACAGTACACTGTGAGATAGAAGTACTATTATTATCATTCCCATTTCAGATGTGAAAACTGAGGCACAGAGAGGCTAAGTAACTTGTCCAAGGCTACCCAGCTAATAAACTGTCAGAGCTGAGATTGGAAACCAAGCAGCCTGGTTCCAGAGCCCATGTTCTTAACTACTAAATTATATTGACTTCTAGATCGTGATTTGTGTTGGGAGTAGAGGAAGGACTGGATGATGAGATGAAGAGTGAATGGGGAGGGCAGCCAGGGAAAACCTCCCCAAGGAGGGGACCCTTGAGCATGTCTTGGATAAGATTCAGGGAAGCAAAGCACTAGGAAAAGAGCATGCCAGGCAGTGGAAACAGCAAGGGCAAAGGCCCTGAGGCAGGAACAAGTTTGGCAACCTTGTGAACCAAACGTAGGTCAATGTGGCAGAAGCACAGAAGGGCAGAGAGGTTGGCAGGACAGATGGAGGGCCTTGCAGGCCTGGCAAGGAGTTTGGATGGGATGGAGATGGGATGGACTTGTAACTAAGAGGGCGGCTAGTTTACTTTCCACGCTCAGTCATTAGTACCTGGTGACTAGCTCTGTTGTAGCATTGATTTCTCTTATAGCCATTTTTTTTACCCATCTCATCCTTCTATCCTCTCCTCCCCAAAAGACCATGAGTTCTTTTAAAAGTGGCTTTGTCTTTCTCGTATATCTATTTCCACTAGTAACTAGCAAATTGAAGGGCCCAAACAGTGTTTGATGAATGAGTGATTTAACAGCATAATGTTGGCATGATCAGAACACCTAAAACCCATAGCCTGAGCAGCTATCTCTATTCCTTCCTCACTGAACCAGCAGCTCCTTGTCCTGGCCATTTTACACCTGCACTCATTACACTGAACTTCAATTACCTGCTTACAAGCCTTTTGCTCCCCGGCAAGATCATGCCACGTGCTGAATGGACAGAGAATGGGAGTCCAGCAGACCTGAGTATCTCAGCTCTGCTGCTTGCCACATTTCCGTGTGGTCCTGCACAAGTTACTTAACCTACCTGAGCCCATTTCCTCCCCTATACAATGGAATAACAATGCCTTGCAGAGTGTTAGGAGAATTAAATCAAAATAATGCATGTCCAGCACCTCAGATGCAGAAGGTATTCAACAATTAGTACCTACAAGGTGGCATGCAGTATTGAAATGGGCTTAGGAATAAGGCAGACGTTTGTTCAAATCCAGCTCTCCACTTATTAGCTGCATTCCCTTAGAAAAGACATTTAAATATGAGGCTCCATTTCCTCGTATTTAGGAAGTGGTTGATCTCATGAGCTAATTTAAGTGCAGAGCCTAGCATGAATGGAAGTATTATTGTGGTATGTTACTATCTGCTCCTCTGCCTTGCCAGATGCCTGGTACATAGTGGGTGCCCAAAGGCATGTTGATCTAATGAGTTTGTATACACAACTTAAACAACAGAAGAGAATATACTATGTCAAACAGTTCCCGTTTCCAAGACATGTCACAACATGCTGCAATTTCTAACACAAAGCGTTGCACAAGATATTCAATTTGCAATAGGATCACATTATTCTATTAAACACATATGCACACAAGATAAATAGAGCAAAGATAGGAACTAATTATATTGTCTCCAAAGCACAGACTGTCCATATTCATTCATTCATAAATCATTGAGTTCCTATAATATGTATGGCCCTGGCCTGGCAGCTCAGGAAACAAAGCTACACTTAAAAAAAAAAAAAAAAAAGTTGCCTGCTGCGATGAACTCAGCCGCTGAGGAAGTGGGACAGAGAAGGAGAAGCACACAGGGAGTGCATAATTACCTTAGGTCTATACTAAGTGCTCTCTGTGGACAGTGAGCCATAGGAACAGCAAAAGGAGCCCTGGTAAGGGCGAGGGGTGAGAGGGCAGGGCACTTCGACAGGAGAACAGCAGGTACAGAGGGCAGGAAGCAGCGAGGCACATTAGGGGAAGTGGGTACAGGGTCCAGAGACCAGATCCGAAAGACCTGATTTGCCACATTAAGGGTTCTTGACTTCATCCCATCATCGAAAGATCTACCAAGGCAAGTGAGGGAGGGAAGTATGACATGCTCAGATTTGCTTTGCATTTTATGAAAATCACTCTGGCAGGAACAGACCAGATAGAGTTAGGGTTAGACAGCGAGCCTGGTGGGGACATAGGCGGGTATAACTGTCTGGCTGTGAGGTGCTGAAGGCTGCAGACATGCCAAGGGTCCCCCAAAGGTTTTTCCCAGCCCCAAATCACACGTGTGTCGGCCAAGGTCCCGCTGATTCCAGCATCACCTGAGGAGGGGGTCGGGGATTTGGAAACGGGTGAGAGATGCCAGAGGGATGATACTGAGTTTGGGTTTGGATGGTTGAGGGGGCTTGAAGGACCTTCAGATGGAGATGTGTAGTAACAGTGCCTCACAATTATTGAGCACCTACTCTATGCCAGCCAGTCCCTGGGCTAAGAGCTTTATATGTACAGTTTCATTTAATCCTCAAAACAACCCTACAAATGGGATGCCATCATCATCCAAAATTCACCAATGAGGAAGAACAAAGTTAAGTAATTAGAAGAGACAGTGGTGGAGCTGGGACCTAACCCACTGTTACAGCCTCCAGCACCGGAGCTGAGCTCTCAATCACGATGCTTTCCCAATAGCAGATAGAAAGTATTAAACAAGTCTGGAGCTCAGAAGAGAGGCGGGAACCAGAGGGGTGGCTTTGAAAGCCTTCCACAGATGGGAGCGAGTGGGTGCTGCGTGCACAGTGAGACCACCAGGGAGAGGAGAGCGCAGAGTGGGCTGAGGGCAGAGCAGAGGGCACTCTTGCTATGTCCGAAGAGGGCTAAGGAAGAAGAGCCAGTGAATGAAAAACAAAACAAGTGCAGTAAGAAATGAGAGGACAACCAGGAATCAAGATGAAGAAGGAGGAAGCCAGAGAAGGACATGGTTTCGAGAAGCAGGGCATGGTTTAGTCTCATGCATTTATACTCTCAAGAAATCTTTATGGAGGGACCACTATGTGCTGGATGCTAGGGACACAATGTCTCTTGCCCCTAAGGAATGCATAGTTTAAGATAAACGAAAATAAATGCAAAACCAGGTGCTATTTGCTGTAATAAAAGCATGTCCAGATTTCAGAAGTGACACTCAAAGGCGGAAGTGGTAAGGAGTCCAGGAGATTCAGGAAAGCCTTCCCCTGGGGAGCTCTGTGGGCTCCACTCCTAGAAACTCTGATTTAATTGCTCTGGGGGGGACCTGGTCATCAGAAATTTAAAAGCTTTCTAGATGATTCCTATGTGCAATCAAGATTGATAACCACAGCATTAGTGGGTAATGAAACGAATTTAATGAGTCTCAACAGTAAATAATAATAATAAAGAGGAGATAGAAAAATGTATATCCCAATGAGTAAAGGTAACAATTATTCATGAAACTTGTGTTTATATGTATAAGGGTTTATATGTGCTATATTGTGAAGTAAAATGCATTGACTCCTGCGGGTAAGTTTTCAAAACATTGCCCTACAGGACAGTGCCTTGCCTATGTTGAGAATCACTGGCGTGGGGAGTGAAAGCCACAAAAACAATCCCTCAAACCGTTGTGTCAAAGCTGGATTGGAGGTGGGCAGGAATGAAGGCCGGGAAATCCACAGGAACTTGCCATGCTACACGTGTGGAACTTAAGTAAACGTCAAACATGCAGATAGGAAAGCAAGAGGTAACAGAAAGGAGTCTAATATTCAGGAATAAAACCACCAGCATTACTAAGATAAAGAAAATTTGTTCTTTTAAAACGACTAAGCCCTGTGCAACAGATAATGAGCTACCAGCCTCCTTTTGTGACCATGGTGGCTGTAAAAATACTGTGAGTTCTGGATTGCATGAAGCTACTATGCCTGTGAGTTGTTCCCAGGCAACTACAGGTGTTTTTCCAACAAACATCTCTTGATATATGTCCTAAACACACCCTAGAAACTGGCATACCCATACATGTGAAAAACAACGGGAGCTTGAATAAGAAGAACAGTATCAGATGAAGGAGAAAGGTGGGAGATATTTGAGAGATATTTAAAAGGTAGAATCCCCAGGGCTGAATGAACCCATTGTGAGGCATGATAGAGAGGGAGGGGTCCAGGTTTCTGACTTGGGCCACAGAGGGGATTATGATACCATTACCCAACCAGAGGCCACAGAGGAGACCCAGCAAGACTGCAGAGAGGATGGCTACTTCTGTTTGGTTCGTGTTGGGGTGGTGGGCCTTGTGGAGCCACTGGCGCTCTCTGGAAGGCAGGTAGCTACTCCAGTCAGGAGCTCTGGGGAAGGCCCAAGCTGGAGATAGATTTGGGAGCCACCAGCATCTGAGAAGTAGCTGAAGCCATAAAATTTGACAAGATTCAATTTCTGCAGAGAAATCAAGGGCTGGGAAAAAAGGAACTGGATTTGACTGACCATCCGGTGGCATCTAGCAACCATTATGAGAGCAGCTATAGCAGGATGGCAGGGGTTGGGGGGTGCTTGAGATATTTCCAGATTTCACTGGGTTGGAGGAGCAAATGGGAGTTGAAGAAGCGAAGGCAATGAGGCCAGATTACCTTTTCAAGAAGTACCATAGTGTGGGGAAGAACAGCAGGACAGTGGCTTCATTCCTAGCCCCTCAATGCCACCCCTCTCTTGCCCAAACAGAAGCTCCTACCAAGCCTAAATGTTGCCTAATTTCCAAGGTCCTCCATGATAGGCCTCTATCCGACTTATCCTGCCTCGTTTCTCCTCTGCCCCAGTCTTCAGGCATGTGTGGCCCCTATCCGAAGGGACCACAGATCCATTGGTCCCCTTCATTTCCTTTACTCCTGAGCAGCCTCAGCTTACAAACGGTCAGCTCCTTCCCCCATGGGAGCATGATCCTCCCAGGCTCCCTACCAATGGTTCTCATACTCAATTTCTATTCCTACCTTGAATCACTTCCACAACATGAAAAAGAGAGGGAAAACATGATTAATACATTTACCGCTCAACTCATAAAATTTGCCAGTACACATTTTTAATCAACTTTCCACCTTCAGTTTGGAAAGCTATTTAAACCCATCAATTTCCGTGCAAAATACAGCAATTTCCACTTTAAGAAACTTCAGTCTCACCCACACAAAATATGCTTCCTATATATTAGATAAGAATTAATAGTACAAAAGGATACATCACAGTATTGCTGATTTCACTGGTTTTTCTAAAGTGTAAAGGCAATAAGGCATGGGGAGTACAGTACTTTGAAAGCTTTCAAGGGCTCTTCATATGCTGGTTATATATAAAAGGCTACAATTGTTCCCCTAGGGAGGCAGCACTCCCATATGTGGGCGGCCTTTCAAGTACCCTGTTCCTAAAACGGCCCTTTATCCTACATAATGGCTGACTTTACTACATTACCACCTAAACTACAAAGTTTTCAAACCAAAATATTGAATTTTAGATATAAGAAATAGGCTTATATATACCCCCTCCAAAATTTAGCAAAGCTTCTATTAGGCTTCTTCACTAGATTTTACAGTGTCTGGACCCATCATTGGTATTCCTATTGGATTTCCTTCATTATTTATACTCCTTAAATATTGAACAATGGTAATGTTTACATCAACAAGTTTGTCCAAGATGAAAATAAGAGAAGTCAAATTAAAAAAAAGTCCACAGCCTCTCTATTAAAAATAAAATACTCTGCCTTAATCACTTGACAATTTCTTTTGCAGACATGAATTCATTATCGGTAAATGTGGCAGAGAGGGTAGCACCAGTTCAAGATTCCACATGCCTTCCCCCATATCTCAGGCTCCCTTACAATTAGATTGGAACCACATAACTAATTCTGGCCAGGGGACCATGAGTGGGAATGGTGTGTGTGATTCAAGGGCAGTGCAAGCTTTTCACTCCCTCTTCCCCTGAGACCTTCTGGGATGGCAGCTCCACGAGATGCAGGGCAACTGCGACTGAGTCAGTGATGGCGCAGAGCTGCCACCAGACCTTATGTGATTGAGAAAAAAATCTCTTTCTGTTGAGACACTGAGATATGGGGTTTTATTCATTACTGCAGCTTGGGCTGGCAAATAAAGAGGTAAAGGTCCTAAAGGGAAGAAAAATGTTCCCTATAAAGTTACTAATTAGATCGAGTACTCGAGAATGTAGAATTATGTTGACTAAGGAGGAGGGGTAAGAGTGGGCAGAGAGTCTGTTTGAACTCACCATGGCAATCACAACAACCTTTTGTGCTAGGAACCACACATATTTTGGCATAGAGGTAGCCTTTATTTCAACCACAAAGATCATTCTAAAACAAATGGACAAGACCCCTCTTTAAGATCTCTTTTCTAGGTGTTGATATTTAATATGCTGTTTTCACTTGTTTGTGCAGACTCCTAGAACACAAAAGAAGAGTAATGCATGAAGAAGCCTTCTTGCATGACCAGCCCGCCCCACCACACCCACTCACATACTAAATAATCGAGACTTTCTAGGTTGTCCTGCTGTCTATTACTTTACTTTAAGAAATGTAATCGTATCCTATCTTGGGGATGAGGTTATCAAGAGTATAGTAAGTTTTAACCACTTGCTACTATAATTACACAGAGTATGTTTAAAAAATAACAAATCTCAGAGCATCTGACCCAAATGAACTGCCTAGTCCAGAGGAGTCTGGGAAAAACAAAAGCATCTCAGAGGCAGAAGGGATTCAGCCCAGACTTGATGTCCTCCAGATACAGCTAAGGTTAATTTCTCTTCTCATGTTAACATCTCTAGGGAGTAATTAGGTAATCAGAATTCCGTTCTGCATGTAAAGTTATATGAGCCTTTTGTAGAGTTGATCAATAAAACTATACCAATGTTGCATGATAAATTTGGGGCATTTGAGACAGCATACTCTCACATGAACCTTCAGGACCATTCTCAGAGTCTTTGACTTTGTTTACTAAATGTGCCAGGCTGGTTTGTGAGAAGTTAATTCATATAATTTCTTGCCTAAAGTATCACCCAGTCCCATTCATTCTCCCTAGAGTTTCTAACTTCCCCACCATAGAACAACCAGAGCAACCTTTCTAAAACACAATCCAAACGTGTCTCCTTCCTGCATAATGCTTTCGATTTCTCCCCATTGCCCTCAGGAGAAAGTTCAAACTCCTTGCCACACCACCCAAGGCTCTTTACCACCTGGCTCCAAGCACCCCACCAGCTCAGCCTCTTCACACTTCCACTCCCTGCCTTGAGCCCCTCACAGTTCCCCCCTCCCCACAAACACGCCAGCTTTCCATGCCTCCCTGCTTTTCGCACATGCTGTTTCCTCTATCCTTCCTTCTCTTCTCCAGTTGGAAGCTCACATTCCTATTCCCAGCACCCAGCACAGACAGGCACATCGTAAGTTCTGAAAAAATATTTGTTGAATGAATAAATGAATGAGTAAATGTACACCGCAAAAATTGTAAATAGGTCTAACCCACCGAGTAGAAGCTCAGGAACGATTTATTGAATGAGTTATTAAGATTTTGATAACTGGCTCAGTTCTTGGTTCTTGGTTAAATAAGAAGGGATTCTTTATGGCTTTCTCACTAATATTCTTAGTAACCACAGAGGATGAAAACTTTGTGAAAGTCATGTGTTCAAACCAAGCTGTCTCTGAACTTCCAGTGGAAGCCAAATTTTAAAGGAAAAGTCCTCATCAACACTTGAGGCTTGCACTAATTCAACATCACTTTAATGACTAAAAGAAAATGAGTTGGCATTGTTTGCTGTTGGTTTTAGCATTTCTCTGGGGGAATTGAAAAATATCCCTTCTTGGAATTTTTTCAAATAAATGATCAAGCAAGACATAGTTTTTCCTAGGACCCAGAAGACTGCTAGATGTTGTGAGATTAAAAACAAGCCAACAAGCAAACAAAAACCAAAGACTTTGGCACAAAAAATTACTTTTTTAAAGAATATAGTATCTCTGATAATATACATAGGATACGATGAAACAGATACTAAAGCACAGCTAAAAGGTTTTACCTGAAATGGTGGTGGTGGCCAGATTAAGATGGAGGTGATGGGAATGGATAAGAAGGAAATAATATGAAGGAAGTTTAGAAGAAAAACTAAATAGGATCTAACTGTTAACCCAAATAATGGCTAGTTGGAAGAAAATAAAAATTTTGCATTTTGTTTTAGAATTAATCTAAGTCATTTATTTATTTTCCTTGGAAATAACTTTTTCCCAGGGGGATGACTTTAATCACATCCCTCATTCTGAAGGAGTATACATGGTCTTTTATTTTGCTCAAGTTAATTAGAACTAAACCAATGTGGTCATAGGCAGCAAAATCAACTTTCCATAGCAAACATAATTTACAGCTTTTAATAAGCAAATGTAGTTCTATGCAACCAACATTTTAACAAATGCAGTTTGCTACAATGAATATTCTTCATCTCAAGATTTCAAGTCAAAAGTCCCTGGAGCTAAGAAAACACCCTTGCAGTATTACAGGAAAGCACTTAGCAATTAACCAAAACTCAAAGTATAAATGATAAGATACAGAATAGGTTTAGATTTAATTTAAATTTTAGGGCAAGTAGTATATAGATATTTTCTCATCCTCTCTCTTTAGCTACACAAAGACTAACTGTTAAAAACACATTCTCATACTTGTACCCCTAATTAGATATTGTGGCTTCCAGTTTCAATACAATTTTAGTAAAAGCTGAATTAAAGATTTTTCTTTAATTTAAAAATTAAATTAATTTTTAATTTTTAATTCTACACTGGATATAAGGTTTTAAGAAGAGAAATAAGTCAAGGAAACAAGGTGTCTGGCATTAATTCAGTCATTATGTATTTGTTGAGCAACAATTAATACTATGTGCTAAGTATTGTTCTAAGTGTTGGGAAAACAGCAGTGAGCCAAACAAGGCAGAAATCTCTGCCCTCTGGAATTTACATTCTAGTGGAGAGGAAAGGGGAACTGATGATAAGCAAAATATGTAAATAAAAATTAGAAGATGTAGGGATTATGGAAGAAATAAAGCAGGGAAGGGAGACAGTGAGTGCCAGAGACGAGCACAGGGAACTGCATTTGTAAACAAGTTGGTCAGACGGGCCTCTCTGGAAAGGTGACATTTAAGTAAAGACTTGAAGGAGGTGAGAAAGGGAGATGTTGATATTTCACTCAAGTATCAACAGATGAAAAGCTTTCCAGGCAGAGGGAACAGGGAGTGCAAAATTCCCTGAAGCAAGAGCATGTCTGGCATGTTCTAGAACTGTGCTGTCCAAGACAGTAACCACGAACCCCATGTGACTATTTGAATTTAAATTGAATTTAAGTGAATTAAAAATTCAGCTCCTCGGTGTGCACTTGCCACATTTCAAGTGACCAATGGCCCCCATATTGGATGGTGCAGATGTAGAACATGTCCATCATCATCAAAAGTTCTGTTGGACAGCATTGCTCTAGAAAGAGCAAGAAAGTCAGTATTGCTGGAGTGGATTGAGCAAGGGGGAGAGTAACAGACGAGGTCAGAGAGGTTAAAGGAGCACAACTGGGTAGGACGTTGAAGGCCATTATAGGAACTTTGACTTTTTCTTAGGGAAATAGAAAGTTTGGAGGGTCTTGCCAAAGGAGTAACTTGATCTGACTTGACATTTAAAAGAATTACCTTGGGTTATTATTTTTGTAATAATCCAGGTGAAAGAGGATCAAAGGTGGACAAGGCTGGTAGCAGTGGAGGTGGTAAAAAGTGTTCAAATTCTGTATGAATTTTGAGGTTGGAACCTACAGATTATGCTGGTGAAAAGGTTGTGGAGTATGTCACGATGAAGACAATTAAGTCAAGAAGGAGGTCCATGGTTGGGGCGTGGAGAGGCTACATTCAGCTTGAGACCAATATGGCTTTGAGATAACAATAACACAATTGAAAATGTCCAATTGGCAGTCAGAGAAGTGAAAGCTCAGATAAGAACAGGCCCTGAATATAGAAATGAGATCCACCAGCATATGTGAAGAGATGAAGCAGGAGTGGAGAGGGAAGAACACAGATGTCAACATTCAAATGTCACAGAGATGCCAGAGAGCTGGAGAGAAATGATAGAGCCTGGGAAATGGCCACAAGGTTTAGAGAGATACTGGTCACTGTGAGCACCGTCTCTAGTGCAGAGTGGCGAAGGGAGAAGACAGACTGAAATGGTTTTAATGAGAACAGAGGAATGGAATGTTACCAAGACAGGAAAACATAATAAGGTAAGGCATTTCTCAGCATTTACAGGGAGTTTCTAAAACAATCACTTATTTGTTCCAGCCAAATGCTAGTGTCATTTGTGATAAACATTGTCACAAACAACTTATTTTTTTTAGAGTTCAGAGTTTAGTTAGACCACCAGGCAATAAATAAGGGGGAACACTGTACATGTATTTGGATTTGTTATTCACAACTTTCTCAGACTAGGTAGCAAGTAGATACTTTTAAAATTGGTGGGGGAACCCAAGTCTTTTGTGATAAAGAGGTAATTTTTAATTTTCCTGAATTCTTGACGGAGAAGGAATGATCAGTGCTGGTTCTTAAAAGGGAGCGAAGAGACTAAGCAGGAAACACTAGAAAGGAAGGCTAAGGAGAAAGCTGTAGCTGTGCTCGGAGTTCTCCACTTCCTGAGCCCTGGTTAAAGGGTGAATTGGGAAGCCCAAGGGACTCACGACAGGTAGGATCTCAGAAACAAGCTGGTCTAGACAAAAAATTGAAATCCAAAAAGGAACTTTATATATCACCTAGTCTGATCTCTCTTATTTAACAGATGAGATACTGAGACCCAGAGAGGTTAAATAAATTACCACCATCATTCAGCTAGCTCAATGCAGAGCCAGACCTGGAACCTAGGAGGGCTAATTCCCCCTCCACAGCTCTTTCTGCCTCACAGCTCTACTTGCTATGTAACGAGGGGAGACTCCTATTTAAGGCAGACTGAGGGAATGTGAAGCAAATTCAAAACTGGAGTTCTACTTGGGGGGGAAAGGATTATGGGGAGCGGGGTGGGAGTAGGGATTAATGAGATTTTAAGAGTGTTTATGAGTTTGATGACAGAATATTGGCTTCTTACAAATGCCTGGGCAACAACCCTTCTGAAATCTGCCTTGGTGTTGAAACTGTGCCTTAATTGCCATGCTGACCAGCGCACAGGTGAAACCAGCAACGTTAACAAGTGTCCGTTTCACTGACTTCCTGGGTGTATGTTTATACAAATCCATTCTGATAAAATCCCCGGGAATCCTCAAAGTGGGAGACTTGCGGAAAGGCAGGAGGAGGGGTGTAGTAAAAAATAATTGGAGGGAGGGCGTGGCTTGCTCTGGCTAGGGGGATGGAAAGAGAGCGGCAGGCTTGACCAAACCGGTCGAGGACCGCAGGGCTTTCCCGTTGCTAGGGCCGCCAGCGTCCTTGGTTACCACTCCCTGGAAGTCCTCTCCCTCTGCCCCGCGGAGTCCTGCGCTCCGCAGGCCGGGTGGAGAGAAGGGCACCGACACACTCGTGCCCTTCCTTCCCCGCGATGCCGGTCCACGGCCCAGGTCCCCGTTAGGAATCACAACTGCGGGGGCTGTACCAAGCGGCCACCGACTCCAGCCCTAAGAAACCCCCGCCTAGGGCTGTGCGGGGACCTGAGAGGCGAGCCCCGGGGTTGTCCCAGACTCACGTTGTACTCCCTCAGCCAGGAGTCTAGCTTTTCCTGCAGCGTTCGTAAAGATTCGTTGGAGACCAGTCTCCTCAGGTTTTCCGCCATGCTCGCTTTTCCGCTCGGCCCCGCTGTAGGAGACCGAGACGTGGAGGGGACGAGGGTGTGGCCTCCGCAGGACCGCTGGGTGATACGGCGGGAAGGGTGTTCTCCTCCCGAGGGGCTCAGAGCGCGGCTGGTGTTTCCATCCTCCCCCTCGGGTCGGACCGGGCAGGGTTCGGGAAGCCGGGGGGAGGTGCCCTGGGCCGCAGCCGCCGCGCCTCATCCGCTGCCCCGCGCGGTCTCCTGGCTCCCCCGCCGCCGCCCCCAGCCCCGGCCATAAATACCCCGGCGATTATTAAACAAACCTTGACGTGGCGGGCCCGCTGCCAAGGACGCGCGCGGCCCGCGCCGTGGCAACCTGGCGCCGCCCCGCCCTGCCTGCGCCCCCCAGCCTCGCCCGCCGGGCCGCCCTCCCGCCGCCCTCCGGGGCCGGCGTCCGCCCGGGCGCGCCATGTGGCTGCCGCTGCTGCTGCTGCTGCTCCTCCTGCTGCTGCTGCTGCTGCTGCTGCTGCTGCTGCTGACCGAAGGCGAGGGCGCCAAAGCCACGGACACTCGGGGTTGGGCCGGGGGCTGGAGAGCGCCAAGACTCCAGATGACGGCGGCGCGGCCGCTCGCTACGAGACGGGTCGCAGTGCGGACTGGGGGGCAGCCGGACGCCTAGAGCCGTCCTCCCCACCCGGGGCTCCGGGCGGCCACGCGTGCCTAGAAAAGCAAAGGTTGACTCTCCATAGACGTTCTGGGCTAAGCTCTCAGGAAACCGCCTCTTGGACCCCTTCCTTTATTCTTTCGCTTCTCGCTCCTTTAATTCTTCGTTCGTAGCGGGGTTTACCCGTATGAAACTTGCTGTAACTAAAATTTCAATTCTTCCTATTTCTATCTTTTGCCTTGTTCCTTGACCCACTGGGTGGGTACCCAAGTCAATAGATTTTAGCTCTTGGATGTTCACAAGTTAATCCCTCAGGTTTGGGTAAGATTTAGCAGTATATATTTTAGTATATTTTTTAGAGTCATTGAGCACTATAAAGCTTCATTAAATTCTGAATTCTCTAATTGGGACTTCGTGAAAGTTCAGACCTGGTTTGGCACTATTTCAAAAGTGTACATTCTGTCATTTACAGTGACCGGTGTGAACTACTTAAGAAATGGACCATTTCAACCATCATTAAGCACTTTAGAAGCAAGCCCTTGTTTTATACACTACCAAACGATGCGCTGGTGGCAAATCATTCTCATCCATTCATTAAAACAGTGGAGGTGGAGCAGGGCCTCAGCTAGCTAGCTAGTTTAACTCAGTTGCTTTTCTTTCGGTACTTGAAAATCTATGAACATTGCATATATCCAAGTATTGTAAAATTAAGAATTTTCACCACCTTTTGTTTTTATTTCTCTTAATTACAATGGTTTTACTGTCTGCTAATGAAAGTGAAAGGCTCATTTCTGGAGCCTGTGTTCCTGCTATTTTCTGTAGACCACAAAATAAGGACTACAAGGGTACAACATGTTATTTTATCGGAGTAGAATAATAATTACTAATGTTAAGGGGAAAAAAAACCAAAATAACTAAACATTCATTAGACATCTTCCTTTTATATATATTATAAATATATGTATATTTATAATATATAAATATAATATAAATTATTAAAATATAAATATATATTTGCTTCTATATATATATGGAAGAAGGAAGGGAATTGAGAAAAACCTCAGTTTACTTAATTTGGATCTAATAATTGCATATTTCAATAGACAATGGGAATCTGTGAAGAGTCATATTTACTTATTCATATAAAAACAAACTGGAACATTTGTTTATGTCAGACAAATGAGAGGTTAAATCCTTTTTCCTTCCTGTGGGCACCTTACTAATTAAGCCTCTAATCCTTGGTTTCATCATCTGTAAAAGAAGGACAATAGTTCTTACTTCATAGGATTATTATGAGACTAAATAAGATCATTGATGTAAAGTAGCACAACGCTTGGCACATGCTGTAGTAAGTGCTCTATAAATGCTATGATCATTATTATTAGGAATGTAGGTCACAGTATTTAATAAAGGAAACTAGGTTGGAAACAATCTAAATTTCCAACAATAGGGTAATGGTTGAGCAAATCATTCAATGAAATGTACAGTAAAAATCTTGTTATTGATGAATATCTAGTATCTGGGAATTTTCATTATATAATGTTAAGGGGGAAAAGTAGAACAATAAATTATATATAGTGTTAAATTATACAATGTGAACTCAAGGTATGATTATGGCTGATTTCAATTACTCCTTTATACTTTTCTCATTTTCCAAATTTCTACCATGAGCATGAATTGTTTCATAAAACTTGTTCAGAAAAAAAGTTACCAGAAACAGTTACCCAAAAACTTTACCACCCTCAGAAAAATGTTAGCCAAAATATCAATATTTGAGCAGCTGATTCAAAACAGAATATGCTTTGGCTAAATGTCCATATTACTAATTTAATAATTAGACCTATAGAGTCTTAGGATAGAATGGATCTTTGAACTCACCTTAGAATATGCTACCTGATATTATTTCTCTCTACATATGTTCTAGCCCCACAACTAGATTCAAGACCCATAGGCCTGCAGGCATTTCATGTACAGCTTGGTTTCCCTAGAATTCAGGAGGATGTGTTGGACATAGCAGAAACTTGTGTTTATTGATAACAAAGAAGCATAGGTCTTCTACTCAATGACCCCAAACAGAGGAAATGTTTCATGTATTTATTATTTATCCCCTACTACTTCCAAAAAAGTATCTGGGATGGCTTACAATAAAAGACTTGACGAAAATACCATTGTTAGATTAGAAATATTTTTTAAAGGAAAAAGCAAATATGCCCTAATTTATGCCTATGAACTAAGTAAGATTGAGCCTCATTTTACATTTATTTCTGGGCTTAGTGGAAGCCAAAGAAGAAAGGAAAATGAGTTTTATGATTACGATTATTTGATTTCTAAAATACACATACCAGATCTTTGAATGGAAACACATTTTCCTGGTACCTACCAGTTCTAAAATATGTTTATCCTTTTTCAAAGAGTATAGAACAACCTAGATGAAAGGTGTCTTTAATAACCTTTTTTTTAGAAAATATAGAAACAATCTTGATATGATTGTTTCTTAAAGCCGCCTTTGATCAATGCCATGGGAGTAACACTAGAATATGTCATCAAAGAGCAGGCCAAGTAATTGACACCCCATTTTTTTAGTTCTCAGGCAATGTTACTTGATACAAGCTCAGAACTCCCATACCTGTAGGAATAAGTGGATGTCTTCATAAGTGCCTTTAATGATGGTCCCCTCTGCAGAGCTTTTGATGGGTGCTGAATAGCAATCAACTTAACAGAGCAAGAGCCTGGAGTGCAAATAGTTTACATTGCTGATTAAAGAGTCCATGTGCTTTAAATTATAAGCATGCAGTCAACACGGTAGAGATTCTATTTTAAAAGTTGATAAGCCTGTTGTTTTTTTTTTACATGTGAAAGAAAATATCAGATAATTAAACATTCTATTTAGGGAATGTATTGATGCTCAAATTTTGCCCCAATTTGATTATTTTAGGACATTATCAACTAGGCGATTTTTGGAGAAGTTGGAAAAACAATAAACATGGTACACGGACACTGTTGCTTTATTTCACATTCTGCCAATTAGTGAATTCTGATGACTTTATGTAAGTCTTTAATCACTCTGAGCCAAATTTTATTCATCTATAAAATGAAAAGCATGGACTAGATGAATTCTAAGATCTCCTGCAGTTCTGACATTCTTTCATGCAGTTTCACCTACCATACTGGTTAGGTTCAGGATTGAGCAAATCTCGCCCTTTGTTCCAATTTCTGGCTCACAGTTCAGTTTGGGTCAAACCTTGATTCTGAGAGCATCAGGCAATCACCAAAAGTTGAGCACATTTTTTGAAATTTATTCTGCCAGCTTGCTGGAATAACTATTTCTAACCCCCAGTAAATAAACAAGGACTTTCTCTACAGCTGCACTTTTAATAAATTTAAACCCAGCTCAAACTGACAAACTTTTCCTAACACCCCCCTCCCAAGCCCTCAGAGCACATCTCTCTCTTCTTTATCCTTTCTTTAACTTTTGGACATGTTAATATTCTTGCAATTATCACACTATATTATATTTATTTGCTTTCTATATAATTTCTATATATTTGTGAGCTTCTTGAGGGAAAGGAGAGAGGTTTATTTAGCTTTATATCCTCAGCACAGCAATTGCATGTGAGAAAGAAGACAAGACAGCAGGAATGGGGAGGAAGGGAGGAAGGAAAAGAGAAAGGAAAGGAAAGGACGTGATTGGCTGCTTTATATCTGATGTCATAATCCCATTGAGGTAAAGGGGGCAAATTTAACAGGCAGTTGATTGTTCTTATGGTGTCATAATTCTACCACCCAGCCAGGAGCCATTTGTTCTGGAGAAGTGTAATGTGCCAAACGTCTAGATGGAATAGCTTTTTGAAAGTCCTAAATTCTGTCTACTCTGAATTTTACCTATGTCCGTTAGCTGTTGAAATTTTTAATTTGGGATTTTAAGAAGCCATAATTGAGATTAACTGAATCCATTCAGTGAAGTGAGAGCTACGTGTATGAAGTTCACGCTAAACCAAACAAAAATATATGCAATAAGCTACAAAGATATACAGTGGGATCCTCATCTTAATTTCCAGTCTTCCACACTAAGGACAGTTGCAAACCCTTAGGCAGTGTGGCTATAAGAATAGCCTGTGTTCTGGCTTCAATGAGGCTTTTCCACACATGCTTTTTCAAGCACCCCTCATCCTCTCCTGGGTGTGCCACGCTATTCTTGTCTTACTGCTGTCTGTGTTAGGATCTTGTTTCTTTGAATCATGGCCGGTAATACCATTTGAAGAAAATCTTTTAGCCTCTGCTGTCCTGCTTGCAAAAAGTTGCCTTTAAGTACATTGTTTATCAGTGGTGTTACTAAGGCCTTTTGTACTCAGAGGTACTTTGTTCTTGCAGGTAACAAAACACTCCTTTGTACACTCAGTGTTCTCTAACCTGAGTGCTCTGTGTTCTTCATTTTGTCCTTTTTGTTCTCTGCCCCATTGAGTGAAAGGAAAAGATTTTCTTTAAAACACCCATCGGACAAAGAACAAATTGGTTGGGGTCTGAGCTGAAGGCGGCTTCCCCCACTGGGCTGTTTCCTGTGTCATACCAAGGAACATTCCCCACTCACAGCACCAGTTCAGGATTTTTTGGGGCAATTATTTCATGCCCACTATTGATTAAAGTACAAAAACAAGAGGAAAATATTAATATATCACGAGTGTATCACCTTAGCACCTAAATAAACTATAGAACATCTGCAACAAATACAGATTCGAAGGAAAAAAAAAAAACCAAGGTAGATGTAGTGTGATTTTGGAGGGCCACAAAATATTTCACCTATCTCAACCCAGGTTTGCATCATATTTTGTTCAAAAAAGAAAGCATCCTTGCCCTCAGCCTTTTCAGCTCTGCTACCTAAATGCAGTGGCAAAATCATAGTTCTGTGAAAATGGTTATTGGAGGGATGACCTCAGGACACATTAACTTGTTGCAGTGGCACAGTGAGTATGGCCCACCTTGCAGGATACCCTTAAGCACCTCAGGAGAAAGACATGGGACAGCATGAGACCAGTAGTGCCTAGGATAAGTGATGCTGAAATAGATCCTTTTCAGCATGTTTAATAAACATTGGCTGGATTTCTAATGTGACACAACCATCTGCATTACACAAAAGGTGGAATCAAGCTCAGTTTCCGCTCCCAAGGATCTCACAATCTATTCAAGAGAGAGATACAACAACCATAGTTTAATGTGATCAGTTATAATAGGGCAGATATAAAATTCTATGGCAACAATGACTTTTCCCTTACCTCCTTTCCCATCCTCCTAAAGAAAGGATCAGAGAAGGTTTAGAAGAAGGTGGCCTTTAGAGCCAGTTCTGGAAGGATGGAGAGGAGTTCACCGGGAAGAGCAGAGCCAATGGAAAGAGGAAGAACAGTAGCAGAGGTGTGACACTAAAAAGAGAGGCAGGGAGTGACAAATATTAATCCAGGGTGATACAGAGTAGTCAGGATCAGAGGCAAGACTGGAAAGATAGTCCTGGGTTCAACTATGATGAGTCTTACATATCAGGCTAAAGAAATTGATCTGTATTTCATCAGCAGGGGGAGGGAGCAAAGGGCTATAAACAGAAAAATGTTCTGATTGGGTCTCTTATTTACATCACATTGGAGGTCCTAGAGGTTAAGTTTGCAGTAGGTGGGAGTGGCAGGAAGAGCACTTAGGAGACACAGAGATGAGGGTTAATTCAGTGCCCTTCTCTGGGGTACTGTATGGGGAGCATTAAAGTGGACACATGTCACAGAGGTGCTAGTAATATTTTTACCCAATAGAAAAAATTAAGCCAATATTCACTCATCAGAGTTATTAAGTATGTATTATGTACTTGGTTCTTAATGTGTTCAGGACTTGGAGCAACATGGAAATAATAACACATTGCTGCTGCTTTGTAAGGAACTCACAGTCTAGTCAGGAGCAAAATGTATGTGCATGAAAAGTAAAATAGTACAAGCTAGTGTATTAAGGACCAAATAGGTATCATAGCAAATTGGTGCAGTAACAGTTAAATGGAGAAAGTGTTAGGTCTGTCTTGATGTTCCTTGGTCCTCAGTTCCCAGTGTCAGGAATGAGTACTGATACCAAGTCGAGCTGATAATGAAGTGATCGTGAATACAAAGGGATCTCACACACACAGCATTTATTGCAAAGTGAAAGTACATCTCAGAGGGAGAGACGGGCCATTCTCCTCGAGTGGAGAAGACCTGGAAGTCTTATTGCACACTGTCTTTTATACACTCACTAGTTTGTCCTGCCTCTCTCCTGGGTGGGATTGGTTGCCGTTTCCTGCCTTTGGGTGATTGACAGGCTGGGGTTATATAACAGGTTACATAACAGGTTGAGGTTATTTAACAGTTTCCTTTTTACACATGCATCTTCCCAGAATCCTTCATGAAAACCCTAAGTTGGGGGGGGGGGTAAAAACCATAGTGCTAATTAAATGGTAATGAGCCCCGGTCAGTTAAGGTCACTAGGAGCTCCTCACTGCACATGCTTTGTCCAGGGAAAAGTCTCTAGCCACAAATGTCTGATATTGCAGTTTCTTTTCTGCATTCTGATTGGTTCCCACTCTCCACCTTTAGCCACTTCCTCTACCTGCCTTGCCACCTATTTGCCCTCCACCCAGACCTAACAAAAGCAATGAGGATTGATTGGCTGTAATTGTCAGGAGGAGGTAGGCCTGAGGTTGGTCCTTAAACATCGGTAGAATTTGGAGAGGTATGAATTCACAGATAAGTAAAACAGATGGGCAAATAAAGAGATTTCAGTGTAGTGTGATGTGACAATAACAGTGTGCTTCAGGATCACAGAGACACAGAAATAAAAAATGTGTGATGGGAAGAAGGTTTAAGAAAGACTCTCCAGAAGAGATAGCTGTCCTTTGAGTTGAGTTTTAGTGGACAAGGAGGAGAACAGCTAGATAAAAAAGAGAAAGATCCATATATGCAAAGGCACAGAGACATTAAGAACTTGATGAGTTCAGGCAAGTAGATGGGAACTGCAAACATTGCCCATGGCTGGTGTCAAGGATGAGTTTGTGGGAGGGGCAGGCAATGAGGATAAAAAGGTGTAGACGGGAACCAGAAGGTTAAGGACCTTACATGCTAATATAAGGAGTTCAATTTTATCATAGAAGGTATTGGAGGATTGTAAGCTCCAGGATGAGAAGTGATGTGATCAGATTTGTCTTTCAAAAAGATCACTCTAGAAATCGTATAGAATGACTTCAAGATGTCTGACTGGATGATGGTATCATTCACCAAAGGAACATAGGAGGAGTAGATTGGGAGGAAAGATTTTTAGTTCAGATTCTGGATGTGTTGAGCTTGAGGTGTGTACTGTTTCCTAGGGCTGCTGTAACAAAGTACCACAAACTTGGTGGCTTCAAACAAGAGAAATTTACTTTCTTACAGTTCTGGAGGCTAGAAGTCAGAAAGCAGGATTGGCTCCTTCTGGAGAGTCTAAGAGAAAATCTGTTCCGTGGCTCTCTCTTAGCTTTTAGTAGCTGTGACCTGATTTTCAGATAGCCAAAGGGGTAATTGATTCCAGGAAAATCAGTGATCAGGTATCTCACCACCTAAGCAGGAGAGAGGTTGGCAAAATTAAGGCAGGCGTCTGCTCTTAGAAACTGGGCTATCAGGCAGATTTCTAAGATTTTAAGATATTAAGTTTCATTATTGGGCTAGATATTGGAGATAAAAGTATGAGTAAGACATCCACCTACCAGATAGAACACACCGTCTTTTAGACCAAGTCAGCAGGTAGATGAGATGAAATACAGTGCAATCTGAAGTGCTACAAAAGGTTGGGAGCAGAGGTTAGGGACAGACCTGTGGGAATCTCTGAAGCCTTTAGAGAAGATGGAACATTTGAATATTCTTGGAGGATGAGTAAGAGTGTGCTTGCCAGAGGAAAAGAGGACTTTCCCAGCAGTGGAAAAAGAGGAAAGTGTAGGGAAGAAGGGCTGCATTATCAGATCTGCAGACAGGAACTCAGGATCAGTCAAAAGCCTAGTTATCTGATTTGATATACGGGACCAGAGACAGACTCTTAACAGAAACCTACTGCTGACTCCACAGCGCAGGGCTGCAACTTACAGTCTTCCTGCCTAAGATGCAGGTTTGTCCTGCAGATCAAAGGAGGAATGAGCCCAGAGATGTGAGTCAAGTGGTACCAGCATTTGGGAAAAAATGAAACGCAGACAGAACTGATCACCAGCTAGGTACTGACATTAGCTAAAGTCAGGGAAGAGAAGGGAAAAGATGATGAGAGATTTCCTGTGTGACAGGTTATCTAATTTAAACTTCATAGAAATCCTCTGATGGAAAAGTAGGCAGAACAGCGAAATAACCACTCAGGTCATCAAAAAGCAAAACTGACCTAGTTCCTACAGAAAGGAAGCCTTCTCCAGCGGGTCTCTTTGGTGCTTCCTGCTGGGTTAGGCAGCCCTAGGGCCCAAAGGCGCTGACTGGGAGTGATCCAGCTACACGAGGAACAGTTCTTGCACCCTGGTTGCTACTGAATTCACTGCATTTTTTTTTTCAGCTAAAAGGATTATTGGATTATATCCACAAGGTGCAACGAATGTGTACTCAAGTTACTTGTACATTTGGGTGGCTTCCTGGTGTGCAGTAAATGTCCGTTAAATCAGGTTCCCAGGGATATGCATCGTCAACATGGTCTCTAATACTAAGTGCAAAATCCACCCCCAATACCAAAGGAAAAAAAAAGTCAGACTTCATAGGTCCTCCAGTCAAGAAGCCGCCCTGAAGTGATTCAGTGTCCTCCTTGAGGACTCTCAGTTTTCAAGAATTTAGCCGCCTACTTGACAACTTGTTAACTCTGTCCACACCGTCACCCCCCACCCCACCCCCGTCCTCGTCCACATGTACCCTGGATATCGTCCCTTCCCACCCTAGTCCAGGCCGTCACAGCTCTGCAAGGCACCAGCCCTGGGCGACCGGGAACGGAGGGGAAGGGGAGAGGCGTCCTCTGTTTCTGAGCGCGCCCTTTCGGGGGAATGAATGCCCGTAAGGCCCTTTCCGACCCCTGCTCAATAAAACGCGCCCCGAGGCGACGGTCCCGGGCGCAGGGGACTTGGAGGAGGCCGAGCCGCCACACCCCGCGGCCCCGAACCTCCCTCCCTGGGAGGCGCGGAGTGGGGGAGGGGTGAGCGGCGGCCCCCGCCCCCGCCAGGGCGCAGGCGCAGCGCGCGGGGGGCGGCGGCGGGCAGGGTCGGGCGCGGAGCGAGGCGGCGGCGGCGGGCGCGGGAAGATGGCGGCAGCGGCGGCGGCGGCGGCCGAGCAGGTCTGTGAGCCCCGCCACGGCCCGGGGCTGGAGGAGCGGGGGAGGCCGGGGCCTGCTGGTGGGGCCGCGGTCGGGCCGACAAGCCAGCAGGGGCCGGGCGCGAGGGCCGGAGGACGCCGGGCTTGGCGGGGCGGGGCGGGGCGGGAGGAGCTGTCCGCAGCCGAGGATGCTGGCAGAGGTTGGACGGGACGCCAGGCGGGAGCTCCCCGGCCCGAGAGGGGAAGCCAGCTGCGGCCCTCTGCCTGACCTGCCTGTCCCTCAGCCGAGGTGAGCGGGGGTCTCCGTCCAGAGGGCTAGCAGGCGGCCGTGCCAGCCCGGAGCTGCGCTGGGCCGTGCCAGGGACGTGCCCCGCTCAGCTGCCAGCGAAGATGCAGATAAAAATAACCTCAGCCCCAGCCAGGAGGCTCCCCTGACACCAGCCAAGGCATGGTCAGCTGTTGCCTGGGTGTCAGCTCGCGGGCACTTCTTGTTTCTGCCATCCCGGATACGCAGACATCCCAGGTTTCCCCCTCCCACTTTGGTTTTGGAAATTTAGCCACCAGTATAAAACTGGTGATTTCCTAACCCGCGTTGTAAACTTGTAACTTAGAATGGTTTAAAAGCCTTTTTGTCCCTCAAATCAAGCTATACATATGCATATATATACATGCACACGTGTGTGTAAATATGTGTTTATATACATGTATATACATATATAATTTGTTAGGGTGATGTATTATAATAAAAGTAATTTTCACTGCCACTTTTTGTCCTTAACTGTCCTTTTCCTTTAAGAAACTATGATACGATAGTTTCTCTTGAAAAAGTCTCATTCTTCAACATTGTTGAAAAAAATGAGTTAAGTTGACAATGTTCTGTTTGACCTTTGGAAAGATTTTTTTAGATAATTAACTGTTAGAGACCTATTAGAAATATGTCACTGGAGGGCTCATTCTGAGGGACATAAAAAAATAGAAGATGTAAAATCTGCCTTCAAGCAGTTTAAATTCAAACAGCCAGATAAATGCAGAAAAATCGGCTAAAGACATCAGGCAAGCTGCAGATATGGAACAGTAAAATAAAATGTGAAGGAGTGAGTGAAACTGAAAGGAGACAAAGCTTCTTGGAGTTGTTGAGATTAAATCATTCCTTGGCCTTCCTGAGTTCCCTCCTAGTTTATCAGCTTCTGTTTTAGATGATTCTTTTTCCGTCTACATCATACTGATTGATACTCTGGAGGCTCCATTTTTGCTTTACACAAAATCTGGGCAATCCTATCCGTTCCTCAATCTCCACTTCAAATTTATGCTATTATGTCTCCAGCCCTGATTTAACTGAATTTTCCAAAAATGTTCAGAATTGGACAGCGTCATAGTCACTATTAGAAAGGTTACAACCATCCATTCACTTGGTTAACCTAGCCAGAAACTTAGGAGCAGGGCAGCTTAAGGGAGCTCAGAAGAAATCACACTTGGTTTAATGCTCTGCTGTCCTGAACTTGATATTTGAGCAGGGAGCCCCCACATTTTCTTTTTCCCCTTGACCCCACAAATTTTATAGCTGGTCCTGCTTGGGAGTCATCTTAGACCCCTCTGTGTTATACTCACATCCAACCAATCATCAAGTCCTGGCACTTCTACCTCCTAACACTTCTCCCCAGTCTTCATCTCCAATGCCAGAACTCAATTGGGCCCTCAATTGGACTCAGAGAAACCTGCTGTTGATATCTTCTCTCTAGGCTGTCTGTTCCAGTTCGTTTCTTTTTGATGTGATTTTGCTACAAACTTTTAAATCTGATTGTCTCACAAGCCTATTTTAAATCTTCAGTAGTTCCCCATTGCCTTCAGGATAAATCCGTCATTCTTGCCATGTACTTATGTCATTTACTGGCCCCTAACCGCATCTCTCACTTCATTTTTTGCTTCATTCCTGGACCTGTCCTCCTCACCATCCACATAAAGTTGCCAAAATTAGTTCCTCCAGAGATGAGTTGTATTTAAAGTCTCCATGCTGTTTCTTCTGCCTCCGTGTTGTACTCTGCTCTTTTGCCTGGCTAAGTCTTGTCCATCCTTAAAGACTCAAGTCAATCCTCAAACTTTTCTCAGAAACCTTTGCCCCTGGCCTCTAAGTAGAGTTGCATTCATCTTCTATACCTTTTCAGTATTGCATGCATTGCTCCACTACAGCACTTACCATGTTGTATGAATTGTTAGTGACCTTGTCTGTCTACCTTACTGGCCTATAATTAAGCTCATTGAAGGCAGACACTATGTCTTGTTCATCTTGGTAGTTTGAAGCACCTGGCATATAGTAACTATTTAATAAGTGTTAAATGCATCAAATTGAAGGTGATAGTTGTGCATGAGTTGGCAGAGGAGAATAAAGAATGCATCTCAAGAGGGATGAATTTTGCCCTTTCTCTCTTTTATGTGGACCTATGTTTAAACTCTGGCTGAGACTTTTAAGTTGCTCCTCTATTAGGGCTATCAGAAGCCCATCTTGTGTGTGTGCAAATTAGAAGACAGCACCTTCCCTTAAGGTATTTTATTGCCTTCTGCTGAAAACTATCACAATGTATATTCAACTCTAAAATGTCTGAAGTGTTAATATACCCTCTTAGATGTGGCGCCCTCGTGCTGTACGCGACCTATACAACTGTATTCAGCAACCTGTTCTGTTAAAAAAAAATCTTTTGAGTAAATTGAATTACTTTCTATAGAGCCTTCCTTATTGCATTGTGGAATTTTAAAATTTTTATCTGCCGCATTACCCACAGTGATTATTCCTGTCTTTTTCCAGTTTCCATGAGCCTCCAACCAGCCTACTGCTCTTGCCACCACATTAAGATTCAATCATCTCCACTCTTGCTTGGCAGATAACCTTGCCTTTTGCATCTCTAGGAAGGAGAATGTTTTCCCTTCTTGGTGTGAACCATTCCATTAAGTTTCAAATGAAGTGGGACCCTACCTTTTAAGACTATTCTTTTCTCCTGTATTCTATATATTTTTCTTTCCTGACTCCTGAAAGAACTAGTTTTCCACGTCATTCTGCCCTACACTGAGATACTTGTTCTTTACCTCTCTTGGCTTTTCCCCCCTCTGCCATCAAACATATAAGTCTTTCTTCAAATTAGAGGGTGGGGGAGAGCACAGCTTTCCTCTGATATTTCATAATTCTTTTGCTACGATTTCCTCTCTTTCCTCTTTTCTTTTTCTGAACTCAAAAATAGATGTGTACCGGCTGCCTTTTTTTCAGGACTGTCTATCCCTTACTTATCAATGTGCTATTTAAAGTTCATCTTTGAAGGTTATGAAGGTACTTCTTGAGAAATCAAGTTCAGCAATACTGCACATCCTTAGTTTCTACTATTCATTGTACTTCTCGTTTCCCAGTATTCCTGCACATTTAAAGTTTCCCAAGACTACACTAGATTCTCGGCTCTTTGTTCTCTTCCCTCCACGCTGTTTGTCACACTGAACTGATGTGGTCTTCTAGCTTTAATTTACTCTAGGCTAAGGACTCTCAAATCTGTATCTCTAGTCCTGGATGATCTCATATTCGATCCCATACTTCCACTTGGTTTTGAGGCATGTGGTATTTCTCATTCAGTTCAAACACAACATGTGTGGAATCTTCCCCTTCCTTCTTTCCCCATTAACTAGTCACCACTCAATAAACATGAGGTTCATTTTTTGAACCTGGCTACAAATTCTGTCAAGGCTTCTCTTGAAGACTTCTCTTTATAATCCATCCTTTTTCGTCCCACCTTAGTTTAGGTCCTTATCACCTCAAACCTCCATTACCACAACCTCCCCAACAGCCTGCTCGCTGGTATTCCTCTTTCCTGTCTCCTACAAATGCCCACACGGTCAATGTCCTGAAACATGGGTCATTCATACTCAAAAACCTCCAATGACTACTGGTTAAACAGAGCATAAAGACTAGAATTTGTACACTGCTAAGAACTTTGACAACCTGGCCCTACTTTTCCACTTTATTCTCCCTGCATTGCCAATCTGACCCACCTACTTCTCCCATTTCCCTACCAACCCCAGGTCATCCTGTCTCTCCCTTTGATCTCTGCAGCATGTATTGCCTATACTATTGATTTTGGCACCTGAACATACAGAGTGGGCTCTATTGCATTGTTAACTTTTTAATGTACGCAGTACCTAGTATCACGTCTGTAATACCTAGAGGATATAAATCCTGTCCTATATTTCTTTTGTATTCCTGTTTATGGTACTAGTGTTTAAGCATAAAGTGCTAAACTCTATAAATGAGTTTTCTCAGATATCTAAAAAATATGTAAGTTGAACAGTATCTATTTCTGCCCATTTCTCTTGTGCTCTTGATGTACAAGATTATTACCTAAAATGTCATTTGCCATAGTCTAGGTCAGAGGTTCTCAAACTTTTTTTATCTCAGGTTCTCTTTATACTCTTAAAAATTGCTGAGGATCCCAAAGAGCTTTTATGTGGGTTATATCCATTGATGTTTACCATATGAGAAATTAAAACTGATAAATTTTTAAAGCACAGGACTATACAAGCACACATTCCATTGAGTGATGATGTCATCACATATAGCCTGTACATTCATGAGACTAGGACAGTGAAAAAAGTAAATAACATCTTAGTGTTGTTTTGAAAATACAGACCTCAGAAGAGGTTCAGGGAACGCTATCAGGACTCCCCACCCCATACTTTAAAAAGTGCTGGTCTAGGTAATGTTAGCTTTAGTCAGTGGAGTTATAAGTAACAAACTGTGGCAGCCTTTCCAGGTTCTCTTCATATAAATGAAAATATATATATACATTGTCCCTCAGTATCTGTGGGAGACTGGCTCCAGGACCCCCTGTGAATACGAAAATCCACAGATGTTCAAATCCCTTATACAAAATGGTGTAGTATTTGTATATAACCTGTGTACATTCTCCTGTACACTTTAAATCATCTCTAGATTACTTACAATGCCTAATACAATGTAAATGCTATGTAAACAGTTGTTATACTGTATTGTTTAGGGAATAATAACAAGGGAAAAAAGTCTGTACATGATGAGAACAGATGCAGTTGTCCATTTTTTTCCAAGTATTTTCGATCTGCAGTGGTTGAATCCGTGGATGCAGAACCCACAGATATGGAGAGCCAACTATATAAGTAAACAAATTAGTAAATTATTAATAAAAACAGGATTACCCACTGTGGGATATATATGACAACTCTGCCCGGAAGTGAGCTATATACTTTATTGACAGTAGGACTATTGAAAGCAGAGAGGGAAAATATGTTATCAGTTACACTAAAGGTTCTATCTGTACTAACCCTCTAACCACAGTCATGTCCTTACTGGAAGCCTGCAATTTAATGTGACTTACAGGTTATTAGTGGAATATACATCAGTAACCAGTGCAGCTTTCTTTAGTTATGAATTTGCACTTAATAAATAAATGCATCAAAAAGAGGCGGGTACACTTGTTCCATTACGTTGTGTTTTACCTTTAGCAAAGTTCCAATGGTCCTGTAAAGAAGTCCATGCGTGAGAAGGCTGTTGAGAGAAGGAATGTTAATAAAGAGCACAATAGTAACTTTAAAGCCGGATACATTCCAATTGATGAGGATCGTCTCCATAAAACGGGATTGAGAGGAAGAAAGGGCAATTTAGCCATCTGTGTGATTATCCTCTTATTTATTCTGGCTGTCATCAATTTAATTGTGAGTATATGGTACAGAATACTCTTTTTAATTACCATGGGGCATTTCTCATCTTTTTTCCAGTAAAATCAGGGGCTTACTTTGTTTCTGTAATTTCTTTTGGGACTGTCTTATTTTCTGCTTTTCTATACATGTTTTATCTCTGAGTTTTGATGAATATATATAAAAAACCTAGTATGCTAATATTTACATGTATTAATCTCATTTAGAAACAATTATCCATGGATTCTTCCCTTTAATGGACTTAACTTTTAAGAAGGGTAGAGTTGTGAGTCTCCCAGCT
Source organism: Daubentonia madagascariensis (assembly GCA_023783475.1). Lineage (NCBI taxonomy): Eukaryota > Metazoa > Chordata > Mammalia > Primates > Daubentoniidae > Daubentonia > Daubentonia madagascariensis. The sequence goes on from JAKFHU010000428.1 coordinate 14,362,339, forward strand.
AGCTCAGTCGGTAGAGCATGAGACTCTTCATAAGGGTAGAATCAACTCAATAGAAGAGAACTTTGCCAAGATGATTTTATTGCTTTCACCTCTCCTAAAAAATAAAATCTTTTCTGTTTTCATTTAACTTTCCCTGCATTTTTAGTGTTGCCTCCTCAGCTAGATTTTAAAATTGTAAACCCTTTGATGGCAGTAAAGAGCTATATGTTGTAGTCCTGAGTCCCAGCTTTCAAGGAATGCAAGCTGATTCACACTAGGGTGCCAAGAACCTGATAAGTTGCCTTTTCCAAAGATAGTAATATCTGCTTTTTTAAAGAAGAAGGACTTTTACTTTGACGTTGTAACTATCTGAGGGTTAAATTAGAAACACTCTGCATGTGTGGACAGGTATTTTCAGGGAAAGTGGTAATTGGTATACCTAAAACTGATCATGAACATGGTCCGCAGCAGTTTTAAAGTGATTCTTTTTTATTTTCAACTTCTAATGCTCTCAAGCCAGTCCTTTTGTATTTTATGTACATGCAAAGCATTTGTGTCTAATTCTTCACTTAAATCGGAAAGAGCTGGTTCTACACATTTCATAGTAGGTACTATAAATAGCTTTACTTGGAGCACAAATTCTGAATATACTTTATTTTATAAATTTTTTTTGTTGGAGACATCTGGTCAAGATGGAAGAACAGAAACATTTTTATCCTCTTGTCTAAAAAGCTCATCCCAAAGTGACAATGTCAAGAAACAGAAATATCACTGAAGAAAGTGGGAAGTAACTGAAATCCTAAACCAAAAGATAGGAAGACAAAAAGTAGGACAAATAATGGCAAATAACTTATCACAAAGGAGAAACTGCTTGTGTGTGTGTTGGGGAGTGGGTTGCCAAATCCTAAAAAGCCTCAGGAATTGGAAGTACAAATTCCTTGAAAAGCAGGAGTAGTGAGGCAGGAACCAAAAACAGAGAACTTGTTTGAAAAATCTGCATAAGGGGCAGTGACATCCCTTCCAGCCAGCAGTTAAACAACCACTCCTCCAAACCCCACACAAAACTAGTGTCTCTTGGCACACAGGACCAAAGAGGGTTCTTTCTGTTTGAGGTTGGGACTTATAGAACATTTTATTGAGAGATTTTACAGAAGTGTTGGAGGAATTGAGATTTAGTTAGACTTTCAAAGAAACTGAGCAAATTAAAAAAAGAGGTATTAAACTCTGAGAAAGACAAAGTACAGAGAAGGAACTGCCCTCATGGTACAGTATTTGGTTTAGCAGTGAGCAATATTTACATGGTCCTAATACTGAAAATACTGAACATGAATTTAACTTGAGATTGGAGTTGGGAAAGAAAAGAGGTATAAATGAGTTAAAATTCTCACCTGCTAAAATAGGAAACAAAACCTAAAATTGGTGAATGAAGAAATGAAAGTATACACATATTATTTAGAAATATATGTATGTTATTTAGAAATGTGGGGATAAATTCTAGACAAAATAGCTAAAATTGTTGAAAGTGGTTGTCCCTGGGAGTGAGATATGGAGAAAGTAGAAGAAATAAGAGAATGTTCTTTTTTTTATCATAAACCTTTTAGCACATTTTGACTTGTAGCTATTTGCGTGTAATACCTTGACAAAAATAAAACTGGTTTTTTTATAGGTGGAAAACCAATTGATATGTTCATGTCACTGATTAAACATTTTAGGAGGTCTTTAATGTTTTGACAATGATATTTTCTGTTTGTTTTCCAATTATGTTAAATGTATGCTGCTTATTAACAGTGAGCTTGTTTTCTTTTTCAGATAACACTTGTTATCTGGGCTGTGATTCGCATTGGACCAAATGGCTGTGACAGCATGGAGTTTCATGAAAGTGGTCTGCTTCGATTTAAGCAAGTATCTGACATGGGAGTTATACACCCTCTTTATAAGAGCACAGTTGGAGGAAGGCGAAATGAAAATTTGGTGATCACTGGCAACAACCAGCCTGTAAGTTAGCACATTAACTGAAACTGTGTGAATGGAGAGGGGCATTAGAGAAAAAGTCTTTGCAAAAACTTAGAGTCAATTATTGGAAATAGATATTGTCCTTCAGAAAAAATTAATATATTTATGAGTATTTTAAAAATATATTCACAAATATTAAATGTTTAATAATATTGTTGGTTTTATAATCTATTAAGGTTAGATGCTTTCTTAATATTCTAGATTTTGTTCAATGGTAGCATTTTCTATGACAGATGTAATTAGTATAAGAATACATAGATTATTCTTTTCTCCTCCATACAAGGAAGCCATTAAAACCTGAGCCTTCTCAGGTTCAAATACCCTGTATTTTGGGGGAATCTGGAAGAGAATATACCAATCTAGTTAGTGGCAGCCCATGCCAACAGGCTTCTTACCTCCATCAGTGCCCATCTCAGGCCTTGGACTGTGTTCCCTAAAACCCATATATTTGTACAGAGCAGTATAAGCAAATAAATAATTGAAAGCAAATAAAGTATTTGAAGTTAGTCTGTTATTGTAGTTTTTTAAAATAGTGTTTTGTAATGTTCTTTATAATGTTCTTAATGAATTTTGGTTGCAGTATTCTTTGAAAACATATTCACACTAAAGTATTTTTCTGAAGATTGTTTTTCAGCAAGGGACAACAAAACTCAGTGTAGAAAAGAACAAAACCTCTATTACAAGTGACATTGGTATGCAGTTTTTTGACCCTCGAACTCAAAATATCTTGTTCAGCACAGACTATGAAACTCATGAGTTTCATTTGCCAAGTGGAGTGAAAAGTTTGAATGTTCAAAAAGCATCTACTGAAAGGGTATGATTTATTTTCTTTGCTTTGCTAATGGGAGAGACTTATTGTCTAAAGTTAAAAAGTGGGAGGAGAGTTGTACTATTTTGTAGTGGTGTGAAGGAATGTATTCCAGAACATTGGAAATAATTAGTTCTAGATCTGTGCCATTAATTAGCTTGTGTGATCGATATCAAGTCATCTCTCTTTATCTCAATTTCCACATCTATAAAACATGAATGAAAACACTTGCCTTCCATATATCTTGATGGAAACTCCTATTTCTCTATCTTTGATAGTAATTCTAATATTAATTTAGAATGTCTTTTCAGTACTTTTTTTTTTAATTTTCAGATTACCAGCAATGCAACCAGTGATTTAAATATAAAAGTTGATGGCCGTGCTATTGTGCGTGGAAATGAAGGAGTATTCATTATGGGCAAAACCATTGAATTTCACATGGGTGGTAATATGGAGTTAAAGGCTGTGAGTATTTTTTTTGAGAGTTTAAGAGAATTATAGATTCTTGGATACGTAAATTCATATGTGGAATAGTGTGCAATTATTAAAACTGATGTATATTTTTTGACACGGCAAGATGGTCAAAATGGATTGTGAAAGAAAGTTACAAGATAATTTGTGAAATATATCGTTTTTATTTTTCAGAACATATGTATGTTTATAAAAATCTGGAAGGATATGTTAAAATGTCAACAATATTTAGCTATGGATAGCAGATAACAGATGATTTCATTTTATTTTTATTTCTGTTAGCATGTATTTTCTAAATTTTTTTTGGTGTAGTGATTACTTGTATTATTTTAGAAGGCTAAAAAAATAACCTTCTGAAAGAGAATTCTGGAAGATCAAAGTAAGTATCCATGCCCTGAAGTTGTTTTTAATTAAAGATTTTCATATTCCTTCCTGAGTTTCATATCCAGTGATGTGAAAAAAAGCAATTAGCAAATGTATTTTATTTAGATACTTTTATTAAGAAAAAAAAAAATATATATATATATATATTTTTTTTTTTTCCCTTCGAGACAGGGTCTCGCTCTGTTGCCCAGGCTAGAGTACTGTGGCGTCAGCCTAGCTCACAGCAACCTCAAACTCCTGGGCTCAAGCAATCCTCCGCCTCAGTCTCCTGAGTAGCTGGGACGACAGGCGCTCACCACCATACCCGGCTAGTTTTTTCTACTTTTTTAGTAGAGACAGGGTCTCACTCTTGCTCAGGCTGGTCTTAAATGCCTGAGCTCAAGCAATCCTCCCTGCTTGGCCTCCCAGAGTGCCAGGATTACAGGCATGAGCCACTGCACCCGGCCCAAGAATATATTTTTAATTTGTTATTAATTATAAAGGAAAAAGATTTTTGCCTTTATTATGGCTTTGAAAGTGAAATTTTCTTTGTGATTCACAGATTATATCTGAACTTTAACAGGTATCATATATCATATAAGGGAGCCATAAATCCAAAAACTTTTTATTGGCTCACAATTCTGGTCAAAGCATATTTATTCAAATGCCTTTGGGCACCTACAATATTCTGTTTAACTAAAGGTAATTAATTTGTCTTACCAAGAAGTACATGACAAAAGTAAACTTAAATCTAAGGACTTATATATAATTTTTTCCTTTTTTAAAAAATTAAATTTCATAGTTCTTAAAAAAATAATCTTTAAAAAATTAGTTGTTTCATTTTCATAAACAGCTTTTCCCCCATAAAGCACATAATCCCATCTCTCAATAAAGATGAACATAAGAAATAATTCTTGCCAGAAACTCAGTCACAATACTGAGTAGTTTTTACATGTATTGTGGTAGGAAACCATTCCAAGAGAAGTGTGTTAAAGAATAGCCACAGTGGGGCTGTTGTTCTCTCTACTAGAAAGTCAAAGAAGCAAGAGATGTGAGAGATTTGTATAGAGACCACTAGCAAGTTACCTAAACCTTTTAAGTTTTCCGCTTGCAAATTCTTGTCCCATTCCACCTTGTTAATATGACAAATATTAAACTACTTTGAAATATACATACATTCATTATCAGTTACTCCACTGATATGGAGTTAAGGAAAAGAAGCCAGTATTAAAAAGATAATTAGCTTTATAATTAAGTTAATATTAGTGATTGTTTTAAAGTGTATCAGCTAATCATTAGAAAGAATTTTATCAATTAAACTGCTTTTTTGAAAAAGCTGCTTAAGAAACAACTTAAAGAAAGTAAAATTAAATGACCACAAGATGGCAGCATTGGAACTAAATTGGAAAACTAGTGCCTTCAGAATTACTGTGTATTTATCCCAAATACTACCACTACACAATCAATTAGCCATTTCTGTTACTTTATAACCAACTTTCTTTCTTTGCTTTAAATGCCCTCTATAAGCTGATAACTCCCAAATTTGGAATTCCTGTTTTAACCTTTCCTTTGAACTAAGATTCACACATCCAACTGTCTACTTACCTTCTCCACTTCAGTGTCTGATAGATGTCTCAAACTGAGTAAGTTTCAAATCTTGATATCCTCCTTTCTCTGCAAACATGCATATCTTTCTGTGTTCCTCTTCTGTTAATGACACCCATCAGTTCATCAGCAAAGCCTCTGGCTCCATCTTCTGAAGATGCACAGAGTCTGGCAGCTTCTCACCAGTTCCACCATCACCACTGCGTTGTAAACCGCCATCATCTCCTGCCTGGACTGTTGGAATTGATGGTCTTCCTAACTGGTCTTCCTGCTTCCATACTTTCACTCCTGAGAGTGATCCTCTTAAAACGATAATGTCACTTCCCTATCCAGAAACTTCCAAATGGCTTCCCATCTAATTTGGAATAAAATCTGAAGTCCATTCCCTGACCTTACATTTCTTGGCCCTAGTTACTTCCTTTATTCATGTCCCCCTCACCCTCTGCGCTTTGCCCACACTGGCCTCCTAACTGTCCCTAGAACACCAGGTACATCTTCACCTTGGGGACTTTGCATGCACCATTTCCTCTGCTTGGAGTGCCCTTCACCAGTTACCTACACAGCTTACTCCCTCACCTCATCCACTCTCACCGGCCACCCTATGTAAAATAGAATCCCTGCCTGGTCACTCTCTCTCTGCTTATCCTGCTTTATTTTTCCTCATAGTACTGATCCCATCTGATGTCCTATATGTTTTACTTGTTCATTTGTCTGTTGTCTGCTTCTACCCCATTAAAATGTCAACTCTATGAGAACTTGGACTTTGCCTATTTTATTTACTGCTGTATCCTCAGCACCTAGAATAGTTCCTGGCACATAGGAGGCACTTAATTATTATTTGTTGAGTGAATGAAAGGAATAAGGGGGGAAAGGGAGTAAAGAAGGTAAAAAGAGGCTTAGGAGTTCCTAAAAAGAAAGGATTTTAAGGACCTACAAGAATGTTTCTAGAACATCAGGCTTGAAGTAAAGAACATCCAGGCAGTTTCCTTTGAGTGCCTGGTCTTCAAAATTGTATGGTTTGAATCTTCATTTATGGTGTTACAAAAACACTGGAAATTAAAATTAATTCCCTCTAGGAGAAAAAGTCTTTTACTTACCGTCATCATAAACTTACCAATCAGTAACTTTGTGATAATTCTCTTAGGAATTAAATGAAAATGATTTACAACTTTGTCAATATCAGCTTTATTGTGTACTTAGGAATTCTGATGTAATTTTAACTAATAATTGAGAAATAAATTATGTTACAAGTGTACTGACATACATTATGGATTAAATAAGCTAAGAATCACTAGGTGAATCTTGATATTAGTTTTGTTTGTTGTTGCTGTTATTTTGCTCATGATTTTAGTCCTTCTTACTGCCTTCTTTTATTGTTAATATTCCACTAAGTTTTTTTAATTGACTTTGTTCTATACTCATTCATGGAGGTAAATAAATCGTATTATTATTGTCCTAATAGGAAAACAGTATCATCCTAAATGGCACTGTGATGGTCAGCACAACCCGCCTACCCAGTTCCTCCAGTGGAGACCAGCTGGGTACTGGGGACTGGGTGCGCTACAAGCTGTGCATGTGTGCTGACGGGACCCTCTTCAAAGTGCAAGTAACTGGCCAGAACATGGGCTGTCAGATATCTGACAACCCCTGTGGAAACACTCATTAGAAGAACCCCAGAGGTCATCAACATGTTCATATCTTGACCTTTTTTTAAGAGTGTGCATGTAAATCATTGTTTTTGCAGAGTCTGTGATAACTCATTGTAATTATTTTAACTGCAGAGCACTACTATATCTGTTATATAGTCTCCATATTTAAAACGTTCTCAGAGAGCCTAAATTCTAACACATTTATTAAGTAGCACTGATCTTCAAATTACTGTTCTCCAAAATAATTGTGAGAAGTGAATAAAATCAAAATTAATCTTTAAAGAAATGTTTTTAAAAATTCCACTGTCCCTTTTCTAAAGGATAAAGGGCCGAAGCAACTGTTCAGACTCACTGTAAGTAAGCTTATGGTGACTCTAATGGGGGCAGATCCACTGAAGATGTTAAAAGGTGCACCATCAGTGCTTCATGCTTAGCCTTTTGGCTTCTAAAAGGAAAGACACAGATTTCTAGTGCGTTAACTTTGAGCCATATTTTCACGTGCAGGTGAAGTCATTAAACAACTTCACATGTGTGAGATCAAAACCATGGTTTCCTAGTTTTGCACTAGAAAGAAAATATTCTGTAATAGAATGTTTACTTGAAATAATGATAAATATTAAGTGTCACAATGTGGTAGAAACTAAAACACAATCTCAGCTTTAACTTTTCAGTAATAATGATAGCTGTCATTTATTGATACACACTAGGCATTGTCCTAGGTGTTGCAGGTTTAATATTTCTAATTCTCACCACAACTCTGTAAGTGGGTGTTCTTATTCCAGTTTTACCCATTAGGAAACTGAGATCAGAAAAGTTAAGAAACTTGTCCAACATCGCATAGTGAGTAGCAGAGTTGGGATTGGAATTCAGGTGTGATTGAAACCTATAATGAATTCATGGTACCTGATTCCAAATGCCATGTTCTTTTCATTATCCGCATTGACTTTTCAAGTATTTAAAACTCTAGAGAGATGAACAAAGATTAATTTTAAATTACCTAAGAAGATAAGAATTAAACAAAACAGGTATGCTTACTCTAGTTAAAAGAAAAATAAATCTCATGTCAGACAAAAAAATGACCAATCACTGTCAGATTTTAAACTATCTTAAGCCAATTCGAAAATATTGTACTATAGAGAGGTTAAATTGGCCTACTTGTGAGTTAGCCCAGTTTCCCAGCCTATGGGCCTTGGCACACTGGGGCACCCAAATGGTAAACAGGGGTGCCAAGATATTTATACCCTCAGGTCTCAGGCAACACAGTGGAGAGTGGGGAGGCCATAGGCCCAGACAAGCTGCAGGCCAGGAACAGCCTGGTGGGTTTACTGCAGCGGGCCATGCAAATGTTACCCTTTTTAATGTGTGCCATGCCTAGAAAATAAGTCAGGAAGCACTGGCCTAGAGAGTGCTGACATAGGAGGTGATACGAGTAATTTTTAAGTAAGTGTAAGAATTTATCTCTACTCCTAATATTACTATCCCATTGTAATTATTTACAGCCCTCAAGCAAGTTGATTTTTCATGTATTTTATATTTGATTTGAAAGGGACAGAGACCCCAAAGTAGTTTGCTGTAAAATAGGCAGTAGAGATGTATCACAGGCCCCACCCTGCATTCAAGTGTGACAGCATTCTGTCAGGGTCACTTTGAACTGTGTAGATAAGACAATCAGTACAAAAAGCAATTTGTATTCCGTATAGTCACAGTTCTCTCTGAGAGAAAAACCAAATACCTTAGAGATCATGAAGTCATTAAATTATACCGAAATAAGGATTGACTTACTACCTAACACTGAGCGCAGTTTTTAAATGAAAAAAGACAGCAAGTGAAATTTATGACTTCAGAATGTTATTATTAATAGTTGTAGTGATATCTGAACCCATTTGGATATATTCAGTATCATTTAATATCTGAATGATATTCAGAAAAAAATGGCTGGGATTTTCATTCAGATGCTCAGTATATTGTTAAATTGTGCATTCATTACTTGTCTGCCCTATTTAGATTTGTTTTGAAAGCTTCTTTAAATAAATATTGTTAGAAGAACTACAGAACACTATATTACAAAGTATTATTTATTGAATTTAATTCATGGAAATAATCTATTTTTACTCCTCTTTGAGAGATACTTGTGTTTTTGATACATCGCCATTAAGTGCTTTTGACATGAGAGGATATTTTCATGTTTTTATAAAACTGACTGTTAACAGATGTAGCATTTTAGGATACTTTAAGGTAGTCCTTGCTTTTTCACTGAAATGTAGATCTGGAAAATTCACTTGGAAGCAGAACAAGAACAAGCCATCCATTTTACCTATGACCTATTTTGATTCACAGTAAAGCTTCAACTACTCGTTCTCACCACCAGATGGTATTTTTCTGTAAACTGAAATGCTAACTTTGCCTCTTCCTGCTCTGTGTTCATCTCTGCGTTGAGCACTGATACGGCAAGCAATAGCTTTGGGGGAGGTGAATGACAAAGATAGGACCCCAGGGGTGGGGCAGATACATGCTTGTTTAAATAGCCACAATATTCTAACAGTGGGTTGCAGTGACAAGGGGGACAAATGAAATAAATGCAAGATTTTTTAGAGACTTTCTAATGGGCAGATAGGAAAAATATAAAACAACACAAAACAAGGACTGTCTGAAATATTTTAAAATATACTCATTTGTATTCTTTTTGCATTGTGAAAAAAACAAAATAAATTTTGTGTGATAGTTTTGATGATGTAAGGTAGAAGTTCTACCTAGTTTCAAATGAATGTTTTTTTAAGGAGGTGAAAATGTTATGGTGCTAAACTTGACAAAGAAGAGACCATTGAAATGCTGATAAATTTAGTAATCTTTTTAAAAGTGTTGAGGGGGTAAGTATTACAGATTATGCCATACAAAAATAAACCTGTAAATCTGTTGCAGATAGCTAACTTGAGTTTCAGTTAATTCAGTTTGTAATAACTATTAATGACCTTTGTTCACAATAAAAATTCTGTAAATTGTTTGCTGTTAATTATTTAATGGTTATATAATGAGAGGTTTCTACTTAATCATACAAACATGATGGATTTAATTATGGCTTGAAAATGCGACACTATCAATATTTATGTAATATCTCTGGAATCCTAGAACTCAAAGTTAGAAAGTTGTACATTCTCAGTTTGGAAAGTCCTGCCCTCCATGCCTTGCAGAAGGCCTCCCTCCAGTCAGTGGCTCTTCCCCAGTGTCCAGGGAAGGTGCACGCTCACTGTGGCAGGAGGCCAGGGCCTGGAGACGAAAGGGTGACTGAGGCTTGCCACTGGGCAGCTCTGATGGCAGGATGGGTGGAGCCTCAAAGGCTCAGGCCTTAAATCCCCACCTGGCTTGATCCAGATATAGACCCATTTGAAAACTACCCAGGATCTTAAGGTATGTCTTAGAAGCAGTGTTACTTTCCACATCTTATCACAAAAATAAAAATAGCCTCTGTTGCTTTTTTCCTTCAGTTTTGCCACCTTCTCTTTTATGTATGAATAAACTCTTCATTTCCTTTCTACTTTCTGGTTTTTTTCTGCCACTTTCTCCCTGTGTCTTTCACTCTCTGACGTACATGCACACACTCCTAGTATTTCTAACTGCTTACTCATACTTCAGCCTGACTACGTCCATTTAAAGATTTATGTTTTTGTAATTGTTTCCAATTTCCTCAGCAACCTTTTTCTGGAGTTCTCAGTGGTTCCTTACCTAATACATACAAATTTGTATGTAGTATAAATAATTTTTTTTTACAAATTAATACCTTTCACTTAACGATATAAGATTATCCTTCTCTAGCTGTTTTGAACTCAAATCTATTAGTTAATGTATAAATCTCTTCAGCTTAAAAAGAACCAAGGCAATAAAAATCTTTATGTCCCCTCAAGAAAAAGTATTCTTCAACCACATCTTTCTCTTCAATACCGCAAAATAACTCGCCTGTGAATGGTGACTATATTTTTTGTTGCTGATACTGTTCCTTAGCTTGGTGTACAATTGTATATATCATGATTGCAGCTTTGAATGTAGAAACAAGTATCTTTCTGACTGGGCAAATTAATTCAATTTCTGATATTGCATAAGAGGCACGCTATAAAAATAAATCACTCCCCCAAGCCGTAGGGCACCTTTGCAGTTCATGGCCATGTGCACTTGAATTTAGATGCCCTTCAAAATATAGGAGAATTGACATTGTAGGAAACAAAAGTTTAAAAGTTACATTGTAAATTTCATTCACTTCAAGAGTTCATTCACACAGAGTGCAGCCCAGTGACACACTGCAGACTATTAAAAATATAAAACGTGTTATATATGGTCCTTACTTGCTTTTTGGGAGTTCAAAACAGACACAAAGTAAAGCAATAGCAATGCAGGACAGTATTGACATTCTGTCAAAGTGAATGGTAGTAACATGCATTTATTCATTCCATAAACATCTACTGAAAGATTTCTGTAAACATAAAGACAAAAATAGAGACTAAAGCAGGAAAAAGGGCTTCAGGCCATAGGATTTGAGATGAATCTGGAAGGATATATAGGATTTGGGCTTAGGAGAGGAAAAGGCACTGAGCTCAGAATTGGGAATGAACTAAAAACTAATTTTAGCATGAGATATGCATATATAGTTCTTTGCACAAGCCACATCTTGCAGTTGCTCCACATGCACTTATCATACTAGGTCATAGTTTTAGCTAGATAACACAAGGCTTTATATGCCAACCTGAGAGATTTGGGAATAAGGAGCCCTTGAAGATTTTGAATGAAGGAATGATATATGAGGAAAACAGTATTATGGGAATATAATCCCTTGGAACCATCTAGGATGAATCAAAAAGAAGGAAAGTCAAGAGGCAGAGAGACAGGAAGAGCAGTTAAGCCATCCAAGTATTTCAGACTGCAGTGACGAAAACTAGAATGGGTGCCATTAGAACAGAAAGGAAGATACAATTTGTTGTAAACTTATATATTGAATAATGTGATTATTTCACATGCTGGTTTTTAAAAGGAATTTAGTTTAATTAAAACAAATCACAAAAATTACCCATTTTCTTTTAAATTTATTTTTGTGATACATTCAGACACTGTCATTTGTATATACTTCTTTTAAAACTTTCAGTTGCTTTTCAAAAATTTTTGGTGAAAAAGATACTTGACATTTCTATATCTTATTACATCTTCATTGTTCTTAGGCAGAACATCCTTTTTATAACACATTTTATATTGTATATATCTAAATGATTTCAAAATGACTTGAAAAGTCACAAAAGCCACAAAGACAAAGCTTGTAGTTCTGGTCATAAAAAAAACTCAAGAGTCTCTTTTGTGAGTTGAACTTTCTACTCATAGTTATGGGAGGTTCACAGTTCAATGTAACTGGATGTCATTCATGTAATTAACCACATGGCTGATTACAATGTTGTAGATAAGCATAATAGACTTTGTTCGGTACTAATGACCAGCAAAAAAACAGAGAAGTCTTTAAACTTGGTAAGGTTTCACTTACTCCAAAGCAGACTACAGAGTCAACGATACCGTACAAGCCAATGCAGAGGTGAGGCCTAAGTGAATATGTATTTTCTGAAAAAACCAGGGGAGTCCTTTCTTTAAAATGTGGCATAATTTAAATTTTCTACTATAGCTATACCATTTTGGTAGCTACATTTTACTGCCCCAATTTCTAAGAAATCAAACATTCGCTTAAATTGGCAATCAAGGCAAAATAACTTTCCTAAATCTTAAATTGAAAATTAAATTTTCTGCTTATTTGCTGTTAGTTTTTAGATGTTATTTTGAATAAGTCAATTCATTTTCCTTTTTCCAGGCATTATGAAAAACCTCTGTTTCAGAGTTATTACCATAGTTATAGGTGTTTGTTTTACTGGAACAATGACAAATCCATCAAGAGAAAGCAGTATTTTATTCAATTCTGAGTGCCAATGGAGTGAATATCTTCTGACCAATTGTTCTTTTACCAGAAAGCATGATATACCTGTGGACATATCACAGACAGCAGCCACAGTGGATATAAGTCTCAATTTGTTTAGAGTTCTCTTACAGTCTCACATGAAGAAAGAATGGAAAATAAAACATCTGGACCTCAGTAACAATCTCATATCGAAAATAACCTTAAACCCTCTCGCATATTTACACACTTTGGAAATACTAAACCTCAGCAACAATGCCATCCACTCCATCTCATTGGATCTGCCCAGGCCTAAGTCCCCATGGGTGAAACGCCACAGAAGCAGCTCCAGAAATGGGCTTCCATTTCTAAAGGTGCTAGTTCTTCAAAGAAATAAACTCAGTGACCCTCCCAAGGGTGAGTACAATTTTAAAAGATGGACTATGCCAAAAAACAATGAGTATGTGAAGAGTTAATGTTTTATGTCAGTAAGAATTCCATGTTTGTTTTCAGATTCAAGGAAACAGATGAAAGTAAAGCTATTTGATCAGAGCAAATATAACAAAACAAGTTTCTTAGTGGAATTGGAAATTATAGTATGTGGAATTTATAATCAAAGCAATTTAACCTCCCATTAGTATAATTTACATTAATGTTATATGAATTTGTCAAGAGACATTTGGACATATTTAAGTGCTAAATAATAGTGCATGATTTTAGTTACCTACTTTGATTATCATGTATTTGTTAACATAGACAAGCACTGAGAAATAACTAGTTCAGATGCTTTTACTATATAACAATTCAAATTAAATATGTTGCCATATTCATAATTTTTGTCATCTGAGAATACATTTTGTCTCTACTAACTTAATTGTCCTAAAAATGTAGACCAGAAATATCCTAATATTTTATTAATATATTAGCATATAAACTTTCCTATTATCAAATCAAAATCAGAATTCCGTATTTCTAACAGGATACTCCACATATCCTCCTATTATAACAAATTCTCATTTGCAATTCAGTAGCCTACATATTGGAGTTCCTTAACTAATACACTAATGCTCAAATGTACCAGGTTCATAAGGCAAAACTTCCTTTGCCTTTTTTATATTCCAGAGCGCTAGACAATTTCCTTTCCTTGTTTGTTTTCAGTCTTGTTCACTATTTGCTAAGTGCCTACTTTATATAAGACAACATGCTAAAGAAAAATATAAAGATATTGTCCCCTTTCTCCATCCCAAATTATGCATATTTAATTTTTCTTATTTTTCAGTTCTTACATTTCATATTTTAATTTTTTTGCTCTTTCTTCAGCCTTGTTTTAAGCATCATTTTGACAATAATAACCTAACAGGTAAAGGCATGCCTGTTCCACTCACCATGTCAGCAGAATTGTGTGAGAAGGGTGGGAGTCTTCTCCCCCTGACCTTTTCCATAAAAGTGATGTGTAGCATTTTCAGTGTAAACTAATTGCATTTTATTTTATAATTTTTATTGTATTGTTCTTATTACAAAAGGAATACTTGTTATTTATGGAACATTTAGGAACTGAAGAAAAATTAAAAGGGAAAAATTAAAGTCATTTATGTAATATATATTCTTCAAGTTTATTCTTTATTCCTATGTATACCTTTTTCTTTCAAAATTGGATCATACTGTCCATAATATTTCATAATTTCTATTTCCATATCAGAGAATATTTTGAACATCTTTATATAATTAATCAATCTCAAATAATATTAGTAATAGTTGAATAGTTTTTATATATACCTATATCATAATTGGTTTTATCAAACAACACTAGGTTTTTCCATTTTTTGATGAACATCATTATAGCTACACATATCCATATAATATATTTTTTAATTGGTATGGTAGATGTGAATCTCAGTTCAAAAATTCAACTGTACTGGAGATATAACCTTCTATTGTGTGTACCAACATAATTTCTGATTCTGAGCCCCCATTGGGGGTGGCAATTTATAGGGGTACTTATTATCAGTCTTTCATCAGCTTTCCTCTGCCTTTTTCCAGATTTGTACCACAGCTCTAGAATTTTATACCCTAGCAAGGCATCAAGGGGTGTGTGTGTGTTTGTGTGTGTGTCCCATACCCCTGCTATCCAGAGAATATTTCTTGTCAGTCATTTCAGTTTGGAGAAAATTCTTCCCCCCTTTTTTTTTCTTCAAAACCTTCTATGTCTTGAAATTCCTTTCCTCTAAAGGCTTAGGCTTTTAGAAAACAAAAGCCAGAACGAGTTGTAGACGACTCTGCTTTCTGCCTTGCCATGTGGCTTCCCTGGGACAATGAACACAGAGCCTACTTTCTGCTTGAATGGAGAGAAAAAGAAAGAAGAAAAGATAAGGAGGTAAAAGATTAACACGGCAAAATATTATCCCACCACAACAATGAATAGAGAAGTGCCAAACCTCTCTCCTAAGGCAGATGAGTTCCCCAGGGCTAACTGGGCACTAGGGCTAAGACATGTCCACTCAGGGACCAAATATCCCTATAAATGCAGCTGCAGCCCCATCTTCCTTTTTCAAGTTAAACCTCTGCCTCCCAAAATATCAGGGAAAATGTTAAACTTGAAGAGGAGGAAAAAAAAGTGAAACAAGCAAATCGTATGTCCAATATTCTGTTAAAATTCTAGCAAATGAAACCACAGAGAGATGAACGAAATAGACAGATGATGGAAGTCCTACATAAGCCAGGAATCTGATTGGATACAATTCAGAGTCCTTCTGTCCATAGTATTTTGTGATTTGAATTATTTTCTCACAGTCATCATACACTTTAAATGTTTACAAGGTTGGGTCATCTCTAACATCCCTTCCCATTTTATGATTCTGTGACGATGGCTGGGTAGCTCCAACTTCGAAACCCCATTTTGAGGGAAATAGCTGGTAATAGAGAGGTGCTGCCAGAGGCACCACCCTATTTCTGGCCTTTTCCTTTGTTCTTTTTCAATATCTTCACTCTAAGTCTGTTTAAAGGTAACATCTGGATAATATCAGATTTATTCAAAAAATTGTTGTAAGGATTAAATGAAAAATGTATCTCAAGGACCTAACTTAACACAGTATTTGACATAGTAAATGGTAGCAATTTAAATATGTGAAGAATACTTTGTAAACTTGTGAAGTTCTTTACAAATATTAGATTTTATTACTCTCTTGGCACAAATTGAGAATAACAATATATTTAGAAACAATTTATTTTTGTCTAAACCTCAAGTTATCTTTTAAAATGTTATTGCAGTAGGTGGGACTCATAGCCCACTATAATTCATGAGCAGAGAGTTATTTGTGTCTTTTTATATAGATGCTTACACTCATCCAAAATAATAATAAATTACAGATATCTCAGAAAGCAGCACTCAAGCAACCTTCGTAACTCATGTACCACATGTTCTAAAATGGTGACTGTTTCTAGAACCAACAAAAAGTTGCTTTCACTCAGGAAAGCCCACTTTTTTAAGGCTGAAATATCGTATTGACTAACCCAATGTCAGCTAATTTCCCGTCTTTAGAGTCAGCTGTGGCATCACCAATAAGCTTCATGTTGGGAAAACACCCAGAGCAGGTGCTGGCCAATGCACTTTACAAAACAGAAGCCAGCTATGAGTTTAACCTTAATGATGGTTGTACCTTCTTCCCATGTTTTTGGAGTACAGCATTAATAACTGAAAATTCAGTTTAAAACAAATTAAAACAATGGGATTTGTCTCCAGTTAAACTGTCCCACCTTCATCAAGCAGTATTTGCAGAGTGCCCACAGAGTACCTGCAAATGTATCGGAAACAACATTTTATTGGGATTCCAGTTAGGTTTACAGATCAGATGTAGCAGCCTCATATAAACCCATTAAGATCCAGAACCCAAGAGATAAATGTGTTAGAAATAAGATGAAATAATACCTGATATTTGAAATTGGTGGAATTACAAAAACAAACAAACCAACCCAGAACCAATGTATTGTAAAAAATGAAAGTATGTTACATTCTTTTATTTGTAGAGAATTAAAGATTTCATCCTGATTGCTATTGGATTATGGAAATATCAATAACCAACGTTCCTAAAACCAATCCAGGTTCTAAAGAAACTAAATGTTTGTAAGACATTAAGCTAAGAGGACAAGACCTTTAGCTCACCTATATAATTTGACCACAATAAGGGCTGACCTAATGAATCAAATATCTTATCCGGGACCATTTTAGACTCTATTCCAATTCTTAATACTCTTTGAACTAGAAGCCATACCTCCCCTGAATATCATTCTTTTATAGTATCAGGTTATCATACTTGGGAGAGAATTTAAGAAGTTCATAGTCCAAAGGGAGTATTTACTAAGGCGGTATAATGTCTGGGCATCCCTTCTGTGGCCTTTTTTCTAATAGACACAGATTGTTTCTTGGAAATAATAAAACTGCCTCTGGCCACTTACATGCAAAGGCTAATCAAACTCCTGCCTCCCATAGCCTATGTAACCATCAGAAAGCAGTTCAATAAATAATTCCATTTCCATAAAAGTACCTCCACATTTTCCTCCCAACATTCAACTTTCCTTTCTTGAAGCATGGACTGTACCCATGATGTCGAAGCCCCAGCCATTAACGCACCTTAACAACCTCTTTCACTCGTTTGAATACCCCCTGAACATTGGCTCACCAAGAAACATTTTTAAGAAACACATTTTTACCCATTGAGAAATGCAGCCGAGTATCATGCAAGAGTTTACTCAAATTTCCCAACTCCATCTTGAGAGATCCTAAACAAATAAGGTCATTTGTAGGGATTGCACCAGTTCCCTTAATAAAATAAAACCTTAATTCTCTAAAATAGAAAGTAGAGGAAAAGTTTTCATGGATGTGGGGAGTTGTGTAACTGAACTTTTTGGTCTTAATTCCCATCTCTAGGATAAGTTTACCTTCTTGGGGATCTCACCTTGATATAATGAAAAGCGTTGAATAAGGATTTCCTCTTAACTCTCTGCATCGAAAACCATGCTCTCACTCCAAGCTTGGGCATATTTTGGTCCCATTCTTTTAATTTACACTTATATTTCTTTTATAATTCTTATATTACTTTCTCTACTTGTGTATTGATCTTAAACAAGTTACTTAACCTAAAAAAGCCTTCTGGTCCTTATTTTTAACTGGGGATAATTACATATACAGGGTTGACGTGAGGATTAGAGATAGTGTGTGTAAAGACTACAACACGTAGAATAATGATACATATGAAGTAACTCTCATAGTGCCTGGTAGGTGCTCAAAAAATGTTAGTTCCCCTTTAGCACCATTTGATCACCCTGAAACTCTAATTCTGGGTTTCCTATCCCAGTCTTTGCTATAACGGTCACTTCCTTCATTTCAGGTACAATAGATAATTAAAGGTGATTCTCATTCTCTGTCTGCAAATGTTCAGAGTTTACATGAAGTTCAGAGTATTCATCAACAGTCTTCTTGCTACTGTTCATACTTATATAGGTCTGTATAATTTTGGAGGCCCCTGTTGTTTCTTTTTCTGAGCACTTTCTGATCCGTCCTCTGACTCTCTGAACCACAGTGACCGATGACACCATCACCACTATCAAGATAATGAATTATCCACAACCCCCCAAAAGTTTCCTCATGCCCCTTTTTAATCTGTCTTTCACAACCGTCCCCTCTCCTCCACCCAGGTAAACACTAATCTCCTTTCTGTCCCTATAGAATCATTTTCATTTTCTCTAATTTTATATAAATGGAATCATACAATATATACTTTTATTTTTGGTCTAGCTTCTTTTTGTCAGCATAATTATTTTTATATTTATCTATGTTGTTGTATGTATTAAAAGCTCATTCTTTTTTATTGCTGGGTAGAATTCCATTGTTTGGATATTCATTTATCTGTTGATGGACACTTAGTGTGTCTTTTTTGGCTATTACAATAAAACTGCTACCCAAAGGGATGGAGAAAGATAAACCATTAGATAAATACTAGTCAAAAGAAAGGTGCAATAGTTGTATTAATTTCAGACAAAGCAGACTTTAGAACAAGGAAAAATATCAGGATAAATAAGAGCACTACATAATGATAAAGAGACGAATTCTTGAAGAAAACATAAAAATTCTAAATGTGAATGCACCTAACAACAAAGCATCAGAATATGTGAGGAAAAAACTAATAGAACTGAAAAAAGAAATAGACAAATCCACTATTATTGTTGGAGACTTCAGCATGCCCCTATCAATGATAGATCAAGCATGCAAGTAATCAATAAAGATATAGTTGACTTAAATAGCACTATCAATCAACTTGATCTAATTGATGGTGTAAAATATTTCATCCAACAACATTAAAGTACACATTCTTCTAAAGCTCACATGGAACATTCACCAAGATAGAACACATTCTGGGCCATAAAACACATCTTAACAAACTTCAAATAAAAGCAACCACATAAAGCAGGTTCTCAGATTACAATGGAATTAAACTAGAAATCAGTAACAGATAACTGGAAAACCCTCAACTCTCTGGAAACTAAGACGTTTCTAAGTAACACGGATCAAAGAAGTCTAAACAGGAATTTAAAAGTATGTTGAGCTAAATGAAAATGAAAATGCTACTTATTAAAATGTGTGGGATGCAGTAAAAGCAGTGCTTAGAAGGAAATTTATAGCATTAAATGTATATGTTAGAAAAGAAGAAAGATCTAAATCAATAACCTAAGCTTCCACCTTAGGAAATTAGGGAAAGAAGAGCAAATAGAAGAAAAGAAATAATAAAAATTAAAGCAGACATCAATGAAATTAAAAACAGGAAAAAATAGAGGAAATCAATCAAAATCTGGTTCTTTTAAAAAATAAATAAAATTGATAATTTTCTAGCCACTCTATCCCCCCTCTCCCAAATAAAAAGAGCAAAGACACAAATTAGACCGGTATCAGATGAAAGAGAAAGAGTGGTTATCTGTACTGTTCCCATTGACATTTTTAAAAAATAATAAAATCTTTGTGGCAACATATGCTTTCATTTCTCTTGGATAAATAACCTAGAAGTAGAATGGCTGGGTCATACACTGGGTATATGTTTAACTGTTTAAGAAATTGCCAAATGTTTTGTAAAGTCGTTGTACCATTTTAAATTCTCACTAGTATTGTATGAGGATTTCAGTTCTACATCCTCACCACTTATGGTGAGTCTTGTTAATTATAGCCATGCTAATTGTTGTATAGTGGTTTATCACTGTTCAATTTGGATTTCCCTAAATGACTGATATTGATCATCTTTTAATGTGCTTATTTGCCATCTGTATATCTTTGATGATATTCACAAATCTTTGGCTTATTTTTAAGTGCTTTTAAACTATTGAGTTTTGAGAGTTCTTTACATATTCTGGAAACAAGTCCTTTAACAGAATGTGATTTTCAAATATTTTCTCCCAGTCTGTAGCTTGAGTATTCATTACCTTAACAATGTCTTTCAAAGAGCAGAAGTTTTTAACTTTTATGAACTTCAATTCCTCAATTTATTTTATAAATTGTATTTTGGCATCATATTTAAAAATTTTTGCCTAACCCAGGGTCACAAAAACTTTTCTTCTATGTTTTCTTACAGAAATTTTATAACTTTGGATTTTACATTTAAGTTTATGATGCATTTTGAGTTAATTTTTGTATGTGGTGTGAGACACATGTAGAATTTTATGCATATGCAATTGTTCCAGGTCTATGTGTTGGAGACTATCCTTTCTCCACTGAATTACTTTTTCACTTTTGTCAAAGATCAATATGGGTGGGGCTGTTTCTGAACTCTCTATTCTCTTCCAATGATCTCTTTGTCTATCTTGACCCCAATATTACACGTATCTTGATTTCTATAGATTTCTAATAAGTATTGAAGTCAGATAATATAAGTCAGTCCTCCAACTTTGTTCTTTTTCAAAGTCGTTTTGATCATTCTAGATTGTTTTCATTTCCATATGAATTTTAGAGTCAGCTTGTCAATTTCTACAGAAAATCCTGCTGGGATTTTTATTGGGATTGTGTTGAATCTATAGATCAAATCAATTTGGGGAGAATTAACATCTCAATAATAGTTAGTCTATTGGTACATGAACCCAGGACGTCTCTCCACTTATTTAGGTCTCTAATTTCTCTTGGCAGTGTCTTACAGTTTTCAGTGGACACATCTTGCACATATTTTGTCAGATTTCCTTACATATTTCATATTTTTGATGTTGCTTCAAATGAAATTATTTTTTTCAATTTCAGATTTTCATTCTTGGTATATAAAAATATAGCTGACTTTTATCTATTTATCTTTTATCCTGCAACCTTGCCAAACTCACTTCTTAGCTCCAGTCATCTTTGTAGGTTCTACAGGATTTTCTATAAATATGATCATGACATCTGCAAATAAAGACAGTTTACTTCTTTCTTTCCATTTTGGATGCCCTTTTCTTACCTTATTGCACTGGCTAGAACCTCCAGTACAATGCTGAATAGAAGCAGTGAGAGGGGGTATCCCTGTCTTATTCCTAATTTTAGAGGGAAAGCATTCAGTCTTTCACCATTAAGTATGATATCAGCTATAGATTTTTCATAGATGCTTTGTATCAGGTTGATGAAATATTCTCTATTACGTTTGTGCAGATGCTGGATTTTGTCAAATGCTTTTTCTGGATCTGTTAAAATGATCATATGGTTTTTCTTTTTAGTCTGTTAATATGGAAAATTATATAAATTTTCTAATATTAAACCAATCTTTCAATCCTGGGATGAATTCCACTTAGTCATGCCATATTATCCTTCTTATATACTGTTGCATTCAATTTGCTAAAATTATTTTAAAACTTTTGCATTTATGTTTATAAAGAATTTTGGATTGTTCTTTTTCTTTTCTTGTAATATCAGTGTCTGGTTTTGATATTTGAGTAATGCAGGCCTCATAAAATGAGTTGAGAGATGTTTCTTCCTCTTCAATTTTTTGGAAAAGTTTGTTTGGAATTGGTTTTATTTCTTCCATAAATGTTTGGTAGAATTCTGTAGTGAAGCCATATGGGCCTGCAGTGGTTTTTGTGTGTGTGTGAGAGAAGGTATGTAACTACAAGTTCAATTTCTTTAATAGATGTAGGGGAATTCAGATTATCTCTTGCTTCCTGACTGAGTATTGGTAGTTTGTGTCTTTCAAGGAATTTGACCATTTCATCTAAGCTGTCAAATTTATTGGCACAAAGTTGTTCACAGTATTCCATTATCCTTTAAATACTTACATACTTTGTAGTAATGCCCCTTCTCTCATTGCTGATACCGATCATTTATACCTTCTCTTTTCTGATCAGCCTGGCTAAAATTTTTTTAAATCAACTTTACTGTTTTTAAAGAACCAGCTTTTGGTGTTAGTGATTTTTTTGTGTTATTTTTCCATTTTCTACTTCATTTATTTCTTCTTTGACCTTAATTATTTCCTTTTTTCTACTTACTTTCAGTTTCATTCACTCTTACACGTTTCTTAAAGAAGAGGCTGAAGTCATTGATTTGAGATATTTCTTCTTTTCTAACAGGCATTTAGCGTGATAAATTTCCCTATAAAAACTGCTTTAGCTGGATACCAGACATTTTGATATGTGGTGTTTTTATTTTCAGTCAAGTCAAAATACTTTATTTCCCTTTCGATTTCTTCTTTGTCCCATGGGCTATCTAGGAGTATATTATTAGTTTCCAATTATTTGTGGGTTTCCTAGAGATCTTTCTGTATTGGTTTCTAATCTAATGCCATCCTGGTTCAAGAATATATTTTATGTGTCTTGAACTCTTTTAAATGTATTATTTGTTGTATGGTCTGTGTACCCATGTGTAGTGAAGTTGGTTGATAGTATTGTTTATATTTCTTTTGCCTTACTGATTTTCTGTTTACTTGTTCTATCAGTTATTGAGAGAGGGGTATTAAAATTTTTTACTGTAACTGTGGATTTGTCTATTTCTTGCAGTTTTATTGTTTTTTCCCCCAGGTATTTGGAAGTTCTGTTGTTAGGTGCATAAATGTTTAAGATTATTATGTCCTCTTGATGAATCAACTTCTTTATCATTATGAAATGATCCTCTTCATCCCTGGTAGTGTTCTTTGAAATATATTTTTATATTAATATAGCCACTTCATCTTTCTTTTGATTAATGTTAACAAAATATATTTTTTTCTATCTATTTCATTTTACAGCAGCTTTTGGAGATACAATTTATATACTATAAAGTTCATTCTTTTAAAGTGTATGATTCAGTGGTTTTTCAGTATATTCACAGAGTTGTACAACTATCACCACTATCTAATTTTAGAATATTTTTATCACCCTAAAGTTAAACCCCATAAATGTTAATATTAGCAGTCATTCTCCATTTAATTTTGTAAAACAATTTTATTAAGGTATAATTGACATACAATGAACTGCATATATTAAGGTGTATACTTTGATATATCTTGACATAAGTATACACCTGGGAAACCATCACTACACTTAAAATAGTGAACATACCCATCACTCCCAAAAAATTTCCTCATGCCCCTTTGTAATTCCTCCCTTTTGTCCCTCACCATCCCCTCATCCCCAAGCAATCACTGATCTGCTTTCTGTCTCTGTAGATTAACTTGCATTTTCTGGAGTGTTATATAAGTGGAATCATACAATGTACATACTTTATGTCTGGCTTCTTTCATTCGGTATACTTTTTTTGAGATTCATCCATTTTGGTGCATGTATCAATAGTTTGTTCCTTTTTGCTCCTGGGTATTATTCCATTGTATGGCTGTATTATACTTTGTTTTATCCATTCATCCATTAATAGACCCTTTGGTTGTTTCCAGTTTGGGGCTATTACAAATAGTGGTGCTGTGAAAATCTGTGTCTATATGAAAATATACTTCCTTTACCCTTGGGTAATTACCTAGGAGTTGAAAGCCTGGATCATATGGTAGGTGCAAGTGTATGTTTAGCTTTTTAAGTAACTGCCAAACTATTTTCCAAAGCGGTTGTACCATTTTACATTCCCATCAGCAGTTCCTCTATATCCTCACTAACGCTTGATATGGTTAGTCTTTTTAATTTAAGCTCATCTAATAGGTGAATAGTGATATCTCATTTTGACTTTAATTTGCGTTTCCCTAACATCTAGTGATGTTGAATATCTTTCCATGTGATTATTTGCTATCTGTAGATCTTCTTTGCTGAAGTGTCTTCAAATCTGTGCTTGCTTTAAAAATTGGATTGTTTGTTTTCTTATTGAGTTTTGAGAGATTTAAAAATATATATCCTGGATACAAGATATATCCTTTGCAAAGAGTTTTCTCCCACCCTGTGGCTTTTCTTTTCATGTCTTAACAATGTCTTTTGAAGAACAGAAATTTTCGGTTTGGATAAAGCCTAATTTATCCATTTTTTTCTTTTGTTGATTATGTTTTAGTGTCACATCTAAAAACTTTTTGCCTACCCCAGGGTCTCAGAAATTTTACATTTTCTTCTAGCAGTGTCATAGTTTTAGGCCTCACATTTAGGTCTATCCATTGTGAGTTAATTTTTGTATATTATGTGAGGTACGGATCCAAGCTCCTTTTTTTTCTTTTTCTTTTCTTTTGCATATGGATATGCAATTGTTCCAGCACCATTTGTTAAAAGGGCTACCTTTTTCTGTCCTTTTACAATTATCCTATTTGTGGTTTTATATTTAACGTGGGTTCACTCTTGTAGATACTATATAGTTGACTCTTGCTTTTTTATCCAAACTGAGAATCCTTGCCTTTTAATTGGGGGTTTTAGGCCATTATTTAAATCTACCACCTTAGTTTTTTTCTCTACTTGTTTCCTCTGCTCAATGGTCTCCTCTTCCTCCTTTTTCTGCCTTTTTTTTTTCTGCATTAATTGTGCATTTCTTTTCACTAATTCACTTTATCTCCTTTGTAGGTTTGCAAGCCATACTTCTTTGTTGTTGTTTGTTGTTTAGCAGTTGCTTTTGGGTTTCCAATGTACATCTTAACATCAATTCTATTTTTATATGGTGTTACCCTACTTGCCCATAACATAAGAACCTCACAATAGTATTCTCCCATTTTTCCTCTTCGGGCCTTTGTGCAAGTATCATCATACATTTTACCCCTACATATGTTATACATTTCATAATACATTTTTACTATTATTGCTTTAAAAAGCTGATTACCTTTCAAAAAGATTTAAATAATAAGAAAAATATCTATATTAACCCACATAGTTGCCACTTCTGGAGCTCTTTGCTCCTGTGTGTATGTCTACTGGTTTAATTTTTCTTCTAGTTAAAGGGCTTCCTTTAACATTTCTTCTAGCGTGGGTCTAGGGCTGATGAATTCTTTTAAATCTCATATATCAGAAAAGTCTTTATCTGCCTTCATTTTTAAAATACATTTTTATTCAATAAGGAATTCTAGGCTGACATTTTTTTTAAAAAAGTTTAGTATTTTTTAAATGTTGTTCCACTCTCTTCAATTTGCGTTGTGTCCAATAAGAAATCTACTCTCATCTTTATCTTTGTTCTTTTTATGGTGTTCCTGCCAAACACTCAATTAAAATTTTTTGTAGTCAAATGTATTAATATTTTCCTTTATAATTTATTCCTTTGTTTTTATTCTGAAAAACAGCTTCATCCAATTTCAACTCAATCAAGCTCTTATTTCTATGTGTCTTACACTCCATGGATAGCAAAATTGTCAGAGAAGATTTTTCAGGCAGATTATACTTTTAATCCAACTGGAATTTACTTTGTTGTGTGGGGATCAGATTATTGTCTGCAGTTGATGTTTGGAATTCACCCAAGCCAGATTACTTCATCGGGAGCTCTTTTCCTGAAAGCTTGATCTCAGAGTACTCCAGCCCCACTAGTCAGGGCCGGCTAGATATCATGCCCTGGGTTTTCTGCAGACCAGAATTGGGAAGTCATGTTTGATGCTAGCCTATCAACAGCTTCTGTCTTCATCTTCATCCCAGCGTCAGCCCATTCATAAGACAGTATGTCAGCATTTACAAAGCTTAGTCCAGCATATTCACACACAGTCACCTGAGGCTGGTAGAGGTAATGTGCCAGATCTCACTAAACGACTTTGATTCTACAAATAAGAAAAATATTTTGGCAGCCAATAGCAGGTCTCAACCTACTCCTATGCAGTTAATTGTTATTCCTCAATGGATTGTACCTATTATCTTGAAAGTTAAACATTGGGTCCAAATATACTCCACATGTCCCTCATTTGGACCAGCAGGCCAGGAGGCCATGTTCTTTTTTGACACTGGTAGAAGCCAAGAGAGCAAGTCCCAGCACACAAGCATGTTTCAAATATTTGGTCACACCACCTCTGCTAATATTCCATTGACCAAAGCAAGTCACAGGGCCAAACTCAACTCAGTGGGGTGGGAAAGTATATTCTGCCCACTGAAGAATCATCCAAACTATTGGACCTGGCTCAAAAAGCTCAAAAAGCTTGAAGATTATAGTAATCAAAGACATATCCCAATTCCAGCTATGAGAAACAATTTTTAAGGAAGGTACTTGAGGCATGGAGACCTGAAGTGGTGTTCACTGACTCATATCGAAAGTCACAAAGATGGAATAAAACTTAGTCTCTTAAGTTCCTCTCCAGGACCCTATTAATTCCATGACACAAGCAGGATAACTGAACAACCCCAATGCATCTGGCCATTTCATTATGTATTCCACTGCCCAGACCATTCTTTTGCCTAAAAAGCCCCGACCCCCAGCCTTCTTTTCCCCTTTCTAAATACAAGTTCTCTTTCAGAGCCCTGCTCATGTCTTTTTTTTTTTTTTAATTAAAAAGATGGGCATGGTTAAAGGGTTATGATTAAGGGATATGGGTTTTGATCCCAGCTCCACCTACTGTGGCATTGTTGGACAAGTTCTTAACTTTGCTGAGCCTAGGTTTTTTAATTTGTAAAATGGTGATAACCCCCAGGACTTTGTGAAGACTAAAAGATGTTTGTGAAATGCTTAGAGCATAAAGAGTGCACAATTATATAGGGGTCTAAAAATAATTTCTTCCCTCCTGTTCAAAGCTAGGCATGGTTGCTGCCTCTACTGAGCTCCTAGGGTACTTATTCACTTCAATTAAGCACTGAGATATTTTAGGAACCGAGTTCACATCCCTATTTAGGCCAGGCAGCTATCATGAAAATGGTAAGGAAACTGTAGCTTCTTTTATATTGGTGTCTTATGTTACATTTTTTTCTTCAACAAGTAGTTCTAAAAAAAAGGACATGGCTACAAAATAGAATAAGAAAATCTTAAAACTGGAAGAATTCATTCATATAAATAAAGCATCAAAATAATTTTTTCCTCTATTGCCATAGCAAGATGATTTAGTTTTACCTACAGTTAAATCAAATATTTACTTACCACATCTTTCAATCAAGGTTAGATTTTTAATTGATGCTCTTATTTTAAAAGTGGCACATGCTCATTGAAAAAAAAGAATTCAGAAGTGTATACAATAAAAAGAAAATTTCCTTCCTTATCCTTCCTCATTTCCCTCAACCATCCTACCCCTAAGTATAACTATTATTAATAGTTTATTTCATCTCCTTCCAGGCCTTTTTCTCTGCTCACTCAAAATACACATATATGTTTGTATATAGCTCTTCTTTCAAATAACATTGGAATTATACTATGTACTGTTCTGCAACTTAACGTTTTCCTTCCTGTTCAATCAGTTCACATGTTGATCTACCCCAGGCTCTTTTGAGACTACATATTATTTCATAGCACTAATATAACATCCTTTGTTTAGCTATTTCTCAATTGAGAACTATTAATGTTGTCTCCAGTTTTTCACCATGACAAACAATGCCGCAGTAAATATCACTAGTTTAGATTTTAATTTACTTTTTAATTTTCACAGGACTATGGAAACTGAAGTCATTGCAGAGTTTGGATCTGTCATTCAATAGGATATTGCAAATTGGGTCGTCTGATTTTCATAACTGCCTGCAACTGGAGAAACTTTATTTAAAGAGCAACAAAATATTCAAAATTCATCCAGAAGCCTTCAAGGATCTCAAAAAATTACAGGTTCTAAAATCATTTTTATAATATTTCAATATGCAGACATATGGGCAATTACATTCGGAGAATATTTCCATTGAAGAATTTCTTCATATTCAGTTGTACTGGCTATTAATTTTTTTAAAAAGTGTATTTTAAGATCCTCTTAAAAAGCTGAAGTCCCTCTCTTGCCTCAAAAATTTTGCCTCAAAAGCTATAGTCATGGACATGAATTTTACTGGAACATAATAGCAGCAAGAATTGGCACATTATTTTTTGAAATCAAGTTAAATCCCATCCCAAGTTTCCACTACCAGTTGGCAAGAAATTAAATCTTAGTTATAGTGAGGCTGCCTCCCTAAGTGGCAAGATCTGTCAAAGGTCCCAGGGGTCTTATGAAATCTGGAATGCTCGGGGAGGTCCCTCTGAACCACCCTGGCTGATGCTGAGATGTCAACAACCCAGGACTAGATGGGCCTCTGAAGGCCAATGACCCTGTTGCTTCTATTACAAAACCAGGCACAGGATAATGAAAATGATAATGACAATAGTTCATACCTGTATAGCACTTACCACGTACCACATGTAGTTCTCAACATCAGACCCATATTGGGGGGACTCTATGTCACCTTTGGGCACATGTTGCAGTTAGTCTCCCTGAGGTCCTGACAAGGTGAGGGTAGGGAACCCCTAAAGCCCTGCTCTAGGTTTAGCAGCTCCAGCCCCTTCTTCTCCAAGCACGTTCCTGCATACCCTCCCCCTCTGGGACTATATCGTGAAATCACCCCTCAGTGGGCCTTTGGTGGCCTCTGGTGTGGCATCCAGAGATGGCTTGGGAGAGTGTGTAGTCCTCCATCTCCATCCCCTTCATCACACACCCCAATCTTCGTTCGGTCCAGTATCATTCAACAGCAACGTAGTGAGAACCACAGATACAATTTTAAATGCTCTAGTAACTAAATTTAAAAAGTAAAAATAAGTAGGTAAGTATCATCTTAGTGATATATATTATTTAACCCAATATACTCAAATATTATTTTTTACACATGTCATCAATATAAAAATCATTAATGCGATATTTTACAATCCCTTTTCATACTAAGTCTTCAAAACCTGCTGTGTATTTTACACTTACCACACATTCCAATTTGGACTACCCACATATTAATTGCTCGATAGCCGTGTGTGGCTCATGGCTGTCATAGTAGGCAGCATCGACACAGACAACTGGGGTTTCCCAGTGTTCTGTAAAGTACTATTCAGGCATAGCTGCAAGACAAGTCTCCAACTTCCCCCATCCATCCAGAATGGCTCCTGAGGGTCCCTCCACTACAGAGGGGAGTCTAGTGGTCTAGGGGGCTGTGGTGAGGAGGGTGGACGCGAGCCAGCTGCCTGCCCTTAAATCTGGCCTTGGCCACTTTCTATTTTTCTTTTTTTTTTTTTTCTTTTATTTCAGAATATTATGGGGGTACAACACTTTGGTTATATATATTGCCCACGTCGGAGGTACAATCGTGGACATCCCCCAAACTGTACACCCCACATCCATTCAGTGAGAGTTTTCCCTTCCCCTCCACCCCCCTCCCGCCTGCCTGCCCCCAAGGAATATTATTGCCATAAGCATTGATCAGTTAGTACCAGTTTGATGGTGAGTACCAGTGGTGCTTGTTTTTCCATTCTTGTGACACTTCGCTTTGAAGAATGGGCTCTAGCTCCATCCAGGATAATACCAGATGTGTTAATTCACCATTGTTTTTTATTGCTGAGTAATACTCCATGGTATATATATACCACATTTTATTAATCCACTCATGTATTGATGGGCACTTGGGTTGTTTCCACATCTTTGCAATTGTGAATTGCGCTGCTATAAACATTCGCATGCAGATGTCTTTATTATAGAATGTCTTTTTTTCCTTTGGGTAAATACCCAGTAGCAGGATTGCTGGATCAAATGGTAGTTCTACTTCTAGTTCTTTGAGGTATATCCATATTACTTTCCATAGAGGTTGTACTAATTTGTAGTCCCACCAGCAGTGTATGAGTGTTCCTATCTGCCCACATCCCCGCCAACATTTGTTGTTTTGGGACTTTTTGATATGAGCCAATCTCACTGGAGTTAAGTGATACCTCATTGTGGTTTTGATTTGCATTTCCCTGATGATTAGAGAAGTTGAGAAATTTTTTATATGTTTGTTGGCCATTATTCTGTCTTCTTTTGAAAAGTTTCTGTTCATGTCCTTTGCCCATTTTTTAATGGGGTTGTTCTATTTTTTCTTGTTTATTTTCCTAAGTTCTGTATAGATTCTGGTTATCAGCCCTTTATCACATGTGTAGCATGCAAATATTTTCTTCCATTCTGCAGGTTATCTGTTCACTCTAGTGATAGTTTCCTCGGCTGTGCAGAAGCTTTTTAATTTGATCAGGTCCCATTTATTTATTTTTGTTGCTGCTGTGATTGCTTTGGGGGTCTTCTTCATAAATTCTTTGCCTAGGCCATGTCCATAAGAGTTTTTCCAACGTTTTCTTCGAGAATTCTTATGGTTTCAAATCTTAGGTTTGAATCTGTTATCCATCATGAGTTGATTTTTGTGAGAGGTGAGAGATGTGGATCTAGTTTCAGTCTTCTACATGTGGCCATCCAGTTTTCCCAGCACCATTTATTGAATAGGGAATCTTGTCCCCAGTGTATGTTTTTGTCAAAGATCAGATGACAGTATGAGGATGGTTTTATATTTGGGTGCTCAGTTCTGTTCCATTGGTCTAAGTCTCTGTTCTTGTGCCAGTACCATGCTGTTTTGGTTACTGTAGCCTTGTAGTATAGTTTGAAGTCTGGTAGATTGATGCCTCCCAATTTGTTCTTTTTGCTTAAGATTGCTTTGGCTAGACGGGGTCTTCTCTGGTTCCCCAGGAAGCGTAGAATTATTTTTTCTAGATCAGCAAAAAATGATGTTGGTATTTTGATAGGGACTGCATTGATTCTGTAAATCACTTTAGGTAGCAAAGACATTTTTACAATGTTAATTCTACCTATCCAAGAGCATGGTAGGGTTTTCCATCTGTTTACATCCTCTGCAATTTCTTTTCTCAGTGTTTCATAATTCTTTCTATATAGGTCTTTCACCTCCTTAGTTAGATATGTTTCTAAATATTTAATTTTCTTTGGTGCTCTTGTGAAAGGTATTGCGTCCTTAATTTGTTTCTCAGCTCAACTGTTATTGGCATATACAAAGGCTATTGATTTGTGTGTATTGATTTTATACCTTGAGACTTTGCTGAATTCATTTGTCAATTTCAGTAATTTCTTGGTTGAATCTTTGGGGTTTCCTAGATATAATATCACATTGTCCACAAATAGTGAAAGTTTGACCTCTTCTGCCCCTATTTGGACACCACTGTTTCCTCTCTCTTGACTGATTGCTCTGGCAAGAACTTCCAGCACTACATTGAATAGAAGTGGAGATAGTGGGCAATATTGTCTGGTTCCAGTTTTAAGGGGGAATGCTTTCAATTTTTCCCCATTCAGTATGATATTGGCTGTGGGTTTATCGTATATGGCTTTAATAATTTTGAGGTATGAGCCATCTATGCCTATATTGTTAAGAGTTCTTATCATAAAAGGGTGCTGGATTTTGTCAAAAGCCTTTTCTGCATCTATTGAAAGGATCATATAATCTTTGTTCTTGCTTTTATTTATGTGGTTAATTACATTTATAGATTTGCGTATGTTGAACCATCTCTGCATCTTGGGGATGAAGCCCACCTGATCATGATGGATTATTTTTTTGATGTACATTTGAATTCAGTTTGATAGGATTTTATTGAGAATTTTTGCATCTATATTCATAGGGGATATTGGTCTGTAGTTTTCTTTTTTTGTTGTATCCTTTCCTGGCTTTGGTATCAAGGTGATTTTGGCTTCGTAGAATGAGTTTGGGAGGATTCCATCCTTCTGGATGTTTTCGAATAATTTCTGCAGTATAGGCACCAGTTCTTCTTTGTAGGTTTGGTGGAATTCAGGTGTGAACCCATCTGGCCCAGGACTTTTTTTTGTTGGAAGATTTTTTATTACTGCTTCAATTTCGGTGCTTGATGTTGGTCTGTTTAGGAATTCTATTTCTTCCTGGTTGAGCCTAGGGAGACAGTATGTTTCTAAGAATTTGTCCATTTCCTCCACGTTTTTGTGTTTTTGGGCATAGAGATTTTTGTAGTATTTGAAGATGATGTTTTGTATTTCCATGATATCAGTTGTGACCTCTCCTTTTTCGTTTCTAATTGAGCTTCTTAGAGTCCTTTCCTTTCTGCTTCTGGTCAACCTGGCAAGTGGCCTATCTATTTTGTTTATCTTTTCAAAGAACCAACTTTTCATTTTATTAATCTTCTGTATTGGTTTTTTGTTCTCAATTTCATTTAATTCTGCTCTGATCTTGGTTATATCTTTTCTTCTGCTGGTTTTAGGATTGCTTTGCTATTCCTTTTCCATTTCCTTAAGATGATTCATTAGTTTACTGATTTGTGACCTTTCTGTCTTTTGAATGTGAGCATTTAAGCCGATAAGTTTTCCTCTCAGGACTGCTTTTGCCGTATCCCACAGATTTTGATAACTTGTGTCCCCCTTATCATTTAGTTCGAAGAATCTTTTGATTTCCATTTGAATCTCCTCCTTGACCCAATAGTCTTTCAGCAACAGATTGTTTAATTTCCATGTTTTTGGATGAAGATGTGAGTTTCTTTTGGAGTTCATTTCTAATTTTATTCTGCTGTGGTCTGAAAAGATACATGGTATGATTTCTATTTTTTTGAATTTGTTGAGATCTGTTTTGTGGCCTAGGATGTGATCAATTTTGGAGAAAGTTCCATGAGCTGATGAGAAGAACATATATTCAGTGTTATTTGGGTGGAGTGTTCTAGAGATGTCTGTTAGACCCAAATGTTCTAGAGTCCTGTTTAGGTCCATTGTGTTTTTGCTTATTTTCTGTTTGGAGGATCTGTCCAGGCCTATCAGTGGGGTGTTGAAGTCCCCTGCTATTATGGCATTGCTATTTATTATGTTGTCTAGATCAAGCAGTATTTGCTTTACATATCTGGGTGCTCCTGTGTTGGGTGCATAAATATTTAGGATTGTGAAATCGTCTTGTAAAATTTTTCCCTTCACCACTATACAGTGTCCATCTTTGTCCTTCTTTACTTTTGTTGCTTTAAAGTTTATATCATCTGAAATAAGGATGGCTACTCCAGATTTCTTTTGGTTTTGGTGAAAGGATGGAAAATTGTATTCCATCCTTTCACCTTGAGACTGAATGAGTCCTTGTGTGTAAGATGTGTTTCCTGGAGACAGCAGATACTCGGCTTGTATTTTTTAATCCATTCGGCCAGCCTATGTCTCTTCAACGGGCAATTCAAGCCATTCACATTCATTGAGAGAATTGATATTTGGGGTAGATTTCTGGTTATTCTGTTGGGTAGTTTCTTGTTCTGTTTTACCTCTTGAGTCATTGTGAAATAGGGGTTCTGGAGTTTTATCTTTGAGTAGTTTTACATTGGTAGGTGTCTGTTGTGCTGGCTAGTGTACAATGCAGGTCTAAACACTTCTTGCAAGGCCAGTCTGGAGTTCGCAAATTCTCAGTGATCGCTTGTCTGGAAAAGTCTTTATTTCTCCCTCATATAAGAAGCTTAGTTTGGCGGGATACAGAATTCTGGGTTGGCCTTTATTTTGTTTTAGAAGACTGAGGATGTGTCCGCAGTCCCTTCTGGCCTGTAAGGTTTCAGCTGAGAAATCTGTAGTTAATCTGATAGGTTTCCCTTTGTAGGTTACCTGCTCTTTTCGCCTCACAGCTCTGAGGAGTGCCTCTTTTGTGTTTACTTTGGTCAGTCTAATAATTATGTGGTGTGGTGAATGCCTTTTCATGTTGAGTCTCCCAGGAATCCTGTGTGCTTCTTGTACTTGGACATCGAGATTTCTGGCTAGGCCAGGGAAATTTTCCTCTATTATTCCTTCAAATAGATTTTCCAGCCCATGCGAATTTTCCTCCTCTCCCTCAGGGATGCCTATGATCCTTATGTTTGGCCTCTTTATATAATCCCACATTTCTTGTATGCTTTTTTCGTGCCCCTTATTTTTGTGTTCTTTCTCTTCGACTAATTTATTTAGCACATAGGAGTTATCTTCCAGCTCTGAGATTCTTTCCTCTGTGTGATCCAGCCTATTCTTAAGGCTTTCCACTGTGTTTTGTGTTTTGAATGCCTCTTTCATTTCTAGAATTTCTATTTGATTTTTCTGTAATACTTCTATTTCTTTAGAAAATTTTTTGTTCATTTCTTGTATTTTTCTTGTGGTTTCTTTGTGCTGGGATTCAATTTTCTCTTGAATTGCATTGAGCTTTCTTATAATCCATAAATGAAATTCCTCTTCTGTCATTCTACCCATTTCGTTTGAGTTGGTATCCATTGCTGAGGAACTAATGATTTCTTTTGGGGGTGACTTTTCACTCTGATTTTTCATGTGTCCTGAGTTCTTTTGCTGATTTTTTCTCATCTGGCCTCTTGGTCGAGAGCTGGGGGTGTTAGGGCTAGTTTATGGCCCTGTGTCCAAGCCCCCGAGGTTCGTTCCTTCGCAGAGCCAGGGAGAGGAGTAGTGGTCTGTATTGCCTTAGGTGTATTTTAGCAAGTTTGGTGGATCTTGGGTTACCTCTGACCTATTGTCTTTTCCTCTTCCCAGTGGAGTGTAGTGAGATTGTCCTCCCAGCTTGAGCTCCAAGCTGGTGGATTGTACCTTAAGGTATGAATCCACAGCTCCCTAATAGCTAGGTATTCTGTGTGTCTGTGGTAGACTCTGATCCCCCAGGTGGGGTATGCAAAAGCCCCAAGCTTTGGGAGGGGCCTTGTAGCTCCTAGGGGTTACTTTGACCCTGCTCCCCCTGAGGTGTGGGTAGAAACACAGATGCTTTTGGCTGCAGTGTGAGAGCTGAATTGGAAAAATTCTACACAGCTCAGAGGTTGCTTATCCAGCTGCATGTGTCTGGCCCTCTGACGTGCATCTCCATGTGTCACTGGGTGATAGGAGGATCTCCAATGGTGCACCCCTTTTCCACTACTAGACCCCAAGATAAGGTGGGTGCGCATCTTTATCCCCAGAAGTCTCTGCCAGGGGGATGTTCCCACGGGGGGAATAGTGGCCACTGGAGGCACTCTTGGATGGAGCAAAATTCCCTAATGAAGTGGGCAGTGGGCAAGGTTACGGGGAGCTGCTGTGGTTCAGCCTGTGGCTCTTGAGGCATTCGGTTGCCATAAGAACCAGTACTTATACAAAATGAGTCCCTATAACCAGCAATCTTCAAAATGACCAATCTCTGGGGTACAGGAGGGCTGGGACCTGAAGAGCGGGCACTAGGACCAGCACGTAGTGGACTCATAGGAGGCCAGAGCCGGGGTAGCAGGACCGGATGGACGGGCTGCAAACTGTTTCCAATACACAAAGCTTCTGCCACTACAGTTCCAAGATCTTGTCCCACCTGGAACCCACGGATGCAGCTGTCCCTGGCCACCAAGGGCGAAGCCTGTGGCACCCCAGTGGAAGAGCCCCCAGGGAGGGGTCAGGTGGAGCTAGAGACCTGGCTCACAGCTCCACGTAGGAGACTTTACAGATGGCTGCCGGCCACCAGCCCGGCACACAGCAGGGCTCAGATCGCACTGTGAACGCAGCTTTTCTCAACCATCCGGTCCCACGGAGGCAATTGCCTGCCACCTCTGTGGGCATGTCCCGCTCTCCATTCAACTCCTGGGCCCCGGTCCCGCTGACTTCCAGTGGCAAGGTACCAGTCTGCAGGCTCCCGCGCACTGTCCCAAAAAGCTATATTTCTGCCCAATCCCTACCCGGCCCTGAGCGGTCCCTGTATATTGCAGCTGAGAGTTCTGTATGGCTCTCACAATTGCTTCCTCTCCACAGAGCCTGCTGTCTCGAGCAACAGCTTTGCCCGGACCTGGGCTTCTCCCAGACTGAGTGGATGGGACGTCTGTAGGGCAGCTGCGTAACCACTTGTAGGCGAGCGCGTCCTTCCCGCGATCTCTGCTCTGTTGCACTCCCTGCGCTCGCTCTCCGATCTTTGTGAATGAATCTCCCCATCACCTGTTTTCTTGGGCTGAATCTCCCCATCACCTGTTTTCTTGGGCTGAGCGTCCCATGATGTTTCTCTGTTAATTCACGATGCTGTTTTCGGAGTGAGCGATCCGTGCACGCAGGTAGCTGACGGCGTTTTTCACCTCTTCCCCTGGGAACAGTGAGGTAGGAGGACTCTATCAGACAGCCATTTTCCACTTTCCAGCCACACCATCTTGGGCAAGTTATCAAATCTCTCTGTGCCTCAGTTTTCCCATCTGAAAATGGAGATAATTACTTTCTCATAGAGTTTTGCAAGAATTAAGTGTTTTTAATACATGTACAGTGCTTAGAACAGTACTTGGAATATAGCAAGCTCTTTATAGACTACATATATAAATTTTAAAGAGGCCTCAGTTCCTAACTCTTTTAACATACAAATCTGTTATGCCACTTCTTAGTTAAAGCCTTCCTAAGATTTCATCCTGGGGCCTGGCCCCTGTCTGCCTCTCCAGCCTCCTTTGAAGCCACTCTCCCCTTGCTCCCTGCACTCCTGCCACTGTTTTCACCTCAAGTTGATCCTTTGCCTGGAAGAGCCACCTTGTGTTAATCCTATCAGTTTGTGCCTGAATGTCACTTCCTCAAGGAGGCCTTCCCTGGGCCTCCAGATTGAATTAAGCCCTTTTTTATGCACACTTATAGCATGTTACACTTTTTCCCTTGTTGCACCTATCCCAACTGAAATTAGTTAGTTTTAGGTATGGCTAGCTGTTAATGCCGAAGCCCCCAGAACCCTTATAAGCTCTTTGAGGACATACATCATGTCTGTTTTGTTTTCTAGTGCTCTGAATATGCCCAATACCTGATACATATTTTTAAATACTTGCTGAATAAACAAAGGAATGAATGAATACATGATGATCATGGATAGGTATATTATTGATAGTTATCTATTGCTGCATAACTAATTACTACAAACTCAGCAGCTTAAAACTATACACATATATTATCTCACAATTCCTGTGGGTCAGGGATCCAGGCATGGCTTAGCTGGGGCCTCTGCTTTAGGGTCTCTCAAGAGGCTGCAATCAAAGTGTTGGCCAAAGCTGGAGTCTCACCTAAAAGCCCAGCTAGAAAAAAATTCACTTCCAAGCTCACATGGTTGTTGGCAGGCTTCAGTTCCTGTGGACTGATGGAGTAAGGGCTCAGTCCCTGGCTGGCTGTTGGCCTAAGCCTGCCCTCAGTTCTATGCCTGTGGGCCT
Source organism: Daubentonia madagascariensis (assembly GCA_023783475.1). Taxonomy (NCBI): domain Eukaryota; kingdom Metazoa; phylum Chordata; class Mammalia; order Primates; family Daubentoniidae; genus Daubentonia; species Daubentonia madagascariensis. The sequence continues at coordinate 14,399,565 of JAKFHU010000428.1, forward strand.
TTCCACAGGGCAGTTCACAACATGGCAGCTCGCATCAGAGCCAGCAAGGACAAGAGGCTGCTAGCAAAAAGAACATGACAATTTTATGTAATGTCATTATGGAAGTGACATCCGCAAATCACAGGTCCTGCTCACACTCAAGGGGAGGAGATTACTCAAGGGCATGAAAACCAGGAGGCAGGATCATTGGAGACCATCTTAGAGTCTGTCTGCCACAGTAGTTATCAGGACAGATGAGAAAGTCCACTTAACTTCAAATAGGTTGTCAAATTGCCTGGGAACCTCATTTAGTATACTGTATACTGATTATAAATAGTATATTTGTATATGTAATTTGCCCCATGTCTGATTTATTTCCTGTGCATTTTTATTGTACTTTACGAGTCTTCTGCAGCTCACAGGTAATAGATGCCACAGGCAAACTAAAAATCAGCTCCAAGAATGTTTTAAATACAGCTGTAATGCTCAATGCACTGGAACTGCCCAGAATCATACAATTTCTCCTTCTCTATTATCGCTTCTACATATTTGGCAATAACTCTAAAAACCGGTTTTGGAACATGATGAACATATTTGGTACCAGAAAGCTGAATATCAAAATGGATGTTGTTTTTCTTCTGGGAAATGAATTTAATACTTGAGCTATTCTGTGTGACTTCCCATGTGGGAATCTTTTCAGAAGCCAGATAGATTTTTCAAAGCATAAATTCGTCACCTCACCATGTTTAGATGGAATGAAATAAGTTTCAATGACATTTCAAATTAGCATTTCTTTTCTTAATCTTATCCCATTCTTTTTAGATGCAATGATTTGTAAAGCAATATTATATGCTTCTCTCAAACTTTCCATCATGTGCACCCCTTTCAAATACTGGTGGATGGGTATTTCTTTAGCCAAATTGGGCTATGCTGTTTTAATGCTTTTTCAGAAATTATTCCTCCTGAATAATTTTATTAATTTTCTGTCCTTCCTCCAGTTTTGCTTTCAAAACTAGATTCAAAACTGCTCTGTGATTTGTAATATAATAAGATACTAGGACAAAAATAATGCAGACATGCACTAAAAAGGAAATAACTACCTGAAAAACATAAGAATATTTCAATTTGTCGTTGAAGAGGTGTACAGAAGAAAGCTACCGATCCTCACCAAAGCCAGGCCAAAGCCAAGTGTTTTTTCTTCCTAATCCCACAGTCTCCTGCTTCTAATTCTTGGAGACCTTCCTTTGAGAGTCAACACTCTCAAAGTGGCTACTCAACACTGGAAGATTCACCCTCACTGCCTAAGTTCACAAAAAATTCTGATTCTACATGTAGTGGTCTCTTGTTTGTGGCCCTGTGTGATTGTTTGCTTGAATAAGCTCTTCTTAGGTATTTATATAACCCAAGATGTAAATGCTGATTTTTTCCCTGACGTCTATAAAACAATTGGTCTTGATAACCTTCACCCTTTCTGGCTTTCATCTGTAGTCCTCTTATTTTAAAGCAAGGGTTGCATTTTCTCTTTGATGATTTTCTCTTCTCTTAGTGCTCACCTGCCCACCCCAAGCCCCATAAACCTACCCTGGTGCCTCAGCTCCAGGCCTCCTCCATCCAGCCCTTCCTTCACTCTCCTGCCATGGTGGCTCGGGCTCTAAGGGCATGTGTTCTATAGTGGAAGGCACTCAGCTGTGAAGTCAGATCAAATCTCAGCTCTGCCATTTTATTTGTTCATTCCTTTCCAGTATTTACTGAGCACTTGCTATGTACCAGGCCCCTGTGCTAGGATCTATGTGAGATACACTGTGTGGCCTAGCCTAGTTTCCTCCTCTGTAAAAAGGAGAAAACGAGAAAGTTGTTAGGATCAAAGGTAATGTATGGAAAGCAACCAGTAGCATGTCTGGTACACAGCAGTGCTCTATAAATGGTAGCTACAGCGACTCCTAACTATGCTTTCCCTGTTGTGTCATGCTACTGCCATGTCCAACTTCAACAGAGCCTGTGTTTCTGGATCCACTGAATCCTTTTTGTTCTCTAGTTTCCCCTTCATTTCTGATCAGACTAGAAAAATTAGTCATCTTGCATGTACTGAATAGTCATGGATACAGAGAAATATACTACTGCCCTTGAGATAATACTTGATGCAAAATATCTCTTTCTGGTACTTCTGGTCAACCACAATTCTTCTATTTTCCATGTTCTCATCATTCAGTATCTTCTACTGCTTTCAAGATCACAGTGCTTCTACAGATTCTTGACCTGGTATCCAATTCTAGACCTTGGTAACATGAGAGTCTAGGTTTTATTTAACAGTACAAATTACAATTCATAGGAAAGAAGAGAAAATGATTATCTATTCTAGGCACCATAGTTAAAGCGCTCACATACAGTTAATCCTTACAACAACCCTGGGAGGTAGGTTCATAGAGAGTTATCAATTTGCTAAGATTTGCAAAGTTTTTAGGGGCAGAGCAAAGATTTAAACCCAATGATTTTCTGACTCTCAAACCAGTGCTAAAGTCATATTGCCTCCATAGAGATGTAAACAATATCTTTCTATAACTTGTCTCTAAATGTCTTTATTCACAGTCTGTCCTAAATTTGTTTCTGCTCAAGCAGATTGTAGACCTCAGCAACAATGCTCTGACCACTATCCTACCAGTGATGATCATTGCCCTAGAACTTCCCCATCTAGAGGTCAACTTGGCTGATAACCAATGGCAATGTGACAATAGCATGGCAGTGTTCCAAAATTTCATTTCTGAATCCTGGAAGAAAAACTGGAATGTAATTTGCAATAAGTCTATAGGTAAGTCAGTAGCACTACTTCTCTTTGAAATGGTTCCAGCTGAACTGAAAAATGCACATGATAAATGGAGTCCCATTTGAAACAAAAGCCAGAGCACCGATCCCTGCCATTAGTCAGCCTTGGGCTGTGTCACAGAAAAATCATTGGTGCCTAACTGCTTTCATCAGTTCATAAACGATTTTCTTCATGTGGTCAAAGAAACCTAGTTCAGATCGCACTGAATTAAGTGGATTTGGTCAAAAACAGAAATTTAACTACAAGAGAACTTTGCCCTGAAGCCCCAAAACGTCACAATTTTTCCCCAATTTTTAACAAATAATCAATTAATGAAAGAACTTTTAAAAACTGAAACACTTATTTTAAATGTTTGCCAACATTCTGAAAGTGTGATCTCATACATACACAAAACAAACACACGTATTTCAAAAGTACGTTTTCCTTTGATTTGCTCCTTGCCTGGGAAGTCTTAACGTTGTCAGCCACACTTGTTTCACTCATTTATGACAACCACAACCGGCATTCTGAGGGTGGAGGGCAGAATGTCAGGAACCAGTGGAGAAAACGGAGTATTTTTGCTGTTTACCAGCACTGGGGAACGGTGAGGAAATAATGCTGCACACCTTGTACGACCGAGAGCACTGTAGCAGGGGCCTGATGGAATGTTTCTGGCAAATATGGAGTAAGTGAGGTTATGGAGGAAGGAGAAGTGATGTTGCTACTCCTCCAGTCTGGCTTCTTCCTCCCATGGGCAGCAGCAGGCAGGAAGCCTAAGAAACACACAACCTCCTGGGCCTGTGAGCAGCAGACCCACGCCTGGCAGCCATGTGTAAATGTGCATGGAGCCACACACGCTGGTGGCATTAGGCAAGAAAAAATGAATGAATTAATAAATAAATAGATAAAAATTTAAAACTACTTATCATCATGTAACGTACACCTCAAAGTATAGCTAGATAAAGACTGACGAGGTCTCACAGAAGCTTTTAAAATCCCTGGACTCCTATTCCAATGTGCACTCAGGGCGTGTTTTCCATCCCCCACTTGCAGGGCGTGACGAGGCAGACCGGGGGGCGCCGCAGAGCAGAATTCCCAGGGAGCCCCACCTTCCGCCGGTTCGTCTGAATCGCAAGAGCCGCGTCCGGAGGCGCACAGCAGGGAGGCCCCGGGGCCGCGGGCGCCTGCGCGCTCCCACGCTGGGCAGGCAGGCCCGGGCCGGCGCCGGGCTCGGGGAGGAGCAGAGCCCGCGGCCAGGACGGCTCAGACGCGCGCGGGACGTGCCCGCTGCGGACCGAGAGCAGGACGCTCCCGGGGACCTCGCCCTGGCCGTCTGCCTGTCGGTGTTCATCACGTTCCTCGTGGCTTTCTGCCTGGGGGCTTTCACAAGGCCTTATGTTGACAGACTGTGGCAACAGAGATGCCGCAACAGAGGCCCCGGCGCAGATCACGCCTATTCCAACGCCGGCTTCTACGACGACATCGACGCCGCGGGGGGCGCACAGCGCCTGAAGACCCGCCCGCGCCTCTGTGAGAACCGGGACTCGTCCTCGGTGGCAGCGCGGAGCCCCCACGCCGCCGCGGTCGCTGGTAGGACTCTGGGAGGGAGCGGAGCGGAGCCCGGCAGCTGGGGACAGAGCGCGGCCGACACGTGGGCAGGAAGCAGGGGTGACAACGCGCTTCCCAGGGACCGCGCGGCCCGCTCCCTTCCCGGCCGATATCCCGACGCCGGCGATGGTGGACCAGCTTCAGCAGCGCAGGACCACGTCTACGGGAATGATATTCTCGGGGAACTGGATTATGAAACTGTGGCCCAAGAACAGCCTCCCGGTGAGCCTCCGGGGGCCGTCTCTTCAGTGCCTGGCACATCTCCAACTGTCGCCGGCTCCAGCCCCAATGACGTGGACTCGGACCCCTCACTCTCAAGAGGAATGGCACCTCCTCGCTGGGAAATACTAACACATCCGAAAGCACAGAGGACTGGCGAGAGCGAGGAAAGAGGGGGCACGGAACAGCCACCTTGGGAACCTACCAGCTGGCAGATGGGATTTGCTAAGGAAACACAAGCCAGCACTCCTGTTAATGTGCCCAGCGCATCGCAGCAAAGGCTCGAAGGGGCTGATGCTGAGGAAGAGCTTCCACCCTACTGCAGGGTGGTCACACACAGCGACCCAGGACACACACACCCATCGACCTTTCCTCAAACATGGGGCAGCGACCTGGATGTCACTTCTGGTAACGAGGAACCAGTGCAGAAATCTGCTCCTTCTGACACTCAGCACGAGTTGGAGAGCGACTGTGACTCTGATGAAGGCTCATTGTTTACTCTGAGTTCAGTGAGTTCAGAGGGTGCGAGGAACCTGACTGAAGACGAGGCACTAGGTGAGGACAGCTATAGGGCCAGGGAGCCCCTGCAGGAGGAGAGCTCAGGGGCAAGCAGGGACAACATGACGTCACTAGTAAGTCTTGAGGACAGTATCACCTTCCAAAATATTCTAGGGAAATGTGAGAATCAGGAAGATAAGTTTGAAAAGCCTCTCATTTCTGATCCAGACTCTGGTTTGTGCAAGACTCATCTGGAAAATGCCTCTAACATCAATAAATTTGAGGATCCATTACCCTTGCCCAGATCACTGGGAAATACTCCTTTAAGGGATGAGATTCCGAGCATGAATGTTTATGATTATGACATAGTGCCTCAATCCGAGGCAGCACAGTGGCATTGCTCACTTAGAGACTTAGAGTTTTCAAATGTGGACATTGTACCACAAACACCACCGCATTCTGCTGACGTTCCTTCAGATCCTGATAAAAGTGCCTGCTATGAAACAGACTCAGACATTTGTAAACAAAAACCTTTCATGCAGGGAATAGATATAGCTCAAAAAGATATTCCTTTCAAGATCACTACAGGGGAAGACTTAAGACCTTCGCAACAAGATCCTGAAGGAGACCACATGAATTCCGACAAGATGGAAATTGATGCAAATGATGGGTTTGTATGTCCACTTGAGGACTATGATTCCAGAAAGGTTATAAGCCGAACACAATTGTTACAATCCTACGGTGATGACCCTGCTCTTCAGTGTGAATAAGGAGGAGGGGAATATTTTGAAGATGGTTCCAAGAACCATTCACCATTATTACAAGAGCTTCCAAATAAAACCAGCTCACTAAGAATACAAGAGCACTTCAATGCTAGAGATTGGGGTGAATATTCAGAGGAGAATCTGTTGCACTTAGAAAAAGATGATTCTAACTTTCATTCTCAAATGCAGACCCAGAGCAATCTGATGGGAGTTGGCTCTGTATGTGAAGAACAGCTATGCTATGACAAAGACAAAAACGTTCAACTTGATAATCAAAGGGAATTCAAGTGACACTCTTAGTACATATGGAAGCACTTAAATGGAAATGCTTAACAGATTTTGATGAATTCAGTTCAGTTTGTGCTAACAGTAGCACAACTTTTTGGAGGTTGATCATGAAACTGCAAAATCGAAAGAATTCAGAGCAATTCTAAATATTTTTAATAAGTTATGTTAAAAGAGAAGAAGGATGGTTTTCTAGAACAAAATGTAAATTAAAAATCAATTTTCAAGAAAAGAATTGATGTTTTCTGTAAAAGAAAAAGGTGATCTGCCATATCCTTGACTAGCCCTTCCTTGATAGGACTCTCCAGTCTGCGCATCATGAGTTGTGCTCTGTTCATCCTGCTACTTCTGGGACATTTTCGCATCGTCCGTCCTGACACTCCCCCTTTGCTTGCCTTCTTAAAGACAGCATTCCTCAAGGGTTTGTTCCTAGTCTTTATGACTCCTTGGACCCCACTGCTTCAACAACCAACTCAATGTAGATATGCCAGATATGCATGGCAAGGCCCTACCTCCCTCCCAAGCTCCAAACTCACATTCTCCACCCTAGCTGCCCAAATCCACATAGATCATCCCAGCACTTATAATTCATCATTTTCTTTCACAAACATGATCTCTCATATTCACATTCTTGGTCAACAGTATGATGATGTCCACCCAGTAAACCCAGTTAAAATTTCTGACTTGTCTGTGACTCTTTCTCTTTCATTTCCTGCCTCTGAGTAGCCTGTAAGCTCTGTGCAGTGGAAGTTCCTGAATGTCTATACAGGGAGACATTTAGGCATGTCAATCTGGACGGGGATTAGGAAATTTGTGTTAAACCAGTATCTGCACAGAAAACACCCTGTTTTTGCTTAAAGTGTATATGTATTTAGGGTAGATGGAAGGTGATGGAGTTTGGGGAAAGGGCCCAAAGGGCCCCATAATCCACTTGTTGGCATCATCACTAGTCCTATGGGACTTAGCTCCTCAATGATTCTTAACCTTGTAATCTCTATTCTCAGCCCCCAAATAAGGCTTGTATATCACCTAGATTATTGCAACCTTTAGTCCTTCTCCTTGCCCCCGCTCACTGCCAAATGATCTTATATCCAAATTCATCACTCCACTGCTCGAAAACCTTTATTGGCATACATGGTCTACATAAAAACCACATTCCATAATCTAGGCACATCCTACCTTCCCAATTCCATCTCATGACATTATCACTTCCCCACACAGTCTACATTCTGGTTTATGTCATTTACATGAATCATTTATTTATTCCAGTAAGCACTTGAGGCCTTTACTGGGCCCCTGATCAATTTCTCCCCCATTGCTAACCATTTACTGCCCTTGGACTTTCACTGAGAAAATTTAGGCTGTCAGGACAAAGCTCGCCCTCACTCCCCTATCCCATGGCCATAACCCTTTCATACCCATGTACCTCCTTTCCTGCTGCTCCTGCTGCAGTGCTGGGTATAGGTCCATTCACACTTCTCATGCCTGCGCGTCCACGTTCTCCCTGTCTAATGGGTCCTTCCCACAGGCTATAAGCATACTCAAGTCCCTTCAATAGTAAAATTAAAGAAAGACAATGCCACCCCAAAGCTCCCTAAAAATGTCACCTTCTTCTCTCTCTCGGCTAGGCTCCTCACAGCAATGGTCAGCGACTCCCCGTTGCCCCTCAGTGCACTGCAGCCAGGCTTCAGCTAGCTATTCTTTTAACCTGTGCTAGTAGAGGTCACCAGCAACATCCAATTGCCACATACAGTGGATTCTTCAGTCTTCACCAAAGAAAACCTCAGCAGCATTTGATAGTGTTGACCACTCCCAACTTGAAACTCTTTTTCTGTGGCTTTTGTGATATAACTCTGTGAAGCTGAGGACCCCAGGAGTACACAGATGACAAGAAACAAGGATGACTGAACAGAGTTTAGTGAAGGAACCATTTGCAAAGACCTAGGCAGGATTAAGGGAAACTAGCAAGGGAAGGTGAGGCACCTATGGGCTAGCAACAGGGGAAAGCCTTTACCACCTGAAGAGACAAGGCAGGTTGCAGCTGCAAGGTCGCCCAACAGGAGCTGTGGTCTTTAGTAGACCACAGCCACTAACAATTCACAGTACTGCAGGAGGAAGCCAGGGGGCAACACCCCAGCCTCTCTCTCTTCTCACCGTCCAATCTCCTGACAGTGCCCGGGGCTGACGTCTGGAAACCAGAGGGCAGAGAACCGGTTGAGGCAGTCCATGGCAGTCAGCCTTCCAGGCCACAGAGAAGGACAGAGGAGGAGAGAAAGTAGATTCGGAGGGGCAAGCAGAGAATGCCCAGCACATACTTGCTCCTAATTCCTCTACCTCTGTGGTCATTCTTTCTCAGGCTCCTTTTCCAGCTCCTCTTTCTATGCTCACATCTTAAATGTGTATGTCTGTCAGGGCTTGGTCTTTGGCTCTGTTGTCTCCTCACTCGGTTCCCTGTGTGAGCTATCAATCAGCATGGCTTCAACCACCACCTCGTTGCTGATACTTCCCGTTTCTGTAACTCCAGCTTTGAAATCTTTCTGGAACTTTACACTCACAACCAGTTGCCTGTTAGACATCTCCATAGGCACTTCAAGCTAAGTGTATCCCGAATGAAACCCGTTAGCTCCCCCTGAGCCTCTCCACCCACTGAATCTGATCCTCTGTGTTCTCATCTCATGAGCTACCTGGTTGCTCCATCCAGAAACCTACGAGTTATTCTCTTGAGGTCTCTCTCCTCCCTTCCCATATCTAATTCACTGGTCACTAAGTACAGCCAATCCTAGCCTCTAAATATCTGTCAAACCTATTCCATCCTCTCTGTCCACACTGCCATGGGTTTCACCTTGACAAGCTTTCTCTTTGACACTCCAAACCCATCTATCATAACAGCACACCAACTGCTTTCTGTACCTCCCGTATTAGTCAGCATTCTCCAGAGAAACAGAACCAATAGGATAAGTAGAGATAGAAAAAGGTTTATTATGAGGAATTGGCTCATGTCACTGCAGAGGCTGAGAGGTCCCACAATCTGCTATCTGCAAGAGTGAGGTCTAGGAAAGCCAGTGGTATAGTTCCAGTCCAAGCCTAAAGACCTGAAAACTGGGAGAGCCAATGGTGTAAGCCCCAGTTTCAGTCCAGAGGCCTGAGAACCAAGAGTGCTGATGTCCAAGGGCAGGAGAAGATGGATGTCCTAGCTCAAGAAGGAGAACAAAGCCCTCTTTTCTCTGCTTTTTTGTTCTATTTCGGCCCTAATGGCTTGGGTGATGACAGCCCATATAGAGGAAGGCAATCTTCTTTACTCAGTCTACTGATTCAAATGCTAATCTCTTCCAGAAACACCCTCACAGACACATCCAGAAATAATGTTTTACCAGCTCTCTGGGCATCGTTTAGCCCAGTGAAGTTGACAAATAAAATTAACCATCACACCTCCTGTCCCACACTCCTTTTTCTTCCCCACACTACAGCAAGGGGGTGGTTTCTAAAATGCAAATATGATCACATGGCTTCCCTGATTAGAGTTTATCTGTAGGCTACAGGTTTTGCTGTTTCTCTAAAGCTCCACATAACTGCCTGTCTCCAAGCCTTTGCCCATGTTGCATCTGCCTGAAATGCTCTTTCCAACTGCACCCAAAGAAGCCCTCCTTTAGCTGACTCACTCCTACTTAGGTCTCAGCTATATTGGCACTTCCTCAGGAAAAACATCTTGTAACCAAGACTAAGTTAGGTTAAGTTATTATAAACCCTGTCGTTATACACCACTGCCGATGTAGGAGAGCTTATCACAAGTAAAATTATTTGTGTGATTATTGGTTTAATGTCTGTCTGCCCCTTTTATACTATAAGCTCCACGCAAACAAAAAAATGCATCTGTCTCCCCAAGGCCTGGCATTTGATAGGTTCTCAATACGTGCACTGATTGAATAAATGAATGAAAGAGCAAACTTCAGTACAGTATACAAGGACATCCACCATCTGTCCCTGCTTACTGCCTAGCTTGTATTTCATCGTGCTCTGCCCCATTCCTGACATCCAAAGGTCGAGCCAGCTGTACCAAACTGCTTGCAGTTACAGACTCATCAGACTATGTCATTCCACCATGCCTTGGACTATATTGCTGCCTGCTTCCTGGGTTGCACATCTGGCTTTTCCACAAAGCCCTGTCTTATCTGCCTGGCAAATATCTACTCTTCTTTCAATACTCCATGACCCTTTCTCTCCTCATTCCACCCAAGTAGAATTTACCACTTCCTTCTTCCCTGGGGCCTCCACTGTACCATTTGTGTATTATGGAAGAAACAATCTTCACATGGCTTGACTGAGATCTGCTAGAGACTCCTCTATTGGCCAGCTTTCAACTCTTGGGTGAAATTCAGTTTCAAGGTAGAGTCTAGGAAGTGAAAGTCATCTCATTGCTGGCAGTTATTTCATAAAGTGAAATTTTACTTTCTATTACAGCAGCACAGAGAAAAAATTGTATGCAACTTTTACTATTTTTTGTTTGCTTGTTTTGTTCAGACTTCCAAAAGAAGCTTATGGTAACATGGCATAGACATCACAGTTTATGTCATGGGTGTTGCTAATTTGTCAGCAAGCCCCTTATTTCTTGTAAAAACAACTTTTAAAAATCCCTCTCAATATGCCTGGTGTATGCTTGGGCTAAGGTTGCTTGATGTGATGAGATTTGAGGCCTGCTACTTCCAGATTTTCAAAATGTCTCACCTTTGAGTTCTGCCAACAAATTGCCTCAAACTTTAAACTACCTAAGTTCCATAGAGTCCCTTTAACCCAGTTTTTCCCTCGGTTTTAGATTCATTTGTTTCAAGTGTGTTTCTAGTTCTATTATTACATAAATGACTTTTATAACATGTCTTATTTTTCATTAAGATAACCTTTTTTGCTATTTCTTTAGCTGAGTAAATCAAATTTTTATCAGGCTAACAATTCCATATCAGCATATCTAAGTCTAAGAAACATTTTTTTTTAATTTCTGGTGTAATTTACCTTTACTTGTTTCTAAAACCATTAAATAAGTCTTGGGCCAATGGTAGAAAACCTTAAATATGAAACATTAAAATCTTATTCTCGAACGGAGATTAAATTTCAATATGAGGAAGATGGCGGACAAGAAGCAGCCGGCACGCGCAGCTGTCACGGAGGGGATTGAAGGTGGAGAGTGGATACCTTAGCTCGATCGTCTGAGAGAGAGCACTGTGAATCAGAAGAGAGGTGACAGGAGGACCCAAAGTGAAGGAGAAGCAAGAGAGACAACGTGCTCTGCGGTTTGGAGGTGCACAGGAAAGATGAGCGCACGCACAGGGAAGGCACAGAGGGGAGGATCCCGGGGCTCCACGCTCCCGCCTCAATCATTGCTGTCCAAGCTGCAGAAGGAGCCCTTCGCTGCAGAAGGCCACAGAGCTGACACAGGGAGCTATCTGGAAACTATGCAGCGTCATTGCTCCCGAGAGAGGGCACAGTGGTGACCCACCGGCTTGTGAACCCCGGGTGCTGCGGCTGGCAGCATTTTGAAATCCTACCCCCTGCCTCTACCCACAGGTCAGATCCTTTGCTGCTGCCTCCCCATTGTCCCTGCCAGTCTGGGGTCGGGGGAGGGAGCGAGAAGGCTGGGCACTCTTGTGAGTCCCATGGGCAGGAGCTGCACCCCGACACTGCCACTGGGGGACATGGGTGGGCCGATAATTGCTGCCACCTGTCAACATGGGCAGGGCCGCTCAAGCCTGTGCCCGGTTGACAAACACCGCTGCCCAGGACCCAAACGCGGCAGCTCTCAAGCCAGCCGGGGCTGACAATCACTGCCAACTGCAGGCATGGGCAGAGTTGCACTCAAGCCAGCACGCAGCTGACAAACGCTGCCATCCAAAGATCGGAGCTGGGCAACCCTCAAGCCAGCAGGGGAGTCTATCTCTACAGCCTGCAGGCATGGGTGGGGCTACACTCAAGCTGCAAGGGCAGACAAATGCTGCTGCCCACAGGTCTAACCCAAACAGCTGTCAAGCCGACACAAGCTGACAATCACCACCGCCTGCGGTTGTGGGCAAAGCTGCGCTCAAGCCGGTGCCCAGCCAACAAATGCTGCCGCTGCAGATCTGTGTGGGGAAGCCCTCAAGATGGCCAGGCAGTGGATCACCACAGCCAGAGGATGCAAGCGGGACTAAGCTCAAGCCACGCGGGGCAACAAATGCCGCCATCCTTGGATCTGAGTGGAGCAGCTCTCAAGCCGGCTTGGGCTGACAGTTGTTGCTGCTGAAGGAACTAGGTGGGGCATTCACTCACTCTGCAACATGGGGACCACTAGAGACAACCACTAGTGACAACCACAGGAGAAGGATGAGGCGGGAGGGAAAGCAGCAGTGTTAAAGGCTCACAGTGCATCCACCCATCATGTCCTGAGTCATCACTGCGGAGTAGGACACAAGTGCACACCATCCAGGGGCCGCTCCTTCTTTGCACTAAGTAAGAGAGTTCCCAGCAGAGAACAGGGGCCCTACAAGCTTGTCTGTGTTGAGCTGAGAGAATACACTTCAGATGAGAAGGAAGCAGAATAAGAACTCTGACAACACGAAAAAAAAAAAGCCATTTTGATACCCCCAAAGGATCACAATAGGTCTCCAGCAAAGGACCCCAACCCAAAGGAAATTATCCAAATGTCCGAGATGGAATTCAGAATATGGGTGGCAAATGAGATGAATGGGATTGAAGAGAAAGTTGGAACCAGCACAAAGAAGCCAAAAAAATGTTTCAGGACATGAATGAAAAAATGAAAAACTCACTAAAGAAATAGACAACATAAGAAAAGATATAACAGAACTTAAATAAATGAAAGAGTCATTTAGGGAATTTCAAAATACAGCAGAAAGCTTCAACAGCAGGCTAGACCAAGCAGAAGAATTTCAGAGCTTGAAGACAAAGCTTTTGAACTAACCCAGTCAGTCAAAGATGCAGAAAAAAGAATAAAGAAGAATAAACAATCACTCAGTAAAGTACGGGACTATGCAAGGCAGGGTAATACAAGAATTATAGGTATCCCTGAGGGAGAAGAAGAAAAAGGAAAAAGCGTAGAAAACCTATTTGAGGGAATTATTGAGGAAAACTTCCCTGGTATAGCCAGAGATTCAGATATTCAAATATAAGATGGTCATTGAATACCAGGAAGGTTCATATTAAATAGGAAATTTCCAAGACATGTAGTCATCAACCTGGCCAAAGTCAAAATGAAGGAGAAAATTCTGCAAGCTTCAAGATGAAAGCAACAACTAACCTACAAACCCATCAGGCTAACAGACTTGCAGCAGAGACCTTCCAAACCAGAAGGGATTAGAGCCCCAACTTTAGTCTTTTTAAACATGACAACTGCCAGACAAGAATTTTTTATCCTGCAAAACTAAGTTTAATAAATGATGGAGAAATTAAGACTTTTTTCTACAAGCAAATGCTAAGGAAATTTGTCACGACTAGACCTGCCCTACAGGAAATGCTCAAAACTGCATTATATATGGAACGGTACAGTAGCTGCTCACCAGTGTAAAAACACCAGAAAGTTAAGGCTCACAGCTCTAATAAAACAATAGTACAAGAGGGAAAACAGAACAACAAGTTATCATCCACCATGATGAACAGAACAGTATCCCATATACTAATGCCAACACTGAATGTGAACAGTCTGAATGCCCCACTTAGGAGACATAAACTAGCTGAATGGATGAAAGAACACACCCCAAGTATTTGCTGTCTTCCAGAAACACATCTAACTCACAAGGACTCACACAGACTCAAGGTAAAGGGATGGAAAGAAGTATTACACACAAATGGAAAATAAAAGTAAGCAGTTATAGCCATTCTCATATCAGATAAAATAGACTTCAACGATGGTTAAGGAAAAAAAAAAGACAAAGGTGGTAATTATTATATAATGGTAAAGGGAGAAATTCAACCAGAAAACATAACAAGCCCAAATATATATGCACCTAACACAGGAGCTCCCAGATTCATAAAGAAAATTCTACTAGATCTAAGCAAAGAAATAAACAGTAGCATCATAAATGCCAGGGACTTTGACACCCCATTGACAGAACTGGACAGATCATCAAAGCAGAAAATGAATAAAGAAACACTGGACTTAAATGGCACTCTAGAACAAATGGACCTAACAGACATTTACAGAACATTCTACCCCAAAACTACTGAATATACATTCTTCTCATCAGCACATGGGACATTTTCCAAGATTGATCATCTCGTAGGCCATGAAGCAAGTCTTAGCAAATTCAAAAAAATCAAAATCATACTATGTACCTTCTTAGACCACAGTGGAATAAAACTAGAAATCAATTTCAAGAGGAACACTTAAATCTACACAAAGTTATGGGAATTGAACAATCTGCTGCTGAATGATCCTTGGGTCAATGATGAAATTAAAATGGAAATCAAAAGATTCCTTGAACTGAATGACAAAGGAGACCCAGCTTTCAAAATCTATAAGATACAGAAAAAGGAGTTCTAAGGGGAAAGTTCATAGCCTTAAATGCCTACATCAACAAGAAAGATCACAAATTAATAACCTAATGTCACATCTCAAGAAACTAGAAAAAGAAGAGTAAACCAAACCCAAAGCCAGCAGAAGAAAAGAAATAACAAAGCTCAGGAAAGAACTAAATGAAATGGAAACCAAAAAAACAATACAAAGGATCGACAAAACAAAAAATTGTTTCTTTGAAAAGATAAAATAAAATCAATAGACCACTAGCCAGATTAACTAGAAATAGGAGGGAAAGGACTCAAATAAGCTCAGTCCAAAATGAAAAAGGAGACATAACAACTGAAACCAGAGAAATACAAAATATCATCTGTGAATACTACAAAAACCTCTAAGCACACAAACTAGAAAACATAGAGGAAATGGATAAGTTTCTGTAAATACACAACCTCCCAAGCCTGAATCAGGAAGATGTAGAAATTCTGAACAGACCAATAACAAGCAGCGAGATTGAAGCAGTAATGAAAAATTTCTGAACAAAAAAAGCCCCAGACCAGATGGATTCACAGGTGAATTCTACCAGACCTACAAGGAAGAACTGGTACCTATCCTACAGAAATTATTCCACAACATCGAGAAGGAGGGAATCCTCCCTAACTCATTCTATGAAGCCAGTATTATCTTGATACCAAAGCCAGGAAAGAACAAAAAAAGAAAACTACAGACCAATATCCCTTATTAACATGGATGCAAAAATCCTCAACAAAATACTAGCAAATCAAATTCAACAGGACATCAAGAAGATAATTCACCATGATCAAGTGGATTTCATCCCAGGGATACAAGAATGGTTTAACGTAGGCAAATCAATAAACATGATTCACCACATAAACAAAAGCAAAAACAAAGACCATATGATCATCTCAATAGATGCAGAAAAAGCATCTGATAAAATCCAGCACCCCTTCATGAAAAAAACCCTTCACAAACTAGGCATAGAAGGAACATACCTTAAAATTATAAAAGCCATATATGATAAACCCACAGCCAACATCATACTGTATGGGGAAAAGTTGAAAGCATTCCCCCTATGAACTGGAACAAGACAAGTGTGTCCACTGTCACTTCTATTCAACACAGTACTGGAAGTCCTAGCCAGAGCAATCAAGAAAGAGAAAGAAATAAAGGGCATCCAAGTTGGAAAAGATTTCAAACAATCCCTATTCACTGACGATATGATCTTGTATCTAGAAAACCCTAAAGACTCCACCAAAAGACTCCTAGAATTGATAAATTAATTCAGCAAAGCCTCAGGCTACAAAGTCAATGTACACAAATTAGTAGCATTTCTATATACTAATTACAGTCAAGATGAGAGTCAAATCAAGAATGTAATATCATTTACAATAGCTGCAAAGAAAATAAAATATGTGTGAATATACTTAACCAAGGAAGTGAAAGATCTCTACAAGGACAACCACAAAACACTGATGAAAGAAATCACAGATGACACAAACAAATGGAAAAACATCCCATGTTCATGGATTGGTAGAATCAACATTGTTAAAATGTCCATACTACCCAAACTCATTTACAGATTCAGTTCAATCCCCATCAAAATACCAACATTATATTTCACAGATCTAGAAAAAATAATTCTATGCATAATTTGGAACCAAAAAAGAGCCCAAATAGCCAAAACAATCTTAAGCAAAAAGAACAAATCTGGAGGCATCTCATTGCCTGACTTCAAATAATACTATAAGGCTATATTAACCAAAATAGCATGGTTCTGGTATGAAAGTAAAGACATAGACCAATGCTACAGAATTGAGAACCCAAAAATAAAACCATCTACTGACAACTAACTAATCTTTGACAAAGCATACAGCAACATACACTGGGGAAAGGAAGCCCTATTCAATAGATGGTGCTGGGAAAACTGGATAGCCACATGTAGAAGAATGAAACATGACCCATGTCTCTTGCTACATACAAAAATTAATTCAGGCGGATAAAAGACTTAAATGTATGGTGTGAAACCATAAATATTTTAGAAGAAAACATAGGAAAAACTCTTCTAGACATAGAAGTATCTTTTACATACTGGCCTAGGCAAAGAATTTATGACTAAGACCTTAAAGGCAATGCAGCAACAACAAAAATAAATAAATGGGACTTAATTAAATTAAAAGGCTTCTGCATAGCAAAGGAAATAATCAGCAGAGTAAATAGACAGCCTACAGAATGGGAGAAAATATTCACAAACTATACATCCAACATAGGGCTAATATCTACAATCTACAAAGAACTCAAACAAATCAGCAAAAAAAAAAAAAACCCCTATTAAAAAGTGGGCAAAAGACATGAACAGAAGTTTTTAAAAGAAGATAGACAAATGGCCAAGAAATATATTAAAAAATGCTCAACATCACTAATCACCAGGGAAATGCAAATTAAAGCCACAATGAGATAACATTTTGCCCACTGTCAGAATGGCCATTATAAAAAAGTCAAAAAACAATAGGTACTGGCACGGATGCAGAGAGAAAGGAATGCTTAAACACTGTTGGTGGGACTGTAAATTAGTACAACCTCTATGGAAAACAGCATGGAGATTCCTCAAAGAAATAATTGTAGACCTACCATTTGATCCAGCAATCCTACTACTGGGTATCTACTCAAAGGAAAGGAAGTCATTTTATCAAAAAGACATCTGCACTCTAATGTTTATCACAGCACAATTCACAATTGCAAAGATGTGGAATCAACCTAAGTGCTCATCAATTCATGAGTGGATAAAGAAAATGTGGTATGTATGTGTGTGGGGGGGGTGTATATATACACACACACACACACCATGGAGTACTACTCAGCCATAAAAAGGAATGAAATAATGTCTTTTGCAGCATCTTGGATGGAGCTAGAAACCATTATCCTAAGTGAAGTATCTCAGGGATGGAAAAACAAACACCACATGTTCTCTCTAATAACCGGGAGCTAAACGATGGGCACACACGGGCACAAAGAGACATAAAGGACATTGGAAATGAAGAAGGGGCAGGGTGGGAGGAGGTTGAGGGTAAAAACTTACCTGTTGGGTACAATGAACACGACTCTGGTGATGGACACACTAAAAGCCCCAACTACAAGGTATCCATGTAACAAAAACATTTGTACCTCCTTAATAATTTGAAATAAAAAGAATTTCAAAATCTTATTCTTCTTGAAGAGCAGTAAGTGCCATACATGAATCATCTTTTTAATGTTGCATCCTAAAAATTCTTCAGGTTCAATAAAGTCATTTTGGGATCAGATTGACAGAAGTTTTCCCCTAACTCTCTAGAATGATCCAGAGTGTGAGGCCTCAGACTCTCTCTCTCTCTGTCTCTCTCTCTGGGAAGGCTTTGTCCAGTTCTTTTCAGTGACCATGCAGGGCAAGGAAAAAAAATCAAGGGAGTAACCAAAGTAACCAGAAATAACTGCTAGTACCATGAAACAGCAGATAAATGCAGGCTAGCAGATGTCCACATATCTCCATTCTGTTTAAAAGACAAAATCCACTCCATTCAAGGCTACAAGTTTTCTTTGAAGTACCTTCAGATCCAGAGGTAGAAAGGGAAGAAGAGATTCTTACATCATATGAATGAAAAGTTTTGATGAATTTCATTAGTGCTTTACACTAGATTAATATGCCATCAAATAAATGTAAGTGGCAGGCCACAGACTCATAGCAGGCGGTATCACAAGCCTGTCCACTATGAGTAAGAAAAAGAGTCCCATTTTTTGCCGCCTGAAAATCTCAAATTCATGACAGCTTGAGGACAAGACCTCTGGCTATCTGAATTTAGTTTCTGCACAAACCTTAGCCAGTTTATCTTTTTTCAAATTCCCACTTTAATGGTTCACTACTACCTGAAAATTCTAGGTGATACAGGCAATGAACATATTATTGAATTTTAAGGCTTTGCAGACTTTCATAATAATTTATCATATAATGAATGTACCTCAGTCACCATAATAGAGAAAGACATCACACACCTGGGCATAAAGTCATTTCAGTCTTTGGCTGACATGTATTTTGTCTGCCTTTGTATACGTGTGTATCTACAATCTTGAAGCTATCCACACAATTATACGTGAATAACATCTTTGCTTATTTGTATAAATACAACACTAGTTATTTGAAAAGAAAATTCTCATTATTTTTCTTTGAATATCATTGTTGACTCTGTTTTTTTGTGACTCAACATATTTTAATTAATCATAATCTTTTAGTTTTATTTTTTGATGTTCAGATTATCACAACTTGACCAACAGGAACTCCTGCTAAGCTGCTTTCTTTCTCCAGTATTTCTAAAGCATCATTGCTTTGTGGCAATAAATGTTCAAAGCCAGCCTAGAATATTACCCCAAAAATGGAATCAACTTCCCTCCAAGGAATCCTGCTTTTTTATTTTTAGTGGAGAGTGAAATTTACATTATTGAAGACCCTCATATTCTGCAAAATCACAAACTAAAAGCCATGGGGCTTATGGCGTAAATAAGGTTGGGGAGACCCCTCAAAATTTAGGCACTAAGAAAAGCAATCATTGGTACCTTGGAGATCACACTGGACTGCCTGGCAGCCAGCCAGGCATGGCTAGACGCTACAACAGTAGAGACTAAAAATTCATGTAAGCCAATGAGTAGAAACACTGGCCACAGGTTAGTGAGAACAGCAGGAGGTGCTGGGACAATGTACACTAAGCCAGGAGCTTCTGGGGCACAGGAGCTAAGTGGCACAAAGCTAGGACGCACCTCTGCAGGCCTCCCCAGAGAGCCTGGTGCAGGAACTCATTTTTAATTTTCTTAAAATACAGCTAAAGGGACCAGGCACGGTGGTTCATGCCTGTAATCCGACACTTTGGGAGGCCAAGGAGTGAAGATCACTTGAGGCCGGGAGTTCAAGATCAGCCAGGGCAACATAGTGAGACCCTGTCTCTACAAAAATATTTTTTTAAAAAATTAGCCAAGTGTGGTGGCACATGCCTGTAGTACCAGCTAATTGAGAGGCTAAGGCGGGAGGATCACTTGAGCCCAAGAGTTCAAGGTTACAGTGAGCTATGATGATGCCGCTGTGCTCCAGCCTGGGTGACAGAGTGAGAACCTGTCTCAAAAAATAAATTAAATAAATAAATAAATGATAAATAAAACAGCTAAAGGAATCTTGCTCCCAATATAGCAACTGAGTTGTGAGATTTTTCTCTTTCCCGCTAAAGGTTGTACTTCTACTCCTGCTCTTCTGGCTCCCCTTGTCTAGGAAAAATCTGACATGATCCAATGTGACATCTAGGCTAGACTAACATCATATTCTAATCACATATGAACCAATCATATTATAGAAACACACTTTGTGAAACCATCAATTTCCTTTCTCTTTGACCATGCAAGATACATTGAGAGGTGGAGGCTATTTTTCCACCTTCTTAAATCTGAGCTGATCTGTGACTGCTTTAACCAATGGAGTAAAGTGGAAGAGACACTGCAGGACTTCTGAGATTGTTATAAGAAGCTTTGCAGCTTCTTCCTGGGTGTCTTGGAATGCTTACTCTTGATGAAGCTAGTCACCATGTAAGAAGTCCAATTACCCTAAGACCACCATACTGTAAGGACACCTAAGCTAGCCACATAGAGAAGCTGCAGGGAGAGAGAGATCCCCACCCAGCTCCCAGTTGTTCCAGATATCCCAGCCTGATGCCAGGCACTTGAATAAAGAAGATGACTTCAGCCACAGCCACCACCTGATCACAACCCTATAAGACCCAAAGCAAGAACAACTCAGCCAAACCCATCAACCTCTGGAACTGTGAAAGATAATATTAATAATAAATTGTTATTTTAAGCCACTAAGTTTTAGGGTGGTTTGTTTATGCATAGTTAACCAGAAGATAGAGGAATATACTGTACTAGAGTGTAAAAATTAGGCATGGGGATGCATAATAGATTATGTTTTGAGTGTAGTGTTGAAGTAATTGTTGCTGGGCTAATTTAGGGGTGGAGCTAGAAAAGATCTTCTTTGTTCACATTATTACTTTTAAGTTTAGCTTTAGATTTGCTCTATGACATACTTATCAAAAATTTTAGTTCTCATTACCCTATGGCTATAATTTCATCATTAATGAAGGTGTGAGCTGGTGCAATAGTAGGGGGGATGGGAAAGAAAGAAACAACTTGAGAGACATTACAAGGGTAAGATCCTCAGTGTTGACTAGCCCAATGCCTGTCACATACTGAGTGCTGAATAAATACTTGGCAAATACATGCATGAAGGAAAGAAAGAAGGGAAGGGGAAAGAAAGAAGGGAGGGAGGAAGAAAGGGAAAGAGGGGAGAAAACTCTGCTACAGTATGATACAGTAGGTCTTTTTATTTATTTTTTTTGTTTGTTTTATTCTTTTACTTTATTTATTTATTTATTGAGACAGGGTCTTGCTCTGTCTCCCGGGCTAGAGTGCAGTGGCATCATCATAGCTCACTGCAACCTCAAACTCCTGAGCTCAAGCTATCCTCCTGCCTCAGCCTCCTGAGTAGCTGGGACTAAGGGACTGCTCCACCACGCCTGACTAATTTTTCCATTTTTTGTAGAGATGGAGTCTCACTCTTGCTCACGCTGGTCTTGAACTCCTGGCCTCAAGTGATCCTCCCACCTCGGCCTCCCAAAGTGCTAGGATTATGGGCATGAGCCACCATGCCCAGCCTCAGAAGGTCTTTTATTATATAATCTAGATTAATCTTAGATTAATCCTCACCCCACCACCACCTTATTCCATGTCATTGACTTGCTAAAGAAACAGGGCAAATTGTCCTGCAGAGTGACCTACATTCTGGATTTGGCTGATATTCCTCTGCCCAGGAATACTGTTCCTATATTACCTGCCTGTGAATATCCCACCCATTCAAGACCCAGATCAAAAGCTGCTCCCTCTTTGTGAAGCCTGTCGTGAGTTTTCCAGAATCAACCTCCCTCATTCCTCTCTTTGTGCTCCCCAAACACATACCTTGTACTTCTATTTAGCCTTATTTCATTCTGTCTGGTACTCTATCATTTTTCTAACATAGTTGTGTCTTAGTAGAAGTTACTGGAAAATCTCTTTTGGGAGCTAGCTCCTTCCCTAAAAATGCCATGTTACAACAATTTGATTTGCTTTCATTAGTCATCAAACTGTCCCTCAAACTTTATTGAGAAAAAAAGCTGGCTAAAGAAATCTGATTGCTAAATAGCAACTTAACTATTTAGCAATAGTAGCTATGTTAACTATGTAGCTATGTTCAATAGCTACAAAAAAATAAAATATGTAGGAATAAATTCAACCAAAGAGGTGAAAGACCTGTACCCTGAAAACTATAAAAGATCGATGAAAGAAATTAAAGAAGACACAAACAAATGGAAAGACATCCCATGTTTATGGACTAGAAGAATTAATATTGTTAAAATGTTCATACTACCCAAAGCAATCTACAGATTCAATGCAACCCCTATCAAAATTTCAATGAAATTTTTCACAGAAATAAAAAAATATCCTAAAATTCATATGAAACCACAAAAGACCCTGACTAGCCAAAGCAATCTTTAGCAAAAAGAACAAAACTATAGGCATCACACTACCTGCCTCCAAAATATACTATAAGCCTATAGTAATCAAAACAGTATGCTACTGGCATAAAAACAGACACGTAGACCAATGGAACAGACACATAGACTAATGTCCATGGATGGATGAATGGAGAAAGAAAATGTGGTAGATATACACAATAGCATAATATTTAGCCTTTAAAAATACAGAAATCCTGTCATTTGTAGCAACATGAATGAACCTGGAAGATATTATGTTAAGTGAAATAAACCAGTGCATTTTTGATCAATTGATTTTTGACAAAGGTGCGAAGAAAACACAATGGGGAAAGGATAGTCCCTTTAATAAATGGTGTTGGGACAACTGGATATCCACTTGCAGGAGAATGAATTAGACTCTTATCTCACACCACATACAAAAATCAACTCAAAATAGATTAATGACTTATGGGCTTGAAACTATAAAACTACTAGAAGAAAACATCAATAAAAAGCTTTTTGACATTGATGTGAGCAATGATTTCTGGGATGTGACCCCAAAAGCACAGGCAACAAAAGCAAAAATAGATAAATGAGATTACATTCAACTAAAAAGCTTCTGCACAGCAGAGGAAACAGTCAACAGAGTGAAGAGACAACCTATGGAATGGGAAAAAATATTTGCAAACCCTATATCTGATAAGGGTTTAATATCCAAACTATGTAAGAAACTCTAACAACTCAATAGTGAGGAAATAAATGACCCAATTAGAAAATGGGCAAAGGACCTGAATAGACATTTCTCAAAACAAGACATACAAATGGCCAACAGGTACATGAAAAAAATCTCAACATCACCAATTATGAAGGAAATGCAAATTAAAACCACAATGAAACATCACCTCATGCCTGTTAGAATGACTACTACCAAAAAGAGAAAAGATTAGTGTTGGCAAGGATGTGGAGAAAAGGCAACCCTTGTGTACTGTTTGTGAGGATGTAAATGAGTGCAGCCATTATGGAAAACAGTATGGAAGAGCCTCAAAATATTAAAAACAGAACTACTATATGATCCAACAATTCTACTTCTGGGTATATATCCCAAGGAAATGAAATCAGTATGTCAAAAGATAGATATCTGCACTCCCATGTTCATTGCAGCATCATGCACAATAGCCAAAATATGGAATCAACCTAATGTCCATGGATGGATGAACAGAGAGAGAAAACGTGGTAAATATACACAACGGCATAATATTCAGCCTTTAAAAACAAGGGAATCCTGTCATTTGCGATAACATGAATGAACCTGAAGGACTATGTTAAGTTAAATAAGCCAGGCATAGAAAGAGAAATACCACATGATCTCACTTGTATGTGGAATCTAAAAAAGTTGAACTCATAGAAGTAGAGAGAGTAGAATAGTGGTTACCGGGGTCGGGTTTGGGGGGGTTAGGGAGATGTTGGTCAAAGGATACAAACTTTCAGTTAGATAGGAGGAATAAGACTTCAAGAGAGCTATTTTACAACATGGTGACTATAGTTAATAACTATGTATTGTATTCTTGAAAATTGCTAAGAGAGTAGATTTTAAATGTTCTCACCACAAAAAAATATAAATATGTGAGGTAATACATATGTTAATTAGCTTGATTTAGCTATTCCACAATGTATATGTATTTTAAAATATGTACATAATAAATATATATTGATACAATGTATGTCTATTAAAGATAAATAAATAAAACACTGTCTTAAAAAATAAGTTTAAAACACTATTTTAAAAAATAATTTTGTGTTCTCACCACAAAAAAATGATAAATATGTGAAAGTGATACATATGTTAATGAGCTTGATTTAGCTATTCCACAATGTATATATATTTTAAAATATCATGTTGTACATGATAGATATATATTAACACAATGTCTGTCTATTAAAATAAATAAATAAATAAAACACCATTTTAAAAAATAAGTTTTAAAGGTCTGCAACTGGAAGGAAAAAAAGTAGCTTATATTTATGTCCAAATGTTATGGTTGTTATGTAAGAGCAGAACTGACTTCTTGCCCCATATTTTTATGGGATTGGTGGGCTATTGCACCAGTGCCACCCAGGCCCTGAAATCCGGCTTCTCTTGATATTGGTCAAGTCTACACCATTGACCCCATAAATAGAGTGCCCTCTGACTTCCTCTGCAGGGTAGCCCAAAGCAATAAGATGTGCACAGGAGCCTGCTGCTAATGCTTGGAGACCCCAAGCTATCAGAACAAATTCCTTCTCCCTTCCCTTCTCTGAGAATACTCTATGCTTTACCTGGAAAGGGCTGGAGATGGCATTGA
Source organism: Daubentonia madagascariensis (assembly GCA_023783475.1). NCBI lineage: Eukaryota > Metazoa > Chordata > Mammalia > Primates > Daubentoniidae > Daubentonia > Daubentonia madagascariensis. The sequence goes on from JAKFHU010000428.1 coordinate 14,424,146, forward strand.
AGCTCACTGGGGTTTTACCCATGCCACGTGGGGCTGCATAAAGGTCCACTCCTTTAGAGAAAAAAGAACCTACTTTAAATTTCATCTCCGGAACCAGAAAGTCTGTCCTAAGACTAATGCAACCTGTGTCCAACAGCATCTAGAGTCTAGATTCTAGACCATAAGCTGAGAAGAAGGATCATGTTTTATACATTCCTCTTACCCTTTACATTCCAGTATCACATATTGAACAGAACTTAAAAAAAAGTCCAATTTCAAATAATTCTGATTTTGTGAATTATTTCATCAAACTAAAGTAAACACAGAGTTGATGCCTCACTTTTAAAGAAAAATAGGTTGTAGCTAATAAACCAGGAGAATTAGCACTGTCTCAACTGATTCTAGGTTGAGCATTGTAACCCATCCAATGCAGATGTCGCTGGAAGGAATGAACTCAAGAGTTCCTGCAACTTTTCCTAGGACCTGGTGTAGAGATTAGAAACACAGAGTTCGAAAATGAACAAAAATGAAAAGAAATTATTCCATCATTGTCTATTTTTGGAAAAGAGAAGGTCTTATTAATAGTTGATATTTTCCATAAGTTCTTTGCATTCGTGTAAAGTTAAGTCTTTCTGTAAACTTGATGTCTTAATATTGCAGTTGTTTCTTTTAGCTCATTGATTTAAAAGCTGATTTTCTATGCAGATACAATGCCTTGACCTTAGTTACCTGAATACACCTGCAGAAAACCTAGGGTTACACCTTCATTGACTGTTTTTACATTCACTAACATTTGTACTACATTTGCTTCCTCCTTTTCTATCTGATTATATTTTTCTCTCTGAAAAATATATTATTTATATAAATATAAATATATCTGTGTATATATACACTACATATATATATACACACATGAAATCAGCTATACAAGGTGTCCATAAAATCTAGAAACATAGGTGAATATACATACTGTGTTACAAATATCTTCCATCTGAAAAAATATTACCTATGCACACCTTGTAGATACCAAAATTGCTATAGATACATTTTTCTGTTGCCTCAGCATCAATTCATTAATGTTTATCACATTCCTTGCATGCCATCCACACACCCTCTACCAGTTGAGAAATGAGCTTCTGATGCTGGAAGATGAGAAATAATGTTGAGAATTATGCAGAGAATAACAAAGCCTTCCCACACCTATTTTTTTTTTTCTAATTTGTCATTCTGTTCTTTCTTATCGCTAATGTAGGTAACTGAACTGACGGTAGGGAAGCATTATTCCAATTTGGAGCAGTTTCCAGTTGAATAATGAAATCAGACCTGGAAGAGCCCACCATTTCGACTAACCTGTTCTGTAGATGAGGAAACTAAAGCACAGATTAGTAAATTTGTGTGCCCAAGGTCACCCAGCTGTTCTTGTTCCCAAGCAGAATTCACGTCCTTCCCCTCCATGAGGACGATCTTTATCCTTACATCTATCACTGCGCTGTCTGCCTTCTGCCGGCTTGCTCACTGGTTAGGGAAACCCTGCCACCCAGGAGAGTTAGAAAACATCCTTTCCAGAATGTCACAGCATCTTGCAGACACTCCTTTCCAAGAGAACCAGCTGCCTGTGGCAGCAAATGCCATATCTGACATACTAACTGCTCCCCTCATCGTGATAGTGGTTGTACTTTGCAAGCTGGATTTAGCCTTGTTCTTTTTTCCCACAGTACCAGCCTGAATCTCCATCTTTCCGCAATCTAAGATCAGCTCTACAGAGCCAGCTTCAGAGATCAGGGCTTCCACATCATCCTTTCTCCATCACTCCCTAAGGTACATCTTCTTCGGTTCCACACAAGGCCTTTCCCACATGGGTCTTGCCCTCAGGTTTACCTGGGCACACCTTGTACCAGGCAGCAGGGAGCCCTACATTCACAAGAGCAATAACAACAAAAATGGCCCTCAATTGCTGTTTTTTTTGTAAAGCAGCTGGAGTGTGTTTGTTCTGAAACTGTTCCTGCTAAAGACAGCCTCAAGCCGGCATGCTCTGTCAAAAGCCTCCCCATTACTGAAGGAGAATATCATCCAGCACTTCTGGCTGAAACTATGATTTTAATTAGGGCTGCCAGATTTAGCCAATAAAAATACAGGATGCCCACCTGAGTTTGCATTTCAGATAAACAACAAATACTTTCTTAGTATTTAAGTATGTCCCATGCAATATTTGGGACCTCTTTATACTAAAGTATTTTTCATTGTTTATCTGAAATTCAGCTTCAGCTGGGTGACTTGTATTTTCTCCAGCAATCCTATTTTAATATTCAAATAAAATGAACTGAAAAATCTTTCATGCAACATACAGGGAGGTTCTGCAGTTCCAGCAAGGATAGAAGAAAGCAAATATTTCTGAGCTACATTTGCTGCAGCAGAGAAGTGATTGGATGTCTGGTATGTTCTGCGTGAGGCATTAAGCACATACCACCCATGCCTACAAAAATGCTTCCGTCAAAACCTAGGCACTGATTTACAAAACAGTAAAAATGGGAATTCACTCACACCCAAATCCAGCAGAGGGTTGGGGGGGTGGGGGACCCAGAACATCAAGTCCTGCTTGTAGTTGCCAAGGAAAAACAAAATAAAACACGACAAAACAAAATACTTGCAAAAGTGTTTCCTTGCACAGAATCAAAGAGTTACTTGTAGGGAGAGTGGATTATGTAAAAGCTTAGAGAGTTTCAAAAAAGGAGAGCCTTCCATTGTGTAAACTCCACCACTACCAGCCAGGCCACTCACACACAAACCTCTCCACCTATCCTGGACTTCATGGCTTCAAAATGCAGCAGCTTTTACTTTGGCTGACTCAACAGCCTGGAAAGAATTACTTCCAGTTAACTCCATGGCACATTTAAAAAGACCATAAGCACTACTTTGGCTTGCTAAATTGTGTGCACACATGCATGGAAGTGCTCTTGCATTTACCACTCAATTCAACCAAACCCCTCTAATGTGCAAAATGCTGCGCAAGCCATGAGATGAGGGCGGGGTGTGAGGGAGAACGGGGGTAGGGGCTGCCCAACACAGTCCTGCCCTCAGACAGCTTAGAATCCAGTGGGAAAGGCTCACCAAGACAAACTTCCTACGCCAGAAGCACAAACGTGATGTCCAGAGAGATCAATTCCGTGTTTCGGAAAAGAGGAAGACAGGAGAGGGAGTAGGAATAAGGGCCTAGAGAGGTGGGGCGTATGCACACCAGACTTTTGTCTGTATTTTAAAGTAATTTATGGATTTATGCAGAAGGAATGCCAATGTGTTGTTTAGACCACATATCTACATAATAGATGTTAAATTGCATTCAAAACTACCAAAATTTAATGGGCTGCGGCTCTATGTGGGTCAGTAGAGGAAAAATCAATTTGCAAATTCATGAACCGGATTCTATTTACATTGAGTTACGAAGGCCTAACCACTTAGAACAGTCTAAATCTACAGATGAAAGCATGTGGAAATTTTATCTTTGAGGACGTAATATTATACACTGCAATATGTAAACGAAATGCAACACACTGGAGGAAACGCAAATGCACATTCATTGGTATGTGAATAAGGTAACCATTAAAAAAAAAGAAATGTTTTCTTTTAAAAAATTGTGACTCCGGACCCAGAAGTGAATGCATAGATCACCTTTTGTTATTCTCCATTAAAACACAGCTAGCTTGGACCCTCTGCCTCATCGTTTATTTTAAAAGAACAAGAAAGGAGAATCCCCAAATCACAGTAAGTCCTGCAGCAGCGACCATGAAACTGAAGAACTCCATGGGCACGCAGGAGGCTGCACTTTGCAAGAAGTACTATCCTCCAAGAGACTTCCCATCAAATGATTGTTTACTAGAGTATTTCCTCGTGTGTTGTCTGTCTTCCCAATAAAGACAAAAATCTTATTTGTCTTCATCACCGCAGCATGCCCTGGGCTGGGGACAGTGCCTGGCACACAAGAGGTGTTCCACCAACATCAAGTGATTGAACAAATAAATTTTGACTCCAGATAAACCAAATAGAAACAGGGCTTTTCAACATACTGTCTTGGAAAGGGCACACATATTACTGATGGCAGTGAGGTCCCAGACTACTCAATTTCAGAAGTGAGAGAAGAACAATGCATTAAGTGTCCTCTGCTAATGACTTCAGGTGATTTCTTGGGAACCATCCTCATGTTCCAAAAGATTGAAAAATTAGAATAATGTTTACTATTCCTAAGTTTCAATCTAACTTCTTCGCTTAAAACATTTTCATAAAATTTCAAGTGAGAGGAAGCTACTAAGTACTGGCTTTCTGACAATTTTCACCATTGGAAGGAAGACAACCGCTTTGAACCAACTTTTATATGCTTTGGTGAAAGGAAATGCACCTATAATTGTATTTTTAAAAGGAGTTGGGTAAGGACTCCTGGGGTTTCAGGTCTCTCATAGTATCTGTCTAACCCTTCATTTCAGTTTAGTCACTTGACTGTGCACACCTTCCTTGGTATGTTCCAGTGCTTGCCTGGGCTACGTTGATTCCTGTACAATGCACATGCCTAAGGGTTCAGTCATACAGCAATGGAAGCCTTTTATTATTAATATAATGCTCTGTGGTCTCATCAGCAGGTCTGCCTGAGTTTTAGCACTCCTTAAGGGCAAGGAGAAGGTTCATATAATTCTCTTGCTACAATGGCTCAGTCTATAAAACTTGGACTGTGGGTACAGTCAGCCCACCAAAGGCCACATAGCATTTAATGCGTGACCTTTTGTCTGTCTTGTTACATTAAAAAATCTTTTCAAGGAAGTGTGCATAACCCTGGCACAAAAAATAATCTTGCAAACTTTAAGAGTAAGCACAGTTAATAGCTCATCTTCCCCCCACTACTCTGTTGGAGTGCGTATCAAATCACAAATCAGATTATCTGATTTAGCTGGTTGTTTCTGGAAACAGTTAGCCACCCAGCTTTGTACATGTTCTGGTTCAATCACAGACACAGATTTAAGCTGCCTGCTGTGCTGTGGCTCAGCCCCAGACCATCCTGCAATGACCCAGAAGGGGGTGGACTAGACCTCATTTACAGGCCTCCACAGATTCCTCTGGCCACGTGCTCCTGGGCCCACCCATGGGGCTGGGCTGCTGCCAGCCATGTGGAACCCCTCCATCTCTATGACAAGCTAGCAGCACAGCACTGCCTATAAGCCTTAGTGTCTTCATCCATTCAACAGGGATAAGAATAGCCCTTAAGCATATGCATACATAACTATTAGGTCGTCAAATCTGAAATGTCTGATTTCGAATCAAAATTGTAGTTTATTATACCTCAAACAAGAAGCAGTACAATTAATCAAAGTATGCACCTAAACTATCCACACAATTTTGCCACCTTAACGGTAGCTTGTTTATGCCAGCAGCAAAGAAGCCTGAAGAGCGAGTGGCAATTTTCACAGCTTATTGAGAATTGAATATTTTTCCTTGGAAGAAGTGTCCAAAGCCTGGAAGAAGTGGTGGTCAGTTGGTGCAAGGTCTGGTGAATAAGGTAGATGACAGAGAGTTTCCAAGTCCAGCCTCTGTAGTTTGAGCAGCGTTGTTTGTGTGACATGTGGTTGAGCGTTGTCTTGCAAGAGGATTGGCCTGTCTCTTTTGACCCATCTTGGCTGCTTAATCACAAGCATCCTCATCATTTCATCCAGTTGGTTGCAGTAGACATCCAATGTAATCGACTGAACAGGTTTCATGAAGCTGTAGTGGATAATACCAGCGCTGGACCACCAAACAGACACCATTAGCTTTTTTTGATGAATATTCTGTTTTGCACTGTGTTTTGGCACTTCATCTTTATCCAAGAATTGTGCCAAATGCTTGCAATTGTCAAAAAGAACCCATTTTTCATCCCACATAACAATACGGTATAGAAATGGTTCACCTTTATGTCATGACAGCAAAGAAAGGGAAGCTTCAAGTCAATTTCTCTACTGAAGCTCATTTAATTCATGCAGAACCCATCTATCCAGCTTCTTTACCTTGCCGATTTGTTTCAAATGGTCCAATATTGTTGGAATAGTAACATCAAACCTCGCTGCTAATTCACACATAGGTTGAGATGGATTCGCTTCCACTGCAGCTTTCAGCTCATCATTATCCACCCTGGTCTCCGGACACTCACGTGGCTCATTTTTAAGATTAAAATCACCAGGACAGAACTTCTCAAACCATCGATGTACTGTGCGTTCATTAGCCACATTCTTCCCAAACACTTCGTTGATAGTCCGAGCTGTCTGCGCTGCATTTGTTCCACAACGGAACTCATATTCGAAAATAACACGAATTTTTGACTTATGCATGGTTTCACAAAAATTGCTCTAAAAAAAAATTTGAAAGATAATCACAAGCCAAACCGGGCATTTGAAAGAATGAGGATGTACCTTCACAATGAAAATAAAACAAGAAGTGTCAAAGTGAAGTATCAGAGATATCACCTGTCAAGCTCAGTACTTAAGGAAATTGGACATTTCATTCTTAATAATCTAATACATTGTGCCTTAGTTTCCTCATCTGTAAAATGGATTTAACGATATTACCCACTCTAGATGATTGTTGTAAAGATCAAATGATTTAACATATGTAAAGCATTTAAAACACTGTGTCCCCCCCAAAAAAAAAACCCATAGAAATGTTTCATGTTGTTTTCTATTGTATTTCCAAGTTAGTTTCACTTCATCAAAATTTCTGCAACGAAGCACATCACTCAGGAAATGAAAATATTTAAGCATCTTAGAATTATATTAAAAATCAATCTAGTCCAACCCTTTTGGGTTACAAATGACAAACACAGCCTCTGAGTAGTACACCCAAGCAACAGCAGGGCTGGGACTAGGATCCAGCCCAAAGCTCTTCCCAATGTGCTACACTGAGCTCTGTGCATGTCAAACAAAGCACCATGTGCTAATGGTCCCGATCAAGTCAGAGCTTTTGCTGCAACTATCAAGCTTGGGTACAGAAGGCAACACAGAGGCATAAAGGAAGAATTTGGAAATCACCCCAACACCACCACCATCCCACTGTGTTTGACTTTGGAGTATCCATAGAAACCTAATTCTTTAATCCCATAACCTCAAGAGATGTTATACAGTTCCACCTCTGTGCTCCACCCTGACAGCTTCACATGGAATTCTATGGATTAAACAGGAAAGTTCTTCCAGTTCTTCCCAAGTGGACTCTCTTAGTACTACCTCTTAATTCTCCCTAAGAAGTCTCTTGCCCGGGAAGAGTTTATGTAACTTTCTGCTAAGCTCAAAGCACTATTCTCTTTTGGCAGCTGGATTTTATTTGGTCAGAGATCTTTGAACTCTGCTTTTCACACTGCTGGGCTGAGAAAAATGGAAAATGTGTCCTTTAGAGTGCTTTAAAAAAAAACAAAACACCTCTCTCCTCCATTCTGTCCTGTCCTTTGCCACGGCCAGCACTCCAAGGTGGATCCTTTCTACATCCTGGGTAGTTTGACACAAAATGCTGCAGCACATTGGTTAAGAGGATGGTTTGGGGGTAAGACCTAGGTTTGAGCCCTGGCTTTGCCATGAATGTGCAGGGAAGTGCTTTTGGGGAAGTTGTTTAACTCATCTAAGCAGAGAAATACTAGAGATGGCTCTTACCAGCACGTGGAGCAAATTTTGTGAACCTCTTTCCAACTCTATATTCAGTGACATTGTGTGGGGAGCTTGAAATTAGCCATGGTGATGGTCATAACTCATTCATATTAATACTGCCCCAGCTCCATCTTCTTGTCATGTCCCTGGCTGGTCATCCTTGGCCTACATATTCTGAGACAATCTCCACCCAGTTTCCAGTGTCATGTCCTAGATAAGGCCATACCCTGAACCGCTTGACCACTTGACTTCTGCTTCAAGCCTGGCAAACCTGATATTGTTTCCAAGCTTAGCTTTGCCCTCCCTCCTAATTAACCAATCCAATTCTGTCACAGGAAATCCACTTAGGTAATGCCTTGGATCCTAATAAAGCCTTCGGCCCACAGGTCACTCCTTCTCTGTTGCTCCCCACACACTGATTAAGAGCATGGGCCCCCTCTTCCCATTGATACTGTGAGGCATGCTGCCCTCCTCTCTCTGGGATCTATGAGTAATAAACTTAATCATGTCACCATTTCAGTCTAAGTGCCCCTCATGGTGCCCAAACTGACTGTACCTAACCTAACATAAATACCTCACTTAAGAAATCACAGCATGGAATTTGGCAAACACTACAAATCAACATCTCTCTCCTTCCCTGAGCTATTTGTTAAATATTTACTAGCACTCCACTGTGTCTAAGCCGTAGTTACCCGTCCATACCATGGGGATGACAATTGTACCTACCCCCTAGGCTTGTTGTGACAGTTAAATGAGACACTGTATGTACAACACCCAGGAAGCACCTGGCACAGAGTGTGCCATGTCATTATTGTTGTTATCCACGTCTTAACTAGTACCTTTGCTGTGGTCTGCATGTTTGTGCCCCCCCAAAATTCATACAATGAAACTTCATCCCCAATGTGATAGTATTACGAGGTGGGGCCTTTGAGAGGTGATTAGGTAATGAGGGCTCACCCTCATGAATGGGATCAGTGCCCTTATAAAAGAGGCTTGAGGAGGCCAGGTGAGATGGCTCATGCCTGTAATCCTAGCGCTTTGGGAGGCTGAGTCGGGAGGATGGCATGAGGCTAGGAGTTTGAGACCAGTCTGAGCAACATAGTAAGACCCCATCTCTACCAATAATAAAAAAGTTAAGTGGGCATAGTGGCTGGTGCCTGTAGTCCCAGCCACTCAGGAGGCTGAGGCAGGAGGATTGCTTGAAGCCAAGAGTTTAAGGCTGCAGTGAGCTATGATTGTGCCACCGTACTCCAGCCTGGGCAACACAGTGAGACCCTGTCTCAACAACAACAACAAAGAGGCTTGTAGGAGCCTGTTTGCCTCACATACCATGTGAGGACACATAGAAGGTACCTGTCTATGATGCAGAGAGCAGCCCTCACCAGATATTGACTCTCCTAGAGCCTTGATCTTGGATTTCTCAGCATCCAGAACTGTGAGCAAAACATATCTGTTGTTTATACATTACCCAGTCTGAGGTTTTGTTACAGCAGCCTGAATGGACTAAGACAACGTCCAAGCTGTTCCGACTCTAACCTAACCCATTGGTCATTCACTCAACAAACACTATATTCAGCCTTGCCATGCTATAGGTAAATCTCCTTATGTCAGTTTCCCCATACCTTCCTACTGTCTACAATCATTTCCCCTAAACCCAACTATACTGCAGCCCTATTCTGAATCACAGACTCCGTGAACAAGAGGAGGGGAGGAGACGGGCGGTGAGTGAGAGGAAGGGAAATAGTCAACATAGCAGTAAGGAACTGCTTTACCACTGCAGGGGCTGGATTTTATTCCTGGCTCCTCTGCTAGTTCTTTGCTGTCCTGGAAATGTGATGTTCTCTGCATGCCTCTGTTTAGCCATCAGTAAAACATGAGCAGCCACACCTGTGTGTGTGCACAAGCTCAGGTGTGCAAGCACATACACACACACACACCCCACCACCCCCGGGTGGGGAAGATTCTCAGGTCTAAGGGGTGACACTCAGAGCTTCTCCATGGCGGGTGCTCTGCCTGCCACTTGATTCTTCAGGGCTGCTCCCCGGAGCTTTGCTGCCTTTCTACTTCCTGCTTGGCTTTCAGCTTTTCTTGTCCATCAATATCTTCACCTCCCGATGGGAGAAGGGAAAGGAGATTACACTGAGACTGTGCCCATGAGATGCCAAAAAGCTATTGAGCCCGAATGCCAACTTTTTCCTGAACTAGCCAGCTATTTATTGGCTTGCTGCCTTCAGAAAATCTGCTTTGTGATTTGGTATGCACTGCAACAGAGTGGTGGGAGGGGGAGGAAACTATTCACTGTCCTTACTTTTAAAGTGTGCAAGGTTAATTATTTATGCGAGGGTTGTGCACACGCCCTTGGAAAGAGGGAAGGCAGAGGTGTTTTTCCACTTACTCTTTCCAACTTTTCCTCTCTGCCCACATCCTTACCACAGCTCACCTGGCTCTTCCCTGGCTTTCCAGCTGGGCCGCCTGCTTCTCATCCCTGCATCCCTCTCCAATGCCCTAAACCCGTCTGGGCCACGTTGCTTCTCCGAGCTAACTTGCTCCCGATACAAACAAATCTGCCCCTCAGATCAGTGCAGCAGGGTTTCGAAATTTTCAGGAAGAACTTTATTAGGAACCTAAGGGACAGACTAGTATTGAGCTGGCATTCACCAGCGTGATCCTACTGGTTGAAAAGAGACTGGAACAATTCTGTACCCGCTGGTATTCAACAGCCTGCCCTGTCCCCGAAGGTCCCCCTTCAAAGGCGGAACACCTGCTACAGCAGCTGGGGGCGCTCTAGATCCCTGCCCCAGCCCTCGCAAGCAGCCATTCAACTGGTTGGTGCCTTGACTTCCAAGTCGTTCACTGTCACCTCGTGCTAAGGGGAATACATAGAAGTACACGTTCCGGAGCTCGGATTCCTCATTTGAAGTTAAGGAGAATAAGGACCGGCAGGCTTTTACTGCCGGGGGGACATCCCAAGGCTCCTCCCACACAGCGGCCCTGACTCGGCAGACCCCCACCCCCCACCCCCCACCCCCGCCGGCTGAAGCCAGCGACGCTTCGCTGCGCGTCTGTTTCTGGGCTGGAACCCGGGCGCCCGGCCCCTCGGCCCAGCGGTTCCCAGACAGCCGCTGCGGATCCGCGCCCGTCTGTGACGAAGGTTTTACCAACCCGCCGAGCTGTGAGAGATGCAAGAAATACACTCAGCGTTTTATATTTTAGCTTTTCAAAGAGGAAAATGATGGCTTCATTTGATTTGTTTTTTTTTTTTATTTTTAATTCTGGCGAAATACACATAACATAAAACTTTCCATTTTTAAGTGTACAGTTTAGTAGTGTTAGATATGTTCACATTGTTGTGCAGTGGATCGCCACAATTTTTCATCTTGCAAAACTGAAACTCTGTCCCCGTTAAACAGCTGCCCATTCTTTCCTTGCCCCTGCCCCTGGCAGCCACCTTGCCACTTTTTGTCCCTGTGAATTTGACTCTTCTAGGTACTGCATATAAATGAATCATACAGTATTTGTCATTTTGTGACTGGCTTATTTCACTTAGTATAATGTTCTCAAAGTTTACCCATGTTATAGCATGTGTCAGATTTCCTTTTCTTTTTAAGGCTGAATAATATTCCGTTGTATGAATATACCATATTTTGCTTATCCCTTCATCAGTCCATGTACTCTTGGGTTGCTTCCACCTGTTAGCTATTGTGAGTAACGCTGCTATGAATGCACATGTACAAATATCTGTTCAAGTCCCTGCTTTCAAGTCTTTTGGGTATGTACCCAGAAGTGGAATGGCTGAATCACATGATAATTCTATTTTTAATTTTTTGAGGAACCTGCATACTGTTTTCCAGAGCGGCTGTACCATTTTACATTCTCATGAACAGCACACAAGAGCGCCAGTGTCACCACATCTTTGCCAACACTGGTCATTTTCTAGTTTTTTAATAGTAGTCATCCTAACGGATGTGATTATGTAGAGTGTTTTTTGAAAAGATAAAATTATTCCATTGTCCTTTCTTCTGGGATTGTGTCTTTTCTTACTTTGTTTAAAGTTAAAATCGCCTTTCTTTTATCAAATGATGGCAATTATAGACAGTATTTTTTTGAAACATCCTTACATGGGAAAATTAAAAGTTGACATTGTTACATCAGTCCCTGCAGTTAAAAGAAAATTTCAGGTCATGAAATCCAAGTCTAGAAACCTATTGAGCAAGAAAGAGCAGTAATAAATGTACTAATATCTGCTTGGGGTAAGAAGAGAATGTGTTTAAAAAACAAAAAGAGAAAATGAATTGATTCTATCATAGATGCAATAAAGACAGAAAACAGATTGCCAATTTCACCAACTCTAATCTTAGGATGGACACTGAATTGATATCAAGGCTATAGTGTAGCACCCAGCCTCACCCACCCCACTCCCAGTAAGGCCTTCCGTGAGTTGAGATTAGATGCAACACAAACAGAATGATCTATTCAACTGGCCATATTTTATATTCTTCTTTAGACTTTTTTTCCATTTAAATAATTTATAGAAAACTGCATTCTTTAAGTGGTCAGTAACTTCACTGGAATTTGTTTCAAATCACAGGAATTAAAGGGAAATTGCACATAACAGATGCTTTTAGAAATGCTGTGCCACACAGAGCAACCTCATACATAGAAAAAGTCTAGAAAAATAATCCAATGCACACTGACAAGCTTTTGAAGATTTCCAATGGTATTTTAGATGTTTTCCTATTGTGGGCCAAAAACCATTCAGGCTTCCACATCTTGTTCTTAATTCTTAGCACCAAAAAAAAAAAAAAGATATTGATTTCATATGGCAGAATTTACAAGAGATAATGTCATAGCACTGCTCAGAATATCCAACCCAGGTAAAATTAATGAGATGAAGCCTTATATTAGTGACTGGTTTTTGAACCCATAAGCATGTGAAGAGATGAATTGGCATGGCCCTTTAAATGTTGTCTTGAAGGCTACAAATGTATTTTAATGATTTTGGAACACATTCTCTTGAATGATTCCCCGGGCAGTATATAGCCATGCATTCAGAATGGATTTGATTTCTGAAAATAACTAAAAGTGATTCAGAGCCACATCTGGTGCAGATGATTGGAATCATGCAGGGAAATGCTAGTTTCCTCCAAAAAAAAAAAAACCTGAGATATGACTACAAAATAATATAACTGATTTGTAAACCTTTCTGAAGGTAATTCCAAAAGAGGAATTCTGAAAATATTTTGAGCAGTGGAAGCATTATCTGAAAAAGTGTGTAGGTGCCCCACTTGACTACTCTAAAGGAAAATCTACAAGTTTAAACTCTGGTATGAATAGCAGGGGAAAAAACACAGGAGTACCTCGTAACTCATTCTCTTGGAATGCCAAACGCAAGCTGGCAACCCAGAGGCCATATCTGGCCCATACTTTGTTTTTCTTCAGCTCGCAGAGCATTTTTTAAAATGTGGAATTAGTTAATTGTGAGATTTTAATTTTTAATCTCAATTTCTGAATAGTCGTGAAAAATCAGAACTGTGCTGTCATTACCAAGCATGCTCTGGAACGAGACTGCTGGGTCTGAATCCCAGCTCTGCCACTTTCTACTCGTTTGACCTCCGTCAACTTACTTAACCTCACTGGGCCTCAGGACTGGAAGTAACTCGAGTTATTTTCCCCATATGAAAAATAGTACCTCTCACACAGGGTTATTGTGAGCTCCAGATGAGATCATCTATTTTCCTAACACATAGTAAGCCCTCAATAAATGTACACTATTATCCAGAACACCAAACTCACTTTGCTGCGGGAGTCGAGCAGCGGCTGCCCTGTTTATATGGGGCAAAGCTATTCCAGTTCACCAAGGTTCCCACCTGGTCTGCTTCACCCATTTATCTTATCTGCCTGGCCCCTGTGGGCATTTGCAGTTTGCAACACTTGCCTTAGAATCACGGATCTGGTGGAAGGGCCACATTAAAAGAGAAGGAAAGAATTACCTCCCAACCACAAAGTTAGTGAACAGCCACGCTCAAGCCTGCTGTCTGCCTGTCCTGAGCCACTCACAGCGCCCCTGTGTCTGTAGTCTCGGCCCACACAGGCTTTCTTCTGCCACTCCAGCGAATCATAGCAGGGCCACAAAATCACTCACAAGGCACATAGACTTGCAGAGCAAGTGCAATTTCTTTTTTTCATCTATAACTGATATTCTTCCCAGGGCCCACACTACCCTGGATAGCAGGAACAACTTAAGATTTGCCAATGAAAACTATTTATATCTCTTCCCATCTAAATTGTCTCTTTTCTAGTTAAAATATTAATCTGTCGAAAGTTAATTGAACTCTCTATTGGGACTGGTATAAGAAGTCTCACCGGAGTGACTCATCTCTCTGACTTTGTCTCTTCTTCGTTCTTTTCCTTGAGTGGCATCTGAGTATATGAGGGCCACACTGTTTTTGAGGCTTTGAGGGGTAGGGGTCCTCAGATTTGGCTTTGCAGGACGTGTCTCTGGACTGCCCAGTGGCTGCTCATTTTATTGTCATTCTTTGGCTGAAATTGGCTGTCATTTATCATGGCTTTGTCACGGTAACCTCCCCTGACTGGCTCACCCCCACCCAGGCTCCCACAAGCGCTGTGACCCCTGCAGTCAGACTCTCACTTTCCCCCACTCCCATCCCTAAAGCCCTGCACTGAGGCAGGCCACCTAGGGCCTCATCACTATAATCCTCTTTGACAAAGTCCCCAGGCAAACCCTTGACTAACCCCCATGTCTGCCTGAGCCTGGGCCCCTAGAAAAAGAGTCTGCCATGAAACCCGTCAAGGGTTGGTTTTTGGAAGGGTGTTGCCCTGGTTCTTTGGCTCTTTGCTTGGAAAAATCACAAGCAGGGCCGGTGCAACAGAGTGATGACAGACACTTAGCAGTTCCACACAAGCAGCTTTTACTGCAGGCTTTTCAGCATTGAAATAAAAAGTGAAAGTACATTTCCTGAGGGAAAATGGGTCTATCTCCACAAGTGGAGAAGACCCTGAGGTTTTACCACACTTCTGCTTTTATGTCTATACATTATGATATGCTAAATGGTAGGTGGAATATTCATTATTTTCCTGGGAAAAGGGTGAAAGGTTCTTAGAGCTAAGGGCCCTCCCCAATTTTATTCTTATAGGGTAACTTTCAGGGGTTGCCATGGCATTTGTAAACTGTCATGGCACTGGTGGGTGTGATTTTTACTATACTAATGTATGTTAATGGGGAAAAGGTCACCTTTGGACATGAGCTCCTAGTTTCAGCACATGCTCCTGGCCTGGAAAATTCCCTAACCTCAAGTTCCTGCTGTAGTAAGTTTGGTTCTAAATGCTCATTGGCCTCCTCAGTTTTGCCCCCCTCCTTTTCTCCTGTGCTTAGTGCTGCCCACCTGCACCTTTTCCCAACAAAACCTAAAAGCCAGGGAGGAAGCCAGAGCGAGAGGAGAAGGTGACTAACGTAGGGGCAAGGGAATGCAAATACAAGGAGATACACAGAGCTCTTCTGCACAGCTGTGTTCCCAGCCCCTCCACGCAGCACTGTGGCAAGCCAAATCCCTGTTGAGGTGTGCTGTACCTGAACTTGAAAATGATGGGCTCTGGCTTCAGCTGCAATAGTTCTCCCAGGGTCATCAAGCAGGCAGTCAAGGGGCAAGATCAATGGCACCGCCTGGGGACAGTTGTACACTCAGGTCATGCCCTTCCAGGCTGAGTTGGCCAAGTGGCCACAGTTACTAACCCAAGCTGCCTACAAAAAGAAAAGAAAGGCAGAGATGGAAAGAGTCCCACATGGCTGGCAGCAGCCCAGCCCCATGGGTGGGCCCAGGAGCACGTGGCCAAAGGAATCTGGGGAGGCCCATAAATGAGGTCCAGTCCACCCCCTTCTGGGTCACTGCAGGATGGTCTGGGGCTGAGCCACAGCACAGTGGAGCAGAGAGCAGCCCTGGACAGCTAACTGCCAGCCCTCCCTCTCCTGGCCATGCTGCACCGCTGGGTCTCCCGGCTGTGGGGTCTCCTGGCTGTGGGGCCCCAGGCTGGTAAGTGGGAAGCATCCAGAGTGGTCGCCCTCCCAGAGCCCTAACGATGCCCTCCGTGTTTCCTGGTCTCCTCTAACCCACGTGTCTACCCCTGTATCGGGAAAGGACATCTCACTCCTCCCCTCCTGCCTCCTCTCTCATCACCTCCCCCAATCCCCCAAGGCCAGAGGGGGTAGGTTCCCACCTCCCCCTCCATTATTTCACACCCTCCTCTCATCAGCAGCGAGCCTGTGGCCCAGGCATCACGGGCAGAAAAGGGATCTTCCCTATTCCACGGAAGAAACTCTCTGCGCCGAGTCCTCTGAGACTGGTTCTGGACCTTGTTGGGAGCGGTGATGGCCATGTGGGTCCCTGTGAGACCTCACTGGGTGTGCCAGGAATGCAAAGCTCTCACCGCTGTCCCAGGGCCACTTCTCAGGGCTGTGTTTGTGGGGAGCAGCCTGAGGGGTGAGGAAACAGCCTCCTGCAGACAAAGGGCAGGCCGGCTGAGACAGAGGCAGACTCCCTGCACTCAGTGCTCTCTGGCCATGATGCAAACCATTCTCACCCTGCCCCAGTCTTTCTTGTGAACCTGGTGAGTTCCAGTGAAGACCTGCAGATGGGTGCAAATTCTGTAGCTTGCCAGGTTTCTATATTATTATGCTAGCTCACACTCTGCCTTTAGCAGTTCGTTAAACATTTTAGTTGAATACTTTTTAACAACTTGCATGGCATCTAGCAGTGTCTGCCCTGGGCAGGGACGTGCCCATGGCACATTCCTCCATGGGTGTGCCTGTCTTTCCTTAGATTTCAAGTTAGTTGCTTGCCCTGAAACCTCAGCAGTCTGATAGGTTCAAGAACAGTTGTGAATTTGCAGATTTTTCTGGCAGTTCATCCCTCATTTGAATAAGACCCCAAACATTCAAGAGCAAGACCATGATAAACCAGCTGAATAAAATGATTCAATAGCCAGCAAAGATAAATTGAAGAACAGACCATTCAATAACAAGAGAAAGCTCTTGGATATTAAAAATATAATAGGGAGTGGATCAGGCTGGGAATGAGTGGTACAGATGACAGTTGTTTTTCATTAGAAGCCTTTCTGAATTATATAATTCCCATAACCATATTCATATATAACTTTGACAAAAAAATATTTTAAAGTTATGGAAGGGACACAAAATTTTTTTTTTGGTTGTTGTTAACTTTATTTCAGAGATGGAATCTCGCTCCCTCCCAGGCTGGAGTGCAGTGGCACCATCACAGCTCACTGCAGCCTCAAAGTCCTGGGCTCAAGTGATCCTCTTGCCTCAGCCTCCCAGGTAGCTGGGACTACAGATATGGGCCACCACTCCTGGCTACAAACTCTTATTTATCACTCAGTTATGAACAATAAGCAAAGCTTCCCTGTTGCTATGGGTCGCTTCTAAAGTTTGGGGACACGCATCAAAACAACAGAACCCAAATCTGTCCCATTGTGAGAATCAGCTCCCCTCCAAGAAACAGAAATTATAAGTCGAGCAAGTGATGACTCATTGTAAACTTGGCATTTCTATGCCTCCTCTTTATCTATTCGATGACTAAAAAAGTTTGAGTTGTTTGCAGCACTAAGTTGGCATCTAAGAGTATCCTTAAAATTAGTATTCATATAATTAAATCTCATGAGATGAGCCATGTAGCAGGTTTCACATGTTGAGATCACTGCCCAGACATGCAGAAGCACTGCAAAAATTCATGCTGGTTTCATTCAAGCTTCATTCTAGCAAACAAATCCTTTGCCATCTGCTGACACCTAACTGTTACCTGGGTTGGAACCATAGAGTTCCCAGACAGCCTGGCACCCATGAACACTCTGAGCCAGGTCAGGGTTCTATTTGTCTCCTTTGCAGGCACTTTCTTTAATCAAATGTTTCCAGAAACACAGATTTACAGAAAGAAATGAGTCAAAATGATATGAAATACTAATATTTTAGCTGTTAGTAGATTCCTTGTATGCTGTCCATTTAGTTGCTTAGAACTTAATTTGAAGAAGTCACTAGCTTTCATTTACTGTAAGATGAAGTCAGATCAAAGCAGAAATTTGAAACTTTGGAAATGCAGAATGTTCTTAATGCCTTCAAGGAAAAAAATGTGTCAAGAACTGGATCACTAGTTCCCACACAGGCCCAGTCACTCACGAGAGAAACAAAACCTTCCACTCATTTACTTTCATGTATCTCCAAAACAAACAAATCAGTAAAAACCAAGAACTCTGACCAAATTTTTAAAAATGCTAAACAAGGCCCCACTGAGAAAAGTCTGATGTTACAAAATGACATGCAGTCTATGAGCCTCATATACTCTCCCTCTTCCCAGGGAATTAGGGTTTGAAACCAGAACAAGTCTTGAGCAGAAAAGGGCTTTGCCATGAGAAGTCTCCTGCTGCTTCCATGACTGGACAGAGTTACTTATGGTCACACCCAAGTCCCTCCAAAGTCAGAACCTTCTACTTGGTCAGCAGCCTCCCCTGATTCCGGGCCCCCTCCTTGACTAAGCTGGAGGAAGAGTTTTCTATTGCAAAGCTGCCAAAGCAAAGGCTTTCCACACAGATGCGTTTCTAACCACAGCTAGTGGAAGGGAAAAAAAAAAAAAACCCAATATTTTCTTTGGGCAGGAAGAACATTCTTCCAGTGCATACAAAATTGCATTCCGTACCCTGACTGAGTGTGGATGCAAGAACAGTTTGTGAAGGTGCCAATTAGCCTAGAGGAGCTAGCTATATGGAAGTTAAGAGTATGGGCTCTGTAGCCAGATTGCCTGGGTTTAAATCTTGCCTCTTCTTATTTAATGCGTGACCTTGGAGGAATTGCTTCACCAATCCCTGACTCTGTTTTTTTCACTTGTGTAATGAGAATTAAAAGCTCCACCTTTTTGTGTGAGGAGAGTAATAATATCCTAACAACCCCCTCACAGTGTTGTAGTGAGGACTAAATAAGTTATTGCCTACAAAGAGCTTAGGACAGGGCCTGGTGCATAGAAAGCACTCAGCAGATGTTAACTACAATTATTTTTATTTATTTTTTTTAAGTCAGACTTTTCCTCTCAATTGCTTGTGATCTATTAGGCAGCAGAAGAGGGACATTTGAGAGTTCCCTGGGGCATTTTTAAAGTAAGCCTTCATTGAAGTCCTTGCCCCATAAAGGATTTTCCAAAATCGTCCTCCGCTGGTGTTTGAGACCCCTGGCAGCTCTGTGATTCCACTGTGACGGCACAGGGATCTATGTGGATGCTTACCATACCACAAAAGCTCTACATTGTGCCCATTGGCCTGATTCTTGGGGCACATTGGGGTTTATACAGTCACAAAATAAATTGTCACTGCCTTACGGAACAAGCAACAGGAACAGTATTTATATAGTGATTCAAAGGTTTTAGAACGTCAGTAAAATGGACAATTTCATATGCTATCATGTTACATATAAACTCTTTTATGGCAATAGAATGCATATACCAAAAAAGGACACAAGCATTAAGTGTACGTGCCAATGACTTGCCACACAGTGAACCTGTATAATCATCACCCTAAGACAAACAAATCACTACCAGAACCTCAAAAATCCACCCTCTGCCCGTGTTCTCTCCTACCCCAGTCTCAGAGGTAACCGCTGTTCTGACCTCTAACACCATAAGTTAGTTTTCCTGTTTTCAAACCTTATATAAATGGAATCATGGGGAATGAATTGTATCTGGTTTCTTTCATTGGATAGTAGAATTGTGCTAGTCATCTATCCTGTTGCATGTAGGAGTAGTTTGCTCCGAACATTCATTTCAATGTCATTTGGTGCATTTATGTAAGATTTCTGATAAGTGCCAGATATACCTGGGGCGTGGGTGATGAGTCACAGGATATGTGTATGTTCAACTTTAGTAGATAAAGTGCCAAACAATTCTGCCCAGCATTTCTACCACAGTACACTCATGCCAACCACATATAAGAGCTCCCGTTGCCCCATATCCTCACCATAACTGGGCATTGTCAGTCTTTTTTTTTTTTAATTTTAGCTATTCTAGAGTAAGAGTAGAAGTGTCTTGCTGGGGTTCTTATTTGCATTTCTCAGACGAGTGGTTACTTAATTGTATGAAATCTCTTTTTCTATATCTATTGAGATTATTATATGATTTTTCTCCCTTTATTTTGTAAGTAGAGTAGATTGCATTGATTTTTTTCAATGTTAACCAACATTCATTCCTGGAATAAACTCAATTTGACGATCTTTATACTTTTGCTTATTTTGATTTGATAATATTTTGCTTAGGATGTTTGCACCTATGTTCACAAAAGAATTGGCCCACAATATTCATTCTTGTGAAAGTATACTGACATTATAAAACAAGATTCAAAATGCTAATGTTATCTCTTCCTTAAATGATTAGGAGAATTCATTGGCGAGGCCATCGGGGCTTGAGGTTTTGGTTTGTTTGGTTTTGCAGGAAGCTTTGGCTATTAACTTCTTAAGTAGAACGTATATAAAAGTGCACATGAATTTATACACATAAAATTTATAGATATGAAAGTGCATATAAATTTATACAGTGCATTACATTTTCACAAAGTGAATACAGTCATGTGACCAGCACCCAGCTCAAGAAAGAACATTATCAGCATCCCAGATGCCCATTTTTGTCCTCTTACAGTCACCACCTCCCTTCCCAAGGGTGATCACTGTCCTGACTTCTAAGACCTTGATTTAGTTTTGCTGTTTTGGTACTTTATTAGAAATCTGTTGAGCATATGGTTAGTTTTGGTATTGTTTTGTGTATACTTTTAAAAAATTGCCTATTCTGAAATTGTTGAAAGCAGCATGCTATAGACATCAATTAGGTCAAGTGTTATAATTGCGTTGTTTAAATGTTGAATGTCTTTAATGTCCATTTGTCTCCTTGTTCTATCAGATGTTGGGAGAGATATGTGAATATCTCCCACTATATTTGTAGACTTGTCTATCTCTCCTTTCACGTCTATCATTTTTTGCTTTTTATATTTTGAAGCCATGTCATTAGCTGCAGAAAATTTAGAATTGTTATATTTTCTAGATGGATTGAACATTTTACCATTACATAGTATCCCTCCTGTCTTTAATAATGTCAGTTATGTTTACTAATGTCAGTTGCCTTAAAATCTACTTTGATATTGGAATTGTACCAGCCTTCTCTTTGATAATATTTGCAATGATCTATCTTTATCTACCCTTTTATTTCATTATTTTGGTATTTCAGATTTGTCGCTTATAGGCAGCGTAGAGTTAGGGTGTTGCTGTTGGTTTTGTTCTAACGATCTTTGTCTTCTGTGTGGAGGGACTTGCCAGGTGCAGTGGCACGGGCCTGCAGCCCAGCTACTCGGGAGGTGGCAGAGGGAGGATCGCTTGAGCCCAGGAGTTTGAGTCCAGCCTGCGCAACATAGGGAGACCCTGTCTCTATAAAAAAAGAAAAGAAAAGAAAAGAAATGGAGTAATTCATCCATTTGTAATTAATATAATTACTGATACACTTGGATTTCAATCTGCCATCTCACTACTTGTATTCTGTTTGTATTACATGTTCTATGTTCATTTTCATCTCCTTTCTTATCCTCATTTTCATGAATTTTTTTTTACAGTTTTTAATTGTGCCTTTATTCACCTTTGTTCATTAAAAACGTACTTGTTTTAAAGATGCTGTAACTAAAATGACCACCCACTAACATGGTGTAATAGTCCCCCTGCCCCATTATGGTATTGGTTTTTTTTTAAAGAAATTCCTATTTCTTATAGGAATTTTACTGATCATACAGTAGTTACAAGAATGCCAGATACAATGATGGGCACAATCTAAAGCCAAGCTGGTTCAGAATTTACATAATGTAAAAGTACACATATTAGAAGTTAGCCAAGTGGACAGACGCACGCAGCAGCAAAAGCAGGTGACAGGAACCCCTCTAATGATCAGCTGAGGGCCCAGATGCAGGAATCTTGCTTTTGCCCTCTGTTAAAGTAAACAACTTTCCCTAACAGATACAGGTATTCCACACACATCTAAATACGCAGGGTGAGTTATGGCCTGCTACATGTACAGTGTAAAGTGGTAGAACTGTGATCTTTCTGTGATATTCCCAAGAAAATAGTGAATAGTGAATCCCATGCAGATAGTAGAAAGCATTGGTAGTTTATTACTGGTTTGACTTAGAAGATGGTTAACTTTTGACATTACTATTTGTGAAGAGCATATGTCTCCTTTTGCTATGTTTTCTCCACAACTGGCACACACTTTGAGTGGGAGAATTCTGATGTTTGTTTGACCCAACAGTGATAACTGAACTACTCTTTAAAATGTGAGAATCTTTTCATAACATATTTTAGTTACACACCTAACATAAAAAAACATGGATCATCTATATCTTTAAGCCAAAAGGTAGGAGGAATGCATCTGAATATTAATGATTTTAGTTTTCCTATTCTGTGGTTTCCACCACTGTCCTAAAGCAGCAGTCCCCAACCTTTTTGGCACCAGGGACCAGTTTCATGGAAGACAATTTTTCCACAGACTGGGGCAGAGGGGGGATGGTTTTGGGATAATTCAAGCGCATTACATTTATCATGCAGTCAAACCTCTCTGCTAATAATAGTCTATATTTGCAGCCTCTCCCCAGCGCTAACGTCACTGCCTCAGCTCCACCTCAGATCATCAGGCATTAGATTCTCATAAGAAGCACACACCCTAGATCCCTCGCATGCGCAGTTTACAGTAGGGTTCGCGTTCCTATGAGAATCTAATGCCTCTGCTGATCTGACAGGAGGCGAAGCTTATGTGGTGATGCGAGTGATGGGGAGCGGCTGTAAATACAGATGAAGCTTCGCTGGCATGCCTGCTGCTCACCTCCTGCTATGCAGCCCAGATCCTAACTGGCCATGGACCTGTACCCGGTCTGTGGCCCAGGGGTTGGGGACCACAGTCCTAAAGAATGACACTGGTGCAACTGCTTGTTTATTTACCAATGCAGGCACTAATTTGAACTCTTAGATCAGAGAAAATCCAAAATAGAAGAAATATCACTCTTTTTCTCTGGGGCCTCTTAAGAAAATAGACTAAAATTATAAATTATTCAAGTTTCCTATTGAGCAGTAGTGTTTTTCTCTGTGTAACTATCTAGAGACCGCAGACTTGTGGTATACTTCTTCTAGGAGTCAGGAACCTTGAGCAGTAGTTTGCAGAGTTGTTTTCTTACACACCACCATTTACCCTGCATTTGTGCCAACTGTCATGATAAATGCGTTTAAGGGGGTCATGGTTGACAACTTAAGCTTAAAGATCCTCTGAGGGAGATTTCTCTAGTTGAGTAGAAACCTGTCTATAAATGGTGGCAGGTCTGTGAACCTAAAGAGAAGACTCAATGTCTCTCTGAACACCTTTAAATTACTGCTCAAGTTGCAAGTTCCTGTTGGGGGAAAAGGAGGGGGAAAAAAGTATTAAAATAACTTGAAGTTCTATTTGTTGGCAACTTAGAATGCAAAGTATTTTATTTTTAAATTTCTATGGTTCGAAAACAAGATACCCTAGGTTAAATAATATAGTTTTCCAAAGCTGAATGTGCCCATTTGGAGCTCAGTTTTTCTGCACAAAATACAAAAACAACTTCCTAAAATTCCTAGGTGGGAACACTACTGTTTTGATTATCGGTGATTAGATGAACGGATCCCGCTCAGTTGGTAATATTCCTTTTTTTCCTTGATAAGGGTTTTAAAAATTCTAGAATAGATGCATTTTTCTAGTCTTATACCGACAACTTCATTCCAAACGTCTCCTGGGGGACTATGCCATGTACAGGGATCCATCTTCATCCTTCGAGCTTTCCCACACCTCCGAGACGGGTGTGGAGACGCTCACAGGCCGTGTCCCTTCACCAGCAGGAAGAAGCTTGATTAGCACTGAGCTGTTAGTGTCATTTTTCCCCTTTTAAAAAAGCTCTTGTCCTTTTTCTGGTTATTTCTTATTAATTGCTAACATTGTGTACAATGTAGACATAATGTGAGGTTCTGGATGATATCTTTTTAACTAATAAAACAGGTTTCATTTCAAGCCTTCAGTCATTCATCTTATAGATATATCCAAAAACTGACATCTGAAAACAGAGCGAAGACAGCTGGGAAAATGGGTTTTGGACCTGGAACTCTGGAGCCTAAAGCTGCCCCATTCATCTCTCAGGGAACCGTGTGACATCTCATACCTGCTGCTCATTGCTCATGAGCTTTTACTTCTGACTTACTGATGTATAAACAAGGTAAAATGTCAATCTACCGCAAATCTTTATGACATTATGGATCTTGCACCCACCTACTAACTTCTGACTGATTCAATGTATCTTAGTTCAAATTCCTGAGAAAGAGAATATGAGACTCAGCCAAGCCTTTGTATTGGCTCCCCTCAAAACAGGTGTGTGTCCCCGCTCCAATTACCCGTAGCTGGGAAGGTGTGAGGTCACATGTTCAAAAGAGGCAGCAAGATCGAGCTTAGAAGTGAGTCTCAGCAGAAACCAAAGGTAATCATATCTAGTATAGTATGAGAAAATTCATGTCGGTGTCACTAGATTTTGTGCCATTTTCTTCATCTGTTAGCTTTACTGAAAATAAATGACATTTTATTGTTTTAAATTTGAATTCTTTTCTCATGAGTGAAGCAGAATTTTACTTCCTATATGTATCACTCATGGATGATATATTTTTCCAGAAAGAATTTACTTCTGGTTCTGGCAGGCAGTCAGGCTAGGGGCAACCACCTTCATCCCGTCAAGGATTGAATTGACGTAGGGCTGAGTTTCAGACCTGTGAGCACGGGTCCACTTCCAGCTCCTTCGTACACTTAGACCCCTCTACCTTGTCAGGGTCCTAACCATAAGTCTGGGGGTTTACCAGATCTCATCCTCTTTGGCAGACTCTGAAATTTAGTTTTTGTCACTCTATCCCAGTGAGACCCTCAAACGGTCACCTGAGCCCCTCAGCCGCTGCTCTCCCTTTCAGAATTGACCAACGCCTGAAGGGGAAAAGTGACCTCAGATACTAGGCTCATTTCTCTTGGCTTCTTTCTTCTTTCAGATATTTGCCCCACAAATTTTCACCTCCTTAGTAGCTTTTCAATTCCTTCAGATTTTTTAAATATGTTGCCTATTTTTTCTAGTTATTCTTATCAGGAGGTTGTCCAGGACAACTTCGCCACTTTTGGAAGGAAAACCTCATGTTATCCATATACTTCCTTAAAATGTCCCCATTTTGCAATAAGAATTGGTCTTCTTTCCCAGACCCTTTTGTCCCTCCATATTATGGAAGATCTTATAGCTAACTTTTATATTAACCATTGCACCTGATGGTTTTTCTTAAGAGCTTTCTGAAAACATAAGCCAATGTGGCATATTATCTGCTCTTGCCATAAGAAGAGACCCCAAGTTCAGCCTGAGCAGCTCATGAATGTGAGAAAGGTTGTCTAGTGATACACATATCTTCCCCCGCCACAGCTTTTGGATGAGGGCTGTGATTTCCTCTACTCTACCTGGAATATGGGTAATGACAAGTGGTAAACTAGTGGGATAGTTGGGGCAAATTGAGAAGTTTGGGGTGGACCCTAGCCACAATCATGGTGTGGGTCTTTACAGAAGAGAAGAAACTCTCACCCTCTCCTGCTGTTCCCTTATATGCTCAACCCCACAATGCATTCTGGCTGGTCTCCCACAATCATAACCACCCAGACAATGGCCATGCTTCTCATGGGCTCTCTGGCTCTTATGTGCTGTGTCCTTTGAGATTTCTCACCAAATACGATACCCTTTTGGAAAGTAACAGGGGTCACCAGCTTTTATTTGACTTCTCATATTGAGGGAACCCTTGGAACATGTTTTCCAACCCACCCACTTTACTAATACCTTGAGGTACAGCCTCCCATCTTCTGATGGATCTAATATTAGGACCACCTGGCTCTGTGGAACTCATGCAGCTAGTCGCCAAAGCCTGTGTTTGGGAAGTACACGGTTGGACAATGATGGAAGAGGTCAACTTCTACTTGTTTCTTTCTTAAATACATTGCCATGCTATGCTGATGTCATAGTCCTGAGAAAGCCACCAGATCCATCCTTTGGTTTCCTCCCATTCACTACCAGTTTCATTTCTAGATTGCTCCCCACAGGAGTGGTTGGTTAGGCTCCTACTTGGTTAGACTCTTGGTTTCCTGAATTTCCATCATCCAGAACACGCTCCAAGATCCCCTATATGCCAGGTGGGGAGCCAGCCCTAGAGATGGCCCTAGGGAGGAAACTTGTGGCACCACTAAGTGAGTCCTCTCTACCCAAGTGGTCATAAATTGTTCTGCCTTAGCATCCCACTCCCTGCTAGGGCTTACTGTATCCCTGGAAGAATTTGACCTTCTTTGATGTTTATTCCAAATTAGTAAGGAGTAGTCTTGTATTCCTGATATTGCAGTGCTCAGATGCAGCATGACCCTTGTTCCATTTTTCCTCTTTAATCCACCAGGTGACTCCCTCCAGTGCCCCAGAATAATCCCACAGACGCCCATCTTCCATTTGGCCTATAGCTCAAAGCTATGGCAGGTCATTAACTGGATCACACCACTCCAGTCACTTAGGAAGTTTCTCATGCTTGCCTCAGCCTTTCCCTGCTCCTTCTTACACATGAGGTCATTTTGCCCAAGCCTGCTGACCATTCCACAAGGACTGTGCTGACCACAGGGCTGGTCTGGGTTTGAAGACTGGTGGTAATGGGGACTCAAGTCAACAAGAGAAACTTCCACTTTGTTTACCATCCCTTCACCTAGTGTATGTATATGCACGCATTCAAGGATACATGATGGTTCAAGCCAGTGGACATGGTTTTGCTGGGACTCCCTTTTTTCTCAGAAGGCATGTCCAAAGTTGGGCAGTTTCAGCAGTCTGTACAGAGAGAGAAATCCAAAACCCAAAGCCTGCTGCTGCCTTTAATGCCAATTTAGGCCTGGGGCTGGAGCCAATGTCCGTGTTCTGTATCCATAAATTCTTTCTGTGCCAGAGTTACACACCTAGTCTTATTTCTACATTTTATTTCTTACAGGGCAATGAGATTTATTCCTTAATCATCTTTTCTTGTTTTCCTCAGGAACTCTTCCAAACTTTCACCTCTCTCCTTGAACCTTCTACATCTACTCCTTTCTCCCTCTGTTATAGACTAAAACATGTACACCCAAAATTCATATATTGAAGTCCTAACCCCCTATGTGATTATATTTGGAGATAGGGCCATTAGGGAGGTAATTAAGATTAAACGAGGTCATGAAGTTGGGGCCCTGTAATGGTAAATTTTATGTGTCAACTTGATTGAGCTATGGGATGCCCAGATAGCTGTAAAACATTATTTCTGGATGTATCTGTGAGAATGATTCCAGAAACATTAGCATTTGAAATGGTAGATTGAGTAAAGCAGCTTTCCCTTCCCAATGTGGGGGGACATGATCTAATCCACTGAGGGAAGATTTGCTCTCTCTCTGCCTTACAATTTGAACTGGGACATTGATCTTCTCCTGCCTTCAGCACTCCTGGTTTTCAGGCTTTCAGATCCGGGCTAGAATCTGCAACATTGGCTCTCCAGCTCTTAAGCCTTCAAATGACACCACTGGCTTTCCTGAGTCTCCAGCTTACAGACAGCAGACTGTGGGACTTCCCAGCCTCAATAATCATGTGAGCCAATATCTTATAATAAATCTCTTTCAATTTATGTATGTATGTATGTATGTATATAAATATCTTTTTTGTTGTCATTATTTTTGTTTGCTTTTGTGGCCTGTATGAGAATTGAATAAATCTCTTCTTATAGGTATATATATAGTCTCCTATTAGTTGTTTCCCTGAAGAACCCTAATACAGATTTTGGCACCAGGAGTTGTTCTAGAGGAAGAGAATTTTAAGGATGAGTTTTCTGAATTGGTTCTGGGGTTTCTAGAATTTGCTCTTTAGTGTGATTAGATTTAAAGATGCTAATGACTCTATTTCTAGTAAATTAAAGAAGGCACTGATGCTCCATGGTGTGATCTGGCAATAGAGATATGTGAAGTATCTGCATTGGGTACTCCTAATCAACTGCTTATAATAAGCAAGGAGCAGGATGATTGTGTTGGAAAGTAATGATACTTTCCAACATTAAAAAAAAAACTAATGAATATAATAAGGTTGGATGATTGCTCCTAATGTCACCAGACAAAGTGGTAAAAGAAAAGCTCAGGAACTTGAATTCCAGCTCAAGTGCCATGTAAATGACCTGAAGCGTACTATGAGTGCCCTGAAGGAAATCCTTATCTCCTGAAGTCACAGGGCTGAGATGGTTGAAAATCACATGCAGAATGTCATCCTGCAACTGGCTTAATTACAATGCAAGTTGAACTCCCAGGCTTGCAGGGTGTCTCCTGCTAAAGTAAGAGAATTGGTTGGGACATAATGAGATCCTGTGAGTTGGGATGGGGATGTGTGGGAAGACCCTGATGAAGCTGGGGACATTGAGCTTCATCAATGAGTTTGAAGACTCATCAAAATTCTGAGGAGTCTTCTTTGCCAGTGGAAGAGCCTCTCCCCACCCCCAGTGGTATTGGCCTCTCCACCTCTGATTGAGGGGATTGACCCTACAATGCCTGCGCAAACTGGTCTCCCCAGAGGCAGTTGCCATGCAACTCAGGACCAACCCCTACCACTCCTCTTTGCTTTGAGACCTATAACTAGACTCCTGTCTCAGCAGGCCCCTAAGAAGAGGTACAAAATGTGATCCATGAGGATGTGAGCTGCACTCACTCTGTTTTAAAAGAACTACTTGAGTTTTCTAATTTATACAGAAATCTGGGGAACATCTGTGGGAATGCATATTAAGAATCTGTGATAATGGTGGAAGAAACATAAAGTTGGATCAGGCCAAATTTATTGACATAACCTCACTAAGCAGAGATTCTATATTTAATATTGCAGTTCCGGGAGTTAGGAAGTGCTACAGAAGTTTGGTTGGCTGTCTGAAACATGGACCAAAAGATGGCCCACAGTAAGCAAATTGGAAGTGTCCTACCTGCCCTGGTTTAATGTAGAGGAAGGGATTCAGAGGCTTAGGGAGATAGGAATGTCAGAGTGAATTTGTCATTTAAGACCTACTCATCCACTCTGGGAGGGTCCAGTAGACATACCTGTGAGGAGAGCACAGGCATCCTTGAAGAGCTCTGTGATCTCTCCTCTCTTTAGATCAGACCTGACAGTGGGAACCATAGCCACTGAACTGGGAAACCTAAATGCAATGAGAGTAATGGTATCTCAGGGTGGCAGGGGCGAAGTGGCGCACTCAATCACCAAATGTAGGTGGGTGTTGCTACAATAATGACAACAGGGCCAGAGCAGCAATCAGAATAGTCTGACTCCCGCTGACTTCTGGCATTGGCTAGTTGATCATGGTGTGCCCAGAAGTGAAATAGATAGGAAGCCTACTAAATTCTTACTTGGTCTGTAAAAGCAGAACACTTTCAGGTCAAGTGAACAGAAGTCTAACCTGAATCATAAAAATAGAGAGTCATGGCCACTCAGTCAACTCCCAGACTTGAGCTAGTTTACAGACCCAGAATCCCTTGAATGAAGGTGGTGCTGGATCCCCTTGAGGAAGGACCCCCAGTACAGTGCCAAAATTTTTATACTGTTAACTCCCAGTCTTCCCCAAAAGGACCTGTGGTCTTTTACCAGGATAATTGTGAACTGGGGAAAAGGAAATAATCAGACCTCCGGGGGACTTCTGGACACTGGCTCTGAACTGACACTAATTCCAGGAAACCTAGAACATCACTGTGGCCCACCAGTCAGAAGAGATGCTTATGGAGGTCACGTGATCAGTGGATCTTGGAGAATGACAATGGATTTTTGTAAGTGTAACCAGGTGGCAACTCCAGTTGCTGCTGCTATACCTGATGTGGTTTCATTGTTTGAGCAAATTAACTTATCCCCTGGTATCTGATATGTAGCTATTGGTCTGGCAAATGCCTTTTTCCATCCCTGCTAATAAGGTCCACCAGTAGAAGCTTGATTTCAGCTGGCAAGGTCAGCAACATACCTTCACTGTCCTACTTCAGGGTATAATAACTCCCCAGTCCTATGTCATAATCATAGGACTGTTTGCAGTGATCATGATCACAATATATCACACTGGTCCATTATATCAATGACATTATGCTAACTGGACCTAGTGAGCAAGAAGTAGCAACTACTTTAGACTTAATGGTAAGACATTTGCGTGCCAGAGGGTGGGAAACAAATCCAACAAAAATTCAGGGGCTTCTACCTCAGTGAAATTTCTAGGGGTCCAGTGGTGTGAGACTTGTTGAAATATCCTTCTAAGGTGGAGGGTAAGTTGTTGTATCTGGCCTCTCCTACAACCAAAAGAGGCACAATGCCTGGTGGGCCTCTTTGGATTTGGGAGGCAACACTCCTCATTTGGGTGGGTCACTCCAGCCCATTTACCAAGTGACCTCAAAAACTGCTAGTTTTGAGTATGGCCCGGGCTCTGCAACAGGTCCAGGCTGCTGTGCAAGCTACTCTGCCCTTGGACCCTATTTCCAGATCCAGTGGTACACAAGGTGTCAGCAGCAGATAGGGATGCTGTTTAGAGCCTTTGGCTAGCCCTTATATGTGAAGTGCAGTGCAGGTCCTTAGGATTTTGAGCAAGCCCTGCCATCTTCTATGGATAACTATTCCCCTTTTAAGAAACACCTAATGGCCTAATACTAGGCCTTAGTAGAGATTGAATGCTTACCATGAAACCCTAGCTACCCATCATGAACTCAGTGTTGTCTGACCCACCAAGCCATAAAGTTGGGTGTGCACAGTGGCACTCCATCATCAAATGGAAGTGGTATATACAACAGATTGGGCTTGAGCAGGACCTGAAGGCATGAGTAAGTTACATGAAGTGACCCAATGGCTCCTGCTCCTGAGGAAGATTCAGGCCTGGCTTATAGATGGTTCTGCATGATGGGCAAGCACCACCTGAAAATGGACAGCTGCAGCCTTACAGCCCCTTTCTGAGACATCCCTGAAGACAGTGGTGAAGGGAAGTCCTCCCAGTGGGCAGAACTTAGAGCAGTGCACCTTATTGCCCACTTTGCTCAGAAGGAGAAAATGGCCAGTCATGCAATTATATACTCATTCATGGGCTGTGGCCAGTGGCTTGGCTGGATGGCCAGGGACTTGGAAGGAACATGATTGGAAAACTGGTAACAGGGAAATATGGGGAAGAGGGATATGGTTAGACCTCTCTGAATGGCCAAAAAACGTGGAGTTATTTGTGTTCTATGTGAAAGCTCACCAAAGAGTGACCTCAGCAGAGGAGGACTTAAGTGGATAGGGTGATCTGTTCTGAGGTTGCTAGTCAGCCTCTTTCCCCAGCCACCCCTGTTGTTGCCAATGGGCTCATGAACAAAGTGACCCTGTTGGCAGGGATGGAGCCTGTGCATGGGCTCAGCAGCATGGACTTCCACTCAACAAGACTGACCTGGCTATGGCCACTGCTGAGTGCCCACTCTGCCAGCAGCAAGGACCAACGAGTCCCCAATATGGCACCATCTCAGGGTGATCAGCCCGCTGGCTACCTGGTGGCAGGTTGATCATATTGGACTGCTTCCATCATGGAAGGAGCAGCATTTTGTTCTTACTGCAATAGACGTTTACTCTAGATATGGATTTGCCTTTCCCGCATGCTTCTACCAAAACTATCATCTGTGGACTTACAGATTGCCTCATCCACTGTCATAGTATTCCACATGGCACTGCTTCTGATTGAAGAACTCACTTCACAGGAAAAGATGTGCAATAGTGGGCCCATGCTCATGGAATTCACTTCCTGAAGCAGCTGTCTTGAAAGAATTGTGGAGTGGCCTTTTGAAGACACAAAAGGGGGAAATACCTTGCAGGGCCAGGGCAAGAGTCTCCAGAAGGCTGTATATGCTCTGAATCAGCATCCAATATATGGTGCTGTTTCTCCCACAATAAGGACTCATGGGTCCAAAGATCAAGAGGTGGAAAGGGGAGTGGCACCACTCACTATTACCCTTAGTGACCCACTAGCAAAATGTTTGCTTCCTGTTCCTGTGACTCTACTTTGTTGGCCCAGAGATCTTAGTGCCAAAGGGAGGAATTCTTCCACCAGGAGGTAGAACAATGATCCCATTGAACGGGCAGTTAAGACTGCTGCTGGCCACTTTGGGCTCCTTGAGCCTTTGAAACAACAGGCAGAGAAGAGAGTTATAGTGCCGGCTGTGGTGGTTGATCCTGACTACCAAGGGGAAATTATACTCCTCCTCCACAATGGAGGTGAGGAAAAGTATGTCTGGAATACAGGAGACTCCCTAGGCATCTCTAGTATTCCCATGCCCTGCAACTAAGGTCAATGGAAAACTACAACCACCCAATCCAGGCAGGACTATACTAATGGCCAAGACCCTTGAGAAGTAAAGGATTAGGTCACCCTACCAGGTAAAGAACTATGACCAGCTGAGATGCTTGCTGAAGGCAAAGGAAATAAAGAATGGGTAGTGAAAAAAGGTAGTTATAAACACCAGCTATGACCACACGACCAGTTACAGAAATGAGGGCTGTAATTGTCCTAAGTATTTGCTCCCTATTTTATCATGTTTGTATGTGTGTCAGTTTTAGTCTTAGTTCAGGCTGCTATAACAAAGTACCACACACTGGGTGCCTTATAAACAACAGACATTTATTTCTCACAGTTCTGGAGGCTGGAAATCTGAGATCAGAGTGCTGGCATGGTTGGATTCTGGTGAGGGCGTCTCCCAGGTTGCAAACTGCCAACTTCTCCTTGTATCCTCACATAGCAGAAAGAGATTGAGGAGCTCTCTAGGGTCCCTTTTTATAAGGGCACTAGTTCCATTCATGCAGGCCCCAGCCTCATGACCTAGTTGCTTTCCAAAGGCCCCACCTCTTCATACCATCACATTGGGGGTTGGAATTTCATCATATGAATTTTGGGGAGACACAGACATTGAATCCATAACACTTTCCCTTTATATAAAATATCTTTGTTTTTCTCCTTCTCTTATCTTGTAACATAAGATGTGTTGATATCATAATATTTAAGTATTATTAATTTTATATCATAGTATTTAAGCTATGGGATACCATGGAGAAGAGTAAATATCACTCAAATACTTTACCTTCTCTTCTGGGGAAGGAATTAGTATGTTTTCAGTTGTATGCAGGATAGTTGTATCACATTAGGTAGAATCATAACCTTGTTATTGCCTTTATTTGGAGTTTAACGATGGTTTAAGGTGATGTGTATGGGTGCCATGTTGACAAAGGGTGGACTTGTGATGGTTAATTTTATGTGTCAACTTGACTGGGCTACAGGGTGCCCAGACATTTGGCCAAATATTATTCTGTGTGTGTCTGTGAGGGTGTTTCTGAATGAGATTAGCATTTCAATCTGTAGACTGAGTAGACTGCACTCCCTAATGTGGGTGGGCCTCATCCATTCAATTGAAGACTTGCATAGAACAAAAAGGCTAAGAGGGAACTCCTCTTGCCTGGCTGCTTGAGCTGGAATGTCAGTCTTTTCCAGCCATCACACTCAGACTGAGACATCAGCTCTTTTGGGGTCTTGAGTCTGCTGGCTTTTGAACTGGAACTATACCATTGGCTCTCCTGGTTCTCAGGCCCCAGACTCCAACTGAAACTTACACCATTAGCGTTCCCAGTTCTCACGCCTTTAGATTCAGACTGGAACTACATAGTGGCTGCCCTGGGTCTCCAGCTTGCTGACTGCAGATTTTGGAACTGCTCAACCTCCATGATTGCATGAGTTAATTCCTTAATAAATCCATCCCTCATATATATATAAATATATATATATTATATATATATATATATATATAAACATATACATACACACACACATATACACACACATGGGCACCCCTATTGGTTCTGTTACTCTGAAGAATCCTAATACAACCCACCCATCTGCCCACCTTTCCCCCACAGCACCCTTTGAATACCTCAGCTTAACTTAACAGGGTACAATGGTTCACAGATCTCTTCCACAAGTCTGAGCTTAAGAGTGGGGACCAGGTCTCACCCCTAGACCCCAACACTGTGCCTGGCACACAGCCAGCATTCAGTGATTGTGTGTTGGCAAACAGTAAACCCCTCCAGGACCCACCTTCTGCTTTCCTGCCTGCTGAGGGCTAGGCCGTTGAGATTTCTCTGCTGGCTCCCAGATGGCTTTGACCAGACTGCACTGGGGGCTGCTTTGTGCATTTCCTCTGCTCCTTTGAGTGATGTTCCCTTTCTTTGCAGTCTCCCCAGAGCAGCAATGGGAATTACCCCGGCTCTCACAAGGCAGGGCCTAGTTGAGCCAAGAGCAACCAGCAGGATGTCAGGGCTAGATTCAGCCATCCTCATTTGGCCCTTCAACATTTGACTTGGCCTGTGCCTTTCAGCACTAAATGCAGAGCAGAACAGCTTAAGCACAAGGCAGGGTGGGATGGGATTTAGAGTTAGAATATGCAGGTTCTAGTCATACCCCGTTCGATTACTAAGTGTGAATTCGAATAAGTCACTGAAACTCTGTGACCCATTTTTTTTCACTTGTTAAATGAAAATAAAACCTACCTCATGGAGTGGTTGTGTGACTCAAATGAAGGATTGTATATAAAAAGAACTTTGTAAACTGGAATATAACTGTAAGCCTCTCAAAATAGATCTACCCTTGGTAAAAAGTAAAAGGGAGTTTATCCAAAACTTGAGAGGAAATAATTTCATTGATATACTTTGAATTCCATATATATATATACACACACACACATATATATACATACACACACACACACACACATATATACACACATACATGCCAAGCTGGTTCTCAAGGAAGGGATGGTTAGAGAGTAATTATATTCTGATGACCAAAGGGGCACAGTGAGCAAAGAGGATCAGACAAGTGAATATAAAATATTCACATTGAAATCTATATGGGCAACCTCTAGTTATCAAATTATAGTTCTTCACAGCGTTAAGGAGCAAGAAGCATCCCAAAATACTCAACCACTATCCTGTGAAGTAACAGACTGTACGTAACATAACCATTAGCCAGGAAACATGTTACCACAGACCTGGTAAAGCATGTTAAAGGATATTATACTTATTACCTAATCTGCAGAATATGTTTGTCTTGGAAAACTGAATTTGCTCAAACCATAAATGAATTTACCAGCCCTGGGTTAATTAACCCACCACTGCATATTTGATATATTTTGCAAGTCAGAAAGCATCCAAGACATACATATTAGAATGGCTAAAGTTTTAAAACTGAAATTTAAAAAACTGACAATACTAAATATTGATAAGGATGTGGGGAGCCCCTAGAACTCTCATACATTGCTGGTAGGAATGTCAAACAGCACAATGCCTTTGGAAAACAGTTTGGCAATTTCTTACAAAGTTAAACATACACTTGCCATATGACCCAGCAATCTCACTGAATCCAAAATACCCAAGAGAAATAAAAACATACATCCACAAAAAGATCTATATGTGAATGTTTATAGCAGCTTTATTCATAATTGCCCCAAACTAGAAACAACCCAGATGTCCACCAACACTTTGTGGCACATCCATACAATGGAACACTGCTCAGTGATAAAAAGGAATG
Organism: Daubentonia madagascariensis; assembly: GCA_023783475.1. Lineage (NCBI taxonomy): Eukaryota > Metazoa > Chordata > Mammalia > Primates > Daubentoniidae > Daubentonia > Daubentonia madagascariensis. The sequence goes on from JAKFHU010000428.1 coordinate 14,459,525, forward strand.
AACCAGTGGTGCATGGCTAAATCTCAAAAGCATTGTAAGTGAGAGAAGCCAAAAACAAAAGCCTACATACTGCAGGATTTCATTTATATGACATTCTGGCGAAGGCAAAAAAAAAAAAAAAAGGAAAACAGAAAACAAACCAGCAGATGCCAGGTTCTGGGGGTGGGGACGGGAATTCCTGAAAGGGGGCACCAGGAGACCTTGAATGAGCCAAGCAGCACACAGAGCTTACATACCTCAACCTTCCTAGCTCCTAGCAGACTTGTGTTTATGTCTTGTGGCCTCCCCAGCAAATTGCTCGGGTGGAGACAGATCTGAGTTTTAATCTCAGCTTCCCAACTTTCTAGCTGTGTGACTTTAGACAAGTTACTTAACTCTCTGAACTTCAGTTTCCTCCACATACGTCACATGGGTGTTGAAAAGTGTTCAAGAGATCAGTGTAAAGCACACTGGCTGGCTGTCTTCTCTTCTAAAAGAAGCTAAATGATGGCCTTCTTGACTACATCCCTAAAATCCATTACAGCTTGCTGACATCCAGGCTCTGGAGCACCAACTCTCCAAACAAGATCCATGAGTATGCACATGGCATCCGAGGATAGACCTGCACTGATTCCTGATCCCTATAATACCCTACTCTGTAAAAGAACTCTCGGCTCTAACCCAGCCAGTGTCTTTCTGGTCTACCATTTATAAGTGGCTGATGTCATTTACCCCCAGTGGGCATAAGACCTCACATTCAGAGGTCCTTCCTAAGTCTTTAATCTGTTGATTTTCTAATACTCCAGTCCCCTCTCTGCACTCTTATAAACTTTAATTCTTGTTACCAATTTTCATAGGAATTCTGCCTAATGCACAATGAAAATTTGTTGATGCAGACAATGATTCTACTGAGAACCTGAAAATCAACCTTGAGGTAGGCGAATAGGACTTGAAGGATTTATGAGCACTCTTGAGACATGCAAGACAGGTCGCTAAAAGGCATCTTTTATTTTATTCAATGATTTTGGGAGTATCTGTGATGGGATTATAAGCCTTGTCCAAGCCCTACTCTCAAAATGGAATACGTAGGAGACACGACAGGTAATGAGGCAAAAATGAATAACAAGTAGAGACAAAGAAAATGCAGTGGCTTTCAATATACTACCAAAAGTTGGCCCAAAACTTTAGTGACTGTTAGTTCACTGGTAATGAGTACAGCTGCAGCTCTCTTTATCATCACACATTTATCCTAAGATATCTAGAGAACACTGGTTTATAATTTTAGATATTCAAATTTAGGCAATTCTGAGATGTCTCTACTGGAAAGTGTCAGAGGAAAAAAACAAACCCTCTTCAGCTTACTTTCTCATAGCCAGGATTCTTCACAATCCATATTCTTCAGAGTGATTGCAAAGGAATTTCTTTCAAAGGACCAATACATTTCCTCCAGAGAAGAGATTTTACGTTTTAAATGATGTTTTTAAAAATTTCCACTTAATTACTATAGTCAATTTTTGTTTTTCAGTTTCCAATTATTATTCTCAGCATAGCCTACTTATTCACCGTGATTTCTAAGCAAGTACTTCTATACATGGGATGATTTTATTTTTTGTTAAGGCAATTGGAGATAAATGTAAGGAACAAATTCAGGCAGGGGGAAAAACTAAACAGTTTTCTGCTGAATGTGCCAAAAGTAGTGAACGTGCCCTATTTTGGATTATCTTCTGCCTTACAAGCTTAGATAGGCAGAGAGGGCCAGAAAGCTTGATGTGTTATTTCCTCACATGATAGTTTTTCCTTTCTAGCTGTAACAAAGTTCCAAAGGCAATTCTTTTCTAAAGGAATAGTGAAAGCTTTTCTCTAATCTTCTGCATAAAAGTTACACTACACACAAGGATCTGGAGATAATGTTCCAACGAGTCACTTTGGTATGATGTAACACATGTGACAGCAAACATGGAGAAAGCATGCCCTGCCTTCATGTAGGTTCAAATAAATCAAGAAAACTGCTGCCTAGAAAGAGCCAATTCTCCTCCTCACTTCTGTAGCCCTGGTGTGGAGCCAATCATCTTCCATTTTTTCTGTGGATGATGTTTTTCATTTTTTCAGTTCACTTTCCTCTCCATCCCATTATTTCAAAGGGCTTAAAGATGTCCTTTAGAGCGACCTTCCTGTAACTTTTTCCTTCCTGGGTATGTACGCAATGCACATCAACTGGGTTTGTCTTGAGCAGGCATCAGTGATTTCTTCTCTCCCCAGTCAACCTTGTTCCAATTACATTGCTGGAGGACTTTTATTTCATTTCCTGTTAATGTACACGTGACTACTGTATTGCCCGGCAGAACACACTCTTCCGTCCTCTCTTCCATCACTGGGTTATGTGCCTGCTAAGGTTCGTCACGTCCCACTCCTTTTCATCAATTTGGGATTAAGCTTTTTCCTTTACCTCCACTTAACTGTTCCCTCTCTTTCTGGGTGTCTGGAAGAATAGAGATTTTCTTGGTCTGATCCTCAGCTTTTGACCCAAATTACAGTTGAAAGAACCATCTATGTCACCAATTTAAATAGTGTTCACCTGGATTCTGGATTCTGTTTCTTAGGAATCTTGTTTTCTACTTCCTCTCTTGCTTTCAAGCTTCTAAAAATCCTAAGGTCAGCATCAGCTCTTCCTGGATTTTCTAATCTTCACATGAGGTTTCTTAGGTCCTGACACTTCTTTGCCCAGAGAGGGAACTCTGTTACTTGCTTCCTTCCACGTATGTTTTCTGGCCATTCACGATGTGCCAGAGGTCCTGCTCTCATCTCAGGAAGCTCACACTCTAGTGTAAGACAACTTTAGAGAGTGGCAACCAGGGCTGATACTTATATAGACTAAGCTGGTGGTAGCCTCGGGGGTAGTAAAAATGGTCATTTCTGCCTGGTTCTTGGCACACAGTAAGCACTCAATTATTAGCTCAATGTTTAGAAATATACAATACATGGTAGTAAATTTTTAAAAATCACTATTTGGCTGAAGAGTGTTTGCACTATCTTTAATCAAAACATTTATAATACTGTATCTGGAAGTGTTCTAGATTAAAAGAGACTAAAGAGGTATGATAATTAAATGAAATGCTTATGCCTGGATTAAAAATAAAATAGCTATCACAGCTACTGTTGGTACAAATGGGGAGATTTTAACCTGGCCTGTATATCAGATAATATAATGGTATTATATCACTGTTAAACTTCTTGAGTGTGATCATTAGTCGTTATAGGACAACATCCTTATTCTCAAATATCAGGTGTCAAGTGTCATAATGTAATTTACTCTCAAATCATTTAGAAAAAAAGCATATCTAGAGAGCGAGAAGTACACACACACACACACCCCCAGAGTGGGGCAGGAGATGTGACAGAATGTTAGCAACTGGAAAATCTAAGTGATAGGTGTAAGGGTGTTCATTATATTATTCTTGCATTTTTTTCTGTAGCTTTGAAAATTTTCAATAGAGAAAAAGTTGGGAAAAAACAAGAACAAAAAAATAATAGTAAAATACTTCAAATGCTTTTGAAGAGAAAGCCAGAGAAGAGAAGAAAGAACTTACAAATCAGTTCTGAAACCAAACACAAATACTTTTTATTTATGGGATATCATTTTACATCAATTCCATTAAAACCTAAAACCAGTTTGCTGTACTCAAGTTAGGTGGCATAACAGTATTTTAGTTAAGCTGGGAGTCACAGGACTTGCACACTTTTATGAATGTAATGCAAATACTGACGACACGAAGCATTCACAGTTACAGGTTAGCTGCTGTTCATTTAACAGTAACCCCCAATAGAAATTATTTTATGAAAAAAAGCAACCCACATTTTGGTCTCATTTACAGACACCCAACATTTTAGTTGGTCAATGAATTCTATACATTTATTATACAACATCTGAAAGAATAAAGGATAAGGCTTACAGAGGTATTTTAGCAGTTTTAAGAACAAAAACCAAGGGCACAAACTAACTTTTAAAGCTTTCTGTATAAACTTCAAAAGCACTGTTAAAATAGAGACTGAGAGGCAAAAGAAATGTGTTGTTAAACCAGAATCTAGAGGTTTGTCTAGTCAGATTTATGAAAACGTAATTCAGAGTTCATGCTTCAAAAAAGGTGCACGTAATATTACAGTGGACGTTTGTGACAAATCAAACAATGAAATTTCTGACCTACTGCAGCAGTAAACATCTAAAAGTCGTATTCCATTATGACAGAGTATTGCAATGTGGAGTTCAAAACACAATGGAGAGAGAGAAAGGGTGTAGACTTAGGTACTAAAGAAAAACCAGAAGGCACCCTAATTTATTTAACATTAGCCAGTAGATAAGGTGTCAATGATAGTTCAATTTTGTGTAACTTAGGAAAATTCTTAAGAAAATCTATCTTATTATTCTGTCCAACCCTTTTTTCTCCCCTTAAAAATACTACATAAAATCAAGAAAACTAAGGGCAAGCAATCTGCCGTCAGTAGTCACAGAGGTTTATTTTTCAAGGCAGTTTAAGGACTATTTGGAGTTTCCTAAAATGCAAGATTATCCCCTTTGGAATTCTTACTTTCATATAATACACATCATGAAATAGCTTTTACTTGAGTTTTTCTATCATCAAAATGTTCATTGTGGATGAAATGTAACATCTCCCCCTTATGCCAATTTTTTCCCTTTTAGGATTAACTATGCTTAGTGTTTAAAACATTTTCCAGATTCTCACATAACGTTTAAAATAATTTTACCTATGATTTATATTTGCTTTAAACAAAACTATAGTTAATCAAATTTAAAACCATTGCCTTTAAAGTATGATTTTTTAACTTTATGGGGGTACTTTTGCAAATGAATCAACTCTCCACAGATCCAAACCTGCCTACGGCCAATCACCACTGCAATACACATGCATCCATCACATTAGTCTCACTAGCTGTTGCTTGCCATCAACATTTTCTATTCTTTTCAGATATTAATTTATGCAAACTGGTATTAATTTGTAAGGTCAAAGTGAGTCTACAAACAAGGAATGGTTAAGTATGCTTAATCACTACAGAGTTTTGAAAACTTCTGGTTTATTTCACAGCAAACCAAATCTTTCTATTTGGTAGGGAAAAAAGTAGTTGCATTCTACCATATCATGATTTTGTATATGCACACACACTGTATATACATACAAAATTTCTGTCTTTGGTGGTTCAGTTAGAGAAAAAATAATATGAAAATCTGAACACTGTTTGCAAAGAAACCATAAAACAGTGGTCAAGGGTAGCATTGTCTGTGTGCTTTACTCATTTAATGCCATTTAAAAGTTCACATGTCATCTAAAAGATTTCTTGGCCAGATTTCAAAAAAATCCAAACTTCTTTCAATCATCACATGCTCCATCAAGGATCTTGCTGGCAGCTACAGCATTCACTTGTTCAAATGCACCATTAGCTTTTTACTTGGTCAAATCATTAGACTGTAGTATTTTCACAGAACTTTAGGAACTGAATTAGTATCATTCAATAGCACCAGGTAGTTGGGGTGAAAACACGTTATTCTCTACATTTCCTCAAGAAGGGTAAGGCCAAAAAAAAAAAAAAAAAAAAAGACATAAAATACAAACCTAAAAATACCATCCTGTTTACTCTTATTTCCTCATCCACATAAATAATGGCTATCCTCTTTCTGTACGAATGACTCGGGTAATGACAAGTGGCCCCTCCAGGACAGGTCCTAGCATGTACTGGGTCATCTCAATGCTGGTGGTTTCACGTCCACTGCCTGCAATGGACGTGCTGCCAGGAAAAGCCTAGCATGAAAGAAACGAACAGGGAAAACAAAACAGAACGAAACAAAACAAAACACCTCTCACTTATAGTACGGTTCTTTTTTCAAAAAACTAGAAAATTAGACACCATAAAAGCTGAACTAAAAATTCAAGCCACAACTAAAAGTGCTCTGCATTTATAAATTGCCAGCAAACCATGAGGTTTTCACGGAGGAGGCAAAATAAATTTTATGTAGAGTGGCACAGAGAGCACCAGCAGACCAAACACTGGCTAGAAGAATGCAAAAGGGAAAAAATAAAAAGAGAAAAATCATTAAAGAATGTTTACAGGAATTTAAGCCCCATTTTAAAAAAGGTGCAATTTGAATTTGTTCATTTGTACCTATATTCAAGCTACTATAGTTTTAACATTAAAAAATAAAAACTGTACCTTGCATGGTGGAAATGATTTGTGGCATGTTACATGTCTGTGTGTTCAAATAATTATAACCATCGTCATTTTAATATTGTTAAATATTAAATCGTCATGCTAATATTGTTAAGTAAACCAAATTATATTTGGCATATGCCTCTGAAAAGTTAACACTCCCACCTCCTTCCAAAAGTTGGCCTCTTATACAGTAAGGTTAATTCTGGCAACGTTTGCTCATGGTAACAGTTGTTTTGTCTTGTTTGCTGAAATGCTACATTTGAGACCAAATAGAGGATAATTGGTTCATTTGAAAAAAGGGACTAGAAATATGCCACAAAATTATTTTTACAATACATTTTTGAAGAAATAATCTCTAGGTGAAGCTTTTTCTTTTTATACACATATACAAAATTTAAACAGCAATATACACATAATCACAGTGAGGACGTTGGCAAATTCACCAATCTGTAGTGTAAATACAAACTGCAAAGCAGCCTTCCAAGAGAACAATGCTACACAGCAAGCAGAGCTGGCCCATTCAATAGCAAACACCAAAACGTCCCTGCAAAAGGGAGACAGTGCAAGAAAAGCAGCATGCGCTTTGATACAAACGGCAATTTATGGCTAATGGATGACATAACTGTGGTAACAGTGACTCTCTCGCTGCTGTGCATACAGTCCTAGGACATCTGTTTGTCTTTATACCACTCCACAAACTCGTCCAACAAAACTGGCCCTGGAGAGAGGGAGAGAGAAAACAACATGGCTCTGAGGCTTTTCTCTGAGGATATATACATACATACATGGATGGGGGAATAGTGCCAGTACTTACATGCTCCATCTTCGTCGTAGTTGCTGAGGTCAAGATTAATTGTTCTGCTAAACTCTAGGACATTGCACCACTGGTCTTTATTAATAACTTTATATTTTGATTGCTGATGGAGGGAAAAGTAATACGAATTACTGACACTTAAAATGAACACATGGGATGGTTTCAACTGCTGTATGAATCAACTAATACAGTTCATGTAAGGTTAACTCTTTCCATCTGAGCTGTGTTAAGCACCAATCTAAGAGGACGGTGAGAGAGAGCAAGAGTAGAATTTAAGATGACAATTTTCATTACAACTCAACACAAAATGGCAAGCACATCAAAGAAACATGATTTTATATCCCCAGAAGTAAAGCTTCTAGACTGCAAAATCCCTTTCATATAAAATGGGGATAATACCTTTTATATAAAATGGGGAGATGTTGTAAGGATTAAAAGAGATAATTTACATAATTTATGTAAAGCATTTCATTCAGTGCTAGGCACAAAGTAAGTGCTAACTAAAGAGGAGCTCCCATTAATAATCCCTGACATAATCAGCACTGCCCATGGCCAAGCTGTCATCTTAGATAGAGCACATGCAGCAGCAGGTCACTTCATGACAACTGCTGAGTGCTGCAAGTGATCTCAAACCTAGGTGCTCTTGTCACTGAAGAAAATTGCTGTTCTAATAATTCAAAACTTGAATCTGATCAGAAAAGAAACTAGAATAGCTGTGAAGTATTTTTTCTATTCCTCTTAGACAAGAAATATGCCATACGTATATTTGAAAATATGGTATCCTTGTACAAAGATTTAAAGATAAAATCCAGAACCAACAACTTTTAAATCCTCACCACTAAAATCAGGAACATAGTATAACAATACAAGTACATAAAAAGCAAAGAGAGTTGAGCCAATGGTTTTGAGGATGCAAACACAAGAAAAGTTGAAATGAAAGGATTACTATCTCCTTTTAAAAGAAAAACGCAAACTAATATAAGAGAGGGAACAAAACACACACTACAAGTCTAACTTTCTAAGCAACGAAAAGCAAAGACCAGTCTTGAAACAGTTGATGATGTGCCTGGAATTGTGCAAAGTCAAATTTCCTCACAGCCAGGTCTTTCAAGCATAAGAATTTTTTACATTAAGGCATAAATCCTGCTAAATTCTCTGAGAACAAGAAACTATTTCCATTTATTTTCCAAATAGTGCTACCTTATCTCATGGGGTTGTCAGAGCAATCAGAATAGATCATATGAAGATACGGATTATCAGGTAAACAAACACTTCTTATATTAAAACTAGTTCTTATAACTTTCTTGAGGAGTCCCAGTTAGTAATATTAAAAGAAATTTTTAATAGCAGTCCTCAAAGAATCATATCAGTTAAGTTTTTAATGGACTATTACGTAAAGTAAGTTGTAAGAAAGATTATTTCAAGAGTGAAGCTGGAGTCAGTGTAAGATCCAGGATTTCCTCAAAGACCCAACATCCTCATCCTTGCAAGCAAAAGATATTTTTTCAAAAGGGCTTGGGGCAGGAGGGCAAGGAGGATGCCATATATGACAACCCAAGTAACTCAAACTTACATCCCAGATACTTCTAGGCCCTGTATATTTTAACAAAACCAGCTCCTAATAACCGGTAGCTCAAAATTTCTGATCATCAATACTTAAAGCAACAATGATGGAGTGAAGTGCTGCATTGTTTCTGATATAGATCTGAAAACAATTTAAACTGAAGGGGATATTGTCAGTTTGCCTAATACTTAGATTGATCTCAGGTCCTCATGTTACCTGGAGATAAGAGTAGATAAGAGCAGATTACGAACTAATTTTAGTAAGAAGGCAGATGGCTTTTTTTAACCTTTGCTTAATAAAAGTGGAAATTCATCTAAAGTCAAAAGAAAGTAAATCTTGTTTTTCTATTGTTATAAAGAGCAGGAAATCTAAACAAAAGTGAAGCTTTTAAAATGGGGACGAGAAAGGAGAGGAAAGGACAGAGCTGTGGCTATTTCTGATGCATTTGGAACATGGAATGATGCAACACAACATTAAACGCATACACAGATGCACTCCAAGAAGACAGGTAGTTGCTGACCGACAGCAATTATGTCACCAAAATTCCTAAGGCAGAAAAGTACAACAAACAAAAAATTACATAAAATGGTTAAATTAAGTATATTTGGTAGTTCTAAGCAAGCAAACACACATTTCATAAAACAATTTGGTACCTCTAAGAATTGGTGAAAAACTGGAAAAAGGGGCCAGATTTTTCCTAATAACAGTCCCAACATGCACTTGGCAGTGTTTATGTCTAGGCTGCGCTGGTCCTTCTCCTGTTTAACAAACAAAAACAAGGATGAGCCAGATGCCCCCAAATAATAAATTCCAGTAATCCAAATTTGGTATTTTACTTCAACAAGAAATTAGTAAACAGCTCATTTATCACACACCATAAAAACCCTGAATCAAGACTGGGAGAGGGGAAAGGGGAGGTGGTCCAACACAATGGAGGCTTAATCATTTCGGTAATATACAAATTCACTGTGAGAAAGATTCACGTCACTTGAATGATCACCCTAATGCAAAATCAGTTATGTAGTATCTACAATCATTTCGTGGGACAAATACAAATCTATAACTCAATTAGTTGCTTGACATTTTTGATAATTATCAAAAATCATAATAGTTTACCCTAAAGCCCATAACTTAACTAAATAAAATTTAAAGGGTTTGACTCCCATGTTTAGGAATCAGGTTTCCTTAATAAAAACGATTTTTCCAACAATTTGATTTCATTGACAAATTTTTTTCTTGTACCTACACATGCTGGAATTAAGTTCAGCTCATAATAAATGTTGGGGCTCTGGAGATTCTCTCCCAATCAGAGGATATATTCATATACCCACTTTGGGGGAAAGCAGATCTATCTATGCAATCCTTCTTACCTTGGGTTTCTCAGATGTGAATCTCCTAGCAGAAAGCCCCTAACTAGTAACCAAGTGAAAGATAACGTTTCATAAGGAAACCAGAAAAGAGCACATAAACCTAAATATGGGCAGATTAAGTTCATTCCATTTACATTTGCAATTAAGGATCCTAATTTCTCATTCCCATCTTTCTTATATGTTTCCATTCCAGAACAAGTGGGCAGTTTCTATGGAAAGGAACAGAGGGCCTGGGACCGTAAGTGTACCTTACAGTAGTGGTCCCCAACCTTTTTGGCACCAAGAACCAGTTTCATGGAAGACAATTTTTCTACGGACCAGTGGGGCTGGGGGTGAGGGGAGTGCGGTGATGCGAGTGATGGGGAGCAGCTGCAGACCGGTTCCTAACAGGCAACAGACTGGTGCCAGTCCACAGCCTAGGGGTTGGGGACCATAGCTTTACATATCCAAAACTAGCCTCCATGTGGTATCTTAACTACAGTGGAAATGTGCAAAAGTACTTCTCTACAAAGGGAGAAAAGTGCCTGCTATCCCAGTAGAGTGGAATCTAAATGTTCAAATTAAGGGGTGATGCTGTGACCACCACTGTCAGCCACGTATGCAGTCACACATACCTCCTGGTAAAATAAACTGTTATCACAAGGACTCTAACAGTGAGGTGCTCTGTAGTACACAAAGAATTTCTAGCCATGACACTGAAGTGGGACTTAAATATACAGCAAACGTAAGGGCCTCACTCAACAATAGCAAACAAGGTAGATGAAGATACAGAGAGCTGCTTAAGGAAGATGTACAATAGATCTTTTGGTCCCAGTCGTGAAGCATAAGCGCTCGTCATGAATAGAACAGGTCAGATGGCTCCGTGTCACCGTTCTTTGTTAGAAGTCACACAACTTAAGTCTGCTGGTGGCAGGGGTATCCCAATACCACAGTCCTATGCAAACAGGTAAGGTCTCCTTTCCACAAGGTTCTCTGCCTATTCCTTGGCCATGAATATTGTCCTGCTCAGGGCTGCAGTACTCACTCCCAATGGAGAAGAGGACATTAGAAGAGGTGCTCTAGAGATTGCCTGCCTTTTGCCAACCAAACCTATTGGTTTGTTGCATTTCAAGGGCTTACACTTCTGTGATGCACTGTGCAAGCAAATGGAAAACTTCCTCTTACCCTGTAACATAGGCATGGCAGATGGCAATAGCATACCATACTATGAAGCAATCCACAAGATAAACGAGTAAACTGTTGAGAAACACACGTGGCACCACAGGACTGGGCCAAAGTCCATTTGCTGAACAACAGCTCATGCAGCACTGGGTTGACGACACTGGCGCTCTGGAAAAGTTTTCCTTTTGCAGAGCTTGTAATCATTCACTAAACCCAAAATCTCTAGTCTTGCTGTGATTTATATGTGCCTTCTTCCACCACCATCAGTGCCTACATCCCCATCACAATGGACATACACTAAGGTGACAAAAAAGAAAAAAAAGATACAAAGGACCTGGACAGACTCTTTGCAACAATATAATCATCTGACAAACTGATGATCATGAAGGATTTCAATGCATATGTTTGGCAGTGACGCCAAAACATGGAGGAAAGGCATCAGACTCACAGGACTGGAAAGCTGAACAGCACTCACTTACTCCTGCTCTGCAAGGGTGCCAGCCAGCAGCTCGCAATCACTAACACCATCTTCTGCCTAGCAAACAAGAGAAAGATATTATGGATGCACTCACAGTCTGAACAGTGGCATCTCACTGATAACCAACATTGCCTGGGGTGGACTTGTAGCTAAGTGCAAGTGACCATAACTGGAAACACTCAAAATTCCTGGGAACAACACAGTCAAGAGATCCCACAGCAAACATCTACTACACATCAAAATGGAGGAACCCCCAGGGGGTTCTCTGACAACAGTGATCCTAATAGCATTCTCTGCAAAGGGGTTCCCAATTATAAGTGAAATGAATCTCCCAGGATGCTATCAGCCATCAACATGATTGGCATTTAAAAAAAATAATCACCTTAACAAATTCAAGAAATAAAGACATCCAAAAGCTCTTCACAAGAAATTAAAATAGTACACTGTCAACACCAGTCCTGTGACCCTCTGCTCATGTGGCACCAAGGAGCAAGGGGCAGACCAATAGATTTCTGCATCCCAAGGTTGGAATCTAAGCAGAAAGTACCTTGAGACAGCCTGCCAAGAGCCAATCTGCATCCCCAGAAGGCCCACCAAAGTTAAAGGAGAAGAAAATGAAAACTTCTCCTTACCCACCTCTTGACCCAAAATGTGTACATAAGTATTTCATAAACTTTAATTTTCTAAGATGAAAAAAAAAATTTGTGTCATTTTTCAAATAATAACAGAAAGTAAACAGGTTCTATACACCAAAGATGTACCAACCCCCCACAATATATAACTAGACTCTAGCTTGTTGCCTCCCCAAATGTAGATTAAAATCAGCAGTTACAGAATGATATCAGACTTCTAATAGTACAGCTGCAAAACCAAAGAATCCTACTCTGAATATTCTAAGAAGTAATAAAATTTTATTAAGGCCTGACTTGGAGTTCTAATAGGAAAAAAAATAGTTCCTTTGTTTACATAATACTGTTTCAGTATAGGTCCTCCAGTAAGATGTTGTGACAATTAAGCATTTTTTTCCTTAGGTGGCACAAATGACTTAAACAATAACTGAAACAAAATAAAGAGTTAATTGTAAATACGTAAATGTAAAAATGATATTACAAAAGTGAATCTTTAACACACTGACTGCCACACTAGAAAAAAAAAATGTTTTTCCTTGGGGCCATAGTGTTTTATTACAAAAATAGAATAAAAACTTGGAAAACAAAGTGATCCTTTCTAATTTAATGAAAAAGTTATTTCTTGTTTTCTGTGCGTGAGCTATATGCAACTTGAAAAATAGTTCATGTGGCTCAAGGTAAAGAGACGTGTGAGTTACATATGCTTCACGAGGCACGGGCCCAAAACTAGTGTGAGTTAAATACAACTACATGGCAGTTAATGTGTTAAACATCTAGGTATCCAGATGTGCTATATCAGAGGCCCCTGTTTCAGATGATCTATTTGCAATTTTCACCAAATTTTAATAGCGTGAGACTTTTATGTGAAAAGATGAACCCTGAATTATTAAAATTATAAAGAAAAAATATTCTTCACCAGGAAAAAAAAATCCACGAGATTTTCAAGAGAGACTAGTTGGAGTCAAGAAACAATATATAAACAATCATGATTCCAAATATAAATGGTGAAGACCAAATCAGAAATTGGTATGTGAAATCAAAAGACCTAAAGTAAAGACCTCTAACATATGTCCTGGCACTCTCAATTGAGACCACAGGGACTATAAAAAACAGACATAGAGAAAATGCAGTCCTTTACACAGCTACCTAAGTAAACAAAAGGTAAAAATAGATAGTACTAAAGAACTCAAATCTTAAATACTGTGGCTCAGTTTATAAATTGAAAATACAGCAAATCAGTTTTTTGAATGGGAGTTTAATTATGCTCTTAGAACTGAGCCAACATTACTTCACAGATAACAATATTTGCAAGGCAATTAGTTAAGCTCAATTCTTGACACTTCCTTTAAAACAAAAGAAAAAAAATCTGCCAACAGGCACAGCCTTTCCTTATTATTTTGTTTGGTACAATCAGATTCTATTACCGTAAGCTCTACTCTCAGAAAATAATAAGTCATTACTTGAAACCTGACGTTTGCAGACACTAAGTAATGCCAGTGAAGAAGAATTCAACAAATATTTCTAATTCTATGGTTAACTTTTACTGAGAACTTACTCCAAGCTACAAATTATTCTAAGTGCCTTATACTTAAACTCATTTAGTACAACAACACTATTAGGATAAGTACTATTATAATCCCCAATCTAAAGTAAGGAAACTGAGGCACAGGGAGTTAAATAACAGTCAACAAATGCTAGAGCTGGGACTTGAACTAGGAAGGGGATTCCAGGCCTCCGCTCTTCACTGTACACCATACTGCTTATATGAAGAGACATAAAAGCCAGTTTGCTTTACAAATAACTGCTAAGCAAATCTTTGTGGCTCTGCAATAACCAAAGAGGAATCTTAAAGATAAAACTAACAAGATTTAGGCTGGGCGCTGTGGCTCAAGCCTGTAATCTTAACACTCTGGGAGGCCAAGGCGGGAGGAGGATCCCTTGAGCTCAGGAGTTTGCGGTTGCAGTGAGCTGTGATGACGCCACTGCATTCTAGCCGATGCGACAGAGTGAGATTCTGTCTTTAAAAAAAAAAAAGAGAGATTTTCAGGGGAGTGGACCTGGGCTTAGATGACTACATCATATTATTCCTACTCCTGCCCTGACTCAGGCCTACCTGCTGTTTTCTTTCTAATTTCCAATGAAATATGAGGGCAAAGTAGAGAGGGGAGTGTGCGTGTGCGTGTGCGTGTGCATGCGCATGTTAGGGAAACTGTGTGGAGAGGGAAACTGGACAAACACATAGACTAACAAGTGAAAAACTGACTTGAATTAAATGAGGAAGTGAATCCAAATGACTACAGTAGATTTAGGTTAAATCTTAGGAAGAATTCTCTAATAACAGGGGTTGTTCAACACAAGCCCTAGCAAATTTTCCTTAGCAAATTCTATGAGCACCATCCATAATCATTTCTAGTTTAGCTGTTGTCTCACTGAGAAGACATATTAGCTTTAATTTGCGTGACCACTTCCCTAAAACACGTCCTCAGAAACAGCAAATAAAATCAGTTGGTACCTATTGCTGGGAAAATGAGCAGCAACTGGAGGGACTAACTAGTTTGATCTTGTAACAAACTAACCTGTCACGAGATTACATCTCAGTAAAAGGGATTCCCACTGGGGTCTTCTGCCTCCACAAGACCCTCCATTCAATTTCTTTAAGGTTTTATTTCAAAGAATGAAAAAGCAAGCCCCTCCCCTGCATAAAGAAACCTCCCACTCTCTCCTGCTCACTCTCACCTGTCACTTGTTCCCCTCACATGCAGGCCTCCCGTTCTCTCCCCTCCAAGCAGCTTCTCCTAACCTCACTTCCTTCCCAATTCCATCTGGTTCACCTCTATCACCCCACCAAGGCTCCCCTTAAACTCTGCACTCTAAGTCTGCCTTTCTGCACGGAGGCAGGACTGCAATGCGAGGAAAACACCCCAGTGCTGTGGAGAACAGGGGCACTGCAAATCCACGGTGTCTGCCCTCGCCTGGCCCTTGCTGCTGCTGCTAATCAGGGCCTCCCTCAACCCCACACCCCCTTCCCACAAAGGGCAAGCACCAGCCCCTCCAGGACTCAGCAGGCAGCCTGCTTCGACCACAGAGAACGGGAAAGCCAAATGAACTGGTGTTCACTAACTTCCCTCAGATCAGTGCGAGATTACTACAGTCTTTTATCTCATTCTCTTCATCCAATCTTCTTGTTCTCATTAGGTCCTTTTTTAAAAAAGGAACCAAGGAGAAATGGCTGTTTTATTTAAAAGAATCCATACAACGTTTGTTTATATAATAAATAAAATTTACATTGAGGGGAAAAAAACCCCTACACATAAAAATACTGAAACAAAATTCCAATCATATGAGAGAACTGATCATTTCGGCCTTTGAATTTCTATCCCACCGTCTTCCTCTGACAAGATACCACAGTATGACGGCAGTTTTGAGTCGGGGAAGGCAGTGTGGCTCTGTGGATGGGGCACCGGCCTGCAGGTCAGGGCACAGCTGCAGCCCTCACGCTACCTGTCCTCTCTGGCTCAGTTTCATCATTTGCATACTGCCAAGACTGCACCAGGTGACCTCTCGGTTTCCTTTCAGCTCTGAAGTTTCATACTTCTATGACATCCACAAACTATAAATAAGTTCAAGTCAAGGAAAAATTAGGAGAAAAATCATACAACTTTACAGCTAAGTAGTATTTAACTGGCTACAAGGTCTGAAGGTAAGGAAAGAAACAATCACCTCCTGGGACCACAGTCTTGGTGGAGAGATGTTAAAGGGGCCATTTTATAATTTTTGGTATTGTGCTATAGTTTCTTTCGTGGTATATTAAAGTATAATTCAGAATGTTTAATATATTATCTACCATTATTATTTGCAATATAATATTTAGGATATTAAAAACTATATCAGAAAGTTCAATTTTCATTGAAGTGTGATTTTTAACACGGTCTGCTACGTTATTTAGCTGTAAGTTATTACCTCCAGGAGTCACTTTTCTATTAGAAAAAAATAAAGATTGGGGGCAAAAAAGGAGGTTTGAATTCTGTTTCCAACCAGGATCGAGTAACAGAGACTGGATTTCCCTTTCCACTTAAAAGCAACCAGAAAACCGGACAAAAGCTATGGAATGATGGTTTTCACACATTGGAAAATAGGCAGCATAGGATTGTGGTCCCCATGAAAAAACAAATAAGGTAAGACCCAGGTGACTCCAGCTTACCCTGTGGAGGTGGTTTCCAAGCCACAACACAAAAAGGGAACTGCAAACCGAGCCCAGCAGTCTTGCTGAGTTGGAGAAGACAGAGTTTGGAGTTTGAGGGGGCAAAGGTAACTATAATTTGGGGTCAAAATATTTGTGAGATTAGCACAAAGAGATCTGGAGGTCTCCAGAATGGTCTCCAGTCTTTGGCTGAGTACTTATCTGCATATATGTGAGAGGAAACTATCTGAGTTGAGAGAAGGAGCCACTGCAAATAAGCAAACAGAAATTCCTAGGGTGTACATAGGGCTGGGAACAGTTTGTATTACTACCAGCCAACACGGAAAGATCTCATAATATACGGGGCATTGGGTAGAATCCTGAAAAAGGATATTGCCCTACCAGTGGGGCTAAATCTTTCCTAGAATAAAGGCTGCTCTGGACCAGCCCTTCCAAAGGATCAAACTTAACTACATACCAGAAAAAAAATTCAACACTATTTAAAGGAATACAATAAAACCCAGCAACCAACAACATAAAATTCATAATATCCAGCTCCATTAAAAAAAAAAACTACTAGGAATGCAAAGAAGCTAGGCAAGTGATCCATTCCCAAGAGAAAAATCAATACAAAGAGACCCACAAATGACAGAGATGATGGAACCAGTAGACTAAGGCTGTTAAATGAACACCTACTATAAACACGTTCCAGATGTTCAGGGAGAAAGCAGAAAACATCATCATGATGAGGAGAGAAATGGAAGATATAAAAAGCCGCAAATGGGACTTATAAAGATGGAAAATATAGTATCTGAAATGAAAAATATACTTGTTGGGATTAACAGCAGATTAGACACTGTAAAAGTAAAGATCAATGTTGGAAGACATAGTAATAAAAATTATTCAAAATGAAACAGAAAAAAATGAAACTGAAAAAAATGAACACAGTATTCAGTGGCTTGTGGGAAAATATCAAGCAATCTAACATAGGTATAACTGTAGTCCCATAAAGAGAGCAGAGGGAGAACAGAAAAAAATATTTGAAAAAATAATAGCTGAAAGATTTCCCAATTTAATATAAACTATAAACCCATAGATCAAAAAACCCCAACCAGAATAAACATAAGGAAAATTATGCCAAGGCACATCATAACCAACTTGCTAAAAAGCAGTGAAAAGAGAGTAAAAGCAGTCAGAAAACAAAGCAAAAAAGACATTATGTTCATAGGAATAAAGATAAGAATGACACCAGACTTAAAGCTATACATGAGGCAAGACAATGGAGAGACATTATTGAAATACTGAAAGAATAAAGTGTCAACCTAGAATTTCTCATCCAGAAGTATCTTACTAAATTGAAGGCAAAATAAATGCTTAGAGAATTCATCACCAGCAGATCTATGAGAAATGTTAAGAAAGTTTTTTAGACAGAAGGAAAACGATACCAGGTAGAAATCTGGATCTACACAAAAGGAATAATGAGAACAGAAATGGTATATATTTGAGTAACTATTATATAATAGATATTTTTGCCTATTTAAAGCAAAAATAACATATTGTGAGACTTGTAGCCTAAGTAAAATGTATAACAAGAATAGCATGGGAGGACAAAATGAAAGTATACTGTTGTAAAGATTCTTGCATCATACGGGAAGTGGTATAACATTATTTCAAGATGGATTGTGAAATTTAAAGATGTATACAATTTAAAGATGTACACTGTAAAGTCTAGACTGGAGCATCCACTAGAAAAATAAATGAAGATATAGCTAATAAGGCAATAGTGGAAATAAAATGGAATCATTAAAAAAAGAACTCAATCCAAACGAAGGCATGAAAAGAGGAAAAAAGGAAAAAAAACCCAGATGGAATAATAGAGAAAAAAATAGCAAGATAGAAGATACAAACTTAACCATACCAATAATTACATTAAATATGAGTAGTTTTCCCATCCCAATTAAAACAGATATTGTTGGACCCAACTATATGCTATCTATAAGAAATTCACTTTAAATATAAAGAAATAAATAGGTTAAAAGTGCAAGGATGGGAAGAGACCTATTATGCAATCTCTAATCAAAATAAAGTTGGAGTGGCTCTATTTGCATCTGACAAAGTAGACTTCAGACAATATTACCAGAAATAAAGAGAGGCATTTCATAATGGCAAAGGGTCAATTCATCAAGAGGAGATAACAATACTTAGTATGTCTCAAACTAATATCAGAGCTTCAAAATATATGAAGCAAAAAAATGATAGGAGTGCCAGGTGAAATAATTAGTTAATTCCTCTCTCAGTAATTGATAGAACAAGTGGACAGAAATCAATAAGGATACGGAAGACCTGGACAACACTATCAACCAACTTGACCTAACTGACACAGAACACTCTGCTGAACAACAGCAGAGTATCCATTCTTTTCAAGTACATATAAAACATACATCATAGCAGACCATAATCTAGACCATAAATCAAATAAATTAAAATTATACAGGTTACATTCTCTGACCACAACAGTACTAAACTGGGTATTAATAATAGAAAGGTTATCTGGAAAATCCTAAATGCTTGGAAAATAAACAAACTTCTAAGCAATCAATTGGTCAAAAAACAAATCACAAAGGAAACTGGAAAATATTTTTAACTGAATGCGAATGAATATACAACATCTCAAAACGTGATATACAGCTAAACAAAGGAAAGCCAAAAAAGGATTAATTAACAAATTCATTTTACTATGTATTTTAGCTGAACTGAATCCATCTGGTAATTAAGTTAATGATTAAATATGAGTGGTTGTTATTTATCTTTATATGAAAGGGCTTAACTCACCAATATTTATTTAGACTCTCCTTAAAAGCAGAGAACTATGCTGGCTGTTACTAGGTGTACAAAGAAAGAAAACATGGAGTCCCTCAATCTTCCAGAAAAAATTAAGGCCTGTACCCAAGCTCCAAAGATAAGCAGAGGAAACATCAAGGCCATGCAACGGCAGGCGGCCTGGTCCCTCCCCAACAGCATGACAGCATGATCTGAGGCGGCTGTGTGGAAGTGGAAGCCTCCCCTGGATAGAGCTGTGGGAGCACAGATAGGGCTCTAGGCAGGGCCCAGCATGACCAAAGGCAGAAAGGTGGAAAGGCCAGGAAGCAGGTTCAGTGAGCCACAGCTAATGCAATTTCACAACACAGCTGTCGTGTGGGGAAGCTTGGGACTTGATTATGAGGGCCTGGAGTAACCCACAGACTAGACTTGGAGTCCGAAGACCTCGGTTTGAGTCCTGGATCTACTATCTGTTAACAATGTGACCACGGCCAAATTTCTCCACTTCTCTGAGGCCCACTTTCTTCCTCTGTGAAGCAGACTGAACACATCCTGGCTGACCCTCAGGGAACTGTACCGTATACACTGGGGAGCACTATGTTAACATAGAGGCAAAGGGAAGGTATGGAAGGCTTTGGCGAGCTGGAAAGGGGCCAAGTAACAGAGGCTGAAGGAAGAGGAATGCCACCCTACTGACCTAAATGCTGGATGAAAAGTGAAAGAATGTGGAAACAAAGCTACGGGAAGAGTGACAAGGGCCTCAACTGGCCAGACTGTGGTGGAGGCACCAAGAAAGGTGACCAAAGGAGCCCTCGTGAGAGGGGCCACACTGACTGACCCAGAGCAGGATGGAAGCCAGGGAGGAGTAAAACAGAACCTGGATCTAAAGTACAGCAGATATCTGGCAGAACTTTGCCCCCTAAACAAGGAAGTTAGAAAACAGAGTTGATTTTGGTGGAGAAGGTATGATGCCTCTAAATGAACTTCTACCTGTACTTTAAAAACAGCTGGCTTGGGGTCGGGGGGAATCTCATGTGACAAACTATTTAGTCCCAGGAAGTATGCATCTATTCTACAAACACCTGGCAAATAATTTGTGTATACAATTACATAAAATGCCATTTAGTCGAATACTGTATCTGAATTTTACCTTATCATTTCTAATATCCATAAATTTCCATGCATGTTGTGATTTTACTAGAAAATTACATAATGGAAAATGCAGGAATGAAGGTACTACAGAGAACTAAAGGCTATTGTAGATGCATCAAAATTCACCACCGAATAAACCTTTGGTGCTGAATTGGCAGAGCCAAAGAGAATAAAAAGTGAAAAAAAATCAGTATTATGTAAGGAAAAAAGAATCATTTGTCACCAAGTTTTCAGCTTTGAAAAAAATCTTTAAAAAATGCAGTCAATCAAGAAAGCCTAGTCACCTCAACCCACTAAACACACAGACCTATTAGAAAACACCATTCTAGAATAAACTATAGTTGTATGGGTTGTGGATTGTTTTTGAATGAATACAATGCCAACTGGTGCTTCAGAATTCACTACCTATGGTGACCAAGCTGAAAAGTAAGACTTTCATTTCACTCCAACAGAATCACTCTCACATACTTGGACGTGATTCACTACGTGACAAACAAGATAACCACTTTTCTAAATGATGATTAGAAAAATACGTTTCAATAATGTTCATTATAATTAGCATAGGTTTGAAATTCACATGATTTCCAAATACAATAATAGCACCCAAAGTGAAGCTGAATTAGATAAGATTAGCTTATTCTAGTAAACTCAACGGTGAAGGTTCGTTGTTCTGTGAGAGGAAAAAGCTTTTCCAAGCTTATCTAAGAGACATTTAAGACAGTGTCTATTACATGCCCATGTATAAATTACTTCTAAGCCAATCGCAAGAGCCAGGAAAGGTGTGCCACTAGAGCTTTTTGCCAACACAGAAAATGTTTGTCCAGAACCAAACTTAGTTTTAAAAAGCATACATGTGGAAAGAAATACTAACTAGCATCCTGGGAGTAACTTATTCAAGTTCTTTGCTGTGGTATGTAAAAACAAACCTCAAAAGGCAATAAAAAAGGGGAGGGAGGAGAGGGAAACATCTGGATAGGCTCCAGAAAACTCACCCGTGCAAAGTCAAACGCATATCTGTAAATAAGTTTAAAGTTTGTAGAATCATTTAATAATGATCTTAAGTAATCCAAAGTATTTCTGAGTTTTTCTGTTGTATCACATCTAGAAAAACAGAATAAAGGCAAATTATGACCTGAGTTTTTTTTTTTAATTAGGGCAGTAATATAAACATAATATGAGAGTAAAGAATAAAAACCCTTAAATTGATACCTATTTTTCTACACTTAAAAAAATTTTAAATGTACAGAAAAGTTGAAAGAATAGTAAATACCCATCTACCTATCCCCTTGATTCAGCAATGAACCTTCTTCCATATTTGTGCACTCTCCCACGCATACACATACTCTGTCCCTACCATTCAAAAGTTGCAAACATGACACTTTAACCCTAAACACTTCAATACCATCATCACTCTTAATACTGAATCATTGTTAACTTTCTTAGCTAATATACAATTCACACACAGATTTCCCAATTGTTCCCCAAATTTCCTTTATAGCTTCTGTTTTCAATCCAGGACCCAATCAAAGATCATGCACTGCTTTTAGTTGTCACAGCTCCTTAGTCTCTAGGAGAGTGCCCTGCCTTTTTCTTTCTTGAAAATGTCATTTTTGAAGAGACTTGACCAGTTGTTTTTGTACAATGTCAGTTTGTCGGATAATTTCCCCATATTATATTTAGGTTGAACACTTCTGACAAGAACACTATCTGTGATGCGTGCTCTTCCCAGTGCACCCCAGGAGGAGACTCACCACATCAGCCTGTCCCCTTATTGGTGATACTAAGTTGATTCCTATGGTTAAGGTGGTATCCACTGGATTCTCTGTTTAAAAGTACTTTCCTCTCTTTTGAAATAGTAAGTAATCTGTGGGATGGTATCTTGAGACCGTGAATGTCCTGTTCCTCAACAACCTTTCACTCAATATGTATTATAATTTTTTTAAAACTTCCTATTTCCCTGATGTCCCAACATCCTCACAAACAAGCTGTGAAGACCCCACCCAGGAGACCAGGTATACCAGTGTGACCAGGCTAGCCCTTGCCACAAGGCCCCCTTCTTGCCATCAGCTGACTATGACCGAGTGACATTCAAACACACCAATGAAATGCTCTAATGCCTTATGCTTGTGTATTGGCCCCAACCCCCAGTGAAGGCACCTGCCCACAGGTCCTCTCTCTCAGCTCCCTACCTGCTTGGTGGAGACCACTCCCTGGAAGCTTCTCCCACATGGCCCCCTGCATGGTGTGATATGCCTCCCTCTCTAGGACCTGTGAGTATAATAAATCCTTTAATCTCACATGCCCCTCCAAGTGTAATTTCTGTGGCCATGTTGGAATGATCCTCAAAGATCCCACAAGGGGGACATACTCCCCATTTACATACAACATACAATGGTTTTAGTATCCATTGGTGATACCTGCCTGAATCAGTTGTTACATCTGAAGATGCAAGATGGTGATTTTCTAATCCTATCATTCCTTCTGCATTTATTGGTTATAATTCTTCTATAAAGAAGAGCTCCATGCACCACTTTTCTTATTTTCTGGATTTAGGATTTTTTGCTTTTAATTCAGTATGTTACAGTCTGTTACTGTCTTTGGGCAGCATCCCCTTAAAGCTGGTCCTAGTGTCCTTCTGTCATGTCCCACTAGTTTCTGAGCACTTCCTTGCTTTCTGGCACAAGATGTTCCAGCTCACCTTGTTCTTTCCCTACTCCAGACTTGAAATCAGCCATTTCTCCGTGGAGCCCTGGTGATGATAACCTATTTTTACTAGTAAGTGACACAGTGTTTACTTTTCATAAGGAAATACACTTAATTGGTTATTTTTACAAATTAAATTTCTGCTTGCAATATCTAGCCCTTAAAAATGAGAATCAAGAGTCACCAATTTCACCTGCAATATTAAAGCTCTTTAACGCTAAATATATCTCCTTGTGTTTTTCTGTAGAGCTTTTGTCTATCACTAAGTATAGATAATACATATACCAAGTATTATCAACATAAATATTTTGCAAATTGTATAAACTAAAATATGGTTCATACCAAAGCACACTAATCTATTCTTAGCAAGAAATTTGTGAAAGCTCCTTTTTTGTAGCTAATTACAAATAAGTCCCTATGACCTCTCTATTGAGATGATAAACTATCTAAGAGCCAAAAATTAGAGTAAATGTTTAATTTCTATGGAACAGAACAATTTAGAATGCCCTTTATTTCTTCCTGATGTTGGAAAACAAAAAAGACTAAAACTAGACTATTTTAGAAGTCAGAAAAGACTTCTTCAAGGGACTGACACGTAAAGCTGAAAGATAAGCAGGAACTGGATGCTTCTGGAGAGGTGGGAAGGGATCTCCAGATATTAGGAACAGTATGTGCAAAGGCCCAGTGGCAGAAGGGAGTATGACAAGTCCAAGGGACTAAAAGAAAACCATTGTGGCTGGAGTGGACAGAGTAAGAGGGAAATAGGCACAAGATGAGGCTGAGAGGGAGGTAGGGTCAGCACATAAAGGGCTTTTGTGGTCCACAGTGAGGGTTTTTAAAATTAAATCCTAGAAACAAAGAAGGCCATCTCCCACCATGACAGAGACCATGATCAGGCTTGCATCTTGAGACACTCATTCTGGATCTCTGTGAAGAAGGATTTGGGGAAGGAAAAGAGGAGATACTGAGAGCCTAGTTAGAGATCTAGTGCCAGAACCCAAAGGAGGGGCGATGGAGACAGAAGGATCCATAAGGAAGAAGTAAGCAGGTGTACTCCAGGAGGCAGGAGTGGAGGCAGGGCTTACTTGACACTGGGTGTTCTACTATAGGGTTTGAGTTTCAAATGGTGTGTATATAAATAATAATTATAACGGGGGACGGTCAAAGAGGAGGAAAACTAGCTAACCCAAAAACATAAGGCCCAGATCCCTGCTCCTTACTGGAATGGTAAGTCAAGGACCAAAGCTGTAGGAAATTGGCCAGATTTTGACTGGCAGCTTAGTTTAGTCCTGTCCAATGAGAGAAAGAAGAGCAGTTGTTTGTTTTAATAGATTCAGGAACAGCAACCACTCATTTAGATAACTACTACATAGTTAAAATAAAGAAGCTGCAAGTCTTTGGGCAGAGCTACAAGATGAAATGTGAATTTCTGCAGCATGCCTGGGAGCAGCCCAGCCACCCTGGCAAAAAGATGTCCCTTTGTTTTAAAGACGCTCACAGATCACATCTAAAGTGTAAGAAACGAACAGTTCTCGTGTTTTAAACATGAAATGCACAAAGTAATATTTCTACTTCATGTACCCATTAAGAATGATTAGCTGGGGTTAGAGCTAATATTGTCAATAAAGAGTTTAACTATTTTAAAGGGGACCTTGTCCCTGCAGAGCCTCTGGACTAATCCCCACTAGGGAAAAAGGCCTCTGAGTCACCCTGTGTAGAACCGCAGGTTGCCATCTAGTGGCTACTCAACAAGAACATCTTCAGAGGAACTCAGTTGTAACAGAGCCTGTGAACAGGCGTGGGAAGTGTAAGCCACCAGCCTGAGACTTTTTAGAATGCAGCCACAGCTTCAACCCAAGTTTCCCCATGCTTTTTGTGAACCACGTATAATAAAACTCATAGAAGTCATAGAATGACAATGCCACCCTTCTAAGGAGCACCATTTCCCAAAACAAAATATGCAATGTAAAGATCATTTATTTGAGTTTGCTGCTGTGACAGATTCAGAAGTGACAGAAATCAGTACAGTAACCCCAAAGGTTATAAAATCAGATGTAACTTTTCCCTATTACCCAGGAAAAAGTCTTTGTCCCTTCACTTAGCCCAAAAATATTTTCCCAGCCCATCATCAGTTTCACACACAGTTAGCTACAATTCTAACTCTCTTTTTTTTTTTAAGCTTAAACACTCCCACCATTAGATTAATTCATCAGAGGTAACCTCAAAACCACACGTTGGAATAAGGCAATAAATAAAACAGCTCATCAGTCAAAACAAGAGCTGTGTCTTCCCTGGCTGAGAATGATCTAGGGAGTATAAGGACGGATGTTCCCTGCCAGCTGCTGCCATAACTTCCAGCACTCTCACACACCACCGCTTGTTCCAGACTAACAGCCCCCGGGGAGGCTGAGCACACAATTCCTCTAGGCAGACTATGTTCTGAGTGCCCAGGTGTAAGCCACACGCCATCACTTTGCCGTCCTGGTTTGGAGATGCTACCAGAGACACCCAGGAAGTGACAGAACTGATTAAACACTCTAAGTCTAAAATCCATGGGCTTTCTATTTCTTGCACACTCCCACCATATAGTAAATAGGGTTTTTTTAAGCTTAACATTCTAACCAAATGTATTGCTATGGTCTGAATGTTTGCATCCCCCAAAATTCATATGTTGAAATGCTCACCCCCAAGGTGACAGTGTTTAGGAAGTGGTGCCTTTGGGAGGTGATTAGCTCATGAGGGCAGAGTCCTCATGAATGAGATTAGTGCCCTTGTAAATGAGGCCCAAGGGAGCTTGTTTTCCCCTTCCACCATGTGAGGACACAGCTAGAGGGCGCCATCTATGAACCAAAACATGGGCCCTCACTAGACACCAAATCTGCTGGCACCTTGGTCTTGGACTTCACAGCCTCCAGAACTGTGAAAAATAAACTTCTGTTGTTTATAAGCTGCCCAGTCTAAGGCATTTTGTTATAGCAACCTGAATGGACTAAGGCATATATTATTATAATATATACAAATACAGATTTTGTTATACATACATTAATTCCAGTTTAAGTGTAAAACATTTCTCTGGACAGGTTTAATAAAATAAAAATGATCTTACTACTTTTGGATCTTTTGCCCGAATACTGTTTCTAAGCCCTACCCCTAATGGACTTTGTCTTGTTGATGGACTTTGTTTCTCCAGGGCCTAGAATACTACACTTGGTATATCACTGTCATTCAAATATTTGCTCAACAATGACTACTCTAGGGAGGCTGGAGGGTGGGGGAGGCCAGGCAGAGGTACTTAAAACTTGAAGTTGGACTACTTTTGAGCTACTAAGAACCTTAAAAGTTACTCTGAATAATTATCTCCACCTCACTGATGAGGAGACCAATCTCAGAGTTTCACATCACAAAAAGAAAGCAGGTTCCTCCATGCCCTTCCAGTGGATCGAGCTTGTCACTAAACCCTGAATGGCAAGAACCAAGTGGCAGCCACCTGTGAGAAGCCACCTGCCACCACCTGCATCATACAAAGTGGCAAGCAGAGTTCCCAACAAAGAGCCTGATGGAGCACCTCACCCCTTAGTGGCACACTGCTTCCAGGAAACTGCCTCTTACTTCCCGGGAGACGTGGCCCTCAAAACACACGGGCAAGGCCTGGCATCGGGTAATACTCTTTTGTAAAGGGAAATGTAAAAAAGAATCTAGAACTATCAAAAATGGATATCACAACCCCTTAAGACAAATAAAAATGGGCCTGAAAATGTTGATAGTGCCTTTTCTGAAGGCTTGAAATAAAATCCTGATATGACCATGCATTCATCATCACAAGGACACTTAAAAAAGAGCAGCCATCATATGCTCTATTCAGAAAGCAACAAGAAAAGAAATGAGGAAATTAATGAGAGAGTCAGTAGACTTAAAAATCATAAGGAGATGTTCCCCAATAGGACAAACACAATTTTAAAGAGATCTCAGAGAATTTAACCCTAAAATTCTAGAGCATGCTGACAGGAAAGTATATTTGTTAAAGAATGGTTTGGCTTTTACCTAAAACTCATTTGCCATCAGACAATATTGTTAGAGGAAGAATGTGACTTAAGAATCAAAAGCCTTAGGTTTTCTTCCCATCTCTGACACTTTCACACATCACATATCCCCTCTAAGCCTGTTTCCTCATTTGTAAAACGTTCAGTATAAAGCCTGATCTGTCTTCCTCATAAGGTGAGGCTCAAATGGGAGAACAGTGAAAAGGCTTCATAAACTACTAAAACACAATGCAAATAAAGCATTATTAACAATAACAAATGGACAATGCTATTAAAAGTCAATAAATTCCAAAATTATTTAAATAAAACCATAAAATCATCTCAATTCCAATTTTAATTCAGCAAAAATCAAGGTCAATTATTCCTAGCTAAAGTGAAAAGAAAAAAATAAGTCATTCCAAGTACTTTAGATCAAAGTTACTAAGTTAAGAATTAGCACTTCATCTTTAATACCATTTGAAACATTTAGTCATCTACCTCAACTGCATCTTTCAAGGCATAGTACAGAACAATTTTTCTTGACTGAAACTCTTAGCAAACACAACACACATGCACACATGCACATGTATACAAGCACAAAGTGAATACATAAAACCCCTGATTTTTTTCTTATTTATGAACCAGGTAACACAAACAGAAATCTTTATTATTTTTTTATCACTAGTATAACGAAATTTAAATTTTGCCCAAAGCTAAAATCAGGATATATAAAAGAGAAGGTGTCCAATATTTTCACTTTTAAGTTATACTTTACTCAACTTTTTCTCACTGACTGCAAACCAGATGCTAAGCCTTTGCCTTTTAAGCTCTAAACCTGCACTGTCCAAAATACAGTAGCCACTAGGCACATGTAACTAATGAGCACTTGAAACATGGCTAATACAAACTGAAATGGACCATAAATGTAAAATACACACCAGCTTTTGAAGATTTACCATGGAAAAAAATGTAAAATATCTTATTTTTTAAAAATATTGATTACATGTTAAAATGATGATGATATTTGGAGTTAAATAAAATATATTAAAACACTTTATGTGTTTCTACTTTTTTCATGTGGCTATTAGAAAATTTTAAATTTGCTCACATGTATGAGAAAAGGTTGGTCTATTTCCATCAGACAGAGCTGCTCTAGAAGAATACTAACACACACACACATATACACACACAATATGAAAACTTTACTTGCTAAAATTAACCCATCACAGTCCTCAAAATGGGTCTTGGTCTTTACATCTTTGGCCCCTGAGGAAGCGTTGGCCAGACCACCACTTGACTTCCTTCCACTCACTGAACTACCTCCTGAGGTCCAGGAGAGGAGGGAACCACCTGGGGAGAACAAGGACCCCACTAGTACAGCCTTAGGACTTACTGTAGAGAAGTCATTCCTTTTAACCACTCCTGTAGAGTAAAATAACCCATGTTTTGTGCATCCAATTTCCAAGCTAGGACAAGCATAACTACCTGTTAAAAAAAGAATAAAAAGACAAATCGAATCTCAGCAATTAAATACATTAACGTTTTGCTAAATGCGTCTGTTCACAGTAGTTTAGTCACTGAAATATGAG
Organism: Daubentonia madagascariensis; assembly: GCA_023783475.1. Taxonomy (NCBI): domain Eukaryota; kingdom Metazoa; phylum Chordata; class Mammalia; order Primates; family Daubentoniidae; genus Daubentonia; species Daubentonia madagascariensis. The sequence continues at coordinate 14,488,202 of JAKFHU010000428.1, forward strand.
CAGAGTAACAACAAAAATGAGTTCTAGTTTGGCAACCATCAAAAAAGTTTGATAATATAGTCCACTGACAAGGATTTGGGGAGAAACATGTACTCTCATGATGCATGATAGTGGAAGTGTAAAGTGATTAAACCACTCCAGAGGGCAATTTTGCAGTATCTACCCAAAATTAAAACCAGTTATTGACTCTCCAATTCCACCTATGGAAAGTTATCTTATAGATGTACCTGCATATATACTCAAAGATATATATTCAACAATATTTACTGCAGTGCTATTTGTAGTAGCAAAAGGCTGAAAACAACGAAATGCCCACAAATAATGGACTGGTTAAATAATTCTTTGCTGAACGCATTCCATATAAAGGAATACTGTAACACCATCAAGATGAATAAGTAGAGCTACCTATACAAATATGGAACAATCTCCAAAATTGATTAAGTGAAGCAACAAGAAGCAGAACAGTGTTAGAACATAAAAAGGTGGATGGTGGGAGTTGTATCACACATACATTACTGTATGTGAAGTGAACTATACACACTGGGGGAAAATTAAAGTAGCCCAGCAGCACTGTGCCTGGCCTAGGTCACTTCTCAGTAGGCGGCAGTCTCCCGATGCCACTCTTGCGTTTGTGAATCTTCTGAAACTCTGCAGGTATCAGGGACTGTGACAACTCTGGTCTACACCACTGCTTACCACTTTTTCACCTAGCTATTTTAGAGAAAAGATGGCACAAAGAACTGATGATGAATTTTAACAAATACCTGAACGTGTAAAGACAAAATTACATTTCAAAGGCGCATCCAGCTTCAAGCTGTCTAAAATACTGCATGGATGGCTGAGGCTATCCATGATAGGGGCAAGAAGAAGCCTTCCCTCTCATCTAACTCAAAAACCAAAGTAAAGGTGAAGAACAACTAAAAAAGAAAGTATGTCAGTCCTAGAAAGGTAAAGAAGAGGGACAGGGCCTTCTCAGGACCATCTTGCCACTCTGTAGGGCTGTTAGCTCTGGGCAATCATTCATACATAAGGGACACGCAAGTCCTAAGTTGGGTTTCAGGTAGACACTGTTGATGGCCTCTCTCCATTTGTTGTATCAGAAAAAGGCAATGGGTAGAAATACTTGTTTCTGTAATACAGCTAGTTGGCCAAGGACTAGGATACTCCACACTTGGCAGTTAATTTGATCTCTTTACATTGAACCTAAGACTTAATTTCAGCTACTAGAAGAACTGTCCATAGACCAACCATCAAACCACCATATGTGTACCAAACTGGCTCAGATAGTGGTGGTGGTGAAAGGAATCAGGATGATATAAAAACATGAAATACTAGGTAAGAAGTCATTTAGAAATCATTTTCTGAGCCTCGAATGATTTAATTAGCCTCCAAGAGCCAACATGTACATTAAGAACTCCAGAACAAGAGCATTTAGGAGATTCAGAAGATCTGTCCTTTTATCTGCTTGCCAATAAACTAGTTTGCGGACTAAAAATCTCTAGCTTTTTCTAATTTATATCTGGAAGATTAATGAAAAGCTTTCTTTTGGTGCTGATTTTATGGTTTTCTACTCTGGAAATTAACATCCATGAAAACCTACTAAATTTCCAGGATCTTTCATCAAATAAATTAGTACACATAAAATTTTTAAAAGTCACTAGATTTTTTAGATTTAAAAAAATTTAGATTACTAGGTAGATTACTAGGACTGATTAGTAATGATTGTTAAAAAGGTTAAAATGATTGTTAAATGGGTTAAAAATGGTGACGTATGGTGACGTAGAGACCAATGGGCTACTAAGAAGAATTTCCCAAAAAGAAGGGGTTACATGTTCTTCAAATTATTCATACATCAGTGGATTTTCTCCTAATCCCTCAAGTTTCTTGGATTTCTGACTCCTGTATATCAATTTACCTAGGTGAACCAACCCACATTTTCTAATGCAAACTAGGTATGTTCTTAAGCTATATCTCTACTCAACCTTCTATTAGAAAGGTTAAAAATTCCACATAAACACTTGGCTTGAAATATGGCTAAAGGGCCAAAGCAGTAGTTTGCTATGGAAAATTTTACACAAAATAGACTTTCTTAAGTTAACTTAATAAGGAAGCTAAGCACTTAAAGAATTTTGCCCACATCTTTGTAAATGAAGGTAGACTTGAATTTCAGAAGCCTGCTTAAATTTCATAAGCTATAAATATCACGCAAGGTGAGGGTTTTAAATACTTTTAAGGTGCTTACTCATCAATGCAGACAAGGCTTTAAAACACCGTATTCCACCACTTGTTTTTCAAATGTTAATATCTCTGAAATTGGAATGCATCCACAATTGAAGGCATATCAGAATTCATTTAGCAACATTTTTTCTTTCTTAGTGATGATATAAAATAATACAACTTCTACTGGCGGCACCTTGGAATTGAAGTACATACAGGAATAAATATGTGGAATAATATTCTGAATTTGGCCTTTTAGTCTTCAATATGATTCAACATTTTGAGACTATTTCTACTCCTACAGAAATAGAGTTTCAGAAGGACTCATAACTGCCAAAAAAGGATGACAATAATAGCTATCTTTTATTGAGTATGGGTACTTGGGGGTGAGATACTTTGGGGAGCTGTGCCTCCCTTTCTTTTTCAGGTAGAATCAACATCAGTGCTCCCCCCACCCCACAGGCCTTTCTGCCTCTGAGATTAAATGCTCAACTAATCCCTCACATACCTGCATCCTGACCTTTGTCTCCCAATCTTCTCACTCCCACTTGGGCCTGGCCCTGCTGCCTGCTTCTCTGATCACATGCTGATTACCACCTTCTGGGTAGAACCTCTAGAGCCGCTCTCAAGCCCAACTCACTCTCGCCCCTCTGATGACACTGTTCAGAAAACACTCTGCCAAGCTTGGCCCAGCTCCTGTCAGAAAACGTCCTTCTCAAAGTCAGTGAAATGGTCTTTTCCTATGTCTATGGCCTAGTCCATGGACTTGACTGGGCAAAATACGATTGACCCAGCTGTCCCCAAACCTTTGCACCAAGTTGAGCAATTATCAAGATACCTGAACTGGAACACATTAAAATAAAAAAATACAAGACAAAAATCCATGTAATGAGTGAAGGACATTCCAAAGGCTCTTTAGAAAATTTAAAGCATTATTGGTGAAACAGGTAATGGGTGGGGTGGTGGATGACAGAGGCATAGAACTGGTAAGGGTAAAAACAATTTTAAGAAAAAAACATAAAGTCTCAATTCCTAATTTTCTTTAAAAGCGTGACACATATGCATGGGCACCAGATGTCTTGGAAACAGTTTGAAGGTGATGATCTCTTGAGATCTCTTCCAGATCATAAATTCACTTAATATCTAGGACATATTTGTTAAATTGGAGGCTAATGTAATATTAAACTGCATAGTTAATGAGCCAGGGCATGTGTCTGAGCATAATTTTTCATTTTAGTGTAAGAGAGATGATGTGGGAACAGGAAAAAATATTTAACAATAACATGCTAAGAATTAGGCAAAAAATAATTAAGCATACAAAATAACCCTAATTTTTTAAAGGAAATACTTAGGGCTTTTACACTAAAAAACAATTACTTTCTAAGCTAAATCAGTTTCTAAGCTAAAACCAGGAAGTAAAAAATCTGTGGAAAATTTTTGATATTTACAACCTACTTAAAATCCTCATGAACAATTGTTCAAAGTCCTAGACTGACTCTCCATTAGGCTGAAACAACTATGGAGAGGGACAGAAGTACACAGCACAAAGTGTGGTCCCCCCAGTTGATCTATCATTGTAGGTATACATGCCCACAGCCCATTTTAAACACCTAGCTTAATTACTTAATTACTGTACCTTTCAGATACAAGGAATTAAACGAGAGAAAAAAATGACAGTAGTTATACCATATCACTTTAAATCTGTTCTAATTTTTTGAGGACAAAAAATCTACTTAAAAATCAAACTAAAATTGGAACTTACTTCTTACGTTGCCTCATAAAAACTAACATACCATTACTTTTTTTTATTATTGCTTTATTTATTAACGGACAAAGATTAAAGTAAGAAAATTAACTAACTGATTTACCCAACTCTGTAAGCTAGACTTACATTTTCAGGTTCAACACCAATATCTTCACAAAATTTCTCCATGCCTTCAGGACCTACAACATCATCAGTACCTGCAAAATACAATCTTATCTAAATTAAATCTGAGCATGTAGTGAAATATACTATTATCACTATAGTACATTATACTGTCATCAAATATGACTTAAAGGCCATAACTCCTTCCAGAAGGAAAAAAATCAAGTATAAACTGAAAAATATTCTAGAATTTCAGTTATATCTTTAAAGGACTCTACTTTGTATAATCACTTGAATCAATTTATCACGATGTTTTTCAATCTTTGGAATATGGTACACATATAAGGCTACCTGAGTTCAATTCTTGGTCTTTAAAGTAGCTTAATGGTTTACTCTTATTTGGGTAATAATTTTAATACATACAATAATTTTTGGAAACAGCAAAGAACCACATAATATTTTATATAAAATAAACTGGGAAATAACCTAAGTGTTTCTTTTACACAGAAAAAAATCAAGTAGTTGTTCTGTTCTTGATAAAGGCAATAAGGCCCCCTTTTCCACTCTAGCATTAGCTCTGTTTCTTCCGGAAAGAATTGTCCACATGTTCCATCTCTACTTTAGCTCCCATTCATTCTGCAACCATTGCAATTTGGTTTCTTCTGTTCCTAGCTCTCCATTGAAACTCCTTTTGCCAAAGTCTCCAAGAACCCACTGTTAAATCCAATGGACACATTCAATCTTTATTTGACCTCTGTGATATCTGAAAACTTGAAGCAGTTCTTTCTTTACCAAACTCTTCCCATGGCTTCTGAAAGTGCCCTCTCATCTGGTTTTCCTCCTTCCTCTCCTCTTTTAGCTTCTTTATGGGTTCCTTTGCTTCTCCCAACTTGTTAAATTTGATGTGCAAAGTTCCATCCTTAAGCCTCTTCTTGTCCATTCTACACTCTCCCTAGGAAATCCCACCGTACATACAGAGTACTCGAGGTTTTAGGCCCTACCCAAATCTCTTTCTAGCACACACTTTCTCCCTTCCTTTTAGGCTACCTGCCACATCACCATCTGGCAGCCCCACCTCCTGTTAACTGCCATAACTAAACTTGTCCTCTGCCCCAAACCTACTTCTCCTGTGTTTCTCATTTTCAAACCCACCTCACAAAACTGAGCCAAACATCTCTCCACACCAAGCCTGTTTACCCTCCTATATGCTGTCTCAACTGGTGGCATCCCCAGAAACAGAAACCTGGGTGTCATCCTGTATTCCTCCTCGCTTCCTCCACACCTGATTCCACAGCCAATCAGTATTTCTTAATTGCACCTCTCCTGCACTGCCCTGGTTCAGGCTTTATTCTCTCGACTACTACAGCAGTCTCCTGAGGATCTTCCAAACCCAGAGCCTTTCCCCTGACCTATCCTGCACACAGCCACCTACGGGTCCATCTCAAACACAAATCCCACGCTGGCTTAACATCCTTCAATGGCTCCCCACTGCCTAAAGAAAAAGTCCAAATAAGGTTCTCTATGATCTAATGCCTCCCTTCCTCTTCAGCCTCGTATCTTTCCGCCTGCAAAACAAGTTTCTCAGAAATAAATGAATCAAAAGATATTGCTGAATGAATAAAAACTAAGGTCCAGAAACACCTACCCACCCGTGGCTTGCCTGCACCACATCCTAACACATGCAACAGCATACTACTCTGTGCCTCAGCCCATCTTCCTCTCATCCCCTTCCTCACCTCTCCCCCATTTCCCCGGCGAACTCATTCAACCTTTAAGACTGAGACCAGAAGGGCAGTCCTCCCAATCTCCCCACCTGCACAGGCCAGGTCAGGCAGTGCTCTGTAACCCCACGCAATGCTAGGAATGGTTCTCATACACGTAGCATGCTGCATTCAAAGTCCCAGCTCATCTGTTTTCATAAGCTCAAGAGCTATTTTATTCTTCTTACAAGCTCAGCATACCACCTGGCATAGAGTAGGTGCCCAAAAAAAGTTTATTGAAACTTTTGAAATTGAAAGAATTTAAATTGAAAGAATGAATAAATGGATGAATACCAGAATACAGGAATCACCTACAATCCCCCCACAGCCTCTAGATTCAGCCAGTCACCAAGTCCAGCAATCCACCATCCGAATGTATTTTGGTTTCATTCAGATAACACTTACTAGACACATCCTGGAGCTATATGCACTATGGTAGTTTCTTGGGGTACAAAAATGAAAAAGGCATGGTCCCTGGCCTCCATAAAGGGAGACAAAGCATAGGAGTAACTTAAATACAAAGTAATGACAATGGTGGTTGTTCTTGACAAAGGATGAACATTAAAATCACCTGGAGCTCTTGCTGTAAAGTCTTACGTCACTTCTCCGCTTCAAATCCTTGGCTGCCCTAAAGTCCAAACTCAGGACCTTCCTCATAATCTGGCCAAAGCAAATACTTTTTCTCCATGCCATTATTTTCCTTTTAATCACAAATGTGCTATTTTGTTTAAAAATGTTTTGCTTCATATATTCAAATCTGTTACCTTTTTCTGAGATGTTCTTTTTTCCCCTTTTATTTTATAAATTTTTCTATGTATTCCTAATTTTTTTATCTAGATTACTGGGAGAAAATCAAATAAAAGTTTATTTAATTTTGGGTTTTTTGTACATTAATATATGAACATGATACAAAGTTTCATTTGGAAGTAAAAAATACAAATGTTTAAAAAGCAAAGTTTTCCCCCCTAACTCCTCCCTATTGCCCAGAGACAACCATTTATGAAAGAGCTTCTTCATGTCCTCTTCTCCAAATAAACCACCTACAGCATTCTATAGGGAATATATTCACATTTATTTAGTGTTTCTAAGTTTGCCCAGGCAATTCTCTTTGCTTTCCAGGCAATAATTTAATCACATCACCTTCAATGAATGATCCTTTTTGTCTGCTCCTTTCTAATATTTAAGCCCCCTGTTTCTTCCCTCTTGTCTAACAGCAGTGGCTAGTTACTTCCAAAACAATGGCAAATAAGAGAGTAGACATCTTTATCTCACTCTTGACTCAAATGGAAATACATGTAGCATTTTATCATTTGATATGTCGCCAGCTTTGGGTTTGAGAGTGCACATATCCACATGTGCACTCATGTATGTATTACACACACTACACATTAACATATTCAGATGGTAAAATACTCAAATGGAGACGATACAGAGTAAAATAAAGTAAAAAAAGAAAGCTGCCTTCTGCCTTTCTTTACCAGTTAGGCATGTATCTTCCTGGATCTTTTTGCTATGTATTTATGTATGGGCAAATATACATGGAAATGCAGTTTTTAAATCTGTTTATCTACAAACATGGGTTCATGCTGTACCTGTGATTCTACACCTTGTTCTTTTCACTGGCTGTGTCTGGTAATCTTCTTGTGACAGCACCTATACATCTACCTGAATCTTGTTAGCTAATACATTTTACATTACTCCACTGTATGTATACATAAGCACGTGCATGTCTGTATACTATAGCTCTTTCCATCATTCCACTACTGTCAAGTATTTAGGCTGTAAAATTAAAGAATAATTATTCCAATAAGGATATATCCATCTATTCCTATTTTGCTAAAAGTTTCTGTTTTTAGGAACAGATGCTTTTTTGGTATCTACTGATATTACTGTTGGGAAGTGGTTGCATATAGCAGCAGGGAAAAATTACTTTATAATTCTTCTAAAATTCCTCTCTCTTTGGTTTGTATTTTAAAAAGCTCTTTCCCTGCAACCTGTTCTTGAGCCTTCCAAGCTGCCTGCATTACCCATGCCTTTGCACATGGCTTGGGTGTCTCCCGGCTTGCTCTCCCCCTCACACACACTCCAACCTGGCTACTGCCTTCTCTGTCAATTATTCATTACAAAGATGACGATTCTCCATTTATTTGCCTGTTTGCCGCACTGGAAAATGAACTCCGAGCATAGTGCTTCTGATGACTGCACCCTAGAGTATGGCACGTAGTGAGTCTTCAACAAAGGTCTGCTGAGGTCCACTTCACAATGGTAATTTAAGTTGTCCATGTTTTTTCTTTTTTCCCAATTTTATGGAGTGTCATTGTAGTACTTATATATACACGTGTTTATGTGTTTTAAAAGAGCAAGATTTTACAGTATGATTTGCAATGGCATGATTCTGTCAAACGTAATATTTTATTCAAAATAAGTTAAAATATAGTTTGCCAATGAATGTTCTTTAAAAGCTACCCACAATCCTGCCACCTAATGCTTTTTGTCTTTACTCATTATCTTTCCCATGCACACATTTAAATCTAGTTGTAATCACATGGTATATGATGATTTTGGCTGTATTTTACACTAAATTTATGGATTCACCTGTAGAATTAAGGTAATAACCTCTATCAAATAAGCTAACAAATATACCACTGGCTAACACAAAGTGGGTTACAAGTGGGGTTTGAGAGATAGAGTTTTAAAAAAATTTTTATCTAAAATAATAAGCTATAAAATGGCCTAGATGACAAGATACTGGAGGTACATCTGGAAAGGCAGATATACTGACAATAATCTAGAAAAACATGGTCCTCCCACTTTCCCTGCCACCTTAAGCAGGGACCCCTAACTAAACATATTTGACCTTTTCATAATGACAGCCCAAGACCCTCACGCTAAAGTTTCCATAATTACAGCACACTGCATCACTAAGGCAAATGGGGCCCACATGGTCACCTTGGGTAGTTTTTAACATCTCTTCCTTAGATGTCAGAACACTTTGTCACTTTTTGTAACTGTCCACGACTGACACATTTTTGGTAGACCAAAAAACAATTCTGCCATAGAATTTAATTCAAAATAGAGACTAAGGGTCTAAAATCAGGGCTTGTAGAACTTAACTTGACATAACTTAAGTATGTCAGTTTTAGTGTAACCCTGTAAAATCAGTGTTGGCACCTGTGTATTTGGCTTAATTACTTATTCTTAGATATATTTCAGAAAGTGGAGGTTGTTAGACAAATTATTTATGTTGACTGGTTATTTTCATTCTAATGAAAAGAAATTGGATTCTAGTTTCAGATGGAGGTCTAAACAACACTTCCCTAAACCCACCCCACCCCAGCCAGTCCTTTCTAAAGTCACAGAGAACTAAAGTACCAAGGTACAAAAGAGAAGCCTATAACTACAGAGAACAGGATAAAGAGCCCCCAATGGAGGGAGTTTTATTTAATACATTTCTGGGAGTCAGAAATTGAGATGATAGGGATTTAAAAGGTCAGAAGCTGCATCCTAGAATGTACAAAGGAGGGTTAGGGCTAGGGTACAAAGTGGAACTGAGAATTCTGGAAAGCACTGAAGGTCCATTCCTGTGAAACAACTGCACCACTAGGGCCCTACCACCCCTCCACTCCACACCAGATGAAAGTGAGGGATTTATCCTTAGCCCAAACCAGCTGGCTCTCTCTATGGAAAATGAACACAGCTTGGGTGTTAAAGCCCTCCTCATGCTAGTGTCTAGGGGACCCGGGGCCTCACAGCCTGCTCCCACAGACTCATCCTACAGCACAACCTGTCAGTCACCCTGGTTCTTCTCACAATTCATTTTTCTTGAATAATACTGACCTACAGTTTTGATTCATATGGTTGGGATATTCAAAGTGAAAACAGGTGCCAACAGGAGCTTTCAGTTATTCCCCAATGTCAAGCCATTTTCCCTACTGATGAGATACAGGCAAATGGGGGCGGTGCGGGGGGGGGGGGGGCTGGCTGGTGGAAGGGCGGTGGGGCGGACCAAAGGGGAGGTATAAAAATAGGAATAGCCACCTGCACACAAACTTCTTAAAGGAATGAATTCAAGGAACCACTCAGCAGAGATTCCAAGGAATCTAAATTATGTGGCATAATCTTTATTCCCAAAATGTCACCTTTCTGCAGTCAGAGAATGGCAAAGAAGAAGAGAAATTGTGCCTTGCTCTCTTTTTAAAGAAAACAGAAGTGTGACTTATACCATGGAAAAATTTATGTTTGCTTATAAAGGAAGGCACACCAAAAAAAATCAGAATAGTTATGCTATGATAGTGGGATTAAGTGTACTTTTTCTTTGTTTAGAATTTCCTCTTTATAATACATTTTCATAACAATAAATGTGAATCAATATAGGAAAACAAGTGATCTTCATAATCAAAGTGATACAAACATAAGCAAACTCTTCATTCATTCAGCACCCATTTACTAAACACCTAGTAAAATGTCAATCACTTTTACTAGGAATACAAAAGGTTTCCAAGAGATTCATGTTCTAATTGCAGTAAACATGAACACAGATAAATTCTAATACCATATAAGTGTTTGCACTAGTGTCCACACTCTGCAAACAAAATTCAGCTCAAACTAATTAAAGCAATGAAGGAGAATTCCTAGAAAGATATTGGGGTAGCTCACAAAAAGCCAAAGAACAACTACAGAAATCAGGACTGCATCCTTTCAAGTCCTCCACCAGAAGAGAAAGACACTCTTCTCCCAGCCTCAATCTGAAAATCCCTGAAAGATCTGTCTGACTGGCCTAGCCTGAGTTACCTGTCAGCAGCCTGGACCAATCTCTGTGGCCAAAAGGGGCAAGTATCTTATCAGAAAAAGGGTAGGGTGGGGGTAGGGCACAAACAGCCCACAGGGGGAAAGCCTCATTATGATACCAATAAAAGGGGATCAAAACAAGTTATGAACACTATCCTACAGGAGTGTAAAGAAGGCTATTAAGCTAATTAAGGAGCTTAAAAGATGTACAGAGCATGTCAGATGGAAAAGTAGGGAAAATCATTCCAGGCAAAGGGACAGTGAGTCAGTTGTCTTTTATCCTGAAGGTAACAGGGATTTTTTTTAGTAGAGAAAGGGGGAGGGATTATTAGGGAATAACAGACATGATGTGTTCTGTTTGTTTTTTTTTAAGTAAGACAACAAGGGCACATGGAACCTGGGCTGGAGCAGAGACTGATGATAAGAAAATTGGTCTGAAGGTTGTTGGAAAAGTCAAGTCGATAGGTTATGAAAGGGCCCAAAATAAGGTAAGGAAGAAGAAAAACAAAAGAGCTTTCAGCTCAAACTTGTCTGAAAATTTTTCGTTTTCTGTTTTTACACCATACACAGCCACAGTAACAAGCCCTAGACTGCAGTATTATATTATTCAACCAATTATAGTAAGTTGCAAAATGGAGACTAAATTTAAGACATCTTAAATGACAAAACAAACATTTTCTGCCAAATGATCTTTCCAAATAGAGATACTTAATATAAAGAAATATCCACTGCACTACATAAGGGTTCAAAGCAGCAAAGCTTATTTTAACTTCTGTGTTAAACCAAATAATCACCCATTATTGCATTCTAAATAGGTTTCCTAGCAATCCAAAGTATTTCTCCCAAGTGCATTTCATCTTTTCAGTTCCCTTCTAGTGTTCTGAATTCTTTGGCTTAGCTGCTGGCTATAAATAGGACATTTAGTGATTTGTTTCAACTTTGTCCCTCCCTCCCTCCCTCTTTCCAACAGGGACACACACACCCACCCCCAAATTTGAAAAGTACACATTTTTTAAATTCTTTAATCTCCTCTAAGGTATTCCTTATTTTCATAAGGATCAGTTTTAAATGATATAAATGATTACCTACCTGCATATTCATAGAACCATTCTAAGCACCTCTTACTTGAAAAGGCTTCTTCTTCAGTCTTTATTCTAGTTGAATCGTATTTTCTATACATGCTAGAAATTGAAGAAGCAGTTTTAAGTTATTTAAAGTAAAGATACTGAGTTCTCTTAAGCAACAGATAATCTTTATTCTTTTACCCAAACCAGACATCTATTCAATCAGTATTTTAAGTATATTTTAAACATATTACTTCCCACATTTGCAGGCTTCAGCTTTTATAACTACAGTGTTTAAACACAGTCACCCCTAATATAGAATTAAATGGTAAGCACTTAATACAAGTTTTTCTCTGATTAACAAATAATCAGTAAAAACTGAATAAGAAGGAGGTATTTGATATACTCCCTTCTACCTCACTAGCCAGAATTAACTACAAAATGATAGTGAGATATGGCAAGAACTGTGTTAGGTGTACTCTCCAATTAATGATCCTAAAAGTCACTCGTGTCACTCTATTAAGTTCCCTTGACTTTTGTGTCTTACAAGTTAGGTTGGGCACAGAGCACAGAGGAAGAATCTGTCAATATTAGACAACCCAAGAGACCATTAAGCAAATAAAAAAAAACATCAAATCATGTCCAAGTTTCCAGGAAAAAAATAAACTCAGGTGTAAGGTTGATGAAAGAAAGTCCCTTGAATGGTTTCTTGATTAGTATAACCTTAAAAACCTCAGGAAAGAGAAGTATAAAGAACCCGGCTTCTGCCTTTATCATATAATTCTAGCCTTGTGGACACACCCAGCATAAGCTGGAGAACTGAATCAGGAAGCACAGCAGCCTCTTCCTGCGAATCTGTGACCTTCCACAGGAATTCCTTATTTCATGATAACCAGGGGCTGAGGATGGAGATATTCCCTACGTGGAGAGGGGAGAGACAGTAGCTTTAAAATAATGATTTGGATATAAAAATTGAGTATATACATTTTTATATCCCTTATTTATATATAAATTACCCAGTTTTGTATAGAAGCATTTAATAAATATAGTTTTTATTTATATACTATATAAGATATAATAAAAATCATATACAGTCATTCCTCAGTATACTTGGGGGACTGGTTCTAGTACCCTCCCTATACCCAAATCCAGTCAGCCCTTTAGGATCCACATATACGAAAAGTCAGCACCCTACCAATACCAGATTTTCGATCCACGTTTTGGTTGGAAAAAAGCCCACATATAAGTGGAAACTCACAGTTCAAATCTGTATTGTTCAAGGGTCAACTGTATAATTCTTTTATACTGAACATTTATTTATGACCTAGACATTCACCAGATTATCAGTATATACCTCTGATTAGAGATTCTGGGTTTTAACACCAAAAAAAGAACATGGTTATAGAGTGTTAAATGACTCAAACTGCTAACCAACAGTTTTCTATTTCTTCTGTAAAATGTAGCCTACCGGGAAACAAAGGTGGATACTGGCCAAGGTTTCAAACCGATATGCTCCAATCCTGGGTCTAGACATTTCTATCTCAGCTCAAAACCTGTAATTGGTCAATAGCCTGGAAAACTATGTATGACACCATAATCTTTGAATTTAAAAATACTCTACATAAAACAAGGATCAAGACTGTACAATGGAGTATCATTCAAGAAATAAAAGGAGCAAAATACTGATATATATACTATTACATGGATGAGCCACAAAAACATCATGCTAAGTGAAAAAAGCAAGACACAAAAGATCATTTATATGAAATGTCCACAAAAGGCAAATCTGTAGAGACAGAAAGTAGATTAGTGGTTGTCTGGGGCTGGAAGTGGGAATAGGGAGTGACTGATCAGGTATCAGGGATCTGAGTGGAATGATGAAAAAATGTTTTAAAACTGGTTTGTAGAGATGGTTTGCACAACTCAGTTAACTTAATAAAAAGCATGGAACTATACACTTAAAATGGATGAAACTTATGGTATGTAAATAAAGTTATTAAAAAAAAAGACCAAGAAGGAAACTCAAACTACACTTCAACTGCCAGTTTTTAATCTGGCTTTATCATACTAAATTATAATAGACTGTGGTGAAAAACCAGTAGGTGCTATATAGTCACAAAATGCTATGTTATTATGATAATTTAACAATTCCCTGACAATTACACTCACACCACCCAAAAAGTATCAAGTAACCTGGCTTCTTAAAGTTGAAAAACCACTGGCCTAAAGATTGCTGGTGATTATCTTCTAAATCACTACTATCTTCTTTTAGATAATATTTTCTACTCATTTTAGATATAAACAGTGACATTATGTTTACATTTTCAGAGTCCATCTCTCTATCCCTCTGAGTTGTAGTACATGAAGAATCACAGCAAGAAAGAAACAGAAAATCTCATCTAAATCCCTTGATTTATAGATGTGAAAATTCAGGGCCATTAGTGAAGTGACCCACAGAGCCAGAATGGAGAAAGACAGAAAAAGGCAGAAAAGACTAGACTATGATGTCTGTCCACTGTTGTCTATTTAATAAAAAAAAAAAAGGAAGAAAAAGTACTTATTAAAATCAGGGTGAAACAAAGATGCCTAAAATAAACAAATCTAACAGGCTTTTGGAGTTATCAGAATTAAGAGTTCACTCATCTGAAAGAGAAGTGGTTTAACAGTCTTGTTTTTCACAGTTTCTATCACATTCTCACCCATGTGAGAATAAACCTCAGCTCAGCTGATATTCTGGGCAGGTGTAGAGCATTCAGTACAGGCAGCTCTCTCCAGCCCTGTGGCTGAAGTTAGTGAGTGAGACCTTCTTAAAGAACAGAGACCAATTCTGTGGTCCTCAAGAGGCACAGACAGCAAGGCTTTTAAAGGAAAGAAATCAACTCTACACCAGTTTTGGTGGATCAATGGATTAAGATAAAACTTTAACTTCTAAGAACTCAAATTACCTAATTTGTTTTTATGTTTTATAAACCCAGACACAAAATAAGTATCATTAAATAACTATACTTTGAAAGATTGCCTGGCAGAACCAAAACAATATTCCAGTTGGCATGTGCACACTTAGAAGACCCACACTGGATCAGGTAGAAACATGCATCTTCAACACACACGTCATCAATTTTGATCTACTGTCTCTGTGCCATACCTATCATGTCTACTTTTCTTGGCAGATAAGTCATCTCCAGAGGCAGGTCTTCTCTTTTTCCTTGGCGGCATCACTTTACTAAAGCAGTCTGAAGAACTGCAAGACCGCAGACTTCCTACAAAATGTATTCAAAGGCACAAAATTAAGATATACCACATTATAACACTTCCAAAGAATATTATTGCTAAATTGCAGATCTTCATGGCTTGTTTGTAAAGGGCCTAGATGTTATCTGTAAATGCTATAAAAAGAGAAAATGGTTTTTAGTTCCTTTTTGAAAAAATGTTATACTCAAGAAATAAATGACACACAAATAATACTTCCCACCAACCCAAATCCCACCAGAAATAGAAGTTATCACAATTTCAATTTACTCTCCAAAAATACTAATATAAATCATCTAAGCTTTCTGCTTCTCTTACATGTCAATATTCCTTCAAAAGGAATTGCACTGCTATCTCATTTATGCACTTCATGAGGCAAGGGCAGCTCAACCAGTAACCTTGACTCTAAAATACATATAAGCACATCAGTCCCAACACTCTTAAGCTTCAAGGGATATGTGATTTAAAAAAAAAAACAAAAAAAAATGGGATTTGGATTTTTTGGGCAGAAGTCTGATATGACCTTGAGCAAAATTTCCACAACAATTTTCTTTTGTTTCTGCCACTTGAAGAAGATTCTGCCATTTTCAGTCAGGAAGTATAACTTTCATTTGGTAAAAGATATTAAAATGTAATAACAACAGACAATAATAACATCAAACATTTATGGAGACCTTACTGTGAGCCAGCCCTGGTCTTAACACTTGTATGTACTAATTCACGTAAGTTCATAGCAAGCCTATGAAGGAAGAATCACAATTGCCTTATGCAGATAAGAAAACAGAGGCAGAGAGAGGTTAGGTAAGTGGTAAAACTGGGATTCAAACCCAGGCAGTCTCACTTCAGACTATCTTAAACCATTATAAATTACAAGACAATTAAAATACCCCATTTTGGCACAACTGCCATCAGGTATTATGTCATTTGCTTCTCACAATAACCCTGAACGACAGACAAGGCAAAGATAATTATTTCTACTTAACAGATGGGAAGAACTAAGGCTTAGGCATTCAAGTGACCTTCCAAGGTCTCAGAAGTAAGAAGTGGTGAATTCTGGGCCCCATGTCTTTTCTCCCTGCATCAGCCTTTGGTTGAAGGCCCTGGGCTCTCAGGGAGCCACGTTAACAGGAGAGAGCATACAGGCACTGGGGTTTGAATGATCTGCAGTCAACGTCAATGAGTGAGTTCCAGCTCTTCACCTAACTATGTGGTTCAGTCAATCCCTAACCAACGTGGGGTCTCTCTTTCATCACCTAAAGAATAAGAACTGTGATATCTACCTCCAAAGATTTTTATGAGGAAAAAACATCCATTCAATAAGTGCTTAGGTGCTAAGTGCTGTGTTTTGGTGTTGGTGATATAAAGAAACAGGTTCTCAGCGGCACAACGGACGTGTACACACAGAGCTCATGCTGGCCCCCCCGTGCTCACTGAACTCCCATGACACAATTCTCTATCATGTAGGTATTGCTGGCATTCTCATTTTTATAAACAGAAATTTAAAGCAGAGAGAGAGATTAGGTAACAGCTGGAAAGCAGTACATGAAGCTGAGCGTGAACCCAAGCAGCCCAGCAGCAGAGCGCCAGCTCTCAGCCACCATTTGTTGCCACCTCCATGAGGCCATAAAAGCAGGAAGTGGGAAGCATAGAACTAAGGACACAGCGCTGGGGAATGTCAAGGGGCTGAGAAAAGAAGGTAAAAACCTGGGCAGGGAGAAAACCCAAGGAGAGTGAAATGTATTGGAAACCAGAGGAGGAGAGAGTGCTTCAGGGAAGGAGTGTTCAACTGAAGCCCAAAGGTCAACTAAGGTAAGGAGTGAAGGCAGATTTAGCAATAGAGTACACCAGAGAGTAGGCACCAGATTTAGCAATAGAGTACAGCGTCAATGGACTGGTGGGAGCGAAGGCCAGACTGCAGAGGACTGTGGAGGGATGTGAGGTGAGGAAGTGGACACAGTGAATGTGGACTGCTCTTTCCAGACACCTGCTCTGAAGGCAGGGAGCTGTCAGTAGCCAATAGTCACAACCTTTCTAAAAGCAATGATCAGGGCTGGCATCTAAATCCCAGTTCATATTTAGGCTGCTGAGTTCCCAGGGTGATATACACTTCAGGAACATGCCAGTCAAAAGCACCCTTTTTCTGTTATAAATCAGGACCTTGGCCTAAATGAGGCTCCTGCCCAGAGCCTGGTACTGGACAGAGTGTGAGCTCAAGGACCCTGCTTGCTTCCTTCAGCACAGAACCAGAACCCAAACAGGGCTAAACCGGGGACCCTCAGCTGCCTTTCCTGGGGGCCCAACCAGACCCTATCCTTCCAAGTGAGGGAGTCGAGGGCTCTTCAGAGACAGAAGGCACCCCCATCTCTCTCTCCCCACAACTGCAGTGACAAGTGGAAGAGAAAGAGCCAGAAAGAATGCTGCCCAACACCCCATACCCTATTCATCTTCCCTGAAAAACGGTGTGCCAATCACAAATATGAAAGCATTCTAAAAGGTCCAAAGATTTGCAGTGACCCAAGCTTTTGTAGACTGCCAGCATACAAGATTTATTTTTATCTATTGATGCCTTGGGGTGGGGCTTGCAGAATGAAAAAGTATGCTCTGCCCAGTTGTAAAGCCTGCTACATTGTCCAGAAGTGAAAGACTGTCCTGAATCTCGAAGCTGGCTTCTCCCTCCTTGGGTTGTGTGCACAAAGCAAAGACATTTTATTCCAACAGCAGTCATGGTTTGGTTCTGAGCATCTGGTCTGGCAGCAACCTCTCCTTTCCACAAATATTTGCAGAACACAGAGGAAAAGGCACTTATCTCCTTGGTCCGTGAGAAGAGGAACACTGCGTAAAATAATGTCTTCACCAATATTCCCAATAAAAGTTCATTCAATAGCTCCTCTACCACCTGCCTCTTATAGAAACACTGGTGTAATGTCTGGCTTACACTGAATCTTACTGGGTAAGAGTAGCATGTTTTTGGTAAACTTATAAACATAAGTTAACCAACTTTTTCAACTTTCTCTTATGTTTTTTTCTTATGGATGAATGCTTTGTGTTAAAAGTTTCACAAATCACTTTTTCTTGTGTCTGTGTAAAACTTATTCATATCTGAAACCCAAACCATCCCAGATTTGGCAATTTATTCTCTCATTTATCCAAAATTTTTATCTCCTAAGAAAGAAGCATGACTCTTTTTGAGATCTCTCCACTCTAATCATCAATCAGTATAAGTGAGAGACTGTTAAGGGACCATTTTTCACAAAGAAACTGTTCGCCTGCCCTAATGTCCACCCCTGCTCAGGCACTCAGTGACCCTTGCACAGCCGCCTCACAAGAAGCATGAGGTTAACTTGGACCAAAGGAAGGGAGGGACCGAGGACCACACGGCACAGCTCTTCATCGCAGAATAGCTGGAATCCATGATGATAGTGAAAGGTTTCAGGCTACATAACAATCAATTTTTTAATGCTGAGGAAAACATTAAAATAATAATCTGCCATCATAAACTAAATCAACAAAATGTACAGAGAGCACCCAACTCAGGTGTGTTTGACCCAAACCTGCTGCAGACCTGCCGCCTCCACCACTGGCACCAGGGATCCTAACTGAGCAAGAGCAACACCTAGCATTTTTTAAGTGCATGTTCAAAGGTATATATTGATTTGTGGGGTCCTCTTTGGTTCACCTGTGCATAAACAGCAGCTAATATGGTATTTTATTACAGTAATAATAAGATACATTGAGTCATATGGTATAATCTTAATAAATACTTGTTGAATAAATATGCTTCCAAAACATATATAAATCAAATTATGCTAAAAAATCAGTACATTTCCAGAGAATTAAAACACCTATGAGTAGATAGTACACCTCCATTTTAGATTTTTTTCCCCCACTTGTCATTAAAACAAACACTTGACTTTAAGTTTCCTGGCAAGTAAAATTTTTTTAAACACAAATATTTAAGGAGTGTTTGCTTTAAAATAATTCTGTGGACCCTTTTTATGATAAAAATACTTAAATATAAATATGTTCTATCAATATAAATTTGTATTTATTTGTATCATTAAATTTAGACTTCACTGACTTGGAACTTGCATCACACTTAATCTACTTCAATTGTTCATCTTGAAACAACAAAAAAATGGAATATGCAAATAATATAAATAAGAATGTTATGGAAAGTTATCTGCTTCAGACAATGAGCTATTTTAACCCTTTAAAAGTTATCTACTTAGGAACAAACCATCTGACATTGCAGGTAGAGGTGCATATTAAGGCTGATGTTTTAGTATATTATTAACAATAATTACAAAGCACTTTCGAAGTTATCTTACTTATCTTCACAAATCTGAGAGGTGTTTCTACATTTCTACATTAGACAGACAGTGAATCTGAAATCAATCCTCCTAACATTAGAAGCTCTTTCTTAATGCTGTGGTGTTTATATAATCTTTAGGAAGACAATAAAAATTATATACAGTTTTACCCAATGGTTATGATTTCAGTTCAGGTTCATTTCTTTTTGATTCAGTGTTTCAAGAGAACAAATTAAATATTTTTTCAACTGACCCCATCTGGTTTCAAATAAATCAGATAGTCAATGAATATAGACTTTCTTCCCACATTAAATAATCAGAAATACTGCCAACATTTGCCAACAGGTTTATCCTGGTATTTGTCACAGAAAGTCAATTTTAAAGGGTAACTTGAGTTCACCTGGATCAAACCAAAGACCCTTTAATGTCTATCCAGCTTGCTGTTTTAATAATTTAACTATGCATGTTATTCTTAATAGATAGTACCTACTTAAGTAGGCACTCCACCGTCTGTTTTTTTTTTTAATCTTTTTGCTGTGTGGTCCTCAAGTAGAGTCCCTGTCAGAATTAATTTCCTATAAGACACATTAAATTGTGTGCCCAATTTCTAGTCATCCCCAAACAAGAGGTCTACAAAATTAGAGAATTCTTCTGACTTTTCCAAACATAACACAAATGCATGCTCCATACAAAAATCTCACTATTCATTCATTCCAGTGAGCTTATATCATCACCTTATTCCACTTACTAACATTTTACATGGTTCATTCTGCCACTTCAGTACTTTTTATATAGCTATTTCACCTCACTTTTCACTGAACATGGCACAAAGATATAGTAATTTAAGTTGATAGATTGTTTTTTAAGACATCTAATATTTTTATTTCATTTTCTTGAACGAATCATTGAACCATTTGCTTGAGTGAAACAGTTTCTAAATGCACAATTTTTATCCAACTATTTAAGATAAAAAATTTTTTTTCTTTCGCTCTAAATAATTTTGCCTTCTGGCATTTATCATCATCTTCCTTACTCATTTTTTGTCCTCTCTGTTAGGCCTTTTTTAAATTCACTCCCTCTATTTTGGGCTTGTCCAGAAATAAAATACTAATTCTCTCTCTCTTTTTCCCCCTTTGGTAGGAGGAAGACTGGAAGCACAAAAGAAAAGTGTTAGAAGAGCCAAAGCAGGAAGACACCCAGGCTCTTCTGACCTGGGTTTGACTCTTCCACATATAGTAGTTATAGATACTGCTCAGACTACTGCTGGGCCAAGAGAGTCAAAGAGGCACAACAGGCACAGTGGCTCACTCCTGTAATTCTAGCACCCTGGCCTGAGCAAAAGCGAGACCCCGTCTCTACAAAAAATAGAACAATTAGCCAGGCATGGTGGCACACACCTGTAGTCCCAGCTACTCGAGAGGCTGAGGCAGGAGGATCACTTGAGCCCAGGAGTTTGAGGTTGCAGTGAGCTTTGCTGATGCCACTACACTCTACCCAGGGCGACAGAGCATGTCTCCCAAAAAAAAAAAAAAAAAAAAAAAGCACTACAGTGATTAAACTTTCTCAGATTTCCAAACATCATAGATTTTATGTTGTTCAATTTTTAAAGTATACTCTGTCAAGCATGAGAATAACAAATGATGCTATAACAAGACAAGGAAATGTTAATGAAATGGGGTGCTCTAAGAAATTACTAACACTAATTGACACTGACTGGGCACTTATGAGGTAGCAGGCAATGCACCAGCATGTCATACACCAAACATCAGACACATCCACCGTCTCCAAAGGCAAAATTGGAGGTATGAGGCGAAATATACTTTCCTCCTTCATCTTCCTTAATTATAACTTACAGTTATTAAATTGCCACATTTCAGGTTAAATATTTAGATGTGAAATTATTATAGTAACAACACTCATTTAAATCAAAAGTTCAAAATTAACTACATAATGTACAGGATTCAGAACTTAGATGTTTTATTACCACAGCTAAAAGACAGCCTCAGAGCTTTACAAATGCAAAATTCAATTTTAAAAATTAAAACTACACTAATTCTTAAGTTTAAAAAATCCACAAAACCTGCCAACGTACTGTTTCAGAATAAGAGAGAAATGTGCTTTTTTTCCTTAACTATTAAAAGTGGCCCTAAAAAATTTATTTCAGCATTACTGGTAGTAGCTAAAAGTTAAATACACAAATGTATATAAATCAATAGGAGGCAAGAGAAACATATTATGATATAGCCATGAATTAGAAAATTGTACAGCCATTAAAAAAGAAAGCAGATGATTTATAAATGTGTTACTATGAAAAGACCTCCAAGATATCCTGAGTGGCAAAAAACAAGTGGCACATAGAAATGCATACTTGTATTTGAGGGAAAAAGAAATCATCATCATAATTTTGTTAACAAATATAAGAAATTTAGGAGTTACCCCTAGAAAGTCAAGTGTGGAGTACTACCGGTGGGTAGGAGCTGGGGTGATAAAATGGGACAGAAACCTTCACTTTTTATTTTATACTTTTTGACACTTCTTTTAAAACCATGTGCATATATTTCTTTTAAAATTAATGAAGAAATTGCTTTTGACTGCCCTTGAGTTGATCTATATCTACCGATAGGGAAAGATAAGGTGAAGGGATCCTCGGTGCCCCTGCACTCCTAGACCACTCCTGACACGGTCTCTGCCCTCTTGTTAGACTCCTCCCCCTGGAAGGAGTGTCTGGTCTAACCGGTGAGACTAAACTGAGCAGAGAGCCCAGCCCCTCTGAACTCACTTTCAGATCTGCCCGCCACCAGAGCAGGCAAACGATTATGAACACTTCGCTTCCACTGTCATGCTGGGGGCATATGAGGGGCAGCAGGTGTGCTCGACTGTGCTTATCCAGCTGTGGCCATGATTCAAGCGAAATACTGAAAAGCCTATGCGTCTTGCTGCATATCTACTACACTGTGTTTTCCAACAAGACTGTTAACTTAATCTCTATCTTATGCCTAATTTTCAATCGATTTTGAACCAATTTGGAGGAGAGGGTAGGAAGAACCTCAAGATTAAAAGAAAAAAGAAAGATGCAGTATAATATGTAGAGTATACTATCACTGATGCTAGATAAAAACACAAACACTGCTATAAACATATACACATGCAAAAAATTTCTGAAAGAACCAACATTAAACCCCACACTGGGGGAAAGCAGTAGGATTGGGAGACATAAAGAAGGATTGTCACTTTTCATTCCATTTACTTCTGTGCTATTCAAGATTCTCCAACAAGCATTGCTATGGCCTGAATGTTTGTGTGTCCCCCCAAAATGCATATGGTGAAATTTAATCTTCAATGTGTTGGTATTAAGAAGTAGGGCCTTTGGGAGGTGATTAGGTCTTGAGAGTGGAGTCCCTGTGAATGGGACTAGTGCCCTTACAAATGAGGCCTGCAGGAGCTACGTGCCCCCTCCACCATGTGAGGATGCAGCAAGATATGCCATTAATGAGGAACAGACCTTCACCAGACATAAAATCTGCTGGTGGCCTAGATTTCTCAGCCTCCAGAACTATGAGCAATAAATTTCTGTTATTCTCAATGTTACAGAACAGTTTCAGTAGAATAGCTATCAGTTCTTTGTCGTAGGTCTGGTAGAATTTGGCATGAATCCATCTAGTCCTGGGCTTTTTTTTTGTTGGGAAGTTTGTTATTACTGATTCAATCTTACTACCTGTTACTGGTCTGTCTGTTCAGGATTTACATTTCTATTTCTTCAGGTTTGGGAGGTTGCGTGGTTCCAAAAATCTATGCATCTTCTCTAGAATTTTTTAGTTGGTGTGCATAAAGATGTTAATAGTAGTCACAGATGGCCTTTTGTGAATCCTCCCTAACACATTCTACAAAGCCAGTATCACCCTGATACCAAAGCCAGGAAAGGACACAACAAAAAAAGAAAGACCAATATCACTCACGAACACACATGCAAAAATCCTCAACAAAATACTAGCAAACTCAATCCAGCAGCACATCAAAAAAATAATTCACCACAATCAAGTGGGTTTCATCCCAGGGATGAAAGGATGGTTCAACATATGCAAATCAATAAATGCGATTCATCACATAAACAGAATTAAAAACAAAAACCATATGATCATCTCAATAGATGCAGAAAAAACATTTGATAAAATCCAGTACCCCTTCATGATAAAAATGCTTAACAAACTAGGCACAGAAGGAACATACCTCAGAATAATAAAAGCCATATATGACAAACCCACAGCCAACATCATAATGAATGGGGAAAAGGTGAAAGCATTCCCTCTAAGAACTGGAACAAGACAAGGATGCCCACTTTCACCACTTGTATTCAACATAGTACTGGAAGTCCCAGACAGAGCAATCAGGCAAGAGAAAAAAAATTAAGTTTATCCAAGTCAGAAAAGAGGAAGTCAAACTATCCCTGTTTGCTGAAGATAAGATCTTCTACCTAGAAAACCCTAAAGACTTCTCCAAGAGATTCCTAGAATTAATAAATTCAGTAAAGTCTCAGGTTACAAAATTAATGTACACAAATCAGTAGCATTTCTATACACTAATAACAGCCAAGCTGCAAATCAAATCAAGAGCACAACACCATTTACAACAGCTGCAAATAAAATAAAATAAAATAAAACCTAGGAATATCCTTAACCAAGGAGGTGAAAGATCTCTACAAGGAGAACTACAAAACACTGATGAAAGAAATCACAGATGACATAAATGGAAAAACATCCCACGCTCACAGACCAGAAGAATCAATCTTGTTAAAATGTCCACACTACTCAAAGTGATTTACAGATTCGATGCAATTCCCATAAAAATACCAGCACCATTTTTCACAGAATTACAAATAACAATCCTAAATTTCATATGGAATCAAAAAAGAGCTCAAATAGCCACAGCAATCCTAAGCAAAAGGAACAAATCTGGAGGCATCACATTACTTGACTTCAAATTATACTACAAGGCTATAGTAACCAAAACAGTATGGTACTGGTATAAAAGTAGACACATAGATCAACGGAACAGAACAGAAAACCCAGAAATAAAGCCAAATACCTACAACCAATTGATCTTTGACAAAGTAGACAAAAAACATACACTGAGGAAAGGATGCCCTATTCAATAAATGGTGCTGGGAAAATTATTAATAGATAGCCACATGCAGAAGAATGAAACAGGATCCCTATCTCTCACAATATACAAAAATTAACTCAAGATGAATTAAAGACTTAAATATAAGACCTGAAACCATAAAAATTCTAGAAGAAAACTTAGGAAAAAACTTCTGGACATTGGCCTCAGCAAAGAATTTATGACTAAGACCCCAAAAGCAAATACAACAAAAACAAAAATAAATAAACGGGACTTAATTAAACTAAAAAGCTTCTGCACAGCAAAAGAAATAATCAACAGAGTAAATAGAAAACCTACAGAATGAGAGAAAATATTCACAATCTACACATCCAACAAAGGACTAATATTCAGAATCTACAAGGAACTCAAACATATCAGCAAGAAAAAAAACAAATAACCCCCTTAAAAAGTGGGCAAAATACATGAACAAACATTTATCAAAAGAAGATATACAAATGGACAACACACACATGAAAAAAAATCACCACCACTAATCATTAGGGAAATGCAAATTAAAACCACTTTGAGATATAACCTTACCCTTGTCAGAATGACCACTATTAAAAAGTCAAAAAACAACAGATGTTGGTGCAGATGTGGTGAAAAGAGAACGCTTATCCGCTGTTGGTGGGAATGTAAATTAGTACAACTTCTATGGAAAACAGTATGGAGATTCCTCAAAGAACTAAAAGTAGACCTACCATTCAATCCAGCAATCCCAAAGGAAATTTACCCAAAGGAAAAGAAGTCATTATACCTAAAAGACACACGTACTTGTATGTTTACCACAGCACAATTCACAATTGCAAAGATACAGAATCAACCTAAATGCCCTTCAACTGATGAATGCATAAAGAAAATATGGTATCTATACACCATAGAGTACTACTCAACCATAAAAAAGAATGAAATAATGCCATTTGCAGCAACTTGGATGGAACTGGAAGCCATTATCCTATGTATCCCAAGAATGGAAAAATACCACATGTACTCACTTGTAAGTAGGAGCTTAAAAGTCACACAGAGTGGTATAATGCAGCAGTCCTCAACCTTTTTGGAACCAGGAACCAGTTTCATGGAAGACAATTTTTCCACAGACATGAGGAGGTTTGGGGGCGGGGGGGGGCGCAGATAGCAAGCAATGGGGAGCGGCTGTAAATACAGATGAAGCTTTGCTTGCTTGCCTGCCACTCACCTCCTGCTGTGCGGTCCGGTTCCTAACAGGCCACAGACCAGTACCGGCCCACGGCCCAGGGGTTGGGGTCCGCAGGTATAATGGACATTGGAGACTCAGAAGGGAGGAGGGTAGGAGAGGGGTGAAAGTATCCAAAATTACCAATTGGGTACACTATTCAGGTGCCAGGTACACTAAAAGCCCTGACTTCACCACTATACAAATCACTCATGTAACAAAAAACCACTTGCACCCCCTAAATCTATTGAAAATTTTTTTTTAATTTCTGTTATTTATAAATTACCCAGTCTAAGGTATTTTGTTATAGCAGCCCGAACAGACTAAGACAAGCATGCATTCATATGGTACTACAGTCATTTTCAAAAAATGTAAAGTGTATTTTAATAATTTTTGCTGGAAATTGAGTAACTATAGACCAAATCCAAGTTTCTGAATCTTATGATTACTGACAGGTTAGAGCAATGGTTCTCAAAGTGCAGTCTCCAGAGCAGTTGCATCAGCATCACATGCAGTTTTTACAAAAGCAAACTCTGGGTCCCCACCCCAAATTTACAGAATCAGAAACTCTAGGGGTGGAGCCTAGCAATCTGTGGTTTTAAAAAGCTCTATCCAGGTGATTATAATGCTAGCTAAACTTTGAGAACCACAGGGCTAGAGAATAATTTACAATAATCAAGTTTCAATTTTCCCATTTATAAATCTATAGGACCTATACAACACACACACACACACACCCCCCTTACCTATCAAATCGTATTTCAGCTCCATTTAACATTTACGGAATACCCTTCAAATTGCATTACTGTAGTACCTTTGTAGTATAAACTAAAATACTTCAGTAGAGAAAAAAATGGTATCTTGAAACCATTAGAGAGAACCCCTATCTCCTTTCAAGGGTTTAAAGTACTCTGTCATAAACCAGAGCCCCAGAAAAGATTTCCTGCTGTGAAGGTGCTACAACGTGGCTGCCTTCACTACACCCTGTAAAAACAACCTCAAGTCACAACTTGCTAATAGAGTGTATGGCAAAACAGAGGATTCATGGCTAGTATTTCTCTTTCACAATTTTGTATTAAGAAGTTTATTTAAAATTAAGCAGTGTTAGATTTACAGATACCTGTTTGATGATCGTCTTGGCCAACGTCTTCTGTTAGATTCTGCAAGAAATATGTTCATTATTACCAAGAAATCACATGCCATACATCAAGTTTTAAAATTCAGTATTTTCATAAGCAACTGGTATCTTAATATCTAATTTTTTAATCTAAATTTTTATCAAATAGTTACACAAAATGACTACTTCAAACAGTTGGTAATTTTGTCTTTATAAGATTGACTTACTAGCTTATTAAGGGTGTGGTAGATCTTATGAATATTTGCCAGTGTTGAGAGATGAGAGTTCAGCTGAAAGTCTTTGAAAGAAAAAGGAGAAAATTCAGTGTCATTTATTTCCAATACTGCAAAAAGACTAAAAAAAAAAAGCTCAGAAGTGAAGATAAATGTTTAGACACAATTGAATAATATCCCAGTTAATTTGATACATACTAAATAAAAAACAACATGCAATTACTGACCTATCCCCTAGAAATAAAGTCTCATAATAAAGTTAAATTCCCATCCAAATGTTAAAAATTCATGAAATTTTCATGTGAACGCTAACGTAAAACAAATAATCCCGTAGTTGTAAAATCCTGCCAGCAGTGAATTTGAACTTAATAAAAAAATATCAATAATGTTAGCAAATTAAACAAGTCACATGAGAAGAAGACAGGTCTCAAATTTAACATGTTCACTTTTCCCTCCCTTTCCCCAGAATTACTGGTACCATAAGCAAGCTCCTGGAAAGAAAATGACAGAATAGCATCTCAGGTTTAGCATTTCTTACAATATTTTTATTTTGTTGTCACTTATGCAACAGAGAAAGCACAAACAGTATCTAATCCCCTCCTTCTCCCATTAAACAGACAAATCAAAGAACTATCCTGCAACCTCCAAGTCTGAGAGGCCAGAGCCCAATGATATAGTCAATAGAGTTACTTGCAAGCACTGCATTATTAAAGTGTGCCACAGAATCAGAAACAGAAGCCGAAATCACACTCCTAAAGAAACATATCCACATCAAGTGAATCCACACATTATCTCTAATCATTTCAAAATTACACACAAGTCACATACAAATGAGTTTGAGACAAGTGAGTTTGCTCCACCTTAGCGTCCCGCACAACAAAAAACTGTAAATTAATCTGGTAGGCTTTTGAATCTGTAATTTTAGATGTTTTTATAAAGTTTATGCTTGCGTATAAAGTTATGCATACGTATTGGGCTATACAAATACCAGTTAAAATTTATAAATAATTTCACATTTGAATAAACATCAATAGAAGTATTTTCTTAAAATATCAGCATTTACATTAGTTCCTCTTCTTTCCTATCATAAAGCTTAGTATGAGGATAACACTGAAAAGATACTGTAACTCTCCAAGTAATGCCATTCTGATTTTTAAAAAAAGGAGGAGGAGGAGGGAAAAAAACACCCTTCACTGGAACATTTGGGACATGTATCAGATCCAAAGAACAGACCCAAGGAGCAGGTGCTACAATATAAGTTATATGTGCTGGGGCTGGACCCTCTGGGCTGCTACTCTGAATCTTGAAAGCAAGTTGACTTCCCTGCCCACAGTTAGACAACTTTACTTTCTCTTCTAAAGCTTACTGGAAATCCAGTTCTGAGCAGGGCTGCAGGAGCAGAGGGGCCTGGCAGGAATAAAGCCCCTGACATTCTCATGCAGCCATGGGGAGTGCATGTGCACTGCATACTGCTCTGGCCTGCCCAGTGGCAGCCAACGGCCTCACACCACAGTCACAGCCATCTAGAACGGTCCAAAGAACCAGCGTTTTTAGCTGAGAGAGAGACAGAGCAGGGCCTCAAGCTCTAAATGGGCCTCCAATATAGACACATGTTAATTGGTTGGCATCTGAAGAGTCTAGCCACGCTTAAGGTAAATGATGACACAATGTGGCTGAGAACCTAGATTTTCCATCTTAATTAATTCAACTGCACAGAAAAGGTTTAGAAAAGCATTTGGGATGTATGAGTGTAGGTATGTGTATTATGTACTTATCTACTTATGTTCATATTTAATAAACATGGATGGGGTGTCTAAAACTAGAAGCAACAGCCCTCTCAGGACCAGCAAGAGGCTGTGAGGAACTTAGACATACAACTCTCGCACCTCTATCCTTCTACTACCAAGCCATAACTCCTTTTTTGTACTCTCTTGATTTAAAAATAGGAAGACAAATGATACATTCCATTATCACCTTGAAATATAAATTAAACTCTTGGACCCCCAAAATACCAAAAACAAACACTGAGAAAACTTTAGGTTCTAGATTCTCTTTTCACTGAGGCCACACAGAATGGTAGAGTAAAAGAGGCTTGCCAAAAGTCATTCATGCAGTGAGGTCTCTTCTAACCCCCCATGCTATGCTTTTGTCATTTCACCACCCTGCTGTTAATTCAACTGTCAAAATTCACATAAGAGAATCTAAATGAATTGAAACTGTTAAATCTTTCTCCTTCCTTTATATGAATATAGAAGTAGAAAAGATAAAAAACACAAATTGTCCCCAATCTGGAATGGCCTGGGCCCAACCCATACTTCCAAACATCTTTCACTAGCCCAGTCCACGAAACCCTTCTTCTCACCCCTACACTTTTCCTGTTGCTTCTCCCTACTCCCAACAGAGTGCACACACACACATACACACATGCACTCTGTCCCTGTTAAAAATACCACTCTTCTTCACAACCTGACTCTGGAATCTAACAGCTGGTTCAAATTTCAGGTTGGCCAGTTACTTAACCTGAATCCCAGTTATTTAACCTAAATCTCAATTTCCTCATCGGTAAAATAAGGATAAGAAATTCTTCTTCATAATGTTGTTCTAAGGTTGAAAATACGTATCCAATGCCCAGATGTGTCAGGGACACACTACAATGCCTGGAACATAAGTGCTCAATAAATGATATCAATTCCCACTATATTTGTTTATATCATTCTCCATACCACATGGCCATCTAAAATAAGTCTCTAACTCTCCCTAGGTCTAACTCTAGCTCCACATCAAAGACCCCAAAGTCAGAGCTCCCTCTCCAATTGTGTTATGTGGCCTAGTACACCTGTACAGCCTATGATGGCATTGCTATGTTCATATACCAGCAACTGATGTTCATAATGATGACTGCAGGTAATCTCAACACACTGGGAAAAAATACAAGTGTGTTTAAGACCAGGTTCTATATATGAAGTTTCACTTTACTAAACGCAACAAGAGTAAAAAGGTTCATTTCACAAATCACATAACATATGTCAGCAATTATCCATTTCTAATTCCAATCCCTACCACCACACTCCTACCATCATCGCTTCACCCAAAAAAAGGAAAAAGAAAGAAATGAAACCAGTAGCAGGAATAATTTCTCTTTCATTTCACCAATATAAGGAGAAGTTAAGAAGAAGACATGAATTCAGGGGGGAAAAAAGACAAAATGGCATTAAAAGATAAATTCACAAAGGTTAACATATATTGGATTTACGGTTCATCTGTTCAGTGCTAAGGGCAAGTAATAGACCTTGAAATCAAAAATAGATTTCACATCCTTAAGGCATAGATGTTAAGGGTGAAGACCAAATGCTTTACTGAGAATGTATTTCAGAAAGCACTAACTGATTCATAAAAATCTTCTGCTCATATTTCAATTCCAAAGGATAAATGCTAGGTTAAGTTGGCTGTATTCCTTGATCAAATGGCTCTCCACAGTAAAGTGATAACTGAGTTTGACTCTCCTGTGTGACATGGAAACTATATTCTGTATTAAAAGCAACAAAAGGCACAGCCTGACTAAATTATCTTCTAGATGTTGTTAAAACTATAAGAAATGCTGATGGGGCATAAGCTTGTCTGGTTTTTTTGTTTGTTTTAATTACCATTTGCTGTGACCTACACAATATGAAAGAAAAAGGTGAACACCACTGAGGAGGTCAAAGTCCATTTCCCCAAACTACCCTAGGTAAAGGACCCCACATTATAGGCAGAGACATAAATATTAGGAATGAAATAATTATTGGTAAGTTCAGAAAATGACTGTCAACCAAAAGAATCAAATTTAAAAATTAACAGTCCTAATAGCTTGCTCTCCTAAGAGGGTCAAAAACAGAATTTAAATTCATAAAAAGCGAAAGCTTTCCTTTATACCATAAATAGTCACTTGTAAAATATAACTGGGAGAAGATCTCAACTATAATAGCAACAAAAAGCAATAATACATATAACAATAAACTTCAATACATACGTAAGATACAAAAGAAACAATAAAAGTTTACAGAAAAACACAAATGTAAAGATATTATATTCCTGGAATGGAAAGACCCACCCTTGTAAAGCAATCACGCTCCCTTCACTAAACTAAAAATTAACGCAATCAAATTCTCATTCTGCCTGCCCCCCAGTTCTCCACCTCAAAAAAGAGGTAGAGAAAAGGAAGTCATGCAAGCTTGGTAGATTGTTCTAAAGTTCACCTGGAAGAATAAACGTGCTAGACTTGCCAAGAAACTGTTGAAAAAGAATGAGGAAGAACTTGCCCTATCAGATATCAATACATAGTACAAAGCAGAGGATGGTAAACTCTGTGTGAAGGGACAGACTGTAAATATTTCCAGCTTTCTGGGCCATACAATCTCTGTTGCAACTACATTGCCATTGTAGCTCAAAAGCAGCCATAAACAATACATAAATAAGTGTGGCTGCTTTCCAATAAAGCTTTATTTATAAAAACTATAATTTTTTATGGTAGTGGGCTAGATTTGGCCCATAAGCCACAGTTTGCCAAGGCCAGGTATATAAAGGTACAGTAATTATAACAGTATGGTACATAGGCAAGAAGACAATTCAGTGACAGAGTTGATAAACCTATGTATGTATAAATATACAAACATAACATGATAAAATGGCATTTCAAACCAACAGAGAAGAGATAATGATTCAGTAAATAGAGGCACAACTAACTAGCATGTGAAACAAATTAATTCCAACCTCACCCAACAGTTACAGATGGAAGGGGTAGCATTCAAGGCAAAAGAAAACTCCTTATTACAGGTTTAGGGCCCTGCACACTCTGCTTCCACCCATCTCTCCTTCCTATCTTCCCCTTGCTCATTCTGCTCAGCCACAATGGGCTTCCTGCTGTTTTATTAACACTCCAAACACACTCCCTCAGGGCCTCTGCATGTGCTGTTCTCTTTACCTTGAGCCCTCTCCCCCTAATAATAACATGGCTTGCTCTCACACTTCATCAGGTTCCCATTTAAACATCACCTCCTTCGATGGATATGTTAATTAACCTCATTTGATCATTCAACAATATATACATGCATTGAAATACCATATTGTACCCCATAAATATATACATTTGTTAATTTAAAAAATCACCTCCTTACAGAACCTTGCCAGACCAACAAAGAGGACCCTTTCTTCACTCTTTATCACTTTATCATGCTTTACTTTTCTTTATGGCATTAGTACCACCTAACATTATATATTTGTCATCTTCCTCTCCCATTAGAATGGAAGCTCTATGAAGGCCCAAATTTAGTCTTGTCCATTGCTGTATCCCTAATACCTAGAACAGTACCTGGCACTTATTAGGTGCTCGATAGTCAATAAATGAATGAATGCAGGCACAAAGGCACCAAGGCTTAAATTCAGTATGTTCAGGGTATTTTAAGTGATCTTCAGACATGAGAAGTTTCATGGTAAGAGAAGACACAAAAGGAAAGCAATGGTCAGAAAATGAAGAACCTGTGAATCCTGCTTTAGAGTTTGGATATAATCTCCTAAGGATTTGTATTTCCAACTGGGCCACCAGGAGGTATGCAAATGTAACGGATAAACATGGCACATTCAAGCAGCACCAATTCTTCTCAATGGTAATTCATCTACAACAGTTTTACACAAAAACAAATATGATTATGGAAAAAGACTTTAAAGAAATTTCACCACAGTGAACTATGCTCCCCAGCCAGACAGTACTTATTTCACCCACCTCTGCACAGCAAAACACTCGTAGGGAAGTTTGAGAAGCCCTCCTGTGAGAGTCTGCATGCCATGGGAGTGTTCTGATCAGGAGGGTTATTTACAAAGATCACTCCAGGACAAATGTGCAGCATGGATGATGGGTGACCTGGATTTAGAGTGGCCATTCATGGAGACGACTGGAAGTAATGGATGTGGGAAGTGATTAGGGCCTTGAGTTAGACAGCTGTAAAAGTGGAGAGGAGAGATCTTACGTACACTGGAGTCGCAGAAAATAGACATTTAACTCACACAAATTCAACTTTATTCGTTTGGCCAAAAAAAAAAAGGAGCAAGAAGAAAGGAAATTTCAGTTATCCTGGTAACTGCCCTCCCTTCTACTTTATGAGCACAAGACATGACCAATAGTCAGTCAGTTGGTCTCAGTTTCCACACGCCAATCGCATTTTGTGCATCTCACAACTCTGTATGAGTCTAGTATTTCAAGAGATGTATTTTTCGTTAAACATGGTCCCTAAATGCAAGCCAGCTGCTTCAACTGATGCACAACTGAAGAGCCAGCAATCTGTTCCAATGCTGGAGGAAGGAACTGGCTGTGCTGGATTTATCTGAGACAATCTCCAGTGGGGTATCTTCTGCAAGTATTTCTAACTGTATTTTTAATACAGGTGATTTTCACTTACATGGGGACCTTTAGAACCAACCTCTATATAAAATGTAATTGTACTGTAAGGAGAACCAATAGGAGGGCAAATGGGAGAGGAGGGAGTGAGGACCTCCATGCTTCATGCCCTTTTGTCCAATTCTCCTCATTTTACCAGCTCAAGCAGGGTCAGACAGCTAGCTGTGGTCAACCTGGGAATAACACATCTTCTAATGCCCAATCCAAGGCTATTTCTTCCATTCTAGCTTATTTGTAATCAGAGCAAAAATGCCAATCTACCTTCACATTCCATAAAGAGAAAAAAGCAGCAGTATTTCCTGCCCAAAGTTGTTAATAATCGAGCACACAAACTTAATTTCATATGAAAGAAAAATACTAAAATGGGCTAAATCTAAACAATCTACCAACTTTTTTTAAGAGAAAAAATGATGCGGGAAAGACATAACACCAGTGTTATTTCTATTTTAAATACACTTCATTCATCTGGTCACTAAAGATTAATGAAAGTATTTTATTATTAGCTAAACCCCAGCTACCAATCAGTGAGCAATGTTCTCAGGTACAAAAGTTTTAAATATAGCACTATGCACTTAATAAATACTGTTTGATGACAATGAAAATGATGAAATAAACCTGTAAAGGCTAGGGGGAGGGCAAAATAATGACCATGTTATTGCCAAAAAGCAAAACAAAATTGGACAAAATTAAAAGTTATCAAAACCGGCACTCGTTTTAAATGTCTCTGGGACAGAACAAGAAGAGGGTTATGCATTCTAACACAGATTCAACAGGGAATGTTTAAGGGTGCTCCAAGCTGTGGGTCACATAGCTGAGCCACATGAAAAGTCAATTTTACTAAGTGATATGGAAAAAGAAAAAAAATATGTTTTTAAGGCCAAGGGTGTACTGGAGTTGAAATCCATTGTTTAGGTTTGCCTTGTTTCCTTCCTTCTAGAAACAGAAGCCCTCTTTCCTATGGGTTTCAGATAGACTGACTATGAGAATGTCAATGACGTGGACCAGAAACCCGTAACAACCTGCAAAGGACATGTAACAACTTTCTACTTCAAACACTGAGATTCTGAATTTGTTACTGCAGCATAAAAAAAAAAAAAAAGAAAAAAATTCAAGTCCTGGACAAGTCCTTACAAGGCCCAACATGATCTGACCTAAATCATCTCATTCCATTATCCGTGCTCACTCCATTCCAGCCACATGCTTCCTTGAATACTCAAGTGAATGCCTACCTCAGGGCTTTTGCATTTACTATGCCCTCTGCCTCCAAGACCCGTGATGTTCACAGGCCCCACAGATGTGTATTATCTATTTAAATGTCTCCTCATCAGAAGTCTCGTCTGGCTTCTCTATCCAAAGCAGTACTTCCATCCCATACTGGATTTAGGTTTTTTCATAGCACTTACCACTTCCTGATATATTTTTTTTGTTGAAATATAATTCACATACCATACAATTCACCCACTTAACGTGTACAATTCAATGGTTTTTAGTATATTCACAGAGTTGCTCGACCTTCACCACGATCTAATTACAAGATATTTTAATCACCCCATAGCAGTCATTCCCCATTTCTCCCCTCAACTGCTTCTAGCCCTAGGCAACCACTAATCTACTTTCTGTCTCTATTGATTTGCCTATTCTGGACATTTTCTATCAATAGATTCATATAACATAAGGCCTTTCATGATCCTGACATTGTATTTTATATATATTTACATCTTTGTCACTCTTCCTAGAGCCCAAGCTCCATGAGAACAGGGGCTTTCTTTTGCTTTAGTCACCACTCTATCCCAGTACAGGTTGAATATCCCTTATTCCAAATGCTTGGGACCAGAAGTGTTTCAGATTTCGAATTTTTTCAGATTTTATCACATTTGCATTATATTTACAGCTGGGCATCCCTAATGCAAAAATCCAAAATCACAAATGCTCCAATGTGCATTTCCTTTGAACATCATGTTGGAGCTCAAAAAATTTCAGATTTTGGAGCATTCTGGATTTCAGATTTTTGCATAAGGGATACTCAACCTGTACGTACAATAGCACAAACCTAGCAGGAGGCAGGTACCAGTAAATAGGGGAATTAACACTTTAATAGTAGTCACTAGATTCAGCAACATGGACATTACTCTATGACCTCAGAGAAGACTGCAATGACAGAACTGAGGACAGAAAGAAGTGGGCTGAGGATTGAGCAGGAGATGAGGAAACAGATGTCAAGCAAAGACAGCTTGTTCAATAAATTGGCTGTGAAGGAAAGACTACAAATGCATGTGGGTCTGAGGGAGTGTTGAGTTTGGGTTTTAGGATGGCAGGACTTGAGCACATTTAAAACACTGATATTAGATTTGGTTAGTATCCTGGTGGATTACAGTAGCCAGAATGTGAAGAGGCAGGTCACATCACAAGTCAGTGCAGATCTATATATGCTCTCAAACATCACAGTACATTTTAAAAGAAAAGTACAAAATGCAATTTTAAGAAAAAAAGGCTACATTAAAAATTTTTTCTACCTCAAAATGACTTGGATTACAAAATTACCATAAAGTGAAATCCACTTTTTGTTGAAACCATAAAAAGTAGTGCTTAAAATGATTTACAATACCAATTTACAACTCTGCATACCAATGAATAGTCATTAGCTATATGAGATGGCACAGGTCTTAGTTTTATTTGTAAAAACAAATATATTCACATTTGAGGCTAAATTATCAAAATACAAAGATATGAAATGAGTTTTCCATACCATAAAACTAGGAAAGACCAAAAGCTAGGTTTATGGGTCAGTTTCATACTACATGCCTTTCGTTGCTAGAAGTAGGAACTTTTCTATAGAATGGATAAAAACAGTGCTTACTTCATAAGGACATTGTGAAGATTAAATGAGTTAATGCTGCACTGTGCTTCAAACAGTGCCTGGCACAGGAAGCACTACCAAGTCTTGGCTATTAGGTCACAGGCGAGCAGGAATGGTCTGTGTGCACCCAGTGCAGGGCCTGTGGAAGACTTGCTGCATCTCTTGAGCCCTCACCCCCACAGCCCAAACCAAACCCAGCTCACTAACTACGCTATTTAAAGGAAGCCATCAGCTGCACATTAGAATCACCCGGAGAGCTTGAAAAACACCAATGCCAGGGCCCCAATCCAGACCAATTAAATAAAAATGAGACTGGGGCATCAATTTTCTCAAGCAATTGATTCTAATGTGCCACCGGTGAGGAGAGTTCTATCCCTCCACCCTCAACTCAATCCCTAACCTGCCAGTGGCCAATCCACTCCTGGAACAATCTCAGCACTGCCAGACAGGAATCTAACTCATTCACCATACCCATCAGCATGTGGGAAAAAAGGTCAAGATGCAGGGAAAAGATTACAGAGCTGAAAAGCCAGCTCAGGAAAACAATAAGAAACAAAAGTAGCAGGTGAGGAAGGTGTTAACTTCATTCTCTCATCAACAAATATTTGCTATTTACAAAGCACAAAAGCCAAAACGGGGAGCCACAGAAAGGGGAAAATTGATAAGGGAAGTAGGTCACTGTAGGTGACTCAGCATTTTCATTGAACACAAGATCCAAAGTTAAAGCCATCCAAGCATATCACTGCTGGCTTTTTCCTTCTAATTCTCACAGGACCCATAAAACGGGCTGGCCAGGAGAAGAAACCATCCACCCAAGAGAAGCAGCAAGCCACCTAGCACCCATCACCCACCACACTGCCTGTGCCATCTCAAAGGAGTCAGTCACTTCAGGACACTGGTCTGGGTGCAGTTCCAATGTGACAAGGTACAAAGGGCCCTAGATTCATTCTCCTCACCCCACCTACCCACTAAACATGAGCAGGAATGGTCTGTGCTACCCACTGAAAAACACAGATCCACTTGGTAGTTCAGAGTAAAAATCATCCTTTACTCTCCTTAATGTTACAAGAGCCCAGATTTAGGT
Source organism: Daubentonia madagascariensis (assembly GCA_023783475.1). Taxonomy (NCBI): domain Eukaryota; kingdom Metazoa; phylum Chordata; class Mammalia; order Primates; family Daubentoniidae; genus Daubentonia; species Daubentonia madagascariensis. Next base: position 14,525,530 of record JAKFHU010000428.1, read on the forward strand.
TAAAGAATGTCAGCTCTGGCAACAGAAAGCCCTAGGTTGGAGTCCCAGCTCTAACTCAGTCCTTGCTAAGTGACCCTGCACATGTTATCCAACTTCATGGTGCCTCCATGTCCTCATCCAGACAGCCAAAATAACAGGATCCTGTTCACAAGGCTATTGTGAGGATTAAATGAGATGGTGCATGTCAAGCACTTAGCACGGTGCCGGTCCATACTATGCACCAATCAAGGTTAATTATTTTTATCCCTGTTATTATTAGAACATAGAATAGACTGAGACAGACAGAACCTAGAACAGCAAAAGTAAAGACAGGACAGAAAGAAACAAGGTGATGAGTCTTTAAAACTATAAATTCAATAGCCATTAGACTTGGATGTACAACTATCCTCAGTTTCCTGTTTAATAATTAAGAACAAGAAATCTGTGGTCTAATTTTGAAAACTGCATATGTAGAAAGAGATATTAAAGGGGGAAAATACTTAAACTTACCCTAAACTACAGAAAAAAGGAAAAAAATTTCAAAAATGTTACATAAAAACTGTTAGTAGCTTTGCTAAGCGGTTTTACATTTTCTAGCTTTCCTACAATGTTGTTAGATATCTCCTATATTAAAACTACAAAAAGTGTGTTTCTGAAGTATTTTTAAACATGTCTATTAAAATAAGTAAAATCTGAGGCTAAATATGATTATTTCATTAGTGAGTTAATAAAAAGTATGGAAATACTTTTCTTTGCCACAATTCTCCAGTTGCCCAGTTAGAATCAGTTTTTAAATGCCCACTGTCATTGCAAGTAAACTGGCAGAAATGACAGGGGATGAAGTGGGAAAGAAGGGATTCGGAAATTCTAGAACCTGATGCTCCTGGGACTCACTCTAAGAACCAAAAGTAAAAAGGAGATAATCACATCAACTGGCTCTGCCATCATCATGCACAAGCCGGTGACAAAAAATGGAATTCCACTATACCTGCAGGGTTCCTACCAGGATTAAATGAAAAGCACCAATAAAATGTTGAGAATTATTTCACTGGCAGTGGAGGGGCACCTAGATCCTGAAGTTAGAATGCCTGAGTTACAAGTTGTGTGACCTTGAGAAGGTCAGTCAAACTTTCTGCACCTCAGCTTCCTCATCTGTGAAATAGAGATAACAACAGTCCTCAACCTACTTCACAGGGTTGTTGGGAGGATGAAATGAATTGACGCAGGCAAAGCAACTGTAACAGACCCAAGATTCTCACTGTACGTTAGTCCCTCCCCATTCTCCTGGGTTCCTCCTTTCTCCCTGTGCCCCACCTGACTTCTTCCTTCTCTCATTTCCCTGCACTCACACACTCTCCCTGTGCTTCTGCTCAGTCCTTCCTGCCCCTTCACTCTAGCCTTCCAAACACCCACTCTCCCACCAGTGCTCTGCTCCACCCATGCTGTCCCTCTGCTTGGAAAGCACCCTCCCCCACCCCATGTGCCACCTGCACATGCGCACAGTTCCTTTTCTTCACATTATCAAACTTCAGAAGCTAAACTCACGTGACAATTGCTAACCCTTCCCTGAAGTCTAATCTTACTGACTTCCCACAAGTTCCCAAACCCCCAGTCATCCATCTTAACCTAGCAGGCACAAGCCCATACTTGAGCAGCCATGACTTCTCTGTCTCCACCACTGAACTCATTGAGCAAGCTCCTCAAGCACAGGGACCCCGGTGCAGTTCTGTCTGTTACAACAGTGCCTGGTGACAAGAAATCCCTCAAATGTCTGCTGGATGGTTGAGTGTGGGAATGCCTCACTGGGTTCTTTTCTTTCCTATAAATAACCTCTTTTCCTTGAGTCACCAAGTGTTTATTGAGCACCTACTGTGTACCAGGTGTGTTCTTCATCTTTCATGAAGCCTTCATCCTGGTGTGGGAGAGGGGGCAGATAACAAGTACATCATTTAGCATGTTAGATGTAGCATGTCAGTTCTGTAGGGAAAGCTAAAGCAGGGAAGGGGTGGGCACAGGTACCCCTGTGCATGTGGGGGTGGTCAGGGAAGGCCTCACTATGAAGGTTCTAAGTGAAGACCCAATGGAGCTGAGGGGCCATTCTAGGCAGAAGGAGCACACATGCAGGGCTCTGAGAGGCAGCAGGCCTGTACCTCAGGGGTTCCTTGCTGTTACGCAGTAATCATTAGCAACAAAAACACTTTGTGTGCTTTCTCTCCTTTAATCCTAGGGACCACCTCTGATCTTGCCCCTGACTTTCTTCCCTCTGCCCACCCCAACTCTACTCCAAGCACACCAACCTCTTTGCTGTTCCTCAAGTACAGGCCTGCTGCCTCTCAGAGCCCTGCATGTGTGCTCCTTCTGCCTAGAATGGCCCCTCAGCTCCATTGGGTCTTCACTTAGAACCTTCATAGTGAGGCCTTCCCTGACCACCCCCACATGCACAGGGGTACCTGTGCCCACCCCTTCCCTGCTTTAGCTTTCCCTACAGAACTGACATGCTACATCTAACATGCTAAATGATGTACTTGTTATCTGCCCCCTCTCCCACACCAGGATGAAGGCTTCATGAAAGATGAAGAACACACCTGGTACACAGTAGGTGCTCAATAAACACTTGGTGACTCAACAACCTCATATCCTACATAAGGTAGTTTTTATGCATGAGGACTCTGAAGTGCACAAAGAGCAGTTAAGTAACTCACCTACAGTCACATCTAGTAGATGGCAGAGCAAGGACTTGAATCCAGACATTTTGACTCTAGGGCCCACACCTAACAACTATGCTTTCCTGCCTCCCAACCTGACCCAGACAACACTTAAACAACATCATCACATCCATGGAACAAATCCTAGCATTGCATGTTTGTGGGCCACAGAACAGCAAGAAAAGCCATGTCGTGGAAAACCTTTCAACAGAACAAGCCATCTAACTCAAGAATATTCCATATAGTAAAGTATTAATTATCAGATTTATAATTTATACAGCACTGATAGTTTTTCTTTAGATTTAATGGCTCAATAAAAAAGAGATTTATCATGACTTTTAAAACTGTAATATCCCCATGAACAGCAACATGACAAATCAACTAATATGGAGGAGCCCTAAGATGATATATATTAAAAGACATAAATTGTGGTGGTAGCATGGGGGGAGAAGCCCTGACTATTGGAGTCACAATGCAACCTTTGTGGGGTCATGAAAATGTCCTATATCTTAATTTAGTAGTGGTTACACCAGTATATACAAACTCCATCAAACCACACTTAAAATGAATACAAATTTATAATATGTAAATGTTACATCAATAAGGTTGACTAAAAAGCCATTGGAACTATCAGATATAATTTTTGTCTAAACAAAATAAACATTCCACCAAAAAAAAAAAAAACACAAATATTTCCATAGCTTATATTCCCAACTGAGAGCCTGAAAAATGCACAAGTTATACATTCGCTCTTAAGGTTAGGTTAAGAGCTTTTTAGAAACAAAGAGGTAATTAGGAAAAGGCAGCTGTAAAGAGCAGCACCTGAGACCCAATGGGCAGGCTGGTGTGTGGCTCAGAGTCCTGCCTGAAGACCGGCAAGGACAGCTCCCACGACCCACAGCTGATGTCGCTTTTGTCCCCTTCAGGCCTCTGGGTTGCCTCTGAACAGAGTCCACAAGCAGCCAGGATGAAAAGGTACACCACTGCTCTTCTCCACAAGGGCCCCTACCCTTGACCAACGACAGATCTGGATGCTGAAATGTCAGAATTCTTGCGAGTGTCAGAAACCAACTCTAGCTAATTCAAACAGACAAGTGATTTTTTTAAAAAAGGGCTATTAGTTCACAGAACCTCTAGGAAATCCAGAGAACCAGGCCCATCGGCCATAGCAATGCTTAAGGGCACACAGAAGACTACATCATCATCATGGCCAGGACTGGACCTGGCCTCCAGAAACAGCACAGCTGCCACCACTGTCCATCCCCTCCAAAATGGCCTCATGGGCTCCAGCTTCAGAGTCACAGTCTGAAATGGGTGTGTCTGAGTAGCTCTGCCTGCTAAGGTAGGAATTCACCAATCAGAGCAAGAGCCAAGGCCCCAGCAAACTGACAATACCCATTACAGACACAAACAGATTACTACCTGTCACTGCAAATCCTAGTGATACAGGCCAGCAAAAAACATTCACAAGAAAAACATCCGCAACACAACTAAAATAAATCACATCCACAGGTAATGCTATTTAGGGAGGGCAGGGGTCTTTTTCATATCATTTAGTGTTTTATTCAGTAATTATAGGTAGTTTCCAAAACTACAAGCCTACCTTCCTAGACTGAACATAATTCATTAACAGTGCTTCTGATTCAAACCTGAAATAACAGATACTGCGTGCTACAACACTGGACACTACAGAAAAAAAGATCCTTAGATCCAAAACTGTCATGCAATGATTATTAAAATACTTCTATTCAAAATGTATTTCAAGGGCTGGGTGTGGTGTGTCACCTCTGTAATCCCAGCACTTTGGGAGACCAAGGCAGGAGGATCTCTTGAGGCCAGGAGTTTGAGACTAGCCTAAGCAACATAGCAAGACCCTGTCTCTACAAAAAATAAGAAAAAAATTAGCTGGGTGTGGTGGAACGCACCTGTAGTCCCAGCTACTCGAGAGGCTGAGGCAGGAGGATCACTTGAGCCTAGGAGTTGGAAGCTGCAGTGAGCTACGATCGAGCCATTGCACTCCAGCCTGGGTGACAGAGCAAGACCTGTCTTTTTTAAAAAAATGTATTTCAATGTTTTTCTTCTTAAAACACATTTTGTTCTGCTTAAAAGAATAATTCTCAAGAGGTACTTTGGCGCACAGGCTGGGATCAAAGCCGGATGGACCCTCAGGGATTTTCTCGCTCTTGGAAGTTCTTCAAGCAATCACTATTTCAACCAACACAGACGTTCTCTTTCTTCATATGATGAAGATCAGGGATCCAATCTTACCCAAAAAATTAATGAGGCACCATTCGTCCCCACTGGAATGGCAGGTTTTGCAGCAATTGTTGCATATGGATTATACAAATTGAAGAGCAGGGGAAATACTAAAATGTCCCTTCACCGGATCCACATGTGCGTGGCAGCCCAAGGCTTTGTTGTAGGAGCAATGACTCTTGGTATGGGCTATTCCATGTATCGGGAATTCTGGGCAAAACCTAAACTTTGGAAGAAGAGATGCTATCTTGGTCTTGTTGGAGGAGTTTGCTTTAGTTATTGAGGTTACTTACCTATGTCAAAAATAAATTATCTGAGTAGGTTCAGACAATTATACAGTATTTTGAGTATCAGCTTCCTTTCTTGCAGGCTTGATTTGCCTGGTGACCAAATTATTAGTGACTAGTTCACTAACTAGGTCACTCACGGGAGTCAAGTTAACACAAAACAAACATGCCACCTAAATGTACTTGATGATGTTAAAACGTCCACCTTCTTAAAACTGTTAAATGAAATTAGTTCTAAAGAAGACAGCAGGCCAACCCTGAAGTACTCCCAGTTTGCTGCAGAATATCACATGCTTTGGATGTTATGTAGGAGTCCTGTTTACCCCAGTTAATTTAACTTTTTTCTGCCTGCCTTGTGGACTGGTTGAGTACTTCAGTTTTTGGGACTGGTTGGCTCTTTTAGAACTCTATAAAAAAAAGTACATGGAATATAATTTGTAAAGCCTCTCACAACTGAAAGTGTATGTGTATGTGTTTAAACCAAACCTAGAAAGCTTACAAGAGCGCTGCATAATAGTAACACTTATTTCAGAATCACAATTGTAAACATGAGAATAACTTAATTATGGATTCCAGTTTAGCTCTTTTGTAATTGCAAAATTATATTTTTGCTGCTGTAATATTAGAGTAATTTTTAAATGTCACCTTGAAATAGAAATATGTATTTTAAGCACTAATGCATAGGTAAATGAAGAACTTTTTAAAGTGTGTGCATTATGTTTCTTTTCTCTGTAAGAATTAGAAATGCTAAACTAAACGAATTACCTATAATGAGAGTGATTAATGATTTATGAGCAAGCTAGTTTGGCCAGACATTATACACAAACCTTGATATACTGCAGAATGCTTTATTACACTTGTGAAATTCTCTTGTCTAATCTGAACTTACATTCCATGGTGATAACATGGTATATGTATTGTTATTAAAGTAAGTGAACACGTCAAAAAAGAAAAAAAAAGGTACTTCTCCTAACCTGAATTTCAAAGTAAGAAAAAGAACAAGCTAGAAAAGCTATTAACACCAATTCAAGGAGACCAACTACAAAAAGTTCAGCATTAATGTCAGATTCACCACAGAAAATTTTACTCTGCAAATTTTACCTCCAATTTACACATTTTACTTTCCAAATGAAGAAAACCTTTCAGCAATCTCACTATATTGTTAATTAAGAAATAAATCCTTAGGACCAGAATATGGCTATAAAACAAAAAGAGGAAAAAAGGAGAAACACTCTAGGCCCCCTTAACATCAGACCTGTTAACCCCACCTTAACCTTCTGCATGCAAGACTCTGACATGAGACCAGAAATGGACACACACACATTCACAACGTTTCCTTAAGCACATCACTAGCATTTTATTCTCTCCTTGAGAATTTCTCCATGCCACAGACATTCTTCAAAACTGATATCCGCATGTATTTAAAAAAGAAATACTATTTCTGACTTTGTCCAAAGAAAAAGGCAAAGAATTAATAAGTGAAAGTCTGCATTCCCTGAAGAGAAATCTAAAGATAATGAAAGAGGACTCAGAAGCATGCTGAATAGCAGCAAGGAGGATTAAATTTCCTAGATAATTCCGTAACTATTCAATAGTTGACCATTTAAGTTCAATTCAATACATATTTGAGGACTTAGGCAAGGCATCATGCTAGATGCTAAAGTAGACACTAGGTAAGTCATTGTCCCAGATCTCAAGGAGCTAATACTCTAATTGGGGAGGGGAGAAGTAAGTAAACAAGCAGCTACTGTTATATAACATAAAACTGAACAACAGAAGTATGTAGTACTTGGGAGATTCAATAGAGGGAGAGAGTCTGCTGCTAGAGAGGGAACACAGTAAAGTTACATTCTACGGCAGCAGCACCGAGGGCAGCTGGAGCTGGGCATAGTAGTGTGCAGCCTGTAGTCCAGCTACTTGGGAGGCTGAGGCAGGAGGATTGCTGGAGCCCAGGAGTTCTTCCAGCCTGGGCGACATAGTGAGACTCTGTCTTTAAAAAAACAATAATAAAAATGAAAATAAAAAAGGATTGCTGGTTATCACAACAATGTAAGACACGTTGGATCAGACCTAAGGTGATGGCAATAGGTACCAGAAATAGAGGACAGGCATGGCAAGAGATGCAAACTCTAAACCAGTAAAGAGAGGATAAGAAATGTCTAGGATTCCAGTGTAGGTTATGAAAATTACTGAAGTTACATTAACCAAATGAATAAAATTTATTAGTTTTGTTTTCCTTTGTTTTGATTATTAGGAACTCAGAGCCAAATATTTCTAACATATGAAATATGGCAAGTATTTCTGTGCACCTGTAAGTCTATATGTAATTTATTTTCCTTCTCTTGACAGGATTTTATCTATATTTAGTAAGTCACCCAATTCTTTCAGAATAAGGCAGAAAATAAATCAACAAGGCTGGGTGCAGTGGCTCACGTCTGTAATTCTAACACTTTGGGAGGCTTGAGCCAAGGAATTCATGACCAGCCTGAGCAACACAGCGAGAGACCCCACCTGTAGAAAAAAATAGAAAAATTAGCCAGATGTAGCAGCACACACCTGCAGTCTTAGCCACTAGGAAGGCTGAGGCAGGAGGATCGCTTGAGCCCAGGGGTTTGAGGTTACAGTGAGCTATGATGACACCACTGCACTCTAGCGGGGGCAACGGAGCAAGACCCTGTCTCAAAAAATTAAAAAAAAAAAAAATCAACAAAGATTAAGACAAAGCCAGAGATAGGTGACAGAATCTGTTCAAGGATATAACCTGTCTACCCAAAGCATTCTCCCCACCCTTCTTCCACCCTCACAAAGGCCATATCCTGTATCAGAAGCTGAAAAATGCTGGACTTTCACTTTCTCAGCCTCCCTCACAACTAACAGTAGCATGAGATCAGTTTGAGCTAATGACACTGAAACATAAGTCTCCAAAATAAGCTTCTGGAAAAGGCTTCTGTTAAGAGGGAGTTGTAAGGAAATATGCTTCTTCCCTCCCTCTTTCTTGCATAGGCATGATGTCTGGTGCTGCAGCAACCATATTGTAAACATGAGGGAATGAGCCTGAGTATCAAAAGCCAAAATACTAGTAATAGTAGAGGAAGAAAAAGATACAAAGAGGTTAGATCTTTAACGACATTATTAAGCCACTGCACCAGCTTTAGAACCACCTATTTCTAGACCTCTTGCTTACTGGACAATAAGTTCTAAAATTGAACCCATTTCTAGCCAAGTATTGTTATTTGCCAAAGGCATCCTAACTGATTTTGTAACAGATCATCTTGAGGTCATTTCCTGACAGGTTGATTTTTATACTGCTGAGTTAGCAGGATTATTAGCTATTAATTATTAGCTATAATTAGCAGATGATGATGACCAAGATGGCTACATATAATAGCCAGAAAGAAGGCAATAAGCTAATAAGAGCTGCTGGGAGCAACTTTAGATAAAAATAGAAAAGGGGATAATGAAAAAATTTGAAAAAATATGATCAAGTGCCAATAGGGGCACTTCTTGGAATTAGGAACTCAGGAAGAAGAGAGTAAATGTACAGAAGTCCTCTATGGTAGAGAAAATGAGGCAGGCTTTCTTTTCTGGCAATGTTATAGGCGAGATTATCTAAAAATCCTTCCCAATATAAAACAGTCAAAAATTCTAGGTAAAGAAAACATAAGGAACATCTGTGTAAATGCACAGCTAAGTTGACAAGGACCTCACCAAGGGCGAAAAATCAAAAAGGAACCTAAAAACCAGAGCAGAAAGTGTAAGCTGATATTGTGTAGGAGCCTAGGGCTTTAGGGGATGGGAGGAGGAGGGGTTGTGTGTCTGTAAAGACACCTGTCCTTTGGGATGTAACAGAACAAAACAAAAAGGGAAAGATATGACTAGACTCATATTTTCTTTAAAAACACCATCTTGAAGACAATTATAGCTCTTGTATGTTTTTCAACCTCATCACCTTAAGCACCCATTGCAAGAGCAAATTCCAGAATTAAAACCACTTTTTGTATATATTTACATATTATGAAGGGTTTGCTGGATATTTCACCAGAGGATTAAGTAAAATATGACAGAGATAAATGAGTTCCACAAAAACACCACACATTGCCCAATTTTTCAGATATCATTAAAAGAACCATCAAACAATCAAGTATACAAGTTCAGTGTATTTGTAACCATACCAAATGGTTTCCAAATCATTAATTAGTAATTCTTCGTAAAATTTTTATCATTAGGGTCATTATAATGTTCTTCCAGCAACTATGTTACCAGTAGTTTCATACCAATCTCTGAGTTAATCCTATAGCCGTCTACGTGACAAATTTTGGAGTCATCTCCTGTAAATAAGAAGGGGAAGTAAGGGGAGGATGTGATGATTAGGGAGTCATCAGTCTCAGTCAGACTAAGAGGAAGGTTTCTAATATTAAAGAGAGAAGGAATTACAGCCTGCAGCTAAATTACAGCTAAAATAAAACAAGCAAGCAAGCAAACAAAAAAAGTCTTAAGGTTCTCCATTTTTTCTATAGTTTACTTTCCTCTCGTCTCATTTGCTTTCCAAGCTTCTTTGGAAACTGAAGACACCACATATTCCCTTTGCTCACCTTCACATTTTCATGCTGGCTTTATGAATGGAACAATTTCCACTCTAAATTCCATTAAGCCACCTCCACCACTCAATTCATTTCAAGACCATCTTTTCTCAAAAAGTCCCCTTATCCTTGGGCAATCCAAACAGCCCAAGAAATACCAACACACAGTTTATATTACTTTCACAAGGGTTACAGCGGCCTCCACTGCGTTCCCGTATTTATGTAAGACTCAATGTTTTAACCTAGTGCTTACATACACTGAATGCCACAACAAATACACCACCCTAAAAGCTGCTTTAGATTGTGTTGCTTCTTGAATGTTTTCTCACAACCTGTGTGCGAGATGGTTCAAGACTAAACGTTTCTTCTACAAGTAAGGCCACCAAATGCAGGGGAAAATAATTAACTTGGGGATCAAGAACCCAAGTGTGAAAGGACTGCGCTTGGCTTGGCGTGGGCTCTCTTTCTCCCACTGACACAGGGAAAAGGGCTAGGGAACCGCTCCAGTCCCAGGGGACTCACGGCAGCTCCCGAGAGCGCACTCTAGTCAGCCTGGGAATAAAGCACGAGTTAGTGGGGCAGGGAGGCTCCGAGGGCGCGCTGCATTCTGGGACTCGTTTCCACAGTTACCCACGTGCACCCAACCCAACCGCGGCCCGGCGCGGCTCGGACTACAAGTCCCAGAATTCCGCGGGACTGCCTTTCCCCTTCTCACCGACGACTGGAGCCAGACCCTAAAGGAAACCCCTAAAGCGCCCTCCCCGCACGTCTCGGAAAAGTCGCGCCCCCCAAGCGCCGCGCTGGGCTTCGGGACCGGCCCTCCACGCAGGGAAGCAGGTCCCAAGGCACCAGCCCCCACACCTGATAGCCAGAAATTAGACAACTGCGTCACAAACTGCCAAACCCACGGGCTGCCAGAGACCCCGACACCTCCCCTGCGCAAAACCCCCGACCCGGCCTTCAGGATCCGACCCCTCCGGCACCCGCCGCGGAAAACCCGCAGCCTGCGCCCCCGCCCTGCTCCCATCCGCGCCCGAGCCGCGCGCGCTGACCCGCTTCCGCGCCGGGAAGCGGCCAGCGCCAACTGGGCATTCCCCGCCCCTCGCCGCCTCCCTCCTCACCCAAACTCTGGGTCCCCCTCCGGGCCTGCGACCGAGGGAGGAAGCACCTCCCCCAAACACACAGTCCAGCACCCCCCTAGCCCGGCGCCTGACAGAATCTGGACATGACAGTCCTCCCCCTACCCAACCTCCCCTTCCTCCCCAACCAGCTCTTCACCCCCACCTCATCTTCTCTACCACTGCCTCCAGCCTGCCATCCCAAACCCTCCCCTCCTTTTTCTCCTTTTCCTTCCAATTACCCTACCGTCCCAACACGGTAACCCAACATATTCCCCTCCCACCACTGTTATCCCCCACCATTCCAATGCTCCTCCCGCCCGCCGGACTCCCCAACTATTCCATCACACCCCAATCCCTCCCACCATCTCGCTCGCTCTCCCGTTATATCAGCCCTCATCCCCTTGCCCGCCCTCCGGCCCCGCTCGGCCGCGGCCCCCATTCCCTCACCCCATTGTTCCCCCCACCCCCGCCATCCAGCCCGTCTTCCCATTGTCCCCGCCCCCGCGCTCCCCTCACACTCACCCGCCTTTCTCACAGAGCCGCCTGCACCGCTCAGCCCCTTGGAAATCCTCACCCCTGCCCCCCGCTCGCTCGCTCGCTCGCTCCCTCTCTCCCCCGCCGGTGCCACCCCCCGGCCCTGCCCGCTAACACCCGCCGCCGCCGCCTCCACCTCCATTCACCCCGGACACTCCAGTCCCGGCCCCTCATCGCACGTCCCGCCCCCCCTTCCCCCAACACTGAAATGGAGCCAGTCCCCACCCCCCTCACCTCCGCCCTCCCCCGCAGGCCGGCCCCTTCCCCCCCCCACGCCCACGCCCGCCCCCGCCCCGCGCCGCTCGCAGCGTCACCGCCCGCCCCGGCCCCGGGAGGGGAAGGGGTGGCTCCCGGGCAGGGGCTCCCGGCGCGTTTCGGGACAGGAGGCGTGGGGCGGGGACTGCGGGAGCCGAGCTGCGAGCGCTGGCAGCCACCCGGCCCCGGCCCGCTCGCTCTCCGTTACTCACTGACAGCGGCGGCATCCGAGTGCATTTTCGGGCAGCTCACACCCCGCTCGCCGCCCAGGCTCCCGCGCTCGCCTCGCGGTCCCCCCAGCGGCTCACCGCACCTCGGCTCCAAGCTGAGGACCCGCCGCCTGACACGCCCAGCCCGCCCAGCCCGCCTTCCCCATTGGCTGATCCATGGTTGAGAAACCGCCCCCCCGCGTCTCTCATTTGACAAAAGGAGTGCTGGTCGCGCCTTTCTAGAGCTGGCGAGGAGGCCCCGCCCCCTGGGGGTCCAATGCGATTGGTGCTGGGGCCCCGTCTCCGTAACGCCCCTGGCGGAGGCCACGCTCTGGAATAGCAGGTTGGGCCCGGCTGTTGTCAGTCATCCCCGGGGGTCCGAGAGCGCGTGTAGGGGCGAAGCTGGGGAATTGGTCCACCTTGACCCTGAAACCCCGCCCCGTGGCGGGCGGGATTGGTGGAGCCGGAGACCAACCGAGAAAGATGGGTCGGCGTCTGAAACAAAGCACGCGAAGTGTTCCCTAAAGAACCGGAGAGTGGAGGAGCTGCTGGGGCAGCTTGTATCCCGCCGCTCGGAGTAGGGAAGTCAGCCCATCCCTGTCGCCTGGCGCGATGCATCCGGGTCTCCCACCGCTTGCCCCGCGCCTCAGAGCGGCTCTCTGCAGGCGCCCAGCCCGCGCCGAACTTGGGCTGGGACTTCTTTTGCCAGCTGTTTCCTCCCGCAGGAAACAGGGTGAAGAATTGCCGCGTCTTCATTCCTAGCAAATCCTCTGGTGGGGAGCAAAGTCCCATTTCTCGTACAACAGCACATCATCTCCCCGCTTTAGAAATGCACTTCTTTTCCAGTCAGCATGTGTCATCCCCTTTCGTCCCAAATGGGCTGCTAAAGAGGCTCTGAATGCCACAGGCATTGTCTGTCATACACATCTGTATGCCCCAGACAGCATACGGAAATCCAGGGCCACGCTCTGAGCTGCGGAGTCAGTGTGGCACGTCGACAAGTCCAGAGGGCAGGTCACCATCCCACGAAAGACAGCTAGCATCATCTAAGAAAACCTAAGTCATTGACGCGGGAGGCCGTCCAGAGAACGAAACCGGCTGTTATTTGGCAGAGGGAGGAGTTAATTTAGGTGAATTCTTCTGCCTCTAAGTCAAGAATTCGCATCATTTTCCTGAGTTCTGCCCTGTGTTTTCAGTGCTTGAAACCAACTCATCACACTGACCACATTATGGTAACGGAATAATATTTCGAGATATTAACGGAGGACCCACCACCACCAACCACCCCAACAACAACACACATACACTACCTCCCTGTATCCCAAGGCCCTAGCCGGCAGCCTCAGAGAGTGGGAGACACCACAAACCACAGGTAACAAAACGGGCAGTCGCTGTGGTTTTAGATTTCTACAGCCAAGGCTTTTGAATTTCAGGGTTCCGGAAATTGAAGTTTCAGGTCAGGACATAAATGTTACACCAAAAACAAAACATTTGAAAGAAGTGACTCAGACAAACCAGTTCCTATGTCCTGCAACAATTCCGTTGTAATATGCTCTCTCTTAATCCCTAATTTCTCTTTAATAAATTACATCCTTATAATTTTATTTATATCATATTTTTATCATTCGAACATTTCTAATCACTTTGTCTAATTATAGAATTTCAGAATTGTACCTGAAATTATTTATTATTTACTTCAGGTTCCTTCTCAAGACAAGAATCTCTCATAGAACATTCCTACTGGTCACCTTTAACATGGTATACCTCAGCCGGCCCCCGCAATGATGGGTAGGTACCTTTGGACTTTGAGATAGGTAATTCCTTGTTGGGCAGATCTAGTTATGAGACTGTCCACCCTTACCCTGAGCAGGCAAGCTGCTCCTGTTTCTTTATCCCATTTATGTTTTCAGCTTAATCTACATCTAGGAAATAAATTGTATGTCATTTTATACAAGTTTCTGATCTTTGTGTGTAATATTTGTATGGGTTTTGTTTGTTTGTTTTTTACTGTTTATCATGGCACTTCAAGGGCTAAGACACTTGTTATTTTGCACAGAAAAGGGCTTGCTTCTTGACACCTCTAGATTAAAATAAGCCCACAATTAATTTGATTTAGCTAGCCATTTGCTATATTGATTTATCTTCAGCGACCTTTATAATAATGTATATAATGACTAAGCTATATGAAGGACCTGCCAGCTGCTTTGCCCCTAGCTACCAGCATTCCCCTGGCACATACGTGGTATCCATAAAAATTTATAGAATGTACAACCCCTGTTATTCCTCAACATTGCTTTCAGTTGGGTCAGTATGATTATTTTCAAGTAAAACACAGATTTAGAGAGTAATTTACCCAGATCTCAATCTCATGAGGATTGAGAGGCAAAGCTCATTCTTAGTCTGTGAGCCTCACTGCCCTAAATGTTTTGTGAATAATAAAACAGGTATAGTAAAATGACTACATAATGCTCTGCAAATACTACTTGGTCATTTTAATAATCCACATGATTATAAACCTTTGAGGTCAGGAGAAAGATTGTTACATTTATCTTTTTATTTCTCTAGCACGTTGTACAGCGCTTTCAAATACAGTAGTAGGAACTGGTAAACCATTCCTTAAAGTGAACTGAATGTTGACTGTACGTGAAATTTTAGATCTAGAAGGAACCTTAGCAATTATCAAATCCAACTTCCTCATTTTAAGAATATGAGACTTGAGGTCCAAAGGAGTTAAATGTCTATCTAATCCAAGTCACTCGGCTAGTTAGTAGCAAAGCAGTACTTGAACTCAAGTTTCCCAACTCCTACTCTAGGTCTTTTCCCCTGCACCACACTGTCCAATATTAAAGCTTCAAATTCCAAAGATGGGTAAACTATTCTCCCTTCCCATTTGAAAGTTATTATACCAATATAATGCAAATTCTATACTTCATAGTTGGAATAGTGCCTTCTTTTTTATGAAATTCAGTAAGGATTTTTTTCATTATACAATAAAATATTTCAAGTTTTTTCTCATTGGCTTTTTTTCTCATTGGTAGCATTCCAAAATAATATGATTCCTGTGGGGATGTTTGCTAAGATAATAATATTATACTTCTGTGCATTTATATTCAAATCTCTGGAGAAAAAATATTAATAATTAAGTGTGTTGGGACTGTGATCGGTAGAGATAGTTGAGGATGCAGTCTTTATGCCATTTCATTCCACCTGGTTACTGCTTTAAGGTAATATTAAAGCAAGTTACCTTCTGTTAATAATACCTAATTTAATTGGAATTTTTCTATTTTATTAGTTGTACAATATTGATTTTAATCAGATATATTTTGAAATGCCCTAAACCTAGATTATAATTCGTTATGGAAAAGTCTAGTAAGAGAAAGAGCAGCAGAGCTTTTCAATAAAATTTTAAACTTTCTCCCAAATTCCACAAATCCCATTAGAGCATGCTTGTCCTGCATGTGTTGGGGTTGAAATAAAGTTGGGCCTGCTCAGACAGATAAATGTGCCCCTGGTACGATTTGAAGAGAATAAGAAAGAACACATGGCATGGAGGAATTAATTCAGCCCTAGATTACAGTGAGAGAGTTTGTGGAACTCCTCTAGTTATAAAAAGTCAGGCTAAATGAGTTTCCAGGACATGGAAATGAAAACAAACTAAAAAAAAGTAAAAATATCCATAGAGGGCAGGATAGTTCACTTCTCCAAACTCAGCCAACTGAAAATTTGCTGTCCCAAATGATGACAGATTTTTTTCTTTATGCATCCTATGTGACAAGTACTACTGTAATAGTGCTGTACTTGTAAATTACTCTACCCAACCTCACAACAGCCCAATGGGGTACTACTATTACACCCAATTTACAGATAAGGTAACTGAGGCTAAATGAGTAAAAGTGCCCCTAAGTAGCCAAACTTCCTGTGTATAATATTCCTGTGCTGGGCTTCAGTTCCTTCTCTTTTTAATCAGGTTAACATATGCCCCCCTATATGCCTCAGAGATTATTAATAAGGATACAATAATATACATGTGTATGTGCTTTTAAAAGATAGTGAAACCAGGCCTCTTTCCAGGGATGAACATCTAGCCACATGGGCTGCCTTTGTAGATATATATTATGAAAAGTAAGAGTCAGAAAGCTTACTTCCAGGTTATTACTAAATTCTTATTTATTTTACCCTTTTGACCTTATTTCAACAGCAACTCTCTACTTTATAGTATATTCTTAATGAGATTATTTATCCAGAGTACCCATTGAGGCTCTGCTGAATGTTATAAATACTCTGCTTTGATACATCACTGAGAACGGGAAACTTCTTCCGTCTTGCTGGAATTAACCTTTTAACCAATGAGGCCTGTGTTATTGGGAACCAGTTTCATCTCTTAAACTTTTATTGACAAAGAATGTAACTGTAACATATGTTGTTTTTCACATATATACATAGAACAGTTTTGCAAATAGCCACTTGCCAGCTGCTACTAGGACAATAAACATACTGGTTTCATTTTTCAAAACCTGCATATAGTCAGGTCCCAATCATCAGGTTAATGGAAAGATCCTAGAGGTAGACATTTTCCTCATTGTGCCAAGGAAGACATCCTCTCCTCACACTGGTAGTGAAATGACAAGCTGAAAGATGACATTGTTTGCCATCTACTATACTTTAGTTTTCCTTTACTATACTTTTTCTTTCATCAGCTTCCTTTCCCTCTATCTTATCCTAGAGGTCAGAAAACTGAATTTTAAACACAAGCAAGTGACCTCTTTATAATCAGTACAGGTTACTTTAAAGAACTGATATGCTTCTATAATGTGGGTTTATTGTGGATATTCAAGGGACTTCCATTTTTTTCATCAGCCTCCATCAGGGCTATAATATATCCCCCAAAATAAAAAACCTTAACAGATGAAATTGACAAGAACCTTCTGGAACCAACACTTCTCTGGGCCTGTTAGCCTTGGGAGCATTTTTGCCATTTTTTTCAGAAGCAGAACGTAGTCTTTCTGGAGCCAGATGGCATAGGTTAAAATCCCACTGGCTCCACCACTTGGTAAGAAGTTACTTTACATCTCTGTGCCTTGGTTTCCTCATCTGCAAAACAGTGAAAATAATAGGGTCTATCTCATAGGGATGTTGTGAGGATTAAATGAATGAATATAAGTAAAACACTTAGAAGTACCTGGCACATAGTGATGCCCAATAAACAATGCAATTGGGGTGGTAGTTGTTGTGACACTCTACAGTTCCATTGCATTCCTCAATAAATCCTTCCCCATCACATCCAGCTTGTCACCTCAAATCTTTCTTTGCCTCTAAGCTAGTACCTGACTCTACAGTCACTATGTTTTATTACTTGGCTTCCTTCCTCCCTGGCTTTTAGAGCTTACAGTGAACATTGAGTTAGGATGCAAAAGCATCCTTCACCAGGACATGCCACCAATGTGAAATTAGCCCACCTTGAAGCAGAAATGTGAGATTTTACACAGTAAGAATGAGTACCCAGTATCAATGTCACATCATTCAAACTCTTTGAAAACTAATTTAATGAAGATTGATTGATACTAGGAGTTTAAATGGATATAGGAAATTCCCATGAATATAGAAATATGGTGTCCTAAAAAAGTAAACAGACTGTAGTGAATAGAGACATATACTGTGTTCCCATAATGAATAATTTTTCTTCCTTGTACTTTGAAGTAATATTACCCTTCCCTGAGAGCCATAGTTACTAGTACAAAACATTTTTAATCTGCTATACCAGAGGTGAAGGCAAATGTCTTCAAGTATTACCCTTGGGCCAGCTTGGATTAAGACCGAGACCCTACCACTTAACAACCCTTGAACAAGGCATTAAACTTGTCTAGGCGTCGGATCTTTCATCTATAAAAATAAGGATAATATCTTCAAGGGATGAATCAGGGTTAAACAAGATAAAATATGTAAAATCATTTATAAAAGTAAGAGAGGGAAGCAGGAATGAATGCATGTGCACCAATTATGTGTTATCTTCACATGTTTCCCTGTGAACCTAATGCAATCCTGTGAGGTACAGTTGGCTAATTTTTCTGCTTAGGGACAATTTCAAGTCAAAATGAGTCCAGACTTTTATAATTTTCTAGAAAATCCTGGTTTCTTTCTTTATAAAGCAGCCATCTTAGAGATCTCTCAGAAGAGCTAAGAATTTTCCAATTATACTTAGATTTGACATCCATATTTCAATTTTAATTTCACTTAGCAGTGAATTTTTTTCCTCTCCTAAATATAGAGAAAATTTCATTTATTTTTAAAATTATTTCAAACTTCCAATATTTCTTGACACACAACTATTAGGGTAGCATTTAATAAGCCTTTTTGCTCATCTTTTTCTCCAGCACAGCGATAGGATGCTTAAACTGACTCTTTTCCTTTTTATCCAGGGCCTTTTATTTTATGGAAATCATACCTGCCTAGGGAATTAACAGAGTATTTGAATAAAAATGTATTCATTCATTACCACATGTTCTTCTCTGAATTGGGTATTTTCACCTTATTCTGCACTGAGCTAATCAAGTCCTAATGATGCCACATTAAATTCGATCTCAGAAGGTATAATTTTCCAATTGAATCTAAACAATGCATGACCTTTATGGTGACTTCCATAAATATAGCATTGCTTCACTTACTCCAGCTAGCAGGGCATGGACAGAAAGAATAACCATTTTACTTAGACAATGGCTTCTGTGTGTTGTCAGGCTCTTCATTTCTCCTCGCCTTCTCTAGCCTGCTTCCATGAATACAGTGTCTTTTTAGCATCCGTCTCAGGGCAGTACAGGAGACCCCATCCATCTCCAGATGTCGGTGGCTGCACAGCAGCCGAGCATCTCATTATGGCAAAGCAAAGCATTCTGGGAGAGTGGATGGGCAAGGCAGACAGCAATAGGAAATGGGGGAGGGAAGAGGAGGACAGGAGCTGTGCAAAATATATGGTCACTTCCTGGGTGATGCTAACATGTTATGGAAGTAAGGTTCCTGTTCTATTATAGAAGAGAAGAGCAGGTAGGATGTCAAAAACCCATGACTAAGCAGATTCCAGACTTTACAAGCGGGTTAGCTGCCTTGACCACCCCATGCCAACCCTCACACCTGAACCCCAAATTGAAGCTACCACAGAAGCCATGTTGGTGAGAGGAAAGAAATGAATCAAAGCATTTAAGAAAAATCTATGGTTCCAAAATTGAAAAGGAAAAGAATTTGGAGACACACACATATGTTCACATGCAGGCATGCACATGCACAAACACACATGCACCCAAATCACTACCTTACCCAGTTGAAAAGTATTTTCTTCCAACTAACCTGAATGCCTACATTTTACTTTGTTATACTTCCTTAGCCAAGGTAGGTTAAAACAAATGCCCTTAACATTTTGGGGGTCACAGACCCCTTTAAGAATCATTGAAAATGATGACTCTCTGTCAAAGGCCTAAAACCCACTCATGACCACCCTGCCACCCCTGCGATCAAGAATTCCTACATTAGACCTTCATTTGAGGTAACGGGTATTTTCTTTTAAAAATCCAAAGGCTTTAGGGAACAGTCAGTGGCTATCAGTAATTTTGTTAGTGAGAGATTAGTTCCACTCTATTAGCTTTCCTCCTGAGTCTGCTGACATCTGAGCCCGGGCTCAAATGATGGGACTTTTATTAGGGAACTGGTGGGTGAAGTGAACAGTGTCAGGCTGTGGGGTGGTGGCAGTGGAGGGAAGTCTTGGCTCAGAGGGCTAGCATTTTAAGGCAGTGTGAAGGTACTGGACATGGAGCAAGAGAGGAGAAGTGCTCTCGGAGACGAGATGCCAAGAATGAATTTTATCTCTTTCCAAATCTTGCTCACTTCCAGTTCCAAACTGGGTTCTAGTCAAAACTGCTTTTTCTGCAGCCTCCCATGCCCAGCCTCTGGGTGCCCCCTGCCTGCAGGTTCCCTTTGCTTTTTCTCTCATCTAATTGTTTCATCCCCTCACCCCTGACCCCAGGCCCTGAGCAGCTCCTTAAACCCCAGACATGGCAGCTCCTGCTGCACTCTAGGCCTGCAGTCCCCAACCCTCGGGCCACAGACTGGTGTTGGTCCGTGGGCTGTTAGGGACCAGGCCGCAGAGCTCCAGCACTCCCCCACCCCCCGCCCACTTCTGTGGAAAAGTTGTCTTCCATGAAACTTAGGAACCAAGGGGCCACACAGCAGGAGGTGAGCAGCAGGCAAGCCAGCAAAGCTTCATCTGTATTTACAGCCGCTCTCCATTGCTGGCGTCACCTCCTGAGCTCCGCTTCCCTCACCCCCCCACCATGGAAAAATTGTCTTCCATGAAACCAGTCCCTGGTGCCAAAAAGGTTGGGGACTGCTGCTCTAGGCCTCGCAGCAGTCCTGCCCCCTCCCCACAGTCTGGCCAGTTTAGCCTGAAAGTCCAGCCTTGAGCCCCACTACCCCTTCTGTTTTATTCTTCATCCTTTCATCTCACAATCATTTGTTCTGGCTTCAAAGCACCGTCACCACCACCTTAGTCTATTCTAAACCTCCATTCACACTTTGTAAGTTTAGCTTTTGGAAACATTTCAAATCCACAGATAATAGATTGGGGAGTAGAAACATTGCCACACATTTACATACTGCTCACTTTGCAGCAGGTACTGTTCTAAGTATTCACACCAACTCATTAATCCTCCCAATTCCAGCAGGTAGATACTTTTGTCAAACCCATCTCACAGGTGAGGAGACTGAAGCACAGATAGGTGAAGTAACTTTCCCAAAGTCACACAGCTAGTAAGTGGTGGAACTGGGAGAATGAAACCCAAGCAGACTGGCTTCAGATCTGTATTTTGAATCACTATGCTATATTGCTTCTTTATGTAGCATTTTACAGAGGGCTTCCTGCCCACCCCCCACCCACCTCTCCAACCCAGACTCCAGGTCGCTTAATGTGGTAGCTATATCTATTTCTCTAGTACCAGTAGGCACCTAGCATAGTCCTTGGGGACCAAGGCAAATCTCCTGTATTCTCCTTGCCCACCATTAGTGGCAACATGAAACAGAGTTTCCCCAATTCCAGAGTATGGGCCTTTATTCTCTTCCTTGATAAACAGATGAGAGGATCCGGAAACAGGACCACATGTTGGGGTAAGTAAGAGTAGGGCCCAAAGTAGCAGAATGTTGTTACAGGTGATGTGGCTTTCAAGGATTCCCATCGGACATGGGTCAGAACTACACCCCTTGCTTCCATCCTCCCGCTTCCTTTTTGTGAGCTTCTCTCTCTTTTCCAGCTTCCTGTTCCAGGTGCCCTGGGCCCCCTCCTGTGGCTTCTGGTGGATGGCCCTCCTAGACACACTGCTCCCATTTTCGGGACAAGGCCCATTCTTAGCAAGTGAAGGCAAACCTCACTGTTTGTTCCCTAACCTTGCTAATGGGCTGAAGAAGATTAAAAGGAGCTTGAACAACATCCTTAAGGAAAGCTAAAGAGAGGCAGCCTGAAAAATCAGAAGGGGAACACACAGGGGCCAAGATTATTCTATTTTGATGATCCTGGGAAGGGTACAGGGCCAGCTGGGTGTGTAAGAGCCTTATGCCTTTTTAGCATCCTAGAATGAAGACACTTCTTTCTTCGCTGCTTCCCTGAATGATTCTCAGTCTGTGCTACTGGAGCACAAACTACCACCTCCCGACCACCCAGCACACATACAAAGCGTGGACCACAAGGGGATCAGCCTAATTCAGATGCCCTAGAGATGCTTGTATTTAGGACCTATTTTGATTATCCTGTCCTTATCAGAACTTACCTGTCCAATGTCTCATTCCCTCAGATCCTTGTGGATGACTGGCTTGCTGTTCTCCGATAAACTAATTTAGGGGAAAATATAGATGAGTTAGGATATTATCCCTTACAAACATATTTACAGTATAAAAAAAAAATTCCTAACAAACAATGGCCCAACACCAACACCTAACACACTCCCCAAGCCAGGCTCCCACCTGCAAAGTCTTCCCTCTTTCCTCCCTCCACGTGCAACTCCTCTTCCACCCTAACGACCCAGCTTAAAGCTCACCTCCATTAAGCCTTCCTTGACTGAGGCTGCCCACAGTCATGTCTTTTCCACTTATCACCTCCAGCACTAGGACAGAATTTGACCAGAGAACCAGAACCAGAACAAAGGAAATGGAATGTTGGGGCTGTATGATCTTAGAGGTAAGCTCAGCACATTCCCTCATTTCACAGGTGAGGAAACAAAGACACAGAAGTGACTGGCCCATGGCATGTGGATGGGCTGTTTGGGGGACACCCACCATTGTTTCTGCTTAGTCCTCCCATCTTTGGCTGGGAAGGACCCTTTCTTCTTTGGGGGAACTGTTTACTTCACCATTTACCAAAGACAGCTTTGGTTGCGCGTCAGGGAGACCCCCACTCCCAGTAAGCATGTGATCTCAGCTGGGCTAATTAGCATTCTTCCCTGGAATTTTAAAAACTAGAATCAAGGAGAAGCAGCTCTCTCTGTCTGTGGGCTCACAGCTGCCAACATTCATGGCTTCCACCTTATGGGAAAAGCCAATCCAAGAGAAAGAGACAAGCAGAAAAGTCATTTGCTTGCTCATTCATTCATCCGTGAAACAACCGTTATTTATCAAGGACCTTAAATGTGTCAGACACTGTGCTAGGCCCTAGGAATTACAGATCAACAAAAACAGACCCCGTTGCTGCCCTTGTGGGCCTTATGAGCTTGCAGGGGAGACATTCATTAAGTCATTATGTAAGCAAAGTAAAACCACCATTTTGATAAATACTGAGAAGAAAAAGTACACAGTTTTTCTGAGAGCTGGGGATCTGGTTCAGCTGCACTGTGCACTGCACAAAGGGGCGCAAGCCAAGGGGGCAAGTGGGCTGAAATCCCACTTATAATCTGCTCATCAAGCCATGGGCCCTGGTGTGAAGCTGTGTTTGCCCAGAGGAAGGGGCACCCTGTTCTTCACACACTGGCAGTGTCTACCCAAAGGGCTCACCTTTTTCTAATTTGCTCCAAAGGCTCGAATAGACCAGCCAGAACTCTGGGTGTGATTCTGTCAGGGAGATGAGTGGTGGGAAGGGGAGGCTCCCCTGAGAAGGTGACTAGAATCATGTGAATAGTGAGTAGTAGATAAACTAAGTGGGAGGGAAGAGCTTTCCAGACACAGGGAACAACCCACGCGATGGCCTTGTCATGACACTCTCTAATCCCTGGTTTCAATTGCTCCTGAGGCCTGGCCAATTCCCTTCCCTTCCCGGGGCTTGGTCTCATGGCAATGTATCCCTAATCTATAGTTCAAGTTCGGTTTCTGTCACTTGCAACCAGGAGAGTCCTAGCTCATAAAGCAAAGCTTGTCCAGCTCTCCTTCATCCCCAGTCCAGTGGGCCTCCATTATCTCTGCCAGGCCCCATCTGTCCATGATAGAAACATCTACTCTGTATGGCCCTCTCACCTTCAGAGCAAGAGCTCTACCTTTGGTGCTTTAGCAAGCACTGTCTCCAGTGGATGATGGAAACTCAATAGATATTTCGTGAATCAAGAGGTGACAAACTCTTTACCAGTGGTCTTTTTGTCCATCATGGCTGGGACAGTGTGGCTTTCTCTTTTCACTTTTCTCTCATCACCCGCTGAGTTCATTCATGGGTTTCTACTGGCCCTGAGCTTACGTAGTCCTGGGCTTTTTGTTAATAGATGGCTCTAATTTGTCTAGAATTTGGCTATGGATAGCTAGAGGGATTGATTTCATAAGGAAAAATATTGGCAGCTTTATTGTGTCTTGGCTTGTTGAGTGTCTGTGAGCCACCTTTAAGATAAGGCACTTTCCAGATCTGAAAGTCTATAGCTGAATGTTAAAGATGGCTTTCACTCTGTGCTTAATATTCACTAGTGCCCTGTCTAGGGGTGTCAGGCAACTTGAAATCTTCTGTGGTTTTGTCATCCAGGATCAGTCTGCTTTCCCATTGTCTTTGTATTATTCCCAAATTAAGGGCAATCACTTTTCTGGCCGATCCTTCCCCTCCAACCCCAGGGCCTGAAGAATTTCAGCTTCATGCTGCATCTCATGCCATTGCTGCTGCTGCTGCTATTAGTTTTGTTAAAGAAGCTGGTATTTGAGGCTTTATGAGACTCATGCCCCTTTTTAATAAGCCAGACTCTATTGGCTGAGACCCAGACTGTCCTATGGAGGCTGCTGAATAAACCAACACTGGGGAATTTGTTTTTCTTCCCTGCATCTCAGGATCCAAGGGCTTCAAGAGACTCTGCCATTCTTTCCATAATTCCTCAGATAAGAGGATAAATACAAAGATAATGCATCTATCAGATCCTATCCACACTTTCTTCACCAAGACTCCAGAGCCAGCAAATCTACTGAAAGCAGGTGGTGGGGTTGCAAAAAAGTCCCACACCCAGATTTTGGAATGTTTGAACATTGGCTCTTCCATCCATCATAGGACACATTAATAATATTTGGTCTCTCTATGCAAAGTTGCTGATCTCTAAAGTGGCACAATAGCGCCACCTACCTCATGGGACCATTGTGAGGACTAAAACAGATAATGTGAGTGCAATACATAGAGCAGTGCCCCTTCCCCTCCCCTGGAAATCCATGTCCCAATCCTTAGAACCCGTGAATATGTTACCTTACATGGCAAAAGAGACTTTGTAGATGTAATTAAGTTAAGGATCCTGAGATGAGGAGATTATCCTGGATTCTTCCAATGGTCCTCATGTAATCACAAGGGAATAAGAGAAGAAGATGTGATGAAGTCAGAGGGAGGCAATTGCTGGAAGGAGCCACGAGCCAAGGAATGTGGGCCGCCTCTAGAAGCTGGACAAGACAAGGAAAGAGATTCCCCCTGGAGCCTCCGGAAGGAACACAGCCCTAACAACACCTTGATTTTAGCCCCATGAAACCCATTTTGTACTTCTGATTCAAGAACTATGTGCTGTTTTAAACCACTAAATTTGTGGCAATTTGTTACAGCAGTCATAAGAAACTAATACAGTATGTAAAGCACTTATCTCAGTACCTGGTGAAATTCCATAAATTGTTGTGGCTGTTACTATTATTTTCGTTTCCTTTAGTCATATCTCTCTAGTTGTAAATGACAAAAATTCAACCAATATAGCTTAGGTAAAAAGGTTTGGTTTTTTTTTTCTTTGCTTACATAATCAAAACAAGGCAAAGCAGGTATAATTATAGAAGAAAATTTACTTATTGAGCATTAGCCTTGGCACTGAGAGAGGGTCCCGGAGGCTGTCCTGGGGCCACATAAGTAAAGCAGGTGCACCTGCCTAGGACTTTGCCCCTTAAGAGAGTGGTGCAAAGGCACAAGGGTGAATTAGAGATAAATCTCTTGACTACAACAAAAGCAGAGAACTCAGGAGTAGCAAAGTCACCATCGTGCAGAAGTGTCTGGGACACTGTCGTGGTGCCAATGGCAGCATCCTAAGCAGACCCCTTCTATGGCAGGATCTTGATTATGCTCTAAACTGCTTAGTTCTTGCTTGAGCTAGGTTTTTCAGCCTTTCCATGCATTCTGTGAACTCCCCAATATTCTGCCACTAAATTATTCATCTGCACAAGTTAACCAGAGTCACTTTTGTTGTGTGCAACCAAGAGTTCTGCCAAGTTCAGCAGAGATAGTCTACCTTCAGGGTCAACTGGATCTAGGAACTAGAACTCCACAGGACTCTGTCTGTCTTGTTTCCACTTCCATCTATGTTTTGACTTGTTTTTGTTGTGGTGGTGGTTTTGTTTGTTGTTTCGCACACTTCTCAATTTGGTGGGGATATATTCTCTTGCAGCTTGGTTCATTCCTTAAAATGCATGCTCTCAGGATGGAATTTTGATTGACAGGGCTTAAATCACATGCTCAAATCTAAGCCTACTGGTATGGCAGGAGGTGGAATAGAATTAGCCAGGCCTGAACCATATGCTCTCTTCTCGGGCCTTTGGATACTATGATTGGGAGCCCCAAAAGAACAACATAAAGTTAGTAAGGAAGGGGCGGTTCTCCAAAGAAAGCATAAGTGCTGTTTCCAGAAGAATGGAGAGAAGGAATACTAAGCAGGAAATTTTCTAAAAGACATCTGCTTCATAATTATTATTGTTATGAGAACTTGTTCACTTGCTCAAACAAATCCTTGCTAGACTCTAGGGATATAGCAATTAACGAAGCAGTTAAAAATTCATGTATGGAAATTCAAGGACAACCAAAAAGCCAAAACAATATTGAAAAATAAGAAAAAAGTTTGAAGACTCACACTTCTAGATTTCAAAACTTACTGCAAAGCTACAGTAATGGGGACAGTGTGGTGTTGGCACAGTGACAGACACATAGATCAATGGGATAGAATTGTGAGTGCAGAAATGAAAATGTGAGCATTTGTGGGCAAGCGATTTTGATAAGGCTGCCAGAACAATTCAATGGAGAAAGAATAGTCTTTTCAACACATGGTGCTGGAACAGCTGGATATCCACAGGCAAAAGGATAAAGTTGGGCGACTATCTCACACCAGAAACAAAAATTAACTCACAATGGATCATAGACCTAAATGTAAGAGCTAAAACTATTAAACTCTTATAAGAAAACATAGGCATAAATCTTTGTGAACTTGTATTAAGCAATGGTTTCTTAGATATGACACAAGTGACAAAAATATAGATAAATTGGACTTCATCAAAATTAAAAACTTTCATGCTTCTAAGGACACCATGAAGAAAGTAAGAAGACAACCCACAGAATGGGAGAAAATATTTGCAAATCATATATTTTGTAAGGTACTTATATCTTAACTATATAAAGAACTCTCACACCTCAATAATAAAAAGAAAGGCAAATAATTCAATTTTATAATGGGCAAAGGATCCGAATAAACATTTCTCCAAAGAAGATATACAAATATCCAATAAGCACATGAAAAGGTGCTCAACATCTTAGTTATTAGGAAAATGCAATTCAAAACCTCAATGAGATACCATTTCACACTTACTTGGACAGCTATAATCAAAAAGGCAGATAATAACAAGTCTTGGCAAAAGTGTTGACTTTATGGTTATAACAGGATCACTGGGGCTGCTGTATTGACAGTGAACTGAAGTGGGAGGTGAGTGGGTAGGAGGCAAAGTCAGAATATTCTAAAATTGATTGGATGATGGTTGGACAAATCTGTGATGACACTAAAACCCACTGAATTGTACTTAAGCAGTTGAATTGTGTGGTATGTGAGTTATACCTCAATAAAGATATTTTTAAAATTCATGCCCTCATGGAGTTTATATTCTAATGGGAGATATGGAAAACAAACAAATATGTAAATAAATATGTAATATTTTCAATGTTGCTAAAGCAAATGATAAAGCAGAAAGGGGAGTAGGGAGTGCCGGGGAGCGGTGGGGCTGCAGTTGTAAGTAGAGTGTTAGGCTTCACTAAGAACGTTACATATGAGTACAGACCCAAAGGAGGTGAGGGCATGAATCACGTGGCTGTCAGGGGAAAGAGTGCTCTAGGCAGCGGGAACTGCAAGTGCAAAGGCCCTGAGGCAGAAGCATCCCAGTCATGTTTGAAGAACAGAAAGGAAGTTAGTGTGGCTAAGGCCAAGGGAATGAAAGGAAGAGAGGGGAGGATGAGGTCAGAGAGTTGGGGGTGGCAGGCATAGACAGATCATGCAGGCTTTGTAGCCATTGCACAACTTTGGCTTTTAAGCTGAATGATATAAGAAACTATTGTGGGGTTTTAGGATGTGGAAGCATTGACACACTCTGACTTTATGGTTATAACAGGATCACTGGGGCTGCTGTATTGACAGTGAACTGAAGTGGGAGGTGAGTAGGTAGGAGGCAAAGTCAGAATCAGGGAGACCAGACAGGAAGCTACTGATATAATCTAGGCAAGAGATGATGGCGGCTCAGACTTGAGTGGTAGCAGTGATGGCGGTGACAAATGTTTGGATACCGGGTACACTTCGAAGGAGTCAACAGGACTTCCTGAGTAATTGGATGTGGAATGTGAAAGAAATAGAAAAGCCAAGAATGACTCCCAGGTTTTGTCCTGAGCATTTGCATGGAGTTGCCGACAACTGAGATGGGAAAGGTGGTAGGTGGGAGGTCAGGAGGTTGGGAGAAAGATCAAGAGCTCAGTTTTCTAGGTGATTAAATTTGAGTTGCCTTTTGGACACCCCAAAGTTGCCATTGATGCAAAAGGAACAAGACACCACCCCCACATTTCAGCTGATTTCTGTCTGTTCCTTTTGTTGAGGGAATGTGAATTTCCTCTATAAGGTTTCAGTCAGTTACCTTAGAAGAATAGGCACATCCTTAACAGGTGTCATTCCCAAGTCGGTCAAGTTCCACTTGAGCATTATGACACTTACCATGTTTTACTTTGATTATATATAAAGATATAAAGAATATATCTTCTGGTTCTGGTCAGATGATTAAACATTTATTGAGTACTTACTGATTGCCCAGAACTGGGCTAGACATCAGGAATAAAGAGGAATAAGGCATAGTTTTTGTCCTTAGTGAGCTGTGGTCTAGTGAGGGAGACAGTAAAGTTTGATTGAAAAGCTCTTATATAAAGAGTGCCTCAAAAGACATGTGATAATTGAATTTCACTGATAATGATGATGAATGATGTTACCGTTATTACAGTGAATGCTGCATTACATCATCTATATCCCCCTTCTGAGGTACAGGACTTATTCCCCTCCCTGCTATGACTGCTAGAATGGCAGCTGGCCCTCAGCTGTTAGCTGCCTTTAAGGATTGCCTTGGCTGAAGAGAGCTGCCTTGCCCAAAGCCAAGTCTATGTTCCAGGGTAGCCCACGTTGAATGACTGGTCAATAAAGAGATACAAAGGCCCAGTCCCCCCATCCCCATGGGAGAAAGCTCTGAAGGGTCAGTACAATTTCAGAGCCAAGACCTCCATCCAAACCACGTGTAGTTTGACTTCTCCATGTGCTCAACCCTGCTTCCTCCCCTCCCTTCCCCTGGTGTTGGTCTCCAGCACACCTTTATAACCTGTGCATACTCATCTCCCTCTCAGGGTCTGCTTCCCAGAGAACCCAACTTAGGACAGTTGGTGACAGGGGTGGTCTGAGAAAGCAGACTGGGATCGGGCTTTGGAGCTGGAGTACTCACTACCTGCCTGGTGAAGAGGACCCCCTCACTCATGGTAGATGCAGCACAGATTAGCAGCTGGCACAAGGAAGCATCACAAAAGTTAAAACTTACATACTGGTGAACCAGAAGACACACTGGTGGAAGGGAAAGTACTAGCTGGTGAGATATACAGCAGGCAATTGAGAATTGTGGGGGGAAAAGAAACCATAAGGACAGCGGGATTGGGTGGCTAATTGACACTTTGACACTTTAGAAAAGGATAAAGAAAGGCTAAGCATAATCAACTGGCAATTGAAAGCCCAGTGTGAAAGTCAGAGGGAGAGGCTCCTTGTAACATAATAAAGAAGGCTTCATTATAGTGTGTTACCCAGAATGGAAGGACAATACTTGCAAATCATATATTTGATAAGAGTCTAGTTTCCAAAATATAATAAAGCACTCTTGCAATCCACCAGTAAAACACTAGATCTCATTCCGTCTATCTAACTGTATTTTTGGACCCTTGACCAATCTCTCTTCATCCCCCACCCAACACTTCCCAGCTTCTGGCAACCATCAACTCTCTACCTCCATAAGATCCACTTTTTTAGCTCCCATGTATGAGTAAGAAAATGCAGTATTTGTCTTTCTGTGCCTGACTTTTTTCACTTAACATAATGAGCTCCAGTTTCATCCATGTTGCTGCAAATAACAGAACTTCATTCTTTTTTTATGGCTGAATAATATTCCATTGTGTATGTACCACATTTCCTTAACCCATTCATCTGTTGATAGACACTTAGGTTGATTCCATGTCTTGGCTGTTGTGAATAGTGCTGCAATAAACCTGGGAGTGCAGATATCTCTTTGAAATACTGATTTCCTTTCTTTTGGATACATACCCAGCACTGGGATTGTTAGATCATAAGGTAGTTCTATCTTTAGTTTTTTGAAGAACCTCCATGCTGTTTTCCTTAGTGGCTGTACTAATTTACTTTCTGACTAAACTCAATATTTAACACCATTTGTTCAGACCTATATATTCCAAAATAAGGCCATAGTAACAGTAACTCCACATAAATTTCTGTGTTCCAAAGACCACAGACAATTCCAGAAACTTAGGTGCAATTTTTATGGGGCTTCAACAGCAGGCACAGATAAAAAATAGTTACTTTCTTCTATGAATTATTGTTTGTCTCCTTTACTGTTATTTTGCATTCTGTTGTCTATGATGCTATGCCTAAAATCTAAGCTTATCATTTTGTGGGTGTTTCCCTCTTGAGGCACATCAGTCAGGACACATTCATGGCTACTTGTTTTATACCTTCAGAACAGAGTATTTGGAGCAGTTATTTCAAGAGTTAAAGTACTCAAGTAATAGCTCACAACCCACAATTTCAAATTGTGAATAGTGCTGCAATAAACATGGGAGTGCAGATATCTCTTTGAAATACTGATTTCAGTATTGAAATCTCTCTGGATCCTGTGATGACAAGGGCTGTGATTTCTGAAATGTTGCCAGGTATCTCTTGATATGGATTTAGTCTCCTTCATCCTGTTCAGGACTTGGAGGTTATGTTCAATCAGAAGATTCCTATCTTTCTTCAACCCTGGAAATTTTTCTTCTATTATTTCCTTGATTATTTCTGCCCCTCCATTCTCCCCACCATTTTCTTCTACACAAATGCATAAACTTTTAGATCTATCCATCATGTGTTCTAACTTTTTTTCCCTCATTGGTTCTCTTTAACTTTTTCCATTGAGTTCTGGGAAAACCTCTTGGTTTGCTCTTCCAGCTCACTAATTCAATCTTCAACTGTATGATATTTAATAACCCATTTTTCAGGGTGTTTCTCCTTGTTTTATGGATATAATATTTTCACAAATCTCCCTGAGTCAGGTTCTGGCATGAGGAATTGTTATGCACTGAATGTGTCCACCAGAAATTCACATGTTGAAATCCTAACCCCCAAGGTGATAGTGTTAGGGCCTTTGGTAGATGATTGGGTCACCCCCTTCACCCTTATAAATAGGATTAGTGCTCTTATAAAAGAGGCCCCTGAGAACTCCCTCACCCCTTATGCCATGTGAGAACTCAGCAAGAAGGTGCTATCTATGAACCAGGAAGCCAGCCCTCAACAGATGCTGAATCTGCGGGCACCTTGATCTTGGATTTCTCAGCCTCCAGAACCATGACTGATAAATGTCTGTTGTTTAAGCCAGCGGTCCCCGACCTTTTTGGGGCCAGGGACCATTTTCAGGGAAGACAATTTTTTCCAAGGACGGGGGGTAGGGGAGATGGTTTCAGGATGATTCAAGCACATTACATTTATTGTGCACTATTTTCCTATTATTATTACGTTGCAATATATAATGAAATAATTATACAACTCACCATAGGTTGGGGACCCCTGGTGTAATCCACCCAGTCTATAGTCTTTTGTTATAACAGCCCAAGCTAACTAAGACAAGATAAAGATTCCTTAATGCATTCCATCCTGAATCACCCTTAATGCATCATTGCAGATCATAGTCATTTTACCTACACCTGGACCTATCTTCTCCTTCAACATTGCAGTTTGAGGTAAGGCTCAAGGCCAGTGCCTGTATTTCTTAGCATTGCAACCAACAGACTTAGAGAACTAAACAGCTTCATCAATTCTATTCTCTCCACTTCCTTTTCTCTAACCTGTGGCTTTCTGCTCTAATCACTTGCCTATCTCAGCCTTGTCATATGTATGTGGGGACCTGACATCCTCCTTGAATTTTTGTTCTATCCCTCTGCAGCTTGGTGGCCAAAGAGGCTTCCCCCTCAAGGAGCCCTGTCCAGCATATTTTTCTCTCCAGGGTGGACTTCCATAATGCCAGTGCCACCTCCTGTCCCACCCCACTCCTATCACCTGTGGGATCTGTGATTTCCCATATGCTCTTGTGGCTTGATATTACCCTCACATCCTGAGGGTAGCAAGCCCCCTGAGCTTGAGGGGGTGGGTAGAGCTGCACCTGGTAGAACAAAAGCCACCCCAGGATTATTGAAAACTGAGCAATCCTGGGCCCAGCTGACCAAGTCAGTTGCTCCCTAGAAATTTGTTGTTCTGTGTTGTCCTAGATGGTGCATTGACTTTGCTTTTGCTCTTCCTGCTTCTCTCCCCCTAGCCCTGGCACCCACACTAGGAGCTCCCTTCAGGTAGATGCCCACTTTGGGTAGAAAGTAGTTTGGGGGACATTGCCCTGGGAGAAAATCACTACCACTAGAAGTTTGATATAAGGGAGAATCCAAATTGGCCCATCCATTCTGAATAAAGAACTTTAATTACCCTGAAGTTCCATAAGGCCTCCATTTGTTGTTTGTATCTGTTGACTCTGAGCTTGCAGTACCCCTGGAAACTTGCTTACCTCTTTAGTAGTTTCCTCATATGTGTATTTCAGGCCAGAGTTGTCTCTGTCCTTGAGTCTCTGTTGTCTTACTTTGAGTTCCCACAATAGCAGAGCCCAAGACAAGGACTTAGG
The DNA here is from genome assembly GCA_023783475.1 of Daubentonia madagascariensis. Taxonomy (NCBI): domain Eukaryota; kingdom Metazoa; phylum Chordata; class Mammalia; order Primates; family Daubentoniidae; genus Daubentonia; species Daubentonia madagascariensis. Next base: position 14,558,093 of record JAKFHU010000428.1, read on the forward strand.
GTCAGGTAGTTTATTCTGGAGGTAATCCCAGGCAGCAGGAGAGGGGGAGCAGGGAAAAATGACACAAGCAAAGCAGAAAAGCCAGTAAAGGGTGTAATACCAGGCTACATTAACAATAGAAGTTCAACTCTGCTGGAGCCAAAAGACATGGGGTTGGGGCACTTACCCACCGGTTCCTGCCTCAGTTGGAAAAGGGTCTCCAGGAGTGTTATTGTTCCTACACCTCCAAACTTGACCTCCAGGAGGACTGAGCAAGCTCCCATTGCTTCTGAGAAAACCCTGAGGCAGAAAAGTGAAGAGACACTCAGTGCACATTTGAGTGGTGTTAAGATCAGCGATAGACAAGGGGATGTGAATGCGGGTAGCCATCTGCTACATCCATCAGTCCAATCCCATTTACACTCTGCCTTGCATGAATTTCTCAGTAATATTCCCAGGAATACTCAGAATCCCTGATTTGCTGATAGTACCATTTCTTATATTCCCACACTATTATGGATTTTTACACTTTTTTAAAAAATGTTTTCTCTGCCTTGTCAATAGGACTTCAGACAGGTTGACATCATCTTGATTTAATTGCAAAACTATGATCTCAATTCTAGGCATGGCTTTTCACAGTGACCTTGAGAAAGCCTGGGGTGGTAAAAAGGGTGCTGATTTAGACGCCAAGAGACCTGGATTCTACTCGCAGTTCTGTGCTTCATTAGCTATGTAAACGTCCCCAGTCACGTACCTCCCCAGGTCTCTGTGTTCTCATCTCAAACATGAGAGGGTTGGCTAGATGAGGGGCTCTCAATCTCAGGGTTGCAACATATGATGAAAAGCCAGAAATAACAGCGGTTTAAGCAAAATAAAATGTAGTTCTCTCACACATAAATGTAGGCAGTCCAAGGCTCCCATGACAGCTCTGTCATCTTCACGGACCTAGGCTCTTCTTTCTGGTTCTTTCCTCAGTCATCTTCAACACCCAGTTTCCGCTTCATGGTCCAAGATGGCTGCTTTAGCTCCAGCTTCACATTCCAGCCACCAAAAGGAGAAAAAGGTATGCTCCTCCCTTTAAGGACATTGCCTGAAAGTCCCACACATTACTTCCTCTTATATCCTTTTGGCAGGAATTTAGTCTCATGGCCATCCCTGGCTGCAAGAGATGCTGGGAAATGTAGTCTTTTTTCTGGGTGCCCATGTGTACAGCTACAGCTTGAAGGTTCTTCAAGCTGTAGCTTGTAGGACAAAGAGGAAAAGAAGTATCGGGGGACAGTTAGCAGGCCCTGCCACAATGGTGTGTCTCAATTGTGATTTGTATCACCAGGAAATCTATTACTAATAAAGTGTTCAAAATTACTAATCAACTATAATATTTTAAAAACATGAGTGGATTCAAGGTCATCCCTATGTTAACACTTACTCTCTCTCCATTGCATTCTGCTAGGTTTTCTGGAGGGGTAGTGTTAAATTCAACAGTAGGGAATTGAGTAAAAACACTGACAATCTTATCTGTGCCTCAGTCTGCAATGAATTACTGCTGTTCATATTGTGGCATTTTTTAGTTCTTTATAACATTTGTGGTTTTGTCAAATCTGAATATATTAACCAGAAAGTGTCATCAGTTATTTTAATGGCAATCACCTTGGCTCTTATGAAGGGAAAAAGGTTAAGAAATCTTACACCAAATGAGCTTTAAAGTGCTTATCAGCTCTAAAACATCTGTGATTCAGGTTATATAAATTCTCTTCTGCATGAACCACTTGCAATAGAATCATATGGGAAGGCTGTTAACAATACAGATTCCTAGGCCCACTTTATACCTACTGGATCAAAATTTCTGGGGGTGAGGCCCAGAAATGTACCAATTTCACAAGCTCCCCAGGTGATTCTTATGAACACTAAAGGTTAGACACACTTTCCCAGATCTCTTAGTGAAAAGCTTTGGCCAACACCTTCATCATCTCTCATGAACTAATTCAGGTATGTCCATCTGCTAGGCTGCGGCATGCACAGCCTGAGTCAGAACTCTAAATACTTGCTCCATCAGGATAATCAGTAATGTGGCTTTCCTAGCTGTTCCTCACAACAATGTGATGTTGAACTGCTACAACCTACAGCATCATGGAATACCGCTATTTTTTGCAGCTTGGAATTTCAATGGAAAATTACATGCAGGATGTGGAAATGGTAAATATATGTTGAACACCCTCATTCACTGCCCTTTCTGACTTTCTTGTCAAGGCTTCACAATATGTAGTAATATATAAGGCTATAGTCTGTAGACTGTAAGAGATGTTTTTGGCTTCTATAGCTATAACACACTGATATGTTTAGGGACTGATATATCTACCCTAGAAGGCAAAAGAACTTAAACTTCTGAAACTATGGGGTCCACAGCTAGATAGGAGAAGAGGAATGGAGCATCTATATTGTGCTCAAGTTTTACTATATGCTTTGGGTGTGCATGAACTCACTTAACTTTCACAATAGTCTTGTGAGATAGTGATATCTCACCTTATTCTCATTTTTCAGAGCAATTAAGTAACTTGCTTAAGCTCACCCAGAAAGTAAAAGAGGTTAAAAGGCTTTCCCCACCCCAGTATTACTTAGCACAATGAGGAAAAAAGGGCAGAGAAGAATCTGTGGTTCCTGAGTCAGCAAGTTTCCACTATAGCATCATCTTCAAACCTTTTTGTTTGTGCATCCCATCAGTAAAACCTTCCAAGAACATCTCATCTGTGTATTTATTTACAAATATATTGCATACATTGGAAACCAGTTTGCTCTTCAAACTTTAGGGGGTATCAGAATCACCTCGAGAGCTTGTTAAAGCACAGATCATCAGCCCCACCTCCAGTTTCAAACACTCAGTAGGTTTGAGAAGGGACCTAAGGATTTGCATTTCTAACAGGTCCCCAGGTGATGTTGATGCTGCCTGGGATAGATCTCTTTTGAATAGCATTGTTATAAACATAACCCCAAAATAGAAATTTAAAATACTAAAACACAATGGAATAAAATAATAATTCTAATTAATATTTTCCTATACTCCAGAGAACTGTCTTATGTTCTTACGTACACCTAGAAGTAAGAGACCCATTTTGGAATCCACTGCACTAAACTGAACCATGCTGGCTTTCCTTGCCTCAGAGGCAAGTTAGATAGCACTTCAGAAAGCACAGAAATTCCCCAAATCTCAGACATTGCCAATAAAGGAGATAATAGAGGGACACATCAGATGGGCACAGCTTATGGTCCCACTAATATTCCTCCATGGTGCCCAGGCACTCTGCCTTCTATTTTCAGCTAACTCTACTCCTATAATCTTTCCTCTGCCTTCATTTTTTTCCCTTTGTGATAACAGCTACCATCACTTTTAAGTAATGCAATCTAGCGCTCCTGTTGTTTCTTTTATGAAAATTCTATCCACTGCAAATACATGGGGTACTTGATATCCACAAAGCAAAAATGTTCTGAGTGAACGACGCTTTGATTGAACTTTAATTTTGCTGTAGCTTTGAAGTCCTGGCTCTGCTTTAGCGATATCCTATTCAGCATGGTCACATTCAGAAGGACCTGGGAGGGAATTTTTCCCCTGCTCATGTATGATGTAGATTTCCAAGGTATTCTTCAGTGCTTTTGCCATTTGGTGAAAAATAAGACAAGTTTATGCAGTAAATAAAACAAATCCCAGCACTTTGAAAGAGGAAAGACAAGGTGTTTGCAAAGACTTAGAGCACAAATTTAAAACTAAAAGGTACTATAACAGTAGACACCACTGTAACAAGAAAAAAGGAAAGACTTAGCATTAGCCGTTGCTTCACTGGAAGAAAAAGAAAGCATCTTTTGAAATTTTGAGATAAAGGAAAGTGGAAATATAGCTTATTAGTAAAGACAAAATGCCTTCTGCCAGAGATAACCCCAGGATTTCCTGCAACCAAATCTGAGCAATAGAGCAAATGGAAGGTGCTTTTCAAAAAGCTATTTGTAACATACAGGAAAACTGCTGTGAAACATGCTCTTGCTTTTGTTGGATAACATCTCAATTTAAAACTGGATTCCAAAGGACTGATCTGTATTGGTCAACAAAATGGTTCATACTTACTTCTTCACCCCACAGCTATTTATTTCCTGAGATTATTAATCTCAAATAAATGGTGCTTCTTCCATGGGTTGCTTGCTCAGAATGCCAGGCAATATTAACCCAGTAGCACACACTAAAGGCAGCAACTAGCACTGCTACAATTATCCTGACCCCCAACTCTTAGAGAAAGGTCTTTTGCCTTTTTCCTCTCGCCCCTCACCTTATTCTCATCTCAGAAAAGAAATATGTCAAATGGGAAAATACAAGCACTAAGGACATGTACCATCAGGAACATAGGTACATACAGAGGGCCCATCTGGGCCCTCACATGTCCTGGACTCCTCCAATAACTTTTAAAAGAGGAAGAGCAAAAAGAAGCAGTATTGGCATGTTATGTTCTTCACAAGGTATTTATTTGAATCCAACAAGATGTCCAGCAATATATGTATGCCTGGGGGGTGGAAAATACACTGTCCTTGGAATCGGTAGTCCTGGGGTAGTGTCCCACCTTCCCCATTTACTAGATGTGCCATTCTGGGCAAGTCACTCCATAGCCTGGGTCTTAGTTTCCTCATCTAGACAATGCAAACGCCACCTCCTGAAATCCAGCTGTGGCAGGTTAATGATGGCCACACACTTTCTGACACCTCTTCTATTGAGATATGAGGTCTTGGTCCCCTCTTCTTGAATTTAGAAACTACTTTGGTGAATAGGATACAGCAGAAGTGACATTGTTCCAATTTCTAAGAGCAGGCCTTACTATTCTGGAAGTTTCCATTTTCCATCCCCTGGAGGAACACTTGCTTTGGGACCCCTGAGCCACCATATATAAAGTACAGCTACATAAAGAAAGCCACCAAGGGGCCCAGTTGAGTCCAACCTTCTAGCCATCCTCGTCAAAGCATTGTCACATGAGTGAAGGTAGCTTGGAACCTCCAGCCCAGACCAGCCACTATCCAATGCCAGTTAGTGACCCTCATCAATGCCATGTGAAGCAGAAGGCTTGCCCAGCAAAGTTCTGCCCAAATTCCTAACACACAGAATCATGAGACATAATTTATTAAGCAGCAATAGATAATCAAAACATTAGCTAAAAAGATGATTGTGAGGATCAAAAAGAATTTGTATATGGAAAAGGACTTGTAGACTACAAAGCAATATGCATTATCAATATTATATAAAAGAACAAATGTAGTCACTGAACACAGGAGTTTACAACTATTAATTTTTGTGACATCTGCCTTTCCTATCTGTTTACAGATGCAAACTCAAGCCAAGTATAGTGTCACATACCTGTAGTCCCTGCCACTTGTGAGGCTGAGGTGGGGGGATCACTTCAGCCTTGGAATTTGAGGCTGCAGTACACTATGATTGCACCTGTGAATAACCACTGCACTCCAGCCTGAGCAATATAGCGAGACTCTGTCTCTAAAAAACAAACACACCAAAAAAGTCAATTGCCTTCAGGTGTCAGTGATGGAAGTTAAGAGAAACACATTCAACTTCTTATTTACTTTGATGAGAATGAGGACTTTGTGAGTAAGGGATACTAAGGTAAATTCCACCTAAGAAAAGTATATACCATAAGACTAAGTTATTTACTTGGCTAAGGAATTTGGATCAATTATTTCCTTTCTTTTCTATGACTACATTCACTTTAGAATGTTTTGAAAAAATTATCTCCATTAACAAAAATATTCAGAGAACATGGTATTCTAATTAATTATGTGAAAATTACGTCAGTGCTCCTTGTTAAAAATCTTTCCAAAATGTGTTAATAATTTGCTTGCCTTAGTAGGAAGTTCAGGAAATCCAAACTCTTTTTGTTTTTTGTTTTTCAGCAAGCAGATAAAGGCATGTTTTATTTGAATGATTGATCTGTTATCACCAAGGCCACTGTGTACAGACAGTGGAGGAGGAGCTTTATTTCTTGGTCTCTTCTTCCTTGGTCGGAGTCTCAATGCTCTCCTGGAGAAGGCCTGGGTATGCTCGTCATGGTACTTGCCTGCTTCCTTGGTCTTAGACCTGCGGGCCTCAGCCTGGCCAGCCAGAGCATCTTGTGGGCCTTGTCTGCCTTCAGCTTGTGGATGTGTTCCATGAGAAGTCGCTTGTTTTTGAACACATTCCCCTTCACCTGCAGGTACAGGCTGTGATACATGTGGCGGTCAATCTTCTGAGCAATTGGTGCAGAATCCTCACCCTCCTTGTTCAGGTTACCTTCTCGGGCACTCACACATTGGCCGTACCTTTCGGCTTATCTATGCCCATATGCCTGCCACTTCAGTGGGCCAAGGTGTTTTTCCAGCATCGAGCCTGGGAACGGGCAGTCATGGTCTTGCAGATGATCAGCCCATCTTTGATTAGCTTCCAGATCTTCTGATGCGAAGCCGGCACTGGTGATTTCATTGGTCTCATTGGGATCCAACCAGACAGTCTTTTTGCCACAGCACAGGACACTGGAGGCAAGCCTTTTCTGAAACCTGAGCATATTTGTGCCTCCAGCTGTGGTAGCAAAAGGCCCAAACTCTCCACAAGGCTGTATTCCAAAAGTCAATTTATAAGTTCAGTGTTTGAAACTTAAAATGCATTTCCTATTGAAAAAATGCTATAAATGCTAAAATTCTAAGACACAAAGCCAATGGGATCCAAATGTGCTATATTACTGCACAATATTACATTTTAAGGTTTAACAAAAATCCCACCACCAATTCCATGTAACCTTTTTTTTTAAGTCTCATAAAATATATTCAACCATATCAATCCCTTTTCAGTCAGCTCTAGGGAGCCCTCAGGATGTCAGAGAACGGCACCTTGCAGAGGGCAGAGGCGCCATCCGTCTTGTTCTGTGAGTACATCCAGAGGTTAGCACAGTGCCCAGCACAAGGAAGCACTCAGCAAATGTTTGCTGTCAACCCCTGAAGCAGCTCAGCACAGTGACTAAGATATGCTTCAAGTCAGAGAGACTTAGCTTTAATTCTGCCCTGCCTCTTGCTAGCAGCAAGGGTGGGCAAAGGTCAGCAACTCTAAGCCTCAGCTTCTTCAACAATAGAATGAAAATCAATAGCGCCCATCAGACGGAGCTCCTGTAAAAATTCAATGGAACATTTTATGTAAAAGCTTGGTACTGTGCCTGCCACACAATAAGTGCCCCCAAACTGCTAGCATTTATTATTACTATTACTGAACCCAGACCTACCCCATGTGTGGCTCCCAGAGCATCTACTGCCTAATTGAGCAGTTAATTCAGGGGGAGGGAGGAATTGTGAGGAGAAACTATTACAACTTCAATTTATATTTCTTTTTATCCAAAAATGTTAGAGAAAAATTAAGCTTTACTTGTATTTAATACATGGACTTACAGCAGTACTTGTATGTCATTATAAGAGAGTTATATGAGAGTGCATGCTTAATTTTTTTTTAATTTTTTTTAAACACATGAAAATGTTTGAAGATCATTGACTTAATCCTTCAGATAAGTCACTGGAACTGAAGCAAGGGCAGAGGTAAATCTTGACCTCAAAGAGGGGACCACACTGTGGGTAGAGGGAGCTTAGGCACCAGAGGGATCTTGAGTCTATCCTTCCAGCTTCCAGCAGAGGCAAGGTCCTGCTTCCTTAAGAGAATGAAGTTGGAGGAATGAGGGAGGGAGGGAGAATGAAAGAGAGGGATGCACTCTAATAGCCAACCAGCCAGCCAGGCAAACTGCCAGTGACCAAGTTAGCCAGGGAGTGAACGGGCTTGGGCTCCTTCTGGTCAGGGGGTCTCACAAGACGGGAGAGGTAGAATTTCCACAAGGCTGCCCACACCACGACTCATAAAGTAAAAGGAAGAAACAAGGTCAAAGAGGTGGTTGATAAAGAAGTCTCCATCTCAGATGGAAATATGGGCCCTGCAATAGTGGTTCCTGGGGGAAAGGGGAAAAGGCAGAGGTGCAGGTGGAAGGTGAGCTTCCACCCCAGGAGGGTGGTGAGTCCAGAGCTGGGTACCCTCTGTGTATCTGAGACATGTGTAAGGCAGATAGACAAAACTCCAGCTCTTAAGTCTTCAAAAATTGAGGACTTTGTATAGCTGCGGAATTGCAGTCAGTTTTTATGGTGTAGAAGTTTGGATCCCCCAGAGTATCCTGGAAATATTTTCCCCACCAAATTTTATAAGAGGCAATATTATGTGAAAGGTGGAAGGCTGGGCCAGGGAGTCAAGAAAATTTCATTCTTGTTCTGGCTTCACTATTACGTAGCACTGTCCTTGTACGAGTCACCTAGTGCCTCTGAATCCAGTTTCCTCACCTGCAGAACAAGAGCTGAATTATGCCATCCGGTTCCCTTCCAGCCCTGTGATTATGAATTCCAGGATTCTGATAGGGGCATATTCTCTAATGATTTGCCTCTTACACCTGAAAATGGAGTGCAGGGGAAAATTATAGTTTATTAAGGATGTCTGATTATTTGTGTTGTTATCAATCAGTGTTTGATTAAATGGTTCCCATTCTAAGTCTTCTTGAACATCTTTACTCTGAAATTACTTAACTATGTTGCTATTCCTATTTGCTGCTCCTGTAATGAAGGCAGTTCAAGACATTAACTCTTCTAGTGCTCCTTAACATACATTAAGGTAGTCAGAGAGAGAGAGAGAGAAATTGCATTGTTATTGGCTCATAGGAAGCTATAGCTTCCTAAAATAATTGAATGCTTCCCAACACATGGGAATGAAAATAGCTACTGGCCCAACTGGAAAAAATGAGATAAATTTACCACTCCACAACATAGCAGATAGGCACGTTTCCTTTTTTCTTGTCCCTTCTATTGTCCCCAGAATCTATCTGATCATCTAAAAAGTGTACTGGGATTCAGAATCAAATGAGAAACGGGAGGTAAGAGGGCCACATCTCTTGAATTGCCCGGTTCCACTAAGTAGACAGTTGGTTGAAGAGCAAGTCCTGGAGATGGAGGGCCTGGTCTCCAGAATGGAGGAAACACTGACTGTTAAGAGCATGTCCACTGTAAAGTGGCAGGGGGGATGGGGGTGGGAAGATCTGGAGGCTTCTATTCCCCCCATAGGACTCTGCCTTCCTCCATCTACAGACCACACCCACCCCACATCAGGAGTCACTGGATTATCAGACCTGTCTCCCTCAGGGCACACTCAAGAAACCAGTGCATTCTCATTTTAGATTTAAAATGAGATGGGCATGATGGCACATGCCTGTAGTCCTAGATATGCAAGAGATTGAGGTGGGAAGATCACTTGAGCCCAGCAATTTGAGCCCAGCCTGGGCAACATAGCCAGACCCCATCTCTAAATAAATAAATAAATAAATTTAAAAGCAATCTGGAAAAAAAGAAAACAAAATCCAAATTCAACATCTTGCTTGCTAGCTAAATTTTTAAAAGAAAGAAAGAAAAGAAAGAAAAGAAATGGAAAAATGCCAGAAATGTTAGAAAACATTTACAGGGATATTGTTAGAAAGTTCTGTTATGGCAAAAAAAAAAAGAGAGAAATGTTAGTATAGTTTCTTACTCTGCTAGGAAGTTGTGCAAAAATAAGGAAATCTGCATACTTTCCTTCTCTAAAAAATAAGCTAGAATTGAGGAGGAACTAGGCCCCCAGAACTCCCAATCATCCTGGATCCAATGATAGACTATGGGCTTGGTATCATCATTAACAGGAACCCCAAATTTCCATAGACCATTTATTTATTTATTTATTTAATAGATTTCCTCAGAAACCTTAAAAATAAGGAGAGCTGAGAACATAGCGTATTTTGCTGGATTCGCACATTACACCAGTTCACTAATCATTTCAAGCCGAGCCACATTATAAAGTCTCCAAAGTAGTCTCCACCGGTTCCCAGGATGGAACCCCTACACCCCACAACTTACCCCAAGCCTCCTTCCCCAAGGCAGTCCAGTGGGTCTTCTCAGAAGGGCCAGCAATCAGAGAAACTGTGACCAGCCACCCCCTCACCCCACCCAAAACATCAGAGCCTTTATTTCACCCCAGGATTTGGCAACAACAAGCACCTGTGAGGCCAAATGGTTAGAATCACTAGAATAATGATCACCAAGTGCTCCACTAGTATTTTGTAATCATAACTATAACTAGAATACTTTTCTGTTGCCTTGCACAAAGCACACTACTGAATGAAGGTGTAAAGGGATTATTAAATGTGTTTATTTATATGTATAACAAAGATAGAATCTCTGTCAATATTAAAGAGATGCATTTGAATTTTGTCCGTATTCACCTCCACCTCTGGGTCTGAGCTTCTTCTGACCTCTCTTCCAGTTCATGAATTCCCTTCCGCTATTTGTCTATTCTGATGTTAATCCATACCATTGAATTCTTAACTTCAGTTATAGTATTTTTGAGAGTTCTAGAATTTTCCTTTTCTTTTCAAATTTGCTGTCACTTGTGATAGTTTTAGTTTCTTGGCAAAACATTCAAGCTTGGCTTTCATGTCCTTGAACACAGTAAGCATAGTTGTTTTATTGTCTACATCTGATAAATGCCATACCTGAAGGCTCTGTATGTCTGTTTCCTTTGTCTGTTGTTTCTGCTGATCATGGTCTATGGTGTCCTTATGTGCTCAGTCATCTTTGATTGCATATTGGACATTGTGTATGAAATAATTATGTGTAGAAATAATTTGAGACCTGTTATTTTCTTCCTGACAGGGTTGTTAATTGTGCAGTGTTTTATTTTACTTATTTATTTTTTGCCAGGTGTCTGGGTCACAAACCATCCAGAATCTCCTTAATCCCAGTTCAGGGCTCGAGATTTTTTGGGCCACGAAGATAGGGCCTCGCAAACTTAAGTGCACTTACACATCACTTGTGGATCTTGTTAAAATGCAAATGCAGATTTAGCAGACCTGGGGCAAGCCCTAAGACTCCACATTTTTAATAAGTCCTCAAGTGATGTCATTGCTGCTGGTACATGGGCCACACTTTAAGGAACAAAGACTTAATGATTTGAAGCAGGCTAACAGTTCTTTTGAGTGCTGGTTTACTTCCAGTTCATCCTAACATGGGTACTTTCTACTTGATTTCTGCTTCCAGTAATTCTAATAGTTTATCTGTAGTTGCTTTTTGGTTTTCTACATAAACAATTATGTTGTCTGAAAATAATGACAATTTTATTTCATTTTTTCCAATCTTATAACCTTTATTTGTTTTTCTAATCTTACTGTACTGGCTAGGACCTCTAGTACAATAGCAAATAGAAGTGGTCACAGCAAGCATTCATGCTTCATATCTGATTTTAAGAGGAAGGCATTCAATAATTCACTGTTGTCATGTTTGCCATGAGATTTTGTACATACACTTTATTAGATCAAGAAAGGTTTCTTCTATTCCTAGTTTGCTAAGAGGTTTTTGGTGTTTTTTTTTAAATAATGAATAGGTATTAAGTTTTATCAAATGCTTTTTACATATATTTTTACATATATTGTTGATGTGGAGAATTACATTGGTTGATTTTCAAGTGTTAAGCCAAACTTTCATTCCAGGAATAAATCTAACTTGGTTATAATGTATTATTAATACCTGTTTATACAATGCTGGATTTGGCTTGCTAACATTTTGTTTAGGAGCTTTATATCTATGTACAAGATAGAGATTGGCCTATAATCTTTCATATAACATTCTTTTCAGTTTTGATATTGTATTAGTCTGAGTTCTCCAGAGAAGCAAAACCAATTGTGAGAGAGAGAGAGACACACACACACACACACACACACAGAGACAGAGGCAGACAGAGGCAAAAAGAGATAGAGATTTATTATAAGGAATTGGCTTGTGCAGTTATGGAGGCTGAGAAGTTCCATAACCTGCACTCAGCAAGCTGGAAACCCAAGAGAACTAATAGTATAGTTCCAGTCTGAGTCTGATGGCCTGAGAACCAGGAGAGCCAATGGTGTGAGTTCCAGCCCAAGTCCAAATCCAAAGGCAGGAGCAGATTAATGTCCCAGCTCAACGCCAGGCAGAGAGAGTGAATTCTCCCTTACTCCGCCTTTTTGTTCCATTCAGGCTTCCGATGGATTGGATGAGGCCCATCCACATTGGGGAGGGCAATCTGCTTTACTCAGTCCACCAATCCAAATGCTAATCTCATTCAGAAACACCCTCACAGGCACACCCAGGGTAATGTTTAACCAAATAACTGGTCAAGTTAGACACATAAAATTAACCATTATAGATACCAAAGTTATGCTGACTTCATACAAGTTGAGAAATATTCCTCTTTTTCTATTCTCTGGAAAAAAGTCTCTAAGATTGGTGTTATTTCTTCCTTAAGTATTTGGTAAAATGTCACTGGTAAGCTATCTGGACCTGGAGTTTTCACTGTGGGAAGCTGTATCTGTCAGGGTTTAATCAGAGAAGCAGAACCACTAGAACATACATAAGGGTTTATTACAGAGATTTGACCTTACCCAACCATGGGCTGATTGAGCAGTCTGGAAGGCTGTTGTCTTCAGGTCTGATGCTGGAGCATGAAGTCTGCAAAGCAAGCTGTGGGGAGAGGAGGATGGGTGTGGGAGGGGGAGAGTAAGAACAAGCTGGAAGTATCAGGAATCCGCTGGACCACAGGAGGGTAGCCTGGAACTCGGTCGGTTTTTCATGCCTCTGACCTTGATGGTATGTTTCAGAAGTTGTGTTTTCTGTTGGCTTGTTTAATTGTGAATTCTATTTCTTTAGTAGGTTTCCTGTTTCTTCTTGTGTCAGTTGTGGTAAATTATGTTTTTTGAGGCAAATTAATTGGTACAAAATTGTTCATGTCTTACTTTCTTTATAACATTTGTAAGATCTGTAGTGTTGTCTACTTTTTAATTCCTGATGTTGGTCATTTTTGCCTTCTCTCTTCCCTCCTTTTCTTTTCAGTCCTATCAAGGAGTTTTAAATGTTATTAGTTTTTTCAAAGGAACCACCTTTTGCTTTTGTTGATGTTATCTATTGTAAATTGTTTGTTTTCCATTTCATTAATTTCTGCTCTTACCCTTATTACCTCTATTCTACTCTTTTTGGGGTTTCACTTTCTGTTCCCACTCAAGTTTCTCCTGATGGGCACTTATGTAACTGATTTCCAGCCTTTCTTCTTTTCCAGTCCATGCATTTAAGGCTACACATTTTCCTCTAAACACAGAACTGTATCCCACAACTTTTGATATGCCACATTTTCATTACTACTTAGTTCAAAATATTTTCTAATTTCCATGTGATCTCTTCTTTGACTCACTGATTACTTAGAAGTTTATTATCCTATTTCTGATATTTGGGAATTTCTTATCTTTTTGTTATTTGTTTCTAGCTTAGTTTCATTGTCATCAGAAAATATACTCTGTATTAATTCAATATTTTGACATTTGTTGAGTTTTGCTTTTTGGCCTAACACATGGTCCATCTTGGTAAATATTCAGCATACGCTTGAAAAGAATGAGTAACTTCAAGTTCCTTGAAGCACTGTTCTACATACTCACTTAGGTTAAGTTTAATTGCATTGTTCAAATTTCTGCTTGTTATTTACTAAGAGAGGTGCCTTGAGATCTCCCATTTAGATACTATGCCATTGAGATGGAAGGTAAGGTCCCAAGAGCTTGAAGAGTAAGCAGGAGGCTAAGAAAAAGAGAGAGTTAATCTGATTTGCATTAGAAATTAACAGAAATTTGGGGGAGGTGTGGTATGGAAAATAGAAAAGCTAAGAGGGAGATTGCTAAATTACATGATGTGGAAGAGACAAAAGATTTGTAAACAAAGGAATGTCTAATTACTCTATTTCAAGATGTTTCAAGTTTCTATAATGTAAACCCCTCTCTGTCTTCCCAAGAATTTAGTAAAATATGCTCCTCACCAAAGCACATGGTAAGAGTATTTTGTTTTACTTTGTTTGTTTTAAGGAAGTCAAGGAAAGAACCTAGCTCTGTGTTTGCTTGGCATAAAAGAGAGGCAGCTCTTAACTGTCTGTGTAGATCTGTCTCCCCAGACACCGGCTAGGTGCATTAAACCCATTCTCTCCTTGCACTTACCTTACATAGGAGCATAATTAAGGTGTTGGAAATGCAACAATGAGACCACATATGAACCGAAATATGGTAAAAGAAGGAGATCAGTGGAAGAGGTGAGTCTTGCCCCCTTCACCTCCCATGATTCACAGAAATGTTGGGAAGATACTGTCTTCCAGAGGGAGTGGAATGAGGGTCTGGCTACCTTATCCAGAGCTTAAAGGTAGAGAGATCTCCTTGCAGTATTGTTGTTAGGAGATAATGTTGGTAAAGCACATAGCTCAATAGAGGGTAAATAATCAGTAGTCACTATTCAAGCTGTCTTTGTATCTTCCTGTCTCCCACACTTGGTGTTTAGGGCAATGTCTTTTTCAGTTAAGTGACACCTCCCACCGCCACCACATGCCTAGCACAGTACGATGGCTATGACAGACACCAAATAAATATGTTTGTTGGTGCCAGATTCTCAAAGTTCCTTAAACATGAGTAGGTTCAAGGGCTGTATTACTTATCTATTGATGCATAACAAATTACCCCATTACATAGTGGCTTAAAACAACAGACAGTTATTACCTGTTAAGATTTGGGAGCCGCTAAGCTAGATGGCTGGGGCTCAGGGTTTGCTGTGAAGTTGCAGTCAAGATGTTAGCTGGGGTGGAAGTCATCTGAAGTTTGACTGGGGCTAAAGGTTCCACATCTAAGGTGGCTCACTCACATGGCCATTGGCACAAGACCTTAGTCCCTTACCACCTTTCCATAGGGCTGCTGATGACACAGCAGCTGGCTTCTCTCAGATCTAAGAGAGTGAGACTAAGACAGAAGTCCCCCAATATCTTTTATAACCCAGGCTTGGAGTCGCATACCATCTCTGTCACTTTATTGCCCTCATTAGAAGTAAGCCACTATGTCTAGCCCACACTCAATGAGAAGTGGATTAAGCTCCATCTTCTGAAGGAAGTGTTGAATCATTTGGACACATTTTTTAAATTACTACAGGGACACAGCATTTTGCAATGGCAGTGTGCTCAATACACTTTTGTTAAATAGATCCAAGGGACATCCTTAGATTATGACATAAAACCTTTGGAAATTCTCTCTCTTCCAATTTTTATCTCTGCCGCCAAAGATAAAACAGCATTCAGGGGTCTTTCCAGTTCTAAGCCCTTATGTGCCTCTATGGCCAACATTCACATCACTATTCCCTGTGGAGACTGTGCTACTGGGATGAATTCTCCCCACTATCTACCTACTTGGTTCTAGGGAAGACAATTCGCTCTGTGGGACCCTGGCCCTCTGTGTGAGGTATGCTCCCTGAGAGTCTGGTGGCCTGACTGCCTGGAGGCATCAACACGGCGTGTCATGTACAGCCATGGAGTGACGTGAGCACAGGGAAAAGGCCAGATGATTCCACCACAACTAAGGGAGGGACAGTGATGAGCTGCTGCTGCTTCTCAGTCAGTAACAGCCACAAACACATTATTCTTCTAACAATTACACTAAACATGTTTTCCTACTTTGTCCCAACAAGGATTTAAGGATGCTTGATTTTGTAAGTAGTCCTTCCAGCTCATCAATAAGTCAATTTCCTATATTTAAACATTAAAAAGGTATGACATTTTTTATTATTTTATCTCTAACAGTAAAACTTCCTTATATTACCCCACAGTCTATTTTTTATCAAAAATTTAAGCAAAACAATTTGGAGAAATGCTTTATTAAGCAACACATATTTTATAAATTTATGGAATTTCCCACTGCTTAGATACCATGCTTTTTAAAAGTTGAGGTTCGTCATGTGTATTTTCCCACTTTCATTAATCTCTTCTTTTTATCTTATATGCTTTTTTTTCTAAGACTTGGTTAGCCAATAACTTCTTGTTTTAAATATTTCATAAAAAATATTTGGGAGTATTCATATGAAAATGATGGTTATTTTCATAATTGTGTCCTTCTTTGTAGGATCCAAATCTAAAAAAAAAAAAGTAATTCACATGTAAAAACCATTCAGAAAGGTATGTTCTTATGTAAAATTTCAACCATAATCTATTGTGGTTTTACTTATCTATCATAAAACCAGAATTAATGTGATAATTTATAAAATAGCAAATGAATAAATAAAAAAGGAATCACGCACATGAGGAAGGCAGATTAAAATTTTAACCTCAAAAGTGCTCTTTCCAAGCTATGGATCATTCCACAAGCATAACTGTTTAAGAATTATTGGCTAGGGGGGGAGGAAAGATGGCTGACTAGAGACATCAGTCACCAGATCATCTCAGAAAGAAGGAAAAGTTTTAGATGAAAAAAACATAGCCCAGGTGTAATTCTCAGGGAAAAGTGCCAGAACCAACTGTAGATTCCACGGGAAGAAGTTACAGAGCAGAACAAAAAGGAGGAAGATTTTGGCAGAGATCAACCCCCAGGAATTTGGAGCCCCATGCAAAGGGTGGTAGGGGTGTTTGTTTTTCCTCCCCTTACACCTCTGGCAGACTGCAGGCTCCTGAACTGTTGGAGAGCTTCTCTACCCTCATGAGCCCAAAAGCTGCTGCCACCAGTGAACTGGGAGCTTCTTGAGAACAGAGCACTGGGCTGCCAGCCCCCTCGAGGTCACTCCCCGTCACCACAGACCCAAGCTAAGACAGCGGGTGCCATACTGCTTCTCCTCCATTGTGTGCCTTTGTCCTCCCCAGGGAGATTCAGCCCTTCAGTTTTCTTGTCACTGTTTCCCACACAAACATTTGCCAACACCTTCCCAG
Source organism: Daubentonia madagascariensis (assembly GCA_023783475.1). Taxonomy (NCBI): domain Eukaryota; kingdom Metazoa; phylum Chordata; class Mammalia; order Primates; family Daubentoniidae; genus Daubentonia; species Daubentonia madagascariensis. The sequence goes on from JAKFHU010000428.1 coordinate 14,574,915, forward strand.
ACTGCAGTGGCCACAGGGGGCCAGTGGGTCCTGGGACAACTGTGTGATCCAGGAGCTTGGACATTCAGGACAGGATGCCTTCAGGAGAGAGAAGAGTGCAGCAAGCCAGGGAGCCCCTCAGGACAAAGGGGACCAGGGTGCCAACTCTCCTCCATTCAGACTCTTGCCCTCCTCTCCTCTCCCCTCCCCAGCCCACAGCTGCCAATGCAGCCATGGCAGTTCCCACATGAGTTGGCATGGATGCCCCAAGGGACAATTGAGCCAGGGCTCTGAGGAGTGGTTGCTTTCCCTCTGTCGGCACACCCACCACACCTAGGCTTCCACAGAGAGTGGGGCTCACACCTTTCCTCTTAAAGACCTGCAGTGCACCAAAGGGTGCTCAGACTCTGAGCTCCCTGCCTGCCAGCCCTCCCTGGTGCTGCCTGTGTGGCTGCTCCAGTAGAGCAGGGCATAACCAGAAGTGGAGGGACATTAAACCTACCTGAGCACTCCACGGGCAACTTGGGACCAGCATGCTTCTCCCTGGCATGGTCAGGGATTGAACTTAGGGGATCAGAGGACAGGCCCACAGGCCAGATCCCATACCCCTAGGACTCGATTGTGTTGCTCAGGGGCACAGAGGGGAGATTTGTGAAGTAATCTTGGGAGGTGAGAGAGCCTATGTGGGCAGAACTGAAAGGAGAGTGCAGTGGATCTGAGCTGCAGTGAACTTGTGGAGCACCCCTCCCCTCCCAGAAAAGCTGCACTTTTGGTCAGGGTGGGATCCTGGGAAGGGAAGCCCCCACCTGCAGCAGCATTGCTAATAAGCTCAGTTAGTTTGGGCTACTGCTTGTGGCCAGACACCAGAAAGAGATCCATGGGACAAAACAAGTCTCAGCAAATTTAGACAAATTGAAATCATACCATATATCATCTCAGACCACAGTGGAATAAAACTAGAAGTCAATTCCAAGAGGAACTCTCAAAACCACACAAACATTTGGAAATTAAACAACCTGCTGCTGAACGATCCTTGGGTTATTGATGAAATCAAGATGGAAATCAAAAAAGTTTTCAAATTGAACGATAAAGGAGACATAAACTTCCAAAATCTATGGGATACAGAAAAAGCAGTGCTAAGGGGAAAGTTCATAGCTTTAAATGCTTACATCAACAAGACAGAAAGCTCACAAGTTAACAACCTAATGTCACACCTCAAGGAACTAGGAAAAGAAGAGCAAACCAAACCCAAAGCTAGCAGAAGGAAAGAAATAACAAAGCTCAAAGAAGAACTAAACGAAATGGAAACAACAACAAAAAATATATACATAAAGGATCAAAAAACCAAAAAGTCAGTTCTTTGAAAAGATAACACAATTGATAGATAGACCACTAGCTAGATTAACCAGAAACAGAAGCAAAAGGACTCAAATAAGCTCAATCACAAATGAAAAAGGAGACATCACAACTGATACCACAGAAATACAAAATATCATCCATAACTACTATGAAAACCTCTACGCACACAAACTAGAAAACCTAGAGGAAATGGATAAATTTTTGGAAACACACAACCTCCCAATCCCTAATTGGGAAGAAATAGAAATCTTGAACAGACCAAAAACGAGTAGCAAGATTGAAACAGTAATAAAAAAATCTCCCCACAAAAGAAATCCCCAGCCCCAACGGATTCACAGCCAAATTCTACCAGACCTATAAAGAAGAACTGGCACCATTCTAGTGAAATTGTTCCAAAAAGGAAGCCTCCCTAATTCATTCTATGAAGCCAGTATCACCTTGATACCAAAGCCAGAAAAGGACACAGCAAAAAAGGAAAACTGCGGACCAATATCCCGTATGAACATAGATGCAAAAATCCTCAACAAAATACTAGCAAACTGAATCCAATAGCACATTAAAAATATAATCCATCATGATCAAGCAGTGCAAGGATGGTTCAATATATTCAAATTAATAAATGTGATTCATCACATAAACAAATAAAAACAAAGACCATATGATCATCTGAATAGATGCAGAACAAGCATTCAATAAAATCTAGCACCCTTGCATGATAAAAACCCTCATCAAACTAGGCATAGAAGGAACATACATCAAAATAATAAAAGCTATATACGACAAACCCATAGCCAACATCACACCGAATGGGAAAAAGTTGAAAGCATTCCTCCCAAGGCAAGGGTGCCCACTGTCACCAGTTCTATTCAACATAGTACTAGAAGTCCTAGTCAGAGCAATTAGGCAAGAGAAAGAAATAAAAGGAAACCAAATTGGGAAAGAGGAGGTCAAACTATCCCTGTTTGCTAACAATATGATCTTGTATCTGGAAAACCCTGAATACTCCACCAAAAGCCTCCTAGAATTGATAAATAAATTCAGCAAAGTCTCAGGTTACAAAATCAATGTACACAAATCAGTAGCATTTCTACATACTAATAACAGTCAAGCTGAGAGTCAATTCAAGAATGCAATATCATTTACAATAGCTGCAAAGAAATGATATATCATTTACAATAAAATACCTAGGATATACTTAACCAAGGATGTGAAAGATCTCTATAAGAACTACAAAACACTGTTGAAAGAAATCATAGATGATACAAACAAATGGAAAAACATCCTATGCTCATGGATAGGTAGAATTAACGTTGTTAAAATGTCCACACTGCCCAAAGTGATTTACAGATCATCATTCACTAATCATCAGGGTAAATGCAAATTAAAACCACAATGAGATACCACCTTACCCCTATCAGAATGGCCATTACTAAAAAGTCCAAAAACAACAGATGTTGGCGTGGATGTGCTGAAAAAGGAACACTTATACACCGTTGGTGGGACTATAAATTAGTACAACCTCTATGGAAAGCAGTATGGAGATTCCTCAAAGAACTAAAAGTAGACCTACTATTGGATCCAGCAATCCTACTACTGGGTATCTATCCAAAGGAAAAGAAGTCACTATATCAAAAACACACCTGCAGGAAGCAAAAAAAATGGCGATCTGATAGAGTCCTCCCACTGCACCACTTCCAGGGAAGGAGGTAAAAAACGCCAGCGGGTACATGTGAGCATGGACCGCTCACTCTGAAAACAGCATTGCGAATTACAGAGAAACAACGCAGAACGCCCAGCCCAAGAAAACAGGTACAAAATTTTCACAAAGATCGGAGGGCGCACGGAGCACAATAGAGCCCAGAGCGCGGGAAGGACGCGCTCGCCAGGTCAGTGCAGCGCGACCTGCCCCCCAGGCGGTTATGTGCCTCCCCATACACGCAGTCAGGGACAAGCCCAAAGTTGGGGCAGGGCGGTTGCACAAGACAACAGACCCTGTGGAGCTGAAGTAATCACGAAAGCCAAACACAACCCTCAGCTGCACTATACAGAGACCGCGCAGGGCTGGGGATCACACTGGGCGGAGATACAGCTTCCTGGGACAGTGCGCGGGAACCCGCAGGCTGGCACTGCGCCACTGGAAGTCAGCGGGACTGGGCCCAGGAGTTTAACGGAGAGTGGGACACGCCCTTAGAGGCTGCTAGCAACTGCCGCTGCCACGGCCAGCGGAGAAAAGCTGCGCTCCGGGTGTGCTCAGAGCCCTGCTGTGCGCCAGGCTGGCAGCGGCAGCCATCTTTACAGCCGCCTGCCCAGAGCTGTGAGCCGCGTCTCTAGCTCCTCCCACCCCAGCCCGGGGCTCTTCTGCTGGGGCGAGACAGGCTTTGCCTTTGGTGGCCAGGGTCAGCTGTATCCGTGGGTTCCAGGTGGGACGAGATCCCGGAACTGTAGGGGCAGGACCTTTGTGTATTGGAAACAGCTTGCAGCTCATCCATCTGGTCCTGCTATCCCGGCTCTGGCCTCCAACAAGTCCGCTCCGTGCTGGTCCTAGTGCCTGCCCTTCAGGTCCCAGCCTTCCTGTATCCCAGAGATCGGTCATTTTGAAGGTTGCTGGCTATAGTGACTCATTTGGTATAACTGATGGTTCTCATGACAACCAAATACCTCAAGAGCCACAGGCTGAACCACAGCAGCTCCCCATAATCCTGCCCACTTCAATAGGGAATTACGCACCATCCAAGAGCGCTTCCAGCGGCCACTACTCCCCCCTCCCCGTGAGAACATCCCCCCGGTGGAGATTGCTGAGGATAGAGACGGCCACCCGCCTCGCCTTGGGGTCTAGTGGTGGAAAAGGGGTGCACAATTGGAGATCCCCCTATCAACCAGTATCATGCGGAGACACACCTCAGAAGGGCAGACACACGTGGCTAGATAAGCAACCTCTGAGCCGTGTAGAATTTTCCCAATTCAGCTCTCACACTGCAGCCAAAAGAAACTGTGTTTCTACCTGCACCTCAGGAGGAGCAGGGTCAAAGTAACCCCTAGGAGCTACAAGGCCCCTCCCAAAGCACGGGGCTTTCACATACCCCAACTGGGGGATCAGAGTCTGCCACAGACATAACAGAATACCTAGCTAATGGGGAACAGTGGACTCATATCCTCAAGTACAATTCATTAGCTTAGAGCCCAAGCTGGGAGGTCATTCTCACCACACTCCACTGGGAAGAGGAAAAGACCACAGGTCAGAGTTAACTCAAGATTCACCAAACTTGCTAAAATACACCTAAGGCAATACAGGCCACTACTTCTCTCCCTGGCTTTGCCAAGGAACAAAAATTGTGGGCCTGGTGACAGGGCCATAAACTAGCTCTAACACCCCCAGTTCTCGACCAAGAGGCCAGATGAGAAAAAACCAGCGAAAGAACCCAGGGAACATGAAAAATCAGAGTGAAAAGTCACCCCCAAAAGAAACCATCAGTTCCTCAGCAATGGATACCAACCCAAATGAAATGGGTAGAATGACAGAAGAGGAACTTCATTTATGGATTATAAGAAAGCTCAATGACATTCAAGAGAAAATTGAATCCCAGCACAAAGAAACCACAACAAAAATGCAAGAAATGAACGAAAAATTCTCCAAAGAAATAGAAATGTTACAGAAAAATCAAATAGAAATCCTAGAAATGAAAGAAGCATTCAAGGATCTACAAAACACAGTGGAAAGCCTTAAGAATAGGCTGGACCATGCAGAGGAAAGAATTTCAGAGCTAGAAGACAACTCCTATGTGCTAAATAAATCAGCCGAAGAGAAAGAACACAAAACCAAAAGGCAGGAAAAAAGCATACAAGAAATTTGGGATTATGTAAAGAGCCCAAACATAAGGATCATAGGTATCCCTGAGGGAGAGGAAGAAAATTCGCATGGGCTGGAAAATTTATTTGAAGGAATAATAGAGGAAAATTTCCATGGCTTAGCCAGAAATCTTGATATCCAAGTACAAGAAGCACTCAGAACTCCTGGGAGAGTCAACGTGAAAAGGCATTCACCACGCCACATAATTATTAGACTGACCAAAGTAAACACAAAAGAGGCACTCCTCAGAGCTGTCAAGACGAAAAGAGCAGGTAACCTACAAAGGGAAACCGATCAGATTAACTGCAGATTTCTCAGCTGAAACCTTACAAGCCAGAAGGGAATGGGGAGACATCATCAGTCTCCTAAAACAAAACAAAGGCCAACCCAGAATTCTGTATCCTGCCAAACTAAGCTTCTTATACAAGGGAGAAATAAAGACGTTTCCAGATAAGCAATCACTGATAGAATTTGCGAAATCCAGACCGGCCTTGCAAGAAATGCTTAGACCTGCATTATACACTAAACAGAGCAACAGACACCCACCTATGTAAAACTACGCAAAAGCTAAAACCCCAGAAACCAGATTCCACAATGACGCAAGAGGTAAAACAAAAGACACCACCCAATAGAATAATCAGAAATTTACCCCAAGTATCAATTTTCTCAATAAATGTAAATGGCTTGAACTGCCCATTGAAGAGACATAGGCTGGCTGAATGCATTAAAAAATACAAGCCAAGTATCTGTTGTCTTCAGGAAACACACCTTACACACAAAGACGCATTCAGACTCAAGGTGAAAGGATGGAATACAATTTTCCAGGCTAATGGAAACCAAAAGAAATCCGGAGTAGCCATCCTCATTTCAGATGACATAAACTTTAAAGCAACAAAAGTAAAGAAGGACAAAAATGGACACTATATAGTGGTGAAGGGAAAAATCTCACAAGAGGATTTAACAATCCTAAACATTTATGCACCCGACACAGGAGCGCCCAGGTACATAAAGCAAATACTGCTAGATCTAGACAACATAATAAGCAGCAATGCCATAATAGCAGGGGACTTCAACACCCCACTGACGGAACTGGACAGATCCTCCAAACAAAAAACAAATAGAGAAATAAAAGACCTAAACAGGACTCTAGAACATTTGGGCCTAACAGGTATCTACAGAACACTCCACCCAAATAACACCTAATATACATTCTTCTCATCAGCTCATGGAACTTTCTCTAAAATTGACCACATCCTAGGCCACAAAACAGATCTAAACAAATTCAAAAAAATAGAAATCATACCATGTATCTTTTCAGACCACAGCGGAATAAAATTAGAAATAATTCCAACAGAAACTCACATCTTCCTCCAAAAACTTGGAAACTAAACAATCTTTTGCTGAAAGACTATTGGGTCAAGGAGGAGATTCAAATGGAAATCAAAAGATTCTTCAAACTAAACGATAATGGGGACACAAGTTATCAAAATCTGTGGGATACAGCAAAAGCAGTCTTGAGAGGAAAACTTATCACCTTAAATTCCCACATCCAAAAGACAGAAAGGTCACAAATCAGTAAACTAACGAATCATCTTAAGGAAATGGAAAAGGAAGAGCAAAGCAATCCTAAAGCCAGCAGAAGAAAAGAAATAACCAAAATCAGAGCAGAATTAAATGAAATCGAGAACAAAAGAACAATACAGAAGATTAATGAAACGAAAAGTTGGTTCTTTGAAAAGATAAACAAAATAGGCCACTTGCCAGGTTGACCAGAAGCAGAAAGGAAAGAACTCTAATAAGCTCAATTAGAAATGAAAAAGGAGAAGTCACAACTGATACCATGGAAACACAAAACATCATCTTTGAATACTACAAAAATCTCTATGCCCACAAACACGAAAACATGGAGGAAATGGACAAATTCTTAGAAACATACTACCTCCCTAGGCTCAACCAGGAAGAAACAGAATTTCTAAACAGACCAATATCAAGCGCCGAAATTGAAGCAGTAATAAAAAATCTACCCACAAAAAAAGTCCTGGACCAGATGGGTTCACAGCTGAATTCTACCAAGCCTACAAAGAAGAACTGGTGCCTATACTGCAGAAATTATTTGAAAATATCCAGAAGGATGGAATCCTCCCAAACTCATTCTACGAAGCCAATATCACCTTGATACCAAAGCCAGGAAAGGACACAACAAAAAAAGAAAACTACAGACCAATATCCCTTATGAATATAGATGCAAAAATTCTCAGTAAAATCCTTGCAAACCGAATTCAAAAGTACATCAAAAAAATAATCCATCACGATCAGGTGGGCTTTATTCCCGAGATGCAGGGATGGTTCAACATACACAAATCCATAAATGTAATTCACCATATAAATAAAAGCAAGAACAAAGATTATATGATCCTTTCAATAGATGCAGAAAAGGCTTTTGACAAAATCCAGCATCCTTTTATGATAAGAACTCTTAACAATATAGGCATAGATGGCTCATTCCTAGAAACTATTAAAGCCATATACGATAAACCCACAGCCAATATCATACTGAATGGGGAAAAATTGAAGGCATTCCCCCTTAAAACTGGCACCAGACAAGGGTGCCCACTATCTCCACTTCTTTTCAACATAGTGCTGGAAGTCCTGGCCACAGCAATTAGACAAGACAGAGGAATTAGGGGCGTCCAGATGGGGGCAGAAGAGGTCAAACTTTCACTATTCGCAGATGATATGATATTATACACAGAAAATGCCAAAGATTCAACCAAGAGATTACTGGAATTGATAAATGAATTCAGCAAAGTCTCAGGATACAAAATTAATACACACAAATCCATAGCCTTCATATATGCTAATAACAATCAAGCCAAGAAACAAATTAAAGATGCAATACCTTTCACAATAGCAACAAAGAAAATTAAATATTTAGGAACATATCTAACTAATGAGGTCAAAGACCTATATAGAGAGAATTATGAAACACTGAGAAAAGAAATTGCAGAGGATGTAAATAGATGGAAAGCCCTACCATGCTCTTGGATAGGCAGAGTCAACATAGTAAAAATGGCTTTGCTACCTAAATTAATTTACAGAATCAATGCAATCCTATCAAAATACCAACATCATTTTTCGCCGATCTAGAAAAAATAATTCTATGCTTCGTGTGGAACCAGAGAAGACCCCGTCTAGCCAAAGCAATCTTAAGCAAAAAGAACAAATTGGGAGGCATTTGTCTACCAGACTTCAAACTATGCTACAAGGCTATAGTAACCAAAACTGCATGGTATTGGCACAAGAACAGACACGTAGACCAATGGAACAGGACTGAGAACCCAAATATAAAACCAACCTCATACAGTCACCTGATCTTTGACAAATTCCAGAAAAATGTACACTGGGGAAAAGATTCCCTATTCAACAAATGGTGCTGGGAAAACTGGATGGCTATATGTAGAAGACTGAAACTGGACCCACACCTCTCACATCTCACAAAAATCAATTCACAATGGATAACAGATCTAAACCTAAGACATGAAACCATAAGAATTCTCGAAGAAAACGTTGGAAAAACTCTTATGGACATTGGCCTAGGCAAAGAATTTATGAAGAAGACCCCCAAAGCAATCACAGCAGCAACAAAAATAAATACATGGGACCTGATCAAATTGAAAAGCTTCTGCACAGCCAAGGAAACTATCACTAGAGTGAACAGACAACCTACAGAATGGGAGAAAATATTTGCATGCTACACCTCTGATAAAGGGCTCATAACCAGAATCTATACAGAACTTAGGAAAATCAACAAGAAAAAATCAAACAACCCTATTAAAAAATGGGCAAAGGACATGAACAGAAACTTTTCCAAAGAAGACAGAATAATGGCCAGCAAACATATAAAAAAGTGCTCAACTTCTCTAATCATCAGGGAAATGCAAATCAAAACCACAATGAGATATCACTTAACTCCAGTGAGATTGGCTCATATCAAAAAATCCCCAAACAACAAATGTTGGCGGGGATGTGGACAGATAGGAACACTCATACACTGCTGGTGGGACTGCAAATTAGTACAACCTCTATGGAAAAGAATATGGAGATACCTCAAAGAATTAAAAGTAGAATTACCATTTGACCCAGCAATCCCACTACTGGGTATTTATCCAAAGGAAATAAAGACATTTTATAATAAAGACATCTGCTCACGAATGTTCATAGCAGCACAATTCACAATTGCAAAGATGTGGAAACAACCCAGGTGCCCATCAATACACGAGCGGATCAATAAAATGTGGTATATGTATACCATGGAGTATTACTCAGCAATAAGGAACAACAGTGAATTAACACATCTGGTATTATCCTGGTTGGAGCTAGAACCCATTCTTCGAAGCGAAGTGTCACAGGAGTGGAAAAACAAGCACCACTGGTACTCACCATCAAACTGGTACTAACTGATGAACACTTACATCATACAGGGCAATAACATTCATCTGAGGGTGGGCGGGCGGGAGGGGGGTGGAAGGGTTGGGAAAAACTCTCACTGAATGGATGCGGGGAGCACAGTTTGGGGGATGACCACGATTGTGGCTCTGACACGGGCAGAACAGGGGCAATGTGTATGGCCAAAGTGTTGTACCCCCATGATATTCTGAAATTAAAAAAAAAAAAAAAACACACCTGTACCAGAATGTTTACTGCAGCACAATTCACAATTGCAAAGATGTGGAATCAACCTAAGTGACCATCAACTGATGAGTAGATAAAGAAAATGTGGTATATACATACCATGGAGTATTCCTCAGCCATAAAAAGGAATTGATTAATGAAAAAGGAATTTGCAGCAACTTGGATGGAACTGGAGAATATTATCCTAAGCCAAATATCTCAGGAATGAAAAATAAACACCACATGTTCTCACTAATAAGTGGGAGCTAAACAAGGGGTACACATGGTCATGAAGTGGTGTAAAGGACATTGGAAACTTAGAAGTGGGGAGGGTTGGAGGGGAGTAAGAGATAAAATCTTACTATCAAGTATAGTGTACACTATTCTTGTGACAGGCACACTAAAAGCCCTAACTTCAGCATTATACAATTCATCCATGTGACAAGAACATTTGTACCCACTAACCCCCTCATATTCTGAAATAAAAATTATTAAAAGAAATAATTATTGGCTGGTAACATTGCTGGAAAGTAAGTCTGAATTTTCTCTCTAGTCCTGAGTTTGAATAATATCCATTTCATAGGCAAAGAGGTCATGCAACCTGAAATGTTATTCATGTTATTTAATACATTTGTGCGTAAATAAAACCTATTTGGGAACAACTTCTAAATCTTCTATAAGTGTTCATGTACTGCATGCAGATTAACTCTTTACTTTGCAGATAAATAATTAATTAATTATACAGCTCTGGTTGGTTCAATGAAATACAAAAGGCACTGGGAAGAAAGCTAAGACCTGGGCAAATGAGCCCATTGCCTGCCTTTTCTTCATCAGCAACCACAATATCTAACCTCTATAATGTGAGAGATGGGAAATCTTCTTACTTTGTCATCTCAAAATAATAATAATAAGGAATATAAAATTTTGCATAACCTTTGACCCTGATATTCCACATCTAGAGATAGATCCTAAGAAAGTAATCAAGGATATGCCCAAAAAATATAATAAGGAGTCCCTGGAAGACTTTTTATAATAATGAAAGAATAAATGTGCAAAAATAACTAAATTGATTAGCTAAAGTGTGGTATATCCACACAATGGAATATTATGCAATCATTAAAAATGTTTTAAGAAGAATACTTTATTGCAGAAGGAAGTTCATAATATACTATATGGATGAAAAAAATCCCAGATTAACAAATAGAATGAATACATGCACATACACACAGATATAGATACATACATATATGGATCATACATTTATAAAGTTGAGATAATTGTGTGATATATAGATATATATGCAGGAGTGATATCAGCAAGATGGTGGAATGGGACTTTCCAGTGCTTGTCCCCTCACAGAAGCATCACTTTGAACAATTAACCATGCACAAAAATATCTTCACAAGAGCTAAGGATTTCAAGTGAGCAATTACAGCACCTGAGTATAGCACAGAAATAAGAAAAGACTCATTGGTGAGGCTAGGAAGGACAATTTCATATCACCTGCATGACCCCCTCCCCCACACCAGACACCATAGTGAGGAGAAATATACTTTTTGCATGGGAGAAAGGAAGTTAAGTGAGCACCTGACTTTGCCACAGACCCCAGCACCAGGCCAACCCCAATGAATATTGGCACCAAGCTGGCACCCACAGACCAAGCCTCCAAGCTCACCCCAACACCAAGCCAATCCCCATAAACCCAGGCCTCAAGCTGGCCTCAGCTGACTCAAGCTCCAAGCCCACCCAAGGCTCCAGATCAACCACAGTGCCAGGCCAGAACCCACAGCCCCAGGCTCCAGGCCAGAACCTGTGGACCCACACTCTAGGCTTGCCCCAGAGGCAGGCCAGCACCCATGGACCGCAGCTCCAGGCTGGTCCTCATGACCCCAGGCAACCGGCAGGCACCCATGAACCTAGCCTCCAGGCCCACCTCAGCTCCAGGCCAGCCCCTGTGGATATACCTCCAGTCAATACCCAAAGACCCAGCCTCCAGGCTGGCCCACACAGACCCAGGCTCCATGCCCACCCCAGCACTAGGCTGGACCCTGTGTAACCAGGCTCCAGGCCACTCCCTATAACCATAGGTACCAGGCCAGCATCCCCAGGTCCAGGCTACACACTGGCCCCTGTGAATGCAGGCTCCAGCCCATTCCAGCTCCAGGCTAGCCCCAAATCCCAGGTTGGTCCTTGCAGCCCCAGGTGACAGTGGATCCAGGGTACAGGCCCACTCCAGCAATCCCAGGTATAAGCCTACCACAGAAGACTGCAGCATTGGGCTCAACATAGGAGATCCAGGCTCTGTGGACCCAGACCCCAGACCTGTCCCTGTGGACCCAGGCACCAGACATCAGGCCTAGTCCAGTGCCAGGGTGGCTCCCACGGACTCAGACTCATGGCCCAACCCCACCAACAAAGGCACCAGTTTGGCCCCTGTGGGCCCAGACTTCAGGTCAGTACCTGCTGCTGCAGGCTGCAGGCCAATCCCATGTACCCAGTCTATGGGCCCATCCCAATGGACCCCAGCACCAGGACAGCCCTTATAGACTCATGTGCCAGGCGCACCCACCTGCTAGCCCAGGCACCAGGCCAACCTGCCCAAGAACTCCAGCAGCAAACTTGCTTATGAGTCCTGCTAAATGGCCTACCCAGAATCACTGGATCATCTGAATGGTAAAGGGCTTTCCCTGCCAAAATCAATCTGTAAAGACTAGAAGAGGTGCCTACTTCTCCAAATGTGCAGACACCAGTACATGGCCACAAGGATCATAAACAATCAGGGAAATATGACACCACCAAAGGAACAAAATAAAGCACCACTAACAGATTCTCGAGAAATGTAAATGAAAAGCTGCCTGACAAAAAATTCAAAATAATCACCTTAAAGCAGCTCAGTGAACTACAAGAGAACACATATAGAAAACTAAATGAAATCAGAAAAACAATATACAAACAAAATGAGAAGATCAACAAAGAGATAGAAACCATAAAAAGAACCAAACAGAAATTCTGGAGCTAAAGAACACAATAACTAAACTGAAAAATTCAATAAAGAGCTTCAACAGCAGACTCAATCAAGTAGAAGAAGGAATCAGTAAGCTCAAAGACAAGTTATTTGAAATTACCCACACAGAGTAACAAAAAGAAAAAAGAATGAAAAAGAGTGAAGACAGCCTGCAGAAATTATGGGACACCATCAAGTAAACCAATATACACATTATGGGTGTTCCAGAAGGAGCAGAGAAAGAGAAAGGGGAAGAAAGCTTATTTAAAGAAATAATGACAGAAAACTTCCCAAATGTGGAGATGGAAATGAACACCCAGATCCATGAAGCCCAAAGAACCCCAAATAGATTAAATATAAGAGATCTTCACTGAGACACATTATAATCAAATTCTCAAAAATCAAAGGCCAAAAGAGAATTTTGAAAGCAGCAACAGAAAAGCAAAGAGAAAAAAGCATTTAAAGGAACCCCCATAAAAGTATCAGTGGATTTGTCAGCAGAAACTTTGCGGGCCAAGAGAAATTGAGATGATATATTCAAAGTGCTGAACAACAACAAAGAAAAACTGCCAACCAAGAATACTATATAGCAACACTGTCCTTCAGGAATGAAGGAGTGATAAGGATTTTCCCAGACAAACAAAAGCTGTGGGAGTTCATCTCCATTAGACCCACTTTACAAGAAATGCTAATGGAAATTTTTCAAGCTGAAATGAAAGGATGCTAACTAACAACATGAAAACATATGAAAGTATAAAACTTATTGTAAAGGTAAGCCTATCGTAAAATTCAGAATACTTTAATACTGTAATGTTGGTACATACAGCAGCATTTTTAACTCTAGTATAAAAGTTAAAAGAGAAAAGTATTAAAAGTAACTATAACTATAATAATTAATTATAGTTAATGGATACATGATATTTAAAAGAAATGAACTGTGATATCAATAATATAACATGTAGGCAGAGGAGAAGTTAAAATGTAGAGTTTTTATACACAGCAGACAAAATTGTTACCAGCTTAAAATAAGCAGCTATAAGATTTTTTATGTAAGCCTCATGGTAACTAGAAAGAAGAAACCTGTGATATATATACAGAAGATAAAGAGAAAGGAATAAAAATGTATCACTACAAAAAAGTCATCAAATCACAGAGGAAGATAACAAGGGAGGAAGAATGGAATAAAGGAAATACAAAGTAGTCAGCACACAATTAACAAAATAGCAGTACTAAGTCCTTAACTATCAATAATTACTTTAAATGAAAATGGATTAAATTCTCTAATCAAAAGACTGAGTGGAAATAATCAAATGGATGAGTGGAATAAAAACATAAGATCCAACTATATGCTGCCTATAGGAAACTCACTTTAGCTTTAAGGACATATATAGGCTGAAAGTGAAGGTATGGAAAAAGATATTCCATGCAAATGGTAACCAGTAGAAAGCAGGGGTGGCTCTACTTATATCAGACAAAATAGACTTTAAGTCAAAAACTGTCACAAGAGGCAAAAAAGGTTATTATATAATGATAAAGGGGTCAATTCATCTACAGGATATAGCAATTGTAAATGTATGTGCACCCAACATCAGAGCACCTAAATATATAAAGAAAATATTAATGGAACTAAAGGGAGAAATAGCAATACAATAGTAGTAGGGGACTTCAACACCCCACTTTCAACAATGGATGGATCATCCAGACAGAAAATCAGTAAGCAAACAATGGACTTAACCAACACTATAGATGTAACAGACCTAACAGATACATACAGAACATTCCATCCAATAGCAACAGAATATACATTCTTTTCAAGTGCACATGGAACATTCCCCAGGATAGATCCTATGTTAGGCCACAAAACAAGTCTTAACAAATTCAGAATACTAAAATCATATCAAGTATTTTTTCCAACCACAGCAGTATGAAATTAGAAATAAATAACAGGATAAAAATTTGAAAATTCACAAATATGTGGAAATTAAACAACACACTCCTGAACAACCAATGGGTCAAAGAAGAAATCAAAAAGAAAATTTAAAAATGTCTTCAGACAAATGAAAATGGAAACACAATGTGCCAAAACTTATGGGATGCAACAAAAGCAGTTCTAGGAGGAAAGTTTATAGCAATAAATGCCTACATTATGAAAAAAAGAAATATCTCCAACAACCCAACTTTACACCTTAAGGAACTAGAAAAAGAAAAACAAACTAAGACGAAAGTCAGCAGAAGGGAGGAAATAATAAAGATCAGAGCAAAATAATGAAATAGAGTATAGAAAAACAATGGAAAAGATCAATGAAATTAAGAGTTGGTTTTTTGAAAAGATAAGAAAAATGGCCAAACCTTTAGCTAGACTTACTAAGAAAAAAAAAGAGAGAAAACGCAAATAAACAAAATTGTAAATCAAAGTGAAGATGTTACAACTGATACCACAGAAACACAAAGGATCGTAAGTGACTGCTACGAACAGTTAAATGCTGACAAATTGGAGAAGAAATGGATCGATTCATAGTAACATACAATCTACCAAGACTGAATCATGAAGAAATACAAAATCTGAACAGTCCAATAACGTGTAGGGAGATTGAATCAGTAATCAGACCAATGGAACAGAATAGAAAGTCTAGAAATAAATCCACACATTTACAGTCAACTGATCTTTGATAAAGGTACCTCCCAACAAAGAAAAGCCCAGGACTTGATGGGCTTCACTGGTGAATTCTATGTAACATTTAAAGAAAAATTAATGCCAATCTTTCTCAAACCCTTCTACAAAATTGAAAAGGAGGGAACACTTGCAGCTATTTTATGAGGCCAGCATTACCCTGATACCAAAGCCAGACAAGAACACTACAAGAAAAGAAAATTCTAGGCTAATATCCCTGATGAACATATATTCAAAAAATCCTCAACAAAATACTAGCAAACAAAATTCAGGAGCACATTAAAAGTATCATACACCACGATCAAGTGACATTTATCCCTGGGATGCAAGGATGGTTCAACATATGCAAATAAATAAATGTGATACATAATACTAATAGAATGAATGTCAAAAACCATTATGATCATCTTATCAGATGCAGAAAAAGCATTTGACAAAATTCAACATGCTTTCATGATAAAAACTCTCAACAAATAGGTATAGAAGGAATGGACCTCATCACAATAAAGGCCATATATGACAAACCCACAGCTAACACCATACTCAATAGTGAAAAGTTGAAAGCTTGTCCTCTAAGATCAGGTCAAGATAAGGATGCCTACTCTCACCACTTCTATTCAACATAGTACTGGAAGTTCTAGCCAGAGCAATTAGACCAAAAAAAAAAAGAAATAAAGAAAGAAAAGACAATTAAATTGAAAAGGAAAAATTAAATTGTCCCTGTTTGCAGATGACATTATCATATATATAAAAAACCCTAAACACGCCACCAAAAAACTATTAGAACTAATACAGAAATTCAGTAAAGTTGCAGAATACAAAATCAACATGCAAAAATCAGTAGCATTTCTATACACTACCAATGAACTATCCAAAAAAGAAATCAAGAAAACAACCCCATTTACAATAGAATAAAAGAATACTTAGGAATAAATATAACCAAGCAGGTGAAAGACCTGTACACTGAAAACTATGAAACACTGATGAAAGAAATAGAAGGCAACACAAATTTATAAAAAGATATCCAGTGTTCATGAATTGGAAGAATTAATATTGTCAAAATGCCCATACTATCCAAAGCAATTGACAGATTCAGTACAATCCTCTTTTCTTTTCTTTCTTTTCTTTTCCTTTCCTTCCCTTCCCCTTCCCCTTCCCCTTTCCTTTTCTTCCTTCCTTCTTTGCTTCCTTCCTTCCTTCCTTCCTTTTTTGGTCAAGACTTTCCTATCCATAACAATGCAATCCTTATCAAAATTCCAATGACGTTTTTCACAGAAATAGAAAAAACATTCCTAAAATATGTATGGGACCACAAAAGACACTGAATAGCCTAAGCCATCATGAGCAAAAAGAACAAAACTGGAGGCATCATACTACCTGATTTTAAAATAAACTACTAAGCTGTAGTAACCAAAACAGCACAGTACTGGCATAAAAACAGACATATAGACCAATCGAACAGAATAGAAAGTCTAGAAATAAATCCACACATTTACAGTCAGCTGATCTTCGACAAAGGTACCACAAACACATAATATAGGGAAAGAACAGCCTCTTCAATAAATGGTTGGGAAAACCAGCTAGAAGACTGAAATTGGACTCTTACCTCATACCATATACAAAAATCAACTCAAAATAGATTAAAGACTTATGGACTTGAAACTGTAAAACTACTAGAAGAAAACATCAGGAAAAAGCTTCTTGACATTGGTCTGTCTGGGAAATGACTTTTTGAATATGATCCCCAAACACATGCAACAATAGCAAACATAGACAAATGGGATTGTGTCAAACTAAAAACCTTCGGCCAGGCACAGTGGCTCACACCTGTAATCCTAGCACTCAGGGAGGCCGAGGCAGGAGGATTGCTTGAGCTCAGGAGTTCAAGACCAGCCTGAGCAAGATCGAGACCTCCATCTCTGCTAAAAATAGAAAAATTAGCTGGGTGTGGTGGTGCACACCTGTAGTCCCAGCTACTCGGGAGGCTGAGGCAGGAGGATTGCTTGAGCCCAGGAGTTGGAGGTTGCAGTGAGCTAAGATGATGCCACTGCACTGTAGCCTGGGCAACACAGTGAGACTCTGTCTCAAAAATTTAAAAAAGCTTCTGCACAGCAAAGGAAACAATCAACAGAGTGAAGAGACAACCTACAGAATGGGGAAAAATATTTTCAAAGCATATACAGGTTGAGTGTCCCTTATCCAAAATGCTTGAGACCAAATGTGTGTCAGATTTTGGATTTTTTCATATTTTGAAATATTTGTACTATACTTACCAGCTAAGCATCCCAAATCCAAAAATCTAAAATCTGAAATGCTCCTATAGCATTTCCTTTGAGTGGCATGTCAGCACTCAGAAACTTTTGGATTTTGGTGCATTTTGGATTTTGGATTTTTGCATTTGGGATGCTCAACATGTATCTGATAAAGGGTTAATATCCAAAATATATAAGGAGCTCAAACAACTTAATAGCAAGAAAACAAATAAACCAATTAAAAAATGGGCAAGGGACCTGACTAGACATTTCTCAAAAGAAGACATCCAAATGGCCAACAGGTATATGAAAAAATGCTCAACATCCCTAATCAGGGAAATCTAAATTAAATTCACAATGAGACATCATCTTACACCTGTTAGAATGACCAGTACCAAAAAGACAAAAGATAACTGCTGGCAAGGACGTGAAGAAAAAGGAACCCTTGTACACTGCTGTGGGAACATAAATTAGTACAGCCATTATGGAAAACATTATGGAAGATCCTGAAAAAATTAAAAATAGAACTACCATATGATCCACCAATCCCACTTCTTGGTATATATCCAAAGGAAAGAAATTAATGTCAAGGAAATATCTGCACTATTATGTTCACTGCAGTATTATTCACAATAGCCAAGATACAGAATTAACCTAAGTGTCCACTGACAGATGAATGGATAAAGAAAATGCAGCATGCATACATATACACACATATATAACGAACACTATTCAGCCTTTAAAAAGAAGGTAATCTTACCATTTGCAGCAACATGGATGGACCTAGAGGACATTATACTAAGTGAAATAATCCAGGCACATAAAGACAAATACTTCGTAATCTTATTTATATGTGGAATCTAAAATAGTTGAACTCATAGAAGCAGAGAGTGGAATGGTGGCTGCCAGGGGCTGGTGGGGGGGCGGTGGTTGGGGAGATGTTGATGAAAGGATACAAAGTTTCAATTAAACAGGATGAAAAAGTTCTGGAGATCTGGTAAAGCACCATGACTATAGTTAACAAATATACATTAATTTGAAAATTGCAAAAAAAGAGCAATCTTAAATGTTCTCACCACAATTTTTATTTTATTTATTTTTCTTCTTTTTTTTATTTTTGAGATGGGGTCTTGTTCTGTTGCCCAGGCTGGGGTGCAATGGCACAATCATGACTCACTGCAGCCTCAAACTCCTGGGCTCAAGGGATCCTCCTGTCTCAGCCTCTCAAGTAGCTGTAACTACTACAGGCTCGCACCACTGCGCCCAGCTTCACTACAATTTTTAAATTAAGGTGGGATTTCTACTTATGCCTTTCTTATTTTCATAATTAAAGTAAGTGTGAAAGCAGATTTAGTTCTCCTCACAGTGGGTTTGGACCAATGTGCAGTTGTGGTTAGCCAAAAATATTTTATCTGAATTTCTCTACACTCCTGGTATGTGAACAATAAGGAAACAAGAAAATCTTTTTCTTCCCAGATCTTCTGTCTTCCATTTAAGAAGTCATCTCAATCAGCAAAAGGAGGGAAACTTTCTGTTTTACCTCTACTGTTACTACTGCAAATGCTATTGTTGCCGTTGCAGCTACGGTTAACACTGAGCATTCACTGTGCACAATTCTAAGAGCTTTATGTGTCATTCAAACCTCAAAAAACCTTAAGGGATAGGCAGTACTAGTTTTCCCATTTTCAGATGAGGGACTGGAAGCTTAGGGAGCTTAAGCAACTGGCCCAAAGTTACCCAGCTGTTTACTGGTAAAACCGAGGACTTGAACCAGGCAGATGACCCCAGAGCCCAGGCTCTTCCCAATCACATTACACCTACACAGGGCAAGATAAATACAGGAATTAAAGCAAATCAAAACTTGGTTGTAGCTTCTCATTCACTGCCTACACTTTGGTACAATTTTTTCTTGTTGTAAGGAGGGACAAGGAAGAAAAAGAGAATGGAGAAATGTCTTTTTTCCCCCAAATAAATGAGAAATTTCTATAGCTATTACCTGGTGAAAGTAGTAGAAACGTCAAATAATAATAATGTATAGGACATATTCTGTGTTTGGTTTTTTAAAGAAGTTTCCTCACATTACTCAGTTACGAGGGAGAAAAGAGCACATACTCCAAATCATATGTTTTGCTACAAATAGATTTCTCAGATAACTTCTATCAAAAACTAAACAAAATGAAACCCAATATATTTCGCATGGTAGAATATCTGCAATGTAAATGAATTGTCCATGCTCTGTGGTCTCAATCCTAACTGCACATTAGAATAACCTGGAAAGAATTTTTTAAATCCCAAAGCCCAGGTACCACCCCAGGAGGTCCTGATGGATTAGTCTGGGTGGAGCCCAGGCAATGGTATTTTTACAAGCTCTCCAGGCGAATCTAATGTGCAGCCAGAGCTGAGAATCCCAGTAACCCAATGACACCAACAGGCTTTCTTCCTGCTTATTAGCTCCATCACTGACTGGCCACACAACCCCAGTGAAGTTACTTTGTGTTCCTCAGCCTGAGCTTCCTCACCTGTAAAATGGGAATAACAAAAGTACCAACCAATGAGTATTAACTGAGATAGCAAACAAGGCACCTAGAACAGGGTCTGGGACACAGTAGCACTTAAATATTAGCAATTGTGGTGGTGATGATGATGATGATGATGATGATAATGATGCTGATGTGCATTTTTTTTTCATCTGAGGTTCAGACTATAACATGTTTCTCAATTCCAGAAAGCAGGGACCATAACTTCAACTAAAGTAGGATTTTATCATCTTTCCTATGGGCTCCCTTACCTGAAACAAAGCTCTAGAACCAAATACAATTTCTAGCTCATTTTGAGGTGATACGTAGGTTCCCTAGAGGGGATGCAGTAGCTCATAATTGTAGTACAACATGAAGAAACTTGCTCACCTGGGATTAAAATGAATTTTCTTGGGAACTTCTCTGTGGTCTATGACCACTTTCTTGTTGTCTCTATAATTAATGGGGTCATCAGGGATCCTAAATTTGGCCATCTGAATTTCAGAATCACTCAGTTCAGCATGGGAGATTCTTGCATAACCCAACCTGTAGCAGAAATAGAAATGGTTTGTAAAGGTTTTATTACCATATAAGAAATATAATGAGGTCTAGGTGATAGCACCTTCATTATTAAGCCAATTTCCCATTTTTACCTCTATATATCACAACTAGAATTAACTTGATTTATTCATCTAAATAGTAATAAAAATATTGCTTTTAGATATAAATGAATAAGGAATATGCACACATTTAATTAACTTAACATTCTTAGCAGCCTCACTTTACCTTTTAACACTAATGAATATTCTGTCTATACAAATTGCCTCCCACACCATTATGTTTTGAGTTAATAACAGGAATTCTTCAGAATGACAGGAGTGCATGCCTAAATTCTTTCTTACCTTTAAAAATCCAAATACCACATGCATATTTTCAGCCACACTTATGAGTGCAAAATCAAAGATTTTATATTCCTGAAAAAATTCCACATCCTGTTTTGGCTTAGAGCTTTCAGTTCTCCAGGAAATTCAAAGCATTTTATAGATGTTATCCAAATAGTTCTTATTGAGAAGTTCAGATGGATAAACGGGGGAACCACGGGCAGCAAATAATTCATTTCATTTTATTTACATTTTTCCTCTTCGAAAAAAAGTAGGTCAGCTTCAGTCATTTACTCATTCAATGAAGTAAATATATATATGTAGTCCTACTACTTGCAGGCACTGTTCTAGGTACTGGGGATAGGTGGTGAACAGAATGAAGTCCTTGCCCTTGTGGAGCTTTCCTTCTAGTTGGAAGGATACATTAAACATGTGTGTATGAACACAATCGATCAGGGTAATAGATAAGTGCTGGGGAAGACGCAGAGAAAGGAAGACAGGGAGGGCTGAGTGGCAGAGGTTGCAATTTTATGGCAGATGGTCGGGGCATAACTCTCTGATAAAGTGACACTGGGACAAAAAATTGAATGAAGTGAGGGAGCAAGCCATAGAGATACTGGAGGAAGGGTGTTTTAGGGAAAGGGAACCGCAAATGCAAAGGTCCTGAGGTAGCAATGTGCTTGGTGTTTGGGAACCAACTCCACTGTGGCTAGAGAAGTGCATAAAAGGAAACATCACAGGAGATGAGCTGGGTGTCGGGGTGGGATGCTGGTGATGCACAGCCTTCCTTGCAGGCCACTGTAAGGATTTCAGGTTTGGGGTTTTGGGGGGTTTTTTTTGTTTTTTTGAGAGTAAGATGGGAATCCATCAGCATCAGAGGGGTTTGGGGCAGAGGTCTGCTATGGCTACCATGTAGAGAATAGCCTTCAGGGAAAGGGTCAAAGCAGGAAGACCAGTTAGGAGTCCACTGCAATAATTAATGTAGATAAAAGATGACAGGAGCTTGGTCCAGAGTGGTAGGAGGAGAAGCACGTAAAACAAAGCCTGTCACTACATACCTGTAACTGTATACAAAATAGAAACAGAAACCCAGAGGCAGGGCCAGCAGAGGCAGCAAGTTTGCCCACCAGGGAGGTAAGAAGAGCTGTGATTGAGCACCAGATATGGCTTAGAGCTGTCAGACAGGCTAATGCACTAGTCCAACCTCAGGTCCCAAATCCCTGCAGTTCCTTGTAATTCTAAGCCACTGTCTCTAGTAAATCTGGGCTATTTATTTCCCAAATCCCTAAGATCAAAGTTCTAACTCATTTCATAGACACCGCCATCAAGGATACTTCAAAAGATGTCCTGAAGATAAGGAACCTAACAATCCAAATTTTCCATTAAAATGGGAAATCTCAGCCAGGCATGGTGGCTCACGCCTGTAATCCTAGCACTCTGGGAGGCCAAGGCAGGAAGATTGCTTGAGGCCAGGAATTTGAGATCAGCCTGAGCAAGAGTGAGACCCTGTCTCTACAAAAAATAAAAAATCAGCCAGGAGTGGTGGCGTGCGCCTGTAGTCCCAGCTACTCGGGAGACTGAGGCAGGAGGATCGCTTGAGCCCAGGAGTTTGAGGTTGCAGTGAGCTATGATCACACCACTGCACTCTGGCCTGGGCAACAGAGGAAGATCCTGTCTCAAAAAAATATATACATGTATATATATGTACACACACACACACACATATATATAGGGAATCTTCCATTGTTGTCTAATAAGTATTTATTAAGCACCTACTACATGCAGGGTATTGAATTGGATGATTGAGATAAAGTTTATAAAACTGGTTTTGTGGACGGAAACTGAAAAACAGTAGTCCCTAACTTCATTAATTTGGGTATCCTTAAAATTATCTTCCTATCTGTTATGGACCAAATGTTTGTATCCCCCCCACAAATTCATATGTTGAAGCCCTAATTCCCAGGGTATCTGTATTTGGAGATGGGGCATCTAAGGAAATAATTAAGGTTAAATGAATTCATGGGGGGCTAATCCCATCGGATTAGTATCCTTATAAGAAGAGACACCAGAGAGCTCACTCTCTCTCTACAGGCATGTGCCAAGGAAAGGCCATGTGGGCACACAGCAAGAAGGCAGTCATTGGAACCCAAGGGGAGAGCGTCACCAGACACCAACCCTGCTGGCACTTTGATCTTGGATTTACAGTCTCCAGAACTGCAAGAAAATTAATTTCTGTTGTTTAAGCCATCCAGTCTATGGTATTTTGTTATGACACAGAGCTGACTAATACACAATCTTAATGATGTAGATATATATGAACACATATATACACATGTTCATGAATGTATAAAAATTCATATTTACATATATACTCTCTCTCTCTCTCTCTCTCTCTCTGCCATCCCATTCTCCTAAGGAGAGGTAATAAAGGCCTCAGAGCCCAGCAATTAGCTATTATGGACACTGGTTTCTATAAATACCACTGTTCCTTGGCACCCCAACATTTTTACAACTTGGAATTATATCTATTTCAGCCTATATAAAAAAACTGTTTTCTAGAAATTCTGATATCCCTATTAAAACAATCACTTTAACAAATATTTGAACAGAGACAGTGTTTTCAACCTAAGATATAAAATGCTTTACAAAACTAACCCTTCAGCATACTCTCTCCTACCTTGGCCCTTTGGAAATACCAAAACAATAGCCAAGCCATCAGTCCTGCAGCCATCTGGACATGTGCTGAGCCTTTTAGAGTTTCTGAATTAGTGGTGTAACCAGAACAATCTTAGCATCTCAAGGCCTGCTTGGCCCACCTCAGGAAGCATATGAACCCATGGAGTTGTTCAAAAACCAATAAAGGTCACCATTTTGCTAAGACATATCCAAAGTCCTTAGTGAGGGTCCACAGAGCCTAACAATACCTGCTCCCTTCCCTCCCCGCCCACATACTCTCCCCTTACCTCCTCCCTTCCCCCCACTGCACCCTGACACTGCCCAGCCCCACCAGCCTCACCTTTCCTCAAATACATCCGGCACTCCTGCCTAGGGCTTTTGCACTAGCTGGTCCCTCTATGAGGAAGAGTCTTCTCCCAGGTAGCCACACGGCCCACTCCATCAGATCTTGGCTCAAATGTCATCTTCTCAGGAAGACCTACCCAACCCCTACTTACAGCTGCACCCCACCTCCATATTCTGGGTGCTCCTTACATGGCTGTTTTTCCCCCCACTCTCATCACCCTCTACAATAAGACGTCCTCAGTTATTCATTATGCTTGTTGTCCATCTTCCCTCTGCCAGCACAGGGATCCTACTCTGTTTTGTTTACAGCTTTACCCTGGTGCCTGGCGTCCATTCTTCTCAGTCAATACTTGGTGAATGACAAACGGGGTAATGCGCAGGAGACCCTAGCAGTCTGCGGTACGGGACTGTAACTCATAACTGAACAAGCCCTATCCCCACTGGGAGAGGAGTTGACTCTGTGATTCTACACCATCCCTAAAAGGCAACCATTTTCTTTCATAAACGTAGGCCCCAGATCTCACAATATAAGGTTGCTGAAGGGGTGATCAGTTCAACGTCAGCCCCTATCCTCAGGCAGGCAATGCCAAGACTCCTCTGGGTGATGAGTTGCTCTGTATGGAGGAGAGACTAAGGCCCAGAGTGGTCCGTCCTAGAAGCTGACACCAGGGTTCCCCACACTGTTCCCAGGAGGGTAGTCAGAGGCCTCAGGTCGAATATCTCCAAACAGATTCTGTACTAACAGGAGGAAACCCCATGAGTTTCAGGAAAGGTCTTCAGCATGTTCCTTCCACGGAAGAACCCTGTAGGAGGGACCCTGTAGGAGGGACCTGTGAATCAAACCGCTGTCCACATGGTCTGCCTCCACCCACCACTGTCATATCCCTTCCCATCTCCACTCCAGCTACACTGGCCTCCTCCATCTTACCCAAAAATGTCCAGCATCCTCCTCTCAAGCTTTTGCACTTGCTGATCCCCTGGCCTGAAGTGCCCTTTCCCAGGAGACACAGAGGTGGACTTCCTCATTCCATTCAGGCCACTGCCAAATGCCCCATCCTACCCTGCCCACCCTACGTCACCTACCACAGCCACCCCTGGAAAAAGCTTTATTCTTTTTTTTAATCATACATATCTCCACCTCGTACAGTCTATCATTTCTTATTTGCTTATTTTCTGTCTCCTTCCGCTGGAATGTAAGTTCTATGATAGTCAAGGATTTTGTTTTGTTCCTATTATATCCCCACTCCATAGAACAACACCTGGCACAAAATGGATATTTAATTAATACTTGTTCAATAAATGAATGAATGAAAGAATGAATGGTTAGTTCCTCTTTTTTGGTATTAAACTGTTCTTTATTTATAGAAATACTGCCTTCAAAACTGATTTATACAGTTACATACTTGAATTTTGAGATGTATAAGCTGCATTATTTTGTATCACATATATATGCATACAGTCATGCATCACCTAACAAAAGGGAATATGTTTGGAGAAATGGGTCGTTAGTCAATTTCATCATTGTGCAAACATCACAGAGTGCACTTACACAAACCTAGATGCTACAGCCCACCGCACACCTAGGTTATATAGTATAGTCTATTGCTCCTAGGGTACAAACCTGTACAGTATGCTATTGTACTGAATACTGTACACAATTATAACACAGTGGTAAGTAGGTATTTGTATTTCTAAATATATCTAAACATTGAAAGGGTACAGTAAAAATATGGTATTATAATCTTATGGGACCACCATTGTATATGTGGTCTGTTATTGACTGAAATGCCATTATGTGGCACATGACTGTGTGTATCCAAATATATATTATCCAAGTATACCATATATATACATATATATGATATACTTGGGTAATATTTTTATATGGGATGATTTTTTTAAAAATATAATTTACCTAGAGATCTAGGTAAATCACAGTATAGTAGCAGCCCCAGAAAGTTGGTTAACTTACCCAGGATTATCGATCAGAAGCTGGCAAAGCTGGAATTCAAGCCCAAGACTTTTTCACTCCATGGTCCATGCTGTTTCTACCAAGCCACAGTCAAAAATGGTGCCATTCCTAACATGTGTTGACAGCTACATACTTATCACACTTAATAGCTTATACAGTATCCTCATTATATAATTAAGCTTAATTTGCTTAGCTATTTATACCTTCTTAAATCATGAGTCCATGCCTTGAAAGAAAATGTTAAACTGCATAACTAGCCAAATCAATGTTTATAAAAAAGTAACAAAAATTAATTGCTTCCATAAAGTTTTTCTTCTAGGATAGATCCAAAAGATCACAGTAGTAACAGATGAAAAAACCAAAAACCAAAGCCCTGTGCTCACCTGATCAGCCCTCGATACATAATATATTCACACCATCTGTCATGATCTGTGCTGTCGATATCCTAATAAAGAGCAGAGGAGAGAATGTTTAAAGCATAAAAAAACAAAGCTCTATTCTGCATTGCCAAAAAAATGTGATAAATATCCCTTTGTGCATGCTATTTTCTCTTCCTGGCTCCTAATTATTGAAGGTCCAAATTATTTGTTCATTCTACAGATATTTCTAGAGCACCTACTATGTGCCCATCTAGGTCCTGTACTATATCCGGGGAATACAAAGATGAAGGTGGTCTGGAGAAGCAGTTAGGTAAATCAGCAACTACAATATAGTCTTGGCTTCCTGCAGCTTTCCAAGTCTTTCATCCCAAGAAGAATTGACCGCATCTTCATCAGTCATCCTATGTAGTGCTTTATGCGCACGAGCTATGCCATTGTGCTAGTATTTGTTTCTGTATCTCCACTCTCCCCTTCCTGAGTGAAGGGGACTCTTAATCACTTTTGGCTGCCTGGTACTTAGCATGAAGCCTGGCGTTCAGCAGGTGCTCAATCTGTATTTGTGAAATTGAATCATGTAAATAAACACATTTCAGGAGCAATCATGAATCTTTTTGATGTTGAAAGCTTGAGACCAGGGTTATTTTTCATCAGAGAAGAAGAACAGAAACATTTTTTTTCTATAATGTGTTGAGAAAACTATAAATACGAAGCTTTTGTACTGAATAAAGAAATCTCCATTTTCTTCTTTTTAAATATCCTAAAATAAAAATATACCTGACTTTTTACCATTTCTGAATTTTACTATTAACATTTAATTAAAATACATTTTTAAATCACTAAAAGAATACATCACAATTTATTATATATTTCTTAAATTTTTAGTCTTAAGCTTGGTGATGGACACATGGATGACTGTTAATCTTTATTAGTATTTAGGTAACACACACACATATACCTTTTGTATACACAAAAGTTATAAATTTTAAGAATTAAATTTAAAAGATTTAATGATAAAGGAAATAAATAAAAGAAGCTCTGTTCTCCTTTGCCTGGGAAAAAGATAAAAATTTAATCATTTAGCTGTAGTACTGGGAATAATAAACTATGAATCTATGTAACTATCATTTTATTTTTTGTATATTTAAAAGATGCTGTCAAACTTACGATGCTTCAGAATTTAAATACTCATTTCTTAAAGAGAAAAATCTGTTCATCCAAGCATTAATGATTAAAACTCCTTTCCACCTTAATAAACTTCCTAATAGAAAAA
Organism: Daubentonia madagascariensis; assembly: GCA_023783475.1. Taxonomy (NCBI): domain Eukaryota; kingdom Metazoa; phylum Chordata; class Mammalia; order Primates; family Daubentoniidae; genus Daubentonia; species Daubentonia madagascariensis. The sequence goes on from JAKFHU010000428.1 coordinate 14,602,738, forward strand.
GCAATATCAGAATCCACTGCCAGTCTTGTCACAGCTTTTGACCATGATAGCAGAAACCAAGAGAGGATTAAATAAAAATCAAATAAAATTCCTCTTCCTTAACACCATGTATATCTTTTACACACACACACACGCATGCACACACATACAATGTAAGAATGCCCTTCCTTATTAGGATGCAATTTTCCATAGACTTGCCAAGTATCATCTTGTCTAACACTTTTTTGTACTTTATACACCATGTACTTACACATTTATCTTATTTGATTTTAAACATACAGACACCCATAATACATGTGTGTAAGGTTGAGGGCTTTGCTGACATTATTTTATATTTCATCCTCATAACAACCCTATGATACAATAGATATTACCATCACCACTTTATAAATGTGGAAATTGAGGCCCAAAAAGGTTAAGTTACTTGCCCCAAGGTCACACAGCTGGTAATTGCAGCACCAGCTAGACTAGTAAATAATGAGAGACCAGATGGTCTCAGTAGCTCACGCCTATAATCTCAGCATTTTGGGAGGCCAATGTGGGAGGGCTGCTTGAGGCCAGGAGTTTGAGATCAGCCTGGGCAACATAGTGAGACCCCATCTCTACAAAAAATAAGAAAAATTAGCCGGGCGTGGCGGCACGCACCTGTAGTCCCAGCCACTAAGGAGGTTGAGGCAGGAGGATCACCTGAGCCCAGGAGTTCAAGGCTGCAGGGATTGTGCCACTGCACTCCAGCCTGGATGACAGAACAAGACCCTGTCTCTAAAGATAATGATAACAGTAATAATAATAATGAGAGACCACATAGAGAGAGAGGGCCAGCACCAAGGCCCCAGATTTGTGAGTGGGGCCATTTTAGACCCTCAAGCCACAGGTAAGCCATCAGCTGACTGCACAAGTGAACCCAGGCAAGGACAGAAAACCATCCAGTCAACCCACAGAATCATGAGAATATTAAACTGTTACTGTTTTAAGCCACTAAGTTTTGAGGTGGTTTGTTACACAGTGATAAATAACTAATGCAGTCTCTGTGATTACACACTCCCCAGGTTTTCCATTTACTCTTTTGAATGCTCCTTAATCTCTTTCCTGAGACAATCTGCCTTCTGTTCCCTCACCTACCACCCCCATGATAGCCACTTCAATGTGGCCTAAATGGGGCTTTCTTTGGTCTTCTTTTGCATTTGTCTAATCCGATAAGCAATATCATCCACTTCCAAGGTTTTAATGATTACCTACATGGTGGCAACTCCTTAATCCATATCGCTAGTCCTGATTGCCCTTCTGAATTCCAGATCCATATGTCCCCTTGCCTACTGGGCATCTCCATTAATGTCCCACAGATGTCTCAAACTCAGCCCAAAGCTGAAATCATCTTCTTTGCAAAATTTTTCTTCCTCATGTATTCTCTGTAATAATAAGTGTCACCATCATAAACCCTATGACTGGAGCCAAAAATCAGGAATCCATCATGGCTCTACTTTCTGCCTGATCCATGAATGCAGTGACTAACTCATCTCTCCAATATTTGCCCTGTCCTTCTTCCAAAATTATAGTATTCTTAGGTGAGTATACAGCCATCAACACTAAACGTTACACCACCCCACTTTCTGGACAGCAAGGCATGGCCATATGACAGAATTCCGGTCAATGAAATCGAAGTGTTGGAGTAGAAGTGTTGGAGAGAACTTGCCTTTAGAGATAACTTGTATATGCCCCTTCTTTAACCCTTCATCTATCCTGCTAACTAGGCCATGGATGCTGCCATCCATGGAGGCCTTGTCCAGTGGAGCCACAAGACAGGGGAACAGATTCCAGACACCACAGGGTGCCATACCAGTGCACCTGCCAAGATGTTTACATAAAGAAATACACTTCATTCTTATTTAAGCCACTATCATTTGTGTTTTCTGTCATGCGCAGAAAACCTTCATCATGCCATCCTCTCTCCCACCGATCTTTCTAAGCACTCAGTAAATAATGTTATACTCTAAGAAGAGTTAAAGTAGTAAAATCGACATAAGACAGATAAGCATTTTTCTCTGAAGGTTATTATCTCAAGACAGGAAGTCAAAAACAAAATGAAAAGGACCAAGAAATCTACATAGGGCTTAACTAAATATAACTACTATATTTCTCATTATAAATTAATTCATTTAGCATTGTAGTATATATATCAATCTCCGGAGGATTTGATTTGTGTGTCAGTTCCCCAGAGCATGATTATATCTTGGTACACTGACAAATTCAAGTGTTTTAGACCTGAAAAGGTAAAGATTAATTCAGTGTCATTTGGTGTGGCCCCATCTGGCTGATCAGCCATTCTCTCTGGGTGACATTTCATTTTGTCTTTTACTCTCAAAATCATAATTAACTTTCATAATGTGGCAGATTGTATTTTCTAAACATGGCTACAACAATATCTCACTTTCCATATGGTATTCTTATAATGTGACTTTGATACTCCTTCCATCAAGAAGTGGGGTTTATGTTTCTTCCAGTTGAATGTGATCAGAGTCGTGATGATAGCAGAAGTGACATTATATGACTTACAAGGCTAAGTCACACAAGGCAATACAGGTTCTTCCTGGTTCTCTTGGGACACTCACTATTGGAAGCCAGCTGCCATGTAGGGAGGAAGCCCAAGTAGCCCATGGAAGGGAACCAGGGTACCAAGCCCAAAGCACCAACTTGCCACCTGTGAATCATCTACTAAGTAGATCCTCCAGTCCCCAGTTGAGCCACCTAGCTGACCCTGCATGGAGCAGGGATGAGCTATCCCCATCAAGTCATGTCCAAATTGCAGATTTGTGAGCAAATAAATGATTTCTGTTATTTTAAGCTAGCATGTTTTGTGGTGATTTTCTATGTAGCAGTAATCAGAACACATATTAAATTATTGGGTTGGATTGGCTTTTTTTTAACATGAAAGAAAAAGAAGCATTTTACTTAATACATCAGAAATCCTACTGCGATTATGTTACCTTCACATTGCCATGTTCAGTGAGCTGTAGATAATCTCTGGAACCAGGTGCTGAAGTGATATATCCCAGAAATATCACTGGATTAGAGCTACTTTTCAGTAGTTTTGAAACAGCAATTGCCTGCAGTTTCCTGTCGAGGTCATCTCTAAAAAAAAAAAATGCAAAAATATACCTCTTTATTCTATTTACAAAACAATCTTAAAAAGTACTAGGGGCTGTAATCCCAGCTACTTGGGAGGCAGAGGCGGGAGGATTACTTGAGCCCAGAAGCTCGAGGCTGCAGTAAGCTATGATCGCACCACTGCACTCCAGCCTGGGCAAAGGAGCAAGACCCTGTCTCTTTAAAAAAGAAAAAGAAAGGTCTTAGGTACATAAATTCCAAAAGAATATCTTGAAATGGTGTACAAACCCAGAGTAATTCCTACTTGGCCACATGTCTTAATGTTATACAAATGGACAAGACATAGACACAGTGCTTCAACTGAGTAGGCTGACAAACTTTTGACTAAGAATACAACCTTTCTCCACTAATTATTTGGAGTTAAGTTGATTTAAGTATCTATTCTAAATACAGCATTTGTTTAACTTTTCATCAGAAGAAATTATATCGATAACATGAGATCTCATCATCAGTATTACAGCTAAAGAACTAGTAGTCAAAAAAAAAAAATAGACCCAGGAAAACTGTTAAGAAGGAGAATCCTAACATTCATAGAGCACATCAGACTTATGTAACCTACTCGGCTTCTTCAACTGAACATGTACTGAAAGCCTCCTTGGCTCTCCTGCTCAAATACAGGCTGAACACAGTGCTTTTATTATGCTAAGCACTGTAGACATATGTAACTGGGATAATTAAGCAGATATATCAAGCTTTTGGGGCGGTTTACAGTCAGTCAGTCTGGAGAAAAATAGGGCATCGTATATTACATGATCCAGCCAGGAAAACTAAAACACTCCAGGTGTTTCAAACAAAGTGAATTTAATACAGGTGATTGGTTACCTAGGTGATGGGAAGCCAAACAGGGCTCAGTGAGACAACCAGAGGTTAGCAGCAATGAGAAACTAGTACCGCCTCCAGGGCTAGAGGGACAGCAAAGGAGGCGATATTACCAGATTGTAGAAGCCAGGCCTGACTGATGGGAGATGGAGCTATGGACGATGCTGCCCAGGAGGAGCTGGGACCATCCAGGAAGGAGCTGCAGCCACAGAAGGGACTCAGCTGCTGCCACAGACACCAGAGGAAGCAGAGAGGGAGAGAAATACCCTGGCTTCTCCACTCCCCTACCCTCCTGCCTTGCGCCAGTACCGCCCATTGGCTAAACCTACCCAGAAGCCAGAAGGCAAGGGATTTGGGGAAACGTGGTTCCCTGCAACACAGAGCCGAGAATAAGAGCAAGGAATGGATCCAAGAGCAGATAGGCAGCAGATAACACGGCGTTTACGCAGAAATATAGCTAATGAATGAGTGGTAAGAAAAACAAGACAAAGGACGATGGAGGGAGACCGCGGAGGACTGAGAAGATTGGGGAGCCCTCACTGAGGTAGGATCTGAAGACAGGACTGAGTGGGATAAATATGTGCCGACAGCCGAGGGGCTATTAAAAGATGTCTCAAGAAACAGAAGAGTGAAAAGAATGACCGTTTGTTGAACACCTTTGGTACTGAATTCTCCTAACAACTGAAGGCAGGTGGTAGCTCTGTTTTTAAATGAGGTTATCTCCATCTCCCCTGCCAGATCCCTTCTCTGCCCGTCTCTATGCCCTAGAAGGCTGACCCCTGCAGATTTCATCTCCTGGACTCCTTGTCTGCTGGCTTCCAGCTAGGTCTGGCCAGTTGGAGGCACCAGCAGGGGAGGAAAAGTTGGGAGGGGAGCGAAGTGGGGGTATTTCTTCCCCAACTGTCCTCTGGCAGCAGCTGCATTGCTCATGCCAAGCAGTCCCTTTTCCTGGGTCCAGATCTCACTGGGCTCTGGGAATACTATTTCCTCCACCCGTTCCTTCAGCCCCAAGGCTGGTAACGATTCCCCACTGTTGCTAGTGTCTGAGCACCTCAGCCTCTCTTAGTTGTTCCTTGGACTATTCCAACACCTTGGTAAGTAGTCTTTCCATTAGGTCTGCAGTCAGTTCTGTTCCCTCTGACACATGCAGCTAGGATTCAAATCCAGGTCTTGAAAATTCCAAATCCACTGCACCACAGATAGTGTTTTTCATTCAAATATATTTTAGTAACATATTACTGGAAATAATCTGTGAATTTGGTTTTACATTTTTTCAGGAGATAAATCTTATCTAGTGATAGTAATAAAAATGAAAACTATATGTATGTGTATGAGGATGGGGGAAAGATAGAGAAAGAGACAGAGAGAAAGGGAATACACGTTTTATGTTTTCTTATCTGTTAATATTTGATCTGCCCAATAACCCTATAATGTGAGCTAGAAAAGAGCATTTTATCCCATTTTCAGAGACAAGAGACCTGGAACTCACCAAAGTTATACTGCAACAGAACCAAAACCAGAATGCAAGTCTCTGGACTACAGGTTCTGTGTTCCTTCCTCTCTGTACATAGTGCATGTTATAGATTTTTTTAAAAAATGGTGATTAACTGGTAGCTCAGTTAATTACCTAAAGTAATATCAATTTTATTTATGGTGTTTACCTAAATGACTTCTAAGAAATGCTATATCCTATTTATTGGTTGTAAAAGAGATAGTTGTGTAGTTAGTAATTTTAAAAATCTTGTTGAATCAGCTAATAACATGCACAAGCATTCTATAATTCATTCCTAATAGGATTTTCACATTTGTATGCCATAATCACTGGAAAATGAAATCCCTAAATATTTATTCACGGTAAGAATTTTTGTATCTAGTATTATAGAAAACAAAGGCAAACAAAAATATATAATGATGGCTTCACAAATTATTCGATGGGTTAATTTTCCTATGTCACTTGTTGGGAGGCCACAGAGTTCATGGACAGTGTTTTTGAGATGGCTCCTAAGGGCAAGTATTGTGTCTAGCACTGTGCTTGGGACATGGCAGTTGCCTGCTCTATGTTTGATGAATGAATTCCTTTTAAGCTACCCAATATACCTTACATTTAGAATTGTCTGATTTGGTTTAATTATGGCCGATATTAATTGAGCACTTACTATATTCATGTACTTTGCATGAGATAATATATCTCAGTTAATTTTCACAAGAACCCTGTGAAATAGGTAGGACTATTGCCCCTGATTTATAGATGAGGAAACTAAGGTTCAAAGAAGTTAAATAACTTGGTGAAGGATACACAGCTAGTGGCTGAATTAGGATTCAAACCAGATTGTCTGATTCCAGGTTTTGGAATCCCATGCTCTTAACCATTAACCACACTGCTTTCCTCCCTAGAGTGACATATCCTCAATAAGTGTTAGCTATTATTATTGTTGCTATTGTTTTTGTCATTATTAAATCAAATGAGTAAGATAGCAAGTAAAGGATATGGTGTTAATCAGAGAGCTTTAAGTATGTAGTTAATAGAAAGTTAGAAAAGGCGACTCCTCCCTTCTCTTTTCTGAGCACATTCCTGGGGCTGTCTTTCAGTTTTCTCTTCCCTTTAAAGTCTATTCTCTACCTTTCAGGAGAAGGCAGAAGGAGTTAAAGGGGGTAGGAGAAAGAAAGCAAAAGAAAAAAGGGAAGGAATAGATTCAACTGTTTCTTAGGTTGAGACCTTGAGACACTTAAACACGAAAGTACCTATTTTTTAAAGATAAACCCAATTTAAGTACAATGTAAGGTCAGTGGAATGATTTTTGAATGCTTATACTTGCTACATAAAAATTACTGAGAGAAACTGAAGGCATTTCTTCAAATAGCTTTTTAAAGTGATATGAGCCATCTACATCATCTGTTCTCCAAACACCCTTCTTATTTCTAAGGAGGTAAGCAAGAGTCTCACTAGTGAAGGGTTCATGTTAATTATATTTGAATGGTTTGTTTATACTACTTATTCTCTGACTTATTTGAGAAAATATTCAAATATACTTTCACAGATCCATATAATACTGTGAGAAAAAGTGAAGTAACCAGTGAAGTAACAGTAGCAGATATGTTAGTTTTGTTTAGATAAAACTTACAGGACAACAACATTACTTTCTAACATTCTGTATGTCACTTTAAAGTTCTGGGGCCTCCTGTATCATTCACATGGGCAAGACCTATATGCCTATGTTATAGCACATAGTTCACACATTTGTGTTGTAAATTATCATGGTTTAGTATGGTAGAATATAAATTATATACTTTTACCTTTGCTTTTATAATATAATATATTGTTGGCATTATTCATGATTTATTCAATACTAAGTCACTGATTGTGAATGTTATTTTGGGGGGATAAAACTCACTTTCCATTCTTCATGTTTGCCTGTAGACGGACTTTCTTAGAAAACCATCACTGCCTCCCTCCCCACCCTGTACTTTTTGTGAAGACTTTTCTAATTAATTAAGTTTGAAAGAATTAACTGGACATGCTTGTCTCAAATCCTTCTTCTCTCTTCTCTGTGACATCTGCCAGTTTGCAAACAGGGTGTTTTATGTCCTAATTTTTCCACCAAGGGAAGAGCTTGACAAGGAGTGTTCTGCCCCTACTGGGTTAGGGCTACTGTCTGGAGGGAGTCAGTTTCATGTATTTCGGGGGATGTATTAGCAAGTCCATATGGGCGCTTAAGCCATGTTGTCCAAGTAGGTTCTTCAGTATTCAAAGTGATACATTGATCTCCATCTACCAGGTTCCTCTGCCCACCTATCAGTTGTTTGTGAAAACAAGAGATGAGAAAGGTCATTTAACACCCTCAATTCCCAATGGTACTCCCATTTGTAGCAGTAATCCTGCAGGAAAAGGGAATTCATTTTTCCATAGTCTGGTATACTGTGTGGTTCCAAGCACTTGCAGGCTCTGAGTGTGGCTCTACCTACTTCCCAGCTGTGTGCTCCTTGTTGGACAAGTCATCTAACCTCTCTTAGCCTAGTTTCTTTTCCTGTAAAATGGGGCTCTAACAGTACTTACCTTATACAGAGTAAAGATGAAATACAACAATGTACTTAATACAGCACCTGCACAGATAATTACTGTACAATTCTGTAATTGTGGGCTAATACAGCCCATCCTCATACCACCACTAAGGAATGCCTGCATGTCAAATGTTTCTATGTCTGATTTTTAAAACCAGCAGCACAGGGAAAAATACTTTGGGAAGTAAAAAAGCAGAAAGTAAGAAAGGTTATTTCATAGAAATCAAAGTAAATTATTAATAATATTTCTTGGTATTTGTGTAATATTATATAGACCAAAGAAACCCACTCGTGATTCCCAAAGTGTGTCACTACAAAATCCACCAATTTGTCCGAGACAGTAACAGTCAATGTTATGGCTGGTGCGATCTCGCCCTCTGGTGATGGAAGAAGGTGGTGCTCCGATTTCACAATTGGATATCTTGACAAAACCATAATCCTGTATTGGAATGAAAAGAAACATATGCATCATTGTCAGTCCCACCACATCATGCAGAACAGGACTAAGCAAAAGCATTAAAAAGGGATGTGGCCCGAGCACGGTGGCTCACGCCTGTAATCCTAGCACTCTGGGAAGCCAAGGTGGGAGGATCTCTTGAGCTCCGGAGTTCAAGACCAGCCTGAGCCCTGAGCAAGAGTGACACCCCATCTCTACTAAAAATAGAAAAATTAGCCGGATGTGGTGGCATGTGCCTGTAGTCCCAGCTACTTGGGAGGCTAAGGCAGGAGGATCACTTGAGCTCAGGAGTTTGAGGTTGCTATGAGGTAGGCTGACACCATGGCACTCTAGCCTGGGCAACACAGCAAGACTCTCTCTCAAAAAAAAAAAAAAAAAGGGATGTGATACTACACCACAAGCACCCTACTGAAAGTCACTCAGAGCAATAATGTGGCAGAGACTTATATGGCAGTCTGCTTGTCGGATCACCGCACCTCCCCATCAACTCTGTTTTAATAAGTACCACGGAGACACAAAAAGGGCACCACTAGTAATACACAAATATTTTACCTGCATTGTTGCTTTGACAACACATTTACGTAAACAATTCTAATATTAATATTAATCAACACATATGCGAATGTACAGTCTTGCCAGCAAGGACACAAAGTAACAATTTACAAAATTAGAAATTGAAAAACAATGAGCATATGAAAAGGCATTCCACCTCACTCAGTTAAAGAGCTACATATGAAAAGGATCAGCAGGCTTCTCTTCCCTAGCTATATGCACTCTCCCTGTCGCCCTCATGGAGTCTCTCAGAAGGCCCGTCGCTACCTGATGATACCTGAAGGTACATCTCCAGTTGGCCTGTCCTACTCAGCCCTCCAGGCCATACACAACTGCCTACTGGGCATCACTTGACCGTCCAGGGTCATCTCACACTTAGCACAAACTGCTGCTCTCCTGGTGGTTTCCAGCCTGTTAAATGGCATCATCTCCTATCAGGTATTCAGGTCAAAAACCTAGCCATCAGCCTTGACTTTCCTTCCCGCCCTGACATCTAAACCATCAGTAAGTCCTGTTAGCTCTGCTGCAAAACAGTTCCTGAGTCGCCCTCTTCTCACCACCTCCACTGCTCCCACTGTCATCTTCCACCTGTGACACTGCACCTATCTCATCGCCTGGCTCCTGGCTCCCACTTTTGCCCCTGACAATCTGTTCTTCCAGATCAGTCCCCTGTTTCAAATCCTCCAGTGGCTTCCCATCACAACTGGGTAAAATGGGGCCCTCTGCAATCAGGGGCCTACCCTTGACTTCACTTCTCACCAGTTCACCCTTGACCCCCGCGGCTCCAGGCACACCAAGACTGATCCTGCCTCAGTGTTTACCCTGGCTGTTCCCTCAGCTCTTCCCGAGACCGGTCCTGGGAGCTTATCATTGTGACCTTCCTGACCACCCTACCTACAGTAGCACCCCCCGGGACCACTGCCCATGCTGTCACTCTCTCTCAGTAGCTTGTTTTCTACATAGCACTTATCACAATATCAAATTACTTTATTTATTTCTTTGTGTACATATTTATTTTTTGTCTCTTCACACTAGAACACAAGCCCCATGAGGACAGCATCCAGGGCAGACATGCCTGGTGCTACAACCTCAGCTTCTATGCTGATTGGTTTATAATGGCGAAGAACTGGAAATACCCACCAACAGGAAGACCATTTTTAAAATTATGGAATGTGCATATCTTCAGCACCTCCCCATCCCCCAAGAAGCATCACTGGGGCATATTCACAGGACAAATATATAACAATATCAACTTTCCACTCCAAGCCTATGCTGCCTAGTCTTTCGGGACTATGTTCCAGATTAATACCCAAGGTATACTCACCCCCAAGTGTGATCCCTTGTGCTTGGACCAAAGTCTGTATAGAAACCCAACTTCTCCCCTAGCCACATAGTTAAGTCATTGTTCCCGATAAAGGGCTTAGAAGCATCACTCTCCAAAATTGTTATGAAATCTGCACCTGTTCAGGAAAAAAAAAGCATTCAATGGTTAATCACAGCAAGGCAAAAAACAATTAGCAACACTTTATTCTTGACCCTTAACCTTTTTGCCTTGATTGATAAACCCCAAAACAAAGTAATTTTTAATGAGTCACTAAAGTGAAGTGGTTCAAATCTGAGCTATAAGGAAATTTTCCCATGTTTAGAATTTAATTAAAACATGAAACAACTCTAGAAAATACTAGAAAGGGTAAGAGAAAAACTCTTCTAAATTTTCAAATATTCTTAACATCTTCCTCAAATTTTCAAATAATCTTAATGCTTCTCTGAAATACCCAATTTATGTTCAGAAACAATAGAATGGTGCACAATAGTGTTTTATTCCAGAGCAAACAGCTCCATGGTATCAGCATAGAAGTCAGTTTATTGGCTTTTTTAGATCTTGGCCAGATGTGGCTCAGAGGCCTGTAAACAAGACCAAATAAGGACTAAGGGCCAAAGAAATATTTTAGTGGCATTATATTCACACAGACACTCAGAAATTTCTCAGGAGGCATGCTTATCATTAAGAATAACCAGAACAGTTGAGCCCTTTACCGATCTTGCTCCATACTCCTGTAGCTGATCTAAGGACCAAACTCCCCCATGTTTCAAAGGATGCTTTATACAAAGATGAGCACCCCAGAACATGGAAACAAATAAAATTGGCCCTCGTGCTCTATAAAAGCAATTTGATTCACAAATGAACCTCACTCTGACTCATTCCGCCTCTTAATCCAACAGTTTTCTGGTGCCCAACAGCGGGTCCCCAAGTGGCAGGTACTACCAGCAGGAGCATCCCTAAGTACAACAGCATGGCAAGAGTCCCCTGCAGATACCCAATACAAGGTGCTGTTCAGAATCAACTGAATTAATTGCTCTCAAACACAGACAGATGTGGTTACAGAAGCTCATCCTCCTGCAGCTGCCCACCAAAGAAAAGCCTTTGTTAAGAGATTAGTTTCTGACCCCTTCCTATGACTTACGATCCTGCTGAAAATAAAATTAACAATAGTAGTTTCTCAAAACCTGGAACTAATTCCAGTAAGAGACTTACCTGTTTGATTGAGCAGGAGAGCTGATCTTTCTAAACTAGACCATCCTTCATTGTCGTATCCAAACCTGAAGGGCCAGATGGCAGCAGAGACCTCTTTGGCTGGTGCCTGAGGAATAGTTTTAATGGTCATTTAGAATGACTGTGAACAATGGCAGTTTCAGTGACCCACTTTTCTCCACCTGTCTCTACCAAAATTCATATTTCAGTAGAGGAATTTCCTTAGACGTTTGCCCACATTTAATTCACAAAAATAAGGAAATATTTGCTATATCATATTCTCATAATAAATCTTCTGTGAACTTCTAGCTCAAGCTTGGAAGTTAGGATAAATGTTTGGAAAGTGAGTATTTATAATAAGCATTGCTTGTAATAGCAAAAAATTAGAAACAACCTGGCTGTCCATCAACAGGAAAATGCATAAACAAATGGTGTTACCTGCATAGAGTGGAACACTACACAGCCCTAATAAATGACTTAGGGCTACATAGTACCATGAGGATGAATCTTGCAAAGATGATTTTAAGTTAAAAAAAAAGTAAGTTGCAAAACATATATGTCAAATGCCACTTAGGAAAGTTAAAAACATGGAGAAAACAATTTTGTCTAAGGATCTATCATATTTAGTAACAATAGAAAGAAATCCATGAAAATGATAAAAAAACACAATACTCAGGATAGCGGTTACCCTTGCAAGGGAGAAGAATCATACAGTAGGATACACAGAGACCTTCAACATATTTATAAAGTGGTCAGCCTCTTCTAACCTAGTTATGAATGATGTTACACCCCTACTGTACTGGCAAGGCCAAGGTCCAGGAGCACAGCCCCTTTACGAGCTCCTCTTTGGGGGCCATGAGCTAGTCAGAGGACGCACTGCCCACAACCCTAGCCATCCATCTCTGATCTACAACAGGGCTCCTGTGAAAGAGGAACAAATCCATGACCACAGCTGAAAAACAACTCACACTGGACCACGCAGTTCAGGTTGGGAGCAGGGCCACTGCTTTACAGAAACAGGTCAGTGTGCGTGTTCTACCAGCAGTGAGCTGGGTGTTTCATCTTTACACAGAAGACTTATTTAGTTTAGCAAATGTCATAAAAAGAGAGTGGAACCATCAACCGAGATTTCAAGAGGCATGATTATATTCATCAAGCTATCATTTTTCACACAAGTATACAACTATAGTTAATTCTAGATTTCATCACTCCAAAACCTATTAGTCCTTCATTCTTCCCATCTCAGTAAATGCCACCTTCCTCCATCCAATATCTCAAGCCAATAACATAGAAGTCCTCCTAGATTCCCTCCTTCTCCTCACCCAGCAACAACCAACCCGTCAGCCAATCCTATCAGTTCTACTTTCAAAATATATTCTAAGCCTATCCACTTCTCTCCAACGCCACTGCTACCACACCAGCCAACATCACCATCAGCTCTCTCCCGGACAACCGAAAAAGCCCTAGAACTCATCTCCCTGCGTCCACTCTTATCCGCCTACAATCCATTCTTCACGGAGCAGCCAAGTTGACATATATCATTTTTCTTCACTCTCCTGCTTATGACACTGCAGTGGCTTCTGTTGCAAGTAAAATAAAATCAGAACTTCTCACTGTGGTCTGGGAGGCCCCGTGTGATGTGGCCCTCCCCAGCCTCTCCTACTTCATCTCCTACCACTCTTCACCAAGCTTCAGCCACGCTGTGCCCTTATGCTCCTGAAATATGCCAAGCTTCATTCTCCCTTAGTCCTTGGTACATGTTCCTTCTGCCTGAATCCCAGTTCTCACAACTGGCTTCTCAACTTGTAAGTCTGATTGCAAATGTCACCCCCTCGGAGCAGCCTTCTCTAACCATCCAGACCCAGTTACTCTCCACCCCATAATCCTACTTCCTTCATAGCAGTCTTATCTAAAATGATAGTCCTTCTTTGTTTCTCTGACTACCACCTTTCTCCCCTGTTAAAATCCAAACTCTGGGAGGGATGGGATGGGATCTTGTTGAACTTGTTTACCTCTGTATCCCTGGCACCAGGCACATAAACAGACGTTCAATAAACATTAGTCAAATGAATGAACAAATGAATGAACAAATGAACGGGAGAACAGGTATTAAATCCAATTCAAATGGCTCTTTTCACAAAGAATTCCTGACTGACATTAGGTATCCTCTGCTGATGGACATTATGTTGCAATAATAATGACTAACAATTAAAGGGCACAAGAAAGACACCAGTAGTAATGATGGTCTACTATTACCTACTTATTAAGAAATAGTTACTTAGTTCTGAATATGTGCCAGCACTCTGTGAGGCGCTGGGAGTACAAAGATGAACAGGAGAAACATGGTCATCATCCTCAGTATAGCTTTTTTTTTTGAGACAGAGTCTCACTCCATCGCCCCAGGGAAGAGTGCAGTGTCATCATCACAGCTCATGGCAACCTCCAATTCCTGGGCTCAAGCGATCCTCCTGCCTCAGCCTCCCAAGTAGCTGGGACTACAGGTGCCCACCACCATGCCCAGCTGATATATTCTATTTTTGGTAGAGATGGGATCTTGCTCTTGTTCAGGCTGGTCTTGGACTCCTGACCTCAAGCAATCCTCCTGCTTCGGCCTCTCAGAGTGCTAGGATTACAGGCATGAGCCACTGCACCTGGCCCCCAGTGTAGCTTTTTATTTAATATGAAAAATGTTCCCAGTAGTACAGATTGTTAAAATTTAAAGTTAACCCTCCAATTCTATTTTAGCCAAAACTGTAATTCTGACTGAATTATGAAACACATTGAACTTTTTATCAGAGCAGATAGGAAGCACAGCATTGCAATGACTTACTCTTGCTTCTTCCCAGCTTTCTAGAAGAGGACATTAAAATATCTAAATCTGTAGATAGCAAGAGGGAAAAGAAACAGACAAGGAAACTTCCACCACCCATCACTACACAAGCTACCTATAATCTGCAAAATCAAGACTTGCCTGTAAGATTTTTCTTAAATCAAAGAATTTCACATTGCTATCTTCAGCAATATCTACCAAGAAGTACAGAGAAGCTCAGTATAAAATAGTTCCTCAGTGTTTCTCCTTATGTTACAATATGCAATTTATGTCTTCCTAAGCAGAAATCAGGGATAGTCCCAAAGTGAAAGCTAGCAGGGGTACACAAACTTTATGGAATAAAAAAAAATGAAAATAATTCAATTGATTTAGAAACATACATAAGTAGAATTAAGGAGAATGTAAGAATTCTAAATACAAGTATGTGATTTTATCCACTTTGGTCCTCTTTGTATGCAGTGTAGCATTATCAAGTCTATCCAAATATGCCCATCTTTACATAAAGTTCAGTCAAAAACACTAAACTAAATAAATAAAATAAAATAGTTCCTTATTCTACAGTGTAGAAATATTAATTCATGAATGGCAAAAATAACTCCATACAACAAAATGATGAGCTGTTTTCCTCTAATATATTGGTCTATCCTGTCTTAAGAACCCAACTTCATAAAATAATCCCACTATATTATCAGCCTGTGACCAAGGGTTAAAGAGATGGGATCCATGGCACTAAAGTCGTCAGATCCAGGTCTAGCATACAGTTGGAATGGTGAAGTATACAAATGTATGTGTGTGTGTGTGTGTGTGTGTGTGTATACATATATCTCACATAAAATTCTATTTCAAACTTTTTAATTACTTACCCCTTTGCCCAATTTCCTCTCATAGGTTTTATGCCGCAGTCCTAGTCCCAACAACCCCACACCAACAAGCAGCCACAAAACTAAACAAAAAGAAGAAATAATTGTCTTTTAAAAACTAAATTTGTTTTTAAAATAATAATCTTTATGAAATTATTGAACCTATTGGCCAAGCATTTTGTGCAGAGTGGAAATGTCTGATTCTTGGGTTAATCTTCATGTACGACATGCATACACAACCCACACTCTAAACCCAGGTTTCAAAGAATCTTCCCTAAAAATGTTCCAAAGTCCATGAGCTTAAAGTAAAAATAAATCATAAAATATACAAAAAAACGGGTCTCATGAGCAGGAACCAGCAGGAAAAAACACGCTGCAGAATCAAGCCCACAAAGACTTCAGATATTGGAGCTTTCAGAATGAGAATATAAAATAAGTATGCTTAACATGTTTAGAAAAATCAAACAGGATATTGAAAAGTATGACTAAGGAACATGAGACTAAAATAAAGGATCAGGAAAATTTGTAAGGAAATCAAAGAGACTTCTAGAAGTAAAAATAATTATTATAATCATTGAAATTAGACACTCAATGAACAAGCAGATTAGACAGAGCTGAATAGAGAATTAGTACAAAAGGTGGCACAACAAACAAAGGTAGAAAATATGAAAGAGGTTAAGAGACACAGAAAACAGAATAAGAAGGGCTAACATATATGTAATTGGAGTCGAAAAGGAACAAAGAAAGAATGGGAAAAGAGACAATATTTGCAGAAATAATGCTGAGAATTTTTCACAACTGATAAAAGACATGACTCTTCAAATTCACAAAGCCCGAAGACTCCAAAGCCAAGTGGGGGAAAAAAATCCACATTCAGATATATCATAGTGAAACTTTTGGAACAGCAAAACAAAGAGAAAAATCTTAAGAGCTGCCAGAGAGAAAAGACAGATTATCTTCAAAGGAGCAACAATTACACTGACAGACAACTTCTCAACAGCAAAAGTGAAAGCCAGAAGACAGGGGAATAATACCTTCAATGTGCTGAGAGAAATATAACCAACTACTAAAAGAAAAGAAATTGAAGGTATAATGTCCAAACTAAAAAGAGAAGTGGGGAGGAGGGGTATTAAAAAAAAGAAAAGAAAAAGAAAACTAATCAATGCAAAAGAAATCCAGAAGAAAAAGAAAAAAACACATACCTAGAAAAAGTAGAAAATGAAAAAGAAAATAAGATGATAGAAATAAATCAAACACATCAGAAATCACTATTAAAAATAGATTAAACTCTCAAGTTAAAAGCCTTAAAGACTGGGTGGGCACAGTGGCTCATACCCATAATCCCAGCACTTTGGGAGGCCGAGGTGGGAGGGTCTCTTGAGGCCAGGAGTTCAAGACCAGCCTGGGCAACATAGCGAGACCCTGTCTGTACAAAAAATTTAAAAATTAGCTGGGCATGGTGGTGCATGCCTGTAGTCCCAGCTACCGGGAGGCTGAGGCAGGAGGATCGCTGGAGCCTAAGAGTTTACAGTGAGCTGTGATCATGCCACTGCACTCCAGCCTGTGCAACAGAGTGAGACTCTTGTCTAAAAAAAAAAAAGACAATGACTGACATTCTGAAAAAGGCAAAATAATGGAAACAGTAAAAATATTGTGGTTGCCAGGAGTTCAGAGGAGAGAGGGATGAACAGGTGGAGTACAGGGAATGTTTAGGGCAGAGAAACTATTCTGTATGATACTACAATGACAGATACATGTCATTACATGTTTGTCAAAACTCATAAAATGTGCAACACCAAGAGTGAACCCTAATGTAAACTATGGACTTTGGGTGATAGTGATGTGTCAATGTAGGTTCATTGATCGTAACAAATGCATCACTCTGGTGAGTGATTTTGATAGAGGCAGTGTCTATACGTATGTGGGGCAGGGAGTATACGGGAAATCTCTGTACCTTCCGCTCAATTTTGCCATGAACCTAAAACTATTAAATATAAAGTCTATTTTTAAAAATCACACAAAACTGTTTAAACAACTCTGTAAATACTGTTCCAAATGCCTCAATTTGATGAATAAATTGAAGAATTACGGTTCTTAACCAAAATTTTAAAAAACACAAAGATTGTCAGGATTAAAAACAAATTAAAAACTGCTATAATATCCTGGTTTCAAAGGACATACCAAGACACAAAAACACACACAGAAAAACCTCATTTCCCCTAAATTTAAATATGATCTTTTCAAATTATAGTGAAACATATATGCATGTTTTTATACAATGGTCTTACTGCTTCTCAGCCTTTTGGCTAAGATCAAGTGTAGTATAATGGTCTTACTGCTTTGTGACATTTCCTTTAGAAATACATGGAAAATTTATATAGCTTCTTAATTGTTTTCTATCTCTTTACACTATAATATTTTGTCTCCTTTAGTAAGGTATCAGGTCCTTGAGGGTGGAGACCATTGTTTACATGTCTTTGTATCCTACATAACAACTACCTAATACCCTATGTGCACATTGCATACATTCAATAAATTTTTATTTAATCCAGTCCACTTTAATTGAGTCAGATATTGAATAGTAAATGAATTTTATGTTTGAGTTTCCAGTTCATCAACATTCCAACCATTAACATATTTAATCTTCCAAAAAAGGAGAACAAGAAATGGAGCAAATAGTCTCAACTATTAGAACAAAATATTTTGGAAATTCTCCCAGTTGAATTATCTTATCTATGTTAGAAGTGAAAGAAAACTAATACAGAGTATTTATGGTTCAAATGACAAGATATCAGGGATTTCCTTTAAAGTACTTAAACAAACAAAAAAAAGTAAAGAAGATAGCTATTAATAACATTGGCAAAATGTTGATAATTGTTGAAACTGGATCAAGAGTACATGAGGGTTCATTATACTCTTTCTTATGTTTGAAATTTTATATAATAAATGTTTTTTAAAAGAAAATAAAACTATACTTACAAAGTTTCATGTATTTTTCACTCTTCCTGAAAAGCACTTTAGGACTATTTTTTGTTTGAAGAAGAAAGTCAAGGTTTTTCTTAGGAGCAAAGAGCATATTCAGCCCAATAATTAGCATCATTGTCCCTGTTAAAAGACAAAGAAAGAATATATTGTAGTTTAATCCAGAAACCTCACCAGTGTAAATTTCAGGAGCTAGGATTTCTTTTAAAGGAATATACGCTCAAAATTCAACTACTGAATTAATTTATCGCAGTACCTAAGCAATTACCCTAGTAGAGCTTTTAATAATTAGGACAATCTTTAAGAAATCAGGTAGGGTTCTAGGCATTATGCTTTAAATGAGAGGACTCCAGCCTTTTCCTGATGAGGGATTTCTTTGAATTTCCTATTTCCTAGTTAGGTTGCTGATGGTTTTCCTGACTGACTACTGACTGGGTAGGGGACAGTAGAACCTTCTGAGCTGCCACAAGGACACAATAAGAGCCTGCCCATGAACCAAGTGGAACATATGTAGGTTTTTAATGTGGCAGTGCTTACGGTGATAATTCTGCCCTGGGATATGGGTTCTCTGGGCACAAGGTCCTCACAAAGGATGCATGCCAGAACTCACAGCGTGCCAACAGGCTGGCCAATAAAGTTGAGCTAAATTGGTATGTACTCCAAACTAGCTTACACGTAAAATTTACATACTTCTAAAATAGTACATAGTAACAATGGAAACAGAGACTGGGCACAATATGTAAATTAAGAAATGTCAAGTAAAAGTTAAGCTTAGGTGGAAGACTAGCAAAAAAAATTATGTCCAATTTTCAGGAAGTAGCAGGAGAAACCTAGAAAATAAACTTATAACTAATTTCTGATATTATACAGATTCTTTTCAATTCAGTTGTATTAAAACCCACTCTGAACATTACCAACATCCCTTGGCTTTTGTGGCCTCATCAATATAATGTCATTCACACTGGGGAAAAAAGTTCTTAGCTGTATGAAGCTGTAATAGTGCGCTGTTTCTACAATCGCGTAAGTAGTGAGAAGGAACTCAAAAGCTCAGCATTCATAACATTCTAAAACAAACTCATGCACAGAATGACTCTTACTTTCATTTGTTTTCTTCTCATGGCAGACCCCTAAGCAAGCTGGAATAAGAAAAAAGCAGGGTATTGGACGGGAAAATAGAGCAGGAGAGAGTACACACACCTAAAAGAAACCAGAAGAAATACAAAGTTTCCAAAGCCAAGGTTATCGCAGAGGAAATGCAGCAATGTATTTGTCTAATTAGATGACAGCTTGGGTATTTACCAGAAATATCAAATTCTCAAAAGTTGGTTCTAAAATATTTCATGTAATTTAAAAATACATGTTCTAAACCAGCCTTTCCTGACAGATGTCTAGCTCGCAGGGTAGAAAAGTTCATGTGAAAATGTACAGAGTAGTTGGCTGTATATCAGTGGCACAAAGGGGAGCGGAAACAGAACCCACGCAGAAGCCCACACCTCTCCCGGGCAGCACTCACTCCAACGGTGATTTCCTAAGTATCTGTCTCATTTTATGTATGGTGCTTTCTCCACTCCATTAGAGCTCCAGGTGGGCAGGGACACTATATATTTTTAATATTCAGCACCTGGGCACTGTGCCTGGAGCATAGTAGGTGCATGATAATTTTTTAATGAAGAAATGAACAAATGGAAAAATGAACGCACAAACAAACAAGAACCGGATCCCTTATTAACACGTTCTGTCTCCTCATCTTCCAAAGATTTTTTTTGCAGAAGTATTTGACACGTTTTACTTAAATTAAAATGATACACAAGATTTGATTTGTGTATGCCTGGTATACATCAATAATTTCATTACTACCAGAAGACAATTTTTAAAATATTAAACTAAGCTAAGTTTGTGAAATTTTAATTTTGGTATGTAAGTTCACAACCACTGAAATGGAAAATATATTTATTCTATGATTTGGGAATTTATCATTTACATTAAGCTACATATATATTTGATTGGTAAAAATACATTAAACAAAAATCAGAGATAAAATTCAGAGGAACCCCCCAAAATGACAATCCCCATGTATATTTAGGAGCCAACAATTGAAGTGGCAACATGAGCATCACGATCATACCTTTTCCTAACATATCATATAATACAAGTGTTACATAGTTTACCCTTTGTACTTGCTGTGGATTACTTTCTTCACAACAAATTCATTTAAAAGGACTTTGTAGTAAAAAATATTACTGAAATGAACTGATGAATTAAGAAATTTGTTTTTAACTTATAATTTAGACATCCTTCCAGGCTTTTTTTTTATTATTAAGAGAGTCTATTTTACTAAGAAAGCAAGATATCCTATTTATTTCCACCAACCATGTAAAGTACTAAACCCTGGTCAGCCCTCAAGGATATTTTTGAGCTGTTACTTTAATCCAGACCTTTTAAATGTACTCACCCAAAAGCACATCAGATCTTTCTCTAGTGTAGACACCTCCTGGGACAAACTTAAAAGCTGTGCACCATGCACAGAAAAACATTTCTAAAAGATAAAATATCATGGCAGTGGTCATGGTTTTCCCAGGGTTTGTCCCTGAGCTGATAAGTTGTGCAAGCACTTGAGGCCACACGGACGCAGTGAAGACAGCGAGCACACAGCCAGACACAGCAGCGGCCCACGTGTGCAGGTAAAGGAGACCCGCAGCTGAAGCCGCTCCTATTTGTGAGACAGAGGAAGAGAGAAAAAAGAAGAAGAATCAGACAGGAAAGCAATAAAGCTTATAGGATGACCAATTTATAGCTGTTTAGAGCCAGAACACACCTTAGGGTATACCAGTACAATCTCCAGGCAGATGAGAAAACTAAGGTCTAGCAAGTTTAATGTGATTTGCTCAAGGTCACACAGCCAGTTACTGGCACAACTGGAGATAGAATGTGGATCTAGTAAATCTCAGTTCAATGCTATTTCTTAGCAAGGACAAGGGAGGGAAGAAGGCATTTTCAGGCAATTGGTGTTAGGATCCAAATAGCAATAAAAACTGAAATTAATCTGTAATACCAAAAATATGTACAGTAAATTCAACCAGCCAGATATAGGACATAAGAAAACAGAGTTAGTGGGGCTGCTATTAATAGAACGTTTTTGTTAAGGGACTTTGTAAAGGAATTTCTGCCCATCTAAATGCTGCTACCCCTTGTCCTACGATATGTACATTGACTTTCCCAACCACTCGGCAGGCAATTCATCTGTTTTCTGACAGCCTGCTTGTGTTGGGAGCTATGCATTCTGCCTGGCCTACAGTAGGTACCCGGTTGAGCCAACGCTGAGGTCATACAACCTTTCTCCCAATTCCTGTGAAATCAGCTTTGAAACAGCACTTCAGGGTCCACAGCATCTTGGAACTATCAATACAACACCTTTCCACAGATAATATGGCATTTTTGAAACATCTGAATCAATGTCGTATAATCGGGACCCACCCTTCAAGGGTGTCTACAGTAGACTCTCCACTGCTTGGGGCAAGAACTCCAGACAAGGAGGAGTGGGGAGCAGAAAGTGTCTCCAGCCAGCTTCTAAACTGTGGCTCATTAAGTTCCACTTGCGGCATCACGGGGCAATGCCACGTGACCATCTATTTCTCTCCGGTTCAAAAAGAACATCATTCAGACGAACCTGGGAACCTGATGCCAGGGTCCTTAACTACCGACGGAGGTTAACTTCAGAATGACAGCTTCAAATACTTAGCTCCTACAATGGAAATTTTTCATTTTCAAATAAAACTACTGTAATGCCTATTTGCTGTAGAAATTTTAAAAATACAGAACTGTAAAGAAGCAACTAAAGATTGCCTAAGACAGCCAATACTTCTATGTATTTCTAAGTCTTTTCCTATGTATATATAGAAATATTTTTCCATAAATGGAATTGTACCACATATTGAGAATTATATGCTGTTTTTATGGGGCATTATATCAAGAATATTTGCTCATGTTATTAATTTTTTCTAAAACATTTTTATGTATAAATAATACTTCACTGGATAAATATGGGTAACCATTTTCCTATTGCTGGTCACTTATCAAGCTTCTGATGTCAAGCTTTTAAAACACAATGTGACAAACATCTTTCTTTGTCAATAAATCTCTTACCCATCTCCTATTACTTCCTTAAAACAGATTCCTAGCAGTACAACTACTCTGTCAAGGGGTATAAGCATTTTAAAGCTATTACCTGTGACCAGTTACTTTCAGGAAAGGTAATACCAGTCTTTACTTCCTGCAGAAACTTGCCAAAAGTCTCAACACCTTTTAAACCCTGCCAAAATTACTTCTTTCTAAAAATTTTTACTGCATTAATGATGAAAATGGTATGAATTTTAAATTGCACTTATTTGATTATTAGTGAGATTGAGTTTTTCCTATTTACTGGCTTCTAACGACTATTTTTTAACTTTTTATTTTAAATTATTATGTATACATAACAGTTATACATATTTATAGGGTACATGTGATGTTTTGATACAGGCATACAATGCGTAATAATCCAGTCAGGGTCATTGGAGTATCCATCACCTCAAGCATTTATCATTTCTTAAAGAATGAGTCCTACTTTGATATTCTCATCTAAAGTCATCAGAAGGGCTTTGTTGCCTTTCCCTTACTTCAGAGAATTATCTGGAAGAAAAGAAAACATCTCTTCAAATTTACCTTGACTGTTATTGCTTTTATTTTTAATTTAGTTTCTATTTTTAAATAGGTTCTATACTTTTAAATCCACTAAAATTGTATTTTTAAGTAGGTTATAAATTCAAAATCCAAAATTTAAATGGTACTAAAGGGATTTTCTGACCCCTACCACACACTAGCTCCCCTTAGCGAAGGTAACCAATGTAGCATTTACCTCTGCATCCTTCCAGAAATATTCTATGCATACAAAGATATATGTGTGTGTGTGCAATTCCCTCCCATTTTGTATACCAGGGGTAGCATACAATATACACTGTCAGTCAGTTTGCCTTTTTCACTTAACTGTATACCTTAACTGCTTTTTGTTTGTTTGAGCCCTTCCAAATAATCTCCCCCAAATCTTTACAACATCTAAGACATCAAACAGAACTAATGGTAATTGACTATTCCCATAAGATTTATAATAACTGACATGTTTTCAATAGATCAAGTTTTTTATACAATAAAATTACATTCACACTGTATATTAACTACACTGGGGTCCTAACAATACACTTACTACATCTATGCCCTTTTTGATAGAACTTTGATTTTACTAATTTAATTGCTATCAAGATTTAAA
The DNA here is from genome assembly GCA_023783475.1 of Daubentonia madagascariensis. Taxonomy (NCBI): domain Eukaryota; kingdom Metazoa; phylum Chordata; class Mammalia; order Primates; family Daubentoniidae; genus Daubentonia; species Daubentonia madagascariensis. Next base: position 14,626,297 of record JAKFHU010000428.1, read on the forward strand.
GCTCCTGTATCTTTGCTTTTATGAAATTCTTCAGTCATTGCCATAATTAATTTCATGCTGAGTCTCCAGTTGGGATTGCAAGCTTAAACAATACAACAAGAAAACATGATTCCTTTTGCTCCATTCTGCTTTATCATGCGGTTTCCAAAGATTAATCACAGTGAAAGTGGGCACCATCCCCAGAAAATTAAGTATGAGCTCCAACTTGTTTCAGGTGAGTAGGCGATCAGATAGGGAGATGAAGCTCATGAATTATGGCCCTACTTTCCTCTACTGCAGCGGTCCCCAACCTTTTTGGCCCAGGGGCCAGTTTCATGGAAGACAATTTTTCCACGGACTGGGGATGGCGGTGGGGGGGGAGATGTCGGCGGCAGTGGAGGGGGTGTGGTGTGGCGCTCAGGTGGTGATACACAGCCCATTTCCTAACAAGCCACGGACCGGTAACAGGCCGTGGCCTGGGGTTTGGGGACTGCAGCTCTACTGCAAATAGCCTACTAGAAGTCTTAAATCCACTTGCCTCTGAGTCTTTAAAACTACTTTTTAATACTTCAGAGACAGCAAAACTATATTAGGTTTGACTCTCAGGGATATGACCTTACTTATCTGGGGCAATAAGAGGAAGTTAACAGTGTCTCTGTTTTTTAATTAACAATCTATGTTTCTGTGTTCCTCAGTTTTCCCACGTTTAAAATGAAGCTGCTAATTACCTGCCTATAAGCATTTGGCTTATATTCTATGAGAAAAGGCATAATATAAATGTTGAACAAACTTTCAATGCATTTCATTTGCCTTCTCCAAACTGCACACAGATTAAGAAGCCATAGCATATGCTCATTGCAAACTCAGCATTAACAAAGTTGTCTGGCCCTTTTCCTGAGATATCTCATGAAGCAGCTCTCTGATGAGAAGAAAGTTGACTCCTATATACACACACAAACTTCCAGAGACTTCAGATACAATGCTGACCAGAAAACATACAAGCAAGTAAAAAGAGCTCAACAGGACTACAACAGCATGCTCACATGGCTCTGGGAGAAGGAGGGCCTGGCCAACCCTCATCAACTTAGCAGCCAATTTGGATTACACATACATTTCCACACAAGGGTGGTGGTGCTTATGGTGTACAGAAATTTACTTATTATGTTATTTAACCCACAACTTCTATTACAGATACACAAAGTCTCACAAACCCACACACACACAGCATCTAGTGCAACGCCCTGAATCACTTGTTCAGTTAGCATGTGTAAGGACATCTCCTCTCACAGAAACCAAATATAGTATGTGCTCTGCAACGGAGTGGGGAATTTTTTTTACTGATAGTCAGCAAGCCTGGCTATAACCATTTCTGCCTTGTAAAGGGAAGGACGAGGAGTGGCATAATTCAGTCACAGGAAAATAAATCGGACGCTCCCTCATGCTCACAAAGACTACTGGGAAAAGGGAAAAGGTTGGCCCGAAACATGGCAGCCTTCACCAATACTTCTGGGGTCCTAAAGGGTATGACTGGGAAGAGGTGCATCAGGTCTTTGAATGAGCAAACACGGACCCCAAAGCTGCGTAGAAAGGTAGGCAGCTAAATTGGCACCTGTAAAAGAGAAGGGGAAATTGAGCTTCATTATGTAATCCCAAAAGAGGGCGTTTCTGAAAAACAGAAAAGCAAGGAATCTTGAAGAGTGAAAAGGGGTCTGGCAACTAGCAACTTGGCAACGTAGAGCTCTCTGTCTCCTCCATAAAATCTGCTACTTACGCTTGCACCTTGCATAAGTATCTTTGAGGGGAGGTGGTGTTACAGCAGTGCAGTCTGGGGAATGAGACAGCCACAGTAGGAGAGGAAGAGTGAAGCAGGAGGAAGCAGGGACCTGGAGCAGGTAGTCACCAGTGACCGTGGTGACATCTGGGTTATAGCTGCTGTAGCTGGTTTTAACAGCCCATTTGACCACAGCACATATTTGTACGGCTGCATCTACTTCCAGTCTATTGCACATGCTTGCGAGTAAACTGGATAACCAAGCTCAATGATGTTACATCTGCAGGTAAATTTCACATACCTGTAACCCACCAGATGAAACTATTAATAGTACCACGAAACCACGAACAAGCTGAAAGCATCAATCCACTTGCCAAGCCCAGCAGAATTATACCTCTGTAAAAAAGGAGATGCACAGGACATTTGATGTTAATAATATTTCATTGTCACAGATACAAAATAGAAATATACCTCCTACCTCTAGGGACATCCAAGAGATAACAAAAGCGTGAAACAATCAATGAGATCATGAGAACCCACTGGGAACCAATATTCTACACATTTAGAGCATTACAGTAATAAAAATTCCGACTTGAGATAAACGATATCTGCAGTCTTATCACAGTCAATGCAAATACAGTAATTGAGTTTTCTCAGACTATTAAATTATAGTCCATATTGATCACGTAACATTTTAAATGACTCTATCAAAGACAACAAGAAAACATCCTTGGAATAATTTCTATTTAGTTTGCCTTTTTTCTTTCTTTTCCCTACCTCAGTCCTGCTCTTGTCTATGTTCTCTGCCTTCCCAAGCCCAGTGTGGTTTGATACATAATTGATAGTCATGTGTTTTTCAAAACAACCACTAACTATTTCATTCTTTTGCTATTTTGACAAAAGTTTGTAGGAGAAGGAAAAAGAGAATTTAAACATTAGGGGAAAATCCAGCAGGAAAAATAGCTGCAACATAGCACTCAATTAAGTAGCTGTAACATAAATTAAGCAAAAGAAAACACAGCACTCACACTAGGCACTGTTTTAAGATTTTTACCTGTATTCATTTAATCCTTACCAGTCTGTAAGGTAAATGCTATTATTAATCCCATTTTGCAGAGGAGAATACTGAGGGAAAGAGCACTTAAGTCATCTGAGGTCATACAAAGTAGCCCACGTAAGACTAAGCACCCAAAAACAGTCCTCAGGCTCTGGGGTGAGGCTCTTAGCCACTATACTGCCTGTCCCTGCCTCCTAAGGTTAAGGATTATCCTGGGGCTACAGAAGACCAGAAGTGAGAAAAGGCCATGGAGGACAGTGCTGATCTTTTCCTACCCCAATTCAACATGAAATATTTATGAGAGTCCACATGCCAGGGTATGTCCTAGGTGCTTGGGACACATCAATGGACAAAGATCCCTTTCCCCCATAGAGCTCACATTCTAGTGGGGGAGACATACAATAAACATCATTAATAAATGATGCAGGTTATCAGAAGGTGCAAAGTGCTAGAGAAGAGTAAGAGTGATGGGGTCACCAGTGCTGGGGTGGGCTGGAGGGACTACGACAGTTTGTCCTCCCAGGGTCTATGGTCTGCACTGCTCCTTTGGTTTCCCAAGGGCCCTTCTGCACCCTCTGAGCCACTCTCTCCCCTCCTTCTGCCATTGAATCAATCAATTGAATCAATTGATTGATTCAAGGTAATATGTGGCATATCTGTGACCCATTCCCTGAAGTGTAATCTAATGAATTTTAGAAAGCAATTCCTACTGTGATGGTGGTGAGTAATGATGGTCCAATGCAACATTTCTCAAAAGGGTTCTGAGAAACACCTACTTTATGAGATGTTAACAGGTGTTCTACAGAAGAATTCCATGTTCAATTAAGTTTGGGAACTCTCTGACAGTCTTTAATATGCTAATGTGCATTGTGAATCACTAAGAAAGGAATATGAAATGCAATATTTCCCAAACTATTTGATCTAGAAGACTTCCCCCCCGCCAGAATAACCATTAACATCTCAAGAAACCACAAAACACAGTTTGGGAAGTGCTGGTCTCATCTTCAATCTGTCACTCCAACATACACAATGAGAAAATGTCTGCAAAGAAAACCCTCATCTTACAGGTGAGAAACACAAGGCCAGGGACGTAATTCGATTGGTCCAAAGTTGAATGGTGAGTTACTGTTGGCCACCAGGACTCCAGCCCTCCAGTCCAGCCTTGGGGTCCTGGGCCAGCTCTCCTTTTGCTCTTCCACACAACTTATGCTTGTATTCACAGAGAACTTTGGAAACAAAACTTTACTACTTCCCCTCTGGCCTTTTGTTATTTTCTTCCTCCTCTCCCTTCCTCCCAAATGTACTAGAGCATCCAGGATGAAAAAGATGTACAGTCACAGCCTGAGCAAGAATGAGACCCTGTCTCTTCAAAAAATAGAAAAATTAGCTGGGTGTGGTGGTGCCCGCCTGTAGTGCCAGCTACTCAGGAGGCTGAGGCAGGGGATCGCTTGAGCCCACGAGTTGGAGGTTGCAGGGAGCTATGATGATGCCACTGCACTCTAACCAGGGGGACAGAGTGAGACGCTGTCTCAAAAAAAAAAAAAGATGTAGAATCAACGAACTAACATGTCTAAAGTGTCCTTGTTCAGTGCCTGACACAGAGCAAATAATAAATATTCATTCCTCTTCCCATTCCCTGCCCTCAGGAGCTCAGTGTCTAGAAAGGAAGATAGATTAAAAAAAAGAAAGAAAGGAACCTGTAATACAGAACAATAAGGTATATAACAGAGAGGGTGGGAGGGAAACAGATTAATTGATTGATTCAAGGTAATATGTGGCATAAAGGAGGGAGCCCCTGGGCTAATCAGAGAAGACTTCACAGAGGATGGCTGAGCTGGGTTTTGAAGAGTAAGTAAGAGCTTGCCAGGGAGTCAAGGCAGAAACAGAAGCCCGGGCAGAGGGTGCAGCATGTGCATGCAGGGGGGCATTGAGCAGCCTGGCACTTCCAGAGAACTGCAAGTGGGTTCAGCCCAGGTGAAGCAGGGGGATAAGATCAGGGAACATTTGGAAAGGTAAGTAGGGGGCGAGATCCTGTCTCACATGGGAGAATGGGGGGGAGTATTTTCCACTGGTATGGGGGAAACTGCTCAGAGGTTTTAAGCAAAGGAGTGATGGAGTCAGATTTGCATTTTAGAGAGACCGTTCTGGAGCAGTGTGGGCAAGACTACACTAGAGAGAGACAAGTAAGAGACAATAGCAATAGCCCGGATGAAAAACAGTGAGGACTCCCCTAAGGCAGATGTGGCTGGGGATAGAGAGGAAGGAGTGGATTTGAGAGAAGTAGAGGAATCGAGTCGGAGAAAATGAGGAAGTCACAGAATTCTAGGATAACTCTTGGTTTCAGGTTTGGATGATGAGGTAGGTACACAGAGTGGACCAGGGCAAGGGGAAGAAGAACCTTTTTGGGGACTGAGAAATACTGAGCCCAGATTTAGACAAGCTGAGGCTGAGAAGCCTGTGGGATACGCTCAGATGCCTGCTGGAGAGAGATCCCACAGGCAGCGGGGATGTCAGCACTACAAGAGAGAAAAGATATATGAGGCAGATCTTTTAAGTGTTCCTCCAATCTTTCTGCATGAAGGGATGGACCTGGCCCCAGGAGAAAAGAGGTGTCAGGAAGAGGAGAGAGACAATGAGGACCAAGCACGTGGACCAACACTTAGACCCAATACTGCTAACTCCTTGTGCGCCCCATGGTTGGAACAAGTCCCAACAAGCCAGAAGACGCAGAGATCTCCTGGGCCTCCCTCCTTTGCAGAGAATAGAGATCTCTGTCCCAGGGAGCCAACCTGGTTTCTCTCATCAGGGCACTGTGGTCTCGTCCTATCCAACACCCTAACTGGAACCGAAGGGTCTGGCAGAAATGGCCAGGAAATGCTGTACCTTCTTCACCACTGAAAATGCTCCTCTATGCAAGGATTCCTCAGAGTGCCCATGCAGGAGCTCCAGGAACCTCTCATGCAGCAGCTGGAACGACCCACAGTCCTCCCTCATCTACTCTTCAGCGATCCTGCAGCGCAGGGGCAGATGCCATTCTGGCCCCTTCATCCCCAGAGCACACAGTAATTTGATGCCATGTTTTTTATATCTAGGGTGGACATGAAATCTCTGGCTAGCACAGATCTAGCTGTCCAACAAAGGATGTATTTCTTCTCGGACCACAACTGCCAATTTCTTAATTACTTTCCAAACTCAAACTCACCCAAATGGGTTAGGGTCTGGCCCTGGGTGGGGATGCCCACTCACGGCCCATCTGCAAACAAGAGAGACCTCTCCAAAAATCCAGTGGGTGAGGAACACGAGGCTACCAAAGGCAGCCCCCGCCAATAGCCAGCTGGGTCCAGAGGCCGTGCCCACGGCTGCCTCAGCAGTCTTCTTTCCCTCAGGCTTATCGCAGGCACTATCTAGAATAAAAAGAAAAAATGGAAAAGGGTCAGTTAGTGGAAACTTACACTCTATATTTAACAGACTTGTAGCAAGTAAGAAATGGTGCCTGGCTTCAAGGACCTTATGTCAGAAGAGAAAATGAGACACGCAAGTTCCATACACAGCACAATGCGCCCACGGCTACTCAGTGGGATGGCTTCAGGCCGGCTACATAAGGAAAGGTTTAAGGGAGAACAAGCATTTTGGAATTTGACAAGTGAAAATGCAGTAAATTATGCATTTCATGTGAAGTTAACACTATGGGCAAAAATATATGCAGAAAAAATGAATGACATGTTCAGGGAACAAATGTAGTCCAACTTGAGTGGAATGTTCCCAGCACACCAGGCGCTGCTTACTCCCTAAAGAACAGGGCTCTCACCTAACCCTCTTCGTACCCAGGGTAGTAACAGTGCATTGAGGGAGCAGTTCCTGCACTAACCCTTCTTCCAAGCCCTTCACATCAACTCCTTTAATCTTCACAACAGCCATATGAAGTAGGCTCTATTACTAATTCCATTTTACAGATTAGAAAACAGGCCAAGATGGACCACATAATTTGTCCAAGACCACACAACTGGTAAAGAGAAACTGAGAAGCTGGGGCTTGAGCCATGTGGCTGCTTAACTATATTATAGTTCACGGTACTGTTTAACCAACAGGTCCCAATTCATCTCGTTAATGACTTTGCATAACAGCTGGAGAAAATGCTGGCAGGAGAATTTCTTTGTAGGAACAGAGAGAGCCTGAAGCCCTCTGTGGGATGGAAGGAAGCTTTAGGGTCTGATTGTGTGCCTGGCATTCTGACTTCACAAGGAAGAACGTTCTTCTGACAACAGTGGAATCAGAGGAAGGAGGAACAGAGCTGAAAGCTGCAGGGATGGGATGGGGTGGCAGAGGGCGATGGAGACAGAAGGGAGGTCAGGACACTAGGGGCTCAGCAGAGTCTTTGGAGAAAGGAGGCATCTAAACTGAACGTGCTGAGTAAAATGCAGTGTACGGAGGTGGGGAACTCCACCCCCCAGGATGCAACAAACCTTCAAATAAAACTACGAAGAACACCTGGTATGCTCGGATATCTCAAGGAAACTGGTGAAGAGTCAGAGTTTTATAAATGGGAGCACAGGGCAGACACAGAGGAAGGAACTGACAGCCAGCAAACTGGGTCACATAAATTTAAAACAGAGGTGAGAAAGAAGAAAACTCAAGGCAAGAAATGTAAACAATACCCTCAAGTCCAGATCCTTATCAGGCTGTACCTGGGAAAATGAGCTGCCTGGGTTTCTGCCTCTAGATACGAATGTTTTATAAAATTTAAAACATGCATTAGGGTACCAGACTGAGTTCTAAATGTTCTAAATAATATTAATGTCACATGACCAATTTACTTGCATAATTTTCCCCATTCTCATTACCTCTGTTTCATGCCAAAATAAGGTCCAGAGGGGAATTATACAAGCACTTTGTTCACAGTGAGCCAACGCTCTCTAAACTCCCATTAATCTGTGAGATTTCTCCTCGTATTTACAAAAGAACAGTGACTCACTGAGAGTTCCACAAAAAGCCAGGAGCAAGTTAATTAGAACCCAGTAAGAAGTCTCTTTTCTTTTTAGAAGAGTCTCAAGTTAGCCTGTGAAGTAAACATCTAAGCTGGGTATGGGTATGTCTCAGAGAAAGTCAGCCCCAGAGAGAGACAGGTGATTTGAACAGTGGCATAAAATATGCAAAATTTCCATTCTTTTCAAGTTTCATGTTTGGAGCTTCAGACCCCTGGGAAAAAACCCAGGTAGTTGCCACAGCCGTAGATCCCAGTAACTTCCCATAGTGTTAGAGATGTGCTGGGTCAGTGCGGGGTGGAGGACGGAGAATCCCATCCTGGAGAGCTCTGTCCAGAGGGAAGGAGGAGGAAGACAGAGCTGAACGTGAGCTGGAGCATAAGGCCTGGCTCTAGTCTCCCACTGACACAGTGCTACAAACCAGAGATGGGTTTGTATTTTCACCCTCTATCTCTACTGGCAAGGAAAAGGTGCCCTCTGCTTAGAAAATAGCCCACTGGCACTCTGGGAGGCGGAGGTGGAAGGATTGCTTGAGGCCAGGAGTTTGAGGCTGCAGTGAGCTATGATGATGCCACTGCACTCTAGCCCAGGCGACAGAGTGAGACTCTGTCTCAAAAAAAAGAAGAAAAAAAGAAAAGAAAATAGTCCACTGGCTGCACCAGTTACTATTTCAGAAGGAGAAAAAGCTGAAATGGAGATACAGTGCATAAAAACTATTTTAATAGATTTTCTTTTCAAGATGTGCAACATTTATACAGGAAAGGTAAACTCTGCAAAAGAGAAAATCCCTAAGTAAACGTGACATACACTTACCTGTGCCGATGCGATCAAGTGTGGCTACAGCACTTAATGTCAGTATCACTTTGTTAGACATCTGATAACTCCAGATTGGGTTTAGTGAAGTGTACCATATGCGGAGAACAACAAGAACAATCTGTCCTAAAATGAATCCCCAGATTCTGAGGTACCTGTAAGTGCAAAAGTATTTTTAAATACTTTTTTATGGGGATTCAATGCACTATGTCCATCATGAATTTCAGTTTCACAGAATGAGTATCTGAAATAGTCTTGTTGGTAATTTGCAGTAATGTATGTGACTTTATATAGCCCATTACCTAGGCAACTTGTTATAACTCTTTAATTCTCAAAACATTATTGAGATTGATGGCAAGTATTCACATCCTGGTTTTGTGAAAAGGAAAAAAAGACTTCTACAAGGCTATAGGGAAGGCAAAAACTCTAACTTGGAACTCCGGGCCCTTTGGCAACTGATCATATTTGTTTGTCTATATGTGCATAAGATATGAACCATACCTTTGCAAACTACTTCCTGACCACCAAGTCACGGCTTGCACTATCAGAGAGGAAGACACACCAAGTGCAAGGACCACCAATCGAAGTGCAGCATTTGGAGCCTGGAAGGAGGCTATGCTACCTACAAACAAATTAAGGAGAACAAAGCATTTCTGGCAAGCATGGATTGGTATTCAGTGATGTGCAGTTGATAAATATTATCTGATACTATCTTATTATACTCAAGAAAATGGAATTAATATATAATTATACATATATAGTTAAAATTTTTGTTGAGATATAATTCATATACTGTAAAATTCACCATGTTAAAGTACACAATTCAATGGCTTTTAGTATTCTCACAAAGTTGTGCAACTATCACTGATATCTAATTCCAGAACATTTTCATCACCCCAAAAAGAAACCCCATACCCATTAACAGTCACTCCTGATTCCCTCCTACTCCACCCCCAGCCCCTGGCAATCACTAATCTACTTTCTGTCTTTATGAATTTTTCCTTTTCTGGGCATTTCATATGAAGACATACAATACGTGGCCTTTTATGACTAGCTTCTTTCCCTTAGCAGAATGTTTTCAAGGTTTAGCTGTGTTGTATCCTATATCTGTGCTTCACTCCTTTTTATGGCTAAATAATATTCCATATTGGATGTATACACTGCATTTTGTTTATACATTCACCATCGGTTGAAGTGCACATTTTTTGGCTCTTATGAATAATGCTGCTATGAACATTTGTGTACAAGTTTCTGTGTGAACAAACATTTTCATTTTTCCTGGGTATATACCAAGAAACTCTGTTTAACATTTGAGGAACTGCCAAACTATTTCCCAAAGCAGCTGTGCCATTTTACATTCCCACCAGCAATGCATGAAGGTTCCAATTTCTCCATATCCTTGCCAACACTTGTTATTGTCTGTCTTATTGTTTATAGCCATCCTAGTGGGTCAAAATATTTAAGGTGAAAAATAAACTTAATTGATAGGAATGGGAACTAGTTTCATAGTTAATTAACCTAAAATGTAAAGTAATTAACCTAAAATATCTGAGGTGTCAGAGGTGAGATAGCATGTAACACTCTGATCCTCTCTGTGGTTATGTTAGAATACCTCAGGACTCTTAAAGCAAAGTTGTTTCATGTCCTTAAGAAGCATTTGAAGGGAATTTTAAGGCAACTCATGGCTTACTTCAGCCTTTGTTTAGCATCAACAAAGTTCAGAGGTGACTTGGAAGAGTATTTGGCAGAGATTGGCCTCTTCATCCTCAACTCTGAGTGACTTTCCCTATCAACTCTGCATTCCCAAATATACTATAATTCTACTTCTGCTCAAGGTGATACGTTTTCATGAAGGAAGGAGGTGAAAAGGGAACAACAGGCAGCATTAAAATCAAATACCATATCCACCCCAAACTTACTTAATATCACATCCCTTTTAGCCAACAGAAGTTACTGGGCTATAACTGGACCTAAACAATGAAAAACAGTCCCAGTAACTGCTCAGCCGGCAGCTCTGTGGGTAAGGCCCACACAGACAGCGCTGAGCAAAAGTGGCAAAATATGCCACTGATGAGACCACTGCCCTAGAAGCCAACCTGGAGTGTGACAAGAAAATGCATCTTGCAAGACGCAGGCCACAGTGATTCATGCAAGGATACTGCAAGCCAACAGCGGTTGAAATCAGTTACTATACACTCAGTTCAGGGTAGAAAGCTTCATTTCTATTATTCCTGGAGCTGAAAATTTCATGATCATTCGACATGCCTTTCCATTCCTATAGACACCATCTTTGTAAGGAGCACATTTTCAGGAGTGTTTACCATGATTCCTTCCGAGCCAGAGCTGTTTTAAAAGCAGGAGCTCTGCGCCTTTGCAGACCTCACTGCACTAACAGTATTCTGCCTTCCTCAGGGACTGACGGATGGAAAGCAGACGGCAATTTCTTAGTGATTCCTGGCACTGCTTCTCAAAAAGTCAAATGGCTGTTTCCAGACAAAAGTAATATACAGCACAGTTCATGAACAAATGCCGCTGGGAAAACTCAGAGAAACCAACTGAGTTATAGCAGAGGTACAAGAAATCCAGAGTTTCCAGCTATAGATTCAACCAGACTGGAGTCTGATGTTTTTGGTTTTTAAATCTATTCTTCAAGACCTCATCTTCTTACTTTCTTACTACTTGTAATTCTCCAAGGTTTCTCAGCATTTACTAATATGAAAAATCTCAATTCTTTGTGTTAGTAAGTGTACATTTAAAATGTTTTTATTTTTTGGCAATGTAATATGTTCAAATTCAGAATTCCAAAGGTACCAAAGGTGTATATAGGGCTAAGTTTCCTCTCCACACCTGCCTTTAGTCACCACATTCTCCACCCTAGAAGCAACTAAAATGCTTTCAGATTTCTTTAAATCCTTTTAGAAATATTTAAGGGATGTTCAATCAAATAATAAATATATTTTCATCCAAACTACTTTACACAAATGTTAACACTGTGTACACATATTCAATACTTCATTTTTTTTCACTTAATATAGTTTGAAGAACATTCCATTTCATTACAATAAATATACTCGTTCTTTTTTATAGCTCCATAATATTCTATAGCATTCCAAGTTTCATTACAACTATTTATTTAACTTATCCCTTAGAGATGACATTTAGGTTATTTCCAATCTTGCTACAGTTTACATTGTTGCAAAGATTAAATAAACTTCCATTTTTACCATTTTACACATATAGTCATGTGTTGCTTAACGATGGGGATATGTTCTGAGAAATGTGTCGTTAGGCGATCTTGTTGTGCAAACATTGTAGAATTACTTACACAAACCTAGGTGGTGTAGCCTACTCTACGCCTAGGCTATGTAATATGGCCTATTGCTCCAACCACCATTGTATATACCATCCATTGTTGACATAAACACAATTATGTGACGCATGACTGTATGTGAGTATATCTGTGGGATATATTCCTAGAAGTGTAATTTCTGGGTGAAAGGGTATGTATGTATTTGTAATTTTGATAAATACTGCCAAATTATTCTCCATAGAAGCTGTGCCAACTGACATTCCCACCAGTGATGTATGAGTGCCTGTTTTCCCACCCTTACAACAGCGTTGTCAGACTTTGTTCTTTGTTGATCTGTCTGTCAAACTATAGATAAATATACATGTATGTGTATAATTTGTAGTCTACACATTTGATTATATTTTTAAGAACCAAATTTATTTACTTTCCAGTGAACTGGTTATATCCTTTGCCACCTTTTCTATTTAGTCTTTTTTTATTATTGGTTTGCAAAAACTATATATTAAGGAAATTAGCCATTTAACTCAAAGAGTTGCAAATATTTTCCTTGCCTTGTTGTTTGACTGCTTACTGTAGTGTTTGTCATGCATAATTTTCATATTTCTTATGCAGTATTATTTAACAATCTTTTTTTAATGGCTTCTGAGCTTTGTGTCATAGTTGGAAAGAACAGGAAGAACACCATATATTCAAGAGTTGACCTGTTCTCCAAGGTATCTTTCCCTTCCTTATCTCAGTGATTTTTAAGCCTTTCCAGCCTAGCAGAAACATTGGAAATGCAAAACACATTGTCTCGGTCTAGTCTTCCAATTACTAAAACTCTTCTGAGGTAGTACAGGTCAAGCATACCAAATCTGAAAACCCAAAATCTAAATCTTCTTGAACATCAACATAACACTCAAAGAAATGCTCATTGGAGAATTTCAAATTTTGGATCATCGGATTTGGGATGCTCAACGCGTAGGCATAACACAAATATTCCAAAATGTAAAAAAAAATCCAAAATCCAAAACACTTCTGGCCCCAAACATTGGATAAGGAATACTCTCCCTGTAATAAGGGAAAAAGAAATCTTTGATTTTTTAAATTCAATCATTTCGCATTCAAAGAACAGTCTACATAATTTCACTTGACTTTTAACTACAAAAAAAAAAATCTTAAAGAAACACTTTTAAATCTTACCAACAGTAATTATCCGCAGCAGGGTTAGCATCCACTTCTTGTTAACCAATTTCCAGAAAGGAGTAATAGTTAGGAATACTGGAGAAAGAAATGCTATACTAAAACCTTCAAGCCCAGTGAGTTCTAGTGTTTGCAGAGGAAAGTAATAGATCATCGGTCCCAGGTCATGGTAGAGAGACCAAGAAACATATCCTACAAAAAAAATTTTAAAAGAGAGAGAAAGTGTCATTTTGACATTGTTTCTACCAGTTCTGCCCCTCGACTACTCTCCTTCATGACTCTGGCCTTAACTGGGTTCCAGTAACAGAATTCCTCCCCTATTCACTGTTTTAAGTCCCTCAGCACCCCTTATTTGTTCCTTTAACCATGTCCATGTCGCTGTAGGCAGTCTCTTTATTAAGTCCTATTCATTTGGACCATCTGAGTTGAATTTGGCTTCCTGTCAGCGCACTGATTGATAAAATTTCCTTACCTAAGTTGACCCCTATATGATGAGAAATATCATGAAAATCAAAAAGAGCAACAAGCAGCAGGAGCCCCTCTGTGCACCCCAGATCACATCCAAAACCACTTTAGTTAGACAATTATCATTTTCCTTTGAGTAGACCATTTTCAGCCCAACTCTTAGGAGGCAGTAGCGGCAGATAGTGGAATACCCAGTTGCGCCTCTGTCAGCAAATGACTGCGTAATCTTGTGCAATAATAATTAACACTAATGGACACTTACGATGTACTAGTAGTCTCTGTGCTAAGTGTTAACTCAGATCATGTCTCTTATTCCTCATACAGCCCCATGTCCCATGAGACGGGTATTCTTTCTACTCCCCTCTTACAAATGCAAAAACAAACAAACTAAACAAGAACAAAACAACAAACAAAAAAACCTCTGAGACTCAGAAAGTTAAGTAATTGCCTAAAGTCACATAAGGAGCAAATGGCAGAATGAACTTAAATCCAAGCAGTCTGGCTCCACATGTAGCCTGCCTCACCGCTACCTTGTGTTAACTTTCTCCCAAGTTACTTTTCAACCTCCCTTTCTTAATCAGCGAAACAGGACTTTTAACCACCTCACAGAGTTGTGGGGAGGATTAAATGACATCAAATACACGGAGTACCTAGCACCTGAGGTACTTCTTGAATGCTAGTCGCTTTACATCTTCCAACTTACGAGATACAGACGGAGTCGGAAAAATAGTCTGAAGCCCTCCAGGAGCATTACCAGCTCCCAGAAAATCAAGTTCTCGGGAAAGCGCCCCGCCCAGACCAGAGGGGATACTGGTTTCATAATGAACCTCGGGATGCTAGCAATTTCCCACACGTTTGTCTGGGAACTCTGGTTTTAATCATACAGCTCCGACAGAATTATAGCAATAATTGTCCGTGGGGCTTTTTGTAAAACTAAGAGCACGAGACTCGAGTCCGACACTTTTCGCCAAATGTTTCAGGGTGCAGGCGCCGCCCAGGCCCAGGACAGCAGCTACTGGTGCTCACCTTACAGCCCTGGGGAATACGGGTGCCCTTTTCCTTCTGAAAGTTAAAGTTCGATATTGAATTATATTAAATTAAACTTAGAGGTCACGGGGGAGAGGAGTTGGAGGTGGGGCTGGCCGCGCGGGTTCAAGGCCGGCAAGGGGGGAATTCGCGCCCCTTGGGCTCAAACCCAGGGCTGCGTGGGAACTCGGAGGCATGGTCTCTCGCGGGCGCCTCGCGGACTCCTCAGCTCCGGAACGTCAATGTGGGTCTTGTCTTTTCTTCCTTTCAGTAGCTAAAGTTCCCAGGGGACGATAAGCATCTCCATTCTGGGCACCGAGCGCGCTTTTCGCCCTCCCTGAGCGCACCCAGGGAGCCGGCACCCGCGAGCTCGCGGCGACGGCGACCTCAGCTTACCCAGGAGGGTCTCCAGGAGGATGTCTCTCCACAGGGAGGCCATGGCCGCGGCGTGGGGCGGCGCTTTCTCGGAAAGCCGCGCGGGCCAGTCCCGCTGCGCGTCCTGCCGGGCCTGCGTCCGCGCCCCGCGTCCCCTGGCCGAGTCCGCCGCCAGCCCACGTGCCGAGCCGACGCGGGGTGGGGCCGCTCGGTCCGCGCCCGTCCCCACCACACCCGGCCTAGCCCGCCCCAGCCGGGCCTGGCACCACCTGTGCGCGCCGCGCCCGCCGCCTTCCCAGTGCGGCTTCGGTCGGAGCCCCAGCGTCACCCTGGAGCCGCGCAACTCTGCCCTCGAGGCTCAGACTGCGGGGTACACGAGTCCCAGCGCGGGAGCCCTGCGGGCTCAGACCCTGCCATCCGGCCCAAACGGGGTTGCCTGGCCGGCTCACAGAGCAGCCCCGGGGATGGAGCGCTGCCAGCGCGCAGGAGGAGGGGAACAAGTGCACCTCCAGAGCAGGGGTGCCGTCGCTTAAACGAGGCCCACGGGGGCGCGTCGCGAGGGGAAGGCGGCGGGGGGAAGGCTGGAGACACAGGTGGGAGAGCGCCTTACCCGGCCACGCGTGCAAACGTCCACTTGGGGATCTTCAGGCCGGGCGAGAGCCACTAGAGTGCCCTACTCTTTGACAGCTTTGGTAGTAAAAACGCAATTTGTTAATTGCATCCTGGAGGGTGGGCCAGAAATTTTAGCGCTGCAGGATTTTCTCTCAGGAGATAGAAAACAACTGATGAGAGCGGAAATTCTGTCCTCCCCAACTTTATGAATAATGGTATTTAAGAGTGCCCATCCCCAGGGAGAAGGTGGGAGGCGTTCTAATTAATGTAGCCAGCGAGCTAGGCCAGTTATTCATATTTCTCATTCAAATATATCACGGCCCGGGATGTCTTGAACATTTTGAGAACTATTTATTTTAATTCACTTTAATTTGTTTTAGAAGAGCTTATCATTTGTCACATCTGGAAAGTTTGCCTACAATGAAACAACCAATGAGATAGGGTGACTTAAAAGTGTGAGAATCACATTAAAAGCAATTATTGCTATATAAGTCCACAGCAGTTTTGAGCAAAGAGTTCCTGATCACTTGATTATTTACTAGTATGCTCAGTCACAAAGGTAGACTTACAGATCAAAGGAACAGAATTGAGAGATTAGAATAAACCCATGTTTAAGGTCTAAAGATCTTCACAAGCTTGTCAAGACAATTACATGGGGAAAGAGGAATCTTTCAACAAATAATCGTATGACAACCAACTATCCTTGGGCAAAAGAATAAAGTTGGATCTTTATCTCACACCATATACAAAAATTTACTCAAAATGGATCAGAGACCTAAGTGTAGGAGATAAAACTACAAAACCCTTAAAAGAAACCATAGGAGTAAATCTTCATGATCTTGAGTTAGACAATGGGTTCTTAGATGCAACACCCAAAGCGCAAGTGACAAAAGATATAATAGACAAATTAGACTTCATCAAAATTAAAAGCTTTTTGCGTCAAAAGACTCTATCAAGAAAGTGAAAAGACAATGCACACAACGGAAGAAAATATTTTTAACTATTACATCTGTCCACCACATTTACTTCAATCTCTACTTGCAGTATGGCTTTCTCAGCATTCTCTCTTGGTCTTTTGAAAATGTCTCCCAGTGATCAGAAGTCCCTGGACTATTTTGTGAAAAGAAATGTAATTTTAGAAAAGCTGTTGGTGACACTGATTGCCTTTTTAGCAAGTAAACAGAGGAGGAATCATGATCTCTTCCCACCTTTCTATCTCTGACTTCTTAGGATCCTGCACATATCTGAACGTCTCTTGGAAAACATTCTAGCTATTAGGAACCATTTTTCTTCAAGTGTACAATTTTATCAATTTGTTAGACATCTCAAATCACACTGGGCCTTAGTTTTGGATGAACACTCTTCTATTAGCAAGATGGAAAATTTTTGGCACATGGGAAACCCCGCAGTGCTCGCTCACTCAGCACCTTGGCACAGCCACGGGCACAGCTGCTCTCAGAGTTGGCCTCAAGATCCTTCTCAGAACTAATGACTGAGTAAACAAAATGTGGTATAACTATACAAATGGAGTAGTATTCAGCCATAAAGAAAGCATGTAATACTGATACATGCTATGACATGGTTGAATCGTGAAAACGTTATAGTAAGTGAAAGAAGCCAGACACAAAAGGTCACATATTGTATAATGTCATTTATATAAAATATCCAGAATAGGCAAATCTACAGAGACAGAAAGCAGATTGGTGGTTACCAGGGGCTGGGGAGCACATAGAACGGGGAGTGACTGCTTAATGGATGAGGGGTTTCTTTTTGGGGGTGATGAAAATGTCCTGGAATTAGATGGTGATAAATGCATAACTCTGAATATACTAAAGCCATTCAATTATACACTTTAAAAGGGTGAATTTTATGGTATGTGAATTATATCTTAATTTTAAAAAGAAGAAACAAATGTTCCTGGAAGCATTATTCATAATAGCTAAAAAGTGGAAACAACCAAAATGTGTAACAGTTTGAGTTATTGTTCCTATAACAGGTTAATTAAAAAGTTGCTTTTAATTTCATTGCCAAGTATCATAAGTAACAACTGAGTAATGGATAAATAAAATATGATAAATCCGTATAACAGAATATTATTCAAGAATAAAAAGGTATGAAATACTGATATATACTATGACATGGATGAACCTTGAAAACATTGTGCTAAATGAAAGAACCCAGTCACAAAAAACTACATATTATATGATTCCATATCATATGAAATGTTCAGAATAGACAAATTGATAGTGATGGAGGGTAGATTAGTGGTTGCTTAGGGCTGCAGGGATAGGTGGAGAAGGGAAGGGGATTAATGATTATAGTTTCTTTTACAGGGGGATGAAAATATTGTAAAGTCAAATTATGACAATGGTTGCACAACTCCGTCAATATACTAAAAAAATTGCATTGTACATGTTAAATGGGTGAATCGTATGGTGTGTGAATTATATCTCAATAAGGTTGCTTTAAAATGCAATTCATTCTAGTTATATTTTTTTTAATGTTTTGGTTGGGGTTACAGTCATTTCGTATCAGGCATTCTTCAACATGTAAAGGACTTCAGGGACTAAAAACATCAGACACTGCATTTTCCTTCTTTGTTGCCCATATATATGTTTATTTTCCATGCACTCATAAAAAGCATCTAATTCAGTGCTGTGTACCTAGCACATGCTTTGTAAAGTTTGTCCCTTTGCACAGCTAAGTGCTAGGAAAAACTTTACTTCTACTGAAGACGCAGTGTGTTTTCTCCTTCACTCAGAGCACAATTTTTGGTCTTAGTGGTTTTTTTTTTTTCCTCTTTAACAGTTTGATCACAGCTAACTGCAAGGTAGTCTGGAAAATTCAGTCTAGTTGTGAGCCCAGAAAGAGAAAGAAACCAAGTTTTGGTGAGCAGCTTTCCATCTCTTCTACAAAAAACTGCTTTGTATATAGGGTTGTTTTGAGGTTTAAATAGATAAAGTACTAAGGCACTCAGCACAGCACCTATGGTAGTCACAGTATTCAGGAAATGGTAACTTGTATTGTTATTTGTATGCCCCCCGTAATGTTCTACCTTGTGCTAAGCACATGGTAGGTCATCAGGCTAAGTTTGGCAATTATATCAATAGCATCTCCATACTACTATCATTTTAATTGCTTCTCTAGGTTTTCTATAAATCATTCTGGCCTTTTCTCCAACTGCAGAAATAAGAATGGCACCAAGAATGCCAGGAGGAATTTCATCAGAGGTCCCCCCCAAACAAAAAAATAATAATGTTTTCATTGTGTTTGTAATTACTTTTCTGATTTTCCAGTTTTTTCCTGTATGGCACATTATGGGAAAGTTGGTCATGAGTTCTCATGCTTTCCCATGTAGCTTGTAAATACAGTTTGAGTTATTGTTCCTGTAACAGGTTAATTAAAAAGTTGCTTTTAATTTCATTGCCAAGTATCATAAGTCAAATATTAATAGAATGCTCATATGAACTTTTAATTACCTTGCTCTCCATTGAGTTTCATTGCTATTTAACTAGTGATATTATATAATTTTTACTCATAGCATGCAAGTTATGATGAGATAACAGCATCATTCAGTTCAACCTGTCCTGTGAATGCATCCTTTATATGTAAGTTTACTGCTGCTACCTCGATTTTCATATTTACAATCTGCCTGGTTTTAATTTAATTTTGAAGGCCATAGTCTTTTCATCTTTGTTGGAATCTCTTCTTTGACCCTGAGTTGCCATTTGCATACTTATTTTACATGGAAATGAATGAAGTCCATTATGGCACTGCCCACACCTCTTTCCTCTTCCCCTATTTCTTGGAGCATGAACACATCAAGTTCAGTGAGAACATATTGAGACTGCTTTTCTTTTCATCAGAAAACAAGACACAAAACAAAGAAATGATAATTGTTTGAGGTTATGGATATACTAATTATCCTGATTTGATCATTACACGTTGTATACAAGTATCCAAATATCACTCCATGTCCCATAAACATGTACCATTATTACATGTCAACAAAAAATAAAAGGAAAACATGAATAATTGCTTTTAAAAAAAGACAAGAATCTCTACTAGAAGATAACACTTTTTATGGTGTAATAAGGACCTTCCGGTCTCCTAATGAAAAATAGAAATGGTTTTCTTTAAAGAGGTAAAAGAAGAGGCTGAGAGTGGTGGCTCATGTCTGTAATCCCAGCACTTTGGGAGGCTGAGGTAGGAGGATCCCTCAAGCCTGGGAGTTCAAGGCAGCAGTGAGCTATGACAGCCTGGGTGACAGAGCAAGATCCTGTCTCTAAAAAAAATAAAAAATAAAGAGGTAAAATAATGAGAAACCCCTTCGTGCCACATCAGGCTCCCAATTATGCTCGTTAATTTTTTTAAAAGCACCTATGCCACTTTAGGAAAAGCTAAGTTCACATTTTACAATGACAAAGGTCTGTTTCTCCCTCACATCACGTGTCCATCATGGGTCGGCTGCAACGGCACTCCATCATCATGAATCTAGAATTCAGGCTGAAGGAGCAGCCTCCACCTGCGGGTCTCATGGAAGAAAGACCACATCACTTCCACTCATGCTCAGCAAATACGGTAGCCGCGCCGACCTCAATGGGGCAGCCTCCTTTCGAAAGAGGCAGGAAGTATTTTGAACAGTAGTGCAATCTGTTGCAGCCCTCTTTTTTTATAAGAATGTATAGCTCTGTTAGTTTGATTTTAATTTATAATCAATTAGTAGTTATTTAATTATCATCTTTGATTACCTGCTTTTTTCCTAATACATTGAGAATATTTTCACATGTCGATAAATGATCTTCTGCAATGTGACTTATTAACGGCATAATATTTATGATAATATTATTCGATAGCATGGTTATATATAATTTACTTAACTATTCCCCTTTTGAAGGCTATTTAGGTTGTTTTGTTTATGGGAAAACTCAAATACCTAGAAAACATAAACTTTTTTCTTTTTTGGCCATACAGTTCATTCAAAAGAGAAAGTTTTCATGTCCCCAACAAAATGAAAGAAGTAATGAGCTTCTCTAAGAAGCTGATGGTCCTTGGCTCTGTTTTAGCCAGAGTCTTCAGGGCACTGGGTTTTGCTCAAGGTCAGCAGACTTCAACTGGAGACTGTGAAGAAACATAGGAGTGCACTTTGGCCGCCTCCTTCCACTGAAACAGGTGGGTTTCTGTCCCTGAAAGGAAGGAACGTGGAAGCTCCCCGTGGCAGAGAAGGTTAACCATCATGCTTATCCTCCACCGTCCACAGAATAGAGATGTTACTGGACAGGAGCCACGCAGGGACTGCATTTCTCAGCTCCCCTGGCATCTCCACGTGGTCTCCTGTGATTAGTTCTCACCAATGGAATGTGGCCAGTGCGATCTGTGTCACTTCCAGGGAAGGAGGTTAAATAAAAGGTGCTGCTTTTCACCCTTCTTTTCTCCTCTGCTTGTGATAATAAGGCCCTAGGGAAAGGCTGAGCCAAAACGGGAAGGGAGCTCGGGTCCCTGAACCCCTACAAAGAGGAAAGCCAGCCAGTTGCGGAAAACGCTGACTTTGAGCTGTTAGGTGTGATTGTGTTAAGCCACTGAGATGATGGGGTTTATTCATTACAGAACTAGCAGTGCTCTAACTAATACACTCACCACCAGTTTCCCCCCCTCCCCAGAGGGCTAAAGGGGGTATAAAAATGAAAGGAAATGCCATTGAGCCTTCATCCTATGCCCCTCTAGGCACAGGAAAGAGAGAAAGGGAATCAGGTTACAAAATGTGAGTTTGGTGTTTCAACTAATTTGTCCTCCAGCAATTGTTATGCTGCCTCAGATGAATATTTGTTCAATAAACACCATCTAGGGAAATCAGTACAGGCAGGGAGCCAGTCTTCCCAACTCCCGGAATCCTCTGTCAGATTTTCACCTGAGGTTACATGTGAAATCAGCACGTTCCTTCAAACTAGAAAAACGGGCGCATGATGTGACTATTAACAGTGGGGCCTCGGAGATAGAACAGCCTGTGTTTGAATCCCAGCTTTACCATTGACTAGCTCAAGGCTAAACTTCCAGGGACAGTTGCCAAAAACCATGCTGCGTAACTCATCTGAGGAGAAGACACCCCACCCCCACACTGGGCACCTGATGTCACAGTTGCTCCACTGCCAAGTCTGCTGGGAACTCAACTACCCAGAAAGCCTCAGCCACCCGCACCAAAGCCACAACTGCCCCCAGACCTTGCCTTTTCAGCTACCATTTCTGCCACCACCTCCAGAGAGGGTGGGTCCATTTAGGTCCCTCAGGAATCAGATACCAAGACAGAATTAGAAGTGGAAGAGATTTGTGAGGAGAATGACCATAAAAGGCAAGGGGAGGGAGTAGGGAGAGCCTTCAACCTGATAAAGGAGCAAGGAAATTAAGATGGGTAAGAAGAGCATCAGACCATAGTGACATAGTGACCTTTGTGAAGGTGTGGGCCAGGCAGAATGGGGGCCTACTAGAGCATCCTGCACGGGGAGGACTGGCCCAGCTCCAGTATCCTCTCTGTGCCCATTCATTGACTGGAGCTGCCTGGGTAGAGCAGAGACGTGGAAAGAATGCCACACGGGGTGCCAAAGGCTGTCAGTTAATTCCGTTCCTCGTTCCTCGCAGCAGGTTCTCTCGAAGGCGTATCTGATGGCACGCTTCCACGCTGCCACAGGAACGCTCCCATCTTTTCTCTTGGCATCACTAACTCCTGGGTCAAAGTCTAACTGAGGGAGATTAGACCAGTGTCCTTGCTGCCAGGAAGCCTGGGGAAGCAAGTGACTGCCATTTGCAGCACCAAAGGGGAAAAGGTCAAGACAAATGCGTGTCCACTGTGCATGTAAAGCACTGAGCCCAGTGCCTGGCACACAACAGGCCCTGGATGAATGGAAGCTGCTGTCCTCACTAACCACACAGGGACAGCCCAGGAGAGTGAGTGAATCACTCTTTCCCGGGTTCGTATCTGGACTCCAGCCTTCCAGTGAAATCGACAAGTTACCTAACCTTTCTGAGCCTCAGTTTCCTCATCTGTAAATGCTCCTTTGCAGAGCTGTTGTGAAGATTTGAGTTACTATATATAAAATGATTGGCCCAGAGTAGGCTGTGAGAAGATAACAGTGCTATAGTTTCTTAGTGGTGAGCAGAGTATGGAGTGGCAAGACTAGAGTGAAAACTCGGTATGGGTTGGCACTACACCACATGCATCTGTGACACCCTGGTACTCAGTGCGCAGCGTGGCATATACCAGACGCTCGCTAGACACTTGTTGACTGAGAATGAATAAATGATTGAATGAAGGAACATATTTTTTCTTATTGATAGATAACAAAGACAAAGATCCATAAATCATTTTAAACTAGGATTTTTGTTCTGCAGACTGGTTCTTCCTAATAATGTCCCCTCTTCCCCTTATTTTTTTCTTGTATTTGATCCAATCACTCCAAAGAGCTTAGAGATTATATAGTCAAAAAGTTTTCTTTTATTTCATAAAGTTGTTTTGTTTTGTTTTGTTTTGTTAGAGACAGGCTCTCATTCTGTCACTCGGGCTAGAGTGTAGTGGTATGATCGATCATAGCTCACAGCAACCTCAAACTCCTGGGCTCAAGCGATCCTCCTGCTTCAGCCTCCAGAGTAGCTGGGACTACAGGTGCACACCACCACACCCAGCTCAATTTTTTATGTTTTATTTTTTGTAGAGACAGAGTCTCAGAGTCTTGCTATGTTGCCTGGGCTGGTCTCGAACCCCTGGCCTCAAGTGATCCTCCCATCTCAGCCTCCCAAAGCACTGGGATTACAGGTGTGAGTCACTGCATCTAGCCTAGTCAATTCTTATTTTTATCTAAGTAATACAATATGTAGTTTTAAGAGTCACATAGTAAGGAAAAAACATTTTCCCCGGCTCCCTTCCTGTCTTTGATTTCCGTTCTTCACTGGCAATCAGCTGCTTAGCTATTTTTTCAGTGTTTACTTCCATATTGCTTTTTCTTGATTTCTAAAAAATTTCATTATTGATTTTTTTATTGTAGAAGATGAGGGTTTAAATCTCTTACACTGTTTCCTCCTACACACATGCACGTGCGTGCACACACACACCCCTGCTCCCATCCAATATAGTTGTTCCAGTTATTTCACAAATTTTTATTAAAACAGTAATGTTCTTGGTGTACTTACACTGCCAGAAAAAAAAGTAATGTATTTATTACGTAATTATTAAGATTATGTCACTGCTGAGTCATGCAAAATGCTGTAATTATATTTTATTTCTCATATAATTATTGTATTCCCTTTAGTTTATAATTGATTTATTGTTTCATTTACTTACCTGTTACAATCACAAATTCATTCTCAAACTATCCCAGAGCTGTGAAAACTCATGATATTCAAACCCATGAGACCTTCTATCAGTTCCCTTTCCCTCTGGAGTCATCTCTCCTGGTGTTCTCTACTCATCTGCTCTAAGCTGGGCCCAGGCTGCTCTCTAAGCTTGCTGCAGGGCTATTGTCCTGGAACTTCCCTTCAGCCTCACTTGAGAAATTGCTTCACCTCTCCTCTATGTTGGAATCCCTATTTATATGTCTTCCTTCCTGTTGACTTGTTTACTCCAGCAGCTTCCTGAGAAAAAGTGCATAGGAAGTAAGTTTTTTTCAGGCTTTGCTTGTCTGCAAATGTCATTACCCTACCCCGTATCTGTTACTACAATCCATTAAGATTGAAAAATTATTAGAATAGGAAACACCTTATTGCAATTATTCATCCCAAGGTTTGGCCAAGTATGACAAAAATTCCAAACTAACAGTGACTTGAACAAGATTGAAGTTTTATCTCTGTCACATAAATTGTTGGCATAAGTAATCCAGGGCTGGTGTGCTGGCTCCACAGTCATCAGGAACCCAGGCTCTTTCTATCTTGTTGCTCACCATCCTCAACAGGCAGATTCCACTTCATGGTTCAAGGTAGCTGCTTTAGCTCCAGCCTTCACATCTCCATTCAAACTTACCATTGCCCTGTCCCTTTAAGGACATTCCTTAAAAGTTGCACACACTACTTCTCCTTACATCCCATTGACCAGAACTTTAGTCACATGATTGCATTAACAGTCTATCCTTATTTTAGCCTTGTTTTTAACCTTATTTTCATAATACCTCCCACAGATTTTACTGTGGCTATATATCTGCATGATTACTATTGTTAGATTTTAAGTACATGGTATAAAGTAAACATGACTCTTAATTTTTACTTTTTTTTTTTTGAGACAGGGTCTTGCTCTGTCAACCAGGCTACAGTGCAGTGGCATCATCATAGCTCACTGCAGCATAAAACTCCTGAGCTCAAGTGATCCTTTTGTGTTGGCCTCCTGAGTAGCTGGGACTACAGGTGCGTGCCACTGCGCCCGGCTTATTTTTCTATTTTTAGTAGAGATGGGGTCTTGCTTCTGCTCAGGTTGGTCTCAAACTCCTGAGCTCAAGCAATCCTCCCGCCTCAGCCTCCCAAAGTGCTAGGATTACAGGCATGAGCCACCACGCTGCCCCGCCAATTTTTACTATTTTTATATCTTTACTTTGTAACCCAGAGCTTGAGTGTCACTAACTACTAATTTGGTTTTGTAGATTACAATAAATTTAAAGCACAACATTATTATATTCCCCCAGAAGAAGATCCACTTCACAAGTCATTAATGATTGTGAGAGGTTGGCCTGGTTGTCTTCCTGGGGAACTTGTCCATGTTGGTGTCTTTAAGCTTCAGAACTATTTTGAGCTTCCTTGCTGGTGGAGGCTGTTCAATGTAAACCAGAGGAAACGTTGCATGTTTGCGACCATGCAGAGGAAAGTGATTTGCATCGAGAGAAAATGAATTCAACATGAATGAAAGGGCAGAGAAGAAAGAAGTGTCTTGGATTAGATTGATTTAGCCATTCCAAAATGTATACATATATAAAAACATCATGTGTGCACCATAAATATACACAATTTTTACTTGTCAATTAAAAACAAATAAATAAAAAGGGGAGGGAGGAAGACTCTTGGCAACATTTGAGTCCCTCATTCCATCTGTCTCTAAGATTCAGCTGCATCCATGCTGTTCCCCTGGTTTGGTTGTTTAATTCTTGCAAGGATCCTATTAGTCAATGTATTAATCAGGGTTCTCCAGAGAAGCAGAACCAATAGGATGTGTGTGGGGGTGGGGGGGAGAAAGAGAGAGATTGATTTATTATAAGGAATTGGCTCATACAATTATTGAAGCTGAGAAATGTCAAGATCTGCAGTTGGCAAGCTGGAGACCCAGAAGAGCCAGTGATGCAGTTCCAGTCCAAGAGCCAGAAGGCTCAAGACCTAAGAACACCCAATGTTTCAGTTTGACTCTGAAGGCAGGAAAAGACTGAGTGCCATCTCAAAACAGTCAAGCAGGAGGACTTCCTTTTTATTTGGGGGAGGGTCAGACTTTTTTTTCTATTCAGGCCTTCAACTGACTGGATGAGGCCCACCCACACAAGGGAGGACAGTCTGCTTTACCAATTCAAATGTGAATCTTATCCAAACACACCCTCACAGACACACTCAGAAATAATGTTTAACCAAATATCTGGGTGCTCAAGGCCCAGTCAAGTTGACAAATAAAATTAACCATCACAGTCAATAAATCCTCCCTTTGTCCAACACACTTTAATTTGGATTTCTGTCACTTGACAACAAAATAATCCTGACTAATTCATATTCAAACAACGTAGTTTCTTTTATTTGCAACAGAGCTTTTTCATTGTGCACACAGCTAGTTTCCCCACATTTGTTGTGGGGCAGGGAATAGAGACTGGGAGGAGAGGGGAGGTTGGGGAGTGATGGCTAAAGGGTATGGGGTTTCTTTTTGGGGTGATGAAAGATGTCCAAAATTGATGGTGATAATGGTTGCACAACTCTGCAAATATACGAAAAGCCATTGCATTATGTGCTTTAAATAGGTGAATTTTACGGTGTGTGAACTATATCTCAATAAAGCTGTTTCTAAAAACTGTTATAAGTTGTAAAATTGCTATATGTACCTATAAAATAGTTAGCAACTGGCCCTTGTTATATCTACCTGCAGCAGATTTAAACTCGGGCTCCTGTAAGAGGTGTAGTCAAGATAATTAACATCCCCACGGTAGACAAAATAAGCTGTGTTCCTGCAACAGCAGAGCAGGAAGTGCCAACAATGCTAATCCCTGTGGCCAGGCCCAGGAGGGTTTCTCAAAGAGATTTAAGGGAATCGATCACTTTAACCCATCCAAAGTAAAGAAGATCTGCTTGAATGAACATTTTCAATGTAGTAAAAACAGAATAAGAAAGTTTTAACAAACATTGAGTTCACATCCTAATATAAGCATTAGGTTTTCTTTTATTTAGACTTATAATCAAAAGCACCATCCTAGCACCATCCTAGGTTTATTTTTTTTTTAAGGTTCACTTAGAAGACATGTCTAGAAAATTTTGAAAACTGCATTTTTTAAAAATGTACCCATTGTTTAGCAGTTTCTTTGATATATACATTTTACTTATTCATTCTCCTAAGATTTCCAGTGAGCCCTCTGTGGGCGACAGGCAGTGCACAGAGATGAGCACAACATAGTGCCAGAGAGGAAGAGCTCATGGCCCAGGGGTGGAGCCTGAAATACTCAGGTAATCAGAACCCAGAAGCCATAAATGCTTCCAGGAGAATGTGAGCTGGGGGCTGTGAAGGCGTGGACAAGGGAGGCTGCCTGGGGCTCCAGAGAAATGGGGTAATAGTCTATTTACTCATAGTGTATTGTGGTGCACATTTATCTTCCAAGCCTCCACTTTCCCACCCTTAAAGCAAAGCTAATTACAGAACGATTGTATCAGTGCACTAACTGGTTTGACTTGAAAGAAACACAGATCAACTGTCTTACATCATGCTGTGTCTTAGCTCTCTTGGAAAACAGGTTCAATATATAAATTTCTGAAAGGAGTTACCTAAATTGCAAAAATTCCATTAATATTATCAGATTTTTCATTCATTTATTCATTCAATAAATATTTCTTGAGCATCTGTTACCCATGCTTCTCAAACTGGAATACACAACGGTTGGACAGCAGTGTATCAGAGGGTAAATAGACTCAGCACTGCAGATTGTCCAAGAGCGTTAGGTTTACTCAAGGTAAGCAATTCATAACATTTTTATGTTAAAACAAGCATAGGTATACTACAGAGAAGAATGCAAAATCCATATGAAGTTTTAGGATAAAGCATTTTGAGCTCATAGTAGACTTCTTTAATATATGTCTTCCAGAATTTTAGGGGAAAAGTGTTCATTCTCCTTTGTCATTAATTGAACATCAGCAGTTAAATAAGCATATTAAAAGATGCAAAATATAATATCCCTCCAAGAGTATATAATCTGAACTGAAACAAGGTACATGAAACAGATATTCATACGTGTGTCTTTTGAGAAGTGTGAAATTATTGTTTGTCTGTGAAGTCATTTTATATTAGATGCCTGCCATGATAACAATAAAAAGCCACTTCAGGGCCCCACCAGAGAGAATCTGGAGAAGAAAATGAAATCCAGCAGGTAGCTCATTAAAGAAACAGATTCAAAAATAGCAAAGGAAGGGTCCTGCTTATGGAAAAAAAGCTCATGTCCACCTTGATCCAGGTGATCAAGGCAGATGTCCTGGAAGGTTGGAGAGGATTACAAAGGGCAGGGATTAGGGGAAGGCCATTCCAGGTGAATAGAGTGATACCTAGAATAGGAACAAAATCAGGAAAAGGGAAGCTGCATTTGGGGCTAAAGGAGTAGTTAGTTGGTCTAAAGCAAAAGTTTCACCAAGCATGCCAGCACAGCCTAATGAAGGGACCCTGAAACCAAGAACAAAGAATGTGAAATGTACCTGCCACTTAGCACATGCTCAAATGGAGTTTGCTGAATTAAATGAGCAGGACAAGGCAGACACGATCATGCACTCCACTGCTCCCTAACAAGTTAAAACAAGTTCAACACCAGAGTCTGCCTTGAGGTGTTTCCAGTTTGCTTGTTCCTCCCCCTCCCTCACCTTCCTGTCTAGTCTCTCCCATTCCAACACACACACACAGAAAAAATGTTGCAATACCACCCACACCATTAGCTTCATTCTATGTAGTTAAGTCCATGAGTAGTCCTATACCATGACTCATCTAGAGGGTGGAGTAACTTGTACTGGGTGACTAAAGGGGTAAATATTATAGTTGCAATTGCCCAGTTTTTGGTGGGTGCTGTCTTTGCAAGTTTGTAATTTTTATGTCTTCAGAGTTGCTAGATTGTCCACTCACCTTGGGAAAGAACTGTGTCTTGATTAATTGAGTTCCCTGTGTCTAGCACATAGTGTGGAGGTTTGAGGGAGTCAACACCAAGTACCCTTCTTCTCCACCCAACCTCTGAACTAACTGAGGGATCTAAATGAATCAAGCAGATGAGGACCAAAAAAATTACAGCTTAACTGCAGCTCATGCCTGTAATCCTAGTACTCAGGGAGGCTGAGGCGGGAGGATTGCTTGAGCTCAGGAGTTCAAGACCAGCCTGAGCAAGAGCAAGATCCCATCTCTACTAAAAATAGAAAAATTAGCCGGGTGCAGTGGCACGCACCTGTAGTCCCAGCTACTCAGTAGGCTGACGCAAGAGAATCACTTGAGCCCAGGAGTTTGGGGTTGCAGTGAGCTACAGTGATGCCACTGCACTCTACCCAGAGTGAAACTCTGTCAATCAATCAATCAATCAATCAATACAAGAGATAGTGACCCATGCAAACATTTAGCCTATTTACTAAATCCAAAACTTTCCAGCCTAGTACTGTACAAAATGATTACACTAATTACAAATAATTATTGCAAGTTCATTTTTCAAAGAATTCTGATGTGCTCTCTTCTTGGAAACAACCTAGCATGTATTCTATAAGCACATCAAGGTCATAAGAGTTTTATAGTTGAAAGAGATCTTAGACTAAAAAGTGGGCAAAGGACATGAACAGAAATTTTTCAAAAGAAGACAGAATAATGGCCAAGAAACATAAAAAATTGCTCAACTTCTCTAATCATCAGGGAAATGCAAATCAAAACCACAGTGAGATATCATTTAACTCCAGTGAGATTGGCTTATATCAAAAAGTCCCAAGACAACAAATGTTGGCATAGATGTGGAGAGATAGGAACACTCACACACTGCTGGTGGGACTGCAAATTAGTACAACCTCTGTGGAAAGTAGTACGGAGATACCTCAAAGAACGAAAAGTAAAACTACCATTTGATCCAGCAATCCCACCACTGGGTGTTTACCCAAAGAAAAAAAAGACATTCTATAATAAAGTCATCTGTACTCAAATGTTTATAGCAGCACAATTCACAATTGCAAAGATGTGGAAACAACCCAAGTGCCCATCAGTATATGAGTGGATTAATAAAATCTGGTATATGTATAAGATGGAGTACTACTCAGCCATAAAAAACAATGGTGAATTAATTCCTCTGGTAATATCTTGAATGGAGCCCATTCTTCAAAGCAAAGTATCACAAGAATGGAAAAACAAGCACCACTGGTACTCACCATCAAATTGGTACTAACTGATCAATACTTACATGCACACGTGGAAATAATATTCATCAGGGGTCAGGGAGGTGGGAGAGGGGTAGAGGGGATGGGTAAACTCATACCTAATGGGTACATGGCACACTGTCTGGGGGATGGGCACAATTGTAGCTCTGACTTGGGCAGTGCATAGGCAATATATGTAACCAAAGTGTTTGTACCCCCATAATGTTCCGAAATTTAAAAATAAATTTAAAAAAAGAGATCTTAGACATTATCTAGTTGTTTACTTCAGTAGATACCCCGGTCCTCTGATTTTACAAATGAGTAAGTGACTTATTCAAGGTCAAGTTATTGCAGGAACAAAACTAGAGCAGTCTCTTGTTTTCTAGTTCACGCCTTACAATGTAAATATTTTTTTAAATTCCTAATTCTGAATTTTCTTTGATTTAGACTGACTTTCCATCCACCTGGTCTAAATTAAAGCAATTTTCTGCACAGACAGGAACAGCAGAATGGAACCAATAAGTATTATGAAGTTGTCCTCAAAACCTGGCACTTCCAGGGGAACAGAAGAATTACAGTGAGATGTGGCAGGTTTCCCGGTTTCCCATGGAGCTAATAACCCTTTCCAGGGGCCTCAGCAATGTGCTCACATGATCATATGTTTACACAAAATTTTTGAAAGATATTTTAACCACAATTGGTTCAGACAGCTGTCTCCTTCCACTCCAACTTCCTGTCTGTCACATTTCCTTCATGTCACCAGCATTAGAGTGGCTGCAGGCAGTTTTGGGACCCTGCTAAGCAGAAATTGACTGGGGAATATGGCATTTTAGCTGCAATTTGGCAAGTTGTCTTGGAAAGTTCCAGTAAATCAAGTGAAAAGCGACAGACATCATTTGACTTATCATTTATTTATTAAAGAACTAACAGAAAATCCAGAAAAAAAATTAAACGTGAAACAAAAGTGGTTATAATGAAAAATGTAATCAAGAGAAATCAGTCTGACATTAAGAAGCAAATTGTGACCAAAAAATTTCAGATCATACCAAAGAGAAAAAATACATTTCAAATAGAAGCAATAAATAGGCTTTTTGGATTGTTTGATAATTCCATCAATGGAGAAGAGCAAATAATGTGAACCACTATGAAAATATTTAAGTTTCTTGCTAATTTAACATGAAATAGTGCTATCTAAAACTACAGAAATCATAGGATTCCACTACAAGGAGGACATAGAGATATGCTGGTTAATAAACGCTGTCAAGTCAAACAGTACTCAAGATTAGATATTGTATGAGAAAACTAGAAAATGTCCTGAAATCTTACAGCTCATATGTCAATGATAGAGATTTCCCCAAATTTGACCACAAACCTCAAAATGTACACGCTACCAGTGAATTGTGAAGCTGAAGGAAACTCTTCTCAACTCTCAACAGTAACCCGATTTTGATGAACCATGATAGAGGAAAACCCAAATTATCTTTCTATTCTCACCATAGAAAATATTACAAAATCATTTTTTATGAAAAAACAAAGAATTTCTTAATGTAGGGGAAAAGACATGTATGAGACAGTTAATTTACAAAAAAAAATTTATTTTTCTGCCTTGTGTGATGTTTATGGTAGTTGTCAGCTTTTCAAAATTTATAATTTGTTATAATTTCTTTTCTCATTCTAAAATAGATAATTCTCTTCCATACTTGATTTTGTATTTGTAATTTTATATTCTTTCATCTTAAAGAGGGCCCCTAAAATTGAATGAGCTACAGGTCCCACAGAACCTGGACCTGTCTCTGGATGTAAGTTAGATGGTAATGTATTTTCTTAATAGGAAGAAATTGGGGCTTCTTTTTGCAGCCTTTGGAAGGCACTCAACTCAGAAGCCAGCCAGAATGGTCACAGGAATGTTGGTTGTACTGTGCCTTATCCAGCAGATGGCAGTGAGGTTGAACAATTCCAAATAATAGCCTATGTTTGCCATCAAAAATACTAGCAAGATAAAAGATTATTTTTGCATACTTCCTGGTACCAGATGTTTCACTTTGGTGCTTTGGAGAATTTTAGAGAAAGAATGTTTTAAGAAAGATATGAACCATAAATATAGCTTCCCTATACAGTTAGAATATACCAAAAGAGTTTTATATTTAATAGCACATTGATCCTTACTCATTATAATTGTTTGGTTTTACCATTATGATCACACCATGCTTCGGAGTTTACTAAACCAAAACCAGTTCCTCCTAAAAGGTGTCTTCTGCCTTATTACCCTGCAGGAGAGACTATTGTTTTTCTACCTGAGAACTCTTCTAACCTTGAAAAGTAAATATTAATTTGCAGGGTCAGTTACACATAAAACTAAAAGACTTTTATGTTGATGAAGGACAACCAAAGCAATTATAAGGCCAATGGCAGGTAGAAAGATCATAGTTAGTTAAATCTTAGGGTCCTTTTCAACACTGATACCCAAGATCCTCGGAATAATTATTAGTATAATATTAGTAATAATAGCTAACATGCCATGGGGCTGGCTCTGTGCCAGGCATTGTTCCAAGTTCTTCGTATTATTTTATTAACTTGAATAATACTCACCAACAGTCCCATGAAGTGGCACTATTATTACTCTTGTTTCCAGATGAGAAAACTGGGCCACAGAGAGGTTGAATAACTTACCTGAGGCCATGCAGTAAGTGATAGAGCTGGGCATTGAATCTAGGCAGCCTGGCTCAAGAATTGGAGCAATTAGCCACCATGCTATGCTGCTGTTTGCCACAAGTCCAGTCCCTTTTTTTCTTTTTATTTTTTTTGCCTTCCCAAGAGAACATCATTACAAAACAATGAGTAGGACATCCTCCAAGAGCAGCAATATTGTCATATTCCAGTCTTTTAACAATGGTAAAAGGGATGCAACTATTAAGTTTGATTCTCTCCTCCATGTTAAGAATGCTGCATTGTCCAAGAGTGGAAGAAAGAGAATTCTACTTCACTCACTTTTCTCTTGCAGTGACTGATGAAGGCAGCTGCCAGCTTTAAAACCTCACACAGACAGCCAGGTTAATTTCCCTGAGGCAATAAAAGAACCTGGGTATTCCAGGATCTGCATTCAAATTTTCACACCCAAAAAGGCCAACAGGCTGATGTTGTAACACACTATTTTTCACAGGCTGGCTATCGTGATAGCTAGGGTGAGCTGCTCCATGGAGTTCTTCACTCCAATTCTTGGCTGTGATAAGACATCCTAAAAAGATTAATCTTTTCTTGGATTATTGTCCGAAATGTTGATTGTGAACCTAGCATGGATGAAATAGCGTCAGTAGACACCTAATGTTTCTTTTTTGCTCATTAAGCTCATTACTTCAAAGAATTTTGATTATGCTTCAAAGATATCATCAATTTAAGGGGTGGTCTCCAGGGCTTAGGAACACAGTTTCCTTTTCAATGCAGCATGCATAAACAAGCAGTGAGCACAATTTTCCTTTATTGGGGATGAATTAACCTTGAAATTTGATTTTCTTAGCCAAGTCATCTTTTCAGCCTTTGACTGTAAAATCAGACAAAACAATACTCTGGAAATTATTTGTAATTTTCTCCCCAAGTGAAGTTTTGGCAACACTCAGGTTCAGGGATTTCATGAATCTCTTCAACAACAAGAAGTTCTTGTTATTCTTTATGATTTAGAAGAAGAAAAAAACATTTCAGGCATTATTTTCATAACTAGGTAGATTCCTGATTCTATATTCCAGTACAATTCAGCATCATATGCTAAAGAGAATTGTGCTTTAGACAGAGGGCGGGGAGGGAGGGAGGGAGAAAGGAAGGAAGAAAAGAAGGAAGGAAGGAAGGATGGATGGAAGGAAGGAAGGAAAGAAAGAAGGAAATATTTTAAAGGTTTGTTTGTGTAACCCAAATAAATCTGAGCTGCTTCATGGCTGATCTCAGTATCCTCTCCTGTTCAACGTGGAGAAACACCATGGAGAAACACCATGAAACAACAAAATATTAATAAAAAGCAGTGAACATCAATTTAAAAAAAAAAAAGAACAAAAACCTCACACGATCTCACTAAGATTTTTTACTCTGTACTCCCCTTGAGTTATCCAGAGCCTCTCTTTTCCTTGCTATGAAACTCTTTAAAAGAATAGACTGAATTCACATTCCCTACCACCTAATCGTCCACTCACCCCTCAGTTGTCCACCTGGCTTCTGCCACATCTGCTCCTGGGAAGCTGAGCTCAGTGAGGCCACCAAGAGCCTTCACTCCGCCAAATCCCGCTCTCCCTGCCTCTCCCTTGGCCTCCATGACGCTTCTCCCACTGGCTCTCTGCCCTGTCTTCCGAAGCCTCAAAGCCTCAAATGCTGACGCCTTCCTCTACACCTCTCCCTGCTCCTCTCAGCCTTCTGGCCTCGCTGTCCCTTACAGACTGTGGACTGCAACACTTCCTTACTCCAGTTGCTCTCGCTTGTTCTCACCTCATATTTCCTGCTGTCCATTATACATCTCACTTTGGATGTCTCGCTCAAAATGTCCAAAATCTTATCTTCTACCCACCAACTGCATTCCTTTTCTTACATCCCGTTTCAGCTACGGCATCATCGTTCACCAAAGCTAGACATCCCAGCGCCACCCTGCATCCCTCCGCTTCCCTGCAGTCCGTTTGGTCAGTGAGTGGCGGGGACTCTTCCTCTGGTGTGTTCCCAGGCCTTACCGCCCTTCGTCTCCATTCCCACTGCCACTGCCCTGGCTCGTCTCGTAGTTGTCCACACTAGCTGTGAACAATAGTGTCTCCTAGCTCGTCTATCAGCCTACTCTCACCACCACCACCCCCATTCTGTCACACTATCCTCCTGAAATACAGACGGATGGCATCACTCCCCTACTTTACTTCCTTAAATGACATTCTATCTTCCTTAGAATGACAATTAAGGACTGCTACAGTCCAGTCCCAACTTGTGTTCCTAACTTCACCTCTGGCTACAATGCCCACTCTCCTCCCTGGTGCACATACCCAATACTTTAGCCACACGTGGGCACTTGTGCCACACAGCTGGGCAGGGGAAAGAACAGCAATTTGTTAGGCAGACAACTGGAGGTCAATATCCAACTCCACCACTTGCAGCTATGTGACTTTAGAACAATTACATAATCTCTCTGTGCCTCAGTTTCTTTATCTGCAAAATGGCTACAATAATCCTTTCCTAACAATGGTGCCTATTCACTGAACAAATAGATATAGAGCATCTACTACATACCAAATATTGTGCTTAGAACTCAATAAATATTAGTTCCTTTTCTTTACACCTGCTTCCTCCTCACGTTTTCAATGCAGTCCTTTCTACCTGAACAGAACCATCCTCCCCACCACCAAATCCTTCAAAGCAAAGTTCAAAAGTTGTTTGTGACATTAGTGAAGGCTCTCCCAGCCCTTCAGGCAAGGGTCAGCTCTCCCTCCTCAATAGCTGGAAGGAGTAGCACAAAGTGTATTCTGTTAACTTTCTGTTAGTTAACTGTTTCCTCCTCTAGACTAGAGCTATTCGAAAGTAAGAATAGTGTCTTACGTAACTTTGTATCTTATGCACCTAAATATGCACATAAATACATTCAAGAGGAAAAAATTACAGCGTTATTGATCGTTACCAAGACTTTCTCACTCAGCATGATTTTCTGGAAATTAGTTATAAATATGCTTTGTGTTGAAGCATCCTGGACATTTTCAAATTGTCTTTCATATTGTGCTGAATAACTTCCTTCCTTGATACAATAAAACCGTCTTAATTTGACTTCTCCTCTAGAGAAGACAGGCATTGAATGTACTATATTTGGATTTTCTAATGTTTGTATTAGGGAACTGTTGGTGATCTAGTTAGCTAGCAAACAGTTGTTGTTTATGTTTGTGTATTATTTAGAATAAACAGTTTTGAATTAATGATGTTTACACTTATTTCTGCTAATATTACACACATTTCTGTTACTTTTTTTCTGTCTTGCCCCACTATATTATAAATGTTCAAAAAAGCAGAAAACTTTTCTATCTTATTCACAGCTGTGTCCCAAAAGTTTAAAACAGTGCTAAAAGAAGATTTAGTTACCACCCAACCAGGTCCCTTACCCACTGCCCAGATAGAGGCCAATATACCAAGACAGTAGGAGTTGCAGCAGAGGAAGACCTTAATATCACTAAGTGCTGACAGAGGAGATGGGAGAAATTTCTCAAATCCATCTCCCCAAGAATTTGGAGACTAAGATTTTTAAACGTGGTTTGCCAAACAAAGGGCTAGGGAATTAGTTCTGCTGATTGGCTGGGGATGAATTCATAGGATTAAGAAGCAGAAATTGTCTTCGTGGCAGAGACAGTTCCTGGGTAGAGGGTCACAAGACCTCTTAGGTCAGTTCCCATGCATGGTCACTGGTCCAATAACATCAATTGGTTCCCCTAAATGCAGAATCTGGAAAATATCCCAAAGACCAGTCTTAGTTTTTGCAATAGCAATGTTATCTGTAGAAGCCATTTGGGAAGTCACAAATCTTGCATGTGTCATACATGACACTTAAGTAGCAAGCAGTTACAGCAGTAGGCAAGTTAGGGAATAATGGCTGGTTATTTAGCTGTATCTATACCTCTATAGAAATCAGACTTTTATCACAATTCCTGTCTTATAGCCTTACATTATTTTAATATGGGTGGTTTCAATTTGTTGACTACATGATGAAGAAATAAATGTATGCTATATTTTAATTTTTAATAGAATATAAATTATGAAAATGTAAAATATTAATATTATATGTACTAATATATTTAAGAAGTTTGTTGAAATATAACCTGGATGGTCCAATATTTGTAGATATCCCCATTTGTATGACCCACTAACATCTCAAAACCTTATGTCTTAGTGTCTTTGAGTTTCTAACCCACATCCTACCGCCAAACCCTTCCCACATTCCTTCAGACCCACATTGCATAGCTGTTCCTTTCCTTCTTTGAAGGCAGCCTGGTTTCTTTCCTTACTCCAAGGGTTAGGCCATCTGACATGATCCTTCTCAACTTCCCTCTTTACTATTTCAAAGGTAACTCATCGTTAACTTTACTCATGGTTCCTTTCCATGTCTCACACTGTTTCGTGTCTGTACATTTTCTCTTTTTCTAGAATTTTCCTTCTAGGTCTACATGCCTGAATCCTACTTCTCCTTTACAGCCTGGCACAGAAAACATTTTTTCCATGAAGCCTTCTTAGATTTCTCCAGCCAGAAGAAACCGATCCGTCCTCTGACATTTCTCAGCACTTTATGTACACTTCCTGGAGGGCATCCTAACAAAACTAAGGCCTGCTTTGTTCAAGCATCGTAGGTGTTGGGAAGGCAAACACAAGATGGTTCCAGCCCTTGAGGAGTTTACTGTCTAGAAGGACTGTAGTCCAATAAACGACTATGGAGAAAAATTATGCAAGAATATTTAGGTCCCTTCTCAGAATATAAACTACTAATGCAGGTCTTTGGTTTTCTCATCTTTATATCCCACAGAGCATCTTATAGTTCCAAGACTGAATAAAAGCATATTTCAAGGTCATTTAAGAAAATTCTGGTTTTTTGCACAAAAAAGTGCTTACCTGCCCTTCATATAACATTGTCCAAAGAGGAAGTCCTCCACAGTCATTCCCAGAACAAGGTAAGTTTCCGTACGGTCAGTCAGCAGATAGAGATGGGAGAGCTGTGTGCTAAAAAAAGAGATTGTTCCTTTGTGTTTTTTTAAATTAGCCTGGAAAAATGAGGACTGGAGCAGAAAAGGGAAAAGAGGCAAAGGACAGGATAGTTAAGATGTGGTAAAACCTGGAGAATGCTGAATGGGCAGATAGTTATTTTCCATAGGAAAGAAAAGACAGAGAGAGGGAAGGGGGAAGGGGGAGGAGCCAGAATCCAGGACAAGTGCACCCACTAAACCAAGGCAGAAATAAGCCACCTTTCTGGGAAGAATGCATCGTTGCTACACCTGACAGAAGCTAACTAGAAGTTGTTTTTTTTCAAATAAGGAAGATAAGTGTTTTTTTTTTTTTAAATGCTTTCCTGGGCTGGGCACAGTGGGTTATGTCTGTAATCTCAGAACTTGGAGACCAGCCTGGGCAATATGGTCAGGCTCCATCTATACAAAACAAAAAAAAATTTTTTTAATTATCTGGGCATGATAGTGAGCACCTGTAGTCCCAGCTACTCCGGAGGCTGAGGCAGGAAGATCACTTGAGCCCAGGAGTTTGAATTCGAGGTTACAGTGAGCCATGAGCATGCACTGCACTCCAGCTTGGATGAAAGACCCTGTCTCTTAAAAATAAAATTTAAAAATTTAAAAATAAAAACACTTTCCTAATATATGCTACAGTATAAACAAGTCTAGAAAACATCACACTGAGTGAAAAAAGCCAATCACGAATGACCACATATTGTGTGATTCTATTTATATGAAATGACCAGAATAGGCAAATGCATAGAGACAGGAAGTATATTGGTGACCGCCAGGGGCTGGGGGAGAGGAAATGATAGTGACTGCTAATGGGTATGTGACTCTTCTTGGGGGTCATGAAAATGTTCTGGGATCAGTATTGATGGTTGCGCTACTTTGAGAATATACTAAAAAAAAGAAGCACAGAATTGTACATTAAGGTGAATTTTATGGTATGTAAATTATATCTCAATAAAGCTGTGCTTTTCAAAAGCTATTTCTGACAATAAGAATTTTAACATCCAGGCAAAGAGGTATCTCTCCAACTCACTAAGTCTCTTGCCAGCCTTCACTTCGTTAAAACCCCAAACAGCAGGAATAATTTGGCCAACTGTAGTGCTAACACTTCAAGCTAAAATTAGGGAAACTTTTTCCTTTTTGCTGGAGAAACCATGCTTAAAGTCTATAGAGATTCATTCACTTGTTTGTTTGTTTGTTTGTTTTTAATTGAACTGTTAGGTGACCTTTAGTGATCTTTTAGGTGGTCTTTAAAAAAACAAAAATCTGTTTATGTATAACCTCTTTTCTCAAAGAGTGTACAATCTAATTAGATAATGAATAATTCATTCTCACGTCAATTGGTAAATGATATAAGAGTTAAACAGTACAAAAGATGGCAAAAAGCACCACAGAAATGCCTCTATTAATGAAAAGGTTATTACTAACAACTTTATTATCTGTTCAAAAAGTTGGATATACCCTAAAAGTCCAATATTAGGAATGATTAAATCATGGCACATCCCTCCAAATGGAAAAAATATTTTTGAGGGAATATGGACTACATGCAATGTGAGAAAATTGTTCCTGAAATTACCATAAATGGCCAAAGAAGGTACAAAACAGTTTACAAAGTATGATCTCCACTTTATCAAATATATGCATGCAGGAGTAGAGAAAAGACTAGAAGGAAACGTTCAAAATATTAACAGAAGTAGAATTACAGGTTTTAGCAAACTTTTGGATATGAGCCTGTGGTACTTTAACTTACATTTTTAAAAACTTATATTTCAAACAGGAAATACAAGTGTATCATAAAGAATTTAAAAGGTACAAATGGGTATTTTTAAAAAATTATCTTTTCCATGGCTGTCTCTTAGTTCTTAGTTTCCCTGCCACGGAGGCAACCACAGTTACGGGCTTTTTGTGTGTGCATGGAGATGTAGTCTACACATATACAGGCATGTGTGATCTCCAGCCATAGCTGGGCTAGGATGGTTCCCTGGGTGAGCGGTTACCCCTGGGAAGAAGAGACTAAAGGCCATTCCTTCTAGCTACCTCCCCTCCCCACAAATCCACTCTAAAAGGATCATAACATTTGCCTTCCTGTGGCAAAAAGGCCTACTCTGAAATTTTGGGATTCCTCTGGTCCTACAGGTTTTCTCCACTTTGCTCCCTACTGCCTAAAGTCCCTTTAACTGGAATACAGCTTTTCATGCATCAGTGAAGATAAAAGGCTGAAAGTGTTAGTGTTGGGTGAGCTGAATACTGCGCACTTGTTATACTATAGGACAAGACTGGTCATGCTGTAGCTGGCTGCACAAAGGTGGATCAAGTGGCTGTTAAGCAATAACCAGTCATCGGCCCCTAATCTCTTGCCCTTCTGGTCCAGTGTTTCCCTAAGTTCAGTCATTTACATGCCAACTTCAGAATGTTTGCTCATCCACCTATTCTATTAGTAAATTGTTTTCTCTAAATTAACTCGCTTTTTCTTCTTCTTCTTCTTTTTCTTCTTCTTTTTTTTCTTCCTTGAGGCAGGGTCTCTCTCTGTCACCCAGGCTGGAGTGCAGTGGAGCGATCATACCTCACTGTAACCTCGAATTCCTGAGCTCAAGCGATCCTCCTGCCTCAGGCTCCTGAGTAGCTAGGATTACAGGCGCGCACCACTGCACCCGGCCAATTTTTAAGTTTATTTTGTAGACGTGGTGTCTCGCTTTGTTGTCCAGGCTGGTCTCGAACTCCTGGCCTCAAGCCATCCTCCCACCTTGGCCTCCCAAAGTGCTGGGATTACAGCCATGAGCCACCATGCGCAGCCCACTTTTTCTTCTTAAATAAATATTTTAAAAGGAAAGTTTTACATTATGCAGTAGTTTTTAAATTCCCACTTAATATAACAATTAGCATTTTAAAAGTTGTCCATTACCCAGGGCTATATTTAAAACTGTTGATGATGAATGGTGGAGGCACCATGAATAGGCAGGAGGACTCTGTTGGTTCTTCCTTCCTCAGTGTCAGCCTGCATTGCCCCTCTAAAGTCAACCTGTGTGCCACCAGTGCTGCACTTACCATATCTTAGAGACTCTGCTGGAATCCATACTACCTTCTCCTGCTAATTTAATCTTTCTAAAATACAAATCTGATGTTACTTTCCTGATCAAAAATTTTCAATGCCCACTACCCCGCATTGTTTGCAGCGGGAAGTCCAAACTCCTTAACTTGGTGTTCAAAATTTCTGTAATACAACTACAGACTACCTTTCCTTTATTTATTTAGTGGATATTTATTTATAGAACACCTATTATGTGTCTTTCCAGCTTTATCTTCTACTACTGCCCTTCACATATCTTAAACCCCAACCGTGCTTAAATCCCAGAACATGTCTTACTCCTTCCCATCTCTGTTCCTTTGCTCATACTGTTCTATTCCTCCCTGCTATAGCCCCCTTCCACATCCAGCCATCTCCATCTGCCAAAATCCTCCTGCACATGCTTCAGGACCCAGCTCAAATGCCTTCTCCTCCATGAAACCATCCCACATCCTTCTTGACCAGAAATGTTCTCTCCCTCTGCTTCCCTCTCATAGCCTTTGGCCATCTACAGAGTATGAAAGTGTATCATAGTTATATTCATGCCTGATTTCACTCCCTTACAAAATGAGTATATTCCCAAAAGTGATCTTGCCTGACCAACCTTCCCTCCCCTGTCCAGCATCTAGCCTACTCCTTGCAACATTTCATAATGTTTCTTGAACTCAACAGGAACTCTCCCCTAGCAACAGCCCTACCTATCCTACAATAGCTCACATTTAACAAATGCAAATTATCCCTAGGAACATACATTTATTGGGTTGTTACTTGTCCAGGGATACTTGTATTTGGAAGTTTTCCAAAACCTTGCACTTGCTTTGCAGGCAACCCCTGTTGTGTGGTTCCATTGGGTCGCATTTTAGAGCCTGGACAGATTATTTCAAAAGCCATGGAAAGGAAAGTAAAATTTTATCTGTTCCAAGATGTTGCAATTAGCACTCCATGTAAAAGATGCCAAGAGGGAGAGTCCCTTATGAGTCAACCATGGTGCCCAGGAAAACAAGGGGAAAACATTTCCAGATACTTGGCCACCAGGAAACTGCACTGTCATTCTCTCTTAATCTCCAATATAGCTGGAAAGGCCATAAAGCACTCTGTA
Organism: Daubentonia madagascariensis; assembly: GCA_023783475.1. NCBI lineage: Eukaryota > Metazoa > Chordata > Mammalia > Primates > Daubentoniidae > Daubentonia > Daubentonia madagascariensis. The sequence continues at coordinate 14,668,318 of JAKFHU010000428.1, forward strand.
TATTTATTTCTTGGGCTTGTAGTTTTACCCTTTACCCTTTGTATTTTACCCTTTGTATTTTCTTTCCCAGTCAAACTTTTATCCTATTTTCTTTCCCAGTTAAAAAATATAAAACTCAGCTCTAATTAGACCTCAATAAATTGGTTTGGCATTTATTCAGAACTTCTTAAATGTATACCTGACTTATAGTGGAAAAAAGCCCCCAAAACTCATGGGAAGAACAACATAAGCAAAACGGCCATCTCTTCTTTAAGTGTCAAACTCTCTTCATAGAACCTCCAGGTGGGCAACAGTATAGCGGTTCTCAACCAGGGCCCCTCTCAGGGATATTTGGCAATGTCTGGAGTCATTTTTGACTGTCACAACTGGGGAGGTACCACTAGTCCTCAGTGAGTGGAGCATTCCATTCTGCCCTGCAATAGCACCTACAGCACAGGTGCTGCCAACCCTCCTACAAGCCCCAGGACAGCCCCCTGCAACAAAGAATTATCTGGTTCAAAATGTCAGCAGTGATGAAGTTGAGAACCCCTGGTGAGCTCATATGATTCCTGACTCTAGGTGGCCACTTCCTTTCTGAGTCGCATCCCTGTCTTACTCTCACTGCCATCTGAGACAGCCACAGTCTGGCCCCAACAGCTGGAACCTCTTTTTTCTTGGCTTTCACCCTGTCCCCATATGGAGGTGGCATGTAAAGACCTCCTTCTCACAATCTTTCCCCTAGTCATCTTCATCCCTCCATAATAAAGTCCAGGGAAAAGAACACCCTCCTACTGTTACCCACCTACACTTTTCCCACCCAATTGTGGGAGAAAGGCTCCTTGTCTAGTTGATGATACAATGAGTTATCTCACCCTTCAGGTATGACCTCACTCCTTACACACAGGACTGTGGCTTTACCCTTATATCCAAGAGCATAAACAAACATTACACAAAACAATTACCATAGCATCCACTTAACACCAAGGCTCCACATACGACCTCAGGCAAGTCATTCAGGTACAAGTAGCATCCAACATCAGCAGTGCTAGCAGCTGAGGGACAGTGGCCCAAATATTGTCATAGATGGGAAGAGTCAATTATTCAATAAATCCTAGTGCCAGGCCCTGTGCTCAGGGCTGGAGATAGCACATGAGGCGAGATAGATATGGATCGCACAAATGAATTCATAAACTGGCAATTATAATGAACTATGTGCCACACACAATGCTGTCTGCTTTAGGTACATAATCTCAGATGATGACAATTATCCCATGAGTTAGGTACTTTAAAGTTGAGAAACTAGGGTTGAGAGGTTAGATAACTTTCCCATGCTTTTCTTAAGTTGTAGAGGCAAGATTCAATTCCAAATCTGTCTTTCCCCTCCTGGGATCTGTCAAGAGACATTTTTAGAGCCCAAGCCCCACAATCCCTCCTGCCCTCATCTGGTTAGCACAAATTTTACATCCCTTCAGGAGCTGCAAAGACAGGAAGGAACGTGAGAGTGGGCGAGAGATGCTGACTCATGCCTCTCCTTGATGCCCCGGCAAATGCACTGGTTTATTTGCATGGAGGAAGAATTTATTATTTGTACCCCAGATTGTATCCAGAGGGAGGAATCGGAAGCCTTCTCCCACATGGACCTACATCTGTTATCCACTATGTCGGAGTCAAATAAAATATAGAGACACATCTCTAAATTTAAAACATTTTATCTGGGAAGCAAAAATCGCAATTCAGGACATACACACAGACCGGGTGGTCTTCAGTGTGTCCGAACAACAAAGAGAAGGTTGGGAGTTATATTAGAAAGAGAAATGTTAGGTATTGTTTTGAAAAAAAGCCCACTGGCGCTAGAGAAGCTTTTGGGAGCTGGCAAGCTCTGATTGGTGAGTAACAGTGGTAGGTAAAACTAGTCCTTGGAGTCACAGCAGGTCCTTCAGCAGCTACTAGGTAAACCTGTTCTTAGGATTACAGCAGGCCGTTTCAGCAGCTGGGCTTGTGGACAATTTATTTCTTGGAACAGGTGCTCTGTGCCCTTAGGACTTTTCCCCCCAGCCCCTCAGTTTAGTTGAGTATGACAAGAATGATCCAGTTTGTATAACCAACTTCCACAGCTACTAGCAAGAGTATAATGCTCTGCTGAAAGAGATCACAAGATAAGAAATTAAAATACCTTTAAATTATGAACAGTCAGACAAGAGAAGGCATTAAAATGTCAGATAAGAGGAGAAAACGAAGGAATAGAGAACTGAATCTGCCAGCAAACACATTTGTTAAAAGTAACCCAGCAGGGAGTTGCAAAACTCCATCTTCATAAATGTTATAAAAATGGTCCAACATGATCATCCATGGTATAGGGAGAATTGAGCCCACAGGTCAGGGCCCTGTTCTAAATCCATTCCTCACTAATCAGATGTCATGATTAGGAATGGCTGGTTAACCCTGTGCTCTAGACCCTCTCAAGATGGTAAAACTGCTCCCTATAATCGGGTAAGTGCCTTTTCAACTCTGGAAAAGATTAGAATTCAATAGAGATGAAGAAGCAAACCAAAGCCAAAAAACCAATAGCTTTATATTTGCTTTAGCAATCAGTTTTGTAATCATTAGGACAATCTACAGATTTAATTAAAGGGTTTGAGAATATAGCAGATTGGAAAATCTGATGGATTAGCCTTGTGACTTCAGTTTGAAAGGTGTAATCGGGTTTTACTTCTAATTTTAAATTGAAAAGCATAAGCAACCTTGAACAAATATTTCACCAGCATTGAAATATTTAAGAGAACAAAAGGGTAACTATATTTATAAACTTAATTTATTGAATGTACAAGATTATCTAACTACCTAGAAAGGTTTTGCTTGTTAGGTCATAAATTTGCCTTGTTGAGCATTTGAAGCACTTAAGAAAATTAAATATATGTATAAATGTAGTTGAAAATGTTCAAGGGAATTTAGTTAAGTTGGTAAGTGGGACCAATGTTTAGGGGAACTTAATCTGTCAAAACTGAATTACTCTTACACCAATCTGAGACCAATTAAAGGTGATTGTTCTTGCTTTGTTAGCTTTATAAAAAGTCTAACAAGATTTCTAAATTTAACATAAACGCTTAAAAAACTAAGTTTTAATGTCTGTAACTTTTAAATATTTGCAATTTTAAATACAAAAAAAGGCCCTATAAATAGTTCTGTCCAGACAAAAGGCCCCTCCTTGAGCATTAACAAATGTAAGTGGTAGATCATGCAACTAGGAGTGTGCTTCCCAAACTTTTTCAAGGACTCTGGAAGGATGAGTGATTGTTGAAATGACCTGCTACAAACATACATTTGCTTTGACATCTGAGATATTATCTTCAAAAGTAAATTTTGCATCCCATTCCATATTGCATCTTTTTAATATGAAAATATTTTCCTAAAATTTCCCTAAAATAATTTCCCTAAAATTTCTGATGAAAATTGACATTCCAAGAAGATGCACCATGCTTATCCTGTAGTTTCACACACTTCCCAGCATCCTTCTGTGCCCCTCCAGGACACAAGTACCCTTGTTGGAGAAGCAAAAGTTTAGGCCATGAGCCCAGCTCTGCCGGGGAACGTCATTCTTAGACATGCACCTCTACTCACCCCTCTATCTCCACGCGGGGGGTTCTATTGTAAGAGAAAGGTGTCCCTTTCAGATGACCTTAGATCTTGGATCTTTTCTTATGGCAAACGGGGATTTGATAATAAGCTAGCCCTCCCACCCTCCACCCCCAAACACTGTCTTAGAGTACTTCAAATGAGCTTGGGCTTCCCTGGCCAGCGCTGGTAACCACCTGTGATGGTTATTAAGGTGTCGTTACTCACCTCCAAACCTGCCTTTCATAAACTGCTTTGCGACGCCCTGCAGAATTGTTATTTTGCCTGTTTGCTCCCCTATTGGGTTATGCCAATAGGGGGCACTAGAGAGCTGCAAGGCGAGCAGCGGCAGCTGTTGCAGACCCCAGCTTTGGTCAATAGGCCCCAAACCAGCCTCCTTTTACCCCCTCGAGGTGCCAGCACCACCTGCACATCGTTCCTCCTCAGGGATCTGCATCCCAGCTCCAAAGAGGCCCCTCCTCGGAATTTCCGGATTATGACAATCCTAGTCTCTTCCTGTTGTTCCTAAAGCCCTAGTGGGTGGTAGCTACTTCCTGTGGTTATTACCTCTGTTTACACCAGTGTTCCCTTTTTCTCCTTCAGCCCTTCAACAGCTATTTTATGTTGTATTTCTTCTGTTGTAATAGCCAACGTGGTTTCTGTTTTCCTCACTGGAGCCTGACTGATACATTAGAATCCACTTCCCCCATTAACAGGTCTTTATCCAGCCCTACAAGGTGGGAGGAAGAGGAGTCCCAGGATCTGTGCTCGTTGGGCTACTGCGGTCTGTTGGCACGTGGCAGGCAAGCCCCAGTGGGTAGATTAGTGCTCTATTATTGTTTCAATACTTCCACAGAGAAGTACTTTCTGCATGTCTTTGGGGTGTACAAGAAATTTCTCATTCAAAAACCTATATATTCTATTTAGAAGAATCCTTGTGAAGAGTCTTAGAAAAGTCCTGGAATTCCTATTTTAATCATGATTCTGTTCTTCCTATCTTATGTTTATACCTCATTGGAATCTCCCAACAACCCCAAAAGGGAGGCAGGGTGGGCATGTCATCCCCACGTACCAGGAAGAACCTGAGAGAATGCTCCTCTTCCTGCCTGCTCTCACCTGGACCAACTAGCGGCAAAACCAAGGCTCTTATTCTCTCTTCTGCCTCCAGGATGTGTTGAACGCAATTGTTTTTGCATTAATTTTTTATTGATGCATAACAAATACCACAAATGGAGGGGCTTAAAACAACACCCATTTATTAGCTCATAGTTTTGTAGGTCAGAAGTCCAGCACAGCATGGCTGGGTTCTCTACTCTGGGTATCACAAGGATGAAATCAAGGTATCAGCTGGGCTGACACTGAGGAAAATTCATTTCCAAGATCATTCTTATCATTGGTAGAATTCAGGCCCTTGCAGTTGTGGGCCAGGGGCTATTCTCAGTTCCCAGAGGCTGCCCCTGGTTCCTTGCCACCCCTTCAGCTGCAAGCTAGCAAGAGCATGTTCAGTTCTTTCTGTGTGCCTAACCTCTGCCTTCCTCTTCTGACACTAGCCAGAGAAAACTCTCCTATTTTAAAGAATTCATGTGATTAGGTCAGGCCCACCACATTAATCTCTATTTTGAGATCAACTGTGCCACATAACATAATCTAATCACAGGAGTAAAATCCACCAAATTCACGGTCCTGGGATTATGCAGGCCTTGTATACCAGGGGCAGGAAATCTTGATAGCTCCTTAGAATTCTGCTTACCACAGGATTTTTTTTTAACTAAAATAAAATCCTAAGCCCCCTGCTGACTGAATGAACCCCCTCTCAGCCAAGGGGACCCAAGAGCAACCTTAAAACGGAGTTGCCAGCCATGACAAGATGGGAGGTCAGAAGTGCCTCATTATACCCCCTCCCTTGCTAATGGCCATCAGGCTTTTTCCCGAAGGGCTAAACAGAAACCAGTCTTATAATCCAGACCAGCATTCCTTCCTGATGAGAGACCACCAACCATTGAGTGGTTTTAACCAGTCTATGGAGTATTCATATCCTCTGCTTCACCTTTTGACATCAGAGAGCTGCCATTTCCTAAACATGGACCCCATAAAGGGGCATAAAGCTCGATTGAGCATGTGCATATTCCCCTTTCATAAATACTCATGATTCTTCCTATAGCTTGTTAAATACGTGTATTTGGCCACTCTGCTCAGCATTGTCCCATCATCCCTTCCTGGAAACATGAAATGTGTGTTTCTGGCTTCTGGCCAGGGACTCTGCTTCCCAGCCTGTCAGAATGGCCATCTACAGGCTGCACCCCTTCATGAGAAACAAAGCTCTCCTTTCCAAATTTATGAACCTTGTCATTTTCTTCAGTTAATATTTTTCACAGTGTCATCTGCAGACTCCTGCATCAAAATAATTTAAGATAACTTATTAAAAATAAGGATTCTTTAGGCACACCACAGACCTCTGAATCAATCTCCAGGGGGATTGGCTCTAGGAATCTGATCTTTACACAAACTTCTCAGATGATTTTCATGCTCACTAAAATCTGAGAACCCAGAATTCGAGAGTAGCATTTCATCAGCCTGGGTTAGAACACAGCATCATACCCACGTGGTGTGGTATGCAGCCCCAATGCCCCCACTGGGACCTACCTACATACTCACATCCCCAGCCACTGGGAGTGTCGGCTCCTCCCAACTCCCAGCTGAGCCCTCTCCAGACATTGCCCTCCTGTGAGGGAGCTGTCCTGACCCAGGCCATGTCCTCTCTCCAGAAGCAGCCCATTTCCAGTGACTGGTCCCTGGTGGCACCTAGACCTACCCCCTCCTTGCTTCAATGCAGAAGGCTTCAAGGGCCTTCCTACCTTCCGCCCTCCCTCTGTGGTCGCCTGAGACCTCTCCTGTAAGTATAGTTCAACTTCTCCATCTGCCCTGCCCTGCTCCCCTCCCTCCTGTACAGGTGTTCCCAAGAGCACACCTCGAGAAACTTCCACCCCCAAATCTCTATCTCAGGAGTCTTTCCAGGGAGCCTGACCTAAGCCACACACAGAAAGTTTGTTTGCAATCTGTCTTTGTCGCTCTATCTCAATGATATTCCCAATCTGTTCATTTCTCTCCATCTACTGCTACCTCACCCAGGCCACCCGTTCTCTGCCTTGGCCACCTGCAGTGGCCTTCTAAGGGCTGTCCCTGCACTGCTCTCCCCTCCCCTCCCGCATCACATTCCATTCTCTACATAGCAATGGAGGGAACCCTAACAGGCCCTGATACTTTGCTGTCTGCTTCCTCTATTAGATGTAAGCTTGAGGAGGGCAGGGACTGTTTTTTGTGGTTGTAATTTTTCACCACTGTATCCCTAGCATAAAGTAAATGCCAATAAATGCTTGTTGAATAAATTAATGGATTAAAGTGTTAGATGGATATTTAGGGTCTCTGGCTCTTCTCGGAACAAGGGTTCCCTACTTTGGTGCTGTCTCGAGCAGTTGCTCCACCTGGGAAGAAGGCTAAGGGCAGGTACTCCATTTTGGTGCTGCCCCACCCTTAATCCTACCCCGAGCCACTGCTACACCTGGGGAAGGAGGGCATGCTTTATCAATCTGGGAATTCCCCAGCCCAGGCATGATAGACTTTAGAAAGTGACCTAGATTAACCTAAGGGTATTTACTATGCCATTAGCTTGAGTCTGCATTGTGGTTCACACACATTCCCCCCCCCCAAGGTGGGCTTTCAGAGAGGGAGCTCCACTATGCAGATGGAATTTTGAGGACACCTGTGGATCATTGGTAACATCCCACACTTCCCCAGAGCTCTCGCCCGGACTGGGCCAATAAAAGGAAACAATCTGAGAATTTAGAGGGAGAGAGTCAGTCAGGGAGTGAGTTGGTCTGTCTCTCTCCACTAGCGGAGACAGACCCGTTTTGTTCTACAATAAAGAGCTGCTCATGTGAAACTGCTTCCTGCCTAGGGTCACTCTGTTGTTTTGGCCCTGCTGGTGATTTTTCCAAGATAATAGTCTGGACTTGACACTTTGCTGCGTCTAGTCACTCTTCAGCCAAGAGCACACCAAGAACCAAGGGCAGACTTCCACCCTGACAAAAGCACCGAACTCCCACTGACACAAGAAGACACCACCAGACAGGTACAAGCAAATTAAAATTAGAAAATGGACCTTGTGGATTTTACCCCCAGATTAGGTATGTGCAGTCCACACAGTTGCTTTCATATCAGGATTTTCTTCTGGAAACTTTCCTTAAATATCTAAGATTTTAGGTTACTTTTGAAAAATGTCAGGGAATGGAAGAAACTGGCCTCTGAGTCATTTTAAATCCTAGAATACAACTGTCATCTCTTCTGTTATATAATAGTTATTCCAGCAATGAGGTATAATATTAATATCTGAAGAGTAAATGTTATTCTATCAACAACTAACAAAATTAGTGGTACCTTTTCTGAGTGGGGAGGGGAGAATAATATCTTGATAGATCCAAGTGAAAACGCTTAAGAAGACACATGACCCTCCTTCTACATAACTACGTAAGTTCTAACATAGAACTTCCTGGAGGATTTAGATGGAAGATATCTGTATAAAGATTACTTGCCAAGTGAATTTGAGAAATGAAAAACATGTAAACCATTTTTACTAACAGCTTCCTTTTGGGGAACATACTAATCTTGGATTAGTATGGAATCGTAGATTAGAGAGGAACAGAGTACACACTCACTGAGCTAGTTGTTCCTGAAACAGATTCAGGAAAGGGCAGTTTTGTGACACAAGTGAAATTTTGGAATGACTCTTGTTAAGGAAGAAAAGAAGTGTTCTCCAAGTAGTCAGAATAATTTAGACTCCAAAAGTATCACATGATTTATAAGTAGTAATTTGCCAGCCTTGTCTTCTTCAGAGGAGAAAAACCCTTGAGATTTTATATATCTATTTTTTAAATGCCAAAAAATACATGACATCAATGTCAAATTAAAAGCAAAAATTTGAGATTATTAAAAAAAAAGCCTATCCATGGAGCAGGGCAGACTTATGTGACATACAGAGAATGAACTCCTACTGTATACATTTGGAGGCCAATAATTTCAAGCCCATCAATAGTGTTATTAAGCATCCCTGTGCACACAGAATCCTCCTAATTTATCACAGCAAGTCACAAAGTAATAAACAACAAAAATACACATCTTTGTGACTCATGGACCTGGTTATTCCTGTCTAGATGCCAACATCAGATTGGGAACCATCAAAATTTATTAGAACCAAAAGCCAAGGAAGAGATTGAAAACATTTTCAGAGAATTGCCTATGTATGGACTTTGGCACCAAGCAGTCATACTGCCTATAGTCTCACACTCTCAAAGAACAATTAATTCCAGTGCAGTATAAAATGTTCCAGAATATAAAAAAGAACTACCCAATTTACTTTATGAAGCTAACATAACTGATAGCAAACCCTGACATGATCAGCACAAAAATGAAAAATACGAACACAGCATTTATTCTGGAGAGCCTTTTGGCATTACTTAGTCGAATGAAGTATGCAGGTGCCTTCTGACTCAGAAATTCCACTGCTGAGCACATATTCTGGACACATTCCCAGACAGGCCCATGAGGGAAATGTACACGGTGGGTCATTACAGCAGGGAGCTGGTGTCCTTGGTCGTGCATCACTGGGAGAGTGAACAGGTAAAACTCAGTGCAGGCACACCATGAGTATTTTGCAGCAGATAGAAGCCATGAGTTGGACATACTTATGCAGCATAAATTGATTTTAAAATATGGTGCTTAGTGGAAAAAAGCAAGAAACAGAACAATATAAAATACAATATTAAATATAAAACGCATTATACAAATCAACAATATACATTTTTCGAAGACACATTCAAATAGAGATAAGTATACACATGAAAAGGGTTGCTGATTGGGGGCAACGGGACTAGGATGCAGGATAAAGGGAATGAATAAATGCAGGGCTGCATTATGATTTCCACGGGCCTTAGCCCCCTTTGCCTTCATGGGTTCCTTTGTCCATTAAAAAAGCATTTAACAATCATGTTTTACAACTGTGTTGGCATAAAGACAAACATATTTAATATTATTGTTAAAACATCTTCTTTGACCTAAAAGTACATTTTCACTTCTGAATTACAAGAAATTGAAACATTCTCCTGTGCCCCTAAAAGTATCGTGAGCCCTAAGGTACTGCGCTTACGGAACCTGATGTGACTCCGAATAAATGAATGGGCGAATGAATGAGAGTGGGGCTTTGTGACAATTATGTGCCAGGGGCGGAGGAGGATGATTCATTCGGTCCTCTGCATCTGAGGTCCAAAAACCTTTCCAAAAACGGCAATTCCGTAAGTGTGCTGACGAATTCTGATGCCCTGGGATATCACTAAGGCTTATGAAAAAAGGGAAGGCTCCCCAAAAAAGCATTCCATGTGGAAAATGCTGAGTTGAATAAAACTAAGCAGATTTTTCTATTTTGTGATCTGTCAGAACCTTTACTGTACAGTGAAATAGAAATTATGAATCCCCCAGGGGGTGGACAGGGGAGTTGGGAGTGTAGAATTTCCCAAAGCAATTTGACAATGGAATTCTTCTGCTTTGATGGTAGAGGCATTGAGAACGCCCTGGGTCAGTCCCTGCGCAGGTGAATTCAAGCAGGTGAATTCACTCACACGGGTCTGAGCCCAGATCCCGTCTGCCCCAGCAGAGCTGTGCTACCCCTCAGGCTTGCAGGTGGGGGAGGGCGTGGCTCCTTTAGTCTCCAGGTTGCCAGGACAATCCCTGGAGGGGGTGTGGCCCGTGTCAGGACCAAGGGCTAGGCTGTGGGTGCAGCCTGACTTATAACTCCTGAATACTTAGACGTATAGTACATGGGCTTTCATTTGTACTATTGCCCTGGGCCCCTCCAATATTAAGGACAGGCATGGCCTGATGGTTCTTCTAAGAAAGATGACCCTACCCTTTCCATTGCACCAGACCAAAACTGACCTCGCATCATGAAAATCTCAGTCACTGTGACTCCCAAGATCCCTTTCCCAGTTGCCAGTCAGTCCCCAAAATGCCTGAGTAGGACAGGTTGGGGGATCGACCGCCTCATAGACTCAGAACCACCAGTGTGTGTTCTGATTTCTCAGCCACAGAAGCTCGTCCTCCTCTCTGTCCCAGCCTGTGCCCTTACGTTCAGGAAAACACACACACACCACACACACCAAGGCCAGGCTGCAGTTATGAATTCTATCTTCAGGAAAATCGAGGTCTAGGTTGAGTTACAATGCTCTAGAATTCGCAGAGGAGAATTCAAATCTCTCTAATTACTTTCACCTCAGCCACTGATGGGGATTATTCTCCATTTGTCCCCTCAAATCCATTCTATGTCCTTTTCTGCCCTGTTCTCTGACCCCTAGGGACTGCCACACTGGGCTTCCTTATCCAAACAGGCCTGCAGCTTTGGGAGGAAGACACAGAGGGATGAGGGAAGAAAGGACACTCACATATCAGCCAGGCCATGGAAGGACCCATGAAGTGCAGCTTTAATGGTGAGGGCATTTTATACCCATACTCGGAAAAGTATTACATTGCAGAATGCTTCTTTGTGTAGCAAGATGACTTCAGGGAAGACTAGACCCTTACCTCTACCCATTTATGAACCCTTGATAAAAAGAGATGGAGTCATCTGGATTGAGCTTGGAACAACTCAACCTGGACTGTGTTCTTGGTATTTCATACATGGTTTTATTTGAGACTGAATAACCCAGCTTTTATTGTACAAGTATCTTGTTGAGGCCATAGGCTAGACAATTCTCTCCTGTATAGTTTCTCCTGTAGGGCATTTCCAACTCTCAGTCATTCAGGCAAGAGATTAATTGTCTAAGGCAAGTAGGCCAAAGACAGAAGAGCAGAAGAAACTCCCTTTTCTCTCTCTTGGGTTGGGGGGACAGTTGGCACAAACCCTGAAGCATTTAGAACCTTCCAATAGGAGACAAGTTACCCCAGCCTGGTGAAGGGAGACCCAGGGTTGCACAGAGGCTTTGACTTGTTAGAGAATCTGAGTACTGGTCTAGTCTTTCTTCCTTGTATTGTACATCTCTCATTAGTCTCAAATCTTCAGGAAACCATCCTTAAAACTTACAGGGAATTAAGACACAGGAGTGTAAGCAGTATCCCCTTCACTTATGTACAGTGGTGACAACAGCATCAGTTAGCAGGAGAGGACCACCTTGCCCAACAGAGAAGGATCCCATGAGGGTCAGGCCAGGGGAGAAGCCATGTGAAATACATCCTGGGGACCACTTGGCAATCATTAAGACACAGCCTGAGAGGGACTGATTTCCAGTAACAATAATTTGAGTTACAGGTAGGATACATCAGTTCAGATAATTAAAAAAGAGAGACACCTTTGTTATATCTAATCCCAAGATACTCATTTAATTTTAGAAATTCAACTTCAAAAACATCACTGGAAATCACATATGATCATCTTTCATCCAAGGCTCATATAGTACAATTCTAAAATAAGTGGGTGGGCATTTGAAAATTCTGTCCCCATATTTGAAAAGTGGAAAACCTTTATACTCCTAAAAGCCAACGTGACTTGAAGCATGAAAAGGAGACCTACACCTCTAATGCTACTGAGACACTGAAATAATCAAATAGCATCGTAGGGTACTTGATCAATGCTCTTTGCTCATGATATTTTCAAAGTATATTCAGGCGTGCTATTAATAACAGAGTCATGAATCACATAACCACACAAGACTGAGCAAGGGATAATTATTTCAGGTAATAAAAATGAGAAATATCTAGCCATTAGCACTGGGAAGCTATTTTTGTACAAAGTACAGCCTAGAAGTACAGGAACAGTATGACATATTCAGGCTGGAGCCATCTGTGTATAAGCAGCAGAGGTAGATAAATCCACTCTTAAAATAAATGTTTCTGCTACGTGACATCAAAGAGGACTTGATGCTCAAAGCCAGCCCTGGTGTGAGACAGGGCTCAGGGGCAAACACACTGTGCGCAGAAACTGGTGGGGTTACCCCTAGCAAGTCATTTAACCTCTCTGGGATTCAGTTTTGTCAACTGCAAAAGATGGAGTTGGAATAAATACTAAATTCCATTCTAGCTCCAAATTTCTCTTTATAATTGATGCAAAGTTCATTAACACTCGGGAACAAAAGAAACCAACCTGGAAGTTGTCCTAGGCTCTGACTTAAGCAAAGCTTACGATCTGTGGTTGTGACACTTGGTGTCCTTCAGAGCTTGTTAGACATATAGATGCCCCAGCTGTAATCCCAGTGATCTGATTCCATAGTTCTGGAGTGGGCACCAGACAATGGTATATTTCACAATTTCCCAAGTGATTCTGATATGCTCTGAAATTTGAGAACTTTGAAAACTACTTGTTCAGAGATGATGACAAGCTATTGGAAGGGCTGAAAGAGAAGCAACATTTATTGGATATTTAGTCTATGCCAGTACTTAACATATATCTCATTTAATCTCCATAACAGTTGTGGGTTCAGAAAGAAAGAAAATCTTTCCCTAGGGGGAGAAATCAACTGCAGTTGAAAGTAAGGCAATAAAAACATCTACATAATCCCTATAAATTCATTTCCCCCATTGACTATGCCCAGCTAAATAAATAATCGAACTGAATGCATGCATGTCTTTGTATGTCTTCTTTCTTCTTAGGTGATACTCTTAAGAAATGTTTGTTAGATTCAAACTGATATCCTTTTACTACAGCTATTATGCAAATTATTATACTTTTTAATTGGGGCAAATTTTGAAGTTGGGTGATAAAGAAAAGGAGAAATAAATTTCATAAATTCAACTAGACACATAAACACAGTAAATCAGCTTCATACATACAGTAATTGAAACAACAACAATATCAACAATAAGAATTAAGACCTTCCATGGGTAGGGAAAACTTGTCAAGCCGTAATTTAATTGTACAATTCATTTTGTATATGCCAACCAACACTCCAGACAAAGATCAATTCAGCTGCAGGAGTAAATTAAGAGCTCTTATGCCTTGCACCTTACACATAAGCTCTCTATTAAGTTTGTATTTTTCCCCTTAGATATGCCAAGTGCAAGGGAAAAGAAGTTTAAAATTCCAGGATGCATTATCCATTTATTCTGAAGTCCATTCTTGCTTGTGCTGAAAAAAATAATTATCATTTTTAAGAAACCTTTAGAAATACAGTCAGTTTTCAAAGTGCTTTTCCCAGAATATTTATTCAAATAGCACTGCTCTCACAAGGTTTCAGGGTCTCTATCCTTAGTAACTTGGGATGGTGTACTGTCAGACAGTCCTACAAGTTAGCATTTGGTAAGGTATTTATACCCCATTGTTAGTTCAACCACCAAAGAAGGTAAATTTATAGATACTTTGAAACTTCAGAGTGAGAATAGAATTTGACCCTTGGAAGGGTGGGGTGAAGTGAATGGAAATATATCTAATATTCACTTTTAGTATTCTTTCAGATCCAAAGTCATTTTGTTCAGGGACATAAAAATTGAATTATAATTGAATTATAATTTACTTACCAAATTATCATGTGTGATGTCATATTTTAAAGTTTAATTTATTTAGATATTTACAAATATGTTAGTTCGGTGTTCTTTTCAATGTGCAAAAATGTTCCTACAAGTGGAACTATGTATTGCTGAACTTAAAGAAATCCAGCATCTTTAGTTTTTGCTAAAAGCAGGCAAAAATCTGTGAGGACGAGAGAGGGAAAAGAAGCATTTTGGGGGCACTTATTGTGTGCAGGTACTGTGCATAGATTACCTCATTTAATCCTCCCAGAATCTCTGAGAGGTAGGGATTATTGGCCCACTCTACAGATGAGGAAAGTGGGGCTTAGAGAAGTCCAGTGGATCACTCAGCTAGGAAGTGGTACAGCAGGAATGCAACCCAGTCTCTTGGACTCCAGAGGCTGTGTTCCTTCTCTTCTATCACTCAGATGACTCTGCAAGGCCGTCAGCCAATGGGGGCCTGCAGAGAGAGTGTGTTTTATCTACACATATCATCTGGAGCATTGACATGACATTCATCAGTCAACATATATCATTGAGTTCTGGCACGTGATTCTATTTCTGTGATTCTTTAATACAAAAGGCTCCTGAGTACAGGATAATTTCCCCACCTGAAGGGGGTCAGTTCTTTAGTCAAACCGCTTAGAGTGGTGTCTCCATGGTAGCCCTGCAAAACCAGGGATAAAAGCCCTCACAGGTCCAGCTCCTTTCAGCAGCTGGGTGCCAGCTGTGGCATTCAAGAAATGTCAGTACCACAGCAAGCCCAGTAATGTGGTCCCAGAAAAGTGATTCCAACTTCCTCTACTAGATGAAGATGTACTGTCACTCCTGACTATAGGGTAGGCCCACGGCACCAGTACAATCACAGTACCCTTTTCCTTGGACCAGCAAGTAGTCCGGGAGTAGAAATGATTCAAGTAGAGCCAAACAGAGGCCTTTCCTGAGTCACACATGCGGATAATGGGAAAGAGAAGTTCTAAGGGGGAGGGAGGGTGTGACCTTTAGGCTGCCAGCGGCCATCTTCCCTACCATGACCATGTAGGAGAAAGCCTGTCTGCAAAATGAAGCCAGAAAGGAGAGATGGCTGGGGAGAGCAAGAGTGGTCTGGCGCTGCCCAGTTGCAGGAACGGGGCCTGGTGCATGTGGCTTCTCCTCCAGTTCTGTGAGCTACCCCAGGAACAATCCCAATTATATGAGCCAATATATCCTCTTTTACTTTTCAGCCAGTGGGTTAATCGGTTTGCTGTCCCCTGGAATTGACAGAGCTTTGATAAACACACGTGGTTACCTTTGCCAGGAACTGAGAGTTCCCTTGGTTTTTAACCATGTTTCTGGTGTCTCCTTGGCTTGGGTTAGCTTACAACTTCCCACGGTGACCTCCTTGAAATTTAACCATATTGCCACCCATATACTCACCTCTTGAATCATGAACAAATAAATCACCCTGAAGAAACAATGTTCTAGTTAAACATTTAGGGTGGCTGGTTAAATATACACAGGGATAGCAATGTCAGGCACTCACCACACACAGTGATGATTTATTGTCTATCTGCATGGCTGGCTAAATCCCAGTTATGGGATAACAAATGTGGGGCCTGTGTGGGGCCAGTTGCTTCCATTTTAGTTAGGGATCTGTCCTCATGGGATTTCAGCCTTATTATCTGGTTTCACTCTGAGGATGGCACATTTTGTATATATCTTTACAGAATGTTCACTGACTGCTAACTTTCCAGATGCATTTACAAAAAGGTTTCTCAACAGTGGCACTAGTGACCTTTTAGACTGGGTAATTCTTTGTTTGGGGGGCTTGCCTCCACCCACTAGATGCCAATAACACCTCCCTCCACTGTGACAATCAAAAATGTCTCCAGGCATTGACAAACAGTCCCTGGGGGACACAGTTGCCTCCAGTAGAGAACCACTGGTTACATAGATAGACAAGTTTGGACATTTGGTCTTTGGGAGATACTTTTTGTGTTCACCATTGTCCTCAAAAAAACATACTAGTTAACCACCTTTAGACTCCTAAATAATTGAGGCTGTTTCTGGGCCTTCACTCCCACAATTCCTCTGATTGGAATAATCCATGTTTCATAATTGCCTTGGTCACAATCAATAACTATAGCCTATAACAAAGTCTTCAATCAAGATCTGATTCCAGTGCCCAATTTTCCCCGCAAATTGGCTCTGCCTGCTCCCGTATTTATTCCTGCACAGTCCAGCATTGACGCCAGCTCTCAACATGAGCTCATTTTCTATGAAGGATGCCAGATTTAGCAAATAAAAATGCAGAAAACATGGTTTAACTTGAATCTCAGATAAACAATGAACAATCTTTATGTCCCAAATATTGCTAAATGTTCTACAATGCACGAGACAGCCCCAACAACAAAGAATTATGCAGTTCATATATTGCATGAGACAGATCTGCATTTTATCTGGCAACCCTGTATCTCTATCCACTCTGACTTGAGTCCTGCTGACTTGTGGAGCTTTCACTAGAGTCCTTTTCCACCTACTTCTCAAAACCCCAAGGACTGTGGGCTGCATGCTTGTCAGATTCTGCACTACTCAGTGTTTCAGTCCAACCAGGAAACAAGAGACCAACCGGAATTTTAATGTAGATGATGGAAGAAGCTTAAAAACCAGTCAGGAAACAAGGAAGCAATTAAAAGATTTGCAAAGGTGTAAAGTTATTCCCGTCTCCAGGCTGGAAGGACAAAGGAAGAGTAGAGTTACTGGAGCTCAGGGCTCAGGGTCAGCTGACAGAAGCTGGAACTTGAAAACAGGCTGATCCAGCAGAGACAGAAGACAAGAAGAGACGCACATCCCATCCAGGTTCCTCCCCCAATCAGTTTCCTACCAGAAACCAGCTAACAAGGGAACCTGGGAACTGCAGCCAGTCAAAAGCAGTTTGAGTTCATTCATCCTGATTCTTAGGGTCCCTTTTTCTCTGGCAAAGCTGGGCTGTCTTTCTTGCTCCGTGTAGTCCAGGAGAGGTAAGATCTACCTGTCTTTGGGATTAGGGTGAAGTGTTGGTAGCCACTGCCCCATTCACCAGTGCCTATCCCAAATCTACTTGTGAGAGATTTTGAACTGTTTCGTTTTTTTTTTTTTTCTAGTCCTGATTGTGGGCACTTAGTCACCTACTGAGCTTTCCTGAGCTGAGTCACACTTTTGCTGTCCTACGTCCTATTCTTTCCAGTTCTGCTCTTGCTATACATCAGTCCCCTATGGCAGCTGACAAACATTCCAGCTCTCCATTCCTTCTAGGTACACGGTAGCACTGCATTCCCCACCTCTTTTGTAGTCAGGTGTCACCATGTGACTTGCTTTGGCCAATGAAATGTAACCTGTAACGTTCTCATTGAACCTTTAAGAGTAGGCATGTAATTCACCACTTTTCCATTTTCTGCCCACTACAGTTGAATGTGTCCCCCAAACTTCATGTGTTAGAAACTTAATCCCCAAATTCATACATTAATTAGAGGTGGGGCCTTTGGGAGGCAAGATTAGATAAGGTCATTGGGATGGGGTCCCTGTGATGGGACTGGTGACTTTATAATAAGAGGAAGAGAGACCTGAGCTGACATGCACACTCTTGCCACCTCACTAGGTGACACCCTCTGCCATATTATGATGCAGCAAGAAGGTGCTCACCAGATGCTGGCACCTTGATTTTGGACTTCGCAGCCTCTGGAACCATGAGCTTCCACTTCTTTTCTTCATAAATTACCCAGTCTGTGGTATTCTGTTATAGCGACAGAAAATAGACTAAGACACAGCCTTAGGGACCACCAAAGCCTTTACCAAGATGGAACATAGGTCTCTGTATTAATTTCCTGTTGCTACTGTAACAAATTACCACAACTAAGTGGCTTAAAACAATACAAACGTATCATCTTATAGTTCTGGAGGTCAGAAGTCCAAAATTAGTCTCACTGAGCTGAAGTAAAGCTATTGACAGGGCTGGTTCCTTCTGGAGGCTTCAGGGGAGAATCCATTGCCTTCCCTCTTTCAGTTTCTAGAGGCTGCCTGCATTCCTTGGCTTGTGGCTCGTTCCTCACATCATGCCAACCTCTTGTTTCCATGATCACATCTCCTAGTCCTGCCTTTGACTTTCTTGCCTCCCTCTCAAAAGGACTCTTGTGATTACATTGGGCCCACCCAGATAATCCAAGATAATCTCCCCATCTCAATATTTTTAACTTGATCACATCTGCAAAGAGCCTTTTGCCATGTAAGGTAACATATTCATAGATTCCTGGGATCAGGATGTGGATCTCTTTGGAGGCCATTATTCTAACAGTCCCTGAGATATTTCAATGAGCAGAGCCCCACCTGCCAAGCTGCATTAGACATGCAGGGTGAGTAAAAAATAAACTTTGGGGTCATTGAGTCACTGAGATTTAGGAGGTTGTCTATTGCTGTAGCACAATTTAGCACACATTGACTCCCTGTTTCCTTTCTGTCCCCATTGATATTTTGCAATAACAGTGCATTAAATATGACTATTTTCTGCATAAAGTACACTTTTAAAATAGTATACTGTGGATAATCTATAAGCAAACCAAGAGATGTTTTTGTTCCTGAACAAAAGTAACTTTAGATCTGTAGACTTAAAAATAAATATTGCACATATTCAATACCCTAACAAAATTCTTTCCTGAATCTGAAAAATCTTCTGATTCCCTTTGTTCCAAAAAACTAACAGGTTTGCAATGTTGATGTCCTTAGATGTTGAACCAGGTGAAAATAAGAGAGAAAACAAACAATTGATTGAAAGATTGTTAAACTTGGTCCTGTTTTTCCTAGAAGTTGGTGGGGGAGCAGTTGGGGAGGGGTGAGGATAGAAGTAGTTTTTCCTGACAGTTGAAATGAAAACACCTATCTGACTTTCTAAAGTACAACTCTTTCCCTAACTCATGTAATTATGTCACAGGTCATAAAAAATAGAATGATAAATGTTTTACAATCTTGAATTACAGAGTCCAAGCTGTGCCACCACCCACACCTCTTCTGTATAAGTCAGATGGACTTCTGTACATGTCAGTCTCAGTACAAATCAGTGGTCACCAGCTTTTTGATTGTGTCCCTCTAATCAGCAAAAAGTTTTCAGTTCATGCTTCCAATATGCATACTTACCAATGTGTTAACAGCATTATAATACATGCACAAAAAAGACACTAAAAATGATATAAAAATGAGATAAATAATATTTTTATTTATTTATTCTGGGGGGGAGGAAGTAGGATTTACTGGCAGGCATGAGTAAGGAGGTACAGCTCAGTGGAAGCCCTCATGAGTGCAGGGCCTGCCACTTGTCCCTGTGGCCACAAATAGGCATGTATTGGACAGCACAGCCACCGGAGATGAGCCACTTCTCAGCCACCATATCTTTAAATACATCCACATTGAACTTGGTAAAGCCTCACTTCTTTGAGATGTGGATCTTCTGGCAGCCAGGGACCTTGAGCTTCTCCCTGCGTAGGGCCTCAACCACACGCTCCTTGTTCTGCAGCTTGCTGCAGATGGACATGACGACTCAGGCAATGTGGACCCTGGCCACCATGCATGGGGCTCTCCAAAGACACCCCACTTACCTGTCTGGAGCCTAGATTGGGGACAGCATGAGGTCAGAGAAGTGAAAGTCTAGTGGAAAGACTTGGATCCAAGGCCCCTTTGGGCAACCCATACAAGCAGCAGGCTGCGTACACTACCAAGGAGGCTGCTGCTTGCAGCTATTGCACACTGGACCCCCACGAGGAAAGGAGCCCGGCTGCTTAATTGGCTGCAGAAAATAATATTTTTAAATGCCTTGCTAAGCGGGATGACATCATACTACATTAGTAAATATTTCAACACAAAATATGCCCTTAAGGTGAGGTTCCTCATTAATGATAGCAGATAGGTGTAAATGGAAATTGCAAGCCAACCCTTTGATCATTTTGAATGTTTTGTCAGACTTTTCATGAAGTCTGATTTGATGCTTATTATTTTTACCTTTTAATGTGGATAACAGAGTTTGTTCTAGGAATAAAATTGTCTGCTCTGTCATTTTTCTTGTTGTTTATTTGCTTGAACTTGTGTTATTGTTTTCACTTCAATCCATGGTTTCTTCACAAGAAATCTTTTTAAGTCATTTGTCTGCCTTTATGAGAGTTAATTTAATTAAAATAAGAGAATATTATCTAAAAACAGTTATAATATAGCCAGCCACACATAAACTGTAATATGTCACACCATACTGAAAACAAAAGAGTGAGGAAACTGCCATCAACCCATCTATTCTGGAACTCCTCCTCTTCCTTCGGGATGCCTCCGTGCGTGGCACAACCGCCACACAAAGCCATGTGACATCCGCATCCAGGGAGGGTGCTGGTGTCAATCCATGTATTCACTCTCTTAACACTTCTGGAATGCTGTGCCATACTCTGTAGAACTCTTATAAATAACTGAAATGCAAGTTTCTAAAAAGGCTTTTACAAGCACAATGGATTTAGGTATGCGGCAGAAGACCCATCGTCTATTCTAACAGCATTGTTGTTACAAAACAAATTACAAAGAAACTCAAGTCCAGAGAGGCCAGATGACTTTCCCCTAATCCCACAGAGGGTTCTTGGCAATTACGACCAGAAACCAGATAGTCTGAGTGTCAGGCCAACACCCTTTCCATTACACCCTGAGATTGTGAATGAGTAACTTAGCAATTTCGTGACAGAATTAAGTCCTGCTGGCCTCCCTTTGGCATAGCGCTACGTGAGGAAAGACTCAAGCCAAGAGCTGGGAGAAGAAGCCAGGAGGTGACAGGTCCAGCCCTGGGGATGGGAGAGGATTTTTAGTTCTCTGCAAGATATTTATAAAGAAAATATATTTATAAGGAAACATTGAAAGGATACAAGAAACTAATAGAAGTGGTTATCTTTAGGGGTCGGGGGAGGGTGGCAGGATTGTGGGGACAAGGACAGGGATGGGGACCAGCCTTCTCAATGTATACCTTTGTATATGGTTTTGATTTTTGAGCCAAATTGGTGTATTATCTATTCAAAGATATTTATAAATGCAATAGTTTGCCTTCCCACTTTAGATTGATTGATTAAGGTTCTTCTGAAAAGAGTTCCTTTGTGCCTTCCCTATCAGATATTCAAGGATATTATAATCAGGGGTACATTGATTATACTGATATATATTGATTATATTCAAGGACAGCCAGCCAGGAAGGTGGCTGGTGTGGCATTCTATAAGGAACGATAAAATGTTCCCGGAAATGTAATAAGATGAAGATAATTACGTTTCCCTCCTGTGCCAGGAAGCAACACCACTATGAGCATTATGGGGTAAGTTATTTTTATGGAGTTACACTTTACACAATCTGGGAGGAGCTGAGGAAGAAAAGGTCTGAAAAGCACCAGAGAAAAGTCACTAACCAACCCTGGTGCGGGTGTACGAGTCGGAGCTTGCTGGACGCTAGGTAAACTGCAGAAGAGCAACCACGAAGGAGCTGGCGTGGAAGTCTATGGGAGGCTGCTGGCTCTTGGTGGCTTCCACCTCTGTGAGCTCATAGCAGAGCACCTCATGCTGGACCTAGGTCATGGCTGGTCAGATCCAGCAGTTGGGGAGAAGAGCTGACACTGAGTGAGGGAAAGGAGAGCAAAGTGGAGTCCACTGGCACCGTTAACTGCCTGTACAAGCAATGACCTTCAAAGTGCAATGACTGCTACTTCATTTCCGCTTCTCAAATATCACGCTAGGCTCTTGCTGCAGCAGCACGTATACTAAAATTGAAATGATACAGAGTAGAATCACACGGACCCTGCCCAAGGATGACACCAAATTCATGAAGTGTTCCATATGTTCGGTATTCTTTTAATGTCATGATTAGGTAATAAGAAATATTAAGTAATTGGCTTTAGGTTTTATAATTTTTCCCTGAGTTCCTCCTAGATCTCATATTCTAGCAGTCAATGTATTTTCAGTGAAATGTAAAAATATTCCCATTCTCTTTGACCAGTATTACTTTTTTGAGATCGTATTGCTTGTCACTTGAATCCTGTAGCTGTCATACATGTCTGGTGTAAGCCACATTTGATTTTTGAAGTGTGTAGACCATCTGTTCATATTTTCAAGATGTAATTTTTACATTTCTGCACTTTAAAAACAGTTTGGCCATAATTCTAGATGCACACTTCTAGTTCATGTGCTTGCACATGTGACCTTTATGAACAGAAACTGGCATGTATAATCTGTGTTTACTTGTAACTTTGTCATTATATACTGCTTATATCTGTGGATTCAAGTTATGAAGTCAATAAAAAATTTTTAAAAATTAAAAAATAAAAAAAAAACTAGGCCATATTCATTGGTTATACATGTTTGGAATGTTAACAACAACAACAAAAAATCACACAAGTTTCTCTTGTGGCAACCATAAAACTCTGAACCACATAGGGTTTCCCTGTATCTGGGTATCTGGGAAATATAAATCCAATTTAGTTAAGTTGACGTTGTACAGAGTCCCCACAGCCCCTCTCAGGAACAAATACAATGTGGCTGAAAGCAACGCCTTGCTAAGCTGCTTGGAGTGGAGTTTATGACACTCAAGGCTCCAGCTCCAGGTTCAATGGATGAGTGCCATGCTGCCCTCTAAGAATGTGGCACCGTCTGCCCGCAGAGCTTCTGCTTTATGTGTGGGATATGCAAGTTTGGAGCCAAACCTGAATTGCTGAAGACCAGGAGGTAAGGCAGCAAGGTGTCCCCAGCACCTATGTTGTTGCTTTTGCCTGTGTTTCTTCAGCTTCCCTAGAAACAAACCTAGAACCCTTTGTAGAAAGTTAGTTTGGAGAGAAATCTGTAATAGCTACCTAAATTATAAATGCCCTTATCCTTTGGGCCAGCAATCCCACTTTTGAGAAATTTGACCTCACCCCTTACCAACTGTGTGAACTTGCACATGCCTACACGTGTGCAGAACTCTATGTGTACGAATGTATTCATTGCAGTATAAGCAAAAAATGGAAATACCCCTAGTGTCTATGTATGGGAGCCTGGTTAAATGTACTGTGGTTTATCCACGTGATGGAATTTTGTAAAGCTAAGAAAAGAGAATAAGAAAGTTCTCTATGTGCTGATGTGGAAAGATCCCTGGAACAGGTGGAAGAAAGGAAGGAAGGAAGGAAGGAAAAGAAAGTTCTGTGACAGAGTAAGTGGGTAGAAAAAATAAAAAGAAAGAGAGGGGAGGAGGCAGGGAGGAAAAGGGAAGGAAGGAAGAAAAAAAAGGAACAGAGGGAGGGAGATGAAGGATGATGTTTATGGCATGCACTCCTTTATATTATATAAGGAGGAAAACAATTACACACTCATGTATTTGCTCATATGTCCGTTAGGAAACAGTGAAAGGATACAAGAAACCAATAGAAGTAGTCACCTTTAGGGGTGGGGGTAGGGTGGCAGGAATGTGGGGACAAGGAGAGGGATGGGGACCAGACTTCTCAATGTATACCTTCGTATATGGTTTTGATTTTTTTTTCATGCAACAGTTTCGCTTGATGGTTTTGATTTTTGAGCCAGATTAGTGTATTACCTATTCAAAAAAATTAAATAAAAGAACTTAAGTTCAGGTTGGCTTCAAAGAAAGAGAGGAGGAAGAAGGAGAATTTGGAGAAGCATCAAATTATTGGCCTGCCTGGGACAGCCAACGTCTAGGTTTGGCTGCCCTCCACCTTACCCAACCGCTAGATGCGGGGATGGGGACTGGGGGGAGGGCCAGGTGCCCGAATTCCATGAAGCAGCAGGAGAGGGGAGCTGGGCAGGCAGGACGGTGTTGAGGTAAGAGCACAGACTCCAGCTCTGCACAGGTTCAAATCTGGCTCCACAACTTACTTGGGTGAATAGTGCCCAGCATATAGGAAGAGCTCTGTAAGCCTTTTTATTTATTTATCCATATTGTAAGGGAAGGTCCATTCAGGGAAAGCCTCACCATAGCGCCCCTGATTGGATTTTAACCAGGGACCAGCTGGTCTTGACTCCTCGGTGGAGACACATCAAAGAGTGATTTCTCAGCAGGCCCGTAACCAGCCTGTGGGAATCCTCCCAGCGCCCTCCAACACATCATATGACCCAGCTGATCCGCCTTTCTTCCAAATAGGGCTTCAGAGGGATTTTCTTGGATTAGGGTGTCCTCGGCTCGCCTGTCTTCCTACAAGGAGTTAGCAGTGCCAGATTCTCCCCAGCAGTTTGGGGTGGAGATAGTCCGCCTCCCACGAGGTTCTCTGGGCCTGTTAGGAAACAGGGTCCCATGATCATGGCTTGTACACCAGTCATAACCTCTGTCCCCCCTCCCCCCACGCCCCACTCCAGAAAGGCCCAGGAGCATAGGGAGGGGCTCATCTGACTTCTGCATCTCCTCCTGGGTTATTGGGCAAGGAACAGGGGAATTCTCTAAGGCCTCCTGGAGTGGTGTTGCTTACACTCGCTGCCCATTTGGAGAAAGGGGCCCTTCAGGTGAATCCCCCCCGAACCCCGTCTGAGGAATCTCTCTGGTCAGCCGCTGCTACGCCTGAACCCACGGTGAGTCACTCTCCCTGCCGAGGGCTGGGAGGCCCTCAGCACTGTCCAGCCTCACTGCCTGTATCTCCCTGGGAATCAGCTCTCCGGCCTGCGATCCTGTCCTGTCCCCGCAGGCTTGGTGCTGAGGATGAGGGTGGAGACGGCGAGGGAGGGGCTTGAGAAGGGCGGTCGGGTGCAGAATAGGTGCCAAGAAATAGGGGAGCAGGATGTGACTAGGGGGCTGTAGGACACTGTTCTAGCAGTATCAAGGGCCAAATGAAAGTCACAGGTTAGCAAGTGACAGTGGTGCCAAGCTGCCTCGTTGTGTAGTTTTCCTCTGACATTTTTCAGAAGCACAAAAACAGACTGAAAAGGCTGTGGTCCTCATAGTGGCTGAGATTCCCTTTCTGGAATGTAGCCAGATGGACTCTTACTAAATTCAGGCTGGAAACTTTTGAAACAATGATATGAAATGTCTACAACTCCCCTAGAAAAAGTGGCTTCATCTCTTATTACTCTCCCATAGTGGATACTGTTGTGTCTTGCCCGGTCCCCTTCCCCAGGCTCGGGCACCAACC
The DNA here is from genome assembly GCA_023783475.1 of Daubentonia madagascariensis. Lineage (NCBI taxonomy): Eukaryota > Metazoa > Chordata > Mammalia > Primates > Daubentoniidae > Daubentonia > Daubentonia madagascariensis. The sequence continues at coordinate 14,693,574 of JAKFHU010000428.1, forward strand.
TCCAACTACTGCCCGACTCACAGCTGCCCCTGCTCTTGGGAACTGCCTTTGGCCACAGGGAGCCACCTCCCTCAAGCCTGCTGCCAATGGCTGGCTGATACGAGGGAACCAAAGGCCAACCCGCTTGTCTGGAGGGGCCCACTCTGTGCTGCAGTTCATGCTGCAGAACTCCCTGCGGACCAGGCTATACCTGCTGGGGCCACATCCTTACTGAGTTCCGTCTCCTCGCTCTTCTGCTTTCCTCTCTCCCTTTTCCCTGACAGCACATCCTCAATAAAGAGTCTGAACACCTCTCTCCATTGTGTTCTCTTCAGCCACACTGCCCTCTTGCCATTCCTAGAACCAGAGGCATGTGCCAACCTCAGGGCCTTTGAACTTGCCATTCCTTCTGCCTGGAACACTTTTCCCTCAGATATCTGAGTGGCTGACTCCCTCAGTACCTTCAGGTCTTTACTCAAATGCTACCTTTTCATCGAAATCTTTTTTTTTTTAACCACCCATTTGAAACTACAAACCCACCCAATACTCCTTTCTCCCTTCTTGTTTTTGCAACATTTAATATAACAATAGCAAGTACTTATATAGTGCTTAAAGTGTGCTGGGCACTGTTCTAAGTGTTTAACACTCATTAAATGTAATCCTCATAACAAACCTCAAAAGTTTTATTAACCCCATTTTACTGATGAGGAAACTGAGGCACAGAGAGGTTAAGAACTTCACCAAAGGTCATATCGCTTGTAAGTGATGGAGCCAGGCTTTGACCCTAGGCTGTCTGGTTCCACACAGTGTCACTATACCACATTATCATATTTATTTACTTTATTTATTTATTTGCTTATTTACTTTATTCACTTATTTGTTTTAGTTATTGTGTATCTCCTCCTACTAAAATACAAGCTCCTTGAAGATATGGATTTTTGTCTGCTTGATCCACTGCTGTATCCCCCAGCATCTAGAGAAGTCTGGGTACCATACTAGGCCTTCAATATTTATTAAATTATGTACCTTCTGTGACCTCAAGGCCTTCTTCTTTCTGGATCCAAGGAGTGAAAACAAACTGTAATAAAGTGGATTGGTTATTCTAACTTCAGCCTACATCCGGATTGATGGAATAAGAACCTCTTCCTTCCCATCTTGATTCAGCTCTATAATAAGTTGGATGCAATATATTTATGGCACACAAATTGTTTAAACGTTTGGCATCCATTTTATAACTATGAGTGCCATGCGGCCATGCAATTGTTGGCTAAGATAAAGCATTCTGAGCTTTAGATTTGCAGTGATGTTGTCAAGGCCTTACCAGAGACAATCAAGACTGGGAGAAGACCTGTTTGAATCTAAGTGGAAAGTTAATGGTCATGGTCATTTAGTAGTCTAGTACTGCAATCTAGTACTGCTCATTGGGACTTTAGGGAACCCCCAAAATAGCACCTCACCCAAGTTCTAAACCACCTGAGAAATAGACCCCCCCAAAAAAAACCACATGAAAATCAAAATATCATGTTTGCTACTAAGAAAGCTGATATTGCAGAATGTAGCTTAGATTGAAGAGCTAACTGGGTTTCCTAACACTAAACCCCAGAATTAGACAAAGTTCCCCATTGGATGACTATAGACCTCCCCAGGTAGGGCCCTGACCCTGTAAACCTGCAGCACGGAGGAGAAGAGGTAGACATATGGTCTCTGCAGGTCCCCAGCTCCCAAGGGGACTCAAGGGGGAAGGGCCGGCCACTCTATCTAGTCTCTCCTTCTAATCTCACCAATTAGATGAGCCATTGCACATCCCCAGGAGAAGAGTAAGTGAAACACAGAGAGAAGCCAGGCCTGTTGCAGTCCTGGATGTCCAAATGAAAGGAATGATTAAGAGGGGGCATTTCATTCCACTTGCAACAGTACTGTCTAATGGGCAATGGGAGTACTCTTGAAGCAACTTAAATTACATTTTTGTTTTATGAATTTGGTATCACCAAATATCTAATAGTTAGATTTTTACCATCACCATTTTGTTTTTTAGTTACCAGAGCTAAGGCTGGATTTAAATCATAGCATTGTGTGGCTAGGGGTAAGACTTCAGAGAGAATCTGGTCAACTGTTCTCCTTTTTACAGATGATAAAACTGAGACCCAGAAGGGTTGAATATAATATTTTGTCCCATAGCAAAAATCTAGGCAGGTCACCCAGAGTCAGAACTAGAAACCCTTTATCCATCCAATGGCCTGTTTTTCAGCTTGTCATCAAATTGTCCCTAGTATCAAGAAGGGGTGGAAAAGGCCGGGCATGGTATCTCACACCCGTAATCCCAGCACATTGAGAGGCCAAGGCAGGAGGATCACTTGAGCCAAGGAGTTCAAGGCTGCAGTGAGCTATGATGGTGCCACTGCACTCCAGCCAGGGCAGCAGAGCAAGACTCTGTCTCAAAAAAAAAAAAAAGTGGAAAAATAAACCCTCCACTAATCATGAGCAAAAACATAATACATAATATGCATGTCTATTTCACAGCCAAGATTACAAGGTGGAGGTAGGAAGAAGAGGTGGTTGAAGAAGACAAAAATTATTTCTCTAAATGATGTAACTTCATCAACTTTCACTGCACCTTTCATGATTTGATAACTTGCACTTAAATTTACCATCAGTCTAAGTCCATGGTGCTGTAGCTGGCTAAGTCTTTGTTGAGGGAGAACCAGCTTTTTATTTTCATCAAATTAGAGAGAACTAGATAGTTTTCTATATAAAGATAAATGCTAGTATCCTAACAATATCTGTGTTAAATTATTTATAGATAGCCCAAACCTCCTGGGCATTGTTTTGTTAAAAATCCTGCATTACTATGAATCATATCACAGCTTTTTCTCAATGAGTGGTAAAACAACTGAGTGCTATCTCAGAGGAGAGGGATTTCAAGATTCTTTTACTTCCTACAATGCAATATGTATGTGTAAAGGCTTTAAAATAGGAAACAAATATGAAGGTCAGGAATCATCAGGTTTGAAAATCAAAATAAGAAATTAATTCAGTATAAATATATATATAATAGTAACAATTTTGATTTTATATATCCATAGTTACTGCTGAAGGTATTCCATTTATTTGTTTATCACAGTGCTTTTCAATCAAGAAAAGCCAATGCTACATTTTAAATTATAGAAAGTTTAGGTAGGTACAGAAACTGTCTATGGGGAAATGTCGACTGTTTTAAAATTCCTTATTGAGAACCATTCGCCTGTGTGACAACAATTAGCAACCATGAACCATGAATTTTGGGTTGGATGTGCACATGGCTGGGATGTGCAGACACCACAGTGTTTCTGTGTGCTTGCTGTGCACTCCCTAAGTATGTCAGGCCATTGCAGAGATTGTCATGCACCAAGGCAAGAGGGCAATTTGGTTGCTAAAGGAGTAAAAGCCTTACTCAATGAAGTACAGGCTCTATTAGCAAACTTGGATCATTTTATTATGGAAATGCATTATTGGGTCCTTTTTTGTATGGAATATACGGAAATTGTTGCAGCTATCTACAACAACAAAAAAAATAGTAGTCCAGCCGGCCTAGTGATCCTGAATTGTAAAAGATATGGCCCCATGTATATATACAGTTTACCTAGAATGGATGATGCTTTGAAAAGATACAAAGAAATGTATATGTGTGTGTGTGTGTTTTAAGGAAATAGCTGCTTCACACAGAATGCTTTTTTTCTGGAAGACTCCAGATTTAGAGCCAGACTCCACTCTTCGGGGAATTATGATCAGTTTTTGGACCTTTTTCCTTTAGGAAAAACAAATCTGTCTGTAGGGCAAAATTTGTAAGTAGAGGCTAGAATGCTGCCTAATCATGGAAGTAGTTATCAATTCCAACCACCAACCTCGACTATGTGTCTGTATTTTATAATATTCACAGCATAGATTTTGATGTTTTATTCACATCAGTATTTCCACACCCAGGACTGAGCCTGACACCTAGTAATGCTCAATAAATATTGGTTGGACAAAGAATTAACCACTGAATCTAAATGCCAATCCTGCCGTTGTCACAGCTGCCAGTGTGATCTTGGGCCAGTCATTTGTCCTGTCCATGTTTCCGTTCCCCCAAGGGAAATACAGGCATGAACAGCCCCCCAGTTGGTTGTGAGAAAGTTAATGAGACATTTCATGTAAAGCATGTTAGCACAGTACTTGGCATTCAATGTCAGGTTTTAAAAATTTTTTATATGAATGTTTTAAACAATGTTTTGCTTGTATGAAATTATGAGTGGTAGTATCATAACAAATAATGTTCTAATTTCTGAAGCTGTTATTTTGGTACTGCAGACCTTACAAGATGAATGATTTTCATAGTTTTTCTTGACTGTAAACTTTAACCTAACTGTTTGGCATTTTCTCTGATACACACCCATTTAATCTTGAATCAATCTATGATAAGTGTGCTGTTGTAACAGACCAAAAAGTCCTTACAGCTCCTAAAGGTCAAAAGCTCTCTGTGTTTATACTAGGGGAAAGAAAGTAATAGAAAAAAATATTATTAATGTGCACTAAAGATCCAAAATTTTAAAATGACATGAAACACTAAAAAATAAAGCCATTCAGAATATAAATTAAAGTACAGCATTTCTCCCACTGAAACACATAGTTTGAGACATAGTTACAAAACCCTATTTATCCCTTTTATATTTTGTTAGTGACAAAGATAAACTGTAGCCCTAAATCATCATGTGTCAGATATGCTTGAAGGGATATACTTTTTAAAGACATCTTATATTGTATTTTTTAATTTTTTTAAAGAAAAGATGAATTCTAGTCCAGTATTCCTAATAAAGAAGTTAAATCTTCTGCCAGAAGATTCTAGGCCTAGGAGTATCTTCAATTACCTATTATTTAATTACACTAAAAACTTTGGATTTTTAATGGGACACTAAGCCAAGAGCCCCATTACAACCAATAAGAGAAAATGTTTTTAGGTCTTACCACTCTTCACCAGCCCCTAAAACATGGTTGGGACAGTTTTCAGTGTAGTGTAAGGGAGAACTGAAAAATATGTCCCCAAAAATATGGAGCTCCCACGGCTACTAGCAACATACCAGAAAACCCAAGAAGCTGCACTGATTGTATCAGTTTATGCCAATCCAGCACCTGCTAGAGTCACGCATCTTAATAACCAAAACAATAACAGTAATAATAGCTAACTCTTATTTACTACTATGTGCCAGGAACTGTTTTAATGGCCTCATGTATATTAACTCATTTATCCTCCCAATTATCCTGTGTGGTAGGTTTACTAATATTATACCTATCTTATAGTTGAGGAAACTGAGGCACAGACACGAGAAGTACCTTGCCCAACATCACACAGTTAGTAAATGGAAAAACAATCCAGATTCCATGCCCTTTCCCCACCCAAGTACTGTCTCTTTACCCGTGTCCTGTAGTAGAGCAGACTTTTGGATTAACTGGGTCAACCAGTAAGAATTTAACGTGAGCAATAATTCAGTTCTTCCAGATTTCATTCTTTTATATTCACTTTATTTTTTTTATGCTGAGCTATTTAAAAGTAATTATAGACATCATGACATTCCATCTCTAAATACTTCAGTACAGAACTCAAAAAATAAGGACAGTCTACATAACAAAAATAGATACTATCATTTCTAATGAGCCATAATAATGAGTTTTAATATCACTTATGACCCATGCCATATTTCAATGTCCATAATTATTCCCAAAATAGCTTTTGTAGCTATTTAAAACTATTCAAACTAGTATCTAATCTAGGACTTCATGTTACATCTGGTAGTTGGGTCACTTAAATTGCTTTTACTCTGTAACAGTCACTGTTTTTATGGTGCTGATTTGTCAGCATGGTTAGTCCAGGATAGTTGTTCAATAGAATGTCTTCACCTTCAGGATTTGCCTGATTGCTTTATCATGGTGTTGTTTAGCTTGTTCCTTATTTTTCCATTTATTACCTATCTTTAAATACTCTTCTGATACTTAGGGGGAAAAAAAAGAAAATAGATCTACAACACCAAAGGCACAATACATGAAAGAATTGATAAACTGAATTTCAATAAAATTAAAAATGTCTCCTCTGTAAAAGATACTGTTAAGAGAATGAAAAGACAAGTCACAGACTGGGAGAAAATATTTGTAAAAGGCAATCTGATGAAAGACTGTTATCCAAAATATACAAAGAACTCTAAAAACTCAATAAGAAGAAAATAACCCAATTAAAGGATGGACCCAGGACCTTAACAGACACCTCAGCAAAGAAGATACACAAATGACAAATAAGCATATGAAAAGATGCTCAACTTCATATGTCTTCAGGGAACTGAATTAAAATTTGTTTGTTCAGGGAACAAATTAAAAGAACAATAAGATATCACCTATTAGAATAGCCAAAATCCAGAAGACAGACAACACCAGATGCTGATGAGGATATGGAGCAACAGGAAGTCTCCTTCATTGCTGGAGAAAATGCAAAATGGTACAGCTGCTTTGAAAAACAGTTTGGCAATTCCTTGTGAAACTAAACATACTCTTGTCATATGATCCAGCAATCATGCTCCTTAATATTTGCCCAAAGGAGATGAAAACTTATGTCCATACAAAAACCTACACGCAGATGTTTATAGCAGCTTTACTCATAATTGCCAAAATGGGGACACAACCAAGAAAAGATGTCCTTCAGTACGTGAATGGATAAATAAACTGTGGTACATCCAGATAAGGAATATTATTCAGCACTAAAAGGAAATGAGCTCTCAAACCATGAAAGGAAACTTAAATGCATATTAGAAGCTAATCTGAAAAGGGCCACATACTGTACAATTCCAACTATATGACATTCTGGAAAAGGCAAAACCATGGCAACGGTAAAAAGAGCAGTGGTTGGTGGGAGGAGGGGCGAGGGAGGGATGAATAGGCAGAGGACAGAGGATTTTTAGGGCTGTGAAACTACTTTGTACAATACTACAGTGGTGGATACATACCATTATACATTTATCCAAATCCATAGAATGTACAACACCAAGAGTGAACACTAATGTAACAAACTATGGACTCTGGGTGGAAATGATGTGTCAATGTAGGTTCATCAGTTGTAACAAATGTACCACTCTGGTGGGGATGTTGACAATGGGGGCAGTAGGCATGTACCGGGCAGGGGACAGATGGACTATCTCTGTACCTTCTGCTCAATTTTTCTGTGAATCTAAAACTGCTCTAAAAAATAAAGTCTATTAAAAGAAAAAAAAGTCTATTAAAACAAAAAAAAAAGCAACTCAAAACAAACACCTAGATAAAAGAGCGTTGAAAGAGTCAAGGGTAAATTCTTGGGGATTCCAGAAAAAAGAAAAAGGAAAATAAATCAAATCTGTGGGCTGGTCTAGCAATCTAGAAAGAAGTCTCTGAAGACTAGAGAGGGGAATGTGCAGAAACTACGCACTAAAGGAATCTTTTTCAATTATCTCTAGATTTAATTCATTTGAGTAATTTCTCTATGAATAACCACAAGTAATTGAGACTATAAAAAAAATGGCCTACATAACACTTATTCTGATCAAGGACTAGGAATTGTAGGTATAAAGTAGCTTTGTGAAATGAACATCAATATGCAAAGGAAGATTTTGGTTTTTTGTCTTCGAGATTTCATCATATTAGGTGGGGCTCTGTGACACAAGTTCTGACTGGAGACTCCACTCTATTCATAGCCAAAGTGTGAAACAGTAAGATTTGGTTGCTTCAGCCACCAACAATGTAAGACTGGTGAATTATAAATTCAACTTCGTGTTAGCTTGCAGTCATGAAAGTCTTTTGGATCTCTGTTCAAAGACAACTCATTTGAATATGCTTTAAATGCTCAGGAAATAGTCCTGGAAAACCTTTATTCAAGGTAGATAAATAAAAAATGTTGCTATGGTATTATTAAAATAGACTGGATAAATTTCAAGGTACTTCCAGCATCCATCTACTCACCAGATACTCTACATACCTACCTTTGCTAGGACCACAGACATGTTGCTGATGTGAATTTTGTTTGTTTCACTAGGGCTTAAGAAAGGCCATGTTCTTTTGTGTCTCTAAATAAAGTTACATTTGTTCAGAGCCCCCATCCACTCAGGAAATTTAATCTCAAGAATTTGGTGGGGGCCAGGGGAGGGGTAACTCTTCTTCCTAGGGTCAAGTGAGGGGATCTGGCACAATCTAGAACATTCTAGAAGTCCCTCTGATCCCTTCTAATCACTGTTGAGATGTTCAGTGTCAAAATCCACATGGTGCCTTGAAAGCAGTGGCCCCAGCCCCAGATCTTTTGAAGGCTGGGAAGTTAAAGGCTTAGTGAATCTCCTCCCTCAGGTGACCAGGCAGCTTTTTTGCCATGAGGTCCTGTCACAGACCAGCTGTGGGAGGGAGTGAAGTGCTGGTCTCCACTACTCCGGGACCTGCACACCTCTGCCCCCTTCTCAGTCTCCTGAAAAGCTTTCAAAACCCTCCCTCCGGGGTCGGCCCACATCTTCCTCTCTCAGTTGGGGCTTCTTTCCTACAACAGAATTCTACCTAGGGGTGATATTCCAGATGCCCGTTTCATGCTTTGTTTCTGAACTCTCTGTTTATCCATACAGTGCCAAGGTCATTAACAATCCTGGAGGTAAGGGCACCCTTGGCAAATTTCTTAGAATAGAGAAAGGAGAATACCTATCTTTCCTTCAGGCTGCTGAAAGTGTCCAAAACTTAAATTAGTATCTTGATACGGTTTTCCAGCCACAGAGGTGAAGGTGAAAAAGACAGTCCCTGCCTTTAGGTATCTCACATCCTAGAATAGAGGCAAATAAAGAGGTCATTAAAATATAGCATAGAGGAAGGACCCCTGCCCCAGAGGCTAGGGAGGCAGGGTTTCCCTGGAGGAAGTGGTTATGAACACTTGAACAGCATACGCTACATATGTGCCAGGAACTGTGCCAAGCAATTCTTAACATATAGAATGGGGCTATAATTGGAGCCAAGGCAGTCTGGCTCCTGGGTCCATGCCCTAAATTCCTAGGCTGTATGGATATCTTCAATGAGGCCCAAAGAGTAAGTATGAGCTTGCCATGGCACAGCGCATAGGTGTCCGATGGTGGGGGGAGGGTGGACACAGTGTGAAGATGCCCTGGGAAGTGCTATGAAGAGCTGGGGTTGAACTACCTGCAGCTGTAACAGCTAAGGCCCAGCAACCTTCCCAAGCAGACTGCCAGGATACTAACACTTGTTTCCCTAATGCTGAGGAAAGTGAATCAGACAGAGGGCTGACTAGAGTTACAAAGGTATTCTAGAAAATTCCTCTCCAAAAGCAAGTCTTCCCCCAACCTTCTATCAATTAGATTTTGATTAATAAGCCTCTCTTCTAAAATGCTATGATCATGCCACTGCACTCCAACCTGGGAGACAGAGTGAGACTCCTTCTCTGAAACAATAAAATAAAATAATAAAATGAAAAAAATAAAATAAAATAAAATGGAATTATGCCCTGCAGGGAGCCAAATCTGTGACTTGCATTTGCACCCTGTTGTGAGTAACTTTCACCAGAAAATCAAATTGCTTTTCTCCCACCCTCACCGTAGCCAGGTGGGGAGGCTGCTCTAGAGAGAGGCTTGGGACAGATACCAGGACATGAAGATAACACTTGCAATGAGGTCCAAAAATCTGCCACCAGATATGACTGACTACACTAGGAGCATTCTGTCTCTTACATTCGAAGGTTTTGCATGTCATAGGCTATAGAAAGTAATTCTGGAATATTAAAGTTGTTGACTTGCTTTTGGGATGTCTCATCCCAGCATTTGTGAGTGAAATAAAGGATAGCCTGCCTCAGGGAAGATTAGAAACATGAGCAAATCAATGCACACTCATCTTTATATTTCAGACTTTCCCCATATGGGACAAAATTATGATCTTTGGGGCCTGCTTTGCCTCTTGCTGAGTCTGGCATTCTGAACATCAAATCCAGATGAAACTAAAGCAGCACAACTCTGGGTTGATGGCCCAAAAGCTCCAGCTGAGAGCTGGCAATATGCCTTGCCTGACGGCGGTGCCAGTTCATAAAGGGAAGCAGGACCTGCACTCAATCTTTGTGTGACACCCCATTTAAACCCAACTGCTCTGCTTTTGTGAGACTTGACATTATTTATTCCTCGGAGGGGGAATGAGTGACTCACGAGATGCTGTGGTTCACAGAACGTCTCACAGAGGTAAGCAGAGGGCAAGTGGAGAGCCGGGAGAAGGACAAGGCTGGCAGGAGGGTGCGGGCTGCTCTTGCCATCCTGTGGGTGTCCCAGGTGTCCCCTCCCCCCACCAGGAAACCAGCCAGTGCCTCTTTCACAGAGCAGGGAGAGGTGGTGTGGGTGAGGCCGGGCTCCCGGTGGCACCGATCTAGATTTCCACCTGCATTTTGTTTTTAATCCATCCCTATCCCTCCCCAGCTAGTGCCTGCTCTTCAGCCAGCCACACTGCAGAGCTCTCCCTCCTGCCTCCCCCAGCTGCTCCTCCCCTGCTGCCCAGGCACCTGTACCTTGTACCTATCTCTTGTTGTGCATCAGTCTATGTGCTACTCTACCAGTGAGGCTACTGGGGACATAGCATGTCGTAGAGGTTAAGAGCATGAGCTCTGGAGCCAGGCCACCGCGGTCAGGGTCCTGGTTGTACCACTTCCCAGCTATGCCTTTGGCCATGTTATTTAACTTTTCTGTGCCTCATTTTTCCTACCTGTAAAGTTGGGATGATAGCATGTATTTCTAGGGTTGTTTAAAAGGCCTGCAACTAGTTTGTTAAGAAAGGAAGGAAGGAAAGATGGTGAGCCTCTTGAAATAAAAGACCATGCCTTATTCACTTTTTATTGTGTCTTATTAAATTCATTCATCCTCAGTGCGGTTCATGAGTTCATACAATGTGCCAGTTATGAAAAAGATCAGTTCCTGCCCTCAAGGAGCTCACAGTCAAAGGGGAATGACAAATGAATGATATCAGTGGCTGTAACAGTGATGACAGCTGAGGGACATCAGGGTGGCACCTCTCTGAAGCTCATGGCTCTGGAGCCCAGGTTCAAATTCTACTTTTGTCACTTCCTGGCTGTGTGACTGAGTAAGCTATTGGCACCACTCATGGGACTGCTGTGGGGCTGGAGTTAAAAGATGACCAGAGAAGCCAGGTGCAGTGGTGCACTATGATCACACCTGTGAATAGCCACTGTGTTCCAGCCTGGACAACATAGTGAGACCCCATCTCTAAAAAAAAAAAAAAAAGGTAACAAGAGACCAGAAGTAAAGAAGAGCACCTAGCACATAGTGTTTAATACATATTAGTTTTGAACATTGCATTTATATACATATACATACATAATAGATACATATATAAGTACACGCTCATCTACATGTGTGTAACAGGTATGGGAAACTAAACTTGAGTCTGGCTGGGCTTCCAAGAGGAGGTAACCCCAGGGCCCAGTCTTTAAGAATGATTAAGAGAGGGGTGGAGAAGCAGAGGAAGGTTGATTCAGGCTGAAGCTACAGCACATGCAAAAACATGAGAGGAGAGAATATTAGTCACTACATAGGGCCCTTGGAGGGCCTAAGATATTATAGATGTGCTGGAGAGGCAGGCAGGAGCTGAATCACACTGAGCCCTGCTAATGAATTTGGACCTTGCCTGAGGACAATGCAGGATTACGGAAAGAGTCCAAGCTGGAGTCTACCGTGAACAGTTTGACACTTTGTAAACCAACCACATTTTTCATAGCATTAGCCAGTGATAATTAACTTTGCAGTCATGATCCTGAGGCCCTGTAGGACGCTGAAGCAAAGCCTAAGAAAGGCTCTCTGTTCAGTGTTAGAGACTTCTAGGGCCAAGTAAATTTTATTTTATTCTAGTTCTTTGGGAAGTGATAAATCCTTTGTGAGAAGGACCCATGTCTTTTCTCTTTTATCTCTGAAAGTGCCCTAGAACAATACATGGACACATCAGATTTGCCCAACAAATACCAATCAGACATAATCCATGCACATTACATATGATAACTTCTAGCTATTTAAGGGAGTTAACTGGACCATTTTGGTGGAAAGTAGAGATGACGGTGGGGACATGAACTATATACCATAGCAAGATGTTGAAGGACAAATGCCACATAGGGTATTTGTTAGAAGTTAGACTTCAATGTAATTGAGGGCTATTCATTTATATCACAAAACCAACTAGAAAGCTGTTCCATGCAGACCACAAAATGGCAGAAGCTTATTTCTGACTTCTGGTCACCCAGTGTGAAATTAGCAATAGAACAATATCCCCTTTAATTTGGTGGACAAAAATGGGGTGAAAAGAAAATAAAACTCACAGGGGTGGGCCGGGCGCGGTGGCTCACACCTGTAATCCTAGCACTCTGGGAGGCCGAGGCAGGAGGATCACTCGAGCTCAGGAGTTCAAGTCCAGCCTGAGCAAGAGTGAGACCCTGTCTCTACCAAAAAAAAAAACTCACTGGGGAGCCAGGGGGAGGAACCGGTGAATGACATGGAGGACCGTGGTCTGGGGGCTCTAGTAGGGAACACAATCCCTCCAAAACAACAGTGCCTGGACAGTCTTTGATCCCAGGCTCATTTATCCATTTGTTTGTTCAACAAATATCTACTGAGCCCTTTCTATATCCGAGATGCTAAGTGCACAAGGGAGGGCATAACAGACACCATCTTGTTCTGTACCTAATGACGATCATACTGAAGCAGGGGAAATAAATAGGCTTTAAACAAATAAATACTCTAGTAAGTATATAACAACAACTTGTGGTAAGTGCTATGAAAGAAAACAATAGCATCCAGTGCTACGAAAAAGAAGAGAGGCCTGCATTAGCCTGGGGTGGAAGGCTGCCTTAGGTTTTCCCGAGGAACCACGGAGAAGCACCGAGTAGGAAAAAGCCAGGACAGCGCAGCTGACAATGGGGAGAGGGTTCCAGGCAGGGGGAGGCTCCACCTCGGGCCTCAGGTGGAAAAGAGCTGTGAGGGTGTAAGAAGCAGAAAGGGGGACGGATTAGCACAGCAGGGAAAGGTGAGAAGTGACAAGGGCCTTCAACTGTGGTCACGACCTCTCTCCAACTCAGCACGCTCGGGTGAGTCCCAGGAGCCCGAGGTTGGGGTGAGTGACCTAGGTGGTAAAGGCAACCCCACAGGTCAGAGGCTGGGAGGGACAGGAGGGAAGGACTAAGAGTCGTGGCAGGAGAAGGCTTGGGAGCCAAGCTGTCCTGGGTTTGACTCCAGACTGCGCGTGTGGCCTCGCACAAGTCCGTTGACTAATCTGTAAGGCGAGGATAGTGATGCGCCCCCCAAGGGCTGTAAAAAGGATTGCAGAGGACCCAACATAAACGCCGGCCCAGGGAGGGTGTTCCGTAAGTGGCCGTTGCCGCTGCTGTCATTGTCGGAGGGCGTCATTTGAAAGGCACGAAGGAGGGAGAATCTAGCAGGCGTCAGGACAAGGCTCGAGGGTGCGGTGGGGGGTCCCAGCAAGAGCTAGAAGGGTTTCAGCCTTGCTCGGTTGCCACCCGCAGAGAAAGGGACCGCGAGGGGGGCGGGGATGCACTTGTCGCTGACCTGGGCAGGGCCCGCGCCCAGCGACGGGGCGAGCGGCGCAGGGGGGGGCGGGCGCGGGAGCGCGGGAGGAGAGGCGGGGCGGGCCGCGGAAGGGGGCGGCGCGGGGAGGCGGGGAGCGGCCCAGGCGGTGGCAGCGCGGGCGACGCCGGCTCCGCGCGGTGGGCTCCGGGGACGCGGCCTTGGGGCGACCCCACTCTGCACAGGTGAGCCCCGCCCGGGGTGGGGGGAATGGTGACGGCGGGAGGGGGTAGCCTCTTCTGGCCGCTTTGCTTCCGGCGTCCTGGGGACACGGGCATGGGCGGGACAGCCTTTCGAAGGCTGCGCAGCTCGGCAGTGGCCGCCTTCCAACCCTCCCCTGGCTCGGCGGCCGACCCCCTGCGGTCCCGGCGCGGGGGGGGGGGGCGGGAGCTTGGGGTCGCGCAGGTGCCTCTGGCTGGGGGTGGCGGCGGAGTCCAGCGGGCCGATCCCCCCATCAGAAGCCCCCCTCCCGCTGTCCATCCTACCACGCCCCCTTCCGGTCCATCCTCAAGCACCCCTATCCTGCGGCGCACTTTCCTCCCCACTGCCCACCTGTCAGCACCCCTGTCCCCATTTCACTGCTACTGAAGAAGCAGAAGGACCAGACCCGGGCGTGGGTGGTGGGAGCTGCACCTGCAAGGCAAGACCCCCAGAAGGATTGCTTAGACATGGACTGAGGATTAATCGGGTAGAACGGACCCTGACCACCAAAGTTGAGGTGGTGTGACATCTTTGCTTCCTGATCTGGGGCACTGGCCTATTGCCTGACTAAGCAAAAATAATCTATTAATAATTTGGTGTTAAGTCAGCAAAGACTTCCTGGGGGTGCTCAGGAAATAAGGTGCCCAGGGCCACTCTGAGAGCTGCCCCTTACCGCTCACACAGTCATTGTGTGCCGGTGCTGAGCTGAGGCTGTGTGGACCTCATCCCTCATCCTCATCCTCGTCCCTCATTCTTCATCCCTCATCCCTGCAACAGCCCCTCAAGATTGCTGTGTCCATTACACCCATTTAACAGGTGAGAAAACCAAAGGACAGGGTTAGCAAGGAGTAGAGTCAGGATTTGAACTCTGGTTTTTCTAACTCCAGGACTTTCTGACTCAGGGTACCATGCTGCCTCTACAGTTACATTAGGCACCTAAGGTGAAATATGGTAGAAGTAGGGGTCTCCTTGGCTCATATGCCTTGCAGTTTAGTAACTAATGTGGGAAACAGAATTGTGTATCATAAGATGCTCATTTTGCAGAGAAATTGATGATTGTCGTGGAGTTTGGGCTGCAGAATGCAGTGGCCATTGGGGGTGGGAGGAGATGGGGAGGCTCAGAGTCCACTTGGAGTACGTCCATCATTGCAAAATTCAGGGTCCACTTTTCTGAGCCATGTGACACTGTTGGTGATTTATTTCCTGCTTCAGAAATTCCCTGTCCTCTGTATCAACTATTTCCTCTTAGTCATTTCTTTGGCCTGTTTTGTTTTTCCTTCTCTTGTTGATATTCCCTTGGGCTCAATGTTCATATCCTCCAATATTCTTATGAGACATTTATTCACGTTCCCTGACTTAACTCTCGTCTCTATGATAGCAACTCCCAAATTCATCTCTCCAGCCTGCCCCTAATCTGGAACTCCAGACCCAAATCCTCAAATATTCTAATCTCTACTGGCTAATTCCACTGTTTGCCTCCACAGGCACCAAATCCAACATTTCCAAACCTGAATTTATCATCTCTATCCTTCCCACAAGGGTCTTTGTTCAGGTCTCTGTAGCTCCTTGCCTGGACTACTGCATTACCTTCCACCCTGGTCCTCCTGCCCTTGCAGTCTATCCACCCTCTACAGATCCTCTGGAAAGCTCCAGAGCTCCAGGCACCTTTTGGTGACCTAACTAAATGGAATGGACCTTTCTTCCTCTCCTTCCTTAACACCCTGTACATACTTCTAGGTAGGGGAACCCTTTTACCCTTTTCATGTTGTGCAACTCTTGACTAATCTGTCTTCCCTTTTCGACTGTGAGTTCCTTCAGAAGCAGTGATTATGTCTTATCCTGCTTTGTACCCTCTGGCCTGGCACATAATACATACTCAATAAGGACTTTGTAGTTCATGACCTTGTAATGAATTGAGCCCTTTTTTTTAAGGACACAATTTATAGGTAATGAAACATTTCACTGTGCACAGTGTGACATTTCACTTTACTCCAAATCTGATCTGTCACTATTAGTGAGTTAATGTGTGTGTTGGTGGAAGAGGAGCATTAGAAATTGAGTTTGCAGATTGACTAATGACAAAATGAAAATAAGTTTTCCAAATAAGTGCACTTGATACTGAGGGTGTTTTTAGCTGATGTAAACATTCAGTCCTGGCGTAGTGATTCTCTTCTACTTTCCTTACACACTGGGTCAAGGAGTAAGCAGAGTACCCTGAACTAGAAGAAGGACAAGCACAAAGTTGTCATGGCTTCAATGTCTACTCATGGGAACGAAGATAAAGGTCCCCATTTGCCACCTCCAAGCAAACAGGTATGTTTTTAATTGGGGGGCCTGCCATTTGAAGAGGAATATCAAACAGGACTTTCGTTAAACCTCGTCTTGACCAGTCATCTTACTTATATTTTTCAGTCTGTCACTTTGCTGGATAGGTTCAAGGAAAATGGAATGGGGAAGGAAGATGTCTTTTCTGCTGCTTTGAAAAGAAGTATTTTTAAAATTTTACATACAAAATCCTTTCTTTACCCTTTCCTGTTTAAGATCCAGCTTAACTAACTCTTAGGTAAACTGTCAGTGACTAAAGCGCTTTCCTGTAACAGAGCAAAACTCTTAATTGAAAGTAGCAGAATGATACATTTTGCCTATTTTTACATTTTTGTTACTGGGGGTAATTATACTAATCCCATGCTGCTGACAGCTGCTCCTGTTCAGGATATCAGAGTCCTTAATTACTAGTTAGCCACCAGATTGAGAACCCAAGTGTTAACGTTGACGCAATTTTTCACCTTGTTAGGAATGAATGTTGTGTGTTTCAGAAACATGTAAATGAAGGAAAGAGAAAGTATTTGATGGGTAAATAGAGTTCATGTTCCAGCTAAAAAAGAGTGCATGGAGGAAGTAATGTTTAAGGAGCAAAGTTTAGGAAGAGGCAAACAGACAAATGATACCAAGTCACAAGGAGAAGAACTTGGACACCCGAGTTGCGTCTGTGAAATGGAGAGCCATCAAACATTTATGGCTATAAGAAAAGGATCACTAGAGGTCCTTTCGGGAGGCTCTGCTGAAACTTAGATCTTGACTGCAGGACTCCCGGCAATTGTGATAGCTGGTTGCGTATATATGTGTGTATCTGGGGGAGGTCTTCCTTATTTCCGTGACAGCCACAGCCAGGAGCAAGAGCAAATGTCAACACTGGGCATATAGAGGCATGCTTGCTGAGGAACGCTTGTGCTAAGGAACTAAGGGACGTGAGAGTGAAAACAGCTCCTTCTCCTGCTACTGTGACTCACCCTGTGACTCACTGAGTTTTTGCTCTGTGCCCTGGGGAGCTGCAGAGAGAGAAGAGGGAGGTTGCCTGCTCGTGTTGCTTGTAGAGCTCCACAGGCACAGGTGCCACAGGGTTCCTCCACCCTGTTCGTTGATATCACACATGTAAAGTAGCTTGGCACAGTGCCTGGCCCATGGAAAGTGCTCGAGAAATGGTGGCCATTATTCAATCCACGTCTACTACAAAGAGTCTAAAAAAGAACAGTGGAAAGTCAGCAAGGTAAAAGTAAACTCCAAAAGCCAAAGAGCTATACCTCAACAAGAAAAACACTAAAACTCTGAGAAATAAATGGCAAAGGACCTACATAAATAATGCACAAACAAGGAAATACAACTATGACTTCTGTGATAAAAAACAAATTAGATAGAATTTATTTTTTCAAAATTGAAGGAACCACCCACAGAATTGGGAAAATTATTTGCAAATTATATATCTGATGAGGGTCTAGTATCCAGAATATATAAAGAACTCTTACAACTCAGCAACAAAAAGACAAACAACCCAATTGAAAATGGGCAAAGGTCTTGAATAAGTACTTCTTCAAAGAAGATAAACAAATGGCCAAGTAAATGAAAAGATGTTCAATGTCAGTAGTCATTAGGGACATGCAAATCAAAACCACAATGTGATACCACTTCACACCCACTAGGATGGCCATAATTTTAAAAAAAATAGAAAATAACAAGTGTTGGCAAGGATGTGGAAAAATTGAAACCCTCATATATTGTTGGTGGGATTGTAAAATGGTGCAGCCATTGTGGAAAATAGTTTGGAATTCCTCAATAAGTTAAACATAGAATTACTGTAAGCCTCAGCAGAATTGAAAATAGGGGTTCAAACAAAAACTTGTGCAGGAATGTCCATAACAGCTCTATTCACAATAGCCAAAAGGTGGAAACAACCCGATTATCCACCAGTGGATGAATGGGTTAACAAAATGTGGTATATCCGTGCAGTGGAATGTTATTGAGCCATAAAAAGTAATGAAATCCTAATACATGCCTCCACACGGATGAACCTTGAAAACATTCTTCAAAGGAAGGGAAAGAAGCCAGCCACAAAATGTCACATCACATCATGTGATGCCACTTATATAAAATATCCAGAATAGGCAAATCCATAGAGACAGAAAACAGACTAGTGGTTGCCAGGGGGCCAGAGGGAGGAGGGAATGAGGAGAGACTGCTTAATGGGTTGGGCTTTCCTTTTGAGGTGATGAAAATGTTCTGGAACTAGGTAGTGGTGATGGTTACACAACATTGTGGATGTACTCAATGCCTCTGAATTGTATACTTTAAAATGGTTAAAATGATAAATATTATGTTATGTGTATTTTACCACAAAATATTGAATGAGCCAATATATAGCACAAGATTACAACCCAGATCCAGTTGCAGGGATTGCCTCAACACTAAAGGAGAAAGGCATATAGCTGAAGCAGATGTAGTGATACTCAAACACAGTAGTTATCAAAGAAATGCAAACCAGACAATAAAATATTACTTCATACCTATTAACTTAGAAAACTGGAAAATTCAAGTGTGACAAAATCTTTTCTTTAACTTGTTTAGAATCTTCTTTACTCGTAACCAGCTCTTATGCAGGTTGTGTAGCCATAAAGGAACGTTCAGGCGCTGCTGATGGAAGTGGAGACTGGTGCAGCCATTGAGAACAGCAGTCTGGCAAGACTTGTCATACTGAGAAGATGCAGGCCCTAAATTTGACTTGCAGATACATATCTGAAAAATGCTCTCACATGGCGGGTCTGTAGGGGAATGTGAGACGGTGTGGGCTAGGAGGCACCGTGGAGAATTATGCAGCAGTTGGAAGCAGTCAACTAGCAGCATGGATGGATCTTAAAAGCATAGAGCTGAGTGGAAAATATTTTAAGAATAAAATAAATGTATAAAACAATGCCATTTCCATAAAAAAGAGGCATGCACCCAAAACAGTGAGCATTTTGCAAGAATGCGTAGAAATGAAAGATCCACACTAGACACCCAGAATGGTTGTGGTGGGCAGAGAGGAATGAGCATGGGGGATGGGCATGAGATGAGTGAATAACACAGACACACCCACGACGGAGGCGGGATCATAAAAGACAGGAGTTGGTCCAGATTATAGCATAGCCACGTGATAAAAAATACTGTTCAACTAGTACAAATGATGGTCAACCATGTTCATAGTTGCGTCAGAAATTATGTGCATACCACTTATAAATATGTAAAAGAAAACCTTTCAAGATTGAAAGTAAACCATGTAGAATAATAAAAAGCAGTCCGTTGTTGAGTTCACAGTCTAAAAATGCAAACAGAAGTACATATAAATAGAAAACTTGTATTACAGTGCTCTGAGTGTGATGTCCAATGCCTTAACTATTGTGCTGTAGGGGAAATCTCTCTCTTCACCCAGGAGACAGCATTGAGCTGAATCTTAAGACCAGGTAGGAAGGGAGTGCATAACATTCTAGATATAGTGAACCACATGGACAGAAGCATGGAGGTAAGAAAGGAAATGTGGCCTCCACAGTAAATCAGCCTGACCAGACATCTGCTCCATGCGCACTAATTGGGGAATCACTCCGACTCTCCAACTGGGATTCTCTCCTTGACGAAATCCATCAGCATTCCCAGCTGGGAAGCATTCACATAAACTGGTCATTGCTGTGGGCTGGCCTCTGGGTAACAAGTGAAGAGACCCCTCGTCCTCCTCCAAAGAAAACAAAGCGGATGCTTTTCTGGTGATCTCATGTAACTCACCATGTAACCTTCCTTACAGAGCCTGTTGTTTTGTCCAAAATCAAAACTGCACATCCACAGAGGAGAGATTTCAAAGATTATGCGAGAATGTCAAGAAGAAAGTTTCTGGAAGAGAGGTACTTGCACCCCTCTTAATCTTAGGTGACGCTATATTTGCTGCAATAAACTGCCTAAATATCATATTAGAATTGTGGTGATTGTTTTTTTTTAAAGCAGGGATTTTGCAGAAACCCCTGAAGAACTTTGATATTTGGGGATGTTTAGAGTTTAAATCCACATTGAGACCTTTTCCAGGGCAGAGATAATAACTGATTGGGGAGTATTTTACCTCACTTGGCAAAAAGTGATGCAGCTATAACTCTTTCCTTTATGTGACCAAGAATGGGTACCAAGAGTATTATTTAGGATTTCTCGACTCACAAAGAGTAGAACTTCCTAAATTCCACTAGGTTCTTAGCTTCTTAGAGTTCGGAAATAATGTCAAGTTCATCTGAAACTTCATCCCAGAGCCTAGCACAGTGCCTGACACATAGAAAATACCTAATAGGTATTTGTCTAATAAATGAAAAACGGCAGTGTTCTGTAAATACTTCTCTTACACTGTCTCTGAAATAACCTTTTCTGCTGGGTCACTTCCTCTCTCTGTGTGTTAAGGTCCTTACAATTAGAAAAATTCATGATTCGTCATTTGAAAATGCAATAAGAGAGCCTACAGATATAGTCCCAATATTTTGCAATAATTGCTGATGGAAGGATAATTTATACTTTGAAATACTCATTTTGATTTCTTAAATCATTCAAATTCAGTATCACCTGTTTTAGAAGTAACACTCTCTAGAAGTTGATATTCATTATGCATTATAGAATTACTGATTATTTTTTCTGGGAATTCATGTGTTTTCTGACAACCCATGAGTAAGTCATTTATTTGGGCCCTAGTAGATTAACACTTGGGTATGACCTATTTGCCTACCATCAATCAGGTAGCTATGAGTGGAAAACTTGGTTGCTATTTGATTTGTCTTGATTGAGCTAGAAAGAGGTAGATGTTTATCACTGCTCTCTGCTTTGGAAAAAGTTGTTTGACACATATTGACTGAACTGGAAACTGCCTTTGCCAGACTAAATTGTCTGTTTTAAAAATCATAGCTAAACATTACACATGTTTAACATGAATATAGTCATCTTGTAATCTTTACTTTGGATCTTCAAGCAAATTCAAATTGCAGGACAAAATGTCATGAAAGATTTAAAAGAAAAAAAAAAAAAGAAAAGAGGCAGGGAACTGTCCTAGACTAAAGCAGATTAGAGAGTAAATGTAACACATGATCCCTGATTGTCTGAATTGGAAAAAACCCCATGGTTATGAAGGACATTATTGGGCCAATTGGGGAGATTTGAATATACATTGTGTATTAGTTAATATAATTTTTCTTGAGTATGAGTATTCAAGAAATATACATATCTTGACTAGGCTGATAGTGTTGTGATTATGTGGGGGAATATTCTTGCTCTTAAAAGATACCTGAAGAAGAGTCATGATGTTTGCAAATTGCAAATGGCTTAGAAAAAAACAAAAAAGAAAAAAATACAGATAAAGCAAATTTGGCAAAACGTTCACAATTAATGAATCTAGATAAAGGGTATAAAGGAGTTTACTGTACTGCTTTTTAACATTTAAGTAGGATTGAAAATTTCAAAATATATGCATAGCTAAAGGCAACTCCCAAATTCTACAGCTAAGTGTATATATATATATACTAAAATGCCTGTATTGTGTGTAGTGATTAGAATCTGGTGCACGGCTGGGCATGGCAGTGGCTCACGCCTGTAATCCCAGCACTCTGGGAGGCTTAGGTGGAAGGATCACTTGAGGTCAGGAGTTGGAGACCAGCCTGAGCAAAAGCAAGACTCTATCTCTATTAAATATAGAAAATATTAGCTGACCTGGTGTGCGCCTGTAATCCCAGCTACTCAGGAGTCTAAGGCAGGAGGATCGCTTGAGCCCAGGAGGTTGGGGTTGCAGTGAGCTACGATGAGGCCACTGCACTCTTCCATGTTGGCATTCAGCACATGTGGAGGTCAGAGGTGGAATAGTATAGGGTTTAGACTTGGTCAGATTAATGCCATGGATCAGGTTGAGTGACTGGGGCAGATCCCAAGAAAATTCTCCATGCTGCACTTAATAACCATTTGTTGAATAAGTAAAGTGACAAATGAATAAAAACTCACTGCCAAGGAAGGTAAGAAAAAAAAAAAGCTCAAAGTAATTATCCCTGACTTCTAGTTGAGGTGCCAACTTTCAAAATACCAATATTGAAGGGTGTTTTTGTTTTGCAGCTCTGCCATTTTCTCTTGTGAGCATGCTAGTCACCCAGGGACTAGTCTACCAAGGTGAGATTCAATATTTGTTAAATTATTTAACTTGAGAGAGCCCAGTTTTCTGTGACCCTCCTGGCAGCTTTTTGACACTTGGCATTTATTTTTTGGTGAAGGATTTATTTATGCATGCTTTTGCCTATTTTCAGCCTAAGTTTCTGCCTCCCCAGAAGAGGTCCTAATCCCCAGAATGACTGAATATATGAGTTTGCGTGGCAAAGGGAAACTAAAGTTACAGATGGAATTAAGGTTGTTAATCAGCTGACCTTAGGGAGCGTGTCCTAGATGATCCAGGTGGGCCCAGTGTAATCAAAAGGGTCCTTAAAAGTGAAAGACAGGATCAGAAGATGAAATGAGCGAGATGGCAGTGTGGGGCCTCAGCTCAACCTTGCTGCCTCTGAGGATGGAGAAAGGGGGCCATGAGCTAAGGAGTGTGAGCAGCCTCTAGAAGTTGGAAAGGCACAAAACCCTAGAGCCTCCAAAAAGGAATGCAGCCATTTAAGGAAGGCAGTTAAAATAGTGGTTTTCACCCAGTGAGACCTATTTTGGACTCCTGACCTCAAGAACTGTAAGATAAGTTTGTGCTGTTTTTATGCCACTAAGTTTGTGGTAAATTTTTACAGCAGTCACAGAAAACTAATACGGTTCTGGAGTCCCTGTGTCTCCAGGCTCTCTGTATGTAGTTAGGCAGATTGTTCACTGCTCCAGGGAGGAGGTGAGGGGGGCTGAGGTCTACCCCAGGCTATATCCTCCAAGCCATTTGTCCTGGCAAGAGGCTGCCTGAGGAAGGGCACCCTGTCTACTTCATCCACTAGGACTAGCAGCCGTCTTGCATCTCTCCACATAGCCCTGCCTACCTCTTAGAGTTTCCTGTTTTCCTCTCTATTCTTCCTTCCTTGTGCTCTTCTTTGTCCCTTTCTTTACCTGACCAGAGAACCACAGACATTGCTTAGTCCCCAGGTAACAAGAAGCCACCTTACCCTGTTTAAGCCCATTTTATTGAATGCTGGCAATTACCAGGATTCTATTGATAAAAGGAACGTTTGTACCCAGTAAACACGAAGGAAGATGGATTAATGCCATTATCATGGGAGTGGGTCCTGATAGAAGGACAAGTTCGGCTCCTCCCTCTCTTTCTGTCTGTCTCGTGCACCTCCTTGCCATAGGATGATCCGTGCCAGATGCCAGTGCAGTGCTCTTGGACTTCCCAGCCTTCCAGAATGGTGAGGCAAATGAACATCTGTTCTTTATAAACTACCCAGTCTGTAGTATTCTGTTATAGCAGCAGAAAACAGACAAAGACATCTCTTGCATCTACGCAAATATATTTTTTCAGGGTTGTATATATACAACCCTGTATAGTTTTCTGCAGCTGCTGTAACAAATTGCCACAAAAATAGTGGCGTAAAACAACACAAATTTATTATCTTAGAGTTCTGGAGGCCAGAAGTCTGAAATGGGTCTCACTGAGCTTTAAATCAAAGCGTCAGCCTGGCTGTGTTTCTTCTAAAGACTTTCAGACTTGCTTTCCCTTTCCAACTTCTAGAGGCCACCCACCTTCCTTGGCCCCTTCCTGCGTCTTCCAAGTTAGCAACATTGAGCTAAGTTCTTCTCATGCTGGAATCTCTCTAGCCTCTAATTTCCTCCTCACCTTCAAGGATCATTGTGATTTCATCAGGCGCAGCTGGATCATCCAAGACAATTTCCCTATTTTAAAATGATCTGATTAGCAACCTTAATTCCATTTTCTACCTTAGTTCCCCTTTATGTAACATAATATATTCACATTTTCCAGGAATTAGGATATGGACATCTTTAGGAGGCCATTATTTTGCCTACCACAAGTTGTAATATTTTCATTTGAAAATTGTGATGTATAATGTGAATCTCTAAATTGAAACTTTCGTTGCTGAGTTGTTACACTTAAAAGAGGGGAGGGTGACAGTGGGGACTAATTTCTTTGAACTCAGTTGTTAGCTCCACCTTGCTGTATCTTTAAATCAGTCTTGAACTGTCTGTTTCATTTTCTTTTTCTATACATTAAAGCTAATATTTGCTATTTGCCTAAAATGGCTATTAAGGCAAATGGGAATTAAATTCAACCAAGAATTGAATCATAACTCTTTTAAGATCATCTCTTTAGAGTCAGTATATGTATATGTTTAAGAAATTTTATATCTTAAATTTTGAAGATTTCTTTATATTTTACAAGTTTAAATAAAGTTATGAAATGAAATAATAATGTTTTTATATATTACTCCATAGGTTATTTAGCAGCTAATCCTAGATTTGGATCGTTGCCTAAAGTTGCACGTAAGTCATAGAAATAAAAAAAGCAGATTCATTTTGAAAAAAAGAAGATATTTATAGCAACTGGAGATATGAGTGTCCAGCTTAAACAAATTGCCTGTATTGACTCTGAAAAATCAGTCTCCATCTTCTAACACTTTGTATTTCTCAGTTCATTGAACTCTTTCTGATGTACAGCTTAGCAGTAGGGATTTCTTCTCACGTAGTGCTCTTTAAAGCATGGACTAAGAGGAACTGGCAGGATATATAACAAGATTATTAACAGCAGAGCCTCTGAATGATAGATCCATTAGGGATTTTTATTTTCTTCTTTTGGTCTGGCCAGTCTTTTCAAAATATTTTGTATAATAGACATAAAAATGAGTGATTTTTAAAAATCAGGGAATTTCTAATAATAAATTAACCACAAACTTGGGGTTTCATCTTCTTTCACTTGGTATACATAGACCTTTTATATGCAAAGAGGATGCATTCCAGTTTACAATCTGAAACCTCATTCCCAGCAGGAGGAACAGTTACAAGATTTCTTCAGCAGGAGGGTCCCTCTCCCTCCAGACCTCTCTCCTATAGGCAAGATGAAATGCAGCTCTCCACGACTCCAAGGCCATAAAGAAAATTAATGGGCTTTTCTACCCAGTGATTTGGAGGCTCCCTATATCCACAACCCAGACCCCACTTTACCCTGCCCTGGTGGTCTCAGCCATTTGTTTGACAGCTGGGCCACTCTCTGGCTGCCTGTCTGTGGGACAGCACCGTGGCTTTCCTGGCCCTTCAAACACCAGTTCAAAGATGGGGAGATCAGAAAGCCTCCAGTTCCCAATCCTGCTCTTTAATAAAGAGGCTTCATTCTCAGAATTTTTGTTCGTCGGTTTGTCATGGTACTTTTAATATAAAAATGACCAGTGTTAATAAAGAAAGTTCTACAGGATAATTAATGGAAAAGATTCTGAACCTTTAAATTATCTGTCTTTCCTAATCTGCTTTTACAGTTGCTGGTATCTTGGGATTTGGCCTTGGCAAAGTGTCATACATAGGAGTATGCCAGAGTAAATTCCACTGCTTTGAAGATCAGCTCCGTGGGGCTGGTTTTGGCCCACAGCATAACAGGTTTGTGATCAGTTTGACTGAGGGATTGTAATGAAGATAAGTATTAGAAATTAAATGAAAGATTACTCATTATTTGTAATATTAAAGACATTTTTAAGTTCATATGTTAAAAATACTTTTTGACCCTCAAGTTTCAAGTTGCTGCTACCCAACTTCAATCATAATTATTTATTATTTAACTTAGTTACCTAACCATTTAATTTGCTCAGTAAATATTTAATGAGTTCCTACTATGTTTAAGGCATTGTGTAAAGTCTTCAAAGAATACCTTAATGAGCAGATATGGCTTCTACCATCATGGGGTTACCTAAAATTTAAACAAGCCTCTTTACTGCAGGGCTTCTCAGAGCCTTTAATATGTTAATAACTGCATATATTGTGATTCTCCATAGGAGATATAAGCAGTAAGACTTTGGAGTTAATGGCATGACCACTGCTGTTACAGTACTTGGGTTGAAAATCAGTTCTACCACTTACTAAGCTGTGTGACCTTGGACAAGTTTCTTACTCTCTGATC
This sequence comes from Daubentonia madagascariensis, assembly GCA_023783475.1. Taxonomy (NCBI): domain Eukaryota; kingdom Metazoa; phylum Chordata; class Mammalia; order Primates; family Daubentoniidae; genus Daubentonia; species Daubentonia madagascariensis. The sequence continues at coordinate 14,719,788 of JAKFHU010000428.1, forward strand.
TTCACTTTTTTCATCTGTATAAAATGGTGATCAGAATAGTTTCCATGGGATTTGTAAGGAATAGAAATGATTATCCATGACACTCAGTAAGTGCTCAGTAAATATCAGTTATTTCTACTCTAGTATGACAGGACTAGTGTTGGGAACACATTTCTCTAAAGACCCCTCACTTGTCATATTGGATTCTATTTGAGAAGCAGCACAGTATGGTGAGAGCAAATAGTACTAGAAGTCAGAGCACCCAAGTTCCTTTTCTAGTCGTGTGACCTTGGAAAGCCATGTTCCCTAGTCCTGGAGGGGTGGATGGAACCTTAAACATTGTCTCTTCCTGATAAGCAGCATGAGACTCAGAAAGGTGCAGAGACTTTCTGAAGGTTCCATAGTTAGCAGTCAGTGAAAGGGGGTCTCTCACCTCAGCGCTTTTGTTTTCCACACCCTTATTCTTCCCACTGCAGAAGCAAGGCCATAATTCCATATTTACAGAAACACCAACTGCAGTCTATCCTTGCACAGTTGTGTTGTAGAGTGCGCTTGCTGAGGAACAATTGACTGCATGATTCTGGCCTGTGTAGGGAAAGTAGAAAAAAGCAACATAGGAAAAAGGAGAGAATTTTGTCCACTGCTTCTTCCTCTTCCATTTCAGAAGTATCTTTTGCAATTAACCAACTTTGGGTTCCAGAATGATTATGAACAGAAGACTGAAATCAACGTTTTTCAGGCAATGTCCATTGTAAAAGTATGTGGTTGAAGTAATGGTCGCCAGAGTTCCATCTTGCCTGCCCACCACAGCAGCCTCACTCTGGTCTTGCATTAGTAGCTGGTAACCAATTTCTAAGCACTATGTGAAGAGCAATTACCAGCACATCTGAGAGACTATAATTCACAAAGCTGTTTGATTTTCTAGTTAAAAGAAAATAGAGTAGGGTACTTAAGTTGAGAGTTAAGGAAGGGGCATTAGGGAGGACTTCTTGGAGGAGGTGATGATGCTTTACTTGACTCTTAAAAAACCAGTAGGAGGTATAGCAAGGTTGAAGAAGGGGATTCCAGCCCAGGATTAGCATGTAAAGAGGAGGAAACTTGATTTATTAAAGGCAACAATAAATATATCCTATGGCTGGAGCAAAAAGATATTAATGTATTAGGAAATGGCAGAAGACAAGCTGAAAGGCTAGGCAGGTAAAGCTCAGTTCCTGGAGGAATTTATGCCAGGCTAAGGATTTTCACTTCATTCTCAAAGCAATGGGGTAAAATAAGTGAAGAAGGAGAGGAGGGGTTCTTCATCCGTTTTTCCAGGGATTTGCAATAGCAGCTTCCGGTCTTGCTGCCTTGCAAGCAATCCTTCCCCCTCAAGCCAGATTGCTCTTTCTACCATGCAGAAAGCATCCTGTCACTGTCCTGCTTAAGTAAAATCCTGCTGCAAACTCCTCATAGTAGTAGATGCTCAATAACTGTTTGTTGAATTAAGTTTGTAAGATTCTAAAACTTTAATGCTGGGAAGGGCCTCGAGGACATCTATTCCATGAGCGTGGATATTATTCTAGAACAGAGCTATGCATTTTCCTTGATGTTATGTTAGATCCTAAAGAAACTGGTACAAGTGAGGCAAAGTATAAACCAGGAATTCGGGAAATGTCATTAATTTTTTTAATTTAAAAAATTATGTTTGTATATGTATGCACGTGTGTGTCCAAACCTAACTCCATAGGCATATGTTAACTCCTGGGTTTCACATTTGCCCTGTGTATTTATGATTTTTTATGCTGTTGGTAGAAATTACTCAAATTCCAAAAGAATCAAGATGTTCAACCCCTGTGTGACCCTGACTACAAATACAACCATCTGTTTCAACATAAAGATCATTATTGGCTCTTTTTTTTTGGAGACAGGGTCTCACTCTGTTACTCAGGCTAGAGTACAGTGGCACAATCATAGCTCACAACAACCTCAAAATCCTAGGCTCAAGCAATCCTCCTGCCTAAGCCTCCCTGGTAGCTGGAGCTACAGGTGCACACCACCACACCTGGCTAATGTTTTTATTTTTTGTAGTGATGGGGTCTTGCCATATTGCCCAGGCTGGTCTTGAACTCCTGGCCTCAAGCCATCCTCCTGGCTCAGCCTCCCAAAGTGCTGGGATTACAGGTGTGAGCCACCATGACCGGCCATTATTGAATGAAACTTTGGAGATCTTAAACCAAGAAACAACTGTTATTTCTGAAAAAATTAGGATATCAAATTTTAGCATAGAAAATGTCTCTAAATAATATCGTGTTAAGACTAGAGCTTCCAGTGTCAAAGCAGAAACCACTATTTTTGCTTCTCTTCTAGGCACTGCCTGCTTACCTGTGAGGAATGCAAAATAAAACACGGATTAAGTGAGAAGGGGGATTCACAGCCTTCAGCTTCCTAAACTCTGTGTCTATGACTTTTGAAGTTTTTTAAACTTCTGAATTTGTACACATTTAAAATTTCAAGTGTACTTTAAAATAAAATACTCCTAGGGGAACAAAAACATTGTGATTCTCTCACTGTATTGAAATGCTTTCTGTGGAAGGCTCTCAATTGAATTAAGCATTGCATGTTTTCTGCTCTTTTAAGAACAAGTTGGGAGCCCTTAAACATGAAAAAGAAACGAAGTTCACCCTACCTTGCTTACAGCTAAGCGAAAGAATTTAAAGTCTTCTCTAATTAGCTGCTATTCATTCTTTACTCAGCTGCTATTCATTCTTTACTCTGCTTTTTTTCCCCAGTGTTTTAAGTTCTCTGACAGAGGATAGGAATGAATGTTGAGGAAGTTAGGAAGTCATGACCCAAAGAAAATTAACGTGTATGGAGATAGAAATCACAGGGCAAGACTGTGTCTTATAGGTATAGAAAATGCTGCCAAGATTTTTAATTTAGTGAAAAATATTTCACTGGAAAGGGTCACAGTATGGATCACCTGTCCTTTCGGTGCTCTAGGTGATTTTATGGTTCATCAGTATGGTAGAGTTTTGGAAATGCCCATCGTCTTTAGGTTACCTGCTTAGCTAGTGGCTACATGCTCATGATCAGCTCGCAAGAATGGGGTTCTCTATATACTACAAGTGGCCTGAAAGAATAAACACAACTTCTCAAACTGTCCTTCCTCCCAAGGAATAGCTTACTTATGGGAGGAAACACTAGGAGGATTGTTCATAGAATGATAAACTCCTAGAACTTTGGGGAGTTCATATGCAGCCAGTGCAACTCCAAGGATCAAGCTCCTATTCTTCTGCCAGGTTTGTTGCATGAAAAAAAAAAATACTTCCATTTGGGAACCTCTTGTTTCATGGCAGGTTGTCTGAGCCCTACACAAAAACTTCTTTTGCATCTTTGCATCTTCTTAGGAGAATGCTTTATATGTGTCACCATTTATGTATAAGGAGTGTTTGTACACATTGTGTTTTACTTAATATACTTAATACATTTTGAAGCCTGTACCATGGAGGTAAAAAGGGAAACCTCATCAAAAGTTAATACTCGACGTGAAATATTTTATTTTAAATATCAAAAATATTTTGAAGCTTTAATTCTTACATGAACATTAAGTGTATGAAATGGAGTGATTTTGACTAAGCCTCTTCTTATATTACATAACCTGTTTTCTCAGTCAATAAAGTTCTATTTCTGTAAATCAGATTGCAAAGCCAATATCCTATCCTAGCTTTTTGGATGCAGTTTAACTCTTGGCTCTGACAACTAGCAAATCGGTGACTTTTTTATCTTAGTTAGCTATTGGCAAAAATTCAGAATGGGGTGCATTTATTTCCTGCATGCCAGAAAATGATTTCCCAGGGACCAGAACATTTTCACATTGCTGAGCACAGCAAGTCAATGTTAAAATCTGTCTTGGGATACTGGGAAAATATGCATTTATTATTGTTGAAAGGAGCATCGTTTCTGTTGCTGACATCTTCATAGTTCTCCTCAATCAAATTGGGTTTATTGCTTAAGCTTTTTCTGCTTTTCCTGAGAAGTTATTCATTGGGGCAGTTTATCATGGTGATGTATCCTAGTGTGAAGGGAAATCAATAAGGGAAAAACTTTCCAGTTCATCCAAGATGCCTTGATCATTCTGATGCATATCTACTGTACATATTAAGAAAAAAGTATCTAGGGGAGACTGTCTGTTTCTTGTGTTAAAAGAGCAGCGCCTGTCTTTCAGCACTTAGCAATTACCAACACTCATCATCAAGCTGGTCACAAGCTGATGAAAGCAGTACCTTCACAATGGGAAAAAAAAAATCTTGGCAAAGAACAGCAGGATAAAATTGTAGATAAACTTACATGAAAGAAAGAACTGATGAGACCACATGGTATATAAGTTGGATGTCTAGCCAACTTTATTGGCAAACTTTCCCTATAATGATATGAACTGATATTCTAGAGTGAAGAAAATGGAAAATAGCCCATCATTTTGAATTTGATTAATGGAATTTAAAATGTAATATTAATCTATTTTATCCGTGGATTCACCTATAAGAAGAGACAAACTTGATATCTGAAATTAACAAACTTTGTCTAACACATTTGTAGTTCCTCTAGACAACATGGTGAAATGTTTTCAACAGAGGACAATGACACTACTGAGAATAAGGAAGATCTTTATCCAACCAGAAAACATCAAAATGATTTAATTCCTTATATCCTTGTGGCACTCCAGCAATGCCTAGAAGTGTGTTTCTGTCTTGGCTTACATATGAGTGGATGAGTAGGAAGGATTCTTTCAAGATAATTTTAATTTCTAAAGCATTGCTCAAACATTTCAGCCCTGTTAGCTAAGGCGATCATTTGTTTCTAAATTTTGTCTCAGTTCCTGTGATCCTGGTGTCCAAAAGTTATTGCTATAAACTGTATTCTGCATGAAATGTATATTTCACAATTTTTTAAAAAATAGCAGAATAATCCTTTTGTGTCTGTTTCTCTTATCAAAATAGATCAGAATTTCCTGGAAGATTTATACATTGTATATATTATACTGTATATTATATATGTAATATATAGCGTATGATGTAGTATATATAATGCTTATGTATTTTAGAAATTCTCATTTAAACAAAGGTATTCTCTTCCCTTGCTGCCAGAATAGATGATTCATCTATTTTGTTAACATTATGAAAGTAATAAAAATTTACCTTGAATGACTTTTAATGAAATGTTATGCAAATGTCATGTAATTTTCTTGATATTCAAATCATGCAACCTGTTAATTGACAAAACTTTTCCATTTTGGAATTCTGCCTCCAAATTTCTACTATAAAATTTGATTATGTACACAGAGTTGGCAGAGATTTCAGTGATTAACCCAGAGGCTGTAAAATCCAGGACCAGACAGACAGTGTAACTGAGTAAAGCCAGACTAGTAGCATGTTAAACACAGGTGTATTCTTCACTTCCACATGCACAAATATATGGACCTGCTGTTGTCAAATCTTCCAATTTTTCAACAAAACAAGTGCAGGTTTTTATGTGAAATCTCCTGGTTTTTATATGTTCACATTCTTTCATATATTCAAATATTTAGCACCCACTCTGTGCCAGGAACTGTCTTAGGTCCTGGGGACATAGCAGTGAACACAACCAACAAAATTCCATCTTTCTGGAGCTTATATTCTCATCAACAGTTCTTGGCTTGAGATCCAATTCAGCCTCCCATCACCCACTGTGGGAGTCCCCTCTGCACTGCCCAGGCAGGTAAAATTTCAGGACCTACATATGTACTTCCAGGGGAAAGACACGCGCTTCTCCACAGTGTGTCGCAGTACACTGCCCAGCTGTTAAATTCTTCAGAAAGGTCTTATGGTGAGACCAGGTTTACCTCCTTCTCCTTCTAGACTGGAAACTCCTCCAGGACAGGGAGTTTTTTTTGTTTGTTTTGTTTTGTTTTGTTTTTCTATCTCTGAATCTCCACGCAGAGTTTTTGCAGATATAGGCACTTCATAGATGTTTGTCAGTTTAAACCTGCAATTTCCCTGTGGCTACAAAATATAATTCTCATTCCTCTTTCACATAATAGCCTTTAAATACTGGAAAGCATGTTCTGCCTTAGAATTCTGGCTGAAGGACCCCAATTTTATCAAACATTGGAGTGGGTTTCCAGTCCTGTCACAACCCAGTCTTGGGAAACCCTTTGGTCTGTGGTGTCCTCACACACAAAGACTCCAAAAATGGACTAATCAGTTCAGAAAAGAACAAGATTATAGCACTTTTTGATTCAGGTACTAGAATTGCTAGCAAGAGTGGCTCTGCATCAGGCCCTGTGCTTCAAATCCAGGCGTCACCACTTACTAGCTACCTGACTTTGGGTTATTTATCTGCTCTGGGCCTCACTGTCCTCATCTGTAAAATGAAAGTAATATTAGACTTACTAGATAGGTTGTTCATGAGAATTAAATGAGCTGATGCTTACAAAATACTTAGAACACTGCGTGGCTCAGAGTAATGAATGGATGCATGTTGCCTATTACTACTACTACTATCAATGCAGTCTAAGAATATGTAAATAAATTACACAGCAGATTGTTACTGGCCCCAAATTCTTTACCTTCCCTTATCCATGCCTTTTGTCATGCAATTTTGCATTTCCTTCCCACTGAATCAGGGTTGGGGCATGCTTACCTACATTCTTGACCTTGGGCTTTTGAATGATGGATTAAAAAAGAGTGAGGAAAATGTTACTGAAAGCTGGAAGAAAGAGACCCTTTTCAAGCAGTAAAGTTTGGCAAAACTGTTACCCGTGCTATCGCTGAAAATAGAAAGCATACCTAATGAACTTAATGATCTAGGTAAGATTTCCAGGCAGTGTGTAGCCTGGTTTTTCTAGCTATCTAAAATGAGAAGAGAGACAGTAAAAAGAACAAATTATTCTGTTCCCAAATGGAATCTGGGAGAAATACAAAGGATCCTAACAGTCCTTTCAGCCAGCAAAGTGTTCTCATGGTCAGAAATGGCTTCCAGGCAAAGACCAAATCCAAAGTGGGGCAATAAGATCCTTTTTCAAGACCTCAGAAAGACGACAGTGCCTCTTAAGCCATTTCAGATGTACAAATGGCCCTCAACGTGTCGTTAAGGCATGCCTGTTGACCCTGCCCAAAGCTTCTTAGAATCTTAAGGATGTTGTTCATCAGCCTCACAAGGAGCCCAACATAGAAAAAGGACTATTTCCAACAGACTTATGGGTGGCTTTTGTGTAACAGAATGGATTATAAATTAATACATGAGAAACAACTGGTTTAAAAATAATTATGTCAGCTTGAACAAAGAAAGGTAGTACAAAAAGCCGCCTTTGGACCCCCAAATTTCTATAAGGGAGCAGACTGAGAAAACTGCTCTGCTGCAAACATGAGCTACCTTTATGAAAAGGAAGACTAAGAGGGCAGGGTTAAGAGCCTTGGAGAAAACCCCCCGAGTATGCCTAAGCCCTAGTGGAAGAATGGCCACGGTGAGGCTGGCTGAACTTCAGAATTGCTATGGACGAGTGACCGGTACATGCCTTTCATTCCCGCCTGCCCCCCTTTTTTAAATGGGAATGTCCACAGTAGTGATGGTACGCCTAATAGCTTACTGTATTCGGGATGAACAAAGCAGATAACTTGTCATTTAAGTTCACAAGTTCTTCAGACTGAGGGATAAGGAGCTTTACCCAAGAAGCCTCATCCACACCTGGCCCTGATTAGATGATAAGCCCCTGAACTTTGAGTTGGAGGTCTTAGAAAAAGGGATGAGTTTATTTTGCACATGAGAGGGATGTGTATTACTGTAGCCAAAAGGCAGTCTGAAAGGATGGTTGCAACATTTTCCATCCCACGTATTCTTTTTAAAATGCGGTTCCACCTCAGATCAGGCGTTGGATTCTCATGGGGAGCCCAAAACCTGGATCCCTCCCATGTTGCAGTTGCAGTGGGGTTTGAGCTGCGGACTCTTTATACGACTACTTAGGCTCTAATGTGAGTGTCCAGCAAGCATGTCAAAAGCTGCTTTGTCTTTTATGTATGACCTAGCCTGAAGTCCTGTAGCACTGTGGTCCCCAGCCCCCGGGCGGCAGACTGGTACCGGTCTATGGCCTGTTAGGAACCCAGCCGTACAGCATGAGGTGAGCAGTGGGCAAGCAAGCGAAGCTTCATATGTCTTTATAGCCGCTCCCCATCGCTCGCCATCCCCCATTCCCCCACCATGGTCCATGGAAAAAACTGTCTTCCACGAAACCAGTCCCTGGTGTCAAAAAGGCTGGGGACCACTGGTTTAGAGAATAATGACAAGAAACAAACTCTGTTATGTATTCAGTAGAGGCAACCACCCATATTTTTTGCAGTTGATTGGTTGAATCCACAGATGCAGAACCCATGGATAGGAAGGGCCAACTGCATACCAATTTCTATTCCCTTTGAATTTGTAAATTTTTTCAACATGACCACTTTTTTAAAAGCATTTAGCTATTTACTGTATATCAATTTATCTACATGAAATCACATTTACTGTATCATTATTCACAGATAGAAGACTATACTTCCTATCCCTACAAAACACCACTTACTTGTAACTGTACTTACAAATAAATCAACAAATTGCAAACAATAAAACCATAAAATCAATGAATTTGAGAGCTGTTGCATGTTCCTTTACATTTTATTTGCCATAAACATTAATACAGCAAATATTGAAGGTTTTTAAATAATTTTTGATGTAAAGCTTAACACTTAAAATTATGCTTGCTCCCCCCACCCATCCCAATTCAACATGCAGATATTATTTATTTTCACATATGATGATTCTAGAGCACTGCAATCTCTTAATAGTTTTATAAGAGTATCTCGGACCTGTAACTTAAAACGCTGTCACAAACTGTATACAATCATGGTATAATATCATCATTCATATAGTTCCCAAGATGAGTACACTTACACAGTATTAACACTAAATCTGTGTGTTTAAAAACATCATAATAAGTCAAAGCACAAAAACCCAGGATCTCATTTTAAATGTGTTTATGCAGACTGCTGCTGAGCTCAAAGCATGCAGGTGTTCACGACCACCTAGATGAAGCTGGATATTGAAACTCCTTCAGTAGGTCCAAGGATGCCATTTTTCACTCATCCCAAGTATCTCCATATTTGTTTACTTTGACTAGGAAAAAAGCACAAATAATTGATGATTCCAAATAGTAATAAGTAAAAGACACTATTTTAAGTTTGTTGTTACGATGAAAGTTATGTTTCTCTCTCATTTGAATAAAAGCACATGAGAGTCAAATTATAATTATACAAAGTGGCTGGCTAGACTTTTGTAAATTGCGGGTTGGACATAACTACAAATGCACTGTATCAAGAACTTTACATAAATACTTGATCCTCATTACACCCTTATCAAGTAAACATAATTCCCATTTTAAGGGTGAGAAAACAGATTAGTAACTTGCCCAAGGTATAAGCCTTACCAAGTAGAACTGTGATTTGAACACAGGTCTCTTTAGGTCCAAAGCCTGTGTGTCTTTACAACTTTACCACACCACCTAAGTAAGCATGGTATATAATATAGCATATACAAAAAACACTTACTAGGAAATAAAAATAATAATAATAAACATTTGAATTTTGTTTTTCACAAAAAATACAGTAAGAGAAATGGTCAAGTCTTCAGGTTGTGGTTAATTCCATCTTTTCTCCCATGAGCTCTAATACTACTATGAGAAGGAAACAGTTTCCAATATTCCTGATTTGAAACATGCTGCACTGTATTTTCTACTCATTCAATTTTTGGCTTCTCTTCCACATAGCCTCCATCTGTGAATTAACTCTTCAGAAGACCCAAGGAAACATAACAACGTAAAGAAGCTCATCACAGTGTGGACCCTTTTAGGAAATTAAGTCAAAACTATTTCATTATTATACAAGACATTATATACCCTTTTCCCATATATTTTGCCTTTTCCCCTGCTCTCATTCCTTCAGGAGTATATGGTAGAGTTTTCTAAAAGCTACATGATGTGTGGTGACATTGGTCTGACAGGTAATGGAATATGTCCTTGGGTTTTAAAAATGTCTCAGTCTTAATTTGTAATTAGATAAACATCAACCACATAAACTAAAGTTGAAAACTTTAAGCAACATTTTCTGACTGTGAATCGACACCGTACTAATGTCAAATTTTCTGTCTAGATTCAAGAACATTCTAGGAAAATCACTGAACTATTTAATTACAGGTCTTTTCTTTAAATTATATAAAGCACAAAAAAAACAGCTTTCCTTTACAAAAAAATTATCATTTCACATTACTGTGTCATGCAACAGAACTTCAAGATTGTTCACAGTCAAACCATGAATGTCAAAAATCCAGCAAATGCTAAAAATTTAACACATTTCCTTTTCTCAATCTATTACTACAGAAGCCCAACCAAAATATTCCATTTCGGATACAGTACAACGTACTATGCTGTGCAGACACAGAAAAGATTACAAAAATGAGAAAAATACTACTTTCTGCCCTCATGGAGCTTACAGTCTAAGCCCTAAAATTAATCAGCAGAACAAAGTAACAATAAGTCTTTACATATCACAGAGTGGTGGCCACTGGATGCATAAAGTTTATGCTAAATGCTTTTTAATGACAACCATTAACAAGTACAGTAGATTACAAATCTATTTCAAAGCTAGATTTTTTTTTACATCAATAATATGACATAGATATTATCTATCATTGTTATAAAAACAGAATTCCAAATGAAACAACTAACAATTAGAAATAAAATTAGCTCTAAAAAATGAACACAATAACAAATACTAAGGATTTTTATGTATTTTTGCATTCTTTGTGGTATATGACTTTCAGGAAGGTACCAAAGATCTTTTCCTTCCTTTGATTTTTAAAATGTAAATAGAAAAACTTGAAACAATGACACATCCTCTGAAATTCCTTAAGAGAGAAATCATAAAATTCTATACTGAAATAGCTACAAAACCCTATTCAAAAAATGCCCTCTTCTTTTAGAGGTAAACTTCTGTGTCAGAAAATTTACTTTGGGTAATGTATAGATGTGCCAAAAGAACTTAAAAGGAACCATGATTTTAAAATTTATAATTAATTATAAAGATAAGGTACTATTTTTTTTTTAAAGTCTAATTCCTCTTTTGGAAATGCTTTTAAAGCCGGTTTGTAAGGCATGCAACTCTTTCAGTTTCACAAACATACAAGAAAATCAATCTCATTACTCATGACTCTGTGGTTCTGCTAAAAGTGGCACCATAGCCCATTATCAGCCTCCAGACTCCCGATCTGGTTATGCAATAAATGCATCATTAGAAAAAGGCTATCAATTCCCAAGGCAACTTGGGGAAAAACAGTCAAATGGGTGTATAATTTCTACCTGTATTACAAAACTAGTCTGACTTAAATCTTACTATTTGGACATCATTATTTTCTAACACAAAATAGCCTCTGGAACATCTTACAAATGGAAGAACTGATAACTGTGAATTAACTATTCTTTTTAAAAATGTTTACTTTGGTTAATAGCTTAAAGAATTAAATCACATATTCATATAATTAATGTTTTAAACTAATTGTTTAGTTTCCAATCCTAAAGAGCAAAGCGATGCAGACTAAACTATCATACCTTCTTTTTTTGGCACTCTGTCCTGCATAGGCCTGACTGAGGGGTCAGTCTTTTGTGTTAAAGTTACTTCATATGACTCTCTGTTCTTATTCCTTAATTCCTCATATGTAACACTTTTTCTTTTAGGACTTTCTTCAAGGTTGGGATCAGGTCCTAAAACAACAAACAGTTAATAAATGGTAATAAAAAAGGATTTGGATAAATCCAAAGCAACTAAATTTTACAAATGTTCCTTACCCTACAATCAAAACAGAATAAAGTGAAATAAAAGGATCAAATTATTATCACTATTCCAAAGGTGCTATACTTTCCCGTAATTATAAAACTAAAATCTACTCTTCCTCTTACACTTTTAAAAGCTTTTATTTCTAAAAATAAAACCAACATCAAAAATTTTAAAAACTAAAATGGGCAGAAGAATGGGTATCATACTGCATAACAGTGGCACTTAAACTCATTAAAATGCTAATGTCTTAAAGTAGAAAGTTCTTCATACTGTATATGGAATTAAAGAGAAATATGTTCTACTGGTGACAACTGAATAAAATTTGACATAGTGTAGATTTTATTAAGTACTATTTCCATAGTTTAATGTTCCTATAACCACAGACTCTATATGCAAACACCACCAGGTATTTTGATTTTATCTTATTTATCGAATTTAAACAAAAACATTTGAAAATAACTACTGAAAAGTACAAAATAGTCTTTAATCAGAGTATGGATCATTTTCAATTTAGTTGAATGGATGCAATACTGAGGCAGAAGAAAGTACCAACTATTAATATAATTTTGGCCTGAGAACCAGCATTTATTCTTTATTTCTCCCAAAGAGAATCAAAGTGTGAACACTATATATTATCAAAGAATCAAATACCAATGTAAAAATAGTGAAGTGGTTACTCTTAATATTGGTTGACAGGATCAAATATTGAACATAGTTTAAAAAACATATAAACAGCAAAAAAGGCCATATAAATTTTTTTTTTTTAATTTTTCAGATGGGGTCTCACTTTGTTACCAAGGCTGGAGTGCAGTGGTGCAATCACAGCTCACGGTAACCTCAAACTCCCGAGTAGCTGGGACTACAGGTGCATGCCACCACACCCGGCTAATTTTTAAATTTTTTTGTAGAGATGAGGGTCTCACTATGTTGCCCAGGCTGGTCTCAAACTCCTGGCCTCAAGAGATCCTTCTGCCTCAGCCTCCCAAAGTGCTGGGATTAGAGGCGTGAGCTTCTGCACCCAGCCCATATAAACATTTTAAAAGAAATAAACTTATGCTAACAAAATATTCAGTGAACTACTACTTAACTTACAAAGTCTTACACACCACACTGAAAGTAGTATTTTTCAAAGAGGTTTTCAATGAGACAAATTGGGCAGATCACTTTAATAATATAATCACATTAATTAAAATAATTTTTTAAAAAACAATTTTTGTTAAGCGGCCCTTATTTGGAACTCAAAGGTAAAATCCCAGTGAATAATCAGAATTTTCTAAGCAAAATAACTATACATTAAGTGTTTTCACATATAATCTTTTATTTTACTAAATATATATTATACTGATAGAAAGCAAACAGGATTTAAATTTCTCCTAATCAGTTCTACATTATACCATTGTTGAGAACTAAATTTTTCTTGCTAATAAAAGAATGCAAAGAAAAATATTATAAGCTTACACTGGGCTTAAAACACTTTACACTTCATTAGTAATAAGTAATTACTGAACTCATTTCCCTTCACCATACACGATTATTTTAAAAATTCTGAAGGAGATAGTGTGTACTTCCAGAGCCCTGGGTTTTTATCCCCACTATGCTGACAATCAGTGAATGTCCTTGGGCAAATCACTAAGCTTCTTTGAATCTTGGTTTTCTCAATTGTGAAATATGGTAGTTTGAGTAGATGATCTCTAAAGTTCCTTCCAGGTCTAATACTTTTTCTTATCCCAAAGAACAATATTTCATCATTCTAAAATTCTGTGACAAATTAAGGAAAATATAAATTAGAGAGAAGATTGGGAAGAATTTTTTTCACTTATAAAAGCCAAATGACAATATCCTGCACTGTGTAGAGAACATGATTTACTACTTTGGGAAGGTTATAAAGAGCTGGAAGGAATAAAAAAATGTAGAACAACATTGATTTAAATCTAACTTAATAAACTCTAAGTCTCCTAACAGCTACAAAGGAGTGTTTTCTACTTTAAAAGATTAATATCGCTTTGAATTCCTGGTAAAAGAAAGCAGAATTAAACAGGGCAACTAGGACTTAAACAAAAGGAGATGTCCTGGTAAGAAAGGACAGCCTCTAGGGCAAAGCAAAAGAAGGCCACTGCTGGCCCATGTGGAGAGCAGTGAGAAAGTGGCAAGTTGGATTTAGAGAGGGGGAACAGAGAGTAGAGTAGTGGAAAGATGGACAGCTGCTGTGGAGGGTATCAAATAATATCATAAAACATAGGCCTGCTGTAGTCTGTGGGTAGATACCAAGGGGCTTTTTGTTTGTTTGCTTTTGTGTGGAAAAGAAATTATATAACATGGAATTTTCTAATGCAAATGGCAGGAAAGATGCAAGTCATTACAAGGGAAGAGTTGGTGCAAGTCTAGAATACAGTAGTCCTCCGCTTTTTTTTTTTTCCTTTTATTTCAGAATATTATGGGGGTACAACACTTTGGCTATATACATTGCCCATGCACTGCCCATGTCAGAGCTACAATCGTGGACATCCCCCAAACTGTGCTCCCCGCATCCATTCAGTGAGAGTGTAGTCCCCCACTTTATCTGCAGTTCTGCTTTCCCCGGTTTCAGTTACGCGAGGTCAACAGCAGTATGAAAATATTAAGTGAAAAATTCCAGAAATAAGCAATTCGTAAGTTTTAAACTGTACACTGCTCTGAGTGGCATGAAGAAATCTCACTCAGTTCTGCTCCATCTGCACAGGACGCGAAACATCCCTTTGTCCACACTGTCTATACTACACGCCTGTTGGTCGCTTAGTAGTAATCTAGGTTATCAGATTGAAAAAACACAGTATATATAGGGTTTGGTAACATCTGTGGTTTCAAGCATCCACCAGGGGTCTTGGAACATATCCCCTGAGGATAAGGGTGGACTACTGTACAAGAAGAATGGATTGAATGTGAAACTGGCAAAATGAATGTGAAACTGGCAAAATGAGAGACAAGGACAGCTGCCTTTGGAGATAAGATAGTGGCTTTAACCACTCTCTCCTAATCTGCCCACTGCCACCCGCTTCCGTTTCTGACTAATTTGATCGTCTTTGTTTCCATCTCAGAAAAAAAAAGGAGTCGAAGATGAAGAGACTTACAATGACTTTCAACCGAACTCTTTAATCATCCGAACTTCCATTCTCTCCTGTCCCTTATTTTCTTCAAGGTAATAGCGACCCTCTTGCCCTGACTTTTGCTTTAAAGTAGTGCTGTCCAACATAACTTCCAGCAAGGATGAAACTGTTCTATATCAGCACTGTCCAACATGGTAGCCACTAGAACATTTGACTGTTGAGCAACTGAAATGCTACCAAAACAAGTGAGGAATTGAATTTTTAATTTACTTAATTTTTAAGATTTAAAGAGTGTACTCTACAGAGGTCCACAATCCCTTATTCAAACCCTTGGGGTCAGATGTGTTTCACAATTCAGAGTTTCTCAGATTTTAGAAAAAGACTATAGTATATATCCCTTATGATGCTTAATATCCATCGATTCAGAGGTTTGGGGCAGCAACGAGTAAGCAAATACATTAATATTTCTATATTAGGTAAATAAAGGCTACATTTATGAAACTAACGTCAGTTTAGGTCAGGGTTTACTGCCAAACAAGTTCAGGTCAGATTTTATTACTACTTTAATTATTAAAAACAAAACAAAACAAAACTTTTGGTTTTCAAAGCTTTCTGGATTTTAGGATTTTAGATAAGGAATTGTAGACTTGTACTTCCTGTTTCTAATTCCTCAACATTCACTGCAAACTAGACTGAGGAAGGAAACAGACTAATGTTCATTGAGAGTCTATTACTTGCCAGGCTTTGCCTCTGATTATTTCACCTAATTCCAACAGTTCTTTAAGACAGAGACTATCATCTCCATTCAAGAGATCAAGAAACTAAAAAGATTATAAAGTACAGTTACTTGCCCAGGGTCACATAGCTAGCAAATGCCAGTTACGATTCAAACCCAGGCCTTAATCCAAAATTGATGATGTTTCACTTACATGTGTGATCTTCAAAGCTAGTATTTACACAAACTTCACAAAGCATTTTCACAGGGATTTTCTCACTTGACAACAGTTCTGTAAGGCAGGTAAGTATTATTTTTCTTATATTACAGATAAGGAAGCTGAAAGCCTTTAAAACCAGGCTATCAAATGTAACCTTTTTAAAAAGCCTTCTTGAAGCCTCTACTCCCTGAGGCATAATTTATCACTTCTTCTTCACTAATTCCACTTGTGTTAGTATTTTCAATTACTGGGACATATTAGTAATTTATCCTTATATTTCTGTATCTTCTAACAGACTCAGAATTTTTCAGGGACAAGAACAAAGTTTTATTTACCTTTACTTCTTCCATACCTATCAAGAGTACCTGACACCTACTTGTCCTCAAGAAAAGTTGAATGAATGAAAGAAGAAACAAATGAACAAAATGAACAAACATGCTGAGTTTAGGCTGATGGACGAGTTTAGGCCGACAGCTGATGGTGCAACATACAGGTGATATCCAGCAGAAAAGGTCATCAAATAAAGTTTATACATACTTTGGACCATAAAATGCTGAAATTCATTTCAAGAGAAGTTTCTACCTTGGGCAATATGATCAGTAATACCAGTGGGAGTAGATTCATTCATAGAAGCACTGAATGGAATTGGCTCATAATGAGGAAGCGTTTCTCTTTCTATGTTGTCTGCTGCTGGGGATGTCACAAAAGATGACTGACCACTCACATTTGAGTCATATTTTGACTTTCGAGAATAATGCCTGTAAAAGAAAATCATATTGTATAAGAAATATGAGTCATTGCCTATACCTTAAAGTGCTAAGGTATAAAAACAAGTTAACCAATTTCTAAAACAACTGTAACTTTTAAGTTATTTATAAGCAATACAATGAAGTCTGTTTCTTTATGCCACAGAAACATTTAAAAAATGTCCTGACCCACCTTAAATTAAAAAAATTATTACCCTTAATATAGAGAAATAGAACACATATATCCAACTTTCTAAATAATAGGCTTTAGAGATAATTTTAATGTGTTTTAAAGTTCTTGGGAAAAAAGTATTTCAGATCAGGTCTAATTTCAATAAATATGTCCATTTCCCATATCAATTGTGAAGTTACTTCCATAAGTAGGAGTCATATAAACACTAATTTACTAAAGCAGATAGGTAATACTATCTCTCATGGGATTTTACATTGCTTGCCATTTATGACATGATCATTTATCTACCAGTCTACTTAATTACCTTATTATTTATTTAGCTACCCATCTAGACAGACAGATTCATTTATCTATACTTACACAATACAAAAACTAAACAAATCACAATCTGAAGAAAACCAGAATGAGCTTAAATATTGTTTTATTTACTTGGACTTAGGAAGTCTGGATTTTTAACATTTGAAAGTTTTTAAAAGCTTTTTACTTTTTTTTTCTTTGTAGTTCAATTACAAGTAATATGACACTACAGAAAGTTTAGAATAAGGGGGAGAACCCCAAAAATCTACTTCTAATATTTTTACAAGTCTATACTTTTCTTGCAAGAGTCAATTTTATGTATAAATAATTCCATATGCTACCCATTTCAGTTTATCAGAGGCATTTCTTCATGTTGCTTCACAGACTTCACAATCATATTTTTAAGTAACTTCACAATGTCCCCTTACTAGATATAACTTAGTTAACCATTCACTTCCCTTCACTGGAAATTAAGTTGATCACAGTTCTTCTTTATTAAAAATAAAGTTATAAATGACAATTTTGTGCCTATAGTTTTTGGTTTTCATTTTGGCTAGATTTACAGAATTTAGTAAGAAAACTCAAAGGATTCCAAATGTTATGAATCCCCACGTATGTTGACAAAATACTATCTAAAATACTTATACCAATTTATACTAGAAATGTATGCTAGAAATGTACCAAAATGAATTTTGAAATTATTTAATCAAGAATTAACTATTATTCCTAATATGAAGCCAGATTATCAGGACAAACATCAATGTACTATTTATCTCCAAGTAAATTAAGCAAGTATTTTCTTCAATTCATATTCCCTACTATTTATTCAAGAAGCATTAAAACGAAAAGCTGGGATCTGTTAAGAGATGGGATTGATAAAATTTAGGAATTCAAAGAAAAGTCCAAAATACAATAACCAAAGGTGTTTGCCAAACTGAATCAAGATAAAATCCTTTATTCTAGGACGTGTACTCCAAATAAGATGTAATTCTACGTCTAAAACAATGGTAGCCAAGTCTTGCTCCACTTTTTAAAGTAAATTAAATTTAGCCTACAATAAATGGCGAATTTCCAATAGTCACTCAGGCAATGTTTCAAGCCCTGAATTACAGCAGTATTTAGTTGTTTCTTAAAAATTAAAAACTTTAAGTAAAGATCAGATTCTGGCGTACCCAGGTGGTGAAGATCGTCGTGCTTGTCCTGATCGTAAAGCTTCTCCAAGAGGGGAATTTTCAAGATTCTTGAACTTCTCTTGGCAAGTTTTCACGTAAGAAAGCTTTCCAGCAAAGTATCCCATGATACAAGCAACTTATTTGTAAAAGCAAACAAAAAGTGTGACTGAACGTGCCTTTTAGATAAAAATGTCTTCTAAAACAACATTTTTTAAAAAGTGTGACTCTAATTATGTCTGTGGTTTAGAAAGACTGAGATTTCCTGAAATAATGGCAAAAGTACCACAATTAAATCAGACTCAGAGATCATAAAAAGATACTATGGATATAATTCACTTTCCTAAAATAAAATAAGCCAAAATAAAGTTGCTATAAATAAATCAAGTCTAATTTACAAATTACTTTATTAATATAAATGGGAAAGATGTGGTAAAGGTATAATGAAAAGAGGACTAGATGGGGAATCAAAACATCAGAGTATTTTATTATCAAAATAATAAATTACGGGGCATAACCTAAATGTGGAAATTACTGAATCATGTATTTGTTTCCAACACAAAAGACAGGCTAACCTGAAAGATTCCACTTCTTTTAAGGAATGATTCAGCTTCTTTTTTTATTAACCATATTGCAAAATGTAAACTAAAGAGATTTCTTTTTAAATATTAAGCTTAATTTTAAATATATTGTTGATTAACAAGAATATCTGCACATAGAACAAAAATTTATTTTCAAATACAAATCTTTACAAAATAATTTCAAGTTAATAGTTCTATTACATTATAAAAAGAGGAAAAGAAATGCCTTTTTCTAGTAACTAATGATTTTTGATGCTAACAATAAAATACCTGTAGTCCATTACTGAAAAGCTTAAACAAAATGATTTGTCAGAGCAAATAACCACATAACTAATATAAGTAAGACATGACAGAACACTTGATGAAATTAATGACTTTATTTAAGTAAAAAAGCTAAGAAAACTACAGTATTATTCATACTTACATATAAGTTTTGGGATGGAACCATATTTGGGATGACTTGAAAGTATTCCTAAAGAAAAAAAAGTTAAGTATTTCTGAGTAACATGGTTAGAAAAGGAAAAATCAGTACAGACTATCTTTAAATATTACCTGACAACATTAGCTCTTTCCATGACCCTGGAGAACTCTATGCTATTTAAAAGAGAGAACCAACTGAATTCAGTATCAACAGAAATATGAAGAAAATCCAAAAGGCTCCACAAACTATTATAATAGGTGAATTTGCAAAGATCATTTGACACAAAGTCAATAGACAAATAAAAAATAAAAACAGTTTCTATACCTCAACATACAAAAAAACCCCATTTTTAAAAAGATACAATTAATTACAGCAACAAAAACATGCAGGACCCAGAAACAAAGCTAATTAAAGATATGAGAGATCTCTACACCAAAAGCCACAAAAGTTACTGAGAGAAATGAAAGCTAAATAAATGAAGAAATACACCATGCACACAAATTGAAAGACTATTATAAAGATGGCAATTCTCCATAAATTCATCTATAAATACAACGCAATCCCAATTAAAAGCAAAGTTTTGTAAAAATTGAAAATCTTATTCTAAAAATCATGTGGAAACACAAAGGACCAAGACAATATTGAAGAACAATACTGGAGAACTGACTACCACCAGCTAGCAAGACCCGTATCAATGCTGTAGTAATTAAAGACAGTCTGGTATAACTGCAGTAAGTGAACCGACCAAAACCAAAACAGTCCAGAATGGACTCATACACATACAAACACTTGATTTATGAAAAAGGCAACACTGTAATACAATGAACAATAAGTCCTTTCAAAATACAGGAAAGGTTTTTATTAAGTCAATTACATATCCAGACGGGGGGAAATGTACCTTGATCCTACCTTACACAATATTCAAGAACAATTCCAGATGGCTTAAAATTTTAAATATAAAAATTTAAAAAGCCTAAAGAAGAAGACATAACAATCTTTGTGTCCACGGAGTAGACAAAGATCCTGAAGAGTCCACAAAAAGCGCTCATCAGAGAAAAGAAATCTAATA
Organism: Daubentonia madagascariensis; assembly: GCA_023783475.1. Taxonomy (NCBI): domain Eukaryota; kingdom Metazoa; phylum Chordata; class Mammalia; order Primates; family Daubentoniidae; genus Daubentonia; species Daubentonia madagascariensis. The sequence goes on from JAKFHU010000428.1 coordinate 14,740,134, forward strand.
AATTGGACTCTTAATATTAAGAAATATAGTTAAACAGAGTGGGAAAAAATAATTACAATGCATATATCTGACAGAAGACTCATTCTAAAATATACACACAATTCTCACAAAACCAATAGGAAAAAGACAATCTAATGGAAAAATGGACAACAGACCTGAACAGATACTTTACAAAAAAATGGTATTTTCAAATGGTGTGTAAGTAAAAGAGGTCCTTGACTTTATTAGTCACAAAGAGACGCAAATTAAAACCACGACGCAATCAATCTCACTGTTCATTTACCACAAGACACAAAAATAGCTAATGTTGGTGAGAATGTAGGAATATAAATTGGTTCAAATAGTTTGGCAGTATCTACCAAAGCTGAATAAATATATACATAATCTATGACCCAAAATGTTTACCAAGGGACACTGTATTCATGGTGGAACTAATTGTTTTGTTTTGTTTTGTATTGTTTTGTGTGAGACAGGGTCTTGCTCTGTCCCCTGGGCTAGAGTGCAGTGGTATCATCATAGCTCACTGCAACCTCACACTCCTGGACTCAAGTGATCCTCCTGTCTGAGCCTCCTGAGTAGCTAGGACTACACATGCCACCACATCGGCTAATTTTTTCTATTTTTTGTAGAGACGGGGTCTTACTCTTGCTTAGGCTGGTCTTGAACTCCTGACCCTAAGCAATCCTCCCACCTCAGCCTCCTAGAATGCTAGGATTACAGGCGTGAGCCACCACACCTGGCCTAATTTTAATAGTCAAATTTGGAAACTACCAATTGCCAACGTACAGCAAGATGTGTGATATATTAACACAGCAAGAAACTATATGGCAATGATAATATATAATCTACAACAACATGCAACAATGTGGATGAATCCAATGGTATGCTGGTAAATCAGCTCTCCATATAATACACTCTGACTTTAATGTCTATCAATTTCCATAGTGTACCAGCTTGCCAAAGTTCCAGAAAATTTAATGATCAGTTCTCAGGAGCTGGCACAAACGAGTTCCAGCGTATGACTGGATGAATCTCACAAACAGTGTTGAAAGAACCTGCACAAAAGAACACTTAAGTGTATAACTTTGAACAAATCTGTGCTGTTAGCCTCAGTTCATTTATATCACTGGGATGATAAGGAGGAGAAAAAGAAAGAGGTAAGAATATCTGCATTTATACACTAAAAAGTTATTTCTTCATTCTGTCACCAACTAGTTATAAACCGCTTACAACATAAAGGCACTACATACTAGATAGTACGGAAGTAACAGTAAACAAAACACTCTCTTCACCCTCACGGAGTATACAGTCTAGAGAGGGAATTAAGACAAACAGAATACAATGTGATGGTTGCTGCTGATCCACTCAAATATTTGAGATTTACTACAGACATGCACTATGCATGCCCTCTGTCAGGTACTAGAGACAGCCTGTTTTCCTAAGAAGTAGCAAGAACGGAGGCAAACATTTGTTAAAGGCTAATGCAATATTCTTTGCATGGTTGCATTCATTATACTGACAGTGTAGATGGAGACAGACAATTTACAGAGACATTTAAGAGCTGGAATAGAAAAGACATAAATTGGACAAGACAGGTAAGAGATAAAAGTGAAGGATAATTTCCCAGTATCCCATATGACAGCAGTGCCATTCAGACATGGTGGAAGGTTAGAGTTGGTTTTGTGGAAAATGAGTTCAGTTTGAGAAGCCTGCAGAAGAGCCATCCATGCCATGCATGGTGGCTAACTACCTGTAGTCCCAGCACTTTGGGAGACTGAGGCAGGAGAACAGCTCCAGTCCAGGAGTTTGAGACCAGCCTGGGCAACATATCGAGATGCCATCTCTACAAAAAATTTAAAAATTTGCAGGGCATGGTGGCATATGCCTGTAGCCCCTGCTACTCGAGAGGCTGAGACCAGAGGATCATTGAGCCCAGGAGTTTGAGATTACAGTGAGCTATGATCATGCCACTGCACTCCAACCTGGGTGACGGAGACCCTGTCTCCAAAAAAAAAAAATCTATCCATGTGGAGAGATCCAGAATGTAACACAGCAGATTATCTGGGCTAGAGATAATTATGGGGATTTAGCTGCAATAAATGGCCGCCCCACATTATTGCTGGGTAAAAGTACACAGACTAACAACTGAAAGTCAAAGCAAAACTCTGAAGAACGCCATTTCCAAGACAAGTGGACAAAGAAAACCTATACATGAATGTAAGCACCAAGACATCATGAATTTTTTTCTTTTAATGTTATATAACAAAACAAATATATAATACATATCAGACACTCAAAAAACGTGAAAAGATGGAGCAGTTGCCTAAGGAAGGAGAAAAATCCTAAGAGTGTACTGTCATGGAAGCCATGAGAAAAGAACATTTCAAGAACTGGTAAAAGCCGTATAATGTTGGTCAAGAACAAAAACTGTCCATCAAATTTAAGCAATAAGGTAACCTTTTTAAAAGTTTCAATAAATGGTAGACTATATGGATAGTCTATGTCACAGATCGCAATGGGTTATAAGAAGTAAAAAGTGAAGTGCTCATTCATGAAGTCTGGCTTCAAATATGAGGCAGTTGGGAGTAGTTGGAAAGGTATATGAGGGAGGATTTTTCTTTTTTTATGTTCTCAAGTTAGAACAGACCTGAACATGTTCAAATGTTTTTCATAGTTCAGGAACAAATAGAGAGCTGCTAATACCATGTTGAGTATGACAGATACACTGTGGATGAAAGAACACGCAGTCAGCTCTCCATATCTGTGGGTTCTGCATCCATGTTCAACCAACCTCGAATTGAAAATATTCAGAAAAAAAAAAATACACCTGTACCGAACATGTACAGCCTTTTTTCCCTTCTGATTATTCCCTGAACAATACAGTATAACAACTGTTTATAAAGCACTTACATTGTATTAGGTATTGTAAGTTATCTAGAGATGATTTAAAGTATACAGGTAGATGTGCACATATACTTTACTATTCCATTTTACATCAGGAACTTAGCTTCCACGGATTCTAGTATCCCCTGGCAATCCTGGAACCAATCTCCCATAGACACTGAGGGACCACTGTACAAAATGTCAGGCACTTTGATTAAGTACAAAATGCCTTGGTGGATTCCAAATCCTTTTTCTGAAGTCTCTCTCAATTTATACCACTTCTAACCTTATGCTCAAGTTGTTCAAAGTCTTCAACTCCACCTAAACCCAAAATCTCTAAAACCTTTCCTTCTTCAAATCCAAATTATAATTTCTCCTGGTTCTACTTTAGCTATTTAATGGTGCTTTCACTCCTCCCTGCATGATTTTGTCTCTAGCCATGCCAGTCTCCTGACTGCCCCTTCCAACAGTCATGCTTATCACTCTGATCACCAGGTCCCTTCTCTGAGAGTCTCCCTTCTCTTTAATCTAAATCCTGCCCATCCTTCAAAATCCACTTCTTTCAAGAAACTTTCCTTGATTACAGCAGACCTACAGGGGTCTTTCTTCTTTGAACACCTACAACTCTTGGAGTCTCCACTACGCAATTTAGTAGCTTATTAAGTATTTAATTAAATTTCCTATTTGCTTCAACATGTGTTCACATCAGTTTGCTTCCTCAAATGAACTACTAGTAATGCTTAAATTTCTTTTGTATAAGCCCCCCATGCCTAGTTCCAATCATTATTATTTAAATGATGCACTGGATTACGACAGGTAAAACAGGCAGAACGATAATAGGCACCATAATTTCTCCATTCATAACTCCCTGTGCCAGTTTTTCCTGCAAAGTAATGTGATTAAAGTGTTTTTTCCATAATACAGAACCAATCTCAGTCTATAAAACAACTTAAAGGACATACAAGCACAGAGAGAGAGAGAGAGACTTGATTCCACATTTAAGATTTTTGTCATGGTAGCACACTGTAATGAAGTTCTTTGGATGTTCCTTAAATAAACAAATTTTTATCCCAAAAAAGCCTCCCATCTACCTTCCAAAACTACTTTGATCAATTGGTTGTATCAAGACTAGTAAGTTCTGTACTTCATACTGCTAATGTGAAAAGGCTAAAAACTTCCTATCACAGTCACATTTTTGGAGAAGCTAGTTAATTAAAAGAACAGGATTCCAGCCCATCCTTAAGGTCACCAACCTCTTCTGGAACACCCTCCCATTACGAGACACAGAGTTCATGAAGTAACGAGCAACTCTACTGCTTATACCACTAAAGTTTAAAATGCAGAGACTGATAAACTGAATAATCTAAACTCAATTCTACATGAACACTGTACTAGGTGAGCCAACGGAATTTAGGACAAGAAAAGTTTCCTTAGGGGCTTGTTAAAAATAGATTACCTGCCAGACCCCTGACATTCTAATTTTTTAAAAAATGCTAACTCATCTATACTCATCCCCCCAGGTGATCATTTATTTTTATTTTATATATATATTTTTTATTTTCTTTAGAGACAGGGTCTCACTCTGTCACCCAGGCTGTAGTGAAGTGGCATAATCATAGCCCCCTAAGTGATAAGACAAAGCTAGTTTAAGGAACTATTGGTCTTTAAAGCAGTACATAAGAATCACTCGGAGTTTGTTAAAACACAGATTCCAGGGCTCCACCTCAGAGATTCTGACTCAGAAGGTCTGAGATGGGTCCCATGAATTTCCATTTCTAACAAGTTCCTAAGTGATGGCGTTATTGCTGGCCCACCTGGACCAGGTTTGCCCCCCTACCTTCTGGCAAGCCATCTCCAGGTTTTTAGTTACTTTCTTGCTCTTGCAGATTGTTAATGGTGCTACTAGAGCAGGAAGGCATCAAATTTTCAAATCATATTTATGTCAGTGGGTCCATGGAGACAAAACTCTTACAATATTGTAAATTCATCAATGATAATGTTTAATATATTATTTTTGCTTTATCTAAAAATCAGGAAAATAACATAAAACAAAACATGGTATACAAAATGTTAAATAAATTCAAAGTTTAAATATTTACCTTTACTAATTAATCCTTGAGTAATCAACATACTTGTTGCAGCCAAAGGCACAGCTAAAGGAGAAACAAGAACTTGTCAACATCAACAAAAGGAAAAGATTTTCTCTTGAGTTCATTAGGCGATAAATGAGTATCAGTAAAACCATCTAGGAAGTATATTATACAACTAAGACATTTAAGAGATTGTTCCATTTTTAAAAGCTGTACCATATACACAGTCAATGGAAAAATCAAAGAAGCCTTTTTTTCTTTTTTTTAATAGAGACGGGGTCTCGCTCTTGCTCAGGCTGGTCTCGAACTCCTGAGCTCAAGCGATCCTCCCGCCTTGGCCTCCCAGAGTGCTAGGATTACAGGCATGAGCCACTGCACCCAGCCAAGTATTTTAAATTTAAGAAAACGTCAAAAGATATTAAACAATTCAAGAATCATCCGGACTTAGGTTCCAAAATAGCCAGTCTTTTATTAGTATCATTAAGTAAGACAACATAATAAAAGTAACTCAAAGTTACTTCTCAAGTTAGGCCAAAAAATTAACAAAGGACAAGCAAGATATAAATTACAAATAAGAGCCATTACTGAGTAATGGCTAAATTCTATGCACCATGCTAAGTACCTTATATGCATTATCTCATTTACTTTTTACCGCATTTCTCTAGGGTAGATAATATTACCACCCTTTTAAAGATAAAGAAATTAAAGCTTAGAGATGTTAAGCAATTTGCTCAAGGCCACACAGCTAGCTTGACAGCAGGTCCCAGACCCTAAAGAAATCTGTCTGATACCAGATCTCAAGCTTTTAAGCTCGGTATTATAGTGTGAACCAAAATACAAAATGTATTTGACTATAATCAAATGGAGGCAGGGGCAAGAATAAAAGAGCACATATTTTAAATACTAATGTTCTTTCTTCTAAACCAGTTAACTCCTTAAATATTACGATAATATTACATCTATATATATGCCTATAAACCAGAGTGAAAAATACAAAACTCTCATCATAATCTCAAAGGGGATCATAACTTAAAAACAGCTTTGAATCACTGTCCTCTACACCAGCACTGTCTAACAGAATTTTCTGCAATGATGGGACTTGGTCTTTGGCTGAGCAATCTTGCAAACAACTTGGTCTGGGAACTTGACTGGTAAACAGTTCCCTATATTGGTGTAACTGGCTCACTGCCCCTGAACTGTCTGCACAAATACTACAGTTCATGCTTTCCTTCTGTTGAGTCTGGAATTTTGGTACCTGATAGGCTAAGAGTGCCTATGTGACCAGCCCCCAAGAAAAACCATGGGTGCTGACTCTCTAATGAGCTTCCCTGGTAGATAACACTTCACACATTATAACTAGCTGTTGGAGAAATTAAACACATCCTTTGTGTATGACTCAGTGTGTCCCCTAAGAAGACTCTTGGAAGCCTGTTCCTGTTTTCCTCTGGACTTCACTCCATGGTCCCTTTCCTTTTCCTGATTTTGCTTTGTATCATTTCACTGTAAATTATTTTAAATACAAATAGCTACATGTGGCTGGTGGCTGCCACACTGGACAGTGCTATTCCAGACCAGGGCAAACATGTTCTATAAGGAGCAAGATGGTAAATATTTTGGGTTTTGTGGGCCACTCAGTCTTTGTCCCAATTACTCAACTGCTGTTTTAAAACAAAAGCACCCAGAAACAATACAAAAACAAATGAACACAGCTGTGTTCCAATAAAACTTTATTTATGCACACAAAAATATGAATTTCATGTAATCTGCACATGTAATGAAATCTTCCTTTAATTTTTTTTCAACTATTTTAAGAGGTAAAAACAATTCTTCATGCATAAACAAACATTTGGTCTACAGGCTACAGTTAGCTCAAATCTGGTCTAAACTACACATAGGCATTTTAAGAACCAAAGTAATTAAGACATTTGAATTAGTAGAGAAATTTCATGATTAAAATCCGTAGCTTTAGAGTAGGACATTAGCTTTGCCATCAGACACAATTTGCACAAATCCTAAGGTTTGAATTCATGATGTCCTACTTACTAACAAATTTTACCTTTGCTGGAAAAATGGTTTCTTTAATGTTGGCTGGTTAGAATGCCTTCACATACTATCATTTAAGGTGTTTCAAAGGACAAATCCCTTTTAATTACGGCATCAGTACAAACTGCAATCATTTTTCTCCTTTAGCTTAGTTCAAGAATTGCAACATGAGGCACTGAAGAATCATATAAGGATAAAAGGCAATGAGTTGGTTGGTCATCTCTACAATGGACAATGCTTTCCCCATTTTATGCAAAGAGTAACAGTATGGGCCAGGTAATCCTACCACTTTGGGAGGCCGAGGTGGGAGGACTGCTTGAGGCCAGGAGTTCAAGACCAGCCTGCCCAAGAGCAAGACCCCATCTCTACCAAAAATAGAAAAATCAGCCGGGCAGGGTGGCATGTGCCTATAGTCCCAGCTACTCGGGAGGCTAAGGCAGGAGGATCTCTTGAGCCCAGGAGTTTGAGGCTGCAGTGAGCTTTGATGATGCCATTGCACTCTAGCCCCAGCGACAGAGAAAGACTTTGTCTCAAAAAGAAAAAAAAGAGTAATAGTCTGTTTAAGGAGATTCTAGTACTAGTTCTACCATTCACCACAATGTCTGTGCATAAATTTCTTAACTTCTTCTCCTGCTATAAAAGGATCTCTTCCCACTCATGTATTCTATTTTATGTTATAGAAAAAGACAATGGCAAAATTGAAAGGGGCTTCGGAGATTATCTAGTCCTCATCCTAATCAGAATAAACAGATAGCCAGAAAGGATAAGTCATTTGCTCAAAGCAACACAGCTGGTTAGTTTGTGGTAGCGGTGGGATCAGAACCCAAGTCTGACTCGCCTATTCCATTGCATTTTGTGACTCCTATTTCAGAGTCTGTTAAATAATGTTTCTTTAGGCAAATCAATAATACTGCTGACTAAAACCTATTCTGCATTATTATCACAGTCCCAAACTATATCCAGTATGTACAAGGACTCCATGACTCCTTGAACTCTTCTCCCCTCACAATAGCAAAATGCTACTCTAAATTCATAACTGTTCCCAATAGAAACTTTTATTAGTAGCACTAATAGCCACTTAATAAAGACAGCCAACACTTATATAATTTAATTGAATTAATCCCCATAACAATTCCATGAGATAGCTATCATCCCCATTTTATAGATAAAGAAACTGAGGCACACAGACATCAGGAACTTGCCCAAATTCTCACAGCTAGTATGTGTGGAGCTTTGATTTGAATCCAGATAGCCAGGCCCCAGACTATGCTCTTATCACCCTTATACTGTCTCATTTGAAAACCAGTAGTACACATGTATGAAATATTATTCACAGAATCTATCCCTGATGCAAATACGAATTTATACACCTTTTCAGTAATTCCAGAGGTTAAAAACTACTGTAACATGTATTATGCAATAAACTGAAACTTTATGTACAGATTCTTCTACTATGTGTGTTTGGGCACAGACATACTGGTTTTTTGGTCAGTGCACAGGGCCACAATTTTAAGCACCTGGAAATAAGATGCCTTCATAATTATACTTGAAGATTAACAGAAAGTAGATCAGTGTAGAAACAAAGCTACCTTAAAGAAAGAGAATGGTGCCTAGATCAACAAGTCTAATTTTAAACCAGGATGAATATATTTAACGTATTTTAAAAAGCATAAAAATTACCTTACTTTTTTACATATTGCCAAATGCTTTCATCACCTTTTTCTAACCGTCACAAGCTGATACTCCATTATTCATTTACATAAATATGTAAATACCACATACTCTATAGAATTATTTGGTAATAATTAAGGTAATAAGAATTGCTACCTTATTTGAAGATACAAATGTTAAAGTATAAAATTTCCTAATGCATGTCTATCAGTCTTTCTAATAATTATATGTTGAATTTTCTATTGTCTAGTACAACCAAGCTTTTATATATTTTCAATATGTGATGTTGTAATATGCAACACCTAGGTTATGTAAGAGTCAAGTACTACTTATTAATATATCAACTTTTTAGCTGCTGAAATTTCCCAGTAATATAGATATGGTATAGAACTAACAAACTGTCTTTCAGCTTGTCTTTATTACATGCTTTTTGCCTTTTCAACTTACAGTCAATCTGTTTTAATACACAGGAATTACTTAGCCTTTTATTGTTCATATACTACATATTCTACTGTTAACAGTCAAGTATACATGGGCATCCTGCCTATTGATAGCTGCCCTTTAATGTACATACTTATAGCATAATGCTGTTACAGCAATTTAGAATGTTAAACATAGTACAACAGCATAAATTTATCAGCCAGAAATAAATCTGGACACCTTAGTATCTATTTAGCCATCAGCATAACATTACAACAATCCTAAACCTTGTCTACCAGACTTGTCTTTCAATCCTGTGTCATCAAGAACTGAAAGTAGATCATTTTATCCTATCTACCCTATGCAATCCTCAAAGATTAAAAAAAAAAAAATCTGTTCCCACAGTATAGCTGAGTTCTCTTAGAAATTATTCCCATTCTATAAGCCATCCAAAATTTTTAGAAGTACTCAATTCCTGATGACTATGCATCTAAAACAATTATTCTCAACTGGAGATGTGCATCATTACATAATTCTCACTCAGGTTCTTTCTATTAATAGCTTGAAACATCTGTAAGTCTCTAAATATTAGAGAGAGGATAAAACAGCAAAGATTCTATTATCTTCTTAACAGCTCTTGGTTTTTCTTGATTCTTTTACGATCACTTACTTGTTCCTCATCCATGAGTACCACCCGAACTTTACCATTTATTCCACCACTCCTAAATATTAATCATGTCACAGATACTATCATGAATTTTATGTTTTTATCTCCACACTTACTTCCCAGGTGAATTCACCAACACGATTACACAACAAACCCTAATTTCTCAAGTATACCCTTGTTTCTATCTCTAGTTGCCTACAGATCTTTCATAATCCAATGTTGCACTATGAACTCAAAATGTCCAAGCTAAACTTGTTTCTACCTTCAAACAAGAACTCTAACTGAAACTTTTAATCAGAAATGTTGCCATTCAGTCGCCTAAGCTGGATATCTTGAAGCTATTACTTGACTCAACCTTTCCTTCATTCCCCCTTAGTCAACCTTTTTAAAAATCCTGTTATACGTCCTTTAAAAAATCTTTCATTGCCAGTCAGTATTTTCCATTCCAAATGACACTATTAATCAACCACATCTCTTCAATGACTACATGCCTGAGTTATTGCCAAAAGCTCCTAACAGATTTCTCTAAATACAATTTCTCATCCTTCTAACCCATTTTGCACAGTGCTAAGTAATCTTCCCTTAAGAAACCTTACATGTCATCCCCTTGGCCCATGAACCTAAAATATATAATGAATCAAACCTTTAATTCCTCACTATTGTATTTTATGTCCTACCCTCAATGAAAGACCTCTGCTCTAATCAGTTCAACCACAAGGATCTAATACAGATCAAGTTATTACAGACTCTGCCTTTGCTCACTATTCCTTTCTTTTTTGTTGTTATTGTTTTTGTTTTTTGAGACAGCGTCCTGCTCTGTTGCCCAGGCTAAAGTACAGTGGCATCATAATAGCTCACTGCAACCTCTAACTCTTGGGCTCACGAGATCCTCCTGCCTCAGCCTCCCAAGTAGCTGGGACTACAACTGTGCAACACCATGCCCAGCTCATTTTTTAATTGTTTTGTGAGATGGAGTCTCACTATGTTGCTCAGGCTGGTCTCAAACTCCTGGCCTCAAGTGATCCTCCTGCCTTGGCCTCCCAGTGTACTAGGATTACAGGCATGAGCCACGCACCCAGCCTACTCCTTTCATCTAAATGCTTCTCCACCTTTCCTCTTCATTTACCTACAGTCCTATCATTAAAGCCTTATTTACTTAATAAAGCCTTTTTTAGCTAATTCAATTCTAATTAATTAATCTCTTTTTAAAATTCTTATTGCAGCTATACACTTAACCTTTCTCTGGTTCATGTGTTAGCTTTGTCTCATATACATCTTAAAACTACTTTGAGACAAAGACTATGTTTCATAAAATTTATCTTCCAAGCATAGTACCTTGCACATTATAAGCATACATACCAGGCTGACTGATGAAAACGTACATCCTCCCAACTGCTTAAGTTGTCCTTTTTTTTTTTTTTTTTACATTCCATGCTTTTTTGTTAGAATTACCTTACCTAAAAGGACTATAGTTTCCACGTGAAGGACTATCAGGGTTTTGTTCAAAAATAAGATTATATTTTATGTATTGCTTCCAACGTTCTCTGTATTTAAAAAATAAAATCTTGATATATAAGGTCTCTTGTCAGAAATCAAGACCTGATAGTGTAATAACATTTCACAATGATAAAATGGGAACCTGTTCTTATTATGTAATGGTTAAAATTATGAGTTAAAATCCCGAGTTTCTGTTTCAGACAGACATGGCTTCAAGTCCAGACACAACTGACTTACCACCTGTGTAACACTAGGTAACTTATTTAACATCTCTAAACCTCAATTCCTTCATCTGTAAAGTGAGAGTAATAGTTACCAACCTTTTGGGGTTGTTTTTATATAATCCACGCACACTCAGTTAATGCTACCTATTACATTACAGACAAAAAAAATTATGGAAAAATTACTCTAAAATGTGTACAATTCCTTCTAGCTCCTTAATCAATCTCTTCTAACAACAACCACACTATGCCAAACGTTTGCCAATTTGTTCTATATCATGTCATTATAATTTCAGATACAAATTCAGGTCAAAATTTCAGGTACAAATTATGGATCAAATTATGTTGATTAGAAAATTGAACTCACATCTGAACCAAAAGCTTTCATCATTGCACTCTGCGAAGACTCTTCTTTCTTCCTCTGTTGGAATGTAATCAGCCCCTATGACTTTTTACCAAGGAAAATCAGAAAACATTAAAATACCCATAATAAAACAAAGTCTGAAAAATTAGCTTAGTCTAAATATTAACAAGATATAGCCAGTATTTTTTTCTAATCAAGTAATGAAACAATAGGCTTGTGAACTTCTAACAAACGTTGACTTAAAACAGAAGTTAGTGCTACTATCTGCTAGTGAGGACTGGCTATATAACGTGCTGGGCCCACTGCAAAATGAAAACATGACACCCCTTGTTCAATTTATTAAGAATTTCAAGATGGTAGCAGTAGAGTATTAAACCAAGTGTGGGGCCCTGTATGACTGCACAGGTGACATGCCCTTGAAACCAGCCCAGCTGCTCCTGCTACTCAAGGCAGTGAAATTTCCTTTACGTAGAAAGTGCTACTAATTATAAATACTTAATAGATAATTACAAGGAATTGGTCTTGGAACTTCTGCATTCGGCTCTTGAAAATCAGCCCTCCCATTCATCTTTCCTGTATCAAAAACATTTACATTAAGTATTAGAAACTATCACGAAATTGGTCAAAGTAAATCAAGAAAATGTATGATATAGTAAAGCTACTAGTCTACATGGCAATCAACCAACAAATACTTACTAAACACTACTGCATCTTAAGTACTTAACAAAATAAAAATAGCTAAATGAAAAAGTAACAGACTTACTAATTAACTGGGAACTGATTATTCATGTTAGGTCCCTTAACTGAAAAAGCATAGGTGTTTTATAAGTATTTATCAGCTGATTAATATCAAGATATAAAAAGATATCAATAAAACAACAGACATATTTTTCTTCCTAAAGCTGGCTTATTTCACATTATTCATGTTTTCGTCCTTTCAGAAATCTATGCCCAACGATTAGGATAATTCCCCAAAATAGAAGAGGAAAAATCTCAAGTTATTTCTGGGCTGCCATTTTAAAAAATGAAATAATCATCAGGAAACATGCAACCTCTCCCACAAATCAGTATTCCAAAAAATGCAATAACAAAGATGTCATATCGTTCTCCCTGTGGTGTAAAGCTCACAGCAGATTTAAATTCGGCGTCCTCCAAACTTTTCCTCCCCCCCAATAACATAAGGGGAAAAAAGCACAATATTCCAAGAATATACACTTTTTTTATTTAGTTTTTTTTCTTAACCCCTATCTCGGGACTTACAAGACCAACAGATCAGATAACTGCGTATTTTACAGCATGTTTATATGGGATCATGATTACTCTCATTTTAAAAACAATTTGCAAAATGGCATACGCAATGAGGATAACTGGGCCCTTCCATAATTCATTTAGTCAATAAGCTATCACCAGGGGCCTACTACATGCCGATCCCTTGGATAGAGAAAAGGAATAAAAAGGATAAGCTGAATTCATGGATGGATGGAGCCTGCTGAATAAACTACTTTTACCCTAAAACTCTATTAGAAAAAAAATGAAATCCTCCTATTATTTCCCACAAACCATCCTTCCTAGAAACACCAGAAAGAGGCTGTCCAGGCCCCTTTAGACAATACCATTTTAATCTCTTAATTCCAAAGAAAAAAACAATGAACCCTCGCCGGCCTATGACCGTCGATTACTGCACCCCATCCTCCACCCACTATAGCCATCTCCCACCTGCCATTACTGATTGAGCAACACTCCCATACACATCCGTCACCACCAACTTCTCCCATTCACACCCCCTAGAAACACTCCCTCGCCTCTCCCAGTCCCCGCACTCAGGAGCCCCAGCCCCAAAGCACGATCCACCCTCACAGGCAGGAAAATGGCGGAAGGTGCAAAAGTAGCGGACGGCCGCGCGGCGGTAGTGAGTGGGTATACAGGCCGCAAAAGTGGGGCTTTCTACATCACCTCACCCACCTCCCGACGACGGCGACGGCGCGGCGCGGCGAGCCCAGGCGATCAGGGGCAGAAGGCCCGAAGGGGACTCGAGAGGGGGCAGGGAGGGGAAAAAAAGCGCGCAGGACCGCGGCAGGGGGAGGGGGCTGACAGCCACTCGGCCGCCCAGAAGTCACCCAGATGCGGACTCAGAACGACCGCAACCCGGAAGCACCACCTACGGCAGGAAATGACGTCAGACCTCCCTGCAGCGCCTAAGAGCGAACCGCCTCGGAACAGAAGCGTGCGCCTGCGTCTGTCTGCCCCGCCCTCCTCTGCTCGACCCTCCTCCCCTCACCCCCCGGCCGCGGCGCTCACGAGCTGCACTGCGGCTGCGCTGGCGACCACGGCGGGCTGGGAGCCCCGCCCCCTCCTTGGATCGCCGGGGAGACTGGGCTTTGGGCTGTTGTGACGAACCTTTCTCATCTTCCTGTGACCGACTGGCAGGAACGTTCTGGACCCTCCTTTTATTCCCCTTGTTGAGAGTTACCGACTTTCTTTGGAGTCCTTGTTTTTAGGCTTTACATAAGCAATTTATTTCATTCTTTGAGCCTTTAGTCTAGGCTAAGTAGTACAAAGTAATTTTTAAGCATGCGCACTTGGTTATCTGTCAGATCTTGAGTCTAATTTGTAACTAGTTCTAGAACCTCGGGCAGGGTACATTATTACCTCTCTGAGTCTCAGGTTTTTCTCATGTGAGAAAAGGAAAGAATACCTGCTTCATAGGGTTGTTAGAATTAAAATAACACATCTAAAAAGGGGCTTAAGCGCTCAATCTATTACCATCCATTAATTTGGTGCTCATGACTTCTGTTCATCAGACAGCAGCATGCTGCCATACCCAGCCAATCACCGTTTATTCATTGTCATTCGTTCCACTAGTGTTTATTGAGTACCTACTATGGGCCAGGTACTGGAAGTTATTGGTGATTCAACAGTGAACAAGCACAGTCCTACCCATTTTATCAACTCCTAAAAACCTCTCGGATTTCTCATCTCCTGAGCCCCTTTGCCCCTACCCTCATTTCATCTTTTTCATTGCCTCTAGAGCACCCCAAATTTATTCTCCCACAGACATATTTATGAGTGATAGCCATCTAAAACACACATCTAACCCTGTGATTCCTTCCTTGGAACCCTTTGACAGCTTCCATCATGCACTGAGTATGAAGCCCAGCATGACCTGGCCTCTGTGCCTCACTTGCTTTTACTGTAGTGTTCCCCAGTAAGAAACAGCCTGTGGGCCTTTGCTTTCACTGCTCCCTGTGTTCCCCCACCACAACCCTACTCCTTGCCTTGTCAAGTCCGTTGATATTTCACAATCCTGCGTTTACATGCCCTCCTTTGTGAAGCCTTCCCTGAAACACACCCCAGAGAATTAATCATGCTTCTTTCCTAGTCTTTAGCTTCTACATACTTCTGTTGCTGCAATGTAGTTCTGCACTGTATTGTGATCTTTTTACTTATGTCTGTCTCTGTCACAGAGCTCCTTTAGGACAGAGACATTGGCTTATAAATCTCTATATGAACAAGTATATCCCTAAGATAAAATTAGTAATTAATATTCATTTTGTTCCTGGGATATGCTAAGTTCCTTCTAGGCTCAGGGTCTTTGCAATTGCTGTCCCTTCTTCTAAATCACTGTTCTTCCAGATGTTCCCATGGTTTCTTGTCTCAGATTTCAGTTGATGTCACCACATCAGAGAGGCCTTTCTTAACCACCCAATTAAAATGGTACCCCAGCCACTCTCCGTGTACCTTGTATATTGTTTTCATGGCATTTATCAGGATCTAAAACAATTATTTGTGTACTCTCTCTCTCTGCTCACTAAAATAAAAGGTCCATGAGAGCAGAAGCCATATTTGTCTAACATCAAAGTGATTGGCACATCGTATGAAATCAATAAATATTTCTTAAATAAATTTGTTGAATATATTTTTATAAAAGAAGAAACAAAAATAAGAAAATTAGAAGACATTCTGGGTAAGCTTTATACTAAGGCAAAATCTGCTTTTTCTTTGCTTTCTGACTAAACTGTAAGATTCCAGAATCCAGTTTTATCATGTTCTTTATATTTACTGAGGCAGGCCTAACACATGACACATGGTAGATTGATGAATATATTTTCTGCTGCCCACCAATTACAGCAATTAGTCAATCTATAAATTGGGTTTCTGTTGATAAAAGGGAGCTCTTTCTATGGGAATAAATAAGATTCTAAAACACTCAAGGTAAACTGTCATTTTGCATTTGTGCTAGCATTTAGAGGTTATTGAGTCCTTTGGTAATTTGAGTCATGTAACAATCAAATAATTCAAACATTAGTTGGGTAAGATCCAAAGACTTTCTGGAAGTTGATTCACATTTGCTAGAGATAGGCTGCAGAATTTATTAGCCAAATCACACCCTTGGTGTTCTAATCTTGAACTGTGAGATAACCCGAAATCAATCTACCTGGGTTAAATTAAATCAACACTCTTCAAGATACCTCCATTGAGTTAAGATCAATGAAATGTCACAATAAGAAATTTCTACTTGTTAGACATTACTTTTTAAAAATAATAAAAAAGTAGTTTAGGGTACTCATTAATTCATATAAATAAAATCAATGTGCTAAATTCCTCCTTGATTTCAGTGTCAAGCAAAAGTTTGTTTTTTCAAATGAATTCTTGAATTTCCACAATTGCAATTATTATTCAGCATATTTCTATTTATGTTCCATAAGAGCAGAGATTGTGTTTTATTAGTTCACAAAACTATCCAGTTCAATACCCATTTATTGTTCAAAATGTAACGTCATAGAAGCCAAGGGAAAAGAATGTTCCAAGAAGGATGAAATGGTCAATCATATCAAATGCTGATATGGACTGAGAACTATCTATTAAATACAGCAATAACAAGGTCACTTATAACTTTTGTGAGTATAGTTTCATTAAAATCTAGATTACAATGGGTTGAGAAAAGAATGGGGATAATGTAGAGAAAGTGTAGATTTTCTAGAAGTTTAGCTGTTTGGAGAAAGCAAAACACAGTGGTAGCTGGAGGGAAAAATAAGGAATGGATGAAGGTTAGTTTTTGTTTTGGGGGTTTTTTTTGCTTTTATGATTAGTTTTAATTGACATAATTATATATATTTATTGGGTACAGTGTGATATTTTGGTACATGTATACAATGTGGAATAATTAGCATATCCATCACCTCAATGTTTTTGTTTTTTAATCCCAGAGAGCTTTGATTGTAATTGGCAAAGGGAAAGAACCAGTAAAGAGAAGGGTTAAAAGTATGGGAGAGAAAGGGGGTAATTAATAACGTAAGTCAGATTTCTTAACTAGCATTCCCATGGATGTGTTATAGGTATGCCACAAGCTATCGATCCACTACTCACTCGGCCTTCAGGGTAGGTTGTGGGCACAGCCCATGGGCCAGTTGCCTGCATCTTCAGCAACCTTCTCTGGGGTCGTCTGAGGCGAGTTTGAGGGGAACAAAATCTAATGGCATGCCCATGTACCGCACAGGTAAAGAGAATGATGGGCAACATTCAGCTCTCCTTCTCCATCCTAAATCTCAGAAAATTCAGCCACATTGCTGCCTATCATGGACAAGGGGCCTATGTGGCTACTGGAGATGTTCATCTTCTAGAAGCCCTGGATGTATGGCAGGCACCCCAAGGTACAGTTGGTAGAGTGGGAGCACAAGGAGTCAGGACGGGGGCTCTCGGCAGGTACAGCCCCAGGGAGCAGCGCCAGTTCTCACATTAGTTGGACATGTCTGGCCTTTTGAAGTTGATGTGTCCTTTTTGTTCAGGCCACTTGCAGGAGTCTGCTCTAACAATACAAATTAGAGTTCCATCATTATTTTGACATACTTGAAATAAAAAGCTTCATTTGGATTCAAAATTCACCTGGATTGTCACAAAATTTCTGTTATATTTGTTAATGAAAGAGAAGAAAAAAACTGTTAGAGTTGTTGATGAAATTTCAATTGTAAATATTGAGTGTTTATTGCATTCAAAATTTCTCATTGATCAGAACTATTAAGAATTCAAAGAGGTCATCATTTACAAAAAGGAAATTTGTATAGACATTTCAAATTTAAGCCTAATATTAAAAAGTTGTATTTTGAGAAGCAAGCCCAAGTATTAAAAGGTATTATTTGAAGGTTTTATACAATTCAATATTTATTCAATACAAGTTACTATTTATTATCTTTTCTCTTCCCTTGTATTTTATATTTTTATCACAATTATTATATATATTTTTCAAGTCCTATATAGATGTCCCTGTCTCCGCCAGTTTATTGTAGTGAAATGCACAAATATTGTCATTTTTCTGTGTGTGCCATAATATAAAAAGATTTGGACATAGTGGCATAGAATTCCTGAGCAGAGAGAGATGGAATAGTGCACAGATAAATAAATTAGCATAAATGGGAGATGGGCTGACCCATCCTTTGTGACAAGGAGGAAGAAGGTAATGAAAGTTACAGAACACAGGCCAGGTCATACATTTGTGATAGAAAGACAAGGCACTTGAGGATATTGCCAAGAGAATGGTTGAATTATGGGCAATGGAACTGAAGTTGGGTAGGGACGAAGTAAGACAATCAGATAGGAGTAAAGTTAAGGGTATCAAAGACCTGGCAGTCACCAAGATGTCAAAGAACAGGTGTATGTGGGGTTATCTATGTGGCAAATCTGGAAGAATATGATGTGGACTAGATGGTGGAATGTAGATATCTCATATTCAATGGATTTACACCTTGGCCACAAAAGGCTTTGTCATCATTAAAACAGAGGTGATGGGAAGTGAAAGGGAAAATAACAATCTCGGGGCCATAGGGGTTCTGAGCTGCAGGCTAGTTCCACCCTTTGCTTTCCTCCTAGCCATTAGAGTGGAAATTTGAGCATCTTACAAGAGCTGAAGCAGCTCTGTCCACATTGTCAGAACCCGGTTTAGTTCACAAGCCTCAGAAGTAAAGTCTACATTTATTCATATGTAAGGTCCGCTATAGTTTTCAGACATTTAGCAAGTGCAGCACTTCTTGAAGACCCTCCAAAAAAGCAGGCTTCCCAAAGGATGTGAATTCCCTGGCATGTTTTGCAGGACACTCCAAATGAGCATCGTTTCATGTAAATAAACTTTCAAGACAATTACTCCCAGCTCTTCCTTGCAAATACTTTGCCACTCCGAGGTCTTCTCTACAGAGAAATCTTGCATCAGCCACTGTGTGAATTTCTTCTAGAGATGATTTAAGGAGACTTCAGAAATCCTAGAATCCTAAAATGCTGCTGAACTTAGGCTTGGACATATTCTTCTGGGGTTATTTTGTGCTTAGTTTCCTTTTTTCAGCAGAAGAGATGAAGAGAAGCATCAATTAAATTATGGAGCCCATATGTCAGTATTAATATGAACCTAAGAAGAAAATTGATTAATATCTCTGAGATCACAAGTCATATAAAGTTATAAGAAAGCATCTAGCACAGGGTCCAGGACTGAGTTTTCATACAGTAAATGTTGAGTTCTTTTTTATTTTTCTCAAAGACTTAAAGTACTAGAATGGAATTTGAAAAAAAACAAGAGAGTAAGAGAGAGAAAGAGAGAAGTAAGCGTACAAGTGGCATAGCCTAGAACCATTCCTGGTGAACCATTGAAAATACTTTGTCCAGCATCCTAATTAAAATTTAAAACAAGAAAGTTTATTTTTAAGGGCAATATAGGGCTTCCAATGATGAAATATTGCAGTTCAAATCAATGCTGTTTTGTGGATTATTTCTTTGTTCTTTCCTTAATTTCAGCTCTATCTCCAGTATCCTGAGTATTGTGTTCAAACATGAATCTGTCTGTTTTGTTATAACTATGCAAAGAGTACACTCTGAGTCAAAGGTTGAAAAGGAAATTTTTTTCCACATCTAGGTGACTCTACTGCAAAGAATCATTTCACTACAACAAATATCTGAAGAAAGACTTTCTGAGTAGCCATCCCCTGCTTTTCTTTCTTGTATGTCAGTTCAGGGAGAAGCAGGGAGGAAAAAACCCTCCACAGGAGGTGACCCTTGCTACAGTGCTCAACGTGCTGTCCATCAACCAGAGAACCATCTGTCCCACTTTAGATTTCAGGAGCCATCTTGCACATCTGCTGTGCCTTTTCTAATGTCACTTATAGAACCCACAAAGAGCTGTTAGATGAATTAGGGAAACCAGAGTGCAGCTGCATGTAGCTGATTTTGAATTTTTGCAGCTGGGTCCTACACATCAATCTCAGTTTTGAAATTTTTTTTTATGAGATTAGAATCCCAAAGTGAATAATTCATTTTATAATAACTTCTAAGAGAGTGGGTCTTAAATTTTTATTCTCTGAAAGTTTAAAATATGTATTTTTTTACAACTCCCATCAAATGTCTAAAAGTCAAGCCAACTGTAAATATTTAAATAGTTATTCATGAGTTCCTCTTAGGAAAAAATATCACAGGAAAAAATGTTTTTAAAATTTTGACACAAGAGCCAAATACTTTGTGATATGGAAGCGGGTTTGGTGTTAATTATAGAGGTCCTAGAAGTTTACAGGCTAGAAATCTAAAATATTAAGAGCTTCAGGCCAGTTTCTCTATATCAACATCAAATTCACCAAAAGACAAATATACTATTTGCTTGTCTTTGAGGGAGATGAGGATTTTCACATTCTTATGATGTTATATCATAGGATTTAAAGAGCTTACTAACCCGGAATATTAAACCATAAGAAATTAATACTGATGACATGCTTATATATTCTGAAAATTCTGTTTTTCTCAGTATTAGTTTCTGCAGCATTTTCATATGCACCTTTATGGTAACAATTATCACACCACAATTATTTATAGACCTGTTTTGCCCACAACACTGATTTTTACAAGTAAAGAGACTTCCTCCCCCCCACCCATGTTCATATCAACAGTATCATGCATACCAGGCTCTTTTTAAAATGTTTAGTGAAATGAAAAAGCATAGTATGTAACACAAAAAGGGTTGTGATGTTTCTTGAAAGGGGCTTTAACAGATGCAATCAGAAGCCACAGGCTCTTATCATAACATCTATCTGCTTACCTGCACCTGTGCTTATATAGCGTCTTTTCCTCCTGTTACTATGGCTCTTCTGCCAGTGCTCCGAGCCAAAGCCCAGCCCTGCGTTTCTGAGGTATGTGCCATCCTCTCTCGCCCACTCAAGGACGTCCCTGCAACAGTTCTACTCACTCTGTCTCCAATCCTTGATTTCTCTTCACTGCTAGAAAATTCCCAGGAGCTTATAAATGAGCTATAACTCTCACACCTTTAACAACAAAAACAAAAACCCCAAACTTCTCTTGACCCTACATCCTCATTTATTTGCTCTTTTATGGCAAAATTCCTTGGAAGAATTCTCCATATTTCCTGTGTCCAGTTCCACCTCTCCCAGCCTCTCTTGGGCCCACTCCAAGCACGCTTTTACCCTCACCCTTCCACAGCAAAAGTCTCCATGACCTCCGTGTTGCTAAATCAACCTTTCAATTCTCGATCCTTCTGTTGTTTGACCTATCCAAAAGCATTTGACACAGTCGATCACTCCTTTAAACATTTTCTTCACTTGGTTCCAAAATATCCCACTTTTCCTTTTTTTTCCCGTCTATCTCACTGACCACCTCTTGGTCAGTCTCCTTTGTTGGTTCTTCCTTGTCTCTGATTTCTAAATTTTGGGGTACCCTTTGACTCACCTTGGCCATCTCTGTAGCCACTTTTTTGGTAATCTCATCCAGTTTCAAGGTTTTAAATACTACCTGACAACTACCAGATTTAGTTTTCCAGCACAGACCTCCCTCTGGAACACGAGACTCATATATCTACATACACATATCTAGTGTGCATCTCAAACTTTACATACCCTAAACCAAATTCCTGGTCTTCAACCCCACAGTAGAAACAATGAACCTCTTCCTTTAAGTCTTCTCCATCTCATTTGAGGGCAATTCCCCTTTCCAGTTTATCAAGCTATAATCCTTGGAGGCACACTTGATGCCTTGACTTTTCTTTCTCTCACATTCTACATAAAATCTCTTTGTAAACCTTGTTAGCGCTATCTTCACAGCATATCTATAATCTGATCCCTTCTCATTAGATCTACCACTACCACCTGGTCCACATCATCATCCCTCACCTAAATTATTGCAGAAGGCCCCTAACTCGTCTCCAGGTCTTGCTTCAGTTTACTTTTAACATAGTAACCACAGTGATCTTATTAAAACCCAAGTCAGATAGTCACTCCTTTACTCAGAACCCTCCAGTGGCTTCTCATCTCTCTCCAATGGCAAATAAAGCCCTGCAGTCTTTCTCTACCTCCCCTCTGGACTTCACACTCCATTGCTCTTGCCTTATTAACTACACTCCAGGAATGCTGTTCTTGGCATTTTCTCAAACATGCCAAGCAGGCACCCATCTTAGGGTCTATGTATTTAATAATTGTTTTCCTCTGGGTGGGATATCTGAGTGCCTTTAAATATCTGTATGATACAATCTCTCATCTATTTCAGATTTTGCTGAATGAACCTTTCTTGATTATCCTGTTTAAAAATTGCAACTCCTTTCTCCTTTTTCTCCCATCCCCAACCACTACCCATCACAGGCATTTCCTGTTCCCTCTCCTATTCCCTGTCTTTTTGTCCCCTTTCTGTAGCACTTACTACTATTTAACCTATGGTTTTACTTGTTCCTTTTCCATCTCTAGGTAAGCACTATGAGGGCAGGATTTTATTTTCACTTTTTATGCATCCCTAGTGCCTGGAACTATACCTGAAACTTAGGTACTCAATATTTGTTAAAGGACTAAATGAATAAATGAAGTATAGTCATTAATGAGTATTTATCATATGCCAGGGACTGGGTAAGATGGACAGAGGTTAGCCAAACACAGTAGTGTGCACCTGTAGTCCCAGCTACACAGGAGGCTGAGGTAGGAGGACCCCTTGAGCCCAGGAAGTTTGAGGCCAGGATGAGCAACATAATGAGACTGCCCCCCCTGCCGAAAAGATTTTTTAAAAAGCACAGGGGCTAAAAGACAAAACAAGGCAAAAACAAAACATGCAGCTCCTAAAAAACTAACACACTCTGCTCCTAAAAAGCTATTGGGCAGAGATAATAATACTATCTAATATTTGTGAAGCACTTACTTTGTGCCAGACACTATTCTAAGAATTTCATTTAGTTCTCAAAATAAGAGGTGGGTACTATTAAAATAATATGTTTACAAACAAGAGAACCAAAGCACAGAAGTTAAAAAGCACACTCAATGTCATACAGTTAGAACAAGTGACACCAGGATTCAAATCTATTATGAATCTATATAGTCTGACTTTGAAACCCATATGCTTAACTACTTAAGGGTGCAATTTATAAAGCAATAAAGTCACTGCTGTGATTAAGGGGAGCCTAGATCATACCAGGAAAACACGGCAGGTCAGGCTTTCTGGAAGAGATGATTTTGAGGGACCTGAAATGAGTTAGCCAAGGAAAGAACAAGAGAATGGGTGCTCAAGGCAGAAAGTGCAGCATATGTACCAATAGGTGAGAGCGTGGGGTGCTTTGGGTGTCCTAAAAATAATGTTATCAGTTATAGCTAGAGAATGAAGTGGAAGAGAAAAGGCGATAAGAGCCAATAAGGTAGACAGAGGCCATACCATAAGGGCCTCATATATCATGGTAAGGATTTTACTTTTTTTTTAAATTTTTTGAGACAGGGTCTTGCTCTGTTGCCCTGGGTAGAGAGCAGTGGCATCATCATAGCTCACTGCAACCTCAAATTCCTGGGCTCAAGCAATCCTCCTGCCTCAGCCTCCTGTGTAGCTGGGACTACAGGCGCAAGCCACCATGCCTGGCTAAATTTTTCTATTTTTAGTAGAGCAGGCTGATCTTGAACTCCTGGCCTCAAATGATCCTCCCACCTTGGCCTCCTGAAGTGCTAGGATTGCAGGCATGAGCTACCACACCTGGCTGGATTTTACATTTTTTCTTGAAGGCAATAGGGAAGGCATAGATGGATTTTAAACAAGGAAATGGAAATAAGATCAGATTTGAATACTAGAGAAATCACTATAAGCTGTGTAGGTAACAGATTAAATTAAAGGCAAGGAGACCAGCTATATTAGTTCAGGCTGTTTTAATAATCCAAGGAAAAAAGGATGAAGGGCTGAACTAAGGTGGTTGAAGTGGTGATGAAGATAGGCAAATAGATTTAAGAAATAATGAAAATATATAATCAAAAGGACATGATCACCAACTAAGCAGGGTTGTTAATGAGGAAGAGGACAAGAATGACCCTCAGGTTTGGTGACAGTATTGGGTGATAGAACCCCAACTGACATGGAGAAAAATAGAGGGAGAAAAATGTGAGGGAGGAGGGAGAATATATATGCTGAGTTTGGGACATGCTGATTTTACAATTGTCCTAGTCCATTTGTGCTTCTACAACAGAATACCACAGACTGGTAATTTAGAAAGGACAGAAATTTGTTTCTCACAGTTCTGGAGGCTGGGAAGTCCAAGATCAAGGCACTGGCAGGTTCGGTTGTGTGGTAAGGGCTGCATCCTCCAGAGGGGAGGAACCCTGTGTCCTCTCATGGAGGAAGGAGAAAGAGAAAGCTTGTGAAATGCTTCCAGAAGCCTCTTTTATAAGAGCCTTAATTCCATTTACATGGGAGAAGCCCTCGTGGTCTAATCACCTCTTAAAGGCCCCACCTCCTAATACCATCACGTTGGCAATGCCCAAATTTTGGAGGGAACACATTCAAACCATAGCAGGATACCCAAGAGGAGAGTTTAGTGGGAATTTGGATATATTGGTTTGGAGCTCAGAAAAAGGTCTGGACTAGAGGCATCAGGCCATAGAGGGAGTTGTCATAGCAATAAATGAGCAAAATGAGCCCTGAGAAAAACCAGAATTAAAGCAACAGCTCCCAACCCAAGGACTCTGAGTATCAAACCACCTTAAGAAGTTTTTAAAAATACAGATTCTCTGGAGTACCTCCTTAAATCTACTGAATCAGAATCTTCAGAGATGAGATAGAGGAATCTGTACATTTTTAAGAGCTCTCAGTTTATTCCACCAGGGCTAGCCTGCAGCGTGCCAATGAGGCAACTGAAAACCAGTGAGTAAAATGATGGATAGAAGAGATCAAGAAGTATACTGTAAAAAAGTGGCAAGAAAAGGGAATTAATGACAATAATACCTAACATTTCTTGTGCATTTACTGTGAGTCAGAACATTTTAGAGCAAGATCATATGAAATCCTTATAACAACCCTATAGGTATTTGGTACTATTATCCCCATTTTACAGATGAGGAATTTGAAGTACAGGGTGGTCAAGTAATTTACTGAAGGTCATAATGCCAATGAGCCACATAGCCAGGATTTGGGTCTAGCCCATGCTCTAAATCAGCACCTCTCAGACTTTATAGTACATATGGCTTTGTTAAAAATGCAGATTCTGATTGAGTACGTGTGAGTGGGAACTGAGTGGGATTCTGTGTGTGCAACAAACTCCCACTTGAAGCCAATGCTGTTGGTTTTAGGGTCACACTTTGAATAGTGAGGGCCCCCCACTGGTTCTCAAGCTTGGTTACATATTAGAATTGACTGGACAGATTTTTTAAAATAAGGAGGCCTAAGGCCCACCCCAAACCAATTCAAGCAGAATCTCTTGATGTGAGATCTGGGCAGGGAAGAATATGCCCAAAAAGCTAATGGTGTCTGTTTGATGGTCCAGTGCTGGTATTATCCACTACAGCTTAATGAAACCTGGTCAATCGATTACAGCGGATGTCTACTGCAACCAATTGGATGAAATGATGAGGATGCTTGTGATTAAGCAGCCGAGATTGGTCAATAGAGACTGGCCAATCCTCTTGCAAGACCACGTGTCGCAAAAAACAACACTGCTCAAACTACAGCGGCTGGACTTGGAAACTCTCTGTCATCCACCGTATTCACCAGACCTTGCACCAACTGACTACCACTTCTTCTATGCTTGGGACTACTTCTTGCAAGGAAAAATATTCAATTCTCAACAAGCTGTGGAAAACACCTTTCGTGATTTCATCGCCACTCACTCTCCAGGCTTCTTCCCCTGCTGGCATAAACAAGCTACCGTTGAGATGGCCAAACTGTCAATAGTTTAGAAGCATACTTTTTGATTAATTATACTGCTTCTTGTTTGAGGTATAATAAACTACACTTTTGATTCAAAATCAGACATTTCATATTTAATAACATAATAAAATATATCCAAAGTAAGTTATAGAATTAGCCATACAAGAATTCAAATTGTTTACTATCTGAATAGTACCTGTATTAGTTATGTATTGCTATGTAACAAATTATTCCAAAACTTAGCAGCTTAAAACAGTACACGTTTATTATATCACAATTTTTCTGGGTCAGGAATTTGGGAGTTGGTTAGCTGTGTTATTCTGGCTCAAGGTCTTTTATGAGGCTGCGGCCAAGATGTAGGCTGGGGTTACAGTGATCTGAAAACTTCTCTTGGGATCTACTTCCAAAGCAGCTTACTCACATGACTGCTGACAGGGGCCTCAGCTTCTCTCCTTAGGGCTGCATGAGTGTACTTGTGATCAGGCATTAGGCTTCTGCAGAGTGAGTGATCCAAGAGAGAAGGGCGGAAGCTGCCATGCCCCAGATAACCTAGTATCAGAGGTCACACATTGTCACTTCCTCCATGTGTATTTATCTGAATCAAGTTGCTAAGTCTAGTCGCACTCAAGGAGAGGGGAATTATGTTCCACTTTTTGAAGGATGGAATATCAAAGGCTTTGTAGACATATTTTAAACCCATCACTGTCTCTGTCATGTAGAACTATAGCTTGATATCAGGGTTGTCTGTCAAGTGGGTGATTATCTGTTTTTCTGCAAAAAGCAACCTACTTTCCCTATCTCCAGTGTCTCACTTCCAATTGTTCCTCAAACTATTGTCTTTCACCTCCACTTCTCCTTTGAACCTCTTCTCCAGAGTTTGCTGATGACCTCCTAGTTGCTAAATTAAATGGATACTTTTCACATCCTATTTTTCTATCTCTGCAGCATTTCCTTTCTGTGGCTTCTGCCACAATGTTGTTTCCTGGTTTTCTGTTGTGGTGTGTTCATAGAGTGGGTCCTCAGCCCTGGCTGCTCATGTGGGCTGGTGTTTCAAATTTATGATTCTTTTTTCTTTTTTAATTGAGGACTATGTTTCTGAACATAGATGCATGATGTTATTGTATGCATCTATGTTGTTATTGTATGCATGTTGTTATTGCATGTAGAATCTGTTGTTTCTCACAGCTAGATAGCATTCCGCGGTGGGTATCCACCCCATTTTACCTTTACACTCACACAGGCATGGGCATACAGCTGCTTCAAACTTCTCACCACAGTTAGTGATACAACAAATATCCCTGAACACCTCCCTCATTGACCTGTGTGAGAATTCTCTGGGATGAGTGTGCCCAGGAGCAGAACAGCTATACGTGTTCTTTATTGGACCAAGCACTGCCAAATTGATCTCGGGAATAGCTGCTCCAGACTGTGCTTCTACCGGGAGTTCATGAGACTTTCTATATGTGTCCCCACATCCCCACCAACTCTTGGCCTTTACCCAGCTTCCTAGTTCTTACCAATCTTTTCGGCATGAAGTAATGATCTCGTTTTTATTTGCATTTCACTGATATCTTGAAGCAGAGTCTTCCAGGAAGGGTAAGCACAGTGTATTAGTTTTCTGGGGGTGTCATAACAAAGTACCAAAAATCGGGTGGCTTAAAACAACAGAAATTTATTGTCTCACAGTTCTCGAGGCTAGAAGTCCAAAATCAAGGCGTTAGCAGGGCCATGCTCTCTCTGATGGTTCTAGGGGAGAATCCTTCCTTGCTTCTCCTAACTTCTGGTGTTGGCTAGCAATCTTTGGTGTTTCTTGGCTTGTAGCTGCATCACTCTAGTCATGTGGTCGTCTTCTCCCAGTGTGTCTTCACATTGTCTTCCTCTGTGCATGTCTATTTCTTATCCAAATTTCTCCTTTTTATGAGGACACCAGTCATATTAGAGTAGGACCCACCCTAATGATGTTCATTTTAACTTGATTACCTCTGTAAAGACTCTGCTTCCAAATAATGTTGCATTCTGAGGTAGTAAGAGTTAGAACTTCAACATATCTTTTGTGGGGGGGACACAGTTCAACCCATAACACACAGTATATTTACTTCCATGTGAAGCACTGCCAAATTAATGAGAAGGCATATAAGATTAGAAATGATAAAATGGTGCTATATTATGTAACATATGTGAAATCAGTTTAATACTAAAGAAGCTTACAATAAAAAAAAAACAATGTAAGTATAAAATGTACCAGTCTAGACTATTTGATAAGAATATCTGAACTAAATTATGACCCAATTGTCAAGTTAAAAAATAAACAACTAACTCACATCATGAGCAGATCTATATGTACCATAGCAAACATTTATTGTTGCAGCTGTCTGGCCACCTTTCTCCCTTCTTTTGGTAGCAATGCCTCGATTTTCCTTTGCAAAACAAAGGGTTGCTCACTTTTAGTTAGTGTGGTGAGGTTAGGGCTGATTCCATTCCTCAGTTCTAACTATGGCCTGAAATTCAAGCTTGGTTGATAATTGTTCATTCTGAGAGTTGGGCTGAAAGTATTGGGAAAGAGACACACTCTTTCCATTGGGATTGCTAAACTCCTGGTGCCTGCATGGGAAGGAAGCCACTGCAGAGGACAGCAGAGACCAGAATGGAAGAGAGGGAGAAGGTATCTTGATGCCATCTTTAGTGTACTTGGATCCAGCTGCACATGGGGTGTAGATCTACCTCTGGACTTTGCAGAAAAGAAATCCTTTTAAAATCGAATCTGGTTTGAACTGGTGTCTCATTCTTGCTACAGAAAGAGTCCTGATTAGCACATGGACCAACATGGAAAGATGTCCATAAAACACTGCAAAGACAAAAAAACAAGATGCAAGACACATATAGGATGGTTCCTTTTTTTGTCAAACAGTAAAATAAAAATAAAACAATGATCCTGGCAGAATATATACTAAATTGTTAGGAGTGGTTAACTCAGAAAGAGAGAGAGGAGAAAGAGAGAAGAGTTTCTCTTTGAAGAATGGCATAATTTGCTTTCTACATGATATACTTTCTAATCTAAAAAAATCTCTGGATATTGAGCATATATATATAATTACTTTAAAAGAGTGAATATGATAGTGAAAAATTGGAAATAACAAGTATCTCACAAGAGGGGAGTAGTTAGACAAATCATGACCCATTCATACAACAAAGGTTATTAAAAATCATATTGTAAACCAGTTGTAACGCATGAAGGAATCTCATAAAAAAATCATATTGTAAGTGAATATGTAATAACATAGTAAAATGGTCACTATTTTACGGTAAATTAAAAAAGTGGCACACAAGCGGCACAATCTGATCATAGTATTGTAAACAGAATAATGGAGTGCTTAACAGTAGGGACTTGAGCATCCTAACTTGACCATATAACTTACATAACCTTCAGCAAGTCAATCCCTCAACTGATTTTTTCCTCTGTGAAAGGTAGAAGATAATAGTACCTACCTCACAAGGTTGTTTTGAAGAATAAATTGAATAATTCATGTAAAGCACCTGGCACATAGCAAACAGTTCATAAAGGTTGTACATATGCATTAGAAAAAATATGAAAAAAATACACCAAAATTTTAACAGTTTTTTTTGGGTGGTGAAGTTACTGATACATTTTACTTTCTTTTTTATGCTTTCTATATTTTTAAAACTATAATCAGAAAAAAATGAAATTAGTATGTCTGGTTCCCTATAAAATACAATAATGATGGAAAAAATTATCAGCAATAATATTCAGTATCTCTGAGAGATGTACCACAGTTTCACATTTAGAAGGTAGGTGTATAACTACACTACTAAATTTGCCTCCTGACATTCAATCAAGGTGGACAAAATTTAAACAAAGAAATAAATAATTAATTAAAATTTGAAAAAAAAAAAAAAAAGATAAGACTAAATTTGCTTCCAGATAAGAAGGCATGGGAAAGGGGAAATCCCGGCAAAGTTTTCAGTCAAAAGGGAACATTTGAAGGAAATAATAATAATATCTTGTATTTGAATAGCACATTTTACTTTACAAATACCATTGATTGGTCAGAAAAGCTCATATAGATGTTGTTATTTCCAGTTTACAAACTAGAAGCTGATGCTCAAAGAGATTACGTGACAAAAATTACAGAATTTGCAAATAACCTAGCTGAGACTTGAATTCATGTCTTCTAGGTTTAGAAAAAAAAAATGAAAAAGAAAAAAAGAACATAGCATTGGTGCTGTTTCAGAGACTCTGGAGAACCTTTTCCTAGAAGTTGCCTATGATAATAATATTAGATATTTTTTCCTGTGACTCATTCTGAAAAATCTTTTCACTCCTTAGGGAAATTCCATAATATTATTTTTGTCCTTTAAGAGTATTTTGTTTTTGATGCTGTCTAGTTTTTAATTAGACAAAAACTTTCAATGTGGATGATTTCTTGTGTAGTTCTTCAAAAATAATTAAATTCCAGGAGACACGAAAAAGGCAAATAGCTCCAGGGATTTTTTTACCCTGTACGTATTTGTGTTGGGGGAAGGATGAGGAGGCGAGGATAGAGGTAAAATGAGGAACTCCTATAGACCAAAACTGAATAAAATGTTTACAGCGTAAACATTAATGAACATAAAGAAGTCAAGAAGTTGAAAGGTAATCAGCCTGCATAGAGAGGGAAATGACATGTGGATTTGTAAAAATAGGCAGGAGCCTTAAATAAATCTGGGCAGGAATAGTGTGTTTGTCCTAAAGGCAGAGCAAGAAGTTCGCCTCTCGCACAAAGACCAGCAGAGGCCATTAAAGGGAATGTTAGGAAGGGAGTGACATTGTCAGAAGGGCAACAGAGGAAGTTGATTTTGGCAGCAGCTTTGGGAAAGGACTTGAGGAGGAAAAAAATCTGGAAAGAAGGCTTTTCTCCAGGGGAGTAATGACTATACAATATACATAGGTGGAATTGTAAAAATGGAAAAGATTGAGCCTACTGGAGTCATCTAATTTAAACTTTTGTGGAACATTTCTAGTTCAAGTCCTTTTAATCAAATCTTATTTTTCATCTATCTCTCCATTCTACAAACTTAGCTTTCATTAAGACTTATTCAAAATCAATTTAACAACAGTATATTTTAAAATTGACTGTCTGCTTTGACCACCTGCACTAACTGTATGTAGCGTCCCAGCAAGACTCAGGTGTGTTTAATCAGTTTGTGAGCACAACCATCTGGGCATTCCAAACTCCAGTGATAAGCATTAACACCTTGGTCTTGAAATGTTCAAATAAAACACCCATTGTTTCAAACATCATTCTGTGTCATGAATTTATGTTAAGAGTGTTGGGGTGGGATAAAAGGCTGTTATACTCAGGCTCTTTTAATAGCTTTTAGCTTGTTGGGACATGAGTTTCAATTCTTTGAAGCATAGTCCTCGTACTGCTTATCCAGCACAGTTCATTGTTGGATAAACACTTAGCAGCCTGTAAGGTTTCTTTCATTTTTTGTTTTGTTTTTTTTTCAAAACTGTTGCTAATTTCATTTGCACCGAGCTGCTTTGTATTTTTAAACTATATCCAGATTAACAGTGAATGTTAATATGTGTTTTATAGTAATGCTGGGAATTAAGATTGCAACTGCCAAAAAGAAAATAACATACTACAAACAGTTATTGTTTTTATATATGCTATTTTTTATTGTGGAATTTAAGAAGTTTAACAAACATCCATTATGAAACCTTTTTTTCTTAGTGACTTAAGTCCTGAGGAACAGAGCCAGTACATCACATCAATTTTCACTGGTGTAATCTAGGAAAGGCCAATGCCACCTCTAGCTGCTGGTTGATGTGCCCGGGAGCTAACAGCATATGCCTTTGGACACTGAAGGAAGGAATTTTCCAAAGGAATGTGTTCTTGATGGCTAAATGGAATTATCTGTAGAAAGGCTCAGAAAGATTTAAACAAGGCTGTGAGAACTCCTGTTGGCCTTGATCAAATCAGTCCTCTCCCTACTGTCATACCACCTTCAGCAGGAGGGAAGGGAAGGCCACACAGCTGGCAAGGCTGCCACTTGCCAATGAGCACAATGCTACCTGCCTATCTCTTGCTAAGTGCTAAGAAGAAATCAGACACAAAACAGAGGCTATAAAGAAAATCAATACCCACTTTCCCTTAAGTGCCCACCAGAATTAATCCCATTACGCCAAAGGCCTTATGTACTTCTGGGCAAACAGAAGTCCAGGGCCCCAGGGTCATTCATTATCATTCATACAGTTTAGTATGTCCACGGATCTGCATCAATTTCCTTGTCCCCCCTGACCAAACAAACCCTTTCACTGTGTGCTTTGGAATTCACTGTTCCTCTTTCTTTAACTGAAGCTTGGCTAGCCTTTGAAGACACTACATTATCCTCAGCTCTCTCAAGTGGTAGTTGTGTTTTCTTCTATACCACTTACCCAGGACCCGGAGGTGATGTCCTTGTTTCTTGTTGCTGCTTTTAGATATTTTTATTGTTCTTCCTTCCTAAAAACAAAACAAACAAATAAACAAACAAAAACCCGTCAGCTTCCTTGAAGTACATGTCATCAGACCACTACCCTTTCTTGAGTCATCTTTCTTGCTAACTCTTCCTTATGCAACAAAGATTTTAGCATCTAGTCTTCTTTCTATACTCCTGTCATTGGTGACTTTAGCATCCACAAAAATTATCCTTATAAACACCCTAAACTATCAGCTCCTTGATCTTCTCACTGCTAGTATTATTTTCTTCTACTCAATTTCAGCAAAACACCACCATGGTCATATATCTTGATATGTGAGAAATTATTAGCACATAACTATATCATCTTCAAAAATCTTGATTTCTAGAATTCCATACTCTTATGACCAATCATCTCTTTCTAGCTCTATCCTCATCACCACCCCCAAACAATCCTTTTGGAGCAGCCAATCCAGTGACATACCACTTCTTCACTGTCCACCTTTCCACTTACATTACTGTCTTTTTTCCTTACGGACACCCTCAGTGACAGTTCCTCTCACTCTCCACCTTATAAGGGAAACCCAACCCTGTCTTAAATATGATTTTCTATCTACTTTACATCGGCACTGAGCAGTTGAACATTGCTGAAGACAAATATGCAACTACGTGGACTGGTCTTACTCCAAAAATGTTTTAATTATACATTTCAAATCAGTTCTCATCCTGTTTAACAATCTTGCTACATTTTCCTGGTCTTTTCCACTCTCCTAGATAATTATTTCACACCTTCTCTTCTTTCTTCAAACGTCAAACGGCCCTACCCCACTTGTTACTTTTAAATAATGACCACCCTTTAGATTTGAGAAAATAGAAGCAATTGGAAGAAAACCACCTCATTTTTTCTTCACTAAATCTATCAGCCTGCTAGCATCCGTACTATGCCTTTGCCTTTCCTCTGCTACCTTGCATAAACCATCAGTGCTCCCATGTGAAGCCAACATTTCCACATGTGCATTAGATCTTGTCTTTTCAGATCAACTATTTCAATCCAGCAATATCCCCTGCATCCACAATTTTTTTTCTCTTCTTGATCATTCCCATCAGCATACAGCAGGATATAAATTCTCTCTAGTGTCCTCATCTCCCTTCAACTAATGCCACATTTTCCTACTTCCTATCATTGAAAGAGTCCATTAAAAAATGTCTATTTTTACTGTCTTCACTTTGTCACCTCACATTTTCAACTTGACTCACTCCATTTTCAGCATCCCAGCATTTTAACTCACTCCACTCCAACATTACACCAACTGGAATGCTGGAATAGACGATTCCTCCACTACTCTCGTCAAGAACAACAGTGAGCCAGGCATGGTACTGCAGCCTGAAGTCCCAGCCACTTGGGAGGCTGAGTTAGGAGGATCACTTGAGTTTGAGACCAGCCTGGGCAACAAAGCAAGACCCCATCTCTGAAAAAAAAAAAGGTCCAACAGTAACCTCTATCTAGCCAAGTCCAGTGGTCACATCTCAGTTCTCATCTTGCTTGGTCTCTTAACGGCATTTGATCTGATGGTCTTTCATTCCTTAAACATTTCTTCACTTGGCTTCCAGATCTCTACTCTTTCCTGCTTCTCCCACTTCACTGATCACTCTTTCCAAAACCGTTAGATATTGGAGCACATTAGGGCTCAGTCCTTGGCCTTTCCTTTATCTATGCTCACTTATGTTCATTTCCTTGGTGCTCTCACCTAGTCCCATGGTTTTAAATACCATACACTGAAACCTCTCCAATTTATCTCTCTGGCCCTAACCACGCCCCTGAGCTCCAGACTCATATCCCAGCTCCTACTTGATAACCCCTCTATTTGGTATTTCCAACTTTAATGCTTGATTTCCTTCCCC
This sequence comes from Daubentonia madagascariensis, assembly GCA_023783475.1. NCBI lineage: Eukaryota > Metazoa > Chordata > Mammalia > Primates > Daubentoniidae > Daubentonia > Daubentonia madagascariensis. The sequence continues at coordinate 14,774,487 of JAKFHU010000428.1, forward strand.
CATGCTGCTCCTTTCCAAGTGTTCTTCTTCTCAGTAATTGGCACTCACTTTCCACTCCATTGACCTGGGAGTCTTCTAGGACTTCGCTCTTTCCCTCATATTCAGTCCATCAGCAAATCCATTGAGTTCTATCATCTAAATATGTCTGGGATCCAGTGAAATCTCACCACCTCCATTGTTACCACTCAAGTCCAGGCTAATATAATATCCCCTCCTGTCTTTTGCATTGATTGATTGATTGATTGATTGAGACAGGATTTCACTCTGTCACCCAGGCTAGAGTGCAGCGGCATCATAATAGCTCACTGCAACCTCCAACTCCTGGGCTCGAGCAATCCTCCCGCCTCAGCCTCCCAAGTAGGTGGGACTACAGGCGTGCATCACCATGCCTGGCTGATTTTTCTATTTTTCATAGAGATGGGATCTTGGGGTCTCGCTGTTACTCAGGCTGGTCTTGATCTCCTGGCCTCAAGTGATCCTCTTGCCTTGGCCTCCCAAAGTGCTAGTATTATAGGCGTGAGCCACTGTACCCAGCCTTCCCATTACATTTAGAATACAAACCCAGTCTTTACCCATGTTTACAAGGCCCTAAAGACTTGGCCCACCTCTCTGACCTCATCCCTATAACTCTCCCTCTCCTTCACTCTGATCTAGCAACTTGGACTTCCTGCTCTTCTTTGAACATGCCAAACTTGTTCCTGTCACAGGGGAAAAATAGGGCTTGTAAAAAATCTGGTTTGCTTTAAGAATAGACAAAAACTTAGCTGTGTTCTGATTAATTAAGCATGCTAAGGCTCAGATAGATCAGTTAAGTCAAATTGCATTTGTAATTGATTGTTAAGGTGATGAGGCAGTGAACACCACAGACGTGTTGGAAAACTTATAACCATGAAGTACTTTGGTTGTTGCTGATGCTAGTTACTTTTTAGCCAAGTCTGCCTTGATTTGGGTTATTTATGTTACAATGTACTTTTTCTCTAGTGGGATGTGAGATGGAAGACGTTGCTCTCATGATTAATATATTAATAATTAACAAAATGAACTCTATCTCTGGGTTATTTTTTAATCAACCCAAGATGCCACTTCTCTAGTTCCTCCTTCTGTATGTCTCCCACGGAAAAAGGCCCACAAATATTTTTTCCACTTTCCTCTTTTTTCCCTTTATTCACATTCTTCTCCCAAAACCTGTTTGGAGAATTCTACTTGCCAGAAATTCTAAGCTGGATTAGACAATAAACAACCCAAGGGCATAGACCAGGCCTGTGTTTTTTGCTGCACACACAGCACCTACCACATTGCTTGGCACATAAGTGGCACTAAAAAATAATTGGAATGAGCATGTGAATGGAAAATAGAAATTCCCAATATTGCAGTCAGAAATCTAGCTTCTTCTTGTTCTTAGGGCTTAATAGAGGAAAAGACCCAGTCTTTGTAGAAATCAAAATATTTCATAAAATAAGAAAGGTATTATCATATCAGAAAGTCAAGTGACTGTTCTTTAAGAAACTTCCTAGAAGTGTGCATTACCTGAACGGTGGAATTTACAACCATCACAGCCATAATCAAAGGTCTCAGCCTTAGCCTTACAGGGTCTAAAACACAATGAACATACTAAGAACAGATCTACTTCTTAGGCCTGGACTGACATTATATGAACATGTAATAATGGCATATAAACCAGAATGCCAATTATCATGAGAACTATAAAATCATCACAGGAATTGGAGTATATGAAGTCTGTATAATCAGTGCATGCCTGTAGGGAGACCTTTATAAGATGCCATATCAAATAAGAAGGTTGCTTGGTGAGCAGAGATAGGAGATGTGTTACAGCACAGTGATTAAGACTCAGAGAGACTTGACTTCAGATCCTGAGTCATCTGCCACTGACTAGCTCTGTGATCTTGGGAAAGTTACTTATACTCTAAATGCCTTAATTTCCTTATCCATAAAGTAGGGATAATAATAGTCCCTACCTATAGTAGATACCTTTTGGGATGTCTTCACAGGCACCACTGGTTCACTTCCTCTAAGAATAATCACTTTGCTCCCTTTCTCCCTTCCTCCTTCTATGTGGGCCTTGCACAAATGGACTCCTCATTTAGGTGGGGCCAATTAGGTTCTGTTTCATAGGAATTTGCTTCTGTCTCATCTGTTTGCTTGAATGAAGTCAAGTAAACTTGGGGTCAGAGGCTGCCTCTGGAGTAATGATGCCTGTCCGTGTGCTGCCAGAGTTAGCTGAGGCTGGGTCTGCAGAGAAAGGGAGAGGGGAAGGAACCAGACTTGCCCAGAGAAGCAAAGACGGGGGCCCCAAGCTGTGTAAGGGAGCCCAAGGCAGCACCTGCCACCTCCCTCTTCCAGGTCCTCCCAAGGCTCAGCAGCCTTCCCCTTTCTTGAGACATCCCTGTGCCCTCTCCTAAAGCTCCCCTTCTTGCTTAAGCTAGTCAGGGTTGGCTTCTGCCACTTGCAACAAAAGAATCTTGACCAATACACCAGCATCACACAGTATTTTTCAGAAGTCAGTGAGTTAGTACATGAAGAACACATGTAATAATGGTATTCCTACCACTGGGATTAACAAATTGATGCCTTCAATCAAGGTGTCCTCTCACCACAAAGGCTTGGATGAAGGCTGCCAGCAGCTTTTTCTATCTCTCCTCTTTCTCTACCTCCGTGGCTAACCATCCCCATTCTGAGGGACATTCTTGTTTTTTTAGATACAATGGCACATTTTATCCTTTTCGGACAAGTTTTGTAAGGTTGGGAGTCATTCTGTCTCTTCATGGTGACTCTGGACTTCTGATTCATTATGTGTTGGCTTTACGATGAACTCCGAGATGACTTTTAGACCCCTCTCATTTCTAAATTCCTTAAGGACATTTTAGTGTAGTCCTTAAACATTGACAATAGTTTATGCCCACTCTTAGCCTGTCCATTCATGGATATTGAATAAGCTGAGAGTACTCTGTTATCTGTCTTATTCTCACCCTCCTCAGATTTATTTGTAGGTTTCTTATGGCCATTCACAGGAGCTACGGCCAAACTTCTCTATCTCCCCAACTGCTCTCAATGCACCACAGTAAAATATTATTCTCTGGCTCTCTGCAATTCTCTGTTAAACTTCTTGGACACCACTCTTCCCAGACCTTTCTCTATGATGCAGGCCAGGGCAATGAAGGAATCTGGGAATAGAGTATAAGTCAATTTGATTAAAATATCAGAGAATAGTGGAAGATGGTGCTAGAAAAATAGGTTGGGGTCTGCAATGTAATTGCCATTAAAAAAACCAAAACAAACCACAACCACTACCCAGATTCTCTGACGTTGGTAGGAACTTCACGTCAGGAGAGAGAGATGAACTTGAAGACCAGATACTTTCTCCCTCACAATCACTCAATAATGACTTCTGCCTCCACTACACCAGCCATGAAGAGTCACTGCTCCCCCCTAGCTTTGCCACTTATGTGCTATTGCCACCATTTTTACTGATTGTGTGGAAGTTCTTCAGTCACAAGTTCTCCAGCATGAAGGACACTTTTGATGTCAGTACCATTTTGGAGGCTAGAACAAATTGTTTTCCTACTTGCATGAAAATTACCAGGCTGACATCGTACAAGCTAAAAATGTTCACATAGCAGGACTTCTATAAATAGATCCAAAATACTAAATTGTGTTGAGTGGGATTTCACAACAGCCATCAGATATCTACATATGGTTTGTAAAACTTGTCGGTGGAAAATGTGGCCTGCTAAAGTTGAGGATTTTCCTGAGAGGAAAAAAACCCTCACAGATAAAGATTTACATTGTTTTATTGATTGAGTAAAAGAGCATAATTCTCCAAAGGCAAGGTGGCTCTTTGAAGGATAAGTTAAAATATTGTTCAGTTATTGTGGATCTTTTTTCTGTCTTAAAGGAATAGTTTATTGAAAGAAGATTTTATTTTTTCAGTTGGTTTGTAAAAATATTTACTATGTTGGTACTTTATTATATGTAGCAGACAAAAAATTTCTGGTATGGCAAACATCTGGAAAAAAATGATAAATCAATTGTATGTTGTTACCACTTGAACTTGAGCCTCTGCTTCTCTATTATCATATTACCAATGTGGCTACTATATTACTAATCTGCTTATCATTTACATAATTAATATATCGATATTATATATACATGTTATCCCAATGTTAGTTATCAATACACTAAAATTCAGGCCAGATTTACACTTGCAGAAAGGTAGTAAAACATTAAGACTTCTATTTGGATAGCCCAGACAAAAAAACAAGCACTATCCAACAGATGAATCTATCACTAATAATTTTGAGATAATTATGGCCAAGCTGTTTTTGAGAGTACTTGAATGACTGACCAAATTCTTTTTTTCACTTTGCTATAGATGACCTCACAGAAATATTTGTTCATAAATATTTGTTGTATATTATTATGCTAATTGCCTAGCAAGATTACTTTCTCTGTGTACTTTTACGTGGCTTTTGCTGTATCTAGGAGCTAACTGGAAAACGTCTGGTGAGTAAAGCTAACTTTAGAAGATAAACCTTTTAAAGATAATGAACTAGGTTCTGAGCCCAGGTTCTGGTCCCCCAAAGCCCAACTTTTTCATATCTTTCTGCCTCCTCTTCCCTTCTCACTCTTACATGAAGAGTTTACCTGATAGTACCCTTTATTCATTTTTTTCCAAAAAGATCAGGTAATGCTTTCAGCTATAATGAATTATACCATGTTTACCAAAACTGTCTTTCTTTACCTTGAAAAATGTAATCAGCTTTAATTTTGAATTAGACTTAAAAGCAGGAAAACAAACACACGGTCTTATCTGGAATCTATAATGGAATCTCAAATGCTGCCCGTTAGAGTTTTTCCTGAACTTTTAATGTACCTATTCACAGGGCAAATAAGCAATTGAACTTCCCCCAAGAGAATGATGACATGACTAGTAAAAATGAGCCCCACTGGATACAACTGAAAGAGATATCCTTTTTCCTGCATGCCGAAAAAAATAATACCATTGCAATAATTTAATAAAAAACATTATTGTTTTAATTGCTGGCATCAGAATTCTTATTAGGGAGAATTTCAAACTGTTTTTGTTAGGAAGAATGCCTCAATAAGTGATTGAGATGTCTTGGATATCAACTGATGACAAAACTTGAGAGAGGAAATCAAAACTGCTTAGTTTGGGAATTTGCTTTCTGGGAGGAGAGAAATCCTTGGTTACTGAGGGAATATTGAGAAGATGACAGAGGAGGGAAACGGGTGTGTCAACAAAGTGAGCATTGCCCAGGGGTCATGGCAGAGGGCCATGAGAAACCATTGGTGGTAGGTGGCTAAAAGATCTCTAAAAAAGAAAGTATATAAAAAAATCCTGCTTTAAGTTGTTTGCAAGGCTGTGCCTGATGGAATAGCCCCCTTCAACTCCTAGGGCTCCCATGAAATCTACCACACTCACAATGTTTCTGTACCTGGATTGGTTTTCTTCGTATTGGAAGATTCGCAGAAGTGAGTCCCAAGGGAGAGAGAACAAGCCCAGAGGCAAAGGTGGAAACAGAATCCCCCGTCCCACATTCCTGCCCTGGCAATTCACAAAAATCCTCTGGAGGGCTTTTAGACTTGCGTAAGGTACATATTCAGGCTGATTTTCTAACTCTCAAGGGGCCAAGTGTCTCCAGGGGGCATCTATAATTTATGGGAAGGAATGTGTTTGTTTTCTTATGGTTGTCAGATAAAATACAGGGCACCCAGTTAAATTTCAATTTTAGATAAACAGACAGTACTGTTTAAGGGTAAGTATGTCCCAAATATTGCATTGGGTATATTTTTGCAGCAGTGACTGCAGATGGTCTCCAACTTAGGATTCTACTCACAATTTTTTGACTTTATGATGATGTGAAAGAGATATGCAGCCAGTATCTTAAGAGTACCCATACAACTATTCTGTTTTTCACTTTCAGTAAAGTATTCAATAAATTACATGAGATATTCAACACTTTATTATAAAGTAGGTTTTGTTTTAGATTATTTTGCCCAACTGTAGGCTAATGTTAGTGTTCTGAGCATGCTTAAGGTAGGCTAGGCTAAGCTGTGATGTTTGGTAGGTTAAGTGTATTAAATGCATTTTTGACATAGGACATTCTCAGACTTATGGTAGGTTTATGAGGACGTAACTACATTGCAGGTCAAGGAGCATCTTTACTCTCCCACGGGCTTCTGCTGATACCCAAGGCAGCTACCTCATTGAATTTGAGCTTCTTTCCCAGGAAACAACATAATTTCTTGGAAAAGAGACTAGGATCTGAGCCAAGGCTATGGTCCCACAGAACACACCTTCATTTCTTTCTGCCCCTCTGTCTACCCCTCCTCACTCTTATTTTTCTCCTGCAATTACTTCCTGTTATTCTGTAAACTAGAGGCAACCAGGGTTGTACTGAGGGAAAAAATGGAGAGGCAGCCTGTAGTTAAGTTTCCTTCTCTGTAAAGGCTGGATAACAATGCCTACCTATGGGGTTGTGAAAGTTCAATGAGTTGGTACATATTGTGTAAGGTACATTACATTAAGCATTAAGAACAGTACCTCGCATAGGTAAAATAGTAGTATTTGGCTCTAGGGCCTAGAGTCTAGCAGGGGTGGGGAACCTGCAGCCTTGGGACTACCTGTGGCCTCCTTGATCCTAGAATGCCATTTGACTGAATCCAAACTTGGATTTGGTTGAGGGGCCGCACTTGGGGACCTGGAGGGCCACATGTGGCCTTGAGGGTCTAGAGTCTAAAGGCCTTTGACTATTGTAGTCACTACCCTTGCCTCTCACTAATCCTAATACTGTAGCTAGTAACCTTTTAAAAATGCAAATCTGACCATGTCATGGCCTTGATTTAAAGCCTTCAATGGTGTTCTACTGCTCTGAGTAAAGACCTATTAGGTGCTGAATGCTTTTGCTTTTACCTTTTTCTCCAGCTTCTCTGCTTGCTGGCCTTTCTCGCCTTTGCTTTGTATTTTCCAGGTACACAAGCCTCTTTCAGTGCCATTCATGGTGTTGCACATGCTATTACTTGGCCTGAAATGTTTTCCTCCTTCCCATCCCCCGTGTCACCATGTACTTGTACTCATTTTTCAGTTCTTGTCAAAGAATCCTTCCATGGGGAAACCTTTCCTGACCACCTGGTCTAGATTACAATTCATAGTGTAGACACCCTGTACTTTTCTTTCATAGCCATTTATTATAGTTTCTAGTTAGATATTTGTGTGATTATTTTACCATAAGATCCACGAGGACAGGGACCATGTTAATCTTGTTAGCCATCATAGTCCCGGGCCTAGCATAGTGTCTGACACATACTAGATACTCAACTAAAAAAATTTATGTTTTCTAATGATTTAGATTTATGTTAGGTCAGAGGGTAGCACACTATGGCTCATGGGCCAAATCAAGCCCACCACCTGTTTTTTTTTTGTTTTTTTTTTATGGCTGGCAAGCTAAGAATGGTTTTTGTATTTTTTTAATGGTTGAAAAAACATCAAAAGGATAATAATAATATTTCTTGACATGTGAAAATGAAATGAAATTCAATTTCAATGTCCATAAATAAAGTTTTATTGGAACATAAAACCCTACATATTCATTCATATATTGTCTCTGGCCATTTTTGGGCTACAGCAGCAGAGTTGAGTAGTAGCAACAGAGACCACATGGCCTGCAAAGCCAAAAATATTTACTATCTGGCCCTTTACGGAATAAGTTTGCTGACTCTTCCTTAGACAATAGTATTTTGGGGCTCTGGGGCAGCTTGTGTTCCAAAACATCTGCAGGTGGCTTTTCTCAATTGTCAACAGTTTGCTTCTGTTGCTGAAACAAGTGATCTATTTATTTTGCTTAGTTGGTAGGATTAATTAGAGAGTTTCCTTTGTCCTTTGTTTTTCTGCTTCTCTAGCAACAGACAGAAGCCCCCCAAAGAAGATCAGTCATATGGTCTACTCCTTTGACAATAGTATGATCATGTAATTGATTTCCCCCCAATTAGAAGATTTCTCATTTCTTTGGATAATTCATGAATTCCTATCCAAAATGAGATAATGAATTGATAAGTGGTGGCCATAAATTTAAGTAGAGCATCTGCATTTTTCCACCGACTTCCCTTCAACTCATAAAGTGGAAACAGATTTAAAACTGCTTTCTGTCTTCTTTTAAAGGGATCATATCCCTTTCCAGTTACAAATTCATACTTACCAGAGCAACATTTAAAAATACACATTAAAATCTAACAAGATTTCAAGACAGTTTCAAAGTGATTTCACCATAGTATTAGATAACCATCAAACCAGTGACAGAGGAACTGTTCGTTTCTTTAAATAATTTAATTTAAAGATCTAATCTGATTTCTTGTCAGGGAACCAAAAAAATCTAATCTGAAAAGTAACCACTGGATATGCTCTTGGATGCTGAATTCAAAGATATTTTTAATCATAGGTAGACAAAGGGGGTTAATCTGAATATAGGTATCTTTTATTATACTTCTGAAAAGCTATTTGTGACTGGAAATATCTAAGTTGAATAATATTCTAAAAATTCCCTATGGGCAATTCACTTACAAACTCAGTATACAACCTTCAATTTATTTCTTCTTTAAATTCACACTTTCACACAAAGGATCTATTTAGAATGGAAGTCTCCTTGTAACAAAAAAAGGAAAAAAAATTGCAGAATACTAACATACCAGCAGTAAAATAATTTGGATAAAGTTCTTATTGATAAAGGTATCCCAATTAATAGTAGTAAAATATATAGTTCCTAAATAATCTAAAATAGGTATAGAAATTGAAGTAAGACAAAATAAATGTAATATTTTATTAATGGAAGATAATCTCATGTACATTAATCATGTACCCATGGAGTAAAAGATCAATCATTTGACCCAGTTTAGAAGTTGGTGTTTCTAGAACTTAACCATGGCATCAGAAGATTTCTTCTATAAGATGTTTACCCATTATGAACTAACCCATTATAAAGAATTTATATCTGATGGGTTCGCACTATGTATTACAAAAAGCATTTTGCCTTTATGTAACACAAACTTTCCTCCATGTGCTTTAATATGGCCCATATCATTATCATCATTCCATGGTGAAGGATAGACACAAGATATTTCTTGTTAGATATCAGGCACCTAACCTAAATTACTGGAAGCTCAGAAAATATACATGCCATATGAGTAAAAATATTTTTATTTTAATTTTATTTTTTAGAGACGGGGTCTCACTCTTGCTCAGGCTGGACTCAGACTCCTGAGCTCAAGCAATCCTCTGGCCTCAGCCTCCCAGAGTGCTGGGATTACAGGTGTGAGCTACTGCGCCTGGCCACAGTAAAAATATTTTTAAAAGAGAATTTAAATTTTTATTATTTGCCTCATTGATAAACAATAGGGGAACTTCCTAAGGACTAAACAATGGTTTTTAAAGAGCAGTAAGCTCCCTGAAAAGAAATGAGGGAATAAAGCATGGTAGATGTAAAAAGGAATTCAAGAAGCATTTTGCAAGGGTCTACAGAAGCAATATGAGTTTCCTTCTCTATTTATATTCTGGTAGGAAGTTAGCAAGATAATTAAAGACGACTATCTAATGTTTGCTCATGGGTAGAGTGAGAATTAACAAAAGTCAAATAGTTTTTTTTCTTCCCATGGACATTATGGAGGAAGAAATCTTAGGAATATTCTAATTTCTAAACCATCTTTTAAAATAGATGACAAGAAGCATCAGATCAAGCACTGTAATGTAAAGTGCAAAGAGTATTCTAGACTCAGTTGGAGGTCTGTGCGAGTTTTTTATAATCTTAACTCTGTTCAATTCAAGATCTTTCATTCTGTTGTTACATCTTTCCCAATTTTGGGTTTTAAAATATTCTTATTTTATGAAATAATGAGAATAGACAGAACACTTATTTATATTTATTTTTATACCTTTACTTTGAAATATAAAAGGTTGATTAAGCCTATGTCAGTTCCAAGGAATTCCTTGGAAATTTTGCCAGTTCATGAAACAAAAAACTCTGGGATTTAGTGATCTTGACTAATTGACAGGATAGATCTACAATAAAATGTTAAGTAATTATAATGCTCCTACAAGGGTATTGTGGTTAATTAGATTTTTGCATTGTAGGTTAACTTTTTGTTTCAGCCTTGCTCGTTCAACTTAATTTGACATGCTTTTATTGAAGCCTTCGGTTCTGCCAGTTATCATACTAAGTGAGGACAATGCCAAGATGTATCAGCATGGCCTCTGTTCTTTGAGAACAAACCAGACTAGTGCAAAAGACAGAAAAAGAAACATTTAAGTTCTGTGTTCAATGTAACATAATACCTGTAAACAGGATAGTATATGTGGTAGAAAAGTAGCACAAAGAATAATTAAGTCAAGGAAGAGGGTGCAATCAGAAAAGACTTCAAAAAGAAGGCAACACTTCTATTGGTCGATTTGGTGGATGGATAGGAGAGTTCTTTAGGTGAGCAAAGAGGGGAAAGCTATGCTACACAAAGGGAACCCCATATCCAAAGGCATCGAGTCTTGAAAGAACATGATAGTTGATATTGACAGACATTACAAGTGTCAAAAGAGGGAGTGGTCAGAGAAGAAATTTGAGAAGTAGCCTGGAGTCAGATTATAAGGAGACTTGTATGTTTTGTTGAAATGTTTGGACTATATTCAGTATGTGCCTGGAGAAGTCTCTAAAGGATTTAAAAAGGAAAGAATTGGAAGTCTTTCTAAAAAATGTATTAATATCCACGTTCCACTCAGTAAATGGAATATACTGAACACAATGGAATTTTTTACTGATGATTAAAGACTTTTCAGTGATGTATTCAATGAATATCAGTGCTCATTTTACAAAGGAACACATTTAAGTATAGAAGGTAGCAGACTTGGGCCTCTTCTAGAAGACCCAGAAGATATTTCCTGAAGTTTCTGCTTTAAATCAAACTACCATGTTCTTATTTTCTCTTACTTTGACTCATTCTTGTTAATATTAATAAGGGACCAGGGGAAGATATTTTGATTAACAGCTTCTAGTAATTGGATTTTTCTTAATTTTACCATAGAAAAATCACTGGTTAATAGATGGTCTCCACCCATGAGCTTTGAAGGAAACAAAGGGTAAAATTGTGCCCCTTATGCGTGGAGATTCATTATACTCTCTGGAGAATGGGGACATATTCATCATTTTTCTCCCTATTCTTAACTCAGTACATACAGTTACTATATAAATGTATGGTGAACTGAAAAGAATTTGCAATAGAAACGGTAACATAATTTTTCTGAGGAAAAATATGATAATTACTGGCTAAACTATGATATTTCTTTGAGGGGGTAAGTTGTATATAAACAGGGAGAATAATGATCATAATGTCTTTCACCCTTGAAAAGACTTTACCAAATATATTAATATATATACATACACACATATACAAGGATTTAAAAAGCTCTAGTCCCTTTGGCACATTGGGGAAACATTTTTTTTAAAGAATGGGGATTGGGCTTAGAGATGGGAAGCTAAGGTAGGGACATCTCTCTGAACGGGAAAGTGCAAATTGTAAAGTTCTCCAGGGCTGGAACTGGGGCTGAGTTCAGTAACACTAAACATTCTATTTATTTATTTATTTTATTTCAAAATACTAAAGCGGTTTTTGTTACATGGATACCTTGTATACTGCTTTACTCAGGGTTTTTAGTATGCCTGTCACCAGAATAGTGTTCATTATACCCAACAGGTAAGTTTTTATACCTCAGCCTCCTGCCAAACTGCCCGCTTCTTGGTTTCCAATGTCCTTTACATCTCTTTGTGCCCATGTGTGCCCAGCATTTAGCTCCTAACTACTAGTGAGTACATGTGGTGTTCATTTATCCATTCCTGAGATACTTCACTTAAGATAATAGTCTCCAGTTCTGTCCAAGTTGCTGCAAAAGATATTATTTCATTCTTTTTTATGGCTGAGTAGTACTCCACACACACACGCACACACACACACACATACACACCATATTTTCTTTATCCACTCATCAATTGATGGGCACTTAGGTTGATTCCACATCTTTGCCATTGTGAATTGTACTGAAGTAAACATTCAAGTACAGGTGTATTTTTGATAAAACGAATTCTTTTTCTTCAGGTAGATCCCCAGTAGTGAGATTGCTGGGTCGACTGGTAAGTCTATATTTATTTCTTTGAGGAATCTCTATACTGTTTTTCATAGAGGTTGTACTAATTTGCAGTCTCACAACAGTGTATAAGCATTCCTTTCTCTCTGCATCCATACCAGCACCTATTGTTTTTCGACTTTAATAATGGCCATTCTGACAGGTAAGGTGATATCTCATTGTGGTTTTAATTTGCATTTCCCTGATGATTAGTGATGTTGAGCATTTTTTTGTATGTTTGTCAGCCATTTGTCTATCTTCTTTTGAAAAACTCCTGTTCATGTCTCTTGTCCACCTTTTGATGGGGTTGTTTGTTTTTTTCTTGCTGATTTGTTTGTTCTTTGTAGATACTGGATATTAGCCATTTGTCGGGTGTACAGTTTGTGAATATTTTCTCCCATTCTGTAGGTTGGCTATTTACTCTGTTGATTATTTCCTTTGCTGTGCATAAGATTTTTAAGTTCCATTTATTTATTTTTGTTGTTGCTGTATTTGCCTTTGGGGTCTTAATCATAAATTCTTTGTCTAGGCCAATGTCTAGGAAGACTTTTTCCTACATTTTCTTCTAGAATTTTTATGGTTTCCTGCCTTACATTTAAGTCTTTTATCCATCTTGAATTAATTTTTGTATATGGTGAGAGAGAGGGATCCTGTTTCATTCTTCTCATGTGGCTATCCATTTTCCCCAGCACCACTTATTGAATAGGACTCCCTTTTCCCACTGTATATTGTTGTCTGCTTTGTCAAATATCAGTTGGTCATAGCTATATAGTTTTATTTCTGGGTTCTCTATTCTGTTCCATTGGTCTACGTCACTACTTTTATACCAGTACCATGCTGTTTTGGTCAATAACACTAAACATTCTTAAGAATGACCTGCATATGTAAGCTCCACGTTTGCAGATTTTCTAAATTCTTCCTTGCTGTGAAATACCAATAGGAATATTACTACCAGGAAGCTGGGTGTGTGGGCTAAAAAGTGATAAATGATCGTATTGTGGGCAAATGTGAAATATTTAGAGAAAAAAATAACATAAATTATACATAGTTGGTTCAATACAAGGAAGAGAATCTAGAAGTTACTGTAGACTGCCTTCTCTGGTTACAAGCCCAGACTACCAGTATAACAAAACAGGGCAATACAGGTTTTAGAAAGAACCTGAAAACATCACCTAGACTTTGAAAAAGCTACAGGCGTGTACATGCCTCAAATACTGGATGTATTTATCTCCACAAGATCATACTAGATATTAGAATATAGAATATTCTTATTATATTCTAATGTAGAATATTAAAACTCAGAAGCAGTCTCAAAATTTGAGATCAGTAAACGAAGAGAAAAACAGAAGTATCAGCTTAGCTTGGCTGCAGTTTTAAATATACAGTATGTACTTTATTTAAAAATCAGAATAGGCTAAAAATAAGAAATAAAACTAAGTGCCTAAAAAAGTTATAGGCACTTAATAGGAGATGTATATGTATCTGTGAAGGTCATATAAACGCAACTCAGCTAGTTCATTGTCTCTTGCCCCCACTAGAGACACCTAAACCACCTACAACACTTCCTTTTCTCTCTTGCTTTTTGATGTTTATGGGTGTCCTCACGAAATTTTTCACCTTAACTTGGGGAAAAGTCCTATCGACTACCGACTACTGATGTTCATTTCCCCTTCTTTGGCACTAAACCCCCTTGGGGTACGGCTGAGCACTGCCACTTTCTTGGCACCACTGGATGGGGTTTCACTGCAAATGTACTAAAGCCCCCAAGATTCAAAGTCTCTCAAAGTTCATTGACAAAGAGGGAGACAACATATAACTGTTTCCCCCTAACATTGTTAGATGGATACTAAAGCAGTAACTGTACTCAATTTTAATGGACACAAATCTTTCGGTTCTTACAGCTCCGGTGGGAAACTGGGGAAAATCCTGGTGCAGACCCCCGCTAGGCCGCCGCATAATTTCTCCTCTTTTCAATGCGTGAGCTTCTGGTGCCAGTCTCCCTCTGCCCCTTTAGGCAGACGCGTTTTCTCCCGAGAGGCGCCTCGGTCCTTCAAGGAATAGCGTTATGGTGCCTGCTTGGGTTCAACCTGGGGTGTCCCTCCTACAGTTCCAGCAAGGGGGACGGAAGTTCTACACTTTGAGGTTGGCATGAGGGGTACCATCTACTTAATTTTTTCAAAAAGTGACTTAGTTCTCGTGCAAACGCCGGAACGACCCAGAGGACGTGACTTAAACAGAACTTCTAATGAAAAGGATTTAAATGATTTTCTAAATGAACGATTTCGAGACAAACAAGGAAACCTCCAGGTCTGCAGATACCTTTATTAAAGCTCTTCCGGGTGGCGAAATGCCAGTGGAATCAATGGCATGAGTAGAGTGGGCAGTGAATGAAAACTTGTCGAGTAAAAATATACTAGAATTTCAGGTATTTTTAACTCTAACCACTCCATTCACTAGACCACAGGATGAGGTTCCGCGGGATCCCAGCGCCAGCTCTGGACATATTACTCATCTGGAGAAGATTTTGAATTTTTCTCTTCTCCCTTTCCGGCTTTCCTCAAATCAGGCTGTGAGTTTGTCCTCGACCCCTACCAACATTTAAAGGGAAAGGCGCTTAGAAGGAGGCAAAGTGGGGAGGACTTTGCGGCTGTATTTCTCAAACCCGTAAAGGGACAGCAATAATGGGTAAGGGGCGTGCGGACTAGCTCCTTCCTTGCCCAATCAGGTGTACAGGAAGATGTCCTTTTACCAATAAAACTAAAGTTCGCTTTCCGGAGGCGGGAGGGTGAGCCTTGACTGCCAGCTCTCCAAAGCAACGTTAGAGAAGAGGACAGAGAGTGACTAGAGGTAGGACCAACCCGGGCAAGGGGGCGGGGCGGGGGTGGGAGTAACCCTGAGCGGCGGCTGGACTGGCCAGTGGAGGGCGAGGATCGCTGTTCCTGTTGTGGCGTCTCTCGCCAATCAGGAAGGCGAGGGGGTGGGCGGGGCAGGGAAGGGGTGGGAAGAGCTTGCTGCACCGCCGGGCGCCCGTCGGGCTCTGGGGGAGAGAGAGAGCGAAATCCGGTTAAAATCAGAGTCGGAGGGAGGTTTAACTACAGATCGGTTCTGATCGGATTATTCCTTAAAGGGGACGCGCCATTGTCAAGAGAACGGAGCCTGGGGCCCGAGGGCGGGGACCGGCGGCGCCTGAGGAGCGAGGCTGCTGCACTTGGACTGGGGACGGGTAGGTGTTGCCTGGGGAAAGGCGCTTCATTTTACTTTCTCTTCCAGCCCGGGGGCAGGCGCCGGGATGCCCGCCGACCGGCTGCCACGTTCCGGGCGGGAGACGAGATCGTCGGCCCTCGCCCGGCTGCCCTTTCTGGTGGGAGTCGAAGGGGAGGCGGCCAGGATGGCTGGCAAGCTGCGCCGCCGGGGCCGACGCTGCTAACGGACACTAAACCGCGGCGCAGCCCTCACCTCAACGGAAAACCCGCCGGAGCTACGGGCGGGTCCTCGGGGAGCGCCGCGCGCCCCCTTCCCCTCCCGTGCCCGGCTCGCCTGGCGCGCCCGGCTCCACTCCCGCGCGCCGCCGTCTCCTCGCGCCGCGCGCCCCGCGCCTTCAGCGTGCCCGGCTCCCCTTCGCGCGCCGCCTTCTTGCGCGCCCCACTCTGCTCGCGCGCCCGCCTTTCCACGGACTCGCGGGAGCCGCCCCGCGGGAAGGAAGGCGGCTGCAGAGAGGGGGAGGGAGATCGGCGGCCAACGCCTGGCCGCCCGGGCTGTGAAAGGAGGGCTGAGGAGCAAACTTAGCGCGGCGGCTGGCAGTCCCAGGCGGGAAGCGGTGGCGGGGACCTGCGGAGCGCGCCAGCCGGGCCCGGCATTGTCCGCCTCTTCCTTTGCTCCCGTCTCTCCGCCCACTGCTCGCGGTCGTGGGGAGGGGTGCAGGCGCTGTGCCCGCGCCGCCTCAGGCTGGCCGCGCACCTCGGGACCCGGAGCCTTCCGGAGTTGGGGTCAGCCCCACGAACGCCGCAGCCACCGCCGCCGGCCGCCCCGGCCTGCAGAGAGTCTTTGCTGCTCTCAGTGTCGGCACCAGCGCAGGCTGCCTGGGCGCTGAGTCCTTCCTGGCAACTTTTCTTGGCCGTTTGGTGGAAGTTGTTGCTTCCGGGCGGCAGGTTCTTTGAGCGTGCTTCGTTTCCTGCGTCCTGGAGAGGCTGCTTTCTAGGGCGAGGTGGTTCTTGATTGTTGTCGGTCTTTCCTACCATCCCAGTTTCGTTCCTCGCCACCTAAAATCGCATCCTTGTGGATTTGCAATTGTATGGGAGCATAAACCTCTCCCAGGTCAAGATTTGAAAAGAAAAAAAGGGGTTGGGATGTGTGCCGGTTAGGGGCAGATAGAACTGAATTTGCCTTAATCCTTGAACTGTGTAAAACATTACCTGGACTTACTTGCTGAGGCTCTTTTGGAAGGGTAGGGAAAAAAACCCACAACAAAACAGGTTGCCAAGGTCTACAGGATTAGGAAAAAAAAAAAGACTTGATGGAAATAAATTTGGTTTTATAAAATTCTGCCTAACAGATATTTTCTGTATAGTTGATTTCTACTATTGAGTTTATAAGCATTATAATTAGTAACAGCAACTTTTACTATTGATAAAATAAGTATGAGAGATCTTTTCATCTTAAGCATTATCACTATGCTGTATCTGTCAATACTTGCTAAAGAAATCACAACTAGGAACGGCACAACCCTTGTTAGAGGCCTTAGTTAGAGAAGAATGTTTTCATAAGCATTCATTTTTGACAGTTTCTTCTTGTGCAATACTTTGTAGAGTACTTGCATGTGCAAGTTACAACCATATAAACAAAGTTGCAGTGGGTGTGTTAGTCTGTGGTCTTTTTTAGCTACTTGTTAATCAAAAATAGCATACCATCCTGTCTTTTTCTTCCACTCTAAATTTTGTAAAATTACTTCTCTAAAGGAATGAACACTTGGCCCAGTGGTTTTTTTCTTCTTTTTTTCTTTTCTTCTTTTCTTTCTTTCTTTTTTCTTTTTCTTTTTCAGCAATACTAACAACTTTTTAAAGTGTTCATTGATTAACTCACTGTCTAGTAACTTCTGAGTGGTGTGGAACATGGTAAGTTCCTGGGCGCAAAAGAGAAATTTTTTGGGAAACTGAAAGCCAAGTTCAGATAATAATATTTGAAAGAAAATTCTATGCATATAGATTTTAGGAAATGAAGACACACAGAAACATCTTTTGTAGTAATCTTGATGGTATCTGGCATTGTTATGCCTAGCATTCCTCCTTTTCTTTTTTCTTTTTCCCTTTTGATCCTTTTGTGATAAGGATGTCAGGCAAACTTCTAGGCATAATCTTTCTTTCCATCTCGTAATAGAAAATAGACTGTTAAAACAAGTTTCCAAATTTCTATCTTTGTTTACTTAGCACCTTATTTAAACAATAGAGAAGAGAATTTCTGAACTTTAAAAAAAGCGCATATAAAGAAAACATTCAGAAATAATTATCTTTGAAATATCTAGTCTTTATTTCCTAGAAAACACATTTTTTTCTCCTGTATGCTTTCCACATTATTTTAAACACATTATTTTGTATATACACATTTCTTGAGTTGTGAGCTGCCCCTTGAGATCCTTGGGAGCTAGGACTGTCCTCCATTTCTGTGCAGATTGACTGTGTCACCTAGTACCTTTCCAGTGCCCAATAAATGTCTTATGTTAGGTCTTTGTGAGAGAAAAAGATAATGTTCTATAAAGGCTGCTTGAGTTACTTTTTTTTTTTTTTTTTTTGGAGACAGGGTCTCACTTCATCACCCAGGTTGGAGTGCAGTGGCATCATCATAGCTCATTACAACCTCAAACTCCTGGGCTCAAGAGATCCTACTGCCTTAACCTCCCGAGTAGCTGGGACTACAGGTGCACACCCAGCTAATTTTTCTATTTTTTGTAGAGACAGGGTCTTGCTGTGTTGCTTAGGCTGGTCTTAAACTCCTGGCCTCAAGCAATCCTCCCACCTAGGCCTCCCAAAATGCTGGGATTCCAGCCATGAGCCACCAGACTGCTTGAGTTACTTAAAAAATTAAAAAAAAAAAACCCAAAAACCAAACACCTTTCTGAACAAGTTACACCGCAGAACAGCAATTGGCTCATTGTTGGGGGAAGATATATTAATCCAGATGCTCTTTGCTCTGTGTGTCAAATTGTGATTTAGTTGTTTATAATATCTGTTCCACAGGCATCTTTGGTGATGGTGATCACTTATTGTCACAATTACTAGAACAAGGTTTAATCTGTCAACATCTGTTGGGTATACATTTATTTAAGAAGTATTATGGAGATAAAGTAGAAACTGTGACAAAGTATTTACTGGAGATAAAGTAGAAACGGATGACAGTCTTGCCTTAAATGTATACAGTTTATTGGAAGATGCAAAATTACCATTCTTAAGAAAAAGACAGTGGTTATCTCAGTGCGGTAACAAGTACAAAGTAACAGTGACACAGGATTTATATCAGAATGGTAAAGGAACATTGGAGTGATAGAAGAAACCCAAGTGAGTTGGAAAGTTTTCATGGCTTTAGCAGATTTTATAATTTTTTTAAAAATAAGTTTTTTATAAAGTAGTTTTGGGGGTAGACTGGGTGTATGGTCTCTACTTGAACTATTTTTATCTATAAAATAATTTGGAGGGACAGAGTATGTGCTTTGAATTTCAACTGTTGTTACCTAGTAAGAGGGATCATCCATCTGGCCCAGCTCAGATGTCACCTTGCCTGCAAGCTCTTCCTCTGTTCTCCTAATCAGAAGTGATCGTTCTTTCCTTTTGCTCCCGATAAATCCTCTTAGTACAAGCCATGGTGTGACTTACAGGTTTCCTTCATTAGACTGTGGAGTTTGGTAAAAACCTTTAACAAGTTGGAGCCATTTCATTTTCACTGTTGACTAAAGTGCTTGAGCAGTTTTATTAGTCTACCAGTATTATATAAAACCATGAACCATAAAGAAGTTCAACTTTAGTTTTATTTGGGGAAAGTGTATATTTGTGTTTAAAGAAAAAAACATTTTTCCTTTATCGCCAAAGTTTCACATGGTCATTGTAAAATATTGATATGAAAGAAATGTGTGATTTAGAAATAAAAGTCTTATAACACTGCCCGTATCACATTGTATCTATTAATGGTTTGTGGCTTTATTCTTCCAGTTTTTTTCCTTCTTTTATCTTTAGATAGGACTGTCTTAAACTATCTTACTTGAAAATTTAACTTTATTTAAATTTAATAAAGTTGTGTTTATTGGGAGAGGGGAAAGGTAATCATTTTTTGTACACTTTTTTCTTTTATTAATTTCTCCACACTCAGTAATTCTGGTTCTTCTTACCTTTTCTTAGGATACAAGGCTGCTACCAGTATGTTTGTGTTCAAAATGCAGACTTCATAATCTTTACAAAAATTGATCGAAACCTGTATGCCTCAACAGTTTACCCACCTTTAACCCAAAGCATTTTTGTAGTACACACTTTAAGTATAATTTCTTCTCATTTCTTGATTCTTCTCTAGAAAGAGTATTAAAAATTGCTTTGAGACTGCCAACAGGTACTCTTCTCAGTAGGCCAAGGAGAAATGCAGAGTTGTTCATGACTGAAATACTGAGGAGATTTTACGTCAACTTTAGGTTGCTCATTAAAAAAGGGAGCTACAATTTAGGCTGGTGAAGTAGGTGAGAAGAGTATCTTCCTTGTTCTAGGTGTTTCTTTAAGCTAGCCCAGAGGGGAAGAAGGTTTTCCAAAGATTCCTAAATAGAAAGCCTAGCTGCAAGCAGCCAGGTGGCCTAATCAGCTGAAAAATCTCCATTTATTCAGCAAATTTTTGAGAACTGCACCGTGTACAATGCTAGACATTAAGGATAAGATTAAGTCTGTCTCTGCCACAAGTTATGCTCTCCTCTGAGCAGGAACCTTAAATAGACATGTGCAGAGTGGAATGTATGGATTAAAGGTAGCTTAAATGAAGAACACTCCTAGGTGAAATTATTATTCACTCATTTGTTTATTGTTCTGCATAGCCTCTTCCAAAGTATCCTAGCAAAACAAAACTGGTCTTCTACAGGAGATGGGTTAAGGTCAATGGAGCCTGTTCAATTAAACCTCTGAGCCCTAGGATTGTTTTTTGGGATGGCAAACACTGCTATTCCTGCGGGGCAGAATATTTCTGAAATTCTGCAAACACAGACATGTTTTTTCTTATACTTAATGGGAATCATCCATTTTAAAGAACACCCATTATATGACTACATTGGTATCCTAGCAAATAATTCATATTTTGCTGACACAGTATTAACACATTCTTTTAAGCTCAAAATGTTATAATAAATAGATGCCTTTATCAGGATTTGTTTTTTGTTATGAAAATAATTATTTTGAAAAATCACTTGTATTAAAATTCAGTGTGAAGTGTTTTTAACTTTTACAAAATGATGGACCCCGCTAACACCCGCTCCCCTCACTGGCTTTTTGAATTTGTGGGGAAAGAATTGGATTGTTAGAAAGGGACCATGGGGGCTGGTTGTAGTGGCTCAATACCTGTAATCCTAGCACTTTGGGAGGCTGAGGCAGGGGGATTGCTGGAGCCAAGGAGCTTGAAGTTGCAGTGGGCTGATTGTGCCACTGTACTCTAGCCTGGGCAATAGAGCAAGACCCTGTCTCAAAAAAAAAACAAAAATGAAAAAACAAAAAACCCACAAGAGACCATGTAGGACTGTCTGTCAGTGATGGGGTCAACCAGGTCAAGAAAAATACTTGACAGAGGGGTAGGTCCTATGGAGTTTGAGTATAACGCAGCAATTTTTCTTTGTCAAGTTTTGTGAAGAGTTAAAATTTTTAAATAACACGTTTATTGAAATAAAATTCACATACCATAAAATTTCCTTGTTTAAAATGTACAATTCAATGATTTTTAGTATATTCCATTACCACAATCAATTTTAGAACTTTTTCATCACCCCATCACTACCCCACTCCCAGCCCTAGGTAACCCTGATCCACATTCTGTTTTTATACATTTACCTATTCTGGACATTTCATATAAATGGAAAGTATTTTAATAAATGTGCATTACTGTGTAACTGGTCCCTCTCAATGTATATAAATCCTATGAGTAGTAGATCCAAGTAGGTCCTTTCTTGATGTGTGTAGCTCCAAATTTCAAAAGGTTTTCTTAGAGGAAATTTATCTAAATCCTTATTCTACCTAAGCCTGGAGAACAATGGGAAAAGAGATTTTTTTCCCCCTATAAAAATCATTAGACTCATTTTGGTAACACTTTTTTATATTCATTTAATCATTTGGTGACAATTCATGTTTCTAGTTCTGCAGACTGGACTTAAATAAGGGGCAGTACTTTAAAATAAGTACTTAGTTTTTATCATTGCTGAATGCAGTGTGACATTTGCCCATTATTAGTTCAAAATGTTATATTTATTTGATCAAAAATTGTGCTTTATAGGTTGATTGTAATGAACTTGTATTGTTTATGCACATTGTTAGTGACCTGGTAGGCCCTTAATAAGTGCTTATTGATTGCCTGATTACTATGAGCATAGATATTTTCATCAGCTCTACTAGTCCTTATTTGCCATCTTATAATAATAATAGCTAAATTTATTGACTGCTTACTAAGTAACATGATGGGTAATTTATATGTACTGTCTTTTAAGGTAGAAGGATAGAGTTTATATTTTGAGTATTTTCTGTATTTATCTCCATTGGTTGTAGCTTTACAGGCTTGTGATCATTTATTTGTCTTTTTAAGATTATTTTGAATGACCATTTAAAAAATTTTTTTTCTGGAGAACTTCTTTCTTTAGAGACAGGATCTCACTTATGTTGCCCAGGCTGGCCTCCAACGATCTAGGCTCAAGCGATCCTCCTGCCTCAGCCTCCTGAGTAGCTGGGACTACAGGTGCTCACCACCACCTGACTCGAATAACCACTTTTGTTCAAACCTAAGACACTTTGATGCTGGTGCTTTCTTGATCTTTCCAGGAGGTATCAACAGAAGGTTTTCACCAGCTACATCCTGCTGTTGGATGGCAGCATTTTAAAACACTTCTCTATTTTGAGCATCCATAGTTCAGAGAGGTTAAAGTGTTTTTTGTTTTGTTTGGTTTGTTTTTGTTTTTATGGGCATGTGAAAGCTAATGAAAAATGAACATCTGAAAGTTGATGAAAAAGGAACATTACTTTGTTCACTTACCACAATGCAGCCTCATTTTTTAGGTCATAAAATATTCACATGTTCTTTGTTGCCCAAATGGATTTCAACATAATACTTCAACTCCTGAGGATTCCTTGTTTTGTTTTGTGTTTTGGTTTGCCTCTTTATTTCATAGTAACCTTCAGATGTGATTTAATTTAGTTCAATACTGAAGAATGCTGGAAAGAGAATTTAAGTACAATTCATAGTTTTGTTTCTCCATTTTAAAATTTAAGATGGATTATGCTGTCTAATATTGGTAAAGAAAATATTAGTTTGGTGGTCCCATTTGTGCATCTGGGGTGTCCATGAACTCACAATAATTTGTTTGCAAAAGCAACTTGAACTATTAATGTCCTCAGCCAGCAATGTACAGACCACTGTATTTTGTTTCTTTGTTGGTGAAACCATTCCTTTCTAAGTCATGTCTGGTTTGGTTATTACTTTACTGTTAGCTGATATCTCTTTGTTTGCCCTCATTACGCCTGCCTGGAGTAGTCTTCTTCTCTTTATAATTTGATGTTTTCAGTGTGCTGTGAGAACAGAACACGTAATTATGCTTGCTGAATGGTGGTGGATAAAAATGACAGAACGTTCTGGGTGAGGAACCAAAGGACTTCCTGTGCATGGAGGTTTAGTGCTAGGACCTTGTTATGTTGGTTTTTACTGCTTAGAGGACTCTTGCTTGTTTCCTGGTTTTGGACTCTATCTCAGATAGGTGATGCTTCTGCATAGCAGAGGGTTGTTTAACAGGATGGTATAAATTATCTGTGGATGTTTAACTTCCCCTCAATAATGAACCTCTAAAAATCCTGTCTTATTAAGTCTAACTCAAGTGGATAGAGAATAACTCTTCTTCCTTTTTGAATGGCTTGATATTCTACTTCTTGCAAGAACCATCGCAAACCCTAAGCATGTGCACCAGGATATTTGTGTGTACTGGCATATTGTTTGTTATAATACAGAACCTAATATAATTCAAAGAGCAGAAATTAAAGGCCTTAAAGGACTATGAGATTGCATGTAAAATAGCTACATGTGCCTGTTATATAAATATTTTTATTTAAGCTGGATCTTACAGTAATCTGTTTTCTTTGAGATAGTTACGTCTGTAGATGCCCTTTTCTGTTCGTGTTGTTACAGGTTAGACCATATCTTGTATTTAATATTCCTGATAATACTGAACCCTTAGTATATTTTCAAGAAATACTGGTTAGAGTTTTAGTCATACATTTCTTGTTTCACTTTTTCCTGTCATAGAATCATGGAGTCAATGTTTTTAGAGCTAGAATGTCCTTAGGAATGATGTAGTTCAACTCCTACATTTTATAATGAGAAAAAGATTGTGACTTGTTTAGAATTGTTCTTTTGATTCTCAGTCCAGTATTTTTCCTGTTCTAACATATATTGCTTCCCCAAGTAAATTGTTTAAGGGATGGATAGTATATCTTGGAATTTTGTAGGTTGTATAACAGAGGTCTGCAAAAATTTCATCTCATGTCCCAGCAGTATAAAAATTGAGTTTTCATTCCGAAAATGTGTATGCTTATTTATTGTAGCCTATATACTGTAGATTGTGTACATCAGACATTAACAAAAAATAAAGAATGTGATAAGTATGGAAAATATTTTAGAACAATTTAAAATGTATTATTTGCATGATTTTGATTCCATTTAAAATATTAATTTGTAAAATAAGGGAAATGTGATTGAAATAATTATAGACTCACTGGAAGTTGCTAGAATAGTACAGGGAGTCTTGTGTCACCTTCATTCAACTTCCCAAAGTTGTAACATCTTATATAACGTAATATATTATTAGTAGTAACGTTAAAGCAGGAGACTGACATTGGTATAATATTGTTAATTAGTCACATTCAGATTTCATGGTTTTTAATGTGCTCATTTACGTGTAGGTGTGTGTACAGTTCTTTGCAATTTGATAAAATTTCATGTGTAGATTTGTGTAACCACCACCACTACAATCAAGATACAGAACTGTTCCATCATTGCCAAGAAACTCCTTCATGCAGCTCAGGGTTCACCCTTCCCCCCACCCTTCTTCTTTCCTATTTACTGGCAGCCACTAATTTGTTCTCTGTCTTATTACTCTGTCGTTTTGAGAATGCTACATAAATGGAATCGTACTGTATGTAACCTTTTGAGATTGACTTTTTTCACTCAGCATAATGTCCTAGGGAACCATACAAGTTGTCACATGCATCAATAGTTCATTTCTTTTTATTGCTGAAAAGTATTCATTGTATGGATGTAGCAAAGTACACAGTTTTAACTATTCACCTGTTGAAGAACTAAAGAGTTCTTTCCAGTTTTTGGCTGTTACCTAGAAAGCTGCTGCGAACATTTGTGTAAAGTTTTTGTGTGAATGTAAGTTTTCATTTCTCTGGGATAAATGACCAAGAGTGTAATTTCTGGGTCATACCGTAAGTGTTTGTTTAGTTTTATAAGAAACTGCCAGGTTATTTTCCAAAGGGGCTGTATATTTTCAACAGCAGTATATGAAAGTTCCATTTCATCCATATGAAAATTTCTCCACATCCTCTCCAACATTTTGTATTATCATTACTTTATATTTTCACTGTTCAAATAGTTGTGTAGTGATATCTAATTGTGGTTTTAATATGCCTTTACCTAAATTAATTGTTTCCCTAATAGGAAAAATGGGCTTTTTAAAAATTGTTGAGTTTTGAGAGTTCTTTATGTATTCTAAATATAAGTTCTTTATTTAGATATATATTCTAGATATAAAATATATGTTAAGTTCTAAATGTGATATGCAAACATTTTCTTCTCATCTGTAGCTTGTCTTTTCAACCTCTTAATAGAGTCTTTCACAGAGCAAAACTTTTACATTTTCATATAGTCCATTTAATCAATTTTTTCTTTTATGAATTGTACTTTTGGTGTTATGCTGGTGGACTCTTAATTTAGTTTTAGGTCCCAAAGATTTTCTCCTGTGTTTTCTTCTAAAAGTTACAGTTTCATGTTTTGCCAGATAATTACATTTTACCTTGTAATTTTTGATAAAGCACTGGTATTGGTAACAGGGCAATTGTCAGCTCAACCATTTTCTTGTTGCTTGATTGTATTTTGTTTTACTACTATTATGATTAATCTGCCTTTGCAAAAATCTTTTTGAAATCCATTTGTCCATTTGTGAGTGATATCATAATTCAAATGAGATCTGCAAATCTACTTAGCTGGGCACCTGTAAGCTGCAGTATGTTGGAATGCTGAAAGTGAACAAGCAAGTGAGGACATCACAAACAACCTCTCCAGGATGCGAAACTGCCACCTTTCCTTTAGGAAACCTTTACCTGCTGTACCGGTGTCAGCAACAGAAATCCTCCTGAGTATTTTAAGCTAGAAGGTATTTAATAAAGGTTATTAAGGTGCTTACTGAATTGTTAGAAGAACCAAGCAGGTTTTAGGGTGGATTGCCAAGTTTGACCCCAAAACAATACAGAGGATACCCACAAGGGGAGTTCTGAGAGGACCACTGGAACTGTGCTAGAATCCAGAGTTTTTGCTACTGCTGCTGCTCCTGCTGCACTTGCCTCCAGATGCTGCAGAAACTAGAGAATGGACCCATAGCAGCAGTTCAGGATGAGGAAGTCAGATCAGGAAACCTCTGCTGCTGCCGCCATTACCACACTGCTTCTTGCCACCCAAGAAGCTGGAGAATGGACTGGAGTCAAATCTCACATTTCTACAACTGTGCTTGCGGCCCCCCCCCCCGACAATTAAAAAGGTACCTTTCAAATTGCCCACAAATACCTTTAGCTGGTGGAATATAATTAATATGCAGTACCCAAGCTGCAAGGAAGTCTAGGAAATGTAGTTTTAGCTTTCCAATCTCACAGAATGGAGGTTGAGTAAGGCAGTCTGTAGTATCCAGCATCTGTCACATAAATGCCAGCAGACATCATTGACATCAGCAGCCTGATGCAGGGACCAGTGTGTCAGTCCCACATATCAAATATTGATAACACTCAAATTTTATTTTTCCAGCTTTGTTGAATTATGACTGACAAAAATTGTATGTATTTAAGGTATACAATGTGATGATATGATGTATGTATACATTGTGAAATGATTACCACAATCAAACTAATTAATATGTCCATCACCTCCCATAGTTACTTTTCTTTTTTTGCTTTTTTTTTTTTTTTTTAACAGTAGTTCTACCTCATTGATGGTTTTGCCTTCCGTGGTTTCAGTTACCCGCAATCAACTGTGGTCTGAAAATATTAAATGGAAAATTCCAGAAATAAACATTCATATAACTTTTTGTTATGTATATTATAATTGTTCTATTTTATTATTAGTTATTGTTGTTAATCTCTTACTGTGCCTGATTTATAAATTAAACTTTATTATAGGTATGTATATATAGGAAAAAACATAGCATATATAGGGTTTGATACTATCTGTAGTTTCAGGCATCCAGTGGGGGTCTTGGAATGTATCCCCCTGAGGATAAGGGAGGAATTCTGTAATTGAGATCTACTCTCTTAGAAAATGTCAAGTATACAATACGTTTTTATTAACTATAGTCACCATGCTGTGTATTGGTTTTCCAGGACATATTCATCACTGAAAGTTTGTACTCTTGCACCAATATTTCCCTTTTTCTTCCACCTCCCAACCCCTGGCAACCACCATTCTACTCTCTGTTACTATGAGTTTGGCTTTGCAGTATCTGTCTTTCTATGTCTGGTTTATTTCACTTAGCATAATGTCCGCCAGGTTCATCTACATTGTTGCAAATGGCAGAATTTCCTTGTTTTTTAAGGCTGAATAACATTCTATTTTGTGTGTGTGTGTGTGTACACCATGATTTCTTTATCCATTTGTCTGTTTTTTAATATCAAAATAAATAATTTTAATGAATTGAAAAACGTTAAATCTGTGGAAATCCATGAATCTACAGAAAAAGAAAATGCTCATTTGACATTGTTTAAGATTTCTCTTAAATCCACTCCTTACTTTGAAAACTGGCATTCAAAGGTAAAGAATTAAGCCTTTGTCCTGTCTTCTCAGCACTGATGATTTTGAGGAATTTTAAATTTCATTGTGTATGATATTATTTTAGCTAAGTAGGTAAATCTTGGTTTTGAGATCCTGTGAGTCCTGGTCTCCCGCCCCGCCTGCCTGCGGCTCCCTGTGGCTGGGTGAACCAGGGCTCTCTGCCTTGCTCCAGCTGAGAGAGCAGAGCTGGTTGGAAGTGAGTGATGCTAGGAAGGCCAGGGCCCCATAGCTCTTGGGCATCACATCCCTGCACAAGGCCCTCTTAGCAGGTGTCAGGCTGGCCCATTCTTCTTACTGAAGTACATGACCATGTCCTCAAATGTCACTGGTCCCTAGAACCTAGATGTTAAGGACACAGCTGTCATCACCTGACCCCTTTTATTCCTATCTTGGGGAAAGGTAAAAGTCTCAGGAGTGTGGACTCTCAGCAGCCTCTGCAGCTTTTCAGGAAACAGAGGTTGTGGCTACCATATTCCATTCCTCACAAACCAAAGCCTAGTGCGTTAGGAGCAACAGTGGCTGTGCTGGATGCTATCCTTTCATCTGTTGACAGACACTTAGGTTGTTTACACATCTTGGCTATTGTGAATAATGCTGCAATGAACACAGGAGTTCAGATATCTCTTCAAGATAGTGATCTTATTTCCTTTGGATGTCTATCCAGAAGTGGGATTGCTGGATCAGAATGTAGTTCTATTTTTAATTTTTTGAGGAACCTCCATACTGTTTTCCATAATGACTATACCAATATACATTTCCAGCAACAGTATGCAAGGGTTCCCTTTTCTCTACATCCAGCACTTGTTATCTTTTGTCTTTTTGATAATAGCCATTCTAACAGGTGTGAAATTATATCTCATTGTGGTTTTGATTTGCATTTCCCTGATGATTAGCGATGTTGAGCACCTTTTCATATACCTGTTGGCCATTTGTATGTCTTCTTTGGAAAAATGCCTATTCTGGTTCCTTGGCTTTTTTAATTTTTTTTTTCCTGAGGCAGAGTCTTGCTCTGTTGTTCTGGCTAGAGTGCAGTGGCATCATCACAGTTCAGTGCAACCTCAAACTCCTAGGCTTAAGAGATTCTCCTGCCTCAGCCTCCTGAGTATCTGGGACTATAGGCTACTCTGTGCCACTGCGCCTGGCTAATTTTTCTTTCTTTCTTTCTTTCTTTCTTTCTTTTTTTTGGTAGAGATGGGGTCTCACTTTTTCTCAGGCTGGTCTCGAACTCCTGACCTCAAGGGATCCTCCTGCCTCAGCCTCCCAGAGTACTAGGATAATGGGCGTGAGCCACCCTGGGATCTTTGCCAATTTTTAATCGGTGCTGGTGGTGGTTGTCGTTGTTGTTATTAAGTTGTGTGAGTTCCTTATATATTTTGGAAATTAACCTCTTTTTGGATATATTGTTTGTAAATATTTTTTCCTATTACGTAGGTTGCCTTTTCACTTTGTTGTTTCCTTTGTTGTGCAGAAACTTGTTAGTTTGACATAGTCCCACTTGTTTATTTTTACTTTTGTTGCCTTTGCTTTTGGAGTCAAATCCAAAAAAAATCATTGCCAACACCTATGTCATGGAGCGTTCCTCCATATTTTTTTCTAGGAGTTTTATGGTTTCAGGTCTTATGTTTAAGTCTTTACTCCATTTTGAGTTGATTTTTGTGTATGGTGTAACATAGGATTCTTTTGCCTGTGGATATCCAGGTTTCCCAAATGATTATTGAAGAGATTGTCCTTTCCCCATTGTGTATTTTTGGTGCCTTTTTCGAAAATTGTTTGATTGTATATTTGTGGGTTTATTTCTGGGCTCTCTACTCTGTTCTATTGGTTTATGTATCTGTTTTTATGCCAGCACCATACTGTTTTGGTTGCTAAAGCTTTGTAATATAGTTTGAAATCAGGAAGTGTGGTGCCTCCAGCTTTGTTTTTGCTCAAGATTACTTTAGCTATTTGGGGCTGTTGGAAGCTACTTAGGACTGTTTGTGGTTCCATATGAATTTTAGGATTTTTTTCCTATTGCTGTGAAAAATGCCATTGGAATTTTGGTAAGGATTGGACAAATCTGTAGATTGCTTTGGGTAGTATGGACATTTTAACAATATTAATTCTTTCAATCTGTGAACCTGGGCTATCTTTTCCATTTTTGTGTCATCTTCAATTTTATCATCAGTGTTTTATAGTTTTCAGTGTACAGATCTTTCACCTCCTTTGTTAAATTTATTCTGAAGTATTTTATTCTTTTGAAGTTATTGTAAATAGGATTTTTAAAAAAAATTTATTTTTCAGGTAGTTCGTTGTTGGTATATAGGAATGCAATTGATAGTTTTTTTAAAATCAGGAAGCCCCCTGAATCAGAATAGGTTCAGAGGGACTCCCTGCAATTGATTTTTATATTTTGATTTTGTATCTTGCAACTTCACTGAATTTATTAGTTTAACTGTTTTTGGTGGAGACTCTAGGGTTTTCTTTGTTTAAGATCATGTCATCTGCAAACAGAGACAGTTTTACTTCTGCCATTCTAATTTGGATTCCTTTTATTTCTTTTTCTTGCCTACTTTGGTGAGGACTTCTAGCACTATGTTGAATGGAAGTGAGTGACAAGAGTGTGTACCCTTGTCTTGTTGCTTATCTTAGAGGGACAGCTTTTCACTGTTGAGTATGATGTTAGCTGTAGGCTTGTCATATGTGGCTCAAATTTTAAATTTAAGATAATAAATATGTATAATCTCCTAGTATTTTCTTTTCACACCATTGGCTTGATATCACCCTGCTCTTGAGGGGTACATCTACTCTATGAATTTAATACATAATGATTAAGTAGTAGGAATATAGGTCTGGTATGATTTCCAAGTATTTAAATTTGCCTTAAATCTCCCAATTTTTGGCCTGGCGTGGTGGCTAACGCTTGTAATTCCAGCACTTTGGGAGGCTGAGGCAGGAGGATCGCTTGAACCTAGGAGTTCGAAACCAGCCTGAGCAACATAGTGAGACCCCATCTCTACAAAAAATTTAAAAATTAGCTGGGTGTGAGACCAGCCTGAGAAATTTAAAAATTAGGCACATGGTGGCATGTGCCTGTAGTCCCAGCTACTCAGGAGCCTGAGGTAGGAGGATGGCTTCAGCCCGGGAGTTTGAGGTTGCAGTGAGCTATGATGAGGCCACTGTACTCTAGCCCGGACAACAGAGTGAGACGCTGTCTCAAAACAAACAAACAAACAAACAAGCAAAAAAAGCCCTCCCAATCCATATGGTTTTGAAACCATATCTTTCCTTTTTTTTTTTAAACAAGTATAAAATGTTACTGTTTTGGGAGACATTTGTTAAATTCAGTCAGCATAATTCTTCCCTTACTGTTGGAACCTGAGCCTTGTCTCAGTTTAACACCTGTGCTTCCCCCAGTTCTCCCTGGAGAATAGTGTAAAAGTGGATTTTCTCCTAAAACCATGCTTTGGTGCAAGAGGTCATATAGCTAGAGTCACCACAATTTTGGTATCTATTTGTTGAAACTAATTAAAGTTTGGTTTGTTTTTTGCATACTTTGGATTTGATTCCTGGGTGTAGCAAATTTTGGCACAAAACTAAAATAGAGACATGCAAAAATCCTTGCAGAGAGTGGTTTCATATGGTCTGTGATGATGATCAATTTAAAATCCAATAAAATAAGTTGTATGAAAAATTTTGAGTATGTGTTCGTGTGCATTTTTCTAGTGAGAGGTCCATAGTTTTCAATCAGATTTTTAGAGCAGGGGCCATGACCCAGCAAAGATTTAAAATGGTTGTTCTAGAAGTAGAAGTTACATCAAGACATTTGCCAATCATTTTAACACTGAGGCTTCTGCCATCCATCACAGACCCCCTCCTTGATCTCTATCCTGTGTTTGTAGCTTTTTTAAAGGGACATACAATAAAAATAATTTATTGTTACCCACATGTTTAGGGATGGGCCAAGGAATATCATAAGAGTTCATTATTAGATGAGAAGAGATACCTGGAAGTCAATTCTACTACCCTAACAATCTTTTTTTTCTTTTCTTTCTTTCTTTTTTTTTTTTTTGAGACAGGGTCTCACTCTGTTGTCCAGGCTGTAGGGCAGTTGTGTGATCATAGCTCACTGCAACCTCAAACACCTGGGCTCAAGTGATCCTCCTGCCTCAGCATCCTGAGTAGCTGGGACTACAGGTATGCGTCACCATGCCCAGCTAATTTTTCTTTCTTTTTTTTTTTTTTTAGAAACGAGGTCTTACTATGTTGCTCAGCCTGGTCTCCAACTCTGGCCTCAAGCAATGCTCCCACCTCAGCCTCCCAAAGTGCTAGGATTACAGGTGTGAGCCACAGCACCTGGCCCCAATAATCATTTTTTTTTAAAAAGGGTACACTCTCATATGGTTGAGAGGATCCTGCGAAACCATAGGCTATATGTATTAAGACATATTAAAATGTTCATAATTTCTAACCCAATATATTACACTTTGGAGAATGTCTTAGTGAGTTCGGGCTGCTATAACAAAGAACCATTAGACTGGATGGTTTATAAACAACAGGAATTTATTTCTCACATTTCCAGAGCCTGGAAGTCTGAGTTCAGTGCCAACATGGTTGGGTTCTGGTGAGGACCTTCTTCTAGGTTGCAGACTTTGAACTTCTCCATACAGTCTCACTTGGTGGAAAAAGAGCCATCTAGCTCTCTTGCCTCTTCTGAGAAAGGCACTAATCTTATTCATGAGGGCTCTATCCTCATAACCT
Organism: Daubentonia madagascariensis; assembly: GCA_023783475.1. Lineage (NCBI taxonomy): Eukaryota > Metazoa > Chordata > Mammalia > Primates > Daubentoniidae > Daubentonia > Daubentonia madagascariensis. The sequence continues at coordinate 14,806,714 of JAKFHU010000428.1, forward strand.
AATTAGTTCTGAAAGGCCCCACCTCCTAATACCATCACAGTGGGCAGAGATATAGCTATGCCTTGCTTGACCCCAGGGATCTGTCTGAGAAATGTATCCTTGGGTAGTTTCACTGATGTGTGAACATCATAGAATGTACTTACACAAACCTAGATGGTATAGCCTACTACACACCTAGGCTATATGGTATAGCCTATTGCTCCCAGGCTACAAACGTATATAGTATGCTACTGTACTGAATACTGTAGGCATTTGTAACACAATAAGTATTTGTATATCTAAACACATCTAAGCATAGAAAAAAGGTACAGTAAAAATATAGCATAAAAGATACAAAATAGTATACCTATATAGGGCACTTAACCATGAATGGAGGTTGCAGGGCTGGAAGTTGCTCTGGGTAAGTAAGTGAGTGAGTGGTGAGTGAATGTGAAGGCCTAGGACGCTACTGTACATTTTTCCACGATTGGCAGCACAGAAGTTCGTTTGTACCAGCATTACCACAAATGTGAATAATGTATTGTGCTATGATGTTATGATGGCTACAGTGACAATGGGCTATAGGAATTTTTCAGCTCCATTATAATCTTATGGGACCACCCTTGTATATGTGGTCAGTTGTTGACTGAAATGTTGTTACACGGCCTATGGTTATATATAAATGCGTTGGAAATTTACATCTGATATGTCACCCTTTCACATAGTTTTAGGCTTGTTTCTTAACATACGGCCTCTTCTCATTCACCGAAACCTAAATGGAATGTAGGATGGGGTAAAGTAGAAATTTAAAAACCTTTTCTTAAAATCATGCACAGACATCTTAAATATAAAGAGATGGAAGGAGAGAGGTGGTTTTAGTTGAAGTAGGAGGCAAGAAAAGCCTTATTTTTGCACATTTCCTCTCACCTCAAAACATACACACCCAGTAATAAAAGAGTAGTGAGGGCTTTAGAAATAGGCTGATGGAGGCTGTGCTATCTGGATCCTGGTTCTATTGGTTCAGTTCCACAAACATTTATAGTAGTATCTCCTATAAACCTGGTACTTTAAGTTGTTTAAAGTCTCCAAATATGCCACGGGTAACTTCAGATTCCTCATATGTAAAAGGAATAAAAAATAATTTCCCTCAGAGTTGTTGTGAGGCTCAAATAAGAAGAAGTAAATGAAGCACATAACATAGTGTTCGTAGTAGGCAGAATAACATACCTCCAAAGATGTCCACATCCTAATCCTTGGAAGCTGTGAATGTTATGTTACATGGTAACAGGAAATTAAGACATCAGATGGAATTAAAGTTTGCTAATCAGCTGACCTTAAGATAGAGTATCCGGGATTATCAGGCAGGCCTAATGAATTCACAAGGGTCCTTAAAAGTGGAAGCAGGAGGCAGAAGAGTCAGAACCATTGAGATGGCATCAGGAGAAGGAATCAACTGGCCATTTCTGGCTTTGAAGAAGGAAGGGGCCGTGAACCATGGAATGTGGGTAGCCTCTACAAACTGGTAAAGGCAAGAAAACAGATTCTCCTTAGAGTTTCCAGAAAGGAATGCAGCTCAGCTAACACCTTAATTTTAGCCCAGGGAGACCCATTTTGGACTTCTGACCTCCAGAACTACAAGATAATAAATTTGTGTTGTTTTAAGCCACTAAGTTTGTGGTAATTGTTACAGCAGCCATAGGAAACTGATACAGCACTTACTTAATACATATTAGGTGATAAAATTTTCGTTCTCTCTTAAAACAACTTGCTGAACTTAACCCTTGTCTACTTCACGTCTAGTTTTCCTTTCTCAGAGAATAAGGCGTCCTTCATCTTCTTTCCACTTGAGTCCCAGAATCCCATTTCTTCCACATATTCCTTCACCTCAGATATCTTTCTCTTCTTTGTCTTTCCCACTACCTTGAAATATGCACAGAGCCACCTGGTCATGGGGAATCCTCTGCTTGAGCCTGCTTGTGCTTTTAGTTAGCACAATACCCCCACCCCAATGAACCAGACAGCCTTACATGTATTCAGAAGTATCAGAAAATTTTCACCCTAATTTTAATTCTTTATTTTAAGTGCATTATATGTGATATAAATTACTATAAGTATTTGAGTGCATGCTCTTTCATAATCACTATGTTGGTTGTGGTGAAGTTAGAAAAGAATGAGAAGAGTCTCTTCTCTGAAGGATCCTATTGTAGCTAATTAGTAAATTATCAGTTAACAAGCAATGAATACCAAGCAGCAGATGACTGAGTGTCACAGTGAGCGGTAGAGACAGTAGAAGGTATCATGGAAGAGCAAAGTAAAGACAGGTCATGTTAGCCTGGAGCAATCCTAAGGCTTTGTGAAAGATTTTGAGCTAGGAATGTACTGTTAAAGAAATTAGGGAAGTGGTTTTAATAAAATAAGCCACATTCTTAGCAACACAAAAGTTTACCAGTAATATTGCATTTTTGGAAATACATGGGGGGAAAGCATTTTTCCCTATTGAACTTTTTATGGTTGAGGAAAGACTTGTAGAATTAAAAAAAATTATAAATTTAGATTGCAGTAAATTGATATATTTGTCTTGATAATTTCAAGACAGATGATTGCAAAAAATTATAAATTTAGATTGCAGTAAATTGATATATTTGTCTTGATAATTTCAAGAAGAATGGATGAATTATCTTAATTCTCTGTCAGTGAGTGAGTGGTGAGTGAATGTGAAGGCCTACCCCAGGACATTACTGTATACTTTTCTACAACTGGCAGCACAGAGGTTTGTTTACAACAGCATCACAAGCATGTGAGTAATGCATTGTACTATGATGATACATATTGCTTTTTTACTGTGTTACATTTTAATGTTGGTATAAAAATCTCCAAATATGTTTTGAAACCTAGTATGACTCTAAGGTCATTGTGTTTTAGGTACTAAAAAGATTGACTGTGATTACACTTTTAAAGGAAAGTATTACATGGGCTCAGTTAAGACAATTATGTTAGAGTAATCTTACTTCTTTTTAGAGAGGATTATTAGACTGTGGGTCAGGAAAATGTGGAAGATACAGTATAACTGGATTTCAGCCAGAGATTTTACAATGTTTCTCTCTGTTGAGAAGGGGGATAATGTTAGCTGGATGATGTCAGATGGATGATTGTACAATGAGGTAGAAATGTGACTGGTTGAGTAATAGCTGTACGAGTTAATGAATTGTTGACAACTAAAGAGAAATTTCTAGTGGCATGCCGAAATTCACTGTCCATTTTTTTGTAATGATGTCAATGAAAACATTGGGGCTATGCATATCAATTTTTTGATATTTTGATGAAATTAATTTTGGGGGGTTAATATTGAAAATAACTGAAATGGTAGATCAAGGCTAATGTGATAATTTAGTGGAGCTTGATAAGAAGTTCTATACATGGGTTCAAAAACCAGCTGCACAATTATAGGGGTGAGGGAGATGATGTTGAATACAAACAATTTTGGTATTTTAATTACTGTAATAAACTCAGTATAAAATGTAGTTTGACTACCAAAAGGCTTCATGGAATCATAGTCTGGACTAATAGGAGGAGAAGGTTCAGAAAGGGGGGATGTTAGTCTTAACATTATTTTGTACTATACACAATACTATACAAAATACTACACCTGGAGTATTGTATGAAGTTCTGGTTGTAACATTTGAATGTGATTCAGAAAACAAAAAGTAGCAAGTTTTGGCGAAGATATGGAGAAACTGGAATCCTGTACATTGCTTGTGAGAATGGAGAATGGTACATCTGCTATGAGAAACAGTTTGATGGTTCCTCAAACAGTTAAAGGTGGAATTATTATATGACCTAGATATTCCACTGCTAGGTATATACCTTGAAAATTGAAAACAGGTGTTCAAATACTTGTTACCTGAATGTTTATAGCAGCGTTGTTTACATTAGCCAAAATGTAGAAACAACCCACATGTCCATTTGATGAATAGATGACCAAATACAGTATATCCGTACAATGGAATATTATTCAGCCATAAAAATGAAGTACTGACATATGCTATAAAGTGCATGAACCTTTCAAAAAAATCTTTTAGTTTTTTGGGTTTTTTTGAGATAGGGTCTCACTCTGTCACCAGGGCTAGAGTACAGTGGTATCATCATAGCTCACTGCAACCTCAAATGCTGGGGCTCAAGTGATCCTCCTGCCTTAAGCCTCCCAAGTAGCTGGGACTGTAGGCATGCCACCACACCCAGCTAATTTTTTAAAGTTTTTAAAAATTTTTGTAGAGATGGGGTCTTGCTATGTTGGTCAGGCTGGTCTTGAACTCCTGGCCTCAAGCAGTCCTACCCTCAGCCTCATGAAGTGCTAGGATTATAGGCGTGAGCCACCGCACTTAGCCAAAAATCACATATTGTGTCATTCCATTGATATGAAAGATCCAGAACAGGCTAATTCACAAATTAAATTAGTGGTTGCTAGAAACATGGGGAATGATGACTGCTTAATGTAGGTACAGAGTTTCCTTTTGGGGTGATGAAAATGTTTTGGAACTAGATAGAGGTGGTGATTGCAAAACATAGTGCGTGTACCAAATGCCACTGAATTGTACACTGTAAAATGGTTAATTTTGTTATGTGGATTTTACCTTAATTAAAAAAAAGTACATATACATTAATTAAATAGTAAGTATTAAAAGTCTAGAAATAAATCCTTACATTTATGGTCCCTTGATTTCCACCCCACCCCCAACCCCCACAAGGGTGCCTAACAAGACAATTCAATGGGGGAAAGAATAGTGTTTTCAACAAGTGGTGCTGGGACAACAGGATTTCCACATGCAAAACAATGAATTTCAATTGCTTTCTAACACCATACACAAAAATTAACTAGAAATGGATCGTAGACCTAAATGTAAAAGCTACAATTATAAGATTCTTTAAAGAAAATGAGTAAATCTTAGTGACCTTAGGTTAGTGAAAGCTTTCTTAAACAAGACACCAAAAGCACAAGCACCATAAGATTCAATACATAAATTGGATTCATCAAAATTAAAAGCTTTAGTGCTTTAAAGGAGGGGTCCCAACCTATGGTGAGTTGTATAATTATTTTATAATATATTACAATGTAATAATAATAGAAATAAAGTGCATAATAAATGTAATGCGCTTTGAATCATCTTGAAACCATCCTTCCCCTCCCCAGTCCGTGGAAAAATTGTCTTCCATGAAAACGGTCCCTGGTGCCAAAAAGGTTGGGGACCGCTGCTTTAAAGGACACTACAAAGAAAGTGAAAAAGCCCACAAAATGGGAGAAAATAATTGCAAATCATATCTAATAAGGGACTTGTATCTAGACTATACAGAGAACTGTTACAACTCAATAATAAAAAGATAAATAACTCAATTAAAATGATGAATAAATTGTGAATTTTATGGTATGTGAATTATATTTCAATAAAAATTGTTAAAAATGAGTCAAATGGGCTGGGTGTGGTGACTCATGCCTATAATCCTAGCACTCTGGAAGGCTGAGGCATGAGGATCGCTTGAGGTCAGGAGTTTGAGACCAGCCTGAGCAAGAGCAAGACCCCCATATCTACAAAAAATAGAAAACTTAGCCGGGCGTTGGTGGTGTACACCTGCAGTCCCAGCTACTTGGGAGGCTGACGCAGGAGGATTGCTTGAGCCCAGGCATTTGAGGTTGCAGTGAGCTATGAGGATGCCACTGTACTCTAGCTAGGGTGACAGAGCAAGACTCTGTCTCAAAAAAAAAAAAAAGTCAAATGTAATATGTTCAGAGGGGATTTCTAGTCTTATGTTGGGATTCAAAATTGAAATCCTTTTCTCTCGCTGCCCCCAGCTTCTCTCACCTGTACCTTGTATACTGATAAGTATACTGTTAATACATAAACATTCATTCTGTAATTTTAATGAAGTCTTTGGTGCTTTGTTTTTATGTTGATCTTAATGCAAATATTCATTGCAGAGCTGAGTGAGTTATGGTTACATTTCCTTCTCTATTTGTCCAATGTCATGACCCCATGCCAATAGAAGGAAGATGTTCCCAGTGTCAAAGTCAATGGATTCTCTTTCCCTGCAATCTATCAGTTGTTCAAAATTATGTCTCATATATATTTTTTACACTTGAACCATGACTTCCTTAAATAGTTTTTTGGCCCCCCAGTGTGTCATTTTGGCTGCATTTAACAGAATATCCAACTATAGGTGACATCTGATTTCTCTGACCTTTTTCTTATTGCCAGTGGCTGCTGTAGCTCCAAGCATGTTTTTGTCACTTATGTGCTAAGGTAGGAAGAAGGGGATAAGATCTTTTGGATCTTCCCTGTTTTTAAACATATTTTTGAAAAACTTGAAAACTTACAAAAAAAGTTGTGAGGATAGTAATGTGAATGCTTGTCTAGGTTTTATCTGTGTTTGTCAGTTATAAATTTTGGCACATTTGCTTTTTCCTTTTTTATCTATCTATATATAAGTCTTTAGATGTAGATCTGGAGTTGTTTTTATTTTGGTGAATGTTTTGAAAGTTGCAGATATTATGACTCCTTACCCTTAAATACTTGACCACATATCACTGAAAAAAAGGACTTTCTCAATGTGATCATGAAACAATGATTCAGTTCAGGAAATTTAACACTGTTAATTTGTTGAAGGTTGCATTCTCTGGGAAGCAGAGACCCAGAAGGAATTAGGATTGCACAAAAGTGAAAGGAGGGAGCAGGATTGGACAGGTGCAGCTGTCATATTGTGATTACATGCAGTCTGCCAGCGCTGGGGGCAGATCTGGAGTCAAGCTGGTCCATTAGAGGAGTTCCATGTTGGGTGGAAGTTGGCCTTTCTCAGTTATGGGCTGGGGGCTGTCCAGAGAATAGTGCAACTCTCTCTGAAAACTAAAGCCAACTTTGAAGCTAACAGCTAGGCTCAGTTAACCACACTCCTCACATCTGGTAGTGAGTCTTGGATGTGAATGGTGTATCTCCATGTCTACTACAATACAATACTGTAATCCAGTATATAGTCCATATATTCAAATTCATCAATTGCCCAATAATGTCCTTTACAGCAAATCCCTACCCCCCTTCTCATCAGATCTCTCTTTTTGTCATTGAGGAAATTCTTTCAAGAAGCTCCCCAGATGTCATTTCTGTATGTCTCACTGGTCTAAACCAATCACTGGCAAAGGAGCATGGGATTTCCAGGGTTACTTCAGACCTGCGGTGATTCATCCCATGGGTCTGGGGGAAGGGCTACCTTTCCTAATAATGTGCTTCTCACCTGATACCTAAAAAGAAAAAAAAAGTTTTTTTTGAGTTCTTTTAGCAAGGAATAAGGGGAAAAAGGCTGTGGATAGACAACTAGTGACATTCTGCTGGAGTTTTCTGTTGCATATCTTTTTGTTTTATTTTTGCATTCATTTATTTATTTTTCATTTATTATTTATTTATTTTTCATTGATTACTTGCTTGCTTGCTTGATTGAAGAGGGGTATTTCTATGTTGCCCAGGCTTGTCTCCAACTCTTGGGCTCAAGAGGTCCTCCCACCTTAGCTTCCTGAGTAGCTGGGGCTACATGCAGGCATGCCACATGACTTTTTGTTTTTTTAATCAAGAAAAGAAACATATGCATTCCTGTTATTAGGTCACCTTCTTAATTATTCTGTCTTTTGTGTTTTGAACATAATCCATTCCATTCTTCCTTTCATGGAGTTCACTAATTTTGTTTTAATAGGACGAATTATTGTCTATTCCTGCTTCACAGCTGCCATCCTGGGACTTCTTTTTCATTTTGCTCTTGGATCATTTCCACTGTTTTTTGTGTATCTCATGTCAAACTTTATTGGTTTTCATCTTTGTTTTGCTAAGAGACACTCTCAAGTAATGTCCTTCCGTACCTGGAAATGACTTTATTCTGCCTTCTCACTTGATCAGTCATTTGCATATAAAAGTCTAGGTCAAAATCATGTCACTTTGGAAATTTGAGACACTTCTTTGTCTTCTACAATTGAGAGTTTCTGATTTTAGATTCTTGTTTTTTTCCCTCTCAGACCATTTAGAATCTTTTCTTAGTTGTTGTGAAAGCTCACAGAATTTGTCTCAATATCTTTTCTTCAGAGGGTAGGTCATTTCCTTTCATTCATCCATTACCTGACTTCCTGTCTTATTTTGTACCTCCACTTTATTACTGATCTTTTATTCTGGAAGATTTTAACATCTATATGAATTGCCCATCTGGTACCCTTGGCCTCTTGGACAGGTGCTGCACCTGTTAGTCATTCCTCTTTTTCCTCACTAATAAAGCTCAATTTTGTTTAGGTATTTAGTGCTCATGTGTGTCACAGGCTCCTCTTCAGCCCAAAGGGGCAATTGTGGATGTTGCTCAGCCTAAAGTCAATCCTATTAGCTCCATTCCCCATGCCAATGATTGGTTTAGGCATGGTGGCATGTAAAGGAAGTCTGCTGGGAGTCTGGTTTGCTTGAGTTTATTAAGGTACACTCCTTTTGGATATTGTCATGTCAGCTCTTAATACTTGGAGCTGCTGCAGGCATCTTGGGTCACAGAGGAAAAAGTGAAATGATGAATGACCTTCAACTCCAAATGGTCATAACGTGAACTCCTGATCTCCAGCTCCCCCTCTGCACAATTTTTCATTTCATCCTTCTAGTTGCTTGGGCCAAAAATCTTGCAGTTATCCCTAACTTTTCTTTCTCTGGCATCCCACATTCATTCTATTCATTAGAAGAGCTTATAGGCTCCTCTTTTAAATTATATTTACAATCTTACTACTTTTACTATTTCACTGCTACCATACTGGTCCAAGCCACTCCTGCCATTGCTTGCCTGGGTTACTGCAATAGAGCAGTACCTACCCAGGGAATTTTCTTAGGGCTTAACTAGACAGACTTATGGGTTACCATAGGCCACATTTGATGTCAGATTCATTTCGGGGGATATGGGACAGGCAACAGCTTACCAGCAGAGAAGCTCCAGGTGTTCTCTTTGGTGTGGGTGCTTGTAGCAGTCTAGGTGTTCTCTGTGCCGCTCCCTGCTTCCAGGTGAAGTTCAGGTGTGCGTAATGAGGCTCACGTGGGTGGGTATATAGGTAATGTGGCTTAGGAGCCCCGTGTTCCAGAAGAGCCTTTATCTTGTGTAACAACCCATGAGCACAGCTTCCAGGATCCCTACAAGGTACATGCCCAACTACAGGAGTCATCAAACTAAGAGAAGCCTGAAGATCTGGCCACTCACCGGGTATATGTAGTTGTTCCCTCCCTTTGCAGTTTACCAGTGGGTCATTTTTACCATAAGCAATGTTGCCTGGTAACACAGCTGACATTCTGCCTATGTGGTTTCCAGGGGAACAGAGCTAAGTTAACTGAATCCAAGAGCAATTTCTCATGCTAAAAGACAAGAGTTTTACTAGCATTTCAGTGACAAATAGCTTCCTAACTAGAGGTCTTCCTGCTTCTGTGCTTCTCTGCCCTTTACTCAGTTCTCAGCACAGAAGCCAGAGTAATCCTTTAAACTATAGCAGATAACAACATTCTTCTGCAAACCCTGCAGTGGCTTCCCACTTCCCTCAGAGTGCAGGTACCTACAGGTGTTACCTCAGCTGGTCCCTCATTACCTCTTTGAACTTTTTTCCTATCATTTCCTTGCTCATCTGTTCTAATGTGCCCAGTATGTTTTCACTTCAGCCCTTTGTTGGCTCTTCCCCATGGCTGGAACGTTCTTACTGCTGATTCCCACCTGGCTGACTCTTTTTCTTCAAATCTTTGCTCAAATGTCACCTTTTCAAGGCAGTGTATTCTGACTGTTTAAAAATTGCAACCCCTGGCACTTGTCATTTTATGATTCTTTTCTACTTTTAAGTTTAAATTTTTTTATTTTTAAAATTTTAAAAAATTAATACTTTTCAGAGGTCATGTTGCCCACGCTGGACTTGAACTTCTGGGCTCAAGTGATTCTCCCGCCTCAGCCTCCTGAGTAGGTGGTACTCACCTACTCACACACACCTGGCTCTACTTTTTCTTTTGATCGCTTCTCTCACCTTTTCGTACTCCACAGTCTACTTATTATAATGTATTGTTGATTGTCTCCCACTGTTAGCATGTAAGCTGCATGAAGGCAGAATTCTTTATGTGTTTTGTTCATTGATATATCTCACCTGCCTAGGACAGTGCCTGACACATAATTGATGCTTAATATTTTTTATGTATATATGTGGCTTGAACAAGGTAAGCATGTACATCCCATCTGTAGCTGGGTAGAGGTGAGCAGGCCAGGGCAGGAGAACTGATTGATGTACGACACCTGTCTTCCGTGTCTTGGCAGTTCTCGAGTTCAGTCAGAAGGAAGGAGGAAAAAGATCCCGGCCAGGAGGGCACACGTGCACTCCTTCCCAGGTGGCAAACCTCACTTCTCCTCACGTTCCCTTGGCCAGAACTTTGTCATATCCCTACAGCCAATTGCAAGGAAAGCTGGGAAATACAGTTTTTAGGTGGGTAGCCATGTCTGTAGCTAAAACTTGGGAGTTCTATTAAAGGAAGAGGAATGGATATCAGTACAATTTGATGCTTAATATTTTTAAATAAGTGAGCATACCTCTTACAGAGGGCTTACTATGTGCTGGACATTTTATAATGCATTCATTTAATCTTTATGAATCCCTTTTAAAATAGGTAGTGTTATTATCCCCCTTTTTTATAAATGTGGAATTTATAAGTAAATTTTAATGGGAAGACTGGTTTAAATTGGGACTGGCATTGTCTTTGATATAGCAATACATAAGTTATTTTTCATTTCTAAACAATGTCCCCCTTTTGTTTTAATGGCAACCAAAGCTGAAACATGATTTGGAAAGATACGTGGAAACAATTGGAATTCGAGCTAGATGAGGCAGGGTTTTTTGGTCAAAAAACCATCAGAATTCTTCAAGACTTTTGTGAATTGAATTCATCATGTTTCATTGTCTTTTTCCCCAAGTTAGTGAAATGTTCTTTGGTAAAGTCTGCATTGCTGATGCCTCAAGAAAACGATTATGAACCCATATATTGTTTTTATTTTATTTTTTATCCCCATTTCTCAGCACATTCATATATTGTTTTTAATCTGAACAAAATATTAAAAAACCTGAATAAAATAAGTTTTAATGTAATATTCTATCATGTCTGCCTTCCTCACATCTGGCCTCTTGTTTACAGCAGTACAAATTTTGCTTTAGGTGAGATAAATATGAGTGAGGGTCGTGTGGAAGACTTTTCCATTTCTTGGGAAACAGTGTTTGAGAAATGAAGTTTTTTTTTTTGTTTTTTTTTTTACTTGCCCACTTTAAAATGATCTCCACCAAATACTGCCGTGTAAGGTTTTAGTTTTTAAGTCCTACACATATAAATTACAAATGCAAGAATGTTGTTACCTAACTCTGACCTAGAATTATTTTGTGTGTGTTGGGGGGCGGGGGGAATGTATTTGTGTGAGGAAAATCAGCTTCCCCTCCTCTCTCCCTCTCTCATTAACTAATCTCTCCCTAATCCCTGCCCCATTGTAGGGTTAGGGAAGGATTTTGCTCTTTTTCCAGTAGTTGGCCTGTCCTTGATGGCAATATTGCTGTGTGAAAAACCACCCTAAAACAATGGTTTTAAACAAAAACAATTGTTTTGCTTATAAATATCGGGGTTGCCTAGGCTCAGCCGGGCTTTTCTCATGTGTGTTCTCTCTGGAAGTCACAGACAGGGGTTTGAGGTGGGGTCTTAACTCATGTCTGGCAGCTGGCCTGAGAAGAATCAAACAGCTGGGACTCCTCTCTCTAAGTGTTCTCTTCATGTGTTCTCTCCACATGGTGGCCTCAGAGAAGCTGGACTCCTGGCAGCTGTGTGGCCTTTTCTGACATGCCTTCGGGGTTGGCATCACTTCTGCTGCATTCTGTTTGTGGAGGCAGTCACAAAGACTGCCCAGGTTAAGGGGTGGGACTAGATCCAACCTGTGGTGGGAAGAGTTTCAAAGGATTTGCAGGCTGCGTGGCTCTTCACCCGTGACCTGTCAAAGTTAGACCAGTTAGTATGAGAGAGATCTGGGTAATTTGTTAGAGACGAGGGCTATGTCAACTCCTAACCACAGTGACCCATCATGGAAACACAAGTGTACGTGTCTTTGCTATTCATATACTGGCATATGTGATTTATTTGGAACATTCCTCAACAATTTTTAATGAACATATATATCTTGTCAATAGTTCCAAGTTTTCTTTTTGACATTGTACCTAGTTCAAGTCTCATAGAAATCCTTGAATCTTCTCTCTTTAACCACCATATTTTTTATCTACTCCAAGATACTGAGTACCTGCTTTGCACTAGACATCTTTTAATCATCATCTAGATGTCTCTTAATCTATTTCCCTTCCTTTTTAGTTTTATAGTCACTGCTTGAGGATGGGCTTTTTTTTTTTTTTTTTTTTTTTTTTTTTTTACTGGTCAAGTGGAAGCAGTGGGAGTGGAGAAGGAACAAGAGGATGGGCTTTTATAATTTCTCACCTAGATTACTGTCTTCTCTTATAGTCTTTGCTTCCTCTAGCTTCTGCCAGCTTAGTATATCTTTCTAAAGCTCAATCCTGATGATGTTGCTTCCCTAGTTAAAAGCCCTCTTGGACTATCTACCTAAATTCCTTGACATGTGTATTCCTGCTTCTTTTCTGATTTGGTTCTAGCCTAGCTTTTTCACCTTATTTCTTGCCATTCCCCACAAATGCACATTTTGTTCTAGCTACACGGAATTTCTCACTGTACTTACAACTTGCCGTGCCTTCTACTACTCTTTGCCTTTCTCTATGTATACAGAAGCACTATTTGTAAAGTATTCATTTTAAAAAAAATCTTTCATATTGAATGCATTTCACTTCATACTATATAATGGGTGGGAGATATTGAGGATTTCATAATAAACTTATATTTTAATGTTTTGCAAGTAGTGCAAATGTGGTAAATACAATAGAAACCTTTTGTTGTTTGAAATGAGCCCTGTGATTAGACTAAGTGTAGGAAAGAAGGATTTTTAAAACAGTAAAAGATTTTAGTCCTCCAGTTTGGTTTCACATGTTACTGTTGAGTGAGACGTTTCTCTTTATGTAGTTTATTGATCTCTCAGATGTCACAGCTGTTATTTAGCTGCTTTGCTGCCTTTGATTGTTTTTAAAAAAAGATCAGGCATATGCAGCTAATTTGTTGGCTTTCTCTGCTATTCCATTCTCTCAGATTGTTTGAGGTTCCCTGTGTAACTCAGTGGCTTTGAACAAGTGAATATTAATTAACTTAAGAAGTTGTTGACATTTTCCCCCATCATTTGTGATGCTTCTTAATTTCACAGGCTGGCTGGGTTTTTTTCCTTCCTCTCTGCTTCCCTCCTTCTCTTCCTTCCTGAGATATAATTCACATACCATAAACTTCACCATTTTAAAGTATACAATCCAGTGGATTTTAGTATATTCACAGAGTTGTGTAACTATCACCACTATCTAATTTTAGAACCCCCAAAAGAAATCTTGTACCCATTAGCAGTCACTCCCCTCCCACTAATTTATAATATTCTATTTCTATAGATGTGTTCACAAGCTTTCTTAACTTTTTTTTTTTTTAAAATGAGATGGGGTCTTGCTATGTTGCTCAGGCTGGATATGAACTCCTGGGCTCAAGTGATCCTTCTTAGCCTCCTGAGTAGCTGGGACTGCAGGCACACACCACTGTGCCTACCTCTAGCTTTCTTAAAATTCTTAGTTAATACAGTTATTGACTTTTTAATTGCAGAAATTCTTTTAGATCCTCATCTAGGTTGTATTAGTTAGGGTTCTCCAGAGAAACTGACCCAACAGAATGTGTGTATATGTGTGTACAGGGGGGTGAGGAGAGAGAGAGAGAGAGTTATTAAATCTTAAAGAATTGGCTCACCTGATTGTGAGGCTTGGCAAGTCCAGAATCTCCAGGGTGGGCCAGCAGGCTGGAGACCCAGAGAAGAGTTGCAATTCAGTCTGCTGGCAGAATTCTCCCTTCTGGAAAGGTCAGTCTTTTGCTGTCAAGGCCTTCAACTGATTGGATAAAACTCACCCACATTTTGGAGGGTAATCAGCTTTATTCAGAGTCTACTGATTTACATGTTAATCTCATGTAAAAATATATCTTCACAAAAACATCTAGAATAATGTTTGATCAAATATCTGGGTACCGTGCCTGGCCAAGTTGGCCCATAAAATGAACCACTATACAGGTATTTACTGAGATGTTTAAAGGGAGAAAAGTGGGAAGAACATTGAATTAGGGAACAGGAGAATCACTTTCTGTTCTTGGTATTGCCAGTGAGAAACTTTAACCTTGGGCCAGTCTCTGAACTTCTCTGGGCCTTAGGTTTCCCCATCTGTTAAGTGAGAGGGTTGAACATGAGCAGCTTTTCCTTTCTTCCTTTCTTGAAATGAGTTCTTATATGGAAGCTTAATATTTGAAACAAAAAAGTTTGGGGAAAAAAAAAAGCTAAGTCATCTCTAAGGCCCTTTTGAGCTTTAACACCTGTAATTGTTACAGTTCTGATTTTGGATTTGTGATTTTTAGGTACGAACAGGCTTTTTTAGGAAACATAAGACCTAGATTAAAAATTCAGCAAAAGGTTTATAAATGTTATTCAGGTGTGACAAGTAAAATCACTCTTGGCAAATTGAAATTTCAGTAAAAATTGGCATTGTGTGTAGTTTTAATGGTTGAAGTTTTTGTAGACTAAAAGCATCTACAGCATGGAGATGCTGGACAAAGGGATGATTCACCCCCCAGGCAGGTGGGATGGAACGGGGATGATGCAAGATTTCATCACGCTACTCAGAGTGGCACTCAATTGAAAACTTGCTTATTTCTGGAATTTTCCATTTAATATTTTCAGACAGCAGTAAGTGAAACTGTGGAAAGTGAAACCTTGGATAATGGGGGTATGGCTGTACACATTATTCAGTGTTGATAAATAGCACAGACTGAGTCACAAAGCCTAGCATGAGATTGTATTCTCTCCCTTCTCTCAAAGGATAGGCGGAGTCTGTTGATTGCAGTCAGTGTTCAGCCCAGTGAATTTGATAGAGGGAGGGATTGAGTGTGGACCATTTTCTTGTGGGCCTCACCTTACTGGAGTGCACTGTTAGGCGGGCTCTCAGGGCACAGCAGAGCATGGGGACGTAAGGGCAGGTTGCTTCTCCTTTCCCCTTATTCTTACCTTAAAATATCTTTGTGGAAACTCAAAATTTCCCACAGGTGAGGGATGACACCCCTTTCTAATTGCTAGTGATGCCTGAATTTTTTTTCTTTTATTTTGATTAAGTCATCTTGGGGGATATTGGAACAGGGAGCTCAGTCAAATACGTGTTCTTAGATTTTCATCTGAATGTTGCGTCTCCTTTTAAGCTTGTTTGCATAAAGGTTGATTTAGGTATTTAACAGAAAGAAAGGAAATAGTTTAAAACCAGTTATTTTCTGGAGACATTGTTACATCTCAACATGGATGTAAGATAAAGTTTGCAAACGTATTGGGTTTATGTGTTGAAGGCAACACATAAAGTTCCCCTTCCTTCCTTTGTCATTCTGCGCTACTCTAAACTCCTCTAAAGACAGTAAGATGGAGGAAATTTATGGGGTTGTTAATATTCATTTTATTGAATAAAATGTTTGAAAGTCTTTTTTTAATGCTTATCATTAATTATCATGGGCATCATTTGTTTAATCAACAAATGTTTGTTGAGTGCCTGTGAGCTAGGAGATGATGTTGGGGATTATAAATGTCAACAAGACAGTCTCTGCCCTCCTGGAGCTTGCTTTTTAGTCAGGTAGACAAACATTAAACAAATATTGGATGATAAACTCTATGATGAAAAATTAGGTTTGGCTAGAGAGTGATGGGTGTTGCTTATTTAGGTAGGGTGGGTGGGAAGGCCTTTTTGGGGAGGTTGCATTTGCAGTGATCTGAATGGAGGGAGGGAGAAAGCCATGGCAGCAGGGGAGTAGAGGAGTTTAGTGTAGTGTAATCCAGGCAGAGGGATTAGCAGGTGCACAGTTCCTGATGTGGAAATAAGCTTCTTGCACTTCAGGAATAGCAGGGAAACTGGCATGGCTACAATAGGGGAAAGGAAAGGTCAGAGAGTTCATGGACCTTTTCCCCTGTATTTGATGTGAAACCAGGGGAGGATTTTGACCATAGGTGGAGTGAATACATTTATATTTGTAAAAGATCACTGTGGTAACTATGTGGAGAATTGGGGAATGAGTAGATGCGGAATACCTGTGAAGAGTCTCCTTTAGTTGTTTGGGCCAGAGCTAATGATGGCTCTGCCTAGAGTGCCAGCAGTGGATCCAGAGGGAAGGGGTCAGCTTTAGGATATACAGTATTTTGAAAATAGGGTTGACAGAACTTGTTGATGGATTAGATATGGGGGTGTGAGGGAAAGAAAGGAAACAAATGTGACTGCAGGTTTTTGGCCTTAGCAACTAGAAGAATGATGGCATTATTTACTGAGATGCAGCACTGGAGACGGGCAAAGATTTTACTATACAGAGTTGAGTTTGAGGTCCTTTAGACATCCATGTGGTTAGTTGAATTTGCTGATGGCATGATCCCTTAGGAAGGGAGAAACAAGATGTGAGGTTTTTGTCGCCTTGAAACTGCTATTCACACATTTAAAAAGTAGTTTAGAGATGGTTGGAACTTTCCCCTACCCCACCCTCTTCAGGGAGCCTTTGTCATTGTCTTTTATTTTTCTCCTTTTGGCTTGCTTAGTCTTGTTGTGTATCATGGTAGATTTTTATCTTTCACATTTCTGGTAAATGGTGATTATTAGGAAGTTGAGCCAATTGTGTATAAAAAATGTAAAAGACATTCAACAGGGAATGTGTTTCCCAAGGCCCATTGTTTACCACAAAAAGGAAACCACTGACTTCTTGTTACATCAGTGAAGAGAAAATTATTTTGTGAACACAGTACTCCTTTTGTGACTAACATTTTTCATACTGTGATCAAAAGAAATTATTTTATGAAAACAATAAGTTAATGGGGAAATGTAGGCTTTTGTTACAAGTGGGGATTTATTCAGTGAAAGCCCTTAAATAACGTGATTTCTCTTCATAACATTTTAAATTCTTCTAATTGTAGAGGTAGTTGCTATAATTTAAATTATGAAAAAATATAGCTTGAGAAAGTTAGTATGTATTTAGTTGTTAATTTCTTGAAATGTATTTAAAAAATTAAATTTAAGAGAGAAAATATAACAATACAGGGTGGTGGGAATATTTACTTTTAATCTGAAGCAGAAGAAGGAAATCTATATTTCTGTAGATATGGTTAATATTATAGTGAGAATTTATTTAAGGTATAAGTAGACTATATCATCACAATCTAGTATCTCCCTTCCCTTTTGTAAATTCATGCTTAGCAGAAAAGTCCTCAGGTACTATGCTTGATCTTAGCCAAAAGGCAGAGAAGCGATTCCTTGGGTAAAGTGTGATTAAAAACAACAGAAATTCATAGAAGACGAGGATGTGATAGTAGGTCTGGGCTCCCTGGAGACCAGCCTTCTTGAACCATTGCAACTTTATCCTCTGCCCAGCCTTCCTCTGTCCCTGACTCCTGACTCAAAAAAACAAAACATAAAAAACATCGAAAATATATCTTTGGCAGTAAGAAAGCCTCCCAACTTCTGAGCATCTAAGAAACGTATACCTGGGGACAGGAGTCTCAGAACAGCTAGGGATTATAAAATGTTCAGGTTTTAAGCTATGTGTATCATAGACACAATTTTGTTGTATAAATGTGACCATTCTAGTAGTAAAGTGATAGCAACCTTTTAAAAAAATATTTATATAACTTGCACATGTGACACATTCACCTATAATATTACACGTTTTGTGCTTCCCCATTCCTGCCCCTCAGTGTTCTACCCCTCTGACTCTGGGTTGGTTAGAGGATACAGTGGCCTTAGGTGCTTACATTGTAGTTGGGGAGACAGGCAATAAGCAATTAAATAAGTC
Source organism: Daubentonia madagascariensis (assembly GCA_023783475.1). Taxonomy (NCBI): domain Eukaryota; kingdom Metazoa; phylum Chordata; class Mammalia; order Primates; family Daubentoniidae; genus Daubentonia; species Daubentonia madagascariensis. The sequence goes on from JAKFHU010000428.1 coordinate 14,824,734, forward strand.
AGTAAAAACAAGCTTATATTAGATAGTGATAAGGTCTATGATGAAAACAAAATGGAAATAGGATAGTGACATGGGAAGCCTACTTGATATTAAGTGGTCTCTGAACCTTTTTTTTCTCATTTGTCATTGGGAATAATGATAATCTACCTCCTTAGAGGTGTGTGGACTTAATTAAGTTGTGTGTTAAATGCACGTAGCAGAATACCTGGCGTCATACCTGATTATCAAGTACATGTTATTCTCCTTTTCCTTTCTTTCTGTAATCTGAGTCATCCAAATCTGTGGTGTGGTGCCACATAATATACCTCAGCTAGACTATGTCTAAACCATGTCCTTGTATGGTTTTGAAGTTCTTATTGAAAAAGTAAATAAGAGCATAGGTGAACCTTGACAGCATCATGCTTAGTGAAATAAACCAGTCACAAAAGAAGAAATACTGTATGATTCCACTTATATAAGGTACCTCAAGTAGTCAAGCTCATAGAGACAAGGTAGAATGGTGGTTGCAGGGGCTGGGACAGAGTGACTGTAATGGGTGCAGAGTTTCAGTTTTTTGCAAGATAAAGAGATCTGGAGATGCATGGTGCTGGTGGTTGCTAACAATGTGAGTGTACTTAATGTACACTTAAAAATGGTTAGGATGGTAAATTACATGTTATAATTATAGTGTTTTACTATAATTTAAAAGAAGGTAAAATGATATCTTGGTAAGTTTCCCCCATTTTGGTAGATATTAGTGAATCAAGTTGTTCTTGACTAAATTATGAAATAGTGGGTGGTTTTTCTTGTATGATGAATCTATGTGAGGTAGTTCTTGTATTTTATGGGAATCTATGTGAGATTCCCATAAAACGAAAACTTTATCAGAAATTTTTGTCATCTTAACTTCCAGAGGTGTCAAACCTTAAACTGTTGGTTATAGAGCAAAGAGCGCAGTGTGGCTGGAAAAGACATTTTCTATTGTTTTGTATTGTCAGTTTAGAAATTATTTATTGGGCATTCATTGTGTTGAATGAACAAGGGTAACAACATTTGTTGAGTGATACCTGCCAGCTGTTGTTTTAATTTAACACTTAACAATACTTATGATACTAACAATACTTTATAATCTTTATAAAACAGTCTTGAAGGTGTTTTTCTCATTTTACAGTTGAGAAACCTGAGGCTGTGATTGGATAAGTAACTTTCTGCTTTAAAAACGATTTTAGAGGAATTTCATTACATAGAAACGAAGGGAAGGCATTCCGGATGGAAGAAAGCATGCATTAGATCCAAGTGTAGGAAAGAATGGGATGTATTTGCACAGAGCAAAGTGTTCAGCCTGATTGAAGTCTGGATAACATTAGGAAGATGGGCTAGCAGTTTAGTCTCTTCCATTAGAATCTTGACTCAAAGGGTAATGAATTCCTGGACTATATTCTGTAGGCATTGGGGGCACCATTGAATTACCAAGCCAGGGGCTTTTCTGATGACAGTTGTATGTTAGAAAGCAATATCTGAGATGCATGGGAAGGGAGGGGAGGAGAGAGAGGTAGGTCAGAGACCAGATAGAATGACCACTTAGAATTCTCTTGCAGTCGGTAGGAAGTGGTTAGGGTTAGGGTGCAAATGACTGGCAGTTGAGGAGTAAGTTGAGAATGAAAAAAAAAAAAAAGTTGAGTAAGACTTTTTGCAGGGGGACTTACTGGTCACCTGAATATATATAGGTCAGATGTGGTTTGGATTTGAAAAGGGAGATTGTTAGGGGTATGTGAAAAAAGGCCTTCACACATAGCGCCTAAGAGCACAGAAAGGACTTAGCAGTCTTGAATTGAATTTGAAGGGTTGACATTGGGCAGCGTTTTTCTGTTGAAGAGATGAGGGTATCCAAGGAGAGTATGGGACTGTAGTGGGCCTGGGAATTTGAAGAGTTGACAAGTTTCAGCCTCTGTGAGAGGGAACTCAGTAGGGTCTTTAGAGTGTGACATAGAATAATAGTAATGTAGTTACGTTAGTCTTTTATACAAATAACTTATGTAGAGTAGAAGCTCCTTTACACAACATTGGTTGCATAATATACCAGCAGTTGGGTTTGTTAAGTAGAAAATTTGTTTAAAACAAGGAGGAAAGATGAATACCAATATTCTGTGATTGATAAGTGTATAAATCCTTATAGTAAATCAATGTTTTGATGTACAGCCAAAGTGTTTTCTTTAGAATGTTTTAAAAATGACTTGTCTTTATTAAATTGTACAATTTAATGTTTAGAGATAAAGCATTTTCTTTTTGCAATTTTATATATATATATATATATATTTTTTTTTTTTCTTTCTTTTGAGACAGAGTCTTGCTCTGTCACCCTGGCTAGAGTGCAGTGGTGTCATCATAGCTCACTGCAAGCTCCAACTCCTGAGCTCGAGCAAGCCTCCTGCCTCAGTCTCCTGAGTAGCTGGGACAACAGGTACGCACCACCGCGCCTGGCTAATTTTTTCTATTTTTAGTAGAGACAAGGTCTTGCTCTTGCTCATGCTGGTCTAGAACTCCTGACCTCAAGCGATCCTCCCTCTTTGGCCTCCCAGAGTGCTGGGATTACAGGCGTGAGACACCGTGCCTGGCCACAGTTACATTTTTGATGTAATATTTAACTAAACTACATAATTATAGTAAATACAACTGACATAAACAAATGTTGGAACAAACACAATTTACTCCTGGTAGGCATGCAACTCTATTGTTGGTAGAAAAGTGAGTGTAGTGTAGCAGAGAGGACTCCCCTCCCCCTGAGGAAATTGGAACTCAGAAGTTGTAGCTTGTTCATGGTTTTAGGATTAGCAAGAATCGGGTTTTATCTTTGAATCCAATGCTTTTCCCATTATGTGGAGTTGTAAGGTGATAGGGAATAATATGTCAAACATTGGTTAGTGGTGAGGAAGTTATAGACTGTGGATTTTTTAAAAAAGTATCACCTTTATTGAGATATAATTCACATGCCATGCAAATCAATTTAAAGTATACAGTTTGAGGTTTTTATATATTCACAGAACTGGCAACCATTACCACAACCAATTTTTAGAACATTTGCATCACCTCCTAAAAGAAACCCTGTACCCATTAACAGTCACTCCCTATCTTTTCTTTCCTGGCCTTAGGCAACCACTAATCTGTTTTCTCTTTGTATAGGTTTGTCTATTCTGACCATCTCGTATAAATGGAATCATGTAATGCGTGGCCTTTTTTGAATGGCTTCTTTCACTTAGCTTAATGTTTTTAAGATTCATCCATGTTGTGGCATGTGTCAGTGCTTTATTCCTTCTTATGGCAGGATGATATTCCATGGGATGGATCTGTCATATTTTATTTGTCCATTCATCAATTGATAACATTTGGGCTGTTTCCTCCATTTGGCTGTTACAAATAATACTACTATGAACATTTGTGTACATATTTTTGTGTGATGTATGTTTTCATTTCTCTTGGGTATATACCTGGGAGTGGAATTGCTGGGTCATGTTTAACCTATCAGGAACTGCCAAACTTTTCATTCGTGATATGTTATATGGAAGCTGCTAAAATATGAACAACTTTTATTTTAAACATGCCTGTTACTAATAACCAACCCTATTTCCTTATTTTATATCTTCCAGCCTATAACATTCCACATTCTGTTTCATACATGGTGAATCACTACTGCTTTGTGCCAAGGTGCCCACTTGAGTGCCGGTAAAGTACAAGCTCCAGGTTGAAAAAGCTTCTAGATGGATCCTTTCCAAATTTGGTGTCTTTTCTACAAACTCTGTGCCTCAACAACCATTTCTAAGTGGTAAGGGTATGTACATTTTTAAAAAAAGAATAATAGAATCATAGAAATTTGTAAAACAATTGTTACTTGGATCGCCTTTTTTCTTTTCTAGGGCACCTTCTCTTTTTATATAAGAGTTAATCCTGCACTTTTTTTGCTAATTTTTTCTAAATTACATGTAAAAGCAGTAGCATCAGGATTTTGGAGACTTCAAAACATTCTTTTTACATATTACGTTCTGGGTATAGTAGAACATGCAATACTTATAAATATAAAAATATGTGAACAACTTGATGCATGTGCACTTTATGTGCTTTTTAGGTACTCTGTAATCCTTTATTGTAAGGCTGAGGTAGTTTATTCTATTACTGTCTTTCCCTATCTTTAGGGATTTTGAGCCCATTTCATCAAGAACATCCTCTTCCTGATGATGGCAAATTATGTATACTTTTTTTTTTTTTTTTTAGAGATAGGGTCTCTCTCTGTTGCCCAGGCTGGAGTGCAGTGACACAATCATAGTTTACTGCAGCCTCAAACTCTTGGGCTCAAGTGATCTTCCCATCTCAGCCTCCTGAGTAGCTGGGACTACAGGTGCCTGCTACCACACCTAGCTAACTTAAAAAATTTTTTGTAGACACAAAAAATTGTCTAGTGTCTTGTTATGTTGTCTAGGCTGGTCTTGAACTCCTGGGCTCAAGCAATCCTCCTGCCTCAGCCTCCCAAAGTACTGGGATTACAGGTGTGAGCCTGGCCCAAATTATGTGTACACTTACGGCAATGATGAGAGAGATGTGCAGTGATACCTCTTTTTATAGCATGGTACTATGTGTGCCTTTTCATATTCTAACATTTTTTTGGAAGCATAGATGCCAGTAAGCCAACAAGTTTTCTGGACATCTTTGAGGCTTACTCAGAACACCTTTTGGTGGGGGGCAGAGCAGTGATATTTAGCAGAACAAGTTGCTGAAATGGGAGACCTTTATGATTGAAGTAGGCTCATTTTGAGCCAGTCAACAAATATTTACCAAATGCCTACTATTTATAAATGAAAACATAGAATGACATTTTGTATAATAAAGAAGTCACCAAATGGAAAACCATGGTGTTAGATGAGGATGAAAGGCAGGGAGGTAGAGTGAAGAATGGGGTACATTTTAGCTCTCGTTCTAATTGCATAGTATTCTTGATTGCCACTTAATTAGCCTTAATAGACCTCATTTTTCTCATCTAGGGAATGAGTGAATTACATTCAGTGGTTTGTAAGGTTGTTTTTGGTGCTTTCATACACTTAACGCTTTATTACTGTAATGAACAAGTTGATTTTTATTTATTTATTTATTTTTAGGATATGTTTTCTTTCCTAACCTGACGGGTAGAGACACTTTTGGTCTATTTTTGTTGAATTATGGGGCATGAATAATTTCTCCACTATCAGAACATTTTTCAGTTAATCCTCCTGTTTTGAAGTTGATGTCTTTCATTCCTTTCTTTCCACATTCTTCTCTTCCTCTCCTACTGTCCTCTAGGACGTTCCTTCGTTTGACTCAGATGTTCTTTTTCTGTCCACTTACCATGTGGATGGCTTTCGTCGTGTTTCCTTGACCAGTCTTGCATCCATTGTTTTCACCTTGGTAATTTTCCAGGGTCACTACATCTTAGACCAGTGGTTCTAATTCTGGGACCCTTTATAAAAAGACAGATACTTTTTGAAACAAGTTTGGGAGACGGGTGTGTGATTCTTTGGCAGGTAGGTGAAACCGATTTAATAAACCAGCTTTAGTTCACCAGGACAGGAGCCCCAAGGTTTTGCACATTCTCACTTCCGGTCACTTCCTGCCTTAGACCTCTTCATCACCTGGAATAGTTCCGTTTCTAAGGTCTTAGAAGGACGGTGTTCTTTTTACTTCAGGGTTTTTTCTTGTGTCTAAAAAAGAAATGTCTTGTCTTATTTACTTTAAATTTTTATTATGGAAAATTTAAAATATATGTTTAAAGGTAAACAGACTGGTATAATGAATCCCTTTGATTCATACCCAAGTTCAATAATTATCAAGTCAAGGCCAAATTGTTTATCTCTCTCCCACCAACTTTCCTCCCATTCCTATATTATTTTAAAGCAAATCCTAGATGTCATATGACTTATTTATAAGCATTTCAGTATGTATCCTTAAGACCCTCTTTTTAAAAAATATAACCACAATATCATTATCATTCTTTAAAAAAAAAAACAGGATCAATTCCAATATCATCAAATATCCAGTGTTAATTCTAATTTTCTCGTACATCTCAAAAGCAGTTGATTTGATTGGATCAGGATCTAGATTTACCCCCCCCCATTTTAATTGGTTGATTTTTCTCTTACGTTCCTCCCTTCTCTCCCCCTCCCTCTTCCTCCCTCTCTCTTTTTGTTCTTAAAATTTATTTGGTGAACAAATCAGGTCATCGTCCTAGAGATGTGGATGTGCCTGATTACAGTCTTGTGAGGTGATTTAATATACTCATCTGCCTGTCCTTTGTGTCTCCTGTTAACTGGTAGTTGGATCTAGAGACTTGATCATATTCAGGTTCCATTTCTTTTGGCAAGACTATGTCTTTTGGTAACTGTCTGTCTAGTGCACATAATATCTAGTCTCTTTTTGTGCTGATAATTGCTGTTGGTGCTCAGTGCTTTAGATCGGGGTCAGCAAATTTTTTTCTGTAAGGGAGCAGATAGTACAGACTTTTGGGGCCATCTGGTCTCCTCTGTCACAACGACTAAAGTCTGCCAATGTAAAGGGAAAGCAGCCATAGACAAACATAAATGAATGGGCATGGCTATGTTTCAGAAAAACTTTGTTTATAGAAAAAAGTGGTGGACCCCCTGCTGTGGGTCATTAGGAGTTGCAAAGTAGTGGATTTTAATACTGTGATTTCTTTTTATTGGCTGGCCATTCTATAAGGAGAAACTGCTCCTCATTTATTTGTTGCCTTGTAGTACAGCTTTTTTGATACCTTCTTGGTTATCTGGTATGACATGCAGTTCCAGGGTCATTATGTACATTTCCTCCCTACACCTGGCATCAGCAGTTTCTCCAAGGAGACTTGACTCCTTTTTTGGGTAATGGAATTTCAAGACTACAGTCTGGGCTCCAGGGGTTCTTGTTGCTAATGGATCGATCATTGTTTCTAGGTCTTTTCAGTAGTCAGGCCTAGAAAAAAATTTTGTTGAAAGATAGAGTATCTCACGAGTTCATACTGATACTTACAATTCAGTGTCAGCACTGTAAGGCTTTTACTTAATCTTTTGTCACACCCGTATCTTTCTCTCAGCTAAGAATCCTGGTTCTTAGTGACACCAGGAATAATATAATGAGAACATTAAATAAGTTTTTGTTTATAGTATCCCTATAATACACATGACAATCTTAGAATAGCAATACCAACAAAAGTTTTGTCTCTGGCTTTTTTTTTTTTTTTTTTGCTTATTATTATGTCTGTGAGATTCACCCATGTTATATGAAACAGTAGTTTTTTTCATTGTTGTGTAGCGTTCCATTGTGTGAAATACTACTGTGTATTTATCCATTCTCCAGTTGATGAATATTGGAGTTGCTTCCAGTTTGGGTGCTTTTGTGTACTCTTGTACAGGTCTTTTGGTAGACATATGCACTTTTTTCTCTTGGATATATCCTCAGGAATAGAATTTGCTATTCTTTTTTGGATTTAGTGTATATTCCCCTAGCAATGTTTTGTTGAAGTACTGTGTGTATTGGTTGTCTATTGTTGTGTAACAAATCAGTCCAAAACTTAGTGGCTTAACACAGTGAACATTATTATCTTACAGTTGCTGTGGGTCAGTTTCTTTGGGATGCAGCTTAGCTGGGTGCCTGTAGCTCAGAGTCTCTTATAAAGCTGCAATCAAAGTGTCTTCTGGTGCTGCATTCATCCCAAGCCTCAATTAGAAGGGGCACAAAGGAGCCTTCTGGGCTGCTTTCAAGCTAACTCATGTAATTGTTGGCAGGTCTCAGGTCCTTTCTGGTTGTTAGCCAAAGGCCAATTCCTTGAGACCCCCCTAGGGCAGCTAAAAACATGGGTAGCTGGTTGTTCGTTCAGAGCAAAGAAGAAAGGGTGTCCAGGATGGAAGCCATGGTCTTTCTGTAACTTATTCTTAGAGTGACGGCGCATCACACCTGCTGCATTCTTTTTAAAAAAAAATTATTGTGGAAAAATGTGCACAATATAAAATTTACCATTTTAACCATTTTTAAGTGTACAATTTAGTGGTGTTATATCCATTCACATTGTTGTGCAATTGTCACCATCATCCTTCTCCAGAACTTTTTCACCTTCCCAAACTAAATTCTGTACCTATTAAACAATAACTCCCTATTTCTTCCTTCCCCCAGCCCCTGACAACCTCTATTCTACTTTCAATCTCTTTGAACTTGACTCCTCTAGGTACCTCATAAATGGAATCATGCAGTTACAGTATTTATCCTTCTATGACTGGCTTATTTTATCCAGCATAATGTCTTCAAGGTCATCCATGTTGTAGCATGTGCCAGAATTTCATTTTTTTTAAGGTTGAATAATAATCCATTGTATGTATGTGCCACATTTTGTTTATTCATTTATCCACTGGTGGATATTTAAGTTGTTTCCACCTTTTGGCTATTGTGAATTATGCTGCTATAAACATTGGCATTCAGCTGCATTCTGTTCCTAGAATCAAGTCTTCTAATCCAGTCTGTACTAAAGGGAAGTACTGTGTATATTAGTTACCTATTGTTGTGTAACAAATCAGCCCAAAATTTAGTGGCTTAACGCAGTGAACATTATCATCTCACAGTTGCGGTGGGTCAGTTTCTTTGGGATGCAGATTAGCTGGGTGCCTCTAGCTGAAGGGGAGGTGATTACACAAGGGTGTGAATACCAGGAGGTGGGGATCATTGGGGCCCCTCACAGAGATACCATATGAGATACTGTATCATTTAAGTCATTCTTAACAGTTATTCTCTGTTTTAGTTATGCCACCAGCTGGTTATTCATTTAAGTTCATTTATTTTATCTTTGATATTTAATAACTTTTAAAATGTAATTTTGTTTTATAATCATGTATAATAGTTTCATGGTTCTAAAGTCATATGCACAAAACAAGATATATTTGGAGGAGTCTAGCTTCTATCTCTGTTTTCTGCTTTCCCTTATAAGTAATCATATTCTAAAAACTTCAATTTATTTCTGTTTTTTCTTTTTTTAAATATAAGCAGGCTATATATTCATGCCCCCCTTTTCTTATATAAATGGTAGAATACTATATACCTTGCTTTTTTATTCTGGAGATCCCTCCTTAGCAGTATATTACTAATTGCTTTTTATAGATTATATAATATCCCATTGGGTGAATGTGCCATAGTTTATTTAATCAGTTTCCAATTGATGGGGACTTGCATTGTTTCTGATCTTTTGCTAATATAAATAGTACTGCAATGAATAACCTTGTGGATATATACATCTTTTTATATTTTGTCATTGTATATTTGGGACAGGTTCCTAGAAGTGGAAGTGCAGGGTCAAAGGGTGAATGAGTATTCAAGTTTACTAGGTATTGCCAGATTTGTCCCCTTAAGAATTGTACTTCTTTGTGTCCATCAGTAATGTATGAGTGCCTATTTGTCCATAAATAACATTATCAACAGAATATTTTGTCACACTTTTGGGGATTTTTGCTAAACAGAATCTCATTGTAGTGTTAATTTTCACCTCTCATTCTGAGTGACATTGAATATGGTTAAGAGGCATTTGCATTTATTTTTCTCTTAACTGCCCATTTCTTTAGCCCTCTTTTCTCTAAGTTTATTGGTGTTTTATATTTTATAAGCTCTTTACACATTAGAAATATCAACCTTTTGTCTATTTGTTTTCTTCTTCTTGACAGTTAAATAGAGGTATTCTCTACTCTGCTTTCAACCTGGCTTCATTTTCTTCCCCTTCTTTTCCATTAATGTTACGTATATTCTTCTGGCTAAGTGATCATTCGATATCTGACCTCACTTACACTTCTCAGACCTATTCCACTACTTCTTGAAATTCAACACACTTCAGATAGAATTTAACTGTATTCACAAACCTGATGTTCCTGTGTTCCCTTTATCAGGTAATAATGGCATTGTCATTTTCCCAGTTGAGAAATTGGTGTGACCTTTTGTGGCTTTATTTATTTTTAATTCAGCAAGTATTTGTTGAGCACCTACCTGGTTTCAAGTAATGGGCTGGCACTAGGTAACATATAGTCATAATCCCATAATGGGGGAGTGGATATTAAACACACTACATGCACAAACCTGTGTCTAAATGTGTGGTTAAGTATTCCAAGAGACATTTAAGGGTTGGGACACGTTATTAGATTGGAAAGGTTATGAGTTGCCTCTTTGAGAAAATGGCACTTAAACTAAGATTTAAAGGACGGTTAGGATTAGCCTGGTGAAAAAAATCAGGGTGCCAGTTTCCAGAGATAGGAAACAGTAATGTGGAAGGATCCTGAGGCAGGAAAGAAGTTGAACTTCTAGGAAATGAAAAGACCAGTTTGGCGTTGGTCAGCAGCTGGTTAGCAGAGTGTTGTAGTGAAAGGTGATGGTGCCCATTGTTCAGTTGCAAAATTCTTTCAGTTCTACTTCAAGGCTTTGTCCATTTACTCCATATTTTTATATCTACTTCCTTATTTCAGAAAGATATCTCTTGACTGCTGGGATAGATTTTTAAACATTGGTCCCACTCTATTTTAGTTCTTGTTCCCCATCCATTCTGCTTCAAAAGATAACTTTGGGAAATGAACAGTTTGTTCGTATCACCTCCTTTCTCAAAAACTCATGGTGGCTCCCTCATTGTGGAAGAATGAGATCCCACCTGGAATTGAAGTCTTTATTATTTTCTTTAGGCTTAAAGGTCTGCTCTCCTGAGACTCCTTTCATTTAGGTAGCCAAGACTGACACTTCTCTACCTCTTTTCTTACCTCATCTTTCCTCTTCCATCATGACATCCCTGCCTCCCTTCCCCTCACCCCGCAACTATTCCCTTGATCTTTAGAGCCCCTCAGTCAGACTGATTTTTTTTTTAAACTTACATGCTGTATTTTCCTTTGCTGTTATGTCAGTTCTAAGATTTATCATAGTCTGTGTTGTATTAGAAATATTTATGTATTTGGGGTGCAAAGAATCGTGCATTTTTCATTTTCGTAACTGGTAGGACTCAATAGATATTTGTTGAATCATACAGATTAGGGAGTATTCCATGTGGTAGACCAGTCATTGAAATTTCTTATAAAAGAAGCAAGTCTCAAGTACAATTTTACAAAAATTTTGAATAAAATGTTCAGGGAGTGACCTCAATTAGAGGTAGAAAAATCTTACTTGCCTTTTGAAGCAGTCTTTACAGTTCAGTGCACATCAAATAATACTTATACTCTCTACACTGGTTTGACAAAAATATGTTTATATGTTGATATCAGAGAGTTCTCATGACTTACTAGGGGTACTGGCATATTTAGAGCATTGAATATTCAATTACCATGATGATAGAGAAAGGCCAATAAAATAATGAATATGTAGCATATTTAAATGTACCTCTGCTTTTACCTGAAATATCTTCTGGACTAATTGTCCACCTGGCTAACTTCGTAGCATCTAGGTTAAATATAGTAGTCTGCATATTGATAAAGATTAGTATACTTGATTCTCATACTTGATTTTGTTAGTATGTTAGGGCTAGCAAGTATGTTTCTTTTGTGAAGAGAAGGGTACTACATTTAATGCCTACAACTTACAAAATGATGTTATGTACTCTTTTTCTTATCCTTACAGGTTTCCCTCTTTTCTCTCTTATTTCATCCCTCCTTCCCTCTCTCCTTTCTTCTCTCCCTTTCTTCCTGTAAATGAGTTTAAGTCACTTTGTCTAAGTTAATGTAGTTTAATATTGTGTAACTCTATGACATACTTTGTGCTGCCTTCTCATGAGGTCCTTTCTCTGAAATTATAACGAAAATGAGGTCTTTATAGGTTTGTTTTACATGTGACTTTTCAGATATTAATCTAACTTAGTCTCTTGGGTCATCTCTTGAATTAAACGACTGTTTTTGTCTCCTAATACATATTTTTTTTTTTGAGACAGAGTCTTGCTCTGTTGCCCCGGCTAGAGTGCAGTAGCATCATCATAGCTCACTGCAACCTCAAACTCCTGGGCTCGAGTGATTCTCCTGCCTCAGCCTCCTGAGTAACTGGGACTACATTTGCATACCACCATAACTCGGCTAATTTTTCTATTTTTTTGTAGAGATGGGGACTTGCTCTTGCTTGGGCTGGTCTCTAACTCCTGACCTCAAGCAGTCCTTCCACCTCTGCCTCCCAGAGTGCTAGGATGGCAGGCATTAGCCACTGTACCTGGCTTCCTAATACATATTAATGAAATAAAAGGGTTGGGTGATTATAGTAATTTTGGCTCCATACTGAATGGAATTTATTTTTGTCATCTGAAATGCAGTAGAGACTAAACCTTTTAAGCCTGTTTCAAAAGTAAATTTCCTAAAGTCATATTTCAAATTTTTGGTGTTTCAATAATATTAACTAATGAAACATATTTTGGTTGTATTATTTTAAGGTAAAAATATCTTAAAGGGAATTTTAAATGAGTTTGCTTAAGATTAAGTTAGGACATTGAGTCTTAGTTTCTGGAATATGATTTTAAGATTAAAAAAATTACTTTTAAACATTAACTAGGGCAGGTGCTTATAGATAAGAATCAAATAAATTATCTTGGTATGGTGATCTTCAATCATAATGCATTTAGTTTGTAGTGATGAAAGTTTTTATTTTTAAAACTGAGAATCTATAAAAGCCATGTAGCTCCTGGCTTGACAGGTTTATGAAAGGCTTAAAAGATAAAATTGTCATAAGTGAAATATTGCATTTCACAAAGGATTTATGTAACTAGTAGTGATGGTGAAAAAACCTGATGACGTAGGAGAAATGACTCAGTTTCTCACTTTGCCTTCTCCATGTCTCATTTTGTCTCACATTTTAAGTCCTGCATGAGTATTATAGTTTCGAATGTAATCACAGCATTAATTCAGAAGCCTGATATATTCAAAGATAATCTTTTGTTTTTTTTTTGTAATAACTGCATTCATACCATGTTGGAACTTTCTACATACTCTCCTAGCACAGTTTAGGAGGGATGGTCCTATAGCCAGATGAGTCACAACACACTACGAATTCCTTCAGGAAGCAGACTGTATTTTATTCATTATTTGTGTCCCTCACTATCTAGTGCAGTGCTTGATAGACAGTTGGGCTCTGTTCATTTATTATACTGTACCTAGTGTTAGGTTTCTAGAAAGCTCTAAAGAAAGAAAAGTGGGTTTTTTTTGCCTTTTGCTTTACTCTAATAAATCTTCCAGTTAAGGTTTACATCTAGCCTTAATGATTTGAACATATATTAAAAATTCTTAACAAGAAGAGTGGTATGACCTAGATTGGGAAGTGGATCCAGAGACAACATTGAAAACACATTATTCAGATGACCTTGAACTTCACTAAACTGAGCCAGGGGCCAAATATTCTCTCAAAATAGAACAGGAAAAAGAAAAGAGGCATGTAGGGACCCAGGAGAAAAAGGATGACTTAAGTGGAGTGGAGGGAATTTTCATATTAAACCACAGATATGACAATTGATCCCTTGGATACTTTGTCAGGTTTTCCCTGTAATGCTGACCCAGAATTTTGCAGCCGATTGAATTATCACTGTGTTTAAACTGTTAGCATCTATCTTTGGGAAGCATATATTTTAGGTTAAAGTTATTTTAAGAATCTTGGCTGAAACAGGAGACTGTCACTTTTGTTTCTGAAGTTGTTCATTGGACTATTATTTAATAGTAAGAAATTAACAAAAGAGGATTGAATTTAGTCTTCAAATAAGCATCTCTTATTAGTCATACTATGATTTCTCCTTTTTTCTCCTGTTTTTTACTTTTGAAAAGACAAATTTATTCTTTTCTTTTCATGAAATATTTAAAGGAAATATATTAATTATGTTTAATTATCCTTTGTTGAAAGGTGTCTAGCTTTTGTTCTGAGGTTCAGAATAAATATACGAACATATTGAAATCATAATTTCATTTTCATTTGAGAACTTTACCTCAAGTAACTCCATATAACAGCTTATTCTTTTAAAATATAAAAGCTTTTTTAAAATATAAGAGAATCCATATGTACCATATTTTTCAGTTCATTTACTAATTTTGTCAGTTTCCACATTTGTAAAGTTGAACACTTACAGAAATTCTGGGTGTGTTTGGGTTAAAATGAAATAATGTATGCAAAGCACCTAACCTAGCTGGTCACACATAGTAGGCCCTCAGTACTCAGTGGTTGTTATTGTTGTTGTTATTGGGTACTTATTTAATTTGGATTTCTAGGGTACCATTTCTTAGAGTGCAGTGAACCAATTCTCAATGCTACCCTCCTATATTTGTTATTTGTTTAGACTGACTTCATCACGGTGAAGAATAAAGCCTATTTGTGGGGTGGTGTGGGGGTGGGGCTTATTGACTTTTGTATGTAAGTTTTTTCAGAGTTACTGGATTTGTACTGGAATGTGAAGGATTAAGCTTTGTGGCATGTTCTATATGGTCATCCATAGTGACCAAACTGATTTGGAATGTTGTTTTGTTACTAACTTTGAAATGTGTTGTTTTCTATACAGAGGATGTTGATCTGAATAAATTGCTTATTATCCTTTATACATTTCTAGAGAGGGAATGTCAGTCAACGTGAATCTTACCCAACACAATATTTTCTTTCATAAACATGGGGAAGAGGCAGCACCAAGACAGCCCCCTTTGGGACAGGGCCAGGAGCTCTTGTATAACTCAAAGGGTACGTGACAGCACCCAGCTTTGGAAGTTATGGCCTGGAGGCTTATAGCCGCATAGTCTTGTTTATTAAGCCTGAGTATGTTACTTAAACAGCTTTTAAAAAATATTAGCTAGCCAGCTCCTCAAAGAGAGGCAAGAAGCCATTTCTGTAGTTACAGATTGTCATTCCAGTCAGTATCTGGTATTGGGGGCTGTGGGCACCTCTTCCTGTGCCTTCTTCCACTCAAATTGACAACTGTCTCTCCTTTGTACCTAATTGTAGCTTGAACATATTTAGGTAACTTCTCTCAGAGCACCTGAAACACGTTGCACGTGTCTCTCCTCTGGCTTGTCTGTAAACTTCTTGATGGTGGCAGTTGTGTCTGTGTGTAAGTGCCACTTAGTACAGGTTCCAGGAGCTCAGACTGACCTCAGTGAATGTTAAATGCAGGTCTCCCTGTGTCTTGTGAAAACTCCTCAACATCAACTGGTTCAGTGATGTCCTTGACTTTATTTCTAACAATTCTTTAATAAAAAGCCTCTAGAGATGCTATTCCCATTCTGTACCATCCTCGTCATTCCTGTTCTTATTTATTTCTTCTCTGCCAATGCAAATTCTCTATTTCATTTATTTCTTTAAGTCCTCCATGAAGCTTTAAAAAGCATGCTTCATTTTAGTTAGTATGCAATTAACATTTAGAAAACCAAGAAAAAGTAAGAAATGTACATAAGAGCTGGAAATTTAAAATTGACCCCTGTTAAAATACATTATTTTATTTTATTTTTTGTAGAGATGGGGGGGTTCCCGCTATGTTGCCTAGGCTGGTCTTGAACTACTGGCCTCAAATGATCCTCCTGCCTTGGCCTCCCAAAATGCTGACATTACAGGCGTGAGTCATTGCACCTGGCCTGAAATACATTATTTTTTGAAGTTACAAACATGTTTGTAAACATTTTCCTTATTTAAAAAGCAGAAATTATATTAATTTTGGTAATATTCTAGATTTTTCCAAATAATTTAATTCAGAACCTCAAAATAATAGGAATTTTGGGTAAAGTTTATGGAAAGAACGTAAGAGTTATAATTTTTAGGTTGTCGTGAGAAATGTCTTTTGAATCCTGGTATTTTATAGTATATAAAAAGTATAGGGATTGACCTTATTGTCCTTATTATAAAAGGTTGTGATTTAAAATTGGAAGTCTTTTAGGTAGACTCCTTTTTAACCCTCTTCAATTAAACCATAATAGTTTATTGAAAGTTAATGTATATAGGAAAAAACATTTTCATTTTTTTTTTTTTTTGGAGAAAAGTATTCTTTTTAAGACAAAAGCAGAGGAGACTATCTGAACTAAGAACTGGTGGAGTACTTTAGAGCTGTGGTCCCCAACCCCTGGGTGGTGGGCTGGTACCAGTCTGTGGCCTGTTAGGAACCAGGCCGCACAGCAGGAGGTGAGCGGAGGCCAGTGAACAAGGCTTCATCTGTATTTACAGCTGCTCGCCATAGCTCCCATCACCGCATAAGCTCTGCCTCCTGTCAGATCATCAGTGGCATTAGATTCTCATAGGAGTGCGGACCCTACTGTAAACTGCGCATGCGAGGGATCTAGGTTGTGCGCTCCTTATGAGAATCTAATGCCTGATGATCTGAGATGCAGTTGAGGCGGTGATGCTAGCGCTGGGGAGTGGCTACAAATACAGATTATCATTAGTAGAGAGGTTTGAGTGCACAATAAATGTAATAGCTTGAATCATCCTGAAACCATCTTCCCCACCCCTGCTGGTCCGTGGAAAAATTGTCTTCCATGAAACTGCTCCCTGGTACCAAAAAGGTGGGGGATCACTGCTCTAAATCATGGTTGAGTTATGAAAGTTTTATATTGTCTAGTCCTCTTACTGTTATTTTTCTTTTGTACTGGGCCTGTGTCTTTCTTATTTTCTTGCTCATTAATAATAGTATTGTTAAGCAGGCAGGAAAAAAAAAGGACCATTGAAACTAAAAGTTAGTAATTTAATTTGATTGAGTTTTAGAATAACTTTACAGTGAATTGTTTTGATTCCTTTTATGGACAAAGTAACAATAGTATTTGTTCTGTCACATATATTTTATGTGTTTTGTGACATACATTACACCCCACACAAATATATATACACATATATATAATATAATACATATATTTTAACATTGTAATACTTATGAATTTTCAAACACCATACAATAGCATTGATTTTTACATTTAATTTTGGAAAACTCACATTTAAATGACTGAGACCTTGACATTTATGCTTAGTTTGCACATTATCGGTTGAATTTGATGCATCTTTATTTAATGCTTTACATTTATACAAAAGCCACTTTGCTAGTCTGTGGGAGATGGAATAATGCAGATACCCTTTATGGGATCACAACCTGAGAGCCAACTCTTAGAACCACGGAATTTTAGAACAGGAAAAAACTTTGGAGATTATCTTCTTTTAGGGGTGTATTTAAGCAGCAGTCCCCTAATTCTTAGCTATTTCAGTGTGTCCTTTGCTCAGTAAGCAGGAGGAGATGCAGCCCAGTTTTTTTAGTCCAGGAATTTACAAACTGTGAAGTCAAGAAAGTATTTTGGTGGGAAATGACTAGAATATAACACATTTTCTCCCTAAATAGTTTAGAGACTATCAAAGTATGCTGCAGATTGCTTAAAATATCATATATCAGGTGTATGTATACCGGATTGTTATTTAAAATGTATTATAAATACATTTTTTCAAATGTAGTTTTTTATTGTGGTGAAAGTTTGGAAAACATATCTCTGATCTGTCTGCTCCACCCTTGCTTTAAACCCAGGGAGCAGCCTTTGCTCCCTTCATCCCTAGATATGCTACTTGCTCTTTTTGCTGTGCTCTCTTGCTATCATGATCTGACTCCAAGATAAAGTGTTTTCTACACAGAAATCAGGTGATATTTTCTCATAATACATCTTACTAAAAGATGTGCAGTGAGGTAGTTTTTTCATTATGCTGGCTTTTTTTGATGCCCCTGGGTACAAATAAAACACATTTGTGGCTCTAACTGTTAATCTGCAAGTATTGTTTATGATGTGCCTAACTTGGTACCAAGATGTGATTTAGGCACCAAGAGAATTTGGATTATTTAATACTAGTACATAATAAAACTACTTATCAAATATTCATGTGGGCACATACAGAGGCATAATTGTGTTCTTGTAATGCACAATATAAATACTAATATTGTTTTGGAGAATCGGCATGGTATGCTGAAGTCATGGTTTGGAAAAATGCATTGTAGTATGTTTTCATCTGTGGGAATTACTGGCACGTATAATTGAGAGATTCTAAATACTGTAGTTGTTTACTTCACTTTTGAATTTGGCTTAAATATTTTTGGTCTTGTTATTTTTCTTATAATCACTAAATTATTCTGTAAGGTCTTTGGTAGAAGCTAAACCATAATTGTTTCATGCCATTTTAATAATGATATTTTCTTTTAAAGATATATTTTAAAGACCATTTCCTCCCACCAAGATAGTTTAAAAAATATTTAAACAGGGAAAATAGTAGAATAATGTTCATGTGCCCATTCCTCAGCATAAACATTTGTCAAGTCCTTGTTACCTCTATACCGAATCCCTTTCTGCAGGTCCTAATTATTTTGATGCATTTCCTCTGTCACAACATTTCATCTGTAAATATTTCAGTATATATTTCTAAAAGACAAGGACTCCCATTTTTAGACAGATAAAGTAGAATCTTAACCTTTTTTAAGAATGTACTGAATTATGAACACTAAAATTGTGTATGGGATGTTAGAGTGATATAAAGGAAAAGCGAGATCCTTTAAATGAAATAAATGGAAGAAAAAAACCTGACAAGCAGTTGTACCAAAAAACAATAGAGAAATTACAATGACAAGGACAATTAATAGCTTTTAAAGTACCTGTGGAGAAAAGGGAGAAATTGGCGTTTTTGAACAACCAATATGTGTTTACATTTTATACAGGTCAATAGGAGAGTAAAGCCAAGTGTACTTCATACCATTTGAGATGGCAATTCTGTTTTAAGATTCTTTCTTAAGAGAAAAGTCAAAAATGTGTACAAAGACTGCCAATTAAGATAGTCACTGCAAGACTGCCAATTAAGATAGTCACTGCAATGTTACTTACAGCAGTGAAATTGAACCTAATGCTTAATATTAATGGAATGATTAAATGAAGACACCATATTTATCAAATAATGTTTTGTAACTACTAGATATTGTATAGTATGATTCCAGTTGTATAAAGTGTTTAATGTGTATTAAGAGACTTGAAAGAAATTAACCTTGATATTAATTTCTAAACTTGATATTAATCACTATAAATCATGATTAATAGTAGCTATCTGTAGGTGTTAGGATTATGAGTAATTTTTATTTCTTCATTACTTTTTGGGGAAATTGTCGCAAATTTTGTTGTCTGTCAGCATATGTGATATAAGTTAATAAACAATAACACTTACTGAGTACTTACTATGCATCAAGCACTATCTTTTCATCGTTTACACTTAATTCTCAAAATAGCCCTAAGAGATTTTATGATTCTTATCGTATAGATGAGGAAACAGAGGCATAGACAGGTTGAATACTTTGACAATTTGAATGTATCCTTGGAGGTTTATTCCTTGCTTCTAAATATAATTTTATCTTCAGTAGTTGGGAAAATGCTATAAATATTGTTTTGTTTTTCCACTTCTTAAAAATATATAGTGAATATTATGCATAATAGTCAATATCTTGTTTTAAAATTGTTAACATTTCATCTTATGAATTTACCATGATTTTTGTCAATTGATCTTTTTTGTTCCTTGCCCCTATCATAATATTCTGCTCATAGGAATAATAGTACAGTGAACATCTTTGCAAATAAATTTGTATGTGCATTTCTGATTATTTTTCTAGAATAAGCTCTTTGAAGGGGAGTTATTGGGTCAAAGATTATAAACATTTTAAAGGCTTTTGATACAAGTTGTGAGATTGCAGGTGACAAGTGATCTTCCTTAAATTTAGGAAAGTTTTTTGGGGCTATAAATTTGGGAGAAATAGGTCATCTAAATTGTCCATGGGAATTTGTGCTTTCATAGTTTCTCTTACAGGAGTTAGGCCTCTCTAAGTTTGCTGGAGGCAGTAAACATGGGGAAAAAGAGGAAAGACAAACTTTGGAGATTAAGTTGGGGCCATTTACTTGCTTTATGATCTTGAACAGCTACTTACTCATTTTTCTCTCTAACTTAAAATTTGGATTAGCCTGGAAACTTTTTTATTGCAAATTGTTTTATAAAAACGTATGAAATGTACCTATCAAATTTACATGACTTTTCTGTTTGATTTTATAGAACCTTAGGATTGCAATTAGATAGAACAATTGCCATGGTATAATTTCTAAAACTATACATTTAAAAGGTATAACACATTAATTAGAGATTGCAGTGACCCTAAAAAGTGTTTTAGATGTTGCATATTTAAATAAAAAAGACAATTAAAAAAATTTTTAAATTATTGTGAGTACGTAATAGTTATATAAAAAGACAGTTTTTTCTAAGGAGTGACATGTTCCCTTTCTATGACAAGCAATACAATTTTGACAAATTAATTGGCAATTTCTGTTAAATGGTTAAGGTTTTATTATGTGTTTCTCTTGAACATACCTTCTTCCAGAGACTCTGTAGGAGACTTTTGCAAAGACTTTAACTGCAGGTTTGAATAGGGGGAAGAACATTTGAACTTAAGGGGGTCCAGAGAATAATTAATCAAATCAGAAAGAGAAAGTCTCCATATGAAGCTACTAAAGAAATTAGGATTGGTTATTCTGGAAAGACCAAGATTGATAAAGGTAATCTGACAGTCTAGAAATTCATGAGCGGTACAAAAGGAATAAATAGAAAACATTCTATTGAAATTTGAAGGATGTAAGTACTTTAATGGAAAAAAAGAAGTACTACTTCTTTTTACTATGAATAGTAAAATTGTGAAACTATCTACTATAAATTGTAGAGATAAAAAGTAAGTATGAGGAAGATTTTTATCAGGGGCTCTTATGCCATAATCAGTGGTTGGATTAGGAAGGCTCATAACTCTGCAAAATTAGGTAAATGTGCATTTTGGAAGGTGAGGTCTCTACTTTTTTTAGATTTGGAAAGGAATCAAAAAATCTTAAGTACTCACTAGAATGTAAGCCCCAAGAGGCAGGGGACTTTTGTGTTATTCACTCTGTTGTCCCTGATTCTTGGCAGATAGTTCTGCTTAATAAGTATTTGTTGAATGTATTATTTCTGTGAATTTATGTGTGGTATAGTTATAGTAATGGATTTAAAAATTTTTTTTCTCTATGTTCATATTAGATGGATCATGTGCCTACATCATAACAAGGTTTGAGGGAGGCACATCTCACACGTGAGCATGAGAACACAGTCATCACACCTGTGAACTACAAAAGGATCTAGTAGTGGGTTTTAGAAGTTAGAAGTGAAAGTACATTCCAGATTTATGGGCTAGAATTACATTCCAGATTAAGGTATTACTGGACTACTTCTACATTTGTCCAAAATTTTTCTTTTGGGTTGAAGTATAGGTGAGTAGGTAGAATGGAGGGCATTTGTATGATAAATTTGTGGTTGAATCCTGTTTTCCTGTGTCAACATGAAAATATTATAGGAAAAGTATTCTAAAAATACATATTTAGAATATGTATTCTGGTATATACACTGGTATATACACTGGTATATAAGATGTTGTACTGCTGTGATGCTGTTTTCATTTGCTTCAATGAACGAAACCTTTATAGAAAACTTCCCCTTAAAATTGTGAATGGAAAATTTGCTGATTGTTTTCATTAAATCAAGTAGTATGACAATAACTGCTATTCTGGCTGAAAATGTAAAATCAACAAAATGTTGACAAATTTACCTGTGGAAAACATTGCTTTATCAACAAGAGATTTAGATTTTTGCCGTGAAGCCCAATTATTCTAGCTCTGTATCACTACACAGCATTTTTAGCAGGCTGTATAATGTGATCTGTGATTACATCAGTCAGTGTAATATGTTTTTGTACTCTTTAAAATTGAGATGTGGGAGAAGTGTAAAAAAATGACTGAGAGAAGGTTAAAATGCAAGTCCATTTTAAAAAATTGTAAAAATTATAGTATTTCTGAAATAAGAGAAAAAACAAATTACTTAAAAATTGACATGAGATAGAACCAGTGTTAATTTTATGAACGATGGATTTTCTTTGGTAATTAAAGGGATGACCATAAATTCTTTGTGATTTTTACCAGTCAGACGTAAAAGGTATTTGAATAATTGCTTGCTGCCTGCATTTGATTATTTGTTTGTAGACTTTTCATGTTTTATACAATCTTTGGTGGATTTAAAATTTTACTGCATTTTGTGTTTTCTGTTTCTATATTGTAACATCTGTGGTATCACAGAGAGGAACTGGAATCATTTTAAATTTATTTGAAAACTCTTGCATCCTCACTCTAAAAGGCTATGGGGCATTCACATCATTTTGGTTTTTGCATTATTTTAACAGGCCTTGCAAGATTCCTAGAATAATTTTAATAGAAGGGCAGCAATTGGTCCTCATAGATCCCGTATCTTGCAGTACAGTTTCTCTCTTTAGTTGAAATGTGAATTCTAGGTCACTACACTCTAGTGTTCAAGTATAATATAAAATACATTTTGAAGTCAAATGTAGAGGTTTGAGTTGGGATCTTTGAAGTAATTTACCCTAATCTTTTTACCCAGTGGGATAACCCTTTCTAAAACATTCTATAGAAATGTTGGCATTCCTAACAACCTTTACCTAAAAACTCAGTGAGCAGGGACTTCAATCCTTTTTGAAGCAGATTTATTATTACTTAATAATCAAGTTGTTCTTTATGTTGAGCTCAAATTTACTTTGTGTCAGTCACCATAACTTCATTGTTCTCTTCTTCAAATTATTAAGTATTCAAAGCATACAGACGAGTATCGAATATTATGATGAACATCACTGAGATTCATTTACTCTTAATTTTTGATTTATTTGCTTGAAGTTGTTATTTCCTATATTAATGTATATCAGAGACACACACATCAAATGTCTTCTTAAAAGTAAGATAATTAAATTTGTGGCATTTCTGTTATTAATTCTAGAAGTTTTGTTCAAAAGGAAATGAGGTTAATGTATTATCTGGACACCCATTCAACTTTCTCTGTTACTTTCTGGACTGAAGTGAAACAAGGCTCTCCCTGAAAGACCTCATTTGCCCTGAGGTCCTTCCAAGCACCAGCGCTGGGCCACTGTTCTCTTTATTTATTACACATGGATAGATTATTACTCCTGCTGTAGGTGAAAAGTCTTGCCCTTCAAAGCTTGTGCTATTTGGCTGTTTACAGTTTTCTTTTCAGTGTTGTCAAATACCAACTGATGTCCTTGTTTATTTGACCTTTTTCTTCTTAAATAAGAAAAAAATGGCAATGATCATGTGTACGGCATGACCATGTACAGTTAACTAACCTCTCTAACCGTCACTGTTTCAAAAGTTAATAGGAAATTATAAAAGTAATAGGGAAAATTACTTTTTTGCAGATAAAATGTTCTGCAAATCACTCAAGTGAAATGAAAATAAAAATAAATCCCATGTTAAGTAATGTGTGGGGAGACAAGATGAAAAAATGATTAACATGTAAGAGAACAGATAAAAAACCTCCAGGGGAAAAAAAAGTCCTCTCAGCCCTACTAAAAATGATTATAACCTATAAAGAAAGCCAGAGAAGTATAAACCAACTATTTTCCAGGGTGACCAAAAGATGTGTTTATTTTATCAAAAGTGGAAAGTTGAAAACAGGAAAGTTGTATGTCTACTGAAGAGGTATTAAAAAATGCTGCACAAATATTGAGAAGCCTTAAAATGTCATAAATCGATGACAGTGTGGTCGCAAGAAGAGTAAACACATATAAAAAGCATGGCATTAGCACTTGCTATGTCTGAATAGAAGATTATTCAAAAGCAAAGCAAAATGAAATACCTAGATGTGGTGGTACAAATCAATCCTGGATGGGATTGTTGCAGTATTGCTAAAACTGCTTTGTGCTCAAGTAGTGATTGGTTTTGTGATTTGTCTCAGAAGTTAAAGTGAAAAATAGTTTAAATCTCATTAAATATTGTCCAATGCATTACTGTACCAACAAGACATGACATGCTGTTTGTCACATAAGTTTTCTTTGCTTTGAGGGAGAGATGATTCTATGAGCCTAAGATAAGTAAAGTATCAAGAATTATGGCAGAATTGTAGATACCACATTGTTAATAGATTTAGAAATATTTGATCTAGCAGTCAAAAATTCCAATGAGTGTGAATTATATTATGAACCAGTGTAAATAGCTTAGTGTTTTATTCATATTTACCATATTTTTTACTTTGAATGTTTGTCTTTAGTCATGATTTAGTTGATTATGCCAGTGAGTAAATGAAATATGATATTTTTCTATCTTGGCTAAAGGAATTTCAAACTAAGAATTTTAAGCACAAAACTAATATTTTAGAGAGTTAGCCCTTTCTGTTGGGTTGGGGATTGAATTCATTAAACAGAAAAAATAGTAAGAAACTGGTTATGATATAAAATAAGGTTAATTTGAGTTTCAATACTAGATTAAAAATTTGGCTTATTTAACTGTTGAAAAATGCCAAGACCTTTAATGGTAATAAAACAGGGAATGTGCATTACTACTACATGTGAGCCCTTACAAATGGTAAAAAGACAACTCCCTGTGGTCATTGTTTTTGTTCCTAGGACCCATCAAAGTGTCACAGATATGGTACCATACTTCATGGTCCATGAACCCTTCAGAGTTGTTATAATTAGACTTTGAAAAATATGCATACCAAATATTATATGTAGATGGGATAATTATTAGGCCTAGTAGATATAAGAGCTGTTTTATAAATCTGTATTTATTTTAGTAAATAAAATAATGCAAAATTAAATGTATTGAATAATTAAGGTGTTGGTGTATTAGTTATTGGCTAGTAAAAACATTACTTGTCACTATGTAGAGAAGGAGGGGAGGAGGAAAACCATAGATTAAAAGAGATTTAAGAGACACAGTTACAATTGCCTGTACGGATTTTGTTTAGATTTGGATTAAAACAAACTGTTAAAAAGACACTTATGAGACAGTTGGGAAAATTTTAGAACTGATTGGTAGTTGATATTATAAAGAAATTAATATATTAGTGGAATTATAATGGTATTGGCTTATGTTTAACAAGTAAATCTTTGTCTTGGAGAGAGATACATACTGATTTATCTACAGATGAAATGATATGATCTCTGGAATTTGCTTCAGAATAATCCAGAGTGGTGGGACAGATTGTGAGGGGTGGATGAAAATATAAATGAAACATGATTTGCCATGAGTTACTTGTTGAAGCTGGGGATAATGAGAGGCTTGTGATACTATTCTCAATAATTTTGCATTAGTTTGAAATTCAAGGCTGGATATGAGTAACACACAAATGTACTTATTATAAACATAACTAATGTGTAAATGTTGTATTTTGTTTTTTTGCAGAGCTGAAGCCATTTATTGGAATCTTGGATGATTAGCAGCTAAATGCTTAATTCTCAAAACTACTCAAAAGTCACAGAGTCAGGATTAGATGATCCAAGCTACCAACAAGAAATTATTGTCTCAAGTGATACGGTAAGATTATAGTAAGTATTCTAAAGGCTAAATAGTGACTGAGGTCTAAAAAGATTTTTAAATGCTGTGTTATAGCTACTAGATTCTATTATAATTTCTTGATCCCATAACTATTGTACCAGGAGTTCAAAGTTGTGATAATCAACCAAAGTACTTAGAAATATCAACATGTAAACAAAGCTTTATGGCATTTCCTCCTCATAGATTCTGCTAGTAATGGATACAGTTTTGTTACTGGAATGCCATGCTTTTCCCTTTGTTGTACGTCTCCAGGTGGGTCCTGTGGAAACTGATGTTGAAAAGGAACATAGCTTCCAGCATGTTTAGTAGGGATCAACACCTGTAAAGAGAGGAGGTAGGAAGTAGATTGGGCAGAGGAAATTGCTGTGCAGGCTCAACAAAGTTCTGGTCAACCCTACAGAAAGTATTGTAACTGTGAGAGTTTATTTTCCTTCTTAAATAGTAAGCTGCTTGCGGGGAGAGACATATCTTTGTATCTTGCAAAGATCATTAGGGAAACTGCTCAGCAAATATTTGTTGAATGAAGGAAATCAGAGAAAAACCTTATGGTCTCTTCTATAACATCTAATCCTTCCCCCTTTACCTTAACCCCTTCCTTTCTGCAGTTGAACGTGCAGTTTGGAATGGTGGGGTTAATAGTGACACAGATGGTTGTCTTGTATGTTGTGAACAAACATGAAGGTAGCTTCCTCTCTATGATTAGCATGTGTTTGTTTCTGGGCTTCGTAGATAAGGAAGACCTGCAAAGGGACCTGAGGAGAACCACAGACACAAGATGTAAAGAACATGAAATCATACCGATAGAGAGAGAGGGAAAGAGAGAGAGAGAAAGAGAAAGAGAGAAAGAAAACACCTGGAAAGCATAGTGATAACTTTTAGGCATATTAAGGCATATGGTATATTATTCTAACCAATTGTTTTTTTCTGATTGTGGGTAATAGGCTGATCGGATGTTAATTTTGATCCTTTCATGCTCAAGGATTAAGAGAAAATCCACTTCTTAGAAACATTTTTTAAAAGCCAGTTTTTTTTCCTGTTAGATACAGTCCTGCTTTAGGGCAAGATATTTAAGTCTTTTACTTGACTTCATTGCTTTTCTTCTTTTTACTATAGGAGTCCCTGAGACAGGATTTATATTAATAAATTCTTAAATTTTCTCTGAATCTTAATACTATATTAATACTTTACATGTAAAGGACCTTCAATTAATATCTTTTAAATGAATGGAATAAAGAGTAGTTGACTTCTTAAGTAATGTGGTAGGAGAATAAGGATTAAAAAATTAAGTAATTCAGAACCAGAAATTTATTTGTTTTTCTATTACAGCCATTTTTTTCCTGCTATCTATATAGATCATTTTTGCTTCATCTTTTGAAATACTATGTAAATCATTTTCTTCATGTTCAGTACTGGAAGAGTGAGATTGTGCTTGTGTTTCACCAAGTGAATCAGATTTTTAAAATTGTATATCATTCAAAGTTGTAAATATGGTTACTTAGGGGGTTTACTCTTTATTTGTTCCTTGATTTTTTCATTTCCTTCTTACTCACTTAGCACACCCACCAGAGGGCAGGCAAAGGAAGGGAGAGAAAAGATATTAATTTTAGCTTTCCAAGTCTTTAGTAGACATCCTTTCATTGGACTGTTTTGTCATACTTCCGTATTACATTAAGGCGGTAGGATTAGCTACTTTTGCTATTTTAAAATATTTAATAGATGGGCCGGGCGCGGTGGCTCACGCCTGTAATCTTAGCACTCTGGGAGGCC
This sequence comes from Daubentonia madagascariensis, assembly GCA_023783475.1. Lineage (NCBI taxonomy): Eukaryota > Metazoa > Chordata > Mammalia > Primates > Daubentoniidae > Daubentonia > Daubentonia madagascariensis. The sequence goes on from JAKFHU010000428.1 coordinate 14,851,916, forward strand.
GAGGCAGGAGGATCACTTGAGCTCAGGTGTTCGAGACCAGCCTGAGCAAGAATGAGACCCTGTCTCTAAAAAAAAAAAAAAAAAAAGAAAAGAAAAAACAATATTTAATAGAATATTCAATTATTTTTAAAATAAATTATATAGCATTGATTACTGTGTTTATTGATTTAAATATTTATATTTTAAATTCTCCAACTTTGTTTTTAGATCCATATATTTTAAATTATCAATTATTTTTTGATAATTCATGCCAAGGTATCTACCACTACCATTGATAAATATGATTGATTGTAATAAGGAGTTTTTTTGTGTGTTTTAAAGTACATTGGAATATTCATAATACAGTATAAAGTTTTAAAGGATTCCTTTTCATGTTTTGTAAAAGTTGATGTTCCTGAGGTCTATTAGTGAATTTTCATAATGATAAGAATTATCTTTTGATACAAGTTACTGTTTCACACTTCAGCTGGAAGTTTATTTAAAAGGAAGGCATACCTGAGACCAAAGTAAATTTGTGTTTACGTTATCACAGTGCAGGTTTTCCAAGTCTAAATATTAAACTAGATGGATGCTAAACATTTTATGGTCTCAATATTGCTGTTAACACCCATTATACCTGCACACGTGTGTATTTATATATATATGAAGTGCAGTTTCATGGTCTATAGCTGTTTGGTTTGTTATCAGTATGAACAGTAAATGTCCTTAAAAATCAGCTTCAAAACAGCTGGCAGATGACCTACTGGGGGTTAGCACCACCTAAATTCACATGACGTTTCTTTGCTCTTTGACATAAATAGTGTACCTTAACTTCTCATAAAGGAAGTTGGCACAGGCACCTTTCTGTTGCTTGTGGGCCTAGTAATATAGAAGAACCTTAAAATGGATTTTTTAAAGAGAGTTGTTCCTCCCATTCTTTCGGGAGATGTGGTTTTGGATGCTAATATTCAAGAAAGTTCCCCAAGATTACTTAAGATGAGACGTCTTAGTTCACTTTCTTCAGAGAAGATGATAGGTGAGCAAGGTGGAACCAATTTCTATCGAAGTAATTGTGACAAATGCCAACATCAACAACTAGGTAAAGTGAAAACATATTTCTTTCAATCCTTTAAAAAAGTATTTTAGGAAAGTAAAATTATTTTTACAAGTATGAATTCTAGTGAGCATGAATCTTTATTTTGAAAATCAAGTTTAAATATTAAAAATGTTTAATAAATTTAACTATATAGTTGGCCTAAATTTTTCTCATAATGACATTTTTGCTTTGAGTTTAGGTGGAGAAATATTTATGCTATAAATCAAGTAAAAACCATTAATAAATGTAACAGTTTTGATGATCTTTGGAAAATATTTTGATCAGGTGTTATTGAAAAAATGTTATTGTTACAACCTGTAGGATAGGTAAACAAACAATAACATGCAGAATTTTATCTATTGCTATAGAAACCACTTAAATTTTATTTAAAAATATGTTCCATTGTTTTGTTTTAAAGATAGTATTTTGCGTGAAGATTATTTTGTATCAAAGTCCTTTTGTCATGTAATCCTGTAAAGTTGAATATAATGAAAGTTTGAGGGGATGATATTCAATATGTTTTAGGGTAAAATTCAGTTTGCATATAGTAGCTAGCAAATATTAGAGGAAAGGAAAATCCTTTAAGAAAAAGATGGAAAAATTCTTCAAGTTTTACAATTTCTGATTAAAATACTTTAAATGTTAAAATGTTCTATATGAATGTTTTCTAGGGAGTAGATAGCTGCTGATATAAATTAATGTACTATTTAGTAGAAGAGAGTTTCTGTAAAGCTTCTGCAAGTTTCATGTATATTATAGCTGTTTTCTATGCATATTTTAATATGCACACATATTTTAAACATGCATATATACATTTTCATTAGTAGAATTTTAAAAAATGAGATTTATTGTCCAAATAGTTCTGTTATTTGCTTTTTCATTTAATACATCATAGACATCTTTCTGTCTCATTTAAAATGTGCTTCATTGTGTGGATATAAAAATTTATTCAATTAATCCCTTATTGAGGAACATTTAGAATGACTTTAATTTTTTGTTATTAAAAATTATGTAATATTTATTTATATATCACTTTATACCTTTTGGTGATTGCCTCTTAGTGTAAATTTCTGTACGTATTTAAATTTTTAAAAAATTTTTCTATTTTTAATTGACAAATAGTAATTTTACATATTCATGGTGTAACATAGTGATGTTTTGATACATATAATCTGTAGTGATCAGATCAGGGTAATTAGCATATCCATCATCTCAGACATTAGTATTTCTTTGTGTTGGGAACATTCAGTATCCTCCTCCTAGCTATTTGAAACTGTGTAACGTATTAATATTATAGACATCCTACAGTGGTAGAGAACACTTAAGCTTATTCCTCTTATCTAGCTGCAATTTTGTATTTTTTAACAAATCTCTCCCTAACTCTCCTTCTCCCCACCCTTTCTGGCCTCTCATATCCTCTGTTCTCCTGTATTTTAAATTTGTATAGACCATGCCAAGTTACCTTTAAAAGCTTTCACAGGGCAGGATATGAGAGTGCCTATCACCTTGTATTCTCCCTAACACTGTTTTGTGCCAGTTTAAAAAATAGTGTGATATTTATGAGAAACCATACTTTTTGTTTTAAAAATATCAATTATGTCAAAGAATGAAGGAGATTTTAAGTTTTAACAAGAAATATATATTGGTATCTACAGTTTACCGTAATTAGAAGTCATCAGTTTTTTATACTCTTCACTCATTTGGGTGGGTGAAATGGAGATGAGGCCACTGAAGGGTTGGTGCTTCTTAATTTCAATTAATATCTATAAATCTGTCAGCGCTTAGTTTTATGTTCCACAGCATATATGCTTAAGTGAAAATATGAGTATGTGCAGTTACTTAAGATAATAAAAATTTCCTTTTCTTTTCACTTTCACTCTTGAATCATTTAGTTTTCTTCACTGTGTCACAACCTATGTGGTTGGTCTTGTTATTTAAATATTTGCAAATAAGCAGTCAATTTAATGATTAAGAATTTTCCATAGTATATACCTTTTTTTAACTAATCAAGGTCAAAACAAAGCAAAATCATGGAGTACTGAAGAATCTGATGTCCATTGAAATTTATGAGGCTGTAGGTTCTTTGTGGAATAACTCTTGCCCAATTTTTCTCTTCCAAAATAAAATTCAGGGCTGGGGGTAGGAGAGCAAAAAAATAAATAGATAAAATTCAACTTTAGGAGATGACTATTAAAGTTAATTTAAAGAACTTCTTTGGTTATTTATGTAGAGAGACTTGGTTTTAAAGTCTGGTTTTTAAATTTCAATGTACTGATCAAAGCTCTTCTCTTGAATCTCAAGATTTGACACTAAATTTGTATTGCCAATAGGAATAGAACCCACATGGTTCACACCACTCTATATGTAGGTTACTTGCAGCTCAGCATAAGTGAATCTCACTTCCTGTTTACTGGTAGTTCTGGGATAGAGATAATGCAGTGGTTTAGCCAGAAGTCATAAAAATATGACTAGTACAGTTCACTTAAGGTGTGTTATGGTTTTGTTCATTTAACAAAAGGAGAAATTGAGGGTGTGGAGAGATTTCATGTAAATAATGCAAAGAAGCGGTTATTCTTTTAGAGAAAAACTGGTATGTCATCACATAGCTTTGTACTTGAATCGGTTATTTCCAACTTCTTTAATTATTAATTTAATACTTAAAAAGTGACTTCTAAGACATGTTAGATAAGGTTGTAATATGGATTGACAATTGTACTTTTGTGAGCAGATTAATTGAAAATAAGTCCAGCTTTGAATATGTAGAAATCTACCTGCTACTTTTAATTATAGAATTATTTAAAGATGCTTGTGATTTCTTTAGTAAAAATATGTGCAGAATTGAGATATTTGTAGAAGGTTGATAGTTTAAAGAGCTCTTTTGTTTTTGATAATTAAAAAATTTTAAACTTTAACTGTTAAGTAGCCTAATATTTTAAAAATTTTCTGTAAGTTCTCAAACCCACTGGATTTACCGATATCCTCTATTCCTCTGTAAAATATATTTAAAAATGCTTATAGTGCACCACACACTGTTGAAATCCCCTGCCACCATTTCTGTTTCCAGCAGGCTAAGTTGTGGACTCACTAAGAATTGGTTGTATTTTTAAGCAAACCTGTTTATGTCAATTATACTTGTTATTGTGATTTTGTAATTTCATTAGATATTACATAATTCAGTAAAGTATGAGATTGAAAAGAAAAGAGGTGTTTCAGTGTAAACAAAATCGAGTGCTTTGGTTAGACTCCGTAAAGACAAATTCCTAAAAAAACTTGTGCTTGAATTACACATAGGCCAGAGAAGTATACAAAATTGCAAGGATTTTGCCCTCGGGTACCTTCAACTTTCCTCGCCACTTTGAAGAAATTAAAACTGGACATCATAGCTGATGTACATGGGTTTGGTTTTGGGCAAGAAAGACAATGGTGTAATTAGCAAATCCACCTTACAAGACAAGGCCTTGGCACGGCATCAAAAGGCTGGAGAGTAAACATAGATTTTATATTTTAAGTTAAAATAAAACCTTTAATGAACTTCTTGATTTTTTTTTCCTGATTCCTACTTTAGTGGAGTTTTTTTATTACATGATTAGCCAACAGTTATGATTTACAATCAAGGGACTCTACTGTACATAGCTGTATAATGTTGCAATTTTGTTAAAGAAGTAAATAATTTATTTGCTATCCCTACTTCCTTAACAAAAAAGGAGTCAAAATGATCACACATTATGTTGTGTAATCTTATCTTATTTATGAGATGCTTAAATATCCTTATACTGTTGTTTTTGTGTAGAGTCCTAATCATGTCATCAAAGACTGATTTCATGGATAGATATTTTATGTTCCAATTCTAATATTTATCTTCAGCCATAAAAGTTGGTGGGAAGAAAATGCTCTTTACTGATTCAGAATGTACTACAATGTTTTCTGACTATACAAGAACAATGAAATGATAGATGTAGTCGTGAGTCAGATCCTAAAAATCAGGCAGTGTGTGTGTTTCCATAAACTTCTGTTGTGACAGTTGCAAAGTCTTTATATCTCCAGAATTGGATTGTTTTTCTTATGATAGAATTAACCTTAATTTTGTTACAAAATGTAACATTGATTTTTATAATTAACCAAGAACAGAAACAATGATACATTGAACAGAAAAAGGTATATGTCAACATTAAGGATGAAAGAAACATATAAGTACCTTCTACATTCTGGGCACTGTTAACTTGTTTTATTTTACCAATAACTGAAATGATCCCATTTGTTTTACCTATTGAGTACATATTTTCCTCCCCTCCCCCCACTACCTCAGAATATAAACTAAGCATGAACTTTGCTTTGTTTGATGTGTTCCAGGGCTTGGAACATAATGGTTGCTGAATAAATAATGAATGAATGTTATCTAAGTCCTCTTGACAACCCTGTGAAATAGGTTGTTATCCAAAATTTTAAAAGTTCATGGAGGCTTAGCAAATTATTTGAAAAATTTTTGACTCCTAGGTGGTATAGCCATGCCATTGTTTTAAAGTCAAGCACTTGCTTCCTCTACTCTATCTCATTGCAGTGTTGTTTGATGTTTTTGATACTTTATGTATAAAATACTTTTTTTTTTAAAAGACTATTGTATCTGCTGGGTGCATTGGTGCAAAGCTGTGGTTCCAGCTACTCAGGAGACGGAGGCTGGAGGATTGCTTGAGCCTAGGAGTTTGAGGCTCCAGTGTGCACTGATGGCACCTGTGAAATAACCACCGTGCTCCAGCCTGGGCAACATAGCAAGACCCTGTCTCTTAAGGAAAAAAAAAAAAGACTAGTATATCTATCCAGTTTAATTGTGCTATTAAGAAACACGTACTTTTTGGGATGCTTTCATTTTAGTTGAGATATATTTCAACAGGGAAAAACTTTAATTCCAGTATATATTAAGCATTACTCTTTTGAGACCCTGTCTTTCACTTTAATAAACAGTTCATAATTATTTTTTATAACACTCTGGTAAGATAAACTAGTTACTAAATAGTTGTTTCACATGACTTTTACAAAACAATTTAGACACACACATATTGAGGTATAGTTTCCATTTCATTACAAAGTGTCAATGACTCCATGGAATATAAATGTTTAAATAGTATACTGTTATACTTCTCCCGAGGTATTCAGTGCAAGTCATTAGCAGGGAGAAACCAAAATGTGGCACTTGTTATGAACTTCTAAGTGCCCTTTTGTTAAGTTTTAAAAGCTCCTATCTGTATGTATTTGACTAGTAAAGAAAGGGGGATGCTCACTGTTACTAACTGGATTTCCTTTATAAGTGATCTTTTAGGTTTTGTTTTTGCAGAACCGTTGCTCTCAGTGGTTAAATTGTCTATCCAGAATAGCAAGTTTCTGTATGATACTCCTGGTACTGGGTAGAGGAATAGCATGGCAGGCCAGTTTCTTTTTAGAAGGAGACAAGAGGGTAAAGAGTGACCTCAGTCTTCAATGAAGATCAGACCATTCATAGGGAGTTTAAAGAAGGTCCTGGGAGAAAATTGAGATGAGATTTCCTTTTGATACTTCAAATGCTTGTGGTGCTGACGAGCTGAAGGAGATGGAGAATCATTTGGAATTCTGATGTGATAAAAAGGATGCTGCGCAGGGCAATGTCCTGGAAGAACCTGAGTTCCATGTAATAATCAGTCTGCTATGGAACTTCCAGCCTGGCCCAAATGTTACCTTGTACTCACTGTGTAAGTGTGTGAAGGAGTTCAGGATTTGGAAGCATTGGGCTTTCCTAGTGTCATGATGTAAAGTAGGTTCCCTTACTTAAGAAGGGCTTTGGAGAACTTTGCAGGCTGTAATCATTGGAGGATGTAGGAGAAGGCTTATTGGAGTATTGTATTCATGCCATCTCTGGATCTTATTAGAATTCTTGTGATAAAGGAGAGATATTGGGAAGACCTGCAGGTATGATGGGAGACAGGTAGTGAAATGTTGAGAAAGGAGTGGAGTGGAAATTTGACCCAAATTAAGCTGAGTTCTACCAGGGTCTAGGGATATGTCCTTGAACTGGCTACTTAATCCCTCTAGGCCAGTTAACCTCCCCTATTAATTTGAATAATATCTTCTTTCTAGCATTGTTTTCAAGATTACAAAAAATTATCAACAAAATTGATATATTGTTCAATAAGTGGTGGCTATTGTTATTACAAAAGCTTCTGGATTTTTGATTGGAGGTAGATGAATCAATTAAAAATTTAACCATGGAGCATTCCATCATAGAAAATATTCTAGGAATTTGAATCTAGGTCTTTGTGCATAATTCCTAAAAATTTTAGTATTCGGCTTATAGCTACAGGGACAGCTTACGGGAACTTGAGTTGCAACGCCTTTCCGTGTGCTTCTTTTTGTGTCCACAATGTGTGCTCTTCCACATAGCTACTGCCAAGTGATTGTATGATTCACATACAAAGGTATTTTGGAAGTTAGTACAACAGGAGTACTTTAGTAGTTTCTCTTGGCTGTTTTTACAGTTAGCCTAATCATTTCTTAAGAAAGATCTTTTTAGATTGTCTCCCCAAGTTACATGGATGTATATTTTTTAAAAATTGAAGCAGGTAAGTGTGGTTAGAGTTAGGGTTAGGGTCTTTCTTTCTTTTGGTTTTAGAAAGAACTTGCAAGAAACTTAATTGAACTAAAGGTGCATCTGTCTCCCTTTTTAAGGGGCCTGGAATAGCTTCTTCTCTATCCCACTTACTCTTCCATTTCCTATTCACAGGACTGATGTTTATGCGTTATGTACTGGTATGATGATATTGGTTGTGAAATTCTTACAATTCCTCATATCAGTTGATATTTAGCCACTGCCCCAAGTCTTCTCCCCCAGTTGCTCCTGATGCTTCAGACCCCCATCCCACCCTAGGTTTCCTCAGCTAAAGGGTGAGTGTCGGGCACACCAGGGTCACTCTGAGGCTGCACCTGCACTAGTTGTTCAGTTACCACGCCTTCCTGCTAGATGACTATTTCGATGATCACCCCTGCTTGTTTCTCACTTAAGAAGCCAGAGGTAAGAGGTGTTGAATCTAAGATAAAATAAATAAAACAAAAGGGGATAGGAAAAATATATAACTAAACAAATATCAGGTAACACACTGAAATATTAAAAGTGTAAAAAGATAAGTAAGACAATAAAGATGTCTATCAGAAGATACTAAGGAAAATAAGATGTGGTTAAAAAGAGAACAGTAAAATAGGTTAAGATGAATAAAGCTAAGATTAAGTTTAAAATGTAACTAAAGGAATATACTAGCAAGGTTAAACAAAAATAAAGTGCTGTAAAGGGAATTCAGGAAGCAATTTACAGTCCAACAGTTAACTCCACCCAGGTACAAATAGTGGCCTTTGGTTTGAGGGGTTATAACTACAGACAGTTACAGCTTCCAATTCTGGTGACTTCCCGAAACTGGAATTCTGCAAGAGGAGTAGAAGTCTCCTGTGTGACTGTTCTTGGGGTTAATAGTTTTCCTCACTCCCTAACCTCAGTTAATTTTTCTCTGTCCTCAGAACTCAAACTCATTGTCTACTAGCTTCTATTGTTCCATTTACTGTGAAAGTATTGTTCCTTTTTACCAGATTGTAGGTTTCTTTGAGGACTAAATTGGTTTGATTTATGTAGGTAGCCCCAGAGCTTAGCCCACTGGCAGGCACTTATTAAGCAGTTTGTAAACATTTGTTGAACAAATGTTAGAGCCTTGTGTCCTTTGGCTTTTGTCCTTCATGTGCCAAGGCAAGTTTTTACTTGCTAATGAGAGCTGCTGTCAATTGTCAGGTTTAGCCCACTGACTTTTCCTTGCAGCCCGTCTAGCACATTGCTAGATATGGTTGCCAAGGCAAAACTAGCCTTAGTTTCAAAATGGGAAAAAAACAAACCCAAACCCCACCTCAGATTGAACAAACGATGATCTAGATAGAACAAGGGTCAATAACTGTTTTCTATAAAGGGCCATCGAGCAAATATTTGAGGCCTTGTAAACTGCAGGTCTTTGTCACGAGTACTCAGATCTGGCTTTGTAGAGTGAAAGCAGCCGTAAATGATACATGAATGAGTGTATGTGGCTGTTTTCCAGTATGACTATATGTACAAGCATTGACAATGGGCCAGTTTTCCAACCCTTAAGCTACAATATAGAAAAGAATATTGCTAACATCGGAGAGCTACATACAGGTAACTTAACCTAGGAAATAGAGAATGGAAGCTTTGAATAAGGAGTCCAATATTATACTTAGTTGTATTTATTATTAACCCTTGGAATATTAACTATTATTAACCCTTATCTGTCATGGGTGCTGAATAAATATTTATTTATTTGATTTGGGATCCAACTATATCACTTATCCTCTCTGGGCATTGGTTGTCTCATAAAATTAAAGAGATTATGGTTAGTGATCATGAAAGTCTCTCCAGTTTAAAAAAAAAAATCTATGATTCTGTGACTGTTTTTGGAAGTGTAGGTGGTTTATTCTTTAAAGATAACAATTGTCGACTTGCCACATTTCCTGTATGCCCCCGGTATCCTGATGGGGAGTTCTAAGGTGGTTGCATTTATCAGTCATTTTGTTTTGTGGACCTTTCCGCAATGGAATTCATTGACTACTAGGCTACATCTATTCCTTCCACCCATCTCTCCCACCCCATCCTGCCACATATGTGGATAGAATACACACTTTGCCTTATTTTAATCATAAAATTTATTAAGTCTAGTCATTTTTTTGTTTTAAAAAAAATTAGCTATAAAGCTTAGACAATCTTGGGTGATTCTTTGTAGAGCGGTGGTGATCAGGATGAGGATCAGTCTGTCTTTTGAATTATATTTTTCTAAATTGTGTATCTGGCAAAGCAAACATTCCATTGTTGATTTATTTGAACTATTAAAGATAAACAGTAATCCAAAATAATTTTAAATATTACAGATGTAAATTATAGTAACTTTGCCTGAATTCTCTTGTTCTTTTACTTAGACTTTTGATGGGTTTTTCTTACGGCTTAGGTAGGCCGTCTGATGATCTCTTAAGCTATTCTCGAGAGTATGTAAACTAATATATATTTCTAGTCTGCCTGATAAAGGAAGTTTAAAAAACTCTGAAAAGTTCTTTGTAAGGAATATAGAAAATTTCTCTTTATTATTTCTTAGGCTTCTGAATTTTCTCATTCTCTATCTTTAAGTAAGTATAGATGTGTGCTAAAAATGATGTAAGCAAGATAATGAAGTTTTAATATTAGTATATTTTAAAGTAGCTCTTAAACTTTAATGTGCTTAAGAATCACCTAGGGGATCTTATAAGAAAAAGAATTCTGATTTTCTAGATTTAGAATGGGGCTTTAAAAACTATTAAGATTATGAAGTTAGGTTCTTCCAATTTACTTTTAATACAGTGCATTATAATTAAGGTTAACCATGCATAAACATTTTCTGTGTTTTGTGCTTGCCTATTTAATTGTATGGCAATCTTTTCATCTTTTGTTCCTAACCCTACTGGTACTCTACTTCGTACTTGTAATTTTTGTCCTTACATTTTGTTACCTCTGCAATTTACTGGCTTTTCCTTTCCTGGTTTAGATGGTTCTTCTTTTATTTTATTAAAGCCTTGCTGACTCACCCCTCTGTTTGAAAACTAGAATGATACCAAAGGTGGCTTTTGTGATAAAAACCTTTCATTGATTGAAAATTTAGGGACAATTATAGGGAACATACAGAAAGTCAAGTGTTGGCAGTAAATGGTGAGCCTTTACTTTGTGATGAGGGGTTTGTGGTTAAGGTGACCATAGGAAGTTTCTGTACATCCTGTGTAGTTGGGGTTTACTTCTCTGTTCTGGCATCGTTAACAACAGTGCCTACTTCATGCTCAAAACTGTCCTGCTTTGGGCCGGGTGCGGCAGCTCACGCCTGTAATCCTGGCACTCTAGGAAGCTGAGGCAGGAGGATCGCTTGAGCTCAGGAGTTCGAGACCAACCTGAGCGAGACCCCGTCCCTGCTAAAAATAGAAAAAATTAGCCCGGTGTGGCACGCGCCTATAGTCTCAGCTACTTGGGAGGCTGAGGCAGGAGGATTGCTTGAGCCCAGGAGTTTGAGGTTGCTGTGAGCTAGGCTGACACCAATGTACTCTAGTCTGGGTAACAGAGCAAGACTCTGTCTCCAAAAAAAAAAAAAAAAAAACCCAAAAAACAAAAAAACCCAGTCCTGCTTTGGGCAGTAAATTCTACGTTCACCCTATCACGGTTCATAGAATTTTACTTGTTCTGTACCGGTAGGATTGACCAATTGTGAGGTCGGATACCCTTTTCCTTCGTTAAACATCTGTATAACATGTATTGACAGTGAAAGTATGTTAGTATTCGTAATTTTAGTTTCCTTTAAGGCAAAAAGTATGCATTGTATATGTTATAAAAACACAAATCCATTAAAACTAGGAGCTTTTTGAATGGAATTTAAAAATCTGGATTTTTATTAATATCTTCAAAAATTGTTTCAGGCAATTAAAAATATCTGTCTAGAGTTCTTAGGATCTCAAGAATGAATTTTAAATATATTCAGAAAGAGCAGATTTTTTTCTTTCCAGAAATAATAATATCTTAGCACTGTGCCAAATGATAGCAAATTGGTATGGTTTGTGAGGGCAAAAAAGAAAGTATGATTACAGGGTCTGGACTGTTTCATTCTAAGCTGAGGAAGCAATTTTTTTTTTTTTAAGTGTGAAATATATAAAAAGAACTAAAACCAAAGTCTAGGAACAAATTGGGCTATTAATAAATACCTGTGTCAGAAACTTAACAGTAATTGTACCTTATGGCATACACAAGTAATGTAATTGCTGCATAGGTAACCACTTCCAAAACTATAGAGCTTAGTTAAAATGCTTATTTACTGGTTTTGTGTTGCTAACATATGAGTATATTGATACATTCGTCCAACCTGTGACATTTGTATAAAACTTATCTTTATTAGAAACCCACTTATAGGTATGATCAGAAATTTGATTTATACTCCTAATATAAGCAGTTTATTTGGACATGACCTGAAACCTTTCTATTCAGGATTCTGGTCCAACTGTTTTAGGAACAAATTCTCTTTTTGACTCAGTAGTTTATTTTGTTTGCCTTTCATAGTACTGTATTTGAATTACTGTCTCTTTTTTTGTTATTGTTTTATTTTTCTTCATTTTAGCCGAATCCATTAACCTGTGGCTATTGTTGGCTAGCAAGTACTTGAAAATAATTAATTCACTTCCCCCCCCCATAAATGGAGACGAAGCCTTGAGAATTTTGTGGGATTGGTTGTCTGCCTACTTCTCTTCTGTCTCTATGTCCTCCATGTCTAGTACTGCCATCCCTTGCTATTTTAGATTTATGTTGTCAAAGTCGTCTTGATGTGACAAATACCTGGTTATTCCACATTCAGCACCACCATCTACCCAGTCCCCTCAGCCTGGGGGTCACTTTTGAGTATTTCAGCTTTACTTATTTTTTTCTATCCTGTTAGTCACCAAATATATCTAGCAGGAAAAATTAGAATCTGTTTCCTTATTCCTATCCTTATTGCCTTTTTCCTAATTATTATCCGTATACTACTTTTTTCCTTCATTGTTTCTCACCTTAGCAATTTGAATAGCCCATTGACTTCCATTTTGTTCTCCTCAAGTGTGTTCTCTACCTCAGCAATCAAGTTGTGCCCGTCTGACCTTGTTCCTGCTCAAAACCCTTCTCCTGCATCCCTTTATCTACTTCTGTGTCTCTTGGAACCCTGTGGGTATTTCAGAGGTTCTTTGAGAATCTCCTTAAGCAAGTGGAAGAGCCAAGTGGGTAAGACACTGGTGCTCTGATCCTGGTCAGCCAGCATTACTTTGCTTTTATCTTTTTTCTTTTGGAGGTTAAGCATACAGGTTCATTCTTCAGAAGACCTTCCTGCTGAACAGATTTCAGACTCAGTCTTGTTCCCACAGACAGGCCTTCCCTGACCATCCTGTCTTAGGAAGGCTTCCTCTGGTTTTCTGTCAGTCCACCCCATTTATTGCCTCCGCAGCACTTGATGACAATTTGTAATTTTATATGTGCATGTCTGCATATGGGAACTCTCTCTCTCTCTCTCTCTCTCTCTCTCTCTCTCTCATACACAAACACACACACACACACACACACACAGACACACAGATACATTTTATCTCCACCATTGGATTCTAACCTTTCGAAGGGCACAAGGATATGTTTTATTCACTAAATTACCTTTCACAGTGTTTAGATCATTGATATTTAAGGTAATTATTGACATGGTTGGGTTTAAATCTGTCATGCTGTTTGTTTCTTATTTGTCCCATCTGTTGTGTTTTCTTTCCCCTTCTCTTTCCTTGCCTTCTTTTGGATTAATTGGATATTTTTTAGTGTTCTAATTTATTCTACTATTGGTTTATTATATATCTCTTTCTCTTTAAAGAGTAGTAGCTTTGGGGTTTATAAAATGAACTTCAAATTATCGCAGCCTACTTTCAAATAATAGGATAACATTTTTACATATAATGTAAAATGTAAGAACCTGAAACCTTATACTTCTGTTTCTCCCCTCTATTCTTTGTACTATTGCAGTCAAATGTTTTACTTCTTACATATATTATAATCCTGACAGTATATTGTGAATCACTTTTGCCTTAAATAGTCAATTAACTTCTAAAGGACATTTAAAATGATAAATAAAGATCTCTTTACCTGCATATTTACCATTTCTGAGACTCTCCATTCATTTGTATGGATTCAGGTTTTCTCGTCTTGCATAATTTTTCTTAACACCTGAAAGAACTTTCTTTAACATTTTTTCTAGTGCAGGTCTGTTGGTGACAAATTTTTTTAGCTTTTGTCTGTCTTGGAAAAGTTTTTATTTTGCTTTTATTTTTGAAAGATATTTTCAGTGGATATAGAATTCTAGGTTAGTAGTTTTATGATTAAGCTTTTCATTGATGTCATTCCAACTTGTGCCTCGTATATTTCAGATAAGATGTCTGTGTTCATTTTTATTTTTGTTCCTCTATGTAATTGATCATTTTCTTTGACTGCTTTTAAGATTCTTTCTTTATTACTGGTTTTCAGCAATTTGATTATGGTGTGCCTTGGCATGTTTTTTCTGTTTGTGCGTGTGTGTGTGTGTATGTTTATTCTTGATATATTTGCATCTATGGGTTTATAGTCAATTTCAGAGAAATTTTGATCATTATTTGTTCACTCCTTCAGAGATTGCAGTTCCATGTATATTAGACCATTTGATGTTGTTCCACAGGTCACTAAGGCTGGGTTCATTTGTTTCATTACTTTTTTAGTCACTGTTTTTCACTTTGGAGAGTTTCTATCTCTATTTCTCTAAATTTACTGATCATTTGTTCTGCAATGTCTAATCATCTATTGGTCCCACCCAGTGAATTTATTGTTTTAAATATGATATTTTTCTAAGTTCTATTTGAGTCTTTTTTATATCTTTTACTGTGTTTTTTATATTTATTTTTTCCTTTAAATCCTTGAACTTATTTATAATAGCCTTTTAAAGAATCTGTCTGCTAATTCTATCATCTGTCATTTCTGGGTCTACTCTATTGATTGATTTTATGGGTCAATCAACTAAGTCTTGACATCTAATAATTTTTAATTGGATGCTGGACATTAGGAATGTGGCATTGCTGAGTGCTGGATTTTGTTACATTCTTTTAAAGAGTTTGTTCTGGAAGGTAGTTACTTGCAGATCAGCTTGATTCTTCGAAGATTGTTTTTGAGCCTTTGAAGCTGCTTTAAGGAGGGTTTAAAGTAGCCCCTTTATAGGGCATGACCTTTCTGGACTACCTACAGAATGCCTTGGTTATTCAATGGGGACTTCTACTCTGATTTGCGGGACTTTATGAAATACCCTCCCTGCACTGTGGTCCCGAATGTGCCTTAAGGCAGAAAGTTGGGGAGATTGTAGTGCTTTTCTTGTTTGTTTCCCATCTCTGAGGGGTTACGGTCCTTCTCTGTCATCCAGTGTCTGAAAACCATGATCATATATTTTGAACAGTGTTGTAATTATTTACAGTAGGAGAATAAGTCCAATTTCAGTTTCTCCATCAGGGCCAGAAGCAGACATCTGGAGTGAAAGGTTTTGTTTTGTTTGTTTTTTTAATAAATTTTATTTTGGAATATTTTTAGATTTATAGAAAAATTATGAGGATAGTACAAAGAGTTTATGTAAACTCTACACTGTTTCCGCTAGTTACTATTTTATATTATTGTGGTACATTGTTCACAACTAATAAGCCAATATTGATACATTATTATTAATAAAAACTCATACTTTATTTGTATTTTCTTAGTTTTTAATCTATTTTCCTTTTTCTGTTCCAAGATCTAATCTAAGACACTACTTTACATTTAGTTGCCATGTCTCCTTAGGCTCCTCTAGACTGTAACAGTTTCTTTGGTTTTCCTTGGTTTTTAATGATCTTGACAGTGTTGAGGAGTATTGATTGGGTATTTTGTAGACTATTCTTCAATTTGGATTTGTCTGATTTTTTTTTCCCTTATGGTTAGACTGGGCTTACAGGTTTTTGTGAGGAAGAATACAGGTAAGTGCCATTCTCATCTTATCAGGAGTGCGTACCATTAGCGTGAGTTATCACTGATGATGTTAACCTTGTTCTCCTGGCTGAGGTAGTGTTTGTCAGATTTCTTCATAATAAAATCACCCTTTTCTTCTATGCTTTTTATTTCCCCAGCAGCAAGTTGTGATACCACAGGTGAAATCTTGCCAACCCAGAAAGCTCATTAGAGACTCAGTGCCCAGGGTTTTTACTGGGGCAGATTGTGTAGACACCTCCTACTTGGCATGTACCCAAATTTCCAACTCCTAGAAGGAAAGCAGGTGTTATTTGTACAGTTTCGGCATTGTGAGCCACTCTTATCAGTTCTGGGAGTGGTGGGACCCTCCCAAAATCTAGGTTCTCAGATGTCAGCTAAGTGCCAACTTTGTAAGGAGGCCTTTCAAAGGGTAGCAGTCAGACCAGTTAGGTTAACTCTTTTCTGTCTAATATAAGATTTATCTCTTCTCCCCTATTTATTAATTCAGTTATGTATTTATACCAGTATGTACTCATGGATATTTATTTTATACTTTGGGTTATATTCTAAAATTACATGCTTTCTTGCTCAAATTGTTATAGCTTTGGCCATTGAGAACTCTTTTCACTTGGCCCCTGTATCCCTTTGACATAGCACATGTTTTATTTTTTGAGCCCTTCCATACTTTCTGACACTCCAAGATGCTCCAGGCTTATCTTGTGTATTTCGTGCCTCGGCCTTAAAATGTTTAAAACATTCATTGTGGAAAACTCGGGAAATATAGAAGGAAGGAAGGAAGTAGAAGTAAGTACATCAAGATGTAAATGTTAGCTAGTGACATAGTTACTATTAATATTGTTGAGCTGTTTAATGAGGTTTCAAAGCAAAATATGAAGTGATTTTTACAGCTTTTTAAAAAATTTGTATTTCGTGTGGTGGCACTCACGTAATAGACGTGAGAGTATCTTTCTTGCTACCTGAAACCTTTCGATCTCTTTTCTCAACTCCAGAAAAGATGAGGACTTTTTGAAGAGACTGAGATCTGTGGGGGCTATAGAAGGCTCTAGGAGTGATAGGGTATTTGACATTTGGTGTGGAAAAACTTGCCAAATTCCTATTTTTTTCTCATATGTAGTAGCTTGGGATACCAGTTTAATAATTTTAGAGGTAGTTGAAAAGCTGTTAATATGAGGAATAATCTATAAGAATGAGTTAGTTATTGAAGAATTTTATTTCCTTTTAGGTAGCCAGAGCATTAAATTCCAATGAATCGTATGATATTTATATTTATATTATCTATGATAATTAAACACAAACTTCATTTTATATCGAGAAACATTTTGTTCAGATCCCATATTTAAATAGCACTGTTTTGTAAGATTTACTGAGAACTTTTCCTGGTACAGATTGTTTTGGTGTATTGGAATGTACCTCTCTCTATCCTCTACTTAAAAATATAAAGCAAGTAACTAATTCCCTGAATCCTTAAAATGCCTGTTAAAAAGGCATAGAATTGTCAGGTAGGGAGAAAAAGAAAGAGACAGCAAGGTGGCTTGGCAGGCAAGACAGGTTTTAATGATGAAACCTGAGGAAGGTCTTTGTCTGAAACAGACAAAAGACCCCGGCTCTTACAGGCTGAGGGGTTTCAAGGGGACGATCAAGGGGGTGGGGCTGAGATCTGTAGGCTTTTGAGAGGGGCCAGCCCTCCACAGGCTTAGGGGAGGGGGTTACATTCTTGACACAGGGAGGGGGAGTTCTTCCTGGAGTAGTCGCCAGTCTTTGCTGGCTCTATCACGGCCTTGTAATTTGGAGTTAGCTCTACAGCCTGGGGGAGGGGCGCTCTGACTCCCCTCCACACATTCCTCGAATTCCCACCCTGAGCAAGCCCCACAAAAATTAAATGGAAGTTGATTAAAAGAAAGAGGGAAACTAACTCCTTGAGGGCAAGAGAACTGCCATAGTCATCTTTTGTGTCCAGTCTTTAGTATCTGGTCCATGCCAGGAGGACTTTGTTCAATAAAGGCTTGGAACTTCTTAAAAGCCTACTGAAACTTATCATTTTAAAAGCATTCTTTAATATATTGTAATCTAAAGGGTGGGAAGGAGTATAATTGAAGAAAATTATCAAAATTAGATTTTTATGCTTTGCCAAGGATATGCCACCAAGAAAGAATTTCTGTGGCCATCTTTTTATGGTGATGAGGCCAAAAAATATATATGTGTGATATAACTTGAAGACTTCTGAATTTATAGAAAGAAGATGGAAAACTGGTATCTCTGGTCTTTTGAAGATCTTGCAATAAGCTGTAAGCTATGACTTGGTTTCTGGGGTTAATTGGCAGGTTAAGGACAGAGAACTCATTTGAAGAATGATAAAAGTATCATTATTTGTGTAATTTAAAAAACAGAATTAGTAAGTGAGTGATTGAGAAAGCAATCAGAATGCAATGGGACTCTTCCACAGTCTTTTAATGGAATGGTTGGATGCATATGTAGTTTTCCTAGTTAATACTTTAGTGATTTGGATGATAAACATTTGTGGAGAGTTAGAAAGAAAATACTTATTCCACTAATCTTTGCTGTGATGTTTGTGATTGATAGTTGAAATAGTAACCCTATTTTATTCTTTACATCTCAGAATAAAGTTCAGAGAGATCCAGGCTCTGCCCACATGGGCCTATTGAATTAGTTTACATGTAAATGAGAAGGGCCATATTTACCTGCTTTCTTGTGTACAATGAAGTCCTGATGTAACATGAAACTTGAAAAATAAGCTCTGAAGTTAGTTTTATGCATATGTGACCCAAAGAAGCTATAATTTGCTTTGGATATATATATATATATATACACACACACACACACACACACACATATTAATAGTCTGATTAGATAGAATAAAAACTTTAGATTCTGATTTATTCTTATAGATCTGTGTAGGCAAAACTTAAGCAGAAGAAAATCCATTTTTTAAAAACTTGTGAGAACCTATTATTTAACCCCTTCCCCCTCAAAAAAAAAAGTTATCATACTCTAACATTCTGTGTGACAAATAGTTTCACTTATTACAGTTTATAAGGGTTTACTAGGGATGAACTTTGGTTACTTATTTAATGGGACATTATAGCCATTAATTGGCTTTTGAGATTTGTGTGAGACTAAAGGCTTAGCCTAATAGGGGTGGAAAGAATATGGCAAAATATCTGGGCCTATGCCTGCTGACTTGTCTACTTGCTGACATCGTTCATTTCTGAGCCTTGGCATTTAATAGTGTAATTTGTTTGGGTCTAGATCAGCTTATTCCCTGAATCTGTTAACAACTGTTTGATGAAAAGAGGATTGTATTATCAAATGATTTTGGGGAATACTTTAATTAGAAAGAAAAATTGAACTGGTTTCTGTAAAACTTGGAGCCATTTGCATGTTGACATACAATTTTAATGTACAAGAATGGGATGCACCTTAGTAGGTAGTGTTTTTGGACTGTGAAATGCCCTTTATTCATTCAATATCTAAAGGCATTTTTTCCATTATACCAGGAGAAATCCTGGTCTAAACCAATCCTGAGATGTCTCTGATTAAGATGTACCCAAACAACAGTGTTGTGGTATTAGGGTCCTGTGTTGGTTAGTCTTTGCATCCTTTGTTTGAAATGACTTTAGGGTCTTTTCAGGAGTAGAAATGGCCAGATTTCTTGGACTGCTCCAAAAATATACAGCTGTAAATGACCTCCTTCCAAAAAAATTTATCACTACCACTGAATACGTCTTAATGAATTTCCCTTAGTGTATGATAGTTGTGCATGCAAAGATATTATTTTAGCATCTAATACAGTGCCTGTCCACTTGGCTGTGAATAAATTTATTCAGTTATGACTTTGATTACTGCATTTACTTACTCTTTGTGGAACAGGATGCAATAGTATAGATGGATTAGTACAAATGTATTTTCACATAATGAGAAAAATCAACTCTAAATACATTCCCTAGTGACCTTCAAAGTCACAGTAAACTAATATGAGGTCAAAACATTTTTCTTCTGATATTGACATAGAATATTCTTTGTTCATTTTGGTGGTGAATTTTTTTTCTACGGTTTTGAAGAGCAGTTAGGCTTTTAACAGTGTCTGCTTTCAGTTTAAAGTTTTAGTTTAGAATAAAGTTTTACCACTGTTTAGTTTTTTTATCTGACCAGAGGATTTCTTGCTATTCATTGACATTTTGACTGTAAGATTTTGAGGGGAATTATGTGCTATATTAAGAACAGAAGACCCTGTGTTTTAAAATAATCCCATTATTATAATAGAGTCATCTATTTTGAATAAGTTGCATGCAGCAGAGGAAACTTTGTCCTGAGCTGAGCAGTTTTAGAGGCCAGTGGAGGCTCAGCCACTGTGTTCATTACATCATCTTTTCATTCCATTAGCCAGTGTGATCTCCAGTGGGTAGGTGAGATGGTGGACTCTGTATCATCACAAGCATGCTGAGAAAATCACTTTACTGCATGGGTGTTTATAGGGGCGGAGAAGATTTACTACTGAAATCACCTAGAGGAAACTGATATTGGAGGGGGTTAAATACCACTGATTTAAAAAAAAAATTGGTCAGCTATTAAAGGAAGAGATTTAAAGATCTTATGCTAGGCTAGATCCTAATTTATTTATTTTAAAAAATTTCTAAGGCCCTTAGGTAGTGAGAAAAGTTGGTATCCAAGGGCAGAGCTTCTACCCATGTCTGTTTATTAGCAGTAGTGATTGCACTGAAAGCAGCTGGAGACACTGCTCCTCAAAACCGATAACAGGAACATAAACAGAGAAGATAATTTTGGCCATGTGTATGTCTGCATAAAGAAAGGTGAGGGTGTCCTTCTGGGCACTTATAATAAACTTGTAAGCTTTTATCCAACTGGATAGTTCATCTGCATTCAGCAGCATTTCCACTATAGTTGTGCGTCACTGCGAGACTGCATGGTAATGAAGCCAGTGCACTCTGGGCCAAAACTCTGCTGCCTGTGAGAAGAGAAGGGACAGTGGCTTGGAGAGACAGATCAACAAAACCTTTCCTGCTGCTGCTGCTGCTACCTCTACTGCTACTGCCACTGCTGCTACTGTTGCAGCCGGTTGAAACACTATGTTGAGTCTACAGGATTCTGTGTTTTTTGAAATTAGCATAAAGTCCTTGTTAAAGTCCTGGAGCAGCAGCTGTAAGTATATATTCCTGAATGAAGAGATGCCGAAGCGATTATTATCATTGCCATTCCTTGCATGCTAATTCTTTAGACCAATCCAGATAGAATAAAAGCTGTAGAAAATAGCATGAAGAATATTTTCCTGAATGGTAATCAGTAAGATGGATAGAAAATCTAGATGTGCATGCATCGGACAGTTGTAACATTGGTAGTTAAATTTTCTTTGACTAGAATTCACCAGCCTTGGTTTTCTTGTTAATTTGTGGTATTCTAGGGCAAAGTTTCTTATAACTGGTCATAAATGGGGGAAAGAGAACATGACAAATAGGCTCTAATCTCTACAGAGTTATCAGATACCAGTACTATTCCACAGTTGTATTAGCACAAAATGTTAGTTTGAAGCAACATCAGCTATCTTAAGGCATCTGACAATTTAATATAATTAATAACTTTTCCCCATTCTTGAAGTTACAATGAGTAATTTTCATAGGTAGTAAATGTTCTGATAAAGAACATTCAGGATGATATACTTAATTTCACAGTTCAGTTAAGTCAATAAAACTGATACCATTGAGCTGTTATTCTGCCCAAAACCCCCTTCCTAATATATGGATTTGGCAGAAATGTTGATTTTGTTCATTATTTCAATGGTGCTTTTCCCTCTCAAGATCTTAAAATACTTACCATAGTCTATTTACTTTTTTTACCAAAATTATCATCATAATATGGTATTAAACTAATGAATTAAGCAAACATAGGCTCTGTTACCATGTTTGTTTTGCCAAAGAAAACTGAAGTATAGAAAAATTGTGACTTTTCCAAGGTCATACGATGGCAAAGAACTGGAAGTAGAACCCAGTTGTTCTTGCTCCCAACTGTGCTGCTGATGCCTGAGCAAGCTAATGAATAAAATATGAGAGATTAAATTTACATCCTTTCCAGTTTAACTCTTTACCAAAATATTTATTTGGTTTTGTTTTCTGAGCAAATAATATAAAACAGAAAATGTTGACATGAGGAAGAGAACCCTCTTAAGATGAAGCCTTACTGAATATAGCTTGGGGAGATTTGTATATGCCAAATATACTGCATTTATAATGTTTCTTTTTATTTTTGATCTGTAAGTAATTCTTCCATATGGAGATGTTGTGCCAGATGGCAGAAAATTATCTTAGTTCTAGGAAAGTTTCTAAGTGAATATACATAGTTAAAGTATTAGTCAGAATTGTAATTACTGACTAAGTTAAATACTTTTACTAGTTAAAAGGGAGATAGTAATTGAGAATACATTTTTTGCTAAAATATAGTTTCTAATCTTTCTCTACCCCCTTTCCCCATCCTCACCATGTACTTTTAAAAAAAAAGTAAGACAGTTTTATTGTGCAAATACAGCTATAATTAACAGATACTTACGGGAGAACAGTATGTTACATCACAGCAGCTTTTCTTATAAAAACTTAGTTTGTTTAGGTGAACCTATGGAACTATATGGTTATCTTGTTTTGTGACTATTTAAATATTTCTACATGTCAATGCCTGAACCCTGCAACTAGCCATAGCCAAATCTCATTTAATCATATTCCCTGAATCCAAGAGTGAACCAAAACCAGATGTTTGTACACCTTTGTTTTTAGCAGTTAGTAGTATAATGATTCAGTCTGTGGGTATCCTGTTGCCCTTGGGCATTCATAGTACATATCTCTTGAGGGTGTTTTTACAGTTCTAAAGCAATAGGTTAATACTGAAAAGAAATTGCCAGTCTCAGTGTTCAATAATCCCTTAACCATGTCTGCCATAGCCCTGGAAAGTGGGAGAATATTTTAATTTTACCTGCATCTGTGGATGTCTTTTTAATTTTCACTTGTCTCTATTGTATTAGAGAGAGTGGGAGGGTATTAAAATATTAAGATCCTAGAAAAAGGACATTAGTTAGCTGTCTCTTCGTAGAGATGTTTTCTAACACCAACACTTTTGAGTCAACCAATGTTTAGTGAGCATATGCTATGCTGTGGCAGACAGAAAAAAAGTATGAGATGTGATCTTTGCTCCCAAGGAGCTTATAGAGAGAAAGTGTACATGGAAAGTTACAGTAAGGAAGTAAGGAAGTTAAATGAGAGGTGTTGTATATGCAGCATGACTTTGCCAAATGACTGTTACACATGAAACGAACTGGGAGTACTGAGATACAAGGAATCATATTGAACCTCAGAGGTCAGTGAGACAGAGAGAGAAAGGGATTTTTTTTTTTAAAGTTTGATTTTGAATGGGAGGATGCTCTCCACGGTGGTAGACAGTACTGCTATGCACAGTGTCCCCGAGCCAGAAATCGGGAGTCCAGGAGTCGGTCAGCCCTCTTCTCTCTCTTCAGCCCCTTTCGGTCATGGACCAGGACTTGCCATCCCACTTTCAAAATTTCCTGTCTCTCCTCTCCTGACTTCTGTTGCCACTGCCTTAGTTCAGGGCTTCAGAATGACCTGGATTACTGCCAAAAGCTTCCTTTTTTGTCCTGTTTGCATCCTCTACGTTGCTGCCAAGGGCTCCTTGTGAATGCCCGCCTTCACGTCCTCCGTTCCTTATTTCACAGCCTTTCTGTCCCCCGTGGGATGCAGCCTCTCATCACCAAGCTCCTGCTCATTTTGTCCATCTCCTCTCTTGCCGTGCTTGCCCAGTTCAGAGAGTGTGCTGTGCTTTCACGTTGGCTGCTACCTTTGCCTGGAATGCACTGCCTCACCCCTGTCTGCTTCACAGTGAATTCTTACTCATCTTTCAAGACCCATCCTTCCTTGAGTCAGCCAGATAGTTAATGCTTCATCTCTTCTTCACTTCAAACATCATTGCATTGTTACACATATCCTTCTGCTTGTCTTTCTTTGCTACTTGAGTAAAAGGTCCTGGAGGGTATAGATCAATTGTCTTTTTGTTGTTCTTTGTATATTTAATGCTTATTTAAGCTCTGGTAAATGTGCAGGTGACTAAGATACGGGGTAGGGATGCAGTTGTTAGAATGAATTCATAATGCGAAAGAAGGTAGGAAGATAAATAGATGACCCCTCCTATAATCTGATTATTAATATTATTATACTAGTGATATCTCCCAGGGGAACAATTCCTAAAGTAGGAATGAATAAAATTCATTAGTGATTCTAATTCTAGAATTAATCACTAATTCTTCCTTAGTGATTTTTAAAAAAATAACATTTCACTAAATTCCATTTTAGTGAATTTCTTGGGAAGAACAGAGAAAAACCTAATTTATTAATAGCCTTTATAAAAAAATAATTTTTCTGTTAAAAGATTATATATTTCAAATGTTGCCCTTACCCTCCCAAAGGAAAAAGAAAATAAAATCTATGGGTTTTGTCATTGAACATAATTTAGGAGAGGTGTAGATTATAGTTCTTTGTCATTAATTATAATAATGTTTCTTATTTATAAGATGAATTTGCATGATTTGTATTAATGTTAAATGCTACTTTTTATATTAATCTCTAGAGGCCCTCTGGTTTCAGGGCCTGCTTAGCTGGCAGAATGTTGATGCAGTGCTGCTGAAGTTTGATTATAGTAGAGCTTATTTCTTTCAGTAACAACAATGAAGTGACATTCATATGGCCTAAATTCAGGATTTTGTCTTTGTGCCAACAGTTTTAGGCATTACTTCTTTTAAAAACTGAAGCAGGAACATTCTGTTAAACCAGCTGTGTAGTGAGGGTGTTATCATTTAAAAGATTGGCTTAGTTCCGTAAAATTGATAAAACAAAGCAAGATTCGGTACTGAGATCTGTTCAGTTATGTGTCTGTAATGTTACAGTCACAGATGCGTTTACTATCCATATAATAACCTCTTGTAAACATATTAATTTATAGAATTTATTTTGCATACATAATTTTATGACAGCTAATGTTTCAATGAATTCAGTTTTTATCATAGATATAAAATAGATAAATTGATCTATTTTAACCACAAGTGTATAAATTAAAATGTGAATAACATGGCATATTAAGAAAATTAATTTGTATAGATTACTTGGATTTTTACACAATGAGAAGTTCATAGATAGTCTTTAATACTCACAGATGTTTTTCCTGGATTGCAAAAATAATTAAAAGGCAACCCCCAAAAAAGCACATTATGTGTTTATCTAAATTTCAGTTAAGGCCTGTGTGTTATTTGATTGAAATAATACTTACCATTTATCGAAGTACTTATGGGTCTGGTATTGTAAGTTCCTATTGCATGTGTATATGCATGTGTCTGTGTGTACAGTCACATTACATGCACATACATTCATTAAATCTCATGTGATAATGAAAATTTGATGAGGAAAAGTATTATTTCTGTTTTTTAAAATGACTTTGTTGTGATATTCACATACTATAAAGTGTTCAATTTGGTAGGTTTTAGTGTATTTCAGAGTTGTACAACTATCACCATTATCTAACTGCAGAACATTTTCATCACCCCAAAAAGAAACCTCATACTCACTAATCTACTTTCTATCAGTGTGGATTTACATATTCTGGATATTTCATAGAAACAGAGTCATACAATAGGTGTTCTTTTGTGATTGGGTTCTTATACTTACTGTATTTCCAAGGTTCATCTAATACATTTATAGCATATATTGGTACTTGATTACCTTTTGTGGCTATATAATGTTCCATTATATGGATATATTACATTTTGTTTATTCATCAGTTGATAAATTGCTATTTTTTTAGAGGAGTAAAGTGGGGCTCAGATGAGCTAAAGAACACTATGGACCCCCCCCCCCCACTGTACGTAACTCATACCCAAACACCTTATCTAGCTAGCTTTCTTGAATTCTTCATATTTTAAATTAAAGTCATCCCATATCAAGTGATACTTTAGCAAAATCTAAAGGTAGAAATAGTTAAACGTTTGGGAGAAAGGTGGAGGTGGGCAGAGGGAACATCAAGTGCTGGAAGATGTAGCAAATGGCTAGTTTGGCTGGAGCAGAGGCCTGTGGAGAGAGCAAAGGGCATGAGGCTGGGAAGTTAGGCAGGGGCTCGACCACAAAGGGTCTTGAAAACCTTGCTATGGATTTTGGTCTTCATCCTAAAATAAATAGGGAACTATTGATGGACTTTGTGACAGTGGTTGGGGTGATTTCATCAAATCTCTATCTTACATGGAATGGGGGCAGGAGACGAGTTAGGTGCTGTTGTAGTGGACCAGATATTAGATGAAGGTCGAACAAATGAAGACATGTTATTTATTTAGCAATTGAGTATATAATACCTACTGCATGGGTAGGTACTCTTTGAAGTGGTTTACAAAGTATTGGCTCATTTAATCATGGATATGGGAAATATTTAAGAGGTAGGAACAATAAGCCTTGGATTAGATATGGGAGGTAATGGGATTTTTAACTAGGTTTTTGTAAAATGAACTTTGTAGGGTTATTTACATTCTTCTCATTGACATCAATTTCAGAGATGTATCTGTTGAGAGTTAATGTTGATCATAGTGGAAAAGAGTCACCTATTGCTTATTGCCAAAATACTCTGTCATCCCTCGGAGAAATCTGTCTGCTTTAGGAAATGGATCCTAGACAAATAAGCCAACTCATTGTGCTATTAAGGGAACTCTTTGTGATGGTCCCTGAAGTTGGAGTTCCTAGCTCTGGATGTCATTGAATTTAGGAGTCATGGGCCTGCTTTATCCTTTTTTTTTTTTTAATTCCAAATTCTTGAGCTAGGTTTACAAAGGAGACATTTCATCTTCAAGACTAAACCTTCTGTGTTGTGAGAAGTTCAGATTATTTAATTCGTTAAGTATTTGGTGTCACGATTTGCCTTAAGATTTTTCATTGATAAATATTAGAATAAAGATACATAGTTTAATCATGAGATTCAAAATCAGAAAAATCTAACATGGATAGTCACAATATTCACAGGTGACTGACAGCATGCAAATAGGGCAGTGTAACATCTGTGTTAAGTTTCAAACTTCTGTTTCGTTAACTTTGATGTCATGACCTTACTCTGTTTGTACCTGCTGTCGTAGCAGTGTATAGTCTCAGACTTATATCAGGCGGGTCCTGTCCTGTGCTAAGATGGGGGTTCCGGAGAGCCCTAGTCCACTAGTCCAGGTGGCTCAGCACCCGTTCAACCTCACTACACATTTTGGTCTTTGTTCTTCAGTTCTACTGCTTGGACTACCCATTCTTGTGTGAAATTCTCCGTCTCTAATTATTAGTATTTCTTCCTTCCTAAGCCTTGCCTTGTCAAACTCTCTGATACTCTATTTCCTCCAAATATGGGACCCTGCTTTTGAAGAGAATGATGTTCTTTTCAAAACAAATAAAAAATACCTTGAAGAGAATGAAGTTCTGCTGACGTACCTTTTTATTGATTAAACCCACCTTCCTAGCTGCGTGTGCACATATTTCCTGTTCTTAGACTTTGCATCATATACCTGTTTGCTAGGATAACATCTGTTGTTCTTTGCTGGACCTCCCTGGTGCTTTTTACCTGTTATCATAGTCTCTAGATACCATATGCTGCCTCCATTACTAGATTTCTTATGACCTCCCACGATGTTGATATTCAGCCATTGTGCATATTTCTGTCTGTACTGATATTTACACCCAGGAGCTCTTACACACCCTCTGTACTGATTGCTTAATATTTTAAATGCCTGATAGGTATCTTGCCTATTGTAGGCATTGCCAGTGTCTAGGTTCCAAGTCATTGGGTTCTGGCCTGCTTCGCTATGGGTCAAACTCTTAGACTTCTTTTCTGGAAGTAACTATTAATATGTTTACACCCTCATTACTACATTAATAAGAGTTTCAACATAAGTTTGCTAGCCTGCTGAAGGATGGAATGGGCCACACTCTCTTGGTTATTCTTTTTCCCAGTCTGTTGATGTGTGGTGCCACAGAACATTGCCTGTTTGGTGGAATTTCTGAGTTTTATTTTAGATCTATTAGTTGGTTTTCATTAGGCATGCTGTTTCCCTTATTTTAGATCTATTAGTTGGTTTTCATTAGGCATGCTGTTTCCCAATTTAAAAATTTTTCTAAAATGAGTAAAGTTTTAAGGGTTTTTTACAAAAAATTGAAGAAAAATCCATTTAAATGGGGAAGGATGTAAAAGCCAAAGTCCATTTGTTAGACTTGTTCCTCCCAGAGCACAATGAATTGTAAATGTGATCATAATTCATAGTAGAGATCATATGAGTTGTTTTGTAAGCTGTATTTTCAGTTCTGTTATTGACACATGATACAGAAAGTAGTTAAGGCATTCATAAAAAATGAAGAATGAACTAATACCATTAACATGTAATATAGTAACAATGTAACATAATAGACAGACTTATATTGGGTACATTAAGTGGATCCTTTTTTGTTTAAAAAAATCTTCACATAAAACAATTTTGGAACAATATATAAATGAGTCATTTTTATCCTTGCCTCCCAAATCTCTTGGAATGGGATAAATGAGTCATTTTTATTATAGGGATGCTATGGAAGAAAACAAAAAGGTGATTCTAATAAAATGGTCTTGGTAATATTATTGAAGATAAGATTAGTAGTGTGTTTTTATGCAGAGAATGCAAAGGCATTGTATTGCCATGGTTGAATGCATAGGGCGTGCTATGGTTAGAATAAAGAGTAGTCACTTTGGATGCTGTCTGTGTTGCTATAAAGGAACACCATGAGGCCAAGTAATTTTTAATGAAAAGAGGTTTATTTGGCTCGTGGTTCTGTAGGCTGTACAAGAAGCATGGTGCCAATATCTGCTTCTGATGAGGGCCTCAGGAAGCTTCCAGCACGGGTGAAAGGTGAAGGGGAGCCTGTGTGTGCAGACCACATAGCGATAGAGGAAGCAGGAGAGAGAGAGGGAGGTGTCAGGTTCTTTTGAACAACCAGCTCTGGTGGGAACTAAGGGAACAAGAACTCATTCATTACGGGGAGGACAGCCCCAAACCATTCGTGAGGGACCTGCCCCCATGACCTAAACACCTGTCATTAGGCCCCACTTTCAATGCTGGGGATCAAATTTCTGTATGAGGTTTAAAGGGTCAAATATCCAAACTAGAGCAGCTGCCATGTAAAGTTATTTCATCTGCTTAAAGGGAGGGAGAACTGTGATGGAAGATTTTTCAGGAGTCTACATAGAATATTATTAAGTTCTGAACTTAAAATTTAGCCAGGCAGAAAAAAGAATGATTACTTTAAGTTGTGATGGGATTTGATGACTAGACTAGATATAGAATATAAGGTGCAGGGAGGAATTGATACTGGTTCTAAAGCTTATATCATTGAAATCTCACCCTTTGAAATCACAGATAAGGAAAAAGCAGAGAATTGATATGGCACCAAGATAATGTGGTCTGAAGTATGGACAGTGTACAAAGAAGTGATTGAAACCCTGAGAGATAAAATAATTCATCAAGATTTCTCATATGAACTGGGAGGATCATATTTGAATTTTTAAAATTAGATATTTCAACTGTTTCATTGATTCTTTACTTTGCTTGCCCCCGACATGCATTTATTTAAATTTCTCTGAACTGCTTGATGGATATTATTTGTGGATATTATATGTTTCCTTATTTATGGTGCTTTTGAAAATTTGTAATGATCAAAGTTAATTTTAAATAAAATCATTGTATAGAGCCAGGTGTCCCACTTTAGAAGAATAGTGTGAGACATAGGTTCACAACTCTGACTGTGTATTAGAATCCCCTTGGGGAGCTTTCAAAGACGTGCAGGTGCCTGGGCCCTACTCCAACAATTTTGATTCTGATTTAAGGTATTGCCAGGGATGGCCAGCAGAATTCAGGATCAAGTCAGAAAACTTGGCTTTGTCAGAATGCTGAGAGTGGGTATGAAATCTTTTTCAAGGGGTGAAATCATGTTAAACAGTATGACAATCAAGTTTTTATAAGTTTGCCAATTTACTAATCTGCAATGAGAAATATGCCAAGTGGATGTTAATGCTAGAGCTGGCAGACCATCCTTTGCTCTCTTTGTGGGATAAGCTTGTACAAAACTAATTTATAATCAGAAGGTTGCACAGAGAGGCTGAAGATTCAAAGAAATTCATGCCCTGCTATAGAGGCCAGAATACTTACCCTTTTGTTCAGAACACCTTCTCCACTGGACCGTACTTAGTTAGGTGGGCATTACATTTCTATCAGCAATGTGTTAAGTGTTCTGTTTCCCTGTACCTTACCTGAAGTAGATATAGGTATTCTTTTTCACATTTGCCAGTCTGATGTATATATAAAATGAAAGCTCATTGGTAGTTTAACTTGTATTTTCTGGGTACTACTAAGTTTGAACATTTTTTCATATGTTTGTGGCTTTTTAGATTTGTTCTTATATGCATTGCCTGTTTACATCTTTTGCCAAGTTTTCTCTATTGTGTTGTCTTTTTCTTGTTACTTTGCAAGAGCTCTTTGAATGCTTTATATTTTCTGTCATCTACATTAGAAATATTTTTCCAACTTTGTCCTTTCTAGTTTATGGTATCATTTACCCTAAATATTTTACACTTTTATTTGGTTAAATACATTCTGCTTTTCCTACTCCTCTGTCCTCCTCCTTCCTCCTCCTTCTTCTTCCTCCTCCTCCAACCTCCTCCATCCTCCTCCTTCCTCCTCCTCCTTCCTTCCTCCTTCTTCCTCTTCCTTCCTTCTCCTCCTCCTCCTCCTCCTCCTTCTTCTTTTCTTCTTCTGATTTTAGGTTTTCTATCTTACAGGTCTCCTCTCCCCTGGATTATATACATAAAGACTCCTAATTTTTTCTAAGATTTTGAAAAATGAATTTCAAACTTCATGTCCATTAGGGCTTTGGCTTTTGAATATAACGTATTAATTTTTCTCCAGATGAATAACCAGATGTTTCAACATTATTACTAAATGGATCATCCTTTCAGTTCTAATTTTGCTCATGTTGAATTCTTTTTTTTTTTTTTTTAAGGCATCAAAATAGGCAGAATTCTTTCTTTGGGATAAGGAGTTTCTTTTTACATTAATCTGATTTATCTATACTTGTGTCTAGTGAGTTGATTATTATTACGTTCTGATATAGTCATTTAATATTATATTTTGATGTTATGTTTTGATTATAGTTATATTATCATCTGATTTAGAAAATATTCTTTGTATTTTTTTAAAATAATTTTTTGGCTTTTCTTGGGTGCTTATTCCTCCATGCATATTCTAATATAGTTTTATCCAGTACAACCCCGACAAAAAATACTACTGAAATG
Organism: Daubentonia madagascariensis; assembly: GCA_023783475.1. Classification (NCBI taxonomy): domain Eukaryota; kingdom Metazoa; phylum Chordata; class Mammalia; order Primates; family Daubentoniidae; genus Daubentonia; species Daubentonia madagascariensis. The sequence continues at coordinate 14,883,016 of JAKFHU010000428.1, forward strand.
TTCATTGGAGTTGTTCTGATTATTAATAATATATTAATTGTGTGAGAATTGACACGATAATAAATCCTCCCAACATGAATATGTCTTTCCATGTATTCAGCTCTTCTTTAATGTCCTTTAAGAAGTCTGTAGTTTCTTCCACGTAAGGCCTATGCTTTTCTTATTAAATTTATCCTCACCTATTTTATATTTGTGAACGTAAGATTTTTTATTCATTTTCGTTTCTAGGTGATTATTGCTAGTTAATGTAGAAGTTGCATGTCTTCTCTTTCAATATTTATAACAGCAATTTGATTTTCTTATATTATGCATTTACTTATATTGTCCCATAACCTCCAGGATGGTATTGAATAACAAGGCAAGAATCAGTGTCTTTGTTTAGTTTCTGTTTTTAATTGAAATATGTTTGGTGTTTTAACACCTATAATATTTGGTGTTTGTTTTCTTCATCTCTGGCTGCTGGATACCATTAGGAGTGCAGTTATATTTCTTTGTCTGCTAATTGAATGTGGGTCAGACTGCTGCACTATTTTAAGGAGTAACTCCAAGAGCAATGGAAGGGAAAACAGCCTCTGCCTCTTTGGGCCTCAGTTAGCATCCTGTTAAGATAGTAGGAGGAAGCCCCTTTGCTCCTTGTCTTCTCCCATCATCTCAGCCTCAGAGGTACGGAGGACTCAGCCCACCCATTTAGTTTCTGTTCAGGTTCTTAGGAGTCAGAGAAAATGGCTACACATCTATACGCAGTTGTCAACCTGCCCTGGGTGTCCAGTTGTGTTTGCTAGACGAGGTCCTGCAGGATTCTGGTGTCCACATTCTCACTTGAGGGTTACCCTATGCCGGGCCCCAGGCCCATATCCAGCTAGAGGAGAAAAGTATGCCACAATAGCCTTTATAACCTTTTCAGTGGCAGTGAATATTTTTATGGGGGGAGGAGTGGAGAACAAAAATGAAAATAATGTTCTTATTGCTTCTGATACATACTCAATGGTTGAGATACAATTCAACTTGTTCATTTGCTACAGGAGAAGCAAAAGAAGTTAAATAATTTGACCAAGACTATAACGATAATGAGTAGCCAAGTCAAGTCTAGGGCCCTTGTTTTTTGACTGCCAGGTCCATGCACATTTTAAAAATACCACATTATCTCTAGGTTTTTAGAATAGTTTCTTAACTGAGCTTCTGAAGGTTACCAAAACAGTCCAAGAAAATAATAACCTCAGGGAAACTCTAGCTGACTGAATAATGGAATATTTAGATGATAGGTCATTTTTCTTGAGCTTTATAATAAGTGATATTTCTGTAGTAGACTTCAAGTAAAAAACATTGGACGTGTGCCAAAGATGTCATAGGACTTCTATGTTTAGAAACTGTTTTCAATGGGAATGGTTTAGTTTAGGATAAATAAACATTTTAGGAACAGCTGTCTAAAGAACAAGCAAAAGTCTTAATTTTTCTATCCATTGAAATTGAACAAGAAGCAAAAATGTTGGACAGAATAGCGAGGAAAAATGATTTCGTTCCCACAAAATAGAAACCAAGTATTTAGTAATAGAATTAATGAGAATAGATAGATCTCCTATGAAGGAAAAGATACATTTTTCTGAGTACACAAAAGAAGATGGGTTAGTGGAGGGTGTGTCAGGTACTAGACAAGGAGTCTTTTTTTTTTTTTCTGTCTCTCTGTTGCTCTGGGTAGAGTGCAGTGGTGTCATCATAGCTCACTGCAACCTCAAACTCCTGGGCTCGAGTGGTCCTCCTGCCTCAGCTTCCCGAGTAGCTGGGACTACAGGCTTGCGCCACGATGCCCAGCTAATTTTTCTATTTTTAGTAGACACGGGGGTCTCGCTCTTCCTCAGGCTAGTCTCGAACTCCTGAACTCAAGCGATCCTCTCTCCTCGGCCTCCCAGAGTACTAGGATTACAGGCATGAACCACCGTGCCCAGCCTTAGACAAGGAGTCTTAAAGATGTCATATTTTCTCAAATAAATTTGTGAAGACAATGCATAAACTTGGAAGTATAGTAAGTAACAATAGCTGAGGATGGTGTATAAACAGGAATATTTGTGTCAACAAGTAATAAAATCTATTGTAAAGTTATAATAATTAAAAGTATGGTACTGACACAAAAATAGATTGTTAATTAGCAGAATAGAAAGCCCAGAAAGCATATTTGAGTATGGATTTAGTTTATGGTAGTGAATAAAATCAGTGACAGAATTTCAGTAAATGAACCCAGGAAAATGGATTACATATTGGGGGAAAAAATAAAATAAGATATTTATTTGATGTCAGTAGCCCAAATAAATTCCAGTTGGATGACACAATTAAATAGAATAAATAAAACTAACTTAAAAAGAGTTAAAAGAAAATATAGGTAAGTATTTAATTAAAGTGGGGAAGCCTTTTCTTTTTAGCCCCTTTTATGCAAATGAATTAGAAGATGCAACCAAAATACTTGATTTGGGAAATGGTTATTCTAAGCAAATAGTATGTTAAGACTCTAGACCTTTAAAGGAAAGAAGAATATATCAGAACCTGGCAATTCTGGAAGAAATCAGAAATAGTCACTAATGTGAAAGTTCTTAGAAACCAGGACTCAAGTTCACTTTCTAGTGCTACCACTCCCATGTGACAAGTGACTTTAATTTGGAGTCAGTTTCTTCATCATAAATGGACTCTAACTAGGAGTGATATTTTGTGTCTAATTCCTACCACCCAATTGTTAAACCACTGGTGGCTTAAAATCAGCCATGGTGCAAATATTCACACCAGAGATACTGGCAGATGCTACAAATTGGGACTTTTTTTTTTTTTTAAGAGAGCAATTTACCAGCATATCGCATGAAATAAGAATAGGTTTGTTAGAATAAAAAGAGATAATACTTTATTAAGGTATTTTGTGTGTTAAATAAATGGTGTTTCGTTTCTATCAGAAGTAAACAGTGTTTGGTATGTTTTTCACTAACATGAAAATTTTGAGGTATACCTTGCCTTACAGCCCATTCTCTGCTCTTGATAAGCTGCATACATACATTGAAGTCATCAGTGATGCTTTCATATTATATCTCTCAACACACACAATGTACACATTACTTATATTTTCTTTTCTCCTCTTCACACGTAGTTGCTTTCAAATGTACAGTTTTCCTCTGGATGGTTAGTTGAAAGGTATTACCAATTCAACTGGCCCCACCAGAAGTTAAAATTTGGTGTTATTCCTTTATACCGATTTTACTTTCTTTGTTTCTACTTTTAATCTGCCTACCATATAAACTGATTTGTGTTTTTTGACATTTTATTTTTAATTGCCTTATAAACTGTTTCCTGGCTTTGAGCTTGATCCAAGTACATTATTGTTTTAAGCTTTAGCTTGAGCTGTTGTTTATTTTGACTCTTCCCAGGCACTTTTGGTTCTGGCTGACAGGGATAGGATAAGCTTGTTATTCTTTTCTTTCCTTTTTAAAATTAATAGACTTTGTTTTTTAGAGTAATTTCAGGTTTATAGAAAAATTGAGTAGAAAGTACAGACGGTTGCCTTGCTCCCCATGCCATTTCCCCTGTTGTTAGTACGTTTGTTACCACTGATGAAATAATATTGCTGCATTATTATTAACTAAATTCCATAGTTTACATTAGGGTTCACTCTTTCTGTTGCACATTCTGTAGGTTTTGACAGATGTATAATGAGATGAATCTACCATATAGTATCATATAGAGGAGTTTCACTGCTCTGAGCATCTTCTGTGTTCCTCCTGTTCATCCCTTCCTTCCCCAAAGCCCTGGTAACCACTGATCTTTTTATTGTCTCTGTAGTTTTGTCTTTTCCAGAATGTCATATAGTTGGAATCATACAGTCTGTAGCCTTTTCAAATTGGCTTCTTTCACTTAGTAAATTTAAATTTACTAAGTGATTTTTCAGAGCTTGAGAGCTCATTTCTTTTTAGCACTGAATAATACTCCATTGTCTGGATGTATCACAGTTTATTTATCATTCACCTACTGAATGACATTTTTGTTGCTTCCAAGTTTTACCAATTATGAATAAAGCTGATATAAACATCCATGTGCCGGTTTTTGTGTGGACATAAGTTTTCAACACCTTTGGGTAAATACCAAGGAACATGCTTGCTGGATCACATGGTGAGAGTATGTTTAGTTTTGCAAAAAAAACTCCAAACCACCTTTTAAAGTGGCTGTACTTTTTTGCATTCCCATAAGCAATGAATGAGAGTTCCTGTTGTTCCACATTCTCACCAGCATTTGGTATTGTCAGTGTTTTGGACATTAGCCATTCTAATAGGTATGTAGTAGTATATGATTGTTGTTTTAATTTGCAATTTCCTGAAGACACATGAGGTCGAGCATCTTTTCATATGCTTATTTGCTATCTGTATGTCGTCTTTGATGACGTGTCTGTTCATATCTGGTGCCCATTTTCAAAATGTGTTTTTTTTTTTCTTATTGTTGAGTTTTAAGTGTTCTTTATGTATTTTGGATACCAGTCCTTTATCAGATAAGTGTTTCCAAAGATTTTCTCCCAATCTGTGGCTTGTCTTTTCATTCTCTTAATAGTGTCTTTTGCAGAGCAGAATTTTTATTTTAATAAAGTCCAACTTATAAATTTTCTCTTTCATGGATCACAGTCTTGATGTTTATCCAAAAAGTCACCACCAAACCCAAGATCACCTAGATTTTCTCCTATCTTCATTTTACGTTTTGGTCTATGGTCCATTTTCAGTAAATTTTTGCGAAAGGTGTAAGTTCTATGTCTAGATTTCTTTTTTTAACATAAAGATGTATAGTTGTTCTAACACCATTTGTCAAAAAGTCTTCTTTTTTCCTTGAATTTACTTTGCTCTCTTGTCGAAGATCAGTTGACTATGTTTGTGTGGGTCTATTTCTGGGCTGCCTCTTCTTTCTCATTGATTTATTTGTCTGTTCTTTCACCGGTACCATACTGTCTTGATTGCTGTCTTGAAATCAGGTAGTGCCAGTCCTCTGACCTTGTTCTTCACTTTCAGTATTGTGTTGGCTATTCTGAGCCATTTGCCTTTCCATATAAACTTTAGAGTCAGTTTGTTAACGTCCACAAAATAACTTGCTGGGGGTAGGCTTGCTTTTTAAACTAAAAATTTTGCATTTCCTTTTTAAATTGAGAGATATTTTTGACTTTTGTTCTTGTTTCATAGCCATTTACATCATACCTTTTCTTTCATAGGTGATCATCAAAATTTTTATTGTTAGCCAATACAGTGTATAAGTAATAATTATTGTAATAATAAGCAATTCCATAGTATATAACAATTTCTATATTATATATATAAATCTGTACACAAATATATACATATAATATGCATGTAGATGTATAAGTTTGTAACTATAAAGTGGTAATTTTTATCCCTAAAGACCTCTTCTTAGAGGTGAGTGGGCTAGAGTCAGTTTTCACAGACTTCACCAGGGTCATTTTATTTTTTATTTTTATTTTTATATTTATTTTATTTTAAGAGACAGAGTCTTGCTCTGTTGCCCAGGCTGGAGAGCAGTGGAGTGGTCACAGCTCACCACAAGCTCCAACTCCTGTGTTCAAGCAACTCTCCCGCCTTAGCCTCCCAAGTAGCTGGGACTTATTATTATTATTTTTTTTTGGAGATGGAGTCTTGCTATATTGCCCAGTTGGTCTCGAACTCCTGGCCTCAAGTGATCCTCCCACCTTGTCCTCCCAAAGGGGATTACAGGCGTGAGCCACCATACCCAGCCTTATGGTCATTTTAGACTATGTATACTACCTGTAGGGATTTCAAAATACCCCAATTGTTGAGGACCATTGTTATTTTGAGGGATGTTACTATTTGGAATGTTGTGCATGAGAGCATAGAGGAGGCAGAAAAAAAAGCTGAGACCCACTGCTGTAAAGTAATGAACCCAAACACACATCACTTTAAGGGTTATGCAGTGTGTCTCTTCTCACTTGTCTCTTCTTTTTGACTGAATTTAAATTTATTTTATAAGAACATAGTCTTATGAGCATGAAGAAAATGATAATTGCTTTACTAAATATACTAAGAACAGTGCTATAGAGAGAATAAGCCATCTAAAAATCCTGATATTTATTTTTTATTTGCTTTTTATCTAAGAGAAGGAAGAGGCATGCCAGCTTTTAGATTCCCAAATTTTAATTATGTAGGTTTTGCTTTATTCTTATCACTCTCTTAGAGTTTAGTAGATTTATATTCCAGGAATGTTTAATATGACATTGAGTTTTTCCAATTTTTAATTCAAGCCTGAATTGTGTTTTTAAGAATTACACTCTAACAGTATGTCTTTATTCTCTCATAAGCTTATGTAAATTTTTCAAAATTTTGTAATAGCATGGAGAGAAATATTACTACTTGGCATTATAAAATATTTAATTCTAGTAACATCAAGTTACTCTACTAATGTGGAAGCTAGCCGCCTTTTTCACCTACTTGGAGTGATCATCCCTGTCTCTTTCCTATGAGCAGAAATGAGAAAAATTCACATACCTTTTACCAAGGCTGAACATTATGATGAAATACAAAGTTGGGGGAACAACTTTGATAAATGAAAAATGTTACCCAGTTTTTATTTGTTTTTAGAATATTAATGAGGTTAAATATTATTTTCATGTTTATTGGCCTCTTCTATTTTATCTTCTGTGATCTGTTCATGTCCTTTGTTCTGTTTTCAATTTGGGGGCATGGATCTTTTTCTAATCAATTTCATTAGAGTTTTGTGCATGGAGGTGGAAGTGATTAAGTCTGTGTTTATTATATGCCATACATATTTTTCCTGCCTTCTAATTTTATTTTGGTTATATATATATAATCTTATCTTTTTTGCACTTAACACTATATTTTGAACATTTTCCCACACCATTTGGTATTTTTTGATAATGTCATTTCCAATGTCTGTATAGCATTCTGTTTATTAGATTATAAAAATAATTTATTTTGCTAATCCCATATTATGGAGATAAGTTTTATTTATGACCTGAAATATCAGTTAGTAGATCTGTTCATTGATATTCTTGTGTATTAATAAATTCAACAAGCATTTATTAAACACCTACTAAGAAATACAATTGAAATAATTTAACTTATTTGATCAAAAACACTTGTTTTTCATAAAATTTTTGAGTTTTCAAACTTGAAATATTTTTATCTTGGAAGATAACTTAGAAATAAAAGCTTTCCTAAAACTTTTGGCTTTACTGGCAAATTTTTTAAACATATGTAATTATGATACCTTGGAATATTTGGTTATACTTAATTTTTAAGGAAGTAGAAGACAGTAAAGGCAAGTTATTTGTCATTTTAACTAAAGTTTTTTCTTTTTAAAAAGAATGTTTAGAGGTTAAGATATCATTTAAGAACTTTTTACCTCATCAAAATTTAGAATTTAAGTATCTAGATCTGTTTTAAGGGTTCTTGTTTAGTTACATGTAATGTATAGTTAAAGCCAGGGGAACTTTGTAACTGTTATAATCTTATGAATTTTAATTAAAGGAAAAGATATAGTTTATATCCACTATCTTAAGACAAATTATAGTCCTTAATGATCCAAAATAATTTTTAAAAAAATTTTAGATCTCCTCCTTTTTCCACAATGACATTTGTTAACAGATTCCCTCCTTTAATAATACACAATGTTGGATCATGAAACAGAATAAACAAACAGGTCATTGTTTAAGATAATGTGCACTGTGTTCAAAGGACTGTGAATTTTTGTTTTGAATTGTTTTTATTATACAATTTTAGTCCTAGAATACAATACATAATGTATTTTAACTTGGTATGATACAAAGATATTTTAGACATAATATTAACAGTTTGTAATATTCTTTAGCTTACCTTTACAAATTTATGTATCTTGACCTACTGTTTGGTAGGTTTTTTTTATTTGACAGAACAATTCCTTAAAAGTTTTGAATTTATGTATTTAGAACAAATTTACTGTCCTTATAGATACAGAAATTTAGTATTTGAATAATTGTGTTCTGTTTCCCCTTTTAAGGAAGAGGTTACTTATAGGGCAGCATGTGGAAAGGGCAATATCTGGAGATCAGGTTGAGGTAAAGAAGTACAAACTTGCAGATTCTCCATGAATATTCTGGGCCAAAGGTGGTGACGTAAGCTGAGGTCTTAAAAGGTCTTCTGCGATATGCTCGTTTACTAATGGCTCTGACTTCATCTCACGTGGCCCTTCACCCCTGCTTCCTCCCTTGAGCTCCAGCCACACTAGTCTTTTTGTTTCTCAAACATGCACATTCAGTCTTGTGCTTTCTGTTCCTTGTGCTTTGCCTTGCTGCCTCTTTTTCATCATTTAGGCCCAAGTTGAAGTGTAGCTTCTTCAGCGAGGCCTTCTCTGAGCGTGCTTTCCAAAGTAGTATTGTCTTTCAGTCCCCTAATCCCATTCCTGTTTCATTTTTCACATCTGTTTTATTTCCTTCATTGCATTTGACTGTCTGATTAAAATCTGTTCATTCAATAAATATTTATTGTGCACCTAGTACATGCCAGGCATTGTTCTTGGGATTCACCATGAACAAAGACAAAAGAGAATCCCCATTCTTATGGAATTCACCTTAGTAGGGTAGAGAGAGAAACAGTACATAATAACCATGATGTATAACTAAATTGTAGATATGTTAGGCAGTGTGTTAGGAGGTAGCAAGTGAAATAGACAAAAATGGAGATTGGGAGATCTGGATGGGGTTAGGGGCAGGATACATACTAATTAAGGTGGTTATGGTAGGTCCCTTTTAGTTGATTATTAAAGTAGGGTTCTTTTATTTCTTTTAGCTTCAGCACAAGTCAGCAAAGTGAATAAGTATTGTGCTTCTTCCAACTTTCATTCCACTTGGAGAAAGAAGAATATCATCATGTCAAACATTACGATTGACCCAGATGTCAAGCCTGGTGAATATGTCATCAAGAGCCTCTTTGCGGAATTTGCTGTTCAAGCTGAAAAGAAAATTGAAGTTGTAATGGCTGAACCCTTGGTGAGTAGAGGTGACCTATAAATCTGAAATGTTTTCTTGACTTTTGTATTAATCATTATAATACAGATTTTCAAAAGGAAATAATATACTTGAAAAAAACATTAAGGGATAGTGGTGATGTAGAAAGCTGCGATGACTTTAGAAACCTCTGTGATAAGTTACTGCACGTCACAAATGAACAAAAATGGACTTCATCGGTTGGAATTGTGGAGACAGATAACACATAACAGGAAATAAAGGAAATTTTAGAATATTCTGTGAGTTAACACTAAGACCATAACCAAACTTATGATAAACAAGTGAACGTATTTTTACACTTACATTACGTGAGGCATACTTGGAGAATTTCAGGAGCTGTATGTGATTAGAGCCTATCATGGGGAGGAGGAAAGAGAGAAACCAAAAACAAATGTTTGGCTCAGTTTCTGAAGAGTTGTAAATGCTATTATGATAGATAATACCGTGGTTGAACAATAAGAGGGAGAAGAGATTGATGACAGAGACTTTTTAGTAGTAGTAGTAGTAGTTCAGGTTGGAATGAAAGGGGTCTTGAACTAGGGCATTGACAGTGAAAATGGTTGCAAAAGAAAATAAGAGAAATAACAGAACTAGAATCAGTAGAGCCTGACAAAATGAAATAGGACTGGCATTTTGAATGAAAGTTAAGGTTTAAAGATGCTCCTGGGGTGTTAGTAAAGATGGTAAAATACACAGGGATATTCTTAGGGTAGAAAAGCTTAACAAAATAATTTTTCATTTCTGTACATTAAGCTTGAGATACTGGTGATCTAACCATGTGGAATTGCTTGATTGGTAGTTGGAAATTCTTTTTGAGAACTCGCAAGAGATGGTGACTAGAAATATAGATTTTATCAGCAGCTGTATGAGGGTGAAAATTGAAGCCAAAGAGTAGATGATGATATCAAGGGAAAGAGAATATAGAATAGAATTATTATTGGCAATAATATAGGAAGACAGAGTGCAATGAACACTGAGAGAAGGGGTTATTGGATTTGGAAATAAACCAGCTTTGTCTTTAAGAGAACAGTTCTAGTTTATTGATATAACTTTAGGAAATAACTTTGAAAATATAGGTAGCAGTTTAGGTTGCTCTTTGGGATTGAAGGGAGTGTGGATACGTGATGTAGCAAGATCCCAGGGTAGGTTAGGATGGGATGATGGTAATAGAGATGAAGGTGGAGGATATAACAGCTGAAAATCACTTATGCCTTGCACAGCTGAATTTGGGCTAGGTATTCACCACCAATTTGAGACTCAGAGGTTTTGCTACTTGTCTGAGTCCCAAAGCCAGTATGGGATAGAGTGAGGAGTTAGGCACGATAATACTGGCTTTACAACCTGAATGTCTGCTCAGTCTGCTACACTGACTCAGAAAGAAGGAAGGAAAGCAACAGAAGAGAGGATAGCAAAGCAGGGAAGTTGAAGGAGGTACTGTTAATGCTCTGAATTTTCTCAGTGAGGTAGGACTTGAAATTGCTGATTGTGAAGGTGAGTTTCTTATGATTAAGTAGAGAAAACTACTCTGAGGAAAGCATCTATGAAATAATGTATACTGGGGTCTAATACATAATAATAGGGAAAATATTGCTAGTCAAATATATATATTTCAAAACTGTGCAGATCCTTATATTCAACTTAAGTCATTCTATGATTGCTTTCTGTACAAGAAATTGATGATTATTTTTATATCAGTATATATATATATTTACAGCATGTATGTTAATATAAAGTTCTGTTTTAGAAATAAGGATTATAATAGCTTGTAGACATGATAAGGTTTGATTATAGATATACTCAATCTACAAAATGTTAGTTTTCTTTTTCAATGGTCTCTGAATTACATGAAAAATTGCTACACTAGCCTTACTAAACAGCATACAGTAAGAAAGGGAACCACTTTTTAAAAATATACATTAAAAATTTATTATGGAAAATTTCAAACATATAAAAGTAGAGATTATGGTGTAATGAACACTCAGGACCTATCACCTGGCTTCAGCAATTTTCTACTCGCACAGCACATTTTAAAGACACATTATCTATTCTATAAAATATTTTCTTGCAGTACCATGTAGTATGGTCCTATCAGTTTTCAAATATTATATTCATAAAAGAAATTTTGATTTTGAAATGTAAAGGTCTTAAAAGTGAAAGTATTAAAAGAAAATATGGATGAAACTACCGAATTTGACTGAGTCTATAAAAATGGCAATTTTTAACCTTTCTCCTTCCTTTGAGTCGTAGTTCAGGCTCAAGTTCTGTCACGTTAGACCATTGAAATAGCCTTCTGACAAGTCAAGAAATGGTCTATCACCTTTGTAATTCCTTTTTCTCACTAGACTTTTCTTTTCTTCATCTAAAACACAAATATTATCACCTTTCTCTTTAAAAATCTTTCTCGCTTTTCATTGCTGTGGAATAAATTCAACTTGTTGATAGGTCATTTCAGCCTCTTCATTGTCTTATTACAGTTTGGATAGTATCTTATTATTCTCCTATCTTGATGTATGTTATGATGCTTGAAATATCCTCTATATATTTTTCTGACCTGGTGTGGGTGATCTTATTTTTTTCTCAATCTAAAATGCTTTTAACTCCTGTTTTTTAAAAGTCTACTCATCCTTCCAGACTTCCCATATGCTCCCTCTAACATAGTGATCCTCCCCCAAGCTAAGTGAATCTTTATTCTGCCGTAGAAATCTGTATATACTCTAACATTATGATTATGTCATATTGTAGTTAATTGCTTATGCGTTTATCTCCTCTGACGTGAGTTACTTGATACCACGAACCGGGTCTCTCTCATCTCTGTATCTGCAGCATTGCCTGTGGTGGTGGGTACTCAGTAGAAGGTGCCTGGTAAAGGTTTGTGTTCTAAGTTGAATTTAGCCTTAGGAAACATAGCTGTGTTGTGTGTCTTTTGTTCTTCTAATAAAACATAATGTCATTATTCTAGCCACAGCTTCTAATAGTTCTTTTAGAATAGTCTGATGCTGACTGTATTTTATCCATTCATTTAATAGATAATTTCAGAGACATCTGCTATGTAATCTAAAATGAGATTATAAAAATATTGTTAATAGTGGTGAGGATTCCATCAGAACATAGATGTTTCCACTCTATCATCACAAACAGGAGAGAAGAGGTGTCCCTGCCTACTCTGTCCTGATGCTCCAGGAAAACCCCCAAATCCCCATCGTGTTTTATAGATTTCACCCCTTACACTCCTATATACCAACATAATTTCTTCTTATCTAGGTCACAGCTCTGCCTGCTTTGTTTTCATTTATATCCAGGTCTGGATAGATTGGAAATCCATAGCATCAAGATTAGATAATGAAAATACATTTAATCTACTATTGTCACAATGTTTACATTATAGCTTCAAATGCTTTTATTGTGATTTCATTTATTTTGAAATTTATTCTGTACCCTTTTAGGTAATAAACCATCCAAGATGGCTGAGTTCTCTAATGAAACTCTTACAGAATTACTTTAAAGAAAATAGCATCCAGGGCTTAACAGATACAAGGAGGCTGGCATGGCTCATGGTCAGTCAGGACAGTAGGTTACAAAAAAACCTCAGAAGCATAAATGTGAATGGCTTTTGCTGAAAGAATTTAATCGACCACTACAGTGAGAGAATTGGCTTTTCATCCTCATATTAGAAACCATAATAAAAGGAGGTGAAGGAGGCCAAAACATTCTAAGATTAGCTGAGCTTGGTTTTTAGCCACAATTTCATTTTCATTTTAGAAGGAAGATTCAGGAAGGGCAATCAGTGATTGAAAGTGCAGCTTGCAAACTATGCAATCCAATACCTTAGATTTCTTTCTTCCTAAAAGAAGATGGATCAATCCTCAGTAATGACCCAGGCACATCCAAGTTTATTTGTTAATCTTTTAGATTGCCAGTGACTAGAAAAGAAGACAGAAAAAAAAGTTTTTACCAATCACCTGCTGATTTAGACCTTATGTATTTGGTTTAGGCCCAGCATTTTAAAAACTCTGCAATTTCCACTATTTTTTGACAATATTAAATATATATGTATTTTAAAAGGGTATCTTCTCCCTGTGTGATCTATTTCCTCCAAACTGCATTTTTCTGTTAGTTTTGCCTTCTCCTTACATGTTTATTGTAACGTGTTATATTTTAAGAATGAGACACTAAACAGTAGATTGGAAGCCCAGTGTACGTGGAAGAGACTCTTTGACCGTGCTCTTCGGTGTGTTATCGTCAATGGGCCATAAATGCCAGATCTTTTTCTGGGAGCTAGTCAGAGACCTCAGAGGAGGTTACTGTAGTACCCTGAATGGGAGAGTTGGGGCTTTGGCTACTAGCATTCTGGGGAGCTAGAATCAGAAGATAACTGGGGCTTTTGATACTCAGTATATAAATTTTTACTTGGCTTCCCTGTCTTCAGTCTGCTATACCTCATCTTCAGCCCTTGTGTTCCCCAGCCAGCATCTTTCTAATTTGCCCCTTCCTAAGACAGGCAATTCCTCTGTGGATGAGGTGAAGGGATGGTCACCTGGCTAAGCAGGTGGGTAAAGGGAATGGAAGGGAGCGTCTAAATCTTCCTTAAACAATCTTTTTAAAACAATCTTTTAACCAGCCCTCTTATTTTTATCCTCACCTCGCTGTGCTTTCAAAGTCCCCAAGTTCTTATCTTTCCTTTTCTCTCTGCCTGGCAAGCTCACCCACTTCCCTCTGGTTGTGCTTCAAATGTCTTCTTCTCTGGGGTCATGTTATCTAAAATCTTGATCTCTGTTCCAACTTATTCTCCTAAGTCTATCTATCATAATATACATTTCTTTCGTTCTCTCATTAGACTGTCAGCTGTGTGAGGGCAGGAATTGTTTTCCGTTTTGTTCATGGCTGTGTCTCCAGAGCCTAGAACAGTGCCTGGCATACTGTGCACCCAGTAAATACTTTGGATGAATGAGTGAATGACTGAATGGACAGACAGCTGACTTTCCCTCTTGCCTGCTTAGGAGTCGTCATTGTTTGGTGAGATAAGTTAGTTATGTTCTTCATCTGCTTTTTACCTTCTCTCTCATCTTCTTTGTCCTTTTGGTTTTAGTCCTTATAAAAGTTATTTTACTGTTGTTTTGGTAGGGTTTTTAGCAGGTTGGCTATGCATGTGTTCAACCTGTCATCCTTACTGAAAATTACTGAAATATTTCAGTGTCATTATGCTGTCAAAATAGTTTCAGTAAATTCTCTTACTTTCTCCAGAAGCTACATGTTGCCTGTTTGTATTCTATACATGTGCACTTGATATAGAATTAAATTATAATATAAAGGATTGTGAGCCTTAGAATTTTTTTATATTATTATGAAAATTGAAATTATTATGAAAGTAATACCATTATAAAAAGTGGAAATAGTTCTTAAGGTTATATAATAAAAACATCTAATCACTGGCAGCAGGTTTTAGTCTACCATTTTTTTCATGTCTATTATTTATCCATTTCTACAGTACCTGACACCTTTTTAAAACACACACACACAAATGTAGGGGATTTATATATATATTTCTATACCTAATATTTTTATTTTAACAATATAAATTGGAGATTATTGTATATCAGCCGACATGAACTTACCTCATTCTTTCTAACAGTTTTTAACTGGTCTCTGTTGATAGGCAGTTTTGGACTTATACCAATTTGGGGCTACTTTCAAAAAATGCTATCATAAACATTCCTGTGCGTAAGTCTTTCTATTCATTTGTGTGTGAATATAGAGAATAATTTTATTCTTTTTAGTTGTTTGTGTTGATGAGTTGCAGAGAATATAAACATGACATTTAAAAATAGTTTATCTTTTTAAAATACTCATATATTGAAAGACAGGACATCTGCTTGAACAAAGACTAGGGCATTCTCAACTACATATAATCAAACTGAGAGGCTAATACAAAGTCCTCAATTAGTAATTTATATTTAATGCAGTATATTTATTTCATGTTAACTGAGTACTGATGATAATGTGAGTATCTGTGAGGATGTCAAATCTTCAGAAATCTTTGAAGAAGTGTACATGTGTTAGGAAACAAAACGTGTTAAATAGAAGGCAACGGTGTAAGTATTTCTGAAAAGGTTATTGCTCTTTTTTCCTTCTATTTGGCCATGGCTTAGACCCTCTAACCTTGAACCACTGGGTCTGAGGGGCATTACAAATACTAAGGTCTCTACCCTTTTTCATCTGTATGTTCTCATTTTTGCTTGTATGAAGAAATGCCCAAGAAAGGGTCAGTCTGGATCACTGTCTAAAGTTAGTATAGAAAGATCCCCATTGGTACATAAAGGAGCCCTCACCCAGTAGACAACAGGAGAATGAAGAAATGGACTATGATACTACGTTACAGTGGGTTGAGAGGAAGGGAGAATAAAGAAAATTTTGGACAGGTTAAAGTTTGATGGACATTGGACATTGTGATTGTTCATTTCATGTGTCAACTTGCCTGGGCCACCGGTTGCCCAGATACTTGGTCAAACATAATTCTGGGTGTGTCTGTAAGGGTGTTGTTTCTGGATGAGATGAACATTTGAATCAGTAGACTGAGTAAAGCAGATTGCCCTCCCCAATGTGGGTGGGCCTTATCCAGTTTATTGAAGTCCTAATGAGAACAAAAAGGCTGATCCTTACTTGAGTAAGAGGGAACTCCTCCTGCACCACTGCCTTGAGCTGGGACATCAGTCTTTTTCGGCCTTCAGACTCAGACTGAAACATCAGTTCTTCTTGGGTTTTGAGCCAGCTGGCTTTCAGACTGCAACTTATGCCATGGGCTCTCCTGGTTCTGAGGCCTTGGAACTCAGACTGGAACTACACCATAGTCTCTCTTGGGTCCTCTGCTTGCTGACTGCAGATCTTGGGACTCCTTAGCCTCCATAATCATATGAGCTATAATAAATCAATCTCTCTCTATATATACACACACCTTACTGGTTCTTTTTCTCTGGCAAACTCTGACTAAAATAGCTATCATGTCAGATTTAATTTCTTCTTTGATTCAAGGGAAGAATATGTCCCAGGGAAAAACCGTATATACATTTATAAAGAAGGACATGCACTATAAATGGAAAAAAATGAGAAGCAACATCAGTGTACAACAATGGGGACTTTGGGTCAATAAATCATGGTATATTCATATACAGTTGGCCCTCTATAGCCATGGGTTCTGCATCCATGGATTCAACCAACTGTGGATCAAAATAGTCGGAAAAAAATTACATTTGTACTGAGCATGTACAGACTTTTTTCTTGTCATTATTCCCTAAACAATATAGTATAACAACTATTCACATAGTATTTATATTATTTTAGGTATTATAAGTAATCTAAAGATGACTTAAAGTATACAAGAGGATACTACACCATTTTATATCAGGGACTTGGGCATCCCCAAATTTTGGTATCCTCCCTGGGGCGGGGGGGTCCTGTAACCAATTGCCTACGGATACTGAGGGATGATTCAGTATTAGAGTATTGTGTAGTCAGTAAAGAAACAGGTAGACATAAACTTTATAGACTTGGAAAATGTTCTCAATATATTAATTAAATTAGAGAATAACAGATATGATAAAAGAATAGATATATTTATGATAGTTTATACAGATAAATAAATTTAAAACTTTAGAAATATATTTACCACACACTAATAATGTGAAGCACGATTATAGGTTGTTTTGTGTTTATACCATTATTAACTTGTTTTCATTTTCTGATTTTTCTACAAAGAATGCAGATTTCTTGTGCTCATTCTTAAACTTGAGGGTTGCTGTTGGGGTTTCCAGTGCTTGGTGGTATCCAGCAAATCCATTTAATTATAGAACTAATACAGTATAACCATGAAAATTATGGTTGCAGAACAGAATATAAGTGTTCTTCTTTTTTTTTTTAACGTGTTTATATTTTTTATTTATATGTGGTTGAATTTATTTTTGTTTCAATTCTGGATTTTGTATCATATTTAGAAAGATCTAAGCTTATTTTTAAAAACTACCATGTTTTTCTTCTAGGACTTTTTTCTTGTAAGACTGATTTTGTTTTTTATGTTTAAATCTTTAAAACACTTAGAATTCATTGAGGTAGTGATTCCACTTAATTTTTTCTGCAGACAATTTAATTTGACACCATTTGTTAAATTTTCCATTTCTGCCCCAATATTTGAAATTCTATGAAAATTCCCATGTGCATTTATGTCTATTTCTGGGTTTTCTCTACTAATCTATTGATTTGTCTACTTATATGTGAGTTCCATGTTGCTCAAATTTTGTTATTCCTGCTTATTTATTTCTCTATATGAATGCTTAATCAGCTTATTGAATTTTTAAAAATCTGTTTTTGTTTTTAAAAGGGGGGAATCATATTAAATTTATAGAATTTAGGGAGCATTGATATCTTCATGTGGTTGATTACATAAACTTTAACTGTTGGAGTTTTTCAATAGTCAAATCTAGGTCCCCTTTTTATTAACATCTCCCTAGGTAGCTGACTTTGTTTCATGAACTTGGTTACCTTCTATATACTGAAGATTTCCAAATTTATATCTCTAGGCTAGTCTGTTCTTCTGTGTTCCTCAAGCCCCTATTAGTGGACATCTTCTCTTTTTTGGCTTCCAGGGACTTCAACCTCAACGTGACCAAAACATATGCATCTACCTAATCTTAGTCTTCCCATTGTGCTCCTCCTTTCACAGAGCAGCACCACCATCCATCCACTTGTACAACTAGAGACCCAGGAGTCATCCCTGATACCTTCTTTCTGTTCCTTTCTGTGTACACTTCCTCTTCCTCCCTGCCCCTCCATCACAAAGTCTATTTGTACCTGCTTCCTATATTTTACAAATCAATCCACATCTTTCCATTTCCACCACCTCCATACTAGTCTAAGCCTAAGCTACTGTATTATCCTCCCATCTTGTTTCTTCACATCTGATGTTGCCAACCCACTCCTTTCCAACCATGATCTTCTGTAGCCAAATTACCTTTTAAATGCAAATCTGATCCCTACTTACCTACTTAAAACCTTTGAATTACTTCTTAGCATGAACATTGAAGTTCTCAGGAAGGTCTGTCAGGTTCTGATGATACTACTTCAGCTACACTGGTCTTCCTTTGGTTTCCTGAGCAGTCTTCTGCTTTAGGACCTTTGCACATGCTGTTCCTGCTGCTTAGAATTTGTTTGTGTGTCTGTTTTGTACATCTACTTGATTTGGAAATTGTTCCCTAATCTCTTTGACTAGTGTATTAGTCAGGATTCTCCAGAAAGATAGAACCAATAGGAGATATGGATGGATGAGAGGGGATTTATTAGGGGAATTGGCCCACATGCTTGTGGAGGCTGACAAGTCCTACGACAGGCCGTGTGCAAGCTGGCGAACAAGGAAGCCAAGAGTGTGGTTCTTTCCAAGTCCTAAAGCCCCAGAGCCAGGGAAGCTGATTGTATAACTCTCAGTCTGACCCAAGTCCTGAGAACCCAGGAGGGTGGGCCACTGGTGTAAGTCCTAGAGTCCAAAGGCCAGAGAGCCTGGAGTTCTGATGTTCAAGGGCAGGAGGAGAGTGTCCCTCCAGCAGAGAGATAATTTGCCTTTCCTCTACCTTTTTGTTGTACCTGGGCCCCATCCAATTGGATGATGCCTGCCCACATTGAGTGAGGGCAGGTCTTCCCCACTTAGTCCACTGATTCAAATGCTAATCTCTCCTGGAAACACCCTCACATATATAGGAGAAACAGTGCTTTACTGGCTAGCTTAATCCAGTCAAGTTGACACCTAAAATTAACCATCACAACTAGATAAATTTTCACATTGTAGTCTCAGAGCATGCTATATTTTTCCTTCACAACACTTCTCTCAGTTTGTAATTATGTATCAGTGTGACTAGTTAGTTAATGTCCATCTTTCCCTATAAGCTCAATAAAAGCAAGGACTCTTTTGCTTTGCTCACATTGTATCCCCAACTCTTGAGTGTGTCTGGTTCTTATAAATCTGGGGATAAGATATAAATATCACACACAGTAGAAGTGGAGCAAGAAAAAAATGGAAAAGAAAATCACATTTTTTGTGTGTATTGAAGCAAACAATCCACAATATAGATATAACTATCTTAGACTTTCCCTCGCTATAATATGTCATTAATTATATGCTAAGCAGTTATACTTTTTCCCTTACATTTTAGGTTGTAAACTTTTTTTTTTTAATTTGAACTATCATGGAGTTAAAGCTTTTTGTTGTGTAATATTATCAGATTGTTGTACATACCAATGATATAATTCTAAATATATAAAATGAATGTTATTGGAAATGAACATATATTAACAAAAGTAGTAATAGGCAAATTAACAAATTTATTTTAGTCTTTGGCAGATCAATTAGAAAATTACCAAATTAGAAAATGATCATCCACCAAATTTATTAATAAGAAAGCAAAAGTGAGAATCAATAAAAATAAAAGCATCATTTTTATAAAATGAAAAACGATAGGAATATTGGCAAATAAGTTCAAGATAAGCTCTTTAAAATTAAAATAACAGTTAAATCGCATACATAATATCAAATTAGGAATGATAAAGAATTCAGAAAGGATTGTAATGAAATCTTTTATAAGAGAATGCAGTGTACAAACTTACGAACTGTAACAGCATAGCTACCATATTCTGAGTGTCACTTTCTAGCTATATGACTATAGACAGGTATCTTCTTTGTGTCTCAGATTTCTCATTTTCTGAATTAAGTATAATAGTATCTATTTCATAAGATTGTTATAAGGATTAAATAATGTCTGTAACATGCTTAGTATAGGCATGGGGTTATAGTTCAGTCGGTTGTGCTATAATGTCACATTTTTGCTCCTAAAAGTCACTATGCAATGCGAAGTAACACAAAAATCACAGAGCTCAGTGACACACAAGAATGATAGGAACCTCACAAAAATGCTTGTACAGTTTTGTATATGTGAAACGTTTAAGAAATACATAAGTACAGGCTTCTGAAGGGTTCCAGCTTATGAAGTTATTGTTAAGGGCTGGAAAGAGGGTTATCTGAAATCTGATAGGAAGTTGTAGCACCAGGCATGGGTGGGTGTAACTCATAAAACATATTAAACTGAAGCACCTCGTAGGCATTTGAGGGTGTGTGTATGCATTCTGTGTATTCCTGCAAAGCTCAGTTGAGCTGGGTGCAGCTTTCTACATTCACCCTAGTATTTTCTCATGGGTGAATTTGTGTGTAAGTACATGTGGAAGTCATGAAATTTGTGTTATCCTCGAATTGTTCTCTAATGTTGAAATAAATTCCCTTTTTCAAAATAAGCTCAAAACTGACTATAAAAGGCATGTATAGGACACAGAGTATGTACTTGGTACATGGTGTGCTGAATTGTTAATTTACTTTCAGGACTTAAAAAAATTGTAAGGAGCTGAGTTAATGTATAAAATGCTGAGATGGTGTCTTGCCCATAGTCAGTGCTAGCGATCATCATTCAACTCTAGGAAATTATAAAATTAGAAGGATTGACTCGGCAATGGGTATACCTCTAAATAATATAATAATAAGGGGAAATTTTGAGGAAAGAAACTACTTTTCCTAAACAATGGTTCCAGGCAGTACATGAGCTAGTTTTTCATAGTTTCTAGGACTAGAAAATTCCATACTTCTTTAACCTATTGTAGTGCATGGAAAAAAATGGAAAGCTTCCCATTGTTTTCTTAAACAAAACTAGCATATTAGTGATACCAGTATTTGACAATCACCCTGTTTTTTCAGATAAGAAAATTGAAGCACAGAGATGGTAAGTCATCAGCCTAAGGTCATTCACCTAGTGGTAGTCAGGCCAGCTGTCAAACCAAGACCATCTGCTACATGGGACATGCTCACAATCACTATACTACTAGGCTGCTTTTTAGTAAACACTTGAGTGAATTAATGAGTGAATCAATGAATCAGTCAATGAAATAACAAATGAACTACATGCTGTTGACTGTTGAACTTGAATCTAAATAAGTCCTATGTTGAGTTTTAAGCTTGTAATCTAAGAACTGTTGAACTGAATTTGTCACAGAAGGAGATCATGTGACACTGCCACTGTCTTTGGTTTGGAGAGCATCTCGCTGAGAGCTGTGGTTCTAGAGCCACACTTTGGGATGAGGGCATCGAACCCTAGTTGTGTGACCTTGTGCCAAGTGGAGGTTTATCTTCCTTCAAAACAACTTAATTACAAATGAAAATAAAAGCAAAACTGACTCACAAATATAAACTGTTTATCATATAGTAGATTTCTAATAGTTTGTATTTATACTTTATTTTTTAATTTTTTTATTGTAGGAGAAACTATTGTCCAGATCTCTTCAGAGGGGTGAAGATCTTCAGTTTGACCAGGTATGTCAATTTGGGCGGAATATTTTTTCCTGGAAAGAAAATGTTCATCATAATAGTCTGGTCCAAATATATCCAATCTTAAGAAATTCATTTATTTTGTTTAGTGATCATCTATATCCTCCTATACTAAATTCATTCTGGAATTGGTAGCTTTTTTTTTTTTAAACAAGTAATAGAATGAGCAGTGAACTTTACTGATTTCAGTTTATTTAGCATTTGAAAACTTTACTTTTCATTGTTTGTTTCTTTAATGTGTCCTTTTAAAATTTTTCTTAGAAAGTTTTCAGTTGCATTCCTCAGTCTTTCTTTGTGTACCAAGTGCTAGAATTTTTAGGTAATAATATTTTACCTTTTAACACTTATTTTTTTCTATTGAGGCCCTCAGAGCCTGTATGTAGTATACCAATATCTAAAACCTTGTGCGATATTTTTCTAATGGTAATTCTTCCTCTTGCTGAGATTAAATGTTGGATCAAGTGTTATTTTGTCATAATTATTTTATTATATATTGATTATTTGAAGAAACCAGTAACTCATATTAGCTTTTTGTTGCCATCTAGTATTCCTGGCCCACTTTACTCAAAGTTATGTGTCTAAGAAATAGAAGTTAATGTTCATATTGGGCTAATTGGTTTGATAAGGAAGACTGGTTAAAATTACTTGGGATAGACTTACCAAAATACTGTGTTCCTAGATCACATACCAGTTCTGCAGAATCAGAATCACCAAGGGTAGTGTTCTGGCACCTATATTTACAACAGCCCTCTAGGTCGTTCTGATGCATACACTGAGTCACTGATCCAAAAAGAAACCAAAAATAGGAAGGTAAATGCTCTGTTATGATAATACTAAAATAAGATCACCTTATACAATACTTTTCAAATCATATGCCACTACAGTGTTATTTAGATTAGTCATATCATGAGTCTGCTTTACTAATCAGTGTATAATCTGGATTGAAATCTGATTAAACATTTTAAGGAAAATTTCCATTTGTTTAATAAAAAATTATAAATGATTGTGCCTCATAGCTTCTTTTTTTTTCCCCCTCACAGTGTAAAGCTATGTGTGGTGTAAACTGTTTTGGTATTATGTTGACAGTAGCAGATGGTGTTTTGTTTTTCCTTCTTTAGGCATTAAAAAGGGATTTCCTTTGAGTGATGCTGTATATTGTTAATAAAATATAAATTTTAAGAAATGGTTAAATAAAATTACAATATTGTTTTACTTTAATTTTCTATATTAGAGACTATTTACCTGTCAAATTATGGTACTTTACAATAAAAGGATGATTAAAGGAGGGTCTGGAAGTACTGTAAAAGTGAATAGCCTACAGAGTCAAATAAACTGTTTCATTCTTTTCTATTAATAATTTCCGGGATAAAGTACATTTTGAAGTTACATGCAGAAAAGGAAATCATAGGAAAATTAAATGTTTGATTTCCAGAGATATCAACTTAATCTTCATTAACTGACTCTTCTGTAGTCATGGAACTGAAAGAGACCTTGAATATTCCTGTAACCCATAGTTTTTCAAATCAGCTGACAGAGTGTAAAGCATGTTTGACTACATGCTGATTTTAAAATATTAATTTTATGATCAGATACGGAATCAGATACAGAAATTCTTGTGAAGAGAGAAAGTTTTTCTTGGGATACTCAAGGTGAAGAGTAACCTTAGGGACTGTTAACTAAAATTGGGTTCATTCATAAAATGAATCCGTGATGTTCACCTAGAATTCAGGTAGTTTCTAATTTAATAACAGTTGTTCATCGCACTACACTTATCTTTATGTTGTCCATTTATGTATTTTAAGCCTTAAGTGCTTGAGGAATTATAATTCTGTCTTCTTGTCATAGCATTGTAAATTGGAGCTTTCCCCACAGTTCTAACTAAACGGAGTCGTCTTTGTCTCTACATCTCTTCTTTAGAATCAGTGGTTCACATAAGCACAGAGGAGTTGCCAGGGCAGGAAGTAGATGTGGTTTTTTTATGTTGTTTGTAACAGCTCTCCTGGAGGTATCCATGTATGTCATCAGGGATGTTATTGATGGGCATGTTTTTACGCATGTGTGTGGCATAGGGAGGGAGGAGAAAGGATGAAAGCCACTGAGTGCAACTGTGTGGATTTCGATAAAGTTTAATGGTGGGTAAAACTTAGCTGACTTGACTTTTATTACTTGGCCAAACTCCTGACCCTTATTTTAATTTTAAAACACATTTGTCGTCAAAACCGCAAAGGGGTTTTGGTCTAGCTTTAGTTGCTCATCACACATACATCCAATTATTGAGACAACAGGATTGTCAAGGAAGAAAGGAATTTTTAATACTGCAGACGTCTTATCTTGTCAGGAGAAGCTGCCTCAAATCTATCCTGCACTAAGGGAGATCATGGGCTTTTAACGGAGGGGCCCTGTGCCTTGGAGCAGGTCATGGTGTAACTAACTAGGGCAGGTGTCAGGAAGTCTGCCCCGGTGCTTCAGAATTTCAGCTCCTTTGTCTTGCAGAAAATCCACCATTTCTTGGAAACCACTCAGAAGGTCTAGTAGTTAGTTAAGGGAGAGGATTATATAGGGGTCATTAAAATTTGTTCAAATGTTACACATTTATTGTGTTTGAGTCACTATGTCTATTCATTTCTTAATGATTGCTAGTAGAGTTAAGAATGTGCTGCATTCGATGTTATACTTTAGTTTCTGGTAATCGCTTGTGTTTTCAGTTGATAAGCTCTATGAGCTCAGTAGCAGAGCACTGTCTCCCTTCCTTACTTCGCACGTTGTTTGACTGGTACAGACGCCAGAATGGAACTGAAGATGAATCTTATGAGTACAGGCCTCGATCTAGCACGAAGTCTAAGGGGTAAGTGGTTTGTTTTCCGTTGTTTTACCTGGAATTGAAACACTTCCAGTGAAGGGGGTGATAATGTTATCAATTGAAGACTGGGTTGCTAAGCAATAAGCATTGATGTTTTTGTTGTGAAGGTGGTAGTGGGGGGGGGGAGAGTAGTTCATACTTAAACTGTAAAACAAGAGAAGGTACCAGTTAAAAACTAGGTGCAGCTCTACAGTACTCATCACTGGGTGCTGTGCAAAAATTAGTTATACAAAAATGAATTTCAGGAGTGCCATTTCAGCAGTTCAGTGAGGACCTTTAATAGTCATAGAAATACTCAAAGAAGGTTCTATTTATATGGTTTATGAAGGGAAGCAATTGTTGTGATACAGGAAGATTGCCAAAACCCTGTATTATTATTTTTTTGATTTTTAAAAATTTTATATTTTTTATTGATACATAATAAATGTACATATTTTCTGGGAAGATCCTGTATTAGACTAGTACTGTGATACTCTTCTTGCTGCTCAAATCCTAGAATTTGTCTTCTCCTCCTTCAAATTTCCCAGGGAGATCTTGGCATTATATATACCACCTACTTGGGGTCAGGTGATTGCCCATGGTTTAATATTGGACTTTAGTAAGTGGCAATTGTGATTTTTCAATGTAGATTTGTAAAAAAGTTAACCTTGTACTGTTTTTTCATCTATAAAATTTATTACTTTTGTTTCAGTTCTTAATATAAAAATTAGAAATCAAATATGGAGCAATGCTAGGTTTTCTAAATGAAATTTAAAATTCCTTTTTTTCTCTAATTCTTTTAGATTAGGTTTAATTGCTGACAGATATAATAGTGAAGTGTGTGTATAAACACCCAGTGTATGAAAAGAGAAAGACCATGAAAACATGTAATATATACATTGGATTATTGAAAAACGTCATACTAACAATTGCTATAACACACCATACATGTAGGAACATAATAAGCAACATGAACTACTAACCAATATCTATTTTAAAACTTATAGTCATAATGCAATGCTAATTTTGGGTTTTTGTTTCAGGGATGAACAGCAACGTGAAAGAGATTATCTTCTTGAAAGGAGAGATTTAGCAGTAGATTTCATTTTTTGTTTAGTTTTAGTTGAAGTTCTAAAGCAGGTAAGCTCTTCTATTCCTGCAAAGTCTGTATTTCTTATTCTTTACCTTACTATGCCTTCATGTTTCAGTTACTTTCTTTAGGATATTAGGTCTAAAATTCTGGCCCACATAAACTTAATCCCTATAATTTAATTATACTTCTTTCAGTTGCCTGGGGCTTTCCTCCCCTGTACCTATCACTCCCTGCTCTTTCTTTACCTTCCTATGCCATCCAAGAGATATGAAATCTTGTTAGCAAAATGGAGCTGAATGGAAATTGTGTTGAATATGGACTTTTAGCTGTAAATATAGTCTGCCTGTCATGCAGCTACTTTAATCCCTTTTTACTTCCGTTTAATTTCTCTTCCTAGACCCTCAAGCCTGCATTCCAACATGTAATAATTGTGCAGTTATGGTTGAGGAGTGGGGGTGATTTAATAAGGGTAACACTGCATTGTCAAGTGCAAATGGTTTTCTGACAAGTAAGAATACCTCAGATCATAAATTATATATATTTATTCATTCAATGACTATTAGAATGCCTACTGTGCACTGGCATTGCTTTAGGTACTACACTCATGAGCTTATACCCGAGTGGGATAGACAGTAAAGATATGATTATATAATATAATGACAGGTATCATCTTGTGTTTACTACTCAGAATCAATACAAGAATACATACAAAACCTGTACTGATTTTGAAAGTATCTGGTTTTTTTTTTTTCCCCAAGTTCATAGGCTTTAAAGTAATACATCTTTCAAGGATGAGCTTTATACTTCCAGCCATGAACATTGGATTATTTTGAAAAAGTTAGATAACCTAAAAAAAAAAATCATATTTTGCATATGACATGCTCAGAGAGGAAATTTTGTTTTTGTTATATAGAATGGAATATAAATGATAGTATACAGCAAATGTAAGATATAAAAGTTAATTGATAGTCCTATTTTTTCATAGTCAATATAAAAATAATTGAATTATGTAATTGTTTATATTTTGCTTTTGTTTTGGCAACATGAAAAGGCAGTTATTTGGTACTCTGAAATCTGCAAATAAAAATTTTAAATGTGTAAAATAGATGAGTTAATCAAAGGTAACTTCACTTTGATTTATACCTTTCATAAAGATTTTTTAGTAGATGTAGGAAAGAACTCTCTTCTGGGAGTTGTACTAGCAAGCTGGATTTGATTTCTTTGATCTCTCAGTTTAGCTGGGATGCTAAGACCCTAAGGTTAGGGTAGGAGGAGCTGAGGACCAGAAATGGCCATAGACCCAGTGTGATGGCACTTGTAATCTCGGGAGGTAAAGGCAGGATGATCACTTGAGCCTAGGACTTCGATGCTAGCCTTGGCAACATAGTGAGACCCCATCTTTAAAAAAAATTAAATAAATAAAAAGAAGTGGCCGTAGACTATCAATGGACTTTAGCTACTGCGCATTGTAGTTGATCCCGGGCATCTCTTGTGTGCTAAATGTAGGTCATTTGAGTGGATTGGTAACCAGCATTTGTACTTCTTTGTTTAGTCAAATAGGACAGGGTTGTTTCTTCTGGCTGGAGAAATTGCAAACTCCCTACATTGACACGCAGGGCCCTCCATTATCCACCTGCATTGTGCCTTTTCTCCTTTGTTTCCCATGACATCCTTCTCCAGGCACTCAGTGTCTCTTCTTATCTAAAAGGTATCCCTAATAGCACTGGCTTCAGAGCTTTAACTAACAGACAACGCTGTGGATGGTTTTTTTTCCTTCTCTTCTCCCTCATCCTTCCTGTCTTCTCCTCTTCCCCATAATCTTCATAGTCCTATTCCCCCTCCTCTTCCTCTTTTGAAATAATCTGGATAGGTTTTCTGGCAGGAAGAAACCATCAGGATCTATAAACTTAAAAACATTTTTTCAGTGGGCTTATTTTTCTTTCTTTCTTTTTTTTTAAAGCACAAAATGAGGTTTATTGAGGAGAGAAAGATAGGATTACAGAGCAAGAGCAAGATATAGGTTTACAGAGTAAGAGCAAGATATGTTTGCCATAGAACGGTGAACGGGCCTCTTGTAACAAAAAAGGCAGGGCTCACTTTTCAAGTTCACGGCACAAAATCATCGGACCCATGGATCACATGAACTTAAAGTGTGAAAAAGAGAAATACAGTGGCTCTGATAGCTAATCTTTGTCTTTGGTTCTGGCACTATATTATTCCAACCTCCAGTACCCTTTCCACTTACTGTTTTTCCTCTTTTATTATTATCCTCAATCGTGATTCACATGTACCCATCAAAGAAAGAATATATCACCAAGAACATAGATATACTTTATTTATCTAAAATCCTATATAGGGATTTTCCCCCCAGTAAAAGGCAAGTCTTTTCAGCTTCTCTAAAACTAATAAAACTACTGAAAATGAAATAAAAATCAATAGAGATTTCTGAAATATCATGACAAACTAACCCAGTTAGTTTGACATGGGGTTTAATAGATCCAGAGAGTAATCGATGTAATATATCTTGAATTTAATAGGACTTTTACTTTTGCTCCACCTAAAATACCTGTATGAAAATGTGATTCAGTTTTATCTTGATGAGATGGGCAGTCCCCAGGGTATTGAAGTATTGATACATGATGGTTTCAGTCTTGAGGAAGAGTAAATATTCCTTGTAGGTTAGCCCTTGACCTCATGTATTATAAATTATTTGTTCCTTGGATAATCTATTATGTCTTTAATAATAATCACACATGTTTAGAACTCTTCACAGTGTATGAAGGACTCTATATATCCTTTGTGCTGACTAATCATTGTAATAAACCCTGGGAGATAGCCATGGCAAGTATTATTAATATCCTGCTGTCTTGCTTACTGTGTAACTTTGGGCAAGTTATTACTTACTAACTCTTTCTTCCTCTGTAAAAAAGGGTGATAATAGTATCATTTTTGTAGAATCATGAGAATTAAATACAATGATGCCTGGCGCATGGAAAAATCCTCAATAAGTATTATCTGTTATTTCCATTTTACAGATGAAGAAATGTTCTTAGTTGTAGTGTTTTGCTGGATTATAAAGCTAGTTCATTTTTTTTTTACTCCAAGTTTCCTCCCTTTAATGATAAAAATAAATTTATTCTTACTGGTAAAATCAGTGATAAGAAATTGGGTGAAGTGGCCTTATAAAATTGAATGAAAGTTTTTTTATCATAACAAGTTAGACAGAATTTAGTTAATATAAACACAATGAAATTAAATGAGTGATTCCTCATGGGAAGAAAATTAATTCAATATGATAGAGGACTAATTTTATTTTTTCCAAGAAAGTCAGATGAATAATTTTGCGGTAATTGCTGACTAAAAATTTTAGTGTATTAGAACCAAAGGCTTTAGATCCATGATAAAAGCATGTTTAAACAGCAATATAGCATTCAGAAAGTTTGAAGCCATATTCTCTTTATACTGAATTTTAGTCATATATTTATTCTTTGAAACAAACAAGAAAGTTGCGAAACCTAGTTTGTAAGCCATTTGAAACTCTTGGCTTAGTTTTCTCAGTACCATTGTGAAGTATGTCTGTGGAGTGGATCCTTAGCATTTTCAGATTTAATGTTAGCATTTTCGGTGGTGATGAGCAGCCCTGCAGGTCCATGACATGGGGTGATTTGTCATTCTGCTGTGGCATGAATTTATTTACTTTCCTTTGTTTTGAGAATTAGTCATTTAGCTAATGAAGGAGCGTCTCTGACTTCCCAGTGTCCCTATCTTAAGCTGGTTTTGTTGTTCTTTACTTTTATAATGTGATAAAAGTGAAAGTGTTAAATTTGGGGCCTTGGTGTTGGGAATAGCCTTGGAATAAACCTTGAGTATTCTTTTTTTTTTCTTTCCTTTTTTTTAAGCGACAGAGTCTCACTCTCTTGCCCAAGCTGGAACTCCTGGGCTCAAGCGATCCTCCCCCTTCAGCCTCCCAAATAGCTAGGACTACAGGTGCATGCCCAACCAATTTTTAAAATTTTTTTGTAGAGACGGGGTCTTGGTATGTTGCCCAGGCTGGTCTTGAACTCCTGGCCTCAAGCAGTCCTCCTGCTGTGGCCTCCCAAAGTATTTGGATTACAGGCATGAGCCACCATGCCCCAGCCACCATGGGTGTCCTTTAGTGTCTACTAGATGTATCCTTCTTGAATGTTCAAGTAGAATTACAACTGTTTCCAAAACTCACATGAATGACAGGATCTAGAAAATTCTTGATGCTAAAGATGGAAATAGTACTCTATGAAAGTAGAACTTTTTCTTTATGAACTGAAATGAGTTTCTTTCCTCCCCCATTTTTCAGAATTCTGTTTGAGAGTGTTTTTTTTTTTACTGTTGAAAATAAGGGAAGAAAAAGGGATGTTAGAAATGTCCGTGCATTCTGATAATGTTCATTTGTAATGTGAAATTTTTTAGAAATTATTCATTTTTTAATTAAAATTAAAGGTAGAATGTGTTTCTTCTTTCACTTCTTTCTGTTTCTCTGTCTTTTCTAGCTTTTTCTTTGCTCATTTGTCTCATTTATTAAATGCCTTTTCATATCAGAATCCGGGGACACAGTATATTGAGCTTCAGATTCCGTGTCTATGAAGTAGAGGACAAATAGCTACCTTGTAAGACTGTTATAAGTGTTATAAATAATATATACTTTTTATACATTATGTAACTAGTACCTGGCACACAGACAGGTAAAAAGTGTTGATGGTAGCAGTAGTAGGGTAGCAATAAAGAGCACACAGCATGACTAAGTATTGTCCCTAGCTGTCATTGTAGGACTTCAGGCATAACTGGAGGAAATATAACAATCTGCCCTTATTTGCAGGGGATACATTCCTAGACCCCCACTGGATGCCTGAAATCTCAGATAGTACCAAACTGTACATATCAAAAAATTTTCAAAAAATTTGAAATCGAAGTGCTCCAAAATCCAAAACTTTTTGAGTGCCAACATGATGCCATGGGTAGAAAATTCCACACCTGACCTCATGTGAGGGGTTGCAGTCAAAACTTTGTTTCATGCACAAAATTATTAAAAATATTATATAAAATTACCATCAGTCCATCTGTATATGGTATATATGTAACATAAATGAATTCTGTGATCAAACTTGGGTCCTGTCCACAAGATATCTCATTATATGTATATGCAAATATTCCAAAAATCATAAAAATCTGAAATCTAAAACTCTTCTGGTCCCAAGAATTTTGGATAAGGGATACTCAACATGTATCATGTTTCTTCCTATACATACATACCTGTGACAAAGTTAAATTTATAAATTAGGTACAGTAAAAGATTTATGACAATAATAATAAAATAGAACAATTATAATAATATACTTTAATAAAAATTTATGTGATTGTGATCTCAGTTTCTCTCTCTCTCTCTCTCTCTCTCTCTCTCTGTCTCAAAATATCTTTATATTTTCACACCAAGGTTGACTGCAAGTAACTGAATCCACAGAAAGCAAAACTGGATATAGGGAGATACTGTATAGTGGAGGGAAAAAACTTTTTGCTTTACCCTCTTAGGTTTAATGACTGGGGCCCTGAAAATTAAACTGACAGAAGATTTACAGGTCTAAAGGTTTATTATGTTTGCATATGGAGGCCTCCATAGAAAAGAATGAAGACCAAAAAAAGTCTAGACCCAAGGGTTTATATACCATTTTAACAAAAAGTGATAAGTTGTAGAGTAGTGACAAGACAAAGGAAAATGGTTTGGGCTTCTAGGGGGAACTAATGGAAGATAAGAGTTATTTAGTCAGGATTGTTTGTACAGACCTATCTCTGTGCTTTCTGACTCCTTTGATAATGGTTATTCTCCTGGTTTGGGAGGAGGGAGGGTGGACACTTTCAGAAAGGGAAATCTATACCCTGCCTTTAGGCAGAAAGGGGGAGGGAGCTTTTTTTCCCATCTGCTGTTTTTAAATTGCCTTTAGCACAAAATGGTGTACTGTGGGGTGGCATAATCTGATCCCCTTTGCTAGATTGCAAACTATGTGAAGATTGCTTCACATTCGCAAGAGCAATGGATACAAAACCTCGCTTATTTATGTTATCTCTACTATTTGGTATTGTCAGACATAAGTTTTTCCCATCAAATAGGTGTAAAATGACATCTTGTGTATTTTCATTCTCCTTGTTATTAGCAAAATCAAGCATCTCTTCATATGTTTGTCTTAGGAATAAGTCTAACAAAGGACAAAAATAGAACATTATAAAACTTTACTGAAAGATATTTCATGTAAGTATATAAAATATAGTTATCCTCAAATTGATTTATAGATTCCTTGCAGCTCCAATAAAAATCCTAATAGTACTTATGGAACTTGAAAAGAGGACACTAATTGAATGATGGAAGAAGGACAGGCCAAGAATAGTCAAGCTATCTGTGAAGAAAAGTAGAGAGGACTCACAACTACCAGACATCTGAACTTATTATTAAGCTCTCAAAATTAAGATGGCATAGTTTTGGTGTAGATATATACAAATTGATTGATAGAATAAAATAGCTCAAAAACAGACTCACACATAGATAGTTATGCCTCTGTGTCTATGGGTTCTGTATCCATGGATACAAACAACCTTGGATTGAAAAGATCAAAAATAAATAAGTAATAACAATACAATGAAAAATAATTAATAAAAAATACAGTATCACAACTATTTACTTAGCATTTACGTTGTATTAGGTACTATAAGTAATCAAGATGATTTAAAGTATATAGGAAGATGTGTATAGATTATATGCAAATACTACATCATTTTATATAAGGGACTTGAGCATCTGTAGATTTTGGTATCCGTGGTGGGTCCTGGAACCAATCCCCCACATATACCAAGGACAACTGTATACAACTAGAATATACATCAGCAGTGACTTGTATACTCTTTGGCTCAGCAGTTCCTCATGTTGGACTCTTTCCCATGGAACTAACTATAGAAATATGTAATGTTAAATGCGCAAAGTGTTTATTGTAGTACTATTTGAATATTGAAAATCTGGAATGAAATGTCTACTAATAAGGGGCTCATTAAATAAATTGTGATAAATACATACGAATATTATGTGTCTGTTAAAAAGTATAAGGGGGAACTCTAAAGCTGACACAGAAAGCTACGTCAGTCTGTTAAGTAGAAATAAGGCATGCATACATGCATATATGTGGGCTTGTGTAGGAAAAAGTCTGGATATACATGAAGCTGTTAATGGTGATTACATGTGGTAGAGCAGCAGGGATTTTATTTACTGGTTTAAATATTTTGTTTTCTTTTATGTAATAGGAACTAGCATGTACTTTTTAAAGAATTAAAATGGGGATATTTAAATGACAGATTTCTAATAAATCTGTAAATAGTTTAAAGTTGTTGGAAAAGATTGTATCCCTTTTGGCCACTGTTCATGGTAGAAAATTGGATTTTATGGCATGTGGGGCTGGCTCATTACAAAGATTATTTTTCTATAGGTGTTGCACAGAGGTATATATGAGCATCTTTTTAGCTTTCTGACAGTAACAGTTACACTAACCAAAACAGGAACGACTGCTTTTTCCCCTACATAGTCCATAGTTTAGTGATTTGTGATTATGAAGCTAATATTCTTAAATTTAGAATATGAAATTTGATGAGTAACCAAATTCTTAAAGAAAATGAGATTCTCAGAAAAAAGGAAGATCGACAGATTAGTAATAGATTACAGTATGAAAATTAAAGTTGATTATTAATTTAATTAGTTAAAATGATGAGAATACTCATAAAAGACTAATAACTTATTTAACTTTTACTTGATAATTCTTTTTTATTCTAGATTCCTGTTCATCCTGTACCTGATCCCTTAGTTCATGAAGTTCTAAACTTAGCTTTTAAGCACTTTAAACATAAGGAAGGGTAAGTAAAAATACTAACTTGGAATTGTTAACTTTTTTCTACAATCCAGGTTTAGACTATTTAAATATAATTTGAATTCTTATTGATTGTTTTTAGAGTTCAAAGCAATTATCTTCCCGTTTCTTTTGAATCCATACAAAAGGCTTAGAAGAAAGATTTTGTAAAAATAATTCTTAACACCATAGACGGATTTATAAGAACCAAGAGGTTAAGTTTTATGGTAAATTAAAATCTAGAAATAGAATAAAGTTCGTGTGCTTTTAATCATCCTATAAATGAATATTCAAAGAAAATTATGCAGTACTCTGATAAGGAATTTTCAAATTTGTTAAGAAAGAGTTTGTAGAAAAATTAAATAAAATATTATGTTTGTTCTTTATTTTATTTTATTTTTTTAGATATTCAGGAACCAACACTGGGAATGTGCATATTATTGCAGATTTGTATGCAGAGGTCATAGGGGTTCTTGCCCAATCAAAGTAAGTTTGATAAGTCATTTATTTTGATTTGCTTTGTGTTTTAGAATGCTTCATTACTAATTAACACAATAGACATTGATAGTTTTAGAGCCACCACTTTTGTCATAGAGTTATCGTTAAGTCTCCTGCACCTTTTATTACTGCTCAGTTCCTTAGAGGCTCTTTAAGCCCACAGCTCAATTTCACAACTTCTTTTAATTTACTTGGGGTTTTCCTTAAATGTCTGAGTCAAGCAAGTCAAATTGTTAAGCATAGTCAGGACATTAACTTATTCCCTATTTGTAACAATTCTGTGAGAAATGTTTTTTTAAATCTCTTTTAGAACTCTTTACAGAGCTAATAATTACTTTTATTACTTTCCAGATGACTACTTTCATTTCTGAGATAGCAAAGCAATGTCTTCTAATCATCTTACTTGTTTTAATACTAAGCAGAATTTTGAATAGGTAGAAGAGATACCAAAAAGGAAAGATAAAAGATACTAAATCACTTAAAAGTGTTATTCATTAGGAGTCACTCATTGAATTGTATTGAACCATCATTCTAGTAAACGGTAAAATTTATTTGTCTTTAGCTTCTTGTGGTTGCTTTAAAAACTGTGGAAGATTTTGGATTTCCTTTGTTACTACTGGGAAATTTGTAAGGAAAAAAGTATCAATTCATATTTTCTTGGATCTTTTTAAAGAATTTTTGGCCCTGAAATCATCACATAACAACCTTTCTAAATTCTAAGAAGGCAAGCATAATTGTTAATATTTAGTAGTTAGCATTTTAATAGTCAGTAATATATTTTATTTAGTATATTTTTTATCCTTTGCAATACACTAGGGACCCTTGTGTAAACAATGCTATAGAACTTATAGCATAGTTTGAGTATTTTATTTTATTTTTTGAGACAGGGTCTCGTTCTGTTGCCCAGGATAGAGTACAGTGATATCGTCATAGGTCACTGCAACCTCAGACTCCTGGGCTCGAGTGATCCTCCTGCCTTAGCCTCCTCAGTATCTGGGACTATAGGCATGTGCCAACATGCTCGGCTAATTTTTCTATTTTTTGTAGAGACAAGGTCTCACTATCTTGCTCAGGCTGGTCTTGAACTCCTGGCCTCAAGTGCTGATCCTCCCACCTCGGCCTCCTAATGTGCTAGGATTACAGGCATGAGCTACTGTGTCCGGCCAGTTTGAGTATTTTAAATGATTTAGACATAGACAATAATATCTTAATATCTCACTTATATTTCATTGATAATGAATCCTTAATTCAGGCTATAGACAAAAAAACAGATATGAGTAATGGTATATTTTTCTTTATGGCATAGTAGTTCATGATATTTTTAATGTTATCAAAAATGAGTTTCTGTCTCAGGAATATAGGACAGAAATTCCAAATACAGTAGCAGGTTGCATCCAGGAGAACACTACATCATGGCTAAGTTAACTCTAGAATGGTAAGGATAGTAAGTCCAAATGGCCAGTAAATTTATGAAATGGTGCTCCGCTCACTAGTTGTAAAAAAAAAAAAAAAAAAAAAAGCCACTTTAGAGCAATATTGAGAGGCGTTTCACTCATTCGTATAATGAGCATGGGAGAAAATGTGGACGGATCCACTGTGGGTTCAGCTGGTAGCACCTAAGGAGGCAGGTGGTGGGGTGGGAGTAGGAATGGCAGTGGGGAAAAGGGGAAATGGAGAAAGGCTGGCGGTGTATTTGAGTCTTGTCTATGTGTTTTCTTGGATCGTAATGACCAATTTTTGTGAGAAATTTAATAAAAAACCCTTCAATTCTAATTTTCAGTGGAAAGATTTTTATCTACTTTATAAAAATTTTCTTAATGAAATGCTAAAAAATACTTTCATGCAAAATAGTATCATATTCTCTGAAGTTCAAATGGAAATAGATGTTGTACTTCCTATCATGTATCCATATTTTATTAATATGTTACTTTCTTTTTTTCCCCTCACTGTAGTCAGTGACCCTTAGAGAGTATGCTTCATTTGAGGTTATTTTGACTTTCAGGAACTAGTTTCCCCAAGTAACATTAACAGTAAAGTCTTTAGTTGTTTCATAATACATAATTAAAAGCATTACTGTTAATAAACTATTAAGTGTCTTTTTCAAACGTAAGCAATGAAAAACTCACTAGCCTTCACAATTGTGGTGATTTGAATCCAGGATAGTGCTCACATTTCAAAAGCCTTTTGATTCTGTAGCTTATTCACATTGGGAAACCAGTTCTTCCCCTCTCTTTTTCAGTTTTTCTACAGTATAATGAGATATTGATTTTAAGTGATAATTAGTACTCTACAATAGGTTGGTTTATCTCTTTGAACATGTTTGTAGTCTCCAATCTGCTGTCCATATGACTTTAATCAGGCTCTATTAAAAAAAACCTTAGAAGTTGGAGGTACTCTGAGTTATATGGAGGTGTTTTATGGGTAGGTTGTTTGATATTATTTTACTATGATTGTTAACTACATGGTAATGCTGCTATATTGATATTATATGAATATAGAAATCCTATTATTTCTCCTTCAGGAGTTCTAATTTTAAAATAAATGAACAGCCAATTTAAAATACCAATTTTATTTTCCTCTGTGCTTTTCTGGTAATTTTGATGAGGGTGGAGAAAGGAGATGATATTTGGGTAACACATTTTTTGATTTCATCCTTAAATAACAAGTGGGAAATTAGTGTTTTTAATTCAAATCAATTATGTCTCCATGTATATTAAAGGTTTCAGGCTGTAAGGAAGAAGTTTGTGACAGAGTTAAAAGAACTGCGACAGAAGGAACAAAGCCCACATGTGGTACAAAGCGTCATCAGCTTAATAATGGGAATGAAATTTTTTCGAGTAAAAATGTATCCTGTGGAAGATTTTGAAGCATCATTTCAGTTTATGCAGGTGATATACATTCCCAATGACAGTAAATAGAATTAGCTTATCAGTTCTTGCTCTTTTTGACTTTTTAAAAGAAATAAAATATACATAAATCAATGGCATCATTATTAATTTCTTATTCCAAGTGTTAAATTGTCACAAGTGTAGATTAACTTTCTTTTGTTGATTTGAAGATTCATTGACCTTAGTTTTTTGATAAAATGGCAGAGTGTTCACAAAATTATTGTGATATTACAAATTCTTTAACCTTTCCTTTTTTGTTAACTTTTTTGTGCCTTTTTCCCTTTAAGGAATGTGCTCAGTATTTCTTAGAAGTAAAAGATAAAGATATAAAACATGCACTTGCTGGTTTATTTGTGGAGATTCTTATCCCTGTAGCTGCTGTGAGTATATTTTATTTTAATACCATTTGTGTGTTGTATAAGAACCTTACAACCTTATACTTCTGCTTCTTCCCTGAAAACTCTCTCATGGCAATCACGTGGGCCCATGGAGGGGCTCATCTCATTTGTTTCCTGTTCCTCGGGGGTCAGTTTCTTTTGTTGACTGATGTACAGTGTTTTGCAAATCATTTCATATTTTTGTTCGTTGGTTGGTTTAGATGGTAGGGTAAATTCAGCCCCCTCTACTCCATCTTGACTAGAAATGGAAGTTCATTACATTCTTTTTTATTGAGGTTTTATTCTATTTAAAATTTCGTAGAATGAAGACATTTATTTACATGTTAAGAAATTGAACGGTTTTGGCTTTCATTTTTAAACATTGAATTCACTACCTTGTGACCTATGTGTTTGTATGAATTAGTTTGCAGTATTCAGGACCTACCGTTAGAGCATGTTGAGAAAAGGGGAACAGAGAATTGTAAGAAAAGTTAAGAATTTAAAATATTGAAAGTGATTTACATGTGTTTTGTTTTACCTGTCTTGCATATTTACTTATAGTTAAATGTTTGAAAAATTCATTTTTAGTGGGGACAAACAAAAGTCATGAATTAAAGGTTTGCAAGTGGTTTATTTGAGTCAGATAGCCTCCTCACCCCAGGTTTTAGCCATGTGAATTGGGCTCATCTTATCAAAAAGAAAAGAAAACAAGCTGTTGTTTATAAAGCCATGTTATTTCTAGTCTATTATCATTAGTACATGTGCTTTGATTTCTTTTTCTAGAAGTGGTTTGAATTATTGCTTACCTATCCCAAATTGTCATTTGCACTTTCTCCCCTTATCTGATAATCTGTTCTTGGTAGATATCTAACTGGGATTAGGTTTTAGTTTTTAAGGTAATTCATCAAAAGGAGTAGGTTGTAGGAAGAGAGACTTTTGACAATGGTCCATTATCACTGTGTAGCCAAATTCTTCTTTTATACCATGTTTGCTTTTGTGTCCAGGTTTATTAGTATGCTAGGGCTGCCATAATAAAGTACCACAAACTGGGTGGCTTAACAACAGGAATTTATTATCTCATAGTTATGGAGGCTAGAAGTCTGAGATCAAAGTTTCAGCAGATTGG
The DNA here is from genome assembly GCA_023783475.1 of Daubentonia madagascariensis. Lineage (NCBI taxonomy): Eukaryota > Metazoa > Chordata > Mammalia > Primates > Daubentoniidae > Daubentonia > Daubentonia madagascariensis. Next base: position 14,921,193 of record JAKFHU010000428.1, read on the forward strand.
TTCCTCCTAAGGGCTGTGAGAAAGAATCTGTTCCGTGCTTCTTACCAGGCTTCTTGTGGTTTACTGAAAATCTTTGATGTTTCTTGGCATGTAGAACCATCACCCTGATCCTGCTTTCATTTTCACATGGTGTTCACCTTGTTTGTATGTCGGTGACCAAATTTCCCCTACTTTTAAGGACACCAGTCCTATTGGATCAGGGTCCCCCTAATCCTAACTTAACTAGTGAGATCTACCATGACCTTTTTCCAAAGAAAGACACATTGTGAGGCATTTGGGGTTAGGACATCAACACGTGAATCAACCGATAATACCAGGCTGCTGCACAGGTAGCTCCTTCTACCTGGAACATTCCTGTCTCTCTAGTACCCTCCCTCCCCTCTTTCCCTGGCTGGCCTCCATTTACTTATTAATATTTACTGTATGTATTGAGTGCTTTCTGTATGTTAGGGCCTCATCTGTACACAGGGAACACAGCAATGAATATGACAGGAAAGACTCCCAACTATCGTAGAGCTTACTTTCAGTGTGGAAAACAGGAAATAAACTAGTATATGAACTATGTAGTAAGTCAGATTGTGTAAAGTAGTATGAAGGAATATAAACAGGGTAAGGGGGAAAGGATTGCCAAAGGGGCAAGGAAGTTGAAATTTTAAATAGAGTGTGATTAGGAAAGACCACTATCTTGAAAGAGATGATGACAATTGAGTGAATCAAAAGGAATGAAGGAGTGAGACTTGTTTGGGGGAGGAGCTTCTCAGACAGAAGGACCAAATATAGGCACCTTGAGGCAAGAGCATGCTTTGATGTGTTCTAGGAACAGCAAGGAAGCTGGTATGGCTGGGTCCCAGTGCACCAGGGCAGAGTAGTGGGAGATCAGGCCAGAAAGGTTGAATGGGAGGCTTTTGCAATATTTTGGGTAAGAGATACTGGATCCAGCTTAGATTTTACTTCCTTGTAGAATTTTTCCATAGGGGCCCCTTCTGCATGCTCCAAGAGTACAGAGAATTTTGCTCTTACGGCACCTGTTATGTACTGTATAGTCATTGCTTGTTCACTTGCCTATATTCTGCCCTTGTTCACTCAGGGTAAGGACCGGGTTTATCTTATGTACTTAAAATTTGGTCATTTGGCACATTCTAATATTTCAATGAGAATCACAGTGAATTATTAAGTAATTTCAAACCTTACAGAAAGTTCTTGTAATCCTTGTATAGTTTAACGTTTGTGACCGTTTTCATTGTTTGCATTATCTTTTTACCCAGGCTGTTAAAAACGAAGTGAATGTTCCCTGTTTGAAAAATTTTGTGGAGATGCTTTATCAGACTACTTTTGAACTGAGCTCCAGAAAGAAGCATTCATTGGTATTAAGAAACATTTCAAACCTTTACATATTTAATTGGGAGTTTTAGTAACTGATTTATGAATACAGTGGAGATTTAAGAGAATTGTAAAATCTGAAATTGTAAAACCCCTGAACTGCAAGACAAGGGCAAATTTTACATACGTATTTTTCTCCTGCTTTACTTTAAACTTCCTAAATTTTACCAGCTCTGCATCTGATGAGTTATTCAGACTTCTTCTAGGTAGTCATGGGTCACTTAATGATGGGGATGTATTCTGAGAAATGCGTTGTCAGGCGATTTCATTGATGTGTAGAATGTGCTTTCACAAGCCTAGATGGTATAGCCTACTATACACCTAGGCTATATGGCATACAAACCTGTACAGCACATTACTGTACTGAATACTGTAGGCAGCTGTAACACAATGGTGTTTGTGTATCTAAACATCTAAACATAGAAAAGTTACAATAAAAATATGTTAGGGGACCACCATTGTATATGTGGTTCGTCATTGACCAAAATATCATCATGTGGCACATGGCTGTATTTACCTGTTTTAACAAGTGCTTTAAATTATGATATATTATAATATGGGAGAAATTTAATGTAGTCTTATATTAAACTATAAATTGTTTTACATCATAATAGGTTGTATTCTAAAGTATCAGATTTTTAGCAACCATTTTCTAAGTACATCTTTTCTATTCAGAGATTAAAGGCATTTTTTCCACTTAACCATCTGTTTCACATAACTTAGGTAGTTTGGAGAAAGTTTGGAGAATCAGGCAAATACTTGACTATCTAAACTAGAGATATAGTAATAATAAACACTGATTGTGCCAGGCATTGAACTAAGTACTTCGCATTCTTTGTCTTACTCTAAACCTCACAACCCTGTAGGATATTGTGATTGTTGTCCTCCACTTTACATGTTTGGAAAGGGTGGCTTAGAGCACTAAATGCAGCCTCCCTGAAGTCACACGCTTGGCAAAGAGAAGACTGACGCTGTATTGCCAGTCTATCCTCTGATCCCAGAGCCTGTGTTCATATCCAGTCTACTGGATGAGGGACTGATGGGACCTGGGAGAAATAATGGCTTGTTCTAACACAGGGAGATGTGATAGTTCAAGGAATTTTTCTTATAGAAAATTTACCCTTTGTAATTCTTTGTTAGATTGTTCTGTGAGGTTGTATTTCTTATTACAAATGGGAAAACTGTGTAAAAGATTTTTTTTGCTTCTGTGTTTGTTTTGCAAGTCCAGTGCTTTCCATGAAAAATTTTAATTCTCTCTTTTCCCTATCTCCTATAGGCTTTATATCCACTAATTACCTGCCTTTTATGTGTCAGTCAGAAACAATTTTTTTTAAATAACTGGCATATTTTCCTACAGAACTGTTTGTCACATTTAAAGGTAAGACATAATCACATTTCTGATCTGTAAATACTGACCGTGATGTATTTATTTATGCATATAAATTGGACAATGTAAAGTAAAACTTTCATTACTATTAATATACTTGAATAATAATACTTCACTATATTCCTTTTCTTATATAATGTACACTTTATATCTTCTATAGGAAATCATGTATAAATATGAATAAACTTTTATTTGAAAATTTAATTTTTCCTAATGAATGCAAAATTATACATTTTTAATGAATCTTATTTATATTATCTTAGATTTAAGAATATTTGTTTAATAAATAAATTCTTTTAGAATTGTAGAGTATATTAATCTCACACAATCTTCCAGATACTTATTTTGTGTTTTGTTTTGAGAAAATACAGTAATGTTGGCTCAAGTCAGAGCAGTATGAAAAAAGCTTTGATAATAAAATATCACATTTAATGTAAGTATGCCCAGCCAAAATTTAAAGTTTGGTACTGGATCCACACAGATGTGAAAACTCCTGAAATGATTCTGACTTGAATGAAGGAATGCTTGTTACTAACACTATTTGGCACATCCATGTTCAGTCTTTCTTAGTACTGAAAATAAAACTATGAGAGATAGAAGGATTATTTTCTTCCTAGGCTGCTCTGCTAGTGGGATGCTCTTTTCTTCTTTGGGTAGGAACACAATTCTGACACCGAATGTGGGAATAATCCTCATCTGCGTGTCATGTGAATGCTTGATTTGAATATCCTTTTGATATATTGCTGGATGAGTCTATTTGAATATTTGTTTACAAGTTATAGAAATATCGCAGACATGACAGTTCATTTCCTGGTATTCCTCTAAGGTAGATTTGAGACTGAAAACCTTATACATTGAAGATAATGGAATTGAGGCACAGATAAATGAAATGACTTGTCTCTGGTCACACAGTTTGTTGTGGTATTGTGAGAAATAGGACTGGTTCTTTTTTCATACATCTGGAGTTAGCCACTGGATTTTATTCTGTATATCTTTTTCATGATTTTATGTATCATTTTCAAAACTGACTTGATTTCTTAGTAAGGTATATGGAATATACGGGTATAAGTCTTTGAAAAGCATTCTTGTTTATTTTCTTCCTAGATAAATATTGGCAATATTCATATTTGGATGAGAATTGATATACCTTCTTTGCTTTATTTATGAAAATTCCTAGGACCAAATCAAGCTGATTAAACTCTTTATGTCATACAACCAGGGAATCAATCTTATTTGATTAATTACATTATACTTGTTTCTGTCCTTATTTTGATAATGCTTACAGATATAGATACTACAAGAAAATTGTTCATTTTCTGGATAGTATTTTTTTTATACTTTCAATAAAATATTTTGAAGACATGTATTTAAGTGTTTCTGGAAGATAGCTTTGTTTCATAACAGTTCATACTTTTCTTTTGCTTGTTGGAATTTTTTTTCTATATATACGTTTTCACCTAACATATTTGCAATACTTTCGCAGTACCTTAACTTTTTTTTGTCTTAAGGCTTTCATTTTAAATGCTCTGTTTTCTTTGAACCCTTACCTCCTGTTAAATAATTCTGGCATATTGTTCATTTTCATTAATGGCTATGTCAATCTGCCAGGCTAAAGGAGATAAGAACCACTTAGCATGAACATTTGGAATATAATTGTCTTGGCCATTAACCCTTAACTGACATTAAGGCTCTATTCAGCAGAAATTTTATGAATTGGCTTCTGTTTATTAAGTCTTAGATAATGTGGCTGCTATGCATAGTTGAGGTAAGGAGTTGAGCATTCAAGGAAAAACTATGCTAGTTATCTGTTGTAAGAGTTGTTTTGTATGTGGGAAAAATTGATCCAAGATAAAGGACTTACCCTAATTTATTTTGAGATTCAAGTAATTTCTTGATATCAAAAAATATAAAACAATTTTCCATTTATTAGATCTACTACTTCTTATGACTGATTTTATTAATGTTTACTGGATGCTAGATTCTCTAAATACAGTATTTCATTTGATTACCACTATACCTGAGGCTGAAAAAAAATAAGTATCCCGTGTTTAGGGATCCAGTAAATGATGGAGTACATTTGTGTCCAGAATCATGCAGTTTCCTAACTCTTGCTCTTCTGGTCTACCATCTTACCTTTGAATGTACTGTAAGGAATGTTTCTGTACTGGATTTTTTTCTTTCTTTTTCTTTTAAGAGATGACGTCTCTCTGTTGCCAGGTTGGAGTGCAGTGGTGTGATCATAGCACACTGCAGCCTCGAACTCCTGGGCGTAACTGATCTTCCCACCTCAGCCTCCCAAGTGGCTGGGATTACAGGTGTGCGCCACCATGACTAGTTAATTTTTCTTCTTCTTCTTATTTTTTTTTAAGAGATGAGGTATCACTATGTTGCCCAGGACATCTCGAACTCCTGGCCTTAAGTGATCCTCCTGCCTCAGCCTTCTGAGTTGCTGGATTACAGGCGTGAGCCCAGATTGCTGAATATTTTAAGAAAATATTTTGGCTGTAATTCTGGAATATTAAAAGGTTGTTATTTTCTAGAGCCATAAGAATAAATATGAATTTAAACATGCTTTAAGATAATTGCACATATGAAATTGTCATACCATTTTTGGAGTTGGTGACTGTGAAATGGGCTTCATTCCTGTATGCCCATAAATAGCATGTAAGAGAGTGTCACTTTATTTTCACTGAAAACTTAAATCTTTTATTTTTGTCCGAAACAGAATTTGGTAGTCTCCCATTCCCATATCTTTATATCAATTTAGGTGCTTATGTTAAAAGTGATTTTAACATTTCTGAAGAACTATTAAAGAGAGATAGATGAATGATAAGAGCAAATATTGTGCAAAAAATAATTTTGAGATTTTTTTTTTCCCCTACAGTCTATGCTTGTTTTCTTTTAAAAATTTAAAGTTGTTTGAACGCAAATGCTGCGCTTTAAAATTGGGTAGTCAAAATTTTAACTGTTTTCTCTTAGTTTGAGTATTGTAGGTGTATCCTGTGATGCCCAAATTGTGGGATTTTTTTTTTTAGTATTTCTGGCCACTGTCTTCGAAATTTCAAATTTCTTCTAAATAGAGACCTTGGTGAAGAGCTGTCTTGTTTTGTGCTTATTTTCATCTAACATGCATGTGCTGCATCTCATGTTTATGTTTGCTGTCTTACATTGCTTTATTTAGATGCCATCTAACAACAGTATCAGAAAACAAATAGAAACACTCCAGGTGAGTTGTGTTGACGTTACAAAGTAAAATACTGCTTTATTTCCTTTAAGTGTGGCATTTGTTTTTCCCTTTACCATTGTTGCATGGCATGTCTAATGTATTTATTCGAACTAGCTTGTAGTATTGTAAAAGAAGAGTAGCACACAGCAGAAACAGTCTTCAGAAGGTTTAATATTAATGTGGCCCCAAAGAGATGAATTTTAAGTGGTAGAAGTGATACTAAATGCTGATTCTTCACCAAAATTCACAATTTTAAAATACTCTGTTTAGGCCGGGCATGGTGGTGCATGCCAGTAGTCCCAGCTATGCAGGGGACTGAGGTAGGAGAATCACTTGAGCCCAAGAATTTGAGGTTACAGTGAGCTATGATTGGGCCACTGTACTCTAGCCTGAGTGACACAGCAAGACCCTGACTCTAAAAAAAATTAATTTAAATTTTAAATTAAATTAAATATTCTGTTTAATTTACATTATCTGGCTGTTATGAATGAAAAACGTTGAAAACAGTTTCCAATGAAATTACGGAGACGGTAGCTTAGATTTTTAATACAATTTTGATGAATGAATTTTTTAAACTTTTATCCTAATTGGTTTGGGTTTTAAGCATCACTTTTTTGGTTAGAAAAAAGGCAAGAAACATATTAAAATGATTGTTGCCAAAGATCATATTTGACTGACATATCAAAACTTTGTTGCATATTAATGTCATTAGATTTTTATTTATGTAATAATCTGATTATTCAAATTAGACCAAGATTGTAACTAGGGAATTATATATCTGTTTAAGGCTCATATCAATTTAGAATGGTTTTATTATTCAGACATATATATAGCTGCATCATAGTGACCCCCAAAATAATTAATAATTGATTTTTATCACTTGTCATCTTGCTTTTTTGGCATTGTGCCAATACCAGTTTTGTAAAATAGCAATCCATCTTGGAATGTTTGAAAATCAAGTTTTTTCATGCCAGGTACCTCATCACTTAAGATAATTCAAATACTTTTGTATTTAATCATTTATAAGAAGAACAGTTTTTATGTGGAATAGGACTTAAATATTTTCAATGTATAGTTTTTATTAATATTTTAAAAATACAATTTAATAATGTGAAAGTGTTATCTGATGTGTACATAAAAACTAAGGGAATTTTTTTTAAGACTTTATTATTTTAAGAGCAGTTTTAGGGTCATAGCAAAATTGAGAGGAGGGTACAGAGATCTCCTGAAGAGATCCCCCTACCCCACCACATGCCTAGCCTCCCCCATTATCAGCATCTCCCACCAGAGTCATACATTTGTTACAATTGATGAACCTACCTTGATACATCCTTATCACCCAAAGCCCACAGTTTACATTAAGGTTCACTCTACATGTTGTATGTTCTGTGGGTTTGGACAAATGTATAACGACATGCATCTACCATTATAGTATCACACAGAGTGTTTTCATTGCCCAAAAAGTCCTCTGTGCTCTGCCTATTCATCCCTCCCTAACTTCCCAACCACTGGCTGAACTCATAAATTTTGATATCTGGTATCTTGGATTGGAATGATAGAAAGGAAAGTTATGTTTTATTAAAGGCATTACTACCAAAAGCTTGGTTGTTACATTATTATACATTATATGTTACTTTAGTTACATTAGTAACAAACATAATAGAAAATTACTTTGGGAGTATATTTGAAATTTGAGATCACTGTGGATCTGGCAATGGAGAAGAGGGATCAATGCTGAGACTCTGACTAGCAGAGTAATTGATTTTTCCGTTCTTAATCATATCAAATCTTTGTCTAGGTAGATGTGTAAAAATTATATTTTTTAGTGGGTCTTTTTAGAAAACGTACTCTGTTATCTTTTTGCATTGCTTTTAATCATATTTAGTAGATGTCTATTATTCTATATCTTAAGAAAACATAAAATAGAATGGCTAAACTAAATTACTTAATGTTTACAAAACCCCTTGGTCAGTTGCTAAAATAAAATAATTGTTTAATGATAAGAAATCCCCCAAACCAAATTTTTTAAAATGTAAATTTACATCAATCAATGCATCATACAACCACTCAACAGATGTAAAAAGAGTTTCTCCTGATAAAAGAAATTATTAGCTACATTTTCACAATTCATAATTAAATCTCATTACTTAACTGTGGTCATTTGAGAACATTGTAACAGCTAGAATGAAGAAAAAGTTTGCTGATCAAACTGTGATTGAAATGGAATAACTTTATGATTCTAAATAATAATTTAAATAGTGTTCTGATTCTAAATAAAAATTAAATGTGTAACACTTAACACTCAGTGAACATTTAACACATGCCAGGCACTTTTCGAAGGGCCTTACAGACATTAACTTTCTTAATCTGTGAGGTAGGTACCATATTGTCTCCATTTTGGAGATGAGAAAAATTGTGGCTTAGAGTGATGTAATAATGCCCAAGGATGGAGCTTGGATCTAATTTCAGTTTTTCCTGATATCAGAGTCCACGATCTCAACCCACTATTCCATATTCTCTCCTGTAAGGATATACACTCAATATTTTGCATTATTTTATAAATGCAAATGACAATACCATTTGGTGTTCTAAATTTTAACTGTGTGTGTATGGGGTACAGATGAATTACTCCAAAAATGAGTAATCCTTTTTCAATCCTGTCAATATTGTAGTGTGGGCTATTTATTATCAAGTAAGTTGATGTGTGTATAGTTTTGGAGTCCTTAGAAATATTAATATAATTCTTATGTTTTAGTTTTTTTTTTTTTTTGAAATATAAGGAAGGGTTCAGAATTTCCATATTAATGGTTACTTTTGAGCCAACTATACTTACCATGTACCAAATATGTACATATTTAAATCTGTTTTACATTAAATACAAAAAAAGGGGGGTTGGGGACTTTTGGTTGCTAACAGAGAATGTATTTGATCTTAAATGATTGCAAGTATTTTAATAAGTCTATTTTTATTCTTTTTTGTTTTTTACACAGAATAAAGATCCTAAAATGTCTCGAGTTGCACTGGAATCTTTGTATAGATTGTTGTGGGTTTATGTAATTAGAATAAAATGTGAAAGCAACACTGTAACTCAAAGGTGAGTGCCTTTTTAAAAAAGTGCATTTAAAATGTTTAAAAAAATCACACTAATGGAATTTTAGTAAACATTATAAATACTTTGGGGAGGAATATGAATTCTCTTGATACCTTATGAAGAATAGGAAGAATTTTTTGCTAATGTGCTGTTAATGTCATAACCTCACTATGACTAAATCTTTTTTTCCTGTAGTCGTCTTGTGAGCATAGTGTCAGCACTTTTTCCAAAAGGCTCACGAAGTGTGGTTCCTCGTGACACACCTCTCAATATATTTGTGAAGATTATTCAATTCATTGCTCAGGTGAGTGCTTCACCTCATAATAGATGTTTGTATGTAAATTGTAAGAGTAATCTATTGTAATAAGGTGGAGCTTCAAAATTCTTTATACATCTAAAAACACGATAAAACATTTATTAATATTGAGTAATGAAAAACAAAGGTATGCTTTAAAAGTAACAAAGAATGCTAATGGTTTTGTGACAAGGTGAGTTTAAATCATTAATCTGCATGTTCGGAGAAAGAAAGGAGAACAATAGATGGAAGGCTTTTTTTTTTTTTTTTTTTGAGACAGGGTCTCACTCTGTTGCCCAGGCTGGAGTGCAGTGGCGTCATCATAGCTCACTGCAACCTCAAACTCCTGGGCTCAAGTGATCCTCCTGCCTCAGCCTCCTGAGAAGCTGGGGATACAGTTGCACGCCTCCACACCCAGCAATTTTTCTATTTTTTATAGAGAGAGAGAATCTGTCTCTTGCTCAGGCTGGTCTTGAACTTTTGGCCTCAGGCAATCCTCCCACCTCAGCTTCCCAGGGTGTTAGGATTACAGGCATAAGCCAGAAGCACTTTTAATTGAGGAGGGGGTCAAGAAAGTGTCTCATATTCCTAATGTTAGTCTGTTTGCTAATTACCTCCTGAGTATCTCAAAAGACGTCTTAGAAAATTGTGTTCATAATTGTTTTAATCTAGTTTCTTAGGTACAGATAATAGAATCCCCTGTAGCTAGTTGAACCCAAAGGGATTTTTTAGGGACTATAGATAGCTCACAAAATTGCTGGTAGGGCTGAAGAAACAAATTATAGTCTGAATGACTGAGAGCCGACTGCAGAATTGGGCTATCAAGGAAGCTGTTGCCTCTGCCAAAATCAAAAAGCTACCAAATAAGGAACTCATTGCACATGGCTTCAGAATCATGCTGCCTCCACCACAATCCCTACCAGTAAAATAGATTCCTTGCTTCCTCTCTTTCTCCTCCTTATGAACCCCAGTTCCCAAAGACTTATATGAATATACCACCCAGCAGGTTTTAAATCACATCCTGAAGCCTATTGTTATAAGGAATCTTGGACAATAACAACTTTAGCTTTCTAGCCTCTGCAGTAAAGGAAGGTTTATCAGAAGGGGAATAAATGGGTGTTGAGTGAGCCAGTCCAAGGTTTTGGTCACATTCCCTTGTGGGACATCATCCCTGGAGAAGCATACGTAGGGTTACCTTCTCAACTTTAGAAAATGCTGTGATGATTCCAGAATATTTATTATGTTCTCTTTGAACTGAAACTATGATAAATTAGATGATCCATAATGCAGTTATTGTTGACAGTGAAGAAATAAGGAATATTTAAATAAAATGAATACATTTCTATTTACTGGGGGACAGAAGTAATGATAATTAGATAAGTATAAGTGTGTCAGTGATAGTAATAAAAGCAAATTGTGCTTTAGGGTCTAGTGTTCAGAAAACTTGTACCATTGGTTGCATCTCTTCCCTTTTCTTTTTTTCTAGAATTGTACTCCCTTGGATTAATCACCTCATTCTGAGACTCCACCAGAACTATAAAACTCTCTCAAACACCAGTTAATCTTATTAATTAACTTTATTTTTCCCCTTGGAGATTTCCTTCCTGGAATCCTATTCTTCCTAACCCAGTATGAACTCACTGCTCTCTAAGCCTACTGTGTGGCTATTGTCTTGGAACTTCCTTTCATCATCTCACTTAGATTTTGAATATGATTTTGGCGAATGAATGTTTAAAATTTTTATACTATTGGTTTGGGTATTAAACACATCATTTGATAATTAAATAATATATTTATAATCGTATGTTTAAACCTTCATTCATACATATTTTTCTTCTGTTCAGCTAGATTTATGAACTTTTTACGGGCACAAGCCTGTGTTGTTGTCATTATATTTATAATTCCTAGCATGATGCCTAACACATAGTAGCAAGTTACAAGGGTTAATTAATTGGTTTTTTTTTCTAGGAACGTTTGGATTTTGCAATGAAAGAAATCATATTTGATCTTCTCAGTGTTGGAAAATCTGCTAAAACTTTCACCATTAATCCAGAGGTAAAGAAAAGAATTATGAAGTAGTAATATACTATTCTATACTATTTATTTCATTTTACCTTTTTAGATCATGGTTTCTGGAATCAGAACTCTTAAGTTCAAATCCCAGTTCTACTTCTTATTACAGATGTTATGTGGGACAAGTTATTTCACCTTTTTGATCGCTGGCTGAATAGTTTAATAGTAGTGTTTGAGCATGTTTAAGTATTCCAGTGAACTGTCTTGCACATCCACTAGGATGCATGTACCCTGCTTGAGAAACCACTGGTATAGGTCAGAGAGAGGGGAAATTTTCCAAGTTAGCCAGCTCAGGTGGCTCGTATAAGTTGTAACACAAGCTCCGGTTTCTTTTACTTCGGATGATTTGTATTTAAGGTATTCTTTAATAAATATTATTCAGTCAACATTTATTGAGCACCTAAAATGTGCCAGGCACTATTCTAGGTGTTGGAGAAAAAACAGACAAAAATCCTTTTCCCTAGATGAAGCTTATGATAAAAAATAATCAATAAAAAAATAAAAATGCTGTGTCCTACTTCTGTGGCCCCATTATTCACTGATAAACTAATTCACTCTTAAGACGTTCAATTTTCAGTTTGTTTCAAAATACTTTGCAAACTAATTGCTTATGTACAAAGGCAAAATAGGTATTATCTTTTCTTGTTTGTTTTAAGTTACTATGCTGGTCCTTCTCATAATTGAATCCTAAGATACATGTTTATGTGGCTAATTAAATGAGTTGGAAAGGTATTGAAGCTTTCCATTTTTAAGATTTTAAAGATAGGTTAATAATTATTTCCAGATTTTTAAAGTGGGCAAACATAAGTGTGTTTATAGATGATATACTTAACATGGTTTCCAGCAACAGAAATCATAAAACAAAAGACATTTTCTTAAACCTCCATTTCAAAAATATTCTCTCCATTGAATAAGTTTATTTCTGAAAGTATGTTTTTTCCCTCACTGAGGTTCCCATACTAGGAGTAGAAAAAAATATCAGGTCTGCTGGGTTTTTTTGGGTGGTGATTGTTATTCATTAGGCTTACTTTATTAAGATTATCTTGACTCTATATTTTATTTTCAAGAATCTTTTTAAAAACTTGTGAGAACTAATTTAGTTAAACCCAGACAAAATTATCCATTAACCCATTTAATCAAATACATACAAATTGCAGTACACAGAAAGAATGTGTAAGTGAGGCCACCTCTGTCGATCCAATACATTGTGGAGCTTTTCCACTTCATTCAAGGTGTCTCCTATGACTATGTGACATGTGAGCATCTGATATTTAGACTAAGGGAAGGCACCACTACTACATCATATAAAGATGAGTAAAGCTTAAAGTTTAATCTTCTTTGGATACGAAAAGGGTAAATAAAAGTTTTATTTTCGTACAGTATAACAATGAACTCTCTTGTACATCCACTGGGACGCACCCCGACATGTACCCTGCTTGAGAGACCACTAGCATAGGTCAGAGATAATGACGGCTTGGGCTGAGATAGGAGTGGTGCAGATACAAGACCATTCACTGAGAAAAGGACCATTGAGAAGGGATCAAATTTGGGGAAAAGGCCATGCATTTGGTTTGAACATGTTTAACCTGAGGCATCTTTTTGACATCCAAGTAGAGATATCAGATGTGTCTGAGGGTCTGAGTTCAGAGGAAAGGCCAGGCTTAAAATTTGTGGGTGATTTGGCATGAGTGTTTGAAGCCATGTAAATATATGAAATTGCTTTGAAAGAGAATATATAATGAAAGGAGAAGGCAGCCTAGGAGGACCTTGTTTTGAAGCAGCCTAACATTTAATACTGCGTAAAGAAGGCTGAACCTGAAATTCAGGTAGAAATGGCACACCCAAGTGGCACAGAGGTATCAACAGAAGGGAGTGTTTCAGGAGAGAAGGAATACTTGACAGTGTCCATGCTGCTGAAAAGTCAAATAGGCTGCTGGAAACAGGCCCACTGTTCTAAGCAACATGGTCGCCGATGAGTGGAGAGTTGCTTCAGGGAAATATTGTGGGGACGGTTTGTTTCATTAAGATAGAGAGTATAGTTAAGAGAAATGGGATATATTCAGTTATAAGGGAAATGTTGAAGATGCAGGAAAGAGAAGGGATAATTGGTGGTGTAATAGTCCCAAAAATGTAGAACAGACGGGATTCCAACAGCTAGAAAGACCATCAGCCCCTCGCTGTAACAAGAGCAAATGGGAGGGAGAAGAGACACACACAGAAATAGATTGGTATGATTTATAATGAGGGATTGAGGAAAGTTGATGGTTTTTTTCTTTCTGAGAAGCAGGAGACAAGTCATCTGCCTAGAGAGCTAGAGAGACAAGAGGACTGTAGGAGGACAGGAGAGTTGAAGAAAGATGGAAGAGGGTTGAATAAGCCTTAGAGAGAATAAGAGAGCCAGCTGATCTCAGAAGTGAGAGGGTGACATTTGGGGATTTGACGTTAATGCAAACTCTAATGCCTGGATTAGTTAAAAATGCTGGACAGAAAGGTTAGTTTTTCTTCTGTCCTCCTTCCTCCCATCCCCCCAGTGTTATTTGATGAGATATTTCTAACATGAACAAAAGATAATTTGTGACACTCTGGTTTCTTCCTTTTGAAACTTTTTTCTCTGAAGAGAATGAACATTGGCCTCAGAGTCTTCCTTGTAATAGCAGACAGTTTGCAGCAGAAAGATGGTGAACCGCCAATGCCAACAACAGGAGTTATTCTTCCCTCAGGAAATACTCTCCGTGTAAAGAAAATTTTTCTCAATAAAACCTTGACAGATGAAGAAGCAAAAGTCATAGGTTAGTGTTAACTGAAATAAATAAGTTGCTTTTTAATACAGTTTAATATTCTTTTGTAAAAGTCTATGATCAAATCTAAAATGCATGAATTTGCCTAATATGGTTATTCCAGTATATACAGCTGCACAGAATGAATACACTTTTGATAATATTTATAAATCTTGATGCTAAGAGTCTTCTGGTTAAAGGATACTATTCACTGCATTTTATCCTGTCTTCAAATCAACTTGAGTTTTCTGCATAATTTTCACACAGTTTCTCCTATTACTTACAATGTGCTATAGCTGATGATCAGGAAGAATGTGTCACAGTTGAAACTCCTTCTTTTGTGACAACAATAAGAATAATTTATTAAAATAAATTTTAATAATCATTTAAAGATTGATAGGCTTTTATTACAGAAAGTAACTATAAGTACTCTTTATCTAATTTCTGATATTTTATAACTGAGGTTTTTTTCCCATAGGAATGTCAGTTTACTATCCTCAAGTAAGGAAAGCATTAGATAACATTCTCAGACATTTGGACAAAGAAGTTGGGAGACCAATGTGTATGACTAGTGTGCAGATGTCTAATAAGGAGCCTGAAGATATGATTACGTATGTAATAAGTTATTTATCTTCATTGCTATTTCACTTTTTGCAAGAGAGTACAGATGGTTGATTCTTGCTTACCTGTTGCTTTACGTTCTTTTCTAGAGTTCTCTCATATTGCCATCTGCTGTTTTCAATACAGTGATTCCTTCCAGGTGCTCAGTTTTATTCTTTAAAGTACTGTCAAACTAGTATAGATGGCAAAAGTCACTCTGGATCCCAGTCTACTTTGTTGTCAATGACAAGGCCCTACACCTACCCCATGAATGATATATAAGTCCTACGTACCACAGATGTATGTTGGCATGATTGGTTCATTAAATCACACTAATGCTCTTACTTCCAGAGGCCTGATTTAAAATAAAAATCCTGAAAATCTGAACTCTGATATTTTTGTCTCCTGGCAACCAGGCTACAGAGGAGAATAATGTATGAGTAGTTTTTTCAGAAATAATACCTCATCGTACCCCACCCCCAGCCTTGTCATTATTTGTCAACCCAGCATCTTTTTTCCTTATTGTTAGGGACTTCCTCCTCAGGAAGATGTATTTTATGGTAATAACTTCTTTTATTTGCTAGAAAGCATCTACATATTCTCTATAAGGGAGGAGAATTTTTTTTGGATATTAATATTTGCATCATAGGTCTTAGAATACCAAATTGAATATTTGATCTCAATTTATTCAATATACAATAATTATATACTACCATATTCTAATATCTGAGAGTTTCTTTAATATGAAGTTTTTTGCCTATGTTACATCCTCTGGGAAATCTTCCCTTTTTTCACCACAACCACTTCCCTCATTTATGTCAATAAGTTTGCTTTCACTCAGTTGCTCTGACTGCCCATATAGCATCTCAGAAGATGGCAGTGTCAGCATTCCCTGGTTAGCTATTTGTTTTGTAACTCCATTAACACTCGATTTGAATTTCACTTCCAGCGTGTTTAACTGAGGATATTTAAGATGGCGAGGACCCTTTTAATGATTAGGAGAGGCACAAGATGGCAATAAAGATTTTATTACTTACAGGTCTTGGGGGGTTCACTGCCTAGTCAGAGACCACACTCAAAGAGGTCAGGGAGTGTGTGGTGAGAGAGAAGGGGCCTCATGGACCAATGACTTTTTTGGGTCCAGGGCATTATCCAAACATGTTTCTGTCATGGAGTTTTAATTGGTGGGTTTAAAGCAAGCAGGCATGAGTTTCAGGAGGTCATGCTGTGACTGAGAGGTGGACACTGTGACATATCCATGTAGGGTGATGGTTCATGCAGGGTGTGCAGGTCAGTGGGGCCAGTCAAGTAGGTTGTATCTAGCTGTTCCACAGGGCGGTAGTCACTAGGAGGAAGTTATATAAGGCAGATATCTGGATCAACCACATTAAAGAACTTGGCAGGGTTGCGGGGGATAGAACTGGAAACTGTATCAAGGGTGACTGAGCCCTGATTCTGGTATGAGAAAGTTAAACTTACATTGAAAATGGATGCTGAGGCAACATAAAATTATAAGAATTCACTACACAATGATGTTACTTTTTCTTTCTTTGCTGTACTTTCATCTTTGTTAGCCAATTCCCTGTTTTGATTATCCATTTTTGTAAGATGTCATGTGGGTTTGTCACGAGGAGAGAAGGAGGCAACACCACTGCACACATTGCTGTCTGTACGTGAACTGAATAACAGATGCACAGTGACCAATCGCCAACAGCCTTAAAAGAAATGTGATTAGTCAATGATCATGATGTGCATCTATTATTTACATAGTATTTTATGGACTAAGGAGCCAACAGCAAAGTTTGTTGATGCCTTTATTTATAGTTATAATATATGATACCTTAAATTTGAACTGTGTTGGTGGGGACTGGTGTTTATTTAACTAAATTGTGTTAACTGAAATTCATGCATTTTAGAACCATGCAAAGAGAGGACTGACTATATGATCCCTCTAAAAAGAGGTAGCAAGTCCATTGCCACTATAATGAATACTGACCTAAAACACTTAGAACATCCAAATTCTTTTCTACATAGGGATTATTTTATTAGGCCAGCTGGGCAACAGTTTGGATAAAACAAGTTTAAAAGGCCTCATGTTGAAATATAGACCAAAATTAAAACCAGTATATTAAGAGGTTAGACATTTAAATAAATAAAATCATTGAATAACTAGAAAAAATATAGTAAAATTAAATTGTATTAAGCCTCTGGAGGGACCAGGATTTTCAACAATTGGCTCATTTTATTACATAAAAGTTTTAAATATGTATATATATGTGTGTATCACACAGAACAAGAACAAATAATATATATTGTTTATATATTGACTGATATGAGATGTCTATTTCTAAGATCATTGTTAGTATAGGATATTAATTGAAAAAATTTTGGGTTAATTTTATAGGCCCCAAATAATAACTAATATTTAGTTATCTAATAATATCAATATTATTTAATATATTTACAGAAGGCTAATATTAAATAATTAAATAATTTTAGTAATATTTGAAGTGATTATATTATAATTTGTTTAAATAATATTTGTTAATAATAGTTGCAGTGCTTGTTTGCTAATTACTTTTTGCTTGCTAGCTCTGTTTTTTCCCTAAATTATTTCTGTATTCGTTTGTCCATTTATAGACTGATAATTATCTACTGGATTTGTATGCACTCTTTAAATTAAATACATTACACTTGGAGGGAGGCCCTACTTTCTGTAATTATTTTTCCAAGTTTAATTTTATTGTCTAGCATATGTAATATACTTATTAAATCCTGTTGTGATGTATTTTTCAGGGGAGAAAGAAAGCCCAAAATTGATTTGTTTAGAACTTGTATTGCTGCTATTCCAAGGTTGATTCCTGATGGTATGAGCAGAACTGACCTCATTGAATTGTTAGCAAGGTAAATGAAAATTACTCTTTGCTATGTTAGTTTTTATTCTTTCTATCCCTTTAAATTTTTAATACACCTGTTACTATTATCACTAAAAAGGCAGTAATGAAGACATTTTTAATCCTTGATTTGCTTTACGTTGTAAACTCCCATTTTGTCTTTTAATTTTTTGATAAACATGTTCTCCACACTCATTTTTAACTTCTCAAGTTCTTCTGGATTCCCCCATAAATCCTATATTTCAAATCCCTATTTTTCCATCTAGTAATATTTCCTGGGATTTATGTAACACATTATCCCTTAACATATGGCATTATCAGTGTATAATAATACCCAGTTAGGCAATTAATTATTGTGTTTAGTTTACTCCTACAATCATTTCTTTAGCATCTAGGGTGGCAACTAGGTCTCATTTGCACTTTTTTCCCCTATGGCAGAGCCCATAGCATGCAAGTTTTTCTCTTTCTCTCTTCTATTAAGCATGCCATAAATGAGTAAATAATATGACAACCAAACTTAAATAATAGCTCCTAGGTCTAAGCTGAGGTGATAGCCTGTTGAATTGTTTTGTTGATGCAGTTAGGGATTCCCTGGACAAGGGGTCAGCAAATTTTTTTTGTAAAGGATCAGATATTAAATTTTTTTAGGGTTTGCAGGTCATACAGTCTTTGTCACAAATACTCATCTCTGAGGTTTATTAATGAGTACAGATATACCGTTTGATAGAAAAAATAAGGCCTGGTGTTTGATGGATCAGTAGGGTGGCTATAGTTTAACAATAATTTATTTTACAGTTCAAAATAGCTAGAAGATAATAATTTCATAGGTTTCTAGCATAAAGAAAAGGCAAATACTTAAGGTGATGGATACCCCAATTACACTGATTTGATCTTTACCAATTATATGAATGTATTAAATTATCATATATACCCTCAAAATATGTACATCCATATGTATCAATAAAACAAACAGATACTCATTTCCACCGTTGTGGTCCAAAAGCAGCCGTAGACGATAGGTAAAGAGTACGCATGACTGCATTCCAGTAGGCATCTGGCTGGGTTTAGCCTGTGAGCCACAGTTGTCTGGCCCCTGTCCTAGATGAAAAACCAAGTACAATAACTATAATAGAGCAGCGATACTTGGCTATATTGAAAGATACTGTATTTATCACTAAAGTTTAAGTTAAATTCACAATTAATAAACAATCAATGTACTGCGCTCCAGCACCCTTTCTGCCCCTTTCTTGAAGCCTTTCCCATACCCAGGCACTATCTGTCCTCAACTATTGCGGGTTGCCATTGGAGATAGAATGGTATTTGTCTCTTGTGAGGATTGTGAAAAAAAGGGGTTACTTTGTACTATGACATAAATTCATTCCCTTCCCAACTATCTCTTCATTTCTGCTGTAGATTAGATTGCAAAGTTACAAAGTTCATGTCAGCATTAGAAATTAGAAACAGTAATGATTTATAACATTATTTGGGACAGCAGTAAACAATTACTGTTCAATTCTGCCCTTACTCCTCCCACCTCAACCTAACTCATGGACATCTTTGTGGACGGTGATCCACAAAGATAGATCACCCATATTCCACGCCAAAATGAAACTGCACCTGTGGGGGACAGGGATAGGGGAGCCTAGTAAAGGAGCAAACATCTGGACAGTGAATAACGGTTTGCCTTGCTGTGCACTTTGCTGCTTTCCCCTACGATATTCATTTACTAATTCATTTACTTCAGTGGAAAGAAAGATCCTAGGGTCTTTTCTGTTTTGTCCTCTACTATCATTTGGAGTTGTGCTATCTAAATCTTATTTACTTTAACATCAAGCAAGCAAATAAAACAAAGATGGCTTGTAAATTTGTAGACCTATATGCTGTCCCTAAGGAAAGTTAATTAGTTCCCCTGCCGTTAATTAGCCAGGCTGCATTGTTGTTCTCCTCTGCACAATGAATTGTTAACTAATGCATATATACCCCGAATCACACACATAGATATAAGATAGATATTTACATACTTGTAGATTTAAGGGATTTTGAAATAACCTTTAAAGTCAGCATTATGGAGGATTATCACTCTCCTCTCCCACAGTATGTCCCTTGGTCCCACTGTCAGAGACAGAATACTGGGCTAAAGATGCTTAATCTGACCCTGTTTATTTCTGATGTGCAGAAATAACCACTGTGGCTTCATTACTCCTAAGTCTGTCTAGCTATAATACATTTTTTCTTTAGTCTCATTGTCAGTTGAAGGTTGGCTTAGTGAAGACCAGAACTGAATTCAGCAGGGTGAAGACTGATACCTTCTTTCTCCTAAACCACACAACTTTCCTCCTTTTGTCATTGTGGATAACTCCATCTTTCCAGCTTCCCAAGCATGTAACTGTGTTGTATATTTAATATTACCTACTTATTTTATTCATTCAGAGTATTTCTAACTCTGATGCATTTGTCTTTAGAGGCAATCATTAAAGTAATCCTCCTCAGCCCCAAATCATAAACTCTTACTCATATAGTAGTATTATATATATATTGGTGGCTTTACTACTACAGCCATTTTTTATCTTGTTTCTCATCATTTTTCTTGTTTATCATTCTCTTTTTTATGTTTTGGTAAAATTCCATAACTAAAATTATGTTTAGAGCCCCATATTGGTTTGATGTCTTTGAAAGGTAATTTTATATAACCTCTTTCCTAATTTGTTTAGACTTAAACTCTCTTTAGGGGGCTTTATGTGTTTAGTCAACACATTGTGGGGTTTTTTTTTTTTTTCATTTTTTTCCTAGGCATACACTATGATGTTACTCCTAAATTTACTCTCATTCTCACCTTTAAGAATTATTTCTATCAACTTGATCCCATCTTAATTGGTTGTATTTCCTTCTTCACAATCAACCATCTCATATTTAACTGTAATCTCAGCAGTAAATAAGGAATGACTGAGATAAATCATGTCCTTTCAGCAATAGTAAAGGACTCAATACATGTGAGATAGTGTTAAGATATTATATGATTAGACCTAATTTTGGA
Organism: Daubentonia madagascariensis; assembly: GCA_023783475.1. Taxonomy (NCBI): domain Eukaryota; kingdom Metazoa; phylum Chordata; class Mammalia; order Primates; family Daubentoniidae; genus Daubentonia; species Daubentonia madagascariensis. The sequence goes on from JAKFHU010000428.1 coordinate 14,941,950, forward strand.
TTGATTATAGGGTAACAATGTGATCTTTTAAGGATTAAAGAATTTTTCAATAGGATTCTGATATGGCATCTGTATTCTTTTCTAAAGCATAGCATTTGAATTAAGATCAAATTTATTCTGAATTATAGTAAAAATATCAACTAATATTAATAGATTTATATGCACATTTAAACAAGTAAGTACAGACCAGCATAAGGTTGAATATAGCACAAAAAAGTGAACATCAGTTCCTATCTTTATACTTCTTACAAAACAATTAAGAGGATATGTATTTTTTAAGGTCCTAGTTTTAAGGTTTAGATGATAAAAACTCTTTGAAAGGTTTTGAGGTTTGCTAATGGCATTTTGTTCTTGGTAGGCTCACAATTCATATGGACGAAGAACTGCGTGCTCTGGCTTTCAATACTCTGCAGGCGCTAATGCTTGATTTTCCAGATTGGCGGGAGGATGTTCTTTCAGGATTTGTTTATTTTATTGTTCGTGAAGTGACTGATGTCCATCCCACGCTTCTTGATAATGCTGTAAAGATGTTGGTACAATTAATAAATCAGTGGAAACAAGCAGCCCAAATGCATAACAAAAACCAGGAGTCACAGGTACCAAATTCTTTTGTATTGTCCCTTTCTATATGGTCACTGGTAAATGACCAATAATGATGTTAATATAGATCTGTTTTCTCAAACACTAGAAGTTTTCTTCTATTTGCTTTCAATATGTTCATAATCCCTTAAACTGAACTTTCCTATAGTTCATATATTAAATTTATAGTGTTTGTGTGTCTAACCTTTCTAACCTTCTTCCCTTGGCAACAATTAGGTTTTAAAGAGCATAGAAGTAGAGAGAAGTCTAGCTCACATTTAGGTTGTTTCCAATATATTTAAAACTGACATAATAATAAAAAATTTTGGTAGTTTTCCATTTGGGTTACTTGATTATTTATCCATGGCACCAGTCCCTGTTTCACATATATAGTATCTGTGCTCCTTAACCATAAAAGGTGCTCAAATTTTTGATTTATGATAATATATAAATCATAGAACCTTGGAATTTTAGAGCTGGACCATCTAAGCCAACCCAGCTTCTCAGCCTTTAATGAGCGCAGAAATCAACAGGGCCCTGCGAAAGAGTTTCTAACAAGCTCCCAGGCAGTGCCAGGCTGCTGGTCCACACTTTGAGTATGAGAGATACAATCCAATCCCCTCATTTCCTGCAAAGAAATATTAGACGAATAGTGATTGTCAGTGCCAAGGTTACAGAGTAGTCAGAGAATGATAGAAGTTAGGTATAGAACTCATATTTAGACTGCCAATGACATGCTTTTTTCACTGTGCACACCATTACATTTTTATAAATTAAATACTATTTAAATTGCTTGAGCCAAGGCAGACCTGTAGCCATGATTTCTATGATTTGCCTTACTCTTTATTGTTTGTCAGGAATATCTATACATACATATTTTTTATTTTATTTTTAACTTTTATTTTTCAAGCATGGTGTAGCTAATGGAGCTTCTCATCCCCCTCCTCTGGAAAGGAGCCTGTATTCCAATGTATTCCATGTGGTTGAAGGCTTTGCACTTGTCATTCTTTGTAGCAGTCGACCTGCCACTAGGAGATTAGCCGTCAGTGTCCTTAGAGAAATACGAGCTTTATTTGCACTTTTGGAAATACCTAAGGTAAGATTTAGGTATTTCTTTATCTAATGAAAGTACTTAAAAAACTATGTCTTTGTCCATTTTTATCCCATTTCTGTACCTACCATGTAGATATAACTTACTTTATAACAAAGTATTTTTGACTAGGCCTAAACTATTCACCATCCTCACTTCCATTTGTAACAAATAGTGCTAAAGTGCCTTTTCAGTGTTTTCCTAGGTTTGGCTACTTTTCTCAAACATTCCTAATGTTTTTAGACATATAATATCTTTTTTATAGGGTGATGATGAATTAGCCATAGATGTGATGGACAGGCTGAGCCCATCCATTCTTGAGAGCTTCATACATCTCACTGGGGCTGATCAGGTAACAGTAAAGATTTCATGCTACTCGGTCTTATTTTGGGACTTAAGACATGTACATGTACATAAATAACTTCCTTAACAAATTTAATGTGTTAGAAAGTATTTTTGAAAACTATAAAGTGCTTCCAAAGTAAAAAATATTTAAAAAGTAGCACTCGTTTATGCTGTGATTAGTACTCTTCCCCATAGAAATAAAAATAATTTTATCTTTATAGAATTCTAATCTTTCCAATCTAAGAAGTTTCCGGTAAATTTAATGCTAATTTGAACTACTGTTTTGATATTTATTATGGCATTTAATATTCTTGACATAGAGATACTGGTTAAAATGCTATGAAAAAAATTGTTGAAATTCAAAGCAAAAACTTGTTACTCCTTCAGTGAATGATTTTTGTTTGCTGAATCACATGAGTTTAAGTGCAGTGGATTAAATATATAGTATTCTATGCCAAAGTTATATGTAATTGACTCATTAATATAGAAACACTTTGTCAACAAACACATTACCAAGAAAGCTTATGCAAACTTTCTTATTTGGGTTTGGAATTTTTTAAAAAGGTCATTTATCAAGATTCCAGTGTTGATATAAGACTAGCTAGCAAACATTACTACTTAAAATTTTTTTCCTCCTATTTTGGAATACATGGACAAGAGGTTTATGTGCTTTCTACATTAACACCTGACTCTTACAACGCACAAGGTATATACAACCAAGGGAGATAATAAAATTTTATAAGCCTAAAAGATTATTTAAAATCCGTACAATTCTCCCCTCTGTGGTACCAAACTTTTTTTAATTTAATTTTTAATATATTTTTTAATCGACACATTGTAATTGTACATATTTATAGGGTATAATTTGATGTTTCCATACATATCTATATTATGTAATGATCCAATCAGGGTAGTTAGTGTATCCAACACCTCATGCATTTATCACTTCTTTGTGGTGAGAACCTTTAAAAGCCTCTCTTCTAGCTTTTTTATAAAGAAAAATCTGTACAGCTTAAAGAATTTTGTTTTAGATTATTAACCATAAATTATGCCAAGAAAGAGAGTAATGGATGACTTACTTCTAGTGCCTAAAGCAGTGCTTAATGAATATAATTTGCTCTATAGGTAAATCTTTCTCTCTTCAGTATAAGAGCTCGAATACCATTGAACAAATCTTTAAGAATATCCTCTGGAAAGGATCCCCTTTTCCAGTCTGTTCCGCTCATGCACAGATAGGGCAGGTCAGCATGGAAGTTAATGGTTCACCTTTTTTAGTTCTGTAGCAGCTTCAGTATACCATGAAAGTTGAATATTCGTATAAGAATTACTTACAATTGTTTTGGTTTAACTATTTTTACTTAACTTTTTTGGTTTATAGATCCTTTTGAGAATAATGAAAGCTATGGAATCCCTCTCTAGTAAAGCACATGTATACACATGCACAGAAATTTCATGTAATGCCAGGAATTCGCTACTCCTTCAAACCTACCTTGAACCTCATATTATCTTCTGTTCTAGAAACTACCAGTAGACCACTTTCAGCTTAAAGCAATTTATATGGCAAAATGTTGAAGGTTATTGAAATGTGCAATAATCAATTTTTTTTTTCTCCACATAGACAACTTTGCTCTATTGCCCTAGCTCAATAGATTTACAAACATTAGCAGAATGGAACTCTTCTCCTATTAGCCACCAGTTTGATGTGATTAGTCCATCACACATATGGATATTTGCACATGTGACCCAAGGCCAAGACCCATGGATTATAAGTCTCTCCAGTTTTTTAAAGCAAGAAAACCTTCCTAAACACTGCTCTACAGCTGTGAGCTATGCTTGGATGTTTGCATACACAAGACTTCAGTTGTTGTCTCCACAGGTTGATATAAAGTGAGTTATTTTAAATAGTGTAAATTTTAAATAGTGTAAACTTAAATTTAAATTTCATTTAAAAATTTAAATAGTGTAACTTTTAAAATGTATAGACTGTCAGCTTTCATAATATATGGATTTGAAAATATAAAAGTGCTACAAATTGGAACTCCCACAAATAATATGCCATGCTGTGTTAATGTCTTAAGGAGGGAGAAGAAGTTATCAAGGATATAGTCTCATAACCCCTTAGGCCTTTTCATGTAATTTTGTGAAAATTCAGTTTCACCAGATTTTAATTTAGCTTACTCAGTAACACCGTGCTTGGTACATAGTATATGTCCAATGAATCTGTATTAAATAAAGGAATTAGGAAAGGATCCAAAGATGAGTGTGGATGTAGATATAGTTAAGTTTGTAGATAAAGGGTGAGAAGTAAAGAGAAACTAAGTTCAGTGGTTTTTCTTTTCCTGATGGTATTATAAGGAAGGCCATCTCCTGATGGGGAGTGGTAATAATGCATTGAGTAGTGGATTTGAGGATATTGGTAAAAACTGGGAGTAATTGACAATGAGATGGAGAGTTGACCACGGCCATTATAAATTTCAGTTAATTTCTTTTTGCCCTTAAATATAGAAGAGAATTTTCAAACCTGAGTTTGGGTTCCTGATTTCACCTTATCTAGTATGCCATTGATCACATTGAATGGGATGAGTCCTCTTGTCATATAACTTGCCCATGTAAACCCAGCACCTGGATCAACATAACACCTTAGGCTCACATTAAAGGCTCTTTAAACCTGACCCCACTCTATACTTTTTTCCTTACTTTCTATCGATAACATTGATGTTAGAACCAAAATGAACCTCTCAAAGTTCACCATATGTGGTCTATAGTTTCCATTCTATGAGTTTTTGTTCACTTCAGCCTAGAATGCCTTTTGTTTTCTCTAGCACTGCATGTCCATATCTAATATAGCTCAAATTCTACCTTATTTTTAAAACCTTCTCTTATTCCTCCTATCCAGAATAATCATTCTTTCTTTTGGATTTGAATATATATATTTTTGCTATTCCTGTATATACATGCTAATTGTATATGTGTGTAGATTCTCAGATATTGTGTATTGGATAATATTTTTTAACAAAGATTGACACTGGCCACCTTGTGTAGCATTGATGACCTTATCTTAAATTATCTTCCCTAATTATGGTATTTTAAATTATAATCCCCTCTTCTGCCAGCATTCTCTGTCTCCCCTTTTTGCTCTTATTTTTCTTCATCAGACTTAGCACCATATAATATTGTTTTATTTATTTCTCTGTTGTATGTCTCCCCTGGCCCACATGAGGGCAGTGGTTTTTGTCAGCTTTTTGTTTTTGTTTTTACTGCTATGTCACCAGTGCTCGGAACATTTTCTAACATACCACGATGCTGTTCTAAGACACTGTTGCTGAATTAATGAAGTGTGTATACATTATTTAACATATTACAAAACCTGTTGAAGGCAAGGATTGTATGTTAGTATTTTTCCTTTTTTGTTTTGCCCTCAGTCTGTAATCCTGATGCAATTTTAGTATTTGGAAAGATTTATGGAATTGTTTCAAAATGTTTTATTGGTGTAATCTTTCAGGACAGAAATTTGGCATAAGCCTTGAAAATGTGGATATTCTTTCAACTCTGAGATTTCATTTTCAAGAATTACCTAAGAAAATAATTAAGCATATGTTATAATTAAGCATATATTCAAATGTATAGTGTTGTGAATAATAGGGAAAAATTACTATTAGCTAAAATGTCAAACAATGAAAGTTTGTCATACAGTCGTCAAAATAATGTCATGGCAGTTTGTTAATTTACATGGAGAGCTGTGAAAAATACATGTTATGTCTAAAAAGTAGGTACAAAACAAAATAATATTCAATTTTTATAAATTAGAAGAGTTGTATTCATTTATAGTACATGTATATAAATTGAAGATGTGTAGAATATATAGTGCTTATTTTGGTGTGGGATTGAAGGTGATTTTCAAATAAGTAATACAATGTGGCCCAATAAAATATTAACTTTTGTCATAGGAATAACACATTATGTTAAAATGATCCTATAATGTTATAATTTTCAGTGTAATACTTTATTAATCTATATCATTCCACAAAGACTAATAATAAATATAATAAATTACAAAATATAATTTAATTATAAATATAATAAAATATAAAATATTTATATAAAATTATAAAATATAAATAAATAGTATAATAATAAATATAATAAAACCTTATGCCAACCATCTCTCCTAAATTGATAAAAATTTAGCAGTAGTTTAAAAAAAAGTTTTTAAAAACATGTGTTATTTATATCTACCTGTTTTTCTTCTTTTTTTTTCCATAGTAGCCCCATCAATGCTAAGAAAGTCAATACTACCACAAACAGTGACTCATATGTTGGCCTGTGGAGAAACTATCTGATTCTTTGCTGCAGTGCAGCAACATCAACGTCATCTTCCACATCTGCAGGTTCTGTGAGGTGTTCTCCTCCTGAGACGCTGGCGTCTACCCCTGATAGTGGCTATAGCATTGATTCTAAAGTAAGTTTTTCAGATCTACCATTGAATGTGAATGGCCCCATAAAAGTAATATTTTAAAATTTCTTTTCATGGACAATAAAGTAGCTTGGTTGAAAAGTGTATTACTTGCACTAAAAATGAAAATACTTCCAAGAAAACCCATCACTATTTTTATGGATTCCTAGTTAGAATCAATAATATATTGATATATTATAATCAATATATCAATTATTATATATTATATAAACAGTGATATAATATATATTGATATATATTATATCAATATTATATTGATATAATATAATAAATATTGAAAATGAAGGCTCAGTAAATTTATCATAATGAATATTTTTAAAGAAATTATCATACCTGTTTCCCCTTATCCGGTTCCTTTAGTTCTCATACTTCTCAAAACCCAAAATAAATCGTTTAAATAATTAAATGCCTCTCTAGAATTTCCCTAAATCATACAGTGATACAAAGGCCACTTGATAAAAACAGTTATGTGGTTTTTACAATATGACACAAAATATTATGGAGTAGTTCAAGGAAACTTAGAAAACTTAAGACCGGTGTCTGATTTTAACACTGATGACTATTTTAGAAGTAATTTTGTTTTACTCATGTTCATGGATCAAAAGATATAGAATATCTGATGGAGGGAGTCAGCGTATTATATGATGGCATTTATAAGAAATTGAGAGACCCAAGTTCTATTAATGAACTTGCATTAAGCCATTAGACAAATCATTTAACCTTTTTAGGTTGTATATACCATAGGTGAATTTTGAAGTAACATTCACAAAAGTTTCATCTGTCTCGTTTATCATTGACCAAGGACTATTGAAATCTGAAATTATTTAATTGGATGTAGTATCATTAGTGGCTGCTATAAATGTAATATTTTCTTTCCAGATTATTGGAATCCCATCCCCTTCATCCTTGTTTAAGCACATAGTTCCAATGATGCGCTCTGAGAGCATGGAAATCACAGAATCCCTTGTTCTAGGTCTTGGCAGGACCAACCCAGGAGCTTTTAGGTAATTATCTTCTTATGTTTTCTCTATGCACTAAAATAATAAATGTGCTACTTAGAAAGAAGATGTAGGAGGGCCAAGCAGAGTTACTTATTAGGATAGTTGCATACCAGTCCTGATTTTACCAGTTAACTAGGTCATGTAACATTTAACAAGTCATTTAATTTATTTGAGCCTTTATTTCCTCATTTTGATTGAATAAATTAAGATTTACCCTATTCATGGCATTACTATGAAAAATCACATATATCTATGTATAAATATGTTGTAACAATGGTAAAATACCATATAAATCTGTAATATTTTCCCACTTAATTTATTTACACAGTGATCCTATTAATGTGTAATCTTGGTCTTGGTTAAAACCTTTTCCCCCTTCTTATGCAAGAGAAATCAGAATGAGTTTCAAAGAAATATTTACATACATGTTTTATATCATGTTTTCATATTTGATATTTTTTATATTAATGAAGCAAATTCTTCATTTTTGCCTGAGGTTCTGCTTTGTTGCCTGGTGGGCCCTTGAATTATCTCTTTTGAGAACTTCCTCAATTGATATGAGGTGATATTTGATGTTTTGTCTCCAAGACAACATATACAACAAGAGAATAGGTTAATAAATTGTAATATATCTATAGGTGTGGGATATCACTCATTATAAATAAATTTTTGGAAGATTCTTTTATGACAGATAAATACACTACTCTGGTAATTGAAAAAATTAGATATAAATGTTATCTCAACTTCTTAAAAATCATCAAGGCAAATACTTGAAATTTCAGCAGTTTTCTATAAATGACAAAATTGTGGATGGATTTTATTTTCTTCTTGTGCTTTTTAAATTTTTCCCAATCTTATAATGAGCACATTTTCAATTTAAAAATCAAAATATAAACAAAGAGAAATTTATCATTTTAATAGTTTTTACCCTTTGGTCCATTAATTTAATCTGTAAAATTAATCCTAAAGAGATAACCAGAAATGAAGACAATGATAAATGTACATAGTTGTACACTGAGGCAGTATTTATAGTAACAGAAATTAGATAAAATTTAACAATTCAGTAGTAAATGGTTAGGAAAATTATGGTATCCCACCCTATGATAGACCATTATGAATTAATGGCATGTAAAAGTAACTGTGCTAAGATACTAATAAGAAAAAAGGATACTATTTTATATATAATGGGGTTTCAATTATGTAAAATGTATGTGGGTTACAAAACTGATTAAATAAAAATATTGATAGTACTTACAAATTAAAATAAGTGGCCTATACCACTTTTTCTAGTGTCCAGATGTTCTATAATGTAATGTGTTATTTTATGATCAAAAAATAAAAATTGTGTTTTAAACAGTAGAATTAGGTTAGTACTTTTCAGTTTACATCAATATATTAATATTTATGTATTTGCAGTTGTCAGATTATATCTGTTTAGCTATTAATAGAAAGAATATATATCATTTTTCTTCTAGGGAACTAATAGAGGAATTACATCCCATAATTAAAGAAGCACTTGAAAGAAGGCCAGAGGTAAGCTGTGTTCAGTAGTTTTCTATTATTAAACTTTTTTTTTTTTTTTTTTTTTTTTTGGAGACAGGGTCTTACTCTGTTGTCAGGCTAAGGTGCAGTGGCTTGATCACAGCTCACTGTAACCTCAAACTCCTGGGCTCAAGTGATTCTCCTGTCTCAGCTTCCCGAGTAGCTGGGACTACAGGCATGGACCACCATGCCTGGCTGATTTTTCTATTTTTTAGTAGAGAGTGGTCTCGCTCTTACTCAGACTGGTCTTGAATGCCTGGCCTCAAGCGACCTCCCTCCTCAGCCTCCCAGAGTGCTAGGATTATAGGTATGAGCCACTGCACCCGGCCTATTAAACATTTATTTTTCTGTTGTGTTCTACATATAATACCAAAAGTTAGAATTAAGTGAGAGATTGTCTAGTGCATTTTTCAACATTTTTTTTCTTAAAGATGCAGACTTCCCCTTCCCACCCAGGAGATCTCACACAGAAGCCCATTATGTAAAACAGATGAAAAATTGCTGTAACTTAAGTGAGGGCAGGAAATAGTTGGGGTCTAGTTTGGAGTTGGCATGCTTTTTCTGTAAATGGTCAGATAGTGAATATTTCCAGCTTTGCAGGCCATACTGTCTCTGTTGCAACTACTCATCTCTGCCTTTGTAGCATGAAAGCATTCATAGGTTACATAAACAATTTGGGTATGGCTGTTTTTCAATAAAACTTTATAGCAGTAGGTAGAAGTGAGCCAGATTTGGCCCTTGGGCCATAGCTTGACAACCCTGAGTCTAGATTCCCATATCTACAGATCCGTATCTGATTCTGAGCAGCTTTCAGAAACTATAGGTTTAGTGGGACAGATGGTTATATAAACCATATTTATAACAATTTATTACACACAACAAAGTCCTAGATAAGGGGTTATCAATAAGAGCTACAGAGAAGAACGCCTCGGACTGTGCCTGCAGGGAGGGGAGGGCATTGTAGATGAAGTGCTGATATTTGAGGTGAATTTTGAAACGTGTCCCAGTGGACAAACAAGGGAAAGGCATTTTAGGCAGAAGAACGGCATCTGCAAACTGTATAAAAGAATTTGGAAATTGCACGTTTTTCTGTATGATTATATTACGGGGGAGAGTGATTGAATATTAAAGATGGGAAATATCTCACAAAAGACTTCTAGTTTTATCTTTACCTAACATACCAGTAGTTCCTATATGCCAGTGGCATCTGAGAAAATTACCTGGGGAGCTTGCTAAAAATTACAGACTTCTGGGCCTATTGAATGAGAATCCCTGGAGTAGGGCCCAGTAATCTATTTTTATAAAGCACCTTAGATGAGCCTGATACAGAGCATTGTTTGAGAATCACTGCTGTTAACGTCAGGGATCCCCTGAGGAATTTAAGTGGGAAAGGGAGATAGTGACAATAGCTACTCTTTAAGAGACTTAAAAACATCATCTGTATATTCCTCACTTCCCTTCTTTAATTCAGCACTGTAGAGTAGAAATAGTATCCCCATTTTATCATTGATTTGATTTTTGTTTCAGAATGATCATTTTGGTTATAGTGCTGGAAGACTTATTAGAGGGAAGTGAGATTAGAAACAAAATGAAGTGGCAATGTTTACATTTCCAAATTTTAGGGAGAAAAAAAATCACCATACCAAGTGATAAGATATGTACAGTGATGTACCTTGAGTGTGAGTTATAGTCTGTGAGCTTTAGACTCACCATCTTTTTGTGGAGACAAAATGAAAATAGGCCAACTAAAACTTTGTAGAAATCATCAAAGACTTTTAAGAAACCATCCTATTTCGCCGGGCGTGGTGGCTCACACCTGTAATCCCAGCATGCTGAGAGACCAAGGTGGGAGGATCGCTTGAGCTCAGAAGTTCCACACCTGCCTGAACAAGAGTGAAACCCTGGTATTGTGGCGCACACCTGTGGTCCCAGCTTCTCAGGAGGCTGAGGCAAGAGGATCGCTTGAGCCTATGAGTTTGAGGCTGCAGTGAACCATGATGACACCACTGCACTCTACCCGGGGTGACAGAGTGAGACTCTGTCTCAAAAAAAAAAAAAAAAAGAAAGAGACCATCTTGTTTCAAAATGAATTGCTGTAAACTTTAGAAAAAGCTCAGAGAAACAGTAAATTTAGTGAAATGGTCATCAGCAAACTGACTTGCTTATGGAAGGTAGAAAAGTCAGTCATGAACATAAAAGTGAAAGACTAATAAACACATTTTTAATTGCTCTGTAGTATGAAAATTATACCATAAATGAAATAATGAACTATAGTGGAAAGCAATATAGGCAATCTCTCTCTTACTACTATATGATTTCCTGTTAGAAGCAGAATCAAATTGAAATGTTACAACTATCATTCTAGACGTAGTTCTTTGGACCTAGTAATACAGACTTTATTCATACCATAATGAGCAAAGGAGGCTTTTTTTTTTTGCTCACATTTTAAAGAGGAAGAGGAGTTGTGTTTTTGTTTGTTTATTTTTTGTGCCAAAATTAACTTAAGTGGGAACTTTGGCACTAGCAAAATCTAGGGGGTTTCTTAAGTTTTCTTTAGGGTTGTTTTCCCTGCCCTTCTGTCATATTTTTGGGAGTATCTTAGGGATTCTTTATCATTTGATAACAACAGATTACTAATTGCTTCAGTTCTAAATTGTCAGGTTAGCAAATCATCTAAATAACCGTGGAATTTTATTTCCCCCCACACACAAGAGGTATCACCATGTCATGTGCACCATGTGAAATATCATGTGATTTTATTTGGCTTGTTAATTTCAAACTAGCTGCACATCTCTCTCTCTTTTTTTTTTTGAGACATGATCTTGCTTTGTTGCCTGGGCTAGAAGGCAGTGGCATCATAGCTCACTGCAAACTCAAACTCCTGGACTCAAGTGACCCTACTGCCTCGGCCTCCTGAATAGGCATGTGCACCAAGGCCAGATAATTTTTTTATATTTTGTAGAGACAAGGTCTTGCTATGCTTCCCGGGCTGGTTGTGAACTCCTGGCCTCAAGCAGTCCTCCCGTGTCAGCCTCTCAATTTGCTAGGATTGCAGGCATGAGCCACTGTGCCTGGCCCACACATACATCTTTGATGAAGTAGCTGCCAGAGTGCTCACAATCTACATTGCACAAGCAAGATAATTTTGATAAGCCCAAAAACTCTCTCTGAGACATTCACATTATTCTTTCCAAATTATATCAGCAAGTTTTCTATTAGCTTCCCTGAAGGCTTTTAAATAATATCTCTGTATCTTTGAAATAGAATATGAAACGGCGCAGGCGTCGAGACATTTTACGAGTACAACTGGTACGAATATTTGAACTGCTGGCAGACGCTGGTGTGATTAGTCACAGGTCAGTATTGGATTCAGGTTTTTAAAACTCTGGAATGATTAGGGAACGTAATCTCTTTTTCTCTCATGAAATATATAAAAAAAGTGTTGAAAAGCACCTTTGCAACAAAAAACTTGAATGCATCACCGTAAGAATTATTTACCAACCAAAGATGCATCCAGTACATTAATCAATGGCCGAAAATGTAATGAAAAACCTACCACTAGAATTAGATTGCTTCAGGCAAAAATTGGTTTAATGTTCCTATGATTTCAATATTTGGTGGGACCTACTTACCTAGGCAAGTAGACAGCAGCAGCCTTTTCTTAACAGATTTACCTATTTCTTACCTCATTTTGAAGATCTATTTCTTCTGGGCTTTAAAAAATAACATATTCAAAGGCTGAACATTATAAGGTTTGCAAGTTTATTCCGATGTACTGTTATCTGTCTTGCTGGAAAAAAATTTTGAGGTATATAGACATAATTCATGACTGGGGTTTCCACCACTCTCAAAACCATACAACCTAGCATTATTGCTGGAGTAAAGGCATCTTGACACTAAGACCAGCCCCTTGAGGAAAATTCCATCAGCTGTGTATTGAGAAATAACTATTTCCTTAGGGGAGGATAAAGGTGTTAACTGACCACTGAAGGAGAAAAATAATAGATTTGACCATATCCGAAAAAGATCTCTGAAAAGAGATCTTAATGGAAAAAAGCATTAATAATCAAACAAGTGTAGTAACTGTGCAAACTGCATAGCATTGTTACTTTAGCTTTTGTCCTGAGTATTTCTTAGTGTACCTAATACCTTTCATATTTAATATTGAATGCTTTTGACAAGTGCCTTCAAAATAGTGCCTTAATCAAAGAGAATTTAAACCATTGATTTTTCTTTCCTTGTAAGTAAAAAGCAAATGAAAAAGGGGAAAAAAATCATTCTCTTTTCTGTCCTCCACAAAAATAAAACATTAGAAGTTAAGAAAAGTAAAATTGACACCTGTGGGCTTGATGCAAAAAATTAACAACCTAATACATATATGAATCTTTTCTTTCTTTTTTGCTTTTAATGTAATGTTAGTGAGTGAAGAATCTTTGGTACTATTTTTAGGAATGCAAAATGTTTATATATTTAAAATTAACTACAAAATCTATACTCACTATTGAGTAGTAATGATTTTTTAACACAGTTGTATATTTTGTTTTAGGGTGTTTTTCTTTAAAGAGAAATTAATAGAAGTTTATCACTAATATGGGTATTTTTATTTCCCTGGTTAAGGAAAAAATGAATTCTGAATGCCGAGAAGGCAAGGATCTTTATTTTGTTCACCCATTGGATACCATGTGCCTTATGCATAGTAGATACCCAATGAATATTTGTTAAAAGAAGCAATGTTTTGTCCTGGTGCAGGTTGCAGTCCACTAAATCGGTTTCCCATCCACTAATAGGTCATGACCCAGAGCTTAAGAAACACTCATTTAAGGAATAAAGGAAGTGCTTTGGTCATAAATTTATTCATTTAACACATGTCTATTGTTGTAGGCTGATATTTTTAATATATTATAGTACCATTGCAACTTCTTACTCTGGTTTTCATGGGTTTAGAATGTTTATTAATAAGCTACTCACAACTAGTAAGAAAAATTCTTCCTGTTAAAATAATACATATTAGAAGTACTTTTTAATATAACAAGGAAAAGCTGACCTAAATAAATGCAAATATAATAGCTAATCATTTATGAAGCACTTAGTGTTTATTAGGCCTCTTCATATACAGTTACTCATTTAGATTCTTACTAAAACACTCTGAAGTAGGTACTTGGATACATGCTTAATGACTAATGAAACAAGACAGGAATCCAAGACTCTGACTAACCAAATGACTCCCTATCAGTCAGTGGTTTCCAGGCACAGATCCCTTGCTTCAAAGAGAATCTCAATGCAGAGATTCTTGAGGCAACTCCATTGGTCTAGAAAGAAGTTTTGAAATCCAGCACTCTGCGTCATTCTCACTGGAATTCTCTTAAATTTTTGTATCCCTGATAATACCTATCCCAGAATCTTGCTAAGTACCTAATGGATATTTGATTATGCTGAAGGCATAATATGATAGCCATGGCTACAATGAGAATGAATAGAACTGGTCTTTTTCTGCCTTTGTAAACTGATCGTCCTCCTCCCATATGCCTCCTTTTTAAAAAATCTGTCTATTTTGATGGAGAGGGAATAACATTTAGCACTCAGAATAGTTGATTAAAGTTAGATATGGAATTGAATAATATAAATTGCATTAACAGTTCCTTGATTAATAAGCACCATTTACTTTTATATTTAAGTAAGCCAAAATCATATTCATTTAATTTTTGTATATTAAGTTGCAAACTCCCATGACCATGCAAAGCTTAATATGTATTATTATGATTTTGATTAGTAGGAATTTGTTTTGATTTAAATTATAATTTAAAGTCACATTTTCTTTATCATTTATTTTCTTCAATATTTTCAGTGCAAGTGGTGGCCTTGATAATGAAACACATTTCCTCAACAACACTTTATTGGAGTATGTCGATTTAACTAGACAGCTCCTGGAAGCAGAAAATGAAAAAGACTCGGACACACTGAAGGATATACGATGCCATTTTAGTGCCTTAGTGGCGAATATCATTCAGAATGTTCCAGGTATTATTTTCCATTTCTTAAAGTATTCTTGAGTATTTAGGGGACTGTCATATTTTTTCTTCCCATGAGGTTTTATAATCTAAGTTGATAAAGCAATTTGTGAACATACTGAAAAAGTATGTCAGCATAACATGGATGGCTGGAGTTTGTTTTACCTTTGAATTAGTGTGAATGATTAGAAATTAAAATGCAAGCAAGCATAGGTTTTTCAGCAATAATCAAGACACTGACACAAAAGTCTGAAGAAATCAATAGAACAAGCTCTCTGGATAAGCTTGTTCTAGATGCAATAAGCTAAGAGTGTAATACTCCAAATGATAATGGAGAATAAAATTAACAAGATACTTTTGAGTAATGGTAGAACAGTGTAGGCCATAGATATAAAATGTAATAAGGATACAGTGTTATTAATTGATTCATTTAACAGATGTGTGCCGAATATTGAGTAGGTACTGTATTGACAGGCACTAGTTTAGGCACCAGGAAGATTAGTATACACAATTGCTTTTTTTAAAGTCATAAATTCTTTACAAGTATAAGACAAAAATGTGACTATAGCCTTTGGAATACAGTATAAATACAAATGTTTCTTTTTCTCTCTGCAAAAAAAATTAAAGTTATTTTGTTACTTTAAATAGTATATGCAAACAGTTGATGTTTAAAGAGCATGGGTTGTGTTTTATAACAGGGTCATTTAAGCACTTGATGAGTTATGTTAGTTACTAGTGTGGGAGCCCTGCTTTGATCTTTGGAAGGAAATGCTATTTAAAGGAAAAGAGCATTTTTCCCCCTAAATTTACTGATTAGAAGCTCACTAATATGAAGATATGATTTAGTCTGTTACTAAACACTTTCTACAACTTCCACATTGGTTTATTGTGATACTGTTGAGTTTCTTCAACCTGGAATGATGCAGAGAAATTGTACAGTAGAATTTTAAAATGGAAAAAATCCTTGGAGATCATTGAAACCAATGGTTTTCAAATTCTGCTGTTTCTCAGAGCCCTGAGGTTCTTGGGTACCATCAGCAGGAGGCAGTAGAATGGGTTTAGACATCAACTCCCACATCTTACTTCAAAAAGACCAGCTCCCCTTTTATCTATTTTGTGTTTCAAGATTCCATGTAAGGTTCCTTTTATAAAGGCATCCTTCCTGGTGAAAAAATACAAAGTTTACAAACACTCATCTAGTCCAAAGCCCTCACTTACCAGTGAACCAAGATCCAGGGGTGTGTTTGTGTTCAAGTCTTGGCCAAGATCACCATATAGCCAGGGACAGCCCAGGGAGAAGCAGGCTCCTGACTCCCTGCTCTGTGCCAGCCTCCGAGCACCCTTCTGCCTGCTTGTGGAGCTGCTCTACCCCATGTAATACAGCTTTGTTTCTATGACTTTTATATATATGTGTAAATGATGTCTGTTACTGTGGAGGTTTTGGATAGTTTAAAATGAAAACTTTTGCTTTCTTTCTTACATCGTTATGTATTCAATAACAAGTTGGCATACATGTTAAAGTAAAAAGAAATGGAAATAAATTTTTTCCATCTATTTTTTTTTTACTTACAGTGCACCAGAGAAGAAGTATTTTTCCTCAACAGAGCCTTCGTCACAGTCTATTTATGCTGTTCAGTCACTGGGCAGGTCCTTTTAGCATCATGTTTACACCCTTGGACAGATACAGTGATAGAAATATGCAAATTAATAGACATCAATACTGTGCATTAAAGGTATTTACTTAGAAACCTGATTTCTTTTTCTTAAGAGCAGAGTTAAATATTTTTATGTTTCTCAGTAACTGGTTTTATAACGAGGATACGGATTTCTTCAGAGTACCTGAGAGTATTAAAATATGTATTTGTCTGCCATATTCAAACACTTATGTCATAAGTTTATTTAAAATTACAGAATACCAAAATTTGATAACCATTTTCTTAACTGACGATTGCCTCAAAGAAATACCTACTTTTATTCCTACTTAAGTACTTTCTCTTGGTCTTTTTATCTTCTCTTCCAGTACTGTTCAAGCTTCATGTCTAACCTGGTATCATGATATTTACTTACTCATAATAAATTTCTTAGTTTTAAAAATTACTATTACACTTTTCTTTGCAACAAGAAACATAAATGTATTGTGGCTAGATAAGCATGAGTAAAAATACCTTGCCTCTTCTCATTAAGCAACCAACATTTTAACCTCTTAAATTTTTAAAATATAATTCTAATATTATTATTTGAAGGCTATGTCTGCTGTACTATGTTGTGGCCCTGTTGCAGATAATGTGGGACTTTCATCAGATGGCTATTTGTACAAATGGTTGGATAACATTTTGGACTCTCTGGACAAAAAGGTAATTACGACAATTTCCTTAAAACTTCATAATAAATTGTCATTGCGTTATTTGGATTTAATGTATGGTACACTGAAAACAAATCTTTTTTTAAAAAAATAAGATAGGTTGGAATTGCATGCAAAAAGCTTACTATGTAAAATTAAATCGAATACCATAATATAAGAAAGCTCTAATTCTTATTTATTACTCATTTGAATAATTTTAATTTCACTTTTGTATTCTAGGATTAATACAGTGGTGTGTATATATTTTCAATAGAGTTCTAAGTCAATAAAATGTTAATATAGAATATATTGAGCTTCGTGGAAGACATGTTATTTGTAATTTCTTTTTTTTTTTTACCCTTTCCAATTAGTCATTCTTTCTTGCCCTCTTTACTGTCATACTGTATACACACAGACGTCACAATTTAAAATAAGACATATTTTTTTCCCCTGAAAATAATTTTTCTGTTGGGTTATCAAAAACAAGAATAAAGCTTGATAAAAATAATTGGAGAGGTTAACAACTCATTTTTCTGAAAGCACTTAATCACTATTCATATTCATCAGCTGCCTTCAGGGCTCTGTTGGAAGAAAGAATCATACTAAAAGTCTTGCGTAAAAAAACAAGAGGCCAAGTATAATTCGTCCATGTTATATTTTTCTGCTGGCTGAATAAACTGAGAAGGAGATGAACAAAAGGAGACTGAATTTTTCAATTAAATACATGCACTATATTACCTTAGTAAAAAAAATGTAGAGAAATAGATGATATATAACTTTGTCTCTCCTGGGCAATTTTGCAACCTTTATTTAGGTTCATCAGTTGGGCTGTGAAGCAGTTACATTATTGCTGGAGCTGAACCCTGATCAGAGCAACCTGATGTACTGGGCTGTGGATCGATGTTACACGGGTTCCAAGAGGGTGGCAGCCGGCTGCTTTAAAGCTATAGCTAATGTATTCCAGAACAGGTACTCTAGATCCTGTATTTTATATTTTAGTTAGGTGGGGGTCTTTTTGTGTTTTTTTTTTTTTAAAGAAAAGTTTTCCTGTTGAATTAAAAAATACTAAGAAACTGGTATAGTTAGCACTACATATCCTGGGGAGATTGGTTCAAGAGTACCAAAATCCACGGATGCTCCAGTTCCTTATGTAAAATGGCATAGTATTTGCATTTCATCCATGCACATCCTCCCATGTACTTTAAATATCTCTAGATTACTTTTAATATCTAATACAATGTAAATGCTCTGTAAATAGTTGCTATGCTATATTTAGGAAATAATGACAAAGAAAAAAGTCTATACATGTTCAGTACAGATGTAGGGTTTTGTTTTGTTTTTTTATTTTTAGAGACAGGGTCTCTCTCGGTTGCCTAGGCTAGAGTGCAGTGGTGTCATAGCTGACTGCAACCTCAAACTCCTGGGTTCAAGCAGTCATCTTGCCTCAGCCTCCTGAGTAGCTGGGACTACAGGCATGTCACCATGCCCAGCTAATTTTTCTATTTTTTTGTAGAGATGGGGTCTCGCTATGTTGCTCAGGCTGGTCTCGAACTCCTGGCCTCAAGTGATCCTCCTGCTTTAGCCTCCCAAAGTGCTAGGATTGCAGGTGTGAGCCACTGCACCTGGCCCACATACAGTTCTTTTTCCAAATATTTTTTATCCATGATTGGTTGGATCCATGGATGTAGAACCCATAGATTCAGAGGATTGCCTGTATTTACTTTTCTTAAGCTCTAATGGAATTTAACCAAAATAAGGATAATGATCACCATGCATCTGTTGTTGTGCCTATTGCCTTAAATAAATAGCCACCTGATAGACTTAGAAGATATTTAATACATGCCTACAACCCTGCCCTTTGCCTATCATGTTTATTAACTGGTATGAAAGCCTCTGAACATTTTTATTTACCTAACATGTAAAATTTATTCCTAGGGATTATCAGTGTGACACGGTGATGCTCCTAAATCTGATACTGTTTAAAGCAGCTGATTCATCTAGAAGTATCTATGAAGTTGCTATGCAACTTTTACAGGTTTGTAAACAGATGTTAATTAAAATATTTTTTACTCAGGATTTAATAAAGCCCAATAATTTATTCTTGCCATTAAAGCATACTGGTATTAGTATTTAGGTTTATTTTTAACAGCGAAGTTATGATATCAAGTCTTGATTGTTATTAGAAATAGAAGACAAAGATAATACGGCTATTTAAATCTATGAATAATATAAACTATTCAGAGTTGTACTGTGTAGAAGGATTATGTATATTAATTTGTGTGTGTGTGTATATGAGGGTACTTATAGATATTGAATGGTTAGTGCTTACATGTGCATGTAAGTATTTCTATTCAGCAGGTAAGAATAATGCGAGTCAAAAATTTTTTGAGAGCCATGTAATTAGCTCTTTTATGATATCCTCATATAACTTTTCTTTATTAGATCTAGGAGAAATAGCTTAGAAAATTAACTTTCCAAGCATGGATATATCTTCAAATAATTGTATATTAAGTTGTTGAAGTTATTTTCAGGCTATGTTACTAACCTGATCATTGGTGTTAAACAAAAGGAATGTAAATCCTTTTAAACAGTTACAGAGTCTTTTGCAAACATTTCCTGGAATTAGTAATTAACGTGTGAAATATTTTATAATATACATAACAATATAATTTTTAAACTGGAATATTTTGGGGGAGAAGTTGTTTTGTTTTGTCTTTAAATTATAGCTAAACTTTATAGGACCCATAAAATCTTACCTAAGTTGATGGAATTACATTCCTGTAGATTCTGGAACCGAAGATGTTCCGCTATGCTCACAAATTGGAGGTTCAGAGAACAGATGGGGTACTCAGCCAGCTGTCTCCTCTGCCGCATCTGTATTCTGTTTCTTATTATCAGTTGTCCGAGGAATTAGCAAGAGCGTATCCTGAGCTAACTCTTGCCATATTCTCAGGTATGATCAGTGAACTGGTTAGTAGTTTCTCTTTAGCAATCATTTCTATAAAACTATCTTTAGAAAACTTTAAATATATTAAATTTGAGGTTAAATCAAAACAAAATATGTCTTTACATAGGAGAATTTTTCTCTTAATAAGAACTCTTAGTACTGATCTATCACGATGTTTAGGTTTCCTATCAATGGAGTCCTTACAGAGCTTTACACCTGGGCCTGCCTTCTCACCCCACTCCAGCCGAAGAAAAGAAGAAGGGGGACTTCACGTGTGATTTTAAAATATGTCTTTAGTAGACATAGTACTTCCTAAATGCATTTTATTTTGTGTATTGGCCTGTCTTTAATAATAAAAATGGGCAGGGATAAAGATACAAGTATCTTTCTGTAAGTGCAACCTCTAATCATAGTGGCAAACTCTTGCTAGGATCCCACATTGCTTTCTGGTCCAGCTTCCTTTCCTAGGGGCTGACAAATATTCCTGCCTGGGGTTTCTAAAACATTGGGGCTGTGTGTCAGATAAGAAGTCATAGCTATCTAGGTCTCCAGGTCTCTGATTTCGGAGAATTTCTAGGGTCCATCTAGTTCAACCCTCCGCCCAATGAAAGTACTATTGTCCTCATTGCTTCTTATTCTTTAGCTGAAAAGTTTTAATTATAGCACAAAGGATACTCAGCAAGTTTCTGTGCTTGTCACCTGCAGCAAGATCTTGTTCCAATCTGAGTACTGGACATGCAGCAAAACTGGCATCCAGGGGGCTACAGAGTTCCGCTGTGGGTCCTTTCTTTCACTTGGGCTCAAGACATAGTGGCCTTAGCCTGCTCAAGGTCTTTCCACAGCACCTATTTCAGCAGTAGAAGTAGTTTGTTTCACATCCCCGATTGAACTGAGTGGGGGAAAAAAAACAACTTAAATTCTGTTAACATTCAGTTAAAAGCAGTTGACCTGTTTGGTCTGCACTGGTAGGTGGCAGCAATCATGCCCCTTCCTTTTTCCCAACTCCCACATCCCTGACAGCATTTCCACAGTGGACACAGATGGGCATCGACACAAGATAGTGGCATGTGAACACTGACTTTGCTGCTGCTGAGCTTCTCCTAGAGGCTCCTGTGCAGAAAGCAGAGTTGTCCAGCTGGGTCTCAGAGAGTATGTAATTGGTTAGGATGTCATGTAATTGGTTAGGGTGTCTGCTGGTACAGGTCTAGACCATGTCCACAGCTTAATCTGCTTGTCATTTTTCCTTCACTTCTGTCTTCAGACATTCCTGTCCTTAACATCTGCTAGTTTTAACTCCTTTCCTTAAGATAGTTTATTTTAAACCAAAACATAGCCTCTGAACCTGAACAAATTCCGTATGTAACCTAAATTTTCACTTTCACTGTTCCCAAGGCAAGATGAGTGCAATATTCATTAAGGATTTTACTGCACAGACAGACACAGATGCTCACTTTAAAGTTGGAGGGCCTTGCTCTTTCCTTTCTCCAGGCCCAGTGCATCAGCTCTTTGCATCCTTTCCTCCTGCACACCCACTCCCAACCCTTTCCCCACCCGTTGGCTTGCCTTGACTATGTGCATTCACTGTTTTTGTATTCTCAGCCTTGGATTCTGCATGCCTTTGATCTTCATAGCTCGTCTTCACATTCCACTAGTGTCAGTTTCCTTTCTGTAGACTCACTTTCTGAAACACCTTCAACTGCTAAATCTAATCACCAACTTCTAGTCTTCAGTCTCCTTGCTACTTTCCACAGCAATTGATGTTAGCCATCTTATATTTCTTCAAATTCTGACCTCTCTTGTTTTCCAGAAATTTAATATTTCCTGGTTTTTGTTCTACCATGGACTATTTCTTTTCTGTCACTTTGGATTCTTTCCTTCTGTCCATATCTTAAGTATTAGTTCCCAGGGTTTCATCCCGGGCTGCCGCGCCATACAATCCTCATACAGTCCCCCCATTGGGGGAGGTTAAGCTACTGCTGTGGCTTCAGAGTCCCTCACACACAGACTCTTCCTTCCCGGTCAGGATCTCGTCATTCAACTACTTTCCGAGCTCTGGGTCTTACATTTCATACCAGAGGGAATAAAATTGATGTATTAATAGAAGGAATCTTTGTAAAAGGTTAGAGTTGACCATGACAGTGTGCCAGGACTGAGCACTTCGTTGGCGTTATACTGGATTTACACAATAACTTCATGAGGCAACTAGTTTTGTTACCCTCTTTTTACAGAATAAAAAATCGAGGATCGGAAGTTGACAGGTTGACCCTAGGTCAAGCAGTCTGTGTGTGGTAGAGCTGGGGGATTCGAACCCAGAGTTGTGTGATTCCAGAGCAAAGTTCTAAGTCACTCTTTCTAATGAGTAAATAAGTACAAGGCCTAGTGGAGAAAAGGAGGGCAGAGGAGAAACATTTTTATTTACAGTGATATTGGGAAATTAAACAGTGTATAAAGGTTCATGGGCTTTGGAATCAACCTTGTGTTTGAATCCTCTGCCACTTGTAATTGTCTGATCCCTGGCAAATCACTCTGACTCTGCCCACCTCACAGGTTTGTCGTGAGCATTAAAAGAGATGAGTGTAAGAGTAACAGGCACATCATAGGAGGCTCACCTACACAGAGCCGATATACGTAAGGTTCTTAATGAGTCGATTCAATCTGTGTGTAAAGATTGTCTTTTATCTTTCAATTATATTTATTTGTTTATTGGGATTAAAAACACATAAAATTTTCCATCTTAATTATTTTTAAGTGTGCAGTTCAGAAGTGTTAACTATATTCACACTGTTGTGAAACAGATCTCTAGAACTTTTTCATCTTGCAGAACTGACACTCTATACCCACTAACAATCTTGCTTCTCCCTCTCCCCACCACCCTTGGTAATCACCATTCTACTTTCTATTTCTATGAATTTGACTACTTTAGATACTCCATATAGGTGGAATCATAGAGCATTTTTGTTTGTGACTGGATTATTTCACTTAGCATAATGTCTTCAAGGTTCATCCATATGGTAGCATGTGACAGGATTGCCTTCCTTTCCCCCCCCTTTTTAAGGCTGCATAGTATTCCACTGTATGCATATACCACATTTTATTTATTAATTTATCTGTCAGTAGACATTTGGGTTGCTTCCACCTACCTCTTAGCTGTTGTGAATAGTGCTGTTATGAACAAGGATGTACAAATATCTGTTTGAGTCTCTGCTTTCAATTCTTTTAGCTGCATACCCAAAAGTAGGATTACTGGGATCATATGGTAGCTGTTAATTTTCTTTATAATGTCATTGGGGTGAAATTTATTGTTAATAAAAAGAAAGATAGTACTCATAATTGTGAAGTATATGAATAAAATCTGGCTTCCTATTCTTTAAGAAGAAGATGTTGGAATTGATTACAGATCAAAGGAAACTGAAATTATGTCAGTTCTCTCATTTGGCTTGTCTTTAATTATAGAGATAAGCCAGAGAATTCAGACAGCTCACCCCGCTGGGCGGCAGGTAATGCTGCACTACCTGCTACCGTGGATGAACAACATCGAGTTGGTAGATTTAAAACCTTTGCCCACATCAAGGCGACATGATGAAGATGAAGATGATTCATTAAAAGACCGAGAACTTATGGTGACTAGCAGGCGCTGGTTACGGGGAGAAGGCTGGGGGTCCCCACAAGCCACTGCAATGGTTTTGAACAATCTGATGTATATGACAGCAAAGGTAAATTGGGTTTTCTATTTGCTTTTGCTGCCCAGAATTATTGAGTTAGGAGGAGTAAACATGGTTAGAAACAGATGAAGAGATTAGATAATCCTGTGATAACTAAACAAAGATGCATTATAAATTCCTTCCTTTGAAAAACTTCTCATTAGATATAAAATTTTTTTTTTTTTCACTAAAACCGTACATGATTAATGATATTTATCTTTAGATATGTTGAAAGAAATGATTGTCCTTCTAAAGTGTGGAAGAGATTAAAGCTATCTGTAAAAACATTATTTTCTAATATTTCATGGTATGACAAGTTTGGTTTTTAATAGATGGTTATTACTGAAGTACCTCTTGTGTGTGCTGCATCTAGTATGGTGATGAACTGGCCTGGTCAGAGGTGGAGAATGTGTGGACCACACTTGCAGATGGCTGGCCAAAAAACCTGAAGATAATTTTGCACTTTTTGATCAGCATTTGTGGGGTGAATAGTGAACCAAGCCTCTTGCCTTACGTACGTATTCAAGTTCATTTAGCTTTTTTTAAAAAAAGTATTTACCAGATGTTATGTTAGTGTATGGGCAGCAATCACCCAGCAGAGGCAAGACAAAGGCTCAGGTGAGGACAGTCAGGAAATAGCACATGGATCATTGATTCATTCAAAAAATGTTATCCAGCATTATTATAGACCAGGTGCTGTTCTAGGTGCTGGGGATGCCAATCTGATGGGGGATACAGAATTTATTCTTTGAACCTATGCCTAATTTATTAAATGAATACATCAGTAAATTAATAATATATAGTTGTGATAAAGGCTACAAAGGAAAATTGCAAAGTGAGGAGTGAATAACCACAGCTGTCTGGAAGGATTAGAGATAACACTCGAGACTGTGTGATATTGAAGCCCAGACCACAAAATTGGGGATGTTTCCATTATAGGTTCTGCCAGGCAGGAGCTGGCATTTGGATATTAGAGCAAGACAGTGAGTGAGAGCTCAGTGCCTGTAGGATTGTGCCTCAGGCTGCTGGAAGCAAGGGAAAGCATAGTAAGAGATATAAAATGGAGAAGGTAACATCTTTGCCTCCTAGGGAAGAAAGCATTGTTCACAAGGTGTGTCACAGGGTTAGTATCATTGAGAAGCACTTAGAGAATGGCAGGTGCATGATACAAGACAACATGAGCCCACGTTACCTCTCTGACAACGGCTCCTGATATTCTCCTTGTGCTCCCATCCTCCAGCCACACTGGCCCCTGCCGCCTGCGCTCTCACCTGGCGTTCCCACCTCTGGCCCTTGACTCACTTTCCTTCCCTTTCCCCAGATAGAACATAGCTCACTCCCTTGCCTCTGTCAGATCTTTCCTCAGGTGTCAGTTCTCCCTGAGACCTTGCTGCCCCTCCAACCTAAAACTGCAAATGCCTACACCATATGCACACTCTCCTTTTTCCTTCCCCTGCTTTGTTGATCTTTCTAGGCACTTAATCATCACTGAACATAGTATATATGTTACCTATTTACTTTTTTACTCATTACTTTTGCCTCAACCCAATAGATTGTAAGCACCTTAAGAGCAGGAGTTTCTCTCTGTTTGGTTCATTCTTGTATTCCCAGTGCCTAGAATAGTACCTGGCACATAGAAAGTGCTCATTAATTGGATGACTGAATGAGTTGGGGCTAGAATGAAAAAAAGCATGGGGTTATAATTTTAAGAGGCCAAGATGAAATCTGAGGAATAGTCATTTACTAGGAATTTAAAAGGAGTCATTTTTAATATCAATTATAATAATTTCTTAGTTATTATTTCTTAAGCACTTATTATAGGCCAGGCATGGTAAAGGCACATCATCTACATTATTTTATTTAATTCTCAGAATAAATCTATGAGTTTGATAAGATGACTGCAGTTTTATAGATGAATAAAACAAGGCAGACAGAACAGTAATTTCCTCGAAGTCACACAGCCTTAACATCATAGAGCTGGACTTCCAACCCAGATCTGTGTGTGACAGAAGTCAGTGACAGTTTCATGGAGAAGAG
The DNA here is from genome assembly GCA_023783475.1 of Daubentonia madagascariensis. Classification (NCBI taxonomy): domain Eukaryota; kingdom Metazoa; phylum Chordata; class Mammalia; order Primates; family Daubentoniidae; genus Daubentonia; species Daubentonia madagascariensis. The sequence continues at coordinate 14,968,015 of JAKFHU010000428.1, forward strand.
TAGAGGTGGGGTGGGAGGTGGGGATTCGAGACTTGATAGATTTAGGGTTAGGATTGTCAGTCAGGCCAATGGGAGCCACAGAGGCAGGAATGCACATGGCCTATTCAGAGACTGTACCTGAGAGCAGAGAGAATGAGCCCATTGGATAGAGTAAAGAACTGTCTGTAGAAGGTTCGTTACCCCGGGGTAACCATTAGAAGATTTTTGATGTGGTATAATAAGTCGTGTTTGAAGATTTGTCCAGGGGTCATCTAAAACAGGGCTTCTCATACGTCTGTGTGCATATGAATCATCTAGGGATCTTGTTCTGTTTCTGTAGGTGGCGTGGGACCTGAGATTCTATATTTCTAGCAAGCTCCAGATAATGATGCTTATCTTGCTAGGACCACATTTTCAGTAGTAAGGATTAAAGTAGGGAGGAAAAAGACACTGATCAGTTAGTTATTTCAACAGTACTTATTACTGAAACATATATATAGTATGTACTATTAAAATAATATTTTTCCACTTAATTCATACTGTGTACTAGCTATTTTAAAAACACATTACAAATCTTAACTCATATAATCATCCTAATGGCTATATGAAGTAGGTGCTATTACAGTCCCCATCTTGCAGATGAGAAAACTGAGAGTAACTTTCAGATGGCATGAGCTAGTAAGTGGTAGATCCACGTTCCAAGCCGGGGCAGTGTAGTTTGAGTTCTAGTTCCTTGCTGTTAATGACTACTCTTGTTGAATGTAGGGAATGGAGAAGGCAGAATAAAAGATAAATCCTGGATTTGAAGGCTGGCTGACTAAAAATCAGAGGAAAATCTAAGAATGGTATTAATAAAAAGCTTTTCCATTAAAAAAGAAATTGTTATAGAAAAGCGATTTTATTTATTTATTTATTTATTTATTTATTTATTTAGCTTTTTTTTTTTTTTTAAAAAAAGGCAAAGTAAAGGAAGTGCATAAAGTTGTGGGAACCATTAAACATATTCAGTTCATCCTAATTAGATCTAATTTTGAGGGCTAGAGGGAGAATGGCATTGATAAAGCTGATTAGTGTCTTGTTGCTGATCAACGCAGATTTAGATTGTGCTTATTCATCTACCACTTAAAGTTGAACTTAACTCTGCTAAAATTTGCCTCAAGACAAATTTATGAGGTAAAAATTTTGCTTTTTCTTTTCTGGATGATTTCTTTTGTGACAGGTGAAGAAAGTCGTTGTATATTTAGGTAGAGACAAAACAATGCAGTTGCTAGAAGAGCTGGTGAGTGAACTTCAGCTGACCGACCCTGTCAGTTCAGCAGTCACTCACATGGATAACCCCCCGTATTACCGCATCACTTCCAGCTGTAAAATCCCTTCTGTCACCTCAGGTAAGAAGTTATTTTAAACTGATAACTTTGTAACTATGTGAGATGATAGCTATGTTAACCTGCTTTGCTATCGTAACCATTATCTATATGTATCCTATAACATATTGTAAACCTCAAAAATACACAACAAAATTTATTTTTTTAAAAACTCACTTTTGTGTCAAAAGAGAAGCTTTATGAAATTGTTCATTTAAGCAAGTGTTTGTTGTGTCTTTAAGTATCATTATCAAGAAAACAAAAACAAATGTGAGTTATTCATAGTAATTAATTTGAAGAGACTTTGTAAATGCTCCTGAGCAAAGAAATTTGACAATGTGAGGATTCCTAATATAGAGGGAAACAATATTTGCATACTTATTCAGAGCTGGAATATAAATTGTGTAACAAGTGCAATTTTAAGTGAATATAATTAGCATCTTAATTTCAACAAGTAAGCATTTTCTAAATTTATTTGTATAATTTCACAGTATAATTATTTGGATATATATTGTACATCACATATAATCAAGTAAGTATATATTCTTATATGTATACACATATATTATAGTTATAATTATTGTAATATTTTTAGTTGAAGAAATTATGTCCCTAACAGAATAACTTCCAATGAAATTCAGTACACTATTTAGGCTATAGTAGATGAATTTTCTGTGAAACTCTTTGTGACTCAATTTATATTAAATGTTTTCAGCATGTTAATAACAATGTTTTCTATATAATTAGAAATGTTTTAAATTAGATCTTTATAATTTTTATTATCTTCATCTCTTAGCCTTTTTGTTCTACTTTCTAGGGGATTTCTAATAATGCTTAAATGGAATTTTTTCATATCTGCTAGAATGTTTTTAATTCCAAAGAGTTTTTTTATTATAATTTTTTTTAATAGCACCCTATTCATGTTTCATGGTTGGACTATCTTTTTGTGTATCTGATAAAGTTATAAAGTTTTCTTCTCACAGCAGAAGTCTCCATTTTCTCTATAGTACTGATTTTTCTTTTTTTTCCTTTTTTTTCCAAGAGACTAGGTCTTGTTCTGCCACCCAGGCTGGAGTGCAGTGGCATGATCATAGCTCACTGCAGCCTTGAACTCCTGGGCTCAACAATCCTGCATAGCTGGGACTACAGGCACGCACCACCATGCCCCAGCTAATGTTTTTCTTTTTCCCTTTTTCCTTTTTTTTTGAGATGGAGTCTCGCTATGTTGTCCAGGCTAGTCTCAAACTTTTGACCTCAAGCGATCCTCCTGCCTGAGCTTCCCAAGTAGCTGTGCTTTGATTTGTTTTAGGAAAAGCTTTCCTCAAAAAGCTTTTTTTTTCTAGATCTTTTCCTAAAGAGTGGAATATTAAAAATTTATAAGTTCTGTGAGTATATGTGGAACTTGTTGACTGTGTCCTTTGTTGTAGGATGATTTCAGTGATGTCAGTCTGTAGGTCTTTTCTCTTGGATTAATCAGATTCCCCAGAGAAAACTGTACTAGTCATCTGCCTATAATGGGGCAGGGAGTGTATGTATCTATGGATTATATATATTTATACACACTCATACAGTCTTCAAGCCTTCTGGAAGCCCAATGGGGTAAGAAGGATGCAGAGGGTACAATCTCAAATTTTAGCATCATGTATATTTTCACTAATCCTCCTATTCTCAGTAAGGTGCATCCTCTTTCAGCTGTACATGGTATGCCCTAGTCCAGAAATCTTCTGATTCGCTCTCATCAGAAAAGACCTTCTGGAAGTGGGGAGAGATCGCCACCCACCTACAAGAGGCAGGGAAGTAGATTTGGGGGGCCAACTCTTCTAAAATAGGTTTTCAACCAATTTTCTTATTTTTATCACCACTTTCAAACCCTCCTTGAAAGGGTTGGTTCTCAATGCCACTCATCCCTGAGCCTTTTAGAGATTCAGTAATATAGATATGGAAGCTTTTTGGTTTCTCACACTACTAGCTTTGGATTTAGCCTTCTTAACGCTTAATTACTTCTTCTCCATTTGTTTTCTAGCATCCAAAAATTTGTTGCTGTTATCTTCTTTCCCTCTTGGTCATTATGAGTACATTCCTTTTTTCAGAGACAGGGTCTTGCTATGTTGCCCAGGCTGGAGTGCATTGGTATGATCACAGCTCACTGCAGCATTGAACTCGTGGGCTCAACCTGCCACTTCAGCCTCCCAAGAAGTTGGGACTACAGGTGTGCACCACTATGCCTGGCTAGTTATTTTTAATTTTTTGTAGAGACAGGGATTTTGCTATGTTACCCTGGCTGGTCTCAAACTCCTGGGCTCAAGTGATCCTCCCGGAACCTTAGCCTTCCAAAGTGTTGGGATTACAGGCATGAGCCACCATGCCAGCTTCCTTTTTTGTTTTGTTTTGTTTTTGTTTGTTTTTTTCCCAATCAACACAGGCTTTATTTCTGTTTCTCTTGTTGGCTTCCCTGAGGGTCTCAGCAGAGCTCCTTTTGGGCGTTCAGCCATTCCTGACCCTGCTCAGAGCAGGAGCTGGCTGGGTAGGCAGCAAGCAACTCTATGACGGAGCAGGAGGAGGAGCTACAGCTCCTTTTCAAAAATCACGTTGCTCTCATTTTAGTGGAGTTTTGGCATCTATAATTTGTTCTTATAGTTATTCCAGGTTTTTAAATTGACAAGTATTGCTCTGTCTTTGATTACAGGAACTACTTCCAGTAGCAATACAATGGTAGCTCCCACAGATGGCAATCCTGATAATAAGCCTATTAAAGAGAATATTGAAGAGAGGTAAGTACTTCTTTGTTCTTCATCAGCCTTTCAGTTTGACAGATACTGATTGTCATCAGAATAAATGATAATTTCTGCATTGGAATGTGTATTTTGTTGTATTGAAATTCTGGTAAAGAAATATATTTCCATATTGGAAGTTTTCTACATTGATGGTTTCAATATTAGAGATGCTAGTGTGCTGGATTTTTTACATGCTCTAATGGATGAAGAGGTGGAGTATCATAAGTCAGTTTTTGTGTTGCTTATACTTCTAGACATTTCTAAATAGGTACTTTGCCTGTTTTATATACCAGAACATTATTACCATACCTATTTAAGGAGAATCCTTAGGTAGAAATAGTTGACTAAAAGTTTAAGCTTTTGAATTATAGGGTGGGAATTAATAAGTATCATAGTAAATTTTTGTTAATATTTTGTGTACTGTGTTCTTTTTCAAACATAGAAAGTGAAACATAAAGTATAAATACCACTTTCCCATAAACTGTGACTAATTTCAATGATTATTCCCATAGCTATGTGCACCTGGACATCTACAGTGGACTAAACAGTCATTTGAATCGTCAACATCACAGGCTAGAATCTCGATACAGTAGCAGCTCTGGAGGATCTTATGAAGAAGAAAAAAGTAATAAATTCCAAATGTTTTTTATGTAACTGACTTATAATGGTGAGGTGTATTATTAGGCATGTTAATGTTAGTAAATTTTTCCAGTAAATTGTTTTTAAAAAGAGTATTTAACTGCCACTAATGGTGTTCCAACATAATCTGAAATGTCTTGATTTTAAGAAGCAGTGATTTTAAGAAGCGACATAAGTGGGGAAATTTTTTTTTTTAGAGAACAGGTTCCCTATAGATAAATCACAAAGAACATAAAAATTGGTTCTCAGGCAGCATCATAGAATGAACACTGGAAACAGGCTGGTTTTTTTAATAGATTTGCTCTTTCTGCATGGATTCACGTTTTGCTAAAAAGGTTTTCCCTTGCAATTGCAAAGTGAGTAATCTACCCAAGTCTCACTATAACATTAAGGTAGGTTATAATAGAAGCACAAGCTTTCAGACTGGGAAGGAAATCTAAAGATCTGGTCCAATCTCCTCATTTTGTACATGATGGAACTGAGGTCCAGAGAGGTTAAGTGACTTACCCACGTCACACAGAATTCATATTTCCTGACATCATTTTTTACTGCACCCTGCAGCCCCACTGGGATAGGGCAGAATTCTTCTCAAGATGGATTTGTGTTGGCCCTATCTCAGGAAATTTAGGACTGAATAACTTACCAGAAGGCCTTTTGTTACAAGGCAGCTTCACTTACAATGTGGTCTCCTGGCTTGGACATCAATTATGGAATCATAATGAAGTGCTAATGTAGTTTTGCTTTGATATAAAGGATGGAACCTAAATTTCTCTCTCTCTCTCTCTCTTTCTCTCTCTTTCTCTCTCTCTCTCTCTCTCTCTCTCTCTCTCTCTCTCTCTCTCTCTCTCTCTCTCTCTCTCAGATTTGCTTAATTTGATAATATTTATACCCAGGTCTTCCTAGCAAACATATGTCAAAATAGTGGGAAATTATTTTTTTATCCAATGCTATAAAATAGTTGGTGTCTTACTAGAGTTTGCTTATATTGGCAGAAATTAGATGGTGTAGAAAATGAGATCATTTTATCTTGATAGGTGATTCAATGCCACTTTATTCTAATTGGCGACTGAAAGTGATGGAGCATAACCAAGGAGAGCCACTGCCCTTCCCACCAGCTGGAGGCTGCTGGTCACCACTGGTGGATTACGTGCCTGAAACGTCATCACCTGGATTACCTCTTCACAGGTGGACTACAGCATCATTCCTATTTATATGAGCCAAGTTGCTGCTGAACACTCAGCTTTCTTTATGCTATCTGACAACACAGAATAAAAGCAATCTTCTTCATTGAGATACTGCAACAAACTAATGTGTTTAGATTTTAAGAAATCTAAAAAACTCAGAATTCTAACTGTATAAAATTAATATTATTAAATCTAATTCTGCTGCTGCTTTTCTGGGTGTCTGGCATAGTTACTTGACCTTTCTGGGACCCAGTTACTACATCTGAAAAATATGGCTTTCTTGTAATAGGCACTATTATTTTGAATTGTGTTAAACTGAATTCCACTTAGCAAAATCACAATAGGACAATTACTGCATTCTTTTAAAATTTATTAATGCACTGAACATACATATATTGAACACCTACTATGTGGCAAGGGGTGTGCTAGGTCTCAAGGTTGAAAGATGAAAAAAATATGGCTCTTGACTTCAAGGAGCCCTTAGCCCTTATGTTTTATTCTATCACTTTAACTTAATGGTGAATGGGTTCTTCAGCTATATTTGTCTTTCCTCTTTTTTCCTTGATAAGTTGTATTTTTCTGTGAAATACAATATTATAGTCTTCAAGGAATTTTGTATAAAGCTTTCTCTAGGTTTATGCAGATCTAGTAAAGCATCTATAATACTCTTATTTGTCATAGGTGTAACATAGCAGTGATCCTTTTGACTGATCTGATCATTGATCATAGTGTGAAGGTGGAATGGGGAAGCTACCTCCATCTTCTTCTTCATGCAATTTTTATAGGTAATAAATATTGGGTTTTAATTCCTTCATTTTATGTTTTTATGATAATTTAAAGGAGGCAGCATGGTTTTAAGAATGTTTTTACATGTTTCTATTTCCTGTTATTTGTGTATTATTTCCATGATGCTTTTCACTATGATTCTGCTGGTCTAGTGGGAAGTTATTCCTGGCCTATCTTCTAACCACAAATACATCTATTATCCTCATTCCTATTCCTATCCTATGGCGCCTCCTACCCCACATACAGACACATGTATGCACTAATTCTGTGTCATTAGCAAGAGTAAAATTAATTTACCTCTGGGGTTGGAAACCTTCAGAGAGAATGGAAAATGGAAATAGGTTCTAAATATTTCCCAAAAGAATTAGATTGTTGGACAGTGATTATTACACCTGAAACTCCATTGTGTCCTCTGTAACAAACACATTGGATCTGTCACATCTAGAATACCTTTGATGCTTATGGGATTAACTTCCCAAAGCAAGTCAAGACAGCCATCTTCTTATAAGTTTTCCTGATAGGCACACTCATTATATATGTATTACTTTGTTCCTTCAGTTAAGCATATGCTGACTTTCTATTACGTACTAAGCACAAAAAATGCCTGCCTCTTTAAAAAAAATTCATTTCCATCTGGTGTTATATATTTCTAAGAGATCACTAAATTTTACATATGAAACATTTAAAACTTATCTTGATTCTCCTTAGTACTGTAGGACAATACACTACTTTAGAAGTATATAAGAACTCTAGGCCAATAAAAAACTTCATAATACATCATCTTCTGTGAAGTCTTTTATATAATTTCTGCTTTTCTTTAAAATATGAGTTTGGTAGCAGGGATACTTATTGGTTCTCTATATTAATGATGTTTTCTACTGTCCGTTTTAGGGTTTGACCACTGCCACCCTGAGGTGTATGAACATTGCAAACGCCTGCTTCTGCACTTATTAATAGTAATGGGATCCAACAGTAACATCCGAACTGTTGCTTCTGTCCTTCTCAGGAACAAGGAGTTTAATGAGCCCAGGGTGCTTACTGTCAAACAAATTGCACACTTAGATTATACTTTCACAGGTATTTGCTTTAAAGGTATAATTTGAAAGTAGAGTTATACTTCATTAATTTGGAATCCTGCACGAGAGAGTCAACTAAATAAAATTTGAAATACTAGAGAACATTATTTAAAAATGTAGTTGTATTATTTTAAGTATCATTAACATTATTTGTTAATCAGTAAAAGAAGGAATTAACCTTAGAATATTCGAGCCTATATTGTCTTTAAGGATCTTTTTCACACAAGTTTTTAATTCTGAATATGTAAGTTAAGGATATAATGAATGAGTGCTTAATTTATTGAGCATTAATTATGAAAATGATGTTGAACTTATATCAGATTCCATCTCCTTGCAAGATACTAAAACTGACAAAGTAAGACATTTAAAATTTCTCTATTCATTTGATTCTATTTACTGCATTAAAAAGTTACACACTTTGAAGTAGTGAGGTCCCCAATTAATGAGACTTTCGTATAAAATTTATTTCACTGTCAATTTTTTTTTTTTTTACTTTGTAAGTGATATTTTCTTCTTTCGTAACTTAACTATCATTTGTCAATATCATCAGGCTAATAACAGATGAACTGAAAAATACGAATTTTTAGAAATTAAAATAAAATTATCTTTTTTTCTAATCATATAGTGTCAGATACAGGGTTCATGAATTTTAAGGTTACTTAGTTAAAACCCCCTTGTTTACTTAAAACCCTGTAGTTAGTAAGAAAACAATTATTAAAAAAAGTATTAGCCTTTTAAAACTATGATTAAAAGAAAAATGAAATAAAGTTTACTGCTTTTTTTATGTTAAAGCACCTTTATTCAAAATTCTGTAACTTCTTGTTTGTTTTTAAGGTTTCCTTTGTCAGTTTGTAAATATGGGCATTAGTAATAACCTCTAACAGTGTTTGTTTAATAACTGATATAGGTATTACAAATAGTCTTTAAAATAGTCCTTCTGTAAGTATAATGAAGCAAAAATTATAGAATATTTTCCATAAAAAATTAGTTCACATGATACAAAAGTGACTAACTTAAATGTTGACAAAATATTAGGAAACTGCCACTTTCAACTTTCTTCAGCAGATGGCAGCAGAGAACTGCACAGTAAATCCACATCGCTGAGTTTTAATAATAAGCTGTGAAAATGGTGTTTGCCCGAAACTTACTTGCTGTAATTTGGTGTTTATGGGGATAGGCAGAGGCACTGATTCATATCAGCAGTGCTGCCAGGTCTCCTCATGTGTCCCCTAGAGTCTGTAAGGAATGATAGTTTAATTTTTTAAGTGCTTCATGTGGTTCATTGGTGTTTAGGTATTCATGGCAACCTTTCTCTTTCAGCAGGCATTAACGATTTTATACCTGATTACCAGCCCTCCCCTATGACCGACTCAGGGCTTAGCTCAAGTTCTACCTCTTCTAGTATCAGCTTAGGAAATAACAGCGCTGCCATTTCACATCTGCACACCACTATCCTCAATGAGGTTGACATCTCAGTTGAGCAGGATGGAAAAGTCAAAACCCTCATGGAATTCATTACCTCAAGGTAACATTTACAGCCCTTACCCTTCCAGCAGTGTATGTGTTAAGCATTGTTTCATTCTTCAGTTGTTGTAAGCCATATTTTTGTTTTCTGAAATGCCATTCATTCGAAATACACAGGTTTGTATTGTGGAATATTTTGAAAACTATGATGTCACCAAAGACCTTCTTTTGTACACATGCAGTTATACCTGAGAAGGGCCTTAATTATGTCTGGTTACTAAATGCCCAGAGAGAATACAGTATTATCTGAATATATATTCTGCTTTCATTAGCTACATTATCAATCAATAATCGAATATTTATTTATGGTCTACTCTTTGCCGAGGCACTATAAATAGAGAAGGAAAATAAATGGGGAGAAAGGGCATGGTATTCCACAGTGAGAACAAAGCCACAGGGGCACGAGAAAGCAAAGTGTATGGAAATGGTGAGTAGTCTCTCTTACTGTAATGCTGAGAAAAGAGAGTTGTTCTATCTAGACAATTCTAGAAAGTTTGGGAGAGTTAAAACTGGAGGGCCATGGAGCCCAGCCCCTAACGTTATAGATTACATTGAAAATCACTGAGCTAGGTGGGGAGGGTGGGAGGCATAATGAATCAATGTGTGGCGAAAATCAGCCTACAGCAGCTCACAGGACTAATACAGCTGGGAAAGACCACAGCTGTGTGGGCGTGGGGCAGGTTTCAGGGCACTTTGAGCCAATAAGGAGCTTTACCGAGGTGGTGGCCTGAGAATGCAAAGACATTTTAAGGAAAGAATCAAGGGGACATTATTCTGTCCTAAGCTTTCCCTATAGTTTTAGCTAGTAAATTTTTTTCATTGCATTTAACCAGCAAATTATTTTCTTTGCATTACAATCTAAATACAGTGTAGCCTCCACAAATTATGTTTTGACCTATAACACAAAAGCAGTAACCAATACTCTTCTCACTGGACAAAATTTGTAATCTTTTCCCACTACCTCTGAGAGAATTTGGTAGATGTTGAAATTAGATCTTTCCCTGCTTGCTGTAGATCATTACATATTCGTGTATCTAAATAGTAGTAGCAGACTATTACCTGGTATTTGACTTATTCAACTTCTGTCCTTTCTAATTGTAAAGGTACACATTAGGCAAGTATGAATACAACTGTTTTTTGTTTTGTTTTTTAGCCACTTTAAATCCTACCATCAATGGTTAATGATAAGTTAAAAACCAAGGGAGTTACCTTTGTTCTCTGTTTTCAGAAAAAGAGGACCCCTTTGGAACCATGAGGATGTTTCCCCTAAGAATCCTAGCATAAAGAGTGCTGAACAGTTAACTACGTTTTTGAAACATGTGGTTTCTGTTTTTAAGCAGTCAAGCTCAGGTATCTTTTAGTAAATATTTTGAATAATATTAAATTTTAATGAGATATTTTAATATGTCAATTTCTGATAATACTTAGCAAAAAGTTGATAGTTGTGTCTAAATTAAAAAGTTTTAGACAGTTTTTTTTTTAGCTTATTAATGATAATAGATAAGTTTTGGTTGAAGAAAAAATAAGTTACTACTTAAAAATAAGCATGCTATCTATAAAATTCTGGGCTTCTTAGTTTTGTGTATGACAGCATCATAAAATTACAATACAATTGTATATTATGAAAAAGTTACATTAAAGGGACATATATAGAGATGGCAAACTTAAAAATCCTTTTTTATACTGTTACAGGCTTCTGTGATCTAAAATTTAACACATTCTGAAAATCGTAGTAAAAATTTATGTGTCTAGAGCAGTGGTTCTCAATGAGGGGTAATTTTGCCCCTCAAGGAATGTTTGGCAATGTCTGGAGAGATTTTTATCACCATTGCAGGGTGGGGGCAAGGAGTTGTTACTGGTGTCTAGTGGATAGAGGCCAGAGATGGTGCTAAACATCATACAGTGCTGAGGACAGCCCTTCCAAGAAAGAATTATCTGGCCCAAAATGTCAGTAGTGCTGAGGTTGAGAAACCCTGCCTGGTCTCAAAGATTGTTTCCCTAGAGATTAGAATAAAGAGTCATCTAAAATGCATAGAGTTTAATCAAAGAAAAAGCATTGACTTATAAAATTTGAGTGCCTATCCAGTTTGCCAGGTAGTGTGCTAGCTATTGGTTTTAAAATGGTTAGCTACTAATTATAACCTCTATACAGTATTCTAAAAAATAAGAGCCACCTACTTATTTTCTTATTTTCACAGAAGGAATTCATTTGGAACATCATCTTAGTGAAGTTGCTCTGCAAACAGCACTTTCTTGTTCTTCTCGACACTATGCTGGGAGATCCTTTCAGATTTTCAGGGCCCTAAAGCAGCCTCTTTCTGCAACTACACTTTCTGATGTTCTCTCCAGACTTGTAGAAACTGTAGGGGATCCAGGAGAAGATGCACAGGTATTTCATTACATTCTTTCAGCTGTTATTGAGCAGCTCCTAGTTGTCAAGGATTCATTGGCAAATATAGACTGCTGCAGCTAGAGCAAGGTAATGGTCATATAGAACCATTAATGTCAGGGGTTCACAAGCAGGCAAGGAATTAAGAGACAAAGTTAAGTTTTATAATCAATACTTAATAACCCACTAATTAAATCAAATAGGCTAGTGCCTATCAGAGGAAGCTTTACACACACACCCCTGGATATTATCCTGGGATGATCACAAAGTAAAAGAGATAAGAAGTGAAATTTACATGTAAAATGGAAGGTTGAATTTCACTTTTTAAGATAAATTAAGTGGAATACTACACTAGAGAACTTAAGTTTGTACGGACTAATAATTTTATTAGCATTCTTCTAGACATTGGGGATATTGTGGTGAACAAGACAAGGTTCCTGGCATTTTGGAGCTCATATTCTATTGTGGGAAACAAGCCTTTAGTCTACCAATTATAAAAACATAATTTATCTCAGTGATAAATGCTGTGAAAATAATAAATTAGAGTAAAGAATTTAAGAGTGATAGGGGAGAGGGAATTATTTTATATGTGATAGTCTGAGAAGGTGATTTTTGAGGAGATAAGTGAAGTGGGTCTTGCTATGATCTGGGGAAGAACATTTCAGGCAGAGGGAAATAGGACTAACAAGCACAAAGGCCCCGGGGCAGAAGCAATAGGCTTTTTTGAGGAACACCAAGAAAACCAGTGTGGCTGGAATATATTGAGGGGATTGTAGGAGGTTGATTAGGTAGGCAGGTCCAGATCATGTAAGGTCTCGTAGGCTTTGGTGAGAGGTGGGACTTTACTCTGAATTGATGGGAAACCACTCAAAGGTTTTTTAGGGAAGAGGGGTGATGGCTGTGATTTGTTTTCTTAACTCACTCTGGGTGGAATACTTAGGAAAAGTGAGAGTGGAAGCTAGAGAGATTGGTTAGGAGGTCGTTGTAAGAGTCCAAGCTGAAATCCTGGTAGCTTAGATTAAGGGAAGCTGTGGAGGAAGAGAAAAATGGTCAGATTTAGGATATATTTTGAAAGTAATATTTTCAAGACCTGTTGATGGATTCAATTTAGACGTGAAAGAAAGAAACAAGGATGGCTCCTAGGTTTCTGACCTGAGCAATTTTGAGTAAATTATCACCATTATAATCAATTTATACCATTACTTTGATGAGTTTTCATCAGTCAGCAAGATCACGTTGCTCAAGAGTTTAATCATTTTGTAATGTTAATGTGGAGTTCTATTTTTAAATCTCATCGGGAAGTCCATTGTAATTTCTTTTTTCCAGAGCATAGGTAATTAAAATCTGCCTTTTCCCCCCCCAGGGATTTGTGATTGAGCTTCTTCTCACATTGGAATCTGCAATTGATACTTTGGCTGAAACCATGAAGCATTATGATCTTCTTTCTGCCTTTTCTCAGTAAGAATTTAAACCAGGCAACCTAATGTATACAGAACTCCAATAGCTAAATACATATAACTATAACAACGTATTATTCTAATACTGGTTGTGAAAATAATACCCCAAAAATCAGATGGAGAGTGGGGAAATGGGCCTCAGACAGTGAGGACTTGTGAAAAATCCTAGAGCTAGTTTTGGCAATGCTGTTCTTCTAACGTCCAGGTCAGAGATCTTTCTGCAGTGCCTCTAGGGCTTCATTCCTGACACACTCACACTGGACATCCTGTTGCTCCCCCAGCAGCCTGGGCCCTGTAGGACATTCACCCTTCACACATTGTTCCTTCTCCCTGGAGCAGTGTCTCCTCCCACTTTCTCTGCCTTACAAACCCTGAATTGACTAATCTTTAGGTCCCACCCCAAATGTCACTTCCTAGCTAAGCATTTCTAACTCTTCCAAGCTAGTGCTAACTATTTCATCTTTTGGGTTCTCACAGTGTTTTCTTCATATTTTAATAATAGCAATTAACAAGCTATATAAATTTATCCATTTATATATCTATCTTCTCCCACAATAGACTTTATAATTTCTAGCCTTTTGCATGCTGCTGGAGCATATAGAAAGCATTCAGTCAATATTTTCTTAATCAATGATAATTAGATGTGAGGGAGAAGGAAAAATAAATAAATTTTGAGCTTTATTCTCTTGAAAAGAATGTGCTGTGGACAGAAATAGGGACATTAGGACCATCAAGTCTGAGTATAAGACAAATGAGATCTGCTTTGGACATAATATATGCCTGAAAGTTACTATTGATTACTGTAGCAAAATTTTCTTAGCAAGTCAAACCTCATCCCAATTAAAAGGAAACAACCACAGTAAAAATGGTACTGTTGTTTTAATTTGGAGGGAAAACTGAAATTTCATTCAACAAAGTCAGATATACTGAAAAATTATTTTTCTGGTAATAGTTGCTATTTTTCAGTGTTTTCGAAAGTAAAATTAATGTAGCAAAAGAAGCAACTGTGCATGCATTCATCTTTTCTTTCTTTTTCTCTTTAAAGAACCTCATACCATGATCCTATAATGGGAAACAAGTATGCAGCTAACAGGAAAAGCACTGGACAACTCAATCTAAGCACAAGTCCCATTAATAGTAGCAGTTATTTTGGATATAACAGTAATGCAAGAAGTAACTCTTTGAGATTAAGTTTAATCGGTGACCGAAGAGGTGACCGGCGGCGGAGCAACACACTGGATATAATGGATGGACGGATAAACCATAGCAGTAGTTTAGCGAGGACTAGAAGCCTTTCCTCTCTGAGAGAGAAAGGAATGTATGATGTGCAGTCCACTACTGAGCCTACCAACTTGATGGCCACCATTTTTTGGATAGCAGCATCTTTATTAGAATCAGATTATGAATATGAATACCTCCTGGCTCTCAGGCTTCTCAACAAACTGCTTATCCATTTGCCTTTGGATAAATCAGAGAGTCGAGAGAAGATTGAAAATGTACAAAGCAAATTGAAGTGGAATAATTTTCCAGGCCTTCAGCAGCTCTTTCTTAAGGGTTTTACCTCAGTATCTACGCAAGAAATGACCGTGCACCTCCTCAGTAAACTCATTTCTGTCTCCAAACATACATTGGTGGATCCTTCCCAGTTGTCAGGTGATGTTTATACAATTGCCCCAACACTTTGCATTTTAAGTAGTGAAATATAAACTAACCATTTGTTTTGAAAATTACTAACTTCTGCTTTTCTGCAAATAGTTACCGTTTTTATATGTCAGGTAGCTTAAATGATTCAGTAAAAGCAAAAAAAGAATTTAGAAGCTCGAGTATCCCAGGAAATGAAAAGAAAATGGTTTCTGTGAACCATCTAAAAAATACCTTTAACTTTTAAAATAATGTGCAATAAAATTGGTTATTGTTTGCTTTTTTTGTTTTGATAGGCTTTCCTCTTAACATCCTTTGCTTATTGCCTCACTTAATCCAGCATTTTGACAGCCCAACTCAGTTTTGCAAAGAAACAGCTAGTCGAATAGCAAAGGTAAGCAAATGTTACGGCGAAAGATAACACTATAGGGAAATTACTCTGTGGTTTATCTTAAGGGGGGAATCTCTTAAAAAGATCTTTTTACTGTCACTTCCTATGTGAATTTTCCATCTAAATTTTTATTTATTTTTTATGCACATAAAGGAGTCATATAGTAATGATGTGAGTTACTGCTCAAATGACAGTGAATAAAATTATTTAATTAGAGTAACACTCCTCTGAGTCTGAGTCTTTTTCTGCTCCTTTTCCCAACTTTATCCTCTACTCTGTGTCAGTGTCTCATTCATTCATTTATTCACTACCAAGTGTTTACTGAGCCCTGGGTTAGGTGCTACAAATACGGCGATAAGCAAAGTAGATAGAATACTTGCCCTTGTGGACCTTCCCGTGGGGAATGCAATCAAGTAAGTAGACAATCACCAGGGTCTGATAAGTATTTTAGCAATAGGAGGGCAAAATACTCTAAGAGCACACAAAGCAAAGTTGACATGGAAGGCGGAATAGGAATAACCAAAGTAAGATCCCTGGATGAGAGGAAAGGAGTGGGATTAGAGGGCTGAAGTTTTCTAGGCAGAAGAAATTATATGTGCAAAGGCCCCAAGGAAGAAGAGGGCGTAATAATATAGTTTGGAATTCCGTAAGTTCTCTCTCCCTTTGTTGCCTTTTTCCCTTTTAACACTCTTTCTCTTCATCTTCTCTCTGCTCCTTCATTCTGTTTTTCTTCCTTATTTAGCTTTTTTCCTCCCATTGTACAGATGATTTAAATCAACTGTTAACATTTGTTTAAAAGTATTATAGCTCTTAATCTTAATTTTAGAAGAACATGATTTTTACATTTTATATCTTTAATAATTTCCTCTCTTGAGAACTAGAAGGAACTCTCAAGTACCTTGCCTTCTACTTAAATATAATTCTTAATTTGGTGGGCGGGGTTCAAACATTGAGTCTTAGGGGAAAAAGCCTTTTCAGACTGAAAATATAAACAGTTACAAGAAAGAGTTATATAAATTTACAAGTAATATACATATGACAGGAAATTTGGTGAACTGGGGGAGGTGAGTGAATAGCAACATACGTAAGAGAATCTAGGTAAAGCACGGGAAAAAAACCAAATTTCCAACAGAAGGGAATAAGCAAATAAAATCCTCAGGAAGAGCTTTTTATATAAGCAATTTTTTTTAAAAGCTGAGATTCAATTAGCAAGTAGGACAGTAAATGCAAAGAGCAAGCATGCAGAAAGCCAAATAAAACACCCACCTTCTTTGGCTCAGATTTCAACACTGGTAAGTGCAAATTTGTCTCTGGGTGCCAACATAGTAAAAAAAAAACAAAAACAAAAACACTACCAACACGATTAATCCCATTAACAGTAACAACCTTTTCACTATCTTGATATATAATATTTAAGAAATAGCAAGAAAATATTTAATAAAATATGCTGTTGACTCCATCCCAATTAAATTTCTAAATAAATTAGATATGGATTCTTACTATAACCATTTTAAAAGCATGTATTTTAAAACAAGAGCCTTTATTATAGCTAATGGAAACTCTTACTTTAAGGAAAATGGTAATAAGCCAAAAATTATCTTTCATTCTTGGTTTTATTTAATAAACTAATCCAATAATAGAACATTAAATATCAAGAGAGGATGAAAAATTATGATTATTGGAAATAAAATATTGCCTTTTGGAAATAATTATTTGCTCCAAAGAAACCAACTACATGTATTTGCACGCTTAATAAGGTATAAAAGTGTTATAAAATGTAAAATTTATTAAAATAACTTTAATATTCTGTTGACACATCATTAGAAAAATTTTGTAAACAAGGGATTTTTCCCCCTGCTACATGAGGGGTTAGAAAGAAAATAAAAGGGAAAAACTATATATTGGTTTAATTTGGGATTTCAAGAAAACAAAAGGCATAAATCCCCCGAAAAGGGAAGTAGAAGCATTTAAGAGGGGTAGATGAACCGTGTTGAATACTACCAGCTAAACAGTGGGCTGACTAAGCAGCACGGCCTCCTGGCCTGAAGGATGTCACAGCCCTGAGTATCAAGCTGCTGATGTCAGGACTACAGAAGGGCACGGGAAATCCCCAAATATCTTTTTTTGTTTTTAAGAAATCAAATATGGCCTTCTGTGATTCATAAATTGTTTTTAAGTCTGTTTTCTTCCTGTTGGGCAGTGCACAAAGGTTCCCTCTCTGTATGCTTTTAGCAGTCTGCAGGATGTGAATTAAATTGATTCCTTAATTATTCTCTCACTTATAACTGTTGAGAGTAATTTTCTGCCATTATGTGCTTCCTCATTATGCAAATCTCCCTAGTTCTACTGTTTGTGTCTTTGGAGAGCACGGAATGTCAAAATGAGGCAACACTTAGGACAAATATTGTTCTCTTTAGCAATTCATTATGGCAGAAATAGTTATGCTAAAAAGTTTGTTATAAAACATACTCCTTTTGGATCATATTTTTAACCTGGTGTTTTAAAAACTCCAAAATTAAATCTAAGTCATTGGCTTTCTATGAAATTTCACAGCATATATTCCAAGGAATTTTCTCCCTTTTCAAAATTAGGTTTTTAAAAATCATTCTTTAGAAAAAATAGAAGAATTCTATAAGAATGTTTTATTCTTCAGGGAAGTTTTTTGTATTTTAAAGAATTTAAATAAATTATGAAATTATAAAATTATGTGATTTTTATAAATATGATAAATTATTATATTTTGAAATATAAATAACCAGCCAAATATCAACAAAATTTTTGTTTTTTCTTTCTGGTGTCTGTTTTATGGGTAAATGGCTAATGCATGAAATCAGCTGCTTTTAATGGTTTTAAAAAATAACTTCCAAGGTACTATGTAAATAGCCTCTGCACAGTCTTGCATATACCTTTATATCTTGGGCCCATCCAGTGATAATGTCCGATTGATGAACTTAGCCTATTAAATGTCTTCTGAATTATCAAAGTAAAAGCCAGTGATATTCATTTGAAAGTTGAAAAAAATATATTCTAAAAGGTAATACTCTAATTTCTTTCGTAAATGTTCTAGGCAGTTGTGAAAATACATGTGAAACATCAATAAGGTGGAATAAGTAAAGAAAGTGAAAAAAGGAAAAGTAAAAGCAGAAATTACAATGAGGCTGGCTTTTTATGATAAATAGATAGATATGGAAGACTAGTATGGCCCTTTTCCAGTTCTGCATTGCTCAGGTGTCCCCAGAAGAGGCAAAGGAACATCCTCACCAATAACCCAGGGAACAGACAGACTAAGAAGGTGCATTTGGTCAATAAGATCCCCCCAAACATTTGTTGATTCAGATTCTATAGAACTGTATCAAACAGACTCTGAGAGTCAATATACTTTGGAGTAGCCTCTAAAAGATTGGCCAAGGATCTTAGAGCTTTAGGAGATTTCCTGAAGAGCAAGCAGTTTGGGTCCACTCTGCAGACTGCCATCCATTAGAGATGCAGGACTCCGAGTTTTATCAGAGCCCCAATGACATCCTTTGACTCTATCACACTTGTTGAGGCTCTTGGGAATTGACTGCTCTACTGAGGTCTGAAGCATTTCCTCCCTGGCACAGCAGCTCTGAGCCTCCCTGAGAATTGCCATGTTGAGTCTGCCTATGTAGGCACTTGTGCACTGAACCACATATAGATTGATAAAACAGTTCCAAAATGATGTCTAGGGTTTACAAAACCATACATGGGTTTTTACCAAAGACAGTTTTACAGCTCTTTAGACTGAAGAAAGCCATACTATTTGGTATCCACAGAAGCATTTGACATATGAATCCTCTTTCCATATTATCTATTGTTACTCTCTCAAGAATGCCTTGTGCTTTTTTCTCTTCTATTTGACTTTTCTACTGTATTGTAGTACAATGTATTAAAACTTTAAAATATACATCTAAATTATTTCATTAAATAAATACATTTAGTATAAAATCAAGTTTAAACTTGTATCTTTTATTTGAGTGAAATAATTTTATTTGCCTTCTAGGTTTGCGCAGAAGAAAAATGCCCAACGCTTGTCAATCTGGCACACATGATGAGTTTGTACAGTACGCACACGTATTCCAGAGACTGTTCTAACTGGATCAATGTAGTGTGTAGATACCTGCATGACTCCTTCTCAGATACTACCTTTAACCTTGTGATTTATCTTGCAGAGGTAAATTTACAAAATATGTGTGTGTGTATGTGTATGTATATATATATTCTCTTTAACTGTTCTGTGGCAGAATTTTCAAGTGAAATTACGGAATTTCTAGAAGCACCACTGGTACTAATATTCAAATTGTCTTTAAGATTGAATATAGATAATATATTTTTAAAAGAAAAATGTAGGTAATTCCTTTCAAGTACAAAGGAAGTTGTTATAAAGATGGGTTTTTGTTTTTTCAAGTGTTTATTTCCTTATTCACTGTCCTTCTTTAAGTAACATAAAACTAAATAATGTAAACCTCACCTTTATTTAAAATGGAACACAGGTTTTTAGTGGTCTTGATCCTAGAGAATGGTTATAATTTTTATTTCTACAAAATTAGTTCTTGGCTTTGAAATCCTTTTTAGAATGATAGTACAGCAATCAAAAGCATTTCTGCTAGGTCAGTTTTTATTTTGATGATATATTAGCTTCCTACCTAAAGTATGATCTTGAGGGGGCAAAAAAAACGGATGACCAAAAAAGTACCTATAGAACAGCATAAAAAGTTAATATTTATCCAATACATAAGAAGTAACTTCATGCCCAGAAAATTACTGAGTAGATAGCCACAAATATAACCTCAAAAGAAAGAAATTCCTAATCACTAAAAATATTTGTCCACTCATAATATTTAAGTGCCATAGACCAGCTTCACATTTGTGCCACCATAAAACTCACCATTAAAGTAGTACTTGCTCTTTCTAAAGATCCAGTCATGGAGTTCTGAGGTCTAGAACTGGCACAATACAGACTGTTGTGTACCACATATGGACAATATTTTTCCACTCTGTAAAGAGAATGCTTTTTGGTCCTTATGTTGTTATTAATAAATCTCAAATTATTACTAGTAATTGTATTAAAACTAGTTAGATGTTTTTAAAACTACATATCTTTAGTTTAATCTGCCCCGCAAACCCTACAAGGTATGTGGCATTGCTATTTTACACTTTTAAAAAATCAAGGCTCAGAGAGGTTAATAACCTCGTGTATAAGATCATGTAGCTAATAAAATGGCTGGTATGATTGGTTTGCAAGTAGTTACTTACTGATGGCAGTTTTTCTTTTAACCTAGTGGTTTTTAACTAAATTATTCAAGGAAATAAAACACCGTAATTTAGATAAAAAATAATTACCTAATTCTCCTTTCTGAACCAGGGAAAATAGCAGTAATAAACATTACCTTTTACTTTATTAGTCTCTAGATTTCTAATAATCTAACTATAAACTCATGGGTTAAATCTATTATGTTTTTCAACATCATAAATGTAAATACTAAGTTTTTCTTCAGCCTGATTACAGTATACTTTTTCATATTACTTTTAGTTGTTAGAAAAAGGATTGTCCAGTATGCAGCAATCATTACTACAGATTATTTATAGTCTATTGAGTCACATTGACCTGTCTGCAGCCCCAGTCAAGCAGTTTAATCTGGAGATCATAAAGATTATTGGCAAATACGTACAGGTGAGTAACCACAAAGCTTACATATAGCATTTTTCATCTCAAAACCATTTATAATCCTAAAAATTAGAAATGCCTTAAATGTCCAAGAGTAAAGTGGTTAATCCATAAATCATGTTTTCAGGAATGTTTACAACATGGAAAATCTTCTCGATGTAAGTGTAAAAAAGCAGAATCTGAATGGTAGGATTGGCATGACTCCTGTTTTTTTTTTTGAGGCAGGGTCTCATTCTCTTGCCTTGGCTAGAGAGTATGGTGGCATCATAACAGCTCACTGCATTCTTGAACTCCTGGGCTCAAGCAATTCTCTTGCCTCAGCCTCCCAAGTAGCTGGGAATACAGGCCCATGCCACCACGCCTGGCTAATTTTTCTTAATTTTGTAGAGATGGGGTCTTGCTATGCCACCCAGGCTGGTCTAAAACTCCTGGCCTCAAGCGATCCTCCCACCTGAGCCTCCCAAAGTTCTGGGATTACAGGCATGAGTCACCGCACCTGGCCTGATTCCTACTTTTGATTTTAACAATTCCATCTACAAATGTGCATTTCATTAATGACTAGAAGGAATGCATATACACAAATGGCAGCAGTCACCATCTCTGGAAATTAGGATTATGACTCATTGTTCTTTCTTTCTTTGTACCTTTCTGTGAACATATAGTGAACATATATATTACATAGTGAACAAATATTACTTTTAGAGGACCTCTTTGAAGAGCCTATATTTTGGAGTTACTTTTTGTGTCTGATAAAAAGTATCAGCTATTTAGAAAGTAGAAAATCAAACTTGATTTAAATGTAAATGATGACAAGTCAACTTGGTCTGTACTGAATTTCACCTTTGAACTACCTGTTAAGAAAGACTGCTGAGCATATCAGTAGGGT
Source organism: Daubentonia madagascariensis (assembly GCA_023783475.1). Taxonomy (NCBI): domain Eukaryota; kingdom Metazoa; phylum Chordata; class Mammalia; order Primates; family Daubentoniidae; genus Daubentonia; species Daubentonia madagascariensis. The sequence goes on from JAKFHU010000428.1 coordinate 14,989,791, forward strand.
GGATACAATTTATGAAAGACAATAGCCTTAATATATTAATTTTGTGTTTATACTCCAGTTACATTTGCATTCACTAGAGCACAACTTAGGGAAATACTTAGCTAGCAGTGAATTTGCTCTAGTCCATATCTGAAAGTAATAAACCTGTATTAAAGTGTTTTTTTAGTTATTCAGTTACATAATCCAGATTACCTTGAAAATCAGTGATTGCGAATATTAAAAAAAGTAAGAGTTTTTGGTGGCCCGATTTATTTTCTCTGTCTTATCCCTCAATGAATAAGGCTTCTTCAAGTAATTATACTTCTTTTTAAAGCACATTTCTCTTTTCTTCTTAAAGCTTAATGAAGTTAACTTATCAAATATTTGCTGGATCTCACATAGAAAAACATACCACATTAAATTACTAATTTATGAACCATGTATACATTTCTTTTGCTCAGGACCACAAGCTCACGTGCACACTGTATGAGTAAGTAGCCAGAGAGAGCATAGATTTGTAGCCAAGGGAACTGCACATTCCCCGTCTAAAAGGAACATCACAATTTAGCTTCCCTGGTGGTTGTCACGTTGGAATACAGGTCCAGTGTGCCCAGAACTTCTCATTTTTAGAAAGCTTGAAATCTAGATTTTTCTCTAAAATCTCCTTATTTTAAAAATGTTGACTCAAATTTCTTTCTAAATTTCTTTTTAAATGTTGTGTGAACCAAGATCATAATTTAGCAGATGGCTCATCACGGTTAATATTTAAAAACTAAATATTTTATAGAATTGAATTCCTGATACTCTCTTACATTTAGAACACACCTACCACTATAACTTATGGAAACATCCCCGAAGAAGTTTAGCATTTCATGATGCCCAGAGCTTCTAATTATTTCTGTCAGAAAAATACTACTTTGTTCTACTTTGTCATGGCTTTGTTAAATGTAAACTTTTTTTTTTTTTACAATGATGTTCTTAAAATGTCACAGTACTGTGTGGACCTTTTTATTATTATTAAATATTTTGTGTTTTAGGTGTCTTCATATCAAGATGTTATTATAAGTAAATTGGGTAACTCAGTTCTGCCAAAGATTTTTCACTTCCTTTTTGCTATTGTTGTTGTAATGGTGTTTTTCTTTCTTTAGATGTCAACTGTGAAAGAATATATATAATACAAGGTTGAGATATGATTTTGGTACCATAAATAAGAAAAAAAGTAGTTTTTTCTATGTGTTCTTTTAAGTAGATGATAAAAGAAAGATAAACTCACCCTGTATAACTCAGTAATCCCTGCAAACATCACTTTAGCATAGTATGTACACTTGTTATTTGGAGCCTGGGTTATGAAGAAAAAAAATCCAACATATGTTTTAGTATTTTAATATCTTTATGTCTGAAAAAGAAAGTATTAATTATAAAGGATTTATGGGGAGAAAAGTAAGATATTCTGATTCGGTAGCATTGTTATGTCTATAAATAATATTTTCGTAGTCTACAGTATGCAATAAATTGTTCTTACATAAATATGTATTTGTAACTTTTATATGTTAATTATCTTTTAAACCAGAGTCCTTACTGGAAGGAAGCCCTTAACATATTAAAACTGGTGGTGTCACGCTCTGCAAGTCTTGTTGTACCCAATGATATCCCCAAGACCTATGGAGGAGATATAGGTTCTCCTGAAATATCCTTCACTAAAATTTTTAATAATGTTTCTAAGGAGTTGCCTGGGAAGACTTTAGATTTTCATTTTGATATATCTGAGGTAAGATGCTCAGGAATTGACATAGATGCTCTCATTCCACAAGCATTGACTAAGCTCATACTCAGTGGCAGACACCTATGATAGCTGTTATGAAAAGTGAGGTAGGCGTGGGAGAAGGCCTACTCTCAGGAAGCTTACGGTCTCTTACGGGCAAATAAACATGGTGATCAGTGCTTGACTGGAAGTAAATTAAAAGTGCTATGGGAATATATAGCACCTACCTAAAGGCATGGTTTCAGGAAGGAAGTAACACCTGAGTGTTAAAAGACAAAGTAACCCTAGACAGGCACATGTGGCAATCTGGGGAGGAAAGGTTAAATCCAAGGAAACAGAGTGTGTGTGAATGAAGGCTTATACGTGTGAGAAAGCATGGTGTTCTGGACATTTCCAATAGTACAGCATGCCTTGAGTGCAGAGTTGAGAGAATACAGGTGGAGTGTGATGAGAGATGAGGCTCAAGTAACAGGAAGGGCAAGATCATAGAGATCTTACATTCCATAGTAACAAGCTGGTTTCATCTTAACACAGTAGGAACTCTTAAAGGATTTTTAGTTGGAACAGCAAATATCAGGATTTGCATTTTAGGAAGACCACTCTAATAACAGGATGGAAAATAGCCCAGGGACGAGGGAGGAAAATTAGTAAGGAATCTGTTAGAATAATTTAGGCAAAAGATAATGTGGGACTGTCCCAAGACAATTGCAGAGGAAAGGATGGTTTACAAAAAGACCAAGGAAGTAACTGATGGGATTTGATGGGAAGGGAGGAAGAGGCATCAAGGATTTGAGGAATGGCCTTGACAGGGGGATGAATGATGGTCCCAGGAAGGAGCGAGTAATGACTTGGGTCTTGGACGTTGACTCTGAAGTGACTCAGATACTAATGGAGATGCCTAGTGGACAACTACATTTCAGGATCTGAACTTTTAGATGAAAACTTGGGTGGAAGTAACAATTTAAGGGTTTTCAGTGTTGTATAAGTGGATAGCTAAAACCATGGAAGGAAAACTAAAAAGAAAACAAGGCTAAAATAAAATGAAACCTGAGAAGCCAAATATTTTAGGGCTCAACAAAGACAGGGCCCACCAGTCCAGAAGGAAACCTGAAGCCTATGTCACATATTAACACAAATCTCATGTAAAGATTTTTTACCCTTACTGGGAATCCCAATGTTTTTTTCTCCGGCACTTGTGCCATTCTTGGTGGCTGTGATGCCGTTGAAATGGTCTTTTGAAAGTCAAGGGAATAATGTTTTAAGAAGGAAATTATTGATCAAGTATTGTAGAGAGGTTGAGAAAAAAAATTGAACATCTAATTACTTTTATTGATTAGGATTATATAGATAAAAATATTTTTTATTGCAGTTTCAGTCTTGGTATTAGAATTCATCCAAAACTTTTTTTGGGGTTTTTGGGTTTTTTTCAGATAGAAAGTATGTTTATTGCTAACTTTTAAGTTAATAACATCTGAGAATTTCTAATATCACGTATGTAGTGTGAGAACATGATAGAGAAACTTGGCTTTCCTATTTCTTCTGAGTTATAAATTGATCATATAACTTAATTATTTTATTTGAAGCAGTAATGCAAATTCTGAAACCATTTTACATGCATAATTTCCATTTGTTTCATCAAAAATTCTTCAGTACTTGCCATGCATAGGCATTGGAGATATACTGGAAGTACAGAGGTGATTACACATGGTCCAGGGGACACACATGTAGGAGAGACAGGCACACAAACAATTGACAGTCAGTATGGTAAATGTCCAAGTATGATTATGCAGAGGTGGTGGTGGTGTAAGAGAAGGCTTCCTTAGAGGTCTGGAGTCAACAGTAAAAGATGATTAGGGGTTTACTTACTGGATATTCCATGCAAAGGAGGCAACATGTGCCAAACATAGGTCCATAAAAGATCATAGTATGTTTGGGGAACAATAGCAAGCTCTATTTTGCTGGAGTGTGAAGTTCTGGAGGGAGTGGTAATATTTGAGGCTAGAGAAATAAGGAAACATCATAAAGGGACTTATATGGCATGCAAATGAGCTTGAATTTTATTTTCAAATGCAAATTTAAAGCACTGTGCAAAGCCAAATAAATACAAATGAGTTTTGGATTATCGTAGAATTTTTACTGAAATAAATTTTGGGAATATTACACATCAGATGTGTAGTAAGAAGCTCCATAGAACTTTTCCTCTTTGAAGTTGTTACTTACCATCAATATTTGCTAAACCACATTATTGAAGCGCACTTAACTGTATGCATTAAAAAAACACCAAAATTTAATAGCTATTAAATCTGAGTGGTGAGAATACAGGTGATTTTTTAAAAATCTTTTTTATATTTCCTGAGCTTTCTACAAGGAGGATATATTTTACAATCATGATGAGGGGAGGGTGGAGGTGGTGGTTTTTAAAGAAAGCAGATTGCATTTAAAATAGGAGTAGGTTTTCTGATAATCCCAGATATAAAGTTATCATTTCCAATAACGTAAAGTCTCTTGATTTAAAAAAAAAAGATATCATTACATTTGATTTTTATAACATGTACCTCATGCTAAGTAATTTCTCTCCTCATGTTGTTTTTTGATTGTTTGTAAAAAAAAAGTCATTATAGGTGCATTATTAACTCTTGTAAGTTTCTTTTATGCTGAAATATCTGATTCAAACACTGGCATTTTGTTTCTGTGTAGACACCAATTATTGGAAATAAATATGGTGACCAACACAGTGCAGCTGGAAGAAATGGGAAACCAAAAGTTATTGCTGTCACTAGAAGCACTTCCTCAACGTCTTCTGGTTCTAATTCTAATGCCTTGGTTCCTGTTAGTTGGAAAAGGCCACAGTTATCACAGGTACATAAGGAATATCAAACTGAACATTCATAGAATAGAAGAATCAGTTTTGTTATATGTATGAAAACTTGAGAATATGTCTTATTTTATCAGTAATCCTAACATTTGAATTTTTTTTTCTTTAGCGAAGAACAAGAGAAAAGCTAATGAATGTGCTTTCTCTCTGTGGTCCAGAATCTGGCCTTCCAAAGAATCCATCAGTGAGTAATCATGAGGGCAAATGTAAAGGTTTTAAAAATCATGTTATTCCATGAAGAAATGAGTCTGTCTCCTTGCTTGCCTTTTCTCATTTACCTAACTTATACGATATTAACTAAGAATGAAAAAAATACTTCTTGTCTGTTGTGGTACCTGGCAGCGATGCTAATTAGGTATTCAACTAGTTGGACATGAAGACCAAATTTAAGTTCTGCATTTATTGAAGGGGGAGGCCTGCAGTGGTTTTGGGATGCTGATATCTCATGTGCAGAGTGTCAAATCTGACAGATGGACTTTTTTTCTTTTTGTCTTTTTTTTTGGTGGGGTGTCAGGTTGTATTTTCTTCTAATGAGGATTTGGAGGTCGGTGACCAACAGACCAGCCTAATTTCTACAACAGAGGACATAATTCAAGAGGAAGAAGCAGCTGTGGAAGATAATAGCAGTGAACAACAGTTTGGTGTTTTTAAGGATTTTGACTTTTTAGATGTTGAATTGGAAGATGCAGAGGTAAGGATGTGGACTTTCCATGTTACTGTTTATAGAATGGTTATAGTTGTGTGCAAATTAAGGATTTGACCATAGGATCATTCCTCATTGAGGTCAGTGTAAGGTCATAAAGGTAAAAATCTAAATTAGGAACTAAATGTCATTACCACAATTAATCAATAGCAGAATAAATCTGAAATAAAAGAAGAACTTCCAGCTTTTCATCTTTATCTTTGAAAACATAAAAAATAAATTTCTTTAATATTATTTTTAGGGTGTACTTAGTCTTAAATATTTTGCATGAGGTATACAAATTAATGTGCAACAAAATAGTAAAAAATTATGTTAAAATTGATCAAACAATTTTAAAGAGGGTAGCACTTACCACTATATTGACTGTCAAGAGGGCTTTGGCTTTCTAGAACTCTTCCCTTTGGCAAGTGACTGAGGTTCTCTTCTTATGACATTCCTAACCACTTCTTAATGATGTAGCTAACTCTCAAATGCCTCGTTTCATTTAATACGCAAAGAGCTTTCTCCTCTAGGTTGATTCAGTCTAGATTATATTGATAAAAGCTTTCTAAATGGAAATTTAAATTTAGAAAGTAGCTTTACTTGCTCACAAAACTGATCTAGTCCAGAGTTAGAGCTTCTATTTAGATATCGCCCAATAAAGTCTCTGGCTGTTTCTCTGCAATTCTGTAGGCTCTGCTCTTCTCTGCAAGTCATCTTGACCTCAGACTGTGGCAAGATGTCTGTCACTGCTGTGTGTGAATGTAAGATCACACACACCAGTGTTCAGAGGAAGTGAGGGTTGCTTCCAGAAATGCTCTCAGAAAAGTGAAGAAGTTGCTTTCCTGAATGCTCATAGCAAACTTCCTGTCACATCTCATTGGCCCAAGTTGGGACACACACCAATTTCTGAAACAATCACTGTTGCAAGTTAGAATAGTATTGCCCTGCTTATCTTAGGCTATTAGGGATCCATTTCTGTAGCTGAGATCAGTTCCCTAAACCACAGTCTCTTAACCCTGAAAAGTTTATGTCAAATAGGTTAAAAAAGAAAAAGTATACATTCTAAAATTGTTATAAATATCTGTATGTGAGAAGACCGAAATGCCTTAATATCAAGTATCTATATACCATATCTTGATGTAACTTTTTCTAAAGAATCAAAACTCGTATAGCTCATATGCATTCATCAACTCTCGCAAAGGGATGTTTCCTTCGGCTATAAGGTGTGGTGGAAGAGTAAAATGTAACGGCCTATCCCATATTACACTGCTGGTTGTTGATAGGAGACCAGATTATGGAGGTTCCCCTCAATATGCTTCAGCTCCCGCTGCAGATGTGAGGATATGACATGGTGCCTCAGAATCACACAAATGCCTTTGTGCCAGCTCAGGAACTGTGTAGGCTCCTATGTATTACTGCACCATTTACATATTCCCAAAGACACAAAGGAACTCAAGAACAAGTACTATTCAGCACCTTGTAGGGTAGTAGCTTTTAAACTTTTTTTCACACTAATCCACAGTTAATATATTTTATATCACTTCCAAGTATATACATAGACACACCTTTAAAAGTTTCAAGAATATGCATCCTTACTGTATGCTATGAGTGTTGATATTTTCTATTCTTTCATTTTTTTTTTTTTTTTCCCTAAAAAGGGCAGGTCCCCACCCCCTAAAACTGATTTCACACTCATCATTTGAAAAACATATTGTAGGAAATAGGACAGACTTGCACAACCAGGCAACAAAGTAGGATGGGTTGGGGAAACCTGTTGTCCTACCTTAAGGCCATGAGCAGCTTCTAAACTCTACTGTAGTTATTTGTTTTTTTCCTCAGTCCAGATTTTAAATTTCTAAAGGCAGGCTCTTGACATTTTTGCAATGATACAGTTATTTTTTTATTTGCCTTTTTTTGTTTAAAGAGCACTGTAAATGCTTTCAAGTTCATCCAGTACTCTAAAATGTCAGTAGTAATAAACATGGTTTTTAATAGAACCTTAAATCCATCAGAATGGATTAAAGATGCTTATTGTAGTTCTGTCTTTAATTCAAGTCACAATAATCTGAGGGGCAGGGGTGAGGGTGCTAATTTCTACCTCATAATTAGTCCAAATCAAATGATACAGACTTTCTAGAACCTGGATCTAGTCTTGTTTAAAACATGGTAACAGGAAATATTTTGATTGCTACAAAACAAACTTAACCACTAATGAAACTTAATATCCCCCCACTTTGAAAGCCCACAGTGTATATTCATTTACTCACCAAATATATATTAAGGGTTGCTGCCATGATTATGTGTTATGCTACATCATAATATCTGAAATGTTCTAGGAACATGGTTTTCAAACTCTGACCTGCAGAGCCCTGGGGCTTCTGAGGTACCTTAAGAAACAGCAGGGACAGATCCAAAGGCCAAATGAGCAGAACTCCTGGGTATTGTCTTCAACCAGAGCAGCTCTGGTTTTAGTAATTTTGCACAGTTGACTTCCATCTAAAATTTCATTTGAAATAAGTATTCTTCTGCTTTATTTAAAAAAAAAAGAAAAATTTGAAAACTTTTAATCTGGACAATGCCTTCCTAAGTAAAGTGATAAAAATAAATAGTATTTTGCTAGCCAACTCAGTGTAATTTATCATATCAAGGCCTGAGAAAGATTGTAAGAATTATATCCTTACAAAAGCAAGATTAGCTTAGAATAACAGAAACATAACTTATATAAATCCTTATATGGCATGAAATTGAAATTTGTCATATTTCCTTTGAAATTGGCAATGGTTATATTTTGATAGCTGTGATCTTGATTTTAAATTATTTTATAGTAAAAAATGACCATTGAATTTAGCCAGAGCCATTCTACAAACTAAAATAATTGTGACTTTGTATGTTGTCAGTTGAATGTGGGTATTTTAAGTCAGTTTTTGCATTGTACCAAGTATTAAATCTATGTAAATTTTGAAGATTTTCTTAAAGTTTATGTTGCCAAAGTGTATCATAGAAATGTTGTTTTAAGTGTCTGTCTCTGACTTTTTCACAATATATTATGCATAAAAAAGTAGTTTGAATCACATGTTGGCTTCCTGCACAAAGCTTAATCCAGAGCTTGAATCAGTCTTTGGGTTTGAGGAATCACAAAGAGTCTTCCCTAAAAGTGTAGCGTATATTTAAATGTTTGTCTTCGTTCTTTCTAATTCTGTGTGTTTTCCTTTTTGCTAACCAGGAGCTGCAGGTAAGTTGTAGCTTGGTGTTGTGGATTGTTTACTTGTCATCTGTGATGTATTTGTCTTCTTTGTAGTCTCATTCACGTTTGTATATTAGGATAGAAGTGGCCTAGATACTAGATTTGGTTGGTCCCCAGTAATACAAGATAGAAAGTGAAGAAAATTACTTAGTTAAAACAGATTGTCAACCAGATAATTTTGATCCTTTTAAGTATAAATACTTAATGGTGTGTTAAAAGTTTAAAGAAATTGAAGGGCTGATTGAAACTCTGCTTTTGATGATGCATTAAGTATTTTTTGTCTTGGTATATGTTTTCCTGGTGTATTACATTTCCTACATTTATAAGCATACATTTGAGGTCTTAGAAATTATGTCTTCCTTTTTCAGGGTGAAAGTATGGACAATTTCAACTGGGGGGTCCGCAGGCGCTCACTGGACAGTATTGACAAAGGGGACACTCCCTCCCTCCAGGAGTACCAGTGTTCTAGCAGCACCCCCAGCCTGAACCTGACAAACCAGGAGGACACAGACGAGTCCTCGGAAGAGGAAGCAGCACTCACAGCAAGCCAGATACTGTCACGCACACAGATGGTACACAGTTCCCTTTGCATACAGAGACAGTGGGTCTCGTTTTCCTCTTAACTTCCAACTTAGTAATTACTGTTTCTTGATTTCCCAGTTTTTATTTCAATATGGGTAAAGTGCACACACTGAAATGAAAATTTAAAATTGCAGTGGCAATGGAGTACTGTTCTATTATTCATGACAGAACTAAACCTATAGAGTTGATACTGCACACCCATTAGCAGCTAAGACATATTTTATCTTGCTTCTCTCCTAGTCATGTTAAGTTGCTCTGGGCACTTTTCAAGGCCCTCATCTTGAACAATACATATTTTTTGTATCGGTGTGTACAACAGCACTGCTAAATTCACCACCCACTTTTCTTTCCTAGTTAGCCTGGAAAGAACAAAACTGTGGTCCCTTTCAAGATCAAGTCAATTATATGGAAGTTTTGACTCCTGTCCCTCAGACTAGATGCCAGAGATTTAAAGAACGAGTGGAAAATGAGAAAATGAAGGCCACAAAAGTAGTCTATTATTTCAGAAGTGTGGGGGTGCAAGGAAGGCTAAAGAAGCAGCGGTGGTAGGGTTGGAGCTTGAAAATGGCTGTATGAGGAAAGAGAAGGCATGTGGAATGGCCACCCTGGTGCATGTGATAAGGAAGCAACCAGGAGACCAGGCGCCAGCTACTGGTCCACAGCTCTTATGGGAATGCCTTTTTCATGCTAAACTAAACTATGCCTCCCTTTAGTTTAGAGCCATTTGTTACACACTGCTGGTAAAGTGCTGGCAGTGATAATGAATGGCAGGGCCTGAGCCAACTTTAGACAAAAGGTGAAGTTGTCAGTTTGTGGTTGGCTTCCTGTCAGCTCTCCTGCTTTGACATCTCACTGTTGCCCCAATGTGTCTTTCAACTAACTGCCCTCCCATCTAAGTGTTAAATGATAAAGTGCTACTGATAACAACAGCAGGTTATCACTTACTGAGTGTTTACAATGTACCATGCTCCCTTCAAGGTATTTTACATGTATCAGTCACCATAACTCTCACCCCAGCCACACAAGGCAAGAGTGATTATTGCAGTTCTGCAGATTAAATGACTTGTCCCAGGACACACGACTAGTAAATGGATTTGAACCAGGCAATCTATCTCTAGTGCCCATGCACTTAACCATACCACGTAGGGCTTGGTTGTCCTCTACGGGGCTGTTGTCGTTTAAAGGAGTGGTCAAGTTACTGGCAATAGTGACTGACTGACTGACTCTGAGGTAAAGTCAATGTCCCTGGAGCCAGACTCTAGGCTCAGAGGCTGGCTTTGCCTCTGTTTAATTGTGGCTCAAGTTACACAAACTCTGGCTTTGCCTCTGTGCAACCGTGTAACTATAGGCTGAAGGGCTGGCTTCACTGGCTGTATAACTGTGGTCAAGTTACCTAACCTCTCCTTTAAAACAGGACTCCTGATAGTATCTGCTTCATGGAAATTCTATGAGGAGGAAAGCCACCTCGCATATAGTAAGTGCTTAACAAAGGTTAGCTCTCATGAGAGCCACGGGCATAACTGACTATATCTACTTACAAGGCCAACCCTAGTCATAGTGGTATTGAGTTTAAAAAAAAAAAAAGTTTTTGAAGTTGCTTCTTCCTCCTAGGAAAAAAATTTAAGTTTAGCCTTTACATGCTCTAAATCATAAACTTTATGTTTCTTATGTTAAATATTGATTCTGAAAAAATTATAACCCTGCTTAAAAGGAAAATGTAATATTTTCTTTTTTCCAAGTAATAACTACTACTTTTCAAAGAAAATAAACTCTACCAATGATGGATTACCATTCTAACAACTTTACATTATTTTCTTAATTCTTTTTGTCTTACTTAAATTGTGTGGAATTGATTTTTGTTTAAATAAGGGAATTGCCAGTTCAGACGCACATGCCTGCTCCCCAGTTAAGAATGCTTCATGAAACTGATTCAGTGCTTGGCACTGAAGCCACAAGGGGTCAGAGAACTCCTGCCTTTAAAATCCACAGACCAACTGAAAGATAAAACATTACCATAAAAAATATGAGTTTTAGCTGAAGGTTAACATAGTTACATAGAGCTCTTCCACTTTGATAGTTTTTGTTTAGCAAACTTTAACCTATATTAATGCATATTTAGTTCTGCTGAGGGGTTAGCTGCTTGCATTACCAAACATCCATTCTGGTATAGACTGGATGGAAAGAAAGATAATTTTAGGAAATCATAGAAGCTCTTTACAATTAAGCCCCTAAAATATTTTATGATACAGAATGTTTCTTGTGGCTTTTGTTACCACCGCTGACTCATAAATGAATTCCTTATTTTATTGTTTCTCCTTTTAGTTAAACAGTGATTCTGCTGCAGATGAAACAATGCCAGACCCTCCTGACTTACTTCTCCAGTCTCAAGATTCCACGGGCAGCATCACAACAGAAGAAGTGCTTCAAATCACAGATGAGACCCCAAGTTTGGAGGCTTCTCTAGATAATGCTAACAGCCAGCTGCCTGAGGTGGGGAGAAATGGGGGCTGGTGCATGGCCAATCTGGGCTCTTTTTAGCACTCTTTTATAGCCCTTGCTTTTCTTTCAAAAGAGTTTTGAAATTCTTTGATTTGTTTCCAGTATTTCTAACCTGTTAGGTTGTTCTAAATGAAACATAGTCAAATCTGATTTTTTTTTTAAGTTGACAGGTTAAGGAAATGACCTACAGGTTAAAAATAACCTGTTTTTTAATGAGCATTTTGCATTGCAGAATGTGATTAGGTTAATGTACAGGCGCTTCTGGGGATGGCAAGCATCATCTGTGGGGCTGTATTTTCTTTGAAGGGCCGCTTTTGTTTTTTCTTCTCTTTTTGCTTTGTACTGGATTTATGTGATTGGTGCTGTGATTGGGATTAAAACCTCAGGCCAGCTGTGTTAGCAGTTGTTAAATGAAATCTTTTAAAAAGACTTTGGAACCACTAGTATTATGTTTTTTGGAAAGGCCTGTGAGAAGTAAGCCAGATTTCAAGCTAATGACTGACCAAAAATAAGTAAGTATTAGTTTTCTTAGTGTTTGTTTTTTTTTTAAGATGATTATGGATACTTTTTTTTATGTAATTGCTACAGCTCTGTCATATGTGCTTTTATACCACGGTAAGTATTAGGGAAATACTATATTTTTGTCAGTGTTAACAAAATTAATGTAGTTATTAGATCAAGACTAATCTAGTTATCAGATCTTATTTTATTAAGGTGAATTCTCATGTTCTTATTTGGCTGATTATTTTACGTATGTGAATCCTCTTTAGCAGTAAGCAGACATATTTTGAAATGAAGGCATTTTGGCTTCATCATTAGCAGTCTTTAAAATGCTTATCCTAGTATGGCTAAAGTTTAGATGATTCAATTTAACAAATATTTATTATGATTTCACTAGATGCCAGGCATTCAGCTAGATGCTAGAAAGAAGAATAGGGCATGGCCCTGTTCTCAGGGAGTTTGCTGTCTATTAAGGGAGACAAAGAAGGCTTTAAAAAATTATATTTCATTATGGTGAATTCAGTAATAGATATGGTCAAGGCTTTGTGAAAACTCACTGTACAGCGATCAGCTATGCATTGGGGGTAATGGTGGCAAAGGACAGGCTTCATGGCGATTGGGACATCCCAGGCAAAAGGGCACCATATGGAAAGGCATGGCAGTGTGAAGAGCATGGTATGTTCAGGTTATAGCAGGAAATTCAGTATGTATAGAGAATAAAATGGGAGGAGGAACAGCAATAGGAGAGGTAAATAGGGTCTAAGACAGGAGAGGTCCTGCCGTCCTAAAGGCTTAGACTTTGTCTTGAGATAATAGAAGTCATTTGGATTTTCAGTCTTGCGAGAGAGAGCTACTATGTGATAAGCGCTGTGCCAGACACCGAGGTGTAAATACTTGGCACATGACCATTCATTCTTTAACCAGGATCTATTGAGCCCCTACCACTTGCAAGGCACTATTCTAGGTCATGGGTGAAACACACAAAGGCTCCTGGTTTTGTGGAGCTTAATTCTAGTAGGAGAGACAGATAATAAGCAGGTCCAACAAATAAAATATAAATAATATATCAAAGTGCTTGTTTTATTAATCATGTTAAGAAAATCTAACAGTAATGTGGGCTTGGGTGAGGGAGAAAGTTAGGGTAGCATTTGAGGTGAAACCTAAGTGACAAGAAGGAGCCAGCCCTTGAAGATTTGGAGGAATAATGTTCTAGGCAGAGGAAGCAGCAGTTAAAAAGACCCTGGTGTATCTGAAGTACGAAAAGCTGGCCAGCAGGGCTGGCACAGTGAACAAGGAGTCAGAGGGGTGGGCCTGGGCGCTGTCATGATGCATCCTATGGGCCACGCAGCAGGTAACCATTAAAACCAGGATTTTAAGCAGAAGAAGGACATGATCTGATGGTATCACTTACAAATCCCCTCGTATATATTTTTGTCATTTACATATTAGCCTAACACTCTTATTGGATTGTAAACTAATTATAGTTAGGAATTAATTTATACCAGGGCACCCAGGCTAGTCTAAGGTCAGGGGCTCTGAATTTCACTTACTTATCATAGTTTGGAGGGAAAATTCTATTTTTATCCCTGCAAATGATGTAAGAAACTGTTGTACAGCTAATTTAGGTCTAAATACTGAAAGAAGCTGATTTTTATTCCTAAAACTGTGAGACCATTTGTATTTATTTTCAAACTGATTAAACTAATATTCGCGCAAATTAAAAACTGGTGTTGATTCTGTCATGCTATATACTTCGGAAGTATTTTTCATTTTTAATATGGTAGCTCACTTATTCAGCCAATACCGATTGAGCTTCTATTAATACTACAGGCTAGTCACATAGCAACATTATTTCAGTAATGTTACAATGGATAGGAAGGGGAAAACCACTAGTATACTTTATAACATATGTTTTCATTATTATTTACTTGGGTTTAAGAGAATGTGGTCATTCTTTTTGATAAATGAGCTTATGATTCATTTAATTTTCAAAAATATGATAGTCTAAAATTTCCTAATATCTTCTGAACTCTAGCTCAGTGATGAGGCTTTATTAATACTCAGAGCCAAAATGAGTTTATTATAGTCTTATTTCCTGAAAACAACCCTTACATCACAAGTGTTCATTTATACCAGTAAGGCTTTCCTAGTTCCGGTTCAACCACCTTCTGATTGGGCTAAACCTGTTTCTGCTTTGTGGGCAGCCTCACAGGACCAGGGGGTAACTATTTTGAATCATCTCTCCTGCTTATATTCAGAATTCACTGTGTTGTGGTATAATGAAAGAAATGACATTTCAAAGAAGAGAGAATTTATAGTATTAATATGAAGTTTTACTTGTGTAGAATTAGAATATATATGAGAGAAGATATTTTACAAAAGGACATATTTCTAGGTAAACACCTAGATCCTGTCATTTAAGAGAAGAAGAAGGGGGGGGGAAACCTCCTTGATGTTTCTATATGACAATAGGTCATATATTTCAAAAAATCTTAAACCTAGGACCATTAAAAAAAACAATTTTATATAATCATTTCAAAAACTCTAAAAATGAGACTGTGTAAATGAAGACTACTTAATAAAACAGATGGCAATAATTATTATGTTATAAAATTCTTTTTTTTAATGTTTTTGAAGTCCACTAAAAATATGTTTGTTTTGCAGGATTTGAGTTCAGTATTAAAGGAGGAACATGTTACAAACTTTGAAGATGAAGGGTCATATATAATTCAAGAACAGCAGGATTCTCTTGTGTGTCAAGGAATTCTTGATTTAGAAGAAACTGAAATGCCAGAGCCTCTAGCTCCTGAAAGCTACCCCGAGTCAATCTGCGAAGAGGATGTTACTTTAGCTTTGAAAGAGCTAGATGAAAGATGTGAAGAAGAAGAAGCGGATTTCTCTGGACTGTCTAGGTGAGAACATAGTATCACAAACACTGTAATGAGGTGAGATTTTCTCCCCAACCCCTTCCCCAAATGCCTCTCTATTCCAGTTTACTTATTTTCATTTCTTTGTGTGTTTTAGTCTCTAATCTTCATCTTTAAAGATAAAATGACTTACTATGATGGGTTTTTTTTTCTGTTATTGACATTCAGTTAAAGAAAAACAATTAGGCCATTCTCAAAGCATAGTAAGTGGCATTCCACATTTAGAAGCACACCAGATACCTATTTTGGCAAATGCCAAATAGCCAAGTATCTGTGATACCAAAATAAATCTGAAATATATCCAAAAATTATTTTACGGTTTCATTATCAATGTTCAGATTTTTAAAGTTTGATTTCTATGAATAACAGAAGTATTTCTTAGTACTGTCAGATGCTGTATTTTTCCTTTTAAATGTTAACACTCCATACATTCAAAATTTATTATTAAAAAGTATAAAGAACTCCCAAATAGGACATTTTCTTCACTCATGGGCTAATTTGCATAATCAATTATTACATATAGTTCCTAAAGGAAATTTTGGTGGCTGTTAATGAAACTTGTATACCAAACAATTGTACAATGATTAGAATTCTGATACAAATATCTACTATATAAATTTTATAAATATTTGTGGCTCAAAATAATGTATCTAACTTCATGAGCTCTATCAGTGTATCTGTTTCTCCATTCAACAATTTGGAGCTCCTTGATAATTATTTTTATATAAAATTAATATTTAATAATCAAGTATTTCAGAGTTTTACTCTTACAATAAAATTTGTACCTTTATATTTCCTGTGATAATAGAGTTTTAACATGTACAACACATGGGAGACTTTTTTACTCTAATACATCTAGAATACTTACCTACATTTGAAAATGTATATTCAGATATTAACCATAAATCTTAGCGACGTACCTTTTTCATATTACTGATTTGGATATGGCAATAGCCCACACAATCACGCAATCATTGATCATGCACAAGTTCGGGGATGCCAGAAATGATGTGAAGGTAGATATTCAGCTATTTGGCTTTCTAAAAGGCCAAAGACAAATAATTTACTTTGGCCAAGTCCTGCAGCTGAAACAGAGTGGCGCATCCCCACTAAATACAGAGGTATATCTACTCCAGCTTGTAGTGCACATTTCGTTAAAATCAGTCACCACAGTGACACTTTTAAAATTAATCTTTTTGAGGTATAATTGAAGTTTTCACTTGAGATGTCTGCTTTATTTGGATTGTTTTCTCCAGTCTTTACTCAGGTCCCTCCCTTCCATATGAATTGCTCCAAAATTTCTTTAAAGTCTTACAGAACTATCTTGTAATCTGAAACATGTAATTTTAAGACCTTGAATAACACATTTCTTTATGGAGTGTCAGACTCAAGTACTTCTTCATCTTTACAACCTACAGTTGTAAAACATCCAGCCTGAATACATCTTCATCTTTTTCATTGTTGCATTTTTATATGCATTATCTGACTGTTGGGATTCTAAATTTCTCAAAGGAAATGGCCAGGTCTTATGTTTCTTGGGATTCAAATCTATTATCTGCCATATTGCTAGGAACATAGTATGTGCTCATGAAATAGCTGAGCAAGCTAGATGCACCCTGGCTAATAGCATTGGCTTTGGACTCCTAGTCCTGGGTTCAAATTCAGACTCTGTCATTTCTTAGCCAGTAACCTATGTACATTATTTAACCTCACTGAACTTTTTGTTTCCCCATCTGTAAAATTGATATAATAGAATCTAACCCTCATAGAGTAGTTGTGAAGATTGAATGAAATTATCCATATAAAGCACCTAACATAGCCCTTGACATGAAAGAACATGATCAAAACTTTCATTATTTTTTTAGAGATAGGGTCTTGCTCTGTCACCCAGGCTGGAGTACAGTGGTGCAATCATAGCTCATTGTAACCTCAAAATCACGGGCTCAAGCTATCCTCCCGCCTCAACCTCCTGAGTAGCTAGGATTATAGGCGTTTGCAACTAGGCCTGGCTAATTTTTTTTTTTTTTTTAATCTTTTGTAGAGATGGAGTCTTGCTATGTTGCTCAGGCTGATCTCGAACTCTTGACCTAAAGTGATCTTCCCACCTCAGCCTCCCAAAGCGCTGGGATTTCAGGCATGAGCCACTGTGCCCAGCCTGACCATTTAAAATGAAAGCGTTCTAATCTGTTATTATTCATAGAAGTTACTGAAATTAATCCATAGCGGTGACACATTATATATAGTACTTGGGTCATTTTAAGGTAGTCATTTGGAATTAGGGTTCTAATTCTAAAAATGTTAAGTAGAAAACATGAATTTGCGTGCTTTCTTACAAAGTTTAGGTTGGTGTACATTTTCTAAATCAATGTGTTTATATGAATAAAAATAACCTGTGTTGAATGACTTAAACCATTTCACGTGGTTGAGTCTATTCTTTTCAGATAGTATTATGTGATTGTGCTATTTGTGTTAACAGTCAAGATGAAGAAGAGCAAGATGGTTTTCCAGAAGTACAGACGTCGCCTCTGCCGTCACCATTTCTTTCTGCTATCATAGCTGCCTTTCAGCCCGTGGCATGTGATGATGAAGAGGAAGCCTGGCGCTGCCACGTTAATCAGATGCTGTCCGACACCGACGGATCCTGTGCAGTGTTTACTTTTCATGTGTTCTCTAGGCTGTTTCAGGTCAGTAAGGTTTAAGATTTCTGAATTCATATTATAGTTACCTAATCATGTTACAGTTTTTCTTCTAAAATCAGTATTTCAAATTTTAATATTCCTACCGATTTTCTTTAACAAATATTTTTTTCTAAGCTAGTGGTATTACTTAAATTTACACTGTGACATTGTAGTACTGCTGGTACTTTATATAATACAATGCCTGATACAGATATCTCCCCTAAGGCAATTAAAATAAAACTTCAACATCTGATAAATTTCACAAATCAGTTTATAATCAAGGGTTAAATTAATTGGCATTTGTGTTACACTGTGGGGACCTTAAAAATTTTAGCTGAGAAGGTTGCTTCCAACCCTAAGAATAATAATAATAATAATGACGACGATGACGATGATGACGATATGAACTAACATGTATTGAGTATTCACTGTATGCCAGGCACTGTCCTAAATGCTTTACATTAAGTATTCTCACACCACCACTATGGAATGTAGATATTATTTTTAGCTTTCTGTGGAGAGGGAAACTAAGGCACAGAGAAATGCCACCGTTTACGTCATTATCTTCTGAACTATCTACCACCTGTCCTCCCTACCTAAGCAAATGTTGCCCACCTTGGAAGAACCGGCTAAGTACATCTCTCAGTGAAGCTTTCCCAACTACTCCAGCCTCCATTTACTCCCTCCTGGAAGTTCTTTCATACTCCTAACTGGAGCATTTATTTGTGTAATTCTCTACTGATTGCATTACTACTTGGTTTTTCTATTTGTAATCTTTTCTTTCCAGTGATATTGTAAGTTTCTTGATAGTGCAGACTGTGGATTATGCTCTTTTTTTAATCAATCATAATGCCACCTAACAGTGCTACACATATTATAAGTAGGTACACATTAACTATTTGTATAATAATTATACTACTGATAGCATAGTCTAATTAATTGAGTGCTTACTATGGGTCAGGCACTGATTGTTTTATGGAAATGAATATTCTTGGATCATGAGAAGATACTACCCTTAATGTACTTTTATAACTTTAATTAAAGTTAAGTTCAGATGGCAGCCCATAGCCACATTTACTAAAAGTTTCTTTCAGGTAATAACTTTGTCTTTAGAAGCACTAATCCTTCTGACATGTGAGGACTTTTATTTCCAAGGATGTACAGCATACATTTCCTCTGTCCTAATG
This sequence comes from Daubentonia madagascariensis, assembly GCA_023783475.1. Classification (NCBI taxonomy): domain Eukaryota; kingdom Metazoa; phylum Chordata; class Mammalia; order Primates; family Daubentoniidae; genus Daubentonia; species Daubentonia madagascariensis. Next base: position 15,008,710 of record JAKFHU010000428.1, read on the forward strand.
AAAAAAATCTCAGGAATGGGGAGATGAATGGCATATATCTTTAATTTTTTTCAGTAATACTATTTTGTAAATCTTTTATTATTTTTAGAAATTAACACGTTTCCTAAAGAAATACCTAAAAACATAGATTTATGGATCAATTGTTAGCATTCTATCACTACAATAATTTCAAAATAAAAGTTTGCCCTATTATGCATCTTTAATTAAAGGTGATAAAAGGCCTTCTTGTGAAATACTAGACTTTTTCATATGTTTTTCCCCATAGACAATTCAAAGAAAGTTTGGAGAAATAACCAATGAGGCAGTTAGCTTTCTTGGTGAAAGTCTGCAGCGCATTGGTACCAAATTTAAAAGTTCATTGGAAGTGATGATGATGTGTTCAGAATGCCCAACAGTCTTTGTGGATGCTGAAACAGTAAGTTTTTTTGTTTGTTTTTGTTTTTTAGTTTTTTATTTCAATAGATTTAGGGGTACAAGTGGTTTCTGGTTACATGAATGAATTGTATAGTGGTGATGTCTGGGTTTTTAGTGTACCCATCACCCAAATAATGTATATTGCACCTAGTAGGTAGTTTTTCTTCCCTTACCCTCCTCCTACCCTTCCCCCTTTCAGTCTCCAATGTCCATTGTACCACTCTGTGTGCCCCTGTGTACCCGTAGCATAGCTCCCACCTATAAGTGAGAACATGCAGTATTTGTGAAATGGTAAGTTTTTACATGCAAGTTTATTATAAGGGCTATATTTGAATGGCATCTTTCAGTGAAAGGTCTTTTTAAAAAGTAATTTAGAATTTTTAAGGGTAAAGGTTTGTGTTGTCAACTGATTATAAATATTTGGCAGAATACAATTCCAGTACCTTAGATGCAGTGACTTGCGGCTATTTCTAATTCTGACCCCTACCTGACCTCCCCCTCCAAAGAGTCCTAGATGGGGACGCTAGAGAGTCATGCTCTATAGATGGGCACTTTTTCCCTGATTCTTGAATTAAAATGGATAGGAGATGGCTAGACCTCCCCCCATGAAGTAGCCAGAGCCCGTTGGTCTTCCCCTGACTTATTTCCAAGCATAATTCTAGATTACATTGTGTAAGATATTTAGTGAACTATGGTTTTAAAAACTTCAAGGGTGATACCTTTCAGGTATCTAGTGGTCTGACATGCCATTTCTTGCCTTAGCCACTTTTTGAAAGCATTTAAATGTGTGCTTGTCCTTCCTGACACCCCTCAAATCCTGCTGCACTTCTGTTTTATTTCAGTGAAAAGTCAGCCCTTAGTATGGGACAGAGTATAGTAAGAGACTATAGAAAACCAGATATTGCATGGCCCAAAAGCTGTCAGTCTCATGATTGTGATCAGAAATGGTAACCTGTGTCAATGTGTGTTTCTGATTTGACAGCTGATGTCATGTGGTCTGCTGGAAACACTCAAGTTTAGCGTTTTGGAATTGCAAGAACACCTGGATACATACAATGCCAAAAGAGAAGCAGCTGAGCAGGTCAGTCTCTTTTTACCTTATGAGAAAAGTAGTTTGCTCTTGTGTCAACCTGGCAGCACAATAGCCCAGACAGAAAGACCTCTTAGCACTTGCCTCAGGGTTTTAGTGAGAACTGTGGGTCCTTTGAGCTCTCTGTCCAGTGAATTCCCGTGTTTGGCTTTTAGAAATCTGCCCCCTAAGAGCACAGTGGAAAACCATCACTTTGTAAAAAGCTTCTCCGTGGAGACTATACAGCTGCTGTCAACATTGCAAATGGGAAAACAGAAGCAGTATTTCTCTGAGAATGCATTACAGAATTGTCTGGAAAATGTGCAACCTCTGACAAAGTTGTGATCTTTTCCCTGTGATGCGTTTACGTATGTGGGCCATCAAAGGGAGAAACATGCGTGTGGTAAATTACAGATACTACCTGCTAAGAAATAATCTTCAATTCCAGTCTGGCATTGAAAAACACAGTAGCTCAGCTCCCTGAAGGTAAACCCAGCATGCTTTCAATCAGCAGGTGCAGAAAAACAAAAATGCTTCTCCCTTTCACACTAACTGCATACAGTAGGCAGATTTTTTTTCTAGGAGATAGATCTTTCATTAATAAGTATTAAATATCCAATACATGTAAAGGCCTATGAAAAATGAAGTATAAAACTGGGTTCTTGTTCCCTAAATATTCTAGATAAGAATATAAAGCACAAATACTATATATGAATAATTAGTAAGAAAAGTAAAGTGTCTGTCACTTAAGTTATAGCCACTTAAGTACTGGCAACAAAAGAGACACCCCAAGATCATATAGGTCTAACAGAGAACTACTGCAGACCAAATACTGTGATATCCAGAGAGAGGTCACTTTGGGCTAACAGGAAAACTTCATGGAATGGGGATATGATCTTGCACTTTGACAGATGGTTAATTTTGGATGGGGGTATTATTTCAGAGAGAGCATGTGGTATGAGAAAATACTTATTTCGAAGCTTTCACCCCTTATAAGGGGAGCATGCTCTTATATTTGGACTGAAACCTGAAAAAACAATGGTAGACTGGAGAAGAGGAAAGAGTTTTCAACATCAGGAAATTATCAGGCAAGATCTGGTCATCTTAGAATTAATATTACTTATGCATATGTTTTACCTATAGATGTTCACATATCTGTTGAGTATCTATCTAGGAGCGGAATTGCCAGGTCACAGGGTATGCTTATATTCATCTTCAGAAGATTTTGCCAAGCAATTTTTCAAAAAAGATTGTATCAATTTAGGATCCCATCAGAAGTGTGTACAAGAGTTACCGTTGCTTCATATCTGCCACTACTTGGTATTGCCAGTTTTTAGAATTTTAGTCATTCTGGTACTTGTGTGGTAGTATCTCATGATATTATTTTGTATTTCCCTCGTGACTAATGTTTGAACACCTTTTCATATAGATATCTTCATTTAGATATTTTGTAAATTATGCCAAGTACCTTGCCCATTTTTGTAAATGGACTGTGTTTTTCTCACTGATTTATAGGAGCTTTTTATTCTAAATACAAGCCTTTTATTGGATATATGTATTGCAAATATTTTTCCCTCTCTGTGGCTAGCATTTTCACTATCTTAATAGCATCTTTTGATGAACAGAAGTTTTTAATTTTATTAAGTCCAAGTTGTCAGTCTTTTCCATTATGATTATGCTTTTCATGTCTTTAGAAATCATTGCCTACCCTACAAGTAGTGGTAGATTTTTATAACAGCCCCAGTGAATCGTGCCTCTCAGTATCCACACCCCTGTGCAACATGAGTTTGCCATTCTTCCCATTGAGAGATGCAGTCTGTTTCCCCACCTCTTAAATCTGGGATGGCTTTGTAATTTGTTCTAACCAATCGAATCTAGAAGCAATGCTGTGCAACTGCTAAGACTAGCCCTAAAGAGACCTTTTGCAGCTTCTGCTTTTGCCATCATGCTGGTCAGAGTGTAAATTGGAATAAACTCTGGGAAACTATTTGACCTTTAGCCTGCTAGAGGATGAGAGGTTATGTGGAAGAGAACAGGCTTTCTCTGTTCTGACATCCAGCATGCCAGGCATATGAGTGAGGCCAGCTTGGGACTTCCAGCCCCCAGTCAAGCCATCAGATTATTGTAGACTCATGAGTGGCCCTGGGCAAGACCAGAAGAAACTCCTAGAAAACACATAGATTGATCTTGGTGGTTTTAAGCCATTAAGTTTCAGGGTGGTTGGTTTTACAGCAATAGATACCATTTATAATAGGAAAACATCAAATGCCTACAAATAAATCTAGCTAAAGATGTACTAGAACCTCTATGCAGAAAATCCCAAATATTTCTGAGAAAAATTAAAGACCACCTAAATAAATGGAGGACTGTGAACCATGTGTGAATCAGAAGACTCAATATTGTAAAGATGTCATTTTCCCCCTAAAATGGTCTATAGATTTAATGTAATCTCGTTCAAAATCTCAGATGGCATATGAATGGAAATTGATAGGCTGATTCTAAAATTTATATGGAAATACAACTAATAATAGTGTAAATAATCTTGAACACAGGTCAGCAAACTATACCCCTCAAGTTATATCTGGCCCACTGCCTATTTTTGTAAACAAAGTTTTTTTGGAACACAGCTATCCCATTTGTTTAAATATTGCTATGGCTATTTTTGCACTGCAACACAGAGTTAAGCAGTTGCAACAAAGACTATATGGTTTGCAAAGCCTAAAATATTTACTGTCTGCCCTTTTCATTATTCAGTTTTTCCCCTCTATTAGTATTTTAGTTATACATTCTTTTTCATTCTTCAAGATTTCCAAGGATCATAAGTGAAAGCCTGAGGTATTTACTAGGACCCCACTATCGTGGCAGGAACTAAATCGTTTTCGTCTCTCCAGCTCCATGAGATGAGAAATCTCTGCCTGCCTTCTTAGTCTCCCAGATGCTGCTGTGTGGTTTCTTAGTGTCTCCTCCTGCACGTGACAAACACAGAAGCTGCAAGTGCCCCAAGGGGAAGCTGCACACAAACTATTGGGCTCAATTCTCTGTAGTTTCCTTTTGTCCAGGATTTTGGCTCTCAATATCTCACTACCTTTGATAACCCTGTTTTCCTAGCCCAGTGAAACTGTAGGGCACAAACTCTAGGCTGCCACTTCCTGTTCAGCCTTGATGTCCAGGGACATGAAAAAGAAGGACCCCTGGAGTAAACACTGGGATGAAGATAGGGCTTACCTCAGTGCTTTTCTCTAACTCCTTAAGTTTTGGCTAATGGTACTCGGCTTCTATAGTTGTCCTTACAGGATTGGTCTTACACAAGCTACTCCATCACACTCAGAAGCAGAACCTCGCCAGTTAAATTTTAACCTTAATTTGTGCCTGAGTAAAGAAAATATCATGACAAGAGACTGATTAGATGTGAACTGGAGGGTGTTCTATATACAAACTATCTACCGTGTCTTGTATGCACTGGCTGGGAAGGTATAGACCTGTACTTTCCAGGCCAGTGTGCAGCCATGGGACTATATGGTTGGGGCTTGTCTTTTATTTAACAGAATAAAAATCAGCAATAATTATGTTGAATAGCGCCCAAAAAAACACTGTATCACTAGGTATACAGTATAAAAAAGTATATTTAGTAAGAACAAGCCATTAAATAATCAACTGAAATTATCCTTTTCAAATTTATTAGTATACTTGGATAAACTGGACCAGATTAGTGATGATAATTAAGTATGGAAACATTTTAACATTTTGTATGAATAAAGATTAATGCACAAATTCCATGATAGATGTCAACTGAATTTTGCTGATATAAAGAAATCTGCTGATAGCTTTTGACAATGGCTGCCACCAGCCGTATCTCACTAGAAAAGCGTAACATGTTTTTCTTCAGAGATGCTGTCAAGCAAATAGCCCAAGGGCCAGTGAAATCTGAGAGACTGGAATAAAAGGAACAAAAGGTCAAAGAGATTGTTTTTGAAATAACTGAGATATCTAATTTTAATTCTTTGCATGTAGAACATAAGCTACAACTGAGAATTTTAAATGTCAAATACTAAAATATTTTCAGAGTAGCTACTTAATATAGCTAGCAGTTTTTCTCAAAGTCCTAATAACTTATTTTATATATTAGTTTTATTATGTTTAATAATATCACCAAAGAACAGAACTAGGAAGTCAAAACAACTGATAATATCAAACTATCAAAACCTAGGAGCTTAACCTGAAGGCTCTTAAGGCTTTTACTTCAGCTTGGAAATTCTATGACTCCAGTGTTCTTTTCCACTATACTAGAATGCTATTATTTTATTTTTATTTGACTGATGAAAATGTACTTTAAATTAATATCAACTTTAGGAATAGCCCCTGGATAAATAAAAACCACATTTGGCTTCTACATCCAATATTCTCTGGTGATAACATGTTTGTCATTCATTACTGTCCACAAAGAAGGAAAAGAAAAAGAAATAAAAACAGGATTTAAAATGGATTCTGATTTCTGTTTCACTAATTAAAACTGACACCAGTCTTCTGAGAATTACATTCCTGATAAGCAAACAGACCTGGCTGATTCGAAGTTGCCTTTATTAAACTGACCAGAGGGGAAGCACATCTTTCATTTCCCCATCTTACGTTACACAAAGGTCAGGTGGAGATTATGAAGATTCCCACAAAATCCGCAAGGTGAAGAATTCTTTACTGAAATGGAGCACCACCAGTTCCTAGGATAGAAGACCATTTATTGTGTTTTTGTTAGTGAACTGTCACAAGTGTGTGCATCCTGTTGTTCTACTGATAGTGTCCTGCTTTCGTGTGTTCCACATAAATGATAAGGCTCAAGTGGAGATGAAGCTCTATGCCTAAAACCAATCCTAGAACTTCAAGTTGCCTTTGTTGTTTTGTATGGACAGGCTGTTTGTTACATCACCAACTTCATTGTGCATTACACAATTACTGTATTAAAGTTTACTGTTACTTATTTTTAGTGGCTAGACAATTGTAAGAGGACATTTGGTACCAAAGAAGACATGTATAGGATAAACACAGATGCACAAGTAAGTTCCTAATTCTTGTTTTTGCTATATTTCTATATTAGGTAAAATAATGTGTATGCTCATGCTCAAATGCCTTTATTTGATATTTCTAAAAATAAAGAATATTTGTAAAACTTTTCATTTTGGTTATCAGAACAATCTTCGTAAAAGTTACGTTCAATGAAATATTGGCTTAGTAATGAAAAATTCACTTTAATAAAAGTGAAAAACCAGCTTGTGACTGAAGCTTAATAACATTCAGTGGATAAGCTTGATGGATATCTGGACAGCATTGGTATTCTGCAGATAAGTTGTCTGGTCAGGAAAGCAAACCTAAGAGTAATGTGATATACATCCATATTAGCCTTTCTAAAGGTGAAATTCTGATTGGATAAACTGTAATGCTTTTCTTTATTATAAAGTTCGGTGAAAATAATAGCTATTATTTTCTCAGAAAAAGGTGCACATACATAATACATACATTGTAGTAAGTGAGGATAAATTAGGACCTACAGATTATTCTAATGGGTGTGCAACTTCATATGGGGAAAAGGTATTCATCAACTAAACTTTATCTCCATTTGACATAAGAATTCCAATCTTTTTCAACTTCAGTTACATTATTAGAGATTTTTAGTCTCTTTAAAAGTTATACTATTATAATAAAAATCTAAAGTTTTGTAAAAACTGCAATGTTGAGAAAATAATAGTATACTCAATAAATGTTAACTATTTACCAGACACTGTGCTAATAAGCATTTCACATTCATTATCTCTATCCTTACAACTCAGTCAATTAGATGCTCTAATTATCGGCATTTTGAAGATGAGGAAACTGAGGCTCAGAGAAGCTAATTTATCTAAAATCAGTAAGTAAATAATAGAACCAAGATTCAAACCTAGGCAGGCTGACTCCAAATCCTGCACTATGTTAGAAACTGTGAAATCATCCATGTAAAGAAATAAAGCAAGATAAGGAATTAACGCAAGACGAGGATGGGATCCTTTGGTTCTAATTCTGTCTTTGCCACTGTTTAACTGTATCGCTTGAGCAAGTGATGTAACCTTTTTTCCTATATAAACTTAGGTGGTTATGCTAAGTGATATTTTATATCCCTTCTACCTTGAAGAAAATGAGATCCAGCTCCAGGACTCTAAGTCAGTTAACATAGCTTGAGGTTTTCTACTAAGTGAAAGTGAAAACTGTACATTTAAGACTTTTATTATTATCTTAGCTCACCTTTCATATTCCGCTTTTTGAGGGTGGGGGACCCTTTTTACACAACCTTACTATCTGTCCTTGTGTACTATTATAGATTTTGGCATAATAAGCAATCAACAAGTATTTTGTGGATGAATAAATGAAAAGAGAATATACATGCAAATTTTAACATACTTAAGCAACAGTTTAAAATGTGCATATGTATGGTCATCCTCAAAAACTATACTGTTAGCATACTTAGAGCAATTTCTGGTAATTCAGAGCTACAGAATTACATTTGTGTTAACTTCCTACAATTATGATCATAAGCTTTATCAGTGGTTTATCTCCTATTACATCCCAAAGTAGAAGCTATGCATATATGCATGTCAGTGCTCCTTTATTTATGAAACTCAAATTGTTATTTTCATATGAAATCAACTGTATCAAATAAAACCTCCAAGGTTTAGATATGCTAATATGCTTGACACTGGATTGTGCTCAACCAGTGTTTACTGAATGACTCTCCACATAATTTATGGTAAGCAGTATGGAGCTAAAGTTCACCTTTGCTTATTTAGCAAATCCCTTCAAAATTGATAGGAATAGATGTTATATAAATAGCCCCTCAGAGGAAAATATTTAGAAAAGCAGGCTTAAGAATGACTTCCAGAAGCTACAATTGCATTATAACAATTGCTGTTTTAATTAGAAGTCATTCTTCTCTTAATGAGACCAGGTCCAAGTTGCTGTAGATACTTTTAATAGAATTTTTAAGACAGTCCATAAGGTAGACTTTTCACTATGTGTTTTACGTACATCATCTCCTTTGATTCAAACCTAGTTGGGTTACATTTCTGAAACTTACTAAAGTACATTTGGAATGCAATTTAGAACACACATCTGCTTCCAACATTCTGCCCTGTGGCTCAGCACCACTTATGGCCACCTAGAACCTAATTAGACAGTAAAGGGTGGGAAGCCCTAGAACAAGCCACACCAAAAATAATCCTCGGATGGGTATTTATTATGTAAGATTATAAGCCAGTTTTTTCCTGAGAAGTAACAGTAATTCATTTGTTTCTTATTTTCTAATCATAAGTTTTCCACTTTACTAATAGAAATCTTACTACATTTGGGTTTGGGGTTTTTTTTAAACCTAGATAGAACACTTGTAATAGCCAAATTTCCCAAAATCACATTAGTTCAATTTTATTCTTTGTAGCTTTTATACAGAAATAAACCATAGCCTAAATGTAATTTAGTTATTATTTGGCAAAGAGTTAAAAACACCCTGAATTGTTGCAGTAAGTGTCTAAGAAGTTTTATTCTGGTAATAACATCGTAAGATTTTCTTTGGGGTAGAAATATGTTCTTTAGTTTGCCTGGGACATCTGTGGCCCTAGTTAAAATGATTTCTTGCACTAATTCTTGGTCTTTTTCTTCCTTTGTATTTTTTGTGACCTGATCACCTTCTTGCTTAGCAAATGGAAATTCTAGCAGTAAGTGACCTGTCTTGATTTACAGACTACTTACCCTTGCCAGACACACTGGTTTTCATCTGCCATTTTGTCCATTTGTGACCTAGCAGTGTTCTGTCATGGACTACTTTAAAAGTAGTGTGTGCTTCAGTTTTGTATAGCCCTAATCCATGAAATGTTGGTTCTATAAAAATGAAATATTATAATTAATATGTACAACTAGCAGTTGCCTTTTTCTACATCTGTAACATATCTCCTTTTAAATTTCTTAATTTTAAAAATCAAAGTGCACAATTTCATAGTCTCATTTCAATGGGATTACCAAGTGGTTTTCTTGAGAAAAATGACTTCATTTTAAAGACAAACTCTTCTTACTTTTTAGGTAAGAGGTTATCCAGTTTCACTTTGCTTTGTCAAGCATTTGTTGAGAAATGCAATGAGATCTACATCTCACTGAGGGCAAAAGTCTATGCGTTTGTAAATTCTTTTCATTATGAATTTAAAGTTTTAAATTGTAGTATATGAATTTAAAGTTTTAAATTGATGCTTTTTAAAGCATCCTATTTATTGCCTGCTGAAACATTCTATTTGTTCAATGTGAAAATGTGCTTAATACTAAAAGTGAATTATGTAGCCAACAGTGATCTTTGTTTTTATTTTGATCCCAGTCTTCAAAGCATCTCTCATCTGCCTTTCATCAGCTTCACACCATATTAACTTGCTTACTTCAGAAAAATAAATGCCAAGACAATTTTAACATAATTATTTATAAATTTTTATTGTAAATATGCTTAGTCAAATATCATGGAAAATAACACCTAAATTTAATGTAATGTTATTTATCTCTAGGAACTGGAGCTGTGCCGAAGGTTATACAAATTACATTTTCAATTGCTGCTTTTGTTCCAGGCCTACTGTAAACTTATCAACCAAGTAAATACAATAAAAAATGAACCAGAGGTAAATATTCACTCGTACCAGGCATCAGTAACTGATTATAGAAAATTTTAAAATGTACATACATATGTTCCTTGTTAGAATAGCTTAAGTCAACTCACTTATAATGAATCACTTTTTTCAGTTGAGGAATTGTCTTTTTTTGAAATGATATGCCATGTCAGGACCTATTAGTAAATAAGACAGCAGATATCTAACAACAGTCCTAAAAGGTTCAAGACCTTAAAGGTTTCAGTAGCAGAAGCAGACCATCTAATCAAAAGTCAAGTGAAACACATCAATTCAATAAAGACATAAAACTACATTATGAAACCCCCTAACATCTTGTCCATATATTGTTTCTGTAGTTTTATTAATGCACACAAGAATGAACATGTTTAAAACACTCTGAATGTTGGAAATCATTTTATGTATAAGTTCAAAGGTAGTGACTTTAGTTTTTTTCCCCCCCTTGTCATCTGCTGATACTAGAACTACCACTGGGAAAATGATTTAATCTTTTAAAATGGTTAAATCTGTAAAAAGAAAAATGTTCATTTAAGGTACCCTGGGTAGATAATCTTTTAACGTAAAGACTTTACTGCCAGAAAAGGTTTTCATGATCCCCCTGTGACAATAAATGTATTTTTACTACCTAAAATGTAATAATGCTAAAACCAATACATACATTTATTTCAACTTGTTTTATCAAGAATATTTAAAGACCACTATTGGGTAGAATTTATTTACTCCTACCGAATGAAGAACTTGAAATATTAACTGCCCTTCTACATTTAACACTTTCAAATAATCTTTGAGAGAAAATGCTACCATCATCAGGTATCTCCTCAAAGCCAATTCTTTTTTTTTTTAACAGAATACAAACAGATTCTTAAAGGTGTATTTGTTTTAGGTCATCAACATGTCAGAGGAACTTGCCCAGTTGGAAAGTATCCTCAAAGAAGCTGAGTCTGCTTCAGAAAATGAAGAAATTGACATTTCCAAAGCTGCACAAACTACTATAGAAACTGCCATTCATTCTTTAATTGAAACTTTGAAAAATAAGGAATTTATATCAGCTGTAGCACAAGTCAAAGCTTTCAGGTAAAATGTGAAAGGATTTAAAGATGCTGCCTTTAAACTAGACTGGAAGTTTAATATTAGGCTTTCGTTTCCAATGTGAAAGGAAAACATGATTATTTTTAATAGTTACCACTGAAATGATACCAATTTTAGATTATTTTTCACATTCAGGTGGTACTTTGAGTCATATTTTCTCGTATATTAAAACAGATCATCAGTTATTCACAGGGAAATTGTTTTGTTGTAGGTATTAACTTAAAATGTAGTTAATCTTGACTAATAATTGATTAAGTCTCGGAACTTAAAAAATATTGTGTATTTTCAGATCTCTCTGGCCCAGTGATATCTTTGGCAGTTATGAAGATGACCCTGTGCAGACACTGTTACACATATATTTCCATCACCAGACGCTGGGCCAGACAGGAAGCTTTGCAGTTATTGGCTCTAACCTGGACATGTCAGAAGCCAACTACAAATTGATGGAACTTAATCTAGAAATAAGGGAGTCTCTACGCATGGTGCAATCATACCAACTTCTAGCACAGGCCAAACCAATTGGAAATATGGTGAGCACTGGATTCTGAGAGACTTCAGGCATTTAGGAAAGAAATGAAACTGAAGATGATTACGAATATTAACCAAGCACCTTTTATGAACCCTTGCGATTCACTGATAACTTTCTGGCAGCATCTACAATTAAAGTGTAACTCATGTCAAACTGTATCAAAAAAAGATCTGAAGACAAACAATTTAATTGTTTAACAGCTGCCAATACCTCCTACAATAACTGTATGAAGAACGAGTTTTTTTAATTACTTAACCTGTGTGAAAAGAAAAGGGCTAAAAGTGATGCATACACATACATTACTTTCTGGAGAAAGAAAAAGGATTCCAAGAATGTTTGCAATAATGGCCTCTAATATGGGGACATCCGGAAGCAGGTGAGATGAGGCTGAAATCAAGGCTGAATCATTTTAGCCGAAGACCTGCAAAGCTGCCTGGATTTCTAGCAGTCATAACATAATCTACAACTGATGCTTAATCATCTACATGAACATCCAGTCAGATATACACATAAAGACTTATTTGCAAAAACCATTGATTTTTCACTATGTGGGATAAGGGTTTGGGGTGTTTTTGTTTTGTTTGTTGGTCTGTATAAGGAATTGTGTGTGTGTGAGTTGGGATGTATGGACATGCGATAGTCATATTTTGAAGGTATGGATGTTTGGTGATAATGTCTCAGAGCATGCCTAAAAGAGCACTGCAAGATTATTTTTGAAGAAATTTTATTTTATTAGATCTAACTCTTCATAGTGTTGTAAATGTTAGGACATTTTAATAATATTTTAAAACTGGGCTTTCCCAGTATTTGGAAAAGAAATAATATATCTGTTAACGTTATTGGAATGCTGCTCAGTTCTCTGATCAGTGCTTATGTTAAAATTGTTGATAACTAACCAAAGTAGATGCCTGCAGAGACTTTAAAGCGTAAAATAAAGATGTGTGCTGCCCGTCAGCTATTCTCATTAGAAAAGTTAACTTATTTTACTCCATAATTATTCTAGAAACTGTATAGACTAAAACCAGTACTTTCTTGTACATTTGTGCCATGCACTGTTATACAAGAATAGGTGTACAAAGCTAAAGAAAAAAATGTGGTCATTGATGGTAGAATATATGACTTGCAGGCTTTGATGTCTGCAGAATTCAAGAAAAGAGATGCATTCTTATATGTTTATTCAGGGCTCACATGTTTCACCCTAAAGGACCCTGGGGCTGTGGGGGGAATGAAAGGAAGCCTGGAGACTGACTACCAAAACACGCAATATACTCACTCCCTAAATCTGTAGCATAACATGAACTGGAGTCTCTGTCCTTTTTTAAATAGCATTTTGTAAGAAAAAGAAAAAAAAAAAAAAGAACGTAGTCCCACAAACTCCTCTGATTTGAAAGGAACACCTTGTATTTTTTATATGCATCTCTTATCCACTGTGACGTTTCTTTTAAACCAGGCTCTGTGATTCCAGAGTTTAGAATGTAGAAATGAAATGCTTAGCTTTGCCTTTTCTTGGGGGTGTGGACCCTGCCAGAAATGTAATTATGTATGCTCAAGTGCATTAATTGCATTAATTGAAGGCACTGTGCACGCCATTGGACTGCTGACCATAGTTATGTTTCCTGTAAAATTTCGTAACTGGTCACGGCTCATTCATAATCACTGTATTTTTTGACCCTGATAAAAACAATTATTTTGATGGTGTTCTGGTACTGTAAATGGTGTCCTTTAAATTATTTAATAACTTTTGGGTGTGGGGCAGACAGAGAGGGATGGTGTCCAGAGACACACCACACTTTACATTCTATCTTTCCCTCCCCTCACATTTTTTTTTTGTTGAAAATAAAAAGCATTATAGCTGTTGGTTCGTGTTGTATTTTAAAAAAGAACGATTATAGTATGCATTACTTAGAAACTTTCAAATGTTACCTTCATTCTTCTTAAATATAATTTGCCTTAAAAAGGGAACAAAATTAGTTAAATTGACTACCCAAACCAAACCTTTTGAACAGTTGAAATTTGATTTTTGTATTTGTATGTAACTAAGTCTATTAATAATGTAATAAAAACAGATGCACCTGTATAAAGCAAGATGCAAACCAACTCATTAGGATTGTCCTTTTGCAACTGGATTTTCCTCAAACCTATGCTTCTTTGCACCTTTTTATCTGAATCCAAAGTTTGCATTTATTAACAAAATATATCAAATGCTTAATTTATTACCTTTAGAGTTCCACTTAGAGCCCAGTTTTTGCTACATGTATCCTTTTTCTTTCTTTTACCCACTAAATTTATCACTTTTAAATAGTAAGTTTGTAAAATAACAGCCAAGGAAGAGATCTGGCATTTTCTTCCTGCTGCTTCTAAAATAGAAAGCTAAAGGATTATTTATACAACTTAGAAAATATTTTCTACTTTTAGTGATGTAAAGTAGGGGGCGTGGTATAACCCACAACCTACCTTAAACTTAGGAAATCATTACATGTGGTCTTGGAAAAGACCAAAGCCAGAATAAGGTTCTCTCATTTAGGTCTATGAATGAAGACTGCTCACATAACCACCAGCATAAACTAAATGAAAGGAAATAAAATATTAGAATCAAGATAATTTTATTTTATAGCATTCCTTTTTTCTAATTTTTCAAAGTAATCAATGGTCACTTTAGAAAATGTAGGAAATATGAAGAAAACTAGTCACATCTCCTGACACCCAGAGATAGATAGCATTATGAAGTATTTCCTTCTGGCTTCTCCCAATCTGTCTTGATATCTATACACATTTTATAAATTTTGGATTGCATGCATAAAGATTTTGGCAGTGCCTTCTCATTGCTAGAATGTTATCTCCCTAACTAACTCATGACAGCAAGATGTTTTTCTGCCACTTTGTTCAATACCTGAATGCCCAGTAGCCTTAAGTTGGGAAAACGGTTGGATCCTTGCTTTCCTCAACCGTAAAAGATTAGCTGTTATGTTAAGAAAGTTAATGGCAAACAATATTAAATTTAAAGAATGACTTAACCATATTAATAGCCAGTGAATTTCTGTCTTAGGACTCATTACAGGTACATTTCATAGTTCATTAATTTATGAAGCAAATGCTATATTGAGCACATGTTAAGTACCATTTGCATACCATAGGAGTCAAATGAATTTCCTGTCCCCATACCTACCCCCAACCAAGTCAATAATATGTTAGAACAAGACATGTTGCCTTTACCTGCACTTAGAAAGTTCTTATTTCTCCTTGGCCCCACCACCACTTTATCTGGCCCCTACAAGTCTCCTTGTCTATAGGTATCCATTTTTATAGCCAGAGTATTATTTTTAAAGATGATCCTGTTTGTCACCATGCCCTACTATCTCCACCACACCTTTAAAACCTTTTAGCATAGCTGCGTGCAGTGCCTGTTGTTGGAGGCTGAGGCAGGAGGCACACCTGAGGCCAGGAGCTCGAAGCTGTAGTACACTATGATCAGTGAATATACCATGTAAATAGCCACTGTGCTCCAGCCTGGGTGACATAGCAAGACCCTGTCTCTAACAAAAAAAAACAAAACCTTATAGCGGATTCTTACTGATAACTAAAGTTAATTCTCCTGACCAAAGCCTAGAAAGTCCTCCCAGTCTGGCCCTGCTGGTTTCACCTGGCATCATCCCCCCAGAGTATTCTACCACTGTGGCCGCCTCCTAGTTTCTTCTCCTACAGGGCCCCTGCACATGGTGTTGTCTTATTAGGGAAAATTCCTCCTTCCCCTTTTTGCCTAATTCAACTCATTCAAACGAGCTCAGCTGAAGTGTCATTCTTTCAGGCAGGCTTCCCTCACCTTCCTAAGTCAAATCCCGTGTTTACAACACATAAGTAGCTCTTCCATATCACATGCCAGAACTTCAATCTTACATTTCTTTAGGTAAAGACTAATGGCATCCTTCTGTCCTAGGGTTGGCAAGAAAAAAAAAAAAAAAAAAACTAATGGCCATCTACCCACTAGACTGGACACTCCATAAGGGCAGAGACCACATCCATGTTTACTTTAACAAGGCTGCCAGAACCAGTGGTTCTAGTGCTTCAATTCCATATGCAACACCTGAGGTGTCTGAAATGGCACTCGATATTCAGTTGGGATGGGGCCTGGGAATCTGCATTTTTACAAGCACTTTCTAGGTCCATGTTGACACAGGTGGGCCTTTCCTCTTGATAGGGTTCTAGAGGTCCCAGACCCACTTCTGGCTCTTTGGACTCCTTTGACTACACCTGAGTGGCCAAGATGTTAAGAGACTGCTATGGACCTTCTAAGCTAGTAAGGGTTAAGTTAAATGGGGTGTTAGAAAATTAGAGGCATAATTAGCCCTGGTTCTAATCTTGGTTTCTGCAGTTAAACCAATAGTCCTGCAACTCCAATTTCATTAGAAGCACCTGAGGCTCAACTCAGTGCCATCCTTGACTAGGAGTTCCGGCAGTGGGGCCTCTGTCCTAGCAGACGCAGTTAGAATGAGAACCTAAACACAGTCCAGACTAGATAGTCCCTAAGAGTAAATAAAGAAAAGCTAAACCCTATGTCTCTAACTTGAGATCTTTAAATGTAGAGGCCTACTTGTTAAAGCTTTGGTTTTGAACTAGTTAGCTCCTGAATGCCATTCAGCATCTTAAGCTGCCCCTAGCTACCCTGTTCCAAGCCCCACCTCCAGCACGTTTGTGAAGTTGTGATTACCGAGTCAGGTGAGTTCTTCTAGCCTCCCTCCCACCGGATTGTAACTTCCTAAACTAAGGTCACCTGTACACTGAAGCGCCTACCTACCCTCACCAGCCACTCAGTGTTCTGACTACGGGTTCCCTCTAACCGTCTCTTACAATCAGGGACTGGCTCTGCCTCCACCTCCTCCAGAAGAATGCTTACTTTTATTCATTTAACTTACTACCCAAGTAGTCAGCCTCATGTCTATGAAGCCCTCTAAGTTGTTTCAAGTGGCTACAATCTAGCTCAGAGCCTGGGCCATGATATGCCCATCAACTAGCATTAAAGGTAAAGTGACGGGCCCAGCCTGTTAGCACAAGACAAGCTTTAAGGCCTTTTTCAAAGACAAGATTTTATGAAATTTATAAGTTGTCTTGCAATACCTTTATTTGAAGGCTTTGTCAGAATACACTGCCTTTCATGAAGTATTTTGAGAAGGGAGAGATGGAAGGGAGAAGAGGAGAGAAAGCTCGCTTGTCTGCTCCATTAGCACACGCTCAGCAGCACCTTGTTTACATTCATTTATTTAAATGATATATTTGAAGCTGAAAGTGCTGTCACAGGATAGGCGTTTGCCTTTGCATCTCCCACACAAATCTTGACGATGGGGCCGTTTAGGGTCTACATGGCGAAGTTTTACTGGGCAGGAACATCTAGTTTGTTTGCAACTCTAAAAAAAAAAAAAAAAATCAAAGTGAGAAGCACATACAGAAGATGAGCACTTGGTGATTTCCTAAAGTATCCATTCAGATACTAAACAGGCTAAGCAAGGGCCTGTACTCCTCTTACCTGTCTACATCTCTACCTAGCAGTGAGAGTTAGGAATAGCAGGTGCTTAACCATGCTGTACTGGTGCTATATTACATTGTGTTCAAGTCGAAGTTGTGAGGTTTCTTTTGAAACATCTAAGAGGAAGGGCAGGGAAAGGTGGAGAACAAACAAGTGAAGGGTGAATTTAATGAAAGCCAAGAGCAGAGTGGTTAAGGCACCCTACCTTAGAAACGTGTCCTACCCTGACCTGAGTGATTCTAAGTGGCTTTCCATACTTAGTTTCTCTCCACCACCCTAGGGCGTTAATGCTTCCAATATCCACCTTGAGTCAAGTACACTGATTAGGCTCTCAACTCGCAATTCAGGCTCCATTAGCTGTGCAATAACAGGCAAATTTAGTCAGTTCTTTCCTCTTGAAGATTATCTAAGCCCCTTAGCACAGTGCTAATAGTAAGTGCTTAGTTAATAGTAAGCAGTATGTTGCAAGTTAAACCCCCATAAAACCGGGCAGCTTCAATTTATCTTAAAACCAGCCATTCCTTTGTGAGCTCTCAGGCAAGACAAACTTTAAACCTCTGTGCTCGTATTAAATACTGAGTATAACACTCCATAAGAAGCATTTGGGTACAATAATCAACCTCTACTACCTCATCAACAGGAAAGTATTTTTCAGTTTGCTTCCTCTTACAGTAGACTCTAGGTAGCAGATAAAGCACACATTCTTCCATATTTGCAAGTAAGGTAACAGTTCAAAAGAGGTTAACATGACCAAGATTTGCAAGGGCAGAAGGAAGCTAACAGCAAGGCCCCGTTTTCTAGTTGATTATTCCTACAACTCCTAGCAAAAAAAAATAAAAAATAAAAAATAAAAACCTAAGGTCTGGGAACCTAACCTTTTCTTGGAAATATATTCGAGAAACTACACCAAAAGCCCTCTACCACAAACCAATTCAGACACAAATGCAAAACATCTGATTTACTTGACAGGTGATATCCTCCACTCGGTAAGGGTTATAGGACTTCTGACAAGTTCTGCAAAACTGTTTGAAGTAAACCTGTGACGAGAAAGAGGATAAACTTAAAGCAAAAGCCCCTTGACACTTTTGGCAAGAAGATGCCCATTACATGGTATTTCTTACCTTGTTAGTGCCCTGTACACACCACACGTAAGCACTCTCCCATCGGATGTTGCAGTCCTTGCAGTGATAATAGCCATATTTCTGTTCTAAGAACTGAACAACAGAATATCAGAGCTTAACATGACACCAGAGGTGCCCTCCCCATTTCAGAAGCTAGAAAGGATCTACTTTACTTAGAATTGGCAACTTCATTCCAGCTCATTTGAGAAAGCAGCATCAGGTTTGGGTAAGCCTCTGCAACATAGTAATTGAGCTAACAACATAGTCAAGCAAATAAGCATAGGCCCAAAAACATTTGTACCCGATTAACTTGGCTTATAAGGCTGGTTGACAGATGAGTAAGTGGGTGTTTTTCCTCAAACAGGCAAGGGAAAAGCCACACATCCAGGGCTCTCTGAAGCTTGGAATTCTTTAAGGGGGGGCCTTTTCTCTGGAGGATAAATTGATCTTGGAATATACACATATGAAGGTTATTAAGCCAAAGGAAAGGAATAAGATCCTGCATTTAAGATACTTTAAGGCACTTACCCAAGATCAAGTTGTCTATGCTGCTAATTAATTACTACCAAGCAGTAGTGCTAGGAATCTAAGTTGTGGGATAAGCCCTGATTTATAGTTAATATGAACTACAGTATTAACCTTATTCTTAAGCTTCCCTTCTTCCCTCCCAGTGAGAAACCAGTTAAAAACAAGTTTAAAGTGTAGGCTTTAGAATTAGAAGGAACTCTGGAGAGCACTTAGCACGATTTCCCAGGTGAGCAAACTGAACGGAGTCCAGTTCAGGTTGAGACCTGCCCAAGATCACACAGAGTTCATGCGTGGGCGAACTGGGAAGCCCCCGCCTCTTGATTCATTCCCAGTCCCCCTGCCCCAGGGCCGCCCCTCCCCCCGTCAAAATAGCCTGTGATAGCTGCACAAGAGACCACAAAGGACTCCTGGGGCCTTTCCCGACCTCCCGTGTCTCTCCACTTCCCGTGGGTTACAACTGCTCTGCGCGTGCCCTAGCCCTTTAGGAGTCAGCCTGCTCCTCTCGCAGGCAGCAACACAGCCCAAATGCTTTAGCAGCGCAGGATTTTTGAGAGGGGGTGCTTTAAGAAGCAAAGCAAATTCCCAAGGGAGGGCTTTAGGAGCTCCAGCTTTCCAGCAGACTGTCAGCTTGGAAAATGGAGATTAAAAAAAAAAAAAAAGTTATGGGAGAGGCGATCAGGATCCCAACAGTCGGAAAACGGGAGAGGGATCGTTGGGAATCGACGTTAATGCCAGTAAGTTCGCCTTCTGACGTTGTGTGTGCCCGCCCATCTCAGGTCATCCAAATGCGGAGTCAAGACTGGCCTAGGCGCCCAGTATCAGGGTTTCATAGGGCAAGTGTGTCTGAATGCGACACGTGCAAGGGCGTCCCTGGCTAACCTGTGGAGCAATGACTGCGAATAAGTTAGGCTACCCTCGATGTGATCGTACTACTGGGGAAAGAAGACACCTGCCGTTGTAGGCGGCTGCGGAAACACACCGACGGGGCCCGCGCTTAATGAAGCGTGTCCCAGACAGGCACAGGGCGAGTGCCAAGCCGGGTACCTGGAGGAGACCAACACTCCCGAGGTGCCCCTGAGCCCCTGGCCCCGCCAGGCCTCACCTGGAATCGCAAGCGCTCCTTGCCCTGCTCCGGGCTCTTCAGCGACGACCTCTCTCCGGCGGCGGCCGTCTCCCCTCCGTCGCTGCCGTCCCGGGCCCTCCCCGCCGGCGGAGGCTGTTCCGGGCTCCTGGGCGCGGGCCGCGGAGCCGCCTCGCCTCCCCTGGCCTCCCGCGGCCGCTGCCTGGGCCCGTCGGCGGGCTGCTCCCGGCTCGCCCGCACCGCGGCCTGGGCCTCATCGTCCTCCTCTTCCTCGGACTGCGGCCGTCGATTCGCCTTCCTCGCCAACGCCTCTCCCTCCTCGGGGCCTTGCAGCCTCGCGGGTGGCGGCCCTCGCTCTTCCTCCGTCGCCCCAGACCTCTGCTCGCCCGCCGCGGCCTCGGCGCCTCCCAGGAAAGCGGTGAGGCGGCGGGAGGCCACGGGCGAGTACACGGCGACGGTGCGCGGGAAGCGCACTGGCCGCGGGGCGCCGCTCGAGGGGCCGCCCTGCTCCCGACCCCGAGCCGCCGGCTGCTGGGACGCCGAGCCGCCGCCCGTCGCGCCCTCGACGCCGGGGCCGGGGCCGGGGCCGGCGTCTCGAGCCCTGCGCTGCAGCGTGCGCCGCCCCAGCGAGCACTGCACCGAGGCGTCGCTGCGCGGGTTCACCTGCACCGCCACGTCGCAGCTGCTGGCCCTGCGGGGGCGCGGGCCGAGCCCCGGGCTCATCTGCGACAGGAGGGCCATGAGCTGCGCTCGCTGGTAGCTGTCGAAGAACTTGGCGGCCGTCTGCTGCCCAAAGCCGGGGCAAGACGCCGTCCCCGCCGCGGAGGAGGACGACGAGGCGACAGGGTAGCCCCGGTCCGCTGCGCCCTTGCCCTTGGCGGCCGGCGGGTAGGCGTACGGGTAGGAGCAGGGGGAGCACGCCGCGTACACGAAACCGTCCAGCACCTCGTCCCCCAGGGCAGCCATGGGCGCAGCTCCAGCCGCTCCCGCCCGCCGCCGCTGGCTAAATAGGCGACGCGCCCGGGAGGAGGCGGGCACGGCCCTCGCCGGGGCGCCCCCCCACTACCGCTCGCCGCGCTGCGTCGCCCTCCGCGCCCTTCCAGCCACCGCCTAGTGTCCCCGCGTCCCCGCCGAGGGGCCTCTCCTCGGCCTTCTCTGTACGGAAATCCTCCACACCCGGAGGTCGGCACAAATACCCTTAGATGATCTGGAAAGAGGGCTTTCTGTGCGATGAGAGTACTGATTTGTAAGTGAACCAAGGCGCCCGAGGTGAGGAGGGGTTCAACAAGAGAGAATTATCATCTGGAGTAGCTGAGCCAGGTGGTCCCCATACCCTGATTGTTTCAGGTGTCTGGAAGGCGCGGCGGGGTGTCTCTGGCCAGTGAGCGAAAAAGCCAAGGTTTGGGAACTGTTTGGGGTCTATAGCCTATTATCTCAGGCTATAGTTTATCTCAGAGCTGCTCGGAGAAGTCTACCCACTTAGCACTCTCAGTGAGTGCATGGGGAAGCGCCCAGGGCATCTATATCTAGGCTAATTGTTTTCTCCCCTGGAGCATGTCTCTCCCACCAGTGACCCGGCTACCGGTTACCTCTACTCCGGGTGGGTAGTGGCTCTACAAAATTTCCTCACCAAGCCATCCCTCCAAAAGGTACATGAGTTTACATAAATGCAGATGATCAATTGAAAGGAAAACTTGCCTTGTCCACTAGAAAAACGTTGATTGTTCATTACCAACCAGATCAAGAAATCAAATACATTAATGTAATTTTTCTCTGGTTTATAGTGGTTTGACAACAAAATACTATATTTCATTGTTTAATTGACCTGTTTTGGAATTTCTGTGAATACAGGTCAAAATTCAACATTGTCAGGTATTTATAAGTTGAACAAGCGCACTTTTTTTTTCAACAATTACATTAAACTCAATTATGCTCTACAAAGATAGTTTGTTTTTACTCACAAGATAGTGCACCAAAATTCTACATTTCCAAGACCCTGTTTTCTAATAGTTTCTATATTTAAAGCAGTCATAGAAATTGGTAATGGTAAAAACCAAAGAGCACTTTTAACTAGTTCAGGCTTCACTTGAGACGTCCCAGGTGTAAATCATATTACAGCATTGATTTGTAATGTGTGAAAATGTTTGGTTAATACACCAATGAACCGTAAAATGGGAAGATCATAATTGTTACATGTATGATAATGTGAACCAGTTGTTATCCTTTATGTAAACCATATGTACTACCACAGGCCATAAATATGAAGTAATATCTCAGCAAGATAGGAGCTCCTGTGTATCTCCATGTTCAGAGAGAAGTCTGGGTGGTTTCCATCATTATTAAATTATCTGCTTTCACTGTGCCATAGGAAGTGTCTGCCATTTCCTCTTCTTTTAGTTTCTTATAAGAAATATCTGTATCTTCATCTTCATCTAGAGGATTTTGCTTGTGCAACATTTCATTTCCATACACTTTGTATATTAAAACAAAAATTCCTGCTTCTGCAGACTGGAAAAGGGCATAAAGCAAGGGAAACATGTACATGCTTCCTATGAATTGTGGTGGAAAGGCCAGTTTTAGAATGGCAGTACAGAGCTGTACATTCTGACTACCTGTTTCCAGACAAACAGTCCTCTTACAGTTGGGTGGAAGATGGAAGAGAGTAGCTAGGCCGTAGCCTGAAGCGTAGCCTGCCAAAGGCATAAAAATTGCTACCACATAAACAGCTGCAGGGATACTTGCCAGCAATTCCGGTCCTAACATAGTGCCGGTCATTATGAAAAGGACCACCAGTGTCACTAGCAGAGACCACAGGGAAACCTAGTAATAGAAAATGGATAGACAAGCCATCAACAATGAGAGAGCTGAAGAGGAATTCAGGCAAGAGAATCCTAAGCTCTTGGAAGAAGACACCCATCTAGTCTGACCCCCAACACAAAACGGAGATCTTTGACGGGGTATTTCTGAGGATGGGTGGGTCACTTCTTCTGGAGGCATCCAGATCGATGTCCCTAATTGTGTGGCGGCTTGCCCTTATGTCACATGACAATTTGCCTTCTATAATCTCTAGCCATTGACCTGGATATAGGCCCTCAGGAACAACATAGACCAGCTGAAAAACAGCTCTTCAGAAGTTTAAAAAACCAGTTACCAGGGGAAGGCTACTCTTCTGCAGGCAGATTATCCCCAGACTTTCGGCCTCCATCATGTAACTTCGTTTTGGTGTTCTGACTGTTCTGAGCACACATTTGATTTGTGAATGTGCCACTTAAAAAATGGGGCAGTTAGAATTGAGCCCAATACCCCAGGTATGGTCTGATGAATAGAGAGGACAAGTGGACGTTTACTTTCCCTGAACAGGACCCCATGTTTTCCTTAAGAAACTAGTTCTCCTTTTACACATGAAATAAAAGGCTATTAAAATTCATGAAACTTTGTGTGTGATATTTTTACCTTCAACATATTTTATATTGTAGAGGACTGTTAGCAATATTGAAACAATTGCCTACTCTGAGATTATGTAAGAGAAAAAAATGTAAATATAAGATGTGAAGAATTCTTTGCAGTTGTGAAACTCCAACCTCTTTCAGTTGTTCATGAGAAACCTCCCATGCGTAAGTTTCTAATGATGCTTAGGAATTAATATAATAGGTGGATTTGAGATATAGCACAACTGACTTCTGTATAAAACGTGTCATCTTGATGTTCTGACTGGTACGTTTCACTCCTTCAAGTAAAACAGGCTGTGTAAATAGTAAGGTGGAAACCTAAAAATTCCTCTCCTCATTGTCCTTCCTATTGGTAGTTAACTCATTTTTGTAAATGGGGAGGAGGACTAGAGATTCAGAGAGAACAGCTTCAATGTTGCTTCTGGTTCCCTGGATATCTGGGAGGAAACCCTTTTGCAGCCTGTGGGATTGACATGTACTTTATACTCTTAAAAATTACTTAAAGTTTATTTAGGCTGGTCAAAAATTCTACCCTAGAGGATGCTGTACACATATTACAAATATACAATTGGCAGAAACCAAACTATTAACATCAAAATGTTTATCATATTAAATTTCAAAGTGTGTCACATTGAAAGCATTGATAAGAAATCTGATTCTTCATTTTGAAAATAGCGGCTTCAAAGTCCCTTTGAACTATTTTAAGTCATTTGTTGAGCATTGATATTAAATGATTGAATGTTCATTTTAAAGTGTTTGCAAAAGTATAACAATTATATAAACCATATCCTAATGTGCTAAATAAAGAATAGGGATATGTTCACCTTAAATTCAAAGGTAGCCAATCTTATTGACTTGTTTATTAAATATATTTCTTCTATTTTCAGTGTGTAAATAGCTCATTTGATTGATTTTCTCATAGAATTCCTAAGGTTTTACAGTAAATGCTATCACATTAATAATGTTAGCTTAAAGAATATGCTTAGTAAGTTCTTAATGCATCTTAAGATTATCAATGGGTATATTATATGTAATATGTTCTCATATACGTGTTTATTATGGAGCAGGATATCTTTTACTCAGGGCCGGATATGTACAGAAAATAACCCTCTGCATTTCATATTAATAAAAGTTGGCTACTCTGTATAATCAGATTACTTTAGAAAATAAATTAATATAAGTAAAACACAAAAGATTATGCCCTCTTAAATCTACATAATTGAAACATTGGAGCAGCTCTTTTTCTCTTCCTTTGTCTAAAGGAATTTGCCTGTGCATTTTATAGTAGTACTTATATATTTGGTTAACTTCTTAAAATGCACGTCCTGATCACTGTATACTCTTTTTCACTACTGTTTTTGAGTTTCAAAGAAATCTTAATGTACAAAGATTAAGCATAAATAATAGAAATCCCTCATCCTTTCACTAGCTTTAGAAACCATATAAAATATTGTAATGGGGAAGGAAAAAGAAATACACAAATTTAGTAATGGCAATATAATCTACATTATTTATCCAGGACCCAATTTTATTTTGTGCTTTAAAGCCAATATTTTGTGTATTCTATTATGTTGGTACAATGTAACTTTCCAATTACTTTTAGCCTTATTAGTGTCAGCTTATTTTTTAAAAATTAATTAAAGGAACCTACTACAGGGTTTCTCAGAATTAGAGTTCCACTTTTGAAAATATATTAATGCATTTCTAAAATACTGCACAGATTCTATTAAAATAATTTAATTTGCTTTGATTTTTAGTAATATACAGTTAGTGGAAATTATGTTGCTATTTAATTGCACTGTCATCTTCCCCCTGCCCCCATGACCTGTTTATTCCCCATGAGTACTGATACTTCTCTTACACTGGTTTTCCGTCACTTGTGTTTTAATTAAAGCCATCATTCTAGGAATCCCAAAAGGTGGAAAAGATCCTTGTTGCATAAACTTTTTAAAGTTTATTCATGCAGGTACTGCCAAGTCCTTGCCTTCCTTTCCCCTCTTCCCCAAACTTCCTAGCATTTCAGCTGTGGGCCGGAGCCCAGGGACCCTCTCAGCTAGTGTGTAAAGGGAAGAAGGCCCTTACCTTCACGATGTAGTCAGCCACCCGGTTGCATTTGTAGCGAATAAAAACGCCCAAGCCAATAGGGAGGAGAGTGCTGCAGAGAGTCAGGGTCACGGCCCCCAGGGGTAGTAACTGCACGAGAGGGGTGTTGATCCAAGCCCGGCTGTAGATCCACAGGCACAGGGGCATCAAGACCAGGGCCAGGAGTGTGGAGGAGATGGTCATGATGATGCTGCAGAAAAGGGAATGAGAAGTCAGAATGGGCTTTGAGCCAAAGCCAGCCAACCTCTTCCCTGCACGTCGGGTAGAGGGGAAAGGGGGAGACTGCAAGTCCCCCAGGCTGAAGTCTGGGGAGAGCTTACTTCATCCGCGGGGAGTGCCAAGACAACAACACATCTACGCCCAATGGAACCATGAACCCGAGGCAGGACAAAAAAAAAAAAAAACTCAGTATCTCAGGACTGCTGCCCTGGGCTTTATAAAGCCTGTTGAGTCTGGTGGATTCTGAGGGCAAGGAGTGTTTTTCTTTTTCTTTTAATCCTCCCAAGCACCGTGCAATGTTAGACATGGTAAAGCTGCTGAATGCTACTTGTTGGATTGAACCCAATTACATTGCACTCTACATGAGATTACTTTTTTATAGGGCCAATAGCCCTATTTTGCTTTTACATTTCCTGCGAGTGTCCTAGTTCAGACTTCCCCCTTCTCTTTGTCTTCCACTGGCCGAAGACCTGTGCGGATGGCCCAGCACTCGGGAGGATGCTGAGAGCTGAGGGACCCCACCGCAGCTGCGCTGCCATCTGGGTGGTAGATGGTTCCTCCTGCAGCACACCTCGCCTTCCAAAGCCCGGGCGTCAGCATCCTGTCCTTTCTTCTTCCCTCCTCCATCCATGCCTTACGACAACCACCTCTACTTCTTTCTCCTTCGTCCTGAACCCATGGTTGTGAACGCGGTTGGCTGGGATGAGAAAGATGCCCAAGGGGTGGACACATCCATACCTGAGGTTCATGTCGCCGTCAACCAGCAGGGACATGAGGTTGGAGAGATTTCCGCCGGGACAGCAGCCACACAGGAGCACCGCCACGGCGGCCACCTCGTCCAGCTTGAAGGCGAGGGCCAGCAGGAAGGCCAGCAGCGGCAGGAAGCCGAACTGGCAGAGCGCGGCCAGCAGCGCGCCCACGGGCCGGCGGACGTGCGCCCCGAAGTGGTTCACGTCCACGGTGCAGCCCAGGCCCAGCATGGTGATGCACAGGGCGGCGCCCACGAACACGTTCAGCCCGTGGTTCAGCGGCGTGTCCCAGAACAGGGGCCCGGGGTGGGCCCAGGGCCGGGGGAAAGCGGAGGGGCCCTGGCTCGCCGCGCCGCCCGCGAGGCTGCCGCTCGTCGGCTCCGGGGTCGGGGTCGGGCCGGGGCTGAAGCTGATGCCCGGCCCCGGCCCGAGACTGAGCCCGGGCCCGGGGCCGGCGCTGGAGGCGGGCGCGAGGGGCAAGTCGGTGCCGGGGCTCGGGCCGCTGGCGTTGGGCGACAGGCTGTAGTTGTCCGGCAGCAGCGGGGCGAAGAGCAGGGTTGCGTTGTCGGTGCCGTCCATGGCGCTGTCAGCGGGAGGCCGCGGGGCCGGCGCCTGCCTGCGCTGCCGATCTGCGTGCCCTCCTGCCGCACGCGTCTCCCTCCGTCCTGCGCTCGCCGCCGCCGCGGTCCGTCCGTCCGTCCGTCCGTCGGTCGGCAGCCGCCAGCGAGGCTCGCTTCCAAGCCTCGGCCGCGCGCCACTGACGTCCGCGGCGGCGTCTGGTGCGGCGGACGGTGTCCGCTCCTGGGTCTGCGGCCGCCGGGCTGGCACTTAGCAAAGCGCAGCCCCAGGGATGGGCCCCGGCGCCGCGCCCCGCAGGCCCCGCCCCCGCCGCCCGGTCCCCTCCTTTGAAGCACCAGTAAGTGGTTCTGTGAGTGTAGCCAGGGGCGGAACAAAGACCTGACAAAGGACAAGAAGAGGAAAAACCGTGCGTGGCTGCCGATCAAGTTCTCTGATGGGCTCTGCCTCTTTGATAATGAAATCTGGAGACCCAGACACGTAAAGTGGGGGGCGGGGGCGGAAGCTTATCTATGCACGCACATAAGCCATGCAAACTGTCCAAATAGTCTGCAACCCTGAGCATCAAGAGGGATGTTTGACTTAACATGAGCGATTCCCTGGTAGCATGACACAGTATCTGCCTTGAACTTGCAAAGAATTGTTTATGATTTTTATGTTGTCTTAAAGTAGACAGTGATAAATACTAGCGGGTTTTGTGCAAGTGCGTGTGCATTATTTCGTTTGATTCTCATAGCGAAGCCCTGAGACAGATACCGTTTTTACAAGCTCGATTTTTACAAACGAGGGACGGGGAAGTCCCAGCCTCATGGCCCAAACCCACAAGTACCTGGCTGAACCTGCGCCGGGATATGTCCTTAAAGAGGGCAGTGAAGAGCTCGGCTAAGAAAAGTCTCCGTGAAAAATGTGTGTTTAGGAAGTTATTGGCAGGTGGGGAGAGGATACTTCAGCGGCCTCGGATTTATGAAGCGTTATGAGTAAAGTCCTGGCATCAGGATTAAAGGACTGGAAAGAAATAAAGTGCTGAGATTCCCTGCTTCAGACATGTTTATCCCAAAACAAATCAAAATCAGGGTGCTTAGGAATGGAGGCGCCACAACTTTCAGTCAGTCACTTGATGAATGTAGGAAGGAAAAGACCTTCTCCGCTTGCCAACCAGGGGGCACCTCTGGAGGACGCATCTAGCTCTCTGCAGTGGCCATAAGGCGACAGTGAGTCGAGTTGTGCAAGTGAAGGTAGGAATTTCTAGGCTGAAATCAAGGTTCAGTCTCAGGCCAGGGTAACTCTCACGTGGTGCCAAGATAGAGTGAATTATTCTTCCTGGGAACGTGTCCCACCCCCTTTCCTGACACAGAGTGACTTCCATTGCCCAAGGGTGGATTGAGCCCAGGCATTTTTCTTTCCTCCTCCCCAAATCTCATGAAAATGACAGAGAATATGAAAAATAAGACTGAATGCACAGCATATGACACTCTTCATCGCAAACAGCTTATACCTTCTCCATCACACTGTTAATTCCATGAGGGCAGGGCTTCTGCAAGCATTTAGGAAAATAAGGTATGCTAACACTTTTCCGAAACACTAGACCCCAAAAACAATGAAGTAACATTTACAGAGCTTTGAAGGAAGTGGGTTGTGATGAAAAATATTTTTTAAGTTTTCATTTCGGCTTATGTAGGTAAAAGAAAGATATTCAGATATACAATGAGCCATGCTACCCAAATGTTACATGAGCACATCCAGGGAGACGTGGAGAAGCAGACAAGATAAGCAGAAGGCACTGCTGAGCCTTTGCCTTCCTGACACCACATGATAAGATGAGCCATGAACACAAATGGCAGAGGATCCAGCTGAGGCCTAACTGTGCAGGCACCTCTCCTATGTGCCTCAGAACTCCTCCTTGTGTTAACGATATTAAAATCCACAATCAAATTAAATACACAGTAATTAGAGGCAGACCAACTTATCCAACTAGCTCCTGTCGGGGTTTGGGAAGAGACTTGGGAGGCAATTTGTGCAATGGGCAACGACTGAAAACAGAAAGGGTTGGGCTGGGATTATAAATCATCAGGATCATGCTAAACCTGCAAACAGGAGGGCTCCTTGGGACCTGCAGACCTGCTGTCAGTCCTGCTGATGGGTTATTGTCAACTTAAAGAAAGCAGGTGTTGTTGCCTTCTCTCTTCTCTCTGATCTTCCTCACCATTTAGGGGAAAACCCCAGGATCAGGATTAGGTTTATTCTCTAGGTGTGATGACATTGGTGAAGTGGCTTGGGCCAATTCGCTTCCCCCATTTCCTCCTGTTCACTCTTGCTGCCACCAAGGAGGGGTCTGGTCCACCCAGAGGGGAGAAAATATGTAGAAGGGAGAGATAACATAGTACTTGGAAACTATGCTAGCCGTTTCGGGGAAAATAAATTTAGAGCCTTGTGGCAGAACATACACCCAAACTAGTTCCAGGTGGATTAAAGGGTTAACTATAATAATGCAACAAAATATTGGAGAAAAATATTGGCAAGTATGTATCTCATCTTTGGATAGGGAAAATATTTCTAAGCAAAAATGTAACAGAAGAAATCATAATGAAAGCTCAATAGATAAGGATACATAAAAATTTTAGGCTTTGGTATAGCAAAAAAACACCATTTAGAAAATTAAAAGCAAATTACAAAATGAGAAAAAAACATTTGCAACATATATAAAGCCAAGAGATAAATTTATAAAAAGAGTTTTATTGTGTTGTTTCATAGGGAAAAAAGGCAAATGAAATGAACAGACACAAGATCACAAGAAGAAATGCAAATAGACAATATGCTTATAAAAATACTCACATTCACTAGGAACTAAAGAAATTACATTGAAGCAATTAGATACCATTTTTTCCGCACTGGAAAAAGAGTCAAATCAATGATATAATGTTATGGTGGTGAGGATACAATCAACTTGGCACTCTCTCATCCTGCCTGTGGTATGTCCTTTCTGGAAGAAAACTTAGTAGATGACAATAGCCGTAAGAATGTGTGTCCCCTTTGACCTGGAAATGCTATTTCCAGGTGTTTATCTAAGGAAACAATGAGGGAATTAAAAAGAAATGAGAGCTACATTGAGCACTTACTATGTACTAGACACTCTTCTGAGCTTTTACGTGGATCATCTTATTTAATCCTTACAACAGTGAGGATGGCATTCAAAAAGATTGGACCAATATGTATCAAAATATATTGGATGATGGACTTCTGCATACTTATATTCTCTTTATCCCCCTGCACACCACCACCACCCCCTCATAGAAACTGAAACAAACAAGTATACTGAGTATAACTGGGGAATTTTGTTGTTGTTGTTTTGTTTTTGTTTTCAGAGACAGGGTCTCACTCTGTTGCCCAGGCTGGAGTGCAGTGGCGTCCTCATAGCTCACTGCAGCCTTGAACGCCTGGGCTCAAGCAATCCTCCTGCCTCGGCCTCCCGAGTAGCCAGGACTATAGGCGCACCACGCCTGGTCTTTATACTGGGTT
Source organism: Daubentonia madagascariensis (assembly GCA_023783475.1). Taxonomy (NCBI): domain Eukaryota; kingdom Metazoa; phylum Chordata; class Mammalia; order Primates; family Daubentoniidae; genus Daubentonia; species Daubentonia madagascariensis. The sequence continues at coordinate 15,039,346 of JAKFHU010000428.1, forward strand.
TTAAGTAGTAAAACAGGTGAGTTTTCTAAGTTCACTGAAGGAGCTTGAATTACAGTAGTCCCCCCTTACCCGCGGTTTCACTTCCTGAGCTTTCAGTTACCGCAGTCCGAAAGTATTAAGTGGAAGGTTCCAGAAATAAACAATTCATAAGTTTTAAATTGCCCTCATTCTGAGTAGCATGATGAAATCTCATACCATCCCGCCTGCCCAGGACGTGAATCATGCCTTTGTCCAGTGTGTCCACATTGTCTACACTACCTGTCCATTAGCCACTTAGTAGCCAGGCTCAGTTATCAGATTGATTGTTGAGGTGTCATAGTGCTTGTGTTCAAGGAACCCTTATTTTATTTCATAATGGCCCCAAAGTACAAGCGTAGTGACGGTGGCATGTTGTTATACTTGTTCTATTTTATTTTCAGTTACTGTTGTTAATTTCTTACTGTGCCTAATTTTTAAGTTAAACTTAATCAGAGGCATGTATGTGTAGGAAAAAATTAGCGTATGTAGGGTTCAGTACTATCCGCTGTTTCGGACATCACTGGGGGTCTTGGAATGTATCCAAGGATAAGGGGGGACTACTATACAGTAGTTTTTTTTTGCCACTTTTGTTAAAAGGAAGCTGGAAGGCTTTCTTTTAATAGAGATCTGTCAAACAGGAAAGTCGACTGGAATATTGGTCTTAGCTGGTTTGTATCTAAAAGCGACATGGCCTGGTAATTATACTTGCTTTATAAAATTAAGTCTATTTTACAGAATAAATGTCAGTTTCTAACAACATTAATTACTCTTTAATAATTCACTAGTGATAGATATAACCAAGGACTATTTTCTGTGTCCCAAAAGTATACTATACCACACTTAAGACACTTACTAATCCACAATATTACATTTATACAATTGGCATGAAAGTCTGAATATTTTGTCAGTGAGGGCCCGGTTGTCCGCTCCTGGTAAATAGAGGCATGTTAAAACCTGCTCAGGAATGTCTGGGTGGCCTGGTGGACAAGCCAGGCAGAGGTCATATTTACGTACACCTCAGTGATAGAATTGTCAGATGTAGAGAATAAAAATAGAAGATGCCCCAGTTACATTTGAATTTCAGATAAACAACAAATATGTTTTTTAGTATAAAGATGTCTCAAATATTTCATCTGGAAAGCTTACCTAGAGACAGATGATCATTAGAAAATTGAAATGGGCAGTAACAGACGCTGGTGAGGACGTGGAGAAAGGGGAACACTCTTCCACTGTTGGCAGGAATGTAAATTAGTACAACCACCATGGAGAACAGTATGGAGGTTCCTCAAAAAACCAAAAATAGAGCTACCATATGATCCAGCATTCAACGACTGGGTACGTATCCAAAAGAAAGGAAATCAATATATGAAAGAGATATCCATACTCACCTGTTTATTGCAGTGCTATTCACAATAGCCAAAATATGGAATCAATCTACGGGCCCATCAGTGGATGGATGGATAAATAAAATGTGATATACACACAATGGAATATTATTCAGCCATAAAAAAGAAGGAAATCCTGTCATTTGCATAACATAGATGGAACCAGAAGGCATTATGTTAAGTGAAATAAGCCAAGGACAGAAAGACAAATATTGTATGTTCTCACTTATGTGGGAGCTAAAAAAGTGGATCTCGTGAAGGTAGAGAGTAGATTGGTGATTACCAGAGGCCAAGAAGGGGGACAGGGAATGAAGGGGGAAAAAAAGAATGTAAATATATTTATTACCACTGACCTGTACACTTAAAAATGGTAAAGATGGTAAATTATATACGTATATTTTACCTAAATAAAATAAATAAAATTTTTTAAAAAGAAAAAGAAAACTGAAGTGGAGTGGTGGCCTCCAGGGGCAAGATCTCCACACAGTTTTAGGAAATACGCCCTAAATTGCAGGAACATACTAGATGGGCAAAGAGGGGTGCACAAGCCCAGGCTAGGGAACGCTGTCGGGACTGGGGAAGAGGCGGCAGGGTGGGGGTGAGGCCCTCCTGTCCCCCGAGGAACGCTGGCCTGGTTCTGCGTGGACAGGAGAGCTGCAGGATCAGAGCTGATACGTTTGTAGCTAAGTAGCAGTTTAGTACACATGGGAGGAAGGTACTGGGACACACAAACACTACAGCAGGCAGTGGTCTGGGAGTGAAGTGAACGTGAGTTGGACAATAACGAAAGTGGCCGTGGCTCTGACGGGGGCCGGGAAGCCATGAAGTGAGCTGCAGGGGGGAACAGAGAAAGGAAGCGGACCCCAAAAATGACAAAATGGAGGATGTTTTAGACACTCAAATCCTCCGCAGACATCTCAGGTCCCTGCAGTCAGTCCGATGCAGGGGGTCTCAGCAGTTTTGCTCCCAGAGCTGCTCTCCTATCCTCCTGGGAGACGGACCCTCCCTTTGGGAGAGGGGGTAGAATCCCACCTCCAACAGCTCCTACCATAAAGTCTAAATGGAAGCCGCTCCCTTCCTAAACGATCCCACTTCTGAGCTGTCAGCGATTGGTCGAGGGATGAGCCCCCCAGACCCACTCTGGGCCCATTTTAGTAGAGTTCACAGTAATCCTAAGCAGGGTTTAGATTTTAATGTCAGCTTGTGGGGAGAAATTCACTTATAGGTAAAATTGTCCTTGAAAATCCTTTAAATACTCATAGCAATATAATAATCTTTTTTCCATGAAGGCCACAATGACATTCTTCCCCCAGTATGGGAATAGCTGAGTACCAGGTAGAGTGGCTGGCTCACATTTTGGGGCCATGTCATATGAAATGACTCTCTGGATCTTTCTTCCAGATGCTCAGGCCATGACGAGCACTGGGTTCTGAGGCTGACCTCGGAAACAGCACGTTCGTATCTCCTGGCTCGGACTGACTGTGCTCCTGGCCGGCAGCACACTCATGCACATCAGTCGCCTCTCTCTTGTTTCTCCTTATTTAACCCTCACAGTTGAATTTGTGAAAGTTAAATTGTACATACGATGTGACTCCAGGAACCAACATCCTAGCTCCAGTGACTGATCCAGAGGGTGGGACATAATCCAACCCAGGCCAATTGGGATCATTCCTGGTATTTTTTTTTTTTAAATCAGGGCCATAAGGAAGAGCCCTTTCCTCTCTAATTAAGAGGGTGGGAAGTTGTGAGCTCAGAAACTGCTACTAACCACAGTTCTATTTTATGAAATCACCCAGACTGGGAGAATAAAGCCAAAAATAAAAGCCAAAATAAAGCAAGTGAGAGGGGAAGAGAGAAAGTGCCGGCAACACCAACATCCTGTTCTGGTCCTTTCTAACAACACTCCTCACCTGCCTGGTTATGCGAGCTGTTAAATCTTCTTCTTTTAGCCACGCTAGTTGTAACCAAAGAAATCCCTAAATAATAAGACCATTTTCACTAAATGGTAAAAAATTGGGAATTAGATATCCTATAAATTTACCAGTGGCATTTGGGAGTCAGTCAAAGACTGACTTTGTTAGTTTTGGGGTAACCCATATTCCTGGATAGCAGCCCCAAACTCATGTGGCCAGGAGAAGTATGGGCTGCATGAAGTTGTTCCATAAAATAAGTAATTGCTTACAGCGTAATCTATCATTAAGAATAACCAGCTTTCCATACCTGGAGACCATCTTACCATTACTGAATACAGACAGAGCTAATAGGCAGCTGTGTGTAACTCTTTGTGCCTTGTAACTAACCTAGCTCCTCTATTGAGATTATTTCAGTATCTCAAAGTGGGTTTGTGTATAGCTGTTGCTTCCAAACCTCCTGCTGCGTTTTTTGTGGTTGTGATTCCTTGTGTCCTCGCATGACTTTCCCCAGCCTGTCCTGTTTGCTCTGATAAGACGTCAGATCTCGTACAGCAGTCAGCTTTGTAAAAATACCATCTCATCAGCTCTCGAATCATGTGATTCAATTGTGCACTTCCTAGTCCTTACCAGAAAGGCATCAACTGAGATTTGATTTAATCCGGGTCTTCCTTTCGTAGTATCTCCAAGTCTGTGCCAGAGGGTCCTCAGCTTTCTACAGACCACTTCGATGACTTAACAAGGGTTTGCTTTACGTGGGAAGATTGTTGTCACTCTCTCTTCTCACTACTAATCTTCTATTCTTTAATCAGTCCCATCCTTGTTTTCACCTATTCTTTAACCTAGCATTTCAACTTGGTTTTGATGCATGTTTTTGAAGACTTTCCTGGGGACTTAACTACCTTTGCATGGCAGAAAGTCTTGTATCAGGAAGCATTTGTCATCTGATAAACTGAAAGGGAAAAAACAGTATCTACAAAGCTCTAGCAGGATATTAAACTGAGAATTTATTTGATCTAAACATACAAAAAAATCTCCAGGGATATTTTTCAAGGTTCACTACTGAAAAATCACCTCTCATTGAGGAACCAGACAACACAATAAGAAGCAAAAATGAGATAAAAGCAAAAGAAATTTTATTAAAATTAGACTCCACTAATTGGTTTGGATTTGGATTGTTTTATTTTCTATCCCTCCATACAAAGTAGAAAAAGCATTAACATCTTTGAATTTAGGAAGTGTTACTTTGAAACAGTCTTTGAAAGGTAGATTTCTCTTGGAATAATTTAAAATTTCTTGTCCATTATATAGGAAGCAAATCATAGAAACAACCTCTCGCTCAGTCACTGGTGTTGGTAGAATTGTAAAGAATGTTGGTTTCATCTGATCCTAAGAAAAGACTGTGGTCTGTTAATAATTGTATATTTCATACATCTTTTCTTACTCTCAATAATGAACTGGTCTGGCCATTCAGTAGGTCTGAGAATTATTACCTATGGCTGCCGCTTCCCGGCATTGCTATTGTTGCCCTGCTTTGTCTAGAATACTGCCTGGAGGATAGTAGGGAGGGTCACTGCTTTCCATCCCCACTTCTGCAAAATCATGCTTAATGATTTAAACAGAGGACGTAATGGGGGCTGGATATGGGGGTATCAAAAATTGGTTCTAGCATTTTTATCATACTTCCTCAGGCAGCTGGCCAAATATAAATGACTTTTCCAAAAAATCTGATATTTTGGAATATTTTGGAATTTTATATATATGTCTATGCATAATATATATATATATTTTTTTTCTTCTATTATTTGAGAATTGTCTATAATTAGTAGTCATGGACTCCTAAAATTTCAGAGTTTTTGTAGCACTGTATTATAACAACTCAATTTAACAACTGTATATTAATTTCCCAAAATTTCGCTAGACAGTGAAATGATAGAAAACATTAACCATGTATAAGGTGTGTGTTTCATGTTCTCAAGGACCTTGCTGCTAACTGCAATGCAAGGCGCACTGAGATGAACTTTCTATATTTAAGTTCAAATAGAGACGGAGTGATGAATCCTGGATGTGGAGTGTGAGCATCATTTACCAATGAGTACTAGATTTCAACATGAAAAGGAAGGCGAAGGACATTCCAGGGAAGGGGAGCAGCTTGAGCAAAGCCATGGAAGTACATTACTTCCACGTGGGGAGCACAGAATGGAAACAAAGTGGCAAGGACAGGAAACAAGCTGTGGAAAGGTGTGTAGTGGAGCAAATTATTTAGGGCCTCTATTGCCATGTGAGGGGCTTGGACTTTAATTTTGCTGACGGTAGAAAGGTAGCTAAGTTTTCTATGCAGGAAAGTGGCATCTCCAGATTTAAGACTCAGAAAAGCAGGTCCTGAAGCCCTGGATAAATGGGTAGGGACAGCAATAAAGAACAATCAGTAGTCAAGCTAGGAGGCTATTAGGATAATGCCAATGGAAAATAATGGCAGCTTACATTAGGGAAGAAGTGGTAGGAACTGGGAGAAGGTACATTTGTGATGAAGGAGAGAGATGACTCAAAGCAAAATTAGGCTCTAATTTGGAAGACTGGGTGAATGGTCATGACATTAACTGAGATAGAGAACATCGGCAAAGTGACAAGTTTAAGCCTCGGGTTTTAGATGTGTTGGGTGTGGGGTGTATGGAATGCCCTCTTGGAGTCTAATGTGCAAATGAACTGCAGTTCTGAAGCCTAGAGGAAAGAGCTGGGAACAGACAATAAATTAACAGCCAAGATTATGGCAGTTCTTGCCCCTCCACTTTCTGGCAATATGGCTGACTCAGTAACACAAAAACCCTTCTTTAAAAAAAAAAATAGATATGTTGTATAAAATACAGCAAACATCCTTTCAAAGGCACAGATAAGTTCACAACACAGTAATGGAAATCCCTAGGAAGCAAAGCCAAAGGAAACTAGATACTAAAAGGTTAAGCAGGTGGTTTCTAGGCTCTGTTTCCAAGGGGCTTACCCTTGAATGGCTGTAAGGGGACAGGAGACGGAGCCCTGGGCTTATGTCAGGTGGAGAGTTGAGACTGATCTATGGAAATATTAGACTCTGAAAAAACTACACCCTTAGTAAGTTTGAACTAGAAAAAAAAATCTATCATTAGCAAAGAGAGATGACAGTTTTGTTTTGTTTTACATTTTTGTTTTGGCCCAGGTTTCTGAGTCAGGAAAGAAAATGCTTTCCCTGAGAATTTTTCACTGCAAGCCCGATGTAGTGCGGGAGCTGGCCTGTAGTAGTTTGCAGGAGCTGAAAGTCCACATTTCTTCCCAACTCTTCTTCAAGTGACTTTATGTCGGCTGCTTAAAAACAGCTGTTATGTAAATATTAGTATTTATCCCACAATAATTGACAAATGCCACAAATCCGGGCTTTTTCTCTAGAGAGCTGGTTGTTAAACATTTCCCAGCCCACTGCTGCATAGACTTGTCTTCACAAGGGTTGGAAGTTAGAATTTATAATACTAGCGTGGCCTAGGAGTGTCCGGACTGAGAGTTAACACAACATGTGATCTCAGGATGGTAACACTGTAGGGTACCAGGCAGAAATAAAGCACAGTCTCTCCGGAGGGACATACCCTAAACCCAGGCCTCACAGTTCCCATAAACAATTACAAACATGAGAAGATAAACTTATCATGAGCAAATGACAGCTGCCATGCAAACAGCTGGCTTAGATTCCCAAGAGCCTCATTAAATAAATGTTTTGGCTACAGACCAAAATAAAGAAAATAAATCCATAATTACAGACATCGAAGAAATAAAAATTAAAGTAAAAGAATATAACGCCCAGAAGACTGGGCTGATTTCTAAAACAATTATTTTTTAAAAGATATAACACTTCTAGAAATGAAAAATATTATTTTATCAGAAGTAATTCTCAGAAGAAAAACAAATTATGAGACATGGAGGATAGAATGAAAAACCTCCACATACATTTAATAGGCATTCCAGGATGAAAGGATGTGCAAAATGTAAGATTTTAAAATGTGATACTTAAGAATTTTCTAGACTCAAAGAAAGACATAAACCCAGATTCAGGAAGCATAGTGAGTCCTAAGAAGGGTAAATAGAAATATCCATACCTAGACACATCATAGTGAAAATTAAAAAAAAAAAAGATAAAATATCTTAATTACACAAATTACACAATTTTTGGCTTTACTTTTCTCATTCCTGAGGTAAAATTAAACTGTATAATATCTAAAGTCATTCATTTAACAGATATCTGAATTTCACAAAGGACGCAAAAATGAGGTCGTTTCTATAAAAACAGGGACCTTCTATCTACCACATGCTTCTGTTTTTGTTCTCCTTCTACACTGTTTTTCTTTTTTTTTCCTAGTTGTCTTGTCTTTTTTTTTAATTTTTGTTGAGACAGTCCTCACTCTATCGCCCTGGGTACAGTGCAGTGGTGTCATTGCAGCTCACTGCAACCTCCAACTCTGGGCTCAAGCGATCCTCCTGCCTCAGCCTCCCGGGTAGCTGGGACTACAGGCATGCGCCACCACACCCCAGCTGATTTTTTTCCTATTTTTTTTGGTAGAGACAGGGTCTCACTCTTGAGCTCAAGCAGTCCTCCTACCTCAGCCTCCCAGAGGGCTAGGATTGCAGGCGGAGCCACCACGCCCGGCCTACACTGTTTTCCAGACTCTCTTACGTGTCTCTTTCTTTCAGTCAGATCCTTAAATATTGTTCCTAGGATTCAGTCATGGTCTCTTTTTTCTTCTCTCGTCTCTCTGTGCTGCCTTCTGGATAATTCCTCAAATCTATTTTTCAGTTCACAAACTCTCTCCTTAGCCATGTTTAACCTGTGACTGAGACTTTAATTCCAATAATAATATTTTTCATTTCTGGAAGTGTTATGTCTTTTAAAAAAAATAATTGCTTTTCAAATTAGCCCAGTCTTCCGGGAGCAGTATTCTTTTATTTTGTTTTTTCTTTTTTCTTTTGTGTCTTTAATTATGTATTTATTTTCTTCATTTTGGCCTCTAGCCAAAACATCTATTTACGGAGGCTCTTGGAATCTAATCCAACTGTTTGTATGTCAGCTGTCATTCTTAGGTGATTTCATTAACTCACCTGGCTTTAGTATGAACTATAGCCATTGACTCCCAGATCTCTATTTCTAGCCCCAAATCTCACCTGAGCCCTAAATCCACCAGCACAGGTACTGTGAACATGACATAAAGCGGAATTCATTGTCTCAGTCGCAGCGCTGTATCTGCTTGACCTTAGTGGGCATCATCATTGTCAGACTCTTATCTTTGTATATGTATTTCCTTGGTGGGGGAACATATCCTCTCCTTTTTTTCATTGGGAAATATCCAGTTCGTCCCTTAAAATTCACTTCAAATCTCAGTTCCTCTGTGAGCCTCTTCAACTCCTCTTTGGCTTCCCTGTCAGTGTTAGGTGTTTTCTTTGGTTTTCCAGACTACCTGTAGATATTTTTGAAGTCTACCTTTTCCAACAGACTATAGGTATGTTAGTAGCAGGAGCTGTGCTCACATAGCTTTGTGTCCTAAGCATTGCCTTTGCATGGTGCCTTCCAGAAATAGGCCCACTTTGAATACAGTTGAATGAGTGAATGGATGGATTAGTGAATGAATGAATCTTATCCACCCAACACAGAGAGAGTCAAGAGTGTGGCTTTAGTCACCTGATGACCACATTCAGTTCTGTTACATTGGCTCTAATTTGTGGCCTGGTATCAAAAGCAGAAATAGTGCTCAGAGCACACTAGCTGTTTCTTATGCAGTCTGTTTTTCAACAGCAGGGTGTTGCCAATCACTGTCGTATAAAGCAGTCTCAACAGCTCTGCTCCAAATGACCCGATGTGAAACTGTCTGGGCTGTGGGTTGGAATATTAAATGACATTGTGTTTCTGCCGCTAGCTGAGCTGCTTGAGTCACAGCTGCAGTAAAAACGTTTTAACAAAATTAAAATCTCGGTGGGGGAGGGGAAAGCAGAAAAGAAAGAAGGTTGAACAATGCTGAGAGCAGCGGCAAGACAGGAGACATTGGTATTGCCTGACTGCTATATTTAATTATAATAGGAAAGAGATTTAGACTGAGAGGTCTGCACTTGTGATTTAAAATAGTCTAAATAGACTAAAATTTGCTCCCCGTTGAATTGAAAAGAAAAGATAAGGATTTTCTGAAAAATATATACATTAAATAGAAAGAGGCCAGAGGGCAAAGAAATAAAAGCTATCTCCTCAGAGAGCAAATTGAAATAGATCAGTTACTTCTTGTCACTTCCTATTTCCAAACTAATGAATTACTTCTTGAAAGCCTGGCTGTGTGCACTGCTGGGTTTGGCATGAAGAAGGAAATTCCTGACGTGTATCTCACACAAATGGAAAATGATTCGGATGATAAAGTACTACTGCTTCTTTAGGGAATCAACATAAATAATTTTTGTTACTATAGAAAAGCTAGAACTTGAAAAATCCCGATGATAAGTTAGAGCCCTGAAGAACACATTGTATTTTATTTTTACCCGAAGGTGTATTTTCAAGTGTCTCCTTGAGCAAAGGAAACAAAGAGGGATCTAAAAACCCTAAAACATAATGTAACTTTCTTTGGTTGGCTCCATTAAGAAAGGAAGAAATAACTTGTCCTACTGTGTTCCAGGCCATGAAGATACAAAGATTGGTGAGCCGAGAGCCCTGCCCTTGAGCCACTCACAAATGTGAAAGGAGGCACTAGAACCCAACATGAGGGTATCAAAGCGCATCAAAGAGCCCAAAGGCAAGAAGAAGAGCCGGGCTCCGAGAGGGATTAGAGCCAGGTACAGAAGGTCGGGATTCCACATGTCTTTCTGCTTCTCTTCTTCTACTTTTTTGGCACACCCATGTTCCTCTCGGTCTCTTTGCCCGTCTCCTTCTCTCTCTCCTCGTCTTCTCTGCTCCATTCCTTTATCCATCCATTCACTTAACCCTATTCCAAGTGTGCCTGCCTTGGGACAGGCACCACGCAAAGCAAAGAGAGAGGGGAAGGGGAGGAAAGTCAAGAGATGTGCTCAGGCAGAGGAACAAACAGCACCCGTGAGGACAGACTCACAGCAGGTTGGCTCCGTTCAGGTATGAGGGGACTGCAGTCCTGGAGAGTTCGGGGCAGCAGTGACAAGAGGTAGGAGAGAGAAGCAGGGGGAAGCAGATTGGTCATAATTCTGTAGGCTGTGGAGGGCTGAGTTTACAGGCAGACAGAGCCATAGCTTTAAGGAAGCTCTCCCTGGCAGCAACCTGGAAGTCCGCCTAGATCCATGACTCTTGACAATTTCCCACCATAATATCCGTGTTGACATTTCCTCCATTTTTCCATGTGTAACTAATATCGGGGGCTTTCATCCTCAAGAGACCATATGGACATGAAAGTGAGAGCATGACTTGAATCTACTGCAAGTTATTTTAAACTAAATTTATCACAAACTTTGGTGCTTCAATTATTACTGAATGATTTGCTGTGCACCGCATAATTGATTATGAAAGAGTCAGGATGCCATGGTTGAGAAATGGTGGAGCAAGGATGGTCGTCTGTGCTCCACAGACACCTGCGGGTTCAAAGGCAGTGTCCTGGGGTGGGGGGGGGCCAAGAAGACAGAGCTCTGACACCGCCCCCCACGCCCCCCACACTTCAGCCAGAGCGGCTGCACTTTTATCACCGTAGATCTCTCACCAAAATTTTGTTTCCGTAATGTATTACACTGCTTTTAAAAAAAAGTTTGCCATGGATTAAAAGACAGGAGAGATTGGAGGCAGATAAACCAAATACGAGATAATGGTATAGTCTGGGGGAGAAATAATAAAATTATTTCCACTAAATCTCGTTGAATGGATGAATTAAAGGTCATAAACCAATAAGAATCACATTCAAGATACAGCATAAGGTATATTTCCATAATCTATGTTATAGGAAACCACACCAAGAGTTTGGAATAAATAAATAAAACATATTAGAGCAGTGCTTCTCAAACTTTAATGTGCCCAGGCATCACCTGGTTATCTTGTTAAAATGTAGATTCTGATTCACAGGGTCGAGGTGGGGGTCCTGAGAGTCTGCATTTCTAACAAGTTCCCAGAAGACGGTGATGCTGCAGGTCCACGGACCATACTTTGAGGAGCAAGATATTAGAGAATGAAAGAATCCTACAGATAATTTAAAGATTTAAAAAATATCCATAGCCTGGTGGACTCTGAAGTCAGAGGCCTTTGTTTTTAAGTTTAGGATTCCCCACTTACAATTTCTAGCTGGGCTCTCGGCCTGTTTCCTCAGCTATAACAGGATAGTGCACCTGAAGGAATTAGCACCATGCCTAGCTCTTAGAAATACTTAGTAAATGTTAACTATTATTATTTTTTTTTCCTAAAAGCCAATTTTATAAAAGAGTGATCCACAAACCCCTTTAAAGTGCAGATGCCTGGACCCGGTATCAAATCTACTGAGTCAGAACCTCTGAGCAAGGACAGGCAATTTGAACAAACCCCTTGCACACGAGAGCTGAAGGAGCCTGCTGGAAGCCCTGGGCATGCACGGCTGGACACGGTCAGAACTACTCCCAAAGAGCATGCACTTAGCACGCAGAGACAAACCCTGCAGGCCAGGCTTCCTGTAGCAGGGAAAGATGAAAGGTGAAAGGCAGTGTGGTTGGGGAGGTTGGGGTGGAGACGGGAAGGTTGCACATTTCCACTGGGCTTCAGAGATCCAGAATGACGGCATTGTTAGAATTGAAGGAGAAATCTATGCCATGCTTCACCATATGCCTTGTCAGGTAAGAAGCACGTGTCCCAGGATGAAAAAAATATCATCGTTGAGCCTCCTTCTCTCCTCTACTTTCACATGAGCTTTCTGGCCAAGATAAGTTAAGAGGAACTGCATCTTTTCAGGCCAATTGTAGGCAAAGCTGACCCCGGACTCTATATCAAAGTAGGTCCAAGTTGTTTCTGAGGCCTTTCAACTTTGCTTTTTTCCCACTTTATCCCACTTTTTAGGCCTACCCTCTCTTCTAACCCTGTGGTGTCTTGTGTCACCTCGTTTTTCTAAACCCCCGCTGCAGTGTGTTGTTTTCCCTTGTCTACAATCTCGTGTCTCACTCCTACCACGCACACACTTCTTCGGTAGAGATGTAGGCAGAAGCAGGAGGGGAGGTGGACAGCCTTTAGGGAAAACTGGTGGGCTCCACCAAAGTCCTACTTGGAAGGAATTCAATCCAACTCTATGACAAGGGGGACCAAAGCTGGCTGTACCTACCGAAAAAGCCAGGACTTTACTTAGAAAAATGGGCTGAACCCACTCTAACTCATGATTCAATGGTGAGTGAGGTCCCCAGAGTTCCAAAGGATAGCTAAGATAACTTTGGCCTAGAAAAAGTCAGATGTTACTTGTTGTCTATCATAACCATAGAAGAATCTCCAAAATGGTCTGAAAGAATATCTGTTTTTACCAATTGAACTTGTCAACGAACCGGCCAGGGCCCAGTATTCAGTTTTTAAAATCCCTTGCACCTATACATATTAGGCAGTCGACAAATTATTTATTGAATATTTATCATGTGGCATCATTCTAGGTTCTGGGAATGTTACTACATAAATTGTATTACATTTTTTTTGGAAACTGCATAAATAAACAAGTTAATTTAGGTGATTATAAAATCATATACTATGAGGAAGAGAATATTTGGATAACATGACTGGGCGTGGAGTAGGGGTGGTTAGGGTAGCTCTCTCTGAGGGTAGATTTAGTTGAGACCTACAGAAGGGGAAGGTGACAGCCACGTGAACTTCCAGGGGAAGTGTATTCCAAGCACAGAGACAGTAATTGCAAAGACCTTGAGATAGGCACCACCTTGGTATGTTTCAGGGACAGAATGAAGGCAGCCAATACATGTTTGTATTGAATGTGCACATATTGAATATCTTAACAGACGTGATTGGGAGCGAACCTCGGCAGAATGTGGACTATGGCATTAGCCCATTATCAATTACTTTTCTTTTAATTCAGTGAGTATTAAGCACCCCACCCAGTCCCCCACCCTGGGCAGGCATTAGACTGGATATAGAAAATGTTAAAGCAACCTTCCAAGTGAGTTACAGCACTGGAGCAGGAGAGTCACGAGGGGCTGTGGAAGCTTCCTTTCATTAGAGAAAGTAAGTCTAACTCCTCCAGGGTGGTAGGCATTTACATAAGAGGTGACCTTTGAATTCAGCCTTTAAAGATGAATAGGATTTAGCAAGATTAATTGTTCCTGGCAATACCTTGGACTAGATATTCTGAAAAATCCTCGAGCAACAAAACACCAAAACACCAAAACTCTTTTTTTTTTTTCGATTTTTTTTTTTTAGTTCTGTCTTTATTTATTTTTATTTTTTTTATTATTATTATTTTTTTAATTAATTTATTTATTTTCAGAATATCATGGGGGTACAACACTTTGGCCATACACATTGCCCCTGTTCTGCCCGTGTCAGAGCCACAATCGTGGTCGTCTCCCAAACTGTGCTCCCCACATCCATTCAGTGAGAGTTTTTCCCATCCCTTCCACCCCCCTCCCGCCCGCCCGCCCTCATATGAATGTTATTGCCCTGTGTGATGTAAGTGTTCATCAGTTAGTACCAGTTTGATGGTGAGTACCAGTGGTGCTTGTTTTTCCAATCCTGTGACACTTCGCTTCGAAGAATGGGTTCTAGCTCCGACCAGGAAAATACCAGATGTGTTAATTCACTATTGTTCCTTATTGCTGAGTAATACTCCATGGTATTCACATACCACATTTTATTGATCCACTCGTGTATTGATGGGCACCTGGGTTGTTTCCACAACTTTGCAATTGTGAATTGTGCTGCTATGAACATTCGAGAGCAGAGGTCTTTATTATAAAATGTCTTTTTTTCTTTTGGATAAATACCCAGTAGTGGGATTGCTGGGTCAAATGGTAATTCTACTTTTAATTCTTTGAGGTATCTCCATATTCTTTTCCATAGAGGTTGTACTAATTTGCAGTCCCACCAGCAGTGTATGACTGTTCCTATCTGTCCACATCCCCGCCAACATTTGTTATCTGGGGATTTTTTGATATGAGCCAATCTCACTGGAGTTAAGTGATATCTCATTGTAGTTTTGATTTGCATTTCCCTGATGATTAGAGAAGTTGAGCATTTTTTATATGTTTGCTGGCCATCATTCTGTCTTCTTTGGAAAAGTTTTTGTTCATGTCCTTTGCCCATTTTTTAATAGGGTTGTTTGATTTTTTCTTGTTGATTTTCCTAAGTTCTGTATAGATTCTGGTTATCAGCCCTTTATCAGACAAAACACCAAAACTCTTGAGTTAAATATAATAAATATCCTTTGAAAACTGGGAACATAGAATAGTGTCTGTCAATACTAGGAACCCAGAGCCCTGGGGTGAGACTCGGACGGGGGTGTCGGAGGACAGGACACAGAGACAGAGCCTTGAGGGTGCACAGGAGGAAGTGAGACCCCCCGACAGAAAGCCAGAATCTCCTCCAAAAGGTAGGAGAGAGATCTTATCTGTCCCTTAGCAAAGGCAGAGCGCCTAAAGATGTAACTTGTTCATCTCAGCCTAGGTACTGGGGAAGAAAAGAGGAAAGAATCAGTAACCAGAGCCAGCTCATCTCTCACCTAGACTGGGGTTTGACTACACAGTAACTCAGTTTACCCCACAGAACCCCCAAAGGCTCAAGAATGGGCAGCACAAAGTGCTTCAGGAAGACGGGGCAAAGTATAGGCTAGAATTAGGAGGATTGTTTCAGACACAGTCAGGTCCACCCTTAAGATGTGTGCATTTCTCAGTATGTAAATGATATCTGAATACAAATTTTTTTCAAAGAAGGAAAGAAGGAGAAGGAGGAAGAGAAGGAAAAGAAGTAGAAGTGGTTAAATGTCCAGATCTCCTCCCCAGTTTTTGAACCTGACAACCTCCCTGTTATGGACTGAATGTGTCCTCCCCCACACCCAAATTCGTATGTTGAAATCCTACCCCCCAATATGATATTACAAGGCGGGGCTTTAGGGAGGTGATGAGGTCATGAGGGGGAGCTCTCATGGATGGGATTAGTGCCCTTTTAAAAGGGACCCCAGAAAGCTCTCACTCTCTTCCCACCATGTGAGGACACAATGAAAAGACGGCATTCTGTAACCCAGAAGAGAACCCTCCCTGGAACCGGACCATGCTGGCATCCTGACCTCAGACTTCCAGCCTCCAGAACTGTGAGAAATAAATTTCTGTTTATAAGCCACTCAGTCTATGGTATTTTGTTATATCAGCCAGAATGGACTGAGACGCTCCCCTAGACTGGAGGTTTCCTGTCTGTAGAAGGTAAAAGATTCTCTGTTCTGGGGACATCAGGCATAGTTGAGGGTACAAATACAGCAAGCAAAAAGAACAGGTGAATATGTGCAAGCAGATGCTGTGAATTCCCTAGCTTTCCCCCCCCCACTTGATTTCCAGAACTCAGCAGCTGGGGTCAAAAGATAATGACACTAGAGACTCCTTAATAAAATGGCCCCTCCAGATCACCCCAAAGGGAAGACAAATCCTATCCATGTGCTCAGAGCTTCCAATCAGCTTTTTAGTCTCCCTCTCTTAAGTATGAACAGACAACCAAAGATTACTAGACATGTAAGGAAAACCTCCAGTGAAGAATATAGAGACCCCTACATACAATTAAAAAATGAAAAAGCAATATACAACAATAGAGACCAAGCAGGGAAAATAAACCTTTTTTTTTTTTTGAGACAGGTCTCACTCTGTCACCCGGGCTAGAATCCAGTGGCGTCATCATAGCTCACAGCAACCTCAAATTGCTGGGCATAAGCATTCCTCCTGCCTCAGCCTTCCTAGTAGTTGGGACTACAGGCACATGCCACCACGCCCAGCTAATTTTTCTATTTTTTTGTAGAAACGGGGTCTCACTGTTGCTCAGGCTGGTCTTGAACTTCTGGCCTCAGTGATCATACTGCCTCAGCCTCACAAAGTGCTAGGATTACATGCGTAAGCCACTGCGCCTGGCCCAAAATTTTTTAAAGTTAAAGAAAAACCCAACCTTTAGACATGGGATATTGATTGCAACCATGAAACAAGAACAGGATGCTATAATATAAAAAGGAACATTTAGAGAACAACAAAAAAAGAGGTCTTAAAAATTAAAAATATGAAAGAAATGAAACCCTCAATGGAAGAATTGAACATAAAGTTAAATTTTTCCATACAGTAAAGCAAAAATGACAGAGGCAGAACATAAGAGAGAGAGATTACAAAATTAGAGGGCCAGTCCATGAGGTACAATATTTAATAGTCATTCCTGGAAGGGAAAACAGAGAACGCTGAGTAAAGCAAGTATTTTGTGAAATAATTCAAGGACATTTCTCAAAACCTAAGGATGTGATTTGCAGATTGATAGGGTCCACTGAGAGCCCAGCAAAATGGATAAAATAGGCCCACATCAAAACACTTCATTATGAAATTTCACAATACTAGCATCAAAGTTCATTGGCTTCTGGTGAAAGAAAGTTAAAAAGACAAAAACTAAAATACAAAATAACAACAACAAAAACACAACCTGGCCATGTATGAAGGATCAGGAATTAGCTTCAGAATGGCTTTGGACTTCTTAACAGTAATACTGGAAGCAAAAAATCAACATAATGTTTCTGCTTCCAGTAATGGCAGGCTAGGAAACTCTGATTGATCTTCCTGGTGAAAATAGTGAAAAACACTGAATACTGGATAAAATATATCTTCAAAAAGAAAAATACCTTAGAAACATTAAAGACATAAAAAGACAGTTGGGAACACTCAGGTCATTTTTCAGATTAGAGCTTGTAACCAGAGAGGCAAGCAGAACATCACAGCAGCAATGGCAGACCTGAGCTAGACTTGCCCTCCTTCCCCCAAACTGCTGGGAACTGTGGTGAGGATGCCCTTGGTGCTGCCTTGGGGAGCAAAGGAGGAAAAACAGAAAGGCAAAGCAAAAGAAGCTGTCCTGGGGAGGTTGTGCCCATGAACTGGTCCTCAACATGAATTTGTATTCAGAATACGTATAACTTGGAATGGGCCAGGAACTTTCAAACCTTGATATGGTTCCTCTTAATGGTGCCCTTAGGCAACTGGCAGAAGCAAATGCAACGTTCTGGAGGAAGGTACATCCAATCTAGGCCTCAGAAAAGTGCCACAGATTATTTATCTAGGGTAATGTCCAGCAAGCAGCAAGATTATGAAGCACACCAGAAAACAAAATATGAACCTGAATGAGAACAGATATTGGAATGATCAGTCATGAACTTTAAACAACAATCCTTACCAAGTTTAAAGAACTAAAGAATTCAATTTCAAAATATCTTCAGGAGACAGCAGTTTTGAAAAAAAAAAGACAGAGAATTTCCAAAAATGAAAAATACATAAAATTAAAAATTTAAGAAGTCAGTAGAACAATGTCTCTATAATTCTGAAGGAAAATTCTATACCCAGCTAAACTGTTAAGACACACTCAGATTAAGATAAAGAGATTTTCAACAGTCAAGGTTTCAAAAAGTTTACCTCCCATGCACCCTTTCTGATGAAGCTACTGTAGGGTGTGATCCATCAAAATCAAACAGTAAACCAAGAAGATATGGGAAACAGATAACAGGAGGTCCAAAATAGGAGAGAGACACAGAGAATCCACAGGAGGACGTTGGAAGGAGGTCCCAGGATGATAGCTGTGTACAGATGTAGAGGAAACCCGTCTCTATTAGAACAGCGTGACTCAAGGGATACCACATTGTTAGCTGTCCTCACAAGATCCCTGCCAGCATTCCACACTCTCTCTCTTTTCTTCAACCTACCTTACCATATTCTTGTATGTACTTGACTTTTCCTGACCATTGCTATATAAATTCCTGTTTTCCTTTCTATGTCCTGTTGCTTGGATCGACTGAAAAACTTATCCATCCTAAGATATTCTGACCTACTCCTGAGAGCTGGAGGTAGGTCGTGTGATCTTAGAAGTAGAAAAGACAGGGCATCCCGCTCCCTGTGATCCTATTTTTTGTGACAATCTGTATATTCCACCCTGAAGCCCTGCCAGATGCCCTAACTGTGGTCAGCCAAGTGTTTCTCAGAACTCAATCAATTTCCTAAAATCAGACTCAGTAAAACATATACAAACCTACATGTAAATTACAAGTTCCCATATTAGGATGTATAATGATTAAAACACCACCTATTGGGGACCTTATAATGAATAAAGTTGGTGTACACAGTTGACTTGCGTGCAGTGACATGGCCCCGTAACATCCAGTGACATCCAAGCCTGCACATGTGATGCCCTTTCAAACCATCCTCATGCCATTCTGATGTCCTCCAGTTGTTTTTGGAAGTATTTCGAGACATAACCTCTGTACCATTTTGTTAAAAAATATTCAATTTGGAGACAGAAGTAAAATTTTTTTTCTACAAACTTCAGCTGAAAAATGTATTGGGAGGCTGTGCTGTATTGGGGATATTATATGTATTGGGGATATTAAAAGTCCAGGCGTCTTCTAGCAGGAAAACACCACCAGGCTAGTACTCTACCAGTCCCCTCATGACCTGGAAATCCTACTTTCAGTTATATTGTCCCGGGGCTGAATGCCAAGCCGGCCTCAGCTGGTGTGGGGAAGGGTTACAGTCAAGTTAGTTCCTGGACTTTCACAGTCCAAAGTAAAGGCTACCTCCATGGAGAAGGGAGGCTTAGGGAGAAATCTATCAGTTGTTAACAACAGATACTGAAAGGATATTCTTTCCCCTCTTGTCTGATTGGTCAGTTTGAATTTGATAATTCAAGTGGTTCCAGGAAATCAGATTCCTGACTCCAATCTGCACCAGCCTTTGTCTCAGCCACCGGATTCTACCCGCATGGCTGCACTTAGCAGTGGTACAAAGCCACTCGAGGTCAATTATAGCATAAATTTCACTAGATGCGTCCTATTTTAGAGCCTGTAGCATTAGGAGAAATTCTGCCAAGAGATTCTACTGCAGTCTTAAATGAATTAATATAACCCTGTCCCATGCAATTTATTAACCGCTGTTATGCTTCAGGTTGGAAGTTTGCCAAGAAAATAAAGTCTGAGGTATCTCTCTTTATATCTACACTTTCAAGAGTTGAAGGGATTATATAACTGAATCGAGTCATGATTTGCTAATTGATATCAAGCTATTTCAAAGGGCTTAAGTAATTGAGTTATTTTTCAAGTCTTTTAAATTTGAGACTAAGTAAAATGTCTCATTGTTTTCCTTAAAGACTCTCATTAAAATTATGAGATATTCACTTTGTAATTTAATAAATGCCTGATGATGATAATGGCTTATTTTAGAATGAAGACTGTTTCTGTTTTTTTTTAAAGCAGGATCAGAAATCGGTAGGTATATAACCTAAATGATTATATGCTTAGTCAGAGTTTGAGCTGAAGGAAGACTTACACAATTGACAAAAGTTGGATATTTTGGAGTGTAGTTGCAGTTTCTCCCAGGGGTGGGAAACCTGCGGCCTTCTGATTTCAAGATTGTTCTTTTTTAAACACCAAAGGAGGCAAGAAAACGTCATCTTTTTCTGCTGCACCCCTTTTAATAAAAAGATTTGTTCTATAAAATTTGGATTGAGTCAAAAGGCCACACTTAAGGACCTAGAAGGCCACAGGTTCTCCACTTCTGTAGCCCCAAATATCACTGGTTTGATATAGTGGAAGTTTATTTCTTACTCACAGAAAGTCCAGTGAGGATGTTCCTAAGCAGTCCGCTCTCCTCAAAGAAGGCACTTGAGAATTTAGCCCCCCACCATCTTGCGGCTCCATCGTCCTCACTATGAGGCCACCAAGAAAGAGATAGGCTGGAGAGGGCCACCTGCACATAATTCCTTTCCTGTTAAAGGACATGCCACTTCTGCTGAGATTCCATTGTTAAGAAATACCCACAATCTCGGTGGTGAGCTGGAACAGGCTGGTCCCAGCTTCTGAGAGTCACTTTTGTGCATTTCTTCCCAATTCTACTTTCTATGACATCATCTTGGTGACTTGAAATAGGCCTTCGTGGGAATATTTACACCACGAAATAGGCAAATATTACAGATGAAGCCTTTTTTCATGTAGAGAGCCAGGCATTAAACATTTACCAACATACTTCAGAATCACATGGGCCACCTGGATGCAGGAGCCTGGGAAAGGGGTTTAGCTGGGTGTCCAGAGGAAGGAGCGGGTTTGGTGAGTATCTAGCCTCCCTCTGTCACATGAAGCAAATAAGGGAAACAAGGATCACAAATAAGGATAATAATTCCATTTGACTTCAGAAATGATCTCCTTATGACTATTCTTTTAAAAAGGAACATTACACAGTTTTAGTGTTTTTTAAAAATTTTTGTCATCATGTGTCTATGTCATTTATATACTTTAAACTCAGGGAAATGTTTACGAACTGGCTAACTAAAATCATATCGCTGTCGGATAAGTAAGATGCCACCTCGTCTGTGGGCTTTTCTTCAAGGGAAATTCCATTCTCTTTCCTTTAAGGTTTCTAATCTTCTCTTCCTCACTCGAAATACTACATCCCTAATGCAACCCCTTAAGATATTTATGGACATTTCTTTCTGATCTTTTAAGTAAGTTAAAACATATGAAATTGAAGTTTCTGTAGGCAATAAATCATCACATATCAGCAATTTCATATGGCTGAACCGTATTTTTTTAAGTCCCATTAGGGAATTACTTTCATCATGTGTCCTATTTGATAAAGCTTATTGGATCACTTTATAGGACCACTTATTAGCAATTTAAATGACTAGAAGTTAAAGATTTGTTATCCCTCCCCCACAGTTCAAATCTCTCTAACTTTGAAACTTCCAAATGGATTGCCTTCGTAGTCTGGCAAAAATCCCTGTAATGATGCAATTTTTTTTTTTAAGAGAAAGCCCACGTTTTTGCTGCAAAGGCTTCTGGCCATGTGAAAACTGTCTTCTCCTTGTTCTCATGAGGCTGCTTTTCTGTGGCCCTCCCTACCTTTGCTATAGTGACAAAGGGAACTTGTAGAATTCTTGAGAACTGTGCCAGGACTTTTTGCAAATCAATAAGTGATGTATTACATAAAAAGCATTAGCCACTGTGTGGTGGGATGCAAGGAGTGGGTTATGAGTCAAGTGTGCCAAAAGGGCGCAGAATCTTGCTGGGAAGTCCAAAAGAACCTGTGCTGCTCGTCCCCTGATTCCTGTGCCTCTCCTAGTCTCTCTCCTCCCCCTGCTTTCAGGCCATGTTCCCTAGGGTTTTGTGATACGCAGTAACCTTGTCCCTAAGATGATGGGGAGTATTATGCTTATCCTACCCCTTCCCAGAGAGATAGCAAGAGAAGACAGCAAAATTGTTCTATTTGCTTCCCTGGGGCAGAGGCATGGAACCAGGATGGAGTTTGGATGGGATATCTTTGTGTGGTATCAAACCCTTTTAAAAAGGACAATCCTTTTTTAGTGTGCTGAAATGGGCAGTCAGAAAATTTGGGCCTTCCCAAGGCCCCACAACTAATGAGTCCTAGCTGGGGACGGGGATGGTGGGGGTTTGGAGGGGTGAGGAGGTTGGGAGGAAAGACCCAGGTCATAGGGCTTCTAACTTCAAGTATAGGATGCATTCCCCTGCCGGACTTTGCCTCTTCCAGCGTAAAGACATTTAGGCAGAGTGCTACATTCCATCTGCTACGGTTTGATACTACATTTAGTCCTTATCTTTCTCCAAAACACATCTGGGCAAAACACATTTGAGAGGCATCATATCATGGTGTTTCTGTATTCTTGATGGTTTATTATTTCTTGTGACTGTTTTCATGTCTAATAATGTCATGTAAATTCTCTGTGTGAGAATTTGTGTTAATAATTCTAAGGTCTCCCTTTTTTAATCATAATTTATTTCCCACATCATAATTTATTTCTCTCAGGAAATATACTCTTTATTCTCTGACTTCAGAATTAGTACTAAGATGCCTTCATCATTTTTCAATCATATAAACAGGAGTGCTCATTGGCTTCTTCTTTGAAACTTCTGACAAACTTTAAATCTGTGATCAAAACTCCCACCACGGCAGACTATTTGTCTATTTTTCCTTGTAATGTGTCCATGTTTGTTTTATATATTTTGAAGCTCTTTATCTCTTCATGATGACTTGAATTTATGCCATTTTGAAGTGGCATTATCTCTAATATTGCTTTTGTCTGATATTAATACATCTATTAAAGCATTCTTTTGATTAGTATTTTTTTCATCCTTTTACCTTCAACCTTTCAATATCTTTATATTTTAAACGTGTCTCTTGCAAATAGCATACTAATTTGTTTTTACTCAATTGTTCTTTGCCTTTTAATTAGAATATCTTGTCTCTCTCTCTATATATATATAATATTAATATGATTATTAATATATCTGGATTTAAACCTGTCATCTTATTTTTTTGCCCAACCTGTTCTGGTTTTTCTTTTCTCTCTTCTTGCTCTCTTTTGAATTCACTTGTTTAGCATTCAACCCATCCCACCTCCTAATAGTTTAGAGGCATATACTGTACTCTGTTTCTTTCCTTTTGTTATTTTGTTTAGTTATTTTGCTCTTCATATTCCTTAGTGAAACTCTGATCTTCTATCTGGGATCTTTTTCCTTCTGCCTGAAGTATATCCTTTAGATTGGTGATGAAATGCTGGTGATGAACTCTGTTTTTGTTTATCTAAAAATATCTTGGCTCCCATTTGTGGGAGATATTTTTATTGAATATAGAATTCTCTTAAATAGGTTGGTGGTTGAAATGATCTTTTGGTACGTCAACATGGCTCGTTTACAGCCCCCAGCTATTCAATGAGACATTAATCTAGGGTGCCAGGTGCAGTGGCATGGGCCTGTAGTACCAGTTACTTGGGAGGCTTAGGTGGGAGGATGGCTTGAGCCCAGGAGTTTGAGTCTAGGCTGGGCAACATAGTGAGACCCTGTCTCTTAAAAAAAAAAAAAAGCTTCAGGTGTTTTAAATTGCTTGAGGCAGAGGGAGCAAAAACAAAACACAAAACGCACAAAACCTCCACTAATCTAGGGATTGCTGTGAAGATGTTTTGTAGATGTGATTAAAGTCCATAATCAGTTGACTTTAAGTAGGGAAGATTATTCTAGATAATATGCATGGGACTGATTCAGTAAACTGAAAGCCATCAAGAGCAGAGTTGAGGCTTCCTGGAATGAAGTAGATATTCTGCCTGTGGACTGTAGCTTCAGCCTGTGCCTGAGAGATCCAGCCTGTCCTTCTCGATGGCTGGCCACACAGGTTTCAGACTCGCCTTGCCAGCCCAATTGTGTGAGCTTATTCCTGCAATACATCCCTTAATATATATCTCCTGCTGTTCTGCTTCTCTGGTTGCACTCTGACAGAGCAGTTATTTTCTTTCAGTTCATATAAGACATCATGGCATTATCTTCTGCCTTCCATTATTTCCATTGAGAAACACAGTTGTCTGTCTGAATGCTTATATTTTGAAGATATTCTCTCTTTCCCTCCCCCTCTGGCTACTTTAAAGGCTATGTTTCACTATGATGTATTCAGGTGTGAAAATCCCAAGAAGCACAAATAAAAAGACATTCTGAGCCTTTGGAATCTGTGGATTGGCGTGTCATTTTTTCTGAGAAATGTCTACCATTATCTCCTCAGATACTGCCTCTGCCCCACTGTCTCTCTCATCGCCTCCTGGGATTCCAATCACGAGTAGGTAAGACTTTCTCTCTTTCTTGTGTCTACTTCTCTGCTGTATTTTCTGTCCTCTCATCTGTTACACATTCTGAGTAATTTCTTTTGCTCTATCTTCCAGCTTACTAATTCTCTGCTACCAAATGTATCTCTTGAGTTTTCATTTTGGTTGTCATGGTATTCATTTCTAGAATTTCTATTTTGCTCTTTCTTAAATCTGCTATGTCACTTTTAATGGTTTCTTACAGATATTTTCAACCTTGTCATTTTTAATTTGTGACTGATAATTCCAATATCTGAAATGTAGGTGGTCTCTTTTTTTCTGCTGATTTTTGTTCATGTTGCCTTGCTTTCTTGTGTGTCCAGTATTTTTGCTTGAGGGTCGTCACCCTTAAGAAAAATTTGGTGGGTTCCCTGGTACCTAGGATAAATGAGCCCTAAAATTCATAGAGGTTTTGCATCTGTTTCTGCCAAGTGCAGGGGCACACCAGTTGTGGATGGTCTCAACTTGAGAGTCTCTGGTTCACTCAGGCTATGCTTGTCTGAGTAAAATACTTATGAGGACCAGCCCATGGTCATAACTTCTTGGGGACTTTTCCCCACTTTCTTTTTTTCTTCTTCTCTTCTTTGTTTCATTCTTTCTTTTGTTTGTTTTTCCTTGTTCTATTACTGCAGGGAGGTAGAAGAGTTTACACCTGGTTATCATTTCTTTTATTATGTAGCATTTGGGGGTCCCTTTGATGTAAGGAATGTTACCCCTAAGTTTCCTCTTCATGGTGGCCCTGGGCCTTGACTCCGTCCCCTTTACCACATGAGGTTGGAGAACTCAAGACTAAGTGGCCAGTGTCAGTACAACCTCTTAGTACAAAGTAGTTTTGTTGCTGAGATACTTTCCCTTGACTTCACGCTTTCCCCTTGAATTTGGCATGACAGGTCCCACTATCTTTTCGATCCTTCTTTGCTTTTAATGAGATTTTAAATACATTTTATTCAATGTTTTTTCATTTTAGAGAAAAGGTTGTTTCTTATTATCTAGCCCACCAGTAATGTAAACTGAATTCCTGTCTATGCAGGATGTTACAACACACAAACGACTTTCTACTCCCTTTTAACAACCTAGTCAGCTAGCCCAGCAGCATAGGATCTCAGACCCACATGCTGGATCTGGACTTCATCATCATTTTGTCGAATAGCCAATGCATTTTCTAAAATTGGCTCCCGAGTGCCCAAACCTCCACCATTAAAACAAACAAATTTAATTGTGAGCTCATCTGCAAACATTTTCTGGCAGGAAAATACCACCCAGAGCAGGGTTTCTCTGGGAGCTTCATTCTGAGATGGTGCAGAGCTTTCAGAGAAAGATGGAGGGGATGGGGTGGGGGGACAGAGATAAAACCTGGACTGTGAGTCAGTTCCCAGCAGGTGATTTTGCTGGTGATAGAGGCAGTTAGATGGAGCCCTAGATATCCAGGAATTAGATCACCCAGAATTGGGGATTCTGGTTTCAGTTCAAGCTAGGCTGAGCAAGCAGAAGACTTGAGCTTTCCTACAGAGAGAATAGCCTCCTTAGAGAGAAAGAATAAGACCTGGTGGAAAACAGGATGTAGGCATGGTTAAGAGAACAGAAAGATGAGCCTGCAAGAGATGTTTGCTATCGGGGGAGTGTTAGCAGCAGCGCTTTCAGGAGCAGAGGGCATGGGTTGAAGACTGCGGGCTTGGTGGCCCAGAACTCTGCACCCGTGTTTCTCTTCTGGCAACTTTTCTCATCTGTCAATAGCTTTTCCTCTCTGTCATTTCTATTATCTATCCATATATGTCTCCTTCTCTCTGATTATTCGGACTTTGGATATAGAAGACGTGAGTTTTAATGATGGACTTTAATAATTAGTGTGCTCTAGTACCACGCTTCTTATAGGATATGCAAAATTCTGCGGGGAGTTTACAGAAAGCCATAGGATAATGGAACATCTTTCTCAAGTTTTACCTTAGTTTGAAAAATTGGGGAAACAAAATTTTTACTTTATTCAAAGAAATTGTCTACTTTCCCGCCCTCTCCTGCCCACCCACTTTCTTCTCTTATCACTCCATACACCTTTCCGGGGAGATCATACCATGACCAGGGCTCCAAGTACTAAACATATGCAGTTAACCCCCTGGTCTACGATTACAGCCGTGATACCTTTTTGGGGCCCCAGGCTCTTACACCTTAAGCTTGACATGTCTAAATGTCAGCTCAATGTCTTCTTTCCAAAGCCATGTCCTTCTCCTGCATTCATTCATTCACTCATTCCAATATTCTTGGGCCCCAGGTACTTCACTAGGCACCATAAAAGAACAATGAGCAAGATATATATGGTCCCTGCCTTCACCAAGCTTACAGTCCAGTGAAGTATAAGTAAAGAAGAAAAGTTCCAGAGGCCCAGGACGACAAATTTTTTAAGAGACCTTAGCAAATGTATATATATATATAAATGAAATATCAAAGCATTGGGACAAAGCAAATATTGTTTGTTTGTTTGTTTTTTTGGTGGGGGAGGCCACATTCAAAGCAACAGTAATAGAATGACAATAAGACTTTCAGTACCAACCCTAAATACATGAAGACCATGGAGGAATACCTTGAACATTGTGAGAAGGAGAATACTATATCCTCTAAGCTATCAATTATGTATCAGTGTATTAGTTAGAAAAAGAACCAATAGGATGCGTATATAAATATAGAAAGACATTTATTTTAAGGAATTGGGTCACGCAATTATGGAGGCCAGAAGTCCAAAATCTGCAGGGTGGGCCACCCAAGGAAGAGCTGATGATGCACTTCAAGTTTGAAAGCCATCTGCTGGCAGAATTTCCTCTCCCTTGGGGAAGGTCAGTCTTATTCTATTCAGGCCTTGAACTGACAGGATGAGGCCAACCCACATTATGGAGGGCAACCTAATTTACTCAAACTCCACCTATGTAAATGTTAATCTCATTCAAAAATACCCTCACAGAAATATCCAGAATTGATGTTTGACACATATCTGGGCACTGTGGCCCAGCCAAGTTGCCACATGACATTAACCATAGCAATGAGGGAAGAATAAAATCTTTTTAAGTCTTCAAGGAAGGCCTCCAAAAATTTACTTCTCATGTATCCTTTCCTATGAGCCACTTGGGATGCTTCTGCAAAATAAGGAATTAAATCAAGTAAGAGAAAACACAGGAAAAGGTTCCAACACAGACAAGTTTCAGGAACAGCTATGCAGCAGGCCCAGGAAAAAACCTGGGCAGATGGGAGGATCAGGGTGGCACTATGGAGGGGGAGGAAATGGAAGGTAGACTGATGTGTCCTTGTGCTTTTTCTCTGGGAGTCTCTCAAGGTGGTGGTCACAGCGCAGGCTCTGGAGCCATACTTCCTGGCCTGCAATCCGAGCTTCACAACTTTGTAGCTAGGTGATATTGGGCAAGCTACTTAATCTCCCAGTGCTTCAGTTTCTTCACATGTAAAATGGGGGATAGCATGTTTTGCCTGGAGAGATGGTGGATGGGCTCTGTGATAGTCAGAATGAGCTATGTTATGTTGCAGTAACGAACAACCCCAAAATCTCAGTGGCTTAAAAACACAAAGATATTTTTCTTTCTCATGCTATATGTCCCTGTGGGTTGGCAGGGGGCTTCACATTGTCCTCACTTAAGCAAGAAAGCTGAGGGAGTCCCCATCGTCTGCAATGACAGTGTTTTCTGTGGTGGAAGGAAGGAAGGAAGGGTGAGGAGTTACATACCAGCTCTTAAAGGCTTCTGCCCGGACATGACATGTGTCATTTCTGCTCATGTTCCATTGGCTGAAGCAGGAGAATGGGCAGGGATGTTCAATCCCACCTTTTGCCCAGGTAGAAGAGAACCAGAACGTTGGTGGACACCCTGCAGACTACCACAGAACCCTGACCCCCCACCACAGAGAAGGGGCCCACGCCTCTAAATCAGAAGTGGAGTGAAGGCACCCGGAAGGAGGAACAAATGGATCCTAGAGGAAGGAATAAGGAAAAGGCCAGAAAAGGGGGAGGGAGCAATGAGTCCAGGGACGGTGGGTTTTGGATTTTGAGAGAGAGGAGCTAGATGAGAGAGTTCCTGTGAGACGTGGGAACTTGGAGAGCGTTGAGAGGGGGCTGGAGAGATTTGCAGGAACTCTTGTTAGGTGTTGTGCCACATAAACCTCTTTGACGGTTTCTCAAGAAATGTTAACAGACTTTTGTCACTTTTCCGTGCTTTTTAAATTCAGTTTTATGTTTCTTTCAGGTGGAACACCAGGCTAAGACAGGCCTCCCGGCAGCCCACACACGTGAGTTACTACAAGAAGCCGAGGAACGTCCCAGACACTTGGCCCCTGAAGCAGGCTTCCCGCGACCCTGTCCTGAGGGAATATTCTCCTCCATCTCCTCTGCTGGTAGAGGCACTTTGGTAGGAGTTTGAGAAGCTCAGATAACAAGTATTTTTTATGTTTAAGTATTTTAAATGTATCAAATCCTATGTAATTATAACTTCGTATACTTGTAGCTCACTTAGCAAAGTCCTTCTTTCCAGTAGTAGACTTGTCCTGCAAGTAAATTGTTCCAAAGTATTTTTCATGGTTCCAAAAGGCAATAAAATAGAAATTAGGTTCTGGTCTCATTTTCTAAATTTTATTTTTTTAAATAAACTTTTTATTTTGGAATGGTTTGGACTTCTAGAAAAATTGAAAAGATAGTAAGTACAGAGAGCTCCCATATACCCTATACCCAGTTTCCCTATTGTTAACATATTACATTAATTCGTATGGTATATTTGTCACAACTAACGAACCAATGTTGATACATTTATATTAATTACAGTCCATACTCTATTCAGATTTCCTCACTGGGTTTTGTTTTGTTTTGTTTTGTTTTAGAGATGGTTTCCCTATATTGCCCAGGCTGGTCTCGAACTCCTGGGCTCAAAGGATTCTCCCGCCTCAGTCTCCCAGTCTCCCAGGTAGCTGGAACCACAAACGCACGCCAGTCACCTTACCTAGCTTGATTTCCTTAGTTTTTACCTATTGTTCTTTTTCTGTTCCAGGATCTCGCCCAAGTTACCACATTACATTTAGTCGTCATGTATCCTCATTTTATTTTGATAAATATGCAAATCTCACACTGATTCACTTGTGCTGAAAATAAAACAAATTGAATTCAGAGCAAGCTGAGGGGGAGCTTGGGATTTGAAACAGTCCAAGAGAAAACAAGATCTCCCCCTAGTGTTTAGAGTAGGTAATAGCATCTTGACTTTCCAACGTGGTGCTAACTCTGAAGAACAAATCTTGGTTAAAAAAACCAAGTTGTTTTGGAAATGGTAATAAACATCACGGTTTTAATACCACCAATAGTAGACACAATTACTAACAAAAATGGCAAACAACTTCAACAGCGAAGTACCCTTGAAGAGAGAGGCAGAGCGTCGTCGGACCTGAGAGGTGTTCATGTAGAACGCCTGCGGAGTTGGCTTTTTGCATTAATCAGGATTAAGGAATCTAAAAGGTAAGGCATTCAATTTCCATGTATATTATTACTCTAAATGGCTGTCTGTCTACTAGTTTTGATGAGCAGTGTAGTGAGCAACGTTCCCCCCCTCCCCCCTTCTCTCACTCCCCACTCCCGAATTAACTGGATATCAGATTTCTGGCTGTTCAAACAGTTGAACATAGTGAAAAATCAGGAAGAAGCCCGTGAAATAACTATCCCAAAGACAGACAAACAGAAACTAGGCATCCATGTAGAAATGGACACAGTTAAGAATTTACTGGCTATTACTTACATGGAATTCTAATAATTTCGGTTATTTGATCTGGGTGGGCAGAAAACAAAGGACAGCATATTTGTAAGGATGGCTTCAACATTGGCTTTCTGGCAGCAAGGTTGACAACTGGTAGCCAGAGAATAAACAAATCTACTGAACACAGAATATAGTCCTCGATTTTATAGATGACCCTAAATTATGAAGCAACATTCACATCATAATCAGCATGTTCTTTTTATGAAAACATTAGAAAAATACTTTCATTTAAAATGACTATAAATTTAAAAAGTTTTTGGAAGTTAGTTAATTTCTGTTATTTGGAAAATTCATTTATTATTTGTGGCAGACCCTGTTGATTGCTAATCCAACATCCATTCCCCCTCTTCTTCCAATAACAGAATTCACTTATTTGGGAAGACAATAATTCAGCTAAATATTTTCCCAGCTTTTCTTCAGCTAGCAGTTGCTTTGTGACAGTTTTGGTCAATGAGATAAAAGCAGAAGTCTGCTGGGCCTCTTTGGAATCTTTTGTTTTCCAGAAAAAAGGGAACAGATACCCTTGGCACCGCCCCTTCCCCCTGTGTAACTGCCTTGAGTTAAGATGTGATGGCTGGATCTGCAGCAGCTATTTGAACCATTAGGCAACAAGGATGAAGACAAAAGTCAACACTCTAAGGATGGTGGGGCAGAAAGTTAGGAAGAGCCTGTATCCCTGAAATTATTGTCAAATACCCACCCAACACCACCCATAACCTAATTTGGACTTCGTGTATACTTGTTTATGCCTTTGAAAATCAAGTTTTCTGTTGCTTGGAGCCCATTAAATTATATACTGACCAATTAATGTTATTCCTAAACATTATTTTTAGTATCAATAATTAAAATAATTTAATTACTGGGGGCCTGACACTTTGGGAAGCTCTTTATATACCTTTTATCTTTTAATCCACACAGCAAGTCTATGATATAGATCTTACTATCAAGCCCTTTTTGTTCAGGGGTGGAGGGGAGATTCTGAAATTTAATGAAGTTACCTGCTAAGGATTACACAACTAGTAAGTGGTGGAACAAGGGTTCAATTCAGGCCTGACCCTAGATGTTCTTATCCACTCTGCCATGCACTTGTAGTATCATTGCCACAACAGTGCTGGAAGACTTCCATTTATAATTTTTGTACATACATTATATCTTCAGGATCTAGTTTTCTATGTCTTTTGCCATATAACCTCTCAAATCCTCAGTCAAAAATGAGAATTACAGTATTAGATTTTTGTAGGGCAGACTTATCTGACAGCTCTTGGGTTTTCCCAGTGATTTCCTGCATTATAAATAATTTTTTGTCACTCTATTTACTCTGTTTCCCTGTTTTCAGCTCATTATATTTCATGGATCTTGCTGGCATATATTTTATACTCAGGTCAGTGAATTTACATATTGGCAATTGATATCTCAATAATGGTAGACTTTTAAGTTCTAGACACTTGTAATTATTACTGTTAAATGTTAATGAATCCCAGCAATGTTTTTTCTCTCAAAGCTCTGGGGGATTTGTACAACTTGTTCAGGTCACTCCATTGCATCAATAAGTGCCTTATCAACTCTCTGTTGAAGTATCAATGGCACAAACATAATAATTTTTCAGTTCTATGTTAGCAGGGTTTTTTTTCACCCCAAAGCAAACCACTGTCATCTTATTTTACCAGTTCTCTGCTTGGAACTTTCCAACTATGCAGGTGGGTATAGTGGAAACAATGAGGGCTTTGCAACATGACTATGAGTCAGACCCTGAGTCTGCTACTTGCTAGCTACGTGCCACTAGGACCAGTTGCTTGCCCTAGATAAGCCAAAATTTCTTTGTATGAAAAGTGGGAAAAAATAATAGTGTCTTCCTCATAGGGCTTTGAGATTTACCGAGATGATGCATGTACATGCCCAGCACACACATGGTAAGCACTTCACAAATGGTTGCTATTGTTAGCATTGTCATCCCAGCTAACCACGTCCCTCACCCTTTCAAGACCTTTGCTCTGCTCTGCTCTCCTTTGGACAATGAAACCCAAATAGCCGAATTCTGCAAGAGTAAAATGTTTCAACAAATGAAAATAACTATTAAAACCAGCCATTCTCTCTATCCCTACCAATCCTGATGACTTACCCTTGTCTACTCTATTACCAGGTGGGTTCATTGGTCCTGTAATATTAATATAATAGGAATGATTTCTCCTTTATAAGGAATTCAAAAATCTGTTTGTATGACTTATACTGAGTCCACCTGGAATGTTCTAAACATTTAAAATAAAATTTTAACAATGCTATATTATTACATTTATTTAGATTTTCCACTCATTTTATTGATTTTTTAAATTAACCTATTTACTCTGTTAATTAATTAGGAAGTCTATCAAATTGACAATAGGAGAAATTAGTCAAAGGATATTGTTACTTCACATTTCTGTGAAAAAGGATGCCATACTAGTCAATTTTCAGAGAAGCTCTATCTTCAAGGTTTAAGGATATGAATGCTGGTTTGGGTTTTGGTGTTGTTACCCTAAGAAGTTATCCCTTTGTATGAAACATGTCCGGAGACTGGCTTATTACTTCCAGGTCAAGGAGAGTGTCTGTAGTAGTTGCTGCTAGAAAATATAGTATGCTTAATCAAAGTACATTTCTCAGTGAAACAGTAACATTTGAGAATGTTTGGGAAAAATGATATAATTTAGGATGTGAGCTTAATAATGTAAGTATTCCTTACTCTATGAAAATTGTACATAGCATAGGTCCTGGCATATAGAAGGTGCTAAATAATAATTTGTTGAATTAATACATATTTCTGTTATCAGTCTTTCCTGAGTCTGAGATTTAGAAATTTTAAAATAATCTCTCTCTCAAATATTAGTAACTTTTGGCTCCTCATGGAGACTCACAGATCTTCTTTTGAGGTTTTGTGAGAAGGAAACCTAGGACTCAGTGAAAATTAGTTGTGCTTCAGATTATGGTGAAAACTAGATTCCACCATATAGTCTGGATTTAAAAGAGAAAGTTGGCATTAAAAGAACTTGTTCTGGATATTTATGTCTACCTGGTTTGGTGGCATCTCACAAGGGATAGGTACCACCTTTTGCCTAAAAGATATTTAAAAGTAAAAAACTCAAGAAGTTGCTGGCCAAATTTTCAACTCTCAAATTATAGCATTTTTTCCCCTTCAAATTTCTAAAAAGGTAAAAAATAGAAGGATGTCTAACCACTGAAACTTGAGTTTTCTAATTAAAACCAGTTTTCATGTTATTTTAAAGTAATGAGGATAAAGAAACTCCTATAAAAACTTTTTGTAAAAGGCTTTAACAGATTGTGCTTATACTTATTTAGTAGCCATAATCTCCTTTATTATGTACAAAACCAATATTTATAACTTAATTTTAAAATTATATCAATTACATTATTAGGAGTGGTTTTGTTCTCAGTCCACAGCTTAGGGCTGTGCAAAATAAGTTAAACCCACAGAAGCCTTGCTACCTTGCTGAAGGATGAAAATAGGTAGAAAAATCTGGTATTTAGATGAAAGATGTAAATAAGAATTCTTTACTTCTGTTCACCTTACTTCTTTCTAAGAGGATATTTATAGAATAAAATAAAAACACACTCAGGGCTCTGAAAAGGAAAAAGAAGCAAATATGCTACATGAGGGCCCTCCTACTCTCTCCACTTCACCATGTTTTCTATCTAATTAAAAACGTCATCTGGTATTTATGTAAACCACCTGAAATCCTTTTTGGAACAAAATAGGCTGTAAGAATATAATTTCAGTTGGTGTAATTGAGCATCATGTATAGATCTAAACTTTCTGGCAACAGGGACAAAAATACAAACATGGTAAAACACATAGGTATTGTATCCACGAGGGGGCGCTCTCAGTTCCTCAAGAGAGAGGGCAACAGAGAAGAAGCCAAACTCTGTAAAATAATTTGAAGAGGTTTATTCCAAGCCGAATATGTGTGACCACGGTCCAGAGAACCATACCCAAGAAGCCCAGAGCAAGTGGTCTTGCCGTGGTTGGGTTACGGTTTGGTTTTATAAATTTCAGGGAGACAGGAATTACACATAAATTCATAAATCAGTATATGGAAGGTGTACATTGGTCTAGCCTGAAAAGTCAGGACATCTCGAAGTAGGGGATTACAGGTTATAGGTGGGTTTAAAGATTCTTTGATTTGTAATTGGTTGAAGAAATGAAGCTTTGTCTAAAGGCTTGGAATGTTTTCAATTAAGATAAGGAAGTCTGTTAATCAGAGACAAGCCACCAGACATACACTGGACATAGACCCAGACTCAAGTAATCTGTTAAGTAAATTGATGACCTGCAGGTGTGGTTTAACCTTTGTCTCACATGGCTTTAGGACTATTAATGATTTTGCATTTTACTGTTACAAAGAATAACTCCAAAGGGACAGGGCCTAACTAGGCATGTCTGACCTGCCTTCTCCCCATGGCCTGCAGCTCAGCTTTAATTTTTTTATTTTGGGGGAGTCCCCTTGGCCAAGAGGAGGGTCCATTTATTTGGTTGGGGGTGGGAATTAAGATTTTATTTTAGTTCACAGAGACTATGGTTTTCCAGATACTGCATTCTGGAAAAAAATTCTCACATGGGCCTTATACGTGGGCTAGTGAGCCACATAATGAACAATGCTCTTGATAACTTTACACCAGAGGCAGAGCAGCTTTTTTTCTTTATAAAACCCTTGATAAAGTAAAAAATATAACATTAAAGTAAAATCTATAAAAATGCTTCTTGTGACCCAAATATCTGAACTTATGATGACATGACTGAGGCTAAATGAAGAGTGTCCCACAGACCAGATTCTACTCATTTCACTAAGTCAAATAGGTTTTTTGAGGGGGCAAGGAAGTTAGGGGTTATATTTCTATTTTACTTTTTGAAAAAGGAGTGGGTGTACATAAGAACATGGTAAAGAATTCAAAGAGCACAAAAGAAAATTCAGGTAAAAGGCAGTCTCCTTACCTCCTTACCACTGCTAACCTCGGTCTCCATAGGTAACCAGTTACCAGTGTCTTTTGTGTTCTTCCAGAGGCAGTCATTGCTAATTAAACGAATATGACTCCCAAACCTTTTTATTCCACAAATGGCATACAGGCACCTTGTTTTTACTTTTAACAATGCATCTTGGGGGTCATTCCACATCATTACATATAGAGCTATTGAATCTTGATCTTCCTAATAGCTGCATAATATTTCAGTGAATAATGTATCATAAATTAACCAGTGTCCTATTGAGGGACATTTAAGTCCAGCCTTGGCCACAAACAACACTATAATATATATTTTTGTATTCTTATCTACACATGTGCATGTGCAGTTGTATCTGTAAGATAAATTCTTAGAAGTGGAAATCACTGGAGCCAAAGGTGCATTTTAAATTTTAAGTGTTACAAATTGCTGTCTAAAAGACTCCCACCAGTAGTACTATAATTCAACAAATATTTGAAATATCTGAGTGCCTACCATTGCCAGGCACTGTTCTGGGCATTTGTGATACACTGATAAACAAACTAATGATCTCTGCTCCCATGAAGCCTATGTTGTATTCGTAAAATAAGTTAATTATATGGGGCGCTGGAAGGTGATGAGAGCTATGGAAAAGAGAAGGAGCTTGGGAGAAAAGATTAGGAGCTAGGGGAGGGGCTGAGTTATAATTTTTACTACAAAGGTGACATATGAGCAAAGACTTGAAGCAGGTGAGGGATTTGCCACATTGCTATCTGGAGCAAAGAGCATCCCCCAGGGTGTGCCTAAGGCTGGGCCAGGGGGCCAGGGGAGCTGGGTGGAGTGGAGGGAAGGGAGGAGGAGGGAGAAGATGATGCCAGAGAAATAGAGGTGGGAGCAGTAGACAATTCTTCGGCTTTTATGCTGAATGAATGGTGAGCCCCTGGAGGACTTGAGAGGCGTATTGATAGGACTGAATTACATTTTTAAAGCATCGCTGTGGCTGTGTGGGAGTGAGGGATGAAGCAGGAAAGTGGTCAGATTCTGGATATATTTTGAAGGTAGAATCAATGAGATTTATTAACAGATTGGTTGTGAGGTGTGTGTGGTGGGGAGAGGGGAACGGGGTGCGGGGGGAAGAGAGAGAGAGAGAGAGGGAGAGAGAGGAGATACCAAGAATGACTCCAAAGTTGCTACCGCTGAGACGGATGAAGTAGGTCTGCGAGAGCAGACGTTTGGTCTTGCACATGCACTCCCTGAGATGCCTGTTGGGTATCCCAAGCGAAGATGCTGAGGAGGCAGTTGGGTATGTGAACCTGGAGTCTCCAGACCTACGACAAATGGTTTCCAAACCAGGAAACACTGAGTGAGTGTAGACAGAGACGTGGACCAAGGACTGGGTCCCGGGACACAACAAATTAATAGCTGCAAGACTAAAATTGAGAAATCCCCAGTGAAACTGATAAAAAAGAGGGGGTGTGGAGGAGAGAGAGGGATAGGGAAAGGGAGAGTGAAAGAGAGAAGGGGAAGGAAAAAAAGTGAGAGGGGAGAGCGGGAGGGAGCGGGAGGGAGAGAGACGGAGAGAGAAGGAACATCCAAATACCGACACATGGGATGAAGGGGCCATCACTTCAGACCCTGCATTCGTTACGAAGATAAGGGTTATGAACAACTAAAAACTCTCCCCCCAACACCTGCAGAACTCCCACAAATTAGTAAGAGACAACGCAATAGAAAATCAGACAAATGGTTTGAATAGACTTCACCAAAGAGAATATCCAAATGGACACACCTGGACATTGGAAAACACTACTAGTAAAGACTTACTTTGAGAGCCACTTTACCACTGGATTCCAATGACACAGACGCTCGACCTTTCGATATTGGTCCTTAGGTCCCTGAGGCTCTGCTCATTTTTTCCATCTTCTGACTCTCTGTTCTTCAGAGTGAATAAATCCTATCGATCTCTTGTCAACTTCACTGACTGCCATCTTCAGTCAGCTATTGACTCCACCTAGCAAATTTAAAGAATTTTACAAAATTTTTCAGTTCTGAAACTTCCCTTTGGTTCTTAAAAGTTTTTTTCCTACTCTCCTGAGAATGTCTACCTTTCCAGTCATAAGAGTGTTTAGTTTTATCTCACGTTATGGTTATAACAGCTTCCTTAAAGTCTTGCTGATAATTCCAACATCTGGAACATCTTAGTGTTGACATCTGTTGTCTTTTTTTTTTTTTTCTTGAGAATTCATCACGTTTTCCTGGTTCTTTGTATGCCAAGTAATTTTAAATTAAATGCTGGGCATTCTGAATATTAAAGTTTAGACTCTAGGTCTTGTTAAAATATTCTGGAGAATGTTGACTTTTGTTTAACAATCAACCCAGATAGGTTCAGACTGAAAGTTTTGTGCCATCTTCTGAGGCTGTGGTTCCGGTGTCAGCTCAGTTTTCAAAGGGTTTGTTATGTTGGATCTACCTTATACATGCACTACTCAGTAGTCTGTGTCTTGGTCAGTGGTTTAAACCGTATTTAATACTTCAGTTCTTAAAGTCTTTGCTGTGCTGTGTTGGGTGTGTCCTAAGTATGTAAGCTTGGGACTTGTATTTATTAAAACACAATAAGGGGATCCCTTCACCAACTCTGGGTTCCCCTCTTGCCCCACAAGGGCCCCCTTTCCCTGTCCGCTGGCCAGAAACAAGGGGTTTCTCTTGGAATTTTAGTTCCACCACTGGTTACTATGCAATTCCCACAACTCATGCCACCCTCAGGATAAAGGAAGTAGAGAAAATTGAGAAAAACATGGATTACCCCCACACTCTCCAGACTGCAAGGGCTCTCTCCGCATTGCCTCTGTGTAGAAAGACAGGGCTTCTGTCAGTTTTAACTGTTGGCACCACTTGCTACAGTGGCTTACCTGGGGCTTACCCACGACATGCCTTGAGAGAAAAAACTAAAACCTGGGCACTTCCCCCAACACCCTCCGGTTTCCAGGAACTCCTTTTCTGGTCTTTTGTGTTTTCCTTTCAGGGACTTTTCCTCACAGTTTAACCTGCCAGAGGTGCCACTGTGATGGTTCTTCTCGGTGCCCTCCCTTGGCTCCAGGCCAAGAAAGAAAGGAGGGGAAAAATAGGAAATTCACCCTTGGGTAGGTTTTTTTCCTCCTGGTTTGACTCCCCTCCTCAATCTTGCTTTTGCTTTTTTCCCCTGAGTGTTCTCAGTTGCCTTTTGCATTTTGTCCAGAATTTTTAGTCAGTGGGAGAGGCTTCTATTCGGACTATGCCTGAAACCCAAAACTGCATTATTTTTAACTGCCCCAAACTGGAAACACCACAACTGTCCTCCACCATTAGATTGGACAAATTGTGATATATTTATATGATGGAATATAATACAGCAATGAGAATGAACAAATTACAGTGACATCAGCAACATGGTGAATCTCACATCATTTTTGTTGTTTAGTGACTGAATCTGAGAGAAAACCATTTTTAGTCTTCAAAGAAAAAATACAAATTGTATGGTTCCACTTATATAAAGTTCAAAAGGAGGCAAAACTAAATTATAGCCACGTATCATTTAATGACAGGGATATGTTCTGAGAAATGCGTTTTTAGGCAATTTTGTCATTGTGCAAACACCATAGAGTGTACTTACACGAACCTAGATGTATATAGCCTGCCGTACATCTAGGCTATATGGTATGGCCTATTGCTCCTAAGCTACAAACATGTACAGCATGTTGCTGTACTGAATACTGTAGGCAATTGTAACACAATGGTAAGTATTTGTGTATCTAAACATATCTAAACACAGAAAAGGTACAGTGAAAATAACCTATAAAATAGTACACCTATACAGGGCACTTAGCATGAATGGGGCTTGCAGGACTGGAGGCTGCTCTGGGTGAGTCAGTGAGTGAGTGGTGAGTGAATGTGAAGGCCTAGGACATTACTGTGCACTGCTGTAGACCTTATAAACACTGTACACTTAGGCTACACTAAACTTATAAAAAAATAATTTTCTTTCTTCAGTAATAAATTAACTATCTTACTGTAACTTTTTTACTTTATAAACCTTAAAACTTTTTGACTTTTTGTAATAAGATAGTTTAAAACACATATTGTACAGCTGTACAAAAATACCTTTTCTTTGTATCTCACAAGCTTTTTTTCTATTTTTAAAAACTTTTAAAACTTTGTTAAAAACTAAGACACAAATACACACATTAGCCTAGGCCTACACAGGGTCAGGATCATCAGTATCACTGTCTTCCACCTCCACATCTTGTCCCACTGGAAGGTCTCCAGGGGCAGTAACACGCACGGAGCTGCCATCTCCTGTGATAACAATGCCTTCTTCTGGAATACCTCCTGAAGGACCTGCCTGAGGCTGTTTTACAGTTAATTTTTTTTTTTTACAAGTAGGAGTACACTCTAGAATAAGGATAAAAAGTAAATATATAAGCCACTAACATCGCCTTTTATTATCAAGTATTATGTGCTATACTTTTATATGACTGGCAGCACAGGTTTGTTTACACCAGCATCACCACAAACACGTAATGTGTTGGCTATGATGTCACTAGGTGACAGGAATTTTTCAGGTCCATTGTAATCTGATGGGACCACCACTGAATATGTGGACTGTTGTTGACTGAAATGTTATGCGGTGCATGACTGCATAATGTTAGAAGTCAGGATAGATGTTATCTTGGAAGAGGAAGAAGGAAGTAATAATTGGCAAGTGGTATTAGGAGTTTTTGGGGTGCTGCAAAGATTCTATTTCTTGTCTACATGATGGTTTTTCTACACTTTTCTGGACATATGTATGAATTTTAAAAACATTTGAAAAATTAACTCTTCATTCTGATTAGCTTAAACTAGCCTATGTACTAAGGGGAATTTATAATAAGGATACCTAGATGCCTAGTGGAATCGAAGGACAGGAATAATACAGGACCTCATTAACAATTGAGTCAAGAGCTCAAATACTGTAAGAACCTTCTCTCTCACTACAAATGTTTCCTCCAGGAAAATGTGATCACTGACATGAAACAATTATTTTATATGACATGCACTGAGACATTTGTGATGTGCACCTATTGTTTTGTTTGCCCAGGACTTAGCCTACTTACTGGGGACAGCATCCCCATTAGGGAAGATGGTCTTCCCCCATTCCACCCATTCGGTTTTCATGGGAGCTAGGCTGTTCTAACTTAACCCCAATCCTCTGGCCACAGTCAATTAGTCCCGTAATGGGCACCTGACCTGTGCCGGGGAAACCTATCCCTAGAATTTTTGGACTTATGACAAGAGTTGTATTTTTGAACAGGCACTCTTAGGGGTGGGATGCAGTAAACTGTTTTAATAGCCCTTCAGGTGATTCTAAAGTTTAAGAACTCTAATGTAGACTATCTCAATTATTTATTTGGTTGTGCCTGCTATTTCTTTAAAGGTATCTTATTTAAAAACTGGCATTGTATTCTATCAATCCTGTTAATTTATGGCTTGGTAGACTGGAGGGGAGCAGTTCAAGCATGAATAAAGGATACTATATGAAGGATTATGATAATATATGTTTCTTAAAGTTTTGGAATTAATATTTGTATACTCTGGGACAAAAATTTTTTTTTGGCAGCAGAATCCACCTAAGTCACAGCAGTCATCAGTAACTTCAGACTTCAGAAAAAGTTACTGTGAGGCATGACTGTGATTCCAATTTCATAAGAAAAAAAAGAAAACAGAGAATATGCTCAAATATAAGTGATTGATTACCTATGGAATTAAGTGCTTTTTCTTTATAATTTGCTGTATTTCTCTAACTTCTATAATAAACATGTATAACTTTTTATAAGACAAGTACAATTAATGTTATAACAATACAAATATATGTGATGATTTTATCAAGAAATATCTGCAATCAGGAATTAAGATATGTGCCAAGCTTTCAATAGCAGTTAATGTACACCTCTGTGCAAAATCAAACTCATGTCAGCATTTTAAGTGAAAAACATTTTCTCATTTTAAAAAGATGACTTTCTACCCTTCCACTTAATATTTTATAACGATGTTAGGTCAGTACTTCAATATTTATTTCTGGATGATGGGATTGCAGGCAACCATCATTTTTCACCTTTATACTTCTAAATACTGTATTTTTTACAGAAATGTCTCTATTACTTTCAAAATCAGAAATTTTTCTTATTTTTAAAATGAAAACGTTAAGATGACCCACTGTAGATAAAGAATTTGTTTGAAATTGTCATGCAGTTAACATAGCTTTAATCAAGTTGTAGTAAATAAGGTCCATGAGTGAAACCTGTTCCATTTTCAGACTGGTAAACAGAAGCCCATTTAGCCCAGACTTATGCTTAGGATAAGTCAAAGTGCATTAGTGGTTGCTGATTTTGACTTTACACTCATGAGAACATCCTGTTCACTCCCTCCAAGTTAGTTTCTCTAACATTTATTCTGCTTTTGTAACTCAAAGTTAAACTTTGATATAGCAGATTATTTCTTGTTGCACTGGGTATATAACAAGTTTAAGTAACCTCCCATTCATTGATTTACAAGTATAGTGACATTTAATTTTAAATGGTTCTTAGAGTTTTTAGGCTGGCCTGGGAGAAAAATTCAAACATGAGGGTGTCATTTTTCTCTCTTATCAGTGAGACTAATTCTAACATGGGGCATAGCAAACACCTCCTAAAGGAATATGGGGAACTCGTTAAACAGTGTACAATTCTTGATTTCTCCATCCATAAAAAAAAGATGCACATGATCACCTTAATATTTGTATTTGGTTTGAAAATGCATTACTTTTCCCTCTTGGAAACTCATATAATGGCTTTTTGCTTGTTTTATATATGTTAGCTTTTTCTAACTAGATATCAATTCATAGCAGGTGAAAAAGTTCCAAGAACAAACCAATTTAGAGTAAACTATAAATTTACTCCAAATAGTACACATATGAAGTAACAAGGGCAGAGAAAATATGATATAATCCAACCCTATGAAGTCTAAATCTGAGAGGACAATATGATTTGGGTTTGTGTGTTCAAAAAACCAACTGAGTAATTTAGTAAAACCAATTGTAGGCATTTTTGGGGAAAAAAGGAATTTTACCATATGTAGAAATTAAACACTTGAAAAAACAAATATAAATTTAATAGTAAACATTATGGTCAGGCTGTTTATTAAGGAGGCAACCACATATACAAGTTCGGCTATAGAAATGTTTGCAAATCAAACTTCATGTGATCTAAAAGGACCATGCGTAATGTCAAAAATGGATACCTGTACATTCAATAAAAAGTTAATTTAAACATACATATCTAGATCATTCTAGAGTTATACAAAGATCTGGGGCACATATGTATCTAATTATCTTTCAAAAAAACTGCTTCTATAAAAGTGATGTATTGAGATAATTTTAAAAAGTATCTGACAATTATGAATGGTCCCCAGTTTTACAAAATGTGTTTTCCAGGATATGAAAACTGAAAAAAGTCAACTCTTCAGAAAGTGTTTTATATTATACAAACAAGTTCTGTAGAAAAATGATCCAGCAAATGCTTGAGTTAAGAATATTTATATTTTTTCCAATTCTTTACACTTTTATTAACACACTTACAAAAAAATAACATTCAAACACTGAGAAAATTAAATAACTTTGGAAGCAGAGTTCATAGTTTTCTGCTTACATATAAGTGACAATTCTGGGCTGTTGGCACAAAATAATCAACATTCATAAAACCCTTACTACTATATATCAAACATAAGTTAAAATCATAGGCACTAGTTTATCAAATCCACATCTCTTCTGTAAGACTAACCACAGTAAATCCTTAGATTTTCCCA
This sequence comes from Daubentonia madagascariensis, assembly GCA_023783475.1. Lineage (NCBI taxonomy): Eukaryota > Metazoa > Chordata > Mammalia > Primates > Daubentoniidae > Daubentonia > Daubentonia madagascariensis. Next base: position 15,082,065 of record JAKFHU010000428.1, read on the forward strand.
AACAGAAAAATTGGCAATACACAAAGGCTTTCTAGTAAAAAGGCAATTTTTCTCTTTAGGAAACTAAAAGCCAATAGTCTGTGGTAGTACAACAGCAGGTAAAATAATACTTTACCAAACTCAGATCCAAAATATGTTTTAACAAGTGATGAAATATTTTAATTAAAAAAAAATAGAAATTTTTTTCTGATGCAGCCATTTAAAAACAAAGTTAAATAACCTGAATACTTCTTTTTGAAACTGATTATCTAACTTAAAAAATGCAATGAGTGTTTCATAATATTAAAATTCCTTTTAATTCTTAGATTGCAGCATATTTATTTTTGAAACGTTACACTGAAAACTGAGACCTGTTTTGTGTATATGTGGTTTTTAAAAGAGACAGTGGCTAGTTCTTTCTTATACTTACTTAGATTTACATGAGATACCCCCCTCCCAAAAGCTGATGCTTTATCTTCCTCTGAAAAGCAACATTTTTTAGTTCATCATCATGTAGAATTCTGGCACCATTCTTTCCTGACCTGCTCCATCACACTCAAGTTCAATGATACAATTTCTTCCTTGCATTATACACCAAATACACAGTACTGGCAGTTTAAATCTCCAGCTGCTTGTGCTAACTGAATGACTCCACACTGGTCAAGCTAATATAAAGACTACCATGGTGTCAGTCACAGCAGAATGAAGGTCTTGGTTCAAGTTTTAACATTCTCTCAACCTAGCAATCTGAATGCTGTCAAGCCTTCCATTTCTCTCTCTCAATTCCTTTTGCCAACTTATGGAATGTCTTTAATTAACAGGAAATGAACTTATGCTCAAATCTCTAAAATCTTTTAGGTGACCCGACTGCCAATATTTTAGAGCTGTTCAAATTAAGTATTTAAAAACAGACCTCACTATCAAAAATGAGAAGCCTGCCACAGAAGGAAGTTTTAATCTGGTAATAGTCTTGATAAAACTGAAATAGGTGATTTTAAGGATATATATATATGAGCCATTAGAGAGCAAGTATTTAACAGGCTAGAATATACGCTGTAGGTTTGTTACCAAAAATGCAAAAATTGATGTAAGGCAGAATCTAAGTCAAAAGGGACAGTATTTTCAAAAGATGTTTTATACAGTTACTCAGTTTAAAGTAGATCAACTTAAGAAGGATTTAGCAGGCTATATTTTCCTACTACATAATAGACCGTTATGCCATTTAATAACAATACAACTGTCATCACTAGAGATTTGTAGGTTAAGTGCATAGATTTTTTTCCCCTTCTCTCTCACTGTATGGTTTTTTTCTGGGTTGTAAGCACTGAGGTGTTGTTACATCAAGAATAAAGATACACAGTACTTGCTCTTTCCTATCATGAAAACCTAATAGAAACAAGATCTCTTAGTTCTGTAACAGATAACAGCATGTGAAGAAGTTGGCTTCAATAGCAAAGGCCATCTTTCCTGAGCCAGGAACTATAAAGTTTAGAAAGATTGTACAACTGATATTAAGCCCTTTTGGCAATCAAAACAAACACACAGAAGTTCGATGTGTCAATGCAACATGATGGATGCACGCTGTAACACTATCTGGTGGTGGTGATATGTGAGCTACATCCAAAATTTAAGATTAAATAAAATGACAATTTTTCTAATGAATCAGCAAAAATAATTTATGGAATTCTCCCAAATTTAGGGATCATGTTTTAAATCTCTAGCCCAGGTTTCTTCCGTCCCCCTTTCCCCCAATCTCAACCAATAGTTTCCTGGAGTACTAGTGAAACACTAGTGAAATAGTGTAGATAATTAGTCAGAATATTAGTTCTCATTAACACAAATATTTATTGATACTATTTATACAGCAAATTAGGTTGAATGTGAAGTTTTGGATAGCTTGAATTCACCATTTTCTTGTGCACAATGGTACTCTCTCATTTACAAATGGGCATTTCTCTTTGGCATCCACTAGGTATATGCCCAGATATTGGCCTCTGTCAAATATTTAAAAATCAACTTAGTTTCTATTAAACAAAACTAAAAGTGATTCCATGGAGAGTGATTGTATGATTACCAAACACATCTGATGTTAAATGTCATTAAAGTGCTGTTTGATGATCTCTGCCGGTTTGTGCTAATTAAGACAGAGAGGGCTGGGATTTTATAAATCCCAAGAGTCTTATCTGAACAGTCTGCATATAAAAGTTGTTTTGTAGCCTGGTGAAGGGGTATCCATGAAACCGTGGACGTCTGCATTCTTGTCTTTGCTGGTCAATAACAGCCATCTTTCCAACTGTCATCTTTCATGTTACCATAGGTTTTAGGAGCTGGCAAGGATCTGAAATAAAGCAATTTTATGTTATGTGATTTGCATATCTTTCTGAAATATTACCATATTATCTATTACATATCTTAATTACTTTTCAGGTGGCATCATGATCCTATGAAGGCTATTCCAGGGGACTACAAAGACCAAAGCTCTAAATAGCTATTAGCACCAAGCTCCCCATACTCAGCATTTTCACAACTTTCAAGTTTTACTGGGCACCACCAGATGACTTCCTTCTATGTTAACACAGCTACTAGATTAAAAGAGGGGAAAAGACTGTCTCACCTTGTCCAACTGCATGGATAACCAATCTTACTATTTATTTTTTTGAGAAGCAGAATGATGAATGTGATACTAGAGGTTTAGTGTCACCATCACTAGAGAGGCAGTATGGGATAGTGGTTAAAAGGACTGTGAGTAAGCCATACTTAGAACTGAAGGTCTGATTAGTTGTGTGGCTTTAGGCAAATTACTTAATCTCATTAAATTCCAATACCCTCCTCTGAAAAACAGTAAGAGTATCTACTCATTTAATGTTATTGTGAAGATTAAACAAGGTAAGATATTTAGCGCAGTGCAGAGCAAAAAGCTGTTGGACTCTACTATTGAATTTGGAGATATAAAATGTTTATCTTAGAATTAAGGAAGTATGGGGTAATTCAGTTTAAATGCTTACAAGATGAAAGCATTTTTTTCATGCAAATAAATATTTCCAGTTTAATTATAGTTGACACCTTAGTTTACTGATGGTGATAATCCCATTTTTGAAAGGTAAATCAAGTTTACAGATGCATGGTTCCCAACCTGTCTGGGTTCAGAATTACTTGAAGATTAAACAAGCAAACAAAAAAACCCAGCATACCCACAGATTCTGGGCCTCATACCAAACCTACTAAGTTAGACTCTCTGGGGGTAAAATTTAGGCCTCTACATTTATATAATTTCCACAGATAATTCTGAATTTTAACAGGGTGTGAAAACCATGCTTACCATATTATTAGTCTTAGTAGCTAAAAGTTGTATCTTAAATATCACTCTAGATTCTAACTTGCCTTTATCATCTTTATTGAATATCATTTTTTTCATATATATATTTCTTTTCTTTTTCTTTCTTTTTCTTTTTTTAAAGAGACATGGTCTCACTATATCACACCCAGGCTGGTCTCAAACTCCTGGCCTCAAGCGATCTTCCTGATTAGCTGGGACTACAGCCTGACTACCACTATATTCAAAATGAACAAATAACACAACCAAATTGAGTGGTTCCAACAGTTTTTTCTAGGAGTCCTCTGAGATACTTAATCATGTTAGGTATCTGGACAAATTTAATCTGACCCAAACCAGTAAAATGTCCCAAACGAGGATTTCTTCAAAACAATGAAGTAATGTTTTATTCAAATTGTACTAAAACTCTAGTGGGAACCCACCATGACTCTCTCTGTTTACTATGAAATGTACAGATCAGGCTAATTCCAGTTTGCCCACTTTCATATACTCAAGAATGCTAAAATAGAACATTTGCCACTTACCGGCGAATAGGCTGTGCAAGTTTGCTGCGAGGCACTGGAATACCCCCAGCAGAAGGGGCACTGGGTCTGGGCAAGCCACTTCTCATTGCGGTTGTCCCTGCAGGTCTTGTTAGAGTAGTGCTGTTGATATTGCTGGGAGGATTTGCTGAGACTGTGTTCTGAACCATGGGAGGCCCAGGTGAGGAGGTGGTTTGTGTGAGCTGTGTTGTTTCTTGGCTACCAGGAGAACCAGAGCCATGGTTACTAAATGCTTTTACTGGTTGCCGGAGAGCCAAAGGAGATGGTGCTGCAGGGGAGCGGAATTTGCCTGGAGAAGGTACTGTGGAACGGCAAAGAAAAACCAATGTTTTAGGTGGAAATCAAGTATAAGTGAGACCACTGCTTTATATTACATCTGATGATTAGGCACTAGTACATCTATATTCATGAAACTTCACTCTATAGCAATACAAGGAATAAAGGATATTTCTGGGCTAATAAAAGAAATCGTAACTGATAAGTTCTAAATAACCGAGTCCTTACTCAGAAGATTACAACTGTCCTTGACAACAGTGTTTTAACTAGGTCAGCTAGGAACCCACAATACCAGAAAAGAAAAGGCACTGCAGGATTCTGTCTCACTGTAGCAATGAACCTGGGCCACATGTGAACATCCTAGAGGTAAAAAAACGGTTGACTACCAAATTGTTGTCTAGAATACAAAACACACTCCACCCCCATCCCCAAAGAAAGACTGAGCAATCATCAAAGGCCTGACTCTCCACTAGGCCTCTGCTGACACCAACCCAACGGGAGGGGGAAGAGCACTTTATTATTTGGTGGTGGTTGGGGGGTTGTGGGGGGGGTTGGAGGTGGAAGTTCAGAAATCCAGGCTCTCTGCAAGGTCTTCACTGACACCATGAGGTCAGGGTTCATTGCCAGCCAGTAGGTATGAAAGTCCAAGCTCCTTATGTGGCCTTCTTTGATACCTTCCTGGCAAGGGTGTTGGGGTGCCTTGTTATAGCCTCACAAAGTCTAGGTTCCCTGTTAGGCCTTTGTTGGTATGCATGTGGAGCCTTGTATTTTTCTGTTGTGTTTGGCTGGAATAGAGCAGTTACTATATAAAACAGTGGTTCCCAAACCCCAGAGAACCCCAAGCCATGCATCACCGCCTGAACTCCACCTCCACACCCCCCCCATCCCCAACCGTGGAAAAATTGTCTTCCATGAAACTTATGAACCAAACAGCAGGAGGTGAGTGGCTCACCTCCCACCAGCCAGTGAAGCTTCAAAGCTTCATCTGTATTTACAGCCACTCCCCAGTGCTGGCCCCACGACCTGAGCTCCCTCCCCACCCCACTCCCACTCCTGTCTGTGGAAAAACTGTCTTCCATGAAACCAGTCCCTGGTGCCAAAAAGGTTGGGGACCGCTGGTCTAAAAGCTTTCTTTCCTAGTCCTTTGGCTAGAGAGAGTAACCACCCTCACCACAGTGTCACTGGAGATCATGTGGGGAGTCAGAACTCCTACCTCCACTTGCCAGACTCCTCCCCCTTGGGTGTCAACAGAGACCAAGTAGAGAACCTGGGCTTCTACTAACAAAATGCTTGCCCCTCCTCCCTGCTGTGCTGACACCCCACCCCCACATGCCTGAGTGGTGTCAGAGAAAGACATCTAGAAGAACGTTTAAATAAGATCCAGAATCTCAGAGTACAATCCAAAAATGACCAGATTTCAATAAAAAATAACTCATCATACCAAGACCAGGAAGAGCTTAAACCAAATTAAAAAAAGATAATCAACAGACATCAACAGCAAGATGATAGAGATATTAGAATTATTTTACAAAGATTTTAAAGCAGTCATCATAAAACTGGTTCAATGAGCAATTTCAAACACACTTGAAACATGCAAAAAAATACAATTTTAGCAAAAGAATAGAAGATATAAAAGAATGAAATGGAAATTTTAGAACTAAAAAAATATAATAACCAGAATAAAAAACTCATTGGATGGGCTCAATAGCAGAATGGAGAAAACAGAGGAAAGAATCAGTGAACCAGAAAAGAGAATAAAAGAAATTAGTCAATCTGAACAACACAGAGAAAACAGACTGAAAAAAACCCAGAGCATCAGGGACCCATGGGCTTTAACAAAAGATCTTACATCTGCATGTCACAGTCTCGAAGGAAAGGAGAGAAAGAGGCCGGAAAAAGTACTCTGAAAAATAATGGCTGAAAACTTCCCAAATCTGGCAAAGGACATAAACCTATGGACTCTAGAAGCTGAGCACACACCAAACAAGATAAATCCAAAGAAATCCATGCCAAGACATATCAAACTTCTGAAAACTAAAGACAAGGAAAAAACTTGAAATAAAGGAGAGAAACAGCTTGCCTACTGAAGAAAATCAATTCTAATAACAGTAGATTTCTTATCATACACCAGCACAATATTTTTCAAAGAACTGAAAGAAAGAATTGTCAATCCTATACCTGAGAAAAAATATCTTTCAAGAATTAAGGGAAAATCAAGACATTCTCATACAAAAGAAAACAAAGAGAACTTGTAGCCAACAAACCTACCCTAAATAGATGGCTACAGAAGTTCTCTAAACACAAAGGAGGTGATAAAAAGAAGGAACCTTAGAATATCAGAAAGGAAAACAGGGTAAGCAAACACATAGACAAATATGATAGGCTTTCCCTTTCGAGTTTTCAAAATGATATGTGAGGATTGAAGTAAAAATTAAAACACTGGTGTGATTTGTAATGGATGTAAATAGTTAAGATAATTATAAATGGGGCAGAGTAAAAGGACATAAAGGAAGGTAATGTTTATATACTCTACTTGAGTTGGTAAAATAACGATACCAATAGACTGTCATAAGTTATTTGTATATATAATGTAATACCTAGAGCAACGACTACAATAACTATGCAAATATACTATAGATAAATCAAAATGGAATTCTAAAGAATGTCTGAGTAACATCAGGGAAGGCAAGAAAAAGAAAACAAAACAAACAGAAAACAAATAAAATGGCAGATGTAAACCCTAACATGGCAATAATTACATAAAATGAAAATGGTCTACATATACCAATTAAAAGACAAGAGATTTGACAGATTGGATTAAAAAACAAAAACATGGCCTAACTTTACACTGTCTATAGGAAACTCACTTCAACTATAACAATATATGGAGGTTGAAAGTAAAAGGATGGAAAACATCCTATCATGCAAACGATAAAGGAAAACAAGAGTGGCTATATTAACACCAGCTAAGAACAAAGAAAATTGCCAGAGACAAAGAGGAATAACACATAATGGGTCAAACTACTAAGACATACAATCCTAAATGCATATGTACTAAACAACAGAGCTATCAATATGTGAAGGAAAAACTGATAGAACTGAAAGGAAAAATAGGCAAATCCACAATTACAGTTAGAGCTCAACATCACCCTCTCAACAACTGATAGAACTAGACAGAAAATCAGCAAGGATATAGAACAACTCAACACTACCATCAACCACAGGACCTAATCGACATTTAGACACAGGATCTAAGCTACACTCCACTCAACAACAGCAGACCATACATGCACTCTTTCCAAGTAACCATAGAACGTATATCAAGATAGACCATACCCTAGGCCTTAAGCAAATCTCAACAATTTTAAAAGAATTGAAATTATAAAGAGTATGTTCTCTGATCATAATAAAAGGAAACTAGAAAGTAGTAACAGAGGGATAACAGGAAAATCTTTAAACACTTGGAAACTAAATAATACATTTCTCAATAGAAATTTTAAAAAACTACATGGAACGGAACATATCAAAATTTGTAGGGCATAATTAGGAAGAGGAAAAGTCTTAAGTCAATAATCTAAGCTATTACTTTAAGATTGTAGAAAAAGAAGAGTAAAATAAAGTAAGCAGAAAGAAATAATAAAAAGCAGAACTCAATGAAATTGAAAACAGAAAAATAGAGAAAACAAATCAATGAAACAAAGACCTGGTTATCTGAAAAGGTCAACAAAATTGACAAGGCTAACAAAGAAAAACAAGAAAGAAAACACAAATGACCAATATCAGGAATGAAATAAGCTACTACTGCAGACCCTGTAGATACAAAAGAATCATAAGGAAATACTATGAACAATTCTACACACATTAATTTGACCACTTGGATGAAAAGGACTAATTCTTCAAAAGGCACAAACTATCACAACTCATCTGTTATACGTAAGTTGAATACAGGTCTACTTCTGAGACATCGCAAGTTTGGTTCCAGACAACTACAATAAAGCAAATATCTCAGTAAAGAGAGTCACACACATTTTTTGGTTTCCCAGTGCATATAAAGGTTATGCTTACACTATCCTGTAGTATATTAAGTGTACAATAGCATTATGTCTAAAAAACAAGGTACATACCTTAATTTAAAAATACTTTGTTGCTAAAAAATGCTAACAACCATCTCAGCCTTCAGTGAATCATAATCTTTGCTGGTGGAGGGTCTTGACTCAATGTTGATGGCTGCTGACTGAGCAGGGTGGTGGTTGCTGAAGGCTGGGATGGCTGTGAAAATTTCTTAAAATAAGACAATGAAGTTTGCTTTATAAACTGACTCTTCCTTTTACAAAAGATTTCTCTGTAGCATGTGATGCTGCTTGATAGACATCAAAAGGATCTCACAGAACTTCCAAAACTGGATCAATCCTCTCAAACCCTGCTGGCTGCTTTATCAACTAAAAGTTTATGTGATATTCTAAATCCTTTGCTGTCACTTCAACAATGTTCATAGCATCTTCACCTGGAGTAGATTCCATCTCAAGAAACCACTTTCTTTGCTCATCCATGAGAAGCAACTCCTCATCAAGTTTTATCACATCTTCAGGCCCACTTCTAACTCTAGTTCTCTTGCTATTTGCACCACATCTGCAGTTACCTCCTCCACTGAAGTCTCGATCCCCTCAAAGTCATCCATGAGGGGTAGAATCAACTTCTTCCAAACTCCTGTTAATGCTGATATTTTGACCTCCTCCCACGAATGACAAATGTTCTTTAAAAATTTTTTAAATTGATACATAATACTTGTACATATTTATGGGGTACATATATTTTGATACATACATACAAAGTGTAATGATCAAAATCAGGGTATTTAGGATACAAATCATCTTGAACACCTATCATTTCTTTGTGTTGAGAACATTTCAAATCTTCTCTTCTAGCTATTTTGAAATATACAATATATTGTTAACTATGGTCACCTACTGTGCTATTGAATACTAGAACCCATTCCTTCGGTCTAACTGTATGTATGTACCCATCGACCAACTGCTCTTTAAACTCCCATCCCCACCACCTCTCCCAGCCTCTGGTACTATCAGTCTACTCTCTACCTCTGTGAGATCAATGTTTTTAGCTCCCACATGTGAAAAATCACAAATTTCCTTAATGGCATCCAGAACGGTAAATCCCTCCCAGAAGGTTTTCGAATTTACTTTGCCCAGATCTTTCCGAGGAATCACTATCTACGGCAGCTATAGCCTTATGAAATGTAGTTCTTAAGTAACGAGATTTGAAAGATGAAATTACTCCACAGGCTGCAGAATAGATGTTGTGTTAACAGGCATGAAAACAATACTTATCTTCTTGTACATCTCTATCAGAGCTCTTGGGTGACCAAGTACATTGTCAACGAGCAGTCATATTTTGAAAGGAATCTTTTTTTTCTGAGCAGTAGGTCCCAATGGTGGGCTTAAAATATTCCATTAACCATGCTATAAACAGATGTGCAGTCAATCCAGGCTTTGTTGTTCCATTTACAGAGCACAGGCAGAGTAAATTTAGCATAATTCTTAAGGGTCCTAGAATTTTCAAAATGGTAAATGAGCACTGGCTTCAACTTAAGGTTAACAGCTGCATTAGCCCCTAACAAGAGAGTCAGCCTGTCCTTTGAAGTCAGGCATTGACTTCTCCTCTCTAGCTGTGAAAGTCCTATGTGGCACCTTCTTCCAATATAAGGCTGTTTTGTCTACATTAAAAATCTGTTGTTTAGTATAGCCACCTTTATCAATTATCTTAGCTAGATCTTCTGGATAACTTGCTGCAGCTTCTACATCAACACCTGCTATTTCACTTTGCACTTTCATGTTATGGAGATGGCTTCTTTCCTTAAACCTCATGAAGCAACCTCTGCCAGCTTCCAACTTTTCTTCTATAGCTTCCTCACCTCTCTCAGCTTCACAGAATTGAAGAGAGTTACAGCCTTGCTCTGGATTAAGCTTTGATTTAAGGAATATTGTGGCTGGTTTGATCTTCCATCCAGACTACTAAAAGTCTCTCCATATCAGCAATAAGGCTATTTTGCATTCTCATAATTCATGAGTTCACTGGAGTAGCACTTTTAATTTCCTTCAAGAACTTTTCCTTTGCATTCACAATTTGGCTGTTTGGCCCAAGAGGCCTAGCTTTCAGACTATCTCAGCTTTCGATATGGCTTCCTCACTAAGCTTAATCATTTCTAGTTTTTGCTTTAAAGTGAGAGACATGCAACTCTTCCTTTCATTTGAACACATAAGAGGCCATTGTAGGATTATTAATTGGCCTAATTGCAATATTATTGTGTCTCAGGGAACAGGAGGCCTTGGGGGGTGAGGGGGAAGGCCTATTGGTGGAACAGTCAGAACACACACAACACTTATCGATTAAGTTTGCTATCTTACATGGGTGTGGTTTGTGGAGCCCCAAAACAATTGCAATGGTAACATCAAAGATCACTGATCACCATAACAGATATAATATTAATAATTAAAAAGTCTGAGATGTTGTGAGAATTACCAAAATGTGACACAGAGACACAAAATGAGCACATGCTGTTGGAAAAATGGCACCAACAGACTTGCTTGTCACAGGATTGCCACAAACCTTCAATTTATAAAAAATGCAGTATCTGCAATGCAAAGCATAACAAACAAGGTTATGCCTGTAGCCATGTAACTATTGAGGAAATTAATTTTTTAATTTAAAAACTCCTCAAAAAAGAAATCTCTAGGCCCAGATGGTTTCACTGGGAAATCCTACCAAATGTTTTAGTAAGAATTAACACAAATTCAACATAATCTTTACCACAAAATAGAAGAGAAGAGAACATCTCTCAAATCATTTTACGCAGCTAGTATTACCTTGATACACAAACTAGAAAAAGACAGTATCGAAAAAGAAAATTACAGACTATATTTCTCATGAATATAGATGCAAAAATCCTTAATAAAACATGAGCAAACAGAATTCAGAAATATATAAAAAGATTTATATGCCATGACTAAACAGGCTTTATTCTAGGATGTAAGGTTGGCTCAATATTTGAAAATCAATCAATGTAATCAACCACAGTAACAGGATAAAGAAGAAAAATCACATGATCATTTCAGTTGATGCAAAAAAAACCCAAAATACCAAGCATCTGAAAAAATTCAACACATAGTCATGATCAAAATTCTCAGAAAAGCAGGAATAGGGGAAACTTCCTCAACCTGATAAACAGCATCTACAAAAAACCTACAGCTAACATTGTACTTAATGATGAAAGACTGAAAGCTTTCCCCATAAGATCAGGAACAAGGCAAGGATATATGCTCTAGCCACTCTTATTCAACATAGTGCTGGAAATTCTAGCCAGTGCAATAAGCAAGAGAGCCAATAAAAGGCATATAGATTAGAAAGAAGGAAACTGTCCCCATGATTGTCTACAAAGAAAAAGCCTAAGAAATCTAAACACACACACACACACACACACACACACACACAAACTAAAACAATAACAACAACAAAAAACCCTCTAGAAATAAGTGAGTTCAGTAAGGTCACAGGATTGGACAAAAAACAGCTATGTTTCTATAAACTGGCAATGAACACACAAAAATTTAAAATTAAAAACAGAGTACCAATTGCATTCCTCAAAAAAACACTTAGGTATAAATCTAATAAAACAAATCTCAGCAAATACAGGTTAGCTATGAAGAACAAATGAGTAATATGTGTGTAAACTGTTGGTAAAATGTAAAATATTAAACAAGTTGTCATACCATATCTGTGCCTTCCTTATCTAAGGAACAGGGCTCCTTTCAGCCTACCACAGCTGAGTTTTCTGGAAAGATATGCAACAATGCCACCCAGGACAGTCTCCTAAGCTGTCCTTATAAATTAACTTAAGTATTAAATTAGGCTGTATTGCCTAAATTACTTATGACTGGATATAATTTCTTTTTACACTTTTTGGATACCAAGAATTATACTTGACTCAGGCATAAAATGGAGTGTTATCTTCTCTGAGTAAGAATTAGAACTCTATTTATAAAACTGACATATGACTAAGAATGCTAACCTTGGTGGCTAAGTTCAGTCATCTCTAAAATGGAATGGTGGGTAATATGAGGATTCATATTTTTAAAATATTTATTTTTGTCTTTTAATAAGCACTTTATAATAACATCAAGTTTGTTTTCTAATTAAGGTTTATAAAATTCAGGCAGGCACTTAAAAAAATAAAAAACTGGGTAAATTATTTATGTTTTTAGCTTGATAAATATTTACTGAATATAAAATGTTTTATAAGTAATATATCCCACAGGTACTTAGCAATATAAAAATTAGATATTCCAAGTGGTTGTCTTCACAGTGCAGTGTCCTCCAAACTACAACTTTCATTAAGTGCATAATTTGTAAAAATATGTAAATGTCCAATAAATATATAGTATAGTAATAAAAAATACACACATTGCCAAATACTGGCCATCATGACCAATGGGGGGAAGCCATTTGTTAAAATACATATGCATTCCATTATGAACAAATAAAGAAAAGGACAAAAATATTTCCTGGTCAACTATCACTTACTATGGTAAGTTACATCAGTCCAGTTATTCAATGGTCTATGTATCATTAATGATAATAACAAGTTACTGACATAATAAGGACTTAAAAAGAAGTTCTGATTGCTAAGGACCATGGAGATGAATTAAATATGATTCTCTCACTGTAGAGTAAAAGAATCCTTGTTAAGAGTTACTAGTGATTATCTATTCCAACTCTCACTGTATAGAGAAGGAAAATTGCCACAACCACAGAGGTCAATTGAGCAAATAAACAGGAAAGTCAGGACTTGAACCCAGGTCTCCTGATTCCCAGATTGGTATTTACTGAAAACCAAAAGAGAAACATCTCTGGGGGTAGAAATTAAAATGTCATTTTCAACATTTTAATCTTCAACTAGACTCAGACAGTTTATTTGCAGAGCTACTATACTAGGCAGGTTTTATAAGGTATAACTCCAAAGCACATTAAATTTGTAACTGCTGACAAGTAATCATAGAAAAAAAAACATGGCACAGAAGCCTTTGATTTCTTCTTCCATTAGTGTACATGATTCACTATTATTTTTGTAAGCATACAAACATTTTGTAAGTTATCAGAAAAGATTAAACACAAGAGGCAGAAAAAGCCCTGGGAACTGGATTTCACTAGCTTTTCTTCCATAAGTACAAAAAGATTAATATATATGAAGAAATAACCTACCAGCAAACATTCACAGCTTAATCTTCCAGTTTTCTCTAAAAATAGAAAACAACTTTGGAACCAACCCTCTTCAAGATAATTATCCCAACCTCAATAAAGACTTTTAAAAGGTAAATTTTTTGAAAATAAATATATACTTTTTTCAACTGAAAATCTTAACCACCCTTGGAGTGCCAAAGCTAAATGTATATGTAAACAAATATACAACTTGGGAACTATTAAGATCCATTAGGTACCTCTCCACCCTGGTAGAAGTTCTTAACCATACAGCCACATTTGCAAAACCAAAGGATTAACTAGGTATCAAGATACCTGATACCAAGACTTCTTAAGAGAACACATTAGTATTACACAACATACATAGAATAAATTCAAATAGCTGCACATCTATACCTATATCATATAGCTTATTGCATTTTAGTTTAATAAGTTATCTAACTTATATAACTACCCTTTTAGTATCTAGTGAGGAAACGGGGAAAATGTCAAAATTAAGGAACAGATTTATGAGGATTCTTAGCAGATGGTAATGGCATTAGTATAGTTTATGAATTTCCTCAAATCCCACCCTAGAAACACAAAGCAACTAGGAAAGTCAAATCCAAACCCAGTTACAACAGCTACAATAAAACCAGGTGACAGAGTAGCTCCGTGAACCCCAAAATGTGAATGGGTAGGGAGAAGCCACTGACAACTAGAAGACCACATGATTATCAGCATCAGTGCAGAAGGAAGCAGAGGAGTATCTCAACATCCTGAGCATTCCAAAAATAACCAACAAGTATTCACACACAAAAAGCAATGCTCAACAGCAGCTGAAACTGGGAGGAGTTTGCATACTCCAATAGTGGGTGAGTATGAGATCTATTGTAAGGTCTGGGAGGAACATAAGCAGCTATGAACTCTTAAAATTAACAAGTCAAACCTCTCTTCCAGGTAAAAATTTCATGCTAAGAAAAAAACGGAGGAGAATCCAAATAGAGCAGAACAGGGACATGAGACATAAAGAAAACGAAGTCCAGATAAAAGTGGGCAAGGGTTCAACAAATGTTGCTAGGACAATTGGATATCCACATCCTAAAGAATAAAGCTGGAGCCCTACACTTCACACCATAAAAAAATCAACTCAAAATGGATCACAGACCTTTGTAAGAGCTAAAACTATAAAGCTCTTAGAAGAAAACACAGGAGGCCAGGTATAGTGGCTCACACCTGTAATCCCAGTGCTTTGGGAGGCTGAGGCAGGAGGATGGCTTGAGGCCAGGAGTTTGAGACCAGCCTAGGCAATATATTGAGACCCTGCTGCAAAAAAAAAAAAAAAAAAAAACAGCTGGGAATGTTGGCACATGCTTGTAGTCCTAGCTACTCAGGAGGCTGAGGTAGGAGGATCACTTGAGCTCTGGAGTTCAAGGTTCCAGCCTGGGTGACAGAGCAAGACTCTGTCTCTAAAAAAATAATTTTAAAAAAAGAAAAAAACACAGGAGTAAATCTTTATGACTTTGGGTTAGGTACTGGTTTCTTACATATGACACCAAAAGCATGATCCATAAAATGAAAAACTAATAAATTATACTTCATCAAAATAAAAAACTTTTGTGCTTCAAAGGACACCATAAAGAAAGTAAAAAGACAACCCACTGAATGGGAGAAACTATTTACAAATCATGTGTCTGATATGGGACTTGTATCCCATATATATAAAGAAATGTTATAACTCAATAATTAAAAAAAAAAACCCCTAACTTAAAAAAGGGGCAAAAGATCTGAATAGACATTTCTCCAAAGATGGCCAATAAGCACATGAAAAGATGCTCATTAGTCATGCAAATAAAAACCACAATGAAATTCCACTTTATAACACTTTCATAGGATGGCCAAAATAAAAAAAGAAGTAAGTGTTAGTGAGGAGATGTAGAAACTGGAACCCTCATACATTGCTGATGGGATTGTATTAATGAAATGGTGCAGCCATTTTGGAAAACAATTTAGTAGATTCCCAAAATGTTAAACATAAAGCTACTATATGACCCAATAATTCTACTCCTAAGCATATAACCAAAAGAACTGAAAACATGTCTGTCCATGTAAAAACTTATGCATGAATGTTCATAGCAGCACTATTCACAACAGGCAAAAGTAGAAACAATTCAAATATCCACTCACTAATGAAAGGATAAGCAAAATGTGGTATGTCTACAAAACGGAATATTATTTTGCAATAAAAAGGAACAAAGTACAGTCATGTGTCACTTAATGATGGGGATACATTCTGAGAAATATGCCTTAGGCAGTTTTGTCATTGTGTGAACATCAGAGATTATTTACACATACCTAGAGAATATAGCCTACCACACACCTAGGCTATATAGTACAGGCTACAAATCTGTACTACTGTAGGCAATTGTAACACAATGGTAAGTATATGTATATCTAAACATAGAAAAGGTACAGTGAAAATACTGCATAAAAGATTAAAAAAAAATAGTACACCCATACAGGGCACTTGCCATGAATGGAGCTTGCAGGACTGCAAGTTTCTCTGGGTGAGTCAGTGAGCGAGTGGTAAGTGAATGTGAAGGCCTAAGACATTACTGTGCACTACTGTAGACTTTATAAACATTGTCCACTTAGGCTACACTCCATTTATAAAAAGTATTTTACTTTCTTCAATAAATTAACCTTAGCTTACTGTAACTTTTTTACTTTATAAACTTTAATTTTAAAAAACTTTTTGACTCTTTTGTAATAGTACTAAGCTTAAAACACAAATATGTTGTACAGCTGCCCCAAAATATTTTTTCTTTATATCCTTATTCTATAAGCTTTTTTCTATTTTTTAAATTTTTAAATTTTTTAAAAATTTTAAACTTTTTTTGTTAAAAACTAAGACACAGATACACACATTAGGCCTACACAGGGTTAGGATCATCAATATCCACAGCTTGTCCCACTGGAAGGTCTATGATGTCACCAGGAGATAGGAATTTCCAGCTCCATTATAATCTTATGGGAGCACCATCATATATGCAGTCCATTGTTGAATGAAAAATCATTATGCAGCGAATGACTGCACCAATATATGCTATAATATGATGAACTCTGAAAAACATTATGCTAAGCGAGAAAAGCCAATCAGAAAAGACCACATATTGTAGAATTCCACTTATATGAAATGTCCAAAGTAGGCAAATCCATACAGACAGAAAGTCGATTAGTGGTTGCCAGGGACTAGAAGGAGTATGGAATGGGGAGTTTTGCTAATGAGTATGGAGTTTCTTATGGGGGTGATGAACACGTTTTAAATTAAGACAGTGGTAATGGTTGCTAAACTCTGTGAATACACTAAAAAATACTTAGTTGTACGCTTTCAGAGGATAAATTTAAAAAGTAGGGGAAGGGAATAAAGGCAAGAAATCTCAGGAAAAAAGCAGCCATACTTTTGAACACTTCTCAAAACAATAGAAGATGCACTGTAGGATCTAAAAAAAAGAAAAGAAAAGAAAACCCCAAAACAACAGAAGAGGGAGCTACAGAGCCATGAAATTAGAAAGTCTTAAAACAAGCTCTCTAAATGTCCAGAGAAATCTATTTCATGGAAAAATGAACAATAGAAAAGGACTGAGGGTCAAATCCCACATAAAGTTATTTTAAGGAAAAAGAGAATAAATAAGGAGAATAACACTCCTTCCTATAAGTAGTGAACCCCTGCTAGAAATCATGTCCACTATATATATACAAAAAAGATGAAAATTATAATTTAATCTTTCAAATTCTAAAAACATTTAAGAAAATGGTACAAGATACGAAAAAACGTCACAAATAAAATGGTAAACACTGAGAAATGAGGTGATGGAACTCAGGTAAGTATTAGACAGAAAGTGAGTTATTTTGAAATGAAGTCTAAGAAGGAACACAAGAGACAATATACACAATAGATAATGCTTTAAGAAAAAATAGACGATGAAAAGAAACTTTTATAGAGCAAGAAGTGAAGAAAAAGAGAAAAACAATTCAAGAGAAGGCAACAAATACAGAAGCAAAGAACATCTAACATATGTGTAACAGGAGTCCCCACAAAAAGAAAACCAAAGCAAGAGAACAGAATAGTAAAAATTATAGTTCAATAAAACTTGTCTGAAATTTTTTTAAAAAGGTTTGCTACTCTATATTGAAAGAACACACCACAAATCTGGGAAAATCAACTCAGAATGACCAATACTAAAACATATTCGAGTAAATTATTGTACTTTAAAGAAAACATCCTTTGTACATCCAGATAAAAAGACCAAATGATGGTTAACAGAAACAATTCTTTATTCCTGAAGAAAATGGAGTAATATTTTAAGATACTTAAAAGATGTGACCCAAAGATTTCTTATCTAACCAATGACTTACAAATATAAAAAAAATAGCAGACAAGTTGTCATCAACATGCAAAAATTGAAGAAATGAGTATTTTTCCCATAACTCCTTCATAAGGAATCCACTAGAGAGTGAGCTTCAGACAAGAAAAACGACTGGTGAGACAATGACATACAAACTGGTGGTAACCATCAAACATACACTGAAATGTACAGCTAAGAATAAATGAGGCACATAAAGCAGAGTACAGTAGGTAAGAGGTATATAATCTGACAATGTAGCTATAGTATAACTAAAAAAAAAAAAGGAGCAAGCATATGCAAAAATTTTTATGAAGTGTTTTCAGTAATCATATTGTGTGCCATTATGCTAATGTTATCACAATAACACTCGTGTGTAATATGAGATAAAACAAATTACTATATGACATTCTAATTCTATGTGTTGCTGAGAAGTAGGATTCTCAGGATGGGATAATGCTAGAAGAGGTTAAGTAATTACCCTGAAGCCCTGAATTTGAACAGGAAGTATCAGCATGAACTCTTTAAGGTAATTAGTCTTAAAAAAAATACACAAACACAAACCTAAACACATATTTCCCAGCTCTAATAACTGAAAAGACCTAAAAACAATGACCAGTCCAGTAGCAATGAGCACAGCTAAACACTCAGATTTTGGTCTTGAAATAACATTTCCTACCAAAAGAAAGCAGGAGAGCAGGACTTTTTGGAGAAATGCCTGACTCCAGGTCTGTGGCAGGAAATGTACAAGACGAGCCTATGTTATCATACCATTTAGCAAGATAGTATCAAAGACTATTAGGGTTGTGTCAAAAACACTTGGAAGCCAACTTATAGAGGCCTCCCTCAAAGTTGAGAATACATCCAGAATGGATGGAAACACATCAAATATGTTTAAATCTGTGAGTTCGTAACGACCTATATTAAAAAAATAATTGGTCACCTTTGCCAATTTTTTACTTTGTAAACTGGTAAATAAAGGGAAAGAAAAAGTATTTGTTCTGAATTTCCTAAAGAAATTGTACCACTGGGTGACCAAATAATAAGGGAAAACCTCTCTTTATAGAGTATTTTGACAAATAAAACAAAAAGTTAGAATTAAAATATCCCAAAGCTTTAATACCTAATGAATTAAGAATCTAAGCATTAAGCATCAATGACTGTGAACACGACTTTATGCACCTTTGGATGAAGAAGATTCACCACCTATGCTGTAGTTTTGCAAAAAATAACAACACTGAATCTAATCAATTGCCTGGATCCAACTACCAATTTATAGAAAATACAGAGGACAGAGGAATCTGCTAAATGAAGCCATGGAAAAGTAATCAGCAAAATTCAGCCTATAAGAACCTCTGCAGAACAAATGATTGGTGGTTTCAACAAACAACCAACAATGGGGAGAAAAGAGAGGAAAAACTACAAAGAGAACCTTAAAAAGACATATATAAAAAGGCAAAACTACAGTTTCACTGCTTGGATGATGAAACCATACAGAAAAGTAAAGAAGTGATTGCTATAAAAGTTCAGAAGAGTGGCTATCCTTGGGAGAGGGGTCAAAAGAGGGAGGGTTGTGTTTGGAAGCAGACAGGTGGAGGGTGTCTGAGGTGGCAAATTCTAGTCTCCTGACCTGGATAGATGGTGGTTGCAAGGGTGTCTACCTTATAAGAATTAATTAAGCCCTCTATGTATTATATGGTGTTCTGAATTTGTGCTTTATTTAAAAATAAAAAGTTTAAAAACAATTATAAATTAGAAATCATTGTAAATTTATTAATTCTTAAGTTCTTAGACAAATGCACTAGGGTCTGTGAAAGAACAAGTCAAAAAGTTCTACAACCTCAAGGTATGGAGAGAAATACTTTAGCAAGGTTAATGTACAAGTTGAGGGAAACAAGAGAGGATCTGAAGAGGCACATACTAAGCTGTAGTCTTGCTATTGTAAAAGAATGTTTCCTCTAGTGGTAGCAGCATTTTTACTTATCTATAAATTTGGGGTCAGGGAGCAATACAAATATGAGGTTGATTGGATTTAGGTTATCTTTAAAAATCTTACAGTTGTAATTTTAACATTCTAAACGTATGTTCCTATCTTAATTTGTCCTGATCTCTGCTTCACTTTGTCTAACTACTCTTCATTTTCTTCCCCTGACTTGGTGAGGTCTCTACCCTGTTTACCTTCACTTCACTGAATTCCTAAGAATTGGGAATGAATAAAATGTCCTTTCTCATAGCAGTTTAAGCAGTCACTTCTATGAAGTCTTAAAAACATAGAATGAATTCTTTTCCTCAGAGAGGGATGGACTGAAGAAACACAACAAACTGAAAAGAAGAAAATGCAGAGGGATGTGTCCAGCCTTTCTTGGCTTTAGTGGCATGACTGTATTCATTCAACAAGTATTTATGGAGTGGCTGTTTGTGCCAGGCAACACAGTTCTTACTTTCCTTCCCATCTTCAAACACCTGTTACTACTAAATGCAATTAAAATCAATGTGACTATATTTCTATTTGTTAAGGAAACGATCTTTTCCCTCTACCCATGATCCTATCAGCCCTTATGATAGGTACATTAACTTTCTAGAAAATCATATAGGCTCATCTCCAGGACAAATTAATTTGTGCAACAATTTATCATCCATTGATCCATGTTTCCTTATTGGACAGGTTCAATGTTCCTGTGAACATGTGGCCTCTATCTCCTGTCTGCCTCCCATCCCTACAGGAGAAGAGACTCCCACAGTCAATGCAGACCCCTCTTTCCCAAAGCCTAGATGTAATTCAGCTTTACCAGTAATGACGATAATATTTTAAATCTTACCTTGTACCTGTGTCCATTTCTCAATTGGTTTAGAATTTATAGAGAAGTATGTAATGATTATCCCCAAGCCACAATACCAACCAGAAAATATGAAAGTCTAGATTAAGTTGAATAAGTAAGAGATTAAACAAAACAGATCAAACACAAACAAACACACACACACATACACACACACACACACTCTCTCTCTCTCTCTCCCTCCCTTTACTAAGTCAACGACATGACTGCTAGAGATGCCAGCAATTCCAGTTCTTAACAGTTCTGAGATTGGGTTTTCCTGTCATCTTTCATGGAGGTATACAGTTTGGTGGCTCAGAGACACAGAAATAATGTAATCCCTATAGGCAAATTTAAAAAATTATGGCTAGAAATTATAGTCTTCTTAACCTAATAAACACAGCAACATAAAATCTTTACGTAAAAATTTTAAATTATATAAACCATTCACACATCCTATTTTTCTATTTGACTTTGCTTCAGATTCTATTATCTGAAATAACAGATCTTACATTATACTCAGTCCACTAAATCATTGCTAAAACATTCACAGTAACAAATTTGCCAAAATATCTATTATAGTACCTTTGTAACCACACTAACCAAATCTTTTTTTCAACAAATCAGATCTTGAATTTCCTTTTCCCCCATAATTTTGTTTAGTGCTTTATGTCTGTTATGTATCTTTATTATTTACTGAGTTCAGAAGCTATCCAGAAACCTACATGTTCTGGGTAAAGGAAATATTTTTCCTCATTGTCTATGTTTGTTCTGTCTCATTTCCTCTGAGGATTCTATTCTTATTACTGCTTGTCTATCCAATCCCCCTGTTTTCTCTCAATTCTACTCCTTCTAGCTGCCCATACATCCAATGTCTTGGAACGAGTATTGTACAGCTTTGGTGTCCAATCTTCATATATTTCTTCAACAATCAGTTCTTACAAAGCTACCACTCCATAAACATTCAAACACATCAGTTAACCACAAATTGGGATTTAACTTCAATCACCTTCTAATGTGAAAGTATTCCCATTTTATCCTCTAGTTAAGTAAAACCAGAAATCAAAGTCCAAGGAAGAAACATTAACACACAGAATGCCAGACATTTGGTTCATTTTGAAACATTTATCAGTTCAGCTGGCATTCAGTTAAAAGAAAGATCTTTGGTTTTAATTGGTAAGAAAAATAATAAATTCTCTATGTATCATTTACTCCTTTCAGAATAGCAACCCAATACATACCTCTGTAGAAAATATGTTTCTTCTGGATTTATCCAAATAACAGAGAATAAATCCACATTATTTCATCATTTAAAAGAAAAACTAAAACCTGCCTTATAGACATCACTGATTCAGTATGCCAAAGTCATAAGATTTAACTAGACCATTTGCTGAAATTTTAAACTTAGTAAGAGGCTGTAGTTACCTCTTTTTGTAGATGAAGTTTGAAGCAACTGTTTGGCTTTGAGGGAAGTACGAGGTAAATTTTTCAGCCTTTGCGAAGCTGTTGAAAAATAAGGAACTGTAATATTTGCCCAGAAGTACAAGATAAAGGCTATAGCTTCTGTAAACTTGAATATTTTAATACAAACTTAAAATTTATCAAGGAATAGAAACCATAAGGTACAAATATGTTAGAATCCTAGAAGCAAAGGAATTTTAAAGTGATGCTTAGTGCATTAAGTTGGAAAGAAAAGGGGATGGAACAAATTTTTAAAAATAGTTTCTTATAGATGAGAAAATCCCCAATATGTCAATGGGTCAAAATATCAGAGAAAACAAACCACCAGCAAACATGCTACAGGATGCAAAGAATACAAAGATAAGAGTGATGAACACAAGCATACGGTATAGAATAAAATAAATGCAGCACTTGTTCAATGCAAAAAAGCAGACTTTGGCAAAGCAGTTATTGTTAGATGAATTGCCCTAACATGGAACAGTAATCCCCATACTCAAAAAGGAGAAGAAAACTCAGAACCAGGCAGGTCCTCAGGAAGTCACAAACTAGTGATTTTAATACACTCAACATCATCTTTCTGTAGAATACAATTAATTTTTACCTCAGACTTTGTGTAGCACCCTATCTGGGCTGTGCACATATGCATGTAGGTAGGAGTGTGTGTATGTTGGTGTAGGTTGAGGGGTTTGGAGGAGTCAGAGCATCTGCCTTTTAAGGTGCTCAATGAGGAACGCTAAGCTTCCTTCCAAACTCCTAATCTATTAATTGCATTGAAACTCTCAAAATGGGCATGTAAGAAGCAGTCCCAGGCTGCCCAGAGTTAAAGCGGTCCCAATTACTCCAATATACAGTTACTATGGCTCCAAAGGACTGATGAGTCCCACATCTACCAGTGCACTCACCTATTTAAGTGGCTGTAAAATGTCACTTGATTTGAAAGTCAAACTTCATATACTTGTAGGGTTTATGTGTGCACACGCGTGCGCACGCACACACACACAAAGAGATCCCGCTCCTATAAATCTAGCCAAAGCATAAAAATCATTGGGGGTGACAAAGGGATACTGGATATATCAGCAGAGAGCATTAAGAATTTCTCTCCCCTCTACTGCTTAACTCTATCAAACCTGGAAAACTATTGTTATCCCATAGATAATAAACTTTTAAAAAAGTAACAAATGTATTTGATTTCAAATTTTACAGCACTCCAAACATTACCGTAGCTAAATAACGTGTGATGCCAATTGAACTCAAATACTGCCAGGCAAACTAGCAAAAATTCTCCATACCTAAAAAAGTCAATTTTATAATGGGTTACCTTATTTCTATCCCACAAAACTTAAGGCTACCATCATCATTAATATTCTTCATCTACATATTTATTCATACATATTTTCAACCATTTATATTTTTATTCATTCATTCCTTCCTGTTTTCTTTCACTCATTGAAATAGTTTAGCATCTGCTTTAATCCAGGTACTGTTTTAGGTACAACGACTTCAGTAGCCAACTAGATAGTTACAGTTCCTACTCTCATGGAACTAATATTCTAGGAAAGGGGTGACAGACAAAGCAGTAAAATATATGACCTGCCACATAGTGACAACTGCTAAGGAGAAAATTAAGTAGGAAAGAGGGACAGGAAGGAGATTTAAGCTGCATTTATAAGTAGAGTGATCAGGAAAGACTTCCCTAAGATGACATTTGCACAAAGATCTGAAGGAAGAGAGGGAGTAAGCCACGTTGATATCTGGAGAAAGCATTCCAGATAGAGGGAAAAGCAATTGTAAAGGATGCTGAGATAGGAGCATGCCTAGTATGTTTGAAGAACAGCTGTTGGAGTGGCAAAGGGTCACCAATTGAACATACACTGGCAATCCATAATGTCTATTAACCACTAAAAAAATTTTAATGAGGGCTCAATTTCAAATACCATCTATAATGAACTCTTTAGAAAGCTCCTATTTGAATTAACAGCTACGGCGACTCCAATGGACTCTATGAATCCCTCAAGTTTCACGGGTGATGTAACAATAATGGCATCTATAGACAAGTGAAAAAGTGTCCACTAGGAATTAGAAGAAATCAGATTACATGTAGAATCAGGCAGTAAACTCTAAATTTGCCTGATACAGAAAAAAAATGAATGATTTTCATAAAATACCATACAGTCATATAATATTACTCACGGAACAAAAACTAAATTTTTATCTGAATTATCAATCTTAATTTCATCAGTTTTCTAAAGACAAAATCATTTTTTTAGATGACAAAATAGAGTAGTTTAAAGTGAAACTCTCCAAATCTTTCTAAAATAATAGAATTCAATGTGTTAGCTGTTTGAAAATATTTATGGTTTAAAACTTTCCCTGGTTTCTCTTTTAATATTTATATAATTCCAATTTACCAAGACCCCACTGTGAGAAGTAAAGATGCTACAACAAAACAATTATTTTTTCATGCCACCATTATGTAGATTAATGTCTTCCTCTACAAACCAGCTCCTCTAAAAACCTCCGTATTTCTGCATGTACCACCACTTTCCAAGTCAATCTAACTCAAATTTTTCTTACTTTAAATTGCATTTATTTACTACATATTTATTTGCTACATTATTGTAGTTTTTCAGATCTGTCCCTTTACATCATTGTCTCCTAAATACCTAATTCAGATCTTCCTCACCCTATTTGGGATGAGAACAGTGTCCTTTGGGGTCTCCCTACATCCAATCCTTTTCACTCCATTCATGTACATCAAGAGAAGGGTGGTGAGAGCGCTGCCCACTCCCCCAAGTACAGGCAATAAGTGGGTGTATTGTCTGGAGGGAATTTAGAAACAAAAATAAAACCAACTTGGTCTGCTTTCTATTACCATCATGCGCCACCAAAAAAAAACCACCACCAATGATAAAACACTCCTCCCTGAAAAAATAGTTGGTCTCAGTTATAAACAATAGCTGCAGTTGCTGTTGAGTTTTAATAATATATGTAAGCTTTAAATTAGCACATTTTATTATTTATCCTTTAATAAACACTGCATTTTACATGAAAGTTAATTAGGAGAACTTCTAGGTATAGTCTCCCTTGACACAGGTGGATTCAGCTACATATATTTCTTTCAAGAGTAAGTCACAGCAATTTGAAATTACTCAAGCTTACTTCAGCAGAGTGTGTGCCTCTAACTCTGTGGTACACTAACTACAATAATATATTTAAACACATTAGAAATAAATAATGATGTAAAGTCAATGAAAGAGAATGTGAATTACCTCAATTCTGTCATTTTATGTGACCTTCAGCTTGTGTTTAACTTTTTTCAACTCTGAAGACATTTAAAATTCATTAGACTTGACCCCTCAAAAAAAAAGACATGGATCGTAGGGCAATTTCTGGAATTTATTGTAAAATGGGATTTTAGGAATCTCTGCTGAACTCATCCTTATGTTGAAGATTTTCTCTACTTGTATAGCAGTTGCTTCATAAAAACGTTTTAAAAATTAAAATTTAAAGATGGTGTTCTTCCAACAAATATGAGTGAAGATAGATTGATAAATCTGACTAGTGTGCTGAGCCTCAATACTGAAAGATCAATTCTGAAGAAGTTATTGACAAAGTTTTCAGAAACTAAAGCTGTAATATTCATTACCATGACAGATCAATATGTGAAAATACTATTTTTCCTTTTTAAAAAGGTGATCAATGTAATTTAAAATTATTAACTTTTTTTGGTACTGTTATGTTCATTTTACTATTTATTTCTTACTGACAGTTATAAAATAGAAAGTTCAACAGAATATTTTCAATGTCTGCATTTTTTCCTGGCCATTATTACTATAACTCATTTCATGCTTACTATTCAACATAATTTTGTCAAAAAGGGTGAATGTTAAAAATAATCTTCAGGTGCTAAATACTAAGCAAGCATAGGCTGCTGTGAATAAACATTAATTACTGCTAGGTAAAATACCCCTTGTCCCACATTCTCATGACGTTTTGCTTAAACCTTTTATTGCTTACAAATTTTCATTCAGTGTCATCTTTTGATGCTCTCTCATACTCCACTTCCAATCTTCTCAGTGGTACCAAGTCTCGTATTTTCTACTTAACTTTCAAAGAATGCATCCATCTCATCATTCCCCCCCCACAACCTTTGTTCAGATCTTCATTTCTTGCCCCGATTATGCAATAATAGCCTTCTAAGCGGTTTCCAGTCTCTCTTCACTTAATCCTTTCTCCACATTGATACCAGAGTGAACTTTCTAAGAAGCAACCTTGATTAAAAGCCCACCATGGCTCCTCCCACTTACAGGATGAAATTCAAACTCCTGACTATGATATTTGAAAACTCTTATAGCCTGTTCCCTTATCAATAGCTCTCTTCTCTCATCACTATACCCACTCCCTCACTCATCAGGTACCCAAACTTTAGTTATACAAAACCACTATAATCAGGCTGTCATTCTCAAGACTTTTCATTACTAATCCCACTGTTGGGAAAATCTATACCTCCTTTCTTTGTTTGGCAACTCACATAAACTCCTCCTGAGCTGGCTGAGATACCTTTTAATATCTTTCCTGAAACCCCTTCACACTGCTGAGTTTAATGCCTCTCCTCTGTTCCCACAGAAGTTCCTGCTCATCATTTCCTGCTACTGGAAAGTATGGGCCATCTTATTCACATTTATATTCCCAGTGCTTGTAACATAACATAAGAAATAATGAAGGAACACACAAGTGACTGACTAGCGGATAAAATCCAGAACTCTAACCTAAGCATTCAAGGTCCTCCAGTCAGAGTCTAACCCAGAGGTTCTCAAACTTGAATATGCCCCAGAATCAGCTGAGACACTTCCAAAAAATAAAGTCTGGGTCCCCACCTCAGGTGCATTCAATCAAAATTTCCAGGGGGAAAGGACAGGAAAACTACATTTATAAAATCTCCTCGTGATTAGATAAATGACCCAACATCACTGCACTACTTATCCTTAAACTGATGTCCTACAATTATTTTATTCATTCTTAAGATTAGCCCATTACACATATTCATCATGACTTATTTATATTAATTTATGTTTCAAAATTATTAATATGTAAAAAATTCAAATGTAATCTTTTAAGTGTTTTGGTAGTAAGTGAAATCTAGATGAGAATTCCTTCCTCATGGGCCTCAGAGCAGTCTGGCTATACATTAGGGGACAGCTGTCCTGTATACTCCCCCTCTTCAGTGAGACGTCCAAAGTAGAATGTTGATCCTATATGCTTTTTGTCTGGGGTGTACTCTTTTGTGGTAATTCACAAAATCCTTACAGTTCAATCTCAAATCATGCTCCAATAGAGTCATTCAAGAATATTTTCCAAGATGCCTATTCGTTTGCAATTAGGTCAGCATGATTTAATCCAAATGACGATGGGTAGGAAGTCAGAAGACTCAAGGAGTTGGGCGGAGGGAGCAATTTGGCCTTGCTTTTGCCACTTTTCTAGTTACATGACCTTGTACAATTCACATAGTTTATATGGATCTCTGCTCCCTTTCTATAAAAATAAGTGGATATTTGTGAGTTTCAAACGAGATAATACATGTGAAAGTACTTTAAACATTTAAGAATAACCAAATTTGGGTCTTTTTTTTTTTTAATCAGTAGATTGTCTTGGGTTTTTCTCCTTTCCCTTTCCTTATTTTTGAACCAAAAATTCCTATATTTCTCTGAAAACTAAACTTTCTGCTAAGTCTGTGCTCTAGTAGTCTCAGAAAGCAAGGCATTAGCCTTTTAAAAAACACTGCCCCTGACAAAAATGTTTTCCTTTAATTGAAGAAACTGAAAAAATTACATGTATCCATGACCTCTGCAATGCTCTGGTTTTCTTAAACTTTTTAAGTTACATTTTCCAAATACAAAAGTCAAAAATTGGTAATAGCTATTATATAAAAATGAAAATACATTATAACTCTCATAATACTCATTTGAATGTCAGCATCCACAATAATGCAGCCACAGCAAATAAGCATATAAAAATAGTGATTGGCATAGTAACAAGGCAAAAGAAGTGATCTCTTAGGTGGAAGTAACAGCAACCTTGCAAAGTTAGGTTCATGCAGACCAGCAAGTAAGAACCAAAGCTTTACCACTTAAGAGCTGGAAAAATAAATACTTAAAAGAAAACAAAATGCAACATCTATTACACTAACTGAAGTTTACACAAAAAATACAAAATACCAATTCATGTATGAAATGTATAAAATATGCTATTATAATATTTGTACACAATTATATATCAAAATAAAAAGGCTATTATGAAAACTATACCAATTAAAAGACCACAACATATATTTATATATCAAAGATACACATAAAATTTCAAGAAAAATAGATAACATTTTTGCTTCATGATATATTAACTTTCAACAAAAAGCTTTAAATATTTTTATAAAGTAAACTTTATTACCTTTTGAACTTACTAATATCAGAATTTACTACTTTCCAAATACATCTTTGAGACTAGTGTAATTCTACACTAAAATAATGTTTGTGACATTTTAATTACAAGTAAGCCTTAATATAGCTAGAAATATAAAAATAAGTATATACAGTTGAAAAGAAGGATGGTACCTTATTTCTCTTCTGCCTGTACATTATTCAAATACTGAAATATAGCATTATGAAACTGCATACATATTTTCCACTTAAAGGTAAATTAGTGATTAGAATTCTATTACATTTTCCCTATATATTTTCCTTAATTATCAAACTGGGGGAAAAGGAAAAATAGTTCACCTACAGAAAAAAAATTCTAGGGAATCAGGTGATTATAATTATACGATGGTAATTTTACCACCAGAGAAGGCAAGTAATTATCATAAAGTTTAAGATATAACCAATACATTTTCCTATTAACATTTTTATCCTAGGTACCCCAACCTTTTCCTTTTTGTTCTATTTTTGTGAAGAATTATTTTTCATTCCCATAAAGCTCTGACATGCTAGAATAGTTCAAATGAAGAGCATTTATGAGGGGATGAGGTAAAGAGAATATAGCTATAGCTGGTTTTATCAAATAGCTGGGATGCCGTTTGGACATTTATCACATAAAGTTCCAAGAGATTTAGAACTTAACAATTCAGACTAAATACAAAACCATCTTTTAAAGCCAAGCACAAATGTTTTGGATTATCTGTGTATATGCTGTAAAATCATGGCTTATAACATACATGAGTTTTATTACTTAATCTTCTTAATGATTTAAAATTTTTCCTTCTTGTTGCATTAACATTGTGGATGTTTTTGTTATCAGCCAACTATATGGGGGGAAAAACCAGAAAAAGGATATTCTCAAGTGTCAAATTAACTTAATTTGCAGGTTTTAAAGGCACAAACCCTATCATTCAGTGTTTCAGTTATAACAAAGTTCAAATTCTATCCTTACTTTCATTTTAAAAGTCTTGTGAATTCCTGTTTTCTATACCATTTATGACTACCATAATGAGTATTATAACGGCACTCTTAATTATAGAGTTCACAATATCAATCACAAATCACACAAGACCTGGAGTACTAAGTTTAAAATTTCATTTGGTACAAAAACATGTTTAGAATATGTCAAGCTGAATAAATGTGGTATCACATGTATTGTATCTCTAGGTACAATTTTCCACAGTGCTTTAAATTTTAGTTTTAAATCTTAGGAAAAATAGAAATGATATTTCTGGATAACTTTTATACCTTGATAACCAGAGATGTGACAAATCTCTCTCGGTGAACTTGGGCTCTCGAGCTGGATCAACATGGGTTTTAATTCTAACTTGCCACTTAAAAGCTTTACGATCATAGATAAGTTATTTAACTATTTAAAGCTTTAATTTCTAATCTGTAACATGTATTAATAATTATGCCTTCCTTCACAGAACTGTTCTGAGGATTAAATAGGATTATGCATATAAATACATAATGTGAATTTCTGTAATATAAATATCATCCATCATATACAACTGGCAAAAAAGGAAAATTTGTCACTATGTCACAGAAGTCATTTTGATTCAAGTGTGTTTCTTCCTAGCCTGTTGATCTTTGAGCCACCAGTAACACCATCTTAACATAAAGTATATGAAGTTAGCTAAACACAATAGAGCCAAGGAAGAATGTAAAAGAATTAGAGATCTAAATACCTTCAAAATTTTAATTACTCAATAAATAATTACAAATGAATAGTCAATAACCTCATGTTTGTATCACTTCTTTCTCACAGTCTTGAGAAAATGAAGGCACATCATGACTACCACTTCAACCTCACTGATGGTAATATACGACAAGGATCTGAGTGAATATGCATCCCTTGTGTCTCACAGCTTATGTACAGGACTTATGTGAGCTGTGGGATACAAGCGATACATATTGAACATTTATAAGATCATAGAAATAACTGTAATAGTTCACTTAAAATTGTTTTGACTATATGCTCATACCTATCTATTAATAAGCAATAATTTTTGGAAAGTGTTGAATTCTTTTTTAATCATCTTGTACATTCATGTATACAATGCCCACTTACTCCCTTTATCACTTCTTCTTGGCTTAGTTTGGCCAGTTTGCCTTAGAATTTCTCACTGCATGATTCTCTCTAATCTTTGTTTATGTTGCATGTCTCCTCAATTCAATAATCTCAACCCTTCCTTTCCATCACATTACCTTCAACTCTTTTCGTAAAAAAATGAAGTCCTATATCTGCTAGAGTATCAATTTTATTTATTAAGGACTTAACATGCCTTTTAACAGTGCTAGTATTTTTATTTGTATTTATTTTTGAGACCGAGTCTCACTCTGTTGCCCAGGCTCGAGTGCCGTAGTGTCAGCCTCGCTCACAGCAACCTCAAACTCCTGACCTCAAGCGATCCTCCCGCCCTCTGCTTCCCAGAGTGCTAGGATTACAGCAGTCTGTAATGAGTGCTGTGCCCTGCTTTGCCCAGCCAGTGCCAGTATTTTTAAAAGATCATTATTGCTTTTATTAATGCTCTAGTAAGAAAGCCACTCGGGTTTTTAGTGGTCTATTCCAACACTATTCTCCCCACCCCTACAAATCCTATCATTTTTAATGTGTAATACTGCAGAATGTGAGGTTTATAAGGAATGTATATTTTGTGCTATAGCAGAAATGACTATATTTATTTAGCATACTACTTGTCACTAAATAAAAACTCAAATATTTATTACAAATAATAATTGAATTAAAAAAATTTCCTCCATTTAGAAAGATCTGTCACATTCATGGGTTACTATCCATCCAATCACCAAAACTTATCGAAAATTATAATCTATCATAATGTGTTTTTTCTTTGATAATTCCAAAATTCATGTTCTCTGCTTAAGAGTTTAGTATTTTAACTCTGGTATTTTCCAAAAGACAATTTAAATAGTGAAATCCTGATCAATTAAAAAAATCATGGTTTCTGGCAAATTAGTATATCAAATTTTAATCTGTAAGTAGGATTAGGATCATGGATTAATTTGGCATACATACTGATTCAATATTATATTTTTTCATAAAAATATCCTCAGCAGACACAGAAAATCAATCAAACCAAAACCAAAAATTTCATATCATCAAATGCAATAATAAAGTGAGATTATCTAAGAGTTCTCATAGTATATTTTTGTTCTGGAAAGAAAAGAGCTACAAAAATCCAACTTTGATAACAGATTTAATACACTATAAGTCTGAACAATGAATTGCTTATTTGGAGTACAATGTGCTCTAAAAAATATGTAACAATGAAACAAACTTAGGTATTCTAAAAGTGAAGATTATTAAAGAAAATTTAAGTACTTGCTAATTTTTTGGAAATTATACTAGCTAGTACTTTTACTTCTAATTTCTGTAAGCAAAAGTTAAACCTACCTTTTATTTTTTAAATAGGTAGAGTTTGCCTACTTTAAAATTCTGGAGAGACTAGAGTTTAATACAAATAAAAGTATTGATAGAATAGGGTATCTTATAGGAACATACTTTAAATTTTAATATAACTATGATTATCTTATAGCAACTAATAAACACTAAAGTTTACTATAGTTATAGCTTAATACAGCTATTCAGCACAAATTAATTATCTAAAATTTTCATCTTCCTTTAAATTACTGATACATGAAAACATAAGAAAGATACTTACTGGCTGAAGCCTGAGGTTGCATGCGAGGTATTCCTCCATTTGGCACTTGAAAATTTGAGTCACTTCTGCTGCTTTTCACTGAGTCAACTTGTGTATTAGATGTTCGGGACAGGTTTGGAAGACTGCGTCTTAATTTTTCTACAACAATAAAATATTAATTTTAAAAAATTCTTTCAGATGGAGAAATTTAAAATATTCATTAGCATTCAAAAATCTATTTATTTAAACATACTGTATATTTTAGGAGAGAAAATAGGAAGTATTTGCCTTATTTCAAAAAAAAAAAATCCTCAATGCACGGTCTGTAAATGGGTAGAGTAAGAGAACACTTAAAGAGAACCACAAATTGTATATTTAAATAAAAATCTAATATGGGTAACTTCATGAGTAAAATAAAGCAAAAGTAACATAACCAAGTAAAATTAAATTCACTTTCTCTTTTATTTTTGTATTGATTCACTATTAATAAAATGGTAAACTTGACTAAACTCTTGATTTACTAACTGAAATACAAAACCTTGGTAAAAATTGTGTCACTTTCACACCGAAACATGAAGGACTATTTTTTTTCCAGAAACATTCTAATTATTAGTAAAATCTATGTTTTACCTTCATTTTTAACATTGCTTGTCTGTAAATCCGTGGGATGGCCTTGAAGTGAAAGGCGAGGTTGCTGTAAGCGGCTAATCATAGGCTGTGGGGATACTCTACTATATTCTATTCCCCGAGCAGGAGATCGTGAACGAGGTGAATTTCTAGGTGACTGCTTAGGTGATGGTCGAGGTGAATTGCGTGGTGATGGTGAAAACCTGTTAACAGCAGGGTATACTGCATGATGCATATTGTCATCTTCATCATCTAAACTTTGTGCATCAAGTTCCTGATCACTAAAAGTACCCCGTCTTGTAGAATTGCAAGATGAACCAGAACTGCGCCGAGACGTGGTGGCTGCATATTCCTGCCGGAGACCTGGTAACAATGAATGTTATTTTATTTCTTTAATTACATTTTTAAACATTTAAATATTTTTAAAATTTAGAAGTAAAAGATTATCATTGAGAAATTCAAATAGGGTGTAAAGTATAAAGGAAAACCCCATTTCTACTTTTAGGTTTCTTCCCATATAAGAATGCACAAACCACATCTAAAGGTTATTATTATTTTATTTTTATTTTCTGGGACAAGTTCTCGTTGTGTTGCCCAAGGTAGAGTGCAGTGGTGTCATCATAGCCCACTGCAACCTCAAACCCCTGGGTCCAAGCGATCCTCCTTCCTCAGTCTCCTGAATAGCTGAGACTACAGGTGCATGCCACCACGCCCAGCTAATTTTTCTATTTTTTTTTTTTTTGTAGAGACAGGGTCTCACTATGTTGCTCAGCCTGGTCTTGAACTTCTGGCCTCAAGTGATCCTCCCACCTCAGCCTCCCAAAGTACAAAGATTACAGGCATGAGCCATTGTGCCTGGCCCTGAAGGTTATTTTTAAGGGAAATGAAATTCTATAAACTTTTGCCCAATTTCAAGATTTATCCTTGAATCAGAAACCTAAATTACCTGGTACAATCATAAACTTAAAAATATTTCTACCCCTAAAGATAGTAATCCAAATTTGAGACTAATATTAAAGGACTATTGAGGGAAAACAATTAATATCCAACAAATGAAAAGAATAGATCAGTGAGTAAATAAAATTACTTGTACTCTTAATCCTTGGAGTAATCTTATTCATGAAGATGATGAAGTACCAAAGAAACTTCTACCCCACTCATAGGAATTCAGTACTTAAGCATAAATGAAATCTCAATTGCTTCATTACCCAAGAAACTTCAATAAAACAAGCTTAAATTCTAAGTCTTCAAGTAAGAATTTTCAAAGAAGTCCCCTATGTAGCTTGATACCTTCAAAAACACTCAAGCAACCTTAGGAGCCCTTCAAATATTATAGATGCTTCTGGAACAAAAATAAATGTTTATACATAATATATTCAAGGAGGAAACAAATTATAATGCCAAAATATAGTATTTAGGTAATATTTTGAGCAATTCCTGCTAACAATTGGCAGTCTAGTCAAACAGATCTGTTATAGAGCAGTATTCAAAGCTTTAAGTCATGCATTCATACACAGAAAGTGCTATCTATCATCATGGTTCATCACCCTAGGTCCCTTTAAAAATTCCTGGAGTCCACTTAGCCCTCCAGTCGGTTTGGAAACCATAGTAGTAACTGACAAATTACTTAGTGTCTAGTTATAGCAAACGTGGCACTAATGTCATCTAACAAAAGACAACAGATCAGTGAAAAAAAATACTGTTTTAGAAAAAGAAAAATCCAGTTCCCAGTGCTGCCTTTCCACTAATAAAGTGATGCTAAGGAAGTCACAATCCCTATAGGATTTCACATTTCTCACCTTAAAAACAAGAGAGAACTTGAACAGGCAACCTGTTACAAAAACCTGGAGAAACAATGTTGTAAAAAGGAAAATCGTCTCTTTAAAATAAAAAAGTTGTCATTTTCAAGGAAGTATCACATATGTTTTTAATATCTTTTTTATTCACCAGAAAAATATTCATGCATGTGTATGGCTTAGAAAAGATTACTAAAGTAAGGCTAAAATTTCTATTATCTGTTATGAAAACACAATACAAAACTTAGAGCAAAAAGCTAGTTGAGCTCCTAACAGAATACTGGGATTTTAAAAGTCAGGGTTCAAAGAAGAAATGAGTGAGTTTATTCTAAGAGAATAGAGTTAGACAGCATTCTTTTTTCTCCTTTCACATCCATGACAATAACCAGTTTCTCACTAGCTGACAAAACTAGTCTTAGTGAGGAGTTAAATCAAATTATAGAAGAAAAGGGTACCATGTTATTAGTTTTTAGGGCTAAAGATAAATAAAGCAAGTACTAAGTCCTGCTATCTTTCTAGGGGAAGCTGTATGGAAATGGGAAATGAATCAGCAGAGCAAGAAACACTCTGCAGTTTCTTAATAAATGTTATAGCTTGATAAAACTTGCTACATATTTAAAGAAAGGACCCATTTTATACAGACAACAGAAAGTTTTTGAACTAAATTACAGCAATGCTCCATTACCATCAGCCAATTGTCAAGATTCTGAAATGTGTATTTCAAGGATATTTTCATTGTAAAGGTTAAAGGGATCACTTTAGAGAGATTTCTTACTTCACAGTTAAGCACAGGCAAGAATAATATTACCTTCAGATAAGAGCCAGGGTGGGCACCCATGAACCCTTGAAAAGGTATGAAAAATTTTGCGCATATGAACATTGTTGGCTATGAAAGACAATTTTTATCGGATTCGCAAAGGTGTCTGTGACCTAAAAAGTTTCAAGGATCACTCTGCAAAGCACTACCACATGCTTCATTTAATTTCATGTCACAATTCCAATTTTCTCATAAAGGTCTTTTTTAGAGTTTATATCATGATTCTCAAGTGAGGTGATATTCACTTCCCAGGAGGGCAAAAATTGGTTCTTGAGGTGTGAAAAAAATCTTAGATATCATAATAGTTTTGGGCCTTTATAGCACTTGTACCTTAAAGTGTCAAGTATATCTGTGGTATTAAAAGTTCATGTGAGGGGAGTGAAAAAGAAAAAATATTTCTGAAGAGGCTCCTTAGAGGAGCAACTGAAAAAAAAAAAAAGGTTAAGAAACACTGGTTTACACTAAAAACCAGAGTAATAGAGTAATAATTACATGAGTGAGTACTAGCATAGGGTTACACGCAAGACAGAAGCAGAGCATAGCATGCCTTTCTTTGCCCCTCACATAGCAAAAATGCTCTATGTAAAATGGACTCTGAAAACAACTTAATGAACAAACAAGTACACTTGCCTCTGAGATGTCCATTGCAATATTTCTGTTTTACCTACATTACTATTCCCACAACACTTTAAGACATACTTAATACCCACAGCAAAATTACGCAATAGCTGAAAACTTCAACTTTTAACAATTAAAACACTTACTTTCTTCTTGCATCCGGGCTAGAATCTGCACATCAGTTACATCATTTAGCTTATAATTGGATCCAATTGAATCTTCATCTAATTCTGAAGCACTTAACTCACTATCTATAGAGGACTGAGGACTGAGCGGAGGATTTCTGTCTGATGAGCTTTTCAAGTTACCTTAAAAAAAAAAGAAATTCAAACTTTGGTAAGACAACTATTGAATAAATGCCTGTTGCAATTAACTTAATATCATTAATATATCCTCTGATTCAATTCATTATTATTCTGC
The DNA here is from genome assembly GCA_023783475.1 of Daubentonia madagascariensis. NCBI lineage: Eukaryota > Metazoa > Chordata > Mammalia > Primates > Daubentoniidae > Daubentonia > Daubentonia madagascariensis. Next base: position 15,118,541 of record JAKFHU010000428.1, read on the forward strand.
CTTTTCTGTTTACAAAATTCCCTGAAATTAGAAACTGACCTTATTAAGAAAAGTGAGAACCACAGAGACTCCTTTATATACTATGGCATAAATACAAAACATATTTTCATTCAAGTATAACTTCTCTATTCCCTTATGGAACAATTAAGTTTTCAACACAGTGCCCGCCAAGTAGTTGGTGTTCAATAACTATATGTTAGAGGATTTCAACTTGTATGAAATAGCCAATTAAACTGCTCTATAAATAGATGAATCTATGAAGTAGTGTTTTCTCCTCCCAAATTCATAGTCATTAACAAACACCATCATCTCTTCCCTGAATAAAAACAAGAAAACTACAATTTGAAGAAATTAGATTCCTTAGAGATTTAGGAACAAACCAAAAAAATAACATTAGGCTCATTTCTCCTACATTATGCCATGTTTACAAAATTCCTTTGCCAAATTAGTAATGGGAATCCAAGGAGTTCTCTGGTTTAGTACTGAAGCACAAGAAATGGGATGAACAAAAATGACTAGATTAAAAAAAAGTACTTTATCATTCTAAACCAAAAGGGGGACAGAAAACAGGCCAGAGAAATAAAGAATATACACATCCAAAAGAGTCTAACTTGTTTCTAAGGAAATGCTTTCATCAGATCACCAATTTGTGCTGAAGAATAATAAAATCCTAACACTGTCACTAATATTTCTAATATAGATTTCTTTGAAACACTTCTTTTCCAGAATTTTTCACCATAAGAGTCAGCTCCAACATGAAAGGCATGTAAGGACAGCAAGAAGAATACAAAATAATTAATCTTTATACTATTACTGAAAGAAGAGCATAGTGCACATAATAGGAAAGTACAATAAGGTCAGGCTCAAAAAATGCCTGAATCAAATTCTTTAAACAAAGATTGCAGATTAAACTTTTTAATGTGATAATGTCATAGATGAAATAAGTAGCAAATAACAACCTATATACTAAGCAAAGAGCAGAGTCAATAAAGTCATTAGACTAGGGAGTACACTAGTTAAAATTTGAGGTGGTTAATAATGTCTTAATTTTTAAAACAATTTTTGAAACAGGGTTCAGAAAGTAACAATACATTAATTTTTAAAGGAATTATAATAATTAGTCGTAACCAGAGCAGCAGCAAGAGGAACTGAATGGGTGAATTCTAAAGAAGAGTAACAGTCTCAGTCTCAGAACCAGAGAATATACTTTCCCCGGTTCATAGCAATCTGTCCCTCCCACATCATTTACAGCCCCTTTCACTCTCTTGGCACATTCACATATAACCTTATACTACTATTTAACTGCATATCAAAGCTTATTAAAATTCCTATAAAGAGCTTTTAACTCTGTAGCTTTTGCAACCCAAGCAGGCTGTTCAATAAGGATCTATTGATTAAAAGAATCAAGCTTGTGACTCCATTTAAACCAGACTAAAAAACTTTTAAGTACATGCTAAAGAAAATTTATGAATGCAACGACTAGCTTATCTTTGTACCCCTGGTCTTTAGTATAGTACTCGGTACAAAGTAGCTCCTCAATATTTTCTCTAACCAGTTGAAAGTTTCATAAATAAAATGAACTTGAACCACCGATGAATAAGTTATTTTTTGAGGTAGTGTAGTAAGTTAAAAATCATTCCTTAATAACTCCATTTTGTTTTCTCCTTACCTGAATTTCCAGGAAGTATAAGCTGTTTGACTATAGGAGGTCGTACTGGGGTTGAGGATGGAGAATTGAAGCCACTGCTGTATGGACTACTGGCATTTGGACTGTAAGGACTTGTGTAACTCACAGAGTTGAAAGGATTATTATATAAATTCTGCCTCTTGAGAGCTGTATTAATGAGAGGGGAAAATCAAATTTAATAACTAAGAAAAAGCTAACATTTCAAAAGTCTTCCTATTAGAAAATTCAATGTAATTATCTATCTCAATGTAAATTTTTAAAAAATTCTTATAGTAGTGGAGAAAAACGTATTAATAATCCCAAAAAATGTTTTCATTATTTTAAATTGTATATGCAAATAAAACAGAAGCCACGCTAAACAATGAAAACAATATAGAATGAATATCTCCTAAACAGATTAGCCACTTAAATCACTTCCATCTTCCTGGAAAGTTTACTCTTTAATAACTGCTGTATTAATCCTAAGTGACCTTTAAAATAAATCAAACATAAATGCATAAAACAAACATAAATTTGTTTTCTCATTTTCTATAACAAACATACTACTTTAAAAAAAAACTGTGAAATAATTTTTTTTTTTTTTAAAAGGCAAAGGGAATGGGTCTCACCATATCACCCAGGCTGACGTTGAACTCCTGGTCTCAAGCGTTCCTCCCACCTCAGCCTCCCGAGTAGCTTGGCTACAGGCACCAGACTCCATACCTGGCTGATTTTTATTTTTTTGTTTTTTAGAGACAAGGTCTTGCTATATTTCCCAGGCTGGTGAAATAAGTTTTAAAAATAGCCTTTTCAAAGTTTGGGTTTTTGAAAAAATTAAGCAATAGTGACTGTTTTAAAGTCAAGACACGGGAAATTCCCTTAAAAAAAAAAAAAGGCTTCTATCCCCAGAATACTACTGTCAAAAAAAAAAAAAACTGTAGCTATGCATATAAAATTACATAAACAGTATAACTGCAGGACTAAGATATCAAGTACAATTATATACAAGAAAAATTAACACAATATTTCTCCCTTCCTTCTTATTCTAATAATATCCACAGCTTATTCAATATTTATGAGCATGGGCAAAAGCATTGTATACAATACGCAGAATACGACATGGTGCTTTCACTCAAGAGGATTGCAGCAAAGTAGCGTAGGCAGAAACAACGAAGATTGCAAGGCAAAATGAAGTGAGTACTATCATAAAGATCCAAAGGGCAATGGAAAGGAAGAATTAGGAGTAATTCATTACAAATGAGAGAAACTGGTTAGGCTTTTTGGAAGGAGAGACACTAGGGCTTTCTTGAAAGGATGACTAGTAATTTGATAGGACATCAAAAGTAGGGGAAGTATGTGCTTTCATCTGTGTTTATAAGATGAACAAAAGCAATGTCTTGAAAATACAGAGCATTCTGAGGGAATAAGAGTGAGTACTCTAGTATGGGAAAGCACAGGCGAGGGACAAGACAGGAAAAACCAGCTGGGGTAGGGCATGGAAGGCCTGGAACACTATGATCAGGAGTCTGAAATCTATTTAGTAGCAATGATAGAGTTATTAGTGATTTTGTGCAAGACTGATAAGATCCAATCAATTTAGGGAAAAAATGATGGAAATTTTGATGTTGAATAGACTAGAATGAACTAAGCAGTATATGGTGACTAGAAAAAAGGGGGTAAAAGGACAAATATTAAAAACTAGAAAAGACTAATAAAGAAAAAAAATCAGATGACTAAATTTTCTGGTTTGCCTACTGGCAGAGTAGTGGTTTTGGGAGGAAGAATGTAAGTTTTCTGTTTAGTTTTTCTGTTCAGTTAGATAGTGCAGTAATTTGAACCACATAGTTTTATACATATTCACCATGAGAAAAGACATCAGACAATACTTTATACATATTTTGTATGCAGTATGTAGCATGATCTTGGAAATACCAACCCGAGCAGAAATACAGCTGCTAATTTCTTCCTCTTTTCTCCTTCTCCACCTCCTTTGAAGCTTATTCTCTTTTACTTGGTTATTAATCACTAGCATTTCAAGTTCTCAGCCCTTTTATTTTCTCACTCTATGCCATATTCTTTTTCCTGACAGATCTCGATCATACTCACAACATCAATTATTATCTATATGCCAAAGACTCCCCATTATTTATATTTCCAGTCTTAAGTTTTCCTCTGAGCTTCAGACCCATATACACTGCCCATTTAATGTCTCCTCTTGGGTATGGGAAATGTACCCAAGTCAACATGTCAAATCCAACTCATGATCTTCCCACTAAATTCTAATTTTCTTCTAGGGGGTCCCTGTCTCGGAATGATAACACTCATCTTGTACACAAGCTGGAAACCTAGAAATCACTGTTGATACTTTCTTCTTCATTTCCTCATATTTGGTTCATTCCTTTTTACTACCATACCTTCTCATCTCTACTAGCACCCTTTCCCCTCAACACACACAGCCCAGCTATGATCACCAACCCTCCTCAAAAGCATCCTACATTCACTCTTGGCCCTCTCTAACCTACTGTCCATACTACTGCTAGAATGTCCTTTCCAAAACATAAATCCAATCATGTTGTCCCACCTACACATACCATACCCTTGTATAAAACCCTTCAACATTTTCTCAATGCTCTTAGAATAAAGTCCAAAATCTTTAACATGGCCGATAAGGCCTTGCAGAGTCTGGCTCCTACATATCTTTCTGGCCTTATCTCACACATCTCTCCCTTCCTTACTCTTCTCCAGCCAACCTGGCTTGTTCCAGTTCCTCCTTTAGGCCATGCTCCCTCACACATGGAGCCTTTGCAAATGCTGCTCTCTCTACTTGGAATGCCCTACTCCCTCTTTCTCCCTCCTTAGTGCACTTAAATTTTTCTGAATCTTTAGGACTCAGGTAAAACATCACTTCCTGTGGGAAAATTCTTATTTCTCAAAGCACTATATGTCATTCCCTTATTACATATCACCAGTACAAAGATTATTTGTATTGATAAGTTTCCCCTACTAGATGATAAACTCCGTGAGTGTAGGCATAGCGTTCATTTTTCATCATCATGTATCCCTACCCTTTTCCTAAAGGCTGATACATAACAGGCTCTCAATAAAAATTAACTGAATATATGCATGAATGAATGCAATTAATTTGAACAGAGGTTGATACTGGATGCTATATGAATGGAAGAACAACCAAAACAGAGAGACATGGGGCAAAAGAGAGACCTGGAGCAACCTAAACTTAAAAGATGGACAGAGAGGGGTCAAAGGGATGGGAAGTTATTGTTTAACATGGGTACAGAATTTCAGTATGGGATGCTGAAAAGTTCTGTCCATCTGGAGATGGTGACAGTTGCACAGCAATGTGAATATACATGATGCCACTGAAGTGTACATTTAAGAATGGTGAAAATGGGAAACTTTATGTTATATAAATTTTACCACAATAAAAAAAAAGATGGATAGAGAAGGAAGACCCTTCAAAGATGATTTAAAAGAAAATAGCAGGGAGAGGAAGAGAAGGTAAAAAAGATAATGCACTATAATAAAAACACAAGAGAAGAAAATTTTAGGAACAAGTGGTAGTGCACTGCAGAGAAGCTGAGTATGACGGAATAGAAACTGTTCTGCTAGAATACAATACCTAAGTTCCTAGGAAGCACTGCCTTATCAAAAAATACATTTTAAAAAAAAACTCTTTGGGAAAATGAGGGTTTTATGACTACAAAGTTCAAACTTGCAAATAGCCAAGTTATTTTTCCCTTAAAATTTTTAATATATATATTTTAAATATACATTATAGCTGTAGCTATTGTTCTGTGCATACAGCTATAAAATTTAAACATTGTTAAACAGATATAGTACTTGATTAAACCAAGTTTTGGTTCAAGAGTAACTGACTCTCTTATACATTCCCACAATCTTTAAAACCCTCATTATAATAAAGTAAAAATACACTCACTTGAAATTGATATTTTTGAGGTGCAAGAGCTTTTACTTTCTCCCTCAAGTCCAAGTTGCTAGTTACCAATTGCTAATAATTCCTATTCCTTAGGATGTTTTAAATCAGGGGTTGGCAAAATACAGCCTTCAGGCCAAATCCAGGCTGCCACCTGTTTTTGTAAGTAAAGTTTTACCGGAACACAGCCATGTCCATTCATTTATATATTGTCTATGGCTGCTTGTGTGCTATAAGGGCAAAGGTGAGTAACTGCAACAGAGACCTGAGAGCCCACAAACACTGAATTGTTTACTATCTGGCTCTTTCACAAAAAAAAGTTTGCCAAGCCCTGTTTTATTACTGTCTGACACCTATAAAAATATAAGCTCCAGGAAGGAAGGGATTTTTTCGTCCCTTATATTTATTGCTACATCCTCAGAGTTGAGAACAATGCCTAGCATAACGGGTTCTCAACACATACTGTTGAATGAGTGATGAAAATTCCTAATTAAATTACAAATTATACTTATATTATTTCTAAGGTTTGACAGTACTGGAAAATAGTTCCTAGGAATATTCCTTTTTTTTTTTTTTTTTTTTTGAGACAGGTGTCGCTCTGTTGTCCAGACTAGAGTACAGTGGCATGATCATAGCTCACTGCACCTCCAACTCCTGGGCTCAAACGATCCTCTTGCCTTAGCCTCCTGAGTAGCTGGCACTACAGGCACACGCCACCACACTTGGCCGCTAGGAATATTCTTAATAAATGTCTAAATAATATCATGTAACTGAAATTGGTTAGAAAATTTTCAGTTATTTCAAATTATCTACTAGCTTGTCTACATATTTCTAATAATCTCTTACAAATACAACTTACATTAAACTCCACGGTATACTTCTAAAAACAAGTTGCTATTCAGACTAAATAGGTTTAAAATTACATAAAGGCTATTCCTTTTTCAAAAGGGCTTCTTTACATAGAGGAAAAGTAAGACTTTAGTGTCAAAGCAGACTCAGAAGCTCTGTAATCATATCCTGTATGTCATTTGCATATAATAACCATTGCTCCTTATAGCCAAAGGAACTTGGCTTTACTGTATGCCAGTTTAACTATTTAGCTCGTCTCCCCTCTGCTTCCCTTGACCAATTTCAGCTTAAACTCTAACCATAAAGCACACATTGTCTTCTATAATAAAGCCAAAATAAGTAATTTTAAGTACATGGATTATAAGTAAATGCAAAGCAAAAAACAAAAACAAAAAACCTAATCATGTATCAATTCTTTACTATCTGAATAGTCATAAAACAATAACAGTCTGAAAAAGAGAATGAGAGAAATACCAAGAAAAAGTCAATATTTTCCCTACATTTCTACATTACCTGCATTAGCATGCTACATTAAATGTCATAAATAGCCACAGACACATTTTGTCAGCTTTGTCACTGCTATTAAACAAAAGAATATAAAAGCAATTTAAATCTAAAATGCCAAGAAAAGAAAAACAAGAAAAACATAACAAGGAAAGGAAACGAATACATTTACTAAGCACCTACTGTGAGCCAGAAAACATGCTAGTCTCTTTCGTATCATTAACACTTAATCCTTAAAATAACCTCTCAAGATTCATCATTCTTATGAGAAAACTGAGCTCATGAAAGTTAAATAATGTGAACAGTGACACATAGTAGTGCTAGAGTGAGAACGAGGTCTCTTCTCCACCTGTATCTTTTTCCCACATCAGTTTCCCCAAAGTGTGGTATGTGAGATGATTTTAGATAATACCAGACAAACATTTTTCATTTTAATAGTTATTTGTTTTAACTTATATTAGAAAAAAACTAATTACATAAAATTCATTTTCTTGGATATTATTCTTTAGGATTAGTCTAAAAAAAGAGGCTACCTTCGAAAAAGGTATTAAGTAAATGACAGAACAGGGTTATGTGCACATGGCAAAAACTCTCATGATAGTATGCACAATGAGACTTAAAAAATGCTACCAAACAAGGAACTTCCTTCCTAAAAACACACTGCTCAACATTTACGTTTTTTAATTTTAAAGAAAGTAAAGAGATGAATTTACAAGTAAAATTATAGACATACCTGACATAGTTTGATCAAGTTTGTGGATAAGAGACTTTTTAGCACATTCAACATCAGGACTTGGGTAATCCAAGACTTGCCTGCACCAAACTAATGGACTAACTGATTTCTGCATTGGTGTTAGTTTTTTCTTTGGTGATGAATACAGCCTAGAAGAAAACAAAAAACAAAAACATTGATTACTAAGCACAAGTTATAAAACAGAGATCCTTTTGGATAGATTTAAATTGGGGGGAAGAGAGTAAAAGTGATGAAGTATGTTTAAAATCACCCACATTTACTTACTGCACAGGAAGAAAATATTATAACAATCAATACAAACTCAAATTTCAAGTACTAAATGAACCCAAATGAGGCATTCCTAAAATGTGTCTTATTTTTCTCTTTTATTATAATATCATTACTAAAACCATGAGGAAACATCTATCTTTACAATAGTTTATTCCACTTTCAACAGTACTTGACTAACTCCCTAATATAGTCATATCATTAAATCTAGCCCAGGAAGGAGAAGGAGGAGCTAAATTTCTTGCTCTCCACCTCTTATTTCCCTTCCCACCACATATGACCACAAAAATCTACCATCACTGATTCATTCCTTTTAGTTAAGTAGTAGCCACTCTGTAGCCCTTTTTTCTTTCCTTTTCTTTTCTTTTTTTGGACACAGAGTCTTGCTCTGTCACCCAGGCAGGAGTGCAGTGGCATCATCATAGCTCACTGCAACCTCAAACTCCTGGGCTCAAGCGATCCTCCTGCCTCAGCCTCCTGAGTAGCTGGGACTACAGGCGCAGGCCACCACGCCCAGCTAATTTTTTTCTATTTTTAGTAGAGATGGGGTCTCACTCTTGTTCAGGCTGGTCTAGAACTCCTGACCTCAAGCGATCCTCCCACAGCCTCCCAGAGTGCTAGGATTATGGGCGCCTGGCCTGCAGTCCTCTTTTCAAACAATGATATGTCTGAGGAGAACAATACTTTAAACCCTTAATGACTTAATATCAATCAATTATGAAATTACTTCAGTTTCAGAAAAGAAGAAAGGGACAGTATTTTATAAGCTAAAGGGGAAGGTATACAGAAGGGAAAAGGTGAGCAGAAGACAGGGAAGGGGTGTACTTAAATTTCCTACTTCACAGTTTTTCCTTAGATTAATCTAGATTGTCAGTTGTTATTAACTTATACCAAGCATGACTCCGTATGAAAAACGTGAATTGTTACTAGATTTCTAACTAGAGTGGTATTCAAACTAAGGCACTTTAAGTGGAATTTATAAGGCAAACAAAATTGTGCTTTGATACTATATATCTACATAGTTAAATGTCTCAATAAGGCATGGAGTTAATAATTTCACATTTTATACTAATCAAGTTAACACAATATGAAGTGTTATTCAGTACAAATATTTTAATAAATATATCTCTACAGTACCAGAATAGACTACTTCTAGTAGCAAATATGTACCTTTCTCATCCCTTCTCTCTTCTCCCCTATCTATAACTTAAATCTGTCACTCACATACATTATTTAGCTTTGATCAAGATAATCAGGACTAATGGGATAAATGATTATCTCTCCAGTCCACAATCCATATTCATTTGGACAATAATATTGAAATAGAATCTCATTTATGAAAGAACTTACAATTCAAAATGAAATTAATGGGGTTCATTCTCTTTCCAGCTTAAATACTGCAAATGTTCCATAACAAATCTCTACCTCAGCATCTTCACTTTAAAAATTGTGATAACTATTATATATTGATATTCTATGTTAATAAATGGTAAGCAAACTAAACCTGTATAGATGAATAAAAAACATTAATAAAACCATTTTATGATATTATGACCACTTTTTCAATATATAACTTTTCCCTACAATAACTGGTTTTACATAATTTACACATATGACTCATGTGTACTAAGTACATGATTACTCTACTCTTGGCTATAAAACTCATTTTAAAAAGCTCAAGGAACATGGGTGAGCCTCAAAAACATTATGCTCAGTGAAAGAAGCCAGATACAAAAGAACACATATTGACATATGTATCTAGAAAATGTCTAGAAAAGTATGAAATGTATAGAAAAGCAGAAAGTAGATTAGTGGTTGCCTAGGGCTGGAGGTGGGAATGGAGATGAGGTTTCTTTTTGGGGTAATATAAATATTCTAAAATTAGATGGTAGTGATGATTATGGTAACGGTTTGATGGTTGTAAATACACTAAATTCATTGATTTAATATAATGAATTTTTTGGTATGTAAATTACATAGGTATGGGTAAATTTTATGGTATGTAAATTATATTTTGGTAAAACTGTTTTTAAAAAGTTGCAAGGTGCCTTTAGCATCTTTAAAAATAAACTACTATGAACTAAATAAATAAAACATAAATAATTCAAAATCAATTAAAATAAAACGTCATCATCCCCCTCTACTTACTTTGAATCCCCCATGGTATCTTTTCCTGTTTTTGTCAATGGCACTATAATTCTTCAAGTTAGAAAGCCTAAAAACTTGAGTAATTTTGGATTCCTCCATCTTTTTAATTCCCTACCCTCATCAATAATCTGTTACTAAGTCTTGTTGATCCTACGTTTATAAACTATCTTTTCCCCCCATTCCTGTACTTATATCCCTAATTGGGCACAGAGTATACTCCTTCCTCCCATTAGCAGACAAAAGTTAAGAGAACAACTTGTCCATAGTGATGAAAAGGGAGAAAATGATTCAATAATCCCTGGGTATCAGTTCAACATGTTGTGAGGAGAAAATTATAAATAAAAAACAAAGAGGAAAAAAATAATCCCTGGGTACATCAACCTTCTCTATCACTCTATCCTCTTATTTCAATGTCCCTATCACTACCCCAAGTCTAGAAACAAAGGGCTTTTACCCATATGATATTAGCACAAAATTATTCTTTGGTCAGGGAACCTTTGGTTGAGGTTTCAAAGTACATCCTTCTAAACCTGCCAGAGGACACATGAGCTGGGCTGTATCACATAACTGAATCTACCTTTAGCAGAACCAAGTTGTCTAAGCCCCTGAATTTTAAAGAAAATCCCAAATAAAAATATTTGTAATAACTATACACAGCATCTCCTTTGCTCATTTCTTACAAACACACAGAATTCTTCAAAACAGTTTGCCTACTAAAAATATTTTTTCACTCAGGCACTTTAGAATTTCTTAAATCATAGTACATGGTTTAACCAAGAGGGACATATTTTCTGATAAACACAGCCAGTTTATTGATGGCTAATACAACCTAAAACAAGTTGAGATTCAAGTTTTTACTTGCCTAAAAATCTTGAACATTACTTAATTGTCCTATTACTACTAAAATTAAGTCATAGAGGCCCAGTGGAGGGCTGAGCCTCTACCCCCCCACAAGGCGGCATTGGGAATTAGGGCACATCATCTCCCCTTCCCCACCTCCCATATGTCACAGTGGGTCCCAGTAGGGAGCTGATCTGAACACCCCATCCATAGGAAAGGAGATGGTGTCAACAGGACCCGGCAGAGAGTGGAACATCCACTCAATCCAGACCCACAAAATGTACCTAAACAGGGTGACTGATTAAAAAAGAATAAATATGATTCTAAGTCTCACAACACCCAAAATGTCCAGGATATGATTGGAAATCAATCATACTGAGAATACAGTTAAAAGGAGGGACAACAAACAGGAACAAAAGTGTCAAATTGAAAACAAACAGCAAAATGGCAGCCATAAATCCAACCACACCAATAATTACATTAAATGTGAATGGACTGAATGCCCTACTAAAAATGCAGAGATAGTCAGATGCTTTCACTTAGTAATTCTATCAAATATTAAGGAAAAAATAATAGCAATTCTACACAAACTCTTTCAAAAAACAGACCTAATGGCAAAAGATCAAATACTTTCTCCTAAGACTGGAAACAAAGTAAGGACGTACACTCTCATCACTGCTATTAAATGCTATACTGGAGTGTCTAGCTAGTATAATAATGCAAGAAAAAGAAATTAAAGGCATCCAGATTGGGAAGAAGTAAAACTGTCTTTAATCACAGACAACATGATCCTGTATACTGAAAATCATTTGTAGGAATCTATAAAAAACCACCTAGAATAATAAATGTGTTTAGCAAGGTCACAGGATACAAGATCAATAAGCAAAAAATCAATTGTGTTTCTGTATACTGTCAATGAACAACCTGAACATGAAATAAGCATCACAATTTCATTCACGATAGCATCTAAAAGAATAAAATGCCTGGGAATAAATTTAACAAATGAAATGCAAGACTTGTATACTGCAAACTACAAAATATTGCTGAGAGAAATTAAAAATGACTTAAATGGAGAGATATATCATGTTTATAGATCTGAACACTCTATACTGTTGTCAACTCCTCCAAGTTGACCTATAGAATCAACACATCCCTAGCACACTTCAGCAGGCATTTTAAAAGAAATCGACAAGCATGTAGTCATGTAACTACTTGGAAAATAAATAAATAAATAAATAAATAAAATTGACAAGCTGAACCTAAAATTTATATGAAAATGCAAGGGGCAAACAATGGCCAAAACAATTTTGAAAATGAAAATCTCTTTTTAAATTTGAAAATCTCTGGTCTTGATCTCTTCCAATCCATTCTGTACACTACATCAAAAGTATTTCCTAAAATACAAATCTGCCTTTATTAACAGTTCTCTGCTAAAAATTCTGTGCCAATTTCCCTTTGCCCGTAGGATAGAATTTTTTCCAAAAATGGTCCCCACAGCCCTTGAGACCTGACCGATGATCTAACTGCTGCAGTACTTCTTTAGCTTCATTTCTCACCTTCCTCCACCACACAAATCTAAATAACAGCCATATGGACTAATTTCTATTCCTGGAAAGCCCAACACTTCTGCTTCTAGGTCATTTGTGCATGTTGTTCCCCTTGCCTAGAATAAGTTCAATTTCACTCCTTGCTTATCTCACCCTCCCCTGCTCAACTTCACCCAGCTCATTTCTACTGGGTCTCAGCTTAAATGTCAATTCTTCAGGAACACCTCTGGTAAGACTATACTAGGTGCCCCCACTATGTATAATACAGTGAAGCAAGATGTTTTAACAAAGTATCTTTATAGCCATTTAGATATGCCCCATCAAAAAGAAAAATTTTTAATCCTCATTTTAATTATGAAAGACTTACTTTATACTATACTTCATTCATTTTTGTCCTGTTTGAATTTTTTCAGTTGGTATTTATAATTTGGAAAGAGACATTTAAAAAATGTGTTGGAAGCAATAAAAATGCTACAACATGGATGAATCTCAAACATTATGCTAAGTAAAAGAAGTCAGTCACAAAATACCACATATTGTATGACACCATGTATATGGAATGTCTAGAATAGGCAAATCTGTGAGACAACGTTGATCAGTGGTTGCCTAGGGATGGGAGAGGGGGTGGAGAGAAGAGGAACGGAAAATGACTACTGATGAGTACAAGGTTTCTTCTGGGTATGCTGAAAATATTCTAAAGCTAAATTATGGTGATGGTTGTACAATTCTGTAAATATGTTAAAAATCACCGAACACTAAAAACCACAGTACACTTTAAACACGTGAATTTTATGGTATGTAAATTATTTTTTAGACATGATCTTGCTCTGTTGCCTGGGCTAGAGTGCAGTGGTGTCATCTTAGCTCATTGAAACCTCAAATTCTTGGGTTCAAGTGATGCTTCCACCTCAGCTTGTCGAGTAGTTGGGACTACAGGCCTGTACCACCATGCCCGGCTAATTTTTTTTTTTTTTTTTTTTTTTTTGAGACAAGGTCATGCTATGTTGCTCAGGCTGCTGTCCAACTCCTGGCCTGAAATGACCCTCCCACCTAGGGTTCCCAAAGCGCTAGGATTACAGGTGAGAGCCACTGCGCCACAGACTTGCTATGTAAATCATATCTGAATAAAGCTGTTAAAATCTGTTAGAAATAAATTGGCCTTTCAAGATACCACTTTTTCCCTTAGAACAATCATTAGAAAGGAACTAAACATCATTAAACATAATTTATGTATATTGTTAAATACTGAGAAAACTGGTATTTGATATTTGTCCCTTCCAAATCTCATGTCGAAATTTGATCCCTAATGTTGGAGATGGGACCTGATGGGAGGTGTTTGGGTCATGGAGGCAGGTCCCTCATGAATGGCTTGGTGCTGTCCTTGTCCTTGTGGTAATGAATGAGTTCTCACTATAATAGCCCCTAAGATCTGACTGTTAAAGAGCCTGGCACCTCCTCCCCCAGCTCACTTGCTCCCTCTTTCGCCATGTGACATGCCTGCTCCTCCTTCACCTTCTGTCATGATTAGATGCTCCCTGAAGCCCTCACCAGAAGCAGATGCTGGCACCACGCTTCTTGTACAGCCTGCATAACCATGAGCCAAATAAACCTCTTTATAAATTACCCAGCCTCAGGTATTCCTTTATACAATTACAAAATTGACTAAGACAAGAACTATTAGAAATGTAATTAAGAATATGAAAGAAAGGCTGATCAATGGGTACAAACATACAATTAGATAGAAGGTATAAGTTCAAATGTTTGATAGCAGAGTAGGATGACTACAGTTGGCAACGTGTACTTCAAAGTAGCTAGAAGAGAGAGAACTTGAAATGTTCCCAAAAACATAGAAATGACAAACGCTCAAGGTAATGGATACCCCAAATACCCTAACCTGATCATTACACATTATATGCATGCAACAAAATATCACATGTACCCCAGAAAAATGTAAAATAATACGTATCAATAAAAAAGGTAAATCTAAAATATTAATAAAAAATGTGGACACACACACACCAAAAAAACCCCAAAAAACAACCTTAACAGCCACTCATGATTGGGTACTTTCTTACTCTCTCACAGAGAGATGAGCAGCAGCTCTTGAATGGATTAGTTTCCGCCTAGTAAACTGTAGAAGTGGGAGATGGTTTGATTCATCTTCATGAATTCTAAACCTCTCATTTTCAAGTAATACTACTTCCTTCATATCTTTCCAAATAGTTTCAAAAATTTCATATCAGATACTGTGGTACTGCATTATCTTGCTTCTATTAATCCTCACATTTCAATGAGATACAATTTTTCTTTTTCTCTCTATAATGCTTAAGAAAATTTCAATTTTATTACAGAATTTGAGACTTTTCCCAGATCAAAACAAACTGTTTTACATTTTTTGAGCCACTCCTAGTTTAAAGATCTAGTTTAAAGCCTTCCTCTTAAAGAAGCTAGTTTGTTCCTAAAGGTGTTCATTTCTTCCTTAACTTAGATCTCCAAATGAAAGATCCCCAAGGACGTGGCACTGAATAAATAGAACAGGCAAAATAAGAACTTATATTACTGAAAGTCTTAAAACCTACATTCTTTTACAAATTCATTTTTGCTACTAAAAACTAACACAACAGGAGTCACATGCAGCGTGTTTTGGCTAGTACAGCTCATTACTATAAGGCATAGTATATTACCATAACTCAATCCATTTACATTAGGACACTAATTCTGTCATTTACTGCCCAAATTGTCTCTTTTTTAAAAAATCATGTCAAAATTACACTAGGTTTTTTTAAAATTTATTTTTATTTATTTATTTTTTTTGAGACAGGGTCTCACTCTGTTGCCCAGGCTAGAGTACAGTGGCAAGATCATAGCTCACTGCAACCTCAAACTCCTGGGCTCAAGCAATTCTCCTGCTTCAGCCTCGTGAGTAGCTGGGACTACAGGCGCACACCACCACACCTGGCTAATTTATCTGTTTTTTATGGAGATGGGGTCTCGCTTTTGCTTAGGCTGGTCTCAGACTCCTGGCCTCAAGCAATCCTCCCACCTTGGCCTCCCAAAGTGTTAGAATTACAGGCATGAGCCACCGTGCCCAGGCAAAATTACACTAGTTTAAAGGTTAACTAATTTATAGATATAGTCATAGGTATGTTCCTAGCAGAAGGGCAAGGAAGCAGGGGTCTGGGTAAGTGGAGGGAAAAGGTAAGTAGCCCTTTTGAGCTGCCAAGGTATCAGCACCAGGCTCCCTGGGCAGTTAGGCATAGGGACTCACATGCAGAGTGGCCGCAAAGATGGAACTGAGGAGCTGAAGCAACTTCCAGAAGGCTCAGAGGATGTGAGCCTTATACAGCTCTGGGGTTCCTTTTCTGATATTTCTGGAAAATAAAGTCGTGGGTTTGTTGTGTGTGTGTGTGTGTGTGTGTGTGTGTATGAAAGACTACATTGTTTATTTAGGTAAATCTGATAAATGTTTTAATAGTTACACTTGTGGAATTTCATTTTTAAAATGCAAGTTAAAAACAAGAACAGGGAGCATTCTGAACCACTTTCGTTCCTTAGTGCTATCTGGTTCATGAATCTTTTTATCTGGTTCATAAACCTTTTTCTGTCCAATTAAACTCTGCTAAACTTAAAACAAACAAACAAGAATAATAGATCATATGATCACACATTAGCTGACTTGGGTTCCAATTCTATCAAAAATGCATGTCTATACTTATTAGAACCAAAATTTTTTCATCTATGATACATAATCTTACTACCACTAAGTAACAAGGAAAACACCAATGGCTTTTAATGTATCATGTCATATTATGATTCCTACATGACCACAGTGTAAGGAAACTGATTTAAATCTTATCAATAGGATTTTTTAAATTACAAAAGCAACACAAGTTCATATCAGAAAATTTGGATATCACAAAAGTACAAAGTTTAAAGCAAAATGCATCTGTAATCCTACCAAAGACAGCTACATCACTATTTTGGTTAATTTTAAAACTGATTTTTAATGTCAGACATTGTATCTAGACAGTACTTCTTTAATTCATCACGGGAGAGTACAGATCCAATACTGTCATTATTCAGAACATGTATGAAATTCCTCATCTGTAACTGGCATAAGGGTCAAGCAAGAAATTTGGTCTCATTATTTTAAAGCTGCACCTCATTTTAACCAAACATCACTGATAATCAGATTGATTCAATTTCATTTAATGTAATTAAACTATTACTACACACAAGATATTGTGGTCCTGTTCAGAAACATAAAGATGAATATGATTCCATCTGTCTGCTTATACTGCTCACAATCTAGAAGAGACAGACCAAAGTACAAGGTTGTTAAATATACTCTAAAAAAGGATATATAAACAGTGATAAGTTAACATTGAAGAGGAAGTAAACCAAGTAGAAAAGTTAGAATTTTTCAGAGAGAAAATCTGAGTTGTGCCTTGAAGAATAAGTAATATTTTGTTAACAGAAGGAGGAGAATAAAAGGTAACTATTAATATATGCAAAATGAACATCAAAAGCTAAAAGGCATGAATGTTCATGAAGTGTTCTGGCAAAAACAAGATCTAGGGAAAAGGTAAATTAGTGCTGGACTGCTGAGGACTTTTAACTATCTTGATAACCCATTTTTTATTCACTGGCCATGATAATGACTTCTAATAGCTTTCAAAACTCAAACATACCCTCAAGAGGAAAAGAACTGGCCACTACTGAGGATATTCAGAGAAATGTGCCATAGACTTGGAAGAAAAACATCCGTGATGCTATTCCATTGCTAAAGATCTCTCCCACACTTAAGCTTAGCACTTTGTCTTGAAAGTTCCCAACTAGATTGCAATATTTTAATCACAGAAACATGGAATTAAAAGGAAAACCACTTAGAATTCACCTAATTCAACTTTTAGACTTCTTTTTAACATCCCTTGCCGCAGGAGCATTCAGTAGTCTTTTGAAGGCTACTTCCAACAATTCAAAGTACTCTATACCATCCAAGAATAGCTCTATTAGAAAATTCTACCTTATATTAAATCAAAATTTGCCCACCTCTAAATTATACCTATTGTTCTAGTGGTGACCTCCAGAGTTATATAAGTCTAATAATCAATCCTTACTATAGTCCTTCAAATATTTAACAAGTTTTCTCTTCTCCGGCTAAATATCTATAGGCTCATTAAATCAAGATCAAATGTTCTTCTTTAGATATGACTTTCAGGCTTGGTGTGAATCTCAGTTTCACTTTATTAGCTATGTGACTTGGGTTTAGCTTTCTTTACCGTAAAAAGCTAATAACATGACACATTCTACAACATGGATGAACTCTGAAGAAATAATGCTAAATGAAATAAGCCAGACACAAAAAGGCAAATATTGTGTGATTCCACTTATATGAGGTACCTAGAGTAGTCAAATTCTTAGAGACAGAATGTAGACTGGTGGTTGTCAAGGGCTAGGTGCCATGGGATAGGGAGTTATCGTTTAATGGATACAGAGTTTCAACTGCAGAAGATGAAAAAGTTCCAGAGATGGATGGTGGTGATGACTGCACAACAATATAAATGTACTTAATGCCACTGAACTGTACACTTAATGATTAACATGGTAAATTTTATGTTTTGTATATTTTACCACAATAAAAAAGTGAGGATAACAATGACTACAACTCAAAACATTAAATAATTCAACATGCATAAAATGCCTTACACAAAACGGTATATAAAACACATTCAAACAATAGTGATTGTAACATATTTTACCAGCCATGGGGCCTTTCTTGGCCAAATTCCATTTTTTAAGAAAGCAAGAACTTGCATTACCATGTCTCTCAGTGTTCCCAACATTGTGCTGCACACAGGGGCTCTAAGAATTTGTTTCATTAATGAAAGATGTTTAAAGCCATGTTAGAATCACTGGAAAACCACTGCTAAGATGGGAACAGAACATTCATCTAGATGTATAATTTCTAATTCATCTAAAACACATATACACACACACACACCAACCACATTACTTTAAAATAACATCTCCTTGGTACAGAAGAGTCTAGAAAACAAAGCTTCCTGAGATGTTAATCAGTGAAAGAATGCCAAACTATTCAGATAAGTAATGAGAATTCTACAAATTAAACTGTTTTATTAACCTAGGTTTATCAAATTAAATCACAGGCATATTTTACCAATGGCCCTCTACAAAAAGCATACAAAAAGCATCCTAAAACAAAGAGGTCATGTAATAAATTAACTCTCAGAAGTGAAGAGCCACAAGTGAAAAAACACAGAGTAAAAACAACATACCTACCTATCTCTAAATTGGGGAAATTTATCAACAAAATTATTGATGAGAAGTTAGTCTAAGTTTAAAATGTCTCATAAACTTAAGAGCAAACTGATCTAGTAAGCCAGAATATACCTTGAAATGGGTTTAGGCTCACCTTTCCAAATGATGAAAAAGAATAGAAATTTTATCACGGAATCATTGTCAATCTGAAACATCATGGCAAACAAGGGCAGGATCAAAAGCCTGGATAATCCAGACCAAACTGATTCCTCGCAAAATTCAAAACTGGATTAAACAGAATGTGAAGTTAGGAAAGGAAAAAGTGATTACATGAAAGCCGGAAGACTCACCAGGAACAAGTCCAACCAAATTAACTACAATTTCTATTTTAATAGGTTTACTTCATTGCAGGTTAGAATCCTATAGGAACAGTAAACCTTAATTACAGCAAGGCATTTGGCAAAATCTTTCGTAATATCCAGACAAAGAGGTGGACCTAGTAGTTAATAAACTGCCATAATGTGTGTTTGTTATGGATTGATGTTAATCTAGAGGGAGTTTAAGTTGCCCTGTATACTTCAGAGTAATTTATTCTGTCAATTTAATATTTTTATCAACAACTTGAATAAAGACCTAGTAGGTATGCCTAGCAAATATAAAGATGACCAAAAAAATCAGAAAGAATAGATAATTAAATGCCTACATCAAGATTAACAAAATGAAATTTAAAAGCCTTATAATTAAGCTAAAAATATTCATTACACAAAAACAGGGTTAGGGAGACTCAGTATAACATCTTATACGTGAAAAATTTGGAGAAGTCAACACTCCTGGCTCATATTAAGCATAAGTAACAAATGTTAAAATTGTTAACAAAGTATTTGGTTAAAAAAATAATAGCATTTAGCTCAAGCAAGATATACCCACCATACTCTGGTCAAGTGTCATCTAAAATGCTGAGTACAGTTCTGGGTACCATGTGTAATAACAATGAGCGACTAGAGTTAAGAAAAAAATAACCATTGCCGAAAAATCAGAGAATTACATTACCTATGAAATTATTAAATAAACTGGGATTATTTACTCTAGAAAAGAGAATGCTCAGAGTATGTAGTGGGGAAAGAGGTCAGCAGAGACCTGACAGTAGTCTTCAAACATCTGAAGGGGCCATTCATGTGAAAAAGGGATTATACTTGGAAAAAGCAAAATATAGAAGGAACAGCACGGGCTTTGATGTATGAAGACCCGGTTCAAATCCTGGTGCCATCATTTACCATGTGTTATTTGATGCTTAGAGAAAGATTAAGTTTCCTTACCCAAAAAATGATCTCTACCTCATAAATACATAGAAATTAAATGCAAAAATATTTATAAGCTGCCTGGGACAGCCTGACACACTGTGATACACAATAATGTTAGTTCCTGTCTGTAGACTTTTCTGAGTTATTCTAGAACAGTGTTTTTCAAACAGAGTTACAACCCATTAATGGGTCACAAAATCAGCTTAGTAGGTGGTAACCAGCATTTTTTTCTAATGAAATAGAACAGAATAGAAAATATTAGAGCATTAGAGCTTTTATTCATAGTAAAAGTAACCATAGTTTTGTGAAACTTTTGTTTCAGTTATTCATATACATATGTGTACTAGGTCATTATGTAAAATGTATTTCTTATCACGAAGCTAGGTTCAAAAAAAAAAAGTGTGTGTTCTACAACATACTAGTTCCTCGGGAGCTCAAATTTAAGAAACAAACCATACCCCTTAGAGATTTAGTATGTTTAGTACACATGAGCCTCTCAAAGAAGTCCGGCATTAAAGAAACCTGTTTATTTTTGTTGAACCCAATTTTTACCATATTTTTTTGACCCTAGAACCCATTATTATTCTTCCACATAATACCTTTTGACACTGTTAGGACTAGCATTTTGTGGTATGCACATGTGGGGGAAAACATTCCTCTAGATGAAAAAGAAAATACAATTGGTAGAAATTACAGAAGGTAGATTTTTAGCTTGTTATTCATAGTGACTGAATCTTCCTGCCACTGACATCTACCTCCTTCAACTTATATCCCAAAGCTTAAATATGATTTATCTAACTTTCAATTCACACAAATCTTTTCAGAAAAAGTGTAGGACATCTGTAATATCAAGATATGAAGCCAGGATAAAAGCAGTAAGCGGGACTCATCTGGTCAAAACAAACTCCTGGCATAGTATCTAAGAATACTTGCTTTACCTTAACAAAGCCTATGCTCAGAAACCAAAGTGGCCAAAGACTCAATCAGCTTCTCCAAGTGGAGTCAATATGTTCTAACAATACATAATCTAAAATGGGCTTATGAGTGCAGCTAATCCTCATTATTATGAGCATTTTTATCATCATTTGGAAGAGGCATGTGATGATATTTAGATGATTCTGGGTTCTTTTAAAGTGCATACATACCCAGGATTCCTTTGGGAGTACGTGATTTCACACTTATATGAAAAGCTGTCACTACCATAGTCAGTTCTAATAATATTTGGTATCACTAGACAATAAAATAGAGGTTTGACATCATACATTCAAGAGTACTTTTGCCATTCAAATATTATTACAAATACCTCTGACTTCTTTGCTCTTGTAGTTGTCAAAGCATAAAATGTCCTTCCCACTCTTTCCCCGGCCTCCAAAACCACCTCCTGCTTAAAGTTTGTCCCAACTACTTTGGGTTATTATTTTCTTCCCAGTTTCTGACCACTGTCAGTACTTTTTGTTCCATCACTCTTTTGGCAACTCACTGTATACGTCCGAGTTTATTTAACTGCATAAAAGTTAACTCTCAACAAGACTGTAACTGCCTTATAAACAGGGATCAAGACTTAAGAATCTTTAGAATCTCCCACCACATCATGTAAGAACTCCCTAAATGTTTCTTGATTTAAATAACTAGGCTTAAGAGTAATAGCAGCTAGTTTTAGAGAGTGTACTATATGCCAGACCCAGTGATGAGTGCATACATGGATCATCTCACTTAATCTTCACAACTTTATAAAGGTACGAACTATTACTTTCTCCATCAAATAGAGGAAGAAAGTGAAGCTCAGGGTAACTTGCCCAAGGTCGTAATAGCTTATAAGTGGCAAAGCCAGGGCCCGAATCCAGGCAAAGCACTTAACTACCTCAGAACTTTGCAAAGTTCCAGCCTTGCAATACCAGAGTCTATGAAGGATTCTGATTTCACTAAATTATAAGTTTCAATTTCAACAAAGTAGAGACATTTTAACTAAAAGTTAAAACTTTAAAAGGATGAATTAAGAGAGAATTTCCCGGGGACATCTTCATTAGGTAGCAATAAAATGAAGAGAAAAGCCTCCCATGTCCTTCCTATTTATGAAAGCGATATTAAGGTGTGGGTCACAATTTCATCAAGAAGTGGCTTATCAAAATACAGTTTTGGTTTAGATTTTTACATAGGGGCTCTTTTTCTCTGCCCCTAGGATGACGCGGAGATGGAAGATAGAAGTGTTAACTGTCACTTCACAGCTCCGAAAAATGCCAGACCCAATTCTTGTTTAAAAAATAAGAGCCGGGGCTCTTATTCCACCCTTGACTCTTCACACAAAGCAGCACCATCCTCTGCCCTCTTCACACAAAGCAAGCTTTACCCCACCACCCAAAGGGGAGTGCTGATTCACACGGTCTCCCCATCCCTGCAGGAAATATACCCGTCTCACATTAGTCCAAAACCCTGACCGCTGCATAGACGCAGACGACTTTGGTCTGCCCCGGGCACCCGGTGATACCTCATCAAGCAGACACCTCCCGACATCCAAAATGCCCACACCACCATCCGAAAGCCGGTATTTCACACAAAGCAGGATCCCTTCCTACAAAGCAGTTCCACCTCCGACTCCCCCCATGGCGAGCAGCCCTTCTCAAGCTGTGCCAACCCACAGACCCCACAGGGTCCGGCACCCAGAGGGTCCACAAGCCAGAGGAGAACGAGCTACATGCCCTTTTCCTTGCGCACGCCTCGAAACCCCAACTTCAGCTGACCTTCCCGCAGCCCAAGCAAGAAAACCCCGAGTTTCCGCCAGAGAGCGGACCTGGCCACACAAAGCGAGGCATCCCACCAGCGGGACCCCTCCGAAGACGCTCTCCGCCCCCAGGCCCATCCCCGCCCAGCCCCGGCCCCGCACCCCGCGCTCACCAGCTCTCCTCCTCCTCCTCCCAGCCTGACAGGCGCTCCAGCTCGTCGGGCCGCAGCGGCTCCACCTCGTCCAGCAAGCCGCCCTCGCCCGCCGCCAGCAAGGAGGTGGCGTCCCGCAGCTCCTCGCTACTCGTCCGCCTCGGGCCCGTCCCGGCCCCGCAGCCCGACTTGGCGCTGAGGCCCAGGGGGAAGCCCCGAGGGGACGCCGCGCCCGAGGAGGGAGTGGACGCGCCGGCCCGAACCGGGCTGCCGGGCCCGAGGGAGCCCGCGCCCTGCACGGCCCCTGAGCGGCTCCTCAGCTGTTCGTTCTGCTTCTCCAGCTTCTTCACCAGCTCCTGCAGCTTCCGCACCTCCTGGTCCGCGTTCACGTTGGAGTTAACGTCCTCCATCCCGGCCCCGCCGCCTTCGCCGCCGGCCACCCGCTCTCACTCACAGCGACAGGGAAAGAGCCCGAGGAGAGAGGCGTCGCCGCCGCCGCCGCTCACTCTAGCCGAGGCGCCGGCATATAGCAGGGCCAGGCCCCACCGCCAGGGTCCCCCCAGCTCGGGTTCCAAAGCGCCGCTGGCCCCAGCCGAGCCGCCTCATCTGCGCCGGCTCCGGGATTGGGGGAGGCGGCGCCAATATCCGGCCCCTGCCGCCATCTTCCCTCCGTCCCTCCGCCCCCCGCAGGCCGGCCCCGTCGGTGACCTCAGAGCGTCGGGGGTGGACGCGGCCGCCGGCGAGCGCTGAGAGGACCGGACGCCGAGCTCGTGGCGGGGCGGGACCGTGGGCGGGGCCGGGCCGTGTGCGCGAGGGGTGGGACTTCTGCCGGAAGGGGCGGGGCCGGCCTCTAGTGGAGGCGGGACACGGCCTGGGCGGCTCCGGAGCGTTCTTGGGGCCTCCTGCGGGGCCCGGAGCTGGGGAGGAGGCTGGCTGCGGGCGGGGCTGGGACTGCGAACCGGACTGTCGCCTAGCCCCGCCGACTGGTCTTGGATGAAGGGCGTGTTGTGTGTTCTCCACCTCCAAACACTGCGCGTGGGACCCGCGGGCCGTTCCTGCCCCAACTCCGGGCGGGTTCTCGGGCGAGCGCTCAGCCAGGCCCCCTGGAGAGACAGTTTACTTTGTTCAGCAAATATTTAATCGATGCCCGCTTGAAATAGGAGATTGTTGGGGCTGGCAGGAGCCTCGGAGACCATCTGTGGCCTGTTTTCTTCCTCTGAAAATGAGAAACCCGAATTTCAGACAGTTAAGAAAGATCTAAGGTCAAAATAATAATCATAATTTGTGGAGTGCTTACTACGGGCCAGACACTGTGCTAAGCACTTAAAAATAGAAAAATTAGCCAAGCATGGTGGCGCGTGCCTGTCAGTCCCAGCTGCTTCCGAGGGGCTGAGGCAGGAGGATTGCTTGAGCCCAGGAGTTTGAGGTTGCGGTGAGCTATGATACGATGACGTCACTGCACACTAGCCCGGGCGACAGAGTGAGACTCTGTCTCAAAAACAAAAACAAAAACACACAAAAAACACACAAAAACCCCGTGGTACAAAACCTAGTCTTCCTGACTTAATGTTTACAGCACGCTGGCACAGAAGCAGAGGATAGAAAACCGCTCCTGTCCTGCCTTTCTCAATTAATGCATACTCTACTCTTGGGATCATTTTCTTCGGAAAAACTTTCTCATAGTGTGTTGACTTTTTAAAAACTTGAGTATTAGGAGTACTTAAACACTTTGACAGATATTGAAGAAAGCTGAAAGATGTATGAATGTAAAAATCTGCCTTTATAATGTGTACTAGTGGCAACAAAACCAAACAAAACTTAAAATGCTTTGTTTTGATCACATTCATTGCTCTTCGGATGTCAATTGTGAACTACTTGGCTTGTGTCTGCAGCTTTTTTTCCTTAAACTGCCTCCTCCACCCTTAGCTAACACTGATCCAGTCCTGCTACAACTGGGTGTGGACTCATGACAGGATTTACTTGCTTCTACCCTTTAACTCTTCGGTTCTGTATTTTCCTTGCCTATATTATCCTACCTGCCAAATCCGATTCCTTTTCTTAAAACCCATACTCACCCGTCCAAGAAACCTCTTCCTGACAATTCCACAAAGACCTAGTTATTCTGCTTCCTGTAGCATTACCTGATCAATAGTTCTCAACAGGTGTTTGCACTTTTTTTTAAATTGCATTTTTTTCTGAGAATTCATTTTTGTTTTTGTCTGTTTACTTGATTAAAAGGAAGTATTCATTTTTGCTTACCATGTCTAGTATGGTGTCTGACACAGTGGACGTTTAATACATGGTTTGTTGAAAGTTAAGTGTTAATAGAATCTAAGTTCTGACAGGCCAAGGCCCAGGTAGAGTTTTATTCATAGCAAAAAACACATTGAGTGTGTTAAAAGTTAGCTGGCTAACTGTAAGTATTTTCCTAGCTATGCAGACCTAGTCAAAGGATGTCTTTGTTTGCTAACATACAATAATTGTCTAGTAATATATGTATTATTTATATAATGCACTTCTAAATACCATTGCTGTTTCTGACATGACTGAACTTGTTATCAGAGGGTTAAACCTCATCATTACTTCACATATAGCAGTTTTCACTTGCATTTACTGGTTTGTGAAATAGATTCCATCTAGCCAGTTTCTGTAAGGAGAACCCTTCAAATATATTCCCTTGAAAAGAATAATTCACTCAATGCTATGAAGTTAACAGCAATGTTCTGTGGGGCAAGGAGAGCTTGGTGTAATGTGGAATAATGAACTGAGAATCAGAAGACCTGATGGCAGATTCTGGCTGAACCATGAATGGGGTGCTTGACCTTAATCTCTGGTCCTTAACTTTCTTCAGAATGTGTGAATTGAATGATCTCCAATATCTCATCCAGTACCAAAAAGCAAAGGATTCTGATGAATCCTATGGTTGCAAAACATAAGTATAAATATACTTAGATATATATAGAAGTTCATAGTAGATATACTTGGATTTTTGTTACCCAATTGCTTTACTCCATATCTTAATATTTTTCACTTAATAAATATTGAGTGTCTACTATATGGCAGGTACCATTAGGCACTTGGGTGTTTAATAGGTTTCTTGTCCAAAACAGCTTTTGATTCATATCTACACAAACATACAACACACACATACACACACCCTTTAATATGCTTGATTTGTAGTCTTCACCATTTTAATAAATGGCAGCTTTTTTATTCCAGATGCTCAGGCCAAAAACCGTAGGATAATCCTCACTTCCTTTCACCCCAAAAATTCAATCTTTAAGCAGGACATGCTGGCTCTACATTCAAAATATGTCTGATTACTTCCCAGCACCTCTACCGCTACAACTCGAGTTCAAGTTGCCATCATCTCTTGTCTAGATTACTGTGGTACTCTCTTCATGAGCGATTCCACTTTATTGCTTAAAGTCTGTGGTGTACACAGCAACCAGATGATCCTTTGTGTAAGTCACATCAGGTTACTCCCCTGCTTGGAATCCTCCAACATACTTCAGAATCTTTTCCTTGGCCTATAAGGCTCTGGATACTTGGCAACTTCTGCAAATATCTCATTAACTACCACTCTTCCCCTCCTTTACTCTATGCCAGCCACATGGGCCTTCTTGATGTTATTTAAACAAGCCAAGCATGTTTCTACTCTAGGAACTTTGTACTTGCTGTTCCTTTCTGTCTAGGATCTATTCTTCCTCCATGTTGTCATCTGACTGACTCCCTCACTTCATTCAGGTTTTTGCTCAAATATCTGCTAAGTTCACTATCCTCACTATGACTATCCTCCATAAAATAGCATCCGTATCATTCCACATCTGCTTATCCTGTTTCGTTTTTCTTCAGACATATATTTCTTTTTTCCTTTGTTTATTTCCTGTCTCTCCGTAGTAGGATGTGAACTGCATGAGAACAGGTGCCTAGTGCATGGTAGGTGCTGAATAAATGTTTGTTGAGTGAATGAATGAATGGATTTAGGTCAAGTGAAGCCTCTTAAAAGAGAATTTCAGATAAATGTGTTATGTGCCAAATCGTTAGAGTGGAAATTCCTAATTATTTTGACTGGTTGATTTTTTAAATTATATTTTCCTCTTCCAAAAGAGCAACATGTCATATTATATATGTCATCCTCAAAACTAGGTCATTCTCCACCTCCTGAGTGCCAACAGCCCTTAAGAATTGCTGAGGACAGAGTCTTAGGTTCTCACTGAGAATTATGAGGACAAGAGTATTTCCTTTGTGTCCTAAACGTTGCCAGGATCTTCCTCTTTCAGGTTAACTATAATCCTCTTTCTTCTCTGAATCAGAAGTGTTAGAGCATGTTTTTTAAAAATTCACTCTAAAAGTGACTCCCTTGTGTAGATACAAGGAGTAGAGCTAGTAGGTGTCTGAAGTATGCATCACAATTATCCCAACTACTTTTCCAGGTATTGTCTTTTATGATAAGCTTGCTTTGTTGCTGGTTGAAGGAGTTGCTTCTTTTCTAAGCAGGTGTGGCCCTTTTTATAACTTGCTCCTACTTGCATGTTACCTCTTAGTGAAACTCCTGACAAAGTGGAAAATATTACAAACCACTAAAAGTATTTAGAGTGAAAAACTATTACTCAATGGCTTAAAGGCATTTAGCAGTCCTAACATCCTAAATCAAGGGGTGTGTGAATGAGCACATGCCCAAAAGTAGTTTAGAAATTGCTAGGCACCTACAGAAATATTTGCATTTGCCTAAAAAAATGCTCAAACTCTTTACTATCCAATACATCCATTTTATCTTCGTGGGTACACACTTAGCCAGTCATTTTCTACCTGTCCTCTCTCATCTATTCCTCACCAGCATCCTTCCTCTGGATGTGCATCCGTCTGGTCTATCAAGGGGCCTCATCTTCACTGTCTTGGCATAATGCAATTTTTGGAAGGAATCCAAGGGACCTTAAAGGTTAGGTATATAAGAAATTCTGAATTGAAATTGTGGGGGCAAAAAGAAGAGGGCCCAGGATTTGGATCTAGAATTTTTCCAGCCAGCATTGATCAGATCTTACAGTTACGGGATGCTTCAAAAGTAGCCATAATGGCAGACATCACTTCCTTAAGGAGGTCCTCTGGCCATAGTGCGGTCCCCTACCACACTGTTAAGGGCATGTATTATATTGGGGTCAGGAAGTGCATGATCAGAGCAGAGGTGAACAGATTCTTGAATTCTTAGGAGGCTGCTGTCTTAGTCCAAATTGAAACAATACCTTATCTCCCACCCTTTTTCTGGTAGCAGATGGGAAGATAGGATTGTTAAATAACATTTATTATTTCCTCTTTTCTTTAAGTAGTGTATCAGGAGGGCAGTGAAGTTGGAAGAGTGGAGTATGAACCACTTTGAACGTCTTTGATGTTCTAGAGAAACTACTATTCCAAGATGGGAGAAAACTTAGGTCCAAATCTCCGAGTCAATAAAAATGAGTCCCAGTAATCTGACCTAGGGTTTAAAACAGGGGTGGGGAACCTGCAGCCGTAAGGCCACATGTGGCCTTCTAGGTCCTTAAGTGCGGCTATTTGACTGAATCCAAATTTTATGGAACAAATCCTTTTATTTTTATTAATACATTTTGTTCATCTTTTATATTTTTATTTTATTTTTAAAATGAATGTATTTAAAATACTGAAGAATAAAATAAGTTTCAACGAAATAATCCTCCCAGATTGACCGGCACAGTTAGGAAGCCATAAGGGCTAAATTGACGGCTGCTATGCTCATGATTTAGTTCTAACTTCCCCACGTGACTGGAGCCACTACCACACAAGGCTGGTTGGCAAGAGTTTATGGGGGTCAAGTACACCAGTCTGTTATCAGCTTTTGACAACAGTGCACTATGCTTCTGCTTGAAGTAGAATTTGTGAATAGTTGCACAGCTTGACGGTATTTTTTAATTCTGTCTGCTTAACAGCCCGTCATGTCAAAGAAGACCAAGAGAACACTGAAGGAAAAAATAGATTTTTTAATGAGGATTGGGAATTGCAATATTATATTGTTTCTACTAAAGAAAAGATGATTTACTTGCTTTGTGATACTGCAATATCAACATTAAGGAAATTCATCAGCATTATAACACTCATAAGGACCACAAATATTTTAAATATTTGTGGAGAGGCATGAAAGGTTGTATTGTAGAAATTAAAAGATGAAAAGCAAAAGCAAAGACAATTCTTTCAAGCAGCGATAAGACCTGGAAATAATGCCACTGAAGCAACTTATAAAGTAGCTTATATACTTTGGAAAAAAGGGAAGGCATTCAATGATGTGGAAATTGTGAAAGAATGCGTTGTTGAAGTTGTAGGATGCTTAGACCCTGATAACATTTCAAAGAACAAACTGCCTCTTACAAGGAGAATCATAACTGATCGGCAGCAAGAATTAGCCTTCAACTTAACAGAATAACTTCATGCAATACTTCAAAAGGAAAGTATATATTATTCAATCGCTATGGATGAATCGATTGATGCTACTGACTTAGCACAGGTTTTATACTTCATTTGGGTCATAACAGAAGATTCTTTGCTATGAAGAGTTACTTGCTTTGGGCACTCTTGTGAACAGAACACGAGGAATAGATATCTTCAATAACCTTCAAGGTAAATGTTGTGAAGTGGGACTAAATTTGGTAAATTTAGTGAGTGCATGTACGGACAGTGCACCTTCCATGACAGGAAGACATGCAGGGTTTATTGCACAGATAAAAAAAAAGTATTAGCAGATCTAGATGCTCTCAATTCTTTTCATTGTATCTTGCATCAGCAAAATCTCTGTGCTAAAGCTACTATTTTAAGTGACACTTTGCAACAAGATATAAGTATTGTTAACTATATTCGTGCAAATGCAACACAACATCATCAGTTTTGTAACATGCTAAAGTTGAAAGATGAGGTATTTAGTGTGAATTTGCCCTATCATTCTAAAGTACATTGGCTATTGCAGGGACAGGTGTCAGCCAAAATTTTATCTCTGTGAGAACAGATAGTTAAAGTTTATGAAGAACAGAATCAGCAATGTGAATTATTGACAGAAGATTTCTATAGGAATGCAGCATTTCTGTGTGATATCATGTCAAATCAAAACAACTTGAATATTTGCAAGGTAAAACTAAGTCTATATATGATATGTGGCAAAAAATCCAAGCATTTCAAAAAAAGCTATCTTTTTTCAAAACACTTCTTTTTAAAAAGGAAATTTTGGATGAACATTTTTCCAATTAGCAAAGATCACTGATGAAAAGGATGATATATGTGAATCATTTGAAGAATATGCAGCTGTTATAGACCTATTAACTGGAGAATAGAATGAAAGTTTCACTGACTTTGAGAATCATGACATCAGACTCAAATCAGCATTTCAGCCTCACCTAGTTGATATCACCAAGGCACCTGAAGAACTACAGATGGAATTGATTGAGCTCTCAGTAGATGACATTTTCAAGTCATTGTTTGATGCTAAGAAATATCCAACTGAAATATGGAAAAATGTAGTAGAATACCCACACTTTTGGCAACATGCCCGAAAAATGCCTTCTTGCTTTTCAACCCCTTATTGCTGCAAATCTACATTCTCCTACCTAACCCAAATCAAGATGCCCTTAAGGCCATAAATGACTGATACCCATCTAAAGCAGCGGTCCCCAACCTTTTTGGCACCAGGGGCCATTTTCATGGAAGACAATTTTTCCACGGACAAAGGGGTGGGGTGGGCGGGGTGGTTTCGGAATGATTCACGTGCATTACATTTATTGTGTTCTTTATTTCTATTATTATTACATTGTAATATATAATGAAATAATTATACAACTCACCATAGGTTGGGGACCCCTGATCTAGAGGATCAACTGAAACTGTGGAACTCCATGCTGCAACCAAATATTCAAATGCTTTCCAACAAAAAGCAGACACAACAAAGTCATTAAAAGTTTAGCTAACTTTAAATTAACAAATAGTTTTAATTTCTTGAAATTATTAACTACATAGTAGTTAGATTTTTACAAAATAATGTACATTTTTAAGTATATCTAATTGAATTTTCTTGAATGTGGCCTTATTTGATCATAACTAAGTTAATGTGGCCTTCCAACATGAAAAGGTTCCCCACCCCTGATTTAAAATATGTTATTCCACGTGTTGACTTAGACATGCAATAGAAATAGTAGATTGTAAATAGAAACTTGTATTAGGCTAAAGTAAATTAAGATGTCATTGAGACACTTAAATAATTACTCTTCTATCTAGGAAGTTGTAAGGAATTCCATTTCTGAATCTATGGAATACTCCTGGAGCATTACACAGACTGAAGGTCATCATCAGCTATTCAATTTGCCCAAGGATGTCTAGAAAGTTACTTTCTATTCATCATCTTTCTTATGCAGACAAAGTTATATGTACCCTGGAAGTTTACTTCTGTAAATACTCAGGTCTCTCTGAATTGGTCCAATAATAATAGTAGCTAAAAAGTATTGACTACTTTTATGAGATGTAAGAATTCATTTAAAACTCACAATAGTCTTTTCAGGTATTGTTATCATCCTCTCCATTTTACAAATGAAGAAACTGAAACACAGAGAGGTTAAATACTTTCCAATCCTATAGTCAGGAAGTAGTAGAGCTGAACTTGAATCCAGCTTGTCTGACTTCAGATTCTGCACTTCACAATCCACTGTGGCCCATGAGCATGATGAGTGCTCCATTCTTTTACTTAAAAGAGTATTGATACCTTTGTCAGCTATCATCTGGGGTGAGGATTGGGGAACAATGTTGGGAACTTAAGAGTCATTGCCTTTGTGATACTCAACAACTCAATCCTCTTGCTCTAAGAGCAAATTTGCCAGTTTTGATGTCTCAGCACCCCTAGTACCTAACACATTGAAACAATCGTTTCTTTACAGAGGGAGGCAATTCCTCCATCTCTTGCTCAAAAGACTTCCTAGTGAGCCATTTACCTGGGCAGGATTCCAGGCACTTGAGAAGTGGGTAGGAAGGCCTGAAGACCTAACAGTCAGCAGTTTGCTAAAATGAAGCTTCAGCATCTGAGCTTCTTATTGAAAAGGCTGGTGAACTAGCCCAGTTTGTAGGGGTTATATGGGACAGAAGTTAGTGGAAAGAGTCTCTTACCCTGGGCAGTAATACCACAAACAATCAACAAAGCAAGAAGATGTAAGATTCAGAATTTAGTGGCAAGAGTCCTAGGCCTATATACCAGAGAAGAAAAATTTGATCAGGTCCTGAAATAAGGAAGACTAGAAGCAGACATCAAAAGCCAAAGTATAGAGCTGGGGAAACAGATGAGAGCAAGGAGCACTGGGTTCAACACTAGATGAGAGGGTGATTGTTAATGAATACCAAAACTAAGTGGTTGCAGGCAGTTGCAACTCTCAGTTTCCATGCCCTTTATAGCAGGGTGTGTGAGAGGGACAGTTGCATTTAAAGGGCCAGGGATTCTGTTGCCTGGCAGGGTTGTGAGTTTCAAGCATTGAGACAAATTGGTAACCAAATCTGCTGGACTAGGGCCCAATCTGCAAAGCTCCCTAATGCAGAAGAATCCACCATTGTATAAACAGATTTTATCTCCCCGTAGTTCTTGGAAACCAGATAGCCTTCCTCTCACATCTGCACTCTGCTCTAGAGAAATGAGAGTTAGGTGTTGGGCAGGGTGGGAAGAGATGAGTAGTAGGGTATGGCACAGGTGGTTCCCTGTTATCAGTGGGTATGATTTACCTCAGATGGAGCATCTACACATGAAGTGGTAGACCACAATTCAAACAGAGCTGCTCTGTTGGTATGGATGTCTACCAGCATTATTGGAGGACTCATTTCCTCTTTCCTACCACCATGATGCTCACAAATTGAGGTTTTTCTACTGCCTGTTTTTGCAGTCCAGGTCAGTTAATCAGGAAGGCCTGAAGACCTACCAGTCAGTAGTATTTAGTATTTAGTCAACCTTGAGTCAGATGCATCAGTTAGCAATTCTGCTTAAGCATCCTCTGAGTCCTTGAATCTTGGACCCAAATCATGATGTAGTATCATTTGTAGACAGCTCATGAGCAAACCACCAAAATTTTGCTGTGCATTGGCAGCAGGGCAGATCATTGTGTTAACTATGATCATCCTTGCAGGGAGAGTAGGGTATGTGTATACTCCAGCATAGCAAGAAAGTGTGTATTGCTTTCAAAGATGGGATTGCAAGCTACATGGGAGGCAATGAATTTCCCCACCCTCTCCAGTAGGCAGGATAAAAGAGATGTCTTTCTATTTCTCCACCTCTGATGCATTCAGAGCTATATCATAATGTTGCACAAGGTCCTCTCCAAGAGTAGGTGTAGCCTGTTGAGTCCAGGCAGGGCATACGAACACAGAACAAACAACTCCTCCTACACTCAGTCAAAAGGCCACCACCTCCACATAAAAGCTGACTTTCTTCCCGAGCACAACAATATAGTTACCAGATCTTTCACATGACCGAAGCAATGGGCTTGACTCTGGAGCCTTAGATTTGGGCAAGTGCACTTAATCATACCTTGAAAGGCCACCAGCCAGGATTGGTACCATGAGAGACTATAGGCAGGGGCTATTTGAGAGAATCCAAAATGATGTGCTGGAGGGCTCCAGGCTCATTTTTATTGGGTCAGTCTAGTTTAAAGTCACAAGGTTCAGGTAGTCCTTTCACTGACCTCCAAATGGATAATAAATATCACTTTTTATTTTCTTATAGTTTCTTATAATTTTTTACCTTTTTTACATTTAAGTCTTTCGTCCACCTAAGATTTGTTCTGGTGTGTTATGTGAGACATAAACCTAAACAGACACTTTTATCCTGGGCACTGTCATGTGCTGGATTAACCTGTTGTATTTATTCATTCAGTCATTCATTACTAGTTCAAGGTACACCAGTAGGGACCAGATATGATAAAGGTCATAAGGAATGTGTTCCTCAATCTGCAGCAGTGTATTGTCCATTTAAGGAGATGAGATGTACACAGATTACTGTATAGACAAAGCAGTATGTGAAAAGCACCATGTGAGCGATAAGAACAAGAAAGAATGCAAGATACAGGGTTTTTTCTCCCCCACCCCCCGCCCCGGCTCTCCCTCACCCCCACCACCCCGGTCCCCGGGCGAGGGAGTATAGGGGAATAGAATTAGATTCCTTCGGCCTGGAATAAGAGTTTTCCCAGGAGAAGTGTGACTTCAGATAGGCCTACAGGGATAGGTAGCTATCTTAATCATGACTTGTTGGTTATAATGAACAGAAAACCTCTTGAATCATCTCAATTGAAAAAGGGGGCTATCTACTAATCTCACTTCTAAGAACCTATTCCAAAAGTAAACTGGCAAAAATATGAAATGAACTATGCATAAGGCTATTTATTACTTATTATGGCATTGGCCACCGAGCCTGGCCCCATTTCATATTCTGAATGAGTATATTAAAGAATATGAAGTTGTGTAGTTTGTAGCAGCAAAAGACTCACAGCAACCCAAATGTTATCAGTATGGGATTAGTTGAAAAGACTTTGATACATTCACACAATGGAGTACTGTACATCAATAAAAAGGAAGGAGAGGAAGATCTCCCTAGAGCTCCAGGCTGACTGGTTCAGAGTGGTGTTTATAGTATGCTGCCTTTAGTATAAGAAGCAGGAGGGGATATAAAAATATGTACATGTATGCTTATATTTATAAAAAGAAACTGTGGAAAGATAAACCCCAAATCAATACAATTGGTAACCAAATGGGGAAAGAAGGAACAGAGTGAAGGGCAGAGAATAGTGCTATGGAGAAGAAGAAATCAGGGAAGAGGACAGGGGGTGTGGGTGGGGGCAGGATTCCAATATTAAATAGGGGCTCTGGGAATGCCTTGCCAAGAAGACAACTTTGAGCAAAGCTCTGGAGGTGTGGGAGCCAACCCTGCAGGAAATGGGAAGAGCATACCATGCAGAATAGCAAGTACAAAGGCCCTGAGGCAGTAATGTGGCCAGCTTCAAGGAAGAACAAGGGATGACTAAACTGGAATGAATGTGGGGGAGAGTTGTGGGAGATGAAGTCAGAGAGATGGAGGGAAGATTCTATAGGACCTGTAGGCAGCTGCAAACACTGACTTTTACTCTGAGTGAGACAAGAAGACAGGCGGGATTCTGAGCCTGTGACAGGCCTGATTTACATTTTGACAGGATCCCTGTCTCTGCTTCTCGCATGTTTGCCATTGGTTCCATCTCCCCTTATTCTCTGCTTACTCACGACTTCTGTGTTCCCTTCCTAACATCAGCTTATGTGGGGCTTTTGGTTGATGTTGTAACAACTGTTGACATTTCAGTTTGTGTGCCTACTGTGACCTAATCACTCAGTCTCTCAGGTCCCAATTCCAGATTCTTGGGTGACATAATATCAGACTCATATATTCTTAGACTAACTAATATTAGCCCACCATAGTACAACAAGCTGAGGTCAGAGTCAGAAGTGAGCAGAATCCTATAATATTTCCTAAAGGGATTATGGGCAGAGAGGCACACCAACTTCATCAGGTACCTCAAATATTTTGAGTTCTCAGTAAATACATAAGAGTCAAGGAATCTAGTATATTTGGTAAACAACCTATAATTCTACCCTACTGTGTAATGCTCAGTAACCACTCAAGAGTAATAGTAATAATAGATGACTTTATACCAAATGATGGCTTTATACTAAAACAGGACTTCTAAAACTATCTGTGGTAAGGACTAGTTTTCACATTTTTATTTACAATCTATAGGAGAATGATTATTTTTGTAAAATACACTAAAAATGAATTCCTAGAAAAATTAAGTTTAAAAAAGAAATGCAAAATTGAAAAAATAAAATTTTTATTATTAGATTCAACAGACAGAAGGTTGCTATAAGTTTCTAAATGCTTAGTCTCAATTTCTATATTTAACTCGTCATGCACCAGCAACAAGCAGTTCCACATTTTATTTTATTTTATTTTATTTTTTTTAAGACGAGGTCTCACTCTTGCTCAGGCTGGTCTCAAACTCCGGAGCTCAAGCGATCCTCCCGCCTCGGCTTCCCAGAGTGCTAGGATTACAGGCGTGAGCCACCACGCCCGGCCCAGTTCCACATTTTAAATAGCACTGTACTAAAACTTACTTGTCTAAATAGTGGTTAAATTTTACAATAATGATGGCCAATTAATGATATTTCATTATTTTTTTTTTAAGAGACAAGGTCTCACTCTGTTTGCCCAGGCTTGAGTACAGTGACACAATCACAGCTCACCACATCCTTGATCTCTTGGGCTCAAGTGATCCTCCCACCTCAGCCTCTTAAGTAGCTGGGATTACAGGTATGTGCCACCACACACAGCTAATTTTTTATTTTATTTTATTTCTTGTAGAGATAGGGTCTTGCTATGTTGCCCAGGCCAGTCTCAAACTCCTAGCTTCAAGGGATTCTCCAGCCTAAAACACTGAGATTTTACATGTGAGCTACTGAGCTTGGCCCCATTTCATATTTTGAATGAGTATATTAAAGAATATGAAGTTGTGTAATTGTTTTATTTTTCTGGCTTTTCTAAATAAATAAGTTAGTGTCTTGCATATAGCTCCCAATGAATATTTGTCAATTGAAATATTTCTCTAGTTTAAGAACATATTTTCTCACATGAGAAACAGCATGTAATTTGTTCTATTTAGCTTTGCTAATAGACTAGCCCTACTGCTACGTATGGCTGAAATAGTTTCAATTTTCTCTTGGGTTAGAAATGGGAGAAACAAAGGAAAAAACAGGAATTATCTTTCTTAAATTTCAGAGACAGAAAGACAAAAAAAGTGTTAATACTGATTTAGAGAGAAGGAGGCTTTTAAATACTCATCCTTCATTGAGATCTAAAATCCTGATTTTGTAATTAATTTGAGGACCATTTTCTTAATTTAGCAAATACTTAAGTGCTTAACTGCTATGCTAAGTTTTCTATACAGTGAATTAAACTGATTCAAACCCACTATTTTATGGCTTAACCATCTAAGACAAACAACATGTCAACAAGTATAACTAAAGAAAAAATAAACAAACAAATCATTGATTTATTTATAAACTACCATTGTATAATAATCAGTCAGAGAGAAATCATACAGTAAGCTTACTCCGGTGGCAGTAAGCCTCGACCACTGATTTATCTCCTGCAAAATAAGTATATATGACTTCATCATCCACAGAAGTGTGGCTAACCAGAATTTCAAATTCATGTATACATATAATAAAAAATATCTGAATGGTTATGGGGGAGTTATCAGTGCATTTAATCCTTGATCTTTTAATAAGTGCATTTTACTGCTTTGGAGTTTTTTTTTTTTAAGTAGCTAGAAGCATTCCAAGTTTTGTTTTTATTCATATGGAATCAAAATACTTCAGATTCCGTCCAGCAGGAAAAACATCAACAATACCCCACTTGCCCATTTGACACAATATGCTCTTTAAAAAACAGAAAATGAAAAATGAGAAGCCATTTTTCAAAAGTTATTTCAAATTCATCACTGCCAGGAATTTAAATTGTTCACATCATACTGATTATTGTGAACACATTATTATTTTCAAAATTGCCTTTTAGAGAGAGATATCAATGTTTTTCTCAAGGAAAACAGTCTAACTGTAAAGGTTTTATAAAATACAAATTAATAAATATTCCCTGAATTCATTTGTAAAAAAGTGCCAAACTTATTGCCTCAGCCATTCTAGAAGGTACCACAGCTTCAGAGATGTGCCTATGGTGGACGTCTATAGTTTTTTTATGTTTAGCTCTTCCTTTTCCTCCACATCTGCTTGTTGGGAGACATTTCTCTGTGGATCTCTTGCATTTCTACACATGTTGTGAGTGACGCATTTGCTGCCCTTGTTCTGGATTATTTTTTGAAGGATGTTGGTACGGCAAACAGCCTTGGAATACAGGTGATGTCTTCCTCTGGAGCAAAGAGCAGGTTTGTTTACCATCCAATATAAACATAAAGGTAGTATCTCCCTCTGGGGCAAAGGTCAGGTATGCTTACTGACTACTACAAAAGATTTGGTTTCCTCACCTGTAACACAACACACTGGGTGTGTAAACTCCACCTGACTTTCTTCATGTCACCCTGTGGGAATCCAAGCTTGGAACCAATGCAAACACTGATATTCTTACTACTATTGCTATGAGTGATATATTGTCCTTTGTCTCTGATGGAGGAATCTTGTGTCTTCTGCCAAAGTCCATGAAACTGTGGCTGGCTGACTTGATAGCTTGCAAGTAGGGTAAACTCTCTGAGTTCTCTACCTTGCTCTAATTCTTTCTTTGAGTTCTTTCCTGAGGCACACCTATACCTTTGCCCGTCAGCATCCTGAGAGAACTGTGTGTCTGCATATTAAAGTCCCTCTTTTATTTGGGCTTAGGCGGTCTTCTGTTACAGTCAAAATGGTCCTGATACAGCCAAGGAAATGTGATTCTTTCTGGAAATTGGACGATAGGGGGAAATATTTGAGTGGTTTTCTAAGTGCTTTCATTCAACAAATGTTTGTTGAGCAGCTGCAACATTCCAGGTATTATGCTAGATGCTGGGGCTACAATAGTAAACAGCATGTGGTTCATAGAATTTCACTTCTTGTAAGGGAAGAGGCCTACACAATAAGTAAACCAACACATAGTAGCTGCACGTTGTGAGAAGTGCTATGAAGAAAACAAAAGAGGGATGAAGGTAGAGAGTTAAAGAGGGAAGCTACGTTAGACAGAGGGACTGGGGAAGGTGACTTTGAGGGAATGACATTTACGCTGAAGTGTGAAGGACGAGAAGACAGAATATTGGTACAAATTGAAGAAACAGTAGGCGCCAAAGCCTTGAGATGGAAAGAAGTTAGGGAATTGTGAAAGTTGGGAGAAAAACGAGCACAAATAAATGTAGGAAATAAGGGGAAGAATGCCAGGTAGTGTGCTAGGAGCTTAGGTGGGGACCAGATTATTCGGGGCCTTACAGGCCAAGATACAATCCCAGTTGGGATTGATTCTTGTACAAGGAGAAGCTACTGAAGAGTTTTAAGCACTTGAGGGACAGGACCCAATTTGCACTGAAGAAAATGAGTTTTGCTGTTATGTGGAGGATGGGGTGGAGGAAAGGAAAGTGGACGTGGAGAGGTCAGTGAAGAGGTGGTTGCTTTGTCCGAGAGAAAAATGATGGTGGCCAAGAACAGGCGGTGGCGGTGGAGATGGAGAAAGTGGGCTCCATGCTGAGGAGGCTGGAACAGTGGGTACAGGTAGGGGGTGGGGAGGCGATGGCGTGGCCAGCTGGGAGAGTGGTGGGCGGGAGAGGTTTGGGGCTGTAGAAATCAAGAGTGCCATTTGGGGCTATGTTTCGTTTTCTATTTCTGTGCAATACACAAGGGTAGACATCAAGTTGCCCATTGGAGATAGGAGCCCTAGAGTTAGATGCAACATCTAAGTTTAAGATATTCATTTGGGAGTCATCAAAATATACATGCTATTTGGTCCCAGAATCCCGGTCTTCAGGCTTCTTTCCATTCACTCTCTTTCTTAGGTCTTAGTGCCCAAATCAGGGCATGCGGGAATGTCTGGATCTCCCGCAAACCACACACAGGTCACGAAGAACTTGAAGCTTTCTCTCAGTCTAACAGTGCCACCATTATTATTTTTTTCTACTGTGGCTGTTTGGTGTCGGTGAGTGTCGTGTATAAGGCGGCCTCCTCCCGGAGACCCTGACAGAAAGGAGCCTTCGCTTTCAGCCTCCACCTCAACCTTCATGGAGGGTTTCTACTGAATAAGGGGGTAGGGTTCTGGGTCATTTTCCAGGATCACATCCTTCCATGTTCATGTTTGTAAACTGAAGTAACATCCCACCCAACCAAGGATAAGTGTTTGTTCTATTATTAAGACTGCTTTTTAAAAACAGCTTTAACAGACATATAAATTATATACCATAATATTCACCCTTTCAGGTATATAATTCAATGAGTTTTAGTAAACATTACAAAGTCGTGCAACCATCACAGCCATCCACTTGTAGAACATTCCCATCACCCCCCAAAAATCCTTCTTCATGCCCATCTGCAGCCACTCCTTGTTCTCTCCCCAGCCCTAGGCAACCACTAATCTATTTTTTTGTATTACAGATTGGCCATTTCTAGACATTTCATATAAAAGAATCATACAATATGTGGCCTTTTGTGTCTGGCTCCTTTTGCTGAGCATAATGCTTTTGAATTTTATTCAAATTGTGGCATATATCAGCATTTCATTCCTGTTTTATTGCTGAATTGTATGCCATTGTGTGGACATGTAAAATTTTGTTTATCCATCACCTGTTGGTGGCCTTTGGGTTGATTCCATGTTTTTGCTCTCATGAATAATGCTGCAGAAATAACATTCTCATTCACCAACCTCACTCAGATGTTGAAAGAATTACTTAATTTTTAAAATTATGGGGTAAGATGGTGTCATTTGGAGTAATTTTTCCTTTATTTTCCAACTTCTCAGAAATTTGGTTACCTTGTGTTTATAGTTTTAAAAATAAATTTCATTCATTCAATTTAAATTTTATCATGAAATAGTTCAGTCATACACAAAGGCATAAAAAGTATAATAACAAATGATCATATACCTACTACAGCTCAAGAAATATCCCTCCCTCAAGTAGATAACCAATATCATGAATTTTTTTATCATTCCCATTCATTTATATGTACTTTTATTAACATATATACATTCTTACACAACATACAGTATTGTTTTGCATGATTTTAGACTGAATATATATTGCATAAAAATAATGGTGCCATGTACTGCTCTTAATACCTTGGCACTAATTCATTTTAATTTTTATAATAACCATAGGAACAACATAGATAGGAACAAATATTATCCCCACTTTACAGATAAGGAAACTGAGGCCAATCGAGGTTATGTGATTTGCCAAGGTCTTATGGTTAGTAAGTAGTGGAGGTAGGTTTGAACCAAGAGAGTCTGACTCCAGAGCATCTGCAGCACTATGCTATACTGTTTCAAATGCTGTTATACTATTGGTGTTCCTTTACAATCTGCTTTTCCCCTCAGCATTATGTATACAAGATTTACTCACATTGATACATGTAACCCTAGTTCATTCCTTTTTATCACTGAATGATATACCATTCAATGAATAGACCACAATTAATCTATACATTCTACTATTAATAGAAGCCACAACCAACAATATTACAAGTACATATTTATATGTCTCCCTGTACACATATGCAAGAGTTTCTCTAGGATATATATCTATAGGTAGAATAGAATTTCTGGATCACATGGTATGTGCATCTCCAAATTAACTAGACATTCCCAATTATTCCCCCAAGTGGTTATCATTTTACTTTCAAGAAATCAGTTTGTAAAAAATTCTGCTGTCCATAGTTAACATATATGAAATAACCAAATACTATAAGAAAGGAGAAGAAAATGGCAAGGAAATGATAAGAGACAGAAGCTAAAACGGAATCGTAAAGTAACCCAAATCTGCCATTTATAAATTCTCTCTTTTAAGTGTATGCTACAGAGACGAAATACAGCATTTCTCCACTCTCAACTTCCCTTTCCTTCTAAGCAATATTTGACTCTCAGGTCTTCCCTGAAAAGCACGAATGTGACAGATTACTATCAAATCAAGATCCCTGACTTTAATATGAATCGTGTCAAGGTGGAATTCCTTCACCATCCAGTGTTTCACTTAACCCCTCTCCTTCTTAAGCACTGCCGTAGGGTTTTTCCCTACCAGCTTGAAATTTGCTATTTAATTTTCAATCACAATTACAGAGTATTAAAGAGTTGAAAGTCTTTGTTTCATATAGAGATATAGATATACTATAGAGATATAAAATATAGACCTCAAGTAACTTTTCTCAGTGAAGACCTGTGATAAAGTTTTAAGAAAATAAAAAATTTGGCATAAGAAATTTTAGTCCAACTGTTTGATAATTTAGGTGTGTCTAACTTGAAACAAATCTAACCGCATTTGAAAATAATAAAAATATAAGCAAACTTTGGAAGATAAATATTCTTTTTGAAATATTTTCTCTTATGATTTTTTTTCAAACACTTTCTCTCTCATATACTTAAAGTGAACTCAAATGCAGTTTGCTTCTAAATTACGAGTGCTATACTGCACTTCCTCCTCTACAGCTCAGAGGGGCTGAGCGATCAAGGATGATGACTTTCAGGTATAGAATTGGGAGTGGGGTTGTAGGCGTGCAGGGTGGGAAGAGAGAGATTACTAGCACCTCCAAAATACAACTCACTGAAGGCTGTAAACAGTGCACTTTTATTCTTCTCACCAGGTAGGCACCTTAATCCCCCAGTCTTGTGCCCTCCCTCCCCTACCTCTGGGAAGCTGCCTTCCTTTCTCCTGTGTATTTCTTCTTGCATCAATCTCTCCTCCTTTTGTCCTGTGGTGGCAAGACAGGACTTATAATGTGCAAGTGATCCCTTCTTGTACCCTTCCTTTTACTCTACGCCCCCATCCCTAAAGAGAATATGCTTTTTAACCCCACAAATGTTTCCAATTCTTCCTAGTGTGCCTTACAGAGCAGGCGTGGCAGATTCCAATGCCTGTACGAGCCAGAAAGGCCATTTGAGTGAGGAGGACTGGGCAGGGATCATGGACAACTGGAGTGATGTCCCGTAAAAGGGGGTGGCTGCTATTAATCTCAAGGTGATTCTTACCATGAAGAAATGGGGTCCCAGTGTTGCCAGATCTTCTTCAGAAGATCTGGAAATTCAGATTTTTAGGTAAAATTCTCCCACTGTTAAATGTTGGCAACTAACTCAGTAAAGACAACAACAACGCTCTACCACTTAAACCAAGGGGGCTGGATGTGCCTTGTGGACGGCCATTTTGCCTCCTCTCCTCTAAGGAGAGTTTTGGCTCAGCCAGCTTGGTTCCCAGACCTTTTGCAGAATTGACAATGCAGAATTAAGAAAACAAGAGGGAGAAACAAGATCTGGGAGGTAAGGTAGAAGAAATAAAGATCTAGCCGGACAACTTAAGATGATTGAGAGACCAAAGAACCGGGAGAGCGAGAGAGAAAGGAAAAGAGATCCCAGAGTCGGGCCGTCTGGAGGTGGGGGGTGTGCGCGGGTGAGGGTCTAGAGAAGCTCTAAGAGTGGAGAAAAAGCCTCTTAGAGTGGAGGTGGGTGAGGAAGGAGGATGAATAAGTGTGGGTGAATATGGATCTTAAGTGGGATCCCTTTTAATATTCTTTAGAGGAATTAGATAAAGATTGGAACTCTTTATAAAGTACTTTTTGGATGCAGGATTGGGCTTTTAAAATGTGACTCCATGTAGAGACCAGGTTACTCTGGGCCCTAGGAATTAGTAAGAATAGGATCCTTAGTTGCAGACAATAGAAAACAACTCTGGGTAATTAAGAAGGAAACTAATTGATTGGAAGGATATCGCGTATATTAAAGAATCACTGCAAAAACTGGAGAAGCAGCTCAGAAAATGAATAGGAACTGAAGGGATTAGGCAGCCTGAGACACAGCCAGTTGATACCATCGGAACAGTCGGTTTATCTTGTCCCTACCTCGCTGTCACCCCTTGTCTCTATTCTTGCTTCTGTCACTCCGCTGGACACTGGATATTGCCACCAGCAACAGAATTAATGCTATACTATACTGTCCTTTCTTCTTTGCTTTCAAAGTCCTGAGTAGAGAGCTTCCAAATGGCTGACCTTAGGTCACATGCCTATTCCCTAGCTATGAGGAATCTGGGAGAACAAGTATCAGCTCTTTTTGCCTTCCTTAGTGGGAGGCAGGGCCTGCCTGCTCCCAAAAGTCATGCAGATTTATATCATCAAGCATCAGGCAGCCATAGGTCTGCTACAGAACCCCACTCAGGGTAATGCCTAGTCTGGAAGGATGATTAGGAGGTGACCAATATATCAGGCAGGATAGGATACATTATGCTATGGTGACGAATCCCTCCAAAATCCCAGTGGCTTACTCAACAGAGGTTTATTTCTCACTCATGTCATTGCAGATTGCCAATGTGGTCTTCACTTTAGGACTCAAGCTGATGAAGCTGCCTCCGTCTAGAACATTACTGATCACTTTTCAGGGAAAAAGGAAAACAAAAAGAACACAGCAAGTCATACTCTGGCTCTTAAAGCTTCTGCTTGGAAGTTACAAACATAACTTCTACTCATACATTACTGGCCAAAACAAATCATGTGACCCAACCTGATTTCTGTGGGGCAGGGAAGTATGCTATTACCCCAGGGAGGGACAGTTAATATTTTTGAAAAAGAGTATTTTGAATAGAATACTACTTTAGTCATTATAAAGGAGGCAGAAAAGACATGCTAGGTAGTGGGAATAAACAAATTAGAGGCAAGAAATAGGATGGTGTTGAGGCAGTAACTATAAGTATAATATTAATAGCTTGCTGTTAATGAAGCAGTAATAACAACAGGTGGGGACTAAGCCAGGAGACCCTTGTTTTCAGGGTAAAGAGCTTCACCCTTATTCTGTAGACAACGAGGCATCCTTGAGGGTACTTAAATGGGGGTGGCGGGGGTGGGGGGCGATGACTAGATTTGCACTTGAGACAGGTTACTCTGTGTGAAGGATGGACTTGAAGGAGATCTGTTGGGAGGCTGATGTGTTTATTCAGGTGAAGGACGATGACAGCCTGAACTAGAGAATGTAACAGCAGTTGAGAGGTGGTGACAGAGAGGAGGCAGAGTGACTGGGTTTGTTGATTGATCAGATGTGAGGGGTGAGGAAAAAGGAGGGAGGGAGGGAGGATGCTCCCAAGGGTCCAGCCTGGGCAATTTAATTTCCCTCGCCTTCCTATCAAATGACAAACTTGAATGCCAGCAGCGCCAAAGCATCTTACAATTTAGAATCTTTTGTTCCCCCAGATGTGTACATATAATAAGGCT
Organism: Daubentonia madagascariensis; assembly: GCA_023783475.1. NCBI lineage: Eukaryota > Metazoa > Chordata > Mammalia > Primates > Daubentoniidae > Daubentonia > Daubentonia madagascariensis. Next base: position 15,163,485 of record JAKFHU010000428.1, read on the forward strand.
AAAAGCCTCCAAGAAAATCAGAGTGGCTAAATAGCACCATCACATCCTCACGTGAAACGATAAAACTCAGAAGGGAGTGTTCTTTCTCCAGTGACTACCTGATCTCCCTTTTCCACTTACCTCCCCTTTTCATCCTATTAATTCTTACCCCATCCTTTAAGGCACAACGCTGTTGGAGGGAGAAAGACGTTCACTCTTACACACAGCTGATGAAAGTGTAAATAACAGCAAGCTTTTTGGAAAACAATTCGGCAATATGCTCCAGGAGCTTAGCTGGATTCATAGACTTAGGATGGACAATTCTACATCTGGTAATCTAACTTAAGAAAGTAATTACTGAGGCGGAAAAGATTTATGTACATAAATGTTTATTTCACCAATAGTTGTAATAGTAAAAAACTGGAAACACCTCCACATAAAAAATTCATAACTTATTAAATTAGGACACATCTATGTTTTCATTAATGATGTTTTAAAATAATTTAAAATGAAATGGAAGAACGCTTATATTATAATGTTAAGAAAAAAACAGGGTATAAAAGTAAATACCTATTATAATGTCAAATTTATTTTACAAAAGCATAGAAAAAACTGGAAGAAATTATATCAGGGAGTTGTGATACCATGGGTGATTTTTGTTTTCTTCCTTTTACTTTTCATTTTTCTCAAATTTCTAGAATGTAATGATTTCTTTTATAATCAGAATAAAGGGTGCTTTTCCCAATCCTACCCCACTTCCACGTGTTAGATCAGCTCTCAGGTGATAAAACAAGGTCATTAACAAAGCAAAATAGTTAAAAGATAAGTACAGTTCAACTGGACTCCTGGGTAAATTACTAGAAAGGGTGTGGCATCAACCTTAGCTACACTCACCTACCCATAGAAACTGAGCAATTAGTTAGTAGCTGATTAATATTGAATTTAATACCTGCCTGAATAGTAGAGAAGAGCTGAGCTTTGGGCTTTCTGTATTACAGGTTAGGATTGGAAGCTGGAAGATAAGGAGCCAGTGAGACTGAACTGATAGAGATGGCCTCTTACCTTCTACCACTCCCTCCATCCTTTAATCAGAACAGCTCTGCCGCTTGGGCATCACTCTCTCCACCTTGTGGGCCAGGACCGAGGCTGAACTTCTCATATCCAATTCTTAGGCCCTCTGAGTAATTACCAGGATGATAAGAAGCATGACCTGGGAAACATGTTGATCTTTAGCTATGATTAATAAGGCTCTTAATAATTGGTCATCAGTCAAAAAACATTCAAGGGAGAGGGAGAAAGACATTAGCTGTCTAAATTACATCAATTATTAGCTAGGCAGTTGGTAAGGTTTTCCTAGTCATACACTCACATAGAAAGAATACAGAAAAAAAGACAGATTCAGGAAATATTTAGAAGGTAGGATAGACGGGGCTTGGTGCTTGATCCTGTGTGCACAGTGAGGGAAGGAAAGAATCACAAATGACTGGGGACCATTTGGATCGAGGGAACTCAAATAGTGTGCCTGGAAGGTTTGGCAGGGCCGGGGCTGAGCAAGCAACCTGTGGATTTGGTTTGGTGGTTCCTGCCAAGGAGATGGCTCACTTCATCTGGATATTCGTTACTTACAGGAAAGATAAATATGTTAAGGATAATGGAAGACAACTTTCTTACTGACTGTCAGAGAAGGCAGTACAAATATGGAAAGGGGAAAGGCTAAAATAAACTCTGTGGTATAGGATTAGAATTGTAGATATTGTTGTGTGCTCGTGATTGTGTTAACAAACAGATATAAATACAGATGTTGGAATGGATATAGGTATGGATATAGATGTATTTTCCAGCTCTGTTTGGTAAGAGGGCCTGGAAGCAGACATCTTTGTAGCAATGAGCACACATAGCACCCAGATCTTCATTTCTAAAGATCTTACTAAAAGTAACTAGGGTTCATGAAGAAGTGGCCAGTTCCAGGGCTGTGCCATGGAAAGTACAAGATAAGCCTGAAACATCTTGCACCAGAAAATAATGAAGCTCTCAAAGTATATTTTGAAACATATTAAAGGACACAGGATTCAATCTGAAGGGGCTCCTGTGGGCCAAATATGGAATAATTTGGGCATCAAAATAAATAATATTAGTAATGGATTATAAGCCATTGAATATCATAGGAGTCCCTGAGTCTATACTGATACAAAGAAATCAATCAATAAATAAATGGAAAGCCCTACTTTACAGTCAATGCCAAGTAGTTAACATGTAAAAGGAATAATGGAATTAGAAAATCACCATTTAGTAAGAAGCATAGTAATAATTGATTCAGGCAAAAATAGTGAGGGAAAGTTTGATGAGAAAAAGGATATTTATATAGTCCCAAAGTATCTCCCCAGAAAATGCTTATTAATTATTTATTAATTAATAATTAAGAATATTTGTCCATTAGTTTAACAGTGGACAAACAAAATGATAAAGGTTAACTTACCAGTAATGGGACAAATCGACATTGTGTGCCTCCTGATATGTTGCACTGAGAACACAGCATCACTTCTGTGATATTCCTATCTCCCCAAATCACAAATTTAATCATGAGGAAATACTGGACAAACCCAAATTGAGAGTTATATAAAGTATCTGTCCTTCGAAAATGTCAAAAGACAAGGAAAGCCTGAGGAACTGTCCAGATTGAAGAAGATACATACATGACAATTACAACAATTAAATGCTGTCGATGACCCTGGACTGGGTCCTGGAACAGAAAGGAAAAAGGGTAAGGGGAAGAGGGTTTTTTAAATTGTTTGTTTTGTTTTTTGTTTCTTGTTTGGTTTTGTTGCATGTTTGCTATGATTATATTATTGGGATAATTGGTGAAATTTTAATGGGGATTAGATAGTACTTTTACCAAGGTTAATTTCCTGATTTTGATAGGTATGCTGTAGTTTTGTAGAATAGTGTCCCTGTTTATAAGGCCAATGGGGCATTATGTCTATAACTCACTTTTAAATGGTTTAGAAAATTAAATATATATAAATATTTATATCTAATATCTATATATAGATATAGATATGGAGATAGAGATAATGAGAAGAAAGAGAGAGAATAGTAAATTGTTAATAAGTGGTAAACCTAGGTCCTCAGTAAAGGGTATATAGGATTTCTTTGTACCAAGTTTTATAATTTTGAAATTGTTCTCAAAAAATTTAAAATAGAGAGCACAGATATTATGTGAAATAATTAAAAATAATAAGACTGCACAGAAAAATATGTCATCAGAAAAATACTCTTGACACACTATTAGTGATAGATATTGCTAAGGAACTGAATAAAGTAAGTGGCTGGGGAGATAGCAAGCCTCAGAGATACGTCCCCAGGGGCAATGCATTGCACCAGCCAGGGGGCAGATGTGGCTGCCTGGATTCAGACTACAACTTTCTGGTGATGCTCTAGTGACGAGTGCCCGGTCCCTTCCTCCAGTGATCCATCAGAAGTAAAAAGAGAAACGCAGTAAAGTAGTAAAAGACAACTCAACAAACTACTCAAAAGCCAGCAAGCACCATCTAGTGGCAAGAAGGTGATTTTTCCTATGGTGTAAATATTGTCAAATTCAAACTACTTGGGCCAATTTGCACTCCTACCAGCAGGGTGAGAGAGTTTCCAATGTTCCACATTTTTGCCAAGCTAGCTAAGGTCAGACTTACCAATTTTATCATTTTAATGAGTATGGAATAAGTATTTCCTATAAACTGACAGATTAAGAGGCTTGCTTTAGATTCAGTTATATTTATTAATTTATTTAGGCAAGGACACTTCGTATCTGATGCTGTATATACTTCTACTGTATCACATCAAGAGGCACATAATGTCTGGTTGTCAATCAATAGGTTCAAATGTAGTTGACCTGATTCATCAAGCGATAAAGTAATAAGGTTCCTTATCAACCTTTCACCTAATGGTTTTAGAAACCATTGATGATTATTGCTTAGATCCATCATTTCATTTTGGATTTGAAAAATAGTAATTTTCTAATTTTATCACTCCCCCTACATTTATTAACTGCAGTTCTTCTATAAAGAATTTTCTATCATCAACCACTGGGTACCTTGAAGTCAAGTACACATAAGAAAAGCAGGATAAGTGATAATTTACATTTATCAATTTTTAAAATAATGAGTTGGTGTCTTAGTCTATTTTGTGTAGCTATAAAAGAATACCGGGAAAAGAGGTTTATTTGGCTCACGGTTCTGCAGACTGTGCAAGAAACATGGCATAGGCATCTGCATTGAGTGAGGACCTCAGGCTGCTTCCACTCATGGCAGAAGGTGAAGGGGAGCTGGCATGTACAGAGATCACACTGTGAGAGAGGGAGCAAGAGTGTCAGGGCAGGTGCCAGGCTGTTTTCAACAACCAGCTCTCTCTGGAACTCATAGAGTGAGAACTTACTCACCCCCAAGGGAGGTCATTCATCTATTCATGAGAGATCTGTCCCATGACACAAATGCCTCCCAGGAGGCCTCAATTCCAATATTGGGATCAAATTTAAACATGAAATTTGGAGGGAATAAACATCCCAACTATAGAAGTTGGTATCCTAGCAATTTGGTGAACAAATACATTATTTTTTTTATAAAGAATTATTAAGGACTGGGTGCAGTAGCTCATGTCTGTAATCCTAGCACTCTGGGAGGCTGAGCGGAGGATCACTTGAGGTCAGGAGTTCTAGACCAGCCTGAGCAAGAGCAAGACCCCTGTGTCTACTAAAAATAGAAAAAATTAGCTGGGCGCGTTTGTGCGTGTCTGTAGTCCCAGCTACTCGGGAGGCTGAGGCAGGAGAATCTCTTGGGCCCAGCAGTTGGAGGTTGCAGTGAGCTAGATTGTGCCACTGCACTCCAGCCTGGGTGACAGAGCAAGACTCTGTCTCAAAAAAAAAAAAAAAATTATTAAGAACTCTGGGATTTTTACATATTTGATTTCTATCCATTACAGTCATTATCCTTTTTAAAACTGAGGTATAATTACATGAGATAAAATGCACCCATTTAAAAAGTGTACAATTGAAGTTTTGAAAAGATGCAGACACCTGTGTAGCCACCCCCACAATTGGGACATAGAACATTTCAATCACTCCAAAAAGTTTCTTTGAGCCCCTTTGCAGTCAGTCTTACTCCCACCCCATCCCTGTCCCTAGGTAGCCACTGATCTGCTTTATGTCCCTGTAGATTAGATTTCATTTTTCTAGAAATTCCTAAAAATAGAATCATATCTCTGAATTCTTTTAATCAATTGAATCATATGGTAAATGTCTTGTTATTCTTTTTGATGCCCAAATTTTTGCCATTTTTGGCCAGTGGAGCCTTTTCAATTTGGTTCTTTTGTCATTTTGACATAACCCCAGTAGTCTCTGACAGCTTCCTGGCTTTCATGCATGACAAGCGGTCTCAGGCTTATCACGTATATTTCCTGTTCTGGATCTGAAATCAGCCATTTCTTCAAAGCCCTGCTTCCTTGGTATTCTGAGACTATAATCTGAGCACTAGGGGTGATCATTGGTGCTAAGTTACTACTACTTCCAGATCTTTCTAGTGGACACAACTAGGAAATCATTGTTTTTAGAAAGAGGAAAGTAAATAATGAGTTCATACAGATATTTTTAATTTAAATCAGAGATTATAACTTTCACTTAATTTTTTATTTTATATTTTGTCTTTGTTCTCTTGAGCTAAAAATCTTGGTTTTTAATAACATTAACACTTATATGCTTTTTCCTACTATAGAAGTAATATATATTTGATGTATGTACATATTCATTATTTTCTCTCTCTCTCTCTTCCTCTCTCTCTTTCTCTCTCTTTCTGAGACGGGGTCTCGCTATTTTGCCCAGGCTGGAGTGCAGTGGCTATTCACAGTCGTGATCATGGCGCACAATAGCCTCAAACTCCTGGCCTCAAGCAGTCTTCCTCCCTCAGCCTCCCAAGTGGCCGGGGCTACAGGCTACAGGCACATAACACCATGCCTACCCAGCATCATATGTATTTTTAAAATAATAGTTTCAAATTAGCAATCCCAATGTTGTAATTAGCAATAAAATGACTAAACGTAGGTTAAGATTTCTTTGTGACCTTTTAGTCTTTAGCATATATCTCACAAAAAGTGAAAGTCAAAATACTGCTTTCATACTCATTTGAAATAGTCCTTCTCTATTCGGTCATGCCACCAACTTGATGTAGAGCTAAGTTCATTTGTTTCAATCGGCTTAGATTTTTAGGGAATGCTTTGTTCTTTTATTTTCTTTTTAAACTAATTTTGTTTAAGTCATTTAATAACCACATTTACATGATTCCAAAGTCAAAATCATATGAAATATTTCACTCAGGATGGTTTATTTCCATCTCTGTCCCCTACATTTATTTTTAAAAATTAATAAATTTTATTTTTTAAAATAGTTTTCAGTTTACAGAAAGATGAACAGAAAGTACAGAGTTCCTATGTGTTCCCTTACCCTTCTGCACCTCCCTCCACCCTGTCTCTTTCCCCCTATTGTTAACTTGCATCATTGTGGTAACTTTGTTACAATTGATAAGCCAAAATTGATACATTATTATTAACTAAAGACCATGGTTTCCATTAGAGTTCATTCTTTGTGTTGTACATTCTATGAATTTTGACAAATGTTTAATGAGGCATCCACCGTTACAATAACATACAGAGCAGTTAAAATCCCCTAAGTTCCCCCTATTCATCTCTCTCTTCTTCCCCCCAAACCCCTAGCAACCACTGAATTTTTTCTTGTCTCCATAGTTTTGCCTTTTCTAGAATGTCAAATACAGTAGTGCCCCCTTTTATCCTCAGGGGATAAGTTCCAAGACCCACAGTAGATGCCTGAAACCACAGACTGTATGCAACCCTATATATACTATGTTTTTCCTATACATACATAACTATGATAAAGTTTAATTTATACATTAGGCACAGTAAGAGATTAACAACAATAATAAAATAAATAGAACAATTATAACAGTATACTGTAATAAAAGTTATGTGAATGCGGTCTCTCTCTTCTCTCTCTCTATAAATATCTTATTGTACCATACTCACCCTTCTTCTTATATCTGTCAATCCGATAACTGAAACAGCTGCTAAGTGACTAACATATACACTGTAGCATATACAGCATGGATGTACACTAGACAAAGGGATGATTCAAGTCCAGAGCAGGACAGAGTGGGACAATGCAAGATTTCATGATGTTACTCAGAATGGTAATTCTTTCAATTCATAAGAGTTTAAAACTTATGATTTATTTATTCCTGGGAATTTCCATTTAATATTTTCAGACTTTGGTGTACTGCGGTTAACTGAAACTGCAGAAAGTGAAACCGTGGATAAGGGGAGGGACTACTGCGGTTGAAATAGCCTATTCCAACTGGCTTCTTTCACTTAGCAGTATGCATTTAAGGTTCCTCCATGTCTTTTCGTGGCTTGGTTGCTCATTCTTTTTTAGTGCTGAGTAATATTTCATTGTCTGGATGTGTCACAGTTTATTAAGCCATTCACCGCTTGTCTTCTTTCAAGTTTTTGCAATTATGAATAAAGCTGCTATAAACGTTGATGTACAGGTTTTTGTGTAGATATAAGTTTTCAGCTCATTGGGACAAATACCAAGGAGTGTGATTGCTGGATCATATGGTGGGAGTGTGCTTGGTTTTGTAAGAAACTGCCAAACAGTCTTCCTAAGTGGCTACACTATTTTGCATTTGCACCAGCAATGAATGAGAGCTCCTGTTGCTCCACATCCTCACAAGCATTTAGTGTTGTCTGTTGTTTTGCATTTTAGCCATTCTGATATGTGTGTAGTGGTATCTCAATGTTGTTTTAATTTTCAGTTCGCTAATGATGTATGATGTTGGACATCTTTTCTGATGCTTGTCATCCTCTGCCTCCTGTTTTTTCCTTTCTCTATAGGTAACCATTTTTTATTGGAGTTTGGTTTATCCTTCCATTATTACTTTTTAAAAATGTTTATATAGATACACACACATATTATAGTCCCTCTTTCATACACAAAAAGTAAGAAAGAGGGACTGTACACATTTCATAGCATTTTATAGAGTATTTTTTTATAGTGACATAGTACATCATATGGATGTACCATTGTTTCTTCAGATAGTCTCTTATTGATGGACATTTGGATTGTTTCCAATCTTTTTTTTTTTTTTTTAAAGACAGAGTCTCGCTCTGTCGCCCTGGATAGAATACAGTGGTGTCATCATAGCTCACAGCAACCTCAAACTCCTGGGCTCAAGCTATCCTCTTGCCTCAGCCTCCTGAGTAGCTGGGACTACAGGTGTGCGCCACAATGCCCGGCTAATTTTTTTTCTGTTTTTAGTAGAGACAGGGTCTTGCTCTTGCTCAGACTGGTCTTGAACTCCTGAGCTCAAGCAATCCTCCTGCCTCGACCTCCCGGAGTGCTAGGATTACAGGCGTGAGCCACCGCACCCTGCCATTGGATTGTTTCGAATCTTTTACTATTACAAATAGTACTACTATGAATAAGCTTGTGTATATATCACTTCATATTTCTGCATATATATCTTTGAGATAGATTTATAGAAAGGTGATTGTAGTTTCCAGGATTAAATGCACATGTAATTTCACTAGATATTGCCAAATTCCCCTTATACCATTTTCGCGTTTCCACCAACAATGAATGAAAGTGCCCGTTTCCCTGCAGATTTGCTAATAAGGTGTTTTGTCAAACTTCAGGATTTTTGCCAACTGACAAATAAAAAACTGCAATGTTCTATATTTCAGCTGGGTGGTGGGTACATGGAAGTTTGTTCTATTCTTAATTATACATGTATATGCATCTAAAATATCTCATAAAATAAGCTAACATAAGGAATTGTTCTTAAAGAAGATAGGTTTTCCATTTTGTTCTTCGAAGAAATATACCATTTTAATGGATACCTTAACTACTGACTAAAGAACTAGGAGGACCCGCAACCACAACTGAAAAGAATTTCAGTGACAAGAGAGTCTGATCCTTTCATTTAACAAATTAAGGCTCTTGGGCTCAAAGAAGCCAAATAATTAACTTCAAGTCACATGGTTAATGAGAAACAAGCTTGCTTTTAACTATAATTGACATTACAATCAATATATAAAATTTATGGAGAACACTATCCAAATAACTGGGATGCATAGCACTCATGTTCGTAACAATTCCACTAAATTTAAATGATACAGGAAGTAACATGCATTGCATCAAAGCCAAAGTACCATTTGTTGCCATTGTATTTCTAAGTGCAATTCTGGAAGCTGGTATAACCTGTGAAACCCAGGGTCTTTGGTTATGATAGCTTTATTAATCATCTTTCTCCATTTTCAGCTTTACAGTAGAATACATCAGCTAGTGAACTGCCACCAACAGCCCCCAATTTATATTATAACACAGACAGGACCTATATGTATTAGAAATTCTCTGTCAATTGTAATTCTTGAAAGTAAAGTATGGAGAACTATCGTTTTGAATCGGATCATTCTTAGGGAGTGGCAAGATGAGGCTGTAATGTTTTCACAGTTTTAATCTCATTATATGGTATACATGCTTAAAGTATTTTATATTAAATTTGCATTCTGAGGCTTCTTAAAAGCAACATGGAACAAATTATTCAAAATCACCAATTATCCAATGATGCCATTCATAGCAAAAGAGAAATAATTTTTTGGTCCAGGGTCCAACCCAGTTCAGGATCATATATTGCATTTAGTTGTCAGTTGCTTTAGTCTTTTTCCGTCTGAAATAATTCCTCCTGTTTTCTTTGTCTTTTATGACTTTGATGTTTTTGAAGCATATAGGCCAGTTAGTTCGTAGAATGTCCCTCAGTTTGGGGTGGTTTGATGTTCCCTTATGCCTACATGTGGGTTATGCATTGGGTTAGGATTAGCACAGAAGTGTGTCCTCAGTGCATTATGTCCTACACACATAAGTTCACACCATGTTGGTTTGTCCCAGTAGTCATGAAACCAACTTTGGTTACTAGTGTTAAAATGATGTATGCCTGTTTTCTCCACTGTAAAGTTACTATTTTTTTCCTTTAGAATTAAAAATATTCTGTAGAGAGATATATCGAGACTATATCCTGTTCGTCATCAAATTTTCACCCACCAATTTCTGCACCCATTGATGATTCTTGACTGAACCAGGTGTTATGGTGATGGTCACCCATGGCACAAAGATATTCTTTAGCTTGGATTTCTTAAAATATATTTGTTTGCATTTTCATAAAATGTGTACAGTTCCAGAGAAAATCAAACAGTTCAAATCAGCCCAAAGAAGCAGTGAAGAGGCAAAGGCACATAAAAGTTTTGTATAAATAACAAAAACTGATTTGAAGTATGAATGGGTGAGTTGCTCACTTGCCTAAACCTGTCTTTTGACTTGTAATGTAAGGTCAAAGAAAGCTTGGAAAACCCTTTGAAATTTAATTGTCACACTGTCTTGGGGGATAAATAAAAAGAGTCCCCCCCACCCAAGATAAGCTTGAGAACAGATGTTCTTTCAGGACTGTCACATCAAGAAGTTATCATAAGGGCAAAATTAACTCTATTAATGAACTTGAGCCTTTTCCTATTCCTTCTATATGCCTTGCTTTTGTATTTCTCCAAACAATTTGAGTTTTTCTTATTAATAACTTCAATAGAAATTATTTTCATTATTAGACATTTCAAATATACAGAAAATAATATTAGACAACCATTTACCTACCATCTGAATTTAAATGATGTTTACATTTTGACTTGTTTGTTTCAGAATGGTTTTTCTCTAAATAAGTATAGTATTATGGGTACCTGATATTATGGATACACCCAAAATCAAACTTCCATCTCTTTCTTTTCCCTCCCCAGGGTTATCCATTTCCTGTCAATAATGTGTTATTGCCATTGATGAGTTTATGTTTTGACTATCTCTCTCTCTCTCTCTCTATATATATATACACACACACACACACACACACTGCATACATATACACTTTCTCTATAATTTTACATGTGCAAAATGTTTTGTGTGTATTGTATCATATTGATTGTATCCTGTTGTGATTTACTTTCATTTTTACTTAATATAGTATTTTTGAAATTGATCCTCCTGGATACATGTACATATGACTTACTTGTTTTAACTACTATACAGAAATCCACTGTATGAATAATCACATACTGTTTATTTCTCAATCGATGGTGAATCAGACTGTTTTTATTTTATTTTTATATATTTATTGATGCCTCAAAGAGTGAGGTAATAAACAGTCTTGCACTTTCTTCCTTGTACATATGTAGGCAAGTTTCTCTGGACTAAAAATATTCAGTCCTGGTGTAAGGACATTTTCAACTTTATTGTTTTCCAATGGTTGTACCCATTTACACTCCTATCAGCAACTCTCATCTTTATACTTCCTGTTATCAGACTTTCTACTGTGTTTGCAACTAGAAGAATATGAACTTTTTTCTTCTTATTGCTTAAACTTTTATTTCTTAATTTGTAGTGGACAGAGTTCTTTCGGTATGTTTTTGCTGCTGGGTTTTCTTTCTCTCTAGTATATGTGTTTATACCCTTTGCCCATTTTTATTGGGTTGTTTGCCATTTTCTCATTCATCTGTAAGCATTATTTATTATGGATTTTAATGCTTTGTTCTGTACCTTGCAAACACTTTCTCCACCTGTCACTTGATCACTTTGTTATAATGCCTTTGATAAATAGAAGTTTTAAATTTAATATGGCTAAAATTATTAACCATACAGTTTAATTTGTTTTGTATCTTGAAGACCAGACAAGCAGCATTACTTAGGGAATGTACCTGGATGAGACTTATTTGGCTATGCTACACATTCCCTGGTTCTATACACCTACCAATGCCTATAGGAGCAGAAGAAATTGAGAAAAATTCTTAGAGTTTGAATATAGAATGGAATATAGATGGAAATCCTAAGACTGACTAAAGAAGCTGCAGTTTAGGCAAATGTTTTCCCTGAGCTAAATGGGGCAAGTTCACACTGATTCAGTTTTAGTATTTGGTTCTGTTTTGTTTGATTTGGAGAGGGCAAAGGTTGAACTAGTTAGCCTTTTGTTGTTTAACGATTATCATCATTCACATTATTCCTAAAAGAAATATGTGTTGGATGGGAAAGGGGAGTATTGATTATCTGGAATATGCTACTCTTTAATGATAAAATATTAGTAAAAAAGATACTAAATTTTGAGTCACATTATTGGATAGGAATAGTCAGGTTATTAGCCAAAAAGATTTATTAGTAAAAAAGATACTAAATTTTGAGTCACATTATTGGATAGGAATAGCCAGGTTATTTCTGATAACAGCCTGCTACTTGTGCAGATGACAGCTGCGATTTTGTAACACCCGATGCCTCACACTCTGCCGTATGTTAAAAAATTTCTTTCTTGGAAGGATTAAATGGGTGGCTACTTTTCTTATCCAATATGACATAGCTCACACCCAACCCCACCTTGCTAAATGCTTGAACAGTAGGATGTATACAAAGGTGATATAATATCTACCTTGCTCTTACCAGGAAGAAAAAGGTAGCACAGCTTCCTTTTTAATAACTGTGAGAACTAGCAAAGTTGCTTTCTCCATAAAACTACCTAGCTGAATCAACCCAAGCTTTAAAATACTTCATGAATTTCACATCATCTACATTATGCAAACTATTTTAAAGCCAAATTAATGAACAACTTATTAATTATTACTCACACTAAAAATTATACCCTTACTTCACTGATGCTCCATAGATAAAGGGCTTAACTTCCAGAGAAGTGAGGCAGAGAGAAACTTGTCTCAAGTGATTACTTCCCTTAATGCTTTCTTTCATGTTTATATGTGAGGCTTTCTTCATTTTACACCATAATCTGTGTAACCTGTGTTAAGGACTGTTTTTATTCTTAAGCAATTGAATTTTATTTCTTATATAAAACCATGACTTTAAATTCAGTAAAACTGTTAAGGAGAGTTTTTTAAAAAAAAAAACCATGAAAACCTGATCATAGAAAAAATACATACTAATTATAGAAAATGTAAATAAGTCAACAAAAATCTAAAGGATACCACCCAGAAATAACAACTATTAATACTTTAGAACATAATTTCAGTCTTTTTTAATGCATGTAGCTATTATTTTAGCCAAAGATAAGATCATAAAGTCCATTTGTTTTATAAATTTATTTTTTGCTATATCATTTTTGCTATAACATTTTAGTACATCACTAAATATTCTTCTAAGACATTATTATATTTATGTGCATATAAAACATACATAATATTCTCACAGAGCTGGGTCATAACATGTATAAATATTCGCAATCATTTCTAATTTTTATGTTAAAAATTTTAACATGGATAAAAATTTTAACATTGATGAAAATCATTTTTAATAACTTTTCATACATGTCCATGAATATTTTCTTAGTATATAATCCCAGAAATGGAATTGCTTGATCAAATGTTGCACAAAGTTTAGGGCTTTTGATATTTGCTACAAAATTTCCCTTGATAAAGCTTATATAATTTATACAATTAAAAGCATTTAAACTCTTATTTTTACTGTTACAGATAAGATTTTAGATTTATTGGCATTACTTATAGATAATATATGTCAAGCTTCCTAATGTTTTTCAGTGTCCAGTGGAATGCTGATCCATTAGCATCCATTTACTAGAATGCTATCCAGTAGAAGTCTTCACAATATACTAGGTAACCATTAATCTGAGAGACATTTCTAGCATTACATGAAGATGAGAAGTAAATTTAAAAACGTTTCCATGAATTGTTTCAAAATATATTCAAGAAAAAAAATTTTTTTTTTTACAAACTTTCATATCATTGGGGGAATGAGTAAAAGATATGAAAAAGGCAGTTTTTGAACAGAAGCATATCTTCACATCATAATATAAACATTCGGAAATTGTTGTCCTTAAAATATGTATAGTCTGAAACTATAATATAAATTGGAAAATATTTAGATAAATTTTTGGAAATTGAACAGCGATGGGCTCAAAATTGAAGTTAAGTAGATATAATTATTTCATGGAACAAAACTTTTTTTGCAAACCGGATCCATCATAAATGTTAGATAGCCCAATAGTCTGACCTAAATGGAATTGATTATATTCTGTTGTCCTTACAGTCACTCATTCAACAAACATTTGGGTGCCTATCTGTGCCAGAAATTTAAAGATGTTTAGTCTTTTTTCTGTAAACAATCTTCCATTAGCAAGTTCATATTCTACATAGCAAGAGTTTAGAATCTTATAATACCTAAATTACAAAAGAATATAGAGAGTATTAAACCTTTGATAGTTGTGGAGACAAATATGATTGATGAATGCCATTGCAGGCCCAGGAACGAGAATGGCTGGACTAGGGATTCCCTCTCTCTGCAGTGGGAGGCACTGCATCCCAACTCATCTTCCCACAAAGTCTCCAGATGTTCGGCAGTTTTGACAAAAACAGCTGGCAATTAAGCTCTGACTGCCAAGCAGTCCGTTTGTCCCCACACCACTCTCATGCTCACCTTGCTTAAAGAGAGAGAGAGAGTGTGATAGAGGGGATGAGGTCCCTCTACTAGAGATGGCCCCCACAGTGCACCCATCTGTTTCCGGCTCAAGCAGGTGTAGCAAAAGAGGAACCATTCACCTGCTGACGTGTCTGCCTGGAATTCCAACTTGCTCTAGGCAATCCCACTGGTGTTCACTGGAGTTCTTTGCATGACAATATTCAAGTAAACATTGTTCTTGAGGCCTGTGGGAATCTTGGATCTGGCAGGGTCCCAACATAGCCTTCTAGTCTTCTCTTCGACGCCTTCATGACTTGGTGGAACTATCAGGTTCCAGGCAGGATCATCAAGGCACATTCCACTCCACTCTAGGCCCCCAAGCCTCCCTGGAAGGAGCTCCATTGCTCCCAGCCCAACACATGGGAGCTAAAATGTGAAGGTTGATGGAGGTTGACCAACTTCTAAACCCCATGGGTTCCCCTTCAATTCTTCTTCCCCATCCTCTACAGGTTTGGTTTTTGGTGATAGGGATGCGAATGCATTTGCTTCCACATATTTTTCTATGGTCTTACATCTGGACATTCCTTTTAAACCTAAAAAGCTATTTGCATCCAATGAAGTGCAGGAAAAAAACAACTAGAACTCAGTGTTTTTATTCTTATACCCAGGACTAACCACTGCCTGACCCCACCCCCTGCCTCTTGTCCTGCAGCCCAAAGAGGAGAGCGAGCCATGGGCAATGGTGGTGTAGGGAATTCAATATATGGACTAACACCTCACAAAATCATCTCATCACATATATTCTAAATATTATGTTTTACAAAAAGAAACGGTTATTCCACAGAAGGTGAAAAGAATAGGAAAAATGTATTTACATCATGATTAAAGCTATATAAAATGAATGTGTCTTTACAGAAAATAAAACAGGAATGAGGAATACTAAATTGATGATCTTGGTTATGTTTAGAGTGGTGAGGTTATGGATGAGATTTCATCTCTATGTTTTCCAAAATGCTTCTGGTTACTTTCATAAGTAGGAAAAAATGAATTAACCAAAACAAATAGAGAACATGTCTCTCATTGCTTGTAGGTACATATCTGTGACCAGACCTTGAATAATAAAGAAATAAACTATATTTATCGATAAAGATAAATTCTTCTGTGGTAAGCCATTCTAATGTTTTAATAACCTTATCAGGAAATCTCCCTTCTATCTGTCATTAAATCTCTTCTGCTATATTTAATGCTTCTTTTATCTCTGGCTAAAACTTAGTTTGTTATTTAATCAATGCTATCACTGTGGTTAACAACAAAAGTATCTTTATGTATTGTAAATAACGATAATATGTTGGCTAAATTGTAAGATGTTTATTGAAATATTACAAATGATGTAAACTTCCATAATGTATTGGAATAAATATAAACAGGGATCAAATCATTTGTCTTTATGGTCTCAGTATCTCTAAGACTTCTTAGCACATAAGAGACTCCCAATAAAGGATTGTTAAACAAATACATTAAATTTTAAGATTTCAAATTTATCTTATTTCTTAAGAATATAAATGATTTAAAATATCTTGATTTTTGAAAAATATCTGGATTAAAATCCAGATCCAGACTTCTAGATATTTTTAAAGAAAACTGTCCTCATCTACAATATGAGAGATTTTGCTTGGAAGACCTTAACCCTTTCACCCTTTCTATAAAAATATGTAATTGTATTTCATGATTTTATAACTCATTGACCTACAGATGACAAAAAAATAAGAACTAGTTATTTTTCATATCCTTTATTTTCAGAAAAACTTAAAGAAACACAACATAGAACTGGCATAATTAGACCAGACCTATATTGTCAATGACAAACAGAGTTGAGCAGTTATGTGGTCTAGTGCAGCAGTCCCCAACCTTTTTGGCACCAGGGACCGTCTCATGGAAGACAATTTTTCCACGGACTGGAGAGGGGGTGGTGGGGGTGATGGTTTCCAGATAATTCATGTGCATTACATTTATTGTGCAGTCAAACCTTTCTAGCATCACTGCCTCAGCTCCACCTCAGATCATCAGGCATTAGATTCTCATAAGGAACACACAACCTAGATCCCTCACATGTGCAGTTTACAGTAGGGTGTGCTCCTATGAGAATCTAATGCCGCTGCTGATTTGACAGGAGACAGAGCTCAGGCGGTGATGTGAGCGATGGGGAACGGCTATAAATACAGATGAAGCTTTGCTTGCTTGCCCACCGCTCATCTCCTGCCACGCAGCTGGTTTCCTAACAGGCCATGGACAAGTACCAGTCCGTGGCCCAGGCGTTGGCGACCCACAGGTCTAGTGGATTCAGACAGCAGAACTGTGTGACTAGTCTAAATAATTCCAACTCAAGATGACAGATGGTATTTTTACATGTAGTGAGAATAATTTTAAAAACATGGCTATATGCTTTAAATAGTCTTTTTCACACACCATGTTGGCTATGCATATGGCCTGAAATAAAACAGAATTAGAGTATAGTTTCTATACTATACAACTAGGGGCAGCTAGTTGACAATTAGCAGCTTTGAAAGCTTGGATTTTAAAATCGCAGAAGAACTTGCCAGGAGAAAGAGAGGAAAATAGAATCCATTATCTAACAAAGTGCTCTTCAGCCTCCAGTCTAGAGTTTTGTCTAGTTTCAGGAATGGCCCAAAGGAGTGGCAGTTCAGACCAAGGAGAATCCGGATGCATCTGTTCCAGCTTGAAGGCTCTGTTCTAAGAAAGGGCAATCAATCCCTAGTCTGCAAGTTACTGTAATATCCCTGAGGAGGTTGTGGACAATTTTAAGGTCAACTCAGGAATCTCATTCAGTATAAGATGACTAGGTATCTCTTTATATCATGAACTCAGGCTGTGGAAACTCTGATGACAGTGTTTCCCAAAGCGTGATGCCTGGGGGTATTTAAGGCAATGTTATTTTCCCTGCCCACCCTTCTGTGAATGTACTACCATGATACACACTATCCACACTTCAATAGAGGGCCACTAGCCACATTTGGCTATTGAGGACTTGAAAGTGGCTGATCCAAATTGAGATATGCTGTAGGTGTAAAATATACACCAATATGGGAAAGCTTAGTACAAAAAAAATTTTAAATGTCTCATTAACAATTTTTTTGTATCAATCACATGTTGAAAAGATAATATTTTGGATAAATTGCATTAAATAAGATACTTTATTAACATTAATTTTGCTTGCTTCTTTTTACTTTTTTCAATGTGGCTATTAGAATATTTTTGATTACATATGCGGCCTGCATTTGCAGCTCGTCTTATATTTCCATTGGACAGCTGCTGTTCTGGATGGACATCGCTTGAAGAGCTACTGTCCACCACAACATTCCACTCCCATGGCACGCTGGGGGTTACACCTGGGACTAGAGAAGGCTCTAGCCCAGGTGGCATGAGGAAGATTTACTGGATGGTCAACAGCAGGGGACTATGTGTAGGAGGTAGGTGCTGGGTGCTGGGACTGAGTCTGAGGCTGAAAGCAGATGAGGTAGGAGGAGGAAGTAACAGATCTTTGCACTTATGGTTTCCTGAAGTTTCCTTATTAAGTAGATTTATTTAGTGAAAGAAGTAATTTAAAAATATATATATTAGTACAGATAGATCTGTGGATATGTAAATATAACAACTGAAGTTTGTTCTATACATCCATGTGACTGCTTACGTAAGATTCTTTGAATAAAACCATTGATGTATATACCCGTATTATAATATTTCTTGCTGTTTTTTATTATGAATCCTTAACTTTTCTATTTCGTTCTAAATACAGCACAGGGTTTATTTGTTCTATCACATCAGGACAGAAGCTCAAAGAAGCACAGAACTAACTTCTCTGTCCCATACTGTTCCTTCTCTAACTTTACCTATATCCGAAGCAGTCACGTTCTCACGCTACTTTGCTATTGACAATCAAAGTTCCTACACTTAAGATCTGTGAGAGGAGTTGGTAATATCCTGAGCTGTCCTTTTGAATGTTTCTATCAGCCCCAGAGGACTTCAGTTGCATTATTATGGAAGCATGTTCAAGAACTTTCTGCTTAGGTAGGGTACAAATCTTAAGACTTTTTTTTTTCTGTTAAAGTTAACGATGCAAGAAATTATAAAGAACAGAAAAACAGCCTAAACCACATAGGATAAAAGGCCATTTTGAAGGTAGAACTGAGTTCATTAACGCATATTCTTCCACAAAGACAAATTTATTTGTTTATTCACTCACTTGACAATTTGATGAGAGTCTCCCAGCTATGTGCAAGAAGAAGGTATACAGCAGGTGCTAATTTCATGAAATTTTGCAGGCATTTAAGAAGAAAGCTCACAGAAGACAATTTATAGTACATATCTGAACACTTCAAAATGGAGAAACTCTAAATCGGAAAATAGGGGAAGAAATTCCTTTTAAAGGAAAAGGATGTTAATTTTTACCTCTTAAAAAAGATCCAGAGGGCTGCCATCAGTTCTAACATATTTCCTAATAATCACAACAATGTGTCTGGCAGGCCAAATTTTCCTATGGGCTTTGTTCCCACTATTGTTCAGAAGCCAAGACATAAGTTGAACTAAAGAAACCTAGCTTGTTTTGGTCTCATACTGTGTTACGAATCAGATGAAATATTATTCATCTTATTCATATTAGAATATTAGAAAAACAAGAACAGCAAAAGGGAGTTCTTCATAACTTCTTTATTTCTTCTGTATTTAAATGAGTCCTAGGGGAAAAGGGAACAGAAGAGGCAAAAGTTTTTTCCATTTTATAAATACATGTAATTCAAAATTTCCTTAATTTGGATTTAATTCAGCTGAGCACCTCTGGGTGGCAACCTCTGGAAGATGGCATAGAATATGCCTTGGTTTCAGTTTCTTGATACCAATTGTAGCTATTAATGAGTTCAAAACACCAGGGTGTAAGACATGTCATATTCCTTATTTTTCTAAACCAAATGTCATAAGCTTTCAGCCCCCATTTGCTTACCTGGCAGGAAATATTAGTTATTATTTAAACCCTTTTACTCCCCTTCACGGAATCATACAAGAATCATAAGCTTACATAGTCGCAGGAACTTTGGGTTCCATACTTAGTCCTTGGATAGATGTTGACTCAATTCTCATTGATTCTTTTCCCTGATGTGGCTGAAGATCACTAGTACTCTGGTGGGCAAGGCTGTGATGAATGGAGTAGACCTTTGCTTGGTGCATCTCTGAGTTTATTTGGAGGAGCTCTGGACACACATGTTGGGTGCTGTGTATGAGTGGGGCCCTAAGAAATGCCATTCCTAGAAATCCTTCCAAACTCCAGACCCCACTTTTAGTCTAGGAGCAGGCTCTATCTTAGGTTGGGTTCCCCCAAAAGCAGAGCTTGAGATAAGGACTTATATGCAGGCAGCATATTTAGGGTGATCCTAGGAAACAGGAGTGAGATAGTGGGGGGAATAAGATAGGGAAGGAGGAAAAGCCAATATAAGGGTATCTTATGGATTATGGAGGGCAATTCATTGTGCAACAGGGCCTTCATCCTGCTGAAACTTCCTGAGTAACATACTAAGTGCCTTTCAGAATTGTCTGTTCAAAGGACTGGAGGTAGAAACTTTATATATACATCAGATTGTCCCCCATTTGTCAAGTGTTGTCATACTAGTCTGAAAGGGCCGCCATAACAAAATACCACAGACTGGGTGGCTTTCACAACAGAATTTAATTTTCTCACAATTCCGGAGCTTAGAAGTCCAAGATCAAGCTGTTTGGTTTCTCCTGAGGCCTCCCTCCTTAGCTTGTAGATGGCAGCCTTCTCACTGTGTCACCTGGCCTTTTCTCTGGGTGTACACACATCAGGTGTTTCTTCCTCTTCTTATAAGGACACGCACCAATCCTACTGGATTAGGGCCCCACCCTTATGACTTCATTTAACCTTAATTAGCTCCAAATACAGTCACATTGAGGGTTAGGGCTTTGAATTCATAGGGCTATGAATTTTGGGGGGACATGATCCAGTCCATCACAGTATCCCTTGGAGGAGTTAACTGGAGCCCCAGGGTGGAGAGCAAACTCATCAGTGTAAAGTGACTTGAAATCCAGACTTAGATGAATTCAGAGACAGGAAGAAAGGACGTGAGTTGGGACTTCACATTCCTCTGCTTTCACCTTCCCCCTTCTCAATTCAAAGCGGGGTTATATTATCTCTCCATCTAAAACCACCCGGCACAATCCTTCTCAATGGGTTAGAAACACAGCAAATCTTTACTTTCCTCCTGGGTGAGGCTGGGTTTTAAAAGACACTGTGCGGTTTTCTCTTTCCTGTGATGAGAATTTTAGACTAGGGCGAGTGTTCATCAAACTCATTTAGTGCAAATGGTTTATTTGGGAGGGGATTCCAGGAAGTACTTGTAAGAAAATGAGAAATTGAGACAAGGAAGGGAACGAAGTGAATAGAGAGTGTATTGGTAAGCAGGTTATCGCTGAGGGCACCTGGCCCTCAATCCTGCTGGGAACCACTGGGAACATGCCTCAGAGTTGTCCCACCCAAGGGGCAGGGGAACTAGGGTATTTACCCTACAGTTCTATCCATCCGTGCCTGGTGGCAGCCCCCTGGGGATAACTCTTCTGGCATTTCTGGACTGCTCCCTATAGGAAAACCCAGAGCAGGCTCTCAGGCAGAAGTTGCCCTAGCATGACCTTGTGCATCTAAGAGAAAGGTGAATGCCAAAGGGACATATGAGGGACACTGACAGCTACTACACTGGAAGTGAGGGAGGAAAAGCGAAGTTAACAACAGCTAGTTTGGAAAAAAGACGAACTAAATAATTAATAGTATGAACAGATGCTTAGGAAGATTTATTTTATTTGAAAAAATATGCTGCAACACCAGCAGTATTTATTTGCATTTATTTGCTTTACTATAGTTACCTTAAAAATATTCTACAATTCAGAGTTAATGTTAATTCTAATGGTTCTTCTACTTTGCTAGGTTTAAATCAATATAATTGTAATATTCTTTTTATTTTAAATATTTAAAATATTTAATTTAATATCATTTTTCTCTCCATGGCCTTTTCATTTTGCAAGCTCAAGGTAATGGTATATGCCAGGCTCCAAAAATTTAAATGTCTACAGGATCTGACAGGTAATATCAATGAATAAAGTGAACTGGGGTTAATAAATAGACTCTATAGAATAGAGCAGTGGGCACTGTGACAAATGTATTACAAAGTTCTGCCTAAAGCGGGCAGCAGCTGCTGATCCTCAGCCAAGAGTTGCCAGGTAGGAATGCTAATGTGAATTTCAAGGAAAGCAAGTTGTTTGATTATTAGCATGGTGGTCAAGATCACAGACTCTGGAGCCAGACAGCCTGAATTTGAATCATAGCCCTACCAATTATTAACTATGTAATCTTAAGCAAATTACCTAACTATTCTCTCTCAGTTTTCTCATCTGTAGAATGGAACTAATGATTATACCTATGTCATAGGGTTGCAGTGAGGATTAAATGGATCAAGTGCTTAAGATCATACTTGGCACTAAGCACTCAATAAAGGTTTGCTATTGTCTTTATTAGCTATTAATTTTTTAAAAAATCTAATTAAACTTTTAATTTTGAGATAATTATAGATTCACATACAGTTGTAAGAAATAATACAGAGAGAGTTTGTGTTGCCCAGTTTCCCTCAATGGTAACTTGCAAAACTATAGTACAATATCACAGCCAGTATACTGATACTGAAACTTTCAAAACACAGAACATTTCTATCTCTGTAAAGATCACCCATGTTGCCCTTTTATAGCCATACCTGTTTCTATCCTCTCCCACCCCCTCATTAAAACCTAGCAACCATAATCTGTTCTTCATTTCTATAATTTTGTCATTTCAGGAATGTTATGTAAGTGGAATTGTATAGTATGTAACCTTTCTCTTTGGCTTTTTTCACTAAGCATAATTCTCCAGGGATTTATCTAGGTTGCTGCATGTATCAACAGTTTGCTCCTTTTTATTGCTGGGTAGTATTCCTTGGTATGATATACAGTACCACAATTTGTTTAACCATTCACCCACTGAAAGACTCATGGGTTTTCCCACGTTTTAGCTATCATGAAGAAAGCTGCTGCAAACATTTGTGTACAGATTTTTTGGTGTGAACATAAGTTTTCATTTCTCTGGAACAAATGCCTAAGAGTATAATTGCTGGGTCATATGGTAGTTGCATGTTTAATTTTTTAAGAAACTGCACAACTATTTTCCTGAGTAGCTGTACCATTTTACATTCCCACCAGCAACGTATGAGTGATCAGATCTCTCCACACCTTCACCTGCATTTGATATTCTCACTGTGTTTTATTTCAGCCATCCTGGCAGCTGTGGAGTGATATTTCCCTGTGGTTTTAATTTGCATTTACCAAGTGTTTGATGATGTTGAAGATCTTTTCATGGACTTATTTGCTACCTGTATTTCCTCTTCAATAAAATGACTCTTTGTGTCTTTTATCCATTTTCTAAGTGGATTTTTTTCCTACTGTTGAGTTTTGAGAACTCTTTATATAGTCTTGATATTAGTTAGATTTGGATAGCAACTTTTTTTCCAGTCTGTAGCTTGTCATTTCATCCTCTTAACAAGGTCTTTCACAAAGCAAAAGTTAAAAAAAAAACTGAGATATAATTCACATAACATAAAATTCACCTTTTTAAAGTGTACACTTCAGTGGTTTTTAGTATATTCACTATGTTGTACAACCATCATCACTATCTAATTCTAGAGCATTTTCATTATCCCCAAAGAAAATCTATACCTGCTAGTGGTTAGTCCAAACTCCTTTTTCCTCATCCTATCCCTTGGCAACCAGTAATCTACTTTGTGTCTTGGTGGATTTTCCTATGCTGGGCATTTCATATAAATGGAATCAATACAACATATGACATTTTCTATCTGACTTATTTCACATAGCCATGTTTTCAAAGTTCATCCATGTCATAGCATGTATCAGTACTTTATTCCTTTTTAATGGGTAAATAATATTCCATTGTATGGCTATACTGCACTTTGTTTATCTGTTCATCAGCTAATAGACATTTTGGCTGTTTCTGCTTTTTGGCTATTACAAATAATGTTGTTATGAACATTTGTGGACAAGTATTTGTTTGAATACCTGTTTTTAATTTTTTTGGGCATATACTAAATCTAGGAGTGAAATTGCTGGGTCATACAATAATTCTATGTTTTACTTTTTGAGGAACTGCAAAACTATTTTTCACAGTGTAAAATTTTTTGTTTTTCAAATATTGAACCAGTCTTGCATCCTGGAATAAACCCCACTTAGTCATACTGTATAATTATATTCTTTTAATTTATTACTGAACTTTATTTGCTTATCTTTTGTTAAGGATTTTTGCATCTATATTCATGGATATTGGTCTATAGTTTTCTTTTTTCGTACTGTCTTTTTCTGATTTTGGTATCAGAGTAATACCAGCTTTATATGATGAACTTGGAAGTGTCCTTTCCTTTTCTAATTTCTGGTAAAATTTTGAATAATTGTAGTTAAGTCGTTTTTAAACATTTGTTAGAACTCTCCAGTGAACTATCTGGTTCTGGAGGTTTTGGGGGAGTTATCAAATTATGTATTCAATTCCTTAATAATTGCGTGGAAAAAACTCAGAACTGTTTTTCCTCTGTTCTCACACCACACAACAATAGAAGACTTCTGTGACCAGATGTGTGGGGATTTCTCCCCACCAGCAAGCAAGCATCATTTCTGCAGTGGACACTATCTGGGTGTCCTCCAATTCAATTCTGACACTATCTACCTGGAAATAGTATCAGATTCCACAGGTTCAGGGCTCAGTCCCACAAGACTGCCCCCCACTTCTGATGCCAGTTGCAAGTCCGAGGTTGTTGTACCTGTGCTTCTGACCAACTGGCTATAAATTGGGGTTTCCACGACCCCCTGCTTGGGTTTGATTAATTTGCTAGAGTGGCTCACAGAACTCAGAGGATATGAAGGATATTACAAAAGATACAGATAAAGAGATGCACAGGGAAAGGCACATAGAAAGGTGTGTGAAGCTTCCATGCCTTCTCCAGGTGCACCACCCTCTAGGGCCCTCCATGTGTTCAGTTGTTCAGAAGCTCCCCCTGTCCCCTTGGGCATTTTATAGAGACGTCATTGGATAGGCATGAAGCATGGAAAACCATGTAGAAATGTGATTGGTCAAAAAGAGTATGAACTAATACTAATAGACTGAGTGGGGAAACCCAGTAAAGCCTGTCTGTTCAGATTATTCTTGGCCTCTCTGTGCAGCATTCCTTCCTCCTGGGTATGGGGCAGGACCCCTCCTGAAATGGGGGTCTTATGACCTACAATCTGATGATGCTGGTTAGAGAATTTCTTTATGGTCAGCTCCAAGACAGAAAGGTGAGGGAAGATTCCTGCCTTGGGGAGAAAAAGGAACAGGTGAAAGGAAGGCAGGGGAAGATAAGAGAGAGAGACAGATTCTGTTTTCTGAGTCCTTTATTCAATTCAGATATTTTTTTGTTTTCCCTTAAGATTCCCTCTTTGATCCATGGATTATTTACCAGTGCATTGTTTAGTTTCCACATATTTGTTTGGAAATATTCCTGTTATCCTTCTGTTTTTGATTTCTGTTGTGATTTCTTTGTGCTCAGAGAACACACTGATTTCAATTATTTCAATTATTTACATTTACATAATTTGTATGATTTCAACTTTTTTTACATTTGTTGGGGTGTATGACTCAGGATATGTTCTGTCTTGGTGTATGTTCCATGGACACGTGGAAAGCACATGTATTCTGCTGTTGCGTAGTTCTCTAAGCGTCAGTTAGATCCTGTTGGTTGATGGCGTCATTGAGTTCTATATCCTTGCTAGTTTTCTGTCTACTTGTTCTATCAATTGTTGAAATAGAGATGTTTTTAGAATTCCATTTTGATTTATCTATAGTGTTTTTGAGTATATCTCTTTGTATAGTTTTTTTAGTGGTTACTTTAGGTTTTACTACATATATGTATCTATATATACATATGTAAAAAATATATATGTATGTATGACTCCTACTGGTGTTATCAGTTTTCCATTTGTGGGAATAGTAGAAACTTTAGCTCCCTGTATGTGCTTTACCCTCCTCAATTTATAATTGTCCTAGATATTTCCTTTGCATACTTTTAGAAGCACTCAGTGTTAAAGTTTTTGCTTCAACCATCCATTATAATTTAGAAAAAGCAAAAGGAAAAGGAATGTTTACTGTGTTTACCTGGATTTTTGCTAACTGTGTTTTCTTTTTTCCTGATATTCCAAGATTCCTTTTTCTATTGATTCCTTTCTGTTTAGAGAACTTACTTTCACCATTCTTTTAGGGTAGGTCAGCTGATGATAAATTCTCTTAACTTTCTTTTATCTGAGAATGTCTTCAGTTGCCCTTCATTGATGAAGGACATTTTGGCTAGACATAGGATTCTGGGCTGGCTGACAGTTATTTTATTTCAGCACTCAAAAAATGCCATGTCACATCCTTCTCCATGGTTTCTGATGAGAAATCTGCTGTTATTTGAATTGTTTTCTTTCCTTATAGGTGAGGTGTTACGTCTCTCCTTTTGCTTTCAAGATTTTTTCTCTGTCTTTAGTGCTAAAGAAATTTGACTATGATGTGTCTTAGTGTGGATTTTTTTGTGTTGTTCCTTATGAGGTTTACTCACTGTCCTGATCTTTAGGTTTATGTCTTTTGCCAAATAGGAAAAGTTTTCAGCCATTATTTCTTTGAGAACTTTTTCAGACTTGCCTTCTTTCTCTTCTTCTGGGACTCTGATGAGACCAATGATGAATTTGTTGTTATAGTCCCATAGGACTATTCATGGTGGTTGTTGTTTTAATCTGCATTGTTCAGACTGGATAACTTCTATTGCTCTAACTCTCTCAGTTCACTGGTTCTTTCCTCTGTCCCATATGTTTTGCTAAAACCCATTCATGGAGTTTTTAATTTCGGTTATCGTATTTTCAGTTCTAAAATTTCCACTTGGTTTCTTTTTATTGCCTTTTATTTCTTTACTGAGACTTTCAATTTCTTTACCGAGACTTTCTATTTTCCTCATTTCTTTCAAACATGTTTGTAATTGCTCATTGAAGCAATTTTATCATGGCTGATTTAAAATCTTTGTCAGATAATTCTAACATCCCTTTCATCTTGGTATTGGCATCTATTGACTGTCTCTTTCATTTAGTTTGAGATCTTCCTGTTTCTTAGTGTAGTGAGTTATTTTCAATTAAAACCAGCACACTTTGGGTACTGTATTATTAGATTCTGGATTTTATTTAAGACATTTATTCTAGCTGGCTTCTCTGACACTGCTTTGGCAGGGGAATGGGAGGGTATGCTAGATCATCTCCACCATCTGCTACCAGATAGGGGTAGAAGTCCAGGTTTCCCACTCTCCCCCCACTGATGCTTTGGGGGTGGGGTGCTCCTCATTACTGATGGGCAGAGTTGGGGGTTCCATCTCCCCACTGGGCCTCTACTGATACCTCTCTGGCTGGGAGAAATAGGAGTGTCTTATTGCTATTCTCCATGTGGCCTTCAGTGACAACATGGGGGCAGGGGTGTTTGTGGCCTCAATAATTTGTTTTATAGTTTTATTTGAATTTATTTTGAAAATTTATTTTGGCTTTAAATATGTATAAAGTGCTATAAACATAAAGCATGTATGAGTAGTTTTATATTCATATATATTTAAGTGAATTATAATGAAAATGTTTTGTTTAAAAGGGCTTCATACTTTACTCAAGTCATATGGGTGACTACATGACCCAATGCCCACATCATGAGTCCCTGGAATTATTCATACTTCCCTCCAGGTTCTCCAACGTACATGAAAAGATAGAAGGAGCTGGGGCCCTGACACTATGAAACATCATGCCAGCCTGACAGTGATTTCTTACACATAAGAGAGAAAGAAATAAACTCCTATTGAGGGCTCTATTAGTTTCCTATTGCTGTTGTAATACATTACCCCAAACTTTCTGGCTTAAAACAACACAAATTTATTCTCTTACAGTTCTGCAGGTCAGAAGTTGAAAATCAGTTTTACTAGGCTAAAATCCAGGCATCAGTAGGGCTGGGTCCTTTTGGAGGCTCTACGGGAGAATTGTTTCCTTGTCTTTGCTAGCTTCTAGAAGCTTCCTGCGTTTTTTCTGCTTGTGCTCTCTTTCTTCATCTTCAAAGCCAACAGTGTAGCATCTTCAGATCTCTCTCTTATTCTTTGTTCTCTGCTTGCCTCATCACATGCTCCCTTCTCCCACTTTTAAGGACACTTGTGATTACACTGGACTCACCCAGATAGTACAGAATTATCTTCCCATCTCAAGATCCTTCAGTTACTCACATCTACAGAGTTCTTTTTGCTATATAAATTAACATATTCACAGGTTCCAGGAAACTAAGATGTGGACATCATTGGGAGGGCCATTATTCAGCCTACCATGAGGGATGTTGTTACTTGCAGCTGAATTGAATTCTAAATGATGGACTTTCCATCAGAACATAAGCTCCACCGCAACAGGGAGTTTTGTCTGGCGAATGCAGCGATGGTCACATTTTTATTGCTGCCACCATTGCAAAGGAGGTAACTTCAAAAAGATCTGGGGATAGAGCATTCTAGGCAGAGAAAACAGTAAGTGCAATCCCTCAGGACAGAACATACTTTTTATAAATAATACTGAATATAACATTTTATTGTGACAGAACTCATTTTATCTCAACCTTTGTAAGTTATCAAGTCGTTGAGATATTGGATCCCTTTGAAACACTATTTAGATCCCAATCCAAAATATAAATTGGCCAAATCCAGATGTGTTTCTCATCTTTACCTCTCTCTCTCTCTCTTTTTCTAAGCATAGTCTGGTTTTACTTCTATGCCTTCTTTTCTTGGCTCTATAATTTAAAAAGTTACTATAAAGCCAACATAAAAACATTATACAGGAAATATTTTAAAAAAAAATTTGCTGGAGGCTGAAGTCCAGCACCAAACCCCAACCCCTGCCTTGTGAGTCAGACCCAGACATCCAAACTAAAAGGAAGTCATGTGGTCTATTAACAGAAGTGTTAACTTTCCTAACAGAAAGCATGTATTTTGATTGCTTGCCTAGTTTTTATAAGTATATATGTAAACAACTTTATATAATCATTTCTATTAAATGAGCAAATTTTTGTAATTAAAAAAAAAAAGATCCATCTCTGCATGGCTAAGAATGCAAACTCCGAAGTCATACTGCTTTATATTCACATCTGGGCTTTGCCATTCGACAGCTGTGTGACTTTGGGTAAGTTACTTAGACCTTCTCTATCTTAGTTTCTTCATCTGTAAAATTAAGATAACAACTGTCTACCTTACACAGTTGTTATGAGAATTAGATGAATTAATCTAATGTGCTTAGAAAGAGCCTGGCACATAGGAATCCCCTCAATAACTGCTAACCATAATGCCTATTTTCAACCCTACAATTTTTTCCACATAATATTTATTGAGTTTTAATCATAGGGTACACAAAGCATTGCACAAAGCACTTTTTAAAATATAATATTGTTCATGAGTTTTCTTTCACATTTCTATTTTAATATAGATAACTTTTAATGGCAGTCTGACATTCCATACTACTGATATATTTTACTTAAACATTTCCCTATTATTGGACATTTAATTATTATTATAAACAATGATCTATAAACATACTTAACATACTTTGTATATGATGCTTTTTTTTCTTTTGAATTACTTATTTAGCATCTTTCCCAGGAGTATGATTATTGATTTTGTGTCCAACATTTAAAACTCTTTCCTTCTTTCTATGTAGTAGTTCTAAAGAAGCAACTCCTTTCGGCACATGACGGAAAGAGAAGCAGACATAACACACCACCACAACGAAGTCATCTCCATGTAGGAAGAGACTCTCCATATGAGAATGATAAGGCCTGCATTATCATCATCATCGTCATCACTGATTCATCAACAAACATGTACTAATTACCTATAATGGGCCAGGTCCCTTTTGGGTAGGAAGAATGTTATAAAAGGAAGCCAGAGACTTACAAAAAAGAGTGCAGGAAGCTCCAAATATAAACACTGCTTTATTTACAAACCTTCCAGGTTGATTCTGTATGTTTTCTTATGCACCATGTGGAATCTATATGCACATTAAAAAGAGGCATTTTCTTTCTCTCAAGGAACTGAAATTATGTCAACCTGATATTGATCACCCATCTAAACTTACAAATTTTATAGAAGCTATGGGGATATCTTGTGAGAAAGGAGATTCCTGTCTCCAAGAAGTTTACATAAATGCTCTTTTTTGTGTATCACAATTTTATTAAAATAAAGAAAGTGATACTTATATTGTTTGAGTTTTCTCCTTGGAGGCAGAGGGAGAAATCTTTTTAAGTTCATCACCAGATTCCTTCTTTTGGCTAGGGACCAATGTCATGTTATGTGGGCCCAAATTTTGTATTCTGTTTTCACCCAAAAAATAATAAAAAAAAAAAAATAAAGACCAAGCTTTTTACTTTTAGCCAACTACATTCTGAGTTCAGTTTTTTATATCTTTTCCTTCATATAGTTGAAGTTCTCTAATGGTCTCTTTTTCTGTCTCTGTCTCTGTCTTTTTATCAACACCCTGCTGAAAACAATTGCCAATGTTCTCTATTACATGATCTGTGGATGATATAACTATGCCAACCACCTACTTAAACTGTCTGATAGTGTAATGAATGCCTTCTTTAGGAAACAGTATACCATTATGGAAATTACCAATTATTAAGAATTATGTTGATCTACGCGTTTTGTTTACAGATCTGTCCTTTCTGGTTTTTCTGAGAATTAGGAGGGACTATATAGATGTTTTTCTCTCTTTTAATTTTAAACTTTATGAAGGAGTTATGTGAAGGTCTGGGTTTTCTGTCTTTTTGAACTTCACAAACATTGAGAGTCTTATTTCCATTAAGTCAAGAATATGAACCACCAGAGTTACCCAGCTAGAACAGGCAAAATGCATTGGAAATTAGTTCTTCTCATCACCACAATATTATCAGTTAATCCCTTAAGGCAGTGGCTCTTACCATTTTGGAATCAGTCAATATGATAAAAGTTCTAAGTCCTCTCACTTAAAAACATATGTATATGAACATTTTTCTTGGGACAAAATTAACTTCATTACTTTAATTATATAACTATAACTCCCTCTCTCCCCCACGCCCACACACAATTTTTTTTGCATACAATTTCAGATGGTTCATGATTCCACCCCCTCAAAGACCATCTGCACTGGGGGAAATTATGTTAACCAGTCAAACAAATATCTGAATGGGATAACAGGCAGGAGAGACTGGGGTAGGGAGGAAACAGCAGACAACAAAAGAGAAATTTTACTAGATTCATTCAGAGTACAGGTCATTATACCCGAGGCCCTCACTGGAGTGAAAGAGGATTTGGAATCAGAAGGCCTTGGTCCAAATCTGTGCTGTCTTTCCATTCCCCTTTTTTCCTAACTAATTGTCTGACTTTAGGAAAATCATTAAAATCCCTCTTACCCTCATTTTTTTTTCCTGTCAAATGGAATCTTGTCAGACTTCTTCTCAGGGTTATTACAGCGATCATAGGAGAAATAATACAGGAAGGCACTACTTCGAAGTCCCAAACCAGCATGAGGTGTGACAGCTATTAATGCCTTTGCCACTCCCTTAGCTTCATCTTCAGGTTGGCTGCCTGTCCTAATCATTCAGGTCTCAGCTCCAACTGTGACCTCAGAGAAGCCTCCAGGACCACCATATCTAAAGTAGACTTTCTTTCCCCTTCACTCTGAATTCCATAGCCCTGCTTTATTTTAATCAAGACACTTCTCACCTGTGAAACGGTTTCATTTTTCACTTGCTTATTATGTGAAACAAAGTGACAAACATAAGAAACCATGTTTGCTCATTTCTGCTTGCCAGCATAATTTCACAAAGCCCTTGACTCTGGGACAACCTGCAGCTCTCTGGAGAGATGCTTTGAAGACAAAACAGGATAGGGCACACAGACTCCCACGTCTCTTGACTGAGTCACTACATTCCTTAAAAGTTAAATGACCCTAGTCCTTTCCTTTTCCTGCACATAAGATAACGTCTGATGAGGTTAGTGATTATGCGTCTGTAATCTGTAACTGGATGTACTCTTACACCCAAAGTATGATGTGATTTAGCACGTACTGAATGTTCACCACCTGTAGATAAACTGTGAACTGAAATATTTTAATACTTCCTTGGAGGAGTGCGGTAGAACCTCTCTAAAAGACCCCTCCTGGGCTGTAGGCTCGGTCTATAGTCTTCAGTAAGACTTCTGAATAAAACTAACTTTAATTCTTTAAAAGCTTCATTTTATTTCCCTTTAGTCAATGATCACTTATGGTCTTTCTCCCCATACTACAGTAAAAACTCTTTGAGGGCAGATTCCTTGTTTTGTATTCCCCAGGCCTGTAACGCTTCATGGTATATGAGGGACACAAATTTTGGTGAGTCAGGACAGCGGTGGTTAAGAGCTAAGACTCCAGAGGACTAGCTGGATTTGAAGCCCAGCTTCTCAATTTACTAGTAGGGTGACATTAGGCGAGCTACTTAACTAATCTATGCCTCACTTACACCATATGTAAAAATAGGGGATTCTGATAATATACACTTCACAGAATTTTTAATACATGTAAAGTATCCAGAACAATGCCTGGCACACAGTGAGTCTTGTATAAATGTTTTCTGCTCTTCAACGAATGAATGAAGTGTTAATACATTACTAGCGCCAATGACTCTCTACGTGCTGCCTCAGGTTGGACAACAAAACGACTTATTCTTTCGGTAAAACTCGCTGCTTGGCTCCACGCACAGCGTCACCCACCTGGCTCGCCACCGCTCGGCGGAAGGGGAGGTGCGGCTTCTAATTCCGACAGGGCTCCTCGTCACCTACAGGTGGCACTGCTCGGGGTACTCCCGGGCCGGGAGGTGCGAGCCCTCGCGGGGCTGTTCTCCTGGGATGAGAAACCTGGGCCTGCGGAGGCTCAACGCCGCGTCCGGGAACATAAGGGACGCTCCCTGAAACTCCGGCTGCGGGAGCCGGGACTTGCGTCTGACCGCCGCCGCCTCTTGCCTTGAAATCGCCGCAGGGCTGGGGGAACCCGGCGCAGCGGGCTCCAGCGGTCGGCGGGTGTGGGCTTGTGCAGCCACCGAGGACGGGGCGGGGCGGGGCAATCGGGGGGCGGGGACGGAGGGCGCCAGGCTCGGGACCGGGCGCCGCCGGGTGTCCCTCTCAGTCTCTCTGCTCCGCGCGGCAGGCGCGTCCCAGCCAGGTAAGGGCGCCGCGGGCCTTCAGGGGCAGCCCCGGGACTGTGGGACTTCGGGTGGGGAAGGCTCGGGACCGGGGTGAGCGCGGCGAGAGGTGGCTTCCATGTGTCCAGAGACTGCCCCTCAAGGAATGGGGAAGGATTTCTCCCCTCCGTGCTGCAGTGAACGCGGGCACGCCGCGTCAGGTGAGGGGCCCGTCCCCTTCGGTCCAGGAAGAAGGGACAGGTGCGCGCCCGGCGTGGCCGCGCCTTCCGGCCGGCCGCCACTTCTCCGCGTCGCTGGCTCGCGCGCTGGTCTCGCGTAAGGAGCACGCGCACCTTTTGCCTGAGGTTCCAGGGCCGAGGCCGCCCGGCGGCAGGTTCAGCGTTGGGTTCACGTCCCAAAAGGGCTGGCAGGGTTGATTCCTCCTCTAGAGTTGGGGCAGCGCAGTCTTGACTGAAAGTCGGTAGTATCGACGATGTTCCACAGTTGCACGTGTCCGAGTGCCCTACCCCATCAAGTTCACATTTTTTTTTTCCCTCCTGGGAAATTGTGTTTGAATCTTGAAAACAGGGGCTGGGCGAATATATGTACCTATTGGAAAAACTAGGGCCTTGACCCGGGAATGTGCACTTTCCCTCGGATCCTAAATTTTCTTTTGATTTTTTTTTTCTTTCGTGGACAAATAACGTGTTTGCTGTGTACCAGGTTGGGAAGTAATCTCATCCATTGCCATTTTTTGGAAACTGGAATATTTGATTAGAAGGGTTGATGTCACTGTTAACTTGGAATAGCAGGATGGCTGGTGGCTAAGTGGGTTTGAAGCCTGTCCAAAATAGTTACAGGTTTTGCACTTAAGCTCTGTATTTTTTCCAGTGATAGCTCATTTTCCTATTAGGAAATTCTGAGAATTTATTTACTTCTAGATTATTCTCTACTAAAGAGCTGGGGTGGGGGGAACCTGCATCAAACCAGCAGATCTCCCGAATAAATTTTGGGATTTAACAGATTAGTTCGTGACACTGGCAGCTCCTTGGTCCTCAAGAATCACATGTAGTATGGACTACCATGATTTATTTATACGAGGAAAAGAAAAGTGTGGGTAATTTTCACATTCTGTATTTGAAAGTATTTTTTAGTTTAGTTACATTTTCAGTGTTTACATAAGACTTTCCCCATACTTCCCCCATACTCCAATTGATCTGATCAATATGTTATTACTCTTGCCAACTCAGGATGCTTACTGTAGTGTGTTTATGTTAATGATCTTGAGTCTTCCCACAAAGATGTGTACATTCTGGTCTGTGGAACTGTATAGGGTGAGTGTTGTAAACACAAGCAAATCAGTGCTGTACTCTAGTTGGCAATACTTTTGCCCCACATAGGTTCTTGCACTAGAATTTTCACATATTCCGAATAGGAAAGAATACAGAATATTAATGTATACTCTAGCATTTCAACCTACTTTATTCTGTATCAGAATAGTCATGTTTTCTCAGCAGCTAGTTACTCAAGGGCAGGAACTATGTTTTATCAAACCATGGTAAAACTAAGAGAATGGCAACCTTTGCTTCCCAAAGTTGACTCCTGACAGGGGTTGTGGGCAGCATCTGGCCTACTTTTATGCTTGGGGCAGAATGACTGGCCTGGTTGCCTTCCCCTGCACAAACAGAGTGCTGGGAGCCTGGGCCTTGGGCCTCTGACCACACCTCTGCCTACAGGTTCCTCCAGGTTGACCACATTGGTGCCTGTCCTCCCTGCCCCAGCTCTTCCAGCTACGTGGCTTCCACCATACCACTTCCCAGATTCCCACCCCTAGGGAGAATCATCTTTCTGTTCAGGGTAGGGGAGATGTGGTCCACAGAGTCAGCAGGGGTGTTAGTCTGCAGCCTGGTGCTGGGTCCCCTGTGGATGTTCAGTAAATGTTTGTTGACTGCAGTGTCACTTGTTTCAGAACCTTTACTGTGCTCTCTTCTTGTCCAGTCTACAACAGGCAAAGTGGAGTGACTGAAGTCAAACCCAGATCACCAGCCTTGGAGGCCAGCTGCTTTGATTAGATTAGGGTCATAAATTGGACATTTAGTTCTGTTAGAAAAGAGTAAAATTGGCTCATGGTCACTGGCCATTGTAAGATTATCCTGTACCATGTGATTATGCCATTAGAATAGCTTTGTTGAAGAGTGAAAAACAAGAGGAGAGGGGCTTAGTAGTTGCCTCCACTTCCAAACATGCCTACACCTGGACTTGCCTTTTTATCTCAGCCCTAGCTCAAGGATTAGGTTATAACTATTCCTTCCTGGGATTGGAATATAACTGTTAATTTCTCCACCATGTTGAACTGCTCGCAGCTCAAATGACCACAGCTATTGTGATCTGGATGTAGAAAATTACATTTTCTTTTGTTTAGAGGAAACAAGGATGGAATTTTTCAAAACAGATTGTTTTTAGGGAAACAAAGAAAGCGCAAACAAGTATAAAAATATGTGGGCATAGAAGCCAGTGTGTTTTTGTTTTGTTTTGTTTTTTAGTTTAAACTTTTATTCAAGTTACATTTCTCCCTTTCCAGAAACAACCACTTGTAATTCTTTGTCATTTATTACTTGTAGTTCATGTTTCTTGAGTTTTTCCATTTTAAGCATTATCTGTTGACTTCCTACTGTGGAAGATGATGAGTTGGCTCTCTTTTTCCCTCCCACCCCCAACACAAATACAGCTTCCCTGTTTTCCCATCATTGCATAGTTAAAACAGAATATTGATTAATGGTTAGGTCAAAATTCATAGCTACGCCAAGCACAACTTCTTGTTTTCCTTGGAGTTAATACTTGATTTGTTTGTTCATTTTGTACTCTTCGTTAATTCAACCCACAACTCTTGGCCAGTTTTCTAAATCCTCCCTCAAATGCACCAAGTATTCTGTCAATTTCATTTTCCCCAAGAAGCTGTTCCTGGGCCTCTTGGCTTGCTGTAATCTGGACTGGTTGCCTTCTACACATGGGGCACAGCTGTCACCTTCAGGGCCTTCCTTCATCGTCATCCTGGGATCCCTATTATCTGCCTCCTGTGTTGGATCTCCTGGTACCTGGAGCATGTGCCTTCTCAATTTTTGTAGACGCCCTTGTTTGGGTAGATCACATCCTCAAGAAGCTTCATGGAAAAGGATGCATAGGATGTCTATTTTTCTGAGATGGTGAATGCCTGAAAATATCTATTTTCCACTGACAATTGATAGTTTTGTCAAAGGTAGAATTCTGGGATGGCAATATTGAAGGCATTGTTCCATTGCCTTCTAGCTTTGTTGCTGTTAAGAAATTCAGAACTGTTCTGATTCCTCAGTTTTTGCTGGTAACCTATGTACGGATTACAAACCTGTTATGTCCTCTCTGGAAGTTTATACTAATAGAATTTTCTCTTGGCCCCCACAATCCTGAAATTTCATGATACTGTGCCTTGGTGTGGGTCTGTTTTTATCCATTGTGCTGGGCTCTTTGAATCTGGAAACATATTCAATTCTTCTTCAGTTTGGGAAATTTTCTTGAATTATCTCATTGGTAATTTCCTCCCTGGTGTTTTTTGTGATGTGTTTTTGAGAAACACATCTTGTTCAGATATTGGATATTTTGGACTGAGCCTCTAATTTTCTTACCTTTTCTTCCCTAGTTTCTACCTCTTTATTTCTTGGTTCTACCTTTGGGAAGATTTTCTCAGTTTTATCACCTATGACTTCCATTGAATTTTTGTAACTGTAATCATATTTTTAATATTTTAAATTAAAAGCTCTTTTTTGGTTCTCTGAAAAAAAAAATATATATATTTGTGTATGTAGTTTGTGTATCTATTTTTTTCTTGTTTTTTTTTTTTTGGTAGTTTTAGTGCTTTCTCTTATCTCCGTGAGAAGTGTGATGCTTTTTGGGGAGAATTTTTTTCCTTCCTGCACAGACTCAGTTTCCCCAAGTTGCTTTTGTCTTTTCATTTGTTTAGATCTCTACCTTTCATGTTAGAGGCTTTCCTTGAGTTTCTAAGGCCCTTGGTTATCTGTTCTCATTTGAGTGGGGGATTAAGAAGCTGAAGATGTGGATGGGTTTGTCATCTGGGAACTTCATTGTGGGGTGATCTGTCTGGGCCTTTTATTAGGGGAACCTCTGATGTGTTTACCTGTTGGCCTTGTGAGAGTCCTCAGAGAAGACTCTTCAAGTCTTTTTCTGGGAGGTTGAAGGAGAGCCTGGCTGCCAGTGATCTGGGAACTAAGCAGACAAGAAGGCTGGAGATCTCAGCGTCCAATATACAGATGTTCACGTGACCCCTCCATGCTGTTTGTATACAGATATCCTGGGGGGTAAGGGGTGGGAAGGAAACTCCAGGTTTTTTGCTGGGGTAGAGAAGGGGCTGTCACCTGACTGCTCAGAGTAGCTGAAGGGATCTAGGGGATCCAACTTTTAAAAAGACTTTAGAAAGTCTTTTTATTTTTAGTTCATCCCTCTCCCCATAGACTCTATGGCATAGAGGGTCCAATTGCCTTTAATTGTTCATATTTAGCCTTTTGGAGATTCCATGGTATAAATCAGATTGTTTCTTGATTTCCCATCACCCCACCACTAAAGTGTTTTTGCTATTGTCTCTTCTCTCATTCTTTCCATCCTTGCTGATTTATACATTAAAGAAAAAAATTTCCTTACTGTCATTATATTGGGCTTTCAGCAGGGAGAGGAAGTAGAGGTTTTTGTTCAAACTACCATTAGTGCCTGGAATATAGATTTTCTTTACCAGCCTCTCTCTACCTAGAGACTGGGCTCAGTCATGGCAGTGTGTGCTGCATTTTCCCTTCCTTTACCCACAGGTAACGTTTTCTGATCAGCCTGGGCATATTCTCTCACTGAGCCCAGTTTGGATCTCAGATTCCTTCTTAATGTCACTCTAAGCGTCCACTACCAATTGATCACAGTGGTCTTAGGAGGCAAAACCTATCTGTAGCCAGGCATGGTGGCTCATGCCTGTAATCCCAGCACTTTGGGAGGCTGAGGTGGGAGGATTGCTTGAGGGCAGGAGTTTGAGACCAGCCTGGGTGACATAGTGAGACCCTGTCTCTAAAAAATAAAAAAATAAAAAAATAAATAAATAAATTAGCTGGGTGTGGTGGGGTTGCATCCATAGTCCTAGCTACTTGGGAGGCTGAGGCAGGAGAATCACCTGAGCCTAGGAGTTCGAGACTGCAGTGAGCTATGATCGCACCACTGCACTCCAGCCTGAGCAGCAGAGCAAGACCCTTTCTTAAAAAAACAAAAAACAAAAAAACCCCCCCAAAAACCTATCTCTAATCCTAGCTTGGGTGGTATATAGCTTCCTCGTCATACAGTTCTTGTTCTTATTTCTCAAATTCACTTTGTCTAGGAAGATTCATTCTTTCACTTTGGCCTCTGAATGTCTTACCTTTCAGTGAAACTCAGCTTCTGTTAAGTCTAATATTATTTTAACCTGAAAGATGGGCCTAGTGTCTTTGTTGGTCATGTGGCCCCAATGAAAGTTATCGTTATTTCCTTCTGGGGCCCAGTTTATTACACAGTTCCCTTACTACCAACAGCATCCTCTCTTCCCGTTTCCACACTTGTGCCCTTCTTCAAATGTGCACCAAGTTCCTGCTTCTGGCTGGGCGGAGCAGAGATGACTGACTGACCTACTTTGCTCCTTGTGGATGATCGCAACTTTCCCAACCTCATTTTATCAGTTGAGTCATTCCTCAGGCTCCCTTCATGTACTGTGACCTTCCAGCATTCTCTCCCAGTCACTTTACATAAAGAATCAACATTCTTTATGATTACACACAGAGGAATGATGACAAGAGTCACCTTCCATTGAAGTAGAAGGAGCATTTTTTCCAAACCATCTTATCTGTGCAGAAAAAACAATGTTCTGTACTCCCATGATGGTGGCGGTGCACTGGGAATACGGAAAACATGAGAGCTGGCAGTTGCTATGATAGAGCGGGTGCAGTAGTGACTTAACTCTGCGGGATGACAACGAGGGGTAAGGTGGTTAGAAAAGGCTTATTCAGCCTGTACCACTAAGTGCCATTATGAACAAAAGCTTGGCCAGGGGGGATGCTGCAGAGGTCATTCCTCCCACTGTGCTTCCACAGGTATTCTTTCCTTTTCTAAATAAAACCTTTGAAATCATTACAACCTTTCTTTCCATGCAGTATAGTTTTTCTCTAATGTGCTAAGTGCGTCACATAAGTTCTTTTTGTCTTCCCAGCTGGACTGCAAACTGTCCTGGGGAAAGCACAGTACCCAGTAAATACTTAATCATTGTATTGAATGGATTTTCCGGTTAATCTTGGACACTTTGCACTTAAGAAAAAATGATATTTGGTCATAATTATCCAAGTTGTGTCCAACAGTCTAAATTCACTAAATTCCTTATTATATTTTCACTTCACTTTGGCTATATAGACTGAAGCATAGAGCATTCAGTTTATTTCTCATATGATTTAGAAATATTCCTCACTGAAAACATTCTTGAAAGGACAACATATTATTATTATTTTTCCATCCATACATTTCTTCTTAGCATAGTGTTGGATTGTCTTGGTTTTTATGGCTAAGAAGAGTGGTTTTCAGAGGAGGGAGGGAGGTATGTGCTGGTTGGTGAGTTTTACATTTCTCAAGAAGGAAGACCTTTGTTTGGATTTCAACAATATATATTTTTCCCTTTTGTAAGTATGTCCTTTATATTTCAAGGTTAAAAGCTTTTGAGATGCTTAGTGCAGAGTTTCAAAATGACAGACTTTAAACTATCATGTACTTTATGAGATACTTATAATGTAAAACTCCCTGTTAAATATCCTGCTCCCTTTATTTTTAATTTTGGTGAAATTCTAACCTGATTTAGTAGGAAAAAACTTTAATTTTTTCTTTTGTCCTACATGGAGTTCCAACAGTGTCTTTTCTGTTACTATTTCTTTGGAAATTTTCAAGTCCTCATATACTCTCCAATATTATGTTTCAGTCACGACTTGTGGGATCTCCACATGACTTCCCCCAAAATGAAATTGTGGCTTTGTTTTTCCTACAAAGGAGTGATTTAAAGTTTCATTTTTCTGCCGATGTGATTTAAACATGCAGTAAAGTTAGTTTTTGTCATTAGGGTTACTTTTGGTTTCTTTATTTTTCTGCGTTGGGTGATAAAAATGCTTGCTCTTTTAACCATGAAGAGAAACAGAAATACAATTTAACTGGATTATGAATGCTCTCAGATATGTAAATTTAGTTATATGTGCTTTTAAATTTTTTTAAGGATTGTCAATTTCTTTGTCACATATTTAAACCATCTATAAAAGCATTGCATTAAAGAATTCTTGTTCATAAGTTCTGGAGTCCTAACCAGACGATGTTTTCTAGACTGAGAGCTGTTGACACATCCTCCTTCCTCCCCCAGACCAGGGATAGATCTCTGGATGCCACCAAGGTTCTCAGACTCTCAGACTCCAGTGCGCCCTGGATTCTCCCTGTCATCATTAAAAAAAAATGTTATTTTGTAGAGTTTTATATATTCATTGTCAAAAGATATAAACAACATCTTAAACTTACAAAGAAGAAATTAAAAATAACCCCAAAACCATTCCATAGAGTGAGAATCTTTGTGAACCCCCTCAGTCATTTCTATCATCATTTGACTTTTAAAAAATCTTTAGCAACTTTCTAAAACATAGTTAAAGAGCATTACGTGCAACTGTTCATGTAACTCCAAATTCTATAGTCTTTCTTTATGTACATGCAGTTACTTTATAAGGTTATAATTAGTTCATGCATAATTTTCTTAGAGTAACATTATTTCACATAGGCATTTTCTTATAGGAATGATTATGATTTTTAATAGCTAGGTGATGTTTTGTCATGTTAATATACAATGGTGTTTTGAGCCACTCCCCAATTGTTGGATATTTAGATTGTTTCCTTTTTTTTTTCAAAGTACATAGTGTTGCTATACTTTTTTTCCCTTTGAGAATTATTTACTTGGGGAATATTTCTCAAAATCCCACTCTGGGATTAAGGATTTCTAGCTTCTATTAATCATCTTCAGTAGGTCACTAGATAACTCACTAGCTATGTGAAGTTATATGAAGTTTCCATTATCCTCTTTTTTGTCCTTTTATTTCAGCAGTATCTCTGTTGTGTAAGTGAGGACAGGATTGGCTAGAACCCTTGAGGCCATGTTGTGTACCCAGTTATAGGTCAGATAATAAAACTGGAAGAACCTGACTGGTCCATCTTCAGAGGCTGTGTTCTTGTTGGTAAAGTCTACAGCCTTGTTTCATTTTGTCAGATGTCTGGTAAGAAAAGTTTCCAAAGACCAGTAACAAAAGGTGGTGAGGTTGTTATGGTAACTGTGCAACTACATTTGACCTCAGTACCTTGTCTAGAGTTTATGAGCCTTCCTGTGAGCATAGAAGGCATCATAAGTCTTTAGGAAATTCTAGCCCTCCCATCCTTCCCTCCATTCTTTGGCTGCTTGAGTAATCAGGGCTCAGTAAGGTGTGCAAGGCAACCAGCAACATTAGAGAATTTTGCGTTAATGTGCTTTCTTGATAAAGAACCAGAGCAGAGTGAATTCCCGTTCAGATTTTTCCTTTGCCATCTTTCTGGATATCAGGTTCTAATGTTTAAAGCCTCAGGTGGATTTCTAAGTCAACTATTATCTGGAATTATATTCCTGTGCTTCAGGCTTTCCGTCTATTAAACAAAGCACAATGACATATAATTAACAGTCCACTTCAGAAAGATTCATGGCCTAATGCTTGTAAAGGACTTTGAGCTTTTCTGAGAGTGTTTTATACACATTCATGAATAATGAGATGGCTTGCTCCATTTGGCAAAAAGCATCTATATTATGCCCATTTTATAGATGAGAAAAGACAGCCTCATAGAGGATAATGGCTTGCTGAGAATCAGAAGGTAAATTTAATGTAGTGTCTGTGGAATTTTTCTTGGACTATGTGGAACAAGTAGAATCTAAAATAAATTCTGCATGAGTGTATGTGTAGGGAAAGTAGATTTATACTGTTTTAAGCAAATACAACATTTTTTGGGGATAGACTACTCCTTCGTAAGGGGGAATCATGTTTGATAAATTCACTAGTGTTTTTAAAGAGTGTTAAATAAATAAGGAAGCCAGGGGATAAACTGTGATTTTCAAAGTGATTTTAAAAAGACTCCACACAAAATCTGTTAAATAAATTGAGTCAGCAGGAGGTTGGGAGAAATATTTTTAAAAATCAGGATTCAGGAGAGAACTAAATGACAGAATAAAGGTTTGGCACAGATGGATATTTCTCAGGATACAGATGTGAATGAATTAGTCTATTTTTTAAAAATGAATGTATACAAGAGGGAGTAACTCCAAGTTTACAGTCAACACAAACCTTTTGGGACACTACGCATCCAAACTGCTGATCCTAAGTCTCTGCAAAATGCCAAAGAAGTGGTAAAGAAGGCATTTAGGTAAAATGAATCCTTCACTCCTAACTGGAGACATTCACTAAATGTATGGCTCAGAACAAAAAAAAGTGCTAATGAAATCTTAGCTGTTGTCACAAATAATTCAGAAATGCCGGTTTACCCATTTTCATGACGCTTCAGCATCTACGCTAATTTCTGCAGTTTTCAGCAGTGTGCCTTAGAGGCACAGTGGACTTAAGAGAGCAAATACATCTTCATCAATGGTATAGAAGATTGAGGAAGAAACTCCAGCTTTTCAGTCTAGTAGGATAAATGAGGAGACCTGTGGATGCGTGCACACTCTCGTACCGTGGCAGACTGAGCTAAGTCATACAGATGACACCATTCATTTGCACCTTCTTAATTCCCCAATAACAAACAATTTAAAATGTTTACCGGACACTTAGATGCTCCAGGTTCCATGCTAAGCTCT
Source organism: Daubentonia madagascariensis (assembly GCA_023783475.1). Lineage (NCBI taxonomy): Eukaryota > Metazoa > Chordata > Mammalia > Primates > Daubentoniidae > Daubentonia > Daubentonia madagascariensis. The sequence goes on from JAKFHU010000428.1 coordinate 15,206,319, forward strand.
TTACGTGGATTATATCACGTTTAATCCTCCAGGCAGCCATATGAGGTAGGTAAGATTATTTTCAGCATTTTGCAGACAAAGAGACTGAAGGTCAAGGAGGTTCTGTAGTACTTGGTAGGTGGTAAGTGGTGGAGCTGGAGTTCAGAACAATGCCGTCTGTGTCCAGAGCTCTCTCTTTTGGGCTCTGCTCTCTGTGGTATGTTCTTCTCTCCTTGTCTTATTTTTCCCTCCTGGTAAACAGAGTTGGATAACCTAGAAGGAAGTATAAAGGTCTGCTTCAAACAAAACCAAAGCAATCAGTTTCTCTGGGTTTTGCTCCAATTCCCTTAACTCTATAGATACTAAGATGTTTTCATAGCAGCAGTGTCGAATAGAAATATTCTTTGAGCCACATGTGTGATTTAAAATTTTCTAGCAGCCGCTTTAAAAAAGGAAAAAGCAACAGGTGAAATTAGTTTTAATAATATTTTATGTAACCAATATATAATATTATAATTTCACAATGTAATCATATAGAAATTATTAATGAGATACTAGAAACAACTCAGGAAAAATACAATGCAATACATCTTTTGTAATGCAGTGGATCAAATGAAATGTAGTTCTACCAAACAATAAAGTTGCGATTAATGGAAACATATTTTATACTGCTTCAGTTTTAAATTTTAAATTCCTATTTATTAAAAGTAAATAAAAGAAAAAATTTACTTCCTCAGTTGCACTAGCTACATTTCAAGTGCTCATTAGCTATTTGTGGCAAGTGGCTATCATATCATCGAACAGTGCAGCTCTATAGCAAATGGTACTCTGTGTCCAAAGGACTGGGGACTCCCAGATACTCCATCCCCATGCCTACCACCTGACTCCTCCCAGTCCCCATCTTATTTTCCCTGCCTATGCCCAGGGCTACCATGTACAGTTGTGCAGGTTATACACTGCAAAATTCTGGGATGTCATTTACATTGTAGACCTAATAGATTTGCTTATTTACTATAATAGTTTTTAGGAAGATGGAAGTAAAGTTTTTAAAGGAAGACACACTTTTTCCTAACTAATGTAAAGGCATTTTTTTTAGGGGGGTGGGTGGGTGGTTGTAGCCCTTCTGTTTCTTCCTAGCATTCCAGCAGTTGGGCCCATTGCATTGTTCTCTTGTATGCTCAGCACTATTCTAGTGCCCTGCTTGTGACTGAAAGTATGGAAGCAGCCCCAGTCAAACTCTCTTCCCCAAGAAATAGCATCACAGAGCCATGGTCGCTGTTCATGGTAGTTTACCTTGGAGCCATATGTGTCTTATTTATAATTGTATTCACAGTGCTTGGTGCACAATAGGTACTCAACACATTTATTGATTTGAATCGTTATCTTAGTTTTGTCTTTCTATTTGGGCCTCTGTATTAGTCCTGAGGTGCCCTTAGTGATACTTGACCCAGAGCTGGTTTATCCAAATGCTGACATGGCTCTCTCTTTCACTGAATCACAGTGGTACCCTTGTTCTAATAATATTAATTGTCATTATTGCTATTATTATTAATAATAGCTATCATTTATTGATTCAGTTTGTGTCAAGCATTGTGCTTAGCAGTTTATGTGCATTATTTCATTTAATCCTCACAAACATCTCTAGGAGGTACAATTTTACAACGAGAAAACTGAGGCACTGAATTTAAGTAATTTACCTGAGGTCATACAGCTAGTAAATGTCAAAGCTGACCTTTAAAACCAGTTCTGTCTGACTTCAAAGCTCTCTTCTATGCTTTCAGTACCAGGACTGGGCTTCCTTTTTTTGGTATCTGGAGCCTTAATGACAAGTGACCGCACTATAGTGGACTTATTATTTGTCTTTCCAGATTTCCTTCCATTGGGGAACTACTCTGTCCCCAATTCATGTGGTTTGGGTGGGGTTGACAGTAACCTCAGGTGTGGTCACGTGACCCAGCGGTGGCCAATCTGAGCAGTCCCTGCACCCGACCAAGAAATTGGTTCAGGGGTTAGCATGTGACCCAGGCTGGCTCAACTCTTCTCCTTTTCTGCTTGCAGTTAGGAAAGGAGGTGCTCTTTTCCTCTGGGTTTTTGTTGTTTTTTTTTTTTGCTGCTAGAGTGATGTAACCTGGAGATCTGGGTGACCATCTTTCCCTACTTCATGGAGGAAGCTGTTTGCAGTAGGAGAGAAAGATGCCATGTGCAGTAAGAAGTAACATTGAGCAGTGGTGAGAGCACACACAGCATCATCTAGAGCATCATCCTAGGGTTTCTTGGTTGTGTGAGCCAGAACATTCCTTTTGTTGTTGTTTGCTTAAATCTAGTGATTTGCATATGAAAGAACCTTGCCTAATGATGTGGAGTCTTTTCAGAAGAGGAGTATTTTTGCCTTGGATTCCTCATGGCCATTCTTGGTCTACCCTTGGGATGAGCCTTGCTGCCTACTTGGTGCCTGAACTGTGCCTAAAGGCCTCTGATCCCTGCAGACTCTGCACCATGTTCAGCTTGCTCTTTCCCTTTTAGGTCAGTAAGCCCTGCCCTAGTGAAAGGAGGTACTGCACCCAACCCCTCCTCAACCTCCTTCCCTCATGGCCTAGCCCACACACGTGGATCTGGGTGGGATAAGGATTGTGCCTTGAGTGGAACATTAGAGAAATCTGTTCTTCACAGACAACAGAAATGTTACTCATCAACCTCTCTTTGACTGCTAATCAAAGACTATTGAACGCTGAACTCATCTGACCTCTGACACCATCTGGGACCTGAGCCAGTTTAGGCCAAGACCTTGCCTCTTACCCGGTTTCCTTGGCTACCACCCTTTCTGATCAACTGTCTTCCTATGTGCTCTCAATCCCACTGTGATTCTGAACTTCCATCCTTCTGCTGGCTTCCTTCCCACGTCTTTCCGGTGGCCCTTTGAGAGCATTGTTCCATTGTGAATCAACTCTCCCACACCGGCCTCCCCACAGAATGAAAGCATTCCCTGCCCTGCAGCTCTCTCTGCTGTAGCCTTCTCCTAGCTTCCCTTTGCTGCTACCCTGTCTTGACTGTTCTGCCCTCATGCAAAAACCCTTTCTCCTTTAGGGTTCAAGCCGTTCATGCAAACACCCTTCAGGTCTTTCCTTTTGCCACGAACATCTTGATCATTCTCCCTGATTAACTCACCTGGTTCATACCCTTTTCTCCCAACTCTCCTATCTCTGTGTTCAAACATACAACTAACTTTATATGTTTGCAGTAGTTATGCCGTTGCCCCGGGGATAGTTAATAGGAGTAGTTAATTGTGATGGGACTGGAAAGTAAAGGGGACTTCATAAAAGAGATGACCTGTGATCAGGACCTCGAAAAATGTATAGGATTTCAACAGGAGGATAAAAAGGGAAGAGCCTTCCACGCAGAGAGAACAACTTGAGCAAAGGCATAGAGACGTGAAAAGGCCTGGTCTTGCTTGAGTCCTGGGAAACAAGTGGTAGGAAAGGAAGAGGGAACCCAGATTGGATTGGACATGATTATATTTACTTCACATTAAGGAGGATCCAAGTGGAAGAAGGCAAGAGAAAGAACAGCCTTTATTATAAAGGGGAGTGGGGTAAACAACAAGATTAAAACTTTGTTGGAGTGATTATAAAAGGGGAGGAGGAGTAAAGTAGATTAAGAATGTTCACAATAAGACTAGGGATTGTGGAAGAAGAGGTGGAAGGATGTGCAGGACAGATAGGCTATGAAGGAGCAGGGAGTAGGGCAGAGAAATGAGGCAGGACACCTGCTGCTTAGGAAATAGGAGAGAGGGAGGCCCTCCCTGGTGGTGGGTTAGGATTCTGGGAGACAACAGCTACATACTAGATATGAATCAAATTACTTGGCCTTTTAATTACCTTATGAATAAAGAGTAAGATAACTTATGTACTTCATGATAGTAAAAATGACTTACATTATGTAAGTTTCAGATGTCGCCCAAAATCTGTTTTATAGAATACCACAACTCTGATAGATGTTAAGAAGGTTCAAGGGAAATAGAATGAGTTCTATGATCAAATAAGGCTGGGAAATACTGCGTTCTATATGATTCACAGAGTCTATTCACATATTAAAGGCTCTGAGAAATGCACACAAGAAACCAGTTTGACCTGGTTTAACCCAGCTTTTCTCAAATATATTTGTCCCTTCATTCATTTCATTCATTCATTCATTCATTCATGCAGTAAATACATGTTATGATAGTGTGTTTTGGGCACTTTGCTGGCCGCTGGTCCTACAGTAGAGAATAAAGTCAACCTACCTTCCTGTGCTTACGAGATTAAGGTCTGGTATAAGCGCGTGTTATCATCTCACAGGTCCTAGTATTCTGAGGAACGTGGTTTCGGAAGCCTTGAGTTAGGCTGTTTAGGTATTCCTTTTTGTGCTCTGGAATGGAATGGTGTGGAGTGATTGTCTGCCTGCCTGTCTCTCTGCCTTCATGTCTCTGTTTTATATCAATACTTCTACCTCATCACCGAATGTTTCCTGCACCTCCTGCTTGGGATGGGCTGAGGTGATGACAAGGTAACTTTCAGGTCTGGGAAGTTGGTGACTTGCTCAGAGACACTCAGCTAGTTAGTTGCAGAACGAGAGCCAGAACCCAGCTCTTCTGGCTGTAGGTTCTGTGCTCATTCCATTCTTGGTGAGAAGGGACAATTTGAAATGCCTGAAAAAAAATTAAGTAGACTCAACAGGTTGAGTGAGATACAGTGGATAATGCCAATTTAATCAATAATAGCAGGACAGATTGAAGTATCATCACCACCACCACTGCCACCATCATTGTCATCATTAATGTTGAGTAATTACCATGATTCATGTACCATGCTAAGTACTTTATATATACTTCCTTATTTAATTTTTACAATAACTCTGTGAAGTAGTAATTATAACCCCACTTTGTAAATGAGGAAGCAAGCTCAGGGAGGTGAGTAATGCGTCCATGTTTACACAGCTAGTAAGGAGCAGGGCCAAGCTTCTATTCTGTGCTGGGGGTCTAAACTCTTAACTTTGTTCTGTATCAGGTGAAATGTTTTTTCTGCTTCACAACTTCCCCCTCAGAATCAGTTTGTCTTTTTTCCTTTCCATTTCAGTTTAGCTAGATCCTTCCTCTTTGTAAAAGCCTGATCTCAGAAAGGATCTGATTTAGTCATTTATTCCATAAGTCAGGTAGCATTCATCAAATATTTAATGAGTATCTACTATGTGAAGGAACTGCTTTAGGAGCTGAGGATCCAGTGGTGAATACACAGACTGTGTTCCTCTTCTTGTGGAACCTCTTAATTAGAGGGGAGAACATACAATTAAAAAAACCCATAATCAAGAAAAATGTCACAGTGATAAGAACCATACAAAAAATTGAAGTAGGATAACAGAGTGAGATTAACTGGCTGTATACTTTAGATTGGGTAGTTAAAGGAAGGCCTTTTTGTGAAAGTGACATTTAAGCTGAAATTTGAGTTACAAGAAAGAGCTGGTGAGAGAAAGGGAATGGGACAGAGAGAGGGAGAGAGAGAGAGAGGGAGGGAGGGAAGGAGGAAGAAAGAGAGAAAGTAGAACACTCTTCCAGGTAGATGAAACATCATGTGCAAAGACCCCAGCCATGAGTTTGCTGTGTTTGAAGACTAGGAGGAAGACTGTTGTGGTTGAATCATAGTGGGCCAGGGGCAGAATGGTACTAGATGTGGTTGGAAAAGTAGGTCGTACACTAGGTTAAGAAGTTTGGGTTTTAGTCTAAGTGCCCTGGGTAGTCATTGGAGGATTTAAGCAGGGCTGACTCATGGACTGACTTATGTTTTTAAAAGATTGTGTTTACTGATGAGTGGAGAAATGATTATAAGGAGATAAGAAAGGAAGTAGTGAGGCCCATTAAGGAGGATATTGCAGTAGTCCCAACAAGGGATAATGGTGGCTGTATCAGTTATCGCTACAGTAATGTTGTGTAACAAACGTCCCCATAAACTCAGCAACATACAACAACGAGGAATTATTTTTGCTCATGTGTCGGTGGGATAGCTGGGTAGTTCTGCTGATCTGCACCAGGCTTGGTTGATCTTGACTGGGCTTCCTGTGTGTCTGTGATCAGCTGCAGGTCAGGTAGGCAGCTCTGCCTTATTGCCTGGGTTCTCTCATGTGTTTGGGGGGCCAGCTTTCTTTCAACTGGTTGGTCTAGGATGGCCTCAGCTGAGATGGCTGGGGCAACTCTGCTCTCCTCCATATGTGTGTTACGTCCCTCTAGTAGCTAGCCTGGGCTTATTCTCATGGTGGCCTGGTCATATTCTCATGATGATCAAAAAGAAGCAAGAGAGGATGCAGAATCATGCAAACACATTCCTAAGTCTTAGTTTGTGTCAAGTTTGCTACTGCCCCATTGGTCAAAGCAGGTTAGGTTACATGGGTGTACCCACAGTCAGTGTGAGGGCATTGCCGAAGGCATTGGGAGAGGAGTGAAGAAGGAGAGACTTGAATAGGTTCAGAAAAATATTTTGGAGGTACTGTCAAAAGAACATGTTGATAAATTACATCTGAGGTGTGAGAATGCATCAAAGAGAACTCTTAGATTTTTGGCTGAGAGCAGCTGCGTTGTGGTTTATTTTTACAGATACAAAGACTAGGTGTAAAGAGCAGGTTTTTCTTTCTTTCTTTTTTTTTTTTTTGGAGGCAAGGTCTTGCTGTGTTGCCCAGGCTAGACTTGAACTCCTGGGCTCAAGCGATCCTCCCACCTCAGCCTCCTGAGTAGCTAGGACTACAGGCATGCCCAGTCTACAGCAAGCTTTAAGGAAATACCTAGAGTTCTGTTTTAGCGATGTTATGTTTGATATACCTGTTAGATGCTTAAATAAAGATGTGAGGTTTGCAGTTGGACATAGAAATCTAAGGTGCTGGAGGACTTCAGGTCTAAGGTGTAGATTTCAAAGTTATTCATGGAGTTTCAAGCCATGGAACTAGGTGACACCACTCGTGAAGAGAATGATAGATGAAGAAGAACAAGTCCAGGATAGAGCACTGGCACACACCAGTGTTTAGAAGTAAAGCAGAAAAGTCGAAGGCAGCAAAGGACACTGAGAAGGTACAGCCTCTAAGATCAGAGGAATCCGGGAAACTTCAGTGTCATAGAGAACCAAGAGAAACCAAGCATTTCAAGGAGAGAATGTGTTGAATGCTGCTGACAGGTCAAATAAGATAAGAATTGAGAAGTGACCAGTGGGTTTGGTATCACAGAGGAACTTGTGACTTTGACAAACGCAGTCTAGTGGAATGATGAAGATAGAAGCCCAGCTAGAGGGGTTTAAGGAAAGCACACAGGGTGAGAAGTCCCTTTTGCTGCAAAGGGACTCAAGAAATTACATGATAGTTGGAGGTGTATGTGGGTCAAGGGATGGTTTATATTTGGGAATATAAGTGATGCTGCTGTGCTAAAAGGGATGATCTAGTGGAAGGGAATGCCTGAGTTTGCAAGAGAGGAGGGGATTGAGAATTTAAAATAAACTTTAGTGTGTTACCTTCTTTGGGAGTATTTGCATTCTATATGTTATTTCCAATTTTGGAATGAAAGGATGTATCCACTATTGGAACAGTTTCAGCCATCAACCAGGGCGAGGAAGTGTGTGAGTTCTGTTGTCACACTGGGCAGATTGAGTGCCTATGTATTAGGCTTACCTAATATCGTATAGGACAGACCTCTTTGGAGTAGTGGCGTCTCCATAGGTTGTGCTCAGTGTTTCCTATACTGATAGGGAAGCTGGTACATTCAAAATCTTAGATTTTGATGTGGGTAGCAAGTTGGATGGGTCCTGGACAGAGCTAAGAAGGGAATGTGAATTAATGTCCTTGTCCAGGTTCTTATACCAGTATGACTTTGATTTTTTGATCATATAAAGAACCAGTTGCACCCAACAATGCAGGCGTTACCATTTATGCATAGACTAAAAGATTTTAGGGTGATTGGCTAATGTAATTCAGTAGATCCCAGCCAAGAAGTTGCCAGCTGAGCGATAAAATTTTTGCTTTTTATGCTTTTTAAGCCAGTGTAACTTTAATTTTAAGGTGTAATATAAAGGAAATGTATAAAACAAATGGTAATTTAAAATTTATTTTGTGTAAGTACAAGTATACATTTTGCATTATTTGAGCATCTATTTTCATCAGTCCTCCTGGTGTATGCACTCTGTGTGGTGGGGGAGGGTGGTTGTGTGAAGCAATGCAGTACCCTGTCTTAGAGTGTATTAATAGCCTTGGAAAATTTTTGTTCGGCGGCTTTGAATCTGCTTTGCTATTTCGCTATCCTAAAATATTAGTGTCTACCTGTGTAATTTGTACTGTAAACCGAAAACTACACTTGTTGCCACTCCGCTTTTTAGAACTTTCTGATTTGGCAGAAATAATACTAAAAAGACACTTGTCAAAGTCTTAGTAATTAGATATAGTAATTTGAGATATGTTAGCTCAATGTTAGCAGAAGGATTGTGAAGTCAAGAAGCAGAATTTAAATCAGATGAAGCTGGAATTTCAAAATGTAATTTCTTCCACTGTGAAGCCATAGATCTTTGGGACTGTTGGTGTTTTCTGTTACATTGGATTATTCAGGCAGGTACACTGTAAAATACTTGGCCCGTCAGGAAGGTATATGCTAGCTTTTTAAAAATTTTACAAATATGCTGTTTAAATTATATTACATATATTATAATTAATATAAGTTTTACATTTCTTTCCCATATTGGAGAGTAAATCTTAAATGGAATTTCATTCAACTTTTGCCAAAAGTGAGCTTGAAAGAATATTTAACAGATAGAGACCAACAATCATATTACCTATTTCTACATTTTATTCCTATTTCTTAAGTTAACCAGAAAGTAACCTATCTAGCTCAGCCCGTGTAGAAATGCCTTTACCAAGGCTTTATTTACTAAGCCATCATCAAGTGTTAGTATACAAAGTAGCCTGGTGAGGAATGTTTTTGTAATTTCTGCCCAAACCTCTATTGTGAAGATATTGGGTGATATCTTTCATTATCCTTTATGATCCCATAAACTACTTTCTTTTTGGAGTTTAGTGACAGGGAAAGTTTTTCTTTTGATAAATTGGCATGTATCTTATCATAAGAAAATTACTATTCTATGAGGCATTTTTAAAATCCTTTAATCCCTGATACTTTGAGAAGCTCCAAATTTAACACACAATTGCAGTAAACGTTTCAGAGTTATGGTTATCAGTGTATGGTAGAATTGTAGCATATGTGAATTTGACTTAAGGGAGTTCAACTGTGGGGTTGTGGGAAGAGAGAGAAAGAAACAACAATTTATGGAGCGTGGGGTGTGGGTGATTGTATTCAGCATTCCCCAGAGGGTATGTGCCTGAGATGTATGAACCTACTGTTCCCTCAGTCTATCTGAGTCTGCAAAGGATTTTCGTTAGTATCTCCCAGTGCTCAATGTGATGTTAGTGGTTAAGGATAAATGCTTTTTCGCATAAACTGGCCCCTAAGCGCAAGCCAACTACTTTATCTAGTGCTAAACCAAAAAACCAAACATCTGTTTTTCTCTGAGCTAGATTGTTTGCAAAAAGGCCTCTGTGATTCCCCTCCTGGTATCTGCTCACCTTGGTTGTCCCCTCCGTACTGACTTTGGGCTTGTGACTTGCTTTGACCAACGAGACAATAGCAAATGTGAAACATTCAGAGTCGTGCAATGTATTGTGCATTGGGGCTCACTCTCTCTTACTGCTCTTGGAACCCCGAGGACTATATGAACAAGCCCAAGCTCTCCTGCTGAAGAGGCCACATGTGCCCTGGCTGATAGCTTACAAGTGCTAGAAATATGAGTGGGGCCATCCTAGACATCCAGGCCAGGGCTGCCCAACCAACCTACAGAATCATGAGAAATAATACATTTTTATTATTTTTATGTTAATAATTATGGAATGGGTTTTGTTTTTGTGCTTTCCAAAAGCTGACTGATAGAACTTCCACTGCTTCTGGACATTTCGACTGATGCTGTGTTGGACTTATCCAGAGATAGAGTGTCAGTCTCCAGTGTGACCTCCACTGTGTCTCCTGTGGAATATTCAGTGATTATTTTGACTATATGTAGTTTTTGCCATATGTGCTGATGTGAGAACCAACCCCCACCTAAACTTGGATTCCACTCTGTTTTCTTCCTGCCTTTGATTTCTGACTTCTCCTTTTACTTTTAATTCTCATCTGTATATTGTTTTTGTGTTGTAAATATATTTTTTCATAAATTTCTTTTATTGAGAATAAATTCAATTAACATAAAATTTTCCATTTAAATTATTTTAAAGAGTACAATCCAGTGGTTTTTAGTTGATGATGTTGTGCAGCCATCACCACTATCTAATTCCAGAAGATTTCCATCGCTTCACAAAGAAACCCCCATCCCCTATTCTCCTTTCTTTTCTTCCAACCAGTAATCTACTTTCTGCCTATAAGGATTTGCCTATTCTAGACATTTGATATAAATGGAATCAATACAACTTTTGGCCTTTTGTGTCTGGCTTCTTTTATTTAACATAATGTTTTCAAGGTTTACCCATGTTATACTATGTATTAGGATTTCATTTCTTTTTATGGTGGAATAATATTCCATTGTATGGATATGCCACATTTTGCTTATCCATTTATCAGTTGATAGACATTGGGGTTGTTTCCACTTTTTGGCTATTGTGAGTAGTACTGTTATGAGCATTCAGGTACAAGTTTTTATATGAATATGTTTTCAATTTTCTGGGGTATGTCCTAGAAGTAGAAATGCTGGGTCATATGAAAACTCTGTATTTAACTTTTGAGGAACTGCCAAACTGTTTTTCACAGTGGCTGCACCATTTTACGTTTCTGCCAGCAATGTATGAGGGTTCTGATTTCTCCACATTCTTGCTGATACTTGTTCTGTTTCTGTCTTCTTGATTATATTCACCCTAGTGCGTGTGAAGTGGTATCTCGCGGTTTCGACTTGCATTTCCCTAATGACTAATGATGCCGAACATCTTTTCATGTGTTTATTGGACATTTGTGTATGTTCTTTGGAGAAATGTCTATTCATTGCTCCATGTCATGGCCTTTGCCCACTTAAAAATTGGGTTGTCTTTTTATTGTTTAGTTGTAAGTTTTCTTTATATATTCTGGATACTAGACCCTTATCAGATATATCATTTGCAAATATGCTTTCTCATTCTGTGGGTTGTCTTTTAACTTTTTTGATAATGTCTTTTGACACACACAAGTTTTTAAGTTGATGAAGTCCAATTTATCTATTTTTCTTTTGTTGCTTATGCTTTCAGTTTCATATTTAAGAAGCCATTGCTTAATCTAAGGTCATGAAAATCTACACCTATGTTTTCTTCTGAGAGTTTTACAGTTTTAGTTTTTGTATTACGTCTCTGACCCATTTTGAGTTAATTTTGGTGTTCAGTGTGAGTTAGCGGTCCAAATTTATTTGTATCCAGTTGTCCCTGAACCATTTGTTGAAAAGATTATTCTTTCCCCATTGAATGGCATTGGCACCGTTGTCAAAAATAATTGACCATAGATGTATGGGTTTATTTCTAGACTCTTAATTCTGTCATTGGTCTATGTATCCATGTTATGTGGTACCACATAGTTTTGATTTCTACAACATTGTAGTAAGTTTTGAAACTGGAAATGTGAGATCCTCCAACTCTGTTCTTTTTTCCCCAAGATTATTTTTGGCTATTCAGCATTACTGTATGAATTTTAGGATTAGCTTGTTCATTTCTGTAGAAAAGGTAGTTGGAATTTTGATAGAGATTGCATTGAATCTGTAGATCCATATGGGAAGTATTGTCATTTTAACAATATCATGTCTTCCGTCCAAGAATGTGGAATGTCTTTCCATTTATTTAGATCTTCTTTAATTTCTTTCACCAATATTTTATAGTTTTCGGTGCACAAATCTTGCTCTTTCTTGGTTAAATTTTCTTCATGTATTTTTATTATAAGATGTCTCAATTTCTCTCTGGATGCAGACAAAATATAAATTATAAATGAATAAAAATAAATGTTTTTAATGTAGCTCTTGAGCTATTTAATGTAGCCAGACCATTATTCTAGAAGTCTGGGAGTAAGGATTCTATATTTCTAGTCTCAAAGGTATTATTATTATTATTATTTTGGTTACATTATCTTTGCTTTTAGTTATTCATTTATAAAATGGCAGCTGCCATCTACTGCACATTTTAATTTTTTAATGATTAATGGTAATGCCATGAAAATTAAATTAAAATATTAATATTGATAGCAAACACTTACATGGAACTTAAGTGCCGGGTAACTATTCTAAGTATTTTATGTGTATTACCTCATTTAATGAAATTAAATACTGGGTGGGGTACAGCTTCAAAAGTTAAAGGACTGTGTGGTTTTGTGTGTGTGTGTGTGTGTGTATGTATGTGTGCAACCTTACCTTATGAGTGACATTTGGAAAAAATCCATAATTTTAACCTAGAGTTCTCAAAAAATAGTTATTCTGCATGTTTGATTTTTAAAAATTAAGATATTGGTGATAATATTAATGAACAAAGGGAGGGAGGTGATATTTGTCAACTCAGCTTTTTGGGGCTTTAGGTTTTTCATCTCTCAGTTGAGAAATTTGGATCCAATGATCTGTAATCTTAGAGTGCTCAGCTCTCATAGTCTATAATCTACTGAGCTGGATATAATACCTCTCAGTCCTGTGTGTGGTAGTTGAGAAGAATGTTGCAGGGGAAGGCTCTTTAAGTTATCAACTCAAAACCCCACAGAAGTGTAAGCTCCAGGAAGTCAGGGCCTGTTTTTCCCATGTGCAGTGTTGAATCCCTGACACAGTGCCTGATATACAGTAGATTTAAAATAAAATGTTTGGTTGAAAAATGAATGAAGAAATAAACATAAGGCTGGAAAAGGAATTATTTTCAGTTTTGATTTCTTTTTAAGAGAGGAAATAGCATTCTTTCCTTTGGGAATGTGTGTGTGTATTTGAGTTGGGAGTAGGAGAGAGGAAGGAGTATTGAAATAGGATATACTTAAATTAATAGAAGCTGTTTTTACTACTGGTGTTTCTTCATATTCACCTTGCATTTTGCAACGCTGAACCCTTGACCTGGGATGTGCCCTTGCCCCACCATCTTCCGAGGGTGATAACTTACTCAGCATTTCGGCCCAGTTCAGGCATCATCTTCAATGATTGCCTTTCTACCTCCCACCTCCAGGCAAAGTTGAAGCTTGTAACCATCTATGGTCTAGCACAGATCACATGGTAATGAACATGTTAGCTTCTGTCATGTCTGTCCCTTTTACTAGGCTATGGGTACCTTAGTGGCCTTGTCTTATGTTTTATTTTGATAACATACCTGACACTCAGTTAGCAGTTGTTGAGTGTGTAAATGTGAATCAATTCAGAATAAAGATGCAGCGATGACCAGCTGATCAATTGCTTTCCGGGTGTTTGCTATGTGTAAGAAACTTTCTGTGCATTTTCTCATTTACTCCTCAGGATAATCCTTTAAGATTGATATTATCATCTTCATTTTACAGATAAGGAAATAGTCCCTAAGGAGTTAAGTAACTTGCATAAAGTTATGTAGCTAATTAATGGCAAAGCTAAGATTTAGAGCCGGGTCAAGCAGACTCAACAGTTCAGGTTCCTTTCACTAAATCAGGCTATTTGGCCAGAAGTTCCAATATAAATAATTGGAGAAGTAAGATACAAAAAGATGACATCAGGAAAAAAAACCTTTAGGATAATGTTTAAAGAACCATTGCTTATGTCTACTCCAGCTCAGTCAGGAGACAAATTAAAAATTTGGTCTTTTAATGTATCAGGAGGTATAGGCTGTCTTCTAGGTGGTTGAATTTTCTATGTTTAAGACAGTAGTAAAATGGGGAACAAGTAGGTCTCCAGATCAAGCTACACAGAATAATTGAAATAATTGAAGTTTAGGGCTAAAGATAGTGTTAGAGATTATCAGCCTCAGCTCCATTAATTTTATAAATGATTATCACAAGGCCCTGAGAGTTTGTGAGTTTGGCCCTCAACTGTCTTGTCAGTCAAGGGTAGAGGGTTCCTATAAAAGTCTCACTTTTATATATTAATAGTAAATTTAGAATAGTGGTGGACAAAGACTTGTCACATTAGAGAGATAAGAGCATGAGAGCTTGGTTGAAACACCATCTTTTTATGCATCAGAGAAATAGGAAACTGTGGCCTGGGCCTCTTGTGTGAGTAACCTCTGAGCTTCCAGCCCCCTCAGAAGAAAAAACATGCTGCATGGAACAGAATTGATCCTTAGGAACATCTCAGAGGGAAAAAAAGGATCTTATTAGTTGTTTGTTAATTTATGATCCTAGGACCCTGCTGATTTAAGATGCAAATGGATATACAGTAGTCCCCCCTTATCCACAGCTTTCCTTCAAGTCTGTCCAGTGACAACAGGAGAAACTAAAAATGGTGAAAGATCTGAAGTAGATGCTTCTGCTGTCTTTGAGGTTTGGCTTCTAAAGTAAATACCCACAAGCTTAAAGTGAAATCATTAAGTCATGCAATAAATACTTACTGAATACCTATTATGTTTCAGGTGGTGTTTTGGGTGCTAGGTCATGCCAAATATTATATTTTCTTTAGCTTGATTTGTGTAAGACAGAGTACTCATAGAAAAAAAAAAAAGGACTTGGAAATATGCCTTTGAGAAATTAGTGTGGAACAGAATGGAGATTTATGTATATGTATAACATGTACATATACGTTAACTAGTTTATTCTGTTGTGGCTATCTAAATATCAGTATTGCTTGTTTAAGTAAATTTGATTTTTAGAATTTCACACAACCACTGGACAAAATTAGACATTGATTTATCTTATCAATGTAGAAAGACACTGTGCTTACCACTTTTACAGTCCTTAACAGATTGTAGTGTCCCTATTTGTTTTCTTTTCCCATGCCTCTCTAGAGCAAAGATCATGTCTTAATCATCTTTGTAACCATCTCAGTGCCTTATGCATAATTCCTAATAAATCATGGCTGTGCAATAAATGTCAGAATGAATGATTGCATGAATGTCTGAAACTGTTTCTGTGGACAAATTAGCTTATGAACTGCAAATGGTGAAAAGATGGATGAGTGAAGAAGAGGAAACATTTAAGGGAAGGAAAAAAGTTGGCAGGGATTAGAGATGAAGGGAATGAGAAGGGAGTGGCCGGGAATCCCGTAGTATATTATGTCCTAGATAACTATTGTTGAGTAAGAAACCATCTAGAACTTAAAGGTACACAGCAACAACCATGTTATCACACGCATGGCTTCTGAAGTTTAAGAATTGGACAGTGCACAGTAGGATGTCTTGTCTCTGCGCCACAAAGTCTAGGCTCTTATCTTGGAAAACTTGAATGGCTGGAAATGACTTCAATGACTGGGGCTGAAGTCATCTGAAGTCTCACTCATATCTGGCTCCTGGGCTGGGGTGATTTGAAGGCTGGGCTCAGCAGGAATTCTGCAATAGAGCTACTGCATGTGGTTTCTCTATTTGGTGTGGGCTTCTCTTACTATGGTGGCTGGGTTCCAAGAGGGAGTATCCAAGGAGTGAGGGGTCCAAAAAGCCCAAGCAGGGGCTACTTGGCCTTTAATGACCTAGCCTCAGAAGTCACTTCTGCTGTACTGTATTAGTCTAAGGAGTCACAAGCCCACTGAAATTCAAGGGGAGAAGACATAGACCCTGACTCTTAATGGGAAGAGTGTAAATGAATTTTAAGAAACAGTGGCACTACGTGTGATAAATGGGCAAGATAGTGACAATGATGGGTAGAGCAAAGAACAGGAAAGTACATTATCAATTTACTTCATCAGAGATAGGACATATGACAGTGTCACTGGACATTTTCCAAACAGTAGTTAGATCACGAATTATGTCCATGATACTTTTTATTTTCATTTTTTAAGTGGATTTAGAGGGTACAAGTGGCTTTTTGTTACATGGGTGAATTGCATAGTGGAAAAGTCTAGGCTTTTAACTTACTCATCAACCTGAATAGTGTACATTGTACCTAATAGGTAATTTTTCATCTCACACCCCACCTCCCAACCTCCCCCTTCTGAGTCTCCAGTGTCCATTAAGTCGCTCTCTATGAGCACGCATACCCCTTGCTTAGCTCCCACTTAGATCTCCCATTCTGTAGGTTGTCTGTTTACTCTGTTGATTATTTCCTTTGTGCAGAAACTTTTTAGTTTAATTAAGTCCCATTTATTTATTTTTGTTTTTGTTGTATTTACTTTTTGGGTTTTAGTCATAAATTCTTTGCCTAGGCCAATGTCTAGAAGAGTTTTTCCTAGGTTTTCTTCTAAAATTTTTATGTTGTCAGTTCTTCCATTTAAGTCTTTAATCCATCTTGAGTTAATATTTGTGTATGGTGAGAGGTAGGGATCCAGTTTCATTCTTCTGCATGTGGCTGTCCAATTTTCCCAGCACCATTTATTGACTAGGAGGTCATGATACTTTCTGAATGTAGTTTATAATTTTTATTTGTTACAAATGATATATGAGAATGTTTTCTATGGAATTAGTATTTTTATCAGTTTTGTATTTTTTCCTCTTAGGACCAGGTATATAATAGCTGGCATTTTAGTTTTGGGAATTCTTCATTAACTGAGGCCTATAAGCCTTAAAAATAAGGATAAATATTTCTCTGGTCAGATTTGCCTTCGTGATCTAGTATGCCCTGTAGTTTCAGTTGTGATGCTGATCTTTGGTAATCTTTCTAATGACCCTTTTATAAAAAGGCTGCAACTTGGATATACTCACTTTGCCTGGCTGTCCACTGTGCTTTGGCACTTTGTTAGTCTGTACAGAATTTTCTTTTTACCATGTGGTTTGTACACTTGAAAAGCAAACTTCCACTTCTATGAAATTTGAATAGAGGAAAAGAAAGGAAATGGAAGAGAGGAGTTATAACAAGGACAAACGTTGCATTAGACTGTGGTTTTGTTTTTGGCACTAGAAGCCACCTATTCCTGTTTGTCAGAAGAGGTAGTGTCACTTCTCATTATCATGAGGCTTGGCTGGTTCACAGGAGTCACTGAAACCATCAGAAGGCATTTGTGATGAGGTTGGTAGTGTAGTAATAATGATCCTTGGAGAAGGAGAGCCTGCCCACTTTTTTCTTGTTTTATTTATTTGCCTTGGTTCTTTTTTCTCTCCTTCCCTTCTCTTCCTTCTTTCCACCTTTTTCTATTCTTTCTTACCAATTCCAAAGTGTTAGATGACTGGGACATGGAAAACTATGTTATTCCTTTAAACATGTTTTAAAAACTTTTTATTATGAAAAATTGCAAACATAAATAAAAATAAGATGATATAAGGAACCCCTAGTATCTGTCACTCAGCTTCAACAGTTCTCAACTCATGAACAATTTTACTTTGTCTGTACTCCCCCATACCTACCCTTCACCAGATTATGAAGTAAGTCACAGATATTATTTTATCTGTAAATTTCTTGGTATATATCTCTAAAAGATAAGAACTCTTAAAAATACAATCACAATACCATTATCACACACACACATACACACACAAAGAAAACCAACCCCAGACAACCTAACACTATCTTAATATTGCCAAATCTTATTATAGTTAAACAAATCTTATCAACGCACCTTAATATCATCAATATTGAGTTGATATTTAAGTTGCCACAGTTGTCTAATATATTTCAACTGGTTGAGATGTCTCTTAAGACTTTAAATATCTATCAAATCTTCCTCAATCTCTATCTTTCTTTGTTTTTGTTCTTGAAATTTTTTGTCAAGGATACTTTCTCATTTGTGAAAAAAATTGGATGCAATAATGACTTGAATCCTTTATTCCCATTTTAAAAACAATAAGAAAAGAATATATGGACATAGATGAATGTTTCTCATTAAAAACAATTTAGAATACTCTAGCCAAGGAACAAACATTGGTATTTGATTGTTTTACATATAATTTTCAAATTTTCTTTACTTTCATGCTTTCTTCTAATAAAAGGTGCTGAAAGTCACTTTACCCACTGAGAAACTTGTTATACATGTCTTATTTTCACTTGTTATTGTTTCCCTCTGAAGTAGCAAGAAACGGAAAGGGAAATACTTGATTTATATAAGAAATTCCCTCATCAGAGGAGAACTGGTGTCAGAATTTGCCACTTAAAGTGAATCCGCTTAAATTTCACAGTAAATAGTAAAAGAAAAACCTGGTATGTTCAGATTTTATCCTGAAAAATAAAGTGAAAATATATTTATCTCATATTTAGAACTAGTTAGATTATAACTAATTCTTAGAACAAAGAGTGGGTCAAGTATTTTCTTGGTATCATTTTTCTGACAAGAATGTATGATAAAAAATTTGATTTCCTTTACTTTACATTTGAATTTGTCAGCACAATTCTAAAGAGGGCCATTTTTTTCCCAAAAGCATTATCAGCTTTATCAGTTTTTGCAAGGGTTTTTTATAAGACAGAATAAAGATTAAGCCACTATAACAAAGAAACCATGATTATAATTTCTAAAATAAGGTGGAAGTGTATTTCTCTCTCACAAAGTAGGTTAGTTGGTCTAGGCTCTGCTCCATGAAGTCATTCAAGGATCAGGTTACATCTGGTTCTTCTTCCACCTCCTAGGGTGGTGATACTGGTATGCATAAAGGAAATTGAATCTTCCCTCTGCACTTTCCAGCTGGTGGGAGGCTGGAAAGTGCCCTAAATCCAGGGAAAGTAGCATGTCTTTAAGTTGAAGACAGCCCAGAAGCACATATCACTTCTGCACACGTCCTTTTGGCCTTAACTTAGTCAGATGGCCACACTGTACTGCAAAGAAGGCTGAGAAATATAATCTCTAGCCAGTATGTGCAGGAAGAAGGTGAGAATGGATTGGTGTGTTGCAGGGTATGTGTAAGGGGAGCAAGAAGCAATCTGCCACAGTGTATCTTAATATTTTAATTGTAAAAATCATTCTGTGTTCTATTTAGACAACCCTATTGTGTTATCTTTTTTTCCAAACTAGCTAACTGCAAGGTCCTCACTTCCCAATGACATTGAGTATGGTTGGAGCAGTCCTCCAACATCCCTCTCATAGACTTCTTGAAAACCCTCATCTTTTGAAGATTTGATATTTCATTTGCATTTTGTTGACTGTTGCATCCCTTATTCAGTGAGAGATGATGACAACAAAAAAGCAGAACCGAGTTACATGGAAGGGACATGTGATTGGGGCCTAGGTGGTCAGTTGATTAATAAATGTTTTAATGTTATGACAACTTTTGCTTCTCTCTAGAACCACTTAATTATGAATCTCCTGTATAGTAAATATGTTTGTTAGATTCTTGGAGGTATTGCACATGGGATCTTTTCTAAAACTTCTTTCTCCATCCATTGCTGTATTTATCTCTTTTTTTTCTTCCTTTTTATGAGAGGTGAGGCCCCCACCCCAATCATAGCCAAAAACTGCAGGGAAGACCTGCAGTGTGAGACTCAAACCTGTCTTAAAGGAGTACATGTTAAATCAGTGCATATGCCTGTATATGTTATATGGACAATAAGAAACAACTGTTCTTAGGGCATCACTTCCGGTCTATTTCTGCCCCCTAGTTCAATGTCATAATCACCCACCGTATGTTAGTGGACCAGGGTGAGGGGTACAGTATCAGGAGAGATGAGATAAATCATCTGGCCTCTCTAACCTTTGCCTTTTTTCCCAAGAGGCCTTCTCTTATCCCTTCTTCGGAAGCTTTTGGTACTGAATGATAAGGGTTTTGCTAGATGTGTTGGTGCTTGGATTCCTCACCATGCCCATCTTCAGTAGGTCAGCAGGTGAATACTCAAAACTTTGTAGCCTACTATGTATGAACTGGCTGCAAAGAGAAATATGTAAGACTTTAAGAAAATACAGGTTATCACGGGGTGCCTTTATTTAGATCAGGAAGACAGAAGGCTACAGTATTACTTTCTTCTGAGTGCTACAATGTTGCCTAATCCTGGAATAGCTGCAATTCATGATGTTAAATGGGAAGTCTAGAATATTCTGATAGAAGTCATCCTAGCATTTTTTTTCTTTTCTTGTATTTCTGCTACTTAATCCCCTTTTACAAAGGGCAGTTGGGGCTTACGCTGAGAGTATACATTGCAGAAGAGAGCGTGGTAAGATTTGTTCTTACATAATAGCTACCCATTTTAGGTACTTTTGAATTGAAATATAACCTACAGATACTGTTGACAGGCACACAACGTTTGATTTCACAGATTATTGTCAGTCCGATGTTTATTCGTGCTAGATTTCTTAAAATTGCAAACAAATAGTAGCTTTGTCATAAACCTGTGGTGAGATGTGTAATAAGGCCACGTGTTCTGATGTAGAAATTCTTAAACTGAGGGCTTTGACTAAACTTTACTAATCTTAGGACATCATCAAATATTAGGTTAAATTGTGTAATATTGCAGATTCTGTACATAAAATATTATTAGATATTGACAATATATAGCACATAATATATGGCTTAACCTAATAAAATGAGAATTTGAACAACCTCCAGTCATTCTTTGTTTGTTCCTATAAGGACTTCATCCTTTCCCTACCTTGTTACCTGGGCCCTTTTTTTCTTACTATACTCACAGTCACTTTTGTCATCGTCTGTCTCTGACTGCCTTTCCTGTTTAGCACCTGTGTTCCCTTGATTAAAAATATTACAAAAGGTCATATGGACTAGGATGGGCTGCCTTAGCAGCCACTTATTTTTTAAGAAATTATTTTTTTGGGGCAGAATCTTTCATGATGAAAAAAAGGTTCTAAGATCTGTTGGCTAAAATCACTGAGGACTGTGAAACTGAGAGCCTTTAGTCTAGTACTCAGATTTGCCACACTGGACGGAGAGTGTAACTTTTTGGTGATTTGGATTTCTCACTGGTGGAACAGTGACAGCTTCCGTTATGTTCTTCAGAATATTAGTGTTTAAAAACTAATGTGTGAAGTTTTTCAAAGTTTTAACAGTTAGTAGGCAAGGTAAAGGGAATAGTGATTTTGTATTCAACTCCAATGAGACAGAGAAAAGGGCCTTAAGTTGAATTTTATTTAGAGAAGATAATTGTAATCCTGAGTTGGTAATGGCTGGAAGAGGAAGCTGGAGTCCTCTGAAGTTTTATGTCATCTTTATTTTCAAACATCAAACCTATTATTTCCATGTTCACAGAGGACATCTTCCTTCAGTTTTTGGTATTGAGAGGTTGATGTGACTCTTAGTGATGCCTTGAAAGTCATAGGCTATCACTGTTGAAATCTGGAGATTGAATCCAGTTGCATTGAGCAATCACTTAAACTAGGAACCTGAAAATGATACCTTATTTTAAGCTTTTTCCTTCAATTCTACCTGCCTTTCTACTAGGGAAGCTGTAGAGTATAGGGAATAGTGTAGAATCTGCAGTTATTAATATATTGCCTGAACTAAAACCTGGCTCTTATTCTTACTTTGTGAGCTGTAAAATATAGACAGTACTACTACCTCCTTCAGAAGGTTGTTGAGAGAATGAAATGATTCAGTGCATCTGAAGTGCTTAGTGGTTGGGATGGTGCAAACACATAGCAAAATAGTAAAAGCATAATGATAATTACAATAATTTTTCTTATTTTTCTGTATAAATGGTAATTCTATAGGGATATTCCCTAATTCTCCTGTAGTCTTCTTATCCGTTTGGGTTTCATTGATCTTGTCAGAAGGTCATTGGATTAACACTTCAGGACAATGATGTTTACTTTCAGAGAAATCTACCCTCAGCCTCCTCCCCTATTTTGGTCCAGATTTCACAGTATTTTGCAGATAGGTATTTCATAGTTTATAATTTGAGATTGAAGGCCATCTTTTTGTTTCACTGAAGCTGGGGCGGAGAGTAGAGAACATACACGTTTACGCTGTTGTTCACCAATGATTTTCTGATTCTCAGAGGCAATCACTTTTATTTTTTCAGATGTTTTAGTACCATTGTATCTTGTTAAACAAAATTGATGGGAGGCCGTTGTTTTGGACTGGGCTCCTGTGCTAGGCCCCAACAAACCAAAACGGAGTCACTCATGCTTAATGCTACACAATCAAACTGAAGCTTTGAGGAAGCAGGTAGATCCCTAAACAGACCAGTTTTTCCTGAAAACAGGAGATTACAGTCTACTTGAGTCAGTTTGATAAGGACATCCTCCCTGCTTTAACCCTTACAAAAAAGCACAACCTGAAGTCACTTGACATAAACTAATCAGTGTTTTTTCCTATTGTTCTGTTTCCTTGTTCCCACCTTACAAACCCTGCTGTTCTGCCATTGCCCAGTGGGAGCTCTCATTCTATTTTATAGAAGGGAGGCTGCCTTGACTCATTAATTGTGAATAAATAAATTGGATCTATAACTAAATTTGTTGTAATTTTGCCTCTTGACAGTCTCTAATTTACATGCTTACGTTGCTACTTCTTGCTTTTTCAATTTTAGGTGATATTTATTGGCTTCCCACTACTGCTACTACTACTACTACTACTAGTACTATGGAGGATATAGCTCTCTTTTACAATGTACTTCCCACCCACACAGAAACACACTTCCTGCTCTCATCCCCAATATATTTGTGTTAGTAATATGATTACTTATTGTTTATCTTATTATGATGCTGTAGATGTTATTTATAGCTGAACTCTATAGTATATTGTGATTATTTTTCCTTTTCTGCACAATTTTTTGTTTTCCCTGGAATTAATTGATTTATTTTATTTTTTAAATTGGCTAAGTGTTACTAATTTATTGTAAATTTCTTCCCCATACATTCAGTTTTGTCCTAAAAGAATTCTTTCCAAGAACCTTCCAGCTTGATCCCATTTGGACTGGTTGCTCTCTCTTTGGCCTGTTGTTCAATGTCATTCATCTTAGGATTTCCCTTCACCATCACCTGGGGGAGTCTCCTTACCTTTTTGGTTGTGTTGGAACCCTTGTTTCCTGGATTCTGTGTGTGTGTGTTTTTTTTTTAATTTTAATTTTTTTGGTTTACTTCTTTATTTAGGTATTTTGGCTATATCAAGTAGCTTTTGAGAAGGGTGAACAGGAGGTAGAATATTTGAAGCCTTGCATATTTGAAAAATGTCTTTATTTTCCTGTTATTTCATTGATACTTTGAGTATAGAATTTTGGGTGAGAAATCAATATCCTTCTGAATTTTTTCTCCATTGTCCTCCAGCTTCTGGTATTACCCTTGATAGCTGCCATTCTGAATTTTGATCCTTCCTGTGAAAGCTACTTTTAAGCTTTCTGAGTCTTCTGCTTATCCCCATAGTTTTGAAATTTTACAAGATGTGCTTTGATTTGGTTGTATTTTAACCTGAAAATAACCTTCAGTTTGGGGAAATTTTCCTAAATTTTTTCTTTGATTGTTTTCACATTTTGTTTTCTTTGTTTTTTCTTTCTGGAACTTCTGTTTTTCAGCTGCTGAACTTTCTGAGTGGGTCCTGTAATTTTATTATACTTTCTTTCCTTTTTTCTTTGGAGACAGGGTCTCGTGTTGTCATCTGGGCTGGAGTGCAGTGGCATCTTTATAGCTCACTGCAACCTCGACCTCCTGGGCTCAAGTGTTTCTCCTGCCTCAGCCTCCTGAGTAGCTGGGACTACAGGTGTGCCCAGCTGATTTTTCTATTTTTTGTAGAGACGAGGTCTCGCTGTTGCTCAGGCTGGTCTCAAACTCCTGGCCTCAAGCAATCCTCCAGCCTCAGCCTTTCAAAGTGCTAGGATTGCAGGTATGAGCCACTGTGCCCAGCCTAATTCTTAATTTTTTTGATTTTTAAATTTTATTTCTTGGGAGATTTTCTCAACTTTATATTCTAACTCTTCTATTGAGTTTTTCATTTCTGCTATCTTATTTTTAATTTCTAATAGCTCCTCTTTTTGGGTTCCCTGTTCTTTATTTTGGCTGTATCCTGACCTTGTTTCGTACATGTAGTATTAGTATCTTCTCTTAACTCTTTGATTTTATTGAGTTTTTTTGGTTAACATTTTCTTATTTCAGCACATTTATTCCAAATTGCTTTTTCTGCATTTGTTTTTTTAGCTTGGATTCATATTATTAAGTAGAATTTTTTCTTAATTGTTTGGTGATCCTCAGGTTCCTCTCATTTATAAGAATGAGACTTTAAAACGTCAATTGGAAGCTTTTTGCATGGGGGTGGGCCTTGCTGACTGTGGGGTTAACTATACTTGATCTGGCTGTGGAATTTCTGTTGGGGACACAGAAACATGTCTGTATTTTCAGGACTTTTCTCTTAGTTTGGTCCCTATCCAGGGTCCTGGAGCCAGGTGGGAGAAGAGAGCTGAGTGGTCTCACCATCCAGTTACATATACTTGTACACTTTCACTTAAGCCTCCCTTTTCAGTGTAGTACTCCTAGCCTCAACTATTCTTAGTTTCTCCAGGATAGAGACCCTCTGTTTTATAGTCTTCAGAAAATAAACCTCTAGTTTTTTCTCAGGGTTGAGGAGAGGGTTAGTCACCTGGAAGAGGGGATCTGGTGAGTTTGTTTCCTTTTCTTTTTGAGACAGGGTCCCACTCAGTTGCTCAGGCTAGAGTACAGTGGCATCATCACAACTCACTGTAATCTCAAACTCCTGGGCTCAAATGATCCTCCTGCCTCAGCCTCCCGAGTAGCTGGGACTACAGGCACGCGCCACCACACCCGGCTAATTTTTCTATTTTTTTGTAGAGACAGGGTCTCACTCTTGCTCAGTCTGGTCTTGAACTCTTGACCTCAAGCAACCCTCCCACCTTGGCCTGCCAAAGTGCTAGGATTACATGCCTGAGCCCAGCTGGGAGTCTGTTTCTTAAACAGACCTGCCAACAATTCTTTTGCTTTAAGTCCACTACCACTTCTAGAGATTCCAGGTTCTGCTGATTCTTGAGCTATTTGGAGGTTTTGCAGCATAAATTGGGTTGTTTCCAGGTTTCTCCTCAGCTGGACTTGCCACATATTTATTTGCTTTCCCACTTTCCAAAATTGAGTTGTTGTTTCCGTTTCTGTTTTCTACTCCCTTGAGAGTTAATTCCTTAACAACATTAACAACAACATAACCGTTTGTAATGGGGTTTTGGGAGGGAGCCAATGCTATTATAACTGTGTCTTCAGCCCTCCATCTTTAGCTGGAAGTCCACATGAGGAGAATTCCCCTTCAGGGTGGGGAACCTGTGGCCTTGGGGCCACATGTGGCCTTCTGGATCCTCGAGTGCGGCCTTTTAACTGAATCCAAATTTTACAGAACAAATCCTTTTAATAAAGAAATTTGTTCTGTGAAGTTTGGGTTCGGTCGAGGGGCCACCCTTGGGGATCTGGAGGGCCACATGTGGCCTTGAAGCCACAGGTCTCTCACCCCATCTCTCATGTAAATCAGATGAAGTGATTTTTTTCCTTAAGGCATTCAACATGAAATATTTTTCCTTGTTCCTGATATTGAGACCTTTTGCTTCTAGAACTGCAGATAAGCCACACCCTACTTATCCTCCTGAATCTTCCAAAAGTCTGCCTTACGTTTGGTAACTATGCTATTGCTCACTGGCTTGGGAACTACAGATTTGCACATAGCCTGTTTTCCAGAGCATAGCTTGCTTTTCCCTGGTAGTCATTCTTTTAAGTAGTCTTATTCACCCTGCATTGAAAATGTGTAGCACAAAGACGAAAAGATAACTTCTAAAGAAGTGGTATTTACATACTTACAGTTTCTATTCAAACTACCTACCCCTCATTCACCAAGTACCAAAGAAAAGAAGATAGAGTACTCAAATTTTAATATGGAATAAAGGGGACTAACTTAGTTGCAAAAGTAACAGGAGCTTTTCTCTGACTACTCATCTCAGGATGGATAATGGGTTAATTAGGTCTGTGATTCAGCTGCTTATTGAGGGGCTACTGTAAACACCAAGAGTGGTATAAAGAGGTGCAAGAGTCTACTCTTTTCCTTTAAGATAGTGGCTCTCAAATCTACCTGCACATTAAATCATGATGTCCAGGGCCCCACCGCAGACCAACTGAATTAAAAAGTCAAGAAGTGGGCCTGGATATCTGTATTTTAAAAAAAAAGTCTCCCTAGGTGATTCTAATGTACACTTAAGTTTGACAACCATTCCTGTAGGAGCTTAACAGTTAGGCGGGAATTTAAAATATGTGTATTGATTGCTATAGACATGGCAGAATATGATTTGCTCTATGATGAGTGATAGAGATTATGGGTACAGGAATTGGAAGGTTTTTAATTAATTGGAGTCATCAGGAGAGGCTACATCAAGGAGGTGAGTTTTGAGCTGGTAGAATTTTCATACATGGAGAGAAGGGAGGGGGGAGAGTCCTCTAGGCCAGGGAACGAGTGCTGTGAGGAGAGGCGCTGGAAATTTGGTAGACTGTTCTGACTGGAGTGCAGAATATTTGGGGAAGAGTAGAATAAAGATTGCATGTTAGGTTGCAGCCAGATTGTGGACAATCTCCAGTGTCAGACTAAGGAGTTCTGGTTTTATCCTGCTAGTGGTAGGGGAGGCATTGAGGGTTTCTGATGAATGAAATGTCATGATGAATCTTTAAAGATTGATCCAGTGGGAATGAGGGGTGGGTAGTTTGAATGGAAGGAGGCAAGAACCTGGGGAAAGGAAGACCTTTTGGGAAGCTGCTGTCATGGTCCAGATGTGAAGTCATATGCTCTGAGCTAGGAAAATAACAATGGAATTAAAAATGATAATAAATGTTTGTGTAGTATCTTCATAGTAAGTTCTTTTCCCACATCTCATTTAAACCTCACATTAACCTGGTGGTCTTTTCCTCCATTCTTTATCAGTGTAGGAACTGGTGTTCAGAGTTAAGCTGTTGTAAAATCACCTTACAAAAAATGGAGTGCCCTGATTGGATGACGACCAGTCAGTAATAGCGGGTTACAAGGGCGCATTGGAGATACCAGATTGGTGTGAAGATGGTAGTTAGCTATTTCTCAGTGGCTAACTCAGTGTCCAGTTGCTGGCTACACTATCAATAGCCACTTGGTGCTCTTCCTGTGACTCCTGTTGCCTCTGGTTTGGTATGCAATTATTTCTTAAAAGGGTGTGATGAACACAAGAGAAGGAAATGCTGTTGTTAATTCAACTTGTCTCAAATAAGAACCTTCAGGCCTTTTCTGAGTGTCTTTGGGTCTTCAGATAGATTTTGTTGAATTTTGAAGGATGTAGTCTAGGTATGGATAGTCTGGAAGTACAGGCTCCTTCTTATCCAGGTGGGTTCTTCCCTGATTAGGGTTAACCATGACTGGGTGGGGTTTTTTTTTCTTCTCTTGTGGTTGAGATAGGAGCCACAGGGAAGAGAACTGTGGAGCATGGCAGTGTAGCCACCAGGGAACCACCTCTGTGGCACTAGTGGTTGGAATGCTTGATTGAGATGACACCCTTATCAGAGCTGGAGTGTGAATCTTATTGACCGTAGTAGTTCATTTTGTTCATGAGTCTACCATGTCTATGTGGTTATCTGTTTTGTGTGCCAAGATGCTGGGGCAATTCAAATGTCAGCCTAAACCAGCCATGCAGGTGATGAAATATACTTTTCCATCTGAGATATTTGTTCCCTACAATCAAGTAGTAGGAGCGTGCCAGAAAGCTGAGGGGTACTGGGGAGGTACGAGGGAGTCAGTCATCCTCATGGGGAACCTTGATTGGATTTTCTCATGAAATGATGGGATACGGAGGAGCAGGATGGGGACTGGGGAAGGAGAGGAGGTTAAGGTTTTGCTCCCTGGGCATTCTTAATCCAGGCACAGAGAGTAACATTCATCGGCTCCAGCTGGGGTGAGGGTAAACCCTATCTTGGTAATTTGAAATGGCAACATCCTTGGAAAATTGTCACATTTTAACTGTTTATTTTCTCATTTTAGAATACTAGGATCTTCAATGGCAGGAGAAGGAGTAACTAGAAGACCGCGATGAATTTTAACACTATTCTAGAAGAGTTTCTCATTAAAAGGTCACAGCAGAAAAAGAAGACATCACCTTTAAACTACAAAGAGAGACTTTTTGTACTTACAAAGTCCGTGCTAACCTACTATGAGGGTCGAGCAGAGGTAGGGGACAGTCACAGTTTTCTTTGCTGCTTTCTGTGTTGATACTATTTTATACAACTGCCCTCCCCCCAATCTTATGGAGTAAGCTGTGGCTTAATGAAGTTAAGACAATGATTTCTTATCATTTGGACTTGAAAGATGAAGTTTAGGGTGTGAGAAGAAATAGGTTTAGTGTAATTAATCTACTGCATTAATCTGTTAGAGAAAATAAATTACTACATCAGTTTTAGGTCCTTATGGGATTCATTAGGTATGTTGTGTACATGGCTCTTTTCCATAAGCCACTGTATTTTGTATCAGTCTTATAAACTGTGTCTTTTTGTCCATCACTTTATATGAATGTTTCTTCATTATTAAGTGGAAGTTACTTAAAACTGGTTAGTGATTTGGTGGACCCAGCACATTATTGAACTTGACCTAAAAAAGAATTTTTCCATTTTTTTGTGATAAACACCTACTCCAAAGTTCCTTTGGTAGGAGCAGGGAGAAACAGCCCATTAAAAACCTGGCCACTGTGCACGTGGCACAGGGAGGGTGTGTGGTTGGCCAGGTCCTGGCTTTTTGGTGGCTTTAGCTTCTTCTACCACTAGACAAGGCCCATGAATGTGCAGTCACCTCTGTCCCACTGTTTTGCTCCTGACATGTTGGGGATGGCATATTCTAGTACAGCCATGGTCCTTTCTGCTAGAAATATTCTTGGGTTCCAGGGCCTGGGTTGCCCCTGGTTGACCACATGCTATTGTACAATTGGATACAGTGAACTGTTGGTGATCCTGATGTTTGGTTTTAATTTTGCTTTTTTTGTGAAGTGCCTTCCTCAGAAGTTGATTTACTTGTTTTTGTTTTTATTCCCACTGATTTCTCTGTGGTTTGGTTCTCCCCATTCAGACACAATTGCATTGTTTCTGATGATAGTCCTCAACTCTGTTAATTTTTGCTGTGGCTTGTCATTGTGACTTGTGGAATTCTTCAGGTTCATGTAACTTAGGACCATAGTCCTTTATCCCTAAATCCTCAAAATGCTGAAAACAAAAACTTCAAAAATTCTTTTAGTTGTAAAGTCTGACCTGAGATGAGGCTATTTTTAGTCTTCATCCTATTCAGTGTAAATATTTGTGTGTGTGTGTGTGTGTATGTGTGAAGAAGTATTAATGTGTTTAATTATGTGGGGCTGCCCCAGTCCCTGTTGGGAGTGTTATGTAATATATGGCATATGTACTATATTTCATTTATTAAATCTGAAAAATCCAGAAAGCCAAAAGGGTTTCAGATAAGGATTGTTACCAGAAATATGAATTATTTTAAAATCTAAAACAGATTTTAAGGGAAACATTAATGAATTTTTGCTATATGGTAATGATTTGTTAAAATTTGTATTTAATATAGTAAGGCTAAGAAAAGAGGTCTAGCAGTGAAAGTGGTAAAATGTTATAATTTTACTAATCAAAAAGCTGTAGAAACCTGTATTATCTGCTTCGAAATATGAACTGATACTACTGAAATACATTGCAATTGTTAACTTACTTTAAAGATGATAAATATACGAAGTTAAAAGTGCCCCGATTGCTTTAGCTTAAGTAGAATAAAGAGAACAGTAGAATCCCTCTTCCTGCAGAACCTGACTGTCTTGCCTTGGAGCAACCTTAACCACCACGAGAACCAGAGGACGGAATGGGGAGGTTGTCCTAGCATGTAAAAGCCCGGTCCCTAACATTTACTGTCAGAATCCGTCTCCTTTCTGGCTGCTGCTGACTGGCCCAGGGGAGCCTAGTCCTGTTAGCTTGACTCCTGCCTTCACTGCTGATCAGCAGGGCATTTGGATCCCTCCTGATTTCTTCTCTCCTGGACTGACATTCACTGGCCTACTTGTGACCTACAGCTTGAAATATGGTCACAGATATTTTTGCCTCTCACCATTTAAAAATAAATAGTTGCTAATATTAAAAAAAATTAAGAATTTTATGATGAGAATCAGGATTCTTAAAATAACAAAAGTGCTGGCAACACTAGGCTGAATTCTTTGACAACTCTGCATGGCTTCTAGGTAAGCCCAGTAACACCTCATGGCTGTGTTTCTTCCCTGTTTGGGCTAATGTGCTCAGTTCCCTCTTGCCGTGGATGAATCTTCTGGTTTCCATCTCCCTAGCCTTAGAAGCTGTGATTCCAAAAGGGCTGTGACTTGAGTAATCCATGAGAATCAACAGGTATTATAAAAATAATATTTTGTTAAAAATGTGAAACTGTGAGTAGGTTAGAAAAACCATGGAGGCCATTTGGGATTAAAATAAATAGCCCTAGAGATATTTATTTTAATTGTTTAGTTCTCTTGTTTTCAAGGGAAAAACAGAGGAGGCTGTTAATGGATCTAGTAGCTACGATTCCTAGTTTCTTCATGGGAATCAAGTGCCACTAAAACTTTATTAAAACTCTTAGTTAATCATGTCAGGTGGACATCCATTCTGTCCTCATTCTTTGGACCCCAGCTCCTTCAACATGGTAGCAGCAAGCTTTTGTTGAAATTCTTCCTATTAAGTAAAACTTATTGTGCTTTTTGAAGTATACTGAGAAACTCTGTTGCAGATGATGAGAAATTCAGTCAAGCCATTTCCTCAAAGTCTGATATTGCAAAACTTGTATTTCACTTTCCGCTTTGGGCCATTCTTCAGTTTGTCCTCTTTTCTCTTATGGTAGTTAATTAGTTCATGTTTCTGCATATTCTAAGGAACTGAGAAAAGGTCTTCCTGGCAGTTTATATTGTTTGATCTTATTCAGAATAACACAGAGCAAAGGACACTGGAGGTTTCGTAAGTGATGTCGCTTTCTATTCAGGGACCTAAATAACACAGGAGACAGACTCCCTGACATTTCAGTGGAGGCTCCCTATGATATTGAGATGGGATCTAGATCTATTAAATTTAAAGACCTATTAAATAATGGTGATTAAAAGAGGAATAGAGAGATTTCTATTATGTTGATATGTTGAATAAAAAAATTGAAGTAGCATGTAAATTTGCAAGTATTGTTAGCTAAGAAATCAGGAATTTTTATAATTGGACTTTGGTACTCTTAATTTGGTTGGTTTGTTGTCTATGATATTGCCCCAGTATGGAAACTGGCAAATAGTTTATAAAGTCATAGGAGTAGGGAGATTACTTGTGTCAGGGATCCCCAGGGCCACCTCCACATTCGGTGATTCACCGTGAGACTCACAGGACTCAGCATTTAGTCATACTCACAGCTGTGATTTATTAAAGTGAAAGGAAACATCAGCAAAGGGAAAAGGCTCACTGGGGCCAGGAACAAGCTTCTAAGAGTCTTATCCCAGTGGAATCTCAAAGGATGTGTTGTCGACCAGGGAAACATTAGACACTCAGTGCCCAAGGTTTTTGATGGGGGCTGGTCACATAGGTACCCTCTGCCTAGCATACCCAAGTTCCAGACTCCAGAAGGAAAGCAGTGTTCAGCATAAACTATATTGTTTGTACAGTTTAGGCACAAAGAACCACCTCCTCAGTGTTGGGAATGTTGGGGCCCTTCCACAGTCCAAGTTCCCAGGTGCCAGCCAAGGGCCAACCTTGTAAAAAGGCCTTTCTCAGGGTAGCAGTCTCAGACCTGCTCTGTTAACTGTTTTGTGCACATTGGTATTAAAATGACACAACTTATTAAGCACTAACTACATGTCAGCCACTGTGCTAAGTACTTACATGTATAATTTCTTTTATTTCTCAAAACAATTCTGTGTTAAGTCTTGCTAGACTTAATTTCAAAATGAGGAACTGAGGGTTAGAAAGGTTAACACTTGTACAACATAGACCATACAAGAAGTTGCATACACCTGCAAGAAATTGCAGGGGTATTTCTTCAAAGCCTACGTTTGAAACAACCTTGGTATTCCAGGGAAAATTAGAAAAAAAATTGATTAAAGCTCTCCATAATTCAGAAAAGGTTTTATTTAAAAAAATTTTGAAGATGTTTTTATTTATTACTTTCAGTTATGACTTTTTGAAAAATTTTCTTTGTGGCAGAAGAAAATTAATACTAGACAGGGTTTTTGTCCTGGATTTACCACTATCTAATTGGACTTTATAAAATAATTTTTTCAATCTGTGCATATAATTAAAAATTATTAATATCTTTATACTTTTTTAAAATTAATTTTTAAATTTATAATTGACACATATCTTTTTACTTTTTTATTTTTTTATTTTTTAGAAGATAGGGTCTCCCTATATTGCCCAGGCTGGTCTCGAACTCCTGGGCTCAGGCTATCCTCCTGCCTGAGCCTCTGGATTTGCTGGGACTACAGGCATACACCACTGTGCCCAGCTTTTTCACACTCTTAACTCCTTTTTCATTAGCATTTCAACCCCAACACACATCTGATCTGTTGCCAAGTCCTGTTGTATTGGTCAGGGCTCTACAGAAAAACTGAACCAATAGGATATATGTACCGCTGCGGTCCCCAACCCTCGGGCCCGTGGCCCAGTACTGGTCCCTGGCCTGGTAGGAACCAGGCTGCACATCACTGCCTGAGCTCTGCCCCCCGACCCGCAACCCCCACCCCCCTGCCCTAACCACCGCCCCCATACCATGGAAAAATTGTCTTCCATGAAACGTAAGAACGAGGCTGCACAGCAGGAGGTGAGCAGCGGGTGAGCAAGCCAGCTAAGTTTCATCTGTAGTTACAGCTGCTCCCCATCACTCATATCACTGCATAAGCTCTCCCTTCACACCCCGCCTCGTCTATGGAAAAATTGTCTTCCATGAAACTGGTCCCTGGTGCCAAAAAGGTTGGGGACCACTGATATACTGGATATAATATATGATACACACATATGTCTATGTATGTATGTGTGTGTGTATATAAAAGGATATATATTATGAGGAATTGGCTCACACAATTATGGAGGCTGAGAAGTTCCATGATCTGACTTCTGACAGCTGGAGACCTAGGAAAACTGATGATATATTTCAGTCTGAGCCTGAAGGCCTGAGAACCAGAGGAGCCAAATCATATAAACCCCAGGTCAAGGGCAGGAGAAGGTGAGATGAGATGTCCCAGCTCAGAGCAAATTCCTCTTTCTTCCACCTTTTGTTCTGTTCAGGATTGGATGATGCCCACTCACATTGGGGAGGGCAATCTACTTACTGAGTGCACCTATTCAAATCCTACTCTCATGGAGAAACACCTGCACAGACACACTCAGAAAAAATGCTTAATCTGGGCACCCTGTGTCCCATTCATGTTGACTCATAAAATTAAACATCACATCAGTGAATTCTTCTTCCCTGCACTATAGCTTTATTGCAGCTCCTAGCCCCAGTTTCAGGAGGATTACTGCCCTACCTGATTCAATCCTTAGATCTTCATCTTTCATCTCTCCAGCCTTCAGAGGGGTATTTAAAACCCATAGCTTCTCTAGGATCAAGTTAAAACTCCTTAGCTTGGAATACAAGTTTCTTGATGGAAGTTTTCCTTCCTTTCCACTTCCTCCAGCCTCAGCCATGTCTCCTACTTGGAGTTGCCCTTTCACGGTGGCTTTGCTAATATTGTTAAAGCTACTTGGAGTGACATACTCCTCTGCCTGCCTGCCCTAATCCATCTATCCACCTACCATCTATTTTATCCATCAAAAATTTGTTGGATGCTTGATAAACACTCACATTTTCTAACACAGTTCAATTTCCATCTTCTCTGAAACCTTTCCTGCACCCCTCCTGTCAAAAGTAAATGGGCCCCCAGCCCACCCCTTTGTGATCTGTACACATTTTTGTCATGGCGTCTTCATTAACTGACTTTATTTACGTATCTGTATTGTCCATTGGGTTTTAGGTTCCTGTGATATTGTAATATAGTAAGAAATATGTGTTTTGGTCTTTTGTCTCAGGCTGAAAAGGGGCATCTTTTGTTATTCATAATATGCTCCTTTCAGCCATACTTGTGTTTATATTAATGGTGTGACTCTTGGAAAGTCAGCTCATTTAAGTGAATTTAGGATTGGGGGTTGGTTGCCAGGGGAGCCAACCATGTCATTTCAGCCGTACCCTCTGGCCTCTGGGGAGGCAAGAGGGACTAGAAATTGAGTTAATTACTAATGGCCAGTGATTTAATCCGATCATGCCAATGCAATGAAACCTCCATAAAAACCCTAACTGAAGAGGTTCAGAGGGCTTCCAGGTTGGTGAGCAAGAATGCATTCATGTGCTGGGAGGGTGGTGTACCCCAAACTCCATGGGGACAGAAGCTTCTGTGCTTGGGACCTTTCTTGGCTTCTCCCTGTTTATCTCTTCATCTGGCTCTTCATTTGTATCCTTTAAAATATCCTTTGTAATAAATTGGTAATAGGAAGTAAATTTTCTCTGGGTTCTGTGAGCAATTCTAGCAAATTTTTGAACCTGACGAGGGGTTTATGGGAACCTTCAACTTGTTGGACAGAAGTCATGGGTAACCTGGGGATCTACTACTTGTGATTGGCATCTGAAATGGGGGGCAGTCTTGTGAGAGTGAGCCCTTAACCTGTGGGGTGTGTGTTGATTCCAGGCAATTAGTGTCTGGCAATTAAGTTGTGGGACACCCAGTTGGTGCCTGCCACAAATTGGAGAGTTGGAGAATTGGTTGGTGTGGGGCAAAACCCCCATAGATTTGGTGTAGAAGTGTTGAGAGAGTATAGTTTTTGTTTTTTTCTCTTTAGCTCCTTGAGGGCAGGGTTCATAGCTTATCCATCTTTGTATTTCTGAGGGCTGAGTGCAGAGTAGGTACTCAGTACATATTGCATGGTTGGATGGATTGAAGAAGAGATGGGGAGACTTCAACCTTTAGAAGCATTTATCCTAAATGTGTATCATGAACCATGACAACCAGACAGGTTGTTATGCTGCTAATAGGTAGAAGAGTCAGTATTTGAATTTTGCTATTCTGACTCTAAGCTCAATGCTCTTTCCAAAATGCCACAGTGCCTCCTGTATTATTTAATCTGGTTGTCCTGAAATTGAACATTCTCTTTTACCTAGGTTAACTGACAGGGATGTGAAGGCAATCAGTTATAAGTACGAGTCTCTTAAACACCCTGGGAAATCTTTTTATTTCTGTAGGATATCCTGGGTCATATTGGGTTGTTTTCTTGACCAGTCCTGGAGACTCAGTGATAACAGGGATAAGAGCCTATTAAGGTTCTGAGATGATCTGATGTTTGTTCCTTAGTTGTATCCTTAGACTAGGTAGATTCCCAAGTGGGAATCATAGGTTTGTAGGGCCTTTCTAATCTTTACTTAGGATTTGTATCTTTCAGCCCTTCCTAGGATTCTGGGGCATTGGTGTGGAGTGGGAAAAAATAGTTCCTTTTACTACAGGGCAGTTGGAAGCATCTGCATCAAACTTTAGATGTTACCAGGCAGTTTACCAGCTTGTAAAAAATGGCGTGACTCTAAATTCTCTATGTAGTGATTAGTATGTGACCAGATTTTTCTGGCTCTGAAAATTCTCAACTATATTATGCCATGAAAACTCATTTTCTTATTGGCATTTGAGTTTCCTTGTTTCTTAAATAAGGTAGTATCAGCTTCCTTTTTTTGTGTCTCAATTTCCTTTCTTGTGTCTGCTCTCCCATTTCTGATACATATCTGTGTTCTTATTCTGCTCTCCTAGATCTGACTTTCTTCATCATTAATCAATTAAAAAGGCTAACATGCCAGGTCAAAGTCCAAGGGTCTGATTTACCCCTTAATTTGCCAAATTGTTTGTCTTCATTTAATAATATTTACTGTTTTTTTTTTTTTTTTTTACTCTCTGGGAAGCTGAAACCTATTTAAGACAGAATTGGGGAGAATGCCATCCCCTCCATTCATACTTCTAAAATTTCTTTTTGTATCTTTTTATTTTGCTATAGTTTCAAGCTTAAAGAAAAGTTACAATAATAAATAGGACAGGAGCTTTCATGTAACCTTTACTCAGTTTCACAAATTGCCTGTGGTTTTGCACCGTTTGCTCTTATCATTCTCTTGGTCTCTGTCTCTTCTCTTTATATACATTTTTTTCCCTGAATAATTTAAAAGTAAATTGTAGACATTGCCCCTTTCACAACTAAATAGGTCATTGTATATTGTCTAGCAACAAGGACATCCTCTTTTATAACCACAGTATGATGATCAAAATCAAGACATTTAACACTGATATAATACTATCATCTAATTCGGAGTCTATAGTCACATTTCATTCTTCATTCCACTGATATCTTTATTTCTCAACCTTTTTCTTCCTCCAACCCCAAGTGCAGGATCTAATCCATAATCACACATTGCATTTACTTGGTCAAGACATAAAGTTTTAAAATGTCTGTGGTGAGAATAAGAGAAATACATGGAATAAATTCTGTCCTTTGTTACATATTATAAAAAGCTGACTATATCGTGAATACTCAATAATTGCATGTAAAGGTCCACAAACATGAAATCACATTTAAAAATTATTGCAGTCTATTCTCCTACTCTCATTCTCATGGTCGTCTTTAGTTGCTGAAGATTTCCCCTCCCTGCTAAAGAAATTATTTTAGTATGGTTCACTAGGATGCGTAAAAGTCAACTATTACTGTATTTAATATTTCTCCCTACCTCCTTTTCTAGTTTTAACTTTTTATTCTTCTGTGCTAAAACATTTGTTTGGCATGTAGAGCTTTTTATGGAGAGCAGTACAGTATCACTAATTACTAGTAAATGAAAAGGGGAATTTAATCAAAGGTGTGGTCCTCAGGGAACTTAAAAGTCGAAACAAATATATTCTAGATCAGATCGTGAAGGACACTCTTGGATCTGGCTGTGATAGTTGTATTTTATTCACTGATTATTTGTATTTTGATGGGAGAGACAAGGCTATAAGAAAAGTCAGCATTTTTGTTCAGAAATGATATTGCCTAGTTTATTTTATTTGTAAGACTTGGCTCTCAGAAATTTTTAGTGATATAAAAAAGTCAATTTTCCAGGAAAGTTTTATTTAGCTATTTTTCCACTGAATATATTCAAAAGACTGTGCTGTAGGCACTGAAGGCAATTGTAAGAAGAATAATTCCCAGAATGTTTGGGAAATGGCATTATAGTTGAAATAAACACAGTGTTTCTACCCACCCCTCTTTTCCCACCTGGCTATCTTGAAGGAAACTTGTCTTAATCAACTTCTTGAAACATGTCTTAATCAAGTTAATGTAACTTCTTGCATTTTTTTCAAGAACTATAATTGACATCATAATTTATGTAACCTGAGTTTTATTTCTCTCTTTTATAACATGAACTGCTGGGCTGGGGAATTCTTAGAAATCTTTGAAGCTACTTTCTTGTAATTAGTTTCTATTAAGTGTTTTGGTGAGAATAGGTATGATAGCAATTACCCTAGGAGGTAGTTTAAAAAGAAATCAAATTGTATGAGTGGAGGAAACTTTGGTGGCAAAAGTATAGACCTATATATAGTTTTTTTCTGGGAGGTGGTGGTTGGGTAAGAGTTGGGGAAAACTTTCACTTGGCCAAGAGTGGGCATGTGAGCAATGATGGGCAGAGAGTGCCCACTCAACCCAGAGGGAACAGCATGTGCAAAGGCCCTGGAGTGAAAGGGGGCTTAGTGTGTTTGTGGAACTGTTCTGTTCCTAGATCTATATAGATTTATATACTGATAATTACACATACAAGAGGGTTATTGATTTGGGATAAAAAAGAATCATACAATTTTAGAGCTTGAAGAGACCTTAATGAATGACCTTCAGATTTTTTGCTTGTGGAAACTAAAGATAAGGAGATGATTTGCTTCCAGTCACCTAGTAAGCTGGTCGTTAAGCCTGGACCAAAACTCAGATCAGAGTGTTCCCAGATCATCCTCTCTGATTGCACTGCCTTAGTTCTGGGATGGATGTGACTGGGTTGCCCAGGAAGATGAGATCACTATATACATTCAATGGTATGGTTGCAGTTATAATGGATACCATCTAGTGACTATTCAGACTCTTCTGCTTAAACACACAGATGCTCCTCAACATACAATGGAGTTACATCCCGATAAACCCGTTGTAAGTTGAAAATGCATTTAACATACCCAACCCACTGAACATTATAGCTTAGCCTAGCCTGTCTTAAACATGCTCAGAACACTTACTTTAGCCTATGTTGGGCAAAATCATCTAACACAAAGCCTATTTTAATAATAAAGTGTTGAATAGCTCATGTAATTTACTGAATACTGTACTCAAAGTGAAAAACAGAATGGTGGTATGGGTACTTGAAGTATGGTTTCTACTGAATGCATATCTCTTTTGCACTGTCATAAAGTTGAAAAATCTAAGTTGAACCATCATAAGTCTTGGACCATCTGTACTTGTCACTTTCCTACCTTTGAAGCTTTACTCCTTCAGTGCCTAACAGTTCTCCTTCTCTCGTCTATTTATCCAAGTTCCACCTCAAGTCTGTTTAAGTGGGAGGCCTTGTACACCCCCCGGTTGTAAATGCCTTGCCTTTCCCAAATTTCCTGTTTAAACTTAATTTCCTGTTAAATTTATGTGTGCTATTATTGTTGCCTTTTTTCTGACCAACTACATAATAATCTCCTTTAGGGCAGAAGTTGTTATTTCATACTTTAAACATATCACACAATGCCTTTCACCTATTAGACTCTCAAGAAAGTTTTTGTTAGTAGTAATTACAATGGTGATGATCAGTAAGTATTTAAAGTAAGCAAAAAGTGCTTTAGAGAGATATTGTGAGAATTATTTCCCACATAATTTTGTTCCATTTTATTTTTTGAGGAGATATACTATTTAAATTTAGAAATAGCTGGGTGTAGTGGCTCACGCCTATAATCCCAGCTACTCAGGAGGCTGAGGCGGGAGGATTGCATGAGCTGTGGAGTTCGAGTCCAGCCTGGCAACATAGCCTGACCTCCATCTCAGAAAGAGGAGGTGAGGAGGGAGAAGGAGAGAGGGGGTGCATGAGAGAAAAGAATTTTTATTTAGTATTTATTAGTATTAATCTCTCCCCCAAACTAAATGTAGACATTATTATAAACAATCAGAGTATAAACTGTCAAAAGAAATCACATGGCAATTTGAGAAAGCGCAACTACATTTTGAGTTGTTTCTAAAACTATTTTAGACACACTGACTCTTAGCCACAGGTTGATGCTCGTCAGATACATGTAGAATATTATATGTAGAAGGGAGTTTAGAAACACCTGTGTTACTCGGCAATTAATTCTGTTACTCTTTTAGGAGAAGGCTGGGTTTTGTGAATATACTGTACTTCTCAGATAAGTGTCAAAGTTTGGTGATTACTACATCAGATGAAAACATTGTTATATTCTTCTTACCAAAGTTCTTCATTTACCTTTTTTAATTTTTATTTTTGTTTGTTTATTTATTTATTTATTTATTTATTTATTTTTTGAGACAGAGTCTTGCTCTGTCACCCCAGGTAGAGTGCAGTGGCATCATCATAGCTCACTGCAACCTCAAACTCCTGGGCTCAAGCCATCCTCCTGCCTCAGCCTCCCAAGTAGCTGGGACTACAAGCGTGTGCCACCACACCCAGCTAATTTTTCTATTTTTTGTAGAGATGTGGTCTCACTTTTGCTCAGGCTGATCTCGAACTCCTGAGCTCAAATGATCTTCCCGCCTCGGCCTCCCAGAGTGCTTGGATTACAGGCGTGAGCCACTGTGTCTGGCCACCTTTTTTATTTTTAATCTTAGAAAACTTTTTCTAAGATTTGCATGATTTCACATTGATTAGCACCTTAAAGGAAAAATATTACAAAATGTATGCAATATAGTTTATTAAATAAAATTAAATGAGTAAGCAAGAGACTTAAATGAAATTGCTAATGATTTTTAATAGATTGTAGGAAAAGAATTTTCCCCCATTATCCAGTTACATGAAAAAACCTTTTCTCATTCTATCTTTATTCCAAGTAATTGCAGAGTTATAGCTGTTAATTTTATTTGCAACTACAGAAGTATCATGGATAGGTGTAATTCCTTGCACATGAGATTGTAACATGTAAATTTTGCTCTTTTGAGAGAAATATGTATAAAATTTCTTGGTAGAAGAGAGTCCATATATTTTTATTTGTAATATGGGACTCAGCTCACCTGTTTTAGTTTATTCATCACTTGTACAACAAAGATTTAGTGAGTATGTACTGTCTGCTAGGGGTGCAGTAATTAAAAGATGAATGATTCTGACTTCATTAAACTTACAGTTTGATTCAGCTATAGTTCTACCTTTATGGGTTCATAATGACATACTTTCTTATGCTGCCAAGGGGGTCCTTGAGACCTGGAGTTCTTATCCTGTGTGCCACTGTTGTTTGCCCTTTCCTGTGCATTTTCTGGGTTACCTGAGACTCTCCACTGGCCCTCTGGTTTCCAGGTGTAATATGTGGCGGTCGCACCTAGAGGATTTTAAGTTTTCCTCCTGTTCTTAAGTTTTATGTAGTGTAGATTCCATAGAAGTATAAGGGTATGTGTACACGCTTGCATTGCTCTGTTCTCTTCAGCATCCCCATAAAGTGTAATTAAATACCCCACAAAGTTGTCCACCATTTATTTAACAAGTAAAGAAACTGGGGGACAGCCAAGTCAACTGCCTTCTCTGAAGTGACATCCCATTTGAGGAGGTGAATGAAATGTCTTATCTTTCTGGCTAGTGTGCTGTTAAACCACAGTGTGCTACTTCCCACAAAGGGGGACTTCCTTAAACAGTAACTTCACTGACCAGCCCTATACATATGTTTTTTTTCCTCCTCCCTTTCTTTGGCTTTATGAATCAGACCTTGAAAAGGGTGTTCTTTTACCATTTGTCCATTTGTGTTTGTTTTTTCCTCATTGTACCCCTGTGAGGTGGTGGGAACCCTGTGCATTTAAGTAAATTAGAGTTGTACAGAAAAGAGAGACCAACAGGAAGAAAATATTTCTGTGACTGCTGATATAGAAGAAGCTGAAAAGTGTTATACTTAGCTGCTAACTCTTAAGAGCTTTAAGGTGGGTTTGGTTAAATGGTAAATTTTAAGTGATTCTCCACAGAGATAACTCACAAGTAACTTAATTAAAGGTGAATTTATTCACATTAATTGTCTAGCCTAACAGTAGAGAACAATGTCACTGTTGGAAAACCCCCCTGGAAATCTACTGCAATGTATTAGTAAGTTAGTCTAATGCTTTAAAAAATAGTAAAGTAAGCTTATTTTTAGGTTAACTCGGCCCTGACTAGGATTGATTATAGTATAATATAAAAATAAATGGTAGGCCTTTCAATTTTCTTGGAAAAAAATGAGTATAGCTTGATGTGAACGACCAAATATGCAATTCAGAATTGTTTAAATAACAAAAACTAGGGGTCATTCCTTTATTTTTGGGTGTCATACTTAATCACTTTCTAAGAATAGGCATTATAAGTAAAATATCTGCAGGAAACAGGACCAGAATCCACTGGATGAGATAGTGTTGTTTTTGAAGTTCTGGAATCAGTTTTTCTGTGGTTTTCTGTTTCTTTTCATTGTAGGGAACTTTAGCTGTAGTCTAGGTCCATCCCTGAGTTAACGGAATTTCTGTGAGTTAGAGAGTAAGAGATTAAGAGTATTGACTCTGGTGCCAGATTACCTGAGTTCAAATCCTAAATTAGTTACTTATTAGCTGCGTGACCATGAACAAATTACTTAATCTCTCTGTGCCTCATTTTCTTCATCTTTAGAACTGGGGAGAATAATAGTACTTCCCTCATAGGAGTTTGTGAAAAGTAAATGGATCAATGTAGGTAAAGTGGTTAGGACAGTTCCTGGCATATAAAGCCCTGTAAGCAGGTGTTATTTTTTTTTATATATATATATATGAGGTAGTTTGCATTGTTACCCACTTTTGTCTTTTTCGTATAACATCTTTCAAAGTTTCTGTTCTTGCATCTGGCTTTTTCCCAGATATAGACATTTTTGTGGTGAGCATAACTGTATCATGCTGTTAGTTACTCATCACAGGTGATTCGTTCACTCTTTAAATTGATCTACAGTGCTCCTAGTCTGGTTATTTTGGGGAGTTCTGGTAATTGGTGGAAATGCATACCTCAGGTAGGTTCACATTTTCAGCATCTATGAACCATGTTCGTGGAGCTCTGTTAGGGGCTGTCTGCTGTGGATGTTTTTCTCTGCATGTCTGCCAGGGCTGAACATGAGAGGGTGCTGATTGTCATAAATGTGGTGTTACTTCGGTTTTACATTTTTATAACACCAGAGGTGGGTCCACAGTGAAGTTAAAGAAAAGGAAGCTTTGGGGCCCTTCAGTCCCACAGACCATTCTAAGACCCCTGGAAAAGCCCTAGTGATTTTGTATTCATGATTTTGCATTTTATTTTTTTATTTTTATTTTATTAATTTCATTATATTTTTTATTTTTAATGGACAAAGCCTTCTCCCCAAAGTGTTTAAGCTTCAGGCCCCTCTCAAAACCTGGATCCACCTTTGCAGAGCACATAATATTTTATGTGTTCTAATATCTGACGATATCTAAAAATTCTACCTGTGAAATACTTACAGACATCTCCACTGTAAAACAGTGGAAATGAGACTATGTGGTCACCAGAATCCCTTTCATGGCCAAATATTATGTCTCTCAGATCTTGAAATATTTATGAAGCATCCACACGTGCTGGCAGTGGTTGTTGGCTAAGTGAAATAGAGGAGACCTGCCGCTGCCCACTCTTCCACTCAGACTTGGGATCTGGTCTCATCCCAGCCCTGAGCCTGCCTGGACCGCGCTGGGACCTATGGCGCTGTTCTTATTGGTGTCCTCGTTGGTAGGGCGGGCATGGTGACTGACTCTGCTTGCCTTGGCCTTCATCACACCTCTGCTTGCCTTCTGTCTTCCAAACTTTGTGGATGTCTCTTATTCACTTTCCTCTTCTATCTGGGGATTTTTACCTTTTTAAAAAAATTTTTACTATCATTTTAGTAGAAAGGGAAAGAGATAACAGCTTATAATCAATCTATTATGTTTAGTCTAATTTCTGGAAATCCTTCATTGTGTTTATTTTATAATGGTTGAAAAAATATCTTCCTGCAATAAAAAATAAATTTAAAAAATACTAAAAAAATTTTCCTTTAAGATGTGTTTAAGAATGCATGCGACCTTTCAGAAAGAGGAGTACAAAGAACCTAAAAGGGCATTTGGAAATAATATGCCCTGGGGTTATAGTTACAGGCAGTATC
The DNA here is from genome assembly GCA_023783475.1 of Daubentonia madagascariensis. Lineage (NCBI taxonomy): Eukaryota > Metazoa > Chordata > Mammalia > Primates > Daubentoniidae > Daubentonia > Daubentonia madagascariensis. Next base: position 15,249,661 of record JAKFHU010000428.1, read on the forward strand.
CCAATAACTCAGGACCTGAAGGGTTAAAGCACCTGCTGCCTGTGGAATAAATTCCAGAATCCCTAGTCTGTCAAGCCAGGCTCTCTTTTGGGCCTCTGTCTACCCTTTAAGCCTCATCCCGTGTTTTTCCCCATAGGTCTCTGTTGCTTCAGTCAAACTGTCTGATTGCTGTTGAACTCTTATTTTTGTGTTTCCACCACCAGTCCATTCTTCTTACCTGGAATGCCCATCCTTTTTTTGCCTACCTAAATCCTACACATTCTTTAAGACTTAGCTCAAATTTCACCTTTCCTGGATTCCTGCCCCCTCCAGCAGTGTGGAGGATCCTTGTCCCCTCCCTCTGAACTCCTGCTTCCTGTGGCCATTTGCCTCTTTCTTTTCTTTTTGTTTTAAAAATTCGTGCTGCTCAGTTGTTGTTTTTTTTTTAAATAACTTTATTAAGGTATAATTTACATCCCATGTAATTTACCCAGTTAAAGTTTCAGTGGTTTTTAGTATATTCAGAATTGTACAACCATCACCAAATTAGAGAACATTTTCATCACCCCATAAAGAAGCCCCATATCCGTGATCAGTCACTCCCCATTCCCTCCTTGCCCTCCAACCCTAGGAAACCCCTAATCTCCTTGCTGTCTCCATTGATTTGCCTATTCTAGGACATTTCATATACATGGAGTCATACAGTACGTGGTCTTGTATGTCTGGCTTTTTTCACTTAGTACAACGTGGTCAAGGTTCAACCATGTTGTATATATATTAATACATCACTTGTTTTCCTTTTATTGCCAAATCATATTCTCTTATATGGATATGCAACATTTTGTTTATCTCTTCATCACTTGCTGGATATTTGGTTTGTTCCCACTTTGTGGCTGTTACAAATAATGCCACTGAAAACATTTGTATACAGCTTTTTTTTTTTTTTTACTCTCCCTGGGATAAGATGTATTATTCCTTTTGCTTTTATATTTGTTATTGTGAAATATACATGCAGATATTATATAAAACATGTAAAGTTTAATAAAAATTATAAAGAAATATCCAAATAACTGCTAACCAGTTCAAAAAATAACTGAATGTTACCAGCACCCTAAAAGACACTCATATGTGTTTTCCCAATCAAATACCACTTCTATTCCCCAGATGTATGACTTTTGTAATCCTCATTGTATTGCTTTTGTTATAGTTTAAAATGTGAATTTACGTGAATATGTAGTTTAATGTGTGTATAATGTAGATTAGTATTTCCCTCTTTAAACATAAATGTATTTCATCTTGCTTCTTTTGTTCAATGCTGTGTTTGGGAGGATCTGCCATAGATGTTTTGTGTAATTATAGTCCCTCAGTTTTCATTGTTGTATAGTATTCCTATTTATGAGGGTATAACAATGTACCTACTCATTCTAATGTGGATGGACACTTGGGTTTACATTTTTTGTGTGTATCCTGGAGTGGATAAGCCTGCATTTCTTTGGATTAGAATATATACTTAGATTGGAATTGGTGGGTCAAAGGGTATACATTTCTTCAACTTTATAAGAGAATGTCCAAGTGTTTTCCTAATTGATTGTCCCTATGTGCATTTTCAAAGTGGTTTGTAAGAGGACCCAATTCTTGACAACTTTTAATATTTTAAACTTTTTAATATTCCTTTTTCTGGTGTATATGTAGTGGCATTTCACTGTATTTTTAACTTGTGTTTCTCTTATTACTAATAAGGATGAGCAAGTTTGCATATGTTTATTGTCCATTGGCATTTACTCTTTATTAAAGTGCCTTTTTACACATTTTTCTTGTTAGATTTTTCTGCCTTTTTCTCATTTATTTTTAAAAGATATATATATATTCTGAATCAAGCCCATTGTATATGCTTTAAAAATATTTTTACTTTGTGGCTTGTGTAACTCTCATATCTTTTTTTCTTATTGTAGTAAAATACACATAACGTAAAATTTACCATTGTAACCATTTTAAAGTGTAAAATTCAGTGGCATTAAGTACATTCATAATGTTGTGCAAAAATCACCTCTATCTAGTTCCAGAAATTTTTTATTAACCCAAACAGAAACTTTCCCCATTAAGCAGTCAGTCCCCATTCCCTGTCCCTCCCAGCCCCGGCAACCACTAATGCGCTTCCTGTCTCTATGGATTTGACTATTTTGAATATTTCATATAAACAGAATTATATATTAACATTTGTGCCTGACTTCTTTCCCTAGGCATAATGTTTTCAATGTTCATTCATGTTGTCACATGTATCGGTACTTCATTCCTTTTCATAGTTAAATAATACTCCATTGTATGGACATACCACATTTTGTTAATTCATTAATCTGTTGATGGATATTTGGCTATTATAAATAGAACGATATGAATATTCATGTCCAAGTTTTTGTGTGGACATGTTTTCATTTCTCTTGGGTATAGGAGTTGAATTAGTATGTCTTTGGGTAAGTATGTTTAACCTTTTGAGGAACTGCTAGACTGTTTTCCAAAGTGGCTTTGACATTTTCCATTCCCATTAGTAGTGTATGAGGGTTCCAGTTTCTCCAAATCCTCCTTAACACTTTCTATTATTTCTTTTACTGATTATAGCTATCCTAGTGGGTATCAAGTGGTATCTTATTGTGGTTTTGGTTTGCATTTCTCTATGGCTAATACTGTTAAGCATCTTTTCACGTAGCTTACTTTATAAAAATGCATATAGGCTATAAAACCCCTTGTCTGGAAAGAACTTCATCTTTATTTGATTTTTTTAAATGAAAGGGACAGTAATGTGCTAGTAAATGTTTAGCAACTGGGAGTAGGGGGAGAAGCCCTGATTTTTTAGCATTTGCCGATTTCCATGGTGTAAGTTATTCCCACTATGGCAGGTTTCCAGCCTCCAACATGACATCATTGAGCACAGAGCTGGGAAATGGTGTCAATGATAGGCTGTCATGAGCTGGCATGAGCTGATTCCAACACACCAGTGCAAGGGAGGAGTGGATGTAGTAAGCCTCATTGGGGCTGCCTCTTGTTGTGCAGGCTGAACAACCATAGGGGGTGCCATTCACATGTTAGTCTAAAGAGAAAAGGATATGGTATTTATTGAGTGTCTACCATTTATTTAATCTTCACCACAAGCTTCTGAGGCAGGTTGTACTATCTTAGTTTTGGAGAAATTCAAGGCTTAGGGAACTCAATTAACTAACTCAATGCTTCACAGCTAAGTGTCAAAGTTGGGATTTAAACCAGGTCTTTCTTATAGCAGAGCTCATTCTAGTTCACTAACTGTGTTAGAGGGTGGGGAGATCTCCAAGGCTACCCCCAGGCCCGTTGATTTACTAGGAGGACTCACAGGACTTAGCATATAGTTGTACCCATGATCAGCATTTATTACAATGAAGAGATACAAAGCAAAATCAGCAAAGGGAAAAGGGACATAGGGTGAATTCTGGAGGAAACTAGGTGCAAGTTTCCAAGACTTCTCTCCCAGTGGAGTCACACAGGATGTGCTTAAAAACTCCAGCAATGACCTGTGTCAACACATGGGAAATATTGCCTACCAGAAAACTCATTAGAGATTCAGTGTCCAAGGTTTTTTAAGGGGGGGCTGGTCACATAGGCACTCTATGCCTAGCATACCAAAATTCCAGACTCTTAGAAAGGCAAATAGGCCTTTCTAAGAATAGTAATCTCAGGCCTGCTGTGTTAACTGCTTTCTGCACACTGACCAAATGCAAATACAGGAAAGCAAATTGAGAAAGGACGGAGACCATGTCTGCTTATCAAACACTCCTCTCCCCCAGTGCCTGCATAGAACTTGATATGTGGTGGGTTTCTAATAATGGCTCCCTGAGCTGTACAGATCTTCACTGATACCCAGCTCCTCTGTGTGTTTGTGCCTCTGTGCTGGAAAGTTTCTCGGGGTTCACCCAGAACTACTGGCCCTCCAAATTCTGATTAATTATGACTGCTTATCCCAGATGTCTCAGTGTAGCTTCAGAACCTGACTGAATTCTCAGTAACTTTTCTCTTTTGAAAGACCTTCATTTGAAATGCTAAGGTCTGCTATTTGTGTCTCCAGTGGAAATATTGGTTCTTTTGTTCCAGAGCCCCAGACACCCTGTCTCAGACTCACTCACACATCAGTGAACTTTGACTAAAAGTGGAACAGTTTCCTCCACCTGACTTTCTTGATGTTTGGGTCACATGGGGACCATGTCGAGGTTGCACGTTCCTTTGCTCTCATGGGCAGAGGCTGACTGAAGTGCCTGTGCAGTACCCACTTGTCACAAGACCAGTCCAGGGGAAGAGTTCTGGGAAGAGGAACAGTTCTGGGAAGGAGCAGACCAGTACTACCATGAGCTGTCTAAAACCTGAGTTCTTTTTATTCTTAGTTGCCATGACAGACTGAGTTAAAGAAAACAGAAACAATTCACCTCCCTTATGGCTGGCTAGTTCCTTCAGTTGTCAAGTGAAGTAAAAATTGTTTTCCTGCCTGTGATTTTGCATAATGATTTTTCCATTACTTACTTTAATGTAATGGCCAGCGATATTCTTTTTAGAGTTAAGAAAAGCAGATTTTCTGACACATCTCAGGCTCTGTCACTCACTAGCTTTTATGATTCTGGGCAAATAAACATAACCACTTTGTTCCTCAGTTTCCTCATCTGTAAAACTGAGACAATAAATAGTTACTACTACACAGGGTTGTTGTGCGGATCAACTCAAATGATGTGTCTAGAACATGCTCTAAGCGAATTTGAAGGAAAACCTGGCATATAGTGAGCCTTGAAGAAAAGTTGGTAATATTGCTGTTGTTAATTTTCAGGATATAAAAATACATTCTTTTTTTTTGACTGCTCACACTGATTTGAGTAAATAAAATTCCCTCTCTCTATCCCACACTCCTTTACAAGTTTATTTAATTAACAATGGGAAATTTAACATAATTGTTTGAAAGAAATTCCAGTGTGGTGGACGGAAGCCTGTCTACCTATGGAATTGGGCAGCCTGGGGATCCCCTGTAACTCTCCCAGACTCTGTGAGCTGAGGAACTACGGGCTGGGCACTTGGTTCTCTGGGGGGAGAGGTAATGATTTCTCCTTCCCTCTGCTGGCATGGGGATCCCTCCTCAGTCTCTCCAGGTGGGGGTGAGAGCACACCTGCCACCTGTCCATATGCAGAGCATTCTGCTTCTCTCTTTCCTTAGCCTCCTCCTGCCTGTCTGTGAGGTCGATCTTACAACTCCAGCCAGAAATGACCTCCCTGCTGCTTTAATGGCCTGAAGCCCCTCTTGCTTGTGCAATAAATAATTGGCACGTGTCTCCTCATGTGAACTCCATGGTTTTCTGGCCCCTCCTTCCAGGGCTGTCCTCTCTCCACCCACCTCTCAAATGTGGATGTTCCTCGAGGTTCTATCCTAGAGCCTCTGTTCTCACTCTGCCCTCGCCTTAGGAGACATCACCTATTCCAGTGGCTTTGGTTAGGCTCTTCGTGCTGACTTCCCCAATCTCTGTTTCCCGGTCTGGCAACGATTCTGAGGTCTGTGAGTTCTCCCAGGCACCTCAAATTCAAATGTCTGAAAAGAATCTCAAGATGTCCCCCACCCCCACTATCTCAGTAATTGGTACCACTGTCTACCCAGCTGCTTGTGCCAGAAGCCTGAGAGTCTTGTCTAAACTCACCCCTCTCCTCACCCTCTCATGTCCTCAGGACTCTCGACAGGCCTGTTGATTGTAAATATATCTCAGACCTGCCATTTCTACTCCCATCTCTACCACCACCATGATCTAAGCTACCACTGTCTCTTCTTGCGTAAATACGGTAGCCTCTGTATCAGTTAGGATTGAGTTAGGCTATATATTACACAAAATCCCTAAATCATAGTAGTTGAACCAAGATAGAGGTTTTTTTTTTTTTCCTTCTCAATGTGGAAAAAACACAAACAAACAAAAATCTGGAGGCAGGCTGTCCACTACTGGTATGGTGGATCCAAACTAGGGATCCTGGATCCTGTCTTTCCCTTCCGTCATCCCAGCTTGTATCTTATTTTGGCCCAGCATGGCTGCTGGAGCTCCAGCCATCTTGTCTGAATTGCAAGCTGGAAGAAGGAAGAAAGGCAGAAAAGCAAGAAGGGACTTCTCCCACCTGAGTCTGCTCCCTTTCATAGCCTTCCCTTATGTTCCAGACAAGACTTCTGCCTATATCTCATGGACCAGAACTTAGCCACACGGTCATACTTAGCTGCAAAGGAAGCTAAGAAGTACAGTCTTTTATTCTGGGTACCAGTGTACCAGGGTTCCATTATTAGTGGGAATGGTTGCTGTGAGCAGACAGCCAGCAATCTTTGCCACATCCTAATGGGTTCCTCTTTGCACTCTTGCCCCTCTGCAGTCTGTTGTATCCAATGGCCCAGTGATCTTTTAAAAACACAAATACAATCATGTCCCTCTCCTGCCTAAAACACTTTAGGAACTTCTCATTATCCCCAATTTAAATCTCAGAAGTCCTCAGCGTGGCCTATGGGACACTGTATGGTCGAGCAGCCTGACCACCTGTCCAAATTGATCTGCAATTCCTTCTCCTTCTCTCTCCCTACCCTCTAGCTCACCAATCTTTCTGTTCCTTGAAGGCACCAGTTACTTCCCACCTTAGAACATGTACGTTACCTGTGTCCTCTGACTAGAGTCCATGCCTCCCCTCCCTTGACTGGCTAACTTCTCCCATTCTTTCAGGATTCAGCTTAAATATCTCTTCCTTGATACATCTGTTCTGATCTTCCAGATTAAATTAGATTTCCCTGTATAATATCATTTTGTACTTTTACTTTGTACCACCTATTTCTATTTTAATATATTATTAGTAGAATATTTTGTCAGTCCCTCTCTCCCTCTCTAATTTATAAGTTTCAAAAAGCTGTTGAAGGCATCACTTAGCCCAGTACTCGGCCTATCGTAAATATTTAATAAGGGGTTGTTGAATGACTGAATGGAATCCAGGTTCAGGGGGAATATGATAGATTTGTTTTGTGTCATGTTAAAAAGATGTGAATGAAAAAGGTAAGGTAGTCAGAGATACAGAGTCAGGACACAAGTGAGAAGTTGTGGTTAGAGAAGTATATTTGGAATCATCACATGTAGTTCATTTAATGCCATTTGTCCTAAAAGGAGGCAACTTCCTGAGGGGACATGCAGAGGGCTTTGAAGCCAAACAGAGCTGCTCTGAATCCTGGGTCTGTCATTTACCAGCTGTGACACTGGGCAGTTGATTAAACTCTGAGTCTCAGTGTTATCATCTGTAAATGGAGAAAATCCCTACCCTGCATAGACCATTGATATATAAGCATCTGACAGAATATTACAAACTTTGTCAGTTTGGCTTAAAAGACACTTTAAGAATGAAAATATTTCTACCTAAAAACAGAGACAATAGAAAACATTATTCTCTTTATCATTTCTTTGTTACCCGTGAATGTACATTTTGCACAGTGAAAATCAAGTTTGGCTTCTGGGCTGAGGAACAGAAGGGCTTTGGGGCTCTTTAAAGTAGTTTTTTTTTTTTTAAATTTAAAAAATACTTCTATTGTGTGTAGAGGAAAACTATTTTTATTTTCCTGCCTATCTTAGTTTTTCCAGCTGGGGCCTTATAAATTAGACTACCCAAAGATGGATGAACAGGAATAAAGCATAAAATTTTTATTTAGTAATTTTTACATGTACATGGGAGCCTTCACCAGGAAAATGAAGGTCCAGAGAAGCAGTAGGAGTCAAAAGCTTATATACTAGGTTGGACAAAAGTAGTAAATTGTTAAATTGTAAAAATATGATAAGAAAAAGGGGTTGGGGTTGCTTTGAGAGCCCCCAGCTAAATTGGGGTTCCAGTACCAGGTTGGCTAGTAGCCCTGCTTTAAGGGAACATGAAAGGGAGCTGGACGTGGGTGTGTACAGTGTGCCTTTCATGGGGTACTTCTTTACCTCGTGGGTGGCCTAATGCCTAGTTGTCTGACCCGCCACCAGGGGGTCCCTCACACGGGGAACTTGTTTGTACTGGCAGACACCAGTGTGGCTCTTGGCTGACCTGTGTCCGATTGTGCCTACCTGACCATTGCTGTGGCGGTGGGAGCCTGACCTTGAGTTCCCTGCAGTGTCCCTGGAAAACCCTACCTGGGACAGACCCTGGTTCTTCAGATGGAAGGCACAAATTCAGTACACTACCACGATAGGAAACATGTTCAAAATTTTTTACTTACAGATCCTGGGCAGGGAGCGCAGTCCTCCTGCCAAGTCACACGAGGCAGGAATGAAGAGTAAGGCAGAGAGAGAATGTGTGTGGGAACTAGTGGTGTATGTAAGGGACTGGAGTGTGGGTCACTTTAAGTTGGAGATCAAATGCCTGAATGGTCTGTTTAAAGGAAGCAGTGGGAAAGCAGGAACACAGTCTGCTAGGCGAAAGAAATGCCTCCAAGTTCTCATCTCTGGCCACCGGCTTGAGCCGTTTGGGTGTGGTGTGGAACTGGAAACTGTGGAGAGTGACTGAGTCCTGCGGCTAGTATGAGAAAGTTAAACCTGTATTCAAAGTGGATGCAGAGGCAACATAAAAGAATAAGAATTCATTTTAGAGCTAGGGCAGTTAATTGTGGAAAAGTAGGTAGGAAGATTAAGGGTTAGTTTAACAAGATTTGTTCGTGCAGATTTCTCTTAGCCTCGACTGCCCATCTCTGGTGATAAGAAAGTCTTTGTTTCTCTAGTACAGGGAAGGTACCTTTCACATGGGAGCTTGGTCACATGCTTACAGGAAGGACACAGTGCCCTTCTTGCACGTGCTGTTTTTTAAGTGCCTTTAACACAAAACGATCTGTATGTTGAACTAGTATATTTTGGGGTGGCATATTCTGCTACCCTACCAGTGCTTACCATGTGCCAAGCATCATTTTATGTGCTTTGTAAATATTAACTTTAATCCTCTTAACTGTATGAGGTGGATAGTTATTATTCCTATTTTACAGATGAGGAAATTGAAGAACAGAGAAGTTGAGTACCTTGCCCAAGGATGCAGAGTTGGTATGTGGCACAGCTAGGAACCCAGCCCAAGCAGTCTGATTTTAGAGCTCTGAACCTTTTGAACCGCGCTATCTCTGGACAAATTTGTGATACTTTTTGGCTGGCCAAATTGCATATTTACATAAGGATCACACATATATTAATCTTTATATTTGCCAGAAAATGAGTTAGCCATCAACAAAGCCTAACAAACTGGTAAAAATGTGTCTTTATGATATTATTGTTATACTTTGAAGGAAGAGAAATTTTTGGGCTAAAGGTGCTCCCTGCTGTGGTGTGTTAAAGGCTGGGAGTTGCCAGAGATCAACTGTTCCTAACCTAAAAAGGAAGTGGTAATCTAGTTGCTTGCTGGTTCAGTATTGGTTTCATACTGTAAGACAAAACTAAAATAACAACCTCAAAGGTAAAAATAGTACAGTCACATGAAGCATCAACCGTCCTTTTTAAAAACAGAATTGTAAAACCCATGAAGTAAAGGTTAGTTTCTTTTTCTGGTTGAAAGAAATGGATATTGGTAGACACTGGTCATTTCTATTACATCCTCCTGTAATTTTAGGGAACTGATATTTGTCATGACCTGAGGAGGAATCTGATTCATGCCATTTTGTTTTATAAGACACAGTCAAATTCAACATCAATTCTCAGGTCTTTCTTAGAGTCTACAAGGTAGGTGTGAAGATCTTTCAGTGGCTTTTGCTTTTATTTTCTCTAAGTGCTCCACTAGCATGGTTTTGACAAATAATATTAGTAGCTAAATTTATCAAGCACTTACCATTTGTCAGATTTGTTCCAAAAGCTTCATGTGAATTGACTCTTAATTCTTGCTACAAACTTACGGAGTTTCTTTAGCTATAAAATGGGATGGCTTGAAGACAGGCTGTCTGCAAGCTGGAGACCCTGGGATGCCGGTAGCATGGTGCAGTCCAAAAGCCTCAGAACCAGGGAAGCTGATGGTGTAACTCTTAGACCAGGGCCAAAGGCCTGAGAACTGGGGGGCTGCTGGTGTAAATCTAGAATCCCAAGGCTGGAGAGTGTGGGGTCTTCATGTCCAGGGGCAGGAGGAAGAGAGTGTGTCCCAGCTCCAGGAGAGGGAGAGAAGGAGGAAGTTCTCTTCTTTCCATTTTTGTTCAATTTAGTTCCCCAGCTGATTGGATGGTGGTGAGTGTGGGTCTTCTCCACTCAGTCCACTGACTCACATGCCACTCTCATCTGGAAACACCCTCACAGACACACCAGAAGTAATATTTTACCAGCTGTCTAGGTATTCCTTAATCCAGTCTACACCTGAAATTAACCATTATACTTTCCAAGGCTGGCTGCTGCGTAGGTGCTATAATCTGGTACCTCTATACCACCAGAAAAGATGTAAGGGGGTAAGGAAGAGAAAAACAGACAGAGGAAGCTCCCACTGCAAGTGCTGGTGGGCACTCAGTGAGTGGCATGGCTCTTGGGCAGTGGGGATCCTGTATTTGGCATTGGAGGGCATCTCTTAGAATGGCTAGAGATATTCTGCAGCATGGATTAATTTTTACTAGAGTAATTACCAAGAGCAAACTAAGAGGGGATGTATAGTTTAACGATGGCCCCCAGCTGTCATAGCCACTAGAGAGTCCAGCAGTGCAGCCTAGAGTTCTGGATCTTCTTCCTTCGCTCTTGGTCAGTTTGTTTTACCTCAGTGCCCCATTTACCAAACTGTAAAATTAAGATGCTATATAACTAATTTCTTTGTCAGGGTCAGTGGTTCTGTAATTCATTATGGAGCACTTTGAGATTGATGGATGCAAGGAGCTGTGTAAACATGTTCTCTAAGAGCAGTTGTGTAAACATCTGCTGTTTCTAAGGCTTGCTTCCTCTTCTGAGTCCAGTGTGCACATTACCGCAAAGGGTAGCTAAAGCTTTATTAGTAGCAATTAAGAAATGTGCCTGGCTCTACTTTTTTACCAGTTTATAATGGGCCTTTTCTGTGTTCTCACAAAAAATTTTTGTACGTAGATCCAACTACAACTTTGATCAGGCTTTTAAAAATTTGATAAATATTTTTTAACCTTTTATTTTGGAGCATTTAAAACTTACTCAAGAGTAGACAGAATAGTACAGTGAACCTCATGTACCTATCACCCAGTCAAATAACCCTAGTAACACTCCTGCCCACCTCCATTATCTGTAGCAAATCCTTTCTACCCCCATTATCTTGTAGAAATCACATCATTTCTTCTACAGATGCTTTAGTACACATCTCTAAAAGTCAAGGAGTCCCCACTTTAAGCAGAACCTTAGTGCCATCACCACACTTCTAAACATATCAACAGAACTTCCTTGATATCATCAAGCACCCAGTCAGTGGTAGAAATTGTTTTAAAAAATAATTTTATCTACAGAATGTTCCCAATTAATAGGTTATATTATGAAAGTTTGCTGTAAATTGGTTATTTGCAATGCCAATTGAATGAATATTTCTGTAGAAACCATTAGTAAAAGCAGCAGTTGGCACCCATTAGGCCCACAGAAACCCATGGAATACCTAAAGAGACAATTCTGTGTATTTCTCTTTGAATATCTTACTGAAGGAGGAGTTGATGGGCAATTCATCTTCTGCTACTAGAGGCTCTAAAACATGTATTTCTGTTTTTTGCCGGTGCTGTTATGATGACTCCTTCTCCCCATGCCCACTTCTTCACTCTCCCCTCAGCCCTTCCCCCAAACCCCACCAGTAGAAGCAAAAGGAAGAAACTTTTCCCAGCATGGCTGATTATATTCATTGAAAAAAAAAAATGGAGGGGATGTTGCTCTTTTAGGGGTAGCAAACAGTATAGGAAAGCAGCCATTACATGCAGTTTAATATTTTAAAGGCATTTAGAACACAAACTGCAGTGTGATCTCTTTAACACTGGCGAGTACTAGAGAAATATATAGCATCCAGTACCAGCTTATTTAAAGACCAGGTTAATACTCTGCTTTTGCAGTAGCCTAGCAAAGCTCAGTTCAATTTTTAATAATTTATATTTCCAATTCATATTTGTATGTGTGTCTGTGTGCCCTCCAGTAATATCAAATAAGCAGAGAGATAGGTTTTTCTTAGTGGAGGAGTTGGCCTGTATGGGCAGGGTGGAGGCGAATTTCCCTCAAGGCTGGGAGCCTCCCAGCTGTGTGCCTTTTCAGAAACCCAGCCCTGGGGGAAGGTTGTGGGGGAATTACCACAGGGGTTTCCCACTCCCAGGGCTGTCATTTCTCTGGGTTGTCACTTCATCAGTCCATTGGCCACAGTGGGGATGGGAATTGTGGGCCTCCTTGGGCTGCAGTTGCAGGTTTCATTCCACATGCAAAAGACACAGATTTGGCCATTGTGTGTTTGGATTACTAGTTGCCCCTGCCACCCACCACCTATGCTGGAAATTGCATTTTCTATCTTGCCCTGTTTGCTCTCTCTAACTCTCACCCACTAGAAACTCACAAAGCTTATCTTCTTCAAGTTCCTCTTGATAAGAGATCATGTTTATGTGATTCTAGTTATTTCCACTTTCATAAAGATATAAAGTGTCATTTTAAAAAAATGCCCTGAACACATCAAGTATCTACCGGAGAGCCTCAGAACACACACACCTACACACAACCCCACACCCCTAGTATAGAAGCAAAGTGCTACTAGTTGGTGTTAACCATAGAAACCCAAGAATTAAAACCTAGGCTAACGGGCTTTCCTTCTTTTTTTGCTGCTTAAAAAAAAAAAAAAAGCAAAAAGATTTGCAGTGATATATACAATGATAACCATCTCCTATAGTTGAGGAAGAGTCCCTTGACAGTAGTCATGTGTATCTCTGGAGACTGTAATGGGACAGTTGCTCTGTCAGTTGTGTGTTCCCATGTGCAGCAGTGCACTTTGATGGAACAGAGGGCAGAGGAAGCAGAGTCTGGAGATTGTTCTTCAGGAAGCAGGTCCTGGAGATTCTTGGTGTGCCTGTGCCCACTTGGTATGGCATATATTTGAGAGAGTTGCAGCAAAAATAAAAGACAAAAGATAAAAAAATAAGAGCCCACACTCTTCTTTAAAATGGTATAGTCAAGAAAAAGTGGTGGTGCCAGGTGGTGGTGGTGTGAACCTATAGTCCCAGCTACTCTGGAAACTGAGGTAGGAGGATTGCTTGAGCCCAGGAGTTTGAGGCCAGCCTGGGCAATATAGCGAGACCCTGTCTCTACAAAAAATAAAAAAGCTAGCTGGGTGTGGTGGTGTGCATCTGTAGTCCCAGCTACTCAGGAAGCTGAGGTAGGAGGATTGCTTGAGCTTAGGAATTCAAGGCCAGCCTGGGCAACATAGCAAGACCGCATCTCTAAAAAAAAAAAAAACCCTAATTAAAAAAAAGTGGTGCCTATGACTGGATATTGTGAAATTAGACCTAAAAAAGGTCTAATTTCTTGTCAGTTCCACTTAGCAGAATCCCCTCCTATTCATTCATTAAGTTATTCAACAAAGTTATTGGGCACCTGCCAGGTACCAGGCTGCCATGTGCCAGGCTCTGCTGTAGGTGCTGGAGAGGCAGTGCATGTGTTTTACTGAGCTTCCAGTTGGTGACCTGTGTCAGGCCTGCTTTGAAGAAGGGGGTGATGAGAAAGAGAAGGGTAGGACCAGGCACCAGCTTTGGGAGAAGGTATTAAATTTATTTTGTTTCTTAATCAGAAATTAATTTAACACTGGGTGAATCAAATGACTGGGTGAGTTCTTTCTAAGCTGGAATAAATACTAGGGCAGAGCCTTCATTCAGAGAGAGCTGATCGATTGCTTACTTCTGGCCCATTGTACGTCACTTTGCTTCATGTTTGTACTCGCTTTTCCCTTTGGTTGTTATTACTGTTTTAAGTCTATGATTTAGTACACTAAATTATTAGCAAAGAATTTTGTAGTTTCCAAGGGTTCCCAGACTTCAAGGTTCCTGAGAGCAGGGTCCATTTTTTTTAATCAGGATTATTGAAGTATAATCGATATATTTAATACAGTAAACTGCATATATTTAAATTGCATTATTTGATGCGTTTTGACATAGGTATACACCTGTGAAATCATCACTACAATCAAAATACTGAACATATCCATCACTCCCAATAGTTTCCTCATGCCACTTTGACTTCATACCTCCGCCTTCATTCTCAACATCCCTAAGTGATCACTGATTTAATTTTTGACACAATTGATTAGTTTGCATGTTCTAGAATTCTAGAATAAACAAACTCATATAGCGTGTACTCTTTTTTAGAATAGCTTCTTTCACCCAGCATATTATTTTGATGTACATTTAATTTATTGTATCAATATTGCATTTCTTTTTATTATTGTGAGGTATTCCATTGTATGGATATACCACAATTTGCTTATCCATTCATCTATTGATGGACATTTGGGTTGTTTCCAGTTTTGGCTATTATAAGTAAAGCTGCTATGAAGATTATTATATAAGTCTTTGTGTGGACATAGGCTTCCATATCTCTGGTACTTAGCATGGTACCTAGCATATAATATATGCTCAGAAAATATTGTCCTGAGTAATTGCTGGACTTTGCCTGCATTTCTATGGTAATTGGTAAATAAAACTAAATTACTTTTAAAAACGTTATTTAAAATATTGTTTTCTTTTAAGAGGGTGGTTATGTTATTATCCTATTTCTCTAGTTCTGTGATATTATGTGCATTATAGTCAAGCTTAATTGTCTATTTCTATATTTATTAATAAAGTTGCTGGCATATTTACTGAATTCTTTTAAGGATAAACTGAAGAAATATTGGTATGTTACCTAAAGAAATGATATAAAAGCCAGTAAAATATTTAAAAGATCTCTGTTAAATCCATTTTCCTTGTTGAATTCTATAACAAAATTAGAGACTATATAGTATTAAAGAATTAAGGCTCTATATGTGGGAAAAAAGAGTTTAAATGTGGAAAAATTTTACAAATCTTATATTTAAATTAAAAAACAACTTAAATAACATTAAGTGATTGTGATAGCCCAGATACTGTGCTGTGTGCATATGAGTATGTGACAATCCTCGCAATAATCTAGGAGATAGGTTAACGTAATTTTAATTTTAATACCCCATTTTATAAATGAGGAAATTGAGATTAGAAGAGGTTAATTAATTTGCATGAGGCCATGAAACTGGCCTTTAAACACAAACCTGCCAGACACTGAAGCCTGGGCACCCAATCATTGTGGCATATTGACTCTGCTGTGCTAAAACATTCAAGCAATACTCAGAATATTGTGGCATGTTCAGTAAGTTTAAAAGAAAGAGTCCTCTAGAAGTAGAGTCAGTTGCTATATACATCATTTGCATACATTTCCCTAAAAGTCAAGTAATTTGACTAGTTTTTCATCATTTTTAAATTTTCCTAATAACTTGTGATTTTATTAATATATTCAGAGTAACTTTTTCGGTGCTTTTCTTATGATTTACATTTGCCAGTCCTTTTCTAGTCACTTCCCATTAGTCAGAGGTCTCGGGTAGACAATAATATCCAGTCCTTTTTTTCTTTAGCAATGGAACCACCTCCCATTGTGTCTTGAACTTGTGGCTGTTTGGTCCTCTGTGGATACAGTTGCGCTCCATAGATAATACTTTGTCGGTGATTACTTTTCTATCTCTTGCCTGTAATTTTAAATAACTATTGGCTGGGAACTTTCATTAGTCTTATAGGGGTGTCAAAATGGAGTGCATGACTCATTTCCTATGTAGATTATAAACTCTTTGTAGGTAGGACGTATATATCCTATATTTCTTTGGTTCTTGCTAAAGGGGCTCTGACATCACATTGGCTTGAAAACCTGGAGTAACAGAGGAATTTGTCTCCCAGTAAGACTCCAAGTGAACCTGGGAAGAACTTTTTAGCAGACACATGGGAGTAAGAGGGCTTTGTTAATGTGCAGTGACAAATTATCAGAATTTAATGTAGAAGGTACCCCTGTGGGCTTCTATTTCTTTAGAAATTGACTCCACAAAAGCTTAATCTTTAGGTGTGGTAATTAGTAGAATTAATTTATGTTTTAAAAATGGGAAAATTCATGGTTATAATCTGATAAACACTCATCCGGCATTTCAAACCGTATTGAACAAGTCTTCAGGTATTAGCATACGTACTCACTTCAGTTGTAGGCAAAGTACTTAAGAGAAATGAAGTATTTCCATAGTATTGTGCTTGCAAACCTAAATATTAATGTATGTGGTGGTGGTTAGCACCCTAACTTCCCATGATGCTTAGCTCGGAGTGCTAAGCAGATGGTAGACATTTCATTTACTAGACACTGGCCAGGGGCTGTCCTTCCTCACAGATCTGCAATGTGGGGGTCGTTTCTGCTGCTGTTACTCAGGGCCACATTTCCCACAGGTGTTCTTGCTCTTGACATTTTTGGTGAGCTGGCATGGTATAGTGGTTATTGGAAGGCTTAAATGAGTTGATATACGGAAAGCCAGGGGACAGTACCAGGCACATGGTACTGTTATAAGTGCTACCCTATTGTTCTTTATTATTTGAATATGGGTTAAATCAGATACTTCGATTTAGTATATTTAAGTTCATCCCAGGAAGTCTGATCATTTTGTATCTTTGCTGCTGGATTCAGAGCCCAAATGCTAAGACTGAGTTTCATATAAGTTCTTATACCCTGGTGAAACATTTCCCCATGTACCACTCTAGACTGAAAATGTGTCCAGGTGGGAGATCTGTCTCCAGAAGCCAAATGTTGACATAAAAATCCATTCTCTATTTCTGCATTTTCTGTATCTTACCAGTAAAAGATATTGTAACTTGGTGGGATGGGAACAAGCAGGCATTTTGGATTTGTCCAGGAATGCTTATTTCTCAGGAGAGGTGTATAACATTTGAGCGGGTTTTACCCAAACATATACCTGTGGATTGAATCTTGTTATGTTTAAATCAGTAATCCCAGTGTACGCTGAACACATGCAGTGGGAGGTAGATTAGGCAAACTGGGTGGTGGAGGAATATAGTAACAGGTACAAAATAATGAAAATCAAGGAATGTTAGAATTGGAAATAAACAGAGATAATTTAAACCAGTATTGCCCAAACTTCAGCCATTATGTGTACTACTTACATGATTTTGCCATAGATATGTGCCATCTGTAAAGTACTATTAATTCCTTTAAATAATTTCATGTTTTTTTCCTTAGACACACTTATTTTAAAAGGAAACTGTATTAATCAATAAATGGAAAAATATTAATAAAAGGTGATCATAAACTACATATAATAAAAACAAATGTTTATCCAAGTTCCACCTAAAACCACCTCCAGATACCATGATAGCATGCTTTGGAAAACACTGATTTAGTTCAACATGTCTCTTTATCAGTAAGGAATCTGAGGCATTGAGTAGCTGAGGTGTGGGATCCTCTTAAATCTAGAATGTATTATTCAGGGTAGCTAACTGCTGTAACATATGATACCCTGAAACTGACTGCTTTAACACAATAGAAAATTATTTCTTTCTTACATTATATATAACTGCCTTCCACATGGTGATTCAGGGACCAGCCTCCTTCTACCTAGTGGCTTTATTGTCTTTTAGTCCTCAAAATCTTCCACTGAATCTTCTGAGTCCAGTAGGAAGACAAGGGAGAAGATGGAACATTGAAGATGGTGTGAAAGGTTTAGGGGAGAGGAAGCAACATTACATCACTTCCACCTATACTCCCTTGGCTAGAGCTGAGTCTCAAGTCCTCACCTAAGCACATGGGAGATAAGGAAATGCGGTTTAGCTGGGCTGACTCCCCAGGAAGGGGAGGAAAAATGTGGCAGCCGGAGGTCATTAGCATAGTCTCTGCTCCGTGTGGTTTGGATTGAATTTATTAATTGTGGAATTCCTTGAATTCAGAAGTCTGTTATATGAAATGTGTCCAGTAAGGGATCCATATACATTTATTTCCACATAATTTATTGTAATTTTTACTTCATGTTAAGAATTAAACTAGTTAAACTACTTTTAGACTTAATTCAAAACACAATGGGTAAGTTTTGCTTTCAATTTTGATAAAACACACCTGGTGATAGTTTTTAGACATACTCTGGGGCCACAAAGAGGAGTTGTGAGGAGGGTTTCCAGGAAGTGTAGAAAAATCCTAAGTGGTCATAAAACTACTCGGGGGAAAAAATAACCCTCTAATTTGAAATACAGTGAAAATATATCTCCAGAAATTTTATAATTGCCTATATCAGCATGATCTTAAACGAAGGTTATTCTGTTATTTTAAAAACAAAATTTTTGCCTTTAGATTTTTTATAATTTATAGAAAATTCTGAACTTCCAGTTTTTGTTCTGGATATTATTTTTAAAACCATAATCTTCATAATTATTCCATGCTTATGTATGTAACTACTGGTTTCTTAATGTAAAATCTTTTTTTTTTTAGTGTAAAAGCATTTTATAAAATTTAAATCACCCATGTAAGTTACTATTATGAGCTGGTTAAAAGAGAAGAAAAATTAATGGGATGCTAAGATTTTGTTTTTGCTTTTGTTTTTCAGTAGAATATTTTCCTTGGTAAAGAAGAAGCAATTTATCATAGAATCATCAAATTGGAAGTGCCTTTATTTTTTAAATATTTTTAAATTTTTTATTTCAAAATATTAAGGGGATACAAATGTTTCTGTTACATGGATACCTTGTATGATGTTTAAGTTGGGGCTTTTAGTGTGCCCATCACCAGAATAGTGTTCATTGTACCCGAAAGGTAAGTTTTTACCCTCCACCCCCTCCCAGCCTCCCCCTTTCTTGGTTTCCAATGTCCTTTTGCATCTCTTTCTGCCCATGTGTGCCCATCGTTTAGCTCCCAATTATTAGAGTATATGTGGTATTTGTTTTTCCATTCCTGAGATATTTCACTTAAGATAATATGGTCTCCAGTTACATACAACTTGCTGCAAAAGACATTAATTCATTCCTTTTTATGACTGAGTAGTACTCCACGATGTATATAAATACCACGTTTTCTTTTTCTACTCATGAATCGACGAGCACTTAGGTTGATTTCACATCTTGCAATTGTGAGTTGTGGTATGATAAACATTCGAGTCCAGGTGTCTTTTTGATAAAATAACTTCTTTTCCTTTGTGTGGATACCCAGTAGTGGGCTTCCTGGATTGAATGGTAGGTCTACAGTTATTTCTTTGAGGAATCTCCATATTGTTTTCCATAGAGGTTGTACTAATTCACAGTCCTACCAATAGTGTATAAGCATTCCTTTCTCTCTGCATCCACACCAGCATCCATTGTTTTTTGACTTTTTAGTAATGGCCATTTGGTGGTGTCTCATTGTGGTTTTAATTTGCTTTTCCCTGATGATTAGTGATGTTGAGCATTTTTTCATATGTTTCTTGGCTATTTGTCTATCTTTGTTTGAAAAACTTCTGTTCATGCCTTTTTAACCACTTTTTAATGGAGTTGTTTCTTGCTGATTTGTCTGAGTTCTTTCTAGATTCTGGATATTAGCCCTTTGTCAGATGTATAGTTTATGAATATTTTCTCCATCCCATAGGTTGTCTGTTTACCCTGCTGATTATTTCCTTTGCTTGCAGAAGCTTTCTAATTTAATTAAGTCCCATTTATTTATTTTTGTTATTGCTGTATTTGCCTTTGGGGTCTTAGTCATAAATTCTTTGCCTAGGCTGATGTCTAGAAGAGTTTTTACTTTGTTTTCTTTTAGAATTTCTATTTTTATGGCTTCCTGCCTTACATTTAAGTGTTTTATCTATCTTGAATTAATTTTCGTATATGGCAAAAGATAGGGTCCTGTTTCATTCTTCTACATGTGGCTATCCAGTATTCCCTGCACCATTTATTGAATAGGGCTTATTTTTCCCAGTGTATGTTGTTTTCTGCTTTGTTGAAGATCAGTTGGTTATAAGTAGATGGTTTTATTTCTGGGTTCTCTATTCTGTTCCATTGGTCTATGTCTCTACTTTTGTACCAGTACCATGCTGTTTTGGTTACTATAGCCTTGTAGTATAATTTGAAGTCTGGTAATGTGATGCCTCCAGATCTTTTTGCTTAAGAATGCTTTGGCTATTTGGGCTCTTTTTTGGTTCCAAATGAAGCGTAGAATTATTTTTTCTAGATCTGTGAACTATGACGTTGGTATTTTGATGGGGATTGCGTTGAATCTGTAAATCATTTTGGGCAGTATGGACATTTTAACAAAGTTGTTTCTACCAATCCATGAGCATGGGATGTTTTTGCGTTTGTGTCATCTATTTCTTTCATCAGTGTTTTGTAGTTCTCCTTGTAGAGGTCTTTCACCTCTTTGGTTAAGTATATTCCTAGGTATTTTGTTATCTTTGCAGCTATTGTAAATGGTGTTGAGTCCTTGATTTGACTCTCAGCTTGACTGTTATTAGTATATAGAAATACTGATTTGTGTACATTGATTTAGTAACCTGAGACTTTGCTGAATTTATCAATTCTGGGAGTCTTCTAGTGAAGTCTTTAGGGTTTTCTAGATACAAGGTCGTATCATCAGCAAACAGGGATAGTTTGACCTCCTCTTTCCAAATTTGGATACCCTTTATTTTTTCCTCTTCCCTGATTGCTCTGGCTAGGACTTCCAGTACTATGTTGACTAGAAGTGGTGACAGTGGGCACCCTTGTCTTGTTCCAGTTGTTAGGGGAATGCTTTCAGCTTTTCCTCATTCAATATGATGTTGGCTGTGGGTTTGTCATATATGGCTTTTATAATTTTGAAGTATGTTCCTTCAGTGCCTAGTTTCTTGAGGGTTTTTATCATGAAAGGGTGCTGGGTTTTATCAAATGCTTTTTCTCCATCTATTGAGATCATATGGCCTTTGTTTTTGCTTCTGTTTATGTGGTGAATCATGTTTATTGATTTGCATATGTTAAACCATCCTTGCATCCCTGGGATGAAACCCACTTGATCATGGTGAATTATCTTTTTGATATGCTATTGAATTTGGTTTGTTAGTATTTTGTTGAAGATTTTTGCATCTATGTTCATAACGGATATTGCTCTGTAGTTTTCTTTTTTTGTTGTGTCTTTTCCTCACTTTGGTATCAAGGTGATCTGGCTTCATAGAATGAGTTAGGGAGGATTCCCTTCTTGTCAATGTTATGGAATAATTTCTGAAGGATAGGTGCAAGTTCTTTGTAGGTCTGATAGAATTTGGCTGTGAATCTATCTGGTCCGGGGCTTATTTTTGTTTGTTGACTTTTTATTACTGCTTCAGTCTCACTGCTTATTACTGGTCTATTTAGGATTTCTGTTTCTTCCTGAGTCAGGCTTAGGAGGTTGTATGTTTCCAGGAATTTATCCATTTCCTCTACATTTTCTCGTTTGTGTACATAGAGATTTTCTTAGTATTCACAGTTGATATTTTATATTTCTGTGGTATTAGTTGTAATGTCTCCTTTTTCATTTCTGATTGAGCTTATTTGGGTCTGTTTCTTTTTATTGGTCTACTGATTTTGTTTATCTTTTCAATGAACCAACTTTTTGTTTCATTGATCCTTTGTATTTTTTTTCTTGCATTTCGTTTAGTTCTGCTCTAAGCTTTGTTATTTCTTTTCTTCTTCTAGCTTTGGGTTTGGTTTGTTCTTCTTTTTCTAGTTCCTTGAGTTGTGACATTAGGTTTTTAATTGTAATCTTTCTGTCTTTTTGATGTAAGCATTTGAGGCTATGAATGTCCCTCTTAAGGCTGCTTTCCCTGTATCCCATAGATTTTGTATGCTTGTGTCATGATTGTTGTTCAGTTCAAAAAATCTTTTGATTTCCATCTTAATTTCACCACTGACCCAAGGACTGTTCAGCAGCAGGTTGTTTAATTTCCATAACTTTGTATAGATTTGAGTGTTCCTCTTGGAGTTGGTTTCTAGTTTTATTCCACTGTGATCTGGGACAATAACGTGGAACGATTTCGACTTTTCTGAATTTACTGAGGCTTATTTTGTGGGCTAACATATGATCTATCTTGGAATATGTCCTATGTGCTGATGAGAAGAATGTGTATTCTGCAGTTTTTGGATAAAATGTTCTGTAGATGTCTGTTAGGTCCATTTGTTCTAGAATCTTGTTTAAGTCCAGTGTTTCTTTGTTGATATTCTGCCTTGATAATCTGTCCAGTTCTGTCAGTGGACTGTTGAGTCCCCAATAATTATGATGTTGTTTATTTCTTTACTTAGATCTAGTAGTATTCAATCTATGAATCTGGGAGTTCCTGTGTAGGTGCATCTATAGTTAGAATTGTTATATCTTCTTGCTCAATTGCTCCATTTATCATAATATAATGATCGTCTTTGTCTTTTTTCACATTGTTGATTTAAAAATCTATTTTATCTGATATGAGAATAGCTATTCTTGCTTGCTTTTGGTTTTCATTCACTTGTAATATTTTTTTCCATCACTTTACCTTGAGTCTGTGAGTATCCTTGTGAGTTAGGTGGGTTTCTTGGAGACAGCAGATATCTGGAGTATGGTTTTCATCCATTCAGCCAGTCTATAACTTTTAAAAGGAGCATTGACTGTTTATGTTCAGTGTTCATATTGATATGTGAGATACTGTTCTGTTCATCATGTAAAATGATACCTAGTTGCTTTGTTTCTAAAAGTTGTGAGCTTTAACTTTCAGGTGTTTTTAAATTGGTGGGTATCAATTGTTCTTTTCCATGTATAGAGCACTTTTAAGTATTTCCTCTAGGGTGAGTCTAGTGGTGACAAATTCCCTTAGTGTTTGCTTGTCTTGGAATGACTTTATTTGTCCTTTGTTTATGAAACTTAGTTTTGCAGGATACAAATTCTTGGCTTGCAGTTATTCTGCTTAAGAAGGCTAAAAATGGGACCCGATTCCCTTCTGGCTTGAAAGGTCTCTACTGAGAGGCCTGCTGTTAGTCTGATGGATTTTCCTTTGTAAGTAACTTGTTGCTTTCATATCACAGCTTGTAGGATTTTCTCCTTCACTTTAACTTCAGTCAGGCTGATGACTGTATGTCTTGGTGATGTTCTATTTGCTAAGAATCTTCCAGGTGTTCGATGACCATCTTGTATCTGGATATCTAGACTTCTAGCAATACCAGGGAAATTTTCTTCTATTATTCTCTAACAGGTTTTCCATGCTTATTGCTTCTTCTCCCTCATGGATACCTATAATTCTTATATTTGTTTATTTTGCATAGTCCCATATTTCTTGTAGCAATTGTTCATTTTTCTTTGTTCTTTTTTTTGTAATTTTCACTGACTGGGTAACTTCGACATACTTTTCTTCAAGCTCTGAAATTCTTTATTCTGCTTGAGCTAGTCTGTTGTTAAAGCTTTCTGCTGTATTTTGAAATTCCCTAAGTGACTCTTTCATTTCTTTAAGTTCTGTTATCTCTTTTCTAATGTTATCTGTCTCTTTAGTGAATTTTTCGTTCATGTACCGAATTATTTTTTTAGTTTCTTTGAGGTAGTTTTCTACCATCTCAATTTTGTTCATCGTACTTGCCATCCATAATCTGAATTCCATATCTGTCATTTCAACAATTTCCCTTCGGTTGGTGTTCGTTGCTAGAGAGCTATTGTGATTCTTCGGGGTTGTTGAGACAGGCTGGTTTTTCATGTTGCCAGAGTTTTTATGCTGATGCCTTCTCATCCCAGGCATCTTCTCTCAGCTTGAAACAGATAGCAGATACAGTATACCTGTGTTCCTCTGCTGGGACCACTGTTGCTTGGTGAAGATAGGGATGGGTCCCTGGATGGTGTGCTTGGGTCCTACTCTGAAATCTTGATTAGGCAGGAGAGGGATGGGTGTACTGTGAGCCCTTAATGCTGCTGCTCTGTTGCATCTCCCTTGTTCCTCTGTGGTTGTCACCAGGCCGCTGTGGCAGGGCCAGCCCCAGGTGCAAGGTGTACACAGGAGTTGGGGCTGGCTGGCAGGAAGAGGCATATGTGCGGGATGGAGGAGGTCTGCTGGGCATGGTGTGCATGTGTGCAGGCCTGGGCAGCCGAGGTGCCAGGCACACGTGAGTAGGGTGAGGTGGGTGCAGGGTCTGGCGCAGGGCATAGCAGGTGTGCAGGGCATAGTAGCTGTGCAGGCCCCCTGGCGTGCAGGGAAGAGCGGGCCCCTGGCATGGCACAGTCCACTGGGTCACGGCTCACAGGTGGAGTGGTGCAGGGACCTGGGACAGAGCGGATCCATGGGACAGAGTACCTATGTGTGGGATGCAGCAGGTCTGCAAGATGCAGCGCTCACGTGCGTGGGTTGGAGCAACTGTGGTTTGTGGCAGCCATGGAGCATGGCGTGCAGGCGGGGCAGGGCACAATGCCTAGGGTGGCTGAGCAGGATGGCTGCTCTGGCAGTGGGCGGTGGTTACTGAGGGCTACTGGCGCATGTTCCGCCCAGGTCTCCCAGGAAGTGCAGTTGAGTGGGATCATGCAGGCCACAGCAGCGGGTGCAGGGCCCATGGTCTCCTGCTCTGTCCAGGGCCCCCGGAGGTGGTGGCAGAGGTTCACATCACCTGCCCCTGGGGCACCTGTGTGTGTTGGAATTCCCTCTCCCTCCCCACCTGGCAGGGGAAAGGGGGAGGTAGCAGTCACAGGTCTGACTCCTAGGCAAAAGTAGCGTTCCGGAGTTGGGATGTCACAATGCTGCCAGCCCAGAGCTCGCAAGCCAGCCATTCCTTCTCTCCAGAGCACCGTGGCTGCACAGCTTCCAGTCAGGTCTCTGTATCCCTCCGGAGGCCTGCAGCAGTGGAGGAGCCCTCCCACGGCAGATCCTCAGGGGAAGCGTGGAGCCCGGGATTTCCTCCTGTCCCTTTCCCACGTATGGGCACCTTCCCTCATTACCTCTGGTCCTGCTGAGCAGCTCGTCCCGCTTCTGTCTTCTTCACTTCGCTCCCGCCTCCTCTCCGTGGATTCCCAGTGCTCTCGCTCAGACGAGCCGAAGGTGGGCATCTGTTCGCCACTTTCGATCCTGTTCATGAGAGCAGCGTTGTGCAGGCTGCTTCTAGTCCGCTGTCTTGGCCCTTTCCCCGGTGCCTTTAAGTTTTTTTTATTCCACTTCTCCTGACCCCAGAAAGGTCTATATCAAAATTATTCCCAGGATTCACAAGAAAAATGTCAAATCCATCCTGAGATTTTCCTTGTTTCTCCTAATTAGCGTGTCCTGCTGTACTTGAGACTCTATTCTTTTAACTCTGTTCAGCCTGGAAAGGGAAAAGAACTACTCTTGAGAATATAATAGGCCTTTTTGGCTCATTTGAGATTTTTAGTAGAATGCATCATTCATTTTCTTTCCTTTTCTGTTAAATAGTTGACTGGAACTCTTTAGTCTTAAACTGTTGACCCACCCGAACTTTCATTGTAAACATTATTCCTCTCCTTAACCTTAGCAAATGTCTGGTTTTGGTAAATTTCTTAAGGGCAAGGGATTTTTTGTATGTTTTTATCTTCTTCATGGTACTTTAGTATCTTTGCCTTGCAGATGGTAGAAGGGCACAGAAATCAATATTTAGTGAATGTGGCTAAAGTACCAAAGCAAGTTCACAAATTAAATACGAATTTAATCATCGTGATGGAATGCAATGAATTTCTACCACAAGTTTTGGTGCTATGCATGTGTTGAAGACTGCAAGTTCCAGAAATTTTAGATTTTGTCTTCTTAATTTGATGACAATATTTTATTCCCTGTTTTAATTGTTGTGGCTTGTTGAGAAAGAACAGAGACAGACTAAATACAAAACAATTTAGTGGTGCCAAATGGGGCCTGATGATAGGATAGCAGTGTGTGTGCAGAGGTTCCCTATAGTTGTAATTGAAAGAAGGGGTGGGAAAGGGTGTCACATGGCATGCAGTAAAGCAAGCGTGTGGATGCCAGAAGAACTGCTTAGAGAGAGGGATTCAGTTCCAGCAAATACCCTATCTATCACATCTACATAATGTTGTTAATTTCATTATGTCGTTAATCTACGTAATGTTCTTATTTGTTGTATGGTTTTGTTTGTATTGAATTTGTGAACGTTCTTTGGTCTTATAGTTTATAAGAGCTATAAACAAAAGAAATTTGCACTGAGTTTATGTTTAAACATAGTTAAGTGATATCAAGTTTTTTAAGTATATGTGGACTAAGAGTTCAGGATAAGAATTAGACAGTTCAAATCCTGGATTATTGTGATTTTGGGCAAGTTAATTACACTCTCCACGTCTTGATTTCTTTGTCTGTATAATAGCGTGACAACACATCCACATTGTGAGGCTGTGAGGATGCATTGAGATTATCCCCATAAAGAGGCTAACATAGTACTTGCTCATAGTGAGTGTTCTATAATTGTTAGCTTTGGACACAAGATAATTTTTTTTAATAATAACAGCCCATCAGTATTCAAGCTTGAAAGACCTGGAGTCAGGTTAAAGCCAGGTTTTTGGGAGATTTGGGTTGAGTTCTGGCTTAGCCTCTTATGATCCTTGGTCCATCTCATAACCTTTCTCAGATGCTTAGTCTCCTGACAACTTCTCAATGTTACTGTGAAAACTAATAGTAAATGCTACCATTTAGGGGGTGAGTTTGCATTAGTCAGGGTTCTCCAGAGAAACAGAACCAATGGGGTCTATATAGGTGCCTATGAGAGGAGATTTATTATGGGATTGAACTCCTGTGATTATGGAGACTGAGAAGTCCCACAATCTGCTGTGTGCAATCTGGAGACCCAGGAGAGCCAGTGGTGTAATTCAGTCTGAGTCTGAAGGCCTGAGATCGAGTGTGGGGGGGAGGCTGCTGGTATAAGCCCTGGAGTCTGGAGGCCCAAGAACTGGGAGTGCCAATATCCCAGGGCAGGAGAGGATGGATGTCCCAGCTCAAGAAGAGAGTTCACCTTTCCTCTGCCTTTTTAATTTTTTTCAGACCCTCCATGGGTTGGATAATGCCGGCCTACAATGGTGAGGGTGGATCTTCTTCACTCACTCTAGTAATTCAAATGCTAATCTCTTCCAGAAACATTCTCACAGATACCCAGAAATAATGTTTTACCAGCTATCTAGCTTTCCCTTAGCCTAAGTCAAGTTGACACATAAAATTAACCATCACAGAGTTCCATGTGTCATACACTGTGCTAAACACCTATGAATATTATCTTTAATTCTGCCAATAACTTGGCAAAGAAGAGTAGTGTTGTCCTATTTCTACAGAGAAAGGAACTGAGGCACAGAGAGGTAACAGGGATTGCTCTAGGCTATATGTCTTAAAAGTGGTAAAGCAGAGGCTGGAATCAGGACCTGCTTGTTTCCAAAGCTCATGCTCTCTACCTGAGGTCCTGTTGCAATGCAGAGGTAATTCATCCAGGAGATTTCTTTTGTGACAGAACACTGGGAATAGCCACAGCAGGAGTAAAAGTTGTGATATGAGAAGAGGGAGGAATATTGGAATATTGGAGGGAAACTCTGATAAGTCTTTCCCTGTGCATAATGGGGACTCAGGATGCCTAGGGAACAGGACATGAGGGTGTCCTAAAGATAAATGACTTCTCAAATTACCTGGGACCAGTCCCAGTTACATGCATACAGTTTTTTCTATTATAATTTAATTTCTTTAATTTAGGATTGATATTGGTATTAGTAAAATACTGAATATTCTAGAAATTAAAGGAAAGCGGTATACCTTATAAGACTTGCTGGGGGACAGAATCTCTTACATCTAATGCCCAGTTCTGCCATTCAGCTGATATGTACTATCAAGCAAGTTATATTTCGTCTTTCTTTCCATTTTTCTATTCATGCTGGTTTACAAACGTGTAAAGTGGTCATGGCTTACCTCCATTTTCAAGCTTTGCAAAGTAAACAGAGGATGTGCAAGAGAGGATACCCTCCTCCCCACCTCTCATTCTAGCACGTGAGAGTATTGCTCATGGTTCTTTGCATACTGGCTCAGCACACTGTTGAATTAACATCTGCTAAGTGCCAGGTAGTCTTCTTTCTTAGCTTGGAGGATTCTTGGAGGGTTCAAAGATGAGTTAGGGGAGGTCTCATCTTCATCATGATTTTCAGTCTAGTGGGCAGGGCAGAGGTGATAGGATAGAAGAGAAATGTAACATGACAAAAGTAATGACCTTGGATATTTCTCCTTGGGCCACAATATTAACATTAAGATATTGCATACTTCAGGAATTATGAAGTGATTTTCTTATTGAAGAAATTTTAAAGAATAGTCTAAATGGAGGAAAAACTCTACGTTCCTTCTCAGTGTTAACTGCTCACAAGTCATCTCCCAAAGCTGCTATTAATACTCTTAAAGGGCCCCTCTGTAGAATAGTTTTGAAAGGCTGGCATGTCAAGAGTTAAAGTGGGCTATGGGAGAAAGTTTGTGGGACCCGACTTTAAAAGAGCAGTGCCTCTCTCAGTAACTCTCTGTTGCCTGTGGTGAATCCTCTCCCAGGGTTACCTTGAGATGTGGCGAGAATAAGGTACCACTGTATATGTGTTGTGAAAAGCAGAATTATCCTTACCTATAAAGAAGGTGCTGAGCATTTCTGATTTCCAGCTCCATATTTTCAACTCCCTGCAAACATTTCCACCTGGTTTTCCAGTAGTCGTTCAAACAACATTTCCCGACTTTGCCTTCTCAAACTCAGCCTTCTCAAACACAGATTGTCCTTCTGTGTTCCTTATTATGGTTCGTGATACCAGTGTCTACTGGTCACTCAAACTCAAAATTCCTGAGCCCCACTAACTCCTTCTCTGCTCTTAATCCCCATATCTAAGTGGTCATAAAGTTTTATGCACTCCGCCTCCTAAATTCTCCAGTTTCCCTGCTTTCCTCACCCTAACAACTGCCACTGACTTGGTTCAGAACCTCATTATCTCTCACCTCAACTTTTGCAGGGGTCTCCCCGCTAGCTGCCCTATCTACACCCATTCTTCACAAACACCTCAGTACAGCACTCCTGATTCCCCACTTAAAACTGCTCAGGATAAATCCAAACTCCTAAGTCTGATGTGTAAGCATTTGCCTAATTTGGCCTCAAACAGCCTTTTTGATGTCATTTCCTATACTTCCCCTGAATCACCCTGAGCTTCAGCCACAATGAGTTTCTTTCTGTTTCCTGAATACTCAGTGCATTATTGTTTTGCTGCCTGGGACTCTCTTCACTGTCGCTATAGGAAAACTCCTGCTTGTCTTTTAAAAATAAAATCAAAATGTCACTTCCCACCTTCTCTTGGCCCCATCACTGCCCCTCTCCATGGCATACCATGAGAGCATATTACTGTCCCATTATTAGATTATGAGTCATCCCCTCATCCCCTTCCACCCATCGTGTTATTGTGAAATCCTCTTCAAGAGACCCTCGACCCTCCTTCCGTAACCTTGAGACTCCGGCACACAGCACTGTGCTTGGTGCCTGGTTGGTGCCCTATCAGTGTTTGTTGGCAGAATACATGAAATAAATAATATATGAAATAATGAATGAGCTCACTCAGAAATGGAAAGATTTTAAAAAAAGAAAGAAAATAATGAATGCGCAACCTAAATTTGAACCTTTATCTGCTAGTTTCAAAGCAAGATATTTGGATAAAGTCAGTCCAGATTTTAGTACAGTACACTAGGAGATTATATGTCATGGAGCATGAATGTAGGGGGCATAAGTCAACTCAAGTCATCCCAAATTTCCTATATAGATTGACCCACATCTGACAGCTGCTTTTAGTAGCTTGGGCAGGTAGCGGGTGGAGATGGGTGTTTTGGAAGCAGATCATAGTCTACTTCTCTGAGGGCTAGATAGTTATTTAGAAAATACGTGCAGATCTTGTACTATGGGCCAGACACTCTTCTAAGCACTTTGTAAATATTAACTCATTTAATTCTTATAACAAACCTATGAAATAGATACTGTTATTATTCCCATTTTACAGATGAGGAAACTGAGGTCATGCGAAATATTTTGTTCTTTGTATGTACTGTTCATTCTGCTGGGATTTCCCTCCTTACAGTCTCTCTTCTGAAATGTAAGCCATAGTTCTCTGTGTTCTCTTAGCATCTTTGTTATATGTAGCACTTACCACATTGTATGGTAGTTACTATGTCAGTCTCTCCCACAGGTAAAACTTGGGCACATTACTAAATTTTAGTTTCTTTGTCTGTAAAATGGGCATAATAATCCTCAATCTTGCAGAGGAGCTGTGAGGATTAAAAGCACTTGGCACAATTCCAAGGCTACATGCTCAGGTAATGAGCTTTTCCTACTTGTCCTTTTGTCTTCCTTGACATAGTTGTTGACATAAGACAGATGTTATCCTCTGAGAAACTGAAGGGAGGGGAGAGAAGGAAAACCAGGTTGACCCAAAAATCAAAACTATTGAGAGCAAAGCATGTCAGCACTTCCAAATCCTCATAAAGTGGCTGACAGCTGAGAAAAGACCGTTGGGTCTGGTCATCAGTGATGTTTTGGGGAACTAAGTTAGCAGATGGTGTGGTGGGAGGCAGATTGCGTGGAGTTAAGGAGAGTGTGGGTGGTAAGGAAGTGAAGGCTGAGGGCGCATTGTCTTGTTGTTTAGGAAGGGAGGGGAAGAGTTGGAGCAGTCCAGGCAAAAGAATGCTTCTTGGTTTGAATGGGAGAGGCCTGAATGTGTCTGTAGGTGGGATGAATGAAGCCCTTAGAAGAAAACGACTGGGGAGAATGCCCTTCTCCCTATCCTGGCTGAAGGACTGAGGTCTGCATTCCTCAGAATCGCTGTTGCCCCCTCTGGGACTTGACTCCATTAATCCTCTTACCTGCTTGCAGTTGGGGCATCCCATCTAGTAGGCTTTGGGGTTGGTTGAGATCCTTGGGTAGTGAGTGTATTTAACTTGTCTGAGCTGCAGTATTCTCATCTGTAAAATGGGGAGAATAATGCCTGCCTCACAGGAGGGATAGGATAGTATAGCATGAAATAACGTGTTCAGCGCCAACTGTAGTGTCTCAACTGTTGTGTGTGTCCTTTTAACTTTCTCTACAGCGGTCCCCAACCTTTTTGGCACCAGGGACTGTTTTCACGGGAGACAGTTTTTCCATGGACCGGGGAGGCAGGGGATGGTTTCGGGATGATTCAAACTCATTATATTTATTGTGTACTTTATTTCTATTATTATTACATTGTAATATATAATGAAATAATTATACAACTCACCATAGGTTGGGGACCCCTGCTCTTAGAGATAGGATGAAAGAGAAGGAAAAAGGGTAAAATCTTAGAGGACTTTTGCACTGCA
Organism: Daubentonia madagascariensis; assembly: GCA_023783475.1. Taxonomy (NCBI): domain Eukaryota; kingdom Metazoa; phylum Chordata; class Mammalia; order Primates; family Daubentoniidae; genus Daubentonia; species Daubentonia madagascariensis. The sequence continues at coordinate 15,280,930 of JAKFHU010000428.1, forward strand.
GAAGGAAGAAATTGGGGCTATGCCCCTAGGATGGCTGCTGTGTTCTCCATAAAGCAGTGAGGGAGGTAGTCTGCCAAGGCAAGTGGAATGGGCGGGGTCTGTAGTTCTGATGGCACTGGTGGTGTCCACGGAGGCCACCACGTTCTCCTCACTGGAGACACACACAAGGACTAAAGAGCAAGGGCCTGGCTGGGTGTAAAGAAGTCAGCTGGGATTGTTCTGTGACCTTCTGCAGCCAGGTGTGAAGGGAATAGCAAAAGGTGTGGATGAAACTGGAGACTGACAAAAATGTCAAGGGAGTGTGTGATGGTGTGTGTGTGCATGTGTGTGTGTGTGTGAGAGAGAGAGAGAGAGAGGGAGAGAGGGAGAGAGGGAGAGAGAATGTATGAATGAATGGGCACTGGGGAAATGACAGTCAGAGTAGTCTAGTCAGATGGGAGCTGCTGATGGTGTGGGTGAGTGGGGCAGGTCTGACAGTCCCGTATATGGTGACAATGAGGATGCAGAGCAGGTTCCCGGGAGCAGGGTGGGAGCACAAAGGTTGTGGCCAGAGGGGGACTTCAGAGTATTAGATAAAGCAATTTTCAATGACTAAGACAAGGGCATGGCTGTGTCATCCCAAATACAATGATGTTCTTCATCTCTCTACTTTTCCTTCTGTTCTTTATCATATGAATAGCTACCAAAAAAAAAGTAACCTTACTCTTTATACAACTTTTTGTGTGGAATGTGTCTGTTAATATTATTCAGCAAACATTTCTGTATTTTGTTTGTAATAATTTTTAATGGATGCATTATATTAATAATAAGTTGTCTTTGTACATACTGCTTTGTATTCTTTTGGATTTCTCCCTGGGATAAATTCCCAGGTATGAGATTACTATGCTCGAGGGTGTGGATGATTTTGGGGGGTGGGGTGTCTTTATATGCCATTTGTTAATTGCTGCAGGCAGATCTGCTGTGAGCAGGGAGGGCAGGCAATGGGGAAGAAAAGTAGAGTATTGAATAGAGTCCAAATGGAAGCTTTATGTGAATACCATAAGTCCACCTTGCATCACCCTTGAGTTCTGTGTGCTGTCTCTACTGCAAGGCACCTTCACATTGGAGGGGGAAACATAGCTGGCTGGAGTTTGCATCTGTGATTGAGTAAATGGAGTTTTGCTTGGTTTGGTCTTTGATGCTTTCTTTTTGGGGGCTGTCATGAAGAAATTGAAGAAGTTGAACAAAGTGTGTATCTGGGAGGGGAAGGCAGCAATGAATGGGGGTTCATTTGTCTGTTGTAGAGTTTTTTTGGGGGCAAGGACAGAACAATTTCATCTTGAGAAATTAAAGGATTTTTCTGTGAAATATAAATATAGTTAAAAAAAGAAATTAAAGGATTTAATAATTTCGATAATAATAGTGTTTGTATTTTCAATAATTTAAGAAGTTAATGTAAGACAGGATTTAGATAATTGTTAAGGAAATTATAATATTTTGAATAAGTAATTTTATTAATAAATATTACTATTAATGACCTTTTTTGTGTCTTAGGATTGTTTGTAATGCTTCTCTTTTTTTTCTTTTAACAGAAAAAATACAGAAAGGGGTTTATTGATATTTCAAAAATCAAGTGTGTGGAAATAGTGAAGAATGATGATGGTGTCATTCCCTGTCAAAATAAATATCCATTTCAGGTGAGCTGCCATATTTTTGCAATGCTGCAATGCTGGGCTTCTAGGCATGTTTGCTATTTGACATTAGTCAGTGCTTTGGTGGCTGACTTTTAGGTTCATTTGCCACTTTAATAGTTACTGCTTTGCTTCATAAACTGCTTAAATCTTTGTTGAAACATCTTATTCTTGTTTGGGGCTGTTAGATTCTACTGAGGATGCTGAGTTTCTAAACCCCATTTCTTATTTACTTATTCAGATTTATCATAGAGCAGTTAGAATAAGGAGTGAGGGCTGAGACTGAAAAAAGTGGGATGAAGTTTTCCTTGTGAATCTGCAAAGCTGCGAAGTGGTGGGAAAATACAAAATTTTTCCTTTGTATGGAGACTTTTGGGACACCAAAACTGTACTTGATTAAACTATGCTTTTTAAAGGGTGACCATGTTATTTTTTTTTCTCACAATGATCCTTTGCATAAAGGTGGTAAATATCATACTATTCTCATTTATGGCTGAGGAAATTAAGGCTCACAGATGTTGAATGGCTCATCCAAGGTCACTCTGTGAGTTAAAAGCCTGTCAAGCAGTGCACTCACATCCCCTTGTCCCGAGGAGGAGGAGTACGGCATCCTGAGCCACTCTGCATCCGTGCCAGCATCTTGAGGCACACATGCCTTGAGAACTCAGGACAGTGCAGTTGGACCCCAATATTCTAGAGCTTGCAGCAGGCAGCATAGGGCCCTTCTCCAGCATCTAACCATTCCCTTCTCTTTTTGAGGATGTTTTTATATTTTCCTTTGAGTGGTGAACATCCCAAATGAAAGCCACCTTTTACCCAAGGTTGTGGTCTCATTGTGTTTTGAGTGGAAAGTTGCAAAAATCTTTTTCAACGTAGTATCACAGTGAAGGTTTTGCTTGTTTCTAATTGCTACTGTGAGATTACCAATTACACTTAAAATAAACATTCACCAGTTTGTGGCATTAAGATGTTTGGGATACAGTGAGCTGAAATATCTAAGCTTCTGGATTATTCTCTACTATGGTGGCAACAACACAAAAGGAGGAAGGACTACATTTAATTTTCTTTTCCCTGTTCTTCATTTTATATTTGCCATTTCTCTGAATGAAGAGCAAGGTCAAGAAAGTGCTTAAAGAGGCGACTTTGAGGGCAAATTGCCACTTACTGGCTGTGTGAGCTTGTGTAAGTCATTTAAACTCTCTGTGTCTGTTTCCTCTCCTGAAAAATGGAAATAATAATTGTACCAGTACTCATTTCATAGAGTTGTTGTGAGGATTAAGTGAGGTGACATATAAATAGCTTCAATATATAGTAAGAGCAAAATAAGTGTTAGTTGCTATTATTACTATTATTACTTCTCTTACTACTGCTGCTGCTATTAATACTACACCTACCATCATCTAGAAATAATCCCAGTTTAAATTTTCTTAATTAAGTATGTTTAATGCATATATAATGGGGGGTGTTTGTGTATAATTTCTTTTGACATTTAGCAGAGCACCACTACTACCACACTTCTGATGGCTGTTAGATGTTTTGAGGGGTGGCAGGTAGGGGTGGGGAGCTATGGGTCTCATGATTCTGGACCCGGAATTAAGATTTTTGCTGTACAAGAGAAAGAGATTCGGTCTGCAAGCCTTGAGTTGGTTTTAAGAATTATGATAAAAGTAGAACAGAAAGCATTCCATGTTTGAACCATTTAAAATTGTTGAGATGAATAAATGTAAGAAAAATTTAAAAACAATCTTAAAAAATTAATCAAGAAGGGGTAAACTTGAGCTCTAACTATGTCACTTAAACCAGCAGGATTTGGAAGATGAAAAATATCCTCTGTAATTATAACTTAAGTATAACTAAGAAAGTATAGATCCTAGTTTCACATTTTTACCGTGAAATCTTGAATCAGGTTCAGATGCAAGGTGAAAAAAAAAAAAGCAGAAGTAGACATTTTCAAAAGACACTGAGAAAAAAAAGAGGTTATTTTCTGTCTCAGTATGTTCCCACCCTAGGAAGGGATGGAGAAAATTGGGAGCAACCAGCACCAGCTGCCTGGCAGGATGCTTCCTTCATGCTTCCTTAGCTGAGTCATTTCTGATGGCAGCTGGGGTTCCCCAGACGGTGGCACGTCTTTCCTGGGTTGCAACCCCAGATCTGTCTATGTAACATCTGCTGTTTCTGCTGCACCACACTGTCATTACAAGTCTGTTGAACAAATGAATGAATAAATGAAGATATAAATAGGAGGGAGCATAATTACTGAGTTAGTAGTGTTGTTAAGGGAGAGTATTTCCTTCTTGTTGAAGTGGCTTCTGCACTTCAAAGTTTGCAAAGCTCTTCCCTCCCCAGCAACCTCTGCTGTGGTAGGATGACTCACCAGAAGACCCAAGGCACAAGAGAAATGTGGCCCTCAAGGTCCACCCTGCCACGGCCAGCTGTCCACATGGATGATATAGAAGGGGGACAACATGGTGTGATCTGAGCTTTGCTGAGGGAAGGATACTGGCCCCCAGATATCTCTTCGGCCTTCCGTGCTACCTAAAATGCCAAAATTAGGTGCTTGTTACTTGGATTTAGGATGATACCTTTAGAAATTTTTTGTAGACACACAAATGTCCCAAGTTAGTTAGGTAATATATCAAGCTAGTTTTCGTTATCAAAATTCTGAATTTGGATTAGTTTGTTTTTTTTTTTTTTTGATTAGCTAGTCTTTAGCAAACTTTAACAAAGTCACAAGTTCAGGGTACTAACATGAGGTGAGTTTTGAGGAGCAGTTAGGCTGCCCAGAACCTGGCAGGGCAGATTCTAGGTGGGAAACAGTCAGGGGGTGTTTGGGAGAAAACACGTGAATAAGCAAAGCCTGTGGGGTCAGACAGATCCTGATCCTACTCACATGACTTAACTTCACCCACTTTGGTTTTCTCATCTGAAAAATGAAGATTCTAGCACGAATAAAGACCTGGGCTCCTATACCGATTCAACGAGGCAGCATATATAAAGTGCTTAGACCAATGTGAGGACTCAGTAAAGTACATTTTATTATAATAAATTAAATTATTATTGTAATATACCACAGGTTTCTGGAAGATCCAAAGCCCTAGCAGTCTTTTCCAGACATCACAGTGTCAATTCAGAATGACCGTTTCCTGGTGCGTTTTAACCTAATTCTTCTGCACAGAGTTGGTTGTGTGGACAAACCCACATACAGTGTGAAAATCAGGGAGCAAATGAGGAAACACATCTCCCCACATCTCCCTTAGCACTTTCTCTCTCTCTGTGATACCATGTCTCATGTTCTGTCTTGTGATAAGGTATCTCTGTAAATGTCTTGGAAATAGGCTTTATGTTTGATTCATTTTTGTGTTTTACTTAGTGCCAGTAAAGTGCTGAATGATATATAGCATCATGTGTTCTCTGGGATTCACATTGCTGTTGGAGTGCATTTATTTGCTTTAAAGAAATAGGAAGGAGTTGTATATTGAATATGGTTAGGAACAGCCATTTATCAATGAAAGAGTTATTTGTTTTTCAATCCCAGTGGGTGTTGACGTGGTAAAAGGAGGTTTCTAGCCATGTATTACTTTTTAGCCAGCCAACATGTTTCTGCCTTGAGATTAAGGAAGGGTAAAGTGACAGATCAGTGACAAGATTCCTGGGTTTGTTTCCCAGGCTTATTTTATTACTAATATTATAAATAAGTCTACTTAATCATCCACCAGGGGCTACCGCTAACTGTGGTTAAAAGCCTGGGCTCTGGAGTCAGAACTCTGGCTTTCTGGATTACCAGTCAAATGATGTAGGTAGGTTAGGTAACACAACATTACGGGATACCGTTTGCAGTGTGTACCGTGTGAATGGTGCTTCTTGAATTTACACTGGAGTGGAGGGCCTGGGCTAGGCCTTAGTTTCCTCATCTATAAAATAGAAAAACTAATACCTTGATGGTAGGATTAATTGAATTAATGTCTATAAAGCACATACTATAGAGCTGGGATAGTCAGTGCTTAATAAAGTTAACTACTGCAGTTACTGATGGTGACAAAAGGAAGCCATAGGAGTGATACTGAAGGAGTAGTCCATTCATCTAAAATATTGTTTAGAAAAATACTGGATTAGGATAATCCCTGTTACACCAAGTTCATCTAAGGAACTTAGTTAATTAGATTGAAAGAAATACCAGATTAATGAAACATTGTGGCCTCTGTGTATTTTTTCTTCTATAAAAACACAGTCCTTTGCAAAATAGGTATCCTACTCAATGTAGAAATGAAGAAATAGATGTGCTTTTGTAAGAAAGGAATCTAGTTTCTTTGGATCTGAAGTAATTGACTTCTGTTTAGTCATTTGAGAATCATTTATTGGTGCCTGTGGTACCAAGGACCTGTGTGAGACAGAAGAGCTGTGTCTAAGTATTTCTCACTGATTCCATCTTTTGTTTTATTTTAGGTTGTTCATGATGCCAATACACTTTACATTTTCGCACCTAGTGCACAAAGCAGAGACCGGTGGGTGAAGAGGTTAAAAGAAGGTAAAACTAACTTGATGACATATTAATCTGTACATGATTTTAGGAGTTATGACATTGTTATCACTAAAACAGAAATACAGCTAATACAGCTATAGTTTCTACAAAAAGCATGCTTTCATTTTATGCGTGATATATTTGAAGGTGATAGAGCATGAACTTTTATGATAACTGGATTTGATATTTTTCTAAGAAATTGCTATGTAGCCAACATTTGGTGTGGACAGATTGACATATTCATGACGTGTTTAAATGGGTGATTTGTCCTGCACAGTCCTCCTCGCTTCTCCTGCAGAACAAAATGGTGGTGGGCTGACTTTTGCATTTATCCATCGTGGTATAGCAGCAGTCATTTCTGTCAACAAAGGGTGCTTCACCAAAAAAAAAAAAAAAAAAGAAATGAAAGAGAGCCATATGGCTTTTCTGAATGCTGAGTCACGTGATGTTATGAGGGTGTTCTCGTAATAAACATGCTCTCTGATTGACAGTGTTCCTTATGAAACATTCTGTAGTCTCTGTTTTCTTTCACTAATTGTCAATGTGCTTGTGCATTACAGAAATAAAGAACAACAATAATATCATGATTAAATATCATCCTAAATTCTGGACAGATGGAAGTTATCAGTGTTGCAGACAAACTGAAAAATTAGCACCTGGATGTGAAAAATATAATCTTTTTGAGAGTAGTAAGTGTTCATTTCATTCTATATTTATATTGTGCTCAGAATGCACATATTATTGGTATGGCAAGAAAGTGGCATGATTTTGATTTCGATTAAGTGCAGCAAGCTTTCTAGTACAGTGTAAAATATAGGGTAAGTGTATTTTGTAAGAAAAATTATATAGTTAGCAGTAGGACCCTCTCATGGAACCAAAGGGTATCTATTTTAGGGAGCTTTTATCACAACATTGAAACCTGTTAAAAATGAATCTATTGAAAGTGTGAGCCTAACGTGGAACCATCAGCAGCTTTCTTCACATTAATGTTTACGTATTCTTCAACAAATAAACTCTTCCCAGATGTGGAGCTAGAAACCTCATAGAGCACTGCAGTCACAATCTGAGTAGAACTCTTCTCATTTTGATGGGGCTGAGTGGTATGGATTTTAGCAGTGGCTTCACAGTCTTTCTGAGCAGTAAGATGTCATAATGATACTCAAATGTAAAAGTTCAGATGAATAAAAACGTTTAGGGTTTATTTTAACACCCAAGACCCTTATAAATCCTGGAAATAAAAGGCTCTTAGTCATCAACTAAAAATACATAGAAATTCAAAGTTGCTAGTGCTGTAGAATAGCCAGAATAGTGATTGGGTATACTGTACTTCTCTTTTCATGCTGGCACTATGCAGGATGGTCACCGGGTCAGTCAAAGCTGATAGAACTTCTGGATACAAGCAGGATGACCATTTGGCAGGGATGCTGCATTATGCAATAGGCCAGACCAGGTGACCTTCTTGGTCCATCCAGGCTTCAATTCTATGAGTCCTGGCAGCCTGTTTCTCCTGGGATGTCCTGACATTAATTTAACACATTAATTTAGCACATTAATGGGGAAGGCCCAAGTTTCCAAAGTTGTTATTGTTTCCTATTTTTTCAGGTTCTTATGATTTGATATTACTTAATGCATGGTCTAACCTGCTGTAAAGAGAGACCCAAAAGTTATAGTGACTTAAACTAGAGAGAAATTTATTTCAGTCTCATGTTAATAATCCACAGGTGGTAGGTGGGTTGTATGGGTTAGTAGGGGTAGTTCTGCAGTGGTTCCTAGGGTTGCTCCAGGTCTAGTAGGCTCCCTCTTCCTGGCAGCAGAAAGGGGGAAAGGGATCAAGGATGCCTATGGGAAGTCCTTTTAAGGGTAAGATCTAAAAATGGCACACCCATTTGTACACAGAGCCCTTCGATTAGAATCTGGTCCCATGGCTATGCATAGCTGGGAAATATAGTTTTTAGCTTGGGTAGCCATGTGCCAGCCAAAACTCTAGGACTATACACTGTAGAGAAAGGGACAGACTGCCAAAGCTTATACATCTCAGTGTTGTCATAATTTCAATTTACTGTTTGATTCAACAAGCACTGTTGAGTGCCCAGTTTACACAGTAGTGGGGATGCAAAGAATAAGGTGTGGCCCCAATCTCTATGGCATAGTCTGTTTGGGAAGGCAGAAATATAAACCAGCTATAACAGCAGTTTTTAATTCTCTCTTGGAATAGAGATACAAGCAATGTGTACCAGAGTCGGTCAGAGTGGGCTCTTATCTATGTGTTGAGTCTCACTTTCCTTAAAACTCCCTGTATCTTATCTTGATGAATCATTGGTAGGTAGCATTTTGACCCATTTTTGTTGGTGATGTTTTTAGGTATAAGAAAAGCACTACCTCCAGCACCAGAAATAAAGAAGGTAGGTGGTCTTTAACTTTTGATAGTTAAATCTTTGAGTTTTAAGCATTTAGGTCTTTAAGTTTGGTAGTATTTGGGGTTTATTAAGTATGTTTATATTCATTCATGCGATGTGACGGACTTTGGGTGGGTTACTTAAGCCATTGTTACCTCAGTTATAAAACGGGAATTACAAAGCTCTACTTCATGGGAGCGGTATTAAGAATAGATGAGAAAAAGTGTGTTAGGTCCTAAGCGTGTGCCTTGCACATCACAGGCATGCGATGTGAGAATTCCTTTGAGTGGGAGACCTGGTAAAAGACTCCATAGTGTTTTTCTCCCATTGCAGGCTATTTGGAGGGTGGGTCCACCTTCAGTCCTGGTTTCTACTAACATACCACCCTTGCCTCTCCTTGGAAAACTATCTCTGGCACTGAGCAAAAGCCTTTTTAATGTTTAAAGACAGTTTTTGCTTATCTCCTATATTCTGAAACCCATGAGAGTGCCAGTAACATCCACATTATCAAACTCGTGGGAGGGTTCACCAGATTGTATTTGGTACACTTGAGGTTTCTTCTTTATTCTGTGGTGACATGTGACTCATTTCGTGTTTTGCTTCATGACCAGTTTCAAATAGAAGGTTAAACTTTCGCATGTTATCTTCTTTGCTTAGCGAAGACCTCCCCCACCAATTCCACCTGAAGAAGAAGATAATAGTGAAGAAATAGTTGTAGCAATGTATGATTTCCAAGCAACAGAAGCACATGATCTCAGATTAGAGAGAGGCCAAGAGTATATCATATTAGAGAAGAATGATGTTCATTGGTGGAGAGCAAGAGATAAATATGGGTAAGTATTCCCTCTGTGTGGAACACTCAGTGGGTAGGTGGGAGTTAACTGTTCAGTGAGAGGAGGATGAGCTGTTAATATCATGTAATGAGACTAGTTCCACCAGCCATAAATGGAAGCACACTTACTACTTTGTAGTAACGCGGTGTATTCTTAGTGGTCACTAATAAATGCAACTTGATCAATCACTTCTTTCCACGGGTTGGAATACATTACACTGGTCTCTTTCTCATCCATTGTATGCTTAATTGGATTATTTTGGCCTTGCAGGAAATTACATGTTATGTTTTGTCCCCACCCCCCATGGTAAGTAAGTCATCTTAGATTTTTCTAAGAAATAATCTATCATAATTTTCTTCTCAGAATCTCTCTTTCTATATATGTACATACATATATAAAAACAGAGTATATATGTATACATACACACACAGTATAATGAAGTCTTCTCACTTGAATTCTGTCTTTTTTTCCTTTTTCTCTCCGTGTATGTATATGGAGAAGAGAGTATATATATATTTGTGTGTGTGTATGTGTGAATGTATAAAATATATACATATGTACATGTAGGATATTAAACAGTAAGCATTATTTGTACAAGATAATTTAGGATTTGAAAGAAACAGTCCTTTCAACCCTATTATCAATAAATGTATGGGTAGAGATGGATAAACACAGGGGATGAGTATCTTGAGCTTCATTAAGAAAACTCTGTATCCTGTGCTTACCTCTGAAATGCAATCCCATTTATATTCTGAGTTTCAATGGATAAGAAGAGGAGGACTTTTTGTCCTTCCAGAGCACGCTCTCCTTCCGCCTGCACTCTTACCTCCCGGCTCCATCCCCAATTCCAATTCATAATTCCTCAGTTCACTTCTGGAGAAGCAGTGGGAAATTCTGGTGTAGGCAGAGTCCTTCTATTCTGCTCAATTCTCAGCAACGGTACACATCTGAGTGCTGGTTTCCTATGCATATTACCTTCTTTGTAATTTTTAACCTTTTATTCTATGTTTACAAGAAGGTTGTCACTGCTTCTCATTGCCAGACACTGTTTAAGATTGAGTTTTATTTTTAATTTTTCATTACAGAAATTTTCAAATATCCAAAAAGTATATAATAGTATAAGGAAAGCTCTTGTCATTTGGCTTTGAAAATCAACCAACATTTTGCCAGTCCTGATATAACAATCTTCCAATTTTTTTTCTAGAGTATTTAAAAGTAAATTCAAGTCATCATGTCATTTCTTTCCTAAGTCTAACTTCTAAAGACTTTTTTTAAAAACAACTACCATGTCATTATCATACTCAACAATAGTTTTTAAAAAATCTTGTCTGTAGACTTTCTCTTAATACTTTCAGGCGGGGAGGAAGAGTACAAATACAAGTCCACATATCATATATCTGAGTATTTAGAAGTTATAAATCAAGCTAACAAACTGGTAAATAAAATATAACTTATCCTCCAATTTGACAAACACACCTTCATAATGACAAGGAAGGCACAGTGTGAAGTCAGAGTTCTGTGCCAGAATGTGGCAGTGCATGGAAAGCTGGATCCCAGGACTGCCTTCCCACCCACTTCCCTCCTGCCCCTGGCTTTGTCTCTCACAGATGATGTGGCCCTTCCAACCTGTACATCCAAGCTCTGTCCGTGTGACTTGCAAAGGCTACTGCCCGTCACGGCCATACCTTGGGCCTTGTTGAAAGGGGATGCACCTGGCCAGCCAGCACCATTTGTGTTTTGGAGGATGGACCCAGGGTGAAGGCCCATGTAGGCCTTGGTAATGGGCAGGGAACTATGGGGTCCTAGTTACCTAGAAGGGAACATGGGAACATAGGCCAGGGAACATGGGCTTTAGCAGACCTCTCAAAAGTGTGGGGTCTGAGCAGGGGCCCCTCTGGCCCAGGTCTAAGGATAGTACTAATGATCCAATTCCAGTTTCCTCTGATTAGCTCTAATGTGTATTTTGGAGTTAGTTTCTTCAAATCAGGATCCACACACTGCGTTTTGCTAATATGTCTCTTACATTTCTTTTATTCTACATCCCTTTTTCATTTTTGATTTATTGATGAAACCAGATCATTTGCCCTATAAAATGAACCATAATCCAGGTGAAACTGATTGTTTTCTTATGCCTTCCTTATTATTTAATATGCCTCCATTTTTTGTATTTCCTGTAAACTGGCAATTAGATGTAGAGGCTTGATCGCATTGGAAGGTGATCTCTGGCTGTCACACTTTCAATGATGCTAAAATTGCTCTGTGGGTCAGTTGACAGCCTTATTCCTCCATCATAAAGTCTTCATCGGTGTTTCCCCTGGTGGTTTTTGCATCTGTTCACAATTGTTGCTTAGACCCATTGTTTCATTAGGGGTTTCAAAATGGTGATTTTCTAATTTTGTCATTCCATTCACGTTTATTCATTCTCTGAAGAAGAACTGCCTCATCAACTAGTTCATTTAGTTCATGACGGAAAGAGAAGATAAAATGTTGATTCTTAACTTTTACCAGTTTTCAGAACAATGAGTTGACGATTGAACTTTCTCTAGTGAATAACAATGGTAACCAATAATTTTTTTAGTGTTATTATGGATTCTTACATATTTGGTTTCAATCCATTGCCATCATTACTCTTTTTGCTTGAATTTTCCCATCTTAGGTCAGTGGTAGCTGTGTTTGGTTGAAGACCCCATTCATCTCTCTTACCTTTCTTGCTTTCTGGCTGAATGAAATGGCTCCAGTCAATCTTGTATTTTTCCTGGCCAAACTTACAATCTGACATTTTTCCAAGAAGTGCCGGCTCCTTTTAGTCAGAAGTAGTATTTAGAGACAACACAGGAATGCTAAGATTCTAATTGCTGCTGGATTGTCATTGCTTCTAGGCCTTTCTCAGTGCACCAGAGCTGCATATATGCACACATTTGTGTGTGTATGTATATTATGAGTTCTTACTAATAGTTCAAATTCAAATTTAAGATTACAAGGTTTTTACTTAATTTTTAAATTTTATGTATGTATCTCTTTTGTCTTATGCTGAAGATCTTCGCTCCTGCCAACATAAAAGTGTTTCTTAAACTGTGGTGTATGTAAGAGTCATCTGGGTGAAATTGAACATTCCTTGGCCCCCCAGGGACTTCTCAGTTTAGATCTCTAGGGGCATGACCTAAGAATTTGCCTTTTTAATAAGCACCCCAGATGATACTGACCCAAAGGTCAGGGACCATCCTTCATGAAACTATTCTATAAGGACTATTGAGGTATTAGCGTGGTGGGTGTTTTTAATCCAACACTTTAACTTTTCTGAAGTAGTGGTTTTTTATTAAAACATACCAATAAATTGTGAATTCTGGAGAGGCCTCATGGAATATTGGAAGATCACTGGACCTAGTCAAAGCCCAGAGTTCAAGTTCTGGCCCTGTTGCTGGCTAACTTTGGGACCTTGAAAGAATTCCATAACCCTTCTAAGCCTTAGTTTCCCCACCAGAAAATTGGTACAATAATACCTGCCTACCTCAAGAATTTTTGTAAGGATCAAATGTGGAATTGCTTTGTAAAATGTCAAATGATACAGATATATTGAATTATTGGGAGTCACCAAATCTTTGTTATGAGCTGTAGGCAATATTATGTTTTATTTCAGAAAGGTAGTAATCTTTCTTTCTTTTAATAACCTCTCAGTAAAGCAATTTCAGTTTACCTAAAGTGTTTTTCTTATTTCTAGGAGTGAAGGATATATCCCAAGTAACTATGTAACAGGAAAGAAATCAAACAACTTAGATCAATATGAGTAAGTAAATATTTATTTTGTGAATGTGGAAAATCATAAAATATTTTTATTTGCCTAATTAGTAATATGTAAGGCATTTTGAAGATTAATGAATATATTTCATGATCTTTAGAAGGTGATACCAACATATCCTTAGTTCAGTTGTCTAGTGTGGTTAAAAAAAAGACTGTGAGAATTAGTCTCTATAATACAATTTTCCTGAAGGTACTGTGTGTTAATGGAGTTACATAAACTTATATAATTGAATTGATTTTAAACAAATCACAGCTTAGCTGACTTTGAAATACAGAACATTTTCCATTCATTCAAGATATAGGAGTAATATTTCCTGGAAGAACCTTTAAAAAAAAAGTTTTATTGTTTCTTTTTTCTAACTAAAATAACAATATGTGATTATTGTTTTAAAATCCTTGAAAATATGAAAAAATCTTAATAAGAAAAAATTACTCATAAATCAGAGTTGACCTGTATCAATATTGGTATATTTCCTTTCAGTCTTTTGAAAAGATAGAACCATGCTATATATACTGTTTTACATCCTGGTTTTTTTCACTTAATAGTATATTATGAGTGTTGAGTATTTCCTCATGCCATGTAATATTCTTTGAAAACATTTTCATAGCTGTATTATATTTCATTCAGTCATAAATTTGTCAAATATTTACTGAGATCTTACAATGTATCAGGCACTATGCTAGGCCATATGGATACAACCAGGCATATGGCACATGGATATATAATAATTTATATAATCATTTCCTTATTTGTGTGGCATTAGATTGTTGTAGGTATCTTTGCTATGTAAACATAACTGGGATAACCTCTTGCTTCTTGTCTTAAACTAGATCTCTAAAATCTATGTACTAGGCCAAAGTATATATGAACGTTGTTAAGATTCTTGACGCATGCTGTCAAATTTCTTTTCAGAGAAGTTGTACTATTTATACATCTACTAGCAGTGTATGGACAAGTTTTAGTGTGAGGCTGATATATTTCAAACGCTCTTTTGTAGTCATTGTGAGGTGGTATATTGATGCTTCATTCACTTCCTTAAAAACAACAAAAACAGCAACAATAAGCTGTTTCCTCTGTTCATGTCACTTAGTATGACATGAGTGTACCTTAAAATCTAGAAAAGGGTTAATAGGTTCCAAAGGTCACAGCACTCAGTGGTGTGATCCCTCAAAGTGATTTTAGAAGTCAATGGGAATATAAACAATATATAAATAAAATAGCATTTATGCTCTTAAATCAAATTGGTTTTAGGAAAATATAGCGAAATCCTTAGAATTAGGGAAGGTGCTAAAAGGTGAAAACTTGGATCTGGTTTTGAAGTAATAGGACTGAGAACTAACTGATAATTTGGGGAGGAGAGTGCTTGGAAACCAGATAATCCTTATCTAAATGTGAGAACTCCTCTTATGACTCATGGGAATTCAAATAAGGAATAGATACTGTAGATACTGTTTATGATTCATGGCTGTAAGTTTTTTGGATATATCATAATTTGGAAATTTTCTGTCTTCTGAGGGATTTTTCTCTTCTTCATGACTCTGAACTTCCGTGTGTGGTGTCCGGTGTGGAATCCCCCTCCACGTTCTGCGCAGAGGCCTGGGATTCCACCTGGTGTTGTGCCCTGCCCAGTAGATGACCGGGGGAACCTGCTCTCTTGTGGGCAGGCAGAGACCCTATTCTGCTGTCTTCCTATTCCATATTTTGTATTGTTTTGTTTTTGCCACAGCCCATCCTGTAACACATCTTAAGTGTTCCCAGGGTTTTAAAAAAAAAAGCCTTTTGCCAACTGTTGAATGAATAGTTCTGTTGTTTGCTTGGGCCTAGGAAGAATCCCAGGCAACAGACTGTCCACCGGCTGGCCTCAGGATTGCCAGGCCCGTAGCTTCCAGGGCTGTCAGTAATCTAGTTCCGACCTCCACATCCAGTCAACAGTGTGGGGAGGAGAGTATCAGAGAAAGTGAAGCTGGAAAAGAAAGTGGATTCATTGTGATGTTCAATGAGAGGGTGTTCTCGATGGAAAGATGTTCAAGGAAGAAGGTGACAGAAATGAAAGGGCCCTTGAAATAGGAAAAAGTGTAGGATAAAGTCTTTCAGTGGGTGGCATGGGAGGTGGGGGCAACATTAGAAGACTAACTAGGATTTATATTGGGTTGGTTGGTTGTTTATATTTTTCCTTCCTTTCTACCTGTTTGTTGTTTTCTTTTCATGATACACCCTCACCCAGACTCCCCAAGAAGCTTGGCCAGGATCTGACCTTTCCAGAAAGGACTAAGTGGCCCCCAAGCCTCTTCTTTCCCTGTGTTCAGATACTGCTATGAAGTCTGATTCCTCTGGAATATTTTGAGGTGACTCGCCAATCTGAAAAACTAAGAACAATTGATATCTAAGAACAATTTGACAAGTTACCTATAAATCCTGGGCATTATTTCTAGATGTATAGTTCCTTCATCAAAGGTGTTAACCTCTAATAAAGCATTTCTGTGGCAGGCTTTTAAGAGAGGAATGTGGTATGGATGTGGCAGCACACCTCTGCTCATATCATGCAGGCACCTTCACATTTCACCCGTGTGTATAGTCCTTCCTGATGAATTCAGGGGAGCCACTGTTGTCTTTTCCTTCTTGCCTGGGGATAGATAACCACAGGAGAGGAGAGAGAAGCCTCAAAGAATCAAATCGTTAGGAAATACCTACTACTAGTTAATCCGTTTACTTATTTGTTCATCACTCCTCCCTCCTTTCTTTCCTTTAACGTAACTTTAAAGGTCCGAGTTTATATCCTAAGGAAGGGAACATCCTTTCTGGGGAGTCTGCAAATGCCATTAAAATGAACTCTCAGAACAGGATTTCAAAGAGCCTGCCCTTTGTCCAGTGGGTTCCTTTTCTTTCCATTATTCTTTCCCAGGTGATGGAATATAGTAGGTGAGGAAGGGACCTCTTTCTTTCTCTAGAATCTATGTTTAATTTCCTCTTGAGAGACACAATTTAGTTTCACTGATTTCTTACATTGGAAGCTGAGACTAAACCTCCAATGCTTACTCTCACTGTGAAGATGTGGGACTGGATCTTCTGTTATTAATAGAATTTTTTTCAACCTCCCAAGTCCTGCTAGCTTATACGACATAATTAGAGCTCCAGTTATCTTTTCTTAGTTAGTTTTTCTGACTGTTTTTGGCATTTGACAAATGCTTCTTGTATCAATGGAAAAGCTTTAGGGCCAGAATTCATTCTATTCTCCTAATTTATTATATTTCTCAATTGCCTTCAGAAATGGATTGACCCATACTGCAATTTTGTTGAACTTGGTCTCGTTTCATAACGTGGGGGTCCGCGGTAAGGAGTTGTTGACAATTCTGAGGCCTGGTTCATCACCTGGGATTCCAAATGAAATGTCTCACAGTCATTAGCTTATATTGAGCTTGTAATTTGCATCTGGCTACTACATAAAAGAATCCAGACAGAAAAAGATCTTGTCTTTTGTTCTGTGTATTTTTCTCTTCCTCTGTCGGGGAAGTCCCTTGTGTTTACTTGTCTCCGGGCAACTGGAGTTGCTGGGCCCAAAGGAGGTGCTGGTTCTTTTATGAAAGGCTGAACCAGTGGTGGAAAATTGAAATGCCCAGAGGAACCAAACTGATTTTATAACATTTGAAGTCTCTGGGTATATGCCGGTAGGGTAAGGTTCCTTGCTGACTAAAAAGCATCTAACAAAACAAATTTAAAACTGAAGGCCAAAAAAAAAATGATCTGAGTTCACGTTCTTTTGGCTTATTGCTTGCATTCACGTGGAAGAGACTGACTATTCTGGGGGAAGTAGAGAGAGGGGAGTACCTCTGAGGAAGAAGTGGGAGATGACAGTATCAAAAAAAGGTTTTCAAGGGTTAAGAAGGGGCACAGATCTGCAGGCCTTGGTATGTGGCACAGGGTGGTAGCAAAACCTGGTGGGAGGGAGGGTACAGCTGCTTGGCCATGACAGATGTTCCTACGGTGAGCCTCCAGCAACCACAGAGCTTGGGGCTGGGCTGGACCCAGCAAGTCTGGAAGACCCAGGAGGCCTGCTGTTATGTGTTGCTCTATTTCTTTTGACACTTGGGACTTTTGAGATTTTCAGTGGGGGAGGCTCCATAATGACTTGTGATGAAATCTACTGCCATATTGGGAGAATAAGGGCTTGGAATAAACTTTAATTTGAATTAAAGACAATAATGTAAAGTGACATTTCCTGCATGCTTGAGTCAGTGGAGTAAAATTCATTCTTGCTGTGATTATAGTGGTGAAAAATTGAAAATGATTTTTATGTGGAACAATGAAGAATAGTTTAAATAAATTATAGTGCATGTATACCATGATGCATAGAACTATATTGATTTGCAAAGATATCATATACCCTTATTCGAAAAATTCAGGTTATGATATAGCAAGTGCAGTTTGATCCAACTTTAATGAAACAATAAGAATATGGGTGTACATCATATGTGTTTTCATATAAATATGGGTAGAAAAAGTCTGGAAGTATATACATCAAAATGTTATTAGCTGTCTATTATTGAGATTATGAGTGATGTCTTATTCTTATTTATTATATTTATTATTGATGAGCAGTAATATCTTATTAACCCTAAAAAAAAATAAAAATAATTAGAAAAACCCTAAGACCTTAAATGTGTTTTTTCTGTTCAGATGGTATTGCAGAAATATGAACAGAAGCAAGGCAGAGCAACTTCTCAGAAGTGAAGTAAGTGTTTGTACTTGTTTTGTGGGTTTGGTTTCAGTACAAATTAATTTTAATGAATCCCTAATAAATAGTTCCACATACCTCTATTTCTAAATCTGTTGTACAGTGAGCAGATATGTGGAAACCTACCTCCAAAGGCTGAGGGAGCCAAGAAGCCAAAGAACGAGGCTGAAAAATCCAGTTTCTCAGAAAGAAACATTTAATAGGGACTTAACTAACAGAAGCAATGTCTCTGGTGGCTGCAAGAGGAGAGTTCTCTGCACCTGCCTTCCAGAAAATATTCTTTATATAGCAAGCTTTTGGGGTAAAACGTGTACAGCTGGTCATATCTTCAGATTTTCTTGCCAAGACTTGTGACCACTGGGGATGTTAGATAAGCATCTTTATGAGGGGTTTTCTATGCTACAGGCATTGTTTAAAGACCTTACTGCAGAGGAACTTTGTATGTGGGGGTCAAACACTGATCATCATGGCAGTTTCACTTCAAGATGTTGTCACTTTTGCCATGTAACAGGCTGTTTTCCTACACTCCACCCCTCGAAACTGGCCCTTACAATCTCACATGCCCAAAGCCTTGGTAAAATAACCAGTATCTTCGATGTGTCCTGTTACAAAAGAAAACATATCCTTATTGAACTTATGCAAATAACTATATTGCTGTAAAATAAGCATACTCAAATAGTTTCCAAATTTTGGAGAAGTCAGGTAGAGAGAAAGGTAAATGTTTCAATTTTGCTCACAAAAGTATACTTCACCCAATTGCTGTAAGCCATAAATAGCTCAAAAAAAAAGTTTTCTTGACTCTTCTTCAGGGTGACATTCTTCCAAAGAGAATATTGTCCATTCACCTTGGAACTGCCATCCATGAACCAAGCAGCTCTTTCTTGGTCAGCTGAGAGCTGTTTACTGAGCTCCGTAGAATCTAGCAGCTCTTTGTACAGTTCCAGAGTGAGTCCTAGGGGAAAAGCAGCTCTCTGCTCATGAGTACCTCCTCCTTGCGCAAGCACAAACCACATTCTCATGTCTTTTTTATAATCTCCTTCATCAAAACACATCTAAAATTTCTTTATATACTCTGTATATAGAATTGTTTCTCTTATGTCTAGTTGTTTTAATTATGTAGTATGATCCTGTATAAACCGTTTTTATTTTATTATGTAATTCTTCTGGGCACTGCTGTCCCCATTAGAGTGATTCTCTGACATCACCCAAGACAGCATGGGTATTTCAGGTGACAAGGTCATTTTACCACTTTAGCCATAGGGGTAGCTTCAGTTAATATCCCATAGTAAGGCAGTGAATGCCCTTCAAGTGGAAATTCTCTAGTCCAAAATCCAGTAGTTGTTGCTGGGAGGCACTCACAGTCTTTTGCCATAAGCCCCAGTAAAGGCTCCACAAAGAACTATCAAGTGGAGAATTTGTCCCTGTCAGCACTCCAGCTTGTACCCTACACTTTGTGGGCTCAGGCAATCTTACTTGTTCCCATTTAGCATGTTCTACTAGTATTGCTTGAAGGGCAGATTTACATGCCTTCTGTTTTATAGCATTATGTGGGGGAAACATTCCCCACTTGGATACAATGTCTGTTCCCATGAAACATTTAGGTAGAGGAGACAACTGTATAAAGCCTGTTTAAACATTTCAACTTGCATAATCCTGTCAGCTTTTATATTTTTATGTTCTAGTCCCAGGAACTTCTCTACCCCTAGACCATTTTACCTGTGCAAAAGGCTTTGGGTCCCTGGCAGGGGGTTGAGCCAAGAGGCCCCGCCCCTTTTGTCAATCTTTCTGTTGATGAACCTGCCTCCACACTGCCCCAAGCAGTTTTTGATCAGCCTCCTCATTTGTAATCTCTCTGTCTTTTAGCTTTTTAAATTTCTCCAGACTGGGGGAAATTCAGCAAACTGGTTTGGAGCCCTTTAATGTTGGGGGACCAGCAGGGGCTCCCTCTGGTCCACCCAGCCTTTGGTAGTGTTATGTCAAGCCCTTTGTTTTAACCCCATCAATTTCCATTTTATTCATTCCATTTTTAAATAACCATCTACAGATTTGCACCCTGCTGGGATGAGCCCTGTGACTCTCTCCTTTCTTTTTCCTCATTCTCTTTGGTTACTTTTATCTATATCATTTTTTCCTTCACTTTGAAACAACCTTTAAATGATCTCTAAACTAGAGAAACTTACTTTTCCTTTAGCACAAACCACATTCTCATGTATTTTTTATAACCTTCTTCATCAAAAACACATCTTTCTTTATACAGTCTGTATATAGAATTGTTTCTCTTATATCTAGTAGTTTAATTATGTGGATTAGCTACTGTTTTAACTCATACTAACCCTAATTTTCAGTGAAAAACCTAGAAAGTAAGTAATTTTAATTACGCTCACATACAGGTCAAGCAAGTATCAAAGATATCATAGAAGCAAGTTTTATGACTTTAAAACATCTATCAGAGACAGTCTAAACCTTTCTGACCAGTAGACCCAGGCAAAATGTCTGAATTAAATTCTGAAGATGTTTCTTTTTTATTTTACTAACAATTTTAGAACTAGCTTTGGTGATGGATACCCCAGTTACCCTGATTTGATTAACATTGTATGCCTGTATCAAAACATCACATGTACCCTATAAATACATACAGCTATTATGTACCCATAATAATTTTTTTAAAAACTGGCTTTCTTTACCAAAGATTTTCTTAGATCACATAGAAATGTCACATACATACAACACATATAGACATATAGGCATACAGTCACAGAAGCAGATTTTAAAGCTTTCATAAAGAATTTTCATTTGCCAACTTTCAAATAGTTTTTATTTTATTTTATTTTATTTTCCCCTTTGTTAGTCGTTGCTGGGTCACCAAACATACCCTGTAGCAATTTATTTTTCATCCTGGCAGTTAACACTGTTTTATCAGATCCCGAGAAAACCTGAGCATAGGTGGCTTACCTCATTCCTAATTCTCAAAGAAGCCCCTGGGTCTCTTCAATTGACTGCCAGGAGGTGGTCCCTCCTGGTAAATCTTCATTAGATCAAGACTCTCTTGTAGCTAGAATGATCCAATCCATAAGGCTATGATTCCTTTATGTTTGCCTTGCATTGTTATGAAGGCAGTGCCCCAAAGCTGGTGGGTGGTGATGTTACTCATTTTTCCTGCACATTCCCAGCTAAGGAAATACTATCACCCCCTACGCCGGGCCATCCACACAGTCAGGGGTTCCCTAGGTAGTTTTATTCTTTCTTTCTTTCTTTATTTTTTTAAAGGCTGGTCAGGTGAAGCAGTGGGAGTGGAGAAGGAACAGGAATCTGTAACAGGTTGTGATCAATTAGTTGTAAACACCACTGCACTCAGACCAGCCGGTAGATGTTTAAAGGTATTTGCAGTCTCTAAGAGTTCTGCAGCAGTATTTTCCCTGGCAGTGAGTCTCCTTTATTTGTTGACTTCCATTTTGCTGCGGTTGTTGAGCTTTCACTTTCCTTTGCACAAGGGGTGAGCTTACTCTAATTCCTTCTTACTCATTTATCATTTGCTACCTTGATTTTTAGTACTTGAGTATGGTTTTTGAAGTTTTTGAAGTTAGTTTTAAAATAATTTGCATTGATGTTACATAATGGCTTTTATAAAGGAAGTTTTAACAGACGTTTAATTCCCTTTAGAAATAAATGTGCTGAAATTCTTACACTTTAAAATAAATAAAATGAAAGGATGAAATGTATAGAGGATACTACCTGAGGCTGAGTAAGGAGACATGAGTCTACCTGTGACTTTTCTAGCCTTCTTTTGGCTTCTATAAGAGAAGGAGTTTGGATTAGAAGATGATCTCTATGATTCTCTGCATTTACGATCTAGCTATTGTATTTCATGATCATTCTCGGTCTTTGCCTCCTGCTTATTACCACCAGTCAAGATTTTGTTGAGCACTAGTTGTAGTTGATGTTAAGGAAGCAATAGCAGGTGACTTTGGTTGGTTCTAACTACATGTAACCATGCCCCCTTCCCCACAGGAGTCTTCTGTGCCTTCCTGGAGACGCCACAATGAGAGGCAGATGTAGGGGAGTGGGGACCAAATCCTGGCTCTGCTAAATACTAGCTGTGTGACCTGGGGCAAGTTATCCAACCTTTCTGTGCCCCATTTCCTTACCCATAAAGTAATGTGGGGATAATGATAGTACCTGCTTCATAAGGACTGTTTTGAGGATTAAATGAATTAACATGTTACAACTTTAAAATGGAATAAATTCTCAGTAAATAAATGGTTGCTATTATACTTTTTACTGATGGATTATTATAATTATTATCTCTAATTGTTTTTATCAGATGTCTTTGTGGGGCCTTATTTAATTCCATTATTTTTCCTATAAAAAGAATGAAATTAATTTTATTTTTCAACTGTTAAATATACTTTTCATCTTAAAGCAATTTAGTTACTAGAGATTGATGTTGGTGTTATTGGGTAGAGAGGTGTTTGAGGTTTGTAGCATCTATCTGTTGCTCTTCAGCTTGGAACCTGTTAAGGATTTAACCTTGAGTCTCTTAGTGTTGTTTCCAACTTTTGATTTTCTCTGCTTAAGTTACTTGTCTCACCATCTCTCCCTTTGTAAAGAGAGATATTTAACATTGGCTCCCAGGGGAATTAAGAATTTTGAAATTCATTCTTATGAAGAACAGTGAGATATTTATAGGAAAAATGCTATGTGCATTGAAAATGATATTGAGTCAGGAGTCAAAGCTTATAGCAAATATGAAAAATGTATGAAATGAAACCCAATCATTAAGAAATATGTTCTTTAATAACTGTTTTCCTACATGTCCAGGACTTAAAGGAATTGTAAAATCTTGTGTAGTAGTTCTGGGAGGACCATGAGAGATTTTTCATGTTGAAATGTCTCATGTTAGTAGTGTGTGAGGATTTGTGATAGTGGGGAATTGAGTGTGCTTTCTCTAGTCTCATAGCCCAGTAATTTGAAGTAGAAAGTCATGTGGATGGGAGAAACCAAGAGCCCTGCTGGTAAGTTGCTCTTCTCCAAAGCAGATTTTCTAGGAAAGGATAATAAATTGTAAGACTGGGTTCTTGAATCTTCTCCATGGCATTGCTTTAGTAATTGGAGTAAAATAAATTTTCTTAACTTGAACTTTAGGATAAAGAAGGTGGTTTTATGGTAAGGGACTCCAGCCAACCAGGCTTGTACACAGTCTCCCTTTATACAAAGTTTGGAGGGTGAGTAATCCTGCTCTGTTGCTTTTTTAAAAAAAAATTAGAGTTTTTTATGAACTTCCTATATGTTTTTATGGATTCCTAATTTTCAAAAAAATATGCTGCATTTGAGCATTAAGAACGAAAACCTGAATTTGATTTCTAAAGTCTATACTATTTTATGTATTTATATTTTCAGTAATTTTCCCTATAGTTTTCCATGTATATATTTGTTGAGAATGGCTATGGTAACTTTAGTAATGTTCAGCAAATACTTATTGTGCGCTCTCCTAATCACTAAGGATACCAATGTGAACAAAGTAGGCACAGATTCTGCCCTCCAATAGCTTAGTGGGGGCTACAGACAAGCAAACAGGCAGTGATGGGAATGTATGAAGGTAATGTGTGTGTGTGGGGGGCGGGGGTTTGGGAGAGATCCTGGAAGGGTGGCCCACGGCCCAGACTCATCTTGAGTTAGTCTTGAGTATCCCAAGTGACATCCAAGCTGAGAGCTGACAGGCAAAGCAGGAAAAAGTTAGAGGGAGGGGACAGAGTGTATCTGACCCAGGAAACTGCCTGGATCCAGAGGTGAGAGCGGATATGGTGGGTTCGAGGCACTGAAAAGTGTATTGTAGCTGGATTGTAGAATCGGAGGGGCATAGTGAAGGGAGGAGAGGGAAGCCTGAGAAGTCAAAGCAGAGGCAAGGTCATGTCAATGTCAAGGAGTCTGAGCTTTATCCTAAGAGCAACAGGAGTCATCTTGAAAGTGTTTTTAGCAGGAGATGACTAGAGAAGATCTGTGTTCTAGATATCTAAAGTCGAATGTGTACATTTGTACGTCTAATTTATTCACTTTTAGAGATGTAAATGCTCTAGACATTTGCAAGTTTGTGCCAACAGCAGGGACAAAAAGTAGTAGCTGCTAATAGCTATTTTAAGACTTTTAACTGTTGTTGAATGAAGTTAATAAATATTCTTTTTCAAAATCTGAAGTATGTTATCAGTGACCACTTTAAAAACTTTCTCCTGTTCATATGATAGGTGAAGCTAAGAAGGATGTGGGGAAAGATAACATTTGTGCCGGGAGTAGAAGGAGCCATATGGAGGGACCCTGGTCACCCTAGAGAAAGTATCAGAAGAGTGAAGTTATATTATTTCAGCTTGGTTCTAACACATTTTGATTTTTGTTTTAGAGAAGGTTCATCAGGTTTCAGGCATTATCATATAAAGGAAACAACAACATCTCCAAAGAAGTACTACTTAGCAGAAAAACATGCCTTCGGCTCAATTCCTGAGCTTATTGAGTATCATAAACACAATGCAGCAGGTAAGTGAGCTACTAAAACCTATTTCAAATGTAAGGTAGTGATTAAAATGATCAGACATTGTGATGAATTCTTCCTTGAGCAGCTTTATTTTATAGTTTGTTAATTATAAAATGTGATTGATTTTAAATTATTGCATATTAAGAAGTGATATATACAAAGAAAAATCAAATAATATCAAGTTTTATAAAAAGCTGTGTCTTGACCTTAGGACATGAATTATTCTAGTGGTATATGGTGAATGTTCACATTTCTGTGTTTTATATCTTTGGTACTAAACTAAAATCCTAGATATGTCTATTTCAGAGTAGTCACAGAAAGCTGCCAGATGAGCCAGGGTTTAGTCCTGTTCTGTAGGCTTCCAAAGAGTAATCATGTCCCACAAGTTTACCATCTTGTTGAATCTCTGGTAGACTTACCACCAGAGTGGGAACAAACCAAACACCAAAAAACAAAAACAGAAACCACATTTATGCCAATTCAAGTTTCACAGGATTATTTAGAAAGATTTCTAGCCTTTGACTTTATGATGTAACTGGGCAGGGGATGGCTAAATGCCTAACCCAATTTGAGGAAAATTAACTTTTGAATTTTATCGAAGGCACCCTTTGCAAAGCCTGTTATTTTGTGACTCTGTTTGATTTTCTCAGATAATGTTAAGAACAGTTATTGAGATATAATTTACATACCACAAAGTTTACCCATTTTAAGTATACTATTCAGTGGTTTTTAGTGTATTTACAGAGTTGTACCAACTGTCCCCATAATCTAATTTTAAGAACATTGTCATCATTCCAAGAAGAAATCTTGTACCCAGTAGCTGTCACCTCCTGTCCCTCTTCACCAGCCCAGCCCCAGGCAGCCATTAACCTACTTTCTGTCTCTGTAGATTTGCCTGTTCTGGACATGACACATAAATGGAATCATAGAATATATGGTCTGTCGTGACTAGCTTCTTCGAGTTAGTGTTTTCATTTTTGACATTCGTCCATCTTGTAGCATGTATAAGTGTTCCATTTCCCTTTTTTTAAACCTACATCACAAGTTTATTGAAATAATCAGATAATATAAACAAAATGCACAGGGCTTGACCCAGTAATTACATAGTAACTTCTACTTATTACCGAGTCATCACCTAGAGCCTAGCATAGTATTTGTGGAATGGTTAGGTTCTCAGGCCAGCATATGAGTCTGTATTTACTCTTAAGTAAAATAACAGTTCCAACTTCAGTATAATCATGCTAAATGGTGAGACAGGAGATCAACCCCTCTATCTCCAAATCTAGGGAGTTATCTTAACATCTACCTATTGTGTTAGAAAATCATGCTTCATCTACTTGTGGAAACCAAGGCACAGCCTGGGTATGTACAAACTATAGACATAATGATGTTAAGGAAAATAATTGCTGACGTTATCACTAGAGATTCTAGACAATGTAAATCCCCAATAATAGTTTTTGCTGTGATGGACTTCTGAATACATCATTTGTAATACATCATTAGGCTTACGTCTAATATGTCTCAGGAAAAAAGTCTTGGGAAGATGGAATTTCTAAATTCTGGAAGTTTTCTGGAGAAGGTATCCGTTCCTTTTTATTGATGAATAATAATCCATTGTATAGATTTTGTTTATCCATTTTGTTTATTGTTCATCAGTTGGTGGACATTTGGGTTGTTTCCACGTTTGGGCTCTTAGGGATATGCTGCCTTGAACAGTTGTGTACAAAGTTTTGCATGGAAATATGTTTTCATTTCTTTTGGGTATTTACTTAGTTGTGGATATGCTGGGTCATATGGTAACTCTGTGTTTAACCTTTGAGGAACTGATTTCATATCAGTTTATTCCCGAAGAACTTTTTCAAATCTCCTATTTTGTTATTTTCTTTTTTGGTGTTTACATTCGTGTGTTTTTTTCTTTTGTGTTCTTGTATAAGTTTTATTCTTCACCGCTGTCTCAGTTCATTGCACAAACATGCATTAAGTGCCTACTGCATGCTAGGAACCAAGCCAGGTTTTGGGGAGACTGCAGTGGACTAGGTGTAGTCATTGGTCCTGATTCTCCCAGATCTTACCACTTGCCGGGAAACAGAGAAGTACATAACAATTTTAAATTATTATGGGATATGCTGTAATAGAGGAAATAGAGAGTGCTATGGGTGTTTATAGAAGAGGCACCTCCTGTTACTTATTTAGTGCTGTAAACAACTTAATTTTAAGGATTTAACATACCTCATTGATTTCCAGTAGTTGTTATTCCCAGTTGTTGGTATCTTAGAGATTGATTTTTATGCTAATATTGCTAATATTGAGTTATGTCAGATGAATCACTTTAATTTTTAGCAGACAAATATAATTCCCTTTCATAGTTCAGCTCTCATATTGGAAAAGAACATGAAATAATAACTATTAGAAACCTTTTAGTATCCTTTATAATGGTTGGGAAAAGAGAAAGCTAACATGGTGCCTGATAAACACTGTAGTATTTAAAAGAAAATGTTGAGGATGCTGGTACTTTGAGACGCGAGTCTGCCAACCTCCTTATTTGCTGGCAAATTGATAAACTTCTCTTTCCTTCTCCTCAAACCACTTGTCCTCATTCTTCTGATGTGGCCTCAGGGACAAGTGCTGGACTGTCAGTAACAAAATTTGGCATCTCTGGGTGGGCCCATCATGGGGTGGAACGGCACCCCGCAACTGCTGGAACAGTTAGGAGAACAGCCCTGGGTCAAAGCTGTGGGTCTTTGCGGGTAGGAGCAACTTCTTTTCGAGGTGAGAGAGTAAGGGATGGCCCCAGCAGCTGCTGGAACCTATTTTAGCTCCGGGGAACTCCCGTCTCTGTCTCCCCGAAGTAGACACAGCTCCCCGCAACCTGAACTGAGTTGAGGAGAAGGAAGTGGATCTAGAAATGTCCGGACAGCCTCAGCCATTTGTTTGGTAAGTTCCCTGGCGTGCATGCCAAGACAGATTTCACCCTTTTGGGGAGGGTTTTGAACCCTCTGGCCCTGCGGCAGGGCATTCATTTGGAGCCCTATCAGGGCATTTGTTTTGAGGTACCTTTTGGGGGTGGAAGTCACGAGGTCGAGTGGTACTAGGGAAACTGGTTTGAATTCAGAGCTCATTTGCAGTTCCCAGGGAATGGGAGGACTAAGCCACCATTTGGGGAGGGTTTCCCAGGGACTGGGGGGATTAGGCCACCCATTTGGGGGGGGGGTTTGAACCTTCCAGCTGTTTGGGGTGGCGTTTATTATCCCCTTTGGATTCCCATTTGTGAACCTTCCAACCCTGTGGTAGGGCATTTGAGGCACCGTCTAAGGTGCCATTTGGAGTGGCATTTGTCCTCTTTGGGTTCCTATTTGTTAGGTAGGCTCTGACATTTTTTATCCCCTGTATTGTCTATTTGTTATTTGTGAGTATTTGCAACATGAGGAAGCTCCATCTGAATGTCCCTTGGGAAAAACTTTGGCTGAATGGTTACGAACCTTTGTGTAAAGAGAATGGTGTTATTGTAATCCAATGTATGTGTGGAGTGTGAGGGGAAGTGGCTGTTAAATGAAAATTCCCATTTGATTGATAGGCTGTGGCATTTTAGGTTGTTTGTGCTGGGAATTCCCTATATTGTTTGTGTTTGATTGTTTGTGAGTTTTTGTCTGGTAAGTTTTTGTACCTATGTCTAAAGATTATTGTGATACCACTTGTCTGGAGTATGAGGAAAAGTGGTGGTTGATGGTCTGTGGCTTATTCTGAGATGTTGGTTCTTTTAAAATTCAGAGCTCCAATGGTCGACCTGCCACTATAGAGTTAAAATGCTGAGTCTCAAGCTCTCTGCTGGAGATAAACTCATTGTTTATGGTATACAAAATGATCTATGTTTCTATGATTTCTGATAAATGAGATCCTCCTGCCTCCGCTGGAACCCCACAGGTGACCGGGATGAGACACCGGGAGGAGCCACAGCCTGGGAGTGGACCCGGTGGGAGGGAGGACTGGCACACATGGCCCACCACCAAGTGGCACACAGCAAGGGGGAAGGAACACCTGCCGCTGCCACCATCTTGGCACCATGGGAGAGGCAGGGGAGGGCACCGCCAAACTAATTCTTCAATCCCACACCCATTAGGTTATGCCTTGGGGTTGGGAATGGTCTCTTCTTACCCAGTAGGGAACTGAATTTGGCCAGAGGGTGCCTGCAGCCGGGGCAGGGCAGTTTCCATTGTGGCAGTATCTCATAGGAGGCTTGCATGTGCAGGGGCAGCTGATAGGGTAATATTAGACTCACACCCCATTTTCTACCTCAGATTTATTGAATCAGAAAAACTCAAACCCAGCCTATAGAGAGGACCCTCAGAGAATGACAGAGTTGTTTACAACCATCTTTGCAATGCACCATCCCACTTGGTGGATTTAATGTGACTTATTACAGATGAGCACAGGCTAGTGATGGACAAGGCCAAGGAGGAGGCACAGCGTCTCCATGGCAAGGATCCTAATCAGACCCCAAACCCCAATGCTGCCATTCTGATGACAGAACCAAATTAGGATCCTAATGCTGACACAGGCAGTGTGAGAATAAATCATTATTGAAAGTGTATTTTGGCAGGCCTCCGGAGGGGAGCGCCCAGGCAAAGGAGTTTAAACAGGGTCCAAGAGTTCTCTCTGAATTTTTGGAGTACATCTATCAGACATATCGGAAATACACAGATGCAGAACCAGAAGCCCCTGAAAACATGCGCATGGTTAATATGACTTTTATAGGGCAGAGCGCCCCAGATGTAAGGAGAAAGCTGCAGCGTGTGGAAGGAGAAATGGGCACGAATTCCTCATACTTGGTTATATCACCTTTAAAGTATATAATGCCAGGGAAGAACAGAAACCGTAACCTATGCGTGTTCTCTTAGCTGTACCAACCAAGGGCCCTTTGAGACAGTCAAAAACAAAGGGTAGGAAGGGCCACCCCAGGGTGGGGCACAATCAGTGTGCTTTCTGCAAAGAGGAAGGACATGGGAAAGAGCACTGCCCAGAGTCACAAAGGGCTCCAAGTAAAAATAATAATAATATCCCAGGGGGGCACACGGTCTTTGGAGCCCGGGACTCAGGTGATGAATAAAGGGGCCCAGGGCTCCATGCCTCATTGAGGGCTCCAATTCAAATATCACCACAGGAGCCCTGGGTAAGATTGACAGTGAGGACTTTTTAAATTGGATTTTTTAAATTGACACTGGGGCTACCTTTTCCGTCCTGAATTCTAAACTAAATTTCCTTAGCGAAGACACTGTGGCAGTGGTTGGGGTGACTGGTCAGACCCAGCAACAACTCAGTTCCAACCTCTTGAGTGCCAACTGGGAGAACAAAAGCTGAGACACAGTTTCTTGTACATGCCAGACTGTCCAATGCCTCTTCTGGGCCGGGACTTGTTATGCAAGTTAAATGCTCAAAGAAGCTTTTCTCCAGAGAAGCGACTGCTCAACCTACAGGTCCCGCCTGAGAACACACTCTGATTGCAGTGTCTGCTTAAGGAAAAAGAGGATGCAAATTCTTCCCCCCCGGCCCCCGCCGAGGTCTACCAAAAAGGGCTGACAGAGACTTCCCCGCGTTCCTGCACATGTTCAGGAGCAGGCTCAGAGAATGATGGGATGATGGACATCAACAGGCCAGGGAAGGAGGCCAAGCAAATGAAAAATAACATGCTGGTGATGGAGGCCGTAGACAGACAACTACAGAGAAGGCTCAGTGGGTCCTCCTTCTACAGTGAAGACATCAACAGACACCCCATCATCAGCAGGGCCCAGGAGCACACTCCATGGAGCCCGGGGCATTTCACAAGAGTAACAATAGAGCCTCCTTTGGTGGCAGAGGATGGAAAGACAACTCCATAGTGAGGATGTCTCTGGGCTATCACCTCTTCTATTAATCTGTGTTGCTGCTAGGTTCGTCATCCTAAACCTTGTTCAGTGCTGTATATGATTTCTGAATTTGCAGACGCTGGTCTCTCAGATCACCCACAGGGCGCAACTAATAACTTTACATTCAGAGGGCCTGTGTTTCTTTTCTAACCCTGTATTGGACATTGTGTGCAAGGTGACAGTCCATTTTGCCTTGTTAATCCTCGCTGTTATAATTATTGCTTATGACTTTTTTTTTGCCTGGTAATCTGTTGTTGCAAAGCTTTGCAATGGCATATGTAGGTATAAACCTTCCATCTAAACATTGCCCCAATTCAGCAGGAAGTAGATTGATGACTGTGTCTCCCCTCCTCCCATAGATATGGAAGGGTAATATTGACAGGGGGGAATATGTAATAGAAGAAATGGCTTGAAAAAAATGGCAAAAATGTTTTATGTCTCTCTAAAACATCCCCCACTCCTTTTGGAGAACTAGGACCTGCATCCCTGCCTCAGGCCAGCAGTCGGGAGGGGCAGGGGAGTGTCCTTTGTTTGTGCTGCAGGAGATGGGATGAATCTGGGCAGAACTCATGAGATTGTTTTAGCTGAAGATGAGATTAATCTAGGCGGAGGTCATGAGATCATTTTAGCCAAAGATGGGATTAATCTAGGTGGAGGTCACGAGATTGTCTTAGCCAAAGATGGGATTGATCAGAACCTTTAACAACTCTGTGCTTCTGCTCAGAAGCAGGACCTTGGTACTTTGAGACAGGGATCTGCCAACCTCCTCATTTGTCGGCAAATTAAACTTTTCTTTCCTTCTCAAAATAAACAAATAAATAAATAAAAGAAAATGTTGACTGAATAGAAGCATATAGCACAGTGCTGTACGTACACACAGAGGATGAGTAGTAAATGAATAAATGAATGAATTGTATAAATGAGTTTCTAGTTTAGCATTTGGGTCATGTAGGATGATTATGAGTGAATTTGACTGCAGTACTTTCTTTGATTACTAGGACTTGTCACAAGGCTGCGGTACCCAGTTAGTACGAAGGGGAAGAATGCACCAACCACTGCGGGATTCAGCTATGGTAACTCCCATTTTGTAGTTGCTTTAGCTAATTTTCCTTGAAAAGAATCCATTGTCACAAGACAAATTTGGATGTATATAGAATTCCACATAGTGGAACTGTTTCTGTTAAGTTTATAGTATGGGTTTTTAGATGATAATATTTATAACTGTAGTAATCCTAGGTTTTCTCCTTTCATTGTTATTCATAATTCAGTAGAAAAACTTCTGCCAGTGGAAAATAAGCATTATCGTGTTACATCTAAAATAAATCAAAGCGCTTCCTGGTTCTCACCAGGTTTTTTGGTTACTCACAGGAATGTGCCTAATGGTGGAGGTCATAGAGAAGACTTCCAACTTGATTGTCTTTGTTGTATCTGGCTAAAGCCCTTAAAACAGCAGGTTAAATTCTTTCCAACTTGATGGAGTTGGGGAAAAAAAAAAACTCAAGGGAGAAGATTGGTAAAGGGAGAAGTATTTGTTTTTAAAAAGTACATTTAACTTTCAAGCTTTATTATTATTAGCCTGTCATGCAGTGTCTTTTCTTCATTTCACTTTGCTTGTATCATGACAGCTTAGAAGGGGCACATCCTTTCCAGAGGGTGGAAAGCCACCTCTTACAGTTTAGATGCAGGTTGCAAGTCTGTTCTGTATTTTACTGGTAATTATTACAGTATTAATTATGTAACTTTGAGGTTGATTTTGGTTATAGTTTCTTTTTTCCCCCACTGATTCATGCTGTTCTCCAGATTAAATGTTAACACTTTCCCTTTCTGTTTTACAGAGAAATGGGAGATTAACCCTTCCGAGCTGACCTTTATGAGGGAATTGGGAAGTGGACTGTTTGGAGTGGTGAGGCTTGGCAAGTGGCGAGCCCAGTATAAAGTAGCAATCAAAGCAATTAGGGAAGGTGCAATGTGTGAAGAGGACTTTATAGAAGAAGCTAAAGTGATGATGTAAGTTGCTATCTTCTTTCTGGCTCACCTTTTTGTATTCAAAAGTGGTCCCTCACCAAAAACCTGGTAGTTTCTCCTCCTATAGTAACTATAAGCATGTATGTCTCCCTTCTCAGGAAACTGACACACCCGAAGTTAGTACAGCTTTATGGTGTATGCACCCAGCAGAAACCAATCTACATTGTTACTGAGTTCATGGAAAGGGGCTGCCTTCTGAATTTCCTCCGACAGAGACAAGGTCATTTCAGTAGAGACGTGCTGCTGAGCATGTGTCAGGACGTGTGTGAAGGGATGGAGTACCTGGAGAGAAACAGCTTCATCCACAGAGATCTGGTAACCTCACGTCATTCACCCTTATTTCCGTTCATTGGCCGAATTCCTTTGTAACACTGGGTCAGCAAATGAACAATGATGTATTAATACCCAATTTTTTTCTTAGCAGTGTTTCACCATTACTTTTAAACTTGGTAAATTTAACTTGCCTCATAACTTTAAAGGAAAGATCTTTATTAAATCTTATAATTTACATAGTTAATATCTCCAAGCAAGTTTCCATGCATTAATTATTTGATCTCCATAAGAATCCCTTGAGCTTGCTACTCATAACAGATTTTATTACCATCGCTGGTTCACAGATAAGAAAATTAGCTTCAGGGAAGTGAAACTGCTTGCCTACTGTGATAATTAGGGAAGTTAGGGTTGGCAGTCTTGACCTTCTGACTAAATCCTAAGCTCTTTTCCACCTACACATTATAAACAGAAACTGTAAGAGAAATCCTTTGGTTCATTTTCTTTATCTCCAAATCACTGGGAAAACATGGAAGCTCATGTTAACTTTTTTTTTTTTGAGACAGAGACTTGTCTTGTCGCCTGGGCTAGAGTACAGTGGCATCATCGTAGCTCATTGCAGCCTCCAACTCCTAGGCTCAAGTGATCCTCCTGCCTCAGCCTCCCAAGTAGCTGGGACGACAGGCAGGCACCACCACGCCTGGCTAATTGTTCTATTTTTAGTAGCGATGGGGTCTTGTTTTTGCTCAGGCTGGTCTTGAATTCCTGACCTCAAGTGATCCTCCCGCCCCGGCCTCCCAGAGTGCTGGGATTACAGGCGTGAGCCACCACGCCCGGCCATGTTAACTTCTGGAAACATGAGAAAAGGAAATCTGTTACTGGTTCTAAATGATGGTGATGAAGACACTTCTTAATTTTTCTTCTCTCTTTCTCCCTCTCTCCTCCATTCTTCTTTTCCTTCTGTTTTTCTTCTCTACCTATTCTTTACAAATGTGTCTATTTTTAGCATATCAGTAGCACTATACTCCGTGTAAGCCCTGAAGATGATTCTTTCACCAAGAAGAATGTAATTCTTGTTTGGGACTTTCCTCTGTATTTTAGATTTAGCTTTCTTGTGATAAAGTATGGACACATTTCTTCCAGAGTAGCAGCAAAGCATTTTTTAAAGTTAACAATTACCTCAAACAGGCCTTGTTCTAGTAAGTATTTTACAAATATAAACTCATTTTATCATCATAACAGTTCTAGGAAGTAGGTACTATTATTCTTCCCTTTTTACAGATGAGGAAACTGAGGCAAAAATAGGATAAAATAACTTACTAATGGTCAAGTATATCGTAGAGCCAGGATTTGAACCCGGGGAGTTTGGCTCTAGAGTCTGAACTTAACTACTATGCTATGCTGTCTTCAGATTTAAAGCATGATAGAGAGTTGAAGATTTAGAGATGGAAGACTTGATTTCCTAGGTGTGTTTTTGGGATAGTTACCTAATCTCTCTTAGACTCTGTTTCCACATCTGTAAATTGTGGGTTATAAAATTGTTTTGCTCCCAAGACTGTTTTAAAGATCGCATTATATGATTGGGACAAAGGGCTTTGTAAAATAGACATGCTACATATAACATTAGTTATTGTTATCATTATGTCGGTGATGACAACGAACATCTCCGTCATATTGAAACTCGTGAACTAAGCACCTTCCTCTTTTTTGTACTTACAAAACTGATAAAAATTGAATGTGTACGTGAGTGTGGCAGACTACACCTGTCCACACGGATGATATCTTTGTGAAAGCCATTTTTTATAGCTCTGTGCCTATGATATTGATAATACTATGATAGGTTTATGTCACGCCTTACGGGAAGAATCTGATGCTCCCGTCTCCTGGCGAAGAATCCTTTCTATTGTCAAGTACAGGCATTGTGGAGTGTCTCCATAGGAAGATGGAGGCAGTTCAGGGAACTCTTAAAATGCATTTGACATGCATTTTATATGTGAGAAAGAACCTTATATAAGTGTAATTGCCACATAGAGAAAATAAAATTCTGAATAGTCGGGAAGAAAAATACATGTTGGCCCATGGGTTATGGTATTAAAAATATCATGCCTTCCTTCTAAGAAATACCATGTCTTCCTACCAAACTATTTCTTGAACCTTGTAATCTTGAAGAATGGGCAAGAGAATATAAATCAAATAATCCACAATTGCATCCGACCAATTTAGTATATCATGTTATAATATACTAGAAATAGCTGTTTTTTGATTGTTTCAGATGCAGATGGCCAATCACAGAGAAGGGCCATTGGATAAGAGATTGGTCACCCATCACTTTGATTGTTGTATGTTATTATGCTCACCTAGTGAGAACCTGGATTAAGGACTTTAGGAGATGTTGTCACTATCAATAAGAAAATCAGATAGTTTAATAAGAACAGGCCTGGGAGGGAGAAAAGTGGGTTGACCCTTATATTCATAGTCCTTATTTAGGTGTGACAACTGGTACAGATTGTGTATTAATGCCTTATTGCAAAAATGACTTTCAGACCTTTCTACCCATTCTTTGAAATATACATGGAAACACTTCCACAGGGGTAAAAACAACTTATAAGGAGACATTTCCACCCTCTGCAAATGTTGACTGGGTTATACTAAATTTAATACAAATAACTTATATTTTTCTACTTATGTTGTGGAACTTTTTAACTAATATACCATCATAATATTGTTTTCCAGGCTGCCAGAAATTGTCTAGTAAATGAGGCAGGAGTTGTGAAAGTATCTGATTTTGGAATGGCCAGGTATGTCTGAGTATATGTGGTTTTAGGTGGCATTCACATTATTGTGTAGAATTAATAAGTGTGGGAATAGTCTACACTGATGAAGTAGATAGGAAATCTTGTTAACTGTTCTGAGATAAATGTATTATTAATAAAATAATTAAGTATATGTTGTGATGTTAATCGTTCTCTCCACTAGGTGGTAGTATAGCTTGTCAAATACACTACTTTTCTCTTCACTCCCTGGTGTGGCTTAGATTTCTAGAATCTTTGTTTTCACAGAAATATGTTCGGTGGTAAGGTTTTTAGTATATCCATGTCTGCAGTGTTTTTATTCTCTTAATTTTTGTAATTTTAGTAGAGTGTTAGAAAATACCTTTAAAAAACATTTAGTTTGTTCCTCTTTCTCTCCTCTCCCTCCCTCTGTCCATCCATTCATCCATCCATAAAAAATTAGGTGCCTACTATGTACCAAGCACAATGTTAGGCAGAACCATAGCAGAGAATAAGACCTATAAGTCCTTATATATGCAGCTTATATTCAGGAGGAATGAGAAACATAAGACCTGAGAATAAAGTTGTGTGATAGAGTAGGGGTCAGTAAACTGTGGTCTGTCAATCTGACCTATACTCTTTTTGTATGGCCTGTGAGCCAACAATGGGTTTTGCATTTTTAAATGGTTGAAAAAAATTAAAAGAACATTATGACACGTGAAAATTATCTGAAATTCAAATGTCGGTGTCCATTAAAATAGTGTCGTTGAGAAACAGCCTCGCTCATTCATTTATTTATATGTTGTCTGTGACTGCTTTCATGCTACAGAGGACTGTATAGCCTGTGAAATCCAAAGTATGTATTATCTGGCCCTTTATAGAAGAGGTTTGCTAACCCCTGTGATAGAGATAATTTGGGGCTGGGAGGTGCTGAGTGATGGTGCAGGGCAGGGTGATGGTAGCCACTTTATTTTGTGTGTGTGTGTGTGTGTGTGTGTGTGTTTAAGGCTACTTAGCCTTAGGTAGCCACTTTAGATCCCCTGTCTGAGATGGGGATATTTGAATGGAGACCAAAAGGCAGGAAGTGTAGCCAGTTAAGTGAAAATCTGGGGATAAGATATTCCAGGTGGAAGGAACAACAAGTGCAAAAGCTTGAAGTCTGGGACAAGTTTAGGCTGCTCAAGGAACCAAAAGAGGGCTGAGGCAGCACTAGGGATACCTATAAAGGCAGGCAAGGACCAGGCTACAAGGGGTCAAGTTTAGCTCCTAAGGAAACTCAGGCCCCCAAGGAGGTTACAAAGCTGTTACTGTCAGAAATGGGACGAGAACTTCTGACTCTCAGTGCATTAATTACCCAGTGCTCTTTATTTGCTTTATATAAAGATGTTCTGTATCTGACGAGCAGTCCTCTACTTTCATTTGGTCAAACTTTGTATGTTTGGCTTTTGGAAAATCTGTACTTTTGTATCAATCCCTCTAAAACACTCTTTATATACTAAATGCAGACTCCCCTGACTAACAACAATTGGTTTCAGCCCATGGTGGCATCGTCTGCCCAGCCAGCAGCTGGCATTCATGCTGTGTCACCATCCTTGTCCATACAGCAAAGGAAGTTTGTACAATTATTTGAATATTTTCTCAGGGCAGCTTTTAGAAATTAACTTTATGTGTATATACAATACATAAATACATTCCTCTTGTAAATATGTACTAAGCACGTTACAGAAAGGGCTGAAGTCCTTATATCTACTATCCCTAACCAAGGATTCTCCCACAAAGGTAGCCACTGTTACCTGTTTCTGTGTGTCCTTCCAGAAGGACATAAATATGTTCACATAGAAAAATTACATAGTATTGTTGGAGCGTGCGGATGTGGGGATGTTGTGGTACAGAAATATATACTATACCATTTACATATGTCATTTTGCTTTTCTTTTTACATTTGCCTTTTGCATCGTGCTCTGTGGGATCGTGGGGGCTAAAAGCACGTGTGTCTCTAGACACTTTATGCCACTTCCTTTAGAGCAGTTCTGCTTTAGATTTTTTACATACGGGGCTTTTGTTTAAAGAGCAAAATTGCTTACAAAAAAGTTTACGAGCTATTTTATTGTATTCTGCCTCTATTGCGTTAGAAAAAAGAAAGAGGAACAGAAAAATGAAAGTGCAGATGCACATGCGGTGATGCATTCATCCCCATTCACTTAAATTAAGCTGAGAAGAAGCTGGAAATCGCCAGGCGCGGCCACTGAGGTGAACATTTAGCTTCACCCAGATGCTGGCTCAGTCAACTGTGTTTTTGATTGTTAGGGGAAAAAAATGAAAGGACATATACAAAATGCAGATTGTGCTTCCGAGATGTAAACCCATGCGTCTCACTCTAGGTATGTTCTGGATGATCAGTACACAAGTTCTTCCGGTGCTAAATTTCCTGTGAAGTGGTGTCCACCTGAAGTGTTTAACTATAGCCGCTTTAGCAGCAAATCAGATGTCTGGTCGTTTGGTAAGATCCATGGGCCATGTTTCCTCAAGTCTGCCCCGAGTAGGAAGTGGATACATCCATTTGATACTCCTGATCCTTTTCCAGGTGTTTTAATGTGGGAAGTATTTACTGAAGGCAGAATGCCCTTTGAAAAATACACCAATTATGAAGTGGTAACCATGGTTACTCGAGGCCACCGACTCTACCAGCCGAAGTTGGCATCCACATACGTATATGAGGTGATGCTGAGATGTTGGCAGGAGGTATAGATATTTTTTTGTGCTTCATTTTTGAATCTCTAAAGCATTTCGGGATTGGGCTTGGTAGATGGACAATGTGCAGTGTTTATAGGCTTGTGAGGTGGTGCCCATTTTATAGTGATTTCAAGCCCTCAACTCAGTTCTGAATAATGGGAAGAAGAATGTGAAGAAGTGGAAAATGCTAATGTCATCTTACATAATTCAGGCTGCTGCCTCACTCCCAAGTGGGCTTCCTTCCTGGTTCTCAGGGAATAAGCCTGGAGAAGTAGCTCTTCTCCTTTCAGGGGATCACTTGTGGAGTTGAAGTATTCCTCTTTTACCAGAGGGTTTCTTTCTCTAAACCTCAACTTCTCAAGGTCTTTTTACTTACAGTCTTTGGAAGTATTGAAATGTCACCTTCTAGAAGAGATTAGACACCAAAATGACTTTTGAAAGACAATAACATTAGCTCATATGTATTGTGTACTAGGCACAGTACTTAGCACTTTAGACTTAGTTCTCAAAATAACCCTTTGAGGTGTAGATAATTTTATTATGGCTACTCTGTAGATGAGAAGATAAAGGCTTATGAAGTTGATGGTTACCCAAGGCCAGTTAGCTACAGAGCAGCATAGCCCCTCTGACTCCAAAGCCTGGTTCTCAATCACTTGCTATAACACATCCCAAGAGCACTGAATGGGGTGGGCAGACACCTTCTGGGCAGGAAGTGGTGCTGGGGGAGAGAGAACAGCCTGAGCAAAGGTAAGGAGGTGGTTATAAACATGTACACGAGGGTGGAGATTAGTCTGACTTAACAGAGAGCCCATGTGAGGGTTTTTGTGGGAAATGAAATTGAGTAACAAGGGGGTGGGGGAGGGCAGGTTATAGAGGGCCCTGCAGATTCGCAGGACTTGATTTCACAGGCCGTAAGGAGCTCTATGGGCTTCTTGAACAGGGACATGAAAGCAGTGTCTAAGAAAGGTTAGTCTAGTATCAGTACACGCAGGGTAGATTAGGGTAGAGATAGACCGACCCCTTGAGAGATGCCAAGTATTCCAGTCCCAAGCAATGAAGCCTCTCTGTAGTATGCTGCATTATATGAATTTGAGCAATGAGAAATTTTTTTGGAATGGATTCTGGAACTCACAGCTTCTCTTTGACTTTTAATTGTAGAAACCAGAGGGAAGGCCTTCCTTTGAAGATTTGCTGCGCACGATAGATGAGCTAGTTGAATGTGAAGAAACTTTCGGAAGATAGGTGGTGTTGTGACCAGTGGCTCCCAGATTCCAAAGCATGAGGAAGAAATGGCACTTTGTGGCTAACTATTAATTTATTTAGCACCTGGTTGTGTAGATTGTTTACTTATAAAGTGGAAACACCTAAAGAATTTGCTCCTTGACCAACCTTTGCTCTATGACTGAATCTTCCAGATTGTGGAAATGCTGCCTTAGAAATGGTGATTAAAAGGACTCATTTCTATTCATTTCTCAGGCACTTGAGTGCCCACTGTGCCCAGGCCCCAGGGTTTGGGCATTTTAGGGGTGCTCATTGGACCATGTTAGCTGGTACCAGTAGAAGGCCAGGCTGCTTGGGAAGGGGAACGGTATTAGAGCTGTGTTCCAGCAACCCCTTTGACCTCCGCAGAAATCTGGGCCTGGGGCATTGTCCAGAATTGGGTTCTAGATGAATCAGGAACCCACCTTGGATAAGTACCCATCTTTTGTCTTGAAAACACCTCTATTTTCAAGACTACTCGTAGTATTACATTTTAAAATATTTGTATGCTGTATATATTGTAAATATATATAATATATAAACTTATATTTATAAGAAACATGAATTATCTTTTAATTGAAATTTTTAATCCTGTAATATATGAGCTCACCTTCTTAGGATGTGAGACTGTGCCTTATAGCTGTCAGTGCCTTTTTCCCTGGGGATTAAGTATGCCTTACTGGAGAGAAGAAAGTCGGGACCCTCTCTCGATAATGCCCCCTTCTCACTCAGGTGGACGTGTTTGGGGATGTCTGTCCAGCACCAAAAGGGCCCATGCTTGGGCTATGTGATCCTGCCTGCAGTTCCAAAGCTAGTTGCAATCAGGTGGAAAACTGAACTAGAAAATCAGTTTCTAAGTCTTAAGAATGTGCCCCAGGACATAGATGCTGTAACTGGAGGGGGTGGGCTCTGGAGCAGAAGGATCAGGTAATGTTCCAACAAAGTCTGCCCTGACCTCAAGCAGGGCCCAGGAGCAGCTCAAGTTGTGGCAAAGGGTCCGGGAAGCTGCAAAGGGAAGTGGAGAGCATGGCGTTCCCAGCTGCCTCCCAATTGTTTTCCAGGAGGCCTGGTTGGATTCGGGTTCCTGGGTCAGCGAGACTGTCTCAGTGCCTCACGATAGACCCTGCTGTCAAGTCTGAGTGGGTTTCTCACCTTTATAAGCTCTAAGGCATCACCTGAGTTAGAGCCTTCCTTTTCCCTCATGAGCTCCGGGGAAAAGAAAGTCTCAGTCACCAACAGCAGAGACCATTTATTGCCCAACATATTATTCTGGTATTTGTGGGGGTAGAAAGCTGAGGAAGACGTGGGGCCTTCCTTCAGGAGTCCCACCCCCTCTGGGGGCTGCCGTGGTCTCTCCCGCACTGTGGAGTGTTGGGTGAACATACCGGCCGCGCTGGCTGCTCTGAGCAGCGCCTTCCCTCTCACCCTTTAGAACTACTTCATTCCATCCTGGGCAGTCCACCCACTGAAGGCTGTGTTTATTCCTTTCTTGTGCCCCTTATAATGGGAAAAAAGTAAAATATTTATCCTAAGTCTTATCACAATCTACCAAATTCCTTCTCATCTTCCCTTTTAACTCTACTCCCCGCACAAAAACACACGCACCTTTTAACTGACTTGTAGCTCGTTCAAGGTGTTGGTCACGCGCAAGCTGTACCTTACTGTCACAGTCAAACTTTCTCCTTCCTTCTAGACTTCTCCCCCCCGCCCCATCCTGTACTTCCCTTTCACCTTGAGGAGCTGTGGGAAGTACTAGGCATGTTGAAGAAAACGAGGAGAGGGTAGAGACCCTGCCCTAACAATCACGAATACTTTTGATGGGAAAATAAGACAGGTAATACCTGACAACATTTGGGGACATTTTCTTCAAAAATCTTCAAAAATAATTTTCACTAAAACCTAAAAAGAAGTTTGTATGTGAAAGCATAGCTAAGGCAAAAGGTACAGTAAAAATAGGAGTATTCACCCAGAATGCTAAAGAGATTTTAATCTAAACAGGAAATGGGAAGGGCAATGTCAATATATTGTATCTTCATTAAAGTTGTTCCTTTAATTAGTTAATTTTTGGTTACGTTTTCCTTGTGGGGTGAAGTGAAACTCTCAAGTGCATTTCCTATTGTTGATGTTGTTGTTTTTGTATTTCTTGGCTATGCCCCAATCATGCCCCAGTCACCTTTTAGGTATATTATTAGATTGTCCTCCCCTAAATAAGGTCCCTGAAGTGTCAATACTGAGTGGGAGGATGGAACATTCCAGACTTGATATTCCAAAGCCTAGAATCTACTGTTTCTGCCACTCGCTGTGTGGCCTTGGGCAAGTCCCTTATTCTATCTATGCCTTCATTTCCTTTCCTGTCCAGAGAGGGCAGTTTGATGGTTTCTAAGGCCCCTTTTACCAAAATTTTGTGATTTCTTGAAAATGTTGTTTTCAAGTCACCCACACGTTTGGGAATGAGGAACTCATAGCAAACACCCTCAGAGATTTGGATGCAGATTATCGAGCTTTCTTATATAGGCCATTGGTTGTCATTTACACACTCCTCTGAGGTTTTTAGAACAGGAAAATAGGTGGGGTTAACTTTGCCTGTGAGAAACATCTTAGGCAAACTATGATTTCAGTTGAAAGATGTGTTTTTGTAAGTGGAGCACTGCAGAAGAACTGAAGACTGTTTCGTGTACTCCCTGCAGAAGTGTAGCCATGATTCTTTCCTCCTGTAAGTAAGATGGGCTTTGTCATTTATTTTCAAGGCTTGTTCTGGGCATGTTATTCTTGAACACCAGAGGAAGTTTTTTCTAAGGCATAGAGCTTGTGAAAATTTGAAGGTCATTTCCCCAGATGTTGTGACAGGGTTTTGTTTCTTATTTAAATAACCACTGTGGTGATGTAATTCTAGTAAACATTCAGCATCAAGGACACAAATGAAAGCAAAACAAAGATAGTGTCCTTAAATCTGTGTGTGTGTGTGTGTGTGTGTAGAAATGTAATCAGTATGAAGTGTTTGTTTTTAAAATGATATTTAGTATAAAGAACTCAGGGCTGAAGGCCAGGACAGCAAGTTCTAGTTCTGGATTTGCTACAGCCTTGTTGGATCACGATCGGCAACTTCTTTCAATCAGGTCCCTGTCTGTAAAATGGGGACTCCCTTTTTGCCCACCTTTCAACAAGATATCATAAAAAAACAGTAGATAAAAGTGGGAGGTGCTTCATGAACTTAATTTTGGAGTTGCTTTAGAAGTCTGTTCAGTCCCATGTGCGGTTTTGGAAATGCTTATTATTAGCTCTAAGACTCAGAGGGCCTTATTGTGCAGAGAGTTAAAAAAATAAGGAAGAAAAATACTGTTTTTCATTTTAATTCTGGATGACTATGGAACCAGACTTCAACAAAGCTCAGTTATATCAGGTGAAAGCAATCAAAGACCAGCTAACATAGTCAAGTTTTTGCGTTTCTGATTCTTAGGTGGCGTTAGGAAAAATTGATTGTCACTTTTTAAATATCAACAGTTTAAACCAAATCACTTCATAGGACCCAACACTTGTTGGTAGAATTTGTAAAAAATAAACCAGGCTATTCCAGTTGTGTTGGACCTGAATATAACTTAGGGTCTTAATCCACTCAGATAAAAACAAGGCTGCCTGTTACCAGAAATATAGGCCAAATAGGGCAAAGCAGAAAAAACTAAAAAGCAGCGACCTGTGTCCCCGCCTCCCACAATGGCAGGACAAAGCTGAGCCTATATTAAATATAATAAAAACATTTAAATATTAAAAACTGCTTGAGCATCTGTTCTTCATTTCCCCTGAGGTCAGAACTGGAGAAAAGGCTGTGAATTATAACAGGAAGGATTCGGTTATATATAAAATAAATAATCGTGAGAGTTGAGACAAGGATTAGATTGCCCGAGGATCAGGTGAGAGACCGCCTATCAGCGGGGTATTTTTAGGATCATTCTCTCTGGCATGGATTTGATGAATTCTCACTGTCCCTTCCAGCTTCATTAATTTGATTTGATGGTTAGAATCACCTGTTCTCTTCGGCCATAAACTACAGCTTAGAGGTGGCTCCATTTTTTTCTGGGTAAAACCTCGTAGTTACTGTTGACAAGGAGAAAGCTAAGCAATGCCTCAAGGTGTATTACTGTTAATTAAAAAAAAAAAGTTTATATGTGTTTGCCAGAGTCATTTGCCAAACACATTTGTTGTTTTAAGGGCTGTCATAGAAATCTGTCTTCAAAGGCTGCTATAGGGAAGAAGGAGGTAATTCTGGAAGGTGGGATGTTGATCATACTGAGTAATGCGAGATTCTGAGTTCAGTTTGTGAAATATAGTTGGTATTGCTGGTGTTTCTCACAGTTGCCCCAAACACAGATCCAGCCTAGCAGAGTTATTTAAAAGACGTAGCCCAGGCAAAGCGACTGAGGGTTTAAAAAGTTCACCCCTGATCTCCCCTGCACCCCATTTTTGCCTAATTTCTTTTCTGCCTTTCTTTTCTTCCCAACTCATAAAGAAGAAAAAAAAGTATTAATTATATGGGTGGTTCTTAAGTCTTAGTGTGCCTGAAGCATGCCTGGGATCCTGTTAAAAGGCGGGTTTCTGGGCTCATCTCCGTAATTTGATCTGAGGGTGAGGTAAGGACCCTTTGACCACACTGCCTTTCTCTTGGGCCTCTCTTTTCA
Source organism: Daubentonia madagascariensis (assembly GCA_023783475.1). Taxonomy (NCBI): domain Eukaryota; kingdom Metazoa; phylum Chordata; class Mammalia; order Primates; family Daubentoniidae; genus Daubentonia; species Daubentonia madagascariensis. The sequence goes on from JAKFHU010000428.1 coordinate 15,325,034, forward strand.
AAGCCATGTCTTACTCCTTTTTGTATTTGATTCTCCCACCAACTGTGTTAGGTTAATATCTTCTATTATTGCTCCTGTACTACTCTACTCTACTATGTGAAGATAAAGAGAGTAGTTGTGGTAGGCGGCTTCTAAGATGGCCCTGCTGGTGTCTGCCTCCAGACATTCATGCCCTCGTGAAGTCCTTCTTCTTGAGTATGAACTGGACCTAGTACCTCACTTCTCATGAACAGAATATGATAAAAATGATGGAATGTCCCCTCTGGTTGTAGAGAGGCTGTGGCTCCTGTCTTGGCGCTCTCTGGCTTTCTGTCTCTGGCATCTCCAGCTGCTATGCTGTGGGCACTCTTGGGCAGCCTAGGGAGAATCCCTGTCATGGGGAACCAGGGCGCCAGGGCCCACTGGCAGCTCCCTGAGTGAGCTTGGAAGTGGATCTTCCAGCTCCAGTTGAGCCCCAGGTGACTGCGACTTCATGAGAGACCTGGAGCCAGAGGCACCCAGCTAAGCTGTTCCTGAACTAACTCCTGACCCACAGAAATTGTGAGATAATGAATGTTTTAAGTCACTATGTCTGGGAATAATTTGTTTCCAACGATAGATAGTCAGTGGCAAAAGCAGGGAAAGCCACAGATCAAAAAACAAATGTGGCTACTTTCACCACTATTTTGTCTGTGGCAGGAATTGATGTCCTTTCTCAGAAATAGACTCCCTGTTAAAACGGACACTAGTATATGTGGTATATGTGTCTTTTTTTGCCTTCAAATCATTTCACTTTTCCCCTCCTATAACTACCTAAAGTGTGTCATAATAACTGCAGCTACTTTTTGTAACCACTTCTGGGAGGCTTCCCTGCCATCCTGTGTGCTGCCCTGCAGAACCTCCCGTTGCTCCTCCGTGGAGCACACCTGGCCAGCATCGTCTGCACTCCCTGCCCACAGAGGGTCAGTGAGCACAGCTTCCACCCAGTGCCGGCTGCGCCAGCAGGCCTTGTGGCCGAGTGCTTCTTCACATCACAAGTTGGCCAGATGTCTTGGGTGTGACATCTGTGAGCTTGTCATGAACTTTGCGCTCACAGAAAAGGGCGTTCTAGGAAACACTGTTCTGAGATGTCAGGGAGGGGAGAGGTTGTGTGAAAAGTGATTGCAATGTCCAGCTCACATCAGCCTGTTACAGGGAAGAAATCAAAATTCCTGCATAGAGCAAAGGAGGGCTTCAGGGTGTGGAAATCTGGTGCCTGGGGCTTTGCCCTGGTTGAAGCTGGGAAACAGCTGAGCTGTCTTCGCGGAGACTTTGCCTTTCCTTGGAGCACCCTTTACTCCTGGGAACACTACCTCCCTTGGTGCTGAGCACCCCATCCAGCTGCTCCATCCAGGTTCCCAGGCTTCTGGAGCCTCCTCGCCCCTTCACCTGCCACAGTGCCCCTTCAGGCCCCAGACAGGCCAAGCGCCATGCTTATCTTCCATCCAAATTTATCAGTTTACTGCCTATTCACTAGGTGCCTGTTTTCTCTTAGTCAACAATAAATCCCTAATGTAGTTATTCTCCCTACTTTAAGGTTTCACAGACAGTATAGTGTCAAAAACCAAACAAAAAACAACAAGACAGTTTGAGATCTAACATAGGGCTGCTCACTTATTTTATCAATACTACCAATTTTAGAAAAACTAACATCTCCAGTGACCATCACTTCTTAGAAGAATGGACATTTTAGTATCAAAAGGAGAAGGGTGTGTGTGCATGTGCACACACACAGACACAGGATAATTTAACACCCCAAATGTATAAATGGCATAAACTCAAAGGATAACTTTCTAAATTGAATAAACATCTCTATGAAAAACTCAATGTATCACCTTTTCTTTTTCTCTTTTTTCCCCCCTCATTGGTGTGGTTCTGGGTTTGGCATCTGGGAGGCCTTTTCGAACTCCTGATCAGAGGTAGAAATCCATGCTATGGAACAGCCCGCTATGTGTCACACCGCCCAGATAATATGAGTTAACTGAAAATGTGTCTGTCTTCGAAAGGCCCTTAAGAAATGGATATAGTGGTAGGCCTTTATGGCAGAGTAATGAAGACTTTCTGTAAATTTCTGGAAAAAAATAAGGCATACCTTGTAGGGCACTACAGAATCAGCTGTGACCATGCAGAGCCATGTTTCCAAAGCCACAGGGTGTCAAGGCTTTCCCACTCACCACAACAGCCCTTCAGCGGCAAACACGGCTGGCGTCAGAGATAAGTCGTCTTAAAACCACAACCTGGGGTGCCTGGGTTGGGCAACAAGCCCGGCCATTGGCTCAAGGCAACTCTTGAAACTAAGCCAGTTTTTAAATAAAGACCCCTAGCCATCTGTCAGTTATTATGATGAGCAAATTCAGTAGGAATGGATTTCACTTGAGGCACTGATTCAAAATGAAACTCTGACATCGGAAATGCCAGGGGATGAACCGAGGTGATGATGTAAACTTCGAAACATTAGACGTGAAGGGATGACAGCGGCTTTGCTTCCCAGACACCGTGGCCTGACATCTTTTCATGTCGGTTCCTTTGCTGTGCTGAGAGGTGACCTCAGGAGCTGTTCTAAGAAGTGGTGCTTCTTCCAATGCCCCCTTGTGGAAACCTGTTCCCAGTCCGAGCCCAGTTGTCGCCACCCACAAACCTCTGGAGGGTGGAAGGAATGCCAACAGGAGCCCCGCCCTGAGGAGAGAAGGGGGTCAAAGGCTCCCCAGGAAAGAACACAAATACCAAGTAAGATGAGAGGTTCAACCACCTAACCCATGAGAGCTGTGCCAGTTCCTAAAGGTCACAGACATGTCTGGATGTGATTCCCTTTTCCTGATTTGCTGGCACGTGGCATATCATTAAAGATATTTGCTGAAGAGTAAGAAGTAGCTGAAAAGAGGTAGATGTGAGCCTGGAGAGGCAGCTAGAGGATTATCCTTCAGGGATAATCCTCAACTCTGAATATATCCTTCCTACATATCCTTCCAGCTGGCAAAAAGGCATTGCCCATCTCTGGAGCATTTTCTTCCCTCTGGCAAAGACCCTCGATATGCAGGAGTTCTTGCCTAAATTGGGAATTTTCTAAAAGCACAAGAGCTTTCTCTCTGCAGGTTAATCAGCAGAGCGGTTCAAAGAATAGCATCTGTAATCACAGGATGCACACGGAAGCAGCTCTCCAGTTACTCACCCGGGAGACTTATGATGCCGTAAATTGAAAATGACCACGAATCAAATAATCATCTGTATCTGTTTTGGAATGAATTTAGCTCCAATACTTCAATCTATAAATAAAGATGCCTAGTGTCTTGGAAAGTCATGCTAAGCAAGGGAACAACAGGGAGCTATTTGGCTTTTATAGTGTGTTTTTTATTCACATAACAAGTATTAATTGGGCAACAACAGTTTGTTGGCAACTGTGCTGGGCAGAAGGATGGAACCACAAACGACAGAGATTGGCCTTTCTGCTCACACTGCTGTTGGTCTTCGGGGGAAATAGAACAAAACTGTATCATAATTAAAGCAGTGGCAGGGTAGATCTCTACCTTTATTCAAAGACAATTATCTTTGCTATTAAATTAGGAAAAAATAAGTATTTTTGAAGAGGTTTTCTCCTAAATTCCAGGCTAAGGAAGACAGCAAAGATGACCAAGGGGAATGTCATTGGGTTTATAATCCACTGTGCTGGTATGTGGCCATGTGTTGTGAGTTCAATGAGCTAGGGGAGGTCTTTCCCTAGTCCTCTCTAGTATGACTGGTGTCAGACAGTCATACCTGCTGACTGACACCAGCAATTTGTCTTTTGACATTCTGTGTACAGTTGACCCTTGAACAATGCAGGGGTTAGGGGCGCTGACCCCCCACACAGTTGAAAATCCATGTATAACCTTTGACTCCTCCAAAACTTAACTGCTAATAGCCTACTGTTGATGGGAAGCCTTACTGATAACATAAACAGTGGATTGACACATATTTTGTATGTAATATGTTGTACTGTGTTTGTATAATAAAATAGGCTAGAGAAAAGAATGTTATGAAAATCATAAAAAAGAGAAAATATATTTACTATTCATTAAGTGGAAGTAGATCATCATAAAGGTCTTCATCCTCATTGTCTTCACATTGAGTAGGCTGAGGAAGAGGAGGAAGAGGAGGTGTTGGTCTTGCTATCTCAGGGATGTCAGAGGTGGAAGAAAATCCGCATTTAAGTGTACCCATGCAGTTCAAACCCATGTTGTTCAAGGGTCAAACTATTTAAATCTAAAGTGTTCTGATGGTTAATTTTATGGGTCAACATGGTTGGGCCATGGTGACCAGATATTTGGTCAAACATTATTCTGATGCTAACACTTAAATTGGTGGACTTTGAGTAAAGCAGGTCAACCTCCATAATGTGAGTGGGACTCATTCACAGTTGAAGAAGATCCTAATAGATGAAAGTCTGACCTGCCCTGAGCAAGAAGGAATTCTGCCACCAGACTGCCTTTGGATTCAAACTGCAAGTCTTCCCTGACTCTCCAGCCTGCCGGCCTACCCTATCAGATTTCAGACTTGCTAACTTCCACAACTGTGTGAGCCAGTTTCTAAAAACAAACCTCTCTCTTTGTTCACCCTAGTACAGGTGTCATGCTTAAAAACATGTAAATGCCTCTAAAAGAAGCACTGCAGTACAGCATGCTTACTACTGTAACAGTAATTTATACCTCACTGAGAATAAGTATGAGAGCCTCTCCTGAGAGCTGTTTCAATAGTGAGGAGACAGAGCCCACTGGGGTCCTGAGTGGAGGAGACATCTGCCTTTGAGTCAGGGGTGGAGACGGCTCAGAAGAGAGGGTTGGGGCTGAAGGTTAGCTTTGGCTTACTCAGGCTTCTTCCTCCATTTTATCTTCAGAGGGAATATACATCTGCTTTTACATGAAAGGAACTTCAAAAAGTTTGTGGAAAAATTGCACTAAAATGAAAAAATTTTAAAAAAAAACAGTAATATAAACTTCATTTCTCAACATAAGCTCCATCAAGTTCAGGACACTTTTGTAAGCAATGATACCAGCCATTTAGTCCACCTCTAAAGAACTGACGGTCCTGGGAATTTAGCCATGCCAATGAACTCTTTTTTACATTATTAACTGAAGAAAAATGGGTGCCCTTTACAGATTTATTAAGACTAGGGAACAAAAAGAAGTTAGAGGAGCCAAATCAGGACTGTAAGGTGGATGCCTAATGATTTCCCACCAAAACTCTTGCAAAATTACCCTTGTTTGATGAGAGGAATGAGCAGGAGCGTTGTTGTGGAGAAGGACTTTCTGGTGAAGATTTTTTGGCTAACTTTCTCAAAACACTCTCATAATAAGCAGATGTTATTGTTCTTTGGCCCTCTAGAAAGCCAAACAGCAAAATGCCTTGAGCATCCCAAAAAACTGTTGCCATGACTTTTGGTCTTGACTGGATTGGACCACTTCCACCACTTTGTAGCCATTGCTTTGACTGTGCTTTGTCTTCAGGATTGTGCTGGTAAAGCCATGTTCCATCTCCTGTGACAGTTCTTCGAAGAAATGCTTCAGGCTCTTGATGCCATTTGTTTCATATTTTCACTGAAAGCTCTGCTCTTGTCTGCAGTTGATCTGGGTGCAATGGTTTTGGCACCCATCCAGTGGAAAGTTTGATCAACTTTAATTTTTCAGTCAGAATTGTGTAAGTTGAACCAATTGAAATATCTGTGGTGTTGGCTATTGTGTCAGCTGTTAATCTTTGGTCTTCTTCACTTAAGGCACAAACAAGATTGATTTTTTTGTTGTTGCTGCAAGTGGACCTGGCGGGTCTGCTGCTGCAGGCTTCATCTTCACCGTCACCTCGTCATTTGTAAACTGCTGATTTCTTTGGGGCATTGTCCCCATAAACTTTTTGTAAAGCATCAGTGATTTTACTATTCTTTCTTCCAAGCTTCACCATAAATTTGATGTTTGTCCTTCAGTTTTAGGAGAATTCATGTTGTTCTGATAGGGGCTCTTTTCAACCTGATGTCTTATTCTTTTTAGTGTTTCAAACTAGATCTTGTTCAGACATGTTATAACAAAAAATCCATGCATCATTTTTTCATGATGCGTATTTTCCATGAACTTTTTGAAGACTCTTTTTATGATTACCTTAAATGTATTCTGTGAGTACCCAATAAATACTTGCTGAATGAGTTATAAGGAACCGGGTGAGTGAAAGGTAGGAAAGAAACTGAGTAGCTGTTATGTTCTAGTAGTTTCGCCTGTGCTATCTTATTTAATCTTCTCATCCACAAGGACAGTCTCATTGTCATACTTATGGACTCTAAGCCAGACTCTCTGGGCTTGACTTCTGTGCATGGACAAATGGCTGAACCTCTCAGTTTCTTTATCTGTAAGACGTGGATAATAATAGGACCTATCTCAATGTTAGTATAGTGAGTAAATAAGTTAACATAGTATAGTAGTAAGATCTTAGTGTCTACGGTGCCTAGCATAGAGTAAGGGCTATGTTGGTAGAAATGGGGCACAGCCTTACCTAGAACATAGATTTTACTACCTACATTTTCCTGATGAGGCACCTGCGTAGTTGCCCAGAAACGAATTGTTGCTACGAGAAAATGGAGCAGTGATTTGACCCCAGGTCTGTCTGACACGAAAGCCTGCTCAACCCCATACGCTATCCTGATACAGAAAAAAGCATTTGAATTCCAGAGAGTTTTTAATAATTTCACTTAGCATCTCATGGTTTGAGTTTAGATAAGATTTTTTTTCTGGAGTAAAAGGTTAGGCTTTTGTCCTACCTCAAATATTGGCTAAAGCTCCAGAAGCTCAGTTTTCTTCAGTTTTGCTGTTCTACCTAGTTAAAAGGTCATGGTCAACCTAGCTTTCTCTGTGGCCAGCATCAAACTGTGAAATACTAGGTAATTGAGTTACTGAGAAAAAGCACCAACATACAATGTGGTGGTGTAGATATTGGTGAGGTCTTATTTAACAGCTATTTATTGAATTCTTGCTATGTGCCAGGCACTGATGCTGGATACTATGGAAAAAGTATATGATTCAGTCCCTGAAATTGAAGAACTTAACAATCTAGCCCAGTGGCTCTCAACTGTGGGTGATTTTGCTCCAGGGGACGTTTGGCAATGCCTGGAAACGTTTTGGTTTTCACAACTGGAGGGTGGTGGTGGTGTGGGTGTTAGAGGGGAGGGGGTCTGTGTTGCTACTGACGTCTAGTGCATAGAGCAGGGATGCTGCTAAGCATTCTGCAGTACACAAGACAGCCTCCACAATAAAGAATGATCCAGTCTAAAATGTCAATACTGGTGAGATGGAGAAACCCTGTGAGAGATGAAGCCTACACAAAGAAACTTAAATGACCATCTTAGGTAATACCTAATTAAAAGCCATAGGGCAGGGCAGATCGTATGTGCTTTGGGAACCCGGGGAAACAGATGAGTGTGGATTGCAGTGGAAGTCCTCCTCCTCTTCAGGCTGGAGGCAGAAATGTGCAAAGTGTCTGTGAGAGTAGAGCAAGTAGAAGAAGCTGGTGCAGTAGGAATTAGTGAATATTAAAGAGTCAGGGTGGGGTCAGATTATGGAAGACCTTGGAAATAAGGGAAGATATGCTGAAGATGAAGAGCAGTTGGGCTGAGGCAGACTTTTAGGGAAATGAGTATATAGAACTAATTGAAGGAGAAAACTCAGAGCAGAAACTCTGGAGTCAGACTGCCTAAGTTCAAATCCTGGCTCTCCACTTCTTCACTACTGAGAGTCTTCTCTTTTGACTCTCAGTAAGGAATAACCCCTCTGTGGTTCAGGTTCCTATCTGTAAAGTGGCACCTACTTCATAGGGTCATTGTGAAGATTAAGTGAATTAATGTAGAAATACAGGGGAGTTGAGTTGATAAGGGCTTAGACTCAATTGCTGGCAAAGTGGATTAGAAGGAAAAAGCCAAACAATTTGAACAAATTGATGGCAGATTGGATATAAAAGATGGAGCTCAGGAAGAATTCAAGTTTTCTATAGTAGACTCATACACAGACATGGGAAGATTGGAAAGGGGAACCAATAGAATGGGTTTCTTATTGGGGATAGTGAAGAAGATTTTGATAATTCTGGTTCGGGAAAAGGTAGAACAGTGACTGAACTAGGGAAATAAAAATCCTTTTACATCTGTCACTAAAAGTCATGTACATGTAAAAAGTTATCAATCATAGAATGGGTACCTAATTATCTAATTACAGGCCTACTTGATTTTCTTGGTTTTTCCTTTTTTTAAATCTACAAATTTTAGTTTTGAAATATTTCAGGCATATGGAAAAATACAGAGAATAATATAACATACTAGTGATTATTTAAGAAGCAAAGTGGCCATTATATAACTTCTTGGCTTTGATGATAATAAATGATTTTAGTTTATGTTAAAACATGAGGCCATAGATGGTCATAGCTCACCTTGCTATGTGGTTTCTAGGTTGAGTATAGTTTGCTCTTCTTGGCCTGTGGTTGAGTCATTCTCCAACTTCAGTATCTACTAAGACTGCCTAATATATAGGCACTCAAGCTCTTATCTTCCCTATTTTAAGGACTTTCACAATCCAATCCTACCTCTCGGCTCTTACTGTTCACTGCTTTCTATTGTAACTGCTTGTTCTATTCCCAGATATGGTTTGCATATTCCTATTAGGATTGAATCAAGACAGGTGGGTGCTCTGAGAAAGCTTGTAATTTGGTGCTCTTTCAAACCCATTCATTCATTCATTCATTCATTCATTTATTCATTCACTCAACAAATATTTATTGAGTATGCATTGTGTCAAAAACTGTTCTAGCGTCTTGGGATATAATAACTGTGAACAAAATAGACAAAGATCCCTGTTTACATTCTAGTGGGGGAGACAGAGAGTAAAAAAAAAAAACGTGATAAATAAATCGCATAGTATGCTAGAAGGTGAGAAATGTCATGAAAAAAAGAAAGAAAAAGTAGAGCAGAGCCCCTTAAAGTTAGGAAGTGCAGGTGGCAATAGTAACGGACCAGGGTGTTCTTTATTGAAGGTGGGATTTGAGCAAAGACTTGGAGGGATTGGAGAAAGTTGAGAATGCAGGTCCTGAGGGAACAGTACTGCAGGCAAAAAAAAAGCAAAGAGGCTCTGATGACAGCAGGCCCGGCTGTCCCCAGCAGCAGCACCAAGGGTGTGGCTGGAGTGAAGTGAGCAAGAGTTTATTGCAGAGAAGATGAGAGACAACAAAAGGCCAGAGCATGGAAGGTTTTACAGGCTTTTGTGAGAAATTTGGCTATAACCCTGAGTGAAATGGAGAGCCATCGTAGGGGTTTCAGAGGAGGAGTAGCATGATCCGACTTAGGTTTTAAATTAGTTACTCTGGTTGCTATGCTGAGAATAAACCATGTGTGTGTCGGGGGGGGAGGATAGAAGCAGGAAGAAGTTAGGAGGCTGTTGGTGTAAACCAGATGAGATGATAGTGGCTTAACCATGGTAGTGACAGATGGGGTGGGGAAAAGCTGTAAGAGTCTGTGTGTGTACATGCATGCACGCATGTGTGTTTATTTTAAATCGTGGTGAAATATGCATAACACAAAATTTACCATTTTAATAATCTTTGAATGTACAGTTCAGTGGCATTAAGTACATTCACATTGTTGTACAACCATCGTCATTATCCATCTCCAAAACTTTTTCATCATCCCAAGCTGAAACTCTTGGATATGCAGTCATCCCTCCGTATCTGTGGATTCAGCCAACCGTGGATCAAAAATATTTGAAAAAAAAGGATGGTTGTGTCTGTACTGAACATGTACAGACTTTTTTCCTTATCAATATTCCCTAAACAATACCGTATAACAACTATTTACATAGTGTTTACATTGTGTAAAGTATTATACATAATCTAGAGATGATTTAAAGTAAACAGGAGGATGTGCGTAGGTTATATGAAAATATTATGCCATTTTATGTAAGGGACTTGAGCATCCATGGATTTTGGTATTCGAGGGGATGTCCTGGAACCAAACCCTCATGGATACTGGAGGATGATTGTATTTTTAAAAAGTACAGTCAGCATGATTTCTTGACAGATTGGCCTGGGGTGTGAGAGAGAGAGAGGGAGTCACGGATGACTAGATCATTGCCCTGAGCAACCAGAAAGATGGAATTGCTTTTGACAAGATGGGGAAGGGTGAGTAGAGCCAGTCTGGGAAAGGAGGAAGAAAAGGAATCCTGATATCATCTCCTGTTAACTTGAGGTGCCTCGTAGACATCCAAGTGGAGAATTCGAGAATGCATTTGGGAAGGTGAGTCAGGAGCTAATTAGAACTGGGCTAGATGTGTACATTTGGGTGTCATTAGCTGATAGATGGTTTTTTAGCCACAGGAGGGAATGAGATAATCAAAGGAGTGAAGGAGACCGAGAAAAGAAGACATCAAAAGCTTTGGGTACCTTCTGGCACTAGGAGGTCGGGGTGAGGGTAGAGAAGGAAGCAGCAAAAGAGACTGAGAAGGAGCAAAACCAAGGGGCTATGGCACCAAATGCTGCTGAGAGGCCCAGTAAGATGAGGACTTAGAATTGGCCGTTGGATTTAGCACTGGTGATCTTAACAAGAGCAGTGTTTCTAGAAGTCGTAAGGACGACAGCCTGACTATAATGGAGTAAGGGAAAGTAGAAGGAGAGCAATTGGAGGCAGCAAGTAAAAACTACTCATTTCTAGATTTTACAATAAACAGGGAGCAATGTTGATGGAAGAATTATGGTCATGAGAAGTTTATTTTGTTTGTAATAGCTGAAGTAAAAGGATATTTGTATGCTGATGGGAATGATCCAGTAAAGAGGGAAAAAACAGTGATATAGGAGAAGGAGGGACTATTTTAAAAATTTTGAATTTGAATACCTCCAAGTGAGCTTGGGTGCAGCATTTTGCCACAATCTACATTCTATTGTGACCCACTTCTCTCATTTATGTAACCTACATTTAATTTTGCATCCCCTGGCCTGGATAGATACGGATCTATATGGGGCTCTAAAACAACATTGGAATAAATTGGTAAGAATGTAAATTAGACCCACTCCTGCCAAAGTAGACAGAGCCCACAAATGCTAATGTGCCCTCTCTCTGAGGAGTGGTTTTGGGGGTTTTTTTGGTTGGTTTTTTCTTTTTTTCTTGTAGTTTGCCCATGCAGACACCACCAGACACCCCAGATGAAAATGGACAAAAGCTAAGTAACATTATGTAGTGCAGATTGTTGGGAATCAGTAATTTATTCTATTTTTGTCTCCAGAAATAAGCCTTTGGGTAGACCTTAGGAAATGAGTGGTTTCTGGGTGCAGGCAAAGGAAGAGAGAAAGTTATTAAATTAGGACTGAGGGTTAAACAGCAGTGGGAGCAAAGGTGAGTCCTTGCCTGGGCTTGGACTAGAACTGTATGTCCAGGGTAGAGATGAGAAGTTTGCCACTGGACCACCAACATGTCTGTGGCTGAACAATTGAGCAATGGTGATGTCCAAATCAGAGAAAGGCAAGTAACTGATGCATGATTTTAGGTTTGGGAGATTAACTTCTTTGAAAGGAAAGGAACTAATATGTACTGATTATTGTGCTGGATATATTTACTCTTCTCTACCCTATTCTACCCTGGAAGGATGATCTGTAGGGATTTAATTTGGTCATCAGCCTCTAACATGGCTTAGTGTTCCCCACCTCTGGGTATTTGTTTCTCTCTACCCTATGCTTTATCCTAGTTGTAGGGCTAGTTCAACATGCTTCTAAGCCCTCTGGGTTCTGGCTGGATTGCATCCCTGAGGAGCCCTGGAAGGAAGGTGTAGTGAGGTGGCCTTGAGCTGGCTGTGTCCCTCAGTAGCAGGTCGTTGCCCTCTTAAAGTGGTCCCTGCTCTACTTGACTCTCTCTCTCCCTCCTGGTCCTTTGGCACCCACAGCTGGTTATAGTTCCTCTACCGCTGGAGCCGGGTTCCTGCACATCCTTTGTGGTTCCCTTACCCCCATTCTCACCTCTATAATTAGTCCCTTTATAAATAACCCTTTAAAAAATTATTCCAAGTATGTTATGTTTTCTATTGGCACCCTGATTGATACAGTAATTAGTTTCAGAAGTGGCTCTAGGAAACAGGTTCAAAGTTGGATCTGGGATTTATTTAGTCATATATTTAGAGGTCCCTGGATACTCTCTTTGCTGGGAGAAATAACTCAACTATCAGTTACTTAAATTATGGTTGGTGGTGGCCTGGGATAAAAGGCAAAGAGAGGAAAACATGCTGGCTGTATGGAGCTTCTGGAAAGTCCCAATATGAGAATCATGGCACAGGAATTCCCCAGGAATTTGGAGTAATGCCTTGACCCTGTGCCAATAACTATTTTCCATTTGAAAAGTAGCTCCTGGCTTGCTACTGGTAAAGCCTGAATGCTGATCATGGATCATCAAATGTTTATGTGATCCAAACTGCCTATCATGAGCTCAGTGTTATGTGATTCAATGAATTAGGAAGTTGGGCACACAAAGCGGTTATCTATCCTAGTCTGGAAATAGTATATACGAAAGTGGGCCCCAGCAGATCCAGAAGGTTCAAGAAAGCTTCATAAGCAAGTGACTTACATTCACATTGTACCTGCTCTTTCTACTTCTTCTTTAACTCCCACCAGTGGCTTCATGGGTAGTTCTCTATCAGCTAATGGAGGAAAAAGCTCTGGCCTGAGTTGCAGATAGACCTATGTCATAAGTGTGTACCAGTGGGAAATAGCCATTGTGCTACAGCCCCTTTCATAGGTAGCCTGATAGATAGTGTTGAAATAAAGTCCTCCCAGAACTTCAGGAAGTACATCAGCTTGTTCACTTCATTAGGGGAAGAAAAAGTCTGAGGCATTGATCTACACTGACTCACAGGCAATGGTCAAAAAGTTGGCCTGCTAATTGGGAACTTGGAAAGAACAAGATTGGGAGATTGGTGACAAGGAGATCTTGGGGAGAGGAATGTGGTTGAAACTCTTAGAATGGGGACAAAATGGGAAGATACAACCAGAGGTTGACAAGATGACCCATTCTGTGGAGTGAGTTAGCCTTTTCTTAGTCTCACTGGCACTTGCTCAATGGTTCCCTGAATACCTTATCATGTATCCCCTCATTCCAAAGCAGCTGACTTGATAGAACAAAAGAATGGCCTTCTAAAGGCTCAATTACTATCACATCTGGAAGACAACATCTTGCAAAGTTCAGGTAGTGTCCTATACTATGTAGCAGTCCCCAACCTTTTTGGCACCAGGGAGCGGTTTCATGGAAGACAATTTTTCCATGGCCGGGGTGGGGGTGGGGCAGTGGAACTCATGTGGTGATGCAAGCGATGGGGAGCGGGCTGTAAATACAGATGAAGCTTGCTCGCCCACCACCTCCTGCTGTGCAACAGGGAGTGGGGTGGGGGGGTAAGGTGGAACTCAGGCGGTGATGTGCCTGGTTCCTAACGGGCCACGGACTGGTACCAGGTGGCGGCTCGGGAGCTGGGGACTACGGTCCTATAGGATGCAATGAATGTCTTAAAACAGCAGCAAATGTAGTTTTGTTTTTACAAAGATAGGATACACAAGTCTGGGAAACAAGCAGCAAAGATTGGAGTGCCCCTCTCACCATTTCATCTAATAACCCACTGGAATATTGTTTACTTTCCCTGTGACCTTGGGTTGGTGGGTTTGGAGATTCTATTGCGAAAGAGAATAATTCTTTCTTTGGTGAATTCTGGAAGTTGAGATGGCCCTCTGGCCATTGTGGGATTCCTTGTACCACTGAATTGAAAGGCACTGAGGGGGGTCAGTGTAGCTGGGGTGATTATCTGGATTACCAGGAGGGAATTGGGTTGGTGCTTCACAATGAAGACAAAGAGGGTTTTGTTTGGAATTTAGGGAATGCACTAGCTTCATTTCTAACTATTTTTAATAGTCCTAGCCAGTGGAAAACTGTAGCAACCACACAAAGACAAGACTAACCAAGGACCCAAATCCTACAAGAATGAATATTTGGGAACCTCCCTCAGCCAAGGTACTAGCAGTGGCAAGAGAACATGGAATGGATGATGGAAGAGGCCATTCATGATTTTCAACGTAGGACTTGAGACAGCTATAGAAGTGGGAATTGTAGCAGCTGTTTTTTTTGTTTGTTTGTTTTTTGGTTTTTTTTAAACAGAGTCTTGCTCTGTTGCCCAGGCTAGAGTGCCGTGGAGTCAGCCTAGCTCACTGCAGCCTCAAACTCCTGGGCTTAAGCAATCCTCCTGCCTCAGCCTCCCAAGTAGCTGGGACTACAGGTGCACACCGTGACGCCCAGCTAATTTTTCTATTTTTAGTAGAGACGGGGTCTCACTCTTGCTCAGGCTGGTTTCAAACTCCTGAGCTCAAACGATCCTCCCGCCTTGGCCTTCCAGAGTGCTGGGATTACAGGCATGAGCCACTGTGCTTGGCCAGAAGCTGTTTTATGTTACTGTTCTTTCCTCCTCGTTTCCTTCTCTACTTTACTGGGTTCTGATGGTGGTTAATGTGTTAGGTTTCAGGTGGAAGTATGAGCAAACCGACATTACTTTGTGATAATATGGTAGCTGATGGGACTCAGCATCCCCTGTTCTGGGGACATAAAGTTTTTACTCAGGTGAAAGACAAGAGTGGATGCCGAGGGGTGGACTGTGTTGAATGTCTTCTGTCTGCCCCCTCCCCGCAGGTCCACTCTCCACCTTTCTCCAGCCTGCTCTTTGCTCCTGTATGGATGACATGCAGCCATCTGGCTTCTGATTGGTTAGGCCAATGGATCGCTCAGGCAGAGAGGGAGGGAAAAGAGCGAAGAAAGGATTTTTATCCTCCTCATTTTCTTGCTGTGAAGTCTCCTTGGGCTGTCTATGTCTCCCCATAGGTGATAACTGCTCCTTTCAAGGTGACCTGTGCCTCAGACTCCCTCAGCTAGCTTCTAGTAACCTTCCCCTTCCCTCGTCATGGTTTGGCTACAGGTGATGACGGCTTCGCTCTGGGTTCCTGCACTATCCTTGTAGTTTTACTACAGTCTCCTTACATCTCTATAATTGCTTCCTCTTACAAATAAACCCTTCTCAATTTATTCCAATTTGAGTGTGCCTTCTGATTCTTGTTGGGATCCTGACTTATAATATTTCCTTCTATGTTCCAGGGACTTTAAAGATGGTATCTAATTTAATTTTCACAACAATCCTATGATAATAGGTCTTCTTGATTACCCTCTTACTGTATACCTGGCATAGTTCTAGGTGTTTTACATGAATCAATCCAATTAGTCCTCACAATCCCCTTACATTTTAGGTATCCTGTTATTCCCATTTTATAGATGAGGAAGCTGAAGCACAGAACACTGAAGCAGTTTACTCAGTCACAAAGTTAGAGATTAATCTCTGCCTTATAAGCCTTCTCAAAGGGGAGTAGATATTATTTACCTCATTTTTACAGATGGGAAAACTAAGACTTAGAAAAGTAAAGGGACTTATTCGAGATGTAGTCAGGCACATAGCTAAAATTGAAACTCAGGTCTGTCTCACCTCAGAGCTAATACTCATCTCTAATGGACTTTGCTGCCTCAATAATACTTTATTTTTAGGTGTCAACATGAGTAGGAGCTGACTGGGAAATGTAGGTTCTACAAAAATAAAATATTCTTTTGAAATTCAACATTTATTTGTGGTCTTTAAAAAGGCAAATTCATCTAACTTAAATCAAATAAAGATTAAGTTTGACAATGGAAGTGTAAGCATGGCCCACATTTACTAGATAGTTCTTTCTTTATCAGTTTATATTTGTACTCAATCTATAGCAAAGTTTAGAGCCTGTTTTTTATGTTTAAATTTTTAAAAAATGTGATGGACCTAATTCACTTGCTAACAGATTTCCTAGGAGAACATTGCTTTTTGGAATTCTTTTCTTTTGTACATTTGTTAGCTAACATTAGCCCTGACAAAGCTGAAGTAGAATATATTGGTCATTTGTCACTTGCAGACTGAGGAAATGTGTAAACCAGACCAGGGGAGAAGAGCCTGAGAAGGGAAACCACATTGGCCTGGGTGCCAGTAACTTACTTTTTGCATTAGTGACAGTTTTTCATCTTCCACTAGTGAAGGAGGGGGCACAGTCAAGACTTTCATACCCTTTATAATAATTCCTATCACCCCTGCCTTGGGGACTTCCTCTTTTGGAATAGCACCACCAGCCTCACCTATCCAATATCACGGACTCATGACTTTCTAACAGTTGAGAATGATCTGCCTTTCAGATAATACCATCCAGTCGATTTTCTGTTGCTGTTGTTGCTGTTCAGTGCAGAAGCGGTAAGTCTACTTCTAAGGGTGACTTCTTGGAGGTTAATTAATTCACAGTTTCTTTATTGTCTTTTGAGTCTCCATGTCTCTTTGTATCAGGCCGTTCTGTCTGCCTGGAAACCCCTCTCCCACTTCCTCCCTGTTGAATGCCCATTCATTTAAAGGTATAGGTTAAATATCAGATCATCTGGGGTCCTTTCTTGATCCTTTTAAATTCAATTGCTCCTTTCATTGTGTTCCCACACCATGCAGTTTTGTTCTCTACTTAATATTTATGTCATGTATGCTGTTTATATGTCTGTGTTCCACTCTGTATTTATTGCCCTCTAAGGGCAAGAATCCTGTCTTTGTTATCTGAGTATCTCCCCAAAACTATCAGTGTATCTTATACTTTGGTGCTCAGCAAATGGCTGTGTAAGAATTCAACCCAAAGCACCATGTTAATAGTAACAGCTAATATTTAATAGGAGTGTCCTAAATATCAGACACTATATATTTATTAGCTCACATAACTCTCAAAACCACCTATGGGTTTTGTTTTTTTTTCTACAATCCCCATTTTACAGATGAGGAAATTGAAGCTTAGAGAGGTTACATTGCTTACCCAAGGCCACACTATGAAATGGCGGAGCTGGGATTCAAACTCATGTTCCTAATCACTATACCATGTCTGTTTATAACAATAGATACCATTAAATGAGGTAACGCATATAAAATGACAAGCACTGTGCCAGACACAGAGTAAGTTTTTCATTATCATGATTATAATTTTATGCCTCTAATATGTACCAGACTCTGTACTGAGTATGTGACATGTTTTCTCAATTTTATTTTATAACAACTCTATATACTGTGAGCACCTCTAGTTCCTGGATAAGAAAACTTAAGTTCTGAGAGCTAGTAATTTGCCCAAGGAGATGGGGTTAGGAAGCCTTCTAAATTAAAAGGCAGTTGGGAAGATACCCAGATTTTTCTATTGATTCTGTGATAACTTAGTGGATTTATACCTGTAATACAAATAATCATTTGTACCACGATTACTTTTCAATGTCAGACAAGTGAGAACACAAATAAGTCTGAGCCAAGATGAAGAACTTTCAGAAAAATACACTCAGCGTCGCAGGCCATGGTTCAGCGAATTGTCAAGTAGGAAGCAAGTGAGTATCATGTTGACAGGGGAGAAGGGACAGGGGAAGGTTGTCTTTTTGGGGTCTACACTCCATGAGGTACTGTTTGTTGCCATGCCCAGAACCTAGTGTCATGCTTGGCACAAAATAAGTGATCGATAAACAATGAATGAATGTTCTAGAAGGAAGTGAAAGCAAAAAAGACCTGTTAAAATAGCCTCTTCTCTGCTCAAGGCAGAACTTGAAAATAAACAACAAATGGGGAAAAAACGTATTCAGGCTGCTGACATTTGAAGTCAGGATTAATTTTCAGTTCAGTGTTTGGAGAAACAGCATTCTTGGGAAGTATGGTAAAACCAAACACAAGTTTACAGCACATGAAAGAAAAAGGCCATTTTTCCTCTTCTAAGAGAGAAAAATCTTCAAAACTATTGAAGAGTAAATCATCTTTTAAAAATTATGACATGAAAAAAATCCAGGCTGGGTGCAGTGGCTCACACCTGTAATCCCAGGGAGGCAATTTGGGAGGCCGAGTGGGGAGGATCACTTGAGGCCAGGAGTTTGAGAGCAGCTTGGGCAACATAGTGAGATCCCGTCTCTGGGAAAAAAAAATTAGCTGGGCGAGGTGGCACATACCTGTAGTCCCAGCTACTCGAGAGGCTTAGGTGGGAGGATCCCTTGATTCCAGGAGTTCGAGGCTGCAGTGAGCTATGATTGCACCACTGCACTCCAGCCTGGGTGACAGAGTGAGACCCTGTCTCTAAAAAATAAATAAATAAATAATAAAAAAAGAAAAAAATCTAATGCAATGCTGACAAGAGAACTTGTGATCTCAGAAATTTACAAAATGATGAGTACGTGTTGCTGGATCCGGAAGCTGTTTTAGAGTTAGTCATTTCCTACATTGATCCCACCCTGGCTTCTGCCTCGGTGTAGTTGGATGAGAGAAGTGAGGCAGCAGCAAATATGCTATATCCCTATTCTTTTTAAATACAAAGCACGAAAACGATAATAAAACAACTCATTTGTTGGTTTTTACAGTCTAACAGGGGCTGTGCGCAACCATCAAAACGCAAGCCACTGCCTCCCCTCCCACCCTCTGAGGTTGCTGAAGAGAAGATCCGAGTCAAGGCACTTTATGATTTTCTGCCCAGAGAACCCTGCAATTTAGCACTAAAGAGATCAGAAGAATACTTGATACTGGAAAAGTATAATCCTCACTGGTGGAAAGCAAGAGACCATATGGGGTAAGACACACGGTCTACTCCTGATCAAATTCTTCCTCTTTTAGCCTCTAAAGACTCCAAAACATAAAGAAGACTCTGTTTAGTGGCTTGTTTTCTCCGGGTTTATAACTCTTCCCTCTGCATGAAACCAAACCTGTCCCACACCCCCACATCGATATGAGAGAGCACTAGGGCACTGTGATTTCAGGCAGTCTCAGAACCAGATACATCTGGCTGCACGTCCTGAAGCTGCTACCTACTATTGTGTGTCCTTGGGCAAGTCACTTACCCTCGCTGAGTTTTTGTTTCTTTATTTGTAAAATAAATAGGAATACTAATTCCTACAGCATAGGTTCTTATTCTGATTTGTACTTTATTTGGGAATTTGTCTTTTTTTCCTGTGAAGTTCTAAGGTAAGAACAGAAGTAATATCTTATTTATTTTTATATGTCTGCAATGACTAGGTTTAGAAGTAAACATTTGCAGTAGTTGCTGAATTAAATTGGAAAGAAAAAAGACCCTGGGATGCAAATAGGTTTCATTGTGTCAATTGCAATAGATGATTAATGCTTGACTGGAGTCCTGAGTTGAGAATAATTCTGAGGAATATCTGGACTCCATGGAAGAGAATGCCGGCATTGATTTCTGATAATTGTCAAGATTTGGAGATTATAAGTATCTAAGTATTATAAACATCTAAATTACATACCTCTTTCCTTAATTATATTTTCCTGATGATTTGGCTCTCTTAACAAATCTTAGTTTAGGCTCAACACATGATGGAGACTTTTCAGTAGAAAAAGAGGCATCAGTAAGTTCAGGACTGTGTAATTAGACACATCTGCAGGTGGACTATTGGCATGTCTCAGACTTAAAAAAACATTATTCATTTTTGATTCCACAGTTAATAAGTGAATAGAGTTTTAAAAAATAATATGCAAACATTATAAATAATGCCAAAATTTGGCTTTGCCACTACCTCCAAACTCAGTCTCTTTCCCAAAAGTTAACACCATTATCCATTTAGTGAGTACCTCTCCAGATCATTTTCAATTCACTTATATACACATATCGAAATATATGGTATTGTTTGTAGATTTCATTTACCTAGATCTTATCATATTTTATGCATTGTTATGTGACTTGCTTTTATTTCACAATAGTATGTCTAATATGTCTTGGAGATCTTCTTGTAATTTCAAATGTTGGTGAAGGTATAGGAACAGCAAGACGCCTACCCTGCTGATAGATGTGTAAATTGGCATAACCTTCTTTGAGGGCAATTTGCTGTATCTCCAAAAAGATGCTTATATTTGGTAACTTATCAATTCCCTGCTTGGTATCTATCTTATAGAAATATTCTTAGTTGCGCACATGAAGGCATGTTCAAGGATTTCTTTACAGCACTGCTTGCAGTAGGGGAGTAGCTAAACTAGAATATCTATACTACGGAATACTCTGCAGCAAGTGAAAAAAGTGAAACCCTCATGTCTTTGTAATTGCTGTGTTTTTAACGTAGGCACTATGACATCAAATGATCCTTTAAATGCCCCTTTTCCTCTCTGAAAAGATTTTGGGATCATAAAACGTCTTAAACTACTCACATTAAAAGTCAGGATCTTAGTATAGTATTTCTTGTACAGAGACTTTTGTTGAGTTGGAAATGAAAAAAACCTTTTTTCTTTTAATAATTTAATCAATAAAATGAATTTGATTTTCCCCTGCATCCTTGAGGTTTTAAAAGGATTGTTGCCACGATAATGCCAAAACATGCCAAGCATTTTGATTTTTGCTTTTTCTTTTGTTGTAGGAATGAAGGCTTAATCCCAAGCAACTATGTGACTGAAAACAAAATTACGAATTTAGAAATATATGAGTAAGTCTCCTCCAAAGTATGACCTATGGTTAACCTATGATAATGAGGGACATTTTGGCAGCTTATAGATGTAGATACTGGTTTTGGTCTGTAAAAAGAAAAGAAGTAACACATTTGACATCTTTAGCAATAAAGAGACCTTTGTTCCTTATCATGGTTGATTCAGAAACTTCTTTTTCTTCAACTTGTTTTTGTCTTGTTTTATATGGCCACTTTTTCCCTTTTCACAGCTATGGAATGAAACCAAACACTCATCTGGTGCTTGTTTTACTTTATATCCTAGCTAGAAAATTTACTTTTAAAAATGACATTCAAATTTTCAATGATTGGTAAATTGGACCTGCTATATAGACAAATAATTACATTTTGGCTCATGTTTTTATATATTTTATAAACAGTTGAAGATAAGAACTAGATAAGAACTAGGCTAATGCTGCAGTTTGGAAGAACCTTTGGTACACTCACTAGAGTTCTGCTTGAAATTTATTTTTGTTACAATTATAGATTTGGAAGAAGGGAGGAGATCTTAACAATAACTTTTTAAGCTTCTCATTCTGCAACTGAGGTTGACCGATTACTGGTAGAGAATGGCAGAGCGGGAACTAGTCCTATGTTTTTCATAGATTTAGATTTTCAGTTTAAGCATGTTCCTCCGCCCCCTCACCCCGGCCCAGCCCCCACATACTTATTTTGCAATTAGCATATGCTTCCAGCAGGTGGCAGTAGGTGATATGAGTTGAGACATTAAGACAAGTACTTCTCTGAGAGCCAGGCCGCAAATATAACTGCATGAAAGGACCTCCTTGGTTGGCCTTGCTACTAATTTAAGCCCACCTGCAGGCCTAACTCAGTACATCCCTCCCTAAAACAAATCCAATTCCAAAAGCTTTGATGTATAATGTAGACTTTATTGGAGGGGAGAAGGAGATGACCTCAGGACACATGACACATCTATATCATTTTATTAGACTTCTCCATGAGCTATTTCTGTTCTCACTCTCAAGTCACTCTCCTCAGCTCTGTCACAGGGTCTTTTCTCTCCTCTCCCCACCCTTACTCAGCCTGCCATGTCCTCTCTATTGGAGCCATTTAGCTCTGCCCCAAGATTCCAGTCTCCAGTACAATAAAGCCCTCAGGTGGCTGAACCCACCTTGCTTAATAAACAGTTCCACAACCATCTGCTGTTACTCAAGAGCATGCCCCCATGGGGGCTCACTGCCACCCCCAGCTGAAGCTGACCAACAAAAACAGGTCTCTTGCAAGGCCAGATGAGAGTAGATTTAGTAGGAAAATCTCCTGCTAAGAAAAATTAGAAAAATGAGACTTTTTTCCCTATTATTACCCCAGTTTGGCTTTTCCAGGAGGTTAAAGGAGACATATGTGAAGCTGCCTAACAGTGCTTGGTGGTTGGTGAATGGACACTCACTGCCCAGCAATGTTATTTTCCTTCCTTTCATTATTAATCCGTTTGCTCGTTGCTTCGCCTGTTTAGACTACGCTCAGACTGTGCCTGCAACAATTTGTTTTTACTGTAGATATTGGATCATTTAAATTAAACTACTATGGGGTTGTGATTGACACTTCATTTCCTTGGGCCTTGATTTATGCGTCTTTTAAAAAGAATCATTCTTTTTTAATGACTCCAATTATGGGAAGACATTTTTAATTTTATTGATTTTTTTAAAAAACAGGTTTCTTAAAATATAAAATAATCATTATTGATCACTAAAATATATTGATCATTTACTGCATGCCGAGCACTGTTCTAATGACTGTACAAAAGGACCAAAGCGTGGACTTAGAAATGGAGGTAACCTGGGTCCAAATCCTGGCATCATCACTTACTAGTGCTTTGGCTGTGGTCAAAGTTACCTGATGTCTCTAAACCTCTGAATGATCCTATCTTATATAGTACGTAGTAAACGTTCTGTACATTCTAGTGATGATTACTGTTTTTGTGAACTGTGAAACAAGTAGGGAAGGCATTTACAGTTTGGTCCACCTTGCCTAGTATTATAGGTATACAATATTCCTTAGTTACTTTGGCCCTCCAAATCACTTTATTTGTTCAATCTATATTTATTGTACACTTACAATGTAACAGACGTTAGTTGATCTAGGTACTGGAGATACAACGTGAAATACACAGAAACAGTCCCTGCCTTTATGGAACTTACAGTTTCTTGTGGAAACAGATATTGAACAACGCTAAATTCACAAATAAATATATTATTCTAAATTGTAGTGTTATGAAGGAATAATATAGGACACTGTGGGAGGAAATGGGGAAGGGTATATAATTTATATGGGGGATGTTGGGTTGGGGAAGACTTTGTGAGGAAGTGACTTGAGGTCTAAAGGTGGTAGGAGGCAATGGAGGGGGAGGATGGGGGAAAGAATGCTGTGTTATTGTGGGCTTCTGATGTCTCAGGGCAACCTTTGTACATAGAAAGCTTTGTGACTACTTTGGCTTTAAATGAAAATCCAAATTGTCAACACTACAATGTACTTTTCAGTAAGCCCTGAAATTCAACATGTAAATCTTGATATACTATTTATAAACCTAAATAAATAAGAACAATCACCTTAATTCAAACTCAACATACTAAATATCCTTAAACAATCAGTCCTATTTATAAGCTCAGTTAATTAAATTTCCTGAAACACTTAATTTCCATTAATAAACTGAATAAATTCAATTTTCTTTTAAAGTACTTCACATGCCTGACAGGGCAAATTTACAATTGTAATATTCCCTATGTAAGTCTTTAAATGATCCTGAAAATCCAATAAATTAAACTTATAAATGTGGGAAATCAAGGTCTCTTAACTGTACAAATATCATTTTAAAAATGAGTTAAATTCTCTCCAACTTCAAATAATCAGTTTAAAATTAATTGTGCATTTTAAATCGGAGGCAAAAATCTAAAATGCCACGTTCTCTTAAAATTATAGATATTTTAAATACCAAACATATTGATTATCCTGAACATTACAGAAGTATGAATTTATCTCATTATCTCCATACTGAATCTTTAATTCTCTCAGGGTTAGAAAGTCACTTACTAAGGGAAATGGATTGACCCTCTCAGATCTAATGCGGTTTCAAGATCAAAAATTCAAGAACACAATACTGTTACTTACTGATCAGAAATCTAAGATTGGGACATGGTACTTGAGGTTGACATATATACAGGATGTTTCTACTCAACCATAGCTGTACATGCTGGATTTGAAAAAAATATGTCAACTGCTATGTCCACATCATTTGGTATTACTTATAATCAGAGGTATAAGAGTTACAGGATTGCCTGCATTTTTAAAAAAATCTTTTAACTTTTATCATTTGATTTAAATGGATGAAATTTTGAAATACCATGCTCCCAACCTCCCGTAAGTTGCATTCATTCAGTATCTTTCCTGCCTGAGAGAATTCTGTGTTATTTTAAAAGATCCTGAATTTGTCACATACTCCTATCTGGTTCTTTTTATTACTTTGAACTCATTCTAATGACACCTACATATGGATGGATTTTTAAATATATTTTTAATATTTATAATTTGTTTTAATTTATATTTAAACAAAATTAACATATTTACTTATTTGATTTGTCACTATAATAAATGAATACAACACAACAAAATTAACGCCAACTTGATAGCTGGTGAAAAACACTATTTAAAAAAATACAATTTATGTTTACGTTTCCCTTTTTGAGTATCATTGTGCAGTCTCAGCTCTTCACAGATTCAACTTATTTTAGTGACCTATAATCATTGTTCTCCTTTTAACATCCAAATTTCACAACTGAGCCAGTGGGGGCCCCTTTAAGCTGGTTCCCTGTGTCTAACACTGCCTCTTTTATTTCTAAAGAATTTCCTCTTTCTACAACAGGAGGTCTCACACTCATCTTGAAATTCTTTCCTCCAATATTAATATTCATAAAAAAGTCCTGAATGATGTTCACAGTTTAACATTATAGTTACTCTTGTTCCCACTGGTGATAAATAGTCAAATAACTTTGTCTAGAATCATCTGTAATCATCTTGTATTCCCTGTGGTTCATCTTTTTAAAAGTTTACTTTCAGGCCAGCCTTGGTGGCTCACCCCTGTAATCCTAGCACTCTGGGAGGCCGAGTGGGGAGGATCCTTTGAGTGCAGGAGTTCGAGACCAGCCTGAGCAAGAGTGAGATCCATCTCTACTAAAAATAGAAAAATTAGCCGGGCATGGTGATGCGTTCCTGTAGTCCCAGCTACTAGGGAGGCTGAGGCAGGAGGATTGCTTGAGCCCAGGAGTTTGAGGTTGCAGTGAGTTATGATGACACCTCTGCACTCTACCTGAGCGACAGAGTGAGACTCTGTCTCAAAAAAAAAAAGTTTACTTTCAGTTTGATTCCATTAGTGTTTTAAATACCTGACCCTTCTAATTTAGTGGCAAGTTTCCACTCCTGGATGTTAGCGGAAGTCCACACTACGAGATGAGTTCTAGCCTCAAAGTCAGGTATGGGATTTTCAGTTAGCCACCATCTGGCCCACCTGTGGTGACTCAGTGCATGATTATATATGCATTCTTCCTTCTACTGTCTACAAAAACAGTATTTCTGGTAACAGTAGATTAAATTTAAAATCTTTTTAAAAATCTTGTTTTGAAATGAAAGCTCTTCATTTTCCTTTCTCTCTCTTTTGTTCTACCATTTTCCTCTCTCTTTCCTGTATACTTGCCTACTTACTAGGTATTCTCATATCAAACTGTATGTTTGACTTATAATATTATTTAATTGTATTTATTGTGTGTGGTGCTGATATTCTAAAGTCATTTAATGATGTGTTTCATGCAGAGGAAACAGCATGACTGGAGGCAGAAAAGGGCTCTGGTCAGGATCGGGTATTGGTTGTTCCGTGTACTCTACTAACTGCTAACTTCACTAAAGTACAAGGTGATGTACTTAGGAGAGTCAGATAAGTTAGAATGAGCTTATTCTAACTTTTGTAAAGGGTAATATGCAAATTTGGAAGTTCCTGAGAGGAACATTTTAGTTTGTCTGCCAGAGTTCAGACAGTATTTGTTGAAGGTGACTTCTTAACCACATACCTTTCATAGAAATTTATAAGAAGTTAAATCATTCAAAATTATATACTAAGTGTGTGTTAGAAAGTTGAATTGAGATGTGATACAATAAACTAGATATTGGCTTGAAATTAATAAAATGATATTAAACTTAACTAATTGACCCATAAGTAGTATATCATTATTTATCTGAATTAAAAAAAAAACTCAGCTATCTAAAATCAGTTCTGAGGCAAGTTCTTAAAAATGAAGGAAATGAAGCAGGGTTTGATTTTTTTCTGCAAAAAAATTGAGTATAAAATTTAAAAATTATTTTTATTGCTTTTACAGGTGGTACCATAGAAATATTACCAGAAATCAGGCAGAACGTCTATTGAGACAAGAGGTAATTCAGTGTATTTATAAACAAATCTGTGAATATTTTCAAAATTTCTGAGAGAGATAAATTATAAAGGCATTAACCAACTAAAAAGATGTATTATTTCTTATTCTTTCTAGTTCTAAAATATTATTACAACTTCATTCCCACTATACATTTTCTGATAAGTTTTAAAGCAGATATATATGTATCAGATCATGTTTTCCATTGACCTCCATCATACTTTCAGAAATATGTTTCTCCTGAAATGATTTTAACTCCAACATACTCCTGTATTCATTCCAAAGTGCCTTCTGCCAGTAGAGTCTATAGTTGAGTTGCTCGTATAACCTTTGCATCAAAGGCAATCAAATACACACTCAATCCTCACGAACTTAGGTTAGATTCATTAAAAATACAACTATAGAAAACTACATGGTGCTGCAGTTGTTTCTTCGTTCTTTGTAAACAAAGAGAAGAGTAGGGTAGCTGAAATATCAAACTCAGATCAAAACTGCTCATTTAGGTCAAACCAAAACAAAACTGCATATAGTTTAAATTTCCAACTGTCAGTAAATATTAACTGCAGATAAATATAGAATCAAAACTAGAAACTAGGTAAGAGGTGTGTGTGTGTCATTGTGTACTGCTGTTAGATGTTGAGGAAATCTAGAAATGTGAACGAGAAAGAATCAGTTCTGCAACTAAAAAAAACCTCAATGCCAGTAGTGGCTCAGGACAGAGGGAAGACCCATTTAATAGACAGGGATAGTCAGAGGATGAGGGACACAGACCCAGCCTCGGGTGACAGTGAGGATGGAGGTTGGACAGGCTTGGCTTCACTTGCTGGGAGGAAATTAAGTGTGGCAGCAAATATATTATCTGCCTGGCATGGTCACAGCAGGTGGCCTTTTGTAAGGTGATATTGGTAGGTCCAACATGGAGAAAAAAGATGTTATGACAGGCGGGCAGAACCAGAGAAGGAAAGTCCAAGAGAAGGTCCCTAGTAAGCAAGTTGGTCACAGGTAATATGGCCAAAATCACTAGGCTGTGTGACTCAGAATAAGAGGTTCTGCATCTGAAAGGAAGCCAGACGAGACAAGGGTCTTGTCTCCCTACAGGGACCTTAACAGAGAATTATACTCACATGCCCACAACCCAGATATAACAAATATTAAAATTTGGCCATTACATTTTTTAAAGAAATAAAACATTACAGGTATAGTTGAAGCCCACCCCCTCATCTTTTTTGCCCTCCCCCACTCCCCAGAGAAAATCACAGTAGAGGGGTGTGTTCCCATTTTGTCCATGCCTTCATATTTTTATCATATATATATAAACAACCTCTAGTGTTGTTTTATGTGTTTTACCATTCCACACAAAGGAGAACATATCTATGTTGATTTTTAATTAAATGTTATGTTTTCAAAATTTATTATATGAATATATATAGATCAAATACATTCCTTTAACTGTTTTATTAATGTATTTCATTATGACCATATCAAAATGTATCCTATGTTGATAAACATTCAAATTGTTTCTAACTTGATTCTATTACAAACAATGCTGCAATGAACTTCCTTGTACATGTCATTTTGTACACAAGGGTGAAATGGAATTATTTGGGCAGAGGGTATGTGCAGATTTAACATTTACTAGATATTTTCAAATCATGGTTCAAAGTCGTCGTATCCATTTATATTCTTATGGGGAATGAGATGAACTGGTTCCCTACATTCTTGCCAGGAGTTGGCAAGTAGTTTCACACTTTCTTTCAATTCATTAGGTCAGAAATTATATATATTTTTAAAACTGTACATTTTCTTGATTACCAGTGCAATTGAGTTACTTTTTGAAGTGTTTATTGACTACTTGGTCTTACTTTTCTGTGACATGCCTATTAATATTTTTTGATCAATTTTCTGTAGTGTATTTACTTTTTTAACTTATAAGTATGTATTTTAAAATCATATTCTGAATACCAATCTTTCTGTCAATTATGTGTTGCAAATGTATTCTTCTGATTTCTGGCTTTTTAAAAAACTTTATGCTGTTTTCTTTTCTTACACAGAATTTAAAACATGTTAATGTGGTCAAATTTCTCAATTTTTCCTTTATTGTCTGTGCTTTTTTTGCTTAGTGAAAAGTTCTTCTCCCTCCTTAAGTAATAAGGGGATTTTCTATTTTTGTTTAAATGCTTTAAGGATTTGTTTTTCATCTTTAGGTCTTTAATCCCTCAGAAATGTGTGTGTATGTGTATCTAATGAATGGGATATTTCAAAAATACACATATTTTTCCTATGTATCAAAAATACTTTTCTAATTTATATGTTTTCTAATTTTTATTTTTAAAAATACACCTGGGTTAAACTTTATGTGTCAGGAGGCATTTGAAATATGTATTCTGGTTTGGGTTTCCTAATATTTTATTTAGCATTTGTCCTGTTATGTTCAAAAGAGGCCTGGCTTATAATTTTCTGTTCTCTTTGTCTGGGTTTTAGTATAAAGATTATATTATCATCATAAAATGAGTTAAGGGATGGGGTTTTGTCTCTCTTTCCTGTCTCTGGAATAGTTTATATTGGTTAGAAGTTATTTGCTCCTTGAAGGTCAGATACTGTGTATCTCTCTTGTTAAATAGTCCAGATATGCTGGTTTTAAAAACAGGTAGATATTTGACTACTGATTGAATTTCTTTAATTTTTGAAATGTTTGGTAATTTATATTTACCTAGAAATTGCCTATTTATATTTATTTTCAAATTTATTGCATAAATTATTCATAGCAGTATCCTATAATTTTAATTTATTTCATATTTCAAAAGTCAGTATGTTCATATGGCCCCAAATCAAAAGATTTTGAAAAGTTTTCTTCCATTCTTACCTCCAAGCTACCAGTTCCCCTCTCCATAAAAAACTACTATTAGTTTATTTTGTGTTGTTTCTAAAATATTTAATACATACACAAGTAAGTACAAATATATTTTCTTGTGTTGTTATTTTTACACAAATGGTAGTATATTATATATACTTTCCTACACATTACTTTTTTCACTTAATGATATATATTGAGAATATTTCCACATCAGTACACAGAAAGTGTCCTCATTCATTTTATACTTGTATAGTGTTCCTTAGCTTGGATGTATCACAATTCTTTAAACCAATTCTTCACTATGGAAATTAAGTAGTATACACTCTTTTGCTGTTGAAACAATGCTGCTGCCATCCAATAATCTGTACACACATCTTTTCCCATTTGTGTGAGTATGTTTGTAGGATAAATACTCAAAGATAGAAATCCTGGGTTAAGTGGAACACACATTTTAAATTTTAATAGATATTAAAGTGTCCTTGGTAAGAGTTGTCTCAATTTATATACCTACCAGAAATGTAAGAGAGTCTGTTTTTCCCACAACCTTTCCAGCCAACTTTATATGAAACATCTGGATCTTTGCTCTCTAACACCTTATCTCAGTGTGGATTTAATTTGCATTTCTCTTATTCTGGGAATGTTAAGCATTTTATGTATTAAACTTTATATGTTTGTATTTCCTTGTCTGTGAACTATCTGTTCATATCCTTTGCATAGTTTTCTACTGGATTTTTAATGCTTTTATCAGAATTTGTAGGACCTATGTAGCTATATTAAGGAAATTAGCCCTTTGTGATATGTGCCCATGTTTCCTCCAGTTTTTCAATTGTCTTATGGTGTTTTGGCATGAATAGTATTTAAATTTTATATGTTTGAATTTATCAAAGTTTTGTAAGGGTTTAGGGTTTGTGTCAGGTTAGAAGTGCCTTCTCTACTCCCAGGTTATTAAAAAAAAGTTTCTTGATTACTTTAGTGGTTTTATTTTGTGTAATTATATCTTTGATCCATTTTCCTGATGTAAGGAGTGAAGTATGGATCCGATTTTATTTTTTTCTAGATGGTTACCAAGTGTGATCTTTTCTGCATTGATTTGAGATGCCACTTTCATTATAAACAAAATTCCCATTTTGGACTGTATCTGGGCTTTCTACTTGGTTTTATTGATCAGCCTGTCTATTCATGTAGCGCTACTATACTGTTTTAAATACTGAGGTTTCTCTGGTGTGGCTAGCTTCTTTCATTATTCTTCTTTTTCAGAAATATTATGAATGTGTGTATTTTTTGTCCATACAAACTTCAGAATCACCTTGTCTTATTTAACTTCCTTTTGGTTGCATTAAATACACAGATTAATTTAGGCAAAATTTTCAGGCATTACAAATCAGTGGTGTTTGGAGACCCATTTGGTTTAGGACCCATATATTGATTATTCATATAGAAAAAAATTAAAATTAGATTCATACCTCCAGCAAAAATAATCTTAGATGGATTAAATACCTAATGAGAAAAGTGAACACTTTTGTATTCTTAAGGAGCATTTTAGAGTTTTCTTCATTTAGCTTTTGTGCATTTATTTTGAAGTTTATTTTATGGTATTTTATTTTTTATATCGCTATTATAAATGAGTATATCTTCTTGTTTTTACTAATGCAAACTTTTGATTTCTGTGAATTAATTTTGTAACTGATGACTTTAGTGATTTCTCGTATTTTACATAGTAGTTTTCTCAGTAAATTCTCTTGGGTTTCAGGTGTATAATCAGTAGCCAACAGTGAAAATTTCAACTCCTCCTTTATAATTTTAATACAGTACTTCTAATTTTTGCCTCTCATTTAATTGCATCAGCTAGTGTCTCTGGAACAGTATAGTTCCGTGCTGATAGTGGGCATTATTTCTGTTTTTTTTTTAAATTTCAAAATATTAAGGAGGTACACATGTTTTTGTTACATGGATACACCATATAATGCTGAAGGCAGGGCTTTCGGAGTGCCTGTCACCAGGACAGTGTTCAATGTCTTTTTTCCTGATTTTAGTTGTAATGATTGCCATATAAAGCATGATGCTGGACTTGAGAATAAAGTAAATAAGTGCTATTATGTTAAGGAAGTACACATATTCCTATATTATCGAGAACTTTTTAAAAAATTGATATTAGAAGTCGAAATTTGTCAAGTGCCTTTTCAACATCTCTAGGGATGTTCATGTGATTTTTCTCCTCAGATCTATTAATATAATGTTATATTAATTAAATATCTAATATTGAATTACTCTTACATTCCTGTATTCAATCCCTCTTGGTTATGGTATACATAGTTTTTGTGCTGCTGAATTTGGTTTGTTAAGATTTTTTTAGAATTTTTACATTGATAATTTTAGACTGGTCAGTAGTTTTCTCTTTTGTGCAATTTTGGCTGTGTTGTTGGTATTGATGTTAAGCTCAGTTTACACATAAATTTAGAAGCTTTTCTTCTTTCCATGTGCTCTGGAATAGTTTAATCTCTATACTATTTTTTTTCTTTAAGGTTTGGTACATCACAATGTGTGACTGTAGTGCTTTTTTAATGTTGTAGCTCTTTAAAAATCTTATCTATTTTTCTATTCACTAGTTCCTTAAGATTTCTAACTCTTCTGAATTTGATTTTGATGAGTTTTATGTTTTGCTGGGTAATTATCCATTTCATTCAAGTTTTCAAATTCATTGTATAGAGTCAAGTAAATAACTTAATTTTTATCTGTATTCTTGCTTGTTTTATTCTTGTGACTTATTATTTTTGATTGATTTTCATCACTACTTAGTGATTAGGGTAATTAGCAGTTTATCTATTGTTTTTCCATAAACAACAGATTTTGAACTTAATTACTAGTTGTATTATATTTTTGTTTTTTAAATTTATTATTTTCTACTTTTGCCTTTATTAATCTTTTTCTTCTACATTACTTGGATTTATTTTATAGTTTTTATCCTGACTTCTTGAGTTGTATGCACATATTTTTATTCCTTTTGCTTATTGATGTAAGTAATAAGACTATGAATTTATTTCTGAATACTGCTCGAGGTGTATAGCAGAGGTTCTGATATGTGATATTTCCTTATTATCTTCTAGATATTTTCACTTTTATTGGAATTTCCTTGAGTTATATAAAAGAGAATTTAAAAATCTACAGGTAGTAGGGGCTATTTACTTCTGGGTTTGTTATTAATTTTTAGTTTTACTGCTTTGTGGTCAGGAAATGTTGTCTGTACTCTTTCTACTTTATTATATGCATATCATGTATACGTGGATGTATATATATAATATATGTGTACATATATACCGTATATACAACTTTACTTTTTACATCTTTGTCTTTTACATCTTATGTCCTCTATGGTATATAATGCAACCTTTGCACACTGTAGGAATTCAATAAAAGCTAAATTTTATCATTTCAAATGGCTGTAAGAGTTAAAAAATAATTTGACCGGGGAATGAGGCTTATATCTTGGTGACCATCTGGAAGGATAAAGAGAAGACTCTGCTTAATGTATTATGTTTACCTTGAGGGTCAGACCATGCTGTCTGGGTTGTGCAGTTTTCAAGCCCAGTGTGCATATTGTCAGCACTTCATTAAGTGTAAACTTTCATGAGTTTCACAAGATTCTGAGATTTTTTCCCCTCTTCATAAGCATGAGTACACTTGGTAAAGCTGAAACTTTTTACAACATCGAGCAAACAAGTCAAAACAGTCCAACGTTCAGGAGTATTTGAAAGCAATTCACAGCTTTATTGGAATCTCCCAAAGAATGTCAACAGGGGTCCAGTGCAGAACCTGGCTTCAAACTTCTTATAATGTTCTTCCTGTGCCATTCTTTTTTTATTTTTCTCATACCCTGATAGCAACTAAAATGGCTCCCCTCCTTCTTCCCTTCAGACTCCCCCAAATTTATTCTTACTCCATCCTTGTCATGAACTCTGATCTCTTTTCCCAGTCCCTTCATTTCCAGACGCGTTTCTCCCTGCCATGTTCTTGCTTTTCATTCAAAGTACAATCTTGTCAGTCTGTCTCAGAGTTCTTCCTATTCATGAGCTATTTTTATCTATTATCCTGATCAATATAACAAAAATAATTAAGTGGTAAAGTCCAAGGTTATCAAATCCAGAATTTTTCTTAGAAAAATCAGGAACAATATTTTTAAATACTCATACATTATAAATTCATGTTCAAATTACATTTTATTTTGTAGGTATGACTTGTAAATCTGTAAGGGAGATACAATTGTGTGTACTTGAAAAAACAATCTCGTTTTTTATAGTAAGAACATAATAAGTCATGGACTTATAATAAGTCAGTATGTCTTTGGTTGTCATTACTGAGATATAGGTTTGTCTTTCTTTCCAAGAGGGAATAAACTTGTACAATAAATGAATTGTTTTGCAGTCTAAAGAAGGTGCATTTATTGTCAGAGATTCAAGACATTTGGGATCCTACACAATTTCCGTGTTTATAAGAGCTAGAAGGTAAGCAATTGTGATTTTGGTTGCTTTAGAAATAATTCCTGGGACAATCTTTTTTATGGAGATATCATCACACAGAGAATATAAGTGAGAGGCTAGCATAGAAAAAACATTGCTGGCCTGGAAGTTAGGAAAACTAGCCAGTCCAAGATGTATCCCTAACATGGTCTGTGTGATGTTGGATAAGTTACTTTAACCTCTCTTGTCTCTTTTCTCAAGCATCAAGTGAGGGGGTTAGATTAGTTGTAGTAGACACTGGTGGGGCTTTCCTCATATCCTCTGGTCTTTTTGGAGTTGACTGCAGAGAAGTCTCCTGCACTCAGAAAGCTTCCTGTGTTTTTCTATCTGAAGATGTTCTCTGGCTATGGGAACTTGTGGGCCCCATGGCTAGGCTGGAAGGGCCTGAGAAGTAACATCCCAGGAGCAATCCCTCATCAATGAGAATGGGAGTTGGTGGATAAACACCTGAACTACTTTGCACTTTACTGGGACAGTTGTAAGGTGTGTTCCCCAGTCTCTCCTAGGTTCCTAGAGAGATTGAGCTGCAGTTGCCCACAGCAGGAACCTGCTCACAAATGTACCCTGTATTGGTTTCATCCCTTCCTTGTGTCACATCTTCTCCCAGTGCATTTGTTCATTCATGTAACCAGTACCTGAGAGTCAATATATAGTTACAAGTGCCGTTATGAGCTCTACTTTTTTGGACACTGGACTTGTCATTCCGACAACTTTGGCTGAAGCTGTGTTTGATTCTGAGGCCTCAATAATTTAGTTGAGGGATTTTCCTGGGATGATGAGGCACCTAATGAATTTAGTCAATCTGTTCTTCAGTGTAGTGTTGCTAGGATGAGAGTTTTAGAATTGGAGCCCAGTTGCCTAATGAGTTGGCTTAGTTCCAAAGTGCTCTTTCACTTGTCTACTAAGTCACATTTTATTGATTGTAGAAGTACGGAGGCTACCATAAAACATTATCAGATAAAAAGGAATGACTCAGGACAGTGGTACGTGGCTGAAAGACACCTCTTTCAATCAATCCCTGAGCTGATCTGGTATCACCAGCACAATGCAGCAGGTAAGTGAGGAACTTCAAGCTGGGAGGGTTGGGGAGCCAGACCCTTCAGCCAATGCATCTTTGGTATCATACACGCAACAGGAGCAAATCTCTTTGTAGAAATGGCTTCGGAGCTTGAAATACAACCTGTCTTGAACAATTCTCCTCCTCATCTATGCTTCTTTTGTTTGCTTAGAAGAACAATAGATGACAGTGAAGCAAATGGCCATTCAGTCATTATGCATTTGTTCGGGAAATTTACATAGGGCTAAATGTAATAGGATTTCAAACACTCTAAATAATGATGCTTCCTTTTCTTTGCCCCCACTAATCTGCTCCCTGCTTTAGATAATTATAATAGAAAATTACCCTGAAATCTTTCATTCTCTCTTTTTTCTTGTTTGGAGAACAGAAAAAGTTACACAGAAAATAGCTTTTCACAGTTACGTTTCGGCCTAGCTATACCAGAGGCATATTTAACCTACTTGCCCAGCCATCGTTTTCAGTAATCACTATTTGTGCAAACCTATCATCTAAGGAAAGATACAGGATCCCAGAAAGTTCCACCA
Organism: Daubentonia madagascariensis; assembly: GCA_023783475.1. Classification (NCBI taxonomy): domain Eukaryota; kingdom Metazoa; phylum Chordata; class Mammalia; order Primates; family Daubentoniidae; genus Daubentonia; species Daubentonia madagascariensis. The sequence goes on from JAKFHU010000428.1 coordinate 15,360,011, forward strand.
CAATTACAATCACACCTCTGGCCTTCAGCCCTCACCTGACTTGTGCTGGCCCACTTTGAGCCCACGGGGGAATCTTAGCATTACACAATTTAGAACCCACTGTAACTTTTCATATTATTTTGACTTCTTGTTGTGCAGTGCTTTTTTAGATTTCTCTCATGAAAAGTCATGTTGACAAAAAAATCCCTTTTGGAAAGAGGTCACTTTTCCATTATACTAGTTCTAAATATCAGGAATATATCCAAGGAAATTTTATCCACTTATGGGATGAGTCCTCATGGATACGCCAGGTGGTCACTGGCAATTTGGTTACGGGGAAGGGGCAAAATGTCTGATGGGGCGAAGGAGGCCATAGACATAGGCAGAAAGAGAATCAGGAGACCAGTGTGGAGTTTTCTCCTTCACGTTCCTCTTTCCCCTCCCTCAAAGAGAAAAATTTAAGAAAGAAATTATGGTGGTGAGGTTAAAAAAAAATGAGATATGTTTGGATATGCTGACATGAAAAGATGTTAGTGGTAAGCTAAGTTTGAAATATAAGAAATGCAGAACAGTATATTAGGAGTAGAGACAGGATCAAGATTTCCAGCTGGTCTCAGGTAGCATGTGCCTCCTCCACAGAGAGGAACCGGAATAGTAAGCAGATTCTCACATTTTGAACAGATCATCTAGAAGAGAACTCTAGGGTTCACCAGGGAAGTAACAGGAAGCATCAAAAATGGGTAAGGAGAGGGTTCAGGGCAACTTGCCAGTCTGAGGACTGGCTAACAGCTGGGAGAAACTACTGGATGTGGTGAAACAGTAAGAGAAAAGCCCCCAGGGCTCCATTCTCTGAGATGAGCTTTTATGATTTTAGCTACAAGAGAACTCCCTGTCCCATGGAGGTCTCAGGGAGCCGCTTGGAGATTGCACAGAGACATTGTTCCAGAAAGGGAACTCATGCAGAATCCCACAGGCATCTGAGCCTAGAGCAGCTTGACCTGGGTTGCCATTCTGAAAGCCTAGATACCAGGGAATGGTGGACTTGCCTGCAGCCACTGTGTGGCTCTGAGGAGGGATAGGTGCTCCCAGATGCTCCCATGCTCCCCTGGGAAGGTCCCCACTGCCCTGCTGTGGGCTGCCATTGAGAATGAGATGTGAGCAGACAGCATTTTCCATAGTTTCTCACCCACGCTGCCTACCTGGGTGGGGCCCCAGCCTTTCTGGTCACAGGTCCAAGGCTCCATTTTGGGAGTTTGACACTGAGCTGCACCCCACCCTCAGTCTGAGTTTGGGCTGACATAGCTGCAATCCCTGCCTGGGTGGGGAGGGGCAGGGAAATCAGGCTTTCCAGCATGCTTCTGGGATGGTGCCCACCATCCTGTAGCCAGCTGCTGTGGGATGGAGTCTTGAGTGAATTGTACTTCCCACAGTTTCCTGCTAGCACAGCCTGCCGAAAAGGGCCTTGCCCTCCCTCGTCACTGGTGCAAGTTGTCATTTTGGGAGTTTAAAGCTGGATGGCGCCCCACTCTCAGGCTGACTTTAGGCTGATGCAGCTACCACCCAGCTGAGGAAGGACAGAGGAGCCCAAGCTCTTCTACCTATGCCTCAGACAATTCCCACTGCCCTGCTACAAGCTGCAATGAGACTGAGACACAAGTGGATGGCACTCCATTTAGCATCTTGCCCATGCTGTTTGCCTGGAAGAGAACTCACCCTTTCTGGTCACTAGCCTAAGGTGCCATTCTGTGAATTTAAAGCAGGGCAGTGCCCTGCCCTTGGGCTGAGTTCAGGCTGAAGCAGCTGCAACCCCACCCAACTGAGGAGGGACAGGGGAGCCCAAGCTCCCCTACACACACCTAGGACAATTCCTGCCACCCTGCTATGGGCTCCTGTATAGACCGAGACATGAGCAAACAGCACTTCCCACAGTTTCTTGCCCATGCTGCTAGCCTGAAAGGGTCCCTGCTCTCTTTGACTGCAAGCCCATATCTGGTGCCACTTTGAGAATTTAATTTGGGGCTGCACCCCACCCTCTGGCTGAGTTCAAGGTGACATGACTGCAGCCACCACCTGGCTGGGAAGGGACAGGGGAGACCAAGCTCTCCTAAGCACACTTAGTACAATACCCACCACTCTGTTACAGGCAGTGGTGGGACTGGGGACTAGCCTGCCCAATCCATTGCAGGTACCAGTAACACCAACATGCAGCACTTGGGTCCTAATGGGTGGCTCCACCACTGTTCCTTCCACCTCCCATATCACACCAGCTGCTCATGGGCCTGAGAACCCACCCATATACCCAACCCTGTGCTCCAACTACTAACTTCTGAGCAAGCCACCTGGAGGCCCAAGAATTTGCCCCACAGGACACAGTAACACTGCTGCCAGCATAAGCTACTCTAGAGCCTAAAATCAGGAATGCTCAGTCCACTGCTGCCACCAATGGGGCCCAAAGACTGGCTCAGCTGCCATTCAAGTCCCCAGCAAAACTTCACTACAGCCACAACTAACAACTGTTCCCTAAGCCACCAAGGAAATCACAGATACCACTGACTGTGTACTGCCTAAGAAATCATACAAAGATCACACTACTGCAGTCACCCAAAATCAAAGCCAATGTGTCCTACTCAACCAACAACATATATACATCTCCAGGAAAAAATTCTCCCCTTTGAAAGCAATTTCAAAAATCAGAACAATTGACTGCTACATCAGATGCACAGATATCAATGGAAGGACACAGGAAACATGAAAAAAGCAAGGAAATATGACACTACCAAAGGACCACACCAGTTGTCCGGCAATGGATCCCAGAAAAAAAAAATTCCTCATAATACTAGGTAAGGATTTCCAAATATTGATTCTAGAGGAGCTCAGTGAGATGGAAGAGAAACCTGAATACCAATACAAAGAAATCAGAAAATCAATTCAGGATATGAATGAGAAATTTACCAAGGAGATACAATATCATTAAAAAAACCCAGAAATTCTGGAGGTGAAAAATTCATTGAAGGAAATACAAACACATTCAAAACCTTCAAGAATAGACGACAGCAAGCAGAAGAAAGAATCTCAGACTTGATGACAAGTCTTTTGAAATAATCCAGTCAGACAAAAGTAAGGAAAAAAATAAAAGCCTTCAAGAGGTATGGGACTACAGAAAGTGACCAAACTTATGAATTATCAGTATTCCTGAGGGTGAAGAGAGATCAAAAAGTTTAGAAAACCTATTTAAGCAAGTAAGTGATGAAAACTTCTCAGGATTACCAGGAGAATTAGACATTCAGATACAGGATGCCCAATGATCCCTAGGCAAATACATTGCAAAAACAATGTCAACACAGCATATAATAATCAGAATGACTAAGTTGAAGTGAAAGAGAGAATATTAAAATTAGCAAGAGAAAAGCATCTAGTCACCTATAGAGAAAACCCTGTCGGACTAACAGTGGGCTGCTCAGCAGAAACCTTACAGGCCAGAAGGTAATGGGATGACATTTTCAAAGTGCTGAAAGAAAAAAACTGCCAGCCAAGAATTTTATATCCTGCCATAATAAGCTTCATGAATGAAGGAGAAATAAAGTCTTTCCAAGATAAGCAAATGCTGAGAGAATTCATCACCACTAGACTGGCCTTACAGGAACCGCTCAGAGGAGTCCTAAACATGGAAATGAAAGGTCAATATTCATCATCATGAAAGAACATGACAATATAAAACTCATAGGTCTTATAAATAATCACACAAAGGAGGAAGAGAAAGGAATTAAGTGACAACATGACAGAAGTTGAGCAAATCACAAAGACAGAGAAAAAGAAACAAATTGTAAAACAACTCGAAATCAACTAACAATATGACAAGACAAAAAGCCTCACATATCAATATTAACATTGGACATAAAGGGATGTAATACTCCACTTAAAAGATATAGATTTGCAGAATGTATTTTTAAAAAAACAAAACCCATGAGCGAATTATATGCTGCTTACAAGAAACTCACTGTAAAGACACATATAGACTGAAAGTAGAGGGGTGGAAAAAGATATTCCATGCAAACAGAAACCAAAAATGAGCAGGAGTAGCTATACTTATGTCAGATAAAACAGACTTTTATTCAAAAACGGTGAAAAGAAGACAAAGAAGGTAATTATATAATAATAAAGGGATCGATTCAAGGAGAGGATATAATGATACTAAACATATATGCAGCCAACTTCAGTGCACCCAGATTCACAAGGCAAGTATTAGCAGACCTAAAGAAAGAGATAGACAGTAATACAAAAGCAGTGGGGGATTTCAAGACCCCACTCACATCACTAGAGTGGTCTTCAAGACAGAAAATCAACAAAGAAACATTGGACTTAAATTGAACATTAGAACAAATGGACTTAACAGACATTTACAGAACATTCCACCAAACAACTATACAATATACATTCTTTTCATCAGCACATGGAACATTTTCCAAGACAGACCACATTTTAGGCCACAAAACAAGTCCTAACAAATTTTTAAAAGTCAAAATCCTATGAAGGATCTTCTCAGACTACAGTGGAATAAAGCTAGAAATTAATCCAAAGAGGAACTTTAGTAACTGTACAAACACATGGAAATTAAACATGCTCCTGAATGATCACTGGGTCAATGAAAAAATAAAGATGGAAATTATTCTTTTTAACACCTAATCTCTGATTACCAAGTGCAATTAATTTCATATCCTAAATGTGTCTCCTGTAGATCCCTGCCTCACCTTGCTTACTGGTGCTGCCTCAATCATTGCTCACATGGAAAGTTGCAATAACTTCCTAACTGGTCTCAATGTCTCCAAAGTTGATCTCCCCTCAATCCACTTCTATGCTTGTGCCAGAGTGATCTTTCAAAAATGTAAATCTGACTATGCCCTCCCATTTGGGACCTTTCAATGTCTCCTCTCACCTGCAGGAAAATGGAATGCTCCCTTGTATGGCTTACAAGGCCTATCATAACCAGAATACTGCCTACCTCATGAGTGTAATTTCTTGCCTTTCCCTACCTCCTGCTTTTTGCTCCAGTTCCCACCATCATGCTTCACATCTCTAAGTTTTATCTCGTGCTTTTACCTCTGCTAGAAAGTCCTTCATAGTTTCTCCTCGTGGGTTAACTCCATTTGTTAGATTCATCTCAGGTGTCATTTCCTCCCAGAAGACATTTTTGAGTCCAACAGTGCGTCAAGTGCTTTTTCTCTGTGTCGAAGGGCACCTTGTGTGTATCTCTAGTACAGCACCTGTTCTTTTTACATCAGGATGGCCTCTCTCTGCCTGTCTTCCCTCACTGAGATAGAGTTCCCTGTGGGCAGAGTCCTTGTTTTACTCATCTTTGGATCTGCTGAGATTTTGGGGATCTACCCAGAAGAGTATCTTGCACGTACTGGGCACTCAATACATAGTTTTTCTATTCTTATACTGGCCAAGCTTATTTCTATCTTCCAGCCTTTACACATGCTGTTCCATCTGCCTGGAAGGCTCTTCCTCCTGATCTTTGTGAGACGGCCCCTTGTCAGTCAACACTAGCATAGGTGTCATCTTGTCTGAAAGTCCTTCCCTGGACACCTGCTGTAAAGCATTGTCGTCTGCTCTGCCTTGCATTCATCATCATCTCCTTTCTCTTGTGTGTGCATGCACTTGTCTGTTTTCTCTTCCTTCCACTGCAATGCAAGCTCCATGAGAGAAGGGACCATCAATGTCTAATTCACTACTGTCTCCCAATATCTAGATAGTGCTTGGCACATTCCAGGCTTTCAATAAATATTAGTTGAAGAAATAAATAATAAATGCTTATCGAACTCAATTGAAATTGGATGTATGGAATTATCAAATGAAGTCTCATTTATTCTACCATGCTATCTTAGTCCATTTTTTGTTGCTTATAAGAAACTACCTGAAACTGGGTAATCTATAAAGAAAATAAATCTATTTGTCATAGTTATGGAGGCTGAGAAGTCCAAGGTTAGGGTCTGCATCCAGTGAAAGCCTTCTCATTGGTGGGGACTCTCTGCAGAGTCTTGAGGCAGTGCAGGACATCACATGGCAAGGGGGCTAAGTGCACTAGCTCAGGTCACTCTTCCTTTTCTTATAAAGCCACCAGTCCTTCTCCCATGATAACCCATTAATCTATTAATCCATGAATAGATTAATCTATTCATGAGGGCAGAGCCCTCATGACCCAATCACCTCTTAAAGGCCCTACCTCTCAATACTGCCACATGGGGGATTAAGTTTCAATAGGAGTTTTGGAGGAAACATTCACACCATAGCACATGTTTTTTATTTCTTTTTAAAAAACTATTCTGAAAGGGTGGTGGTGGGAAAATGGGTACACTTAAACACTGTTGGTGGTTGAATGAATTAGTACAGCCTGTCTGGACACCCTTAGACCTGGAAATCATTTTATAAGGTGATAATTTGAGAGGTACATACAATAGAGAAATCTTGGAAATAACTTTATGGCGTATTTATAGTCATTGATATCAATTGCATGATGCTTATAACAAAACATTTACATTTCTGTAAAACATATTGGATGTGTATAGGCTTTCAATTATGCATATAGAGATTTTTGCAAAGATGTTCACCAAAATGATAATTATGTATCTCTGGATACTAAGATTTTGTGAGGGATATTTTTGGTTATTTTTATACATTTTTAGCTTCTGTAAATTGTGTACAAGGAGCATATATTATTTTATGAAAAATATTTTTAAATGGGAAAAATAAACAATCAGACTAACCTGTAGAAAAAGTTTTTGCCTAAATATTTAAAGAATGGTATTATCTCCTAGTCTATTTAGTTTTTTCTTCTATATTAGCAACTAGACTTGAAATGCTGATTTCTCTTTCTCCTTAGGTCTCATGACTCGTCTCCGATATCCAGTTGGGCAGATGGGCAGTTGTTTACCAGCCACAGCTGGTTTTAGCTATGGTAAAGTATGCACACATGCTGAAGTAAAATATCAAAACCAGTAAATAATTTACTCCAAGTTCCCTATAGAGTCTTTAAATTCTCAGCTCTTCTGAGGTGTGTATCTAGAAACATTTCTCCTCAAAGTTTAAATCCCCCTTCTGAGATGTTTAAATATATGCATCTCATAAGGGCAATTTAAACTTTGGGGGAAATGTTTCAGTTTTACTTCAGATTTCATTATACATTATTAGCAGCCTTAATCTTCACCCTTTTTTATAAATTACAATTCTTTTTATTTGGATGTTTTGGCTCTTGCTATCTTCTTACAAGGGTGGCTTGGAAATGACTGCTCCTCAAGAGAACCTACTAAAAAGAGCTGCTAAATGTGTCTTCTTCACTTTTTTTCAAATAGAACTTGCACAAAGTTTTATTTGAATCACTTTCTAGCAAATGTAGTATTTGTAAATCTGTGAGAATAAATAAGTGCCAGGGAATCCTGTTGTCTAATTTGGTGACATTTTATTCCCTTAAATGTCTCTCATTAGTGGGGCTCAGAATATACTGAGAAAAAACAACCGATAACCTGATTTTATTGTGTAACAAATAATTGGGATTCAGGGTCTCATTAGGTTAAGTGGGACGGAAGGATGATTTCAGGTTGTTATTGGTTCCTGGATTATTCCTCTGCCTCATAGACACTATATATAATAAAAAGTTCCACCATTAGCAATTTATTTAAGTTAAACATGGTCCTTTTTAATTTCTTAAAAATAAACTTTTCAATTTTTTCAACATATAGAACAGTACACCATTCGTAAGTTTATAGCTCGATTTGTTCTGCCTGGTTTTAACTGCTCTACATAAAGGGAATCAGACAGAGGGCACTGTTTTGCGTCTAACTTCTTCCTCTCCTCATTAAATCTGTGAGTTTCATCCATGGTGTTGGGTATGGTTGGTGTATTTTCATTGTGGTGTAGTGCTACATTGCATGACTATACCACAATTGACTTACCCATGCTTCTTTAGATGGCCATTTGGGTTGTTACCAATTTTTTGCTCTTACAAATCATATTGTTATGAACATTCCTGTATGTCTTTTGATGAAGTTAAGTGTGCACTTATGCTCCAACACATGTTGGATATATGCTTAAGGAGTGTACAAACTCAGATTTAGTAGATACGGTCAATTTTCCAAAAAGCTTATGCTAAATTACACTCTTATCAACAAAGTATACGAGTTCTGGTTACTCCATCCCTTCACCCTTGCCAATATTTAGAATTCTAGTTCTTGTTGGGTTTTTTGTTTGTTTGTTTTACATTTTGGCCAATCTGGTGAGTGTGTAGTAGTATCTCATTATGGCCTAAATTTGCATTTCTCTGATGACTAATTATTTTGATCAAATTGGTTTAGTGGTCATTTGAATATTCTCTTTATGAGAGAATAACCAAACTTTTTACCTTTAAAAAGTTGGGTTTATATGTATTTTCTAATTTATTTATTTATATTCAGAAAAGGAATTCTTTGTTGCTTATTTTTAGAAATATCTTCTCCCAGTCTGTCGCTTAACTTTTTACTCTTTCAATGGGGTATTTTTGTAACAGTTTTATGAAGTGTAACTTATAAATATTTTCCTTTACGGTTATATTCTATTGAATAAATCTATGCCAATCCCAAGGTCATGAATATATCTTCTCATGTTACTTTTAAAACACTCCTCCCTCTGGGAGGGGGAACGCTTTACGCGGAGCAAGGGGCTATCAGCTTTTACAATTCTTTTAGCTGCATTATTCTAAAGTTCCAGCAGATGGTAGTGTTGCTATATAAAAACTAGATGCTAAAAAGTTAAGATTTGATAGTTTTCAAGAGGACTATTTTAAAAAGTTTGTTTTGCCTGATTTGTTTCTATAGAATGAGAAATATAGAGTAAAAAAGTTAACTTCAAATATACTCGTAGATGTATGTGGGTTAGAGTTCTAACATTGACCATGTTTGTTAGACAAATTGATTAGACTTTTCCCTAAGGAGAAGAGGCATCAGGGAAAAAAAGTCCTTTAGGGGTAGAGTGAGAACAGCAAAAGGAGCTGAAATGGGGGAAAGAGGGTATCACAAGAGTAATTTGCTTTACAAGTTTACTCACTGGGAAAAAAAACAGACTGGGGACATAAACATTTTAGGTCCCAGGTCTAGTTTAAAAAAGCGTAGAAATGCGTTTCATCATGGCTGTCTTTGGGAAGAGAGCGTATGTTTTGATATCCATAATTTGTTGTACTTTCGTTCCTCTCCAAGTAAGTAAAGTTTGTATTTGAAAACTTGAATTCTGGAATTTCATGTTTAAGCCACAATGAAAGTATTAAAAATGGTTCCAGATCCTCTCTGCTCACGTATTAAATTTTTTAACCTCTGTAAAATAAGGCTCTAGATAATTCCTACATTTTTCTAGCTCTAAAATTTGAACATTGTTTTCCCTACTTGTAATACGGGTGTTTTACTTTTCCAGAAAAGTGGGAGATAGATCCGTCTGAGTTGGCATTTATAAGGGAGATTGGAAGTGGCCAGTTTGGGGTGGTCCATTTAGGTGAATGGCAAGCGCACGTCCAGGTAGCTATCAAGGCCATCAACGAAGGCTCCATGTCTGAAGAGGATTTCATTGAAGAGGCCAAAGTGATGATGTAAGTATAAATAACACCCAGATAAATAATCACACGATGTCCTGGTGTCATGGAAAGAACATGGGCTTTGGAGTCAGCCACACCTGGATTTGTGCCCCAACTCTGCCCAGGCTAGTTGTATAACCTGGGCACATTATCTGACCTCTGCATGACCTGGGTGAGTTATCTCACGTTTCCAAGCCTCGATTTCCTCATCTGTAAAATGGGGATAACAGTACCCACCTCACTGGATGAATGTGTGAATTAAAATGTGTGTGATGAGATAATCTATGAAAATGACAAGCAAGTGTGTCCTTTTCAGCTCAGTAATAGGTGGTTCATATATGCTCTTTTTTTTTTCCTTCCTTTTCCCAGAAGCAAAAATGTTGGTTTTGTCTTGGTACTGTTATAACACTCATCTTTTGGAAGGGCATCTCCCAGTGGCCAAAAATATTTAATGTTTTTGTAAGGATAAGGTATTTATTTTTCAAAGAATTTAAGAATATTGGGCTTTAAAAGAAGTGGCTTTTTGTAGACCATTGGACACTGCTGTTAACTTCTGTGATTTCCTGGAACAACATTTTGACTCAGTTGAACCTGTGGCTATGTTTGTGACTGTAACCTGCGCTGGACCAGGACGGGGCCAACAATTTGACACAGTTCAAATCAACATTCTTTAAATATTTGTTCAACTTTTAGAGGAGCAACAATGTGGTGAAGAAGGAAAACACCAGGTGGCATTACTTAGGTTCTGCTCTGTTGTCCAGAGCAATTTAGTTCTGACCCAAACTTGCAGACCCCAAATAGAAAAACAAACAACCAGAGGCAATTAACTGGATCCATTCTCTTTTGAAGGCAGAGCAATGATGTCTCTTGAGGCTCTCAACCCATACCCCAAGGGTCCTATCAAAATTTCCATCAACTTACAAATAGAATGAATTTTGAGGGAAACTGTGATAAGCACAATTTTCCGTGACATCAGCTTCCCAGTGATGTTTTCGTGTCCCCAGGTATCTCAGTCACCTATCTCTTTGTGGCCTGTGCTCCTTGTTACCATCTGCATCCGACCATAGTTTTCTTGTATCTAAAGGACAAAAATTGTATTTCTGCGTGTTCGATTAAATAGGCATACTAAGAAAAGAATAAACGGGAGATGTGATTCGGAGAGAGTTGAAGCCGTATTCAAATCCCTATCAAACCTGAAAGAATTAGACATGTTTAATGTCATAATAAGAGGATTCTTGAAAGGTACAAGCCTGATTGGGCATTTGGGGTCAGGATCTTTGAGGACGATATTTTGAGGGCAACAGAAGATGTATGGAGTGTGGGGGGAATAGAAACAGCTCCCGGCAATTTATGAGGGTAGGAATGAGGCCAAGGGCTTATTTTTAAGTCAGGTCAGATTGGACATAATGTGTTCTTGAGTTTGAACATAGCTTATTTTTTCCTGATTTTTAAAAAGTGAGGCAGGAAGAGTTGCATTTTAACATCCTATTGCAAGTACGTTTATCTTTAAAAAACTTAAATAGCTGACATGCATTGAGCTCTATTTGCCAAGTATATAGAGCTTTGCACATACTACCTACGTTCTATAAGTGTGTAGTTTAAATATCACCTCTTCCAGGAGATCTTCCCTGACTTTCCTATTTAAGTGGGCACACCCATCCCTAAATGCTCTCTGTTGTATTACCTCGTATTAGTTCCACCAAAGTACTTGTCACTGCTCTGAAGCTTCATGTGTAGTTGTTTTGTTTCTTCCCCACTACAATGCAGGCTCCATGATAACAGGGCTTTGTATCTATGTCTCTTGTTCAACCTGGTGAGTGCCTAAAATGATTAGCGTGTAGTTGGTGCTCAAAAAAAATTCGTGGATTGTTGAATTTGTAAATTAATCCTCACCATAATTCTACAAAGTAGGTTCTGCTGAGATCCCAATTTCATGAGTAAGAAAAAGGAAATTTAGAAAGCTTTTGTAATTTGCCTACGGTCTCATAAGAAAACATTGTTAGAGTTTCTAATTGAAAGTAAAACTGTGAACTGTCTGGGTACAAAGCCTGTGATCTCAACTAACATAATAATCAACAAACATTTACTAGGAAACCAATATATGCCAGATCTTATAATCCTATAGTAGTTGGATAACTGTTAACCAAAACTGTTGTCACCCTATATAGTTTTTCCAGTGCAGCAGAAGAAAAACTACATTGTGCTCTTAATCACTATATTGAGGGATATAGCCTAAATTGGGGCTTGTTCTCATGGGGTTTCCCTAAGATCTGCTAAAGATTATTTAGAAGAATGAAGGAAAACCAGTCTGTTCCTCTTAGACAATTTCAGCCCATAAAATCCTATTAAACTTAAAAACTTTACCTTTGTATTTTTACCTTGGTTTATACTTTTTATCATATGTTCACACACACGATCTTATTTAGTATTCATTAAAAATAAGAAGACCAGGTTTTATCATCACCATTTCACACATGAAAAAACTGAGGTTTAGAAAGTTTAAATAAGTCGCTTTTGGTCATGCAGCCAATCGGAGCTAAAGCAACAACTTGAACTTGAACTCTTGATTAGCAGCACTGCCTTTAACAGACCTTTCATTTTAGTTGTTGAACTGTGGGTTTGTATCTTTAGACGTAGCTTATTAATAGTAGGGCATTAAATGGAGATATGTGAACTAATAACATTTATAACAATAAAAAACGTGTAAGTACATTTAACTCCTCTAAGAACTTTTTCTTGTGTATCTCATTTTATTTCATGTTATTCATTATGTCTACATTATTGTGTCTTCGGAGTAAACCATTTTAGTTCTTGAAAGAAAAGCTTTAACATTTTATATTCATATTACAAAGAATTGATTAAAGTAAAAACTGGAAACACCCTTGTCCTTTTTGCCTCCCCCTTCCTAGGTATTTTTCTCTAGGGGCAATTAATTAATAATAAAGGTTTTTAGTTGCACTGTTAGCCCCTATTATTTAAAGGAAATAGTGTTTGTTATTTATATTAAGTGCTGTTATTAATAATATAATAATAAATTAAATGTATTTTAAAAATCAGAACATTTGGAAAATAAAGGAAGAAAATTTACCTATTGTGTCTCCTGGCACAGTTAGCTATTTTCTTTCAGGTTTTGTTCTTTCCATCAGGTCTCTTATATGATTGTATTGAGCCTTTATTTCTGCCTAAAAAACCAAAATTTTAAGAAGGTAAATGACTAGAAGTTGCTAAACATAAAGTAGATCAAGAAAAGAAGGAGGATTCAGGAATGAGAGGAAAAGGAAAATTAAAGGAAAATCTACTTTCAGAAGTGTTGAGGGGTAAATTTTGAGCAGCACTTCTAATGATTTGAGAATTTAGAAGGTAGTGGTCGGAACACCAAAGCACAGTGGGCTGGGAAAGAGAGACCCTGGCTCTACATGCCTGCGTCTGTGTTAAATCATGCATAAGTATAAGTCGCATTGCAAACTCTTGCCAAAATATCCGTGAGTGATTTCTTGAACTAGAAATAATTTATTTCCCAAAGATTTCATAGCATCTCTTATAGCTTTGTTAAACAAATTATTGTACCGATGGCATCATTCAGCTTTCTTATATTCATTCAACAAATATCTATTGCTATGTGTTCTAAGTACTGGAAATATGATGATAAATAAGACAGGAGAGGATCCTACTCTGATAGAGCTTATTTGGATGTATATTTTAGTGGAGGGCTGGGAAGGGAGACAGGCAGCAAACCAACAAGTACATGAGCAGTGTAACTTCAAAGAGAGGTAAGGGCTAAGACTGGAAAACAGAATGATGTGGCAAAGAGACAAGGGGTGGCTTGGGGGCCCAATTAGATTGGCTGGTCGAGGAAGATTGGGAGCATTTGATCTGCTTTATACATAACACAGGTCATGCCGGTTGCTCTGTGGAGAATCATTGTTGGGAATCAAAAGTGGGATGGGAGGTAGGTTGAAAGTCACTGCAGTGGTCCAGATGATGGTGAGAGAGAGGAGGAGGTGGAAGGAGGAGAATGTGGCAGGGTACATTTTTGAGATAAAGTTATCAGGACTTGATGATACATTGAACGTGGCAGGTAACGGGAGGAAACTAGAGGAACCAAGATGACGCCAAGGTTTTGGTGTGCACTACTGGGCGGAGGGTGGCGCCATTTTCTCAGCTGGGAGAAGACTAAATGGGTTTGGGGGGGAAAAAGCAAGAATTCTGCTTTGGACATGTTGGATTTGAGGGGCCTGTTATTAGAGAGCCAAATGTGACCAAGTGGTCAGGTAAATATATGAGTCTGGCGTTCAGGAGAAAGGTCAGTGTGGAGGGTATTAATTTGAGAGTGATCATCACAGATGATATTTAAAACCCAGAAACTTGATGCAATCACTTAGGAAAGAGAATAATTAGGAAAGGAGAATTGGAGAAGCCTGTAAAGGGGTCTGAAAATTCATTAAAAAATTCATATTTAAAATTCATTTAAATAACAAATTTAAATGAATGTGACATATTTGTCCTATAATGAATCTTATATACTTCTCTAAGCTGAGAAATAATGTATATTAAGAGATACTAAAGTTACAGCACACAGAAATGTAGTTTTTATGTTCGCATCTTTCTATGCCTGTGAGAGATATTTGTCTTGTTTATTAGACTGAACCACACACGAGGGTTTACTTATTTGTTTTTGCCTTATTTCTGATAAGGGTTTGCCTTATTTCTGATAGATTTTTGTCTGTGATGTTGCTAAGCAAATGCAGTAATGTTTCAATTCTTAAGTGCTCCATGTGGGTATCAACTTGGTGGATTTCTCAAATGAAATGAAATGACAAATTAATATTCCATTTCAAGACTTGCTTTCCTGCCATTATTCTGCACACATAAAAAGTGCATCCCTTAACTGAAAGTACACTTTCTGAATTTGAAAAGTAAATCAGACAAAATATATATTAATATACGTATCTTCAAATTGAAATCATGTTTAGGTTCTCTGAATTCCTCTCTTCCCCATGAACTAGAGTGTTTTCAAAAACTAATTTGATGGTAATGTGTCAATAATCACTCATATACACTGTTTTAAGGTATTATAAATAATCTTCCGGAGTCTCTAATTTTATTTTACCTTTAAGAATGAAAAGAAGAAGAGTAGCTTTTCAAGATATTTTGAAAAGTTTCACTAACAGAGAATCAATGTATTATGCATCTTCTAAAATTACAACCCTTAATTTGAATATTATTTTTCATGATGACTAGTTGGCATAAAAGGCCTTTAGAGATTGAATATTACATTCCATAGAAGAAACCATAAACTTTTGAAGTCTAGATGACTACAAAGTTCTGGGTATGTTTTAGTAGGCAACAGTTCAAAGACTTTGTGTGCGTGTGCGTGTGTGCATGATTACTAAATACAAAGCAAGGTTTCATGTTGTTAAGTATTTTTTAATCTTCAACTTTATCTAAAAGTTTCTTTTTAAATGGCTTCATTTTTTAGAATTTGATTTTCTTTTTTATATGCATCAATCATTCTTTTCTCCCTCCTGTGTGTCTGAAACTTTTCGTCTGGACAGCTGCAGTTAGGAAAGTTGGGATTCAAGGAACACAAAGGAACTCTGTGACCCTTGGGCAAGGAGAAACAGTAATGAGCAAGCAAAAGGCTTAAAAAGTAGAGGAGAAAAATAGAATGCTGACAAGTAGAATATGGGGCATGTAATGTTCTGTATCCACATTGACTTTGAAAGTACTGCTTAAATTCTTTTTTTTTTTTTATTTTGGGTGGGGTACAAACGTTTTGTTTGCATGACTTGCCCCTACACCATTTGAGTCAAAGTTATAAGTGTGCCCATCACCAAGATAGCGTGCATTGTACCTGTTAGGTGTGAATTTACCCATCCCCTCCTCCCTGCTCCCACCTGTTTGTTTTCCACTGAGTTTCATTACCATATGTGCACATGAGTGTTGATTGATTAGTTCCAGTTTAATAGTGAGTACATGTGGTGTTTGTTTTTCCATTCTTGCGATACTTTGCTTAGAAGAATGGTCTCCAGTTCTATCCAGGTTGTTACAAAGGGTATTAGTTCACCATTTTTTTTAATGGATGAGTAGTACTCCATGGTATATATATACAACATTTTGTTAATCCACTCATGTATTGATGGGCACTTGGGCTGTTTCCACACCTTTGCCATTGTGAATTGTGCTGCTATAAACATTTGAGTGCAAGTGTCTTTTTTCTTTTTTTAATAAATTCTTAACCTCACTTCTCAGTGCATAAAGTGGCAAGGAAACTGCTCTACTTTCTCTGTGGTTGGGTTGATTTTTATCTTATTCTGATAATGAAAATGATATATAGATGGTAAATAGTATCAGTTGTGTTCAAATATTAATACTTTAAATGCAAAAACAATTCTGCTCACTGGTTATATGTTTTTCTTCAACAGGAAATTATCTCATTCAAAGCTAGTTCAGCTTTATGGGGTGTGTACACAGCGGAAGCCCCTTTACATTGTGACGGAGTTGATGGAAAATGGCTGCCTGCTTAACTATCTCAGGGAGAGAAAAGGAAAGCTTAGGAAGGAAATGCTACTGAGTATGTGCCAGGACATATGTGAAGGAATGGAATTTCTGGAGAGAAACTGCTATATTCATAGGGATTTAGTAAGTCTGGTACAAATTCACTTATTATTTTGTGTGTTATACCTATATCCAAAAGGATATAACAGTTGCTTTCAATATTTTGAATAACGTACCCTTTGGCTTAATTTTTAAACATGTTCCTGTTCATGCAATTTGTTGTGGAATGTAACTTTTATTTTTAATTGCCCACTGATGCTGTAGCCAAGTAAGGTTTTACTCTAAAAATGCCTTGAACTAATTAACCACCTAACCAGTCAACTAACTGAAACTGATTTCCTTTCCTTTCCTCTCTCCCTCCCTCCCTCCTTCCTTCTCTTCCTTCTTCTTTCTTTCCTTCTTCCCATAATGTCCTGAAAGCCTAGGATATGCCGAGCACTCTACTAGGCACTGGGATACAACAGTGAAGAATAAGTCCCGGTGGTTCTCACTCAGGGGTGAAACTGCCCCCAAGTGGAGGTGGTTCGGTCTCAACAGTATTGCAAGAGCATTACTGGCATTATGGAGGAGACTACAAATGCTAAATTATTCTGTTCTTTAAGGCTCGGAACATTCCTATTTAGAAAAATGATTATCTTGCCCGAAACCAAATGCTAATAGCACTTCTTCCCTGTGTTGCTACCTCTCCTTGAGTAATACTTTCTATCCATTCCACATTTATTCACGATATTCATACTATTCCTTCCATGCCCTTCCACGTCTCATTTCGAAATCTAAAAATTAACTCAAATGAGAATTTGAGAATTCTACGAGAAATCCCTGATACTGTCACCTAGAAGTAACCCTGGGCTTCCAGCACACATGGCCAAAGTGGTCATATTATTAATCATTCAGGCTAGAGTATTTTGGGGCTAGAAAGGAGGCATAGTTACATTGGTCCAACACTCATGGCATTTATTATTTACTGTTTCTTGTAAAATTTAATACTTAATTGTTATATTGTTTACACAAATGCTAGAGTCTAAACTCTTTGAGATCAAGGCCTACACTTCTGAGATGCAGCACAGTGATAAGAACACAGGCTGCAGAGCAATGGTTCTCAAACTTCAAACTTTGGTGTGTGTTACAATTACCTGGGAGCTTTTAGAAAAATCACAATACCCAGAACATTACCCCAGACCAATTAAATCAGAATCTCTGGGGGGTGGAACCCAGGCATTATTATTTTTTTAAAATTTCCCTGGTGAGTCCCAGAGGTAGTCAAGGTTGAGAACCACTGCTCTAGCACCAGACTACCTGGGTTGAAATCTTGCCGGGGTTTCTTACTAGCTGGGTGACCTTGGGCAAGCTACTTAACCAGTAAAGCGGTATCAATTATAGCACTTTCCCTGTATGGGTTTGTTGGAGGCTTGCATGAATTAATAAACAGTGCCTGGCACAGAGAAGAGCTCAGCAATGCTAACTAACTATTGCCATTACAGAGATACATCATTGTTTTTCATCCCTCCTGGAGCATTCCCCAGAATCTAGCACCTAGAAGTTATGAGCAAATCTTTTAACGGATATGGTATCAGTTACACCTAGCTCACTTTCCTCATCTCTGCAGGTTTGTCTTTCCTGATAAGGATAGGGTGACAGTTCTGGTCATTCTGTTTGTTCCAGGTGGCTTTTCACAGGTCTTCCTATCCTTGGTTTCTTCCTTGATTGCTCATGTTCTTTTGTGTTCTATTTTAATCTCTCTACATGCCACTTAAAATATATCAGCTAACAATGAGTCTTTTTCCTGTCAAGGACTTTTCTTGTTATTTGGCATTGAGATTATTGCTGGTACTTGCTGGCATCTTCCAAACTGGTTCCTTCTGCCTTACCATTGCAAGTTTCTCGCTTTGTAACTAGACTAATTGAACCACAGACTGGCTGAAAAGAGAAAAATTCTATTGAACAGTTCACCTACATGAAGCTAAATAACCAAATCAATGATTTTCTTGACTAAGTTGTGGAAAATAGATTGTTTTGGGATCAAATATATTGCCTCTGCATCAGATAGGACCATATTTAGTTCACTGTGGTAATTTTAAGAAATATGAAATAACTGTAAACATTAATAGTTATATTCAGTGAAATATAAGTTTTAAAATATAATTTCTCAATTTTATTACCTATTAGAGATTGCAAAGATACAAAATAACTGTGCCTTATCTGTCATATATTTTGGGCTTTCCTCTTTTATTTATTGAGATAAATAAAAAATATACACTATTTTTTTGTGCCAAGAGTCATAGTTTATCATCTCTTAGATTGACTTAATCTTCATATTTATCAAGGATAGTTCTTGAGAAAGATTAAACATTTTAAAAAGTGTTAAAATTTCTTTTTAATTTTTTTTTACTTTGAAGAACCATTAAAATCTATAATGTAAGAGCATACTATTGAATCATGTATACCATTGATCGATATCGCTATAAAAATAACTTGCTTGTCCACACAGAGAGGTAGTGTGGGGGCCCAAGTAAACTAAGGAAAAGGAGAGTAGAAACTCTTGAAAGAAAAACTTGTATTCAAACTTGGATTCTTTTCTTCTTTCTATAGGCGGCAAGGAATTGTTTGGTCAGTTCTACATGTGTAGTAAAAATTTCGGACTTTGGAATGACGAGGTACATAATATGTATCTATCTGTATATATATTGTTTACGCATAAAGGGAATCTTACATTTGTCTACTGACAAACTGAAGACACTGCTGGCTTTGTTCTTTTCCTCTGAGGGAAGTGTTGGTGTGGTTGTATGACCTGCTGACCCCCTTTGAATTTTTTAAAACATGTACCAATTTTAGCTTCGAGTAAAATTTACTGTGGGCTATTCTGATCTTTCAGGTCATTATCACCTAAGGTCCCATTTATCTAGGCACATCCACAGCCATTTGTTCTCTGGAATCTTTCTGCCATTCCTGGAGCTCTACCTGGCAAAGAGGGCACAGGTTCTGTTTTGCTTTTGAATCCCTCCAACCTAATGTGGGAGTGGGAGCTTCTTTCCCTGCTATGTGACCTGGGCAGCCCTTATAGGGCACAAGGTAGAGGACCCTAACTCAGCAACTCACTAATGTCCAGCACTTCTTCCCTGTCCTTCTATTTCCCCCTCCACCTAGCTCAAGGGATCTTTTTCTAGATGGATGGATGGTGGTGGTGGTGGTGTTGAGATCTCACTCTTGTTCATGATCCATTTTCCCAGATATTTTGATGATAACTCAATCCTTCTTCTCTGAAGAGCCTAGACTTTAGAAACTCAAAATCTATAGAAAGTGGCTTTTCCCCACTTTCTCTTATTCATTCTTTACCTAAGTAGCATGACCTCTGACTCAATAAAAGGCTTAAAGGTGGTGTGAGGTGTAGTATGTGGGGAAAAAAGTGGCAGTGTGGGGAGGGGGTATTAGTAAATAACTCAAAAATATTGTATTGTATACTTAAGGGGCAACAAGCACAAGTCAGTTGTGGTCTCTTCTTGCCAGATTCCCACATTTGGACATTCTTACGTACAATTCTCAAAAAAGACAGAGGGTTCAATTTTTTTTTTTTTTAGGAGATGGTAGTTATTCCTGGTTTCTTTCCATGTAGGGCCGTTTTAATACATTAGAGATTTTTTACATCACAAATTCAAGCCGAGTGCAGTGGCTCCCACCTATAATCCCAGCACTTTGGGAGGCTGAGGTGGGAGGATTGCTTGAGCCCAGGAGTTTGAGGCTGCAGTTAGCTATGATCATGCCACTGCATTCCAGCCTGGGCAACAAAGTGAGACCTGTCTCTTAAAAAAAAGTGTTATGTTTATATACTTTTATTTTCCACCCCACCAAAAAATAGGTACATGGGAGAAAATATGGCATCCAACTTTGAATTCATTTTTTTCTCTTGTAAGAGTGGTCTTTTATTTATCTTTTATTTTCTTTTTATAACCTTGGTTGTTAGAGCATTCTGCATGCTTCTTTATAGAGTTAACAATTTATCATAATAACATAAATAGTGAACCATGTTTTGGACTGAAGAATTGTTATGAGTTTTGGAGACCCAAATAAAATAAACATAACTAAGACTTGGTTTGGGGAGGAAACACTATACAGGATACTTTCACACTACGCTAATGAGAAGAGGAGGGGATATAAATCCTTTCTGGGGTAAAATACTTTGTCTTTTACCAACTCAGAATTAACTAAAGGGATTTGAAGAAAATAGAAATTGGAGGTACTTAATACAATGTGCTTTGAATCTGATGACCTTAGGTACGTTTTGGATGATGAATATATCAGTTCTTCTGGAGCCAAGTTCCCAATCAAGTGGTCTCCTCCGGAAGTTTTTCATTTCAACAAGTACAGCAGTAAATCTGACGTCTGGTCATTTGGTGAGTGTGTTTGCCGTTCATTTGATGGAGCTTGGTTTAATAAAATGGGCAGTATTTTAAACTTTGACTTCCTAATATGATGTAGCATTTTTAAAAAGTCTTTTTGTAGCTGTGCTTCTTTCTTATGTGTTCTAACCACATCCAGACTGTCTTTGGCAACTGGTGTCCTACATCTTCTTATATAAGTCTGCCTTTTGGATCTTTTCCTTCCCCAGTGAGCACTCGCTGTAAAACCATAACAAAGAGTCCACTGATCTAGAAAACAAACTTAGCCAACTTTTCCGTACCATAGAGGCTTGAAGGATAAATGATCTTACAATGTCATTGAATTTAGAGTGTAATTAATAATGTTCATTGTCTAACTACTAAGCAGCTTGACCATTTTCCAACTGTTTAGTTGATAACTTGAACTTAAAATCTGGATTAAAGAACAGCACCATCTCATTTACTTCATTACCTTCAAATTTTGTGGAATTTAGACATAAGCTTCCTTGGGATCTGTCAATTGATATTTATATTGGATAATGTTCTTCATTGAGAAAGAGACACTATAGACCTGTGTCCAATGGAGTTTGTTTTTTGAGTTGATTTTCCAAAAAATGGCAATAAATGCACAAATTTTATTGTCTACAGTAAGGTCAAGCTTGTATTATTGGTCTCATTAGCTCTCCTTGGACAGGTGGTAATTTCAGTAGGTGATATGTGAAGCTCTACTGGAGAGCAGTTAAGTTGTAAGACCACTTCTTAGAGACCACTGAATAGAAATACAAGGACCTCATCCAGTGGATGCAGAACAATTAGAACTCCTTGAGTGTTACCCAATTACTTGTCCCTCTTTGTCACTGGACAGTGAGCTTACTGGGCATATGAACTAGTCTTGTTATTATATTTAGAATCCTCTGGCCTTAGCATAGGCCTGGTGCCTCTAATTAGTACTTATAAGTATTTGTAGAAAAAGTGAATAATTAAATAAACGCAATTTGGAAGTTCTTGAAGGAGTTTCACTAGTCAATCAATCAATCACTGATTATTGAACAGCTACTTAATATACAGGACCTGCTAAATACTCTGGGGCTCTACCGAGCAGGCTAATCTTTTAGTGGAAAGAAGGGGACATATGCCACCTGCTGGCTGGAAAACTCTTAGCCATAGCAGGCAGCAGGGACTCACACAATTCTGTCATTTTCTATGGAATGGCAGAAAGGTTCATTGATTTCAGGGCATGGGGACATGAGCAGTACTTAGAAATGAAAGTGCTGCCAGCATTTTCACTTAATAAGGAGGCACTCGAGACCAGTGGAAAAGGAAAGGCATTAATGTCACTTGGATTATTTTCAAGTTACAGACCTCTTCAAAAACCAAGGTGCACATGGTCTGCTTCCCAGATAGAACTGTTCTCATCCTGGGAGATTATAACTCAAAGGCTAGAGGAGGAAAATAATGCCTTGTAGTATGAAACAGTTCTTGCAATTCCAAGTAACCATTTCTCTTTAATCCCTTGTTTTTGTGCACTTTATTTGCAGGCGTTTTAATGTGGGAAGTTTTTGCAGAAGGAAAAATGCCTTTTGAAAATAAGTCAAATTTGCAAGTCGTGGAAGCCATTTCTGAAGGCTTCAGGTTGTATCGCCCTCACCTGGCACCAATGTCCATCTATGAAGTCATGTACAGCTGCTGGCATGAGGTGAGTGCCCCTTACTTTCCTGCGAAGGTTGACAGTCCCAGCATCTGAGAGCAGATCTGATTATCACAAATGTTACCCCAGGACTCTACCATGGCAGAAAAAGGTGTCTGCTTCTTGGTAATGATCCTGAGAGCCGGAAGTACTATTTCTATCCCAAATTCAGACTACAAAGTCATTAATCCCATTTTGTTTCGAACAATGGACTTTTATCTGAGGAATTCAGTGCATTTTCCAAGTCTTACCTGTCTGAGATTAGTTCTTGAAGAAACTCTTGGTGTTACTAAAGCCTCAGTGATTAGACGTTTTATTACCTTTAAGAACTAGTGGGTGGAAACTAAAGGTAGAGCCGGGTTTGTTAAGCTTCCACAGTGAAAAAGAAGGAGGGGGTTTCTATTTACTTCGCTCTGCTTTCATCTGCCTTGCTTTCCGAAGGCTAAAAGTCATGGGTTTCCTCTCTCTTGTGGCACTTGAGACTCCTGCTAGAAAGATTAAACCAGAATAGGGATGAAGGCAGAAAGTGTGCCAGGAACTTCCACTCAGGCAATGATCTCTCGGGAGCCCAGTGTTTGTTGAAATGCTAAGTTTAAAAATAAAGCCAGAGAGGTTTCTGTTCCACCTCAGCCTTTTCTGGGCTCTGACTCAACACACCCCTGCCCTTCTTATCACACTCCCCTGTGATTTTTGAGAGCTTTCCTCTCTTTCCAGCTGACGGTTTCAGACCAGAAAAATTGAAGCTTGATGAGGATTTCCTCCTCATCAAAGAAATCACTTGATTTCCAATCCGCAAACACTGGAAAATCCAATATTTCAAGAGCAATGTGGTTGTTCAGATTTCAGAGAAGCATTAAATTTATAAAGATCCCCAATGCATGAAAATAATTTACATATGATTAGCTGCTCCACAAGGAATCTTGAAAGACATAGAAAAATGTTAGGTAAGCTGTTAGTAGCAAACAGCTGTCTTAAGAGCATCTTTGCAATAACAATGTAGGTAGCTCAGAAGTATATATTGCATATGAAACAATATACATGTACATGTGTATATGCTTATTGAGATTTTATATATCAATATAAAATTGATATATAAAATATATATCTGTGGAGATGAGACAGGGAGAGGAGGGGTACATAGGATGCTGCCAGAAGGCCCAAGTAAATGACATTAGTCTCAAATTGCTGTTGAAACATTGATTAAAGTGATGTTTTGGTTATATTGATTTGTTTGCAAAAGTTGATTTTGCTATGGCTTTGCCCCACATGCTTAGGTGCCTGTAGATTCAAACCCTGATTATATTACCACAGATAAACACATTTCATGGGCTCTACCTGCAAAACCTCAGCCCCCTCAGAAAGCTCCACAATTTATTCCTGGAGTCTCAATGAGGACTCCCACATGTGCTTGCATTGTCTTCTGCTCTGTCCTTTTTATTGATGTCCTCTGTTTATAAGCCACCAAGGGGGGCTAACCCTGCTGTCAGTGAGCCCTGTGAGAGTGTGGCAACTGTGACACAGTTCTATTTCCCATGGATTTCAAAGACACCAACAGTGCCATCTCTTCTGTCGCATGGAGCCAGAGCCAAACCATGTCCCTCGGTGAAATAGGAAAAATGCTCCAATCCTTGGCTCCATAGCCAGGGATTCTGTTGACTGAGCCTTAAGACAGCACAGCCTGTGCCCCAGGATCTACAAAGTCCTTCATGAAAACATGCCTTTTGCTTTCTGACTGAAATTCTTCTTTCCATAGAGAGTCAGGTATAGTAAATACCTGAGCTTGGGAGCGTGGTGCTCTGGAGCCCCTTCTCTCCCAGCTCCGCCTTTACCTCTTGAACATGTCGAGCCATCCGAATAGATCTCTAGGGAGGTCTGTCCTAGAGAACTTTCTGCCATGATGGGAATGTTCTGTATCTGTGCTGTTCAACATGGCAGGCACCTCTGGCTATTAAGGACTTGAAAAGTGGCTAGCGTGACTGAAGAACTAGATTTAAACATTTATTTAATTTTAATTAATTTAAATAGCCACATGTGGCTAGTGTTTGCAGCTCTAGCCATTTTATTTTTGCAATGCTGTCTATATTTTCACATTCACGCCTTGCTCAACTGCCAATCTCGCCATGGTATGTCAACCAAGATATCTTTCTCTTCTTTTTTTGGAGAACCAGCTGGATCTAGGTCCCTGCCAGCAAGTTCCAGAGCTGGTGTCTGAGTGAATCTTAGGCCAAGCTAACCACCTCCATTTCCCTTTTCCAGAAACCTAAAGGCCGCCCCACATTTGCTGAGCTGCTACGGACGCTCACAGAGATCGCGGAAACCTGGTGACCTGAAATGGAATGCCAACCCAGAGGGCCATCTTGCAAAACTGTCACAAAGGGAAATCCTGTGTGGGGTCACTGATGGTGAATATCTTCTTTTAGAGTTGCTGACTCTTGAGAACAGTGCAAAGATCACTGGCTTTTAAAACTTTTTAAAATTTCAGAATATTCTGACAATGGTTTTTCTACAGGTGTGAGAGGGACTCCCAAACTCTTATTTTTCTGAAATATATTTCGCATCCCGTATGTGAAAAAGGGAAAAGGCTCCACAGCAGCTGTCATAGTGGCTGTTCTTCATGAGAATAGCCCCGAGAACCCTCGAGGGTACAGGAAAACCTGATCTTCATGAGGTTGAGGAAATTTCTTTCTTGAAAAGGAATGACATTCATCACTTCAGTGGTCCATGCGTAGAAGATGAAAATAAATTCTGCCAACTCGTGGAATAAAGAAGCCTCCCCTGGAGAATTTCATGCTTTTGAGCCATATAGATCTTTATAGAAAATGGACCTTTGTAAATGACATGAATGTGAGCATTCTGGAAATAAATGTCTTTTATAATCTTCCCATATGTTATTTAACCAGTTGTTTTTGTACATATTTGATTATTTTGGAAATGATTTCTTGCATTCCAGTTTTCAACACTTACAGAAGAGAACCAAAGTTCCTCTTTGAACAGATCTTGGTGACATTTCTGTTTCCAGTGATATCCACTATCAGGAAAATTCAGAACCTGATTTCAGTTCTGAGATTTTATACTTCATTCATATGAGATTGGACAATTTAAGAGTCCTCATTTTGACACAGTAAGTGCCTCCTGTACTTGTCAGGAGGATGACTTGTTCTTTCTAAAAGAGGAGACAAAACCAAGATATCCAAATGTAACATCAAGCTCCATTATTTCTGAAGTCCAGGATTTTGAATTCAAGATGAAATAACCAGCAATCATAGTTAAATCTTAATTTTGCATGCACTGTTTGTAGGGATGATTGGAAACTGATATTTATCATTCTGAGTGCTTCGGAAATACCATAGGAAGAAAGGTATTGCAGAAAGCACGAGTGTCATTTCCATGAGGTTTAATTAACAACAGGAGCCTGTTATTTGCATACTGTCCCACCCTGCATCATGGCTCTGGGGGAACATGCATTTTGACCCTCATTAGAGTCTACATTGCTGGTTGTCAGTAATTGTGACTTTCAAATCATATTTTTCCCACTCCAAGAATGAAATCTTTCAATATTAATGATAATAAATGTTCATTATTCCTAATGAGCATGATGTACAAGAAGAGACTTGATAATTCAAGTGGTGGTCTCAGAAGTATTTGCATGAGATGCCATGCTGTTTCTGAGACTATCACATCCCTTTCCTGTGACTCCTGCTATGGTGAGGATCAAAAGAAGGCTCCTACTACCGAGACCTTAATTCACATAAGATATGTGAAGTCTAGCTCAAGAGGGCATGAGACTATTAAACAGCAAAAGCTGATGGAGAGGTGGTTAATGTTATGACATAGGAAATAATGTGGTATCAATATGGTAGTAAGGTGACTTTTTCAGGTTTTACTAAGCATGGAAGTCCCCACTCCCCCCAAAAAGAAAAAGAAAAAACAGAAAAGTCAAACACTGAGAAGCTAGGACTGACTACAGAGCATCTGCAATCACTATATATGCACAGAGTACAGAGCAGAGAGTGACACCCAGAGGTAGATCATTCTTAGGGGTCAGCACCTATGGCAGCAGCTGGCACTTCTAAGAGTATGCCTTGGTTGTGGTGGGCAAGCTCTATTCCTTTTGTTTTGATGCTTCAGGAAAGTCTGAGATGCCAAATTAGAAACAAGAATAACTGGAGCTATGTCCTAGGTAACTAAGACTCCAAATAATGTATGAATTTTGAATGTCCGTGGAAAGAGATTTACCATTCTCTGTCTAGCTAAACAAAAAAATTTCTTTAAGAGGAAGGGAACTATGTTTTGCAAGCAATCTTAATATTAGTTGTTGATATGAGGTTTCTGTGGGTAGTTTGAAGTGAGACAGTGCCATATTTAAATAGCTATGCATAAGGAACGAACAGGAGGTTTAGGGGTTGGTTGTAGAGCCCTAAGAAAGAGAAGACAGGAGGTCAAAGGAGGGAGAGGAGGCTCAGAAAAATGGAAGGAATTTGGAGGCCAAGCAGAAGACATGATGAGTGAAAATAACCTTTTGGCAAGAAAGCTAAAGGAATTTTTTTCTTTAGTAAACTATTTTACTGAAGTACAATACATGGTCCTACCATTGCATGTGTAACATGTTTGGACTGGCGAGCAAACTCACAAGATACAATAGCATTTAATCAAGCACTGAGTTGGCTTAGCTTTATTCAAGGATACAGGACAGGAAATAGAGCATGCATAGCCTTTAGTCTCCATGGAACCTACCAACTCTCCATGTGCATAGATGCTTTGGTCCCTCCTTGACCACCTAGAGAGTGTGCATGCCTGCTGGGGATGAGGCCATGGTATGTGGGATTCACCCTGATGCAAAGAAGCTTCTCCCTTGGTTACCCACCAGTCATGTAGGACCATAGTTCACAGGTCTTCCAGCCCATGTGCTGTCCCACAGACTATAGGTTTCAGTGTACAAAACTGGTGACTAGCCTTGATACCCAACATTCCAAATTTATCTTAACTTGGCTCATTTCTAAGGGACTGGTGCTGGGAGAAGGCAAACCTAAAATTTTCCCAAACAGGCCTAGGTCTGGGAGTAAAAGTATATTCCCAGACCTAGTAAAAGACTAGGACTCCCAGTAAAAGTCCTGCTGTTAACTCTTTACTCACACATACGTAAAATATACAAACCATGTGTCTATAGCTTTATTAATATTCACAAAGTGAACCCATCTATATAAGCAGGCTTGGATCAAGAAATGGTATATTCCAGAATTCCGGAAGCCATTCTCACTCTCTATTCAAGTCACTGACCCAAAAATAATTGATATCCTCATTTCCAACACCGTGGATTAATATGGGCTATTTTTAAACTTTCTGTAAACGGAATCTTATGTTATATATTCTTTTGTGCCTGGTTTATTTAACTCAATAATATGTTTGTTTGATCCATCTATGTTGTATGTAGTTGTATTTCATTTATTCCCATTTCTTCATTCTTACATTATATATTATTCCACACATTATTTATCTATTCTACTTTTGATGGATTTGTAGGTTATTTTCAAGTTTTAATTATTAAGATCAGTGCTGCTGTGAACATTTTCTACATGTCTTTTGGTGAAATTATGTATATCTCTCTGTTAGGTACGTGCCTAGGAGTGGAATTGCAGGGCCAACCAGTATGTGTATGTTCAGCTTTTGTACATAGTGCCAAACAGTGCTCCAAAGTGGATATAACCAAGGACACAACCAGCAGCAGTGTATGAGAGCTCCAGTTGCCCCACGTCCTCAACAACATTTGGAATTTTCTCTGCTGACCATAAAAATGGCTAGAGGACTTTTAAGGATGAGGATGTCTTGTATTCCGTTTTGTTTATTGAGCTGTACTGCAACATAATCTCCATTCCCCGCTTTTTGTTGACAGCACTGCAGTATGTTTTATGCACAACCTACAATACATAGTATTTGGAAGGATTAAATTGATTTGGGGTGTTACAAAAGGGCAGAGAAGGGGAATTTGACAGCAGAACTTGAAACTAAAGATATTCTGAAAGATGTGGGTTTCCCATCATCTGTGGGATGGGCACACACACATTTGCACATGCACACACACACATTTGGCTACTTGTATCTCTAATTGCCTTGTAAAGACTGTGGGTCTTGTTAGATGTTTGATGAGAAACATAATAGGTTTGGCCAAACAAGTTTTGGGGTTAGCATTGGAGACAGGTGCATTGCTTGAGCTATAGGGAAACTGAAGAAGGCAGGGGACGAGAGAAGCAGATAAACAGCTGGCTGTAGGACAGTGCCTGATGGCTGGAACAGACTGTGGGAGGAGGAGCACCTGTTCTCTTAGGGGGTCCATGATGTGACCTCCCCTTTCCTATTAACCCTGGTTATTCAGGAGAGTGTGTTTGGATCATGAATGCTGTGTTTGAGTGGATTTTATTGTGTGTGTGGGAAATGAAGAGGGTGTATTTTATATCTGGTTCTACATAGTGTGGGCAAAGATCATCTGAATCACACAGAAGTCTGGGAGGCAGAGGAAACTCTAAGCACATAAGCCCCTACAGAATTTATCTAATTCTTGGAGAAGGCTTTGGATATATATCACTTATGCAATTGCTACACTGAGGTTGGGGTGGAGGTTGTTTCAGCTAATTCAACTGTTTTGAGAATAGAAAGACCCCAGGTAACATCTGGGTTACAGATACTTCCCAGCAGCCTGGATATCTGGGAAAATCAAGGAGTTCACATCTGCATGTGACAGCTGCCTTAATGGAAAAATCCAAACGTAAATGGTATGAAATGGGAGGAGGATGTTTAACAGAAGAGCATCAGCCAATGATACAATGAAACAAGAAAAGCATGGGGCAGGACCAGGTGGAGCCATTTCCCTGAGCCACACCTGGAGAAGAGTTTCTCTGCTGCTTTTGCAGAGAGGAATTGGAGGTTAACTGGAGAAACTTGTAACACACAGATACATACTCACAGGAAGCAGATGTAGATTTTTCTCTCCAGTGCTCAGTGTAAGAAGATAACATTGTTTTTCTGAATCATCTTAAATCTGGTTCTGAGTCCCTCCCTTGCTATGATTAGTAAGAAATGCCTTTTGCAGGGAGATGCTATGCCTGACTCCCCAAGGATGAGAATCCTGGAGGCTTCTGTGCTGTGTGGAAAATAGAGCAGGGAGGGCTGTCCTGGGCCCCTGTGGGTTCTGTTGCTCCTTTGCTTTCAGGATGCAGTTGCCCTGGTCCTCTGCTTATGTCAGGAGTAGGCATTCCCTTCACAGGAGTCCTCCCTGCTGGCAGGAGTGGCCTCTCTACAAGGCCATTTCCCTTAGCGCTCAGCCTTGTTAGGCACGGACCAAATCTGCAGGTGGCAGATACAGGCCAGAAGAGTGGTTCCTAGGGGCAGAGAAGCCAGGGACCAATTAGGGGAGGGGACTGTAGGAAAATGCAGAACACCTGACAATCGTATATATCAATCATCTGGTAACATCGCAGTCCCCTGCCCCCAAGCCCTCCCCTGGACCAGGCCAATAAAAGGAAACCACCTGGAGTCCTTAATGTCTTTCTCCACTCATGGAGACTGACCTGTACCTCTCTCTGGAATGTATTCTTGCTTTGTATAGCTTCCTTCTTTTCTGCAATAAAAGCTGTTTGTGTGGAATTGCTTCCTGTCTGCAATCACTCCATCACACTGGCCTGCTTGTGATTCTTCCGAGCAAGGAGCCAAAGAAGCAGGACAACATTCCACCAACAGGCTAGACCTGACAGCCTCCCTACATGTCCTGGGGCCATGGTCCCATCCTCAGTGCTGCAGAGCTGGGGGCTTGACTGTTAAAGAAAAATTATTTTGACACTTGTTAAAATGGTAAGGAAGACTTTATTCAAGTCTATCGCAATAGGTGTTGACACTGTTGCAATAGGGGAGAGAGACTGAACTCACTCTGAACACAGCAAAGACAGCTGGGGATTTGTAGCCAGAGTGAGGGTCAGCAGATATGGAATTACCAGGAGGAGATTGCAAGGGTAGGGGGACTCTTGTTTAACTGGCTGAACAGAATTCTAACTGAAGGCAGGCCAAGGACTTAGATATTAAGGGTGAAGGATGAGGAATTTGATCAGATATCAAGGGTGGGGGACTTCTCACTGAACTGACTTAGCAGGATTCTTGCTAAATCCAGGCCAAGGGTGGGTCTGAGATGAGGCCTAGTCAAGAAGAGGGCTTAGAGGAGCCTAACTGAAATTTGGTCAAGGAGGGAGTCTTTGTCACCACCCATCACATTAGCTGCCAGACTCAGGGAAGCCAGTCTCTGCCCCCAGATCAGGTAATTCCTGTATTTCATCTCTAAGCACCAACTGCCACCCACTCCCTTTTTGTGACATCCAGATTTACTGTTCTTACTGGATCTAAATCTCAAACACTATTTTTATTTCCATCCTGGGAAGTGTGGGTGTTGTAAGGAGCAGAACAATCCTGCTGCTTTCTCCTGGGATGAGGAGTGGGAAGGAGACACTTATTATTTCCTGATGAAGTTCCAAACGTCTAAAACCAAACAAAATGTCTTTTTACCAGTTAATTGTTTTTCCTTTAATAACTCACCCAGTTCCTTTGCTCATATTTTACCTGTGCTCTTTCCTTGGGTCTGTCTTGAATTGTGTTACCATGAAAACATCTTCTAGAATATTTAGACACTAGCAACCCTTAGGGTAAAGGTAGAGGTGATATGCTTTTCAAGCTTCCTAAGAAGGGGTCTGTGGTTTGGGCAAGGGACAGGTTTCCCAACTCCCTTTGGAGAATCTTCTTCATTCTGACTCTAGTTTCTCCTGACCCAAGGTGTTCTTCCTGTAGTTCAAGATCTGTTAATCTCAGCAGTGTTCACATTTTGGGCTAGTTCTTGGTTATGGGAGGATGTGCTGTGCATTTTAGGATATTTAGCAGCATCTGTGGTCTTCACCTCCTAGATTCCGATACTCGTCTCCCAGGAGTGACAACCAAAAATGTCTCTAGAACATTGCCAAATGTCTCCTGAGGGACAAGATCGCCCCTGGTTGAGAACTAGTGATTTAGTTACAAAAGGTTCTTGACCTGGGTTTAAGGAGGTCCATGAACTTAGATGGCAAAAAAAATTACATCTTTATTTTTACTAACCTCTAAATAAACTTTAGCATTTCCTGTAACTCTAAATGTAGGGAAAACCAAACCAAACCAAACAAACAAAAAAACCCTAGTATTTTATATAAGCAGTTTCTGCAACTTTGTCAAAATATGAAAAACTGTTATTTTCATATCATGTGGGAGTTGTTCCAGCTTTCTCAGAATTGAATTTACATCCATCACTACTTCAAAGTCAAAATAGTTTTTATGAGAACTGCCACTCAATATTGTCATTGAAGACAATGAATAAGACATATCGTGAAAGCGCACATTTGTTTTTAAATATTTTGATAATTTTGTTTCAATATAAGTAGTATCCTTTTTAGTGCTATGTATTTCTATTTTCTGCATTTAAAATCATTATTCTGAGGAGTATAGAGTCTTCACCAGACTTCCAAAGGGATCTGTAGCATAAAAAAGATTAAGAACCCCTGTATCAAACAGGATTTCTGAATCTGGAGGGTTGTCTGCTGGGCCACACACAACCGATCAGCTACTTATCATTGGCTTAAAAGCAGCCCCGTAAGGATTTAATTTTGGCCAGTCCTGCAGGCTGATTTCCCGATGTGCATATCCAGCCAAGCCCTGTTCATCCTCAGAGCCACCGTTTTCCCCCTCCCCACATATTGTGGGGACTAGTCCTTGGTTTTGGTTTGTGCATCTTGTTCCACCTGCCCTCTGGTGGGATCCAAGATGTGATGAGTGAGGAGCCTCAATTGCCATCATGTTTGGCAGCAGAGAGAGGGCTGGATACTAACTGCCCAATCCAGCCGGCCTGGGCTCCATCTCCAGACAGGCATTTCAGCCTCTCTTCCCTGGAGCCCCCAAGCCAGGCTAGTTGGAGAGAGAGAAAGCGGGCGAATCATATCTCTCTGGAGGCCAGCGTGGCTCTATGCCACTTTCAAAACAAGAAGCCAAACAAAACAAGACAAAACAAAAACCCAGGTGGGAAACCCAGTTGGGGACTGGCAATTTTGGTTGTCACCACCAGGAAGGGGCTGCTACAGGCATCTAGTGGGTAGAAAGCAGTGATGCTGCTAAACATTTTGCAATGCACAGCACGTCCCCCCACCCCCACCAAAGAATTATCCAGCTCAAAATGTCAATAGCGCTGATGTTGAAAAGGGTCTCATATAGACCCTGTAACTGTGAAGTCCTGGGGTGCAGACGTTTATCCTGTTATCATAGTTCTCGTTTCTCAGGCTGCTCCCTTTCACCCCCCCCAGATGTTAAGTGGATGTTGCAGTCACGTACCTTACCTTGACATACTGCACCATCCAGAGGGAGAGAATGTCTTTGTCCCAGCGTTCCCCACCGGATCAGATCCACTTGCCCTCCGGGAACAAGTCTCTCTGGCCAGGGGCATGGAGTGCTGATTGGCTTAGCCTTAGTCACATGTTCCCTCAAGAGCCAGGATGGAGTCCAATTACCTAGAAGTCCATTTACCTTGAAAATATTTAATCGAAACCGAGAGGTGTTAGGAGGGCCGAGGAGGGGGAGTAATAGCCATTGGATTGATGATCAACAAATATCCAGTGCTCTTCTCTTCCCAATTACTCTCTCGTTTTCTGGCCATTTCACATGTAGCCCACCTTTTTCTCCAGTAATAAGTTGGAGCTGTTTGCTATGACCTATGTTTCTCTAATGCACATTAGCTGAAACATGATGGGTAAGTTGGGTATGTCTTGTCAATATTAAATGCCAGTCAGCCAGGTTCCATTTTCTCCAGCACTTTTATGTTTTCAAGTGATCTGGGGTAAACTTTCTCATAATTAGAGAGCCTTAACAAAATATATGAAGATCTTAAGAAAAAGCTGAACATCCTATTTGCAGGTGTCTTCCTTGAGTGCAAGCTGTGGTGGGTTTGGTGGCTTCCACCACATTAAGCTGTCTGGGGAAGGTGAAAATGCAATTGAAGAATCTGCTTGTATCAGAGCAGTGCGCTCTCTGTTTCTTTCCCACACCTGGACCTATAACCTCACTGACCTCATCTCCTGACACTCTTCCTTCCACTGGTGCTGCCCCAGCCTCCTTGCTAACCCCTGCACATCCCAGGCCCTTCTTACCCCAGGGCCTTTGCATGTGCTGTTCCCTTTGCTGGCAGTGCTTCTCCAGGATATCGGCATGGCTTGCTTCCTCATCTCCTCCAGGTTGTTGCTCAAATGCCACCCTCTCCTTGAGGCTTTCCCCATTGTGGATATTCCCTGTCTCCTTTTTCTGTATAATTTGTCTCTATAGCTCTTAATGCTGCATAACAAATCATATATTTTTACCTATTTATTTGGCCTATTGTCTGTCTCTCACCCCCACCCTCTCTGCAACTGTAACACTTGTGAAGGCAGGTGTTTTTGTCTGTTTTGTTCACTGCTGTATCCCTGGGTCCTAGAACAGGGCCTGGCATAGAGCTGAGTCAAATAAATATTCACGGAATGACCTGATGAAATCAAAGTAGCAAGATTATCCAGAAGCTTCATTTCCCAGAGATGGGGGACCTAGTCTGGTAAACAGTGTTCCTCGTGCTGTTCTGGGCTGTTCTACACAGCAGTGGGCTGTTTTTCCATCTGGTTTCCCCTGATGACCTCAGGTGGTCATCAGTCCTTTTTTTTTTTGTTGTTACAGATCTTACTTTTTCCAGAACAATTGGGCTTATACACAATTTCCTCTCTTTCCCTTTCCCTATTTAAATAGGTAAAGAAAAATACATTATGTTAAGGACCAACATCAGATCAATAGGAAAAAGACACCTGAATACATCTACAGAGAAATATAAATCTATATTTTGTAGACAAATACTTAATAGAGGAAGCAAATTATCCTTATGTCTGCAGCAGAGATGGAAATTTCCTCAAATTACTCTTTCTTAGATGTGCAGACAACTCATAGTTCCTTTATTTTGCCTACAACTACTCTGATTTTCCTCATGCACCCCTATTGGCTGGGAAGGGCTGGGGAAACTAGTTTAACCCTATACCTTTAGTCCAGTGCTATAATGAAAATATTCTCCTTAGGTAAAGTGGGCAGTCTCTCAGATTTGCCTCTCCCTCCCTGTTTCTGCCAAACATAGCAGCTGGATGTAGAAGGGAGAGGGGTGGCTTTATCCAGGGGTGATATTCAAAATATTTAACAGCTGATTTGGCACAGGCCAGACCAAGTGGAGTGGATGATGACTGCCAACATTGGCGCAGCCCTTCCGATGCGGACTGTGACGCCCAGCCCCGGCAAGGTGACCTCGCAGTGGTGGAGTGAAGGGGAAAGGCTGTTTGTGTCGGAGCAGTGTCCCCTGGCACCTCTGGTCTCCACAACATTTCTTATCATGGTTGCTGCTTGCCCCATTGGCATTTGCAGATGGAGTTGGTGACTGCTGTGGGCTGGTCTCTCTGACTTGGCCAGGGCACAGAAGCTCTCCCTGGCTTACTTGACCTTGCCCCACCTCTTGCTGGCATTGTAGGCCCATCTTAGGCTCTGCCACAGCTCGCATGGGCCCCTCCGCCTCGCTGCCTGGAGGCTGCAGGTCACCTTGCCCTTGAATGGTGGGCACCGTGACAGTGTGTCTGATTCTCAACTCAGCTGCTTCCTCAGTCCTTCTGCAGCACGTGTGGGAACTTCTGGGTCCAACCACATGGGGACTGAGAATAGCACAGAAAGCTAAAACTCAGGCACTCTGCACTCCTACTCCTACCCTCACCCCCTGCTAATGCATGCTGTGCTGAAGAGTTCATTTCACCTGGCTACTTTCCGGGCAACGACTGTGTGTGAAGTAACTCCCTCCAGAAATCCAAACACGAGTGAGTCAGAGCAAAACCTCCCTGCCCTTGCCTGGACCCTCTACCCAGCCCTCCTGCCTCCGCAGCACCTTCCACCCATCTGACACCACTCTCCCTCTCCGAACCACAAACCACTAGGCTGCAGGCTGTGAACGTTTCACTTCCTCTTCCTGGCGTGGTTTTCTTTGCACACACTATGATGATCTGGGAGCTTTTCAAAAATACTGTTGCCCATGTCCCACCTTCTCACGCCCACTCCCCAATCTGGATTTAACAGCTCTGAGGAGGACCCAGGTGTAGGTGGTCTTCAAACCAAGCACCCTAAGTGTTTGTGATGGGCAGCAAGGGTTGAGAGCCGCTGTTCTAGGCCAGCTGTTCTCAGACTTCACTGCTTACTAGAACCATCTGGAGCTTTTAAAAATCCAGATGCCCAGGCTGAACCCCAGGCTGCACCCCAGGCCAATTAAGTCAAAATCTCTAGGGCAGGCATTGGTATTTTTTAAGGCTCCCTGGGTTATTCCAATGGCAGCCAAATGTGAGAACCAGGGTTATTCTAGGCTAGTTCTTCTCAAACTTTAACGTAATACAGTCACCTGGGGACCTTGTTAAGATACAGATTTTGACTCAGAAGTTCTGAGGTGGAGCCTCAGAGACTGCATTTCTCTAACAAGCTCCCAGGTAATGACAGAGGTGCTGGTATTTTGACCATATCATTCTTCCCAGGGCTACATTTGTCCCCTCACTCCTCAAACTAACAGGATTCAAGGAGAGAGAAACTAGCTTATGGGTAAGTGGAGGTATTTCAAAAATATTATATCTACTACATATGGCAACAGACAGCCTCCTAGTAGACACTAGGTTTACATTCCCGAAGTCAGCTAAAACCCTTTATTCTTCCTGTTATGGAAGGCTAAAATACTCCATAGTCTAAGC
Organism: Daubentonia madagascariensis; assembly: GCA_023783475.1. Taxonomy (NCBI): domain Eukaryota; kingdom Metazoa; phylum Chordata; class Mammalia; order Primates; family Daubentoniidae; genus Daubentonia; species Daubentonia madagascariensis. The sequence goes on from JAKFHU010000428.1 coordinate 15,396,026, forward strand.
TCCCTCTCAGCAAGCATACCCACGTGAGAAATTTCCACACAATGGGATAATAGCCAGAAGTGACTGGGAAGCCTTCCCTTCTCAAATAAAAAGCCCAAGTCTCAACAGAAGGAAAAATTTCTTGCCTCTTCCTGCTTGGAACATGACTTTGAGACCTGGAAGTACAGCAGCCATCTATGACTCTGAGGAAACAGGCATGAAGTTAAGGCCTATATAGATAGATAGGGTTGCCAAATAAAATATGAGAATTTCAGATAAACAACTAATAGTTTTTTAGTGTAAGTGTTGTGGTCACCCTCCATATTATGGTCAGTCCCAGAAATGGATAACCCCCCCCTACCCCAAATTTGGTTTGCATGTTGAGACTGTTGGTGCCATATGCACACCAAAAGGCTATGAAAAGGTTTATGACTCAAATAATGCGGCTGTCTGGGGAGTGCAGGGCAGGCTCCCAAGCAGGCCTAAAACTCACTAGAGAGAGAGGGAGGGCAGACTGCCTTGGGGTTTTTTGAAGGGCTGAGGCGTCTATGGTTTAAACTTCCAGCTGGCACTGGAGAAGGGAGCACCCCGGTTTTCTTGTTATCTTGCCCAGGTGTGGGGCAAAAGGGAAGGAGGAGTGTTGGAGCTTGAATGCTCTCAGCATGTCAAAAAATGGAGTCAGGCTCTTTATGACCATAAATATGTTACACATATTGCATGGTGCATACTTATACTAAAATTTAGTCATTGTTTACCTGAAATTCAAATTTAACTGGGTGTCCTGTATTTTTATTTGCTAAATCTGGCAACCTATTCATTAAGTATTACAGAAAGATAGAAAGAGCCTGGGTCCCTCCTAGCATTGTTGAGCCACTGCACCAACTTGGAATTGCCCACTTCCAGACTTGTCATATGAGATCAATAAATTCCCAGTTCTTTAAGCCACCATTAGTCAGATGTTCAATTACCCAGAGGCAAGTCCATTCCTAAATGATATAGCTCTGCTGACTCCTCTGATGGCAGCTATTGTACAGTATGCTTCTACTTAAAAATCTTATCAAACCCTTAATTATACTGATGATGCTAGTTGTAATGGGTATTGCCAATGCCAATGACTGCCAGCATTCAAATCCAGCCAGCATTCAAATCCAGCTTTGCTGCTTCCTACGTTCTTCACCAACTCATGCCTCCTCTTCTGTGAAATGGAGATGATAACCCACATCTCACAGTTATTAGAATTGAATAAGGTTGTATATATGAAATACTTAGAATAGTGTCATAGTACTCAATAAGTCCTAGCTAATATTTACTTATTTGTTCGAATTAGTCAAATTGCTTGTAGTAAAATTGTTATGGACTAAATGTTTGTGTTCCACCTCCCACCAAATTCATATGTTGAAGCCCTAACACTCAATGTGATGATATTTGAGATGGGGCCTTTGGGAGGTGATTAGGATTATATGAGGTCCTGAGAGTGGAGCCCTCATGATGGGATTAGTGCCCTTATAAGAAAAGACACCAGAAAGCCTGCTCACTCACTCACTCTCTCCCTATCTTGTTCTCTCTGTCCCATGTGAGAGCAAGAAGGTGGCCATCTGCAAGCCAGGGGAGAGCCCTCACCAGAACCCAACCTTGCTGGCACCCTGATGTTGAACTTCCAACCTCCAGTACTGTGAGAGATAAATCTCTGTTGTTTAAGCCACCCAGTCTATGGTATTGTGTTATGGCAGCTCATGCTAATATAAAAATATTCTATTTCAATTGTCATATAAACATTTCAGATGTATTAACAATAACATTGTTAAATTACCTATGATTTTCAAGAAAGTGCAATGATGATCATTGTTGGCGGAGATAGGGAGTAGATTATATACCTTATTTCAAAGATTGTTGAACTCTAAGAAACTGAGAATGAGCACAACCACAGAATGTGTATACTATATTTCAGCACTTTTTTTTAACAACTCTGAAATTGGGATGTGACCTATAGTAGATGAGTTCTTAGATTAGATCTGTGGTTTTCAACCCTAGCTGCATATTCAAATCATCTGGGGAGACTTTAACAAATATTGTTGCCTTGACCCCACCCTCAGATGTTCTATTTAATTGGTCTGGGTAAATTATCAGGCATGGTAATTTTTAAAACCCTCTGCAGGTGAAGAGAATGTGCAGCCAGGGCCAAAAATCATTGTACTAGATAAAATAGTACATATAGATATGTTTATTCTGGGTTGAGGCTTTTTGTGAGGTTTATTAAAAAGTGGAACATAGGGAGATAGATATTCCGTCAATGCTTGATGAGGAACAGCTTTTCAACAGGCTATCCCTACTGAACTCGTCATGTGCATTAGCTAGCCTTCCTGCTAGTTCACTGACAGACAAGGGTTAAAAGCAGTCGTGTCAGCCACCAAAATAACTGCGGAATCCAAGCTCAGGAGAGCAGAGGAAATACAATGCTGTAGCACACAGAGCCAGAGACTAAGCAGGGAGCTTGCAGCTTCTCCTCACTTCATTTCAGTAGTACCAGGTCTCTGGAGCAAAATATGAAAGTGCAGAGTGAGTGGTGGGGTAGAATTCTACACCCTCTCACCAGGGGGCCATGATGTATGGAGAATTCCATGCAAGCTCAGGAAAGAGCCAGAGTTCAAGTATTTTACAAGAGGATTTGTTATCTTGTGGAGTCCACTAGTTGATGACAGAAAGGAAAGTCAGGTGAGTTGAATTCTGCCTGAAGTCAGCCTTATTTTATTGTCTGCTTGGTAACAAAATTGAACGTGTTTCTGCTTAGCTCCATATTTTGCATCTCACCCTTTGTGTTCTCATTCATGATTATGAAGTCGTCACTTCTCAGAGACACTAGACACACAGACGTGTTTGATGGAAGTGGTTACTCTTCACTCTGTTGGACTGTGAATTGTTGAGATACTGTGAAAGGAGATCATGTGTTCACACTGTGGGTACCTGCTTCCTCCAGCCCCCACCACTCCACCCTGCACAGCAAAACAAATATTAATAGTATTACACTTGATCTCGTTTGACCAGTTCCTCTACACTTGTTATTTTTCCTTTTAGCTGCAGGCTAATCTTCAATCAGCAGGTGCCTCTCCATAAGAAGTGGAACTGTGGTGTGTAACCTGAATTGCGTTGAATTCCTTAAGTCTGTCTGATTCCAAACCACTTTGATTCCCGCAGTGAGGCGTCATTATCATGCCACTGATGTTGGTCCTCCTTTTTGCCCAGGTAAACTCAATCCAGCAGCCTCTCTTTGCTGAGCGTCTGTTTCAGTGTTTGCTGAAAAGACCAAATCACTGCATTACCTAAATTTATACCCTATGATCCTGAAAGCACACTCTCCAAACTGGTAGAAAGCCTTGCCTTTTTTTGTGCATGCAAGACTACTCAGAAGGAATTAAATTCAAGCAAGGTAACAGTGGTAAATAAAGCCACATTGAATTCTGCCCATAGGAATTTATTTTCTGTTTCTTCCAAGCCTTGCCCATTCTAACCCAGCTTTACAGTTCTATGGGTTAAGGAGAAGAGAGGCCTCTTTTATTGAAGCACAATTTTATTTAAAACTCTTTTGGTGACGCGATGAAATATTAGTAGTGAAAACAAAGGCAAACACTAATTGAGTGACAGAGAGGCCTTCTGAGCTGGAGAGGCTATTTTGTGCATTCCTGGTCTACAAAACAATCTGTTTTATTGGGCTTAAGCTGTGGGACGTCCTTGAGTTTATTTTCTGGATGTTTGGTGCACACAATTCACTCAGGGAATAGCCACATATCATTACCCAGGATCCATTCTAGGGGTGATTTAGTTCTCCATAGAGACTAAACAACCAGGGCCCTATACTTGGTTTCTGTGGTGGGTGAGCCCCTCGAGGAGGCCTTTACAAGGCAGCCCCCAAGCCCTGGGGCTGGGTTGAGTTCCATGCTGTTTATCAACAGTCAGGGTTCCTGGCTGGATCCCAGAAGCCAGAACGTGCCAGGGAACTCTGGGAAGATGGCTCCCTTATCTCCAATACCAGCTTTGCCTATCTGCTTCCCCCACATAGCCAAGTAGTTGCTGGGGCCTCCACGTGGCCGGGTGTGAAGGAGACCTTACTGTGGTCTAGCGAGCGTCCCAGTGGAGAACACTGGTGTGAGGCCTTGTCTCCTGGAGGCTGACCAAGAAAGAGCCAGAGGCTGGTGGGAACTGAACATTCTGGAGCAGGAGATAAAGCAGCAGCTCCTGGGAAGAGCTTGGCCTGCAGAGATTTGGGGACACCCCTTCCCCCACCACTCCCACAGAAGTTCTGCATATAAAAACTAAAATGCCTTCTAAGTCAAAATTTTCTCCTAAACTAACGGCATTTATAGAGAGATTCAGTGTTCCCTCAAGAAGAAAGGTTTTTCATGATTCATAAGTGAAGGGGGAAAAGAGTGGTTCAGGTAGTCAGCGCTCTCAAAATTTTTGTTGTTTTGCAACCCATCAAAGCTTTCGATGGGAAGATGTTGCTTATTTGTTAAGGTAAAACTTAAGAATCTTTGTAACCTAAGCTAACCTCTTAGACGCTTCTTTTAAGCTACAGTCAGCGTGCTGAAATGTCGGGTACACACAAACACAGCTTGCTGAGGAAAACTGTAGTTTGTCCTACCTCAGCTGTGGGTGTGTTGTTCTTCTGCACAGCAAACCCCCCCATTGAATATGTCTACATTCCGTGGATTGAGCAGTTTGGGGTGTTGAAAGGCTTGGAGTTTGGGCCTCATTCTGGCCCTGTGTGATAAGAAATAGCATGTGTCTTCATTTATAAAATGGTGGGAGTTGGACACAGGTAAGGAAGAGGTCTCTCGTACCCTAGACAATTCATTTCTATGAATTGGAAACAACTGAGGGAATTGTTCTCAAACACAAGTTCAAACCAAAACAGGGAAATTTGAGGAAGACATGACAATGTAGCTAATATGTGTAGCAAAGCTGTAGTTCCACAGGGCTGCAAGGAAATTCACTGAGCGCTTGTAAAGCATGGTACCAAATATTTTTATAATACTTTTTAAAATTACTGAACTGAGGGGAGATATTATTATATTGTAAAGCATGGTACCAAATATTTTTATAATACTTTTTAAAATTACTGAACTGAGGGGAGATATTATTATACTGACTGTTTTGAGCACCTATCTTGTTCAATAAAATTACTGAAAGGTAAGACAGTTTCTTTTGTTCAGGTGCCAAATCAGTTATGTGGGACATGGTTTTGTGGAGAGCCTTCTTCTAAGGACAAATTTCAATTTGAAGGGAAATGAAACAGCAAAATTAATGCCAGTGCAGATTTTTTTAGACTTTGAAACTTTTAAATCTCACAACAAAATGGGAATATTTTTGTGAGTACATATGCTTAACTTCTATAAACTAAAAATTGAACTCAAAAGCATAATTAAACCATTTTATTGCAAATGCAAAATATACAGAAACATTACAATTTATAAGCTTTCGAAAATGAACAGTATTTATAAACATTTGAAAAATATAAAATTTTATAAACAGTTTATTCAAAATATTTGAGAACATTTCACAGACATTCATAAATTATTTTTCCACAAAGCTTTGTTGGAAGGAGAAAATTAGTGTTTAGGTTTTTTCTAGTTTTTTTAAGAGAAATATTTTTGTTGGAATAATTTTGTATTGGTGTTGAGATAGTATAATGATGGAATTCACTTTCACTTGGATGATTTAAAAGGAGCTAATGTGACACAAATTGAGCAAAGTTGAAGAATGTATGAAACCTAGCCCTCAATGATCCTTATTTCTCTAGTAATAAGACTGTAAGAATTAAAACGTTGATTCGAAGAGACCTACATTTTAAGTGCCTATTATATATCAGACATGATACAAGGTGCTTTCCACATATTTGATTTAATACTTTTAAAAATAGGTGTTTATTTCATGCTGCTAAATCTAAACAGTTTTATAAACATTCTGCAATCTGAACAATAAAATCATTCACCATTGACCTAAGAATAAAATTGTAAGTCAAAAAATCAAATGAAACTGTTATCTTTACAGAAGTAGGAAAAGCTTTCCATTTGTCCTGTGTAAGCACAACTTTGTAATCCTCAATGACACATGTACAGATATTCACATAATAAATCTTAAGATATCTATGTGATGACAAAGTTTTAAAATATATACACATATAAAAAACTACTGCTTAAGACTAACATAGCTAGTCTGAATATAGGGATCCAGCATTTTATTCTTCCTTAGACAATATCTTCCTATTTGGGAAAAATAATTTTTAGTGTTAGATTTGCAATGACATTTTGTTTTTTTAATGAGTGTGTCCACCAGTGATTTTTATATAGAGAGTTTTTCAAATATTTTTTTATTTCTCAACATACTTCAACTCATTAAATCTTTCTCAGTCTTCCTCCTGGGCATATATATCAACACCAGTTCATTTTCCAATCCAGGGTATACATTGATCCTTGTGTTCCAGGAACCTTCATCCTGGGCACAATGTACCAAGGGCAAAACTTTGTAACAGGTGACACTTAAGAAATGTCTGAAACTTAAATTCACTAGAGCAGAAAACCACCACAGCCTTAGGTTGGATGTGAAGAAAAATGCCATTAATTTCCTCACCAAGAAGGTGTTCTAGAGAAACTAATAGAGTTCTCAATACTGAAAAACATTAAAAGAATTTCTACAATTTTCAAACGTTACCTTTTCAGAAGATACTTTTTCTATAAACTTGTGTTCATAGCTTATATATCTGATATACAAGTAAAATGAAACAGCAATCAACAGAGTAAACATGTATTAGACCTGAGGTATCAACCCATGGACCTTCCATGGATTGTCAACTTTCAAAAATTTAGAATGCATTGAATTGCACTCACCACTAAACTATGCTCGGCTGGGCACAGAAGCTCATGCCTGTCATCCCAGTACCTTGAGAGGCCGAGGCGGGAGGATTGCTTGAGGACAGGAGTTCGAGACCAGACTGGGCAATGTCGCAAGAAAAAAAATTTTAAAAATTAGCTGAGCATGGTGGTGTGTGCCTGTAGTCCCAGCTACTTGGGAGGCTGAGGCAGTAGGATTACTCGAGCCCAGGAGTTTGAGGCTGCAGTGAGCAGTGATCACGCCACCCAGGGTGGGTGACAGAGTAGGACCCTGTCTTCAAAAAAAAACCCACTAAACTATGCAGAAGAGATTACAAAGGCACTGTAGGGCTTTGCAGCCATCTCAGGTTGTCACTGTGAACATCAGTCATAGTTCAGTAGAACTGGGGAAATGCTGACGTCAGTTTAACAGAATTCTGAATAATAGAGTTTACCGTAATTACCTGGGTAGTCTTGAGCTAGCTTAGAAACAAAAAACAAAACTAAAAACATTTGATGTTATAGCAGAAAAAAATCTAGTCAACCTGAAAGTTTTGTGTTTTTTTTTTAAATGACAACTTTTTGGTTAGGATTTTTGTTTTTGAGAAATATAAATTTAGTCTAGAAATAAGATAGCCAATTTTGTTTCTATAAAATCAATAAGTGATAGGAAATCTGCCCATAAACATTAAAAACCACCAAAAATGTTATTTCTGCTATGCATTTGAAATGAGATTGGAAAATTTTGTGGAAGTTTTAATGTGCCAAAGGTATTTTCCTATAGTTACCCCGGTCTTAATATTTTGTTTTCTAGGAAATTAACTCTCTATTCTATTCTATTCTCCTTATCAATAAAGCTGTATGAAAAATATATGAAATTTTACAGAAAAAGACAATCTACCACTTATTACAGTAGGATATATCTATTTTTAAAGGTTAGAAACTAAAACTTAGTAAGTAATCTCCTTAATAATGGTAAAAGTACCAAATTTTTGGAGAACCATGATGATAATTTATTCAGATTTTTCATGAAGATTTTTCTCATTTCCAAACAGTCTGTGGAAAACCTACGCTTTAGTGGGTTTAAAACACTCTTTAAAGCATTTGAGAAAAATTGAAGTATACAATATAATCCTGAGATAATATAGCCATTATTTTATAAAAATCTCTACATCAACAAGAAAAATAACCTTTGGGATAATAGTAAAAGAAAGGAACAATATGAATATAAGTAACTCCAAAGCCGAATTCATTTGGACTTCTCCAGAAACTCCATTTTGTCTTATGTCATCCAGGTCTGAGTTAAAGGAACCTGGGAGCACAATCATTTGTGTGTTTGTGAAAAGGAAAAAAAATTGTGTTTCCTTTACCTGAGGTCTAAAGTATTTTTCTCCTTCCTCCCTTCTTTAATTGGTAATAAACGCCTATGGTATGTCAATAAATTACAATTCGTAAGCCCTTCATGGGCAGGTGTGTCTTGTGTATTCTAGCCCACTAAGAAACAGATTTCCAAAACAGGCCTTTTTTTTCTTTAACACTTTACCCATTAGCTACCTAGTTTAAAAAGAAGGAAGCTGTGGAGGGGAGGACAAAGCACCAGTGATCTCACTTCTCAGTTTTAATAATTTGAAATTATGACTCAGAGAATGGTGACTGATACTCTGCTTATCAGAACACAGTTAACTTTATCTATATCTATGAATTACCATGAGTCTAAGAACAGCCACCAAAGAAATGAAGAGCCACGTGGCAGAGTCAAATATATTGTGGGTAGAAGCAAGATTATTCTGAGACACATATAACTCTTTGACTTTTTTTATGCTTGCGGAATATTTCAAAGTTTGCAGAAATGAAAAGAAGCAGATGTCTTCCAGAGGAGGATCAAAACTCGATTTTCAAATTTGATGGCCAAAATGAAGGCATTTTTACTTGGCCTCACATCTAAATTATTAGCTAGAACTTTAGAAATACTAACTTTCCTAGCAGTTCTTCCAAAAAGCAAGTATTCCTTCTCCTCTCCGAGTGTCTCATATTGGTTAAAATTCAGGGTTTCTAGAGACTTTGATCATCAGTTCTGCTAAACAAGGTAACATCATCATTGTATCCTGGGGTTGAACACTCCACGTTCTCTAGTAAAACATAATTGTTCTCATTGCCATTCAGAGACAGGACTTCTTTCTTAGCCGTGGATGTCAGCTCACTCCAGGTAATGTCAGTATTTTTGAAAGCATGTAGAAGGAAGATACCATTGATAATAGTGAAGAACCCACTCAGGGTTCCGATGATGTCTCCAGCTTTCATGCCATACCACTCCTGGAACAAAATGGCAGAGCAAGTCACCACCATGGACGTGAACAACACATAATAGATGGGAGTCACAAGAGATGTATCAAAGGTGTCCAGTGCCTTGTTGAGATAGTTAATCTGTGTAGTCACTGAAAGCACAAGTACAGCCAGCAAAACAAAGACCAGGGGATGCTTGTAAACTGGCTTCCATTCTAAGAGTTCCTTAATGGCGATTCCCAGGCCTTTGACAGAAGAAACTGAAAATGCTCCAATCAAAGAACAGATTGAAATGTAGACCAATACATTGGTCTGTCCTTTCTTGGGAGCCACAATCAAAATCAGCACCAAGGAGATCACAATTACGATCACAGCAAAGGAAATAAATCCTGTTAGGAAGAGAAAAGAATCAGACTTCAGAAAATACTAACAGGATCAATGCCTTTTTGAAATCTTTTCAGTCGTGAGTTTAAGAGCATAGGTGTCTTAGAAATAGAAGCAAGATTAAATTAAAAGCAACAACATTCTATCGTATAGTTCACAATATTTTACTTTCACAATCATTTGATTCTCACCAATAACACTACGAGGTAGGGCAAGTGTTGTCGGATTAACTTTTTATTTTCAGAGGGAGAGAGTGGCAAAGATTTGGGTTTGAATCAGTCTTTTCCCTCTACAATCCTCATCTTTCCCTTTCATTATGTAGAGGGGAAGCATGAACATAAAAATAAGTTCTGTCATCTTTTCAGGAGACTTGTAATACTCCATCAAACCTTACTGTGTCTCACGACCCACAGCGAGGCTTGCAGGAAGCCTATTACGGTGTTATTACAAATATCGTCTGCTGAAGAGAGAAAGGAGAGCAGAACTTGAGTGTTTCTTTAAGTTGAATCACAGACCTGGGTCTCTCAATTTCATTTCCATTTCATGCAGAGAAGTGACTTCTTCTTCTCGCGGGGCATGGATAACCATCACAGTTGACCCCAATATACTTAATATGCAGCCAATTTTTCCATGAATGTTCAAGTGCTCATTTAAAAAATAGGAAGACAATATTGCACTGTTGGGAGAGGAAAAAATAAAAGCACGATAGTTCAATTACCTTTTGATTCCGTGGCAGCTCAGAAGTCACACTGTGGTACATGCCACCTTGCATCCCCATAAGCTGACTTGAATATGCTATGTGACACTGAAACACCTGGATTAGTCTGAAACTCAGAATTGATGGTCACTCAAATCTGCTTCATTGCTTTTGTGTCTGCAGAGCTATACTAGACATTCTGTGTCCCTGTAATCTTCCCAAGACCTTTCAAGAGGTCTCCCTCAATTCATTTTCAATTTCCCCCATCTGCTCTTGTAAAGCTAAGCAAAATGGGAGCTCTTTTATGTCTTACTGGCATGATACATTTTAGAATAGATGTGCCCATGGAAGTTTCAAAGAAGGAAATATTCCTTTTAAAAAAGAATTTCTCTGCTAAGGGCTAATATTTAGCTAGTTCACACCACTACAACCATATAGACTGTCAAAATATTGAAATACTTCCTTAGTACCTGCTACGGCCCTGACACTTGCACCTGACCTATGTTGCTCCCAGTGCTTCGGCAGCTGTGGCCTCAGGAAGCTACAGGTTGGTACTGCCATGGACACCAGAGTATACCATCCTGCTGCTCCACCAGCAGGCCTGCTCTGGCTCCTGCACACCAGCCTCCTTCCTCTAATGCCCTGGTATTCCCAGGAGCACAATTATCAGTGCCCATCTGCCCCTGAGACTATGATCAATTACCAGGTGCTTTCCTAGAGTTGCCCTCATGTGGCTGCTTGTAGGACTGCAGCCTCAGTGAAAATACTACTACTACGAGCTATATTCATTGCATAGACAACTGTTTTAAGTGCTTTATGTGTATTACTCATTTAATTTTCACAACAATCCTAAAAAGAAAGTAAAGAGAAATGGGCAGGCCCAATCATAAGCTTTCTACTAGAAATAGACAAAAAACCCAAAATGGTAGCTCAGCATAAAAGAGTTCATGGGCTGATTGAACACATTCATCTGGGATCATAATAAAGGCCAACTCAGAAAAAAATAGATCCATATTATATGAAATAGGAAAATTATTCCTGTTTCCAGAACTAAAAGAAACTACAGGGTCTCCAAACAGAAGTATCCAGCAGACAATGCAAGAATTTTAGTGAGAGTTGAAATTTAACCTAAGCACTATGCTTTTTAAAGTCCTCTGATAAATATGGTCATTAAACACCATCACAATAGAAAGAATTAAAAGGACCCTGGCAATTTGTTCAGGTGAGAGATAAAAATCTGCTGGCCTTCATTGAATAGTCACAAACATAACACACAATTACTTTATGTTAGCAGGAAACCAAGCTCACTCTGTCATAGGTTTTCTAAATAATAATAATATGACAATCTAGTTCCCATTTCTACTGCTATTTATTTTGTAGTCTTCAAGTTAGTTTTGTGATTTGTTTTTTAGGCAAGAAAACAATATCGTTCCCATTTTACAAATGAGGAAACTGAGGTTAAGTGACTTGTCCAAAGCTTCCCAGGAGTCTCGGAATGATTTTGGGTCTTCTCAGAGCCCAGGCTGGTCTAGATTTTTGTCGTTGTTTTGAGATATACTTAGCAGTATGTTTCTTATGGTTTAAGTTTACTTTGGTATTAAAATACCTACAGAATCCATGCTTATTATCATGCACGTACCTTATGAGAACACTCAGAGCACCCAGGGGGGTGACCAAGGTGGCAGGTGCAAAAGCATAAGCAGCAAAATTTGCAGCCTCTCCTGCTCCCACTAGAAAGCAAGCAGAAGTATTGATATAAAAGTTAGACTTATTTGTAAGAAGAGAAAAACAAATGAACCTTGCAAAGCAGTGGACTTACACTGAAATATCTAGCTAAAAGGAATGATGTAACTTATTTTATGGAGGGTAGGAGAGAACTGGTATTAAGGGATGCAGGTAAACTGTAATTCCTGGTGATACAAACTCAACTAATACAAGCAATGGTGACAGATGAATATGCATTTTAAATGACTTTCATTAGAGATTTTAGTTATTTCAGTACTGAACACATATTTGGCCACTCTGATGAAATCTAGTAGAGGTAGCTTTGTAGTAAGCAGAGAATTATTCCATTTGCTCAAACATTCCTACTGTTTTGCAAATTAGCAACGAAAACCAAGACCAACTTGTAAAATGAGAACACTTTCTAGAGATCTGGTGTCTAGGTGGGGGACAGCCAGAAATGCCTACTACAGGCCCATGAAGTCAGGTATCTCTGAATTGTGGATGATCTACAGGCAAGGAACAGTATTTCAGTAGCTTAAGGAGATCCAAGCAGCTGATTTAAAGTCATAACTATGTGCTCCTGAATGTAGTCTTCTTATCTGAGGAACTCTAGCCTTCCATGAGATAGTGTGGATGCAGATAACTTCTAGAGTGAGAGAAATCCTTCCAAGAGCTGGGCTCTTGTACTGGGGCCAAATTATTCTCACAGATCACAATTGGACACTTGCCCACAGAATGTAGTATTTTCATACTGGCAAACTACACCAAGCAAACACTTATCGTAGAGAGCTAAAGGAACACCAGTATACTTTCTGCCTTCCTTTGGCTGCTACGCTACATCTCCCTAGATCTGCAGGAGTCACCAGCGTTATGAAAACATCATAAAACAAATCAAAACTTACAGAACAGAGAAATTTGGAAACTGCTCTCATAAAAAGAGCCATGGCAGTTTTCTTAGAATACTATGCTTTCCTGGAATACTTTATATTATTTCTATTTTTATCTTTTTAGATAGCTTTCCAGGAAAACACCGACTTCATGACTAAAGTACCATATGTTTGTCACTTACCTAATCTCTAATGTGTGCTTTTCTCTCTTCAATACTGGCATAAGCTTTTTTACGTGGTGAGAATAAAATGGTAAATGTAGCCATAGAATATTCTCCTTATATTTTCATTCTGAAGTGTGGGGAGAAGGTGGGGGAGATGCAAGTGAGAGAGAAAGAGAGAAAGAGAGAATCACCCAAATATCTAGCTGCAATCTTTCCTGTACAGTCCTTGTCAACTTTTACTCAAATAAAGTAAGAAAATGGATGTTAAAACACCTTAAAAACTGAAAGGGCCATACAAATTTAAATTATTTTGATTCACCATTCTTTTAGATTCCACCAGTTATTAAAGAAAAGGGACCCAGTTCCTTCCTATATAACAGGATCTCACAAATGCTGAAATGTGTTACTTGGTTGGGGAAAATACAGGGAAGCTTTAAGACTTTTGGCTGCAGAGGGAGATGACTTGCAGGTCGTGTGAAACTACAAGTTATGATACCCTTTTTGGGGGAAGTTTCAGGGTTGGGATTTAAGAATGCTCAGGCACTGGTCCCCAACCTTTTTGGCACCAGGGACTATTTTCATGGAAGACAATTTCTCCCCAGACCGGGGGCGGGCAGTGGGAGGGAGGGATTGTTTCGGGATGATTCAAGCACATTACATTTATTGTGAACTTTATTTCTATTATTATTACATTGTAATATATAATGAAATAATTATACACCTCACCCTAGGCTGGGGACCACTGAGTTAAGAGACTGCAATCAGCACAAGTGGCTGAGGGAGATGACACTGCCCTCTATTTGGACATTGCATCAGCATTTAGAAAGTACTTTCATATCCCACAAAGACTCATTTAATCCTCAAAGCAGGTGTGGGAGGAAGAAGAGTAGTGACATCCCTCATTTTCTCTCCGTTTGTTCTTTGTCAAGCAGCCAGAGAGAGCTTTAATTAATTTATGTTTTGGTCCTGGCAATAAAAATGTACCCATTCTTGGGAAAATATGCAGCTACAATAGTCACAGATTCAAATTAGGAGCTGGGAAAATATGGGAGAAAAGCACTTTTTTCAATTGTTATGGAGAAGAAAATACAAGGAGGAGAAGTTTGTGATAAAATATATTAAATGTCAACTTCTTTCCTTGCATTCCAGGACGATATTGAGAGCATGGGGTTGGCAGGAGGGAAGAGTAAATAGTTTATTTATATATTATTATATATAAGAGAATATATTATACCTACACGAAAAATTTTAGACTTAAATTCCACCCTTGCCAGGGAGATAAATTAATCAATTTTGAAAAATTCCACATCATCTATTTATCATTTTCTAAGCAAACACTATTCTCAGTATTAAGAACTTACTTGACAGTAATCCTGCCCACCAGAGCCATTCCTTCAGATAAGAATGTCCACCGTGTCCTAGGAAAATACCACAAATAAAAATTAAGTTCTAAACTGGAGGAAGAAGGTTTGAAGAATTGACTTCTAGGAAAGGGACTGGATTATGGTTGGAAAAATCAAGTCAGTAAATCTAAAGTCTTTTAGCTTATTTATTTGGTCGTTTCCAAAGATCTTCTAAAGCTTTCTATTACGTCACCATGTCACCTTTGATTTCTACAGAAACCTTTTTTTTTATTTGTAGGAAATTTTATTTAAAATCAGCTTCACTGTATTTATGTCATTCAGAGGTATGGATATAGACTATTATAAACTCTAAATATATTGTTTTGGCCATACTTAAAATTAAAGACAGAAAATCATAAATCGTAAATTACATTGGTACCTAATGAGGATCATAAAGGGAAGAAGATGGTTGACAAAAGAGATTTTTGAGATTTTTGGATTTGTCAATCAGAGAATAAGAAGCATCAGGCAGATGGACTCTACTTATGCTGTACCTTGGCATGATGAAATTGAGTTCTATCTAGTCTACTGAAAAGGACAAAAAGCTCTCCTAAGGTATTCAAGGAGTTACCTTCCCACTACTGTAATCTGTGACCTTAAGTCACTGTTATATGTTTGCTATATAAAATGGAATTTTCTCGTCAATTTTAATACACTTAATGCCCTAAATTTCACCTAGATTATTTTCCTATAATTAAGCTAAACAGGATATATAAGCTGTGAAGATTATCTTGCAAAGTAGTTAACTATGTTTACTTAGGAGTTTTTCCTTACAAAATTTGCAAATAACTACATTGGAATCATATAATAATACTGGACCTTATTATTGTATACTTGGTATCTCTTTGGGTACTAGCAAAATAATATTTACCTACATATGTTTATTGGCCATCTGCATCTCTTATTTTGTGAGTTTCTTATTTCCATGCTTTGCCTATTTTCTGTTAGGATACTAATCTTTTTCTTATTGACTGAAGTCACTCTATACATATTATGGAACTTAACTACCTTTTAACATATATTTCATCATTTTTTACCAATGTATCATTTATTTTTAGTTTCAGTTAAGGTGTTTCCATATAGGATTTTTTTTTTGTAAATTCAGACAATCTCTTCCTTTATATAAAGTAGATTCTTCCTTTACGTTTATGCTTAGAAAAGTCTTTTAGGTTTTTATAAAAGTTATTTCATTTTAAATTTAACTGTAAACTATCTAGAATTTATTTTGCTGAATGGTATTAAGTAGAACTTTCACATTTTTCTTCTCTAATTTTTTCCAATTGCCTCAATATTTTCAATTGAGTAATTCATCCTCTCTCCACTAGTTTGAAATGTCGTTTTTAAAAATCATATTAAATTGTTGTATGTACTTGGGTCCACTTATAAGTTTTAAATTATCTTTTATTATTTTGTCTGCTTTAATGCCTGTATCAAATTGCTTTAATTAATACAGCAATATAGTATGTTTTATTTTATGATAGTGCGAATCTTCCCTCAATAGTACTCTTTTGTAAACTTGTTTGCACAATTTATAGTCATTTATTTTTCCATATGGACCTTAGAAAAATATTTAGGTCTGATGCTATTATACTTGATAAAAATAGAAAATTCATGGTTCATGGATAGTCAAAGAGAGCTACTCAGCATCAGAAATGTCACTATAAATAGTAGCCTAATTCTATTGTTTTCTATTTATTGATTTAACAAATATTTATTGGATGCCAAACACTGTGCTAGGGACGGTTTCTGTTCTTATGAATCTACTATCAATAAACAAGTAAACCTGTTGGCAACAAGTTGATATAATAATAAATGAACAAATACAAATTATTCTAGATTCAGTGAAGAAAACTCTTAGTGCAATGATAGAAAATCACAGGGGATGGGGCCAGGAGACCTGCCTAGAGAGGACAGGCCTTTCTGGGACAATGATACTCAAACCGAAGTCTGAAGGGTGAGTCAGCTGAATGATGGGCAGGGAGAAGAGAGTTCCAGGTAAAGGGAGAAGACCTTCGCGTGGGAAAGAACTAGGCCTATTCCAGGAATGAGAGGAAAGTAGGTGAATGGGAGGAAAGCACAAGAGGAAGCTGGAGAGGTGGCAGGGCACATTCTGTGCAGGAGGCCTGGCACCATGGGAGATGCAGCTGGCTCCATCAAGGAGACTGAGGCTAAGATAAATAGAGACAGTAAATTATCATTAGTGTGGCATTGTGGACTTTCATTAGGGTTATTTCTGCAGTTAGAAACTTGAATTCAATTAGTTGCATGTGTTACTTACCAGCTCTAGTAAAGCCCTTTTTGGCCAGTTGCAAGAGGCCCTTCTTTTTCAATATGAAGCTGGAGCCAATAAAAATACTGGAACTGACTGCCAGTACCAAGCCCACATAAAGACTGTATTTGTTTTCTACATTTGCTGAAATGCTCAAGTTGGTTGTGCTAGAATTCAGGTCCGTGTAGAAGACAGAAGCCAGCAGCTGCGACACATTTGTGATCTCACACCGCGCCTGGGAGGAGTTCGGGCAGACCAGAGACAGCACAGAGCCTGGAGAAAAGGAAGGAGGGAAATGTGAAGAACGAAAGGGAGGTGTTTATGCTTACACGCTTTCTGTAAGGAACAGAGCCTCGAGTGCACGGTACTGAAACGCTTTTTTATTGCGTGCAGAGAACTCCCTGACGGGTGGTCCACAGGCCTGTAAGACATTTTCAATTTGGCTTGCATGGGTTCCTAAAAATGATTTTAAATGGTTTAGTTGTCATCATTTAAAAATGAGAGATTTCACATGAAAGCCTTGGTTCCTCTTATAAGTTGGAAGATCTGGCAATACTTGGGCCTTTGTTCCAGCAAAACAGCAACCTGCTCAAGCAGCAAGGAACTCTTTAGACCTGGCTTGTGCTCAGCAATTCATCACAGTCCCACACGTCCACTTCACTCCTTCGCATTATCAGCCTGTCTCCTGGAAAGCAGGGTTTGGGAGGCTTGAGTGTGAGGAGAGGGCACAGCAACCTTATAGGTCTAGAAATCACCACAGTACAGGAAATTTGGCTAACCTACTGGTGGGGTACAAATGGTGCATTTCAGAAAATGTCTTTTAAAGTGGGTTTAGTTTTCTGTACCATTTTCCCTGAAGAAAATGATTTTTCAGGTCTATTAATCCACCTTCTCCTACATAAAACAGAATCTGATAGAAAAATGAATTAAACATCTGTAGGCTTTTCAAAGAAAAAGATTCAAATAAGCATGTAAACCACTGAACCAGACCCATTGTTGTAAATGCCTTGGAATTTTGAGGCTAAACACAAAATGAAACCATTTTACACTACATGAGAAATTTTTATAATCTGTCCTCTACTTGAAAAGCTACCAACAAGGTGACATTGTGACAAGACGTTCTATCTTCTCATCTTTTCCATTTTAAAAAGGCAAATTCTCCCATTATGAATTACCCTAAACAAAAAAAGGGTAAAGGAAAATTAATCAGATACAATTTGAGAATTCAGTTAAAAAATTGGTTTTACATTTAAAAAATCTTAAGCCACATGAACAAAAGACAGTTTGACTAAATGATGTCTTAGCAACAAAACTTCCATAAGTGGATCTATACATCCCTGACAAAGCATTACAAAGCCACCTGAATTTTACCACATACAAAGTTAAGAAACCATGGAGTTCATATCTGGAAAATAACAAAATAACTGAATTCAAGGTTTGCGTGACTATTTCATTTATCTCTGTAATTTGAAAAATGAACCAACTGTGTTTCAGAGATACAGAATAAATTTTGAGACAAACTTCTAAATATTCCAAGGAGAATTCTATTACTTCAGGGATTTCCTATAATATTGGGGAATTTTCAGGCAGGTTGTTTTAATAAGAACTGCTGCAAATTTTCAAACAAGCTAGTCCTTAGCAATCTTGTTCCATACATTGTTCGTCTCATCTAAGCCCCAAGAATGGAAAGTGATTGTGTATATTTTTGTTAGTAAGAATTTTGATGACATTCACTCCTGAGAAAACATCTGACCTGACTTTCCGGTGAATTCCATGGCCACATTCATGTCATTTACTACGTAGTTAACATAACCATTCCAAAACTTCATCTCTGAAATCAGCGTGGGTGGGTCTCATTCCAGGGAAACAATATTCCTTCTAAACTGTTGACATAGCAAAATGTTTCTGACATTTTAGGGGGTGTGGGGGCAGAGGGTGATAAGGGAGTGCAAATAATCTCTGTTACATTTTGCAAGTTCTCATTGTAAGTGGCAGACATGAATGCTGCAAGTTTTATGGCAGGAAAATAATAAAAATCTTGTCTGGTTACTGACCTTAGAACTTAAATTGTTTAATGTTTTGGGAACCTGTTAGGGAGGGAGCCTACAGTAGATATGACTGAAGGAGGAAGGGAGGGAGGGAGGGCAGGAATGGTGGGTTAGGGGGTATGAAGTGGCCTAGAGGAGAAGGGACATGGGTGCAGGAGATGGGTGTGTGGGCACGGACTTCAAAGTGTTTTAGAAGAATCAAAAATATCTCAAGTCAGAGTTGGCTTCTCAAGATCCAAGTAAGCAGAATAATTACCCAGGGAGTTTAATCCAGGCTTTATTCAACATAGAAAGAAAAACTCCATTATATTCATCATTTTTCCTTTTCACTATCAATAGTCCTCTAAAGGGACTGTACCAATTTATACTCCTGCCAGCAGGGAACATTTATTACTTCTTTGATGTTATTAATTGTTCTAAATATTGAGTAATGAATATTTAGGAAATATATGTCAGTTATAAAGAAAAATAATTCAATATACACCAATGTATCAATCACCTAATTAAAGAAATAAAATATTACCCTTCAGAGGTAACAACTATCCTGATTTTCTTTTTATCTTTCCTTTGATTTAAAAAAATGATTTCCTCTACATGATTATATCTTTAAATAATAGTTTAGTTTTGCTGCTTTTTGACCTTCATACAAATGTAATCATGCAGAATGTATTCTTTGGTGACTTGCTTTTGAGATTTATCAGTGTTGATGCATGTGGCTGCAGGGTTTGTTTTTTTCCTACTTTTCTATAGAATTCTACTGTATGACTGTTCCACAACTAATTTTTCTATTTTATAGTTGGTGGACATTTAGGTAATTTGACAGTGTTTTTGCTCTTATAAACAGTACTGCTACTGTTCTCATGTTATGTCAAACTATATGAAATTGATGATAATTGAAAAATGTTGACCCTACAAAAATAGTAGTTTCATATGGTTCAACTTAATACTTTTCTTCTATGTACAGGTGTAGTAGTTTACACACACCTTTAAAATTTAAAAACAGTTAAATATTCTATAGATTATATACCCTTTTCTACCCTAAGCTCTCCTACTATCTATAATCATGGGCAAGTTGAGTAATCACTCTTGGTTTCAGTTTCCTCATCTGTAAAATAAGGGAGTTTGATTTTGATTCAGTGATTCTAAAGTTTGATCATAATGTATCTTTGTTCCCAAAGTTGTTTACAATCCTGGTGGCTCATAAATATTGCTGATGGACCAGTTCTAAACTCATAGGCACTG
Source organism: Daubentonia madagascariensis (assembly GCA_023783475.1). NCBI lineage: Eukaryota > Metazoa > Chordata > Mammalia > Primates > Daubentoniidae > Daubentonia > Daubentonia madagascariensis. The sequence continues at coordinate 15,415,970 of JAKFHU010000428.1, forward strand.
ATAGCTGGAAGACATTTTAAAGAAACTGATGCCAAGATATTAAGTGACACTGGTCAAAGTTACGTAAATGCCAAAACGAGGGCCAAGTAACCCAATTCCCAGGCTAGTATGCTTCTATTTCAAAAAAATAAAAACCAAGTACATGTAAAGCTAGTTAAAAAAATACTATTAATGTTTACACAAAGATTAAATGCTTTAAATAATTTGTCTACTACTATTTGCCTATAGAGAATAATTCAAATTGTCCAGTGTATTACACGGAATAGAATATCTGGTTTCTAGAAGTCAGTGATTGCAGAGGTTCTTCCCCTGATGTTGGGCTGGAAGTGACTTGGTGGCCAATGGAACATCAGCAAAGGTGATATGAGGATAGGCTTCAGATACGCTTAGGTGGTTGGGTTTATACTCTTGCCATTCTCTGTAATTCCCTGAGGAGCTGCTGCCCCTTCAGTCTGAGCCCTAGAATGAAAATCCATGGAGCAGATCTGAGCTCATCCCACATGAAGAAACCAAGACCAGGCGGACATGTGGTCTGTGTAGTCTAAAGCAGAAAGATACCCACGTGAACCCTGTCCAGATCAGTCAATCCTCAGCTGTCTGCAGACACCTAAGCAATACATGATACACCTGCCTACTCGTATTAGCATAGGAACTGAAGGAGATCTCTTTACGTCCACTACATTTATTCTCCAAACACCAGCCAGTGTGAATCAGACTATATCACTCCTCTTTCATCTCAATTATAACAAAACGTCAACTCCTAACTGACCCTGCACCTTAAAGCTATACGTGCTCTGAAACTGGCTCGTCTCTGACATCACATTCTATCAACCTCTAAAACAACACTAGTTGTCCTTTCATTCATTCATTCAGCAAACATTTGAGTGTCTGCTATCTGTCAGGCATTTTCTAGAAGCTAGGGATACAAACAATGCATGCAACAAAATTCCTCCTCTCTTATATTCTAGTGGGGGGAAGGAGAATAAACAAATGAACAAATAATACGGTATGTTAAGAGTGCCATGGAAAGCAGTAAAAACAGCATCAAGGAATATTTTTAAGCAGGATTAAATGGAAAAGCCTCTCTGCTAACCATAAAAGCAAAAACCCTGAGGTGGGAATGTGCTTGAGGGGCGCAAGGAACTGCGAAGGCTGTGTTGACAGAAGGGAGATTGTATGAGACATGGTTAAAGAGTAGTTGGGGGCAAGATCAGGTGAAATGAGCCTTTGGAAAAGTAGATCCGATCCTGTCATTCCTCCTTCCAAAATTCCACAAGGGCTTCCCTTCTCATTCAGAAAAAATCCAAAATCCCCACCATGATCTACAAGGCCCTGTGGAATCTTGCCTGTAGCTGTCTGTCTAATCTCATTCCTTACTATTGCTGTTTCTTCTGTTCCTTTCATAGACTATGTTCCTTCTCACTTAAAGCTTTTTAAAAAGTAGCTGTTACTTAGCCTGTTGCACAGTGCTGGCTGGCATAGCTAGCTCCTCCTCATTTAAATGTCCCCTCCTTTGAGAGGCCTTCCCTACATTTGCAATTGAAAGGAATCTCTTAGTCACTTTTCATCATATCCCCCTAGTTAATATTCCCAATCAAATAAACCTCTTCGTACAGTTTACTTAATGGTTTTATAACATCCTTCATATGTGTTTAAATTTTTGGGGGGATAATCTTGGATTAGAAGGTGTTTTGAAGCATCCATGGTTTTCAAAGTCAAAACCAAGTATGGACTTCACTTGTACTTCATGGAAGTTCAGTTGGAATATTCTATCCTCCGACCTCATGACGGACTCCTTGTCATTTGGATCTCAGCTAGAGTATCAGTTTCGATAAGGGGCCTTCTTTGAGTACCCAATCTAAACATCCCCAACACTCTCAATACATTATCCATGACACTTACCACTATTGTAATAGGCTTTTAAATTTGTTTCTTGCATGTTATTTGCCATCTGGACAGTAAACTATTAATACATGAGAGCAGGGACTTAATCTCAGAGTCTAGGACCAGACTGTCTTGCAAATACCTCTATCTTAGTACTTAGGCTAGTGGTTGGCACATGCAACTCTTGTTATTTGAATGAATAAATAAATAAAAAGTTGAGCTTTTGTTTACTCCATGTCAGGCTCTGAACTATGTGCCTCATATTTAATCCCATCTGCACCTACTCCTCACAACTGTAAACTAGGAATAATTCCCATTTTATAGATGAAGAAAAGCTTAAGGAGGCTAAGTTACAGCTGAGAAGACTGTCTGATGCCAAAGTCTGATCTTTCCACTACTGGTAATGTGGATTCTGATTTCTAAGTCTTTCTCACCAGCTCTCCACACAATTACTAATCAATCACAGGTATCAAGCCTTGAGCTTGAATATGTCTTGTTGGAACTAAATGCATGAGCAAAGCAGGAAAAATATCCGGAAGTTCAAACAAGTGGGTGTAATTCACACACCCTGCTTACTTACAGATCCTTGGGTAAACAAGGGTGAGTGTATTAGTAACAGTTTGGTTTAGTGGTTTAGAAAATATTTAGATAAAAGGGCACATAACCTGACTATCTAGGATATAATTCTAGATCCAGCAGCCTTAAAAAAATCTGTTTTTGAATAGTTTTTGAATTGTTCAGGCATTTTCTCTTTTTTGTGTCCTTTCTTGCCCTTGCCGTCATAGTTTTGACGGGCACACTGACTTTTTTACTCTCTCCGTCAGCCAGCAACTTTGCAAAGCTTAGATAGATAGATAGTAGTTCTTACTATGCTGCTCATCTCCTCCTCCCTCTTTACATCATTACCAGGTAAATTAAAAATATGCTTTCTTCTTGATCATTTCATCCCATCATTTCAATTGATACACCCCCTTCCCCGCTTTTATCCGGCTCACACGCGCCTTCTGTGTTGAACGTAGAGAGCCCCTCAGTATCGCGAACACCTGGAGAAGGGCAAGGGGCCATGCCCAGCGGTTTTACAGGGCTCGGGTGGGAGCTGAAATCCAGCCTAGCGAGCAACGAGAACAACCTACAAACGAGTGCGCCCAGTTCCCCGTTTCCTCCCCTGAACGGCTCTCGCCGTAAGCAGCCAAGAAGCGACTGCACAGCGAGTCAGACAGGCTAGTGGGGTTGGAGATGTTTTCACCTCCAAGGAAGGAGAGACACGTGGGCGTCCCAGACTTGCCCAGCGCCCTCCCGGCGGCCAGGGGCGCCCGACCTCTCGCCGGGGCTGACCCTCGCGGAGCCAGCGCAGGGCGCAGCACCGGACTCCCGCGGGGTCCCCGGCACACCCTCTGCCCACTGGGTGACACCGGCCGCGCACTCGGGAGTGAGGCTGAGTCAGAGCAAACGTCCTCGTCACGCGGACCTGGGAGTCGAGTCTTCCTACAGCATCCTGAATTTCCTGGTCAAACGCGCATTACGCCGTAATTACATGTAATTTACACCGGTCGGCGTCCGGGACCGAGTGGCAGTCACATCTGCTTTGTTCGACTCAGGAATTCCGAGAGTGCGGAATATCCTAGGCACCCGTACATACTTGTTGACCGACTGCATGGACGGCCCACTGACTGAATGACTGAATGAGTTATTACAAGCACGACTGCGCTTAGAGTCGGTGTATCCCTTCCTAGTCTCCACGAGTGCCCGGGACCGCCCGCCCCAGTCTCTTCGCCTCCAGTCGCCAGGTCCCTCGGCTCGGGGCAGACACTCACCTTCCGGCATGGCTCTCCGGGCGGCAGCCTCACCTGTGCCCCCATGGCCCCGGACGGGGCTTCCCGGGCGCACGAGCCCGCTCCTCACCGGGCTGGGCAGCGCCTCCGCCTGCACTCGCGTTCGGGCGGAGCCGCGGGGGTCCCGGAATGGTGCGCTCTGACTCCGCCCCCGGGACAGCCTCAGCCAATGGGGATGGCCGGGTGGGGCCTCCACGCGAGCCACGCCCCCGCCGCCCTGCGGTGTGCTAATTCTTCGCGCTTTGGCTGCCGTCCTGGTCACTCTGTGACTGGCCGGAGGACCGGCCACCCATCGGAACGGCTGCTAGAGCCGCGCAGTCGAGAAACACACACACGCCTCACGGGGCAACACCGTCTCTCGGAGCTTGGAGGCCTCCAAGGCAACTCTGGGGGAATGCGGTGGAGTAGAGGCCCTGCCGAGGCCCGCTGCTGGCTGCTGCCTGCTGCCGGGTGGAAAAGTCTCCTGCGCAGGAGGACTCTGAGGGCCCTGCTGGTTTCGGAAGCCTTCAGATGTTAGCTGCTTTGTATGGGAAGCTGCTGACCACTGGGGTTCTGCGCTGATTACCATGCTAAAGTTTATTCTGGGGGCTTGAGAGCAGACTTTGCCCTTCTGTGCTGTTATCAGCTTATCCTGCTGTCCCTGCACGCCCCCTACATCCGCCCCCCCTCCCGTTGCCAACCAGCAAGCAATTCCCCCCACCCCGCCCCATTTTCTGGGTCATACAATTATTTAAAATAAACCCTTAAGGGAAAAGCAATGCCCAAACCGAAAAGACCTGATCCCACTAAATAACAATAGCTAACATTTATTGTATCCTTGCTATACCACAGAAGCAGATACTTTATGGTTTTTTTTTTTGCGACAAGGGTCTTGCTCTGTCAGCCTGGCTAGAGCGCAGTGGCGTCATCATACCTCAGTGCAACCTCAAACTTCTGGACTCAAGCGATCCTCCTGCCTCAGCCTCCTGAGTAGCCAGGACTACAACCGCGTGCCACTGCGCCGGGCTAATTTTTCTTTTTTGTTTTTTAGTACAGACGGGGGTCTCGCTCTTGCTCAGGCTGGTCTCCAACTCCTGACGTCAAGCAATCCTTCCGCGTCGACATTCCAGAGTGCTAGGATTACAGGCGTGAGCCACCGCACCCGGCCTACTTTGTGTATTAACTCATTAAAACAGCATATTGTATTAACTCCCAGTTTACAGAGGAGGGATCAGAGGCAGAGAGTGAGGGTAAGTAAGCTAACCAAGGTTGGAAGGCTTGATAGCAGGCGTTTATGCAACAAGAAATGGGCATAATTCCTGCTCAAACCCTCACCAGGGAGAACGAGGAGCCTTTGTGCTCTGGCACTGCAGCACTGAAGGAAAATTCTCACCTGCAGTCACCTAGCCTTTGGTCTAGGTAGTCATCAACAGAGCTATTAATTTTATTACCTAAGAATTTCATAGCAGAGGCCTCAATCTTGCTTTTCTTGTTCTTAGGCTGATGAAAGAAGAGTTAAGAACAAATTAGTCAACATAACAATCCAAGGCACACACTTTTACATGTGGATGGCTTTGCTGAGAAGGAACCGCATGGGTGGGGAAATAGGTGAAAGTTGAAAGGGGGGGAAATTTATGCCAAATTTGGATAACAAGCCTTAAAACTTAGATTTCTTTTTAAATGTTTTCTTTGGACACCAAATTTGACATTTTTCCTTCATCAAAGATTGGTGATGATAGTAAACGTGATCTAAGGTATTTATTAGTTATTTATTTAACAGACACATACAGCGTTTACTGTGTGGCAAGTACTATTATAAGCACTTTATAAATATTTGCTTATTAAATCTTCATGAAAATCCTGTGAGGTAGATACTATTATCCTCACTTTACAGCTGAGGAAATGAAGGCACACAGAAATTAAGTAACTTGCCTATGGACACAGAGCTAGTTAGTGGGGAACTAAAAAAGTCTGGCTTCAGTGTTTGTTCTTAACCCATTTGGTAATTGGACATTAAAAAAAAAACCTATAAAAATGTAACTTTGAGGTTAATTTTTTTAAAAAACTGAATTCCAGTTTCATATTAAGGCCTATTTTAGAGAGGAGATACTTTGTTGTAACTCTTGTTTTTCAGTTCTGAAAATGAGGAGAAAAACCCTTAGAAAAAAATATTTTGACTTGTTTAGGATCACTGTAAGTGTTGCCCAGTAGAAATTTATAATGTATGTTCCTTCACTGCCTATTGCCTATTTCTAGATGACTGGATATTATGCAGTTATAGCATTACTGACTATCATGAGTGACATAAATTTGGGAGATTTTTATTCCCAACGAAAAGCATGTTGTTTATTTAACTAAAACAAGACCATTAAAAAATCTCCAACTAGCCCATTCTATGATTCTGGGAAAATTCCTTTTCTGTCTCAAAATTTTGAATGTGATAATAATGAGACCCTCTAAAATGTCAACTCCTGTCTTATTGATCTTTGTGTTAGGTCACCTAGACTCGGGGTGATGGTCAAAATGATTAACCATTAGTAGAACCTCAGAGCCTCAAGGTACAAGGCCACAAGTCTTTTGAGCTTGAGCAAGTCTGGGAGGGTCCCTGCTACATGGTGGGCAGGTCTGAAGTTCCTGGGGCAGGGGATGAGACGATCAGGCAGGAGGGATGGCAGTTGGGGAGGGGGCTTGAGGCTATTTGCAGAAATGTTGCAGTCCAGTCTACCACTGTGCCTAGCCTACTGTTGGTAATTTGTGATTCTTTATTTTTTTCTCAACCAGTCTAGTTAGGAAGTTATCAGTTTTATTAATCTTTCCAAGAACCAACTCTTACCTTTATTGATTTTAAAAATTTCATTGATTTCTGTTCTTATTTTATTACTTCCTTCCTTCTACTTTGAGTTTAATTTGCTGTTCTTTTTCTGAATTCCAAGGCGAAAACTCTAAGATGATTTTAAGCCTTTATTGTCTTTGAATACAAGCCTTTAAAGCTAATATTTGTCTCCATTTAGTACAAAATATTTTCCTTGTGATTTCTTCTTTGACCTATGGGTTATTTAGGAATACATTGCTTGATTTCCAAATATTCGGGGATTTTCCAGATTTTCCAGTAGAATTTCTGTTGTTGATTTCTAACTTAATTCTGTGTTGGACACAGAACATATTCTGTACAATAACAGTTATTTAAAACTTATTGAGATTTGGTTTATGGCCCAACATATGATCTATCTTGGTAAATGTTCCAAGTGAAATTGAAAAGTGTGCATTCTGCAGTTGTTGGGTGTGGTGTTTTATAAATGTCAGGTTAAATTTTACTCAAAATCTAGTTTATTACTCGTTTTTAAATTTGTTGAATTAGTGAGAAAGGAGTGTTAAAATTACCTGTAATTGTGGGGTTGTCTATAAATTTAGTGCCATCGGTTTTTGCTTCATGAGTTTTTGAAACTTGGTGATTGGGTACATATACATATTACATTTTTTCCTAGATACACATACCTATGATAAAGTTTAATTTATAAATTAGGCACAGTGAGAGATTAACAATAATAACTGATAATAAAATAGAACAATTGTAACAAGATACTGTAATAAAAGTTACGTGAATGTGGTCGCTCTTATTGTAAGGTACTCACCTTTCTTCTTGTGATGATGTGAGATGATGCAGCACCTAAATGATGAGATGAAGTGATGTGAACCATTGGCATCGTGAGATAGTGTTAGGTTACTATTGACCTTCTGATATGTCAAACTTATGAATTGCTTACTTATGGAATTTTCCATTTAATATTTTCAGACCATGGTCAATCGAGAGTAAATGAAACCATGGAAAGTGAAACCACAGGTAAGGGTGGACTACTGTATCCTTTACCCTAGAGCTAGTTTAGCCTTACTACTAAGGTGTGCCTTTTTATGTGAGCTTTATTAATGCCTGGGGTCTTCAATGGATCTCTCCTCTCTACAGGTAGGAACGTGAGTATCCAAGGTCTGTGTGTGAACTCTGGGATTACTTGACCTTTAGTACCCTGGCAGTTATTCTTTGCCAAGCCTGTGGGATTTCAGCTTAGGCATCTTCAGATTCGCATTGCATGAAAGACTTGAGAAGACCTCTCTGCAGATTTCTGGCTCTTTCTCTACAAAGCTTTCTCCTCTCTAGTATTCTGCTCTGCAAATTCTAGCTACTTTGGCCTCCAAGATCGTATTTCTGACTTCTTAACTAAGCAAGATTGCTGGGCTCTGCTTGGTTTCATTTTTCTCATGTCACAGTTCAGAAATTGTCTCTGGACAGGGTTCAACAACTTGTTTTTTCTCCCTTTTCTCAAGTATCATACTTCTGTGTTGCCTGTTGCCCAATATTTTGAAAACAGTTGTTGCATACATACATTTGGTCTAGTTTGGCGTCAAGCTACTTTTTCATGAACAAAAGCTAAGTCCGCAGTATACAGATGGTCCTTGACTTATGATGGTTCAACTTAGGATTTTTTGACTTCACAGACTTACAATGGGTTTATTGGGGTATTAAATTCACTTCTGACTTACAGTAGTTTCAATTTACAATGAGTTTATCAGGGTATAATACCATTGTAAATCTAGGAGCATCTGTAGTTGGTTTGTAGGAGCCCATTGCAATGTTTAACATAATATGTAAAATTCATGATTTATTTCTGAATCTAACTCTCATTTTATCAGTTGTATTGAGAACCAAATAGTGCAGTTTATCCAAGTAGAAATTAATAAAAATGGCTAAAATCTACGACTCAAGAAGTATTATATAACGGCACTACTGTCAATTGAACACAAGTAATGTAAAATCTTGATTGTCGCAATATACTTAGTATTTTTTCTGAGAAGGCAAAAGAGTAAATAATATAGAATATGTAATAACTTACGATTTATGTATATCTCTACTTTATTACTAATACGATCATCCGTGGTCCATCAACAACCTCCACCCACACATGTATAACAATAATTAAATCCAATTGTCTTTGCCATTTTGCCAAGTTTCAATCATATTCAAATCATTGCTTTATAGATTTTTTGATTTTTTTTGTTATGGAGTTATGTTTTTCAAAGTGATGACAAAAACTCATTTTATTTAATAGTTCATTAGCTTCATTTAAAATATTTAGGCGTATAGTACATAGTCCTTCATTTGTTTCCTTGCCCCAGTCCTGCTAATGTTAGGGGTACGCTTGTGGGAGAAGAGGCAGCAGCAATAAAATTTAGGAAGCTGGGCATCGCACAGATGATTTGGCACATCTGAGAATGCTAGATCCAGAGCCAGTTTTGGCGAATGGCAATTAGCAACCATATTTCCACTGTAGAATCTGCAAAAGTCTTTAAGCATATTTAAGATACAAAGTTACATAGTTTGAAATGTTTTCGTATTTACCTAAAAGATTGAAAACCTTAAAAACCCCAGGTACAACCATACTCTCTTCCCTGAGAGATTCCTTCCCTACTCTGAATTTTTTTGAGTCTTTGTATTTGATTATGTTATTAAACTAGCAATTTAGTACTATTATAGTGAATTATTAATTTTATAGTGAACTTCAGGAACTATCTCATAGTAACGTCATAATAATCTTAATAGTTACTGTCATGGAGGACCAATTTGTGGCAGGCCTCACGGTGTGAAGGGTTTTATGTCGATTATCTCTAATTACCATCCCTTGGTTAGAAGGATCCATTCCCATTATACTGATTTAAAAAAAAAGGTATAGGGAAGTTAAACAATTTTCCCAAGACCACAATGCTGTTGGTAATTGGCAAGCCAGATGCAAATCTACATTAGTTTGACTCCCAAGTCAACTAAATTTCCAATATTCCAAGGAGGTATCAACATCAGGTGCTAAAATTCTATTACTTAGCTTTTGCAAGATACAAGAGTGATCAAAATTCCATTTGTTTTCGAGGTCAATTAAATTCAGACATGATAATAAGTAATTTACTTATTTTATAATGTATAATAATTTATGAGGGGTCTTATAATTTCAGTTACCATAGAATGATGGTACCCTGGTAAGTATACAACTCCCAGGGGTAGAACTGTGACTCTGTAGGATCCAAATTTTATTTTACTTATCCATTCAATGGGGAAGGGATTCTGGGGACTGATTTCATACAAACTTAACTTGCAAGGGTTTGGTTTTACAGATTGGATGCTCATGTTCTGCAATTAGTGAGTTTCCCTGTAAACAAATCTACCTGAGAAGCTAAATTATAATCAAATGTAGTTTTCTCATTAGTAAAAATCTAGCCATATGTGGAACACCCATTTTTGGTAGATACTTTACATATTAGGTAGATCATTTAATTAAGAAATAGAGAAGTTACATAACTTGCCCTAGGTAACACATCTAGCAGGTGGAGGAACTGGGATTTGAACCAAAGTTTGTCTAATGTCCAAAGCTGATACTCTTGACTATTAAGCACAATGCCTTTCATAGTAGAAGATCTAATGTACACTTCCTAGCCTAGTGCCTAGCATGCAGTACTTATTATCCAATTTTTTTTTCCTTTTAGAGGCAGGGTATCACTCTGTCATCCAGGCTAGAGTGCAGTGGTGTGATAATAGCTCATTGTAACCTTAAATTCCTGGGCTCAAGTGATCCTACTGCCTCAGCCTCCTGAATAGCTAGGACTACGGGGCGAGCCACCATGCCTGGCTAATTTTTTTTTTTTTTTTTGGAGAGGTTGGATATTGCTATGTTGCCCAGTCTAGTCTTGAACTTTTGGCCTCAAGTGATCCTCCCACTTCGGCCTCCCAAAATGCTGGGATTATAGGTGTAAGCCACCATGCCCAGCCCCAATTTTTAAAAAACTGAATAAGAACAATAGAATTTTCTTAATCTTATATGTTTTACTTACAGCTGACCCTTGAATAACATGGCTTGAACTGCGCAGTGCACTTATATGTGGATTTTTTCCAACCAAATACATATTCCTGAGATGTGAAACTTGCGTATAGGGAAGGCCAACTTTTCCTATATGTAGTTCAGCAGGGCCCACTGCTATGCTTGAGCATGTGTGGATTTTGGTATATGCTGGGATCCTGGAACCAACCCTCTGCATATACCAAGGGTACAATTGTATTTTAGACTCAAATTTAGGTCTCTAAGTGAAGAACAGTTAATAGGTACTAAGTAAATGTATATTAAGTGAATGAATATATTTATTTATGTTAACTGTTTTGGGGAGTTAATTTGATGGAAATCATGGATCATCTCCAAAAAGAACACATTTTCATGCATATACCAAATTATGCTATAATATCATTGATTCCTGGACCCCTAAACTCTGCCAATGAAATCTGTCTGAGAACCATTGCACTCAAAGTGCTGTGGAAGGCAGTTCTGTTTGTCTCATTAGTAATGTTGCCACTCTCAGAGCTGCACAGCTTTCATTTCCTCTTGGTTGAATCCTAAGCACAAAACAACCTGGAAGTCTTTTCATTCATTCATTCCAATGAATATTACTGAGGCATTGACATGCACAACCCTTTATTTTCCAACCAGAACTCTGAATCTCCCTCTACCCCAAGCCTGCTCTTGTGTGCTCCTCACCTCATCAAATTGCAAACTCTTCTTTAGTTGCTTTAAGTTAGAAAATCTATAGTCATCCTTGACTCCACTCTTTTACTCATACTCTACATCCAATCATCAGCAACTCTTATTTCTACCATCCTGGTCGGAACCACGGTAACTGGGATTCTGGAACGAACCTCTCACTGAATTACTGGAATGGCCTCCTAATGGTTCTCTCTCTGATCTGTCTTCTACGACCTTAACACCTTAACTCCCTCTTCCCCTTGCTTCCTCTAACTTAGCCACACTGTTTTCCCTGCTTTTCTTTAAACATAGTACTGTCTTTGCACATGTGGTTTTCTTGCTGGGCAGGCTCTTCCCCTAGAAGTGGGCATGGCTAGCTCTGTCACTATATTCAGTGCTCTGCGAAATGAGGTCTTCCCTGAATACCCCACCTAACACAGTCCTGCCCTACTGCATATAATTTTTACCTTGCTTTCTTCTTTATTATATCAGTAATCCCCACCTGACTTCTTATATGTTTATTACTTTGTCTTTCCCACTCCATTAGATTGTACGCTCCGCAAGTGCAGAAACTTAGTTTTGTTAACTATTGACTCCCCAGTGCTTAGAAGAGAGCCTGTCACTTAATAAATATTTGTTGAATGAATGACTATGCATGGCATGAAGCAGTGCACTAGAGACACAGTAATGGACAGGTAATGGACAACATAGACACAGTCCCCGACCTCATGAAGTTTATAGTTCCTACAGGGCAGATAGACATTAAACAATGAATTACATAACATTTAATTATTATGGTTATAAACACAGAGTAGACATCATTGACTACTCTGGCTGAAGGTCTTTGTGTGTTGGAAGACAGACTATCAAATATTTAATAACTTAGGGCCAAGAGCCAGAATCCTTCAAATCATATAATTTTTGAAATAAAAATACAAAGAATGAATGTCATGTAAATGAGCATCTATAGTTAGAGGTAGTTTAAAACAGGATTATAAAGATTTAGAGGGAGCTGACAAAGCAAGACAGGGAACCAGATTAAAAGTAGCCTACTAAATACATAATCCAATGTGGCTATGTTCCTTCTATCAGTCAAGGTTACTGCAGGTACCAGGGAAAGAAATCCAGTGATAGGTAGACTGGCTGAAGCTAATCCTTTGGAGGGGAAAATGCAACACGACACTCTTACTCTTTTAAACTTGCATAAATCAGAAAAATATCCTAGTGTGTATGTTTTATATATGCAGACAAAATTCCTACTTACCTTAATTTCAGCAAAAAGATCATTTTCCCCTCAAAGTCTTCCAGTGCAGTTCCCTTCCTCCCAAAATCTTAGGGCTCCTTCTATGTGCTCTCTCAGCTGTTTATCACACTGTATTGTAATCGTCTCCTCTGGCCTATCTCCCACCTCTGTACAATCTCTGAGGAAAGGACTTTTGTGTACCTTAGAAGCGTGCCCAGCATACTGTGGATGCTCAGGAATTATGTGTGGAATGAATGCACAACACTTGAATGAATTTCATGCCTTTATGAAGGATTATTATTTTGCATTGTTAAGTACTCCACATATATAAAACACAGATTTTCATTTAAAAACTTGAAGTGAATTATTTCACTTGATCACATCTTGCTAGAATTATACAATAAATTAGTTCGAAACTAGGTATAAATAATGGCTCTGTGTCTTTACACAGTTAGTTACTTAATAGATACATGTACCTGGTTATCAAAAGTCCCATTGCAGTAGCAAAGTTCCAGTTTAGGTGCAGTTCAAAAGCTTACAGGGAAGAAAAGGGAGACAGCGTATTTATTAAGTGTCCTCTTTATAAACCAACAGTATGTGATATGCTAAATCCATTTATCCTCATAAAAACCTAATGAAGTTGGTGTTCTGTTTCTATTTTACAGTTAAGAAAATTGAGGCTCAGAAAGGTTAAATCATTTTCTCAAGACCACACAACTAATACACATGATCCCAAGAATCAATAATATCCACTTCATCCTTGATTATAGTTTTGGCGGGGTGGGAAGATACACAAAGGAAATGTGAGAACTAGTAAAGGAATGAACGTTTGAGGTAAAGCAAGTGAGTCATTTCGCATATGTATAGAACTGTGTGCGTGCGTGTGTGCATGCACGTGTGCACTATTCATCGTGGAAGTGCTATTTTATAATGACAAGTTCTGTGAAGTTTCATGATGTCAACCAGGAGTTAAGTTGACTGGAGGAAGAAGAGTTTACTAGAATCATTGCTCCGACTTTTATTTAATTTATTAAAATCATTTAGGAAAGTTTCAAATAACAAGCAAACCATGAAAAATGAACATTCTATGGCTACATATGGTAGCAAATTTCCACTCTTGTCATCTTGTTTTATTTGTAGGTATATTTATTTTAGTTACTTCGTCTGTGTATGAAAAAGATTGCTCTAACTCACCCTAGTATATTTCCTAACCAGAAAATATATTTTCAACTTTTAAAAATAAGCCAGTCAAATTTAGGATAATGCAATTAATTATTATAAAATGAAGTTTAACTTTGATATATGTCTTTTAAAAATGATCATAGCCACTTATCAAGTATTTATAATGCTTTGGGAACAGCAATAAACTCTTCATATTACTGTATCTCATTTTAATCCTCACAACAAACCTGCAATATATTATTATGCCCATTCCGTGGAAAATGAAAGTGGGGCCCAGAAGGTTCATTACCATGCTCCAAATCCCAGAACGGGTGAACAGTGAAGCTGAGATTCAAACTCAGGCCTGTGACTCCAAAACCTGTATATTTTAGCCCAGCTCACTGTCACACAAAACCCTCCAAAATGGGTAGCAACAGTTGGCATAAGAGAAGCTGAGGTAAAGTGAACACTGGATCTAAGAACAAAAGAGTCTTCCACATTTGACAGCAGATAGCCATTTTTTGAAAACCCTAAGTCAACCCAAGAAGCAATCAAGTTGCAAATATTAAGGAGGTCCACAGAGGTCTGAGTGTTTTCATGAATGATAGATCCAAATTGGGTGATTAAGAAACATTAAAAATATCTCAAAGAGGATATTTCTTAGATGTAAGGGACAATAATATTATAAAAGGTAATAATGGCCCCTATCATTTTTTGCATTTGTGTGCAGATAATGTGCTAAGGTGTTTATAGGCACATCCAACTTAAAGATGAGGAAACTGAATCACAGTTGATGAAAAACAACAACGTTTTCCCATGTAAGTATTCTTTCAGGTCTCTGTTAGAGGCACATTGCTGAAATAGGTGACTTGACCTAATTTTTCATGTTTTTACCTTCCAGATGATGAAAGCAGTGTGGTGCTCTGAAATCAGATGGGCCTAGGTATAGGGGAGTCAGGTAGAAAATACCCAGTTAAATTTGAATTTCAGATAAAAAAACATTTTTTTGGTATAAGTTTGTCTCATGCAATATTTGAGACATACTTATACTCTATTTTTATTTGCCAAACCAGCCAACCCAGTCTGAGTGTGAATCCCAGCTAACTCTGACACAATAGTAGCCACTGTGACCCTGGGAAAATTACTGAATCTCCCAGCCTTCATTTTCTCCTCCTTAAAATGAGGTAGATACCGTATCTACTTCACAGGATTCTTTTAGGATTTGAGAAAAGTGAATTTCCTTCCCCTTTTGAGCATTTCTTTGTGTGTCTATTGATTACCTATTTTTACTTTATACCTGTGATTTTAACGTTTATTGCCATTTCATGCTTTTCAAAATGTTTACAGTTAATTTCATAGAGATAGGTTTAAGACGCTGCCATGTTATTCAAGGCAAGGGGCTTATTTTCCTAAGCAGATTAGGTAGCTTTTCTTAGAGAGGAGCATCATATAAAGAACTGATATGATAACATTTTAGCATAAAGCTAAATTGTGACACAAGTGGCCACATTGGTTAATTTGAGAGAGTTTATAATAGAAATGGATTTATCAAAAACATGCATACTAGCTGCTTAGAGGGTATGTGTTTAAGTACAAGTTGCAACAAATTAAATAAAAATGGTGTATTTGGTAAAGTGTTGACTGATCTGTGAGTTGAAAGAAGGCAATGAAACACAAACAATAGTGAGTTATTTAACTTTATAAAGTCAAACAGAGGTAAAAACAGATTTTCTGGAAGTTTATTAACAACATGAATTTAGAGCCATAAAAATGTTAATGCACTTTAATCTAGTTATCTAATTTCTAAGTAAACACTAAATAATCACAGAAATATATAATGACTTAAGAATAAGAACATTCATTTTGAAATTCTTTAGACCAGAGGAAAAAATGTCCAATGATAGGAAAATCAATAAATAAATTGTGGTATAATGGAATATGATAGAATGTTATGCAATCTAAAAAAGGATGCTTTAGATAGACATTTAGTAATATAAAAATCGTAATATAATTTTAAATAAAAATCAGAATGATTTTCTTTAAAAAATGCAAAATGGTAGATATAACCAAAATATTAATATCAGTTATTCCAAAATGGTAAGAATATATTTCAGTTTTATTTTCTTTCTTTCTGTATTATCAAAATTTTATGAAGCATGCTTTATTTTATAATTAGAAATAGAAAATTATTTTTAAAATTCTGGAACCCAAAAGCCAATTTCCCTAAGGTACTCAGTACTCCCCTCATTTTCTTTGCCAGCCATCTTGGGGTATCTCCTCTTTTGAGAGCCACCTAATCCCACTGGGAGCTGAAGCTGTTTAACTGAGGCAATATATGTTACTGAATTGTTCAATGGCTAATTATTCATCAGAAAAAATACTGCTAGTACTGGAGAAAGAAGGATGTATTTTTGGAGCTGATAGGTTGAAATACAGGCAGTTTTGCTAAATGGAGACAGTATTTATTTCATGCCATTCTGATTTTCAGCCATAAGCAAAAGTTTTGTTGAGTATGTAGACTGTCAAATGTTGCATAAAAAATATCTTAGGGAAATTTACTTTTAGGTCATTAGAGTAACATTTAGACACTACTGGCATGTTGTGATGATTTTTACACATCTGAAGTATGAATTATTCTTTCAGGCAAGCTCAGCTTCATCTTATTTTATTTCTTGACCAGGTATGTTTCAACTATGCAGTTCTTCCACAAAATATCCAATTAAAAGGTCAACGAATAAGTGCACCCTAATTATATTTTAGTAATTTTTAATGTAATGGCACTATATCTGAAAATTTAATCTTAATTTGTAAAAACCTAGACAATTTTTTCAAGATTATAACCCTGAGTGAAATTGACAGTATAATTTCAATAAAATTCATCAGTCAATATTACCTTTGGTTTATTTTCAAATTTGTTAAGAGGTGTAGCTTTGAGAAAGCCCCTTATATTCCTAACTCATGCATATTAATAAGCTCAGGCTGAAGGGAGGGATGATGGTGATTTGGTTGTTGTTATTTTCATCCATTTATAAATCCGCAAATCCAATGCTGAGTCATGGAAATCCTCCTTTGTCAATGCCACAGAACTGTTTCTTTCCCTGGGAATGATCAAGAAAACAAGCCATTTGTGCATGTTTAAGGAAAGGAAAAAAATCAGCACATTCGTTATTTAAAAAAAATTAGGGCCTGGATTTTGACAATGTCAAGATTTATAGTATATCCCTGTTTGTTTTGGATACTCCACTGACTTCTACTTCTAGAAGACACAGATATATTAAACAACCAAAGGTAAGAACCCAGTGGTAATTACAGTTATATTTTTTACATGTGCTTACACCTGTGTTTTGAGTCATTGAAGTACCAGCTTTTGCTTTGTTTTTCGTGTTACATGCTTTCTAACTACAGCGGATGATTTTGTTTCTATTGATGTCTCTGTATTTTTGACAGATAAGTGAATATTCTACTAAAATAGAATTTTAGTTAAAAATAACAATAAATAAAGGCCTGGCAATATGATTCTGCTAATCTGAATATCACAACATGACAAACGAAGGTATGCTTTTTGCAAATTTTAATTTCATTTTTAGAAGTCAAAAACAATAACCTTGGCAGATGTGTTTTTCCCCAAAGGAAGTATCATATACTGATTCTTATTTCTCTCTAAAATATTTGGAGATAAACATTGTCAAATTCATATAAATCTTAAAGAATTAACTCCTAAAAATATGAGCTTCAACTTATTGGGAACTTCTTAAGTATTAGGTACTTTATAAGCATTATAACAACCTGCACGCCCCTTTTCAGAGATAAGTGAGTGGTCTGAAGAGATTAAGTGGCTCACCCAAGCTAACATGTTACTATTATATGAAGGAGCTAGGATTTAAGTCACCTTGTCTTCTTTTAACTCTCTGTGATAAACATGTATATTTCAATTAGAAAAACAGTTATCAATTACTGTCATGTTTAATTTTTATAAATTTAAAAACTAGTACCGCATTTATCATTTTTATTGTGCCAATATTATATGCTTTCAAATATTAGTGATTTCATCCTATATTAGAAAGTTAGACACTATTAAACAAAGGTTGTAAAATGTTCCTATCAATAAAGGTATATCTTATAATTGGCTTTTTACATTTTGATCTTTTTGTTTATATATTCTTTAGTCAATTTGTTTTATTACATTGATTCTTTCACTCATCTAACATCTACAAACACTGATCACTCATGTCATTTTTGCATCAAGCCAGCAAATAAAAGAGGGTGGGGAGTGAAGCATCAGGGTGTAAATGTAATTAAAAGGTCTAATATTTAACTATTGTACCTTATGTCCCATAGTGAATACACCCTCTTTTTTCCACTCTGGGAACATTTATAAATATTGTTCACAAAAATAAGCTCAGTAAAGCAAAAAAGTAAAGAGGCCACATCCTATGGCCACAGTCAAATACAGTTAAAAATTAATAAAAAAAAGTGTAAATTAAGAACCCTATTCCTTAGAAATGAAAGAAAAAAAGGAAAAGAAAAGAAACCTACTTAATTGAAGATAACAGCAAAATGGCTATTGCAGATTGTTCTCTTTTTCATGGAGGTAATTTTTAAAGTTATGAAGTTAAAATGTGCTAAAAACTAAAAAGTGTGGGTAATATAAATTGTTTCTAGAAAAACAAATGTCTACATTTAAATTAAGAATCAAAAATTAAATTGACTAAAAATTATGGACAAAATTGAAAAAAGTGTCCAAGAACTACCTCCAAAAATAGCCGCTGTACCCTAAATATTTTTTTACTTATTAATTTGTTCAACAAATGTCTATTTAGTACCTACTATAATGCCAGACATTGTCCTAGGCAGAAACTTTCCTTTGTTCCCTACTGTATACCCATCAATAGGTCAAAGGAGAAATCCTCATAATGCTATAACCATTTACTTTGGCTGATCATATGTGACATTTGGGTAGCTATATTTTAAGTTTTGGCTATGGCATTAACTGAACTTTCTACAGCTGGTCCTTTCATCTCCTCAAAGGAGAAATATAACGTACCTTCCCATTAGCAGACAACCATTGTGTCAAGATTTTGAACTATGCTAATATAGGTAGTCGATAGTTTGAGACAAGCACTTGTAATTATACCTAGTGGTTCTCAAATGTTACCATTCCAAAGTACAAATCAACTTGAGCTTTAACAATTTTTATAGCATTAGTTGATGAAAATCAACTAATTGATTAAATTCAACAATGTATTCTTGGTAAAATAGAAAATTAATAATAAAAGGAAACTTCCTTAACATAATAAAGGAAAATTTATCTGTAATCAATGGGCAAAAATAGGGGAAATTCTACAGGCTGAAATAAGACAAGGAGTGCCTGATATAATATTTATTAATTAACATTGTTCTATAACTTCTACCTAGCATAATAAAACAAGAAAAAGAGATAAGATATATTTGAAGAGATACAATTATCATTACCTGTGGATAATATGATTGTCTACTCAGGAAACCCAAATGGATCAATTTAAAAACTATTAAAACTAAGAAGTTCAGTAAGATGATAGGCTACAAAATAAATATATAAATTAATAGCTTTCCTCTAGACCAGTAATAACTAGTTATACAAAATAATACAAAACAGATCTTATTTGGAAATGAGAAATTTAAATACATAGGAGTGCATTAAGAAATATACATAGCTTATTTAATGAAAATTACATAGACTTACAAAGTAAATTTTTAAAAGCCATTAGTAAATGAGGAGACATCCCTTGTCATATGATAAAAATATTTAATATGTTAACACGTAGATTCTCTCAAAATTAATCTGTAAATTGAATGAAGTCTCTTTTTAAAGCACCTTATGGATTTTCTTAGGAACCTGATGAAATTATTCTAAAGGCAATTGGCAATAATAAATGTACACCTTGTACTATCATAGGAATAAAAAGTCATTTCAATGCAGTCATTAAAGCAATCAGTGTAGATGTCTACGTATTTTTTGGTTGGACATACATGTAGTGTTTGTGCAATAAAATAAATAACAAAAGTAAAAAAAAATTTTTTTGGCCAGGTGCAGTGGCTCACGCCTGTAATCCTAGCACTCTAGGAGGCCAAGGCGCAAGGATTGCGTGAGCTCAGGAGATCGAGACCAGCCTGAGCAAGAGTGAGACCCTCATCTCTACTAAAGATAGAAAAAATTAGCCAGGTGCAGTGGCGCGCACCTGTAGTCCCAGCTACTCGGGAGGCAGAGGCAAGAGGATCACTTGAGCCCAGGACTTTGAGGTTGCAGTGAGCTACGATGATGCCACTGCACTCTAGCCTGGGCAACAGGGTGAGACTGTCTCAAAAAAAAAAAAAAGGTTTTTTTTGTTGCTTTTTATGAGCCAGGCACTATATAAGGTGCTGGAGATATAAAAATTAGAGCTTGTTGGGACCTGCTCTGAAGTCTGGTGGGAGGTACACTGACATAAATGGATCATAATAAAATAATGGCTCAGGGCACTGATGATAAGCTGTCTATATTACGTGAGTACTGAGGAGGAACCACAAACACCCAGGCATCCTAATTCCAGCTGTGTTAGTCTGTTAGGGCGTCCATAACAAAATACCAGAGACTGGGTTGGTTTAAACAGCAGAAATTTATTTTTTATAGTTCTGGAACGCTGGAAGTCCAAGATCCAAATGTCAACAGTTTTCGTTTCTTCTGAGGCCTCTCTCCTTGGCTTGCAGATGGTCGTCCTTTTGCTACCTCCTCACATGGTCTTTCCTCCGTGCAAATGTGTCCCTCCTGTCTCCTTGCATGTCCACATTTCCTCTTGTTATGAGTCAGATTGTATTAGGCCCACTGTAATGGCCTTATTTTGACTTAATCACTTTTTTAAAGGCCCTATCTCCAAATACAGTCACATTCGGAGGTACTGGGGGTGAAGACTTCAACATGTGAATTTTGGGAGGGGGACACAATTCAGCCCATAACACCAGCTGTTAGAAATATTTGCTCTTTTCTTCACTCTTTACCTTTTTTATATGCTGTTTCCTCTGCCAAGAAAGCTCATTTCCTCTACTGCCTGGCAAACTCCTACTCATCCTTCAAGGTCCAGTTACAAATCTCCTGCTTTGGGAAGCTCTTTGTGATTCTCCCGATTCTAACAGGGTTGGCCTATGCACCCATGATATTGTCATATTGGAGTTTTATTACTTACAGGTTTCTCTTACTAACTCCTCTAGGACTGGAAGTCTGTCTTGATTAACATTCTATCCTTTCTCTTTGCTTTCTCTCCTTCACACCTCAGCAGCCTACATGAGGCTGCTGTCACGTAGGGAATACTCAAAAAAGGTTGTGAAGCAAAAATGTTAATTAAGTACAGATTAAATTATATGGTATCTGCACATTGTTTACAAGTGAAAATATCAATACTTTAAATGTGCCCCTTTGGGGACAGGGTATAAACTTATAAGAAAAGTGGGAAAAAAGTTATCCTAAATGTGGAATACTCACTGTGACTGACAAAATCTCTGTGGAATTAGAGTCCAGGGGAACTCTCATGCTGGGTTCTAAGTATTTGCCTTTTTATTGCCTTTTAATAATTGCTTGGACAAATTTGACTTCTCAGAGTGATAGTTCCATGGGGGGGGATTAAAGAAAGAAGATTATTTTAATCATTTTAGCTTTTTTTGTCTCCTTAAGAGAGTTGATGCTTGCCTCTCTCTCTGAACTTGGAGCTTACATAATAATATTATCCATTTGTATTTGTATAACTCTTCACAGCCTTCAATATTGCTTTATATATTTTTTTATTAGCTCCCCATAGAGACTCACCTTTACTATTAAGAAATAGTAATTTCATCAAGAAATTTGCATTTGCTCTATCTCGGGGGATATAAAGAGAAACAAAGTAAGCTCCCTACCCTTAAGAATCTTACAGAATATTGGGAAAGTGGGATATTCACCTGTAAAATACAGAGATGTATGTATAAGGAGGTAAATGCTTAGGGCCACAGGTGTGATTTAAAATACAGGCAATACATCCAATGGATGGTGAAATCACAATACATTTTAATGGAAGATGGAAACTTATCTAGACTTTCCAAAACACCTGTCACATTGAGTATAGATTTCTGTGAGTAGATTGTACAAGTACACTTGGTGGAGTGAAGATAACTTCGTGTGTCGGGGGATAAGTCAGTACTATAACTTCTGACCTAAACTACTTAAAATGCAAAAGAACCACACTTTCAGTACTTAATTCATTGGAATTGGTGAGTCCTAATAATGCTTCATAATCAGATTTATTTATATCAGATTCAGAATTCTGAATACCTTCTGATTCAATGGAGGCGAAGAAGTGGGAAGGATAACACATTAAGATCTCTAACCACTGTGCAGGCTTTCTTCTTACTCTCGATTAGTATAACATATTGATTTTAAAGAAAATTTTCTTTGATGGTGAAGGATCTTGTGATTCCCCAGGACCATATTTTATATATATGATTTTCATAGTTATAATCAGTTCTTTATATTTATCTAACAAATATTTGATTATAGTGGGAACAAAACAGAATTGTTGCTCTTACGATGCTTACATTTTCTGGCGTTTAAAACACTCTGTTATATCACTTTGTGTTTTCGTATAATGTGTTGGTTAAAGAAAGGAGTACTAGAAAATATATTTGGTTGTTTGATGGTTTTAGTTAATTCGCTTTTGATTAATTGAGGTTTTTATTTTGTGATGGATACTATGTAAATTTTCTGTGAATTGCAAAAATGATGATAATAATTATGATAACAATGATCTCCTTGGTAAAATTGTTTCTTCCTGGGTTTTCCTTATATATTGAGAACAATTGACTTACCAAGCTTGGTGGGTCCCTGTGTTTGCTGGGCAAACATAGCAACAGTGTTGTGTCAGCTCTGTTTTAGTTTCTCATGAAAATTACAGTTGGCTTATGAGCCTATAAGGACAATTATTATTTTCTTTAATAATTGCTTTGACAATTTTGACTTCTCAGAGTGATAGTTCGAGGGGAGGGATTAAAGAAAGAAGATTATTTTAATCATTTTAGCTTTCTTTGTCTCCTTAAGAGAGTTGATAGTTGTCTCTCTCTCTCTGAACTTGGAGATTGTATAATATTATCTGTTTGTATTTGTATAACTCTTCGCAACCTTCAATATTGTTTTATAGTTTTTTTTTATTAGCTCCCCATAGAGATTCATTACAATAGGCAGGGCAGGTATTATCATCTCCACTTTACAGAAGAGAGGAGCCTGAAATTCAGAAAGATCTCTGCCAAGGTTTTAGAGGCAATTTGCTTAAGAGCTGGGACTAGAAACCAAGTCCTTGCCAAGAAGGTGATTACTATTTTCAGGCACTGGTTACCTCTCTGTGGCAGAGCAGGCAAAGCCTGTTCTAGATGATTACACAACTCCTTGAGCATCGTTAAAGGTTAAGAAACAAACTTAGCTTTGCAACTAAATATTGAGATTGGGCAAGGACTAGGAAACATTATTATTGAAAATATTTATTTATTTATTTTTGCAATGCTATACAATAGATTTCCAGAATTTATTCCTCCTGTCTAACTGAAATTTTGAATCCTTTGGTGAACATGTACCCTTTCCAATAATGCAAAACATTATTTTAAAGCAAGGGTACTGACACATGATTTTTGCTCTTAAACAGAATCCTGTTTTTAAAAAACTTCTTTATTTTCCCCATTAGAAAACATATTAGGAGAAAACACAGGTGAACATGAAGGAGAAAGCAAAAATACTGATGATCCCACCACTAAAAATTTAATATGGTTAACATGAAAGTGTTCTTCCTTTCTATGCACATGTACATAATTTTTTAATGAAATGATATACTATAAATATTAACAGTATGCTTTTTCTTCTTAACAATATATCATAAACATTTCTTTAAGGTGTTCAATAATGTCCTTCTCAGAAAAAAATATTGAAATGTATCCTTTTGTTATAAAATTAATATGCACTCATTGTATAAAATTCAAATAATACAGAAGTGCATAATCCTACTCTCCAGAGGTAGCTATATAATTTAGTGCATATTGTTCTGCACTTTTTTTCTTATGAAGCCTGAATTTTACTGGTTGCATTGGTGGATTAGAGTACCTTCTTTAGAAAAACTTTGAACTAATGGAGAAGAGATCATTATTTAGCTTAAAAAGGTCCATATTTTACTTTTTAATTTCAATATAACAAATAATATATATATAACAAATACATCATTTGTAACCATCTGTAGGGGCATTCACACAGAATTCTACTCTGGAAACCACCAATATACAGGAAGCCTTATGCATGTTGAATATTTGGCCATCTTCAAATAGTGCTTAATGGTGTGGGTGCTCTGAGCTGCATAATATATAACTGTCTTTGTTTAATGATAATACTTTAAAGTCTGTGTACTCTGCCAGCTTTACTAACTGAAGTCCTTAATTCAGTTTTCAATTTGATCCAGAAGTAGTTCACTTATTTGGGTGACATAGTACAGCCTATATATAAATCACAACATAGTTGTGATGATAATTAAATGAGACTATATGAGTCAAATTGCTATGTAAGCCATAAACTGTTAAACAAATATTTGTTGCTACATGACTTACAGCGTTTACAGGTTAGTACAGAACACAAATGACTTTAGTAGATGGCAGAATTTTAGGCTTACTTCAGAAAGGTAAAATTAAAGTGCAATTAATAGTCAGAGGACTGGTGGTGCATAGTTACTTGTGGGATAATAATAATGCCTGATGCCTAGCAGGTGTTTATTAAATATGTGTTCAATGGTGAATGGATTAAAAAAACCAGCTCCAGAAAATGAAGCAAGAATATAAACATGTAATTCGCAGAGAAAAAAAAAATATAATGACTAATAAGATAAAATCCAATGACACCGGAGAGTTTGTTCAAATTTGTTAGTAAGTTCAAATGAAAAACCATAGTACAAAAAATTGTCACTCACAGATTAGGAAAACTTTAAAATCTGACAATATTAAGTGTCCAGGTAGGGGGTAAATTGTACACTTGAAGAGGTCTAGCAGAATGGAAAATGATACAGTAACCTTGCACAGCAATTTGGCTGGCTCTAGTAAATTGAAACTAGAACTAGCAATTCCACTTCTGGATATGTACATGAGGACCACTCTTTCACATGTATCTAAGGAGATAGGCAAAGAATTTTTATTGCAGCACTGTTAATAATAGAAAAATATGGAAACAATGAATTTTTCATTAATAGAGAATAAAAATAGAAAAAGAAAAAATATGTTTTTTTCTAGGCTAGAATATTAACAAATTATATTATAAAACAAAATATCTTTATGCATATTAGCATGAATAATTTTCAAAACAATTTCTAGTGAAAAAAAGCACATTGCAGAATTGTGCATCAAGGAAGATAACTGCTTTGTAAACTTAAAATACATGTCCAAAACCATACATTGGTTGTGAATGCTTATGTAGTCATATTAAAGGATGGAGAATGGCCTGGAAGGATACACACCAAAGTTACAGCAGTGGTTGCTTTTAGGGAGGTAGGGAAACAGGAAGACAGGAATGGGCCTGGGAGGTGGCAGTTACAAAGGCTTTAACTTTGCCTACAAAGTTTTATTTTTCACATGCCATAAAAGGACTGGGAGCCAATTTGACAAAAGTCAGCAGTCATTAATTCCTGGTGGTTGGAATATGAATGATATAACTCTTATACTATTTTGCATTTTGAAATGGGTGTCACTATACATTTCCACTAGGTAATTAATTTACATAATACAAAATTTGAAATGTGCAAAAGATATACAATGAAGAACATCCCCCCTTCCACTCCTTTTGCCAAGTCCCATAGTTCTGTTTCCTCAGAGGCAGGCTGTCACTGTCACCACTGTCTTGTTGCCTTTTTCCAGACAGATTCTCTCTCTCTCGCTCTCTCTTTCTCTCTCTCTTTCTTTACACACACACACGTGAACACACACACACACACACACAAATATATATCCTTTTTCCCCCTACAAATGGTAAAATGGTAGCATACTGTATTTTGAAGGACTTTCAATACCTGTTTGTATAGAAGTGCTTTGTTATTTTTAATGACCTCATAGTATTTCATCCTACGGGAGATCTTTTTAGAAGGAAAAAAAGATTTAAAAAAAAAGGGTAGGAAGAAAGGCAGAGGGAGGGAGGAAAGGAGATTAGGACTCTATGGCAGAAGAAAGGATCATACTTCAGTAGACAACAGTGAAATCTTGAAGGTTTGGGAATAGGAGTATGATAATAGATACTGCTTAAGAAGATTAATTTGGAAGGCCTTTGCAGGAAGAACTGGAGGAAGGGTGAGGTTGGGAATGAAGAAACCAGATAAAAGGTTTCCTCAAAGACAGAGGTAACAAGCACCTGACACATTCTAGTAGGAATTAGAATGATAAGATGGGAGTGGAGGTAAGAGCAATTGCAAAAGTAGAATATGTGGGACTTGACAGAGTGACTGGATGAGAAGGAAAGAGAGTCAGAGATAACCAACTCCAGGTTCTTAGAGAACTTAAGTGCATAGTGCATGAAAGTCCAGCAATTCTGTGAACAGAAATAGGAAAGTCAGGAAGAAGAGCTGGCTTGATAGGGAAAGAAGTGAAAATCCCTTTTGGATATATTGGACTCAGAGCTCTGAAATGGATGCTTTAGATAGTAAACTAAAGGAGTTTGGCTAATAGGAGGTATCAAAAATATTTGGAATGAATTAATGAATGGAATATTGTGCAGGAGCTAAGGTAGGTGATTAGGGCTGGAGATGTGGTTATGGGAGATACTTGCACAGAAGTGAAGGTTGAACTTTAAGGAAGAAACTGGGTGAAAATAGGAGCCCCTCTGTCCCCCAGCAGTGCAGGATGCTGAATGTGGGACTGTATATATTACTAATTTCTCTATAGTATGTGGTACCACTGCTACAAATGGAAGAACACAGTGGGAAAAAAGGGACTGGAGCAGACAGAGCTATAGCGCTTAGGAGCTGGTTGCAATGTGGTGGTCCACAACATACCATTGATTGATGAAAAAGTGAGATCCAAGTCCACACACCTCTCTACTGGCCACAGAGTTATCAGGTCTGAGTGTCCCTACAATCCTGACTTGCTGCACCAGTGTTTTAGGGGTTGGGAGAAAGTGATAAATAGAAGAGATGGAGATGGAGCCTTTAATGAAGAGTTGGGAGTGATGTCAAAGCAAAGATGATTGACATTCGTTCCCTCATCACTTTCACCCCTGCTCCTGCCTTCATGCATTCATTCATTCACTCCTTAATTTACTCATTCACTTTTCCCACCAAACATAGGATACTTGCTAGGTGCTAAGCACAGCACTGTGCTGTGCCAAGGGTACATGAATGAAACACAAAACAAACAAACAAATAAAAACTATTTCTTCCCTGAAAGACCTCATTCTAGTGAAATTATAGAAAAATCCTTTCTGATATTTTTCCTAAGGACAGTAGTGAATTCAGAATTTCTACATAGTAGGGATTTAGGAGCATCCATCTGGAGAGAAGTGGGGGCTTCTCACCAGATAAGATAGAAACTTAAAGCTGTCTTATTTACCAAACCTACTGTTTTGTTTAAAAGCGTGTTTATTTGGGGGTGGCTTGGGGATCCTAAAGCATATCATTAGAAGGTAAAACCCCCAAGGCCACCGCTTTGCTTGGTCGATGTCTCAAGGCATGCATTTGGAATGTATGTCACTGCACTGTAAGTAACTGGTTCGCTCGAAAAGGCATGACCCCAGCTTTTATGGAAAAGACCACACAGATAGGAATGAAGCAGGGATAAATAAGCATCACTTGGGGGCAACTGGTGGCTGAGTTCCCATATTATGCCCTTTCTGAATTGCATGGAATGGCATGGGCTTTGCAACCTGTTTTTACATAGCAGCGCTAAGATAAACATCATGGGGCCTTTAGCAAATCACTTAACCTCTCTGAGCTTCATATCCTCCCCTGTGAAATGGAGAACATAAAGCCAATATCTTAGATTTTTATGTAGATTAAATGTGCTAACACGTACCTAACATAACGCCTGACCTGTAGCAGGCAATCAATAAACATTTCTCTTCTTTCTTTCTTTGTCTCTATGGCCTGAAAGTACAGAGGCTAAAAGAGGCCACCTGATACAGAGAATGGACAACATAGAGAAGTTCTGTCTCCCCTGCACATTCCCACCCTGCCTAAATCTGTCACACCTGGGTGTGAGAGTCACTCACAGTTCCCAGAGGCAGTCTCACTGACAGCCAGAAATGTTTCTCCTGAAGTCTGAAGAACCATTTAGAATTTGAAGAGATTCTGATGATTCCCAGGCTAGAAGCCCCCAATCCACTCAGAAAGAGGCTGACGTTTTTCTGCCTCCCAACTGCCACTTGTAAATCCTTCACTACACCCTTATCTTCTCCCACCCAGGCTTGTCCTTCTACTCCTTGTCTTGGGCATCTACTGATCTCCTCTTGCTGCTCCATATTCATCAAATAATTTGGCACATGCTAGCCGGACGTCCCCTTCCTGCTGAGTCTCACCATCATTCTGGGCAACTTCTACAGCCGTGATATATGACACATCTGAGACATCCGAGCCCTTAGCCTCACAGGTTCTGGTCGTCCTCCCCGCCAGTGAGCTATTCTTCCTTTCCACTGTGAGCATTCGAATCCTTGACTCAGAGACCCTTCACCTCCTCACTCATAACCTTGCCTGCAGCATCTCGTTTCCTGACATTACCGCCACTGCCAGCTCTTACTCTCTTTCCCACTAGACTGGGTTGTCAACCTTATTAAGATATTTGTCCCCTTAGCCCTTAATTTCCTAACATAGCCTCCCTTTCCAGCATCCCTGTCTTCTTCTTTCAACGTAGAACATGTCATTTGTCATTTAGATGCGTCTCTCACAATCTCCTCAACATTGTTGCTCCCTTACCCGTTCACTCGGTTGATTCATCTAACCCAATCTCAAGACAGATGAGAAATCTTGGATCATTCCAGGTACCTGCCTTTTTTTGTGCTTTCTCACCTGAACCACTGAGCATTGTGAGGGAAAATCAAAGCATCACAGCACCGTGCGTTGAGACCCCACTGATGGCCTGTAATCCTTCCACAAATTCCTACCCCAGCGCTCTCGCGTTGCCTGTAGTGGTGGTTGCATACCTGTGCCACTCTCCTTAAGTGCTCACCGTGTTGGAAAACTGGGAGTATCCCACTTAAAATCCACCAATGACTCTCATTTTTTTTTTTTGGACAACAGAGCTTTCAATACATCAGTGATTTAACCTGTCTTCCTCACTGCCTCTTTCCTTGCCGTTTACCCCTACACACCTACCCTCCACCATCCAACCTGCTGTGGTTACCCAAAGGCACCTTGTTCTCTCACACATTTGTTTCTTTGTACCTGCTACTGCTTCTACCTAGAAGCCTGTCCCACATCCTAGTGTGCTTGGACAAGTGTTTGCTTTTTGTCCAAGATCACTCTAGCCTTGCCTTTTTAGGAGGATTTATCTCGAGTTCCTTGTAGAGGGTTGGGTACATCTCTTCTTGGCTTCCACAGCACCCCTGACCTTGTCCCACCTCCAGCTGCCTTTTGCCCCTCTGGATTCCTTTCTGCCCCTTCCTCACTGTGCTCTCTGGGGGAGAGAGCTGCCCTTCATGGGTGTATCCACATGCTTTCTTCTGCCATCCAGTGCAGAGTCCCAGCAGCAGATCAGTGTGTGTGTATGTGTGTGCGTAGAGGGTGAGGTCAGGGTATTGAGTGCCCCAGCTGTGTCTTTCCTGTGTGCTTGCCTTGTGCTGGCTGTGTTCTTAGTGTTCTTCAGTGTTAAGTCACTATTCCTCATGGGTATAGTTCTGTGTAACTCCCCCTCCTCCCATGGCCATGACAACTCCCTCTTCTTGCCCTTGGAGCCTAGTGGTGGTAGCAGCTTAGCTACTTCTAATCCCAGGTTACTGCACCATCCTTTGTGGTTCCCTTATACTCACACCTTTGTGAATAGCCTCTTTGGAGATAAACTCTTCCAGAATTATCCCATTTTGAGCATGCCTTTGTTTTTGGTTGGGACCATGACTGAGACCCTCCTTTAAAAGTGTTACTTATCTATTATTACATATTCTTTTGCCTTATTCATTATGGTATGAATTTCTTGAAGGCATGTATCATATATTTTGTTAATCTCCGTGTTCATAGCTTTGAGCACATTTCCTGCTGCTAGTAGGTGTTGATAAATATTTTGGTAGAGGGAAGGAAGAATGGTAGGATTATTGTTACCAAGCAGCTTTCTTATCTTAGTTTGGTTTCCTAATAACTTCTAACTGTTCTCCTAGTCTCCAGATCAGTTCAGTAACCATTTTCTCTGTGTTTCTGCTCTGTGCAAATCACTTCATTGGTACTGTGGGGTGCTGTCTGGTGACTAAGACTTGGCTCATTCCCCTGTAAATTTTTCTCCCATCTAAGTACTAACCAGGCCTGACCTTGCTTAGCTTCCGAGATCAGACAAGATTGGGTGCAATCAGGGAGGCATGGCCATAGCCTCCCCCATAAATTTTTCTAAGTGAAGGGACCAGTATGGCTAAAGTTTAGTAAAGTGGGAGGTGTCTCTTGGGGGTGGGAGATGGAAGTGGGCTCTGAGACAGCGGAGGAGGCTTGGAACAGCTTCTGTGGCTATAGGAAGAGGATTAATGTGCAATATTAAGGGCCAAGTTGAGACTCCATAACAAGAATTTATAGTACATCTAATCCACTTTATCCTGCACACAATTACTATATTAGTTTCCTAAAGTACACTTGGGATAATGTCATTGTCTATTCTTAAAATTCAATGACCCCTCATTTCACGTAGAAGAAAGAGTGAGTCCCTGTTTTGACACAGTGCTCTTACTTTCACAGACCTGTTTTCTGCTATTTCTCTGTGTGTAGAAACTAAACCAGGTTAATTTATATTCTCTAGGTGGGCTTCCTGCTTTCCACCTCCATGTCTTTACTCATGAGTTCCCATTTACCTAGAAGGAAAGGTCTTCTTCCCACCCCGTTTCCACCTGATAAATCCTACCGGCTAATGCCACTTATTTTCTGCTTGCTCTCGGATGCATTGCTTCAGGAGGCATCTCCCGTGGTGGTTTCATCTTCCAACATCTTCAGCCTGTCCCTCTCTGATCCCAGCTCCTGGTGGGAAGCACTGACTTTAGGCTGTCATAAGCAGCCTCTTCCATTTATGCATCCTGCTCTGAGGGCAGTAGGGGTGTCCTGTCATTGCTAATCTCTGGGTTTCCTCACTGTCTCCTGTTTAGCTTTATTAACACTTTTGTTACTAATTCTCTGTATTAAATTCCCTCTATTGAAACACCTGATGCCAGCCATTTTTCCAATTGGCCCCTGATTGAAAGACCATGCTTCAAGATCCTTTCACATAGAGTAATGTTTCACAAAGTGTGATTCAAGAACCCCTTGCAACAGAATTACTTATGGTGCTTGATAAAATTGTAGATTCGTGTGCCCCACACCATGCCTTATTCATACTCTGGGAACAGGGCCTCGTAATCTGCACTGTAAACAAGCTTCACAGTTATCATTCATACTAAATTAAGAGAACCACTGCTACATAGTTAATTATGCATGGGTTTTTGTGTCTATGTGGGCACACAGTGTGTCTTCTTTGTCTTTTGATATAAAGGAGATATTATTATTCTGTTTACAAATGTGAAAACTAAGGTTACATGAGATTTAAAAAACTCATTCCAGTTTATTCAGCTAGTAAATGGTAGACCCAGGGTTTGAACCCAAGCTAGAGCCTGATTTCAATCAGTAGAACATACTGCTTCCAGAGATTCACAGTTTATGTTCCATATTATTTTTGCCTGAATTATCCTAAAATTTTCAATTTTTTTTTTTTTTTTTGAGACAGAGTCTTACTCTGTTGCCCTGGGTAGAGTGCAGTGGTGTCACCATAGCTCACTGCAACATCAAACTCTTGAGCTCAAGCAATCCTCCTGCCTTGGCCTCCCAGAGTGCTAGGATTATAGGCATGAACCACCGTGCCCGGCCTATCCTAAGATTTTCTTAACCATTTGGTTTGGTATATCTTTGTACAGATTTTTACATCCTCACTTAAGTGAGAAATTTTTGTGATTCAGTGAAAAATGAAAGCCGAACCTTGCTTTCCAAAGCAGTTGTTTCTCTTTGACTCAAAAATTTCAATTCAAAGACTCATGCTTAAGGAATCCAGTAAATCAATGAAGTCTCTAAAAGAATTTTTTTTTGGTGCTTTCTTGGTGTTTTGCCTACAATCCTATGATACTAAAAGAGTTGAAAAGTATATGAAAAAATAAGCAATTACTGTGAAAAGCTCTTTCTCAAACTACAGCCTAATTTTACCTTTAAATACAGATGTAAAAATTCAAAATAAACTATTAGCAGCTGGGATCAATAGCATATGAAAAGAATAAGTTACCATAACCAAGAAGGGTTTATTCTAAAGCTATTAAAATAATTTATTTATATTGCTCATCATACTAATAGTCACAGGAAAAATATGATTATTTCTATGAAAACAGAAGACTAATAAAATCAACATTAATTTCTATATCTAATTTTTAAAAAATTGTTAAAATAGGATTAAATAGAAACATTCCTAACATGAGTAAAACATCTATTAATATCTCAAGCTAATGGTCAACACCATGCTTAAGAGTGAAACTCTAGAAGCATTCTCATAAAGCCAAGAACCATAATAGGTATCTGTTGACAGTTTTAATGACAGAACATCAACACTATTATTTATTATCTTCTGGAAGGTTTAGCCAAGGCAATTAGACATCAAAGTTAAATACCTCTTTAAAAAAAGTAAATAAAATAATAATTTTATACAAGTAATGTGATTGCATTGTTGAAAACAAATTAATTAATACAAAAACTATTAGAAATAATTTTTCTAAAGGCCACTAAGGTGATTAGTTTCAAGATAAATAAAGAAAAATAAGTAATTTTCTCATATGGCAAAGATAATGAATTCAAATACATCAAGGGAAAACTATCTTAATGACAATATAAATATAAATATAAAACATCTAGGCATTAACAATAAAATCTGAGGCTCTACATATAGAAACTTTTTTTGAAAATGAAAAGAAAAATAATGTCCCAAATTATTCTCTTATTTTAATGCAAATTTCATCAAAATCTCTATGGTTGGCAGGGCAATTTTAGAAGGATGACATTTCAAATCAGTAGGGAAAAGATGGACTATTAATTACTGATTAAATTTATGTAGAGAATTGGCTAGCCATTTTATTTATTTATTTATTTTTATTTTAACAGGCCATTGAAAGGACTTTATGGCTAGCCATTTAGAAAATACAAAGTTAAATCCCTACTTTATACCTTACATCTAAATACATTTGAGGTAGATTAACAAGGAAGCCATAAAAGCAATGGGGAAAATATCACTTAATAATTACAAATTTTAAGTGTCTTTATTTTTCTATTTATATTTTCCATTTTTTTCTAGAGTGATTATGTATTAAAAAGGTGATTGTGTAATAAAAAAATTTCCTAAGTAGAACACTTAGGCCAAAAAGAAATTATAGGACAGGGGAAGTGATTCTTTTTTTCTTTAGGTTCCGGCAAAGCCCAGGCTTAGTTTGTTTTGATAATAGGAATCATATTGTCTGTTCTTAATTAATCTTTTACTCACATAATTTTTCTATGTATTATGATGAGTGAAACAATCACATGTTCTCCCTTTCCTAGTCATAAGGCGTGAGGTTTCCTAAAGAGAGTGTTCATTGATGACAATAGGAAGTTGGCATGTGGGTAAATATTACCAGAATAGTCACATCTTCATTCTGATGCTGAAAAGGAGTCAGTAAAGCATTTCTCTTCTTAAAAAGTGGTTGTTTCCTGGTAAAGTTACTTTAGTGATATTTTAAAATATATGTACAATTTCATTAACAAACATAACAAACATTTTCTACTTTCTATTTATTGACTACTACTGCCTGCTAGTTATTTTCATTAGTTGTTTGAATGATGGGAAGAGATAAAGAGCATTATTTATTGTTATTTTCACTTAAAGATTTAATGTTTTATAAATATATCTCATTATTTTACTTTGAATAATGAGGTATATTTTATACATTTTTCTACATCAATTGATTTTTCTTTCATTTCGATTTAGTGAAGTGTCCTGTGAATGCACAAGGGATGTTCTGAGGACAGATGGGGCAGTCCTGCCTTAGAATCCCTCAGGGCAGAGAATAAATGGTTGGAAATGATGGATGGTTCATTGTAACTCAAAACTATGTGCTACTGTGAGGATTATATTCATTAAACTGATGATAGAAGTGGCCATTCATTGGGTTCTTACTACATGCCAGGCATAATGCTAAGCACTTTACTCATTTACTTGTCACCACAGTCTGTGAAGCAAATGTTATTCAGAAAAACAAAGAAGAATTTCCTAAAGAACAAAGGTGCCCAGTAATGGAATGGGTTACTCATAAGACAGTAAGTTTCCACAACCGGAAGTGTTCAAAAAGAGACCAGGTGATCATGTATCAGGAATACTATAGAGGCATTCCTGACTTGGGTGGGAAGTTGGTTCAAGTGACCTTTGAAGTTATAACTGCTTTTAGGTTTCTATGATTTTACCCTGCAGAGGGCATCACACCTTGTAACATGAACTAAATAATGCCAAAAAATCACTCAATTTAAAATCCAGCTATTATATTTTTTGTATATTTCTTTTTTAAAATTTCAGAATATTACAGGGGTACAAATGTTTTGGTTACATAAATTGCTTTTATACCATTTGAGTCAACGTTATAAGTGTGCCCATCCCCCAAATAGTGTGCATTGTACCCGTTAGGTGTGAATTTACCTATCCCCTCCTCCCCCCCACCTGTTTGATTTCCGATGAATGTTATTTCCATGTGTACACATAAGTGTTGATTGATTAGTTCCAGTTTAATGGTGAGTACCTGTGGTGTTTGTTTTTCCATTCTTGTGATCACTTAGAATAATGGTCTCCAGTTCCATCCAGGTTAATATAAGAGGTATCACTTCACAATTTTTTTATGGCTGAGTAAGTACTCCCTGGTATACATATACCACATTTTATTAATCCACTCATTATTAATGGGCACTTGGGTTGTTTCCACCTCTTTGCAATTGTGAATTGTGCTGCTATAAACATTCGAGTGCAGGTGTCTTTTTTATAGAATGTCTTTTTTTCCTTTGGGTAAATACCCAGTAGTGGGATTGCTGGATCAAATGGTAGAAATCCAGCTATTATGTTTTAAACATATTGATTCTTTTGGTTAGTCAAGACACTAAATTAGTGCTGTTTGTTTAGACAAATTATATTTGTAGACTTTGGTTTATGTTTTTCCCTTGAGAGTCAGTGGCCCTCAAATTTAAAAGTGAGCTATTGAAATGATATATTAAAATTATGAAGACTTTAATATTAAAATTTAAATATGTTTTTGATTTCTCGGTTCTACTACAAAAGATTTTGGGGAAATCAGAATTGGTGTACCAAAGAAGTTAAAAGCATAGATTTTTGGTATCATGCGTACTTTGGTTCATATGGCTACTATATTGGCCATACTTTCTGACTGTGTGTTCTTGGCAAATTAAGTACCTTTTCTGAGCCCCTGGTTCCCTATCTGTAAGAACCCAAGGAAAATACCTGCTTCGCAGTTTGTAGTGCGAATTACATGAGTAGAGTGGTTTATGCCTGGAACACAGTACCTCAGTAAATTGTCACTTTTATTTTTACATTAAAGAATAGTATCATCACACTACATATTATTAATTTTTTATTTCTTTTTGATGCCAAATTTTTTGAATTTAAAAAATTGAGGTAAAATTTGCATATAGTAAAATGCACATATAGTAAGGGTCCAATTTGATGTCTTTTGATCAATGTATGCACTCACGTAACCACCTTCCCCAACTTTCATTCCGGAAAGTTCCCTTGTATCCCTTTCCAGTAAATCTCACACCCCTTAGACAACTACTGTTTTGATTTATAGCACCAAAGACTAGTTTTACCTGTCTTTGAATTTTATATAAATGGAATCATACAGCATATACTCTTATATCTGGCTTTTCCACTCCAAGTAATGTTTTTGACATTCATCCATGTTGTTGCAAGTATCAAGAGTTCATTTCTACTTATTGCTGGGAAGTATTTCATCATCTGTATAAATCTGTTTGTTTGTCCATTCTCTCATTCATGAAAATATGGGTTGCTTCCAGTTTGGGACTTTTGTAGATATAGCTATTATAAACATTCTTGTACAAGTGTTTTAATGTACATATGATTTCATTTCTATTGAGTAAATATGTATAGTGAAATTACTAGTAACAGTAGGTGTGTGTTTATCTTTGTAACTGTCAAACAATTTGCTGAAGATGTTGTACCATGTTCCTGCCCACCAATGATGTGAGTGACATT
The DNA here is from genome assembly GCA_023783475.1 of Daubentonia madagascariensis. Classification (NCBI taxonomy): domain Eukaryota; kingdom Metazoa; phylum Chordata; class Mammalia; order Primates; family Daubentoniidae; genus Daubentonia; species Daubentonia madagascariensis. Next base: position 15,452,098 of record JAKFHU010000428.1, read on the forward strand.
TGGTGTTGTGTCAGTCTTTTCAATTTTAGCCATCGTACTAGGTGTGGCATGGTATCTTGTTGTGGTTTTAATTTTTATTTATATGTTGACTGATGATGTTAAGCACACTTTCATGTGCTTATTTGTTATTTTTATATCTTCTTTTAGGGAGGATTTATTGAAGTCTTTTGCTCATATTTTTATTGGGTTGTTTTTCTTTTTATTGTTGATTTGTACAAATTCCTTACATATGAAGTATATAAGTCTTGTCAGATAAATGTGCTGTTTATATATTTACCTGTGGCTTGCCTTACATCTTCTTATCTGTCTTCTGATGAGCAAAAGTTTACAAATTTGATGATATCCAGTTTATCAAAACTTTCTTTTAGATTCAGTGTCCTTTTTGAGTCCTCGAAATCTTGCCTACCCCAAAGTCATGAGGATATTTTCCTGTTTTCTTCTAGAAGCCTTATAATTTTAGCTTTTATGTTTATGTCTATGATCCACCTTGAATTAATTTTTGTGGTGGTGTGAGGTAGGGGTGGAGGTTGTTCTTTTTTCTCCATGTACTCTTAAAATTAGAATTTACTTTATTTTCACAGAAAGGCCACAATATTTTCAAGTTCCCAAAGTGAAATATAGGAGTCACTGAATCCAATATATTCTTGCTGGCCCAAAGACTCCTGGCTGAGTGTGTACCATTAATTGTTGTTATTGATTTCTCGTTTCTTTAGATTTTTTGTGATATTCCCTTGGCCTCTGCTTAAGCAAGACAGTTTTTGTGAGGAGGTAGCCCAGGCTGTCAGGTGTCAGCACCCACAATTGCCACCAACTCTCTTCCTAGTGACTTGTAACTCTTTTTTCTCTTCTTCACTGACATTTCTCAAAATCTCTATGCTTCATGTCTTTGTTATTGATTGCATAAGATTTTGTTCACAAGCATTTTCTTCTTTGTGTTATTAGTTTCTATATAAAACAATCAAGGTAGTTCTGTTATAGCAAGTGATTTTATTTCTGTAACAAAAATAAATTTATTTTATAGTTCCTACTTTATTACTTATGTTTTCACTGAAAAATGAAATAATTATAATGAATTATTATAATAATTATTATAATGAATTATAATTATAAAATAAATAATTATAATGAATTATAATTATTATAAAATAAATAATTATAATGCTTAAGGTACACAGTTAAAACTTGGTGCAGGATTGATTCCACTTCAATGCTAAAAAGCTTTAGTAGGTATCAAGTATTAAATTCAACAGCTTCTGGATAAACTTTTCGAAAGAGTTCACAATCTAGCAGACATGTCAAGAACTATTATTAGCCAGTGTGTAAAGAGGTAAGCACACAGAACTATGGGAACAAAAAGGAAGGTGTGATGAATTGTTCCCAAGTAATCATCGAAGTCTTCTCAGAGGTGATATATGAACTGACTTTTGAAAGAGAAATAGGATTTTTCCTGGAAGAACAAAAAGAGTCAAGAATTCCATGTTAGGGGAAAAGCATGAGCAAAGTTATTTTATATAAACAGAGATGTATATAAAAACCACAAACACATCTGCCTGATCCATTATCAAATGCTTACAATGTTGGGGAATGGCCAAAGCTAATCAAGGTTCCTGGATTTTTAGAAACCTTAATACTCTTTATTATCTGGTCAGGCCAGTTCTATATCTGGTAGGAGATCCCTAAAATAGCATAAAGGTGTTTCTGCATCATTGTTAAACTCACTTTCTTCAAATTTCCTCTAGTGCTTGTGAACTGGAGGCACAAATAGCGGTGATTTTGCTCATTTCAATAAAAGATCTATGAATATATTTAAGGAGACAATACTCTCATTGTCTTGAAATGTAAACATTTGTGGTACATTCTGGAATTTATTATAATGTAGATCTTCAAGGGCCAGCAAAAAAGGTGGTTCAGCCATTAATGTTTCTCCTTTATTTTCTTCAAACAACAGCAACAAGAAGGCAGGGTAATGTGCTGTCCTTTTCTCTTTCTCTCTCACCTCCCACGCACGCCCTCCCTCTTTCCCTTTTTCTGTCTTTTCTTTTGTATTTCTGTCTCTGTGCTTTCTCTCCCCTTCCTTTCTCTCATTTTGAGAGCCATTTTCAATGTTCTATAGCATTCCATGTATTGAGAATCAGGAAAATAATTTGTTCATTTGCAGAAACCAAACTGCACATTGGCTCTTTAAAATAGAAAGAGCTTTAATTCTGGGAACTAGGTGCTGATAGTCATTGAAAGGGTTGGGGAAATAGGCTGTTGGCTGAACCCCAGGCATAACCCCACAACAATATCCTAGAACTGGCCCACAAGGAAATTTCTTCCTCTCTCACAACCTGGAAGGTGAGCAGTGAGGAAGCTCCCACTGGAACTGTTTATTCAAGAATGTACCACCTTAGCTGTGAGCCACTTCCACTGCAACTGGGTGTAAGAGTTGCCCTACTCCTGCTAGATCCATTCCAGCATACACTGGATGCCTTGCCTTTGGCACCAAGAAATCTAGTGACTGGGCAGGGATTGCTCCCTCAGAATACCCAGTGTCTCCCTGCCTGTTATTGCTGGCAGCCATAGCAGAGACGGAAGGCCTGCTGTCTTCACCTCCCTTCTACCTTCCAAATCTCGTACAAAGGCATGTGACTGACTCAACCTAAGTGGCACCCAGAATCTGGGCTGCAAAGGAGTCTTTATAATGTAAATTTTTAGCTCTTCCAGTCTTTGTAGACCAGGAAAGCACACTAGAAGGAGAGAAGAGGGATGCTGCAGGCCAATCCACCATATCTACCACCCTAAGAACCATTTCAAATCATTGTAAATTCAGTGCGTTTTCATAACTTCTAAAGAAGTCTTGTGAGTGTAGTTTTTAAAACACAAAAACAAGATTTGTTCACTCAATAAGGATTTCTTGAGTACCTGTTATGTGCAAGCACTCTGCTGTGGTTACAAAGGTCTCCAACCTAGAGAAGGTCATAGCCTAGTTGTGAAGACAAAGTGTACAATAATTTAGCATAGGGAAAATAATTGAAATATGTACAAACTGCAGTAGCAGAGAAGAGAAGGAAGTGATTACCTAGGTCAAGGGTGAGGAGTCAGTAACTTGGACTACAGAAATGGGGTGCACCTATTTGGACTCAAGGGAGGTGGACTTTCCAGACCTACCCAAGGATTGCACCTGCAAAGGCACAGAGGTGTGAAACAGCTGGCTCAGGCTGGGAATTGCAGCCAGAATATGACTTTGTACCTTACTAATAATCTGTTTTCATAGCATAGCCTAAGCATTAAAAATTTGTTTTGTGAGAATCATAATATTTCTGTTTAATTAGAAAATACCATTCCCATTTTAAAAGCATGTAACAAAGGGTAAATCTAAGATGGTAGACCACTGGTAGACTGGTTTAGTAACTAAGTAAACTACCTATTGAGCACACACTAATTTTAAAGCATCATAATAGACATTAGAGGGATAAAAAAGAACTTGTAAGAGATTTTCCTAGATTCCAAGAACTCATATACTAATTGAGTCACTGAGGCATATACACAAAACTGTTAAGTAATTAAATTTGGAAGTGGTGATACTAAAAATATTTAACAATCATTACAGTTGTTGGAGACTTACCAATCAGAAATGGATAATGGCTGTAAACAACTGGTCTAGCTGTATCGGTGGGTATCTTTACATAGCAGCTCTCTTTGAATGTGTATGATGATAATGTAACCTATATGTCCTGGGCCTATGGAGGCTTTGGATCCAAATACATTTGCATCAACAGCACATAATTCCTGTTCCTGTTCCACCTATGCCCACAGGACCTCCAACTTCACTACCTCAAAAAGGCTCCTGAGAGACAGGGAAGGAGGTGAAGCAAGATGGCTGAATAGAACTCTCCCGCGATCTTCCTCAGGCAGGAACAGCAAACTGAACAACTATCCACATAAGAAAGCACCTTCATAAGAACCAAAAATCAGGTGAGTGATCACAGTACCTCTTTTTAACATCATATCAAGGAAAGAGGCACTGAAGAGGGTAGGAAAGACAGTCTTGCATTATGTACACCACCCTCCACTATCCCCTAGTGCCACACCAGCCGCTGAGTGGAGAGAGAATCTGTGTGCTTCGGGGAGGAAGAGTGAAGTGATTGTGGGACTTTGCATTGGAATTAAGGGCCACTCTGTCACAGGAGAACAAAACACAAGGCAGAATTCTCCTGGTGCCCATGGAGAGACCATTAGAGCAACCTTGGCCAGAGGGTAATCCTCCACGCCAGTGGTAGGAACCTGAGTTCTGGCTGGCTCTGCCACCAGCTGACAAAAGTGGCCTGGAGCCTGGAATAAATTTGTAAGGCAGTCAGGCCACAAAATGGCAGTCCTGGGGCAAGTCCTTTGGCTGCTCCGGGCTTGGAGCCAGTGGACTTGGGGTGCACATGATCAAATGAGCCAACAGCAGTGGTGGGCAAGCGAGTGCTTGTGTCACCCTTCCCCCAACTCTAGGCAGTGCAGCTCAGGGAGAATCTTTTGCTTTGGGAAAGGAAAGGGAAGAGTACAGAGGACTTTGTCTTGCAACTTTGGTACCAGCTTAGCTACAGTAAAATAAAGTACCAAGCAGATTCCTGAAGTCCCTGATTCCAGGCCTTAGCTCCCAGATGGCATTTCTGGACCCACCTGGGCCAGAAGAAAACCTGCTGTGCTAAAGGGAAGGACCCAGTCCTGGCAGGATTCACCACCTGCTGACTAAAGGGCCCTTGGGCCTTGAATAAACATCAGAGGTTAACAGGCAGCAGTCACCACAGGCCTCGGTTGACACTGTGCTGGCTTCAGGTGTGACCTGGTGAAGCCCCTCCTGTGGTGGCCACAAGGGAGTGCTCATGCCACTCCTCCCCCAACTCTAGGCAGCCTAGCGTGGATAGTGAGACTCCTTCTGTTTGGGAGAAAGTGAGAGAAGAGAGTGAGAGACTTTGCCTGGCAATCCAGGGAATTCTCTTGTATCCACCAAGGCAGTACCACCAGTAGTCTGCAAGAGTTGCAGCGTTTCTGGGCTTGAGGCACTCCCTAGTGCTGATATGGCTGTAGTGACTAAAGACTTAGATCACAACACTCAATTCCCTTTCAATACCTGGAACGCCTTCTCAAGAAAGACGGATACAAATAAGCCCAGACTTTGAAGATTAGAATAAATACCTAACTCTTCAATGCCCAGACATCAATGAATATCCACAAGTATGAAGAACATCCAGGAAAACATGACCTCACCACATGAACTAAATAAGGCACCAGTGACCAATCCCAGAGTGATGAAATATGTGACCTTTCAGACAGAGAATTCAAAATAGCTGTTCTGAAGAAGCTCAATGAACTTCAAGACAACACAGAGAAGGAATTCAGAAGCCTATCAGAGAAACTTAACAAAGAGATAGGAATTAAAAAAAAATCAAGCAGAAATTCTGGAGCTGAAAAATTCAAAATGAAAAATGCATCAGAGTCTCTCAACAGCAGAATAGATCAAGCAGAAGAAAGAATTAGTGAGCTTGAAGACAGGCTATATGAAAATACACAGCCATAAGAGAAAAAAGAATTAAAAAGCACGAAGCCTGCCTACAAGATCTAGAAAATAGCCTCAAAAGGGCAAATCTAAGCGTTACTGGCCTTAAAGAGTAGGTAGAAAGAGAGATTGGGGTAGAAAGTTTAATCAAAGAAGTAATAACAGAGAACTTTTCAAATCTAGAGAAGGATATCAGTATTCAGGTACAAGAGGCTCATAAAATACCAAGCAGCTTTAACCCAAACAATACTACCTCCAGGCGTTTAATAATCAAGCTCCCAGAGGTCACAGATAAAGAAAGGGTCCTAAGGGAAGAAAGAAAAAAGAAAAAAATAGCATATAAAGGAGCTCCAATATGTGTGGCAGCAGACTTCTCAGTAGAAACCCTACAGTCCAGGAGACAGTGGCATGACATATTCAGAGTGCTGAAGGAAAGAAACCTTAATTCTAGAATATTATATCCTGCAAAAATATCCTTCAAACATGAAGGAGAAAAACAGACTATCTCAGACAAACAAAAGCTAAGGGATTTCATCAACACCAGACCTATCTTACAAGAAATGCTAAAGGGAGTTCTTCAATCTGGAAGAAAAGGATGTTAATGAACAATAAAAAATCATCTGAAGGTATAAAACTCACTGGTAACAGTAAGTACACAAATACAGAATACTCGATCACCATTATTGCAGTGTATAAACCACTTATATCTTGAGTAGGAAGACTAAAAGATGACAAACCTACCAAAAATAATAACTACAACAACTTTTTAAGAAATAGTATAAAAAGATATAAATGGAAATAATGAAAACTCAACAAGTGGGGGGGATGGAGTTAAAGTATAGAGTTTCTTTTAGCTTTCTCTTTGCTTGTTTGTTTTTGTAAGCAGAGTTAAGTTGTCATCTGTTTAAAGTAATTGGTTATAAGAATTTTTTACAAGCCTCATGATACCTTCAAGTAAAAAAACCACAACAGATACACAAAAAATGAAAAGCAAGGAATTATAACACATTACCAGAAAAAATCATTTTTGTACAAAGGATGACAGTAAGGAAGGAAGAAAGAGAGGACCACAAAAGAGCCAGAAATCAAATAACAACACAGCAGCAGTAAGTCCTTACCTATCAATAGTAACATTGACATTGAATGTAAATGGACTAAACTCTCCAATCAACAGATATAGAGTGCCTGAGTGGATTAAAAGAACATGACCCTATTATATGTTGTCTACAGGAACCCCACTTCACCTATAAATACACACATAGGCTGAAAATAAAGGGATGGAAAAAGATATTCCATGCAAATGGAAACAGAAAAGAACAGGAGTAGCTATACTTCTATCAGATAAAACAGATTTCAAGACAAAAACTGTAAAAAGAGACAAAGAAAGTCATTATATAATGATAAAGGGGTCAATTCAGCAAGAGGATATAACAGTTTTAAATATGTATGCACCCAACACTGGAGCACCCAGACATATAAGGCAAATATTATCAGAGCTAAAGGAAGAGAGAGATAGACCCCCATACAATAATAGTTGGAGACCTCAACACCCCATTTTCAGCATTGGACAGATCATCCAGAGAGAAAATCAACAAAGAAACTTTGGACTTAATTGACACTATAGACCAAATACACCTAATAGATATTTACAGAATGTTTCATCCAACAGCTGCAGAATACATGTTCCCCTCAGCTCATGGATCATTCTCAAGGATAGGCCATATGTTAGGCTACAAAACAAGTCTTCAAAAATTCAAAAAAAATGAAATCATACTAAGTATTTTCTCTGACCATAATGGAATAAAACTGGAAATCAATAACAAGAGGAACATTGGAAACTATACAAACACAAGGAAATTAAACAATATGCTCCTGCATGACCAGGGGGCCATTGAAGAGATTAAAAAGGAAATTTAAAAAAATTTTCTTGAAACAAATGAAAATGAAAACATGAAATACCAAAACCTATGGGATAAAGCAAAAACAATACTAAGAGGAAAGGTTACAGCAATAAATGCCTATACCAAAAAGTAGAAAAACTTCAAATAAACAACCTATCAATGAATCTTAAAGAACTAGAAAAACAAGAGCAAACCAAACCCAAAATTAGTAGAAGAAAATAAATAATAAGGATCAGAGGAGAAATAAATGAAATTGAGACAAAAAAAATCAATGAATGAAAAGTTGGCTTTTTGAAAAGATAAACAAAATTGACAAACCTTTAGTCAGACTAAGAAAAAAAGAGAGAAGAACCAAATAAATAAAATCAGAGATGAAAAGGAGACATTACAACTGACACTGCAGAAAGTCAAAGGATCATTACAGACTACTATGAGCAACAATACGCCAATTAATTGGAAAACCTAGAAGAAATGGATAAATTCCTACATATATACAACCTACCAAGATTGAACTAGGAAGAAATCTAAAACCTGAATAAACCAATAATAAGTAATGAGATAGAAGCAGTAATAAACACTCTCCCATCAAAGAAAATCCCAGGACTTGATGGCTTCATTGCTGAACTCTACCAAACATTCAAAGAAGAACTAATACCAATCCTACTCAAGCTATTCCAAAAAATCAAGGAGGAGGGATTACTCCCAAACTCATTTTACAAGGCCACTATCACCTTGATACCAAAACCAGACAAAGACACAACAAAAAAAGAAAGCCATAGGCCAATATTGCCTATAGATGATATGCAGGTGCAATAGATGAACATAGATGCAAAAGTCCTCAACAAAATACTAGCAAACCAAATTCAACAACACATTAAAAAGAGTCTTCATCATGATCAAGTGGGATTCATCCCAGGGATGCAAGGATGGTTCAACATATGCAAATCAATCAATGTGATAACATCATATCAACAGAATGAAGAACAAAAACCATATGATCATTTCAATTGATGCTGAAAAAGCATTTGATAAAATTCAACACCCCTTCGTGATAAAACTCTCACAAAACTGGGTATGGAAGGAACCTGTCTCAACATAATAAAAGCCAAATATGACAGACCCACAGCTAGTATCATAGTGAACAGGAAAAACTGAAAGCCTTTCCTCTAAGATCTGGAACAAGATAAGGACACTCATTTTCACCACTGTTACTCAACATAGTACTGGAAGTTATAGCTAGAGCAATCAGACAAGAGAAGGAAATAAAGGGCATCCAAATAAGAAAGGAAGAAGTTAAATTATCCTTATTTGCAGATGACATGATCTTATATTTAGAGAAACCTAAAGACTCCACTCAAAAACAATTAGAACTGATAAACAAATTCAGAAAAGTTGCAGGATACAAAATCAACGTACAAAAATCAGTAGCATTTCTATATGCCAAGAGCGAACAATCCGAAAAAGAAATCAAGAAAGCAATCTCATTTGCAATAGCTAGAGAAAAAGAGAAAATACATAAGTATAAACTTAACCAAATAAGTAAAAGATCTCTACAATGAAAAGTATAAAAAGTTCATGAAAGAAATTGAAGAGAGTACAAAAAGAAAGATATTCTATGCTCATGGATTTGAAGAATCAATATTCTTAGTTGGGTTCCATACTACCCAAAGCAATCTACAGATTCAATGCAATCTCCATAAAAATACCAATGTCTTTCTTCACAGAAATAGAAAAATTTATATGGAACCACAAAAGACCCAGAATAGCCAAAGCCATCCTGAGCAAAAAGAAAACTGGAGGAAGCACATTACTTGACTTCAAATGATACTACAAAGCTCTAGCAACCAAACCAGCATGATACTGGCATAAAAACAGACACACTTAAACTACTAAAAGAAAACATTGGGGACATGCTCCAGGACATTGGTCTGGGCAATGATTTCTTGAGTAATACCTCAAAAGCACAGGCAACCAAAGCAGAATTGGACAAATGGGATCACATGAAGCTAAAAAGCTTCTGCACAGCAAAGGAAACAATCAACAAAAGTAAAGACACAACCCACAGATTGGTAGAAAATATTTGCAAACTATCCATCTGACAATGGATTAATAACTAGAATATATAAGAAGCTCAAACAAATCAAGAGAAAAAAATCAAATCATCTGAATTATAAATGGGCAAAGGATCTGAATAGACATTTCTCAAAAGAAGACATACAAGTGGCCAACAGGTATATGAAAAAATGCTCAACATCATTGTCATCGGAGATATGCCAATCAAAACTACAATGAGATATTATCTCACCCCAGTTAAAATGGCTTCTATCAAAAAGACAGGCAATAATGAATGGTGGCGAGGATGTGGAGAAAGGGGAACCCTCATACACTGTTGCTGGGAATGTAAATTCGTGCAACCACTATGGAGAACGGTATGGAAGTTCCTTAAAAGACTAAAAACAGAACTACCATATGACCCAGCAATCCCACTGTTAGGTGTATATCCAAGGGAAAGGAAATCAGTTTATCGAAAAGATATCTGTGCTCTCATGTTTATTGCAGCACTGTTCTCAGTAGCCAAGATTTGGGATCAACCTAAGTGTCTATCAACGGATGAGTGGACAAAGAAAATTTGGTACATATACACAACAGGTTATTATTCAGCCATAAAAAGAATTAAATCCTTTCTGTCATTTGCAACAACATGGATGGAACTGGAGAACGTTATGTTAAGTGAAATAAGCCAAGCACGGAAAGACAAATCTTGCATGTTCTCATTTGTATCTGGGAGCTAAATATTAAAACAATTGATCTCATGGAGACAGAGAGTAGCCAGATGGTTAGCAGAGGCTGGGAAAGGTAGCAGGGAGCGGGGCGGATAAAGTGGGGATGGTTAATGGGTGCAAAAATGTAGTTAGATAGAATGAACAATATTTGATAGTACAACAAATTGACTGTACTCACCAATAGGTTAGGGTATACTTTAAAATAATGAAAACCCATGGAATTGGAGTGTCCCTAACACAAAGAAATGATAAATACCTGAGGTGATGGATACCCCAATTACCCTGATTTGATTATTATACATTGCATGTCTGTCTTGAAACATCACCCATACCCTATATACAGCTATTATTAATTGGAAAAAAAAAAAAGCTCCTGAGTTATCCCAGGGAATCCCTCAAGGGGTGCCTCACATGCACTTGGTTTTGTGGAGATAGGTATGTTCCTTTAAGTGGTAGCTCTTTTAAGGGTGGGGATTAAGCTCTAGGCCCAGGTGATCAAGGACAGCAGGGGATTGAGAGGGGGACATTCTCCACTCTGCAGCCAGAATCATCGTGGCACTGAGTACTGGAGTGGCAGGGGACAGCATCCTTCCTGTGGTTACTGGCATTCTCAGGGTGGGTACCATCAAATTGGAGAGAGGGCCCAACAAGGACCACGGACAGAAATCATCAACAGAGGGAAGCTGCAGTCAGTGAAGAAGATAACGCCACAGACAGCAGTCACGTGAGTGCGGCGTGTGCTGGGAACAGCTGGAAAGCAAATTGAGGTTTGCCCTGCCTGCTCTACCTACTCTTAGGAGATAATATGCCCTGACTAGAGTTTAGACCATTGTTTTCCAAAATGTGTAGCTTGGATGTATATGCATCAGAATAATTTAGGGGACTTGCTAAAAATGTGGATCAGTTTTATCCTTCTAAAGTTTCAAAACCACTCCAGATCCTTTTTGTCTGAATGCCCATAGAAATTCACAGCTGATTATATCCATTTTGGTATTTTATTCTACTACTTTTTACTGTTGGATGTGTATGTAGGGTCCCTATGGCTTTGTTCTATACCTACATTGCCTAAATATTTCAATTCTGGAGTAAATCCAAATTTTAAAAAAGTTCTATACCTCTTGTACATTCTTAAATTTTAAAAAGTTCACAAAAAACTGGCCAATGGAAATTAAGCGGCCATGTCTGTATTCTATTAAAGAATAATTCCTATGTAAAACTGGAAATAAGTGTTTTAATAGCCTTAGAACAATGGTAGAGTGAAACTTTTGATTACATATAAAAATATATAAAAATAGTTTTCCCACTACTAAGACTTCTTTCTCCTCAGATATGAAACTAATCATGAAGAAAAATATTATCAATACACAGCACTCCTTTGTAAACAGGCCTAATGTGATTGTACCAGATATTGAAAAAGAAATAAGAAGGATGGAAAATGGAGCATGCAGGTAAATCCATACATTTCCCCATGCATTTTAAATTACAGCCACAATTATTTAGTTTAATGAAGCTTAATATCAATTTAACTTTATAATTTGTAACCTTGAACTTTCTAATGTTTTTAACTTAGTGAATTCATTTATGCTTTGGAATACCATAACTTGTCTAACAAATGAACATAGATATTATTGTGGTCACTTTTTTGAAAGCACTTATTAAGCACCTAGGCCAAATATTTCTTTAGTCACTGGCAGGGCCTTTCCTCATGAGACATTTCAAATCTAAAGGGATGGCATTGCCATAGATAAATATGGATAAATACGTAGAGTGTGACATGCTAACAACATGACGTAAAAGTATAATTTAAAGTGGTTACCTTGTCGATGAATATAATGTGTGTAAATGTGGTTCAAGTTATTTTTGTTGGGAGGAAACACTAGTTAGAAAACAAGTTAGCTCATAAAATGGTATAATATGATCTAAGTCCCAGATATCATACTTTCTATTTGATAAATATTAACATTAACTAATGCATCAAACAATAGGAATGTGGGAAGCCTAGAAAGTAGTTTCTTAAAAGAATGCATTTTACTGAATTGTGCATACATTCTGTATAATTCTATGTCTTCCGTATAGTTCTCACTTCACTCTAATTAAAAATGACTGTGTGTGTGAGTTTGAGAGAGAAGGAAAGACATGAGGCAGTGGTCCCCCACTAAGAAATGCTGCTCCTCCATAGTGGCTGAAACCATCACTCTAACTCATCTCTGCCTCCTATTGCACTGTAGCTCCTTTTCTGACAATGATGACAGTGCTTCCATATCTGAAGAATCAGAGAACGAAAACTCCAATGCAAGGGGTTCCTTTGGAAATGACTCACACAGAAGGGGAGGACCATCACAGAGGTGAGCTGTATGATCTATCCCTCGGCATCTGTTTTTAAACTATTATTTAGATGAAAGTTCTATTTCTTCCACAGAGTGGGCTTGGCAAATGCTCCTGCTATCTAGATACTGCGCTCAGGAGGAGCTACTTCTGTTCTTTACCCTTGCCCTCTCTTGGGAAACTGCCACTGCCTTGATGCTTATTCATGGCCATGGGGTTCCAAGTCATAAACACTCCTGCTTCATTTTCCCAACCCACGTCTGTGCCTTAAGAAACCTCATGCTCCAGTCCGCTCTGATTTCCTGCTTCTCACTAATTCCTTCTTTCAGGGTCCTGAAGCTATTATATGTGAGAGGGTTGGCTGTCCTTCTCTAAAATGCTCTGTCCCACTTGATCCTGCTTGTAGGAAATAGAGCACTGGAGTGAGTGGCTAGAAGAGTAAGCTAAAAATCCTTAGTAGGAAATGAAGCGGTCATGGAAACTTCAAACACAGGACTCTGAGGGTGTGGAAAAGGTGTGGCATTGATGTGGACCAGGAGTTCCCATCCTGTGGGACATAATTACATTTTTTTTTGTGCTTTTTTCCCCTCCTTTTTTTCTCTTCCCACTGACTATCTCCAACTTTCCCACTGTTTTTATTTATCTTTTCTCCTCTTCCTATCTTCCCTGACAGTCTTAGGTCTCCTGTTGGGAATTACTGGCATCCAAGTTAATTGACTCAAGGTAATTCTTGATATGAAATTGACCAGCAGGCATTTACTAACCACTTTGGTTCAAGGCACTGGTATTTGGCAAGTCATGCTTCATGGAGACTCTGTATTTAAAAAAAAAAATTGTCTAGGCAATCTTTAGTAATGAGTTGAAACTGAGAAGAATTTGTTCTTGAAGACTTTTTGCTTACCATGGACATGATACTGGGGTGACCATTAAGATTTCGCTGTACGTTTTTCATTTCCCAGGGAGCAGTACCTGCCTGGTGCCATCGCACTTTTCAACGTTAACAACAGCAGCAATAAGGACCAGTAAGTACATTTACGATAGAAAACCAAAGCTTTGTTTTTAAAGAAAACCAGTGAAAAGGTAGGAATATATCTCAATCTGTTAGAGAGCAAATATTTATTAGGCAAACTATTTAATACAATGGCAATGATATTTTATTATTTTGTTGTTTGGTTATTTACGTCTGAAAATGCAGCTACCCATATGAAAAGTAGTATTTATTTATGTATTCATTTATTTGAATATATGTAAAAAAAATGTTTATAGTGCACATGAAATTGCCTTTCCTTGTGGATAGAATGGCTGACAAAAATGAACAAAACATTATTAATTGTTTCCGGTCTAAGCCAATGTGTCTTAGGTTACATTCCTCAGGAGACCACCTCTGAGATGGAGGTTGGTGTGCAGAGGTTTTATTGGGGGTGCTCTCGGGAACAATGTCGGGAAGGGAGCTGGGGGGCAGGAATGGGCAGAGGGAGAGGTTGAACCTCAGAGAATAGAGCTAATATATAATGTGATTCCATGGGGAGCTCTGGAGCAGGGATGGCCCTTCAGAGTTGTTGCATATTTAGGTGATAGGCCTGGGCCCTTGTACCCATGCACAGTCGTTGGATAAGGGATGGCCCTAGGAGGAGGAGGCATAACCTTGTGCATGGTGGTTTCCTTCAGGCAACGTCAGCTAAGCAAGAGGGAAAACTGTCAGCAACTACCACTCTTGACAGGTGGGAAATGAGTGCTTGAATCCTGTGCACCACCATATCCATATAGCCCACCTGTGCACTGCTCAGATCCACGTTGTTCATATAGAAAATTCACCCCATCTGGGAATACTTCCTCCAGGATTCTGGTTGTTCTTTTTTCCTAGGGAATCTTATAATAGGAAGGTTAATGGGATAAACAAAGGTCCCTGATAGCTGCAGTTGGTTTTGAGGCTTCAACTGAAATTCCTCATCCTCTTCTCTCCTACTCATTCTAGAGTCCTCTCACCCTTGGCCAGCACTTCTGCTAGTCTAGATGACTTACCTGGTGGAACAATATGGGCCTCTTGAAGGATTTGAGCCCCTGGTCACTATGCCCTTCTTGGGTCATGGCTACTGTACCTGTCCATTTACTACCAAAACTGGGCTGGGGAATACCAAAAGACACCACAGTGGATCAGCTGGGTGCCAAACATATTCCCCTTCCCCATATTGTGTAACAGCAGCACTACCTACTTCTGATGATCAGGGTCAATTACTTTTGCCAATATGGTGACTCTCTTCTTTGCTTATTGGTTTCTTGGCATGAGGGGCCTAACACAGCTGGTAAGTATTCATAGCACAATGTTTAATGAAACCCTGTGTTCCCTGGCAGAAGCATGACCCCTCTGGAAACCAGGACCTCTAGACCCACAGAGCCTAAAGCTGTGGGGATGGGAAGCACACCTTCCCTACGTGAGTCACCCCTACTTAGACTCCCTGGTTCCTAGACTCATGCATTCTAAATAGGCACACAGTACCATCTAATGATCATTGATTTAGTATATATATAGTATCCTAGAGGATGGCACCTCATCTTCCTAGCGTATAAACTCTATGATAGCACTTAAGCTGTGCCTTCAAAAGACTACTCCATAACTCTATCACATCAGCAGCTGCTGAGTGGTGTGCAGCCTATGCTAGGACCATTGAATCTCATATTCACTGTCCGATGCCACATTTCCTTTGCTATAAAGTAGGTCCTTTGGTCCAATGTGATGTTGTGTAATATTCCATATTAGTGGATCATACTTTGTATGTTCCTCCCCAGGATGCAACATTGCTTTTGGCTGGAGGATGGAAGGCAGCTTAAGGGCTTCTACTTGGTCTTGACCATTGTGATAGCTCTTACCCCACAAGCCAAGAAACTAGTGGGAGTAGGGATGGGAGATCTGCCAATGACCAGTTATATACATTCCACTTTTACATTCAGGAACTTATATACATTCTACTTCTGCATTCAGGAATTATGTGCATTTCACTTTTACATTCAGGAACTGGAGAAATGACCACATAGTATGTCTGTGGCCCCCTAAGGCATATCTTATTCAAGATTCTATTATTACCAGGCCATCATATGCCCCTTGATTTTAATAGGGGGCTTCAATCCCTGGGTCTCAATATCAACTTGGGTCCTATGCCAGTCTTCAATGTATCTAGGAATTCTTCCCCCACCCCAGGACAGTTATCTAAGTGAATGTACTTAGGTTCTTTGGGAGAAAGACTGGGAAATCATTACCAAATGTACTTGTCATAGTGTTGCAGAGTCCTTCTTCTGGGGGCTTGGCTTCTCCCCCAGCCAATGGTTTTAGGTCTAAGAACTCATTCAGGTCCAGAAACTTCCAAGGGGCTGTGACTTTTTGATGGAGTAAGTTGCCCTCAACCTCCTGATCATCCATTCCTGATTTGTTTTGGTTGCATATGTTAAATAATACCCTAACTAGCCAACAGGCTGCCCATCTATTCTGTTAACCTCCTCCATAGCTGTCTGTGGGTTAAGCCCCTGGCTACGATGTTCACCTTAATGCTCACTACCACTATTGGACCCCCCTCACTTCTGATGGGTCAATACTGCCATTGGTCTTTGCTATTTCTAGATCCTATTGTTCCTATTGCTCTCAGGGAACCCAGTTCTGTAATAGCATCTCCACCATCAGCCCTGGCCTACAGAGGATAGCACCATTGAGACTCTCAAAGATGCTGCACATTCTGCATCACCAGCACATTCTGCATCACTTTGGCATCCTCTGAGTCCTCTTAGGGAACATATTCAGCTGATGGGCTATCTTCCTAGCATAGTATATCCACTTCAGCATGCCACTTCTCTGAACCTTTTGATACCTTCCTCCACCTTCCACCATTTTGCAATTTCTATTTCACTTAGTGTGGGTCGTCACCTTTTCTGAGTTTCCAAGAGCCTTCTGAGTAGTATGTCAACATCATCTCCCAGGATCCATGCTAGGCTGTTAAATCCTGCATCACAGAAGTGTGCTTCCAAAGCAGTAAATTCTCCCTTATCCAACTTTATGTTCTGTCCTTGTTTGTATGTGACCACCTTAGATGCTAAGCCCCACCTCAGTTGTGAATCTTATCTCCCATTTTTCCTCGACAACAGCTTTCCACTTCTTCTGGGTCATTCTTACCGAGATTAATTACATTTGTGCTTAGAAATTTCCCCCCTTTAACATCCTCCTTCATCTTCTCTACTTCTCCAACTCTTATCCATACTTCAAGGCCTAGGTTTAGACCTACCTCCCTTTAACAGCCTTCCCTGACTATCCTAGTGGTAGTGAGATGCCTGTTCATTCATATATGAATAATAAATCTTCATAAGACATGTGAGCTGAAATGGCAGCCTGCTATGACCCTAGGTCGGTCTGACTCTAGAATCCATTCTTTTGCTGATAGAGAAAGCTAGTTGTAGAAAGAGGCCTCTAGTCACATAATGTCCACTCAAGAAGAAATTGTATATAGAAAAAGGTGGTCTCAAATCCAGTGACTGATTCTAAGAACTGGGATTCCACTGTATTAACACAGAGCTTTTTTGACTGCTTGTGAAAAATTGCTTTAGTCAGGATTATCCCCTCTAAAGAAAATTGATGGCATTTTCTTGAAATTCTCAATGCTTTTAGTCAAGGATAAATATAACTGATATCAAGAAGCTTAAATTTTAAATAACTCTTCTTTTTAGTGTACTCTTTTGGGGGCTGTTGTTTCTTAAATTTCTCTCTTTTGGTTTATGCCTTTACTCATCTCCATTTTCTTCAATTTTCCACATCCATTAACCCAGAAATTTTTGTTTGCTTCATTATCTAGGTAATTGTTCATTTTTTGTAGAAATTTCCATTAGGAGACCAGCTTTCTGGTTTCTGAGCACTGGGTCAGGTCTTTGAATGCAAAGCTGAGAATTCTTGCCCAATGAAGAAGAAGTAAATAAGAATGGAAGTCAGAGTAAAATGTGATTATGTGACAGAGATATTGTTTCTTCTTTAGAGAACCAAAAGAAAAAAAGAAAAAGAAAAAAGAAAAGAAGAGGTAAGTTAGACTTTGGCCGAATGACCCCACGTCTTTCTGCCCAGAACATTTTCATATTTTAATACTACATACTCCACTTTTTCAGCAAGTCAGATGATAAAAATGAAAATAAAAAGGACCCAGAGAAGAAAAAGAAGAAGGAAAAGGAAAAAGAGAAGAAAAAGAAAGAAGAGAAAAACAAAGATAAGAAAGAAGAGTAAGTATTTTTGCTGGCATTGAAATTAGAAATGAATTTGTGCTGGGTTTTAGACATGGGGTAATTTTCTATGACATAAAGTAGGAAGAAACTTTATGGTAAAGAGGCTCTGTGTAAAGACTAACTGTCTTTAAATATTTACAAATAAACATTTAACATAAATTATCAAATGTGAATAAAACTTTTTCTGATTTCCCTAAAATTAGCATTATTTTTAGTTTTCTCATGAAAAATTTCCCTTGCTATGGTTATTTCTCTTTCCTAAGCTTGGGTGAAGATAAATTTATCACTGGAAAATATTTAGGTTCCCAGGAGTATTGGGTTCCTAGGATCTTACCATTAATTTTTAAAAACTGAAATAAAAATTTAATAATTTCATTAACATATTTGAATTATAAATATTATATGGAAAATACTCCAAAGTAAAGAAGCCTCATTGCAAAAGCCATGCCTAAGTCCTAGAGCAGTACAAATGCTATCAAAACACCAGCCTCTTGAAGTATGCTTTTTAAAATAAACATGAGAGCTAGAATTTCACAAGCATTAGGCCAAGTGATATTTGCAAAGCTCTTTTTACTTTTTATTAAAGGGCAATTGTTTTCTTAACTTACTTAAAGAAAACCGTTTACCAGACAATGGTTCAATTATTTGTACCTCTTTAGAAAGTTGTTGAATTTGTATAAGGAGAAAAGTCCTTAAAAATATAGTCTTGATACTAGAGCATTAAAAAAACTTCCATTTGACCGTATATTTTCTTCCTCCCTTCCTCTTGCCCTCTATTGCTCCTCTTAAAGAAGCCTTCCTACTTGTTTGTGAACAAGTGCTTTGCAAATTGTGTTACATTCTTCTCTCTGCACAGATGACAACAAAGCCATGAGTTCCCCTCACAGTGTAGTTGCTAGTTACTTTGTTACCTGATTGGGGGGTGGGAGGGAGGTAGCAAAGTCACCATTTTCCTACCACCCATGAACTACCCAAGGAGTTTGTGGAATATCCATTGATTTCTATGATCTGTGCCTCTATTCCCTCTCAATGGCTGGGGTATAGAACTGACTGCAGTCTCGCAGTAAAACCATGGCTTTAATAAAGCCTAATATGTGGTTTAATGTAAGATGACTAATTTTGCTATCTATCCACCCCTCACTAACCAGTTCCTCATTGCTAGTGCACTTAAGCCAAGCTAATCTTTCCACTGCAGGGTGAGCTTCTCTAGCTTACTTCTATTTCACTAATTGTGGATCATGGGCATAAT
The DNA here is from genome assembly GCA_023783475.1 of Daubentonia madagascariensis. NCBI lineage: Eukaryota > Metazoa > Chordata > Mammalia > Primates > Daubentoniidae > Daubentonia > Daubentonia madagascariensis. The sequence goes on from JAKFHU010000428.1 coordinate 15,471,133, forward strand.
GATATTTGATATGGTAAATAAAAATGTTCTTGTATCTTGGTAACCTCCCCTTTTATTTCTAATTGCTGCTAGGGAGAAGAAAGAAGTCGTGGTTATTGATCCCTCGGGAAACACGTATTACAACTGGCTGTTTTGCATCACCTTACCTGTTATGTACAACTGGACTATGATTATTGCAAGGTGGCTACATATTTTTTGTGGATCTCAGCCCACTTCTAGTTTCCAAGTTAACTGACTAAACAATTTGACCGAGAGCTTTTTAGGACACACCTGCTTTCCCTACCACAGGTTGTAAATAAAGACCAAATTATTCTCAACGTGTTTTCCTGAGATCAGGAAGAGGTGCTTCAGTTCTCAATATACTTGGATCTCCAGTACTGGGATGGAGGGTGGGGATAAAAGGGGTACTTTAAAACTTTTGGTTGCTCAATCATTTAATTAGAATATTGGACGAAACTGCATTTTCTTTGGCCTTCAAGAAAAAATGTTGCCATTAGTGGAAAAAGATCAAGGATCCAGTGTCTTTTAGATGGTAAACATCTCAGACATCTAAGACCAAGCATGATTTCCTGAAGCATTTTGGGTATAGATAGTCGAAATGGACCTGGTGATCAATGTGTTTCACCCAACAAATTTTGACTTTAGCTTGAGGTCATTTATTCTTTTTAGTGTTTATTAAAATTTTTTTTATTTGTAAAAATTTATGGGGTACATGTGAAATTTTGTTACATGTATATAATACATAGTGATCAAGTCAGGATATTTAAGGTGTCCATCATCTGAGTATAATACAATACTTTTTTGTTAAGTGTAATAACCCTACTCTGTTATCAAACATTGAATTTATTCTTTTTTATCTTACTGTATATTTGTACCCTTTAACTCACTTATTCTTACTTGATGCTTTTACAAAGCTGACTAGCATAACAAAAACAATGTTGGAATTTGGAAGTGTGAGGAACAAAATCCAACCACTCAGGGACAGTTTTGTGAAAACCATGGTTGATTAGATGGACTCTAAGGACCCCTTCTAGCCTTGGTGTGCTGCATTTCTCATCATGATAAAAAATTATACACAGAGGATTTTTACTTAAATTGGCCCCCATTTCATTTTATTTATACAAGTTTTTCTTTTACAGAGCATGTTTTGATGAACTTCAGTCTGATTACCTAGAATATTGGCTTGTTTTTGATTACTTATCAGATATAGTTTATCTTCTCGATATGTTTGTACGAACAAGGACAGGTAAATATGTTCAGTTTGAAATAATTTAAAATGTCATGCTTTTATCTGTATCATATAATTTGAAGTTTCCTAAGTCAAGTGTTCTTCAAAGTAAACTCACAAAGATCTGTTTTAGAGGAAGAGACACAGATGATAGCAGGAGTAACAACGTGACCACTCACAGGCTTAGGCCACTTTAGTGATTCAGAGGATGTTACCAGGCAACCTTTTGAATGTGGATTGGTGGCTTTCCTCCATTAACTTGTTCATTGGTTTTGTGACAGGCGTGAGGAAAAGAGAGAGCAGAAATATTCTGCCAGCTCTGTGGGGAAAGAGTAATTGCTACCTAACAGGGAGATAACTTAAAGAGGTATGGAGGAAAATGTCATTGTACCCAGCAGAGCTATACTAGAAATTTTATAAGCAGGAAAAACACACTTAACTCAACTTAGCGGTTCATGGTGGGACATTGTTGACCAGGGCGCAGTGTTTGAAAGCTTTCTACCTGAAGTATTCTTGTTAAGTAGGTAGAAGCTCATTGTTTCTACAGTGCTTTCCACATGCAAGTGTAACCAGTGTACACAGAGTATAAGCTTTTAAGAGTCATTATGTAAAATCGGAACATTCTGTAAATATCAGTGCCCTGGAGCAAACTCCAGTTGCTCTGTCCTATTTGTAGTACTGGCAGCCAGTGTAGAAGGAACAAATTCTTTCCCTAATGGGTTTAACAACACAAGGCCCATGGTAACAGCATAGAAAGGAAGATCCCAGGTGTCTAAGGAAGGCTGAGGAGGGCAAGAATGAGAGATGAAAATAGAGCCACAAAGGGCCCTTATGCTTCACATTGAATGGGCAAGGCAAGAATATGCAAAATAGTCTGATAGCAGGGCAGGTACATAAGCTTTGAAGGTAGGGCTGGGATTCTGTCAAGACAGTGACATGAGGTATTAGGCACAGTGCTAGGACATTTATGAAACTTTCCAAGAACTGTGTATGGTAGAAAAACAAATATTTTCTCTTACCATCCTCTCAACATAAGCCAATTCTGGTCACCAAAATGTACGTGGGGTTTCCCTTACACGCCAAACAATTCTATAACACCTGCTGGGTTACTATTTAACTGAATTCTTACACTAACGGGAATTAGGACAGGTCCCACTGATTAAGAGCTCAGTCTCACAAGACAATCCCCCACTTCAGATGCCAATCATAAGCCCCAGGTTGGGACTTGTGTTTTTGAACAACTGGCTATAAATTGGAGTTCCCCCAACCCCTTTCTCAGCTTCAATAATTTGCTAGCACAGCTCACAGAACTCAGGGAAACACGTTTACTGGTTTATTATATTAATAAAGTGTATGATAAAGGATATAGATGAAGAGCCAGCTGAAGAGATACATAGGGTGAAGTCTGGATGGGTCACAAGAGCTGGAGCTTCTGTCCCCATGGCGTTGGGGTGCGACACCCTCCTGGCACGTAGATGTGTTTGCCAACCTGGAAGCGCTTTGAACCCCATAGTTCATGGATTTTTATGGAGCCTTCATCATGTAGACATGATCGATGATGAACTCAATATCCAGCCCCTCTTCTCTTCCTGGATGATGGGGGGTAGGGCCGAAAGTTCCAAGCTTCTAAACATGGCTTAGTCTTTCTGGTGACCAGCCCCCATCTTGGAACTCACCAAGAGTTGCCTCATTAGAACAAAAGACACTCCTATCACCTGGGAAATTCTAAGGGATTAGGAGCTCTGTATCAGGAACCAGGGTCAAAGACCAAGTATTAGAACAAAAGATGCACCTAGCACCCCTATTGCTCAGGGTTTTAGGAGATCTGTGTCAGAAAATGGGGACAGAGACCAAGTATATATTATATCACTATATCACAAGAACACTATTCATAAAAGGAATGGCTTTACTTGGATGGGGATGCTGAATCTAGAGAGATTTGTATATATACAGTATATATACAGTATACAAATCTCTCACTTTTGCCCTTAAAAATTTTACTTTTTATTTCTGCAACAGACTATATTCCACAGCCATATGTTGATTGGTATTCATATCTTATTACATTGTTAAAGGCATATTTATTGAAAATGAATTCTTGTTTTGAACTCAACAAAGTTGAAAGTTACTTTAGAAAAATTCACAATGGCATAAAAAGGAGAAATATTAACTTGATTTTTTTTTCTATTTTAGGTTACCTAGAGCAAGGACTGCTGGTGAGGGAAAAACTTAAACTCATAGAGAAATATAAATCAAATTTGCAATTTAAACTTGATGTTCTGTCAGTGATACCAACTGATTTGCTGTATTTTAATTTGGGGTGGAACTATCCAGAAATTAGGTTAAACAGGCTGTTAAGGATCTCTCGTATGTTTGAGTTCTTCCAGAGAACAGAAACAAGGACTAACTATCCAAACATCTTCAGGATTTCTAACCTTGTTATGTATATCGTCATAATTATCCACTGGAATGCTTGTGTGTATTACTCTATTTCAAAAGCTATTGGATTTGGAAATGATACATGGGTCTACCCTGATGTTAATGATCCTGAATTTGGCCGTTTGGCTAGAAAATATGTATACAGCCTTTACTGGTCTACACTGACTTTGACTACTATTGGTGAAACACCACCTCCTGTAAGGGACTCTGAGTATGTCTTTGTGGTGGTGGATTTCTTAATTGGAGTGTTAATTTTTGCTACCATCGTTGGTAACATAGGTTCTATGATTTCCAACATGAATGCAGCCAGAGCAGAATTTCAAGCAAGAATTGATGCTATCAAGCAATATATGAATTTTCGAAATGTAAGCAAAGATATGGAAAAGAGGGTTATTAAATGGTTTGACTACCTGTGGACCAACAAAAAAACAGTTGATGAGAGAGAGGTCTTAAAATATCTACCTGATAAACTAAGAGCAGAAATTGCCATCAACGTTCACTTAGACACATTAAAAAAGGTGCGCATTTTTGCTGATTGTGAAGCTGGCCTGTTGGTGGAGTTAGTCTTGAAATTACAGCCCCAAGTCTACAGTCCTGGAGATTACATTTGCAAGAAAGGGGACATTGGACGAGAGATGTACATCATCAAGGAGGGCAAACTTGCTGTGGTGGCAGACGATGGAATCACCCAGTTTGTGGTGTTGAGTGACGGCAGCTACTTCGGTGAGATCAGCATTCTTAACATTAAAGGCAGCAAAGCTGGCAATCGAAGAACAGCCAATATTAAAAGTATTGGCTACTCAGACCTGTTCTGTCTCTCTAAAGATGACCTCATGGAAGCTCTCACTGAGTACCCTGATGCCAAAGCTATGCTGGAAGAGAAAGGGAAGCAAATCTTAATGAAAGACGGTCTGCTGGATATAAACATTGCGAATGCTGGTAGTGATCCTAAAGATCTCGAAGAGAAGGTCACTCGAATGGAGGGGTCAGTAGACCTCCTGCAAACAAGGTTTGCCCGGATACTGGCTGAGTATGAGTCAATGCAGCGGAAACTGAAACAAAGATTAACCAAGGTTGAGAAATTTCTGAAACCACTTATCGACACAGAATTTTCAGCTATTGAAGGACCTGAAGAAGAAAGTGGGCCCATAGACTCTACTACACAGGACTGAAAAGCTGGTTGTTAACAAGAACACGCCTCGTGATCCTTTTGATATGTGACTAAAGGCAACTGTAATTTGGAAGAAGAGGAAGACTCAGCTGGGAAATTTTTCCATGAGGAAAATGTGCTTTGGCACAGGGCACAAGGCCCGTACGCTCAGGTACTATGATTAAAGAATCATTGTATGTTGGGATTTTTCACAATGATAACATGCAAAGATATAAACTGATTCATTTGTCAGTATCTGTATCTTCTGAATTTTTCACACATACCCCTTTTGTGTAATAATCTTTATAAAAGTGAACAAGTATCCTCACTTGCAGGCCATTTGCATTGCTGAGGACTAAAATGTATTCAGAGTAACTGAGAATTATCATGTACATCATGTTTGGGATACCATTTTAAAAAGTTAGAATGCAATAAAGTAAAATTAATTGTGAAACTATAGTGAATATGATTTATTTGATAATTTAGGGAGTTTAGGATCTTGTTGAGCTTCAGGGTCATTTTAAGGACATTAATCATTTTTGTAGTTTAGGACTCAGGAAGGGTGGTTGAGAGAAACACCTTACTAATAAAAGCGCTACTAATAAATCAGACTTTGCTACATTAATATATACATACACATAAATATTGAAATATATAACAGTGAAAATTATAAAATGTTGTAGAAATCTTGTATACTAAATTTAAAAAATTCTCTGATTGCTAAGGCTTGATAGTAGTGGCTACTATCTTATTCCTCTGTCTGGCCAGCAGTAAGAAAAAGGAATAAAAGTAGTAATATTGCTGGGTGATTAACAAGAGAAATTGTCATAATGTTAGAAAAGGAGACTTGAAAGTTCTGTGGACCAGCATGGAAATCACCTGGGAGCTTCTCAGAAACGCAGAATCCCAGGCTCTACCCCAGACCCACTGCATCAGAATCTATATTTGAGCAAGACCCCTAAATGCTTCATATCCACATTGAAGCTTGAGAAGCATGTATCTAGAGAACCAGAAAGGGGTTAATGTTCTAGAAAAGAAAAGGAAACTATCTGACAAAGTGTGTGGCTGTGGAAGACATTGCTAATCAATCACACAACATTCTACTGCTGTATCCAGATGTGGTGCAAAAAATCATTCTTAGCACAGATCACTAGAATTGATACAAGATTTCTATCCCTGCCTATAATGACATGACTGAATATGGCTTCTTTTTAATTTGACATTTCAGATATTTACACGAACCTTGATCAGTGTATGCCAATTATATAATTTATTCTACTCTACCAGAATATCCATTGAACTATACATTATGTCATTGCAGTCCTGTGTTTCCCTTCTTTGTTTTGCCTATCCCTTCAATATCAGCCGGCAAGTATTTCTTTTCTATAGAAGTGTCTAGTTTCTGAGTGGGTCAGTAGTTGTATGTAACATGTAACATAGTTTCTGTCTGAGACAGGTGCTGCTTTTTCTCTCTTTTTCTTCTTAGTCTTTTTTTTTTTTTTTTTTTTTTGGGACAGAATCTCACTCTGTCACCCAGGCTGGAGTGCAGTGGCATGATCATAGCTCACTATGGCCTTGGCCTCATGGACTCAAGCAATCCTCCTGCCTCAGCCTCCCAAGTGGCTGGGACTACAGGCTCACACCACTACACCCAGCTAATTTTTGTATTTTTTGTAGAGATGGGGGTCTCACTATGTTGCCCAGGTTGGTCTTAACTCCTGGCCTGAAGCAATCCTCCTGCCTCAGCCTCCCAAAGTGTGGGATTACAGGCATAAGCCACCATACCAGGCCTTTTTCTTCTTGGTGTTACTCCTTCTCCTTCATCTGCATTTTGTTCTTTTTCTTTGTGCTTTTTCTTGCCTGTTATAAAAACCTCTAAGACACTGTAAAGAGGCTTGCTGGCTACTAATATCAAGGCAGATATGGTAAGATAAGAATAAATGAGGGTTACACACTTGGCTCAGAGCTGGCTCCCAAGAAGCAGCACCCCAAATCCCAGCATCTGGTGGGGGAGAGTAACTTTGAGTCTTATCTGTGTTACTGAACCCACAAGGGGGTTCTGGCCTAGGTCTGATTGCTCACCACACAGAAAGCCAATTACTGAGACAATGAGGTTTGCCAAGGAAGAAAGGTAATTTATTACAGATGACATCACCTGGGAGATGGGAGAACTGCCTCAACTCCATCTCCTTGACCAACTGAGGTTAGGGGGTTTTATAAGGGGTTCAGGAAGGTGGCTACGTGTATTGGGGCAGGTTGTGTGCAGGAAGTCTAATTCAGAAGTCACAGGTTGGTGATGGATGGTGAGTCTTGGCGGTGTTATCCTGTGAAGAGTCTTCTGTTTCTGGGCGACAACTCAAAAGGTAAAAGGGTTAGTTACACAGAAAGATTATAATGTTCTGGCATTGAGCCCTATTGGCCTGGGAATCCAAAGCATAAGAAATCTACAGGGAAAACGTGTGTGTGTGCATGTGTGTGTGTATGTATGTGAGATTTTGTGTTTGTTCATGGAGCTGATTACATCTGGGCTAGACACATAGCCAAGGGTTCTGATGTGATGACCTCTGACCCAAAGCTTTATGAGTCTTGCTAATGCTCACATTGAACAAGTGGCAGATTCTTGGTTGAAAGGCTTGGGGTTTCAAGGCTTGGGGAGCGTTTAGCCAATTCCTTTCTAATGACTCCTCTGGAGGGCTCTGAGAGGCTAAGCTGGTGGTAAGAGTTCCAGTTTGGACACCTGGAAATTGTTTTTAAAAAGACAGGAAACATGTGGCTTTGGGGAAACTCATGACCTGGGTACGTGTGGATGCCAAAGCAGGAGCTCACCTTTTAACAATCCAGAGACCAGCCATATTCTGAGCTGAATCGAGACTCCAAACATATTAGAACTAGAACAGGCTTTGCAGGGAGAGAGGGGGGAGAGGGGGAGCTAAGGCTGAAGGTGAAGATCCTTAATACCTGCAACTGAGAGGAGATGAGAGAGGAAATTCTGGTACTCTGAGATGGCAGCTCAGTGAGGGAGTAGACACCCAATCGTCTAGTCTTGCCAATATGTCTGATGAGTGTTTACCCTGCCCTTCCACCAACTCTGTTATAACGTAATGTTCTCATAGGAAGACATTGCTTCAAAATTTTGCATACATTTTAAAAAACCAACTTTTCCACCTTAAAATATGATGTGATTAATCTTCTTACCAATAGGTGGCAATGTTGGCTTATGATTATACCCTTTGAAGCCTGAAGCTATTTTTCTCTATAGAAATTAAAAGCAGTAAAATCAGTGCTTTTTGGCAATAAAGAGTAATTTTTTTCTGACATGGATATTTCCACGAGATTTTAGTATAGCAAAATATATGCCAATGTGTAAAAAAACCTGATGAAATAAAATCTGAAATGTAAATTTAGTGGAAAAAGTAACACGATAAATTGAAGCATTTAAATATTTCATAGTTTCAGAAAGTTCACCAAGGGAATAATGATAATTACATTACAAAAAGCTTTTTACTAATGTGTAAGACATGTAAAAGCAAAAGGAGGGAAATGAAGCAAATAGCACTTATATTAAAATTCAGTTTGCATTTTTATTTTTTAAAAAAGTCCATTGCTTTAAAAAGTTTGAAAACTATTGATTTGTTTTAACAGTGTTGGAAGTAAGACTGGCTAGGACACTGTCAATTTAGGTAATAGTCTTACTTATGATTCCTGAAATTATATTAATGGATTTCCAAGTTTATAGACTGCTCAGAATATAAAATACCAAACAAAAGGTGTATAGATCAAGAAGAAATAGTTTGATATTCCCTGTACTAATCTCTAGGTGAAGAAGGAAGAAAATGGGAAATTCAAGGAGAGAGAATAGAGAATGCAGAAAATGTAGAAAGACCCCAGAGATCATCTATTCCACCCCTCCTCATTTTACAAATATAGAAATGTTGGTCTGGTAACACTAAAAGTGGTTTAGGAACTTTGAGTGAGAGTGGGAATTTGTGCCATTCTTTGGAAAGTGATATGTTACTATGTGATGGAGCCAAAGTTGGGAATGACCTAAAACCCAGCAATTTCATTCTTAGGTGTAGTCACTAGAAAACAATCTACCACATATGCACGATATTTATCAAAAGGAGACTAGATAAGTTGGAACATAATCATACAGTAGAATACTATAAAGCATTTGAATGGTAACAGATAATACTCATGTAGTGCTTAGTTTGTGCCAGGCACTGACCCAAGTGTTTTCTAGATGTCAGTGCATTTGATCCTCATAACAACTTATAAGTTAGGTTCCATTACGTCCCCTGTTTAAAAGTTGAAGAATCAGAGGCAGGGAGAGATTAAGTAATTTGCCCAAGGCCTAGAGACGGCACAACCTCTATTTGAACCAAGACAGTGTGACTCCAGTGTCTCTGCTCTTAACCCTTTCACTTGTGCTGACTTTTACATGTACACACCACATCAACCTATACAGAATTTACAAACATATAACACAATATTAACACAATATTAAATGTGTTTATGGATCTGTGCATATGATGCAAAAGTTTAATAACAGCCAGGGGAATGGTAGACGCCAGAAATAAGAGTAGTGGTTACTTCTGTGGGGTACAAAGGGCAATGAGATGGGAAGGAGGGTGGGAAAAACATAGGACTTCAACGCTCTGTGCATTTTGTATCTTTTTAAAAAATCTGAAGCAAATGAGTCCAAATGTTAAGATTTGACAAAGCTAGGTACAGATGTGTGCATATTGCTGTCTATAATATTTGGTATGTTTTAACTATTTCAAAAGAATTTAAAAGAGAGGAGTAGAATAGTTTAGCATAAATTCACACAGCTAGTTTAGTGGCAGAGCCTGACTTTTTTTTTTTTTTTCTGAGACAGGGTCTTGCTCTGTTGCCCGGGCTGGAGGGTAGTGGCATAATCATAACTCATTGCAACCTCCAACTCCTGGGCTCAAGCGATCCTCCTGGCTCAGCCTCCTGTGTAGCTAGGACTACAGGAGCATGTCACCACACCTGGCTAAGTTTTTAAAATTTTTTGTGAGATGGGGTCTCGTTATGCTGCCCAGGCTGGTCTTAAGCTCCTGGCCTCAAGTGATCCTCCTGCCTTGGCCTCCCAAACCACTGGGATTACAGGCCTGAGCCACTGTGCCCCCAGGAAAGCCTGAACTTTTGACCCTTGGTTCAGTGTTTACTTCACTATGACGTTGTACTTGATTGCTTTCTACAAAGACCAAGTCGACTGCTTTATGAGCGTCTGCTTGGTGATAAGATTCCTGCTATCTGTGGTCAGAGTGCATATTCAGTAAATTCAAGACAGTACTTTCTAGAAATGCATTTCATGTCTGGCTTTTGATTTCCTGACTACTTAGAGGGGAAAGAATGCATTTTTCACAAGTGCATTCCTTTGGGATTCTGAAAATAGCAATTTACCACAAAACTACTCACCAGCCTGACAATGCTTGCCCTTAAAAAAAGTTGATAGTGGATTTCTTGTCAGATTGCCAATTTCTCCTCTTTCCAATTAGGTTCATCTTGTTTTATCTAGGCCGAGCTTCAGCCAGTTGGACTTGGTCCAAGGAGCTACTTGGGGTAGTTCTTCAGAGAGCAGGGAGCCTATTTCCTGGGTTTTTCACAAAGACTCATGATGCTGAGGAGCACAGGTACCCTGGTGGCACCACAGGCCATGGTGTTCCATGATCTCCTGAACCAGCCTCATTGCTTACTCTCCACAGGAAGAATGACAGATGAGCCACCCAATGGCACTCAGGGGTGAGCATTTGCCTACCATTATTGGGGGTCTCTAGGACAGGAATATAATTTTTCCCACTCATTTTTAAGCTTAATAGGTCACTGCCAGCTCCTCAGTTTGCAAAAAGAAAAATACTGATAATTGATAGATCTACATTGCAGATATTTAATACTTCCATTGTTCCATTCATATGTAATTTCACAAGGCCTGAAGAGCACAAAATATATAAAATTACCAAAGAATCATACTATAATAATGTGAAATTAGTTTTGATTATATTCATTTTATTATTGAATTATTTTTATATCTAAAATAATCGGGCATTTGAAATTCATTGATTAAAGAGAAACAAGAGTCTTTGGTGATGGAAAAAAATGAGTCATTTTTTTTCCTGAACTGAAATAATAGATATTTCTTCCCTCTTTTAGAAATTCCTTATTTATATCTTGATATTAAACCCCTTAATATTGACTTTCTGATTTAACACCACTGACCTAGTCTCGTTTCTCTTTTACCTCAAGAGAGGGCCTGTTCCCCAGGCTTCCATGCCAAACCAGAAAGCCATGTGCTTCCTTGAAGCTCAGAGAAAGTGGTCAAAAATAAATCACAAAGAGTGGAACTAGAACGTTCCTAACACAAAGAAATGATAAATGCTTGAGGTGATGGATACCCCAATTATCCTGATTTGATTAATACACATTATATGCCTGTATCAAAACATCATATGTACTCTATAAATATATACAGCTATTTAAAAATCACAAAAATATAAAAATATATAATATAGATTAACCATATTTCAAACACTTATTTGCAATCAAATATTGTGTGCCATGGATATTGGCAATGTGGATTGAGCATTTGCTCTGTGAACCCAGTTAAGCTTGTTCTCCTCAAATTATATGATCTTCTCAAACATACCTAAATAGTTTATTTGAGTTGCAAATAAGCTTGTGGACAAAAGGATATCAGTAGATATTATTTATTTAAACTTTCAAAATGTTATCACAACCATGATGTTGATTATTTTTAAAACTGTATATGAGATTGGGAACAGATAAAATAAATGGTAAGGATAACTAGATTCTCTAGGTATTTACCCTGGTGACAATGGTCATACTTAACATCTTTAAACATGATCTTAAAACCAGTGGATGAGCTTTAGTATGGAAAAACTCCACTGGATAAATTCAGTATGGCTAAATTCCACTGGGGTAAACTTGGGGTAAGAGAATTCAAATTATACTTTTAAAATGACTGGCCGTAAGCAATCAAATACAATTGAGGCTTAGATAAAGAGTTTTGTAGCTTGCAATGTTTCCAGTGAGGAATCACAAAAACATCACAAAAAGGCTTGGTTTCATTAGGAAGAACTTTTAAGAAGAAACATTTTCTTGCATTGGTAGAAAATCACTGGGTGCCTGAACTTAGATAATTGTATGCACTTCTGTTTCATGAACCCTGAATATATTTTTTTCTTATCATATTTATATTTATATATTTTATCAGAGGGTCTAGAGAAAGACTAAAAGGCTGATAGAGTTGCCACATGTCAATAAATGGTGATGGGGGAGGGGGTCCAGTTCAGAAACACAAAGGCTAAGAGATATATGCTTAAAAAAACAAATGCCACCAACAGAAACCACAAAGAAACCTAGATGATTATTAAGAGACTGGAAAGACAACATTCACCAATTTACCACATCCTCTGACATTCCATCTATGAATTTTCCTGGAAAGCTGAAAAATCCCAGACCTATCTTTGACAACTAAGAGACAAGGAACATTGAATCTCACAGTACAGAGACCTTAATGCTCATATAGTCCTAAAGCCAAGCGTGGGATAAACAGAGTGATCCAGTTGCCCCTGAGTTTGCTTTACTGTTTGGATTTTCCCTAGTGTTTACTGCAGTTCTAAGACTGTACAATAGATAATATGGTGTGAAAACTCCAGGAAGGCTGTTCTCACCGGGGACCAAATAATTCTGAGGTCTAAGGACCTGCAATAACAAGGGTAACTGTTTTTAGGGCCGTCTCATTCAAACTTCCTTGATTACGACCCACAGTAAAAAATGCATTTTGCATTGTTGCCCAGAAAACACAACTGTAACAAACCTTTCAGAGAATACTTACCCTTATAACATACAATGCACCAGGGAGCTTTCTATTTTCTGTACTCCATTTTAGTTCTTTTAAAAAATGTTTGTTGCAACTACTAAATTGATTTTATGATTAATTAATGGGACACTACCAGCAATTAAAACAACAATAACAACAACCTCTTCCAGAGAATGGTAAGTAGAATTGCCTAGAAGAAAAACAAATTCTCTTTAGCTTAAGCAGAAGATGTGGAAAATCATGTAATAGGGGAGGGATGGAAAATACAAAACAGTAAATGTTCTGGAAGTCCCTTTATACAAAACATCAAGACAATAGTTTCTCACATGGCTATCACTAGGAATGAAACATACCTTATTTAGAGTGGTTGCCTGTTATTTCTTGAGACCATACCTTACTAATGAATTATCCTGCTCCCAGCTGGTTCCATTTTTTTTAAGGTGATATCTGAGTGTCATCCTCACTTGCAGGGGTTTCTCTTCTAGTTCTTTTCTAGGATTTTTCTTTCAACACATTCAGAGAAATAGTGAGTCTTTTATTAGATCACAGATGAATGGCAAGCACATTTTGCAAGGTGCATTGAGTTTACCTAGAACTAGGATTTCTCAGATTTTTTTCTCTTCAAGAGAACACAGTAATTGCAGAAGTAAATACACCTAATAACTTTAGAAGCATTAGACACTGCCAGTCCATATTAAGTACTATCATGTTTCTAGCATCGTAGTCTTGATGCAAACCCTCAAAAGTAAACTCAACAGAATAATCCACTAGCAAGCCTGGAAAGGATCTTCAAGGTCAGGTTAACCAGTGCTGAGCCAACCTGAGTAATACCTGATGAAATTATATCTAACTGTTTTAAGGTCCTTGAGGAATTGAAAATTTATCACTTCTTTTAGCTGTCTAAAATATAACTCATCCAGATCTTTGGCATATAACATGGTTCTAAGAAGGACTGCTGTCTTTAGTAGCCACTTAATATTTCTCAGACATTACTCAGTGACAATCACTGTATTCTGACTGTAAAAACTCCTTTCCTGCATCTGAAAACTCCACAGTAAAAAAGTCTAACTTTAGACTCTTAAAACTTTTAAAGCTGATTGCAGCTTTAAACTAATAGTCCTTATACAAATGCAGTGTTAAGAGAGCTGCTACATGCCTCTTAGTTTCTAGCCAAAATGAAGTTATCATATTTTCAGGGACATTATTTTTGAGTTTGAATAATATATAGGCAATTATGCAATATGTATGTGCAAGAGGTTAAAAACATGGTTTCTAATGTTAGACTACTTGGGTTTAAATCTTGGCTTCACCACTTCCTTGCTGTTTGACCAAGGGCAAATTACTTAACCTCTCTGTACCTCAGTATCCTCAGCTGTAAAATGGGGATAACAAATAGGGTTATTGCAAGTACCAAATTAGTTAATACATATATGTAAAACACTTTGAACAGTGCCTGGCACTTAACAAACACTACCTAAATATTAGATATTTGTGATTAATGTAGGGGAATTAAATTGAAGGATTACATAAGGATTATATAATCCCAAACAGCAATCAATATATTTCTCAATGGTAGACAGACCCTCAAAAGAATTTTTGGAATCTATCTATCTGTATATATATGTTACTGGAAAACTCAGCAAACTCAAAAGATTCAGGTCCTCATTGTCGAGTATTTTGCTCGGTAAAATCTACTTTAGGGAGCTGTCATGAAGGTAAAAGTCAGTATGGTCCAGGGAAAGCTCATTGTAAACTATAAAAGACTATGATAATAATAGGCTTCAGATTTGTTTTCTACATTGCTCTAGCAATTTAGAAGGGCACTTTCCCCACTTGAGCCACTTTCCTACAACTCTCCCCCAACTTTCCCTCCCTCACAGTGGCCAAACTTCAAGAATTTTCATTGTAAGTGCTTTGCCTGCTAGTGAGAATTCTCTGTGAAAATAAATAAAATTTAAAAGGTGTTGGAAGTCCCAAAACACTTGAAGCCTTGAGAGAGATGTAACTGTGATCTGAGTCACATATGGTTACAACTTCTGCTTCTCAGATTATGCACTAACTCACTTTCTTATTTATTTAGTTCTGTACAATTACTAGAGAGAACTAGAGATCTCAGAGACAAAAACCTCCTGCCTTCTTAATTAATGATCCTTGTTATAGATTAACTTCCCCCTTGCTGTCCTGCTTTGCCTTAGACCAGATGACTGAAAACCCACTGACTGTTTACACCTTCTGTAAAAAATGTCAAAGGTACACTTCTCAAAAAGAAACACTACCTATAACCAAATTGTTGTAACTATGCACCAACCTTGTATGAAAAATGTAATACTGCTAAAAACTCCTCCGCCTCTGACTATAAAAATGAAACCTTAACTTCCTTACTTCAGATGGTAGACTCTATTCCTTGGAGTTGGGGTTTCCCGGGGGGCTATCCTCAAACTTTGCGTTTGCGTTTGAATAAACTCTCCTTAAATTAGACTCTGACTCTTTTGATTGTTTTAGGTTGACACCTCCTGCCACTAGCTAGCCCCAGAGCAAGGTTAAAGATGGCTGAGAGCAAATTCAGGACACACCCCAATACACCGCCAGGATTAGGGAAGCGGCGGATAAGCAGCTGCAAATTGCGAGGTCAGGAGCACCTCCGGGCCCGCCCACCCCGCACCATGCGCTCCTCAGGCTGTCGGCACCCCCCGAGCCCCAGAGCACGCCGGGAGCTGTAGTCCCAAAGGCCAATCTAGGCCTGCGCACACGCCCGGAGTCCCCGCCCCAACACCGCCCACTTTCCCGGATAAGGAAGCGGCCAGTGCTGCCACGCGCTCTGTGGCGCGAGGGCGGGGGCTTCTGGGAGTTGTAGTCGCTGGGGGCGGGCGCCGTCGGTAAGGAGACGTAGCTTCCCGTGGGGTCCGCAACTGCAGTTGGTTCCCGGCGGGAGCTGCAGGGTCAGTTTGCCGCTCTCCCCCTACCACGCTGCCCTAGAGGCTGAGGAGGCGCTTTCCTTCTCGCCGGCTCTCTCTCTTCAGCGCTGAGTGCTTCTTGCTCCGCGGTTAATTTCTTTACCTAGTCCTCTCGCTCTTCTGTCCATCTCCAGAGCCAGGACTTAGCGGGGACGCGCCCTCCGGGAGAGACAGGGCCGCGACCTGCAGTGACCCTCCTCGCTCGGCCTCTCACCCTGGTTTTCCCCACTACCCCTTTCCTCCGCCTTGTACCCGCCGCGCTCACGGTCCCGCCACTCTCTTTTTTTTTCCCCTTCTGCAGGGATGGAAGCTTCCTGGCGCCAGGTGGCCGGTGGCCGAGGCCGAGCCCGAGGACGGGCCACTGCAGCCCCCTCGTCAGGAAATGGAGTCCATCTCCGCGGCGCCGGCGGAGGGCGAGAGAAGGGGTCGGTGGGCGCCGTTCACTCCGGCCCCAGCCCCGGAGGAGCCGCGACCGCTGCGGCTGCTGGCAGCAGGCACAGCCCCGCGGGATCTGAAGCACTGCAGACTCCCGTAGCCAGTGGTGAGAATGGCTCCCGTCCTCGGTCTCACCTGGATGCCTTCTAAGGCAGTTTGCCCTCGCCCTCTCTCATTCACTTCCTTTATCCTCCTTCGGGAGTTTATTATCCGGCCCACTTCTCAGACATTTCAGGTAGCTGCTCTTTTCGTCATTGTAGGCAGATTTCCATCACATCTCTTTCATCTTAATTTTAGTTGGCACTACCTTTGTTACTTCTCTGTTCAGTACTCTTCTCTTCACTTTTTTTTTTTTGCCTACCTGAATCCCTATGCCATAAGTTGTAAATTGTGGCCCCGGTGGTCTGATTTAGTCTTTAGTGTTGTTTTGGTTAACACAATGTTTTGAATCTGGATTGGTTGTCAGCGTTTGCTTGTTCGTTGTTTTTAAAATCTCATAAAAATCTGGTTAACCATTTTTTTTTTTTTTTTTTTTTGCAAAATAAGATCTTGTGGCTTTACTGTCTTTGTGCCTGGCAACAGTCAGCTGGACTGAGTAGGAGAAATCCCATTTAGTTTGGGCTTGGGTACTCCATCTCACATTCTCTCTCCTACTTCTGGGGCCAGTTGTCATTTACCATCTTTACCAGATTGCCTTTGTTTATTGACTTTACTTGTCTGTTTCTTGTAAGCACTTGAGCTTGTGGTACCTCCTTCCACTGTGGTTCCTTTTCACAAATTTCATGTCCTTTCATGGATGTATGTGGTGTTGCCTTGAGTGTATCAATACCCTGCATTCAAGGCTGTGTTTTAGTGGAGGCTGAGAGCACTTACACACCATTGTGCATGGGGCCAAGGGGGTATTCCTTGAAATCATTTTATTTTTGTGTTTGGAATATATTTTTCAGAATGTATTTTTTGGGAGGGGAGCAAAATTGAGCTTCTGAGTGGTTTTTCTCCTAGGCTAATTTTAAGGTTAGGTGGTATCTCTTAGCTTGCAGTTACTGAGTTTATGATGGTGGTGGTGAGGTATGCAATTTGGAGACCTATGAACAGTTTTGATGAACTTTCTTGGATTTTGTGGGCAGAATGAAAACCATGCCTTCTCTGCATGGATAATTGAGTTTTTATTGTAGGAAATAATATGTGAGAATGTTGGTTTGTCAACTTGTCTTTAACTTTCTTTGAGATGATGTTGGGTAAAGTAAATGTTTTCATCAGGTTATGAATGAATATATTTTCATTATATCTGTCCTGTTCAGCCTTTTTTCTTATGCATCTTTAAGTGCTAATTTCTCATAGATTAGTGACATTTATCAACTCTCTTATTGTACAAGTTTTGAATCATACGTCTTGTAGCCATTACTTTTTTTCCTAGTACTCAAAGATTCCTAGGGAAGCACTGTATACATTTTCTTCCAGTTTTACTTGAAATAGTCAGTTTTGGTTGATAATCCCCAACCAAACTGGCTGCAACAGGAAAAGGAATATGTTTCATAAGGGAAATAAAAGTTCTTGTACAAATACATCATCAAGTACAAACACACCACTTAAAATAACAGAGCTTATCTTGGTAGTGGCTCATCAGTTCAAGTATAAAGTAAATTTTAAGTCAGTAAATTTAAAATCTTTTCAATATGTGCACTAGTGAATTCAGATCAATTCAGGTTTATGGCTCCTTTCTTAAACTATGGTTGTTGTCCATAAGAGCTTATTGATACTTAGTGCTTGAAGAAAATTCCTATGGTTTCTTGCTCTCAAGAAGTTTGAAGTCTCATTGGGAATATGTGCAATGAAGTAATCTAATTCTGTTTTGCATGATTATTTAATCAAGTAGCAAAATGAGAAGTACAGACAGTGCTAAAGAAAATAGTGGAAGAACTAATCCAAAACTACTTAACATCTTTTTGGAATGAAGTAAGAAACACATTTTCCATGTTAACAACATTTTATGTGGATTAATGTGAAATATATTTTTTTTGTTACTACAAAAATGTCAAAAAGTCCACAATAATGGCAAAAAGTTCTTGAACTTTCTAAGAAGCAGATTATAAATCTACTGGGTACACAGTGAGTACTGTCTTTGGTGGGCTAGGCTGTAGTTCAGAAGAGTTTGAAGTATTCACCTTCTCTGATTCTCATGTGCTCCCAGTGGACATGTTCCCCCACCTCTTAAAAATCACTGTGTACAATGTATTTTAAAATATCCCATTTTAATTTTTGTTAATCTTTATTTTGAGGTTAATCACCATTTTTTGATACTTTTGTTGTACATTTATAATTTTTTTGATTTTTAATCACTCTGTTTCCATAACAATTTGCTGCATTTAGCAGGAAACTTACAAAAGTGAAAGTTTTTGTTGTGGTATCCTCTTTAGTTGTGTCAAGCAGTTTGAAAATACTTTTTCTCTTACAGTAAGATAGTATGCTATAAAAGTTACTTCCAAATTTATGCTTAAAAATGATATATTACCACATGCCTTGCAGTTTGAAAGATTGTTTTGCAGATATAAAACTTTTTTTTTTTCTTTTAAACAGAGCTGATGTCTCAGAGGAAATTTGAGGAGATCAAGAAGGCTAATCAAGCTGCAGCCAAAAAACTTGTTGAAGAACACGTTAGCTCTTCATCTGACGATGAAGGAGATGAAGATTTTGAAGGAAAACGGGGAAAAATAGTTGCTAATACATTTATAACATACACTACTCAGACAGGTATTGATCTTCTAAATTTTGACTTTTTTGACATCAGTGAAAGGATATTCTTGACATTTTTTGGGTAACATCTTTATTCTATATGGAATAGTTTTTGCATGTGAAGAATGAACATTTTATGTTACAGAGTTGAATTTTTGTACATTTTGCTATTTGGGTTGTATGTTGTGTAACACTAATCTTTCTGTAAAGCAAATATTAATAGAATGGTAATGGTTCTTTCTCAAGTCATAGAGAGCATTTCAAGAGTGGTTGGAGGCTTGCGGAGCTCCTGCAAGTATGACCAGGGCAAGTTTTTGCTAGTGGATTTGATTGACTAGACCCTTTTATACCCCTTTCAATCTATTCTTCATTTTTATCTTTTTTTCATCATGTTAAATGTGTCTTGAAGTCTATTTCATTTATTGATTTTATTTCCTTATTTTATATCTTATTCACAACATCTGATTTTCATACTTATTTTAAAGCTAAATCTCCTCAGGTTTGACATGTATATTCATATTATCTATTGTTAAGCTGGGTTGCTCTAACCATGTTTGTTTAAAACAGATGGTAAATGTGATTGCTGTACTCCATTTATTAATGTAACAAAGAAATTTTAATGTAATATCCTAAGCTTCTGCATTTATACTTTAAAGTCTCATTTTAAACTATTTCTTAATGTGTTATATCACCACTCAGTATATTTGTATATATTTGTATTGTTTAATACCTTAAATTAGTAATATGTGTTTAGACTCACCCTCAGTCACTTCCTTTAGTATCGTACACAGAAAACATTAGAAATTTTCTAGGAAACAACTCTACAGAGGAGAAGCAACTTTCCTAGAGCTATACAATGACTAATTGATGGAGCTGGGTTTAAGCCTAGTTTACTTAGCTTTAGAGCCATTACTGGGGTGATTGCATTTTCTGTGTAAAAGCAGAAAAATTCTGAGGTAGATTAGACTGCCGCTCTTGTAGCTATTTATGGTGAAAAAACACATCATACAGTGGTTAAAAACATCTTGAGCCAGACTGCTAAGATTTGGATCTTGGCTCTGCTATTTGGCTGTATGATGTTTGACATACTGTTTAGTATCTCAGGGACTCAGTTTCTTCTTGGGTATAATGATAGTTAATACTCTAGAGTTGTTAGGATGAAATGAGTCAATATGTGTAAGTACTATAGTGCTTATAGTAGTGTCTGTCATATAGTATATGCTGTATATCTGTTTGCTGTAATGTTTAATATATTATGTGGCTTGATTATTAGAGATTTTCTACCATAGCTGCTTCTCTTCTTCCTTGTCTTTTAAAAAGTGTATCTGTGTCTTCTTTAACATATCTTCCCTTAATCATAAAGCCCCTCATAAGACCCCATCAGCTCTCTTTTTCTCCTCCATACTGTTGTGTTCCTTAGTTGTTATATAGTGCTTTCTTGAGTATATGGCCAGTGACGTTAGGATTCAAGACTGTTAGTACAACAGAATCAGAAGCACAGCAGAGTTTGAGCATGAGTTAGAATAAAGGTATTGCAAGAGCATGAGAGTTAGTCACATCTTTAGATAGAATGATTCATGTAGTTTGCCTTTCCCCTCCCACCCCACAACCTCAGTGATTAGGTAGTTGCTTGAGCATATTGATGGGATCATGAAGATAGGTACACATCGTCAAGTAGGTTTCTAAGGAGTTTACCATATCTGCTAAGGAATTAAGATTAGGAAGTCTAGCTCAGCCAGGTAAAAGTTTATAAAAAGTAACATTAAGGTTGGAGGGTTTCTTGCTTCTAGAGGACTTCATAGAAAATAATCTTAAGAAGTTTCCTGCTTCAAGAGGACCGCGCTTAAACCATTCTAAATGGAGGCAGATTTTATTTTTAAGTAGGAAATACTGTAACGTAACTCAGTCTAGTGTTTAGAAAACATTTGTCATTTGTAAGTTTTATTTTTAATGTGGTTTTTATCTTAAAGTGTTACGGTAATTTTTCTTACGCTGTTTTGTGTCAAATCCATTACTATTTTGATTCTCATTCATTTGTGTTCTGTACTTTGCCTCTAGCAAGGTAAGGAAATCTGATGCCTTGATTTAAGAACAATAAATGCCAGAGTTATGGGATGGTTCCCATCTCACTTTAATGAATTCAACACCAGGACTTTATGAAAGAAGTTCATTTTTATTTGAGCACAGCCTTTACATTTTTGTGATCATTCTCTCAAATTTCCAACTTGTATGGCCAACTTCCTGATGAGTATCTCTATCTTGCTGGCCCAAGGATATATCAACTTACGTTGAAAGATAACTTATTTATCCTCTTGTTTTCTTTATCTCAGTAGCACTACAATTTTCCCAGTCACCCACCCAAGCCAGAAATCCAGGAGCTGGGATGGTACATACATGGCATGGGTGTTGTCATTTACCACTGCTCCCCTCTGCCTGTGTCAGATAGCTCATCAAACACAGCACTCTTTCCTTCCAAATCTTGACATGAACATCGCCTTTTAAAAGTAACACAATCTAATTGTCACCAGGTCCTCCTAAGTTTTCCTTTCTAAATTCCTTAAATCTACCTGTCCTCTCCCTACATGCTATCATTGCCTAGTTCAAGCCTTTACAACTGTTAAGTATGTGGATTAAATCCACATACTGTGAGGTAGATAATTGTTATTACTAATTTTACAGATGAGAAAACTGAGATACATTAGGTAACTTGCTCAAGGTCATTTTTTGCTTTATCTCCTATAACTCACTCTTAACTGGCACTTTCTGCTTCCAGTCTTGGCCTCTGCGTACTTATTTTTCTTCAGTTGCCAGAGTGATCTTTTTAAAATGTATGACTTCAAATGCCATGCTATCCACTGTGACATGCGAGGCAGTATGCTTTATTGCGGAAGCAAGACTTTAAGTTTTAAAGAAATATTATATACCTTTTATAAATATAAGGTTAGATTTTATTTTCAAGATGGAGATATACGTGAATTAGAGCGAACAAAACAGTATGTAAAAAGCCTATTCTGTCTTGTTCTTAAATTCCGTTTTCTGTGGGTTCGCTATTAAATTAGATGAAATTTAAAATGTTATAAATGTGTTAAAGCCAGCTGTGTTGAAAAGCAAAATAAGCCTACAATATGATTATAAATTCTGCTTCTAAGGATATTTTTTAAACTTCAATGTTTATTTGAAATAAGGCAATTGTCTTTAATAATTTTATAATAATTTATAGTTTTGAAAGTACTTTCACATGTATTTTGTTTAATATACTAAATAACATTTATGTTATAGTAGGGCAAGCTTTCATAAGTGCTGTGTTTGCTTACATGATTTTAGGTATTAAAGAATTATCCAAGTGTCTTATTTATTTATTTTTTCTTTTTGGCAACTTAAATTTTGATTTGAACTGAGTTATTGCCATGGTAAGTTCTGTACTTATGGTAGTTTATGCGATTAATCTACTTTTCTTGGTGGCTCAGTTAACCTCTATTGAAAAATGTTTATTGTACTTAAAGTCATATAGGCTTATTTCTCTTATACTAAAAGTGACTCAGATTACTGCCCTTTTGATATCATTTGTGCCTTAGGGTACTTGTTCTGTATTTAATTTTGCTGTCACTTGTTATTTCTTGGACCTTCTTGCAGTAACTTCTCACTGCAGCATAGGATGGAGGTTAAGAGGGCTCACTTTGTAGACAAACTGAAGTTACTTAATTGTTCTGTACCTCAGTTTTCTCATCTGTGAAATGAAGATAATAGTTCATTTAATCCTAGTGAAATACTAATAGTCCAGTGTCTAGCAAATAAGTTCTCAAAAATTACTTAAAATACTGTCTAGTATATTTTTTCTATAAAGTTTATGCTACCTTTTTAAGCAGAACATATAATAATTTAATGAAATGTGGTTATTGTACTGTAATGACCTCAAGGGGTTTTTATTAAGAATATGCTAAGTGCTAAACAGACACACATACTCTTGCTTGTATTTATACTAACTGGCTCTACTTAGTTTTGACTTTTCAATTCCTTTCTTTTTTTCAATTTACTTAGCTTTTTGGTATGCTTTACTACTTTACATCTTGCTGCTCTTGCCTGTGGCTCTGCCCTCATCAAATTTATTAAGGACTGTAACAGCAAAAAAGCAAGCATATGTTGGGAGCGAGCTGAGGTATTGTTTTTGAACCAAGTACATGAGATTTACTGCACGAACTTTGTGACCTCTTAGTGGCTCATTAGTTACATTTTTCAGCTATAGTTTGGGCAATTGATATTGCTAGACATACCTCACATAATGTAGTGCTCTTAGTGAGTTTGCATTATTTTCAGATGTTGCTTAACATGAGATTTTCAATTTTTAAATTTCAAGATGGAGATATACGTGAATTAGAGCGAACAAAACAGTATGTAAATGAAGCGTTTCAAGCAGGGGCTATGACATGCTTAATTTGTATTGCTTCAGTGAAGAGAAACCAAGCAGTAAGTTTTTCTCCTTATCTATTTTAATATATCTCCCCAAAATATCTCATTTTGCATTTATAATTCTTAAGCAGTAGTTATTCTTTTGCTTATTTTTGTTTAAAAATGCTTCATTTGAGAATTTTATATATGAATTGATAATTATTTTGTAAATCTGTAATTTAAAAAAAATTGCCTCTAAATGAGCATTTGATATTTTTAGCACTATTAATATAACTGAAGCAAGTATCTTCAGTTTTAATGCACATGTCAATTTGATAAAGCATTTTTAGTATCAGTATTTTAGAGATTCCCACAAATATGAAATGTTAAAATGTACTATATTTCATAACTTTCAGTGGGTTTATGAAAAGATAGATATGGTCCCTGCCTTCAAGGAAGTGGAACTTGACAGGGGTGCTTACAGTTTATTAGTCAGTTTCTCCTGTGTTGAAGGCATCATGGGAAGTGGCTAGGATCATTGGGGAAAGAGAGATTCGAACATAACTCACGTCCTTAGAGGAGCTATGACCTAACGGTAAAAGTATCTATATGTAAATTTTAAAGGGCATTAATGAAGCAGTTAAGGAGAAGTGATGACTAAATATGATAGACTCAACATTTAGACCTCAGATTAATCCACTGCTATTTTAGCATCATTGGCAGAGAAAGAAAATCAAGTCATATGAAATGGGTTTGTCATGTAAAGTGAATCTGAAATTTAACATGCTTAGGTTGGATAGGAGAGTGTAGCAGATGCAGATGCCTTTAGTTGGTCATATCTGGTTGGCCTACTTTGATTTCAACTGTAGTGGATGAGTCATCTCCCTGCATGTGGATACAATTCCACTTTAAATATTTGCAGTGTGTGGTTTTTCCCACCTCAAAATTTTCTCCTTGGGAACTGATTCAGTCTGTACCGAGGTACTGGGGAGTTAATGCCCCTTGGGGCAACATTCCACTACAGGAAAGTGGTAGATGAATGCCTCAGCCTCTTCTCCATTAGGGAGTGGCACTGAGGTAGTCCAAGGCATGTTTTACATAGTTTTTCAGAGGGACCCCTGCAGGATTGAGCTTCTGTGCCCCTTATTGGTAATCAACTGAGCAATATACCATTTATTATATTTCCTCTTCCCCTTCTTGTCCCCTCACTCTTGCATCTGAGTTCTTATCTCAGGTGTTGCTTTTGGGGTTACCCAAACTAAGAAGTTGGCTTTTTTTTTTTTTTTTAATGCTGTTGTTGACCAGCTTATGCAATGTGCTACATGTCTAATTTTATCAAACCGTTGTAAAATGTTATGAGAAAAGGAGAACTGATTTTTATCAATTATATCAAAGTATAGGCAGGTTTTAAAAATTAATTTAGATATTAAAATAATTAAATACATTAAAAAATTAATTCCTTAAGCTTTTAACACATTGACTGCCACATTAGAAAAAAAAATTTTTTCCTTGGGGCCATGGTGTTTTATTACGAAAATAGAACAAAAACTTCGAAAACAGAACTATCCTTTCTAATTTAATGAAAAATTTGTTATTTTTTATTTTCTGCCAATGAGTTATATGCAATTAAGTTGTCAGTATGAATTGTAACAATAAGAACATCAACAAGGAAGATTTTCAGAAACCAATTACAGGGTTTTGCCCAGGGGACCACCCATCATAAAACATGTATGCTACAGCATGGCAGCGTGAGTTGCCTGTGTACCACAGAGCTTCCAAGGTAAAGACACCTGTGAGTTACATATGCTTCATGAGGCCCTGGGCTCAAAACTAGCATGAGTTACATACAACTCACATGGCAGTTAATGTGTTAAATTATATATATTTTCAGTTTTTGCTTACCTAATTTTTAGAATTTAGCACTATTAAGTGCTAGACTAATAGGTTTTATATAACAAAAGGGCTATATAGAGATATATGTATGTATTTATGTTTAATGATTCTTTTGTAGTGTTGTTTATGATTGGAAATAACCTAAACCAACAAGAAATTTGTTAAATTATAGTACATAAGTCTACACGATGTACTGTATTGCTATAAATAGCATGTTGTAGCGTAAATGCTTATACTGTGTTTTAAAAAAAGACTATGAAGTTGTATTTCAGTCAGAACAGTATGACCTCATTTTTAAAAAAATATTAAATATATGTGTAAAAAAACTGGAGACCTTACAGGATGTTAGTGGTAGTTATTTTTAGCTGAATGAATCTCGGTGATTAATAATATTTTTCTTTAAAGTGTTCTACACTCAAATACATTTTTATAAAGAACATTTCTCCTATTATGATGGAAGGAAAGATTTTTTTCTTTAATCCTTAGATAGCTGTTGAAAATAATTTAGTGTGATGCTCATTTTAAAGTATTATGGAATTAACAAAGAAAAATCATTGCATACGTATTAATTTCTGATACCTTTGTTTTAGGTTTGGAGCTGTTCAGGATGTTTCTGTATATTTCATATGCTGTGTATCCAGAAGTGGGCTAAAGATAGCCAGTTTCTTATATCTTCTCCTTTGACAGATGATGATTTTGGAAAGAAAGATTATCCCTGGCCTTGGTAACTTTTTCTAATTGGTTGGGTTATTAAATTGTAGAACAAATGAAAATTATAGATTATAAATTGCTTTATTGGTGGTTTCAATCTCCATGTTGGGCTTTCAATTTGTCCTTTGATTTGTGATGATATGGAACCTTGATAATGGCTTTTTTCTCCTCAGTTTTTATAACTGCTAGTTCCTTTCAATAACTAATAAATCATTCCGACTTTATTTTTTCTTGTCCAAGACAACTCCCTAATTATCCTTTTAAAGGACTTTTCCGTAGGACTGAGAATCATTCATAATTCTAGTACGTCTCAGTTAGAATTGCTGTCAGTATATATTAGTATCAATTGTATAATACTGTCATCTAACATATTTTGATCATAGGCTTCCCAGTTTTATTCTTGAAATCTCAAAACTGCAGGTGTATATTATCCAATAGCATTATTTTTCTACATTTATTAGTTTTGCTTATTATTGATAATTATTTGATCTTGAACTTCTGTTATATTTCCAGAAGGAGTTGGGGAATAGAAATTTTATATCTCTGCTAAATAAAGACAATAAGAAATTTATCCATACTAGCAGCCCAGAGAGGTAGATTTACTGTCAAGGTAACAAAGCAGCATAAGCTTCAGGGTCTCTGTGTGTTCACATTTTATAACTTTTGTAACTAGTTTTATGTTTGTAATTTTGTCATCTTTTTCTTAACAGAGGCTCCCCAAATTGTATAAGATTCAGGTCTCACAAAATATGGATCCATATCAAACCTCCCTTTATTAATATAAATACTGATACATTTGTAAAATTGTGGTGGTGTGGTTTTAAAAACATTCTAGACATACAATTTACTTTGGAAAAATAGTTCTCAGCAATGTGTGAGAAATTTTATCCCCGTTACCAATCAGAATATTTGAAGTTAATTGAAGGGAAATGATGTGTTCGGGCTCCTCTTGCTCTTAATTTAAGTGCTGGAGCCAGGATTTGAAATTTAGGACTTCTGACTTCTAGATTCAGTGCTTTTTCTATTCTTCCAACTGAGTTCTTATGATATTGCTTTTAGAAATGTTATTTGTTTTCTCTTCATTGAATGCACACTTCTTTGAAACAGTTTAAAATTTCCAAGTCTATATTTGTTTTGCTATTGTATGCTGTTTGTCTGTGGTGGAGGGATTTTAGTGCTTGAAGAGTACAGAATTAAACCAGATATTTTGACTTGTTAGTTTTAGAGATTTAAACATCGTGTGTGCTTTGTCTCACTCTTACTCTTCTCACTTCTGTTTTAAGTAATCATTTTGCCATAGGGATGGAAAGTACCAGTTAAAAGAATAATGAACTGTTGCTCTTCTCCTAAATCTAAAAGGAACAAAAATTTAACCAACAGTGCAGTATCCTTTGCATTCCATATTTCATATTTTTTAAACGACTATTTGAGTTGAGAACCCATTTTGTTTCATTTTCATCAGGATGGAGCTAGAACTTGGTAAAAATGTTAATGGTTTTAAAGTAGCTATTCTATGAAAATAAAAATTTTAAAATACATGTTTCTACTAAGATATTGCTTATGAACAAGATATAGCATAATTACATTTCATTCTTGGCATCCCATTATTTTAAATAAAACTCATACATTTGCACATATTGTCCTCACTGGAACAGTTTGGTCCTGGTGCTGATGGGCAGTATTCAGGTGTGGTGAGTTGCCTATTGCCATCCATATCTAAGCTTATTAAAAATACATGTCCTCCTCCATGCTAGCTTAAAGGGATGGTAGACATTTTTCTTTTAGTAAAGGAGAATTTAACTCTTCCAACAAAATGCCAATTATTTATTCCAGGTGAGACATAGTATTTTGTTTTTGCCTTTTAATTATAAGAACAAATATCTTTTGGTTATTAGAATATTTATGTGTTATTTATTTGGAAATAGAATGTGTTCTCATGATAATGAAAATATATTGTGTATGATACAAAAGAAATTTAAGTGATGACATGAAACTTTTATTCTAGCATAGTATACCCATTTGTCTAGGAGATAGGGTTAGACCATCTTTTGAGAATGAAATGATCTATGATGATCTACAAGTGAATTTTTGATAGAGCTGAAGGTTAGCACATCTACTACCAAAACTTACTCATTTTAATGTTATAGGATAAAAATCTTTCTGTTTTAGCAGAGAATATGAAACAATATTTGAACTTTTCTTTGACTTAGGCACATTTGAAGTATATCTGTTTTGTATTAAATGTTGAGAATTATGAAATTCTTTATTTACTTTCAAATTTTTCCCCCCTTAATTCTAGATTTTAGTCATGTTTCTTGTTGTGTTGCCTACCTGTAACCTGACTTCTCTCTTCTGTTTGCTGTTGCTAATATATTTTATTTATTTGTAAACCATACAACCAAACTTTAAAAAAATTGAACTTTATAAAAATCAGGATGAATGCCTTAAGAATAAATTTCAAGTGGTTAGTAGAAAGCTAATGTTTCCTTCTTTTTGTAGCTGTATTCTAGATATGTGCTGCTTAATTCATAGCAACTTGTCACATGTGGCTATTTAAATTTTTAAAAATTATAAAATAAATTTTGTTTCTTTCTCAGTTGTGGGCATTAACCACACATTTCAGATGCTCACTAGCCTCAGTGGCTAATGGCTACTGTATTGGCTAGTACGGGTACAAAACAGTTCTATCATCTCAGGAATTGATACTGTACGCAGTTGTTCTAGTTGGTTGAAATAGATTTTAATAAGATCTTGTTTTTTACTAATGTAAAGATGCAGCAGAGAGTTCCTTAACATAAAACTAATTGAACAGAGCATACTGTTACTAAGTATATTTATATTCCTGGCTCTCATTTTTGCTTTTAAAGATGAAATTAACTTTAATAATTTCATTCTTCTTTGTAGTCCAAAATGTAGGTTTGAATACAAACGATCTGAAACACCTAGTCGGTACTATTGCTATTGTGGAAAAGTAGAAGATCCACCTTTAGATCCATGGCTTGTGCCTCATTCATGCGGCCAAGTATGTGAGAGAGAATTTAAACCTCCTTGTGGCCATAAGTGTTTACTCCTCTGTCATCCAGGTGAGTTATATATTACATTTTTAATTGTTTGTGAGTGGTTATTTCTTCTTTTGTTGAGGCAAAAAAAATATTTTGAATAAGTTGAATTCAGAACTTAAGTTTGCCATGAGAAAATATTGAAAGGGATTGCCTTTTAAAGTATCAGTAAAGAAGGCTCTAGAAATTATTGATAGGTATAGAAAATGAAAGTTTTAGTTTTTGACTTCAGAGCTTTTTTTCCTTTCATTGGATTCTAGGTCCATGCCCTCCTTGTCCAAAGATGGTCACAACTACTTGTTACTGTAAGAAAGCAAAACCTATACCTCGTAGGTGCAGTGCCAAGGAATGGTCCTGTCAGCTGGCATGTGGACGGAAGTTGTTTTGTGGACAACATAAGTGTGAAAATCCTTGTCATGCAGGTAAAAGGCCATACCTGTTAGGTGTTCTGACTTTTTAACTAATTAAAAAGTCAAAGCAATCTCTATTGCTTTTATAATGTTTCTGTGCTAATTTATCATTCTGGTTTTAGGAAGTTGTCAGCCCTGTCCAAGAGTTAGTAGACAAAAGTGTGTCTGTGGCAAAAAAGTAGCTGAAAGAAGTTGTGCAAGCCCACTGTGGCACTGTGATCAAGTAGGTGTATATGCATTTTGAGGGGTGGGTGTAGAAGAACGTGCAAAATAAAGCAGAAATGCTAATGAGGTTTAGTTAGATAAAAGATGAGGAAGAATAGCAATTCAGATGACTTACATCATGTTTCAGGAAATTACTTTTTAATTTAATAACATTTTAATTATTGGAGGGAAAATTTTTTTCAAAATAATAGCTATTTGTTGAATTTTATGTTCAGTATATTTGTACTTTCTTGCCAGGACTTTTCCTTTTCCTTTCTTTCTCCTCTTCAACCAACACTCCTTCCCCCTTTTTGAGTTAGGCCAATTGAGGAAGTAAGATTGATTTTTATAGGTTACTTGTCCTAGAATTGGCATGGTTATAGTGCTACTTGGAAATCTTTGGTGGATGGCCATATGAAGCCGTGTGTACTTTTTTTATTGTATTATGTTTTTAAAAATATGCTCTTCGGTACATAGGAATTATATGTGTGTGTATACATATCGTATATGTATGTATGTATGTGTATATTTGTATATATATGTATATATGACACCGGGTAAAGATATAAAGTATAAAAATATGAGGAACATAAAGAAGTTGTTTATTTGTGATTGAAAAATGAATATGTCTTATATAAAGTCTTTTTTGTTAACTTTTAAATCCTTCACTAGTGCTTGTTGCATTTATTTTAGGTATGTGGGAAAACACTGCCGTGTGGTAATCATACATGTGAGCAAGTTTGCCATGTTGGTGCTTGTGGAGAATGTCCTCGATCTGGGAAAAGGTTCTGTCCGTGTCAGAAGTCAAGTAAGACTTTTTTTTTTTTTTAAAGGAAATGAGCTATCAAGCCATGAAAAGACGTTCAAAAGGCATCCTCCAGGAAATTTAAATGCGTGTTACTAAATGAAAGAAGCCAATCTGAAAAGGTTGCATACTATATATAGTACTTCAACTATATGACGTTCTGGAAAAGTCAAAACTATGGAGATAGTAAAAAGATCAGTGGTTGCCAGGGGTTGGGGAAAGGGAGAGATGAATAGGCAAAACCCAGAGATTTTTTAGGGCAGTGGAACTCCTCTGTAAGATACTGTAGTGGTGGATACATGTCATTATACACTTGTCCAAATGCATAAAATGTACACCACCAAGAGTACACCCTAACATAAACTATAATCTTTTGGGTGATTATGATGTGTCAGTGTAAGTTCTTTAGTTGTAACAAATGTACCACTCTGGCGGGGGTTACTGATAATGGGGGAGGCTGTGCTGTTGTCATTATTGTGTTATAGGTTATAGGTAAATTTATTTTTGGCTGCTTTTAGATAAAGGCATAGTAGGATTGCAGTTTAAGTTGGCTTCCTTGAGTCTTCACAGGTAACTGCATCATATGTATAAGATTATTTCTAATACTTCTCACAATATGTTTATACTGATGTGAGTTTTAAAATATTTTACATTTTTCTTTTTGTACTGTGGGGTTGTTAAGAGCAGATTTTTGAACAAATCTATATGTTATGGAAATTCTTCATAGAGGTTTAGGTAGTCTTACTCATTTCTTTAGACTATTTCTGAAGTAGATAGCCCATAAAAATGTGTTTCTTGAGGATGGTAACTTGTCATGTCTCAAATTTCTTTTCTTCTTCTTTTTTTTAATTTTTTTGAGAGAGGGTCTTGCTTTGTCACCCAGGTTGGAGTGCAGTGCACAATCACAGCTCACTGCTACCTCAAACTCCTGGGCTCACGTGATCCTTCTGCCTCAGCCTCCTGAGCAGCTGGAACTACAGGCATGTGCCACCATGCCTGGCTAATTTTTCTATTTTTTGTAGAGATGGAGGTCTCACTATGTTGCCCAGGCTGGTCTTGAACTCCTGGCCTCAAGCGATCCTCCTACCTTGGGCTGAGCCCCCATGCTTTTCTTTTTAAAAAGCATAATTTCACAAATGTTAGGGGTTATTTTCATTGAAGTTAATTTTTTCCATTATTTGTGTAGATGCAAAAATTCATTGTCTGAAAGGGCTGTCATACTTCAGGGAGCCTGGAGAACATGGCACTTTGTTAGTGCTTAATAATGTATCCTATTATTAATGGTGACTTTTTGTCTGTTTTTAGAGTTTTCTTTGCCTTGTACAGAAGATGTACCAACTTGTGGAGACAGTTGTGACAAAGTACTTGAATGTGGAATCCATAGATGTTCACAGCGTTGTCACCGAGGTCCTTGTGAAACATGTAGACAAGTTAGTCATCTTCTGTAATAATTACTTTTGGGCTACCTATCATAACATATCAAATGAGATTGTCCTGTGATTATTTTCTATTACTTACTTTCATATATATCTATGTCTCTATCTGTATGAGTTTAGTGATCTAATATTTATGGTAAGAAGCAGGAGAATACAGGTGTACCACATTTTATTGTGTTTCGCTTTACTGTGCTTCACAGACATTGCATTTTTTACAAATTGAAAGTTTCTGGCAACCCTGAGTTGAGCAAGTCTTTAGTGCCATTTTTCCAACAGCATGTGCTCACTTCTTGTCTCTTTGTCACATTTTGGTAAATCTTGCAATATTTCAAACTTTTTCATTATTATTATACCTGTTATGGTAATCTGTGATCAGTAATCTTTAATGTTACCATTATAATTGTTTTGGGGTGCCATAAACCATGCCCGTATAAGACAGTGAAATTGATCTATAAATATTGTGTGTGTTCTGACTGCTCCATCGACCGGCCCCTGCCCCTGTCTCTCTCCTTCTCCTCAGGCCTGCCTATTCCTTGAGACATAGCAATGTTGAAATTAGGCCCTATAATGGCCTCTAAGTGTTCAAGTGAAAGGGAGAGTCACACATTTCTCCCTTTGAATCAAAAGCTAGAAGTGATTAAGCTTAATGAGGAAGGCATGTCAAAAGCTGAGATAGGACAAAAGCTAGGCCTCTTGCACCAAACAGTAAAGTTGTAAATGCAAAGGAGAATTTTTGAAGGAAATTAAAAATGCTGTTCCAGTGAACACAGGAATGATAAAAAAGCAAAACAGTCTTATTGCTGATGTGTGGAGCAAGTTTGAATGGTCTGGATAAAACATCAAAGCAGCCTCAACATTCCCTTAAGCCAAAGCCTAATCCAGAGCAAGACCCTAACTGTCTTCAATTCTATGAAGGCTAGAGAGGTTAGGAAGCTACAGAAGAAAAGTTTGAAGCTGGCAAAGGTTGCTTCATGCGGTTTAAAGAAAGAAGCCATCTCCCTAACATAATAGTGCAAGGTGAAGCAGCAAGTACTGAAGTAGAAGCCGCAGCAAGTTATCTAGAAGATCTAGCTAAGGTAATGGGATGAAGGTGGTTACATTAAAGAACAGGTTTTCGATGTAGACAAAACAGCCCTTTATTGAAAGATGATGCCATCCAGGACTTTCATAGCTAGAGAGCAGAAGTCAATGCCTGGCTTCAAAGCTTCAAAGGACAGACCGACTCTCTTGTTAGGGGCTAATACAGCTGGTGTCTTTAGATTGAAGCCAGTGCTTATTTACCATTTCAAAAATCCTAGGGCTCGTAAGAAATATGCTAAATCTAGTCTGCCTGTGGTCTATAAATGGAAAAACGAAGCCTGAATGGCAGCAAATCTGTTTATAGTATGATTTACTGGATATTTTAAGCCCACTGTTGAGACCTACTGCTCAGAACAAAAGATTCCTTTCAAAATATTACGCTCACTGACAACATACGTAGTCACCCAAGAGCTCTAATGGAGATGTACAAGGAGTTTAATGCTGTTTTCATGCTTGCTAACACAACATCCATTCAGCAGCTCCTCATGGATCAAAGAGTAACTTCAAATTTCAAGTCTTATTATTTAAAAAATACATTTTGTAAGGCCATAGCTGCCATAGATAGTGATGGGTTTGGGCAGAGTAAATTGAAAACCTGGAAAGGATTCACCATTCTAGATACCATTCAGAACATTCATTATTCATAGGAGTAGATCAAAACATCAGCATCAACAGTAGTTAGGAAGAAGTTGATACTAAACCTCATGGATGACTTTGAGGGCCTCAAGACTTTAGTAGAGGTAGTAATTGTAGATGTGGTAGAAATAGCAAGGGAGTAAGAATTAGAAGTGCAGCCTGAAGATGTGATTGAACTGCTGTAATCTCATGATAAAACATGAACGGGGCTGGGCTTAGTGGCTAGCACCTGTAATACTAGCATTCTGGGAAGCTGAGGCGGGAGGATTGCTTGAGCTCAGGGGTTCAAGACCAGCCTGAGGAAGAGTGAGACCCCATCTACTAAAAATAGAAAAATTAGCTGGGCGTCGTGGCATGCGCCTATAGTCCCAGCTACTCGGGAGGCTGAGGCAAGAGGATTGCTTGAGCCCTGGAGTTTGAGGTTGCAGTGAGCTATGATGACACCACTGCACTCTACCCAGGGCAACAGAGCAAGACTCTGTCTCACAAAAACAAAACAAAACAAAACAAAAACAAAAACACATGAATGGATAAAGAGTTGCCTTTTATGGATGAGCAAAAAAGTAGTTTCTTGAGATGGAATTTATTTCTGCTGAAGATGTTGGGAACATTGTGGAAATGACAACAAAGGATTAGGATTTAGAATATTACTTACATTTAGTTGATGAAGCAGCAGCAGCATTTGAGAGTATTGACTCCAATTTGGAAAGAAGTTCTACTGGGGGTAAAATGCTGTCAAACGGTATCACATGGTATAGAGAAATCTTTCATGAAAGGAAGAGTCAGTCAATTGATGTGGCAAACTTCATTGTTGTCTTATTTTAAGAAGTTGTTACAGCCATCTCAACCTTCAGCAACCACCAACCACCCTGATCAGTCAGTGGCTATGAACAGTGGCTATGAACATTGAGGCAAGACCCTCCAGCAAAAAGGTTATGCCTGGCTGAAGGTTCAGATGACTGTTACCATTTTTTAGCAATAAAATATTTTAAAATTAAGGTATGTACATTTTTTTAGACATAATGCTACTGTACACTTAATAGACTACAATATAGTGTACACATAAATTGTATATGCACTGGGAACCAAAAAAAATTGTGTGACTTGCTTTATTGTGATATTTGCTTATGGCAGTCGTGTGGAACTGAACCATCAATATCTCCGTGGTATGCCTATATGCCAGCAATCAAATCTAAAAATTATTTTTTGTTTGTTTTTGCTTGGTAAAAGTTCAAATGTTCTTATTTTTATAGTCTAGTGTAGGACTGTTCCCAGAAGACATTGACAGCAGTGATGAATTAGGCTGGGTGATGATGGGAAAGAAACAAGTGCATAGACTTCAGACTTTAAAGTTGTATATGTCATTTTGGTTTTGACCATAATCAGGTCAACAAGTTAGCTTATTAGATAATCCAGTTTTCTTGCCTCACTGAGACAAGATGTGCAGATGTTACGGTTGTAACTAGATGTAAATAGTTTTAATATGTGGGGTTTTTTTTTTTCTATTTAATAACAAATTTCTACTAAATTTAATAACAAATTCATATGAAGTTCTTTTTGGAACAAAGTAATATATAAGCAAATATTTGAGGAAATTCAGATTTGTTTTTGGTAAAGTCTTTCATATATATTTGCTGTTAAAATTTTCTTCATGTTTTTGTAATAATTACAATGTAGGGAAAAATATTAACAAAAATCAGTTTTAATAGCATTTCTTTGATTCTTCCAGGAAGTGGAAAAGCAATGTCGCTGTGGCAAACACACAAAACGAATGCCATGTCATAAACCTTATCTTTGTGAAACTAAGTGTGTTAAGATGCGTGACTGTCAGAAGCATCAATGTAGGAGAAAGGTATGTGTAATAAGCTTGGGAGACTCTGATTTAAAGACTATCTTGAATTTTTCCTTTGTGGGCCCACGATAAGTGCCATTTTGACTTGTTCCTCAAGTATTCAGGTATATTCTTTGCTTTCCATATAAAATATTAACAAATATTCTAGATTAACCACTAATCATCTGTATTAGTGGGAAATCATACCAGTTTTTTAAATGGGAAGAATTTCTTCTCATCCTGTGCATTATCCTCTCAGCTTGGTTTTCAGGCTATTTCTGATCCCTAACTTTAAAACATCATTAGCATTGTCAGTTAGAGTAATAATTCATTTGGTGGTAGAGATGGAACTTCTATTTTTCAAATATTGTTCAAGTTGACACTGGATTAGTATAAGGTTGACTAGAGTATTTTATTGAGTCTGTGGGTTTGTAGTTCTTTTGGGTTCCTCTTATCATTATGAAATATTCCTCCATCTCTGATAGTAAGATTCCTTGTTTTTAAATCTATTGAAATACAGTGATTTTACTGTTCTCTTGCTTAGTGTTAACATGGTATATCTTTTTCCCATCCTTTTAGTTTTAACCTATTCACATCTTTAAAGAACATTTGTTATAGACAGCATTTAGATTTTATTTATTTGATCCAAGTTGATGATCTTTGTTGTTTAATTCAGATATAGACCATTTACATTTAATGTGATCTTTAATATGCTTAGATTTAAATCTACCATCTTGCTTTTTATTTTCTATTTGCCCATCTGTTTCTTTTCTTTCTTTTTCTGTTTTTTCTTTGAGAGAGTGTTTTTCAGTGATTCTGTTTGTTTGCTTATTAGCTGTCTCTCCTTTTTCACTTTGTGGGTAGGAGATTGCTTTAGGCTTTATTCTTTTAAGAACCTTACAATAGTATATTTTATTTCCTATCACCTAGAACTAAAATGTATGATGTCCATACATTTTATACTCATGTATTTTATAAACCCCAAATACATTGTTTTTATTTTTGATTTAAACAATCAGTAGTCTTTTCAAGAGTTTGAAAAAATAAGAAAAAGTAATCTTTGAAATTTATTATCATACTTAGTTTTGGTGCTTTTCATCCTTATGGATAGATTCACTTTTCCATCTGGTTTCGTTTTCTTTCTATCCTGAAGGATTACCTTTAACATTACTTACAGTGCTGGTCATGAATTTTTTTAACTTTGTATGTCTGAAAATTCCTTTCGTTAGCCTTCATTTGTAAAAAATATTTTTACTGTAGAATTCTAGTTTGGTAATCTATTCCCCCATATTTTAAAGGTGTTGCTCCATTATCTTTTAGCTTGCATTTTTCCCAACAAATAGTATACTGTGATTTTTATCTTTGTTCCTCTATACTTATTGTATCTCTTTTTTCTGGTTAGTTATTAAGATCTTTCTCTTTATCATCAGTTTTCAGCAATTTGTTTCTGGTATTCCTTGGTATAGTGTTTTTCATGTTTCTTTACCTTGTTTTTTCGTTGACCTCCTTGGATTGTAGGTGTATGGTGTTCTTCATATTTGTGAAATTTTTGATCTGGATTTCTTCATATTTTTTTTTTTGTTTTCCTCTACCTGTCACCTTCTGACACTTTGATGACATGTATAGGATGCTACTTGAAGTTCCAAGCTCACTGATGCTCTATTTATTTTTTTAGTCTTTTTAATTTCTCTGTTTTATTTTAGTTTATGTATTTATCTTCAAGTTCACTAATTTTCCTCTCCATTGTTTAATTTGCTTTTTATTCCATCCTGTGTTTTTCATCTCAGACATTGTATATTTTCATCTTTAAAAGTTGGATTTTTTAATATCTTCCATGTTTCTCCATAGCATGCTCACGCTTTCCTCTATCTTGAATGTAGGATGAGCTATATTTGTAATGTCTATTTTAATATCCTTGTCTACTAATTCTATCATCTCCTATTTCTGGGCCTATTTCTGCTTATTGATTTTTTTGACTCCTTTGGAGTCATACTTTTGTGCATCTTGGCCGGCTGGATAATTTTTATTGGTTTCTAGACATTGTGAACTTTACATTTTTGGTTGCTTGGTTTTTTGTGTGTGTGTTCCTTTAATATTTTAAAGGTTTGTTCTGAGTTAAGTTACACAAAAACCTTTTGATCCTTTAGAACCCAATCCCAAGGTCAAGGACTGGTATGGGTCCATGGCCTATTAGGGACTGGGCCGCAGAGCCCCACCCCCCCCACCCCCGTCCATGGAAAAATTGTCTTCCATGAAGAAACGGGGGTAGGGGTGGGGGTGGGGGGCTAGCAAGTGAAGCTTCATCTGTATTTACAGCCACTCCCCATCACTTGTATCACTGCCTCCCACCATCCCCCCATCCCATGGAAAAATTGTCTTCCATGAAACCAGTGCCAAAAAGGTTGGGGACCGCTGCTTTAGAAGCTTGATTTTGTTAGATGTGACCAGAGAACCCTTTTGTCTAGGCCTAACTTGGCCCCACTACTGAGGCAATAACTCTTTTAAGAACTCTACTTGATGCCTATGTATTAGGATGTCTGTCTACTCTGGCTGTAAGGAACACAAACTATTCCCAGCATTGTATAATCTCTGGAAATTAGTCTACC
The DNA here is from genome assembly GCA_023783475.1 of Daubentonia madagascariensis. Taxonomy (NCBI): domain Eukaryota; kingdom Metazoa; phylum Chordata; class Mammalia; order Primates; family Daubentoniidae; genus Daubentonia; species Daubentonia madagascariensis. Next base: position 15,508,993 of record JAKFHU010000428.1, read on the forward strand.
CTCTCCTTTCAATGGTTCTTTGTCAGGTTTTGGGTAGTTTCCTCTCACACATATACTGGCCATTACTCAGCCAAAGACCCAAAGGGTCCCTTCTGGAGTTCTCCAGAGCTTTCTCTGTACTACTACCTTCTCTCCACAAATTCTAGCCACACTAGCCTCTTTGAACTATGAATTTTGCCTACTCAACTTGGTGAGACTGCTACACTCTGCTTGTGATCTTCTTCCATGTGCTATAACTTAGAAACCTCCAGGTCTAAGCTGATGCCATTGCAGGGCTCACTTTGCTTGTTTCCCTTCTCTTAGGGATTGCTGTCCCATGCTGCCTAATTGTCTAATGTCTGAAAACTGTAGCTTCGTATCTTTTGTCTGGTTTTCTAGTTGTTTGAGACAGGAGGGTAAATCTGGTTGTAGTTACTTCATCATAGTTAGAAACAGAAGTGTCCATAGGCTTATTCAAGTCACAGACCACATAACCTTTTCCCCCACTGTCACTGGCTGGCAAAGTGATAGGCACATAGTAAATATTTGTCATTGAATGAACTATTTTGTCTTTTAATTGCTTTTCAGTAATGCATATTTTGTTTTGAGCTGTTTTTATATTCTGGTACTTATTATGTAAGTTACAACCTTAAGTTTCTTTAAGACAATTGTCCATATTTCCTTTCCAAAAAGTTAGGGTATGTAAGTAGTCAAAGAAGTAGTTAGGATGGCAGTATAGACTTTAAGTAGTTTCTTGGGGTTCATAAATGAAAAATTAGGATAGGTCATAGATAGCTGTATTTCTCACAGGTTAGAAATCAGGGAAGTGACAAAATAAAGAAAGCTGGGTGCAAGTAGCCTTCCTCTGCTTTTCTGCTTTAGTCTCTGGTCCTGTGGTTTGAAAATAACTGCCAAACTAATCTATATTGAACTGATTTTATTTTAATTAAATTTAAAAAAATAGCCAGACTGATTGTTCGCCTGGATTGACTATAGCATTTGATCAGATCTATTCCTTTGTTAAGGCTGTCAATCTCTGTATAGATAAGTAAATGAAATTATCCAATGGAAATGTTTTGAGTTGTAGAATAATTAACTGAAGGGCAAGAAAATGTAGTTTCATTTTGTTAAATTAGGTCATTCTCTATTTAAATTTGTAAGTTCTTAATATAGTGTATCTACTTATCAGAAGAATGTTGATACTCTTGAATACTTTCATTCTTATAGTATCTTTTGCTTTCCATAAGTTCTATGAGTAACTAAGTAATGACATTCATGTTATTCATGGGTTTTCGAATTACCTGTTCTTTATATATTGCTTTTTCTTCAGTGTTGCCCTGGAAACTGTCCACCTTGTGATCAAAACTGTGGACGGACTTTAGGATGTAGAAACCATAAGTGTCCATCTGTCTGCCACAGAGGTAAACTTTAACAATAGCTGTAATTTGATGTTTATATTTACATAGTGCTTTATAGTCAATAGAGAGCTTTTACATTCATTATCTTACTTGACTCTCTTAACAACCTTGAGAAGAAGGTAGGGCAGTTGCTAGTATCCCTATTTTATGGGCAAAGAGATTGAAGCTAACGGGGGTTCAGTGACTTACTCAGAGAAATGACTAGTACATTTAACCCCGGGATTTCTGAATATAAAGGTTTTGTCCTTTCTCTAACACCATGTTACTGTTTCCTCACTTCCTCCCAATCTTCCCCACACAGTTTCTTAATTAATTAAGATGTTCATAGCTTTTTCAGTTTTATTCTGAATTTTATACATTTACATAGAATTAAATCTAGTAAGGGATTGGATATATCCTAAGCAAATGGTTTGCAAACATTTTGGTCTCATGACCCCTTTTGGTTCCCAAAGAGCTTTTGCTAATGTGGATTTTATCCATTGACATTTATTATATTTGAAATTAAAATAAAATATAATAATGTTATTTTATTTAAAAAATAGCAATAATAAGCCCATTATATCTTAATATAAGTAACATATTTTTGTGAAAAATAACTATATTTTCTGAAAAATTAGAATGGTATTGTTTTATATTCTTGCAAATGTCTTTAATATCTAGCTTAATAGAAGGCAGCTGGATTCACATATCTGCTTCTGCATTCAATCTGTTGCGATATCACTTGTCACTAGCTTCTGGAAAACTCTCTACATATGAGACCTGGCAAACCCCCTGAAAGAGTCTCAGCGACTCCTAGGTTTCCCAGACTACACACTTTGAGAATGGTGTTCTAAGTTACTACTAGACATTAAAAACTGAGTTAACTTTACCCATTTGGAGTATGTTGATATGAAATGGAATCTACTGAGACGTGGTACAGAGCATTGGAAAGATCATGGTCTTAGAGTGAGAGGTCCTGGGTTTAAGTCTGGACTCTACCACTTAGTAACTTAATACCTGGGGCAAACTACTGAACTGTTTTCATTGTCTTACTTTGGGATTGGTGAGTGCTAGATATCTCAGTTGATTTCTTAGTCTTTTCAGAAATCCTGCAAGGTATTTGGAACTACCATTATACTATTATGAGGAAATAGACAAAGAGACTGTTGGCCCCAGGTTATAGAACCAGTTGCAGTGCCAGGATATGAACCCAAAGTTTATGATATTATCATTAGGAAAAGTGTCAGATTCTATTTAGCCTGTAGATATTTTCCTGTGGATATTCTGTAATTTGTTAGTGTCTTTAAATTGTGAAATTTAGAACTAGTTTTTCAGGTATGTTCTCACCATCACTAGAAGGACTTTATTTCCTTTTACAGGCACGTTACATGACTGACTCCCATAGAATTTAAATTTTGTTAAAATTCTAATTTTAATTCTAATTCTAATAACAGTCATTAATTCATTTGCAGAGTATTTTTAAGTGTCTGTTAAGTACCAGGTACTGGAATTATATGAGTGAACAAAATTGATAAAGTCCCTGCTCTCAGGGATCTTACTTGTTTGGACTCCCCCTCCCAAGTAGAATACAAGTAAATAATCAGATTAATATAGGATATCAGGTAGTGACAAGTATTACAAGAAAATTAGAGTGAAACTAAAGTTATGATGTTGGGGATGGCATATACTCTTTTATATACTGTGACCAGGGGAGGACTCTGAAAAGATTACATTTGAGAGGAGGTCTGAAAGAAGGAAGGGATCAAGTCGCATGGAAATGGGGATAGGGTAATCAATGTCCTAGAAAAGAAAACAATGATTGCAAAGGCCCGAGACAGGAGCTTTTGAAGGAAGAGCAAGGCCAGTGTGACTGAAGTAGAGTGCTCAAGGGGACATTTGGTAGGGCTTGAGGTCAAAGAGATGGTGAGATAAAAGATTCCTGGGGGAAGGAGAATATGTATAGGGCCTTGTAGACCATTGTTAAGACAGTGGCCTTTGCATAGGAAACTTGACTAGTTGTATAACCATTAAAGAAATTGGATCAGTAGTTTAAAATTTTTTCATTGAGAAACACCAGACCTAGTTGACTTTTACACATGATTTCTAACAAATAAACATTTATGGTACATGTAAGTTCAGTCCTTAAACTATTTGAAAGTACATGTAAAAAAAGAACACGCTCAACTCATTGTATTATCTGCCGAGGAAAGTAAGAGAAAATTACAGGCCAGTCTAATAACTCAAGAACATGTTTATAAAAGTATTAAAGTTCTAGCTACTCAAATCCAGCTATCCAATACCATAGCATTATATATTACCTATCCAGATTTTTAATCTATTGTAACCAAGTTGGGTTTATTCCAATAATATATGGCTAGCTTAATATTAGTAAATCTAATATTAATGTGATCTACCACATTAAGAGATTAAAGGAATATAAAAAAAAGAGATTAAAGGAGAAATGAAATCATATTGGTAAACATCTTAAAAATGGTTGATAAAATCCAACATCCATATATGATAAAAATTTAACTGTAAATAGAAGGGAGTATCCTTTAACCTGATAAAGAGTATCTGCAAAAAGGTTAGAGCAAACATCATACTAAGTGGAGAATTGTTGAAAGCATCTGCCCCCTCATACTATTTTGAAGCAAATTCCATAAATATTTCAGTATTAATCTCTAAAAGATGGATTCTTAACCTAAAAATAGTTGACATGTTTCTTCATATCAGCAAATACCTGGTGTTCAAATTTCTTGTTGTCTTGAAAGTAACTCTGTTTTTTACTTCAGTTTGTATGACTCAAAAACCTAATAAGATAGACATATTGTAATTGGTTATGTCTCTAAAATCTTTTGATTTCTAATTTTTCTCCTCCATCTACTTCTTATTTTATCTTATGACTTATTTGTTGAATAAATTAGGTTGTTTTATTTAGTTTTTCAGGGTCTGAATTTTGTAGATTGCATCTGTGTGGTATTATTTAACATGTTACTTTGTCTTCTGCATTTCCTGTAACTTGTTAATTGGATCTAGAGGTTTGATTAGATTTGGGTGTGATATTTTTTCATGGAGTGTTTATTTTTTTAAAAAGATGCTTATTAGCCTCCAAAAAAAGCTTATTATCCCCTAACAAAATTTTTCCTGATGGAAAGTATGTGGAAGATGCTGTTGTGCAACTCTTACCATTTGTTTAATCTACAGTTACGTAAGAATGTGGAATCATTTCATGCCATTTTCCATCACTCTAAACTCCTTCATAATTAAAATTATACTGTAATTCATAGGGAGAGGATACTAACTGCATGTTGGCATTGTGAATATATGAAAATTGATTTATAGTTTTTTTAAGTTCAAAGTCATCTGTGTTTATGGTTTTGGAATTGCCAAATTTGTGACTGTTTTAGCTATTGACCTTCAGGATGGTTATAGTCTCTGTATGCTGTTTTTTTTTTCATTTTGAAAGTATTATTACTAAAGCTATTTTAATTAGTATCTCTCATGTTGTGTAGGTATCTATAACAAATTCTGTTTGTCAGTAGGAAGACTGTTTAGAGAAATTATCCCTTATTGTTACCATGATTTAATTTTTAAAAAAGTGATGCTGTTGTTTAAAGTAGCAAAAAAGGTTATGTTTGATAAGTTCCTCTTTGACTTGCTGAAGATGAATGAAAAATGATCATTGTTAAGTAAAGAAATTGATATAATATGCTGAATAAGAACAGACTTAAATTATTAAGTCTATTTCTATTAACTTTAGAAATGTAACACCTAGTCATTCTTTTGGAAAGATCAAAATGAGACTTGATCATGTGAGTCAGGAATAACTGGGCTTATATTACCATCAGGATAATGCTTCACTGGATTATCCTTATCAAAACACTGAAGTATAAATTTGGTAATTTTTTTCAATAAATATGTTTTTCCCTATGATGCTTTTACTCTCATTTTCTCTTTTTCTGTGGTCATTATTTGAATCATAATTCTTAATTTGTGTTTGTTTTAGGAAACTATTTTGAACTTCTAGAGGTATTTAAATCAGGCTATTTTCCATCATTAATCTTTTCTTATCAGGTTTAACTGCTGGTCAGTATTTTGCTTTGTCCTGATACCTAGGCAGCAGTCTCTTTAAGATATCCGCTTCTTGGTTGAAAACTCTCGTTCCCTTCTTATTATTTCATTTCAAATGGAGCTCCTTACTGGGAGAACTAGAGTGGGAAGAAAGCCCTTATCGTGATGACAGAGCCTCAGAACTTACTAGCCTGTTTAAAAAGATTTCTTTCATTTTGATTTTGTATATTTGTACCAATCCATAATGAAAGAGGATAAAAAGCTGAAACGCAAATAACTTTTCTTGTTGAATGTTTATAAGAGACATATTTGGAATTATAGCCTAAAATGGAGGCTTAGCATTTAGTCTTTCACAGAGCACAAATAGTGGAAAATTGACTGTACTTGTTAATAACCAACATAAGGTCATAAGAGAGAAATTATTGGGGAATTTGTCTAAAAATAATGTAGTTGGAAAGAAATATGTATGAAAACAGACCAAAAAAATTATTAATATTAGATTTTCCAAAGACATAAATCCAGTTTTGCTTGTTGTAGTTTTGAATGAGTAATGTGCTAAATTTGTTATTTAGAACAGAAATTTTAGCAAATTTTAAAGAAATGCCTGAAACTTTATTGAAGTACCAGTGTACTTATATATGTGTGCAAATCATAAGTGTACAGCTTGTTGAATTTTTACAAACTGAACATAACCATATAACCAGAATTTATATCATTAAACAGAACATTACCAGCATTTCCAAAACCCTCCTTGTATCCTTCATAACCTTTATTCTGATTTCAAACAGTATAGATTAGTTTTTCTTATTTACTTTATGTAAATGGTATCATGTACTATGTACTTTTTGGGTGTGGCTTCTTTTGCTGAATGTTACGTGATAAGATTCATTCATATTATGGTAGTTTCTTCATTCTTGTTGTCAAGTGTCTCATTGTGCAAATATACTAAATTTATTTGTTTTACCATTGATGGGCATTTGGGTAATTAAGGAAACTTTTTTTTTAAGTATCAGACTTTTTTTTCAGGCAGTTGCTATCCCTGCCCAGAAACTGTAGATGTGAAGTGTAATTGTGGTAATACAAAGGTGACAGTACCCTGTGGCCGAGAACGTACCACAAGACCACCTAAGTGCAAAGAGCTATGCAGGTTAGTATGAAGCTTTGCACAGGCTTACGTCGGTGTTTTACAAATATAAATTCATATTGACCTTTAATATTGTTAGTATTTTAACTTAATTTTGCTTTAGTGTTTTAAAATATTAATATTCACAGTATGCTTATTTTATATGGAATCAGAAGATATATAATAGATAATTGTACTTTAGATGTAATTGTTCAATGATCAGAATTACTTATAAAAAATTGTCATTTATGATTTAGTCGACCACCAACTTGTCATCATACAAGTCAAGAAAAACATCGCTGTCACTTTGGCTCCTGTCCGCCATGTCATCAACCTTGCCAAAAAGTTTTGGAGAAATGTGGTCACTTGTGTCCTGTTCCATGTCATGATCAAGCATTAATAAAGCAGACTGGCAGGGTAAGGGAATAATGTTATTAAAGAAATAGTGCATTGCTGTGGGTCATACTTTCTTGATTTTACTTAATCATTCAACAGGCAATGATTGAGTACCTATTGGGTATCAAGCACTGTGCATGGAGCTGGGGTACAAGGTAAATAAGACTTGGTCTTTTTCTTAAGAGACTCACAGTATAGAAAAGGAGAGAAATCAATAAATAAATGTTTGCAAATGCAGTGTGATAGTGATATTATAATCATGATATAGGTGAATTTGGCAGTCCTCCTTCATATGTTGTGGTTTAGGGTTGCAGATTATCTGTAACCCTATCTTAAAGATTTATTCATATATTCAGTGAATATTTATTGAACCCTTACTATGTGTCAGGCGTTCTTCTAGGTGCTGGGGAAAAACTGAGCAAAATAATGGAGATTACATTTAACTGATGTTGGATGTTGGAGGTTACAATTCTGTTTTTCATTCTCCTTACGAGAAGTGAAGGAAGCTACACTTCCTTTGTTCTACCATTTAAAAACTGGAGCCTGTCTCAGTTATTAATATTAAATGTGTGTGGAAGGGGACAATCTGATATAATACAGATGGAATAAAATATTTCAGTAAATGCGACTTATTGGTTATTTGAAAAATTTCAACCTGCTTGGGCAAAGGATACATAGAACTATTTTCTTAGATTCTTAAAATGGCCATGTGATTTAATCCCTCTGACTTAAAATTGTTATGTATTTTACTTGCAGCACCAGCCCACAGTCCCTTGGGAACAGCCTTCTGAGCCAACATTTATTCAGACTGCTTTACCTTGTCCTCCATGTCTAGTTCCTATTCCTATGTAAGTATCAGAATTTTAACTTTTAAAAAATCTTTTGACGTAGTTCAAAGTGTATCTAAAGTCAATCTCTCTCTTTTTTCTTAGTTCATTATTATTTTAGGACTGGCGTATAAACTAGTGTCTCTGTTTCGTTCTTTTCTAAATATATTTGCCATGCTGCTTATAAACTTCCTATAGATATCTTTTTTTTGAGTCTTTCCTTCTAGCTGGAATTTGATATCCTTCTTAGCTTTCCATAGCATCTTGTGCTTACAGTTACAAAAACACATCCAAGAAATTCATCATTTGTTAATTTTCTTGATCGTTCCCATGCTAGGGTGTAAGCTCCCTGAGGACAGAGGAAAGCCAGGTTTTAAATAAAGCAAACTTGAAGGAGAGTGTTTAGAGGAAACATTGGAAATGAAAGGTAGTAGTTTTCTGGATGGGCCAGTGAATGATTGGAGCTGAGCTGTAAGGAGTCAAACCTAAGGTAATAGGGAGTCCTGGCATGTTTTATACTTTCAGTAGAGGTTATGGAATATAGGGGAAAAAGAAGCACAGAATGCTAAAAAGCAGCATAAAATTAGAAGAGGGGCTGTTGTTAACAACTAAGGTTCTAAATTGAACATTGGTATTTCTTGTGTATTATTCTTTTTAAAGAGAGGATTCTCATTTTTCTTACTTCTGAAACCTTCCATTCCTATTTTTTCCTTCCACAACTTTCCTCCCAGTTGAAATAGCATGTGTTTTTTTATATATTGGTCATGCATTCAAGTTGGGAGGCAAAGTATTAGGAGCTATATTCACAAATAGGATAATTTTAGTCTGTAGATTTAGTGGAGGGAGGCTGTATAGTTAGCACAGATGTTCTTCATGTAGGTGTTTAATTATTTGAGACTATTCTTTTATTAAGGACTTGTGATATGATCATGAGGAACCAACTTGTTTATAATACCTCTACTAGGTTAAAGTTATTAGTGGCATAAAATTTTCCTTAGAGGAAAACAAAAGAGACATTGATATTAGAATTCATAGACACTAAAATCTGATATATACAATAGCTAATTACCTTTGAATTCCTTAATCTGTCTTAGAGGAAGATTATTTAACATAGATGTCTATCCTATTCAATTAATTTGCTTGAAATCTTAGGTTGGATTAAATATTTTCTGGGAGTCGAATAACTGCCTGGAATTACTAAGTCATGTTTACTAGAGGTTTTAAAAATAAAATTATGGCTGGGTGTGGTGGATCATACCTGTAATTCAGCACTTTGAGAGCCCAAGGCGGGAGGATTGCTGAGGCCAGGAGTTCAAGACGAGCCTGAGCAACACAGTGAGATCCGAGTCTCCACAAAAAGTAGAAAAATTAGCTGGGCATGGTGACATGCACCTGGGAATACCTGTATTCCCAGCTACTGGGGAGGCTGGGGCAGGAGGATCGCTTGAGCCCAGGAATTTCAGGTTGCAGTGAGCTATGATGATGCCATTACACTGGCATCAGAGCAAGACCCTGTCTCAAAAAATAAAAAATAAAAAAATTTAACATTTAATAGTCTTTCCTTCTCACTTGATTGGAATGTGTTGCTGGAAGATTTGTGTGTGTGTGTGTGTGTGTGTATTAAGACAAATTATCTTTTAGAGTAAGGACTCGAGTTCAGTGTTGTGCTTCCCACTAACTTTTACTGTGAATAAGTCATATACTTTCTCAGTTTGTTTATAAAATAATGAGATTAAAGGTATCAATAAAGATGTCAGTAAGAAGGAGAGAATTTTTGGAGGTTCTTATCATTATAAAATGTCCATTGTACCTAATAATAATTTTTTTCTTGGTCTGTTGTGTCTGATATTAATGTAGCCGCTCCAACTTTCTTTTGGTTACTGTTTGCATGGACAAATGCTTAAGAACAAACTACTGAAATTGACTCAAGAAGAAATAGAAAAATCTGAATAAACCTATCGTACAAAAGAGATTTAATTAGTAATCAAAACTTAAGCACAAAGAAAAGCCCAGGACCAGATGGCTTTGCTAGTGAGTTCTAGCAAAAGTTTAAAGAAGAACTGACACCACTCCTTCACGTAAGGAGGGACGCTTCCCAGCTCATTCAATGAGGCTATTTTCCTGATCATAAAACCAGAGAAAGATATCACAAGAGAAGAAAACTACAGACCAGGATTGCATATGAGTATAGATGCAGAAAATCTCAACAAAATACTAGCAAACTGAATCCAGCAGCGTGTAAAAAGGGTTATATACTACGGCCAAGTGAGGTTTATCCCAGAAATACAAGGTTGATTCAACATGTGGAGATCAATAGATGTAATTCTTTGTCAATGTAATAAAGGACAATTGGTAGATGTAGAAAAACATTTGACCAAATCTGACACACTTTCTTGATAAAAACACTTAAAAAGCTTGGAATAAAAGAGAAGTTCTTCAACCGGATAAAGGGCATCTGTGAAAAACCTACAGTTAACCTCAAACATAAAGGTGAAAGATTGAAAGTTTTGTCCCCAAGATCATGATTTAGGATGTCTGCTTCTGCCACTTCTATTTAACATAATACTATAGTTTTCAGCCAGAGCAATTAGGCTAGAAAAAGAAATAAAAATGTATTTTTACTTGGAATAAAGAAGTAAGACTATATGTATTTTCAGATGACATAATCTTATGTCTATGGAAAATCTTAAAGAGTCCTTAAAACTAGTAGAGCTATTTAATGAGTTCAATATTGTAGGAAACATCAATATACAAAAGTCAGTTGTATTTCTACACACTAGCAATGAACAATCTGAAAATGAAATTAAGGAAACAATTCTACTTACAATAGCCTAAAAAGAACAAACATTTTGTTTAACAAATTTAATAAAAGGAATGCAAGATTTGTACACTGAAAACTTGCAGAACAGGGACTACAAACTGGTACAACCTCTATGGAAAATAGTATGGCGATACCTCAAACAACTAAAAGTAGACCTACCATTTGATCCAGCAATCCCACTTTTGGGTATTTACCCAAAGGAAAAAAATCATTTTATCAAAAAGACACATGCTCTAGAATGTTTACTGAAGCACAATTCACAATCACAAAGATGTGGAATCAACACAAGTGCCCATCAAAACATGAGTGGATTAATAAAATGTGGTATATGTATATTATGGACTACTACTCAGCCATTAAAAAAAAATTGTGAACTGATACCTTTTGTAACAACCTGGATGGAACTGGAGACCATTCTTCTAAGTGAAGTATCGGAAGAATGGAAAAACAAATACCACATGTACTCACTATTAAATTGGAACTAATCAGTCACCACCCATGTGCACATATAGTAGTAAAACTCAATGGAGACCAAGCAGGTGGGAGGGTGAGGAGGGGACAGGTAAATTCACACCTAATGAGTACAGTGCACACTATCTTGGTGATGGGCACACACAACTTTGACTCAAACTGCACAAAAGCAAATCATGTAACCAAAATGTTTGTACCCCCATAATATTCTGAAATTTTAAAAAAACTACGAAACATTGTTGAAAGAAATTAAAGAAGACCAAAGACTGCATGGTACTGGTGTACAGATAGACTTACAGATGAAAGGAATAGAATTGAGAGCCCAGAAATAGAATGATACCTTTATGGCCAATTGTTTTTGACAAGGGTGTCAAGATAATTCAGTGGGAGAAAGAAAGTTTTTTTCAACGAATGGTGCTGGGGTAGCTGGACATCCACATGCAAAATAATGAAATTGGACTCCTATCTCATACCATATACAAAATTAACTCAAAATGGATTGAAGGCTTAAATGTAAGAGCAAAAACCATTAAACTCTTAGAAAAAACGTAGGTGTAAACCTCTGTGCCCTTGGATTAGGCAGTGGTTTCTTAGATACAATGCCTAAAACAGAGAAACAACAAAAGAAAAAGTAAATAAATGGACATCATGAAAATTAAGTCAGAGGGCACTATCAAGAACTTGTGCTTCAGGGACCCTATCAAGAAATTGATAAGACAACCCACAAAATGGGAGCAAATATTTGTAAATTGTATATCTTATAAGGGTGTATTATCCAGAATATATAAAGAATTCTAACAATTCAAAAACAGATGTATAATCCAATTAACAAATGCACAAAGGCTTTGCTTAGACATTTCTCCAAAGGAAATCTACAAGTGGCCAGTAAGCACATGTGAAAAGATGCTCAATACCATTAGTTGTTAGGGAAATACAAATCAAAAACACAATGAGAGACCATTTCATACCCACTAGGAAGGCTAAAATAAAAAAGATGTACGATAAGTGTTGGTGAGGATGTGGAGAAGTTGGAACTATCATATATTGCTGTTGGAAGTATAAAATGGTGCAAGTAATGTGAAAACAGTTTGGCAGTCCCTCTTGAAACTAAACATAGAGCTACCGTATGACCCAGCAATTGCCGTCTTAGTTATATACCCAAGAGAATTGAAAATACGTGTTCACAAAAAACTCGTACATGACAATTAATAGCAGCATTATTGTTAATAGCCAAAAAGTGGAAAAAACTGACATGCCTATCAACTGATGAATGAATAAACATCATGTGTTACAGTCATACAATGGAATATTATTCAGCCAGCAAAACACGTGGATTACTGATACATGCTATAATATAGATGAAAACGCATGCTAAGTGAAAGAAGCCAAACACAAAAGACCCCATAATGTTTGATTTCACTTACATGAAATGTCTACAGTAGGCAACCCCCTAGAGACAGGGAGTAGATGAGTGTTTTCCAGAGGTGGGAGAAAAAGGCCATGACTTCTAATGGTTACAGGATTTCTCTTTGGGGTTATAAAGATGTATCTAATTCTAAAATATTTTTTAGAATTGGATAGTTGTGATGCTTACACAACCTTGTAAATATACTAAAAACCACTGAATTGTACTTTTTAAAAGTATAATTTTTATGTGAATTTTATCTCAATTTAAAAAAGGAGAAAAGTATATGTATAAAAACCCTTCCAACTCTAATATCATGACTTTTCAGTGGCATGTATAACAAAATTGTTATTATAAAGTGTATGTTGAAAAATATTACTTGTCACAAGAACTATGCAGGTAATATAATTTCATTTTTAGAGTAAAATGTCTCTGTCTTCCTATCCCTTGCTGCCTTTTTAAAAAAAAATTACTACTTTTAATGATATTTTGACCATGTGTAAAAGAATTCTGAGCTTACAATATGTGCTGTATCATTTAGAGTGCCTTTAGCTTCAAGTAACAAAAAACCTAAATAAAAAGTGGCCAAGGACATTTATGCCTTGCACAGTTAGACTGGAAGTAGAGCAGCTTTATGATTGGTGAATTTGGTTAATTCATTATACATCGAGAGCTCAGATTCTGTCTTTTTTTTGTTATCCTCAGCTGTAATCTTTGCCCTCAGGCTATTTGCCTTTCTGATAACTTCCCATCTATACATGAAAGTTTCCAAAGGGAGAAATGGAAGGTGTCTATGCCTTCTGTAATCATCATCATCTTTTTTGATTGTTAAAGGGTGAGGAAACTTCTGAGAAGCTCTGTAGCAGAACTTCCTTCACATGTCATTGGCTGGAATAGGATCCATAGGACCATTTCTAAGCCAGTCCCTGGAAAGAGAAATGGTGTGTTTATTTTTTTAAATAGACTTTATTTTTTTAGAAAATGTTCAGGTTTACAGAAAAATTGAACAGAAAGTACAGAGAGTTTCTGTATGTGCCCCCCACCACAGGCAGTTTTCCCTATTACCATCTTGCATTAGTGTGGTATGTATTTTACAGTTGAGGAGCAAATGTTGGTACATTATTGTTGTTAGCTACTAAGTCTATAGATTACATTTGGGTTTGCTTTCTGTGTTGTATGGTTCTATGGGTTTTGATGAATGTGTAGTATCATATGTCCACCATTACAATTTCATATAGAATAGTTTCACTATCCTAAAAATACCCTGAGCTGCACCTATTCGCCGCTCCCCTACCCACTTCAAACCCCTAACAACCACTTATCTTTTTACTATTTCTATAGTTTTGCCTTTTCCAGAACATCATATAGTTGGAATTATACAGTGTATAACATTTTCAGACTGGTTTCTTTTACTTAGCAGTATGCATTTAAAGTTCCTCTATGTTTTTTTCGTGGCTTGATAGCTTATTTCTTTTTATCACTGAATAATTCATTGTATGGAGGTACCACAGTTCATTCACCTATTGAAGGACATTTCAGTTGCTTCCAAGTTTTGGAAGCTGCTATTAACATTTCTTGTATGTTTTTGTATAGACATAAGTTTTCAACTCATTTGGGTAAATTCTTAGGAGTGCAATTGCTGGATCACATGGCAAGTCTTTGCTTTAGCTTTGTAGGAAGCTGCCACACTGTCTACCAAAGTGGCTGTATCATTTTGCATGAATGACAGTTCCTGTTGCTCTACATCCTTACCAACATACGGTATTGTCAGTGTTTTGGATTTTAGCTATTCTAGTTGGTGTGTAGTGGTATCTTGTTTTAGCTTGCAATTCCCTAATGACATATAATGAAGTTGAGCATCTTTTTGTACGCTTATTTGCCTTCTGTATGTCCATTTGTTCTAGCACCAACCATTCAGTTGCCTTTGCTCTCTTGTCAAAGATCAGTTGTATTTGTGTGAGTCTCTTTCTGGGCTTTCTATTCTGTTCCATTGATATGTTCTTTTATCAATACCATACTTTCTTGATTACTGTAGCTTTATAGTAAGCCTTGAAGTCAGGTAGTGTCAGTCCTTGGACTTTGTTCTTCTTTGGTATTATGTTGGCTGTTCTGGATCTGTTACCATTCCATATAGACTTTAGAATCAGTTTGTTGATATGTACAAAATAACTTGCTGGGATTTTGATTGGAATTGTGTTGAATCTGGATCAAATTGGGAAGAAGCTATATCTTAACAATTTTGAGCCTTCCTATCCATGAACATATGTCTCTCCATTTATGTAGATCTCTGATTTCTTTCATCAGCATTTTGCAGTTTTCTCATATAGATCTTGTATATATTTTGTTAAATTTATACCTAAGTATTTCATATTTTGTGCTAATATAAATAGTGTGTTTTTGATTTCAATTTCCAGTTATTCATTGCTAGTATATAGGAAATTAGTTGGCCTTTGTATATTAATATTATATTCTGTAACCTTACTATAACCATTTGCTTCCATATGTGTTTATTTCTTACTCTTAATAAAACTAGTGGAGTTAGCCTCTTTGCTTTGAATATCCTTTTTGAAGAATTTATAATGTTTTCATTGTATTTTATTTTTTCCTTGCAGGGAATGTCTTGGGAAGCACGAGGTGAGTTATAGGCACATTTTTAAAGTAAAGCTTCTAATCTATGCCTTTTCCATACCAGCTATTAGAAATAATAAAGTCAAAGTATTGTTATTTCAGTGTTATAAAGAGTGCAAGAGTTTGTCTACTAATTTTAAAAGTATGCAGTGCTTTTATTTGAGAATTAACTTGTGTATATGCATTTACTATGGAATTATTATACTGAATTTTCCTTTTAGGAAGAGAATGTTTTGCTTCTTTGTGTTCCTTTTTTGGAATATTTTGATACATTACTTTAGTTTTAATAATAAATATTATTATTAATGAAAACTTATTAGACCTCTGTGAAACTTGTTCTCAAATGATAGCAAAGTCATTTTGGAAACATGGGTTCAGAAGGGTTTGTTTTTGTGTGTGTGTGTGTGTGTGTGTTGTGCTAATTTCCTTTTTTTTTTTTTTTAAGGTGAGTCCACTACCGTGCCACGCTGTAGGGCCCTACTCTTGTAAGAGAGTTTGTGGACGAACCTTAGATTGTCAGAATCATACATGTATGAAAGAATGCCACAAAGTAACTGAAATGGATGGCTGTACTGGCAAAAACAAGGTAATGTTTTTAGGTTGAATGTATATATATGCTCATGGTATGCTTGAAACATTTTTTTCAACAATTATACTATAAATATTTTTTTACATTTTGCTTAGCCGCTTTCCTCTTTTTTGCCCTCATTCCTTCTCCCTCCTTGCTTTTCCTAAGACAACTGACTTTAACAGATTGGTGTCTGTCACTCTATATCTTTGAGCTAGCTCATCATAATGTGCCTTTTAATGTGGAACTCTTTACATACTGCGCCTGAGTTAATACATAGGATATGGTTTTATGAGAAAAATACAAAAGTTATGTATCTTCTTAGGTAGTGGGTAGCAGTACCACCTCCACTTCTCTCTGTTCATATTTCTGAGTTTAGAGCATTTGCTTAGTTATTTTTCAGACCTAACACATGATAGATGATGTTCATAATTTTAATAAATTCCTAATCTTCTGTTGGAAAGTAAAGTAAATAGCACCACAGATGTGTATGTATATGTGTATAATTAACTAGAAGTGTTTTATAAGCATATAGAAATCAACTATTCAAATCTCTTAAAAATTGCCATTTCACAAGGAAAAACAAATGTAGCTAATCAAATTTTAAATAATATTAAGCTTTATTTTTAAAATAATACTTTTCATAGACTTTCATTCTGTCGGGAGTCATAATAATATTAGCAAGTATCTTAAAGAGAAATAAGCCAGAAATTTTGAGTCTTACTTTATTGTTAAGTAACATTAAATTCACAGATATTTAAATTATTAATATGAATTGTGTTATTGAAAACTTTACTTGCATTACTAGAGTCTTTTTTTTTTTGATTGGCAATTTTGATGTTGGTAATTGTAATGCATAACAACATAAATGCCCATAGTATCATAGTATCATTCTTGACCATGTACAAACATATATGTAAATGTATTGCTTATAATTTCTTCATTGATCCATGCCTTGATTCTCAAAAATGTACTCATGATAAAATGAAAATGATATTGGAATTGTAAAATCAAACCAACAAATAATGATTTAAAGTCACTTTAACCAGGTAGGGTGTAGTTGCTTATTGGCTTTCCTCTTCTAGATTTCCAGAATATCAAGTGAGTCAGAAAAACTTACTTTCAAAACTGATATGACTATTAGGGATTTATTGTGGCTTATTCCAATATTGCTCCCTGGGTTAAAGTTTCTGTTTTTCTTTTTAAATGAGAACAGTATAAAATATTTGACAGACTTGCTGTGTTTCCTAATTAAGATAGTCTTTCCTAGAAGGTAGACTTGATATTGGAAGTGATCCAGGAAAATAGCTTAGTGCAAGTATAGATTCAGTAATTTTTTTCTTTCTCATAGCTGGAAGCAGCTCATATCATAAGTATAATTCTTGTTTTGCAGATAGGGACACTGAACCTTAATGTTGTCAGGTGACTTATCCATAATCATACAACAGGAGAGTAGCAAATTAGAAAGTAGTATCCCTGATCTCTTAACTCCCAGCCCAGTATGCTCTTCTACTCATGTTATTTAAATAGATTATTGTAGGTGTACCACATAGCCAGGAAGAGCAAAGGAAATAGACTCTGCTCTGTCTTAACTTTGGTTCTGTTTGCATATTTTGTGATTCATTGCCTAACCCTCCCTCAGTCTTTCCCATTTCAGAAAGTCATATTACCCTTTTACCCAGTTGTGCAGTCAAAGACATAGGAATCATACTTTATTTATTTCTTACCTTCATTGTCCTTGTCCTACAGCAATCCTATTAGGTTTATCTTCAACATAGATCCTGAATCTGACAATTTCTCGTAACCTATACCACTAACTTCCTCACCTAAGCCACCATCACCTTTTACTTAGATGTCTACAATATTTTCCCAACTAACCTTTCTACTTTCACTTTTGTTTTACTGCATCAGCCAGATTCATCTTTTAAAAAATGTAAGTCAGGTATCATCTCCCTGCTCAATACCTATGGTACTTTTCAATCACTCTCAGATTAAAATCCAAAGGACTGACGATGGCCTATTAGGCTCTATAATGACCTGACTCCTGACTACCTTTCCTACCTCTCATCTGACTAGTCATCACTCTCTTGCTTGTTCACTTCTGCTTCTGTTCTTGCTGTTTCTTGAACATTCCATGTCTTTTCTTCCTAGAGCCTTTTGTACTTTTTATTCCTTTTCTCTGGAACTCTCCATTCTTGTGGCTCTCTCCCTCATTTAACTCAATTTCTATTCAGGTGTGGGCTTAATCAGGCAGGCTTCCTTCTTGTGCTGCCATCACTGTCTATATCCTGCTTTATCTTTCTTCAGAGTACTTACGAAGACATTATATTATGTTCTTTATCTCCCCACTGAAATGTAAGTTCTAGGGACCTGTCTCATCTATTCCCAGTGCCTGGAACAATGCCTGACACATAAGTGCTGAATGAGTATTGTGGAACAACTGAATGTATTTTTTAAAAGTAAAAAAATAGAAATTATTTATAAAAGAATATTTTCATAATTTGAAACATTATTTCTTTTTAGTCCTAAATGTCACAAAATAGCTTAGAATTTTATTAACAATAATAACTGCTGTAATCATGGCTATACTTAGGAAGGATAATAAAAATGTTTAACCTTTTTGACTTAGTATCCATGTCTATAGATCTCTGACTTATTTTGTCTCAAATATGACATATGAAAACCAACAATGCCCTGTAATAAAAAATTTTAACTTTATTTAGTAGATTCTGATACTAGTTACATTACTAAATCACAAGAGCAGAGAGAGGTATCTTGTTAGGTTACATTGAGGTACATTTATTTGTAAATGTAATCTAACCTTAATTCACTGATGTGCATTGAAAAATAAACTACTGGTCCTTCTCCTTATTTTCACTCTGTGTATGTTTCTCATTGGCAAGATGAGATAAATATCTCCAGAACTTTTGAGTGCTTTGGAATTTTTATGTGTTAACAGTGTGTTGATTTCTTTAATTCAGTGATAATTGTGCTTATTGGATGGAAATGAATTGAATAAACATTTTACTCTCTCTCTTTTTTTCTACCCCTGACTATTCTTTAGGAAGTAATTGATGTTTTTAGTAGGGATACTTTATGTAGTCAAGTTTATGTTAAAGGTGAGGCAGTTTGACTTAGGTTTATAACATAAAAATCTATATGAATAATGGTCATATTGACAATCTTGCTATTCTTCTTTTTGAATATTTTTAAGATAAATGAGAGCACATACCATTAACTATATTTTCAAGAGCTGCAAAAGTACTTTATTTTAATGGGATACATAAATTTTGTAACTTTAGTATATAGAAATGTTAGGCTTCTGTATTTAGGTGATTTATTTCCTTGCTATTTTTCAGGCTGGCCCAGAATGCCTTCATTGTGAAGAAGGGTGCTCTAAGTCACGGCCACTAGGCTGTCCTCATCCTTGTGTTTTGCCATGTCACCCTGGAGAATGTCCACCTTGTGTTCAAATGCTTAGAATAAAATGTCACTGCAAGATCACAAGCCTGTATGTGGAATGTAGGTAAGTGGACTAAAGGAATACTTTTGTCTTACTAAAATTATTTTAATTGATATCTTTTTATAATTCAGAGCCCTTTATAGTATACTTTACAGAATATTTTTCAGTTGTGTTGCTTAGACTCTAGAGGCCTAGATTATCCAGTAGACCTGGAAGGAAGAGATGTAGAATGCTCTACCTTCTAGATTCTTCACCCTGATTTCAAGCAGGAAAATTTTGCTTTTTTTCCATTTGGAGATAAAGATTTTGTTAAGGAAAAATCATATCACTTCTTTTTTTAAAAATTAGAGAAATACTCCTATAACTGTTCAAATGACTGTCAAACTAGAATTTTGTTTAATCAAAATTTGACTTGTACATACAAATATACCTCATTTTATTATGCTTCCCTTTATTGCACTTCACAGATATTGTATTTTTTACAAATTGAAGGTTTTTGGCAACCCTTCATCAAGCAAGTCTATCAACACCATTTTTCCAACAGCATATGCTTACTTCATGTCTCTTGTGTCACATTTTGGTAATTCTCACAATATTTTGAACTTTTTCATTACTATTACATCTGTTATAGTAATTGGTGATTAAGTGATCTTTGATATTACCATTATAATTGTTTGGGGCACCATGAACTGAACCCCAGGTTCTTGTACGGTTTATGTAAGGTTCTTACATGAACCTTAAGTTAATGTAAGACAGTGAACTCAATCGATAAATGTTGTGTGTTCTGAATGCTCACCAACTGGCAGTTTCCCAGTCTCTCTCCCTCTCCTCAGGCCTCCCTATTCCCTGAGAAAAAACACTATTGAATTTAGGCCAATTAATAACTCTACAATGGCCTCTTAAGTGTTCAAGTGAAAGGAATAGTCACACATTTCTCACTTTAAATCAAAAGCTAGAAATGATTAGGTTTAGTGAGGAAGGCATGTAAAAGCTGAGATAGAATAGTACAAAAGCTAGGCTTCTTGTGCCAAGTTGTGAATGCAAAGGAAAAGTTCTTGAAGGAAATTAAAAGTGTTATTCCAGTGAACACAGGAATGATAAGAAAGCAGAACAGTCTTATTGCTGATTTGTGGAGCATGTTTGAATGGTCTGGATAAAACATCAAAGCAGCCTCAACATTCCCTTAAGCCAAAGCCTAATCTAGAGTAAGACCTTAACTCTCTTCAGTTCCACGAAAGCTGAAAGAGATGAGGAAGCTGCAGAAGAAAAGTTTGAAGCTGGCAAAGGTTGCTTCGTGAGGTTTAAGGAAAGAAGCTGTCTCCATAACATAATAGTGCAAGGTGAAGCAGCAAGTGCTAATGTAGAAGCTGTGGCAAATCCAGAAGATATAGTTAAGGTAATGAGTGAAGGTGGCTACATTAAACAACAGGTTTTCAACGTAGATGGGACAGCCTTCTCTCTGTTGAAAGATGATGCCATCTAGGACTTTCATAGCTAGAGAGGAGAAGTCAATGCCTGGCTTCAAAGGACAGGCTGACTCTCTTGTTAGGGGCTAATGCAGCTGGTGTCTTTAAATGGAAGCCATTGCTTATTTACCATTTTGAAAATCCTAGGGCCTTTAAGAATTATGCTAAATCTAGTCTGCCTGTGGTCTATAAATGGAACAGCAAATTCTGGATGACAGCACGTCTGTTTATAGCATGGTTTACTGTATGTTTTAAGCCCACTGTTGAGACCTACTGCTCAGGGAAAAAAAAAAGATTCCTTTCAATATTATAATACTTATTAACAATGCACCTGGTCACCCAAGAGCTCTTATGGCAATGTACAAGGAGGTTGATGTTCTGCCTGTTAACACAGCATGTATTCTGGTGCCCATGGATTAAGGAATAATTTCAACTTTCGAGTCCTATTATTTAAGAAATACATTTTGTAAAGCCATAGCTGCCAGATACGGATAGTGATCTCTCTTATCGATCTGGACCAAGTAAACTGAAAACCTTGTGGAAGGGATTTGTCATTCTAGATGTCATTAAGACCATGCATGATTCATGGAAGGAGATCAAAATATCAATATTAACAGGAGTTTGGAAGAAGTTGATTCCAACCCTCATGGATGACTTTGAGGGGTTCATGACCCCAGTGGAGGGAATATCTGCAGATGTGGTAGAAATAGCAAAAGGAGAAGTAGAAGTAGAGCCTGAAGATGTGACTGAATTGCTGGGGAAAGGAGAAGAAAAAGATCAAAACTCCAAGAATAAAAAAGGGCAAAGGATGTGAACAGCCAGTTCACAAAAAGAAATTCAAAAATTGTCCTTAACATATCAAAATGGAGAGCCTAGAAGTAATGACATGCAAGGAGCAATAAGCACAACTAGTGGTTTTTAAATACCACTGTCCACTAAAAAGGCTCCTGGAGAAATGGCTAAGATAGGTAAAGTACAAGATGAGCCTGGGACATTTTTATCAGCCAGAAAGAAATAAAATACTAAAAAACAGATGGAAGCATATCAGAGGGACATGGGAACCAGTTTAAAGACTTTCATGGGCCTTTGATGTTTAATAATTTAAACATCAAAGTGAGAGTGACAGATTAAATAAAATAAGAATCATTGGTTCATGCTGGCATTAATAAGTAGGGTTGGGGGAGCTCTTGCTCTTACGGTAAAATGCCAAGTAATAAATGTACAAGACAAGATGGAGCTAGAAAATTACCATTTAGCAATTTATTTGTTTTATAAAATAAACTTGGCTATTTCCCTGGTGTTCTATGCTCTAGAATGCTTTATGTAGTATCATTGGGATTAACTGGTCTTTGAGGGTTTTCTAGAAATTCCCCTATGAAACCATCTGGGCCTGGGGGGTGTGTGTAGTTTTTTGATGAGTTTCTCTATGTTCTCCAATGAAAATTCTTCCATTTTCCCTGTCTTTCATGGGATCAATTTTGGAAAATACATTTTCCTCAGAAATTATCTATTTCATCTAGGTTTTTCAAATTTATTTGTTTAGAAGTTTGCAAAGTAGTTGCTTATGATTTTTTAAAAAATTTTGTTTTATGATTTCCCCCTTGTCATTCTTATTTTGAATATTTTTGCTTTCTCCTTCTTTCTTGAATGTCAAGTAGGTAAATTTTTTTATTGCTATTTAAAAAGACTCAGGATTTTGATTAGTTGAATTGGCTGTTCTTTTATTCTTTACCAAATTTATTTCTTTTATTTTTATTATTTCCTTTTTAAAAAACTTAGTTGGGAATTTAATTCCTTTATTTTCATGCTTTCATTTTTATTATAGATATGCTTAAAGCTTATAGATTCTTCTTTAATCATTGCTTTATATGTATTCTGTATATTCATATGTGTACTACTTTCATTATATTTGAGAGTCTCTATATTCTTGGATTATATTTCCTTCTATATCCAAGATTTTTTAAATAGAAAATCTAGTTTTATTGCATTGTGGCCAGAGCATGTGTTTATAATATTTTTGGAATATTTCTAATTTATGGAACTTAACAATGTTTCCTTTGTGAAACAGTGTGACCAATTTTTGTTAGTGTTCCACATGCTTGGGAAGAGAAGAAATGATCTCTTAATTATCAGGATATAAGATTTGGTGCATGTTTGTGTATCTATATTCATGAATTATACCTTATTTTTATGTTGTTTAGGTCTTATAACTGGACTTATCTTTTAATCCAGTAGATTTGTCTTATAATGGAAGTACTGTATTAAAATGCCATATTATAATAGTAGTGTGTTTCTGTATCTTTTTGCAACTGCTATAGTTTTTGCTTTATAAAGATGATTAATCTATTATGTTCAGAATTTTTAACTATTATGGCTTTTAGTATTAAAAATACTTTTGGCCTGAATTCTTTTCTTTTTTTCTTTCCTTTTTTTTTTTGCTCTCAGGATTGCAACCCCTTCTTTATTTTAATAGGCAAGTTAAGTTCCTTCAGCAGTTTTTGATATCACTGGTATCTTTGGTTTAGATCTTTTCCTTTTAGTCCTGTGTGGAAAAAACACAAACTGTTTTACCTCTGCTCTTACACCATAGCAATCAACACGGAAGACTTTCGTGACCAAATGTGTGGGGTTTCTCCCCACAAACAAGCAAGCAAGCAATCGTGCAGAAGACACCAACTGGGTGTCCTCTAATTCAGTAGCCCCCAACCTTTTTGGCACCAGGGACCATTTTCATGGAAGACAGTTTTTCCACGGATGGTTTCAGGATGATTCAAGCGCGTTACATTTATTGTGCACTTTATTTCTATTATTATTACATTGTAATATATAATGAAATAATTATACAACTCACCATAGGTTGGGGACCCCCGCTCTAATTCAATTCTTACACTATGTACCTAGAAATAGCATCATATCCCACAGGTTTCAGGCCCAGTCCCGCAAGACTGCCTCCCCTCCAGATACCAGTTGCAAGTCTGGGCCTCCAGAACTTCTGACTGACTGCCTTCAAGTTGGAGTCCCCATGACCTCCTCTTTGCTAGAGTGGCTCATAGTACTCAGGGAAGCACACACTTATGTTTACCGGTTTATTATAAAGGATATTACAAAAGATAAAGATGGAGAGATACATAGGATAAGGTATGAAGGAAGGGTGTAGAGATTCCCTACCCCCTCCCCATCACCCTCAGCACTTGCCATGTGTTCAGCTATCTGGAAGCTCTTTGTACCTCATCCTCTTGGGCCTTTCGTAGAGAATTCTATTGGATAGGCATGACTGAAGCATGGACAACCATGTAGAAATGTGATTGGACTAAAAGGGTATGATCTAATACTAATAGACTGAGTGAGGAAACCCAGCAAGGCCTGTCTGTTCATATTCTTCTCAGCCTCTCGGTGCAACATTTCTTCCTCTGGGGTATGGGGCAGGGCCCTTCTAAAATGGGGTCTTATGACCTGCAATCAGACCAAGTAGGTTAGAGAATTAATTTTTCTATGGCTTGTTCCGAGACAGAAAGGCGGGAGAAAATTAGAGTATATTTTTAGTTTCTATAGCCTGCCTTGGGGAAATAACAAGGGCTATGGGAGTTATGAGCCAGGAACCATGTATGAAAAAAAAAAAAAAAAAAAAATATATATATATATATATATATATATATTGTAAAATGATGTCACAGTCCTTTTCTGTTTCATACGAAGGTTTTTCTTTTGGGAGACAGAGGCTTGCTCTGTT
Source organism: Daubentonia madagascariensis (assembly GCA_023783475.1). Lineage (NCBI taxonomy): Eukaryota > Metazoa > Chordata > Mammalia > Primates > Daubentoniidae > Daubentonia > Daubentonia madagascariensis. The sequence continues at coordinate 15,533,338 of JAKFHU010000428.1, forward strand.
GCCTGGGCTAGAGTGCAGTGGCACGATCATAGCTCACTGCAACCTCAAACTCCTGGGCTCAAGCAATCCTTCTGCCTTAGTCTCCCAAGTAGCTGGGATAACAGGCACACCCTGCCATGCCCGGCTAATTTTTCTATTTTTTGTAGAGACAGGATCTTGCTGTGCTCAGGCTGGTCTCGAACTCTTTGGCTCAAGTGATTCTCTTGTCTTGGCTTCCCAAAGTGCTAGGATTATAGTCGTGAGCCACTGTGCTCAGCCTTAAATTTCTTCTATAGAAATTGGTTACAACAGATACAGGCCTTGAAAAGTTAATTTATTTCTAATTATAGAGTAACAGGAACAAAATATTAACTCTTAAGTTTAGAGGTGAACATTCTACTTGTAAGAATAAAAAATGCAATAATATTTGATAGAGCCAGCATAAAAACTTTGTGATTTTAAGTGAAACATTGCCAAGAAAATGGAAATGTTATCTTAGAGTACATTTATAGCTAATTTAATATAAATGTTTAAGATAATAATTTCAATGAACATTAGTGAGGCTAAACTCATGGTATATTTTGGCAGTTGTGTCTGGTAAAAGGGAATAGGAAAAGCAGGAAAGGAAAGAATAAAGGAAAGGAGAAAGAAGGTAATGGGGAAGAGAAAAGTGAGATATGTATGGTAGGGTGTTTTAGATTGTTACTAGTTACTGACTTATGCAATGTCTATTGTGTTCTATTCAATTATCCATTTTAAAGTAGGTCTGTTCCTCAGTGTTTGTGACTTCTTCTGAATTGCCCACTGAGTCAGGTATAAAAGTATTTAAAAGCACAGACTGATCTAAGATGATCAAACCTAAATAGAATTAATTTTAATATCAGTAGATAGCTTACCCCCAAATAACCAAGCTTTTTAAATAAGCTAATTGCATTTCACACTGAATAGCCTGAATTCCTCAGTTTGAACATATAAATGACTAGTTTTAAATTTTTTATGTAAGGGCATTAAGAAGAATTGTAATTATGAATTATGATGATTGGTCTATGTGGAAAGACAGTAGCAGGACCTATTAAAGAGAGGCCAGGCACAGATGATATTGTGTGTGTCTTGTACTTCCTTCTCCAGTGATTGCCCTTTTGGCATTTGACTTTTTAGGAGTAAAGGGCTGGATGGTTTGAATTATCAGAATAGTTAAGTAATTTGAAGATAATTATTACAGATAGAGAAATAATTAAAACATTTCTTGAGGAAAAGAAAAATATAATAATTTTATGGATATGTTTGAAATTGTGAATTGTTTTTAGAAAAAATATGATAGAAAATGGTTTGAAATGTGATAGACTTTGGTTTGAATGTCATCAAAACTTTCTCTCATTTTTAGAAAAATAACCACAGCTGATGTAAATGAAAAGAATCTCCTCAGTTGTTGCAAAAACCAGTGCCCTAAAGAGGTAAGCTTTAATAGAACCTTTTAAATTGAGTTCCTTGGGCATTGCTCTCTTGGATTTTCTTTTTTCTTGTTTGGTTGTCTTATTTCAGATCTTTTCTGTACCCACTAGAATGTGGGTCCAGAAAGGAAATGTGATTCATGTCTATAAAAATGTGATGCATAGGGGTAGAGTAGATGCACTTCATTTTATGAAATTTGGGGATGTTAGGAATGGCCCTTTAAAGATTTTTTTTATAAGAAAGTAATTTTAAAGATAGCTTACACATAATAAAATATTGATCTAGTGCTTATCCCCCAAAATGTGATTCAGACTTAATGTATAAATAGATTGAGAACTATGTAGGTCATAAGCAGTTAGACAGTGAATCTGCAGGTTATTTAAAAAATAAGTGTGTGTGTACTCAAGTGCATGTGCATGCATCTGCGGTGGGGTAGTGTGGGAGGATAGACGTGCACATCCACCAGCGCTTTGAAGATGATATCATAGAAGATACCTCTGTAGATTTTCATTGTGGCTTTTGGTGCTGGTACCATTCAGATTGTCAAATCTTTCATTGCTCTATTAAATTAATTAATATAAAGCATTCATATATAAAGTTGTGTTTTCAAAGATTCTGATGCTTGAATAAACATTGTATTCAAACTAAAAGTATTGAAAATGGTTTGAAAAAGTCATGCAGAGTAAAAAGGTAAAAACTCACTAGTGATTTATCCTGGCAGTACTTTGAGAAACCAAAGTATTCCATCTATATTTGGCCATTCTGAAAGGGAGCATGCTCCTTTCTTTGTTGTTGGATTTGGGACAATTATTTGATTTGGGTAGACATTTAAAAAAGAATCCTTTTGACTTATAGATGTACTAAATTTTCTTTAAATTCTTTATTTTTATGTACTTATCTGTTTCTTATCCTGTTTAGAGGCAGGAAGAGATGACAACTAAGCGTTAAATATAGTAATCAGTCTTTGATTAAGTAAAAAACAAGAATCAATGCGTTATACACCTTTTTGTTAACAATATTCTCTTTTAACTAAAGCTTTGGATCACTTTTTATGGATTTCAGTTTAAGAACTGAAACAGAAATTTAACTTGAGTGTTTTAAAATTTATGTAAGATTATTAAAAAAGAGGCCATTTGAAGCAATAAATGATTATTTTAATAATCCTGTAGTGGGATGACTATACAAACTACCATCTCTCTCTTTTAAGTTTTCACATTTCCAGGAGAGAAAATCTGATTGGCTGTCCTTGGGTCCAGGGGCTCCTCTTGGCACAGGCAGCCATAGACAGGGAACTAGAACAGTTAGTATAGCTGTGGCTGTGCTACGGGGGGAATTGTGGTGAACCAGGCAGCCATCTCAATTTATGCCTTTTACAACTTTTACCAGCACTGGATGTGGAAGGGCAAGGAGATTCATGGAGTAGTAGTTAGATGAGGTGGCAGGGTCAAATGAAGGATTTAGAGAAAAGAGATATATATTTTGAAGGCAGAAGACTCACCCAGAGAAGAGAAAAACTTTCAAGATGTCAGTGAAATTGTGAAGAGTGAGCATGAGGTATGTTAGGAGGCAGAAAGGTATAACATCAAGACCAGTGATTTCATCAACCCCCAACCCATTGGAGGGATAGAACACTGGTTAATGAAAGGCCACACTATAGCCATAATGCTATGTATTTTCAAAAAGATCTTTATTGATTCTGATAGGCTTCCCTATTCACTTTCCCCTTTGAAATCATTGATTTAAAGTTGAAGTGGAGTGGTTAGTTACTTTTATAGAGAAGATGACTGATGAATTTACCTCAGGGATTGAGGAAAGAAACAGAGGATATAGAGACATATTTTGAGGGGAAGAGATGGTAGACGGTGAGCTAATACCTAATATTTGTCTTCTTTATGAAGTCAGGCTAGAGGCACTGGCAGGAATGAAGGTAAGAGTGAAGTTAAGGAATACAAAGACTTGAAAAACCACTCTGAGGCAAGTATTTGATAATGAATAAATACTGAGCCTGTTAAGCAGTGTTCGGGGCCTAGTATTAGCTGTAGGGAGAAACAAAACTGAAGTGGTCCAGTGGTCCTAGTGTGGAACTCATTCTAGCAGTACTCTGCCCTGTGGTAGGATTAGTGGAAATACACAGTGTAAGTGACCTAAATTTAGTTCTAGTATGAATGCCTAGGCTAAAAATTAAAGAACAGGAAACCTAGTTGCACACTAGAGAAAGACTAAAGACAATGGAAAAGTATTCTGAATTTCTTAAAGTTGGTGGAGTCAGTAGTTTGAAAGATCAATCTGGTGAATCATAGAGATCAGAAATTAGAGAATTTAAATGTTTATTAAGGTGTCCACTATTTGCAAAGTATCTTTGTTAAGGATTATGAGATGAGAGACACAAAAAAATATAGATACTTCTTGACTTACGATGGGGTTGCATCCTGATAAACCTGTCATAATGTTGAAAATTGTTAAGTTGAACCATCATAAATTGAGGGCTGTCTGTGTAAGACCATTGCCCTCTACTAACTTATAATAACTTTTGTTATAATAGATAAATACACGTATACTGAACACATTTAATCCTCACAACTTTATATTTATAAAATATTACTCTTCACAGTTTTACATGTGAAGCACAGAAAAGTCAAGTGACTTCCCTAAGGTCCCACAGTTAGTAAAGAGGGAATCTTGAATTCAGTTCTAGGTAGTCTGACTTTGGACTTTAATCCCTAACTAATAGTGTATTTTATTTACATTCAGAAATATACGAAGTGCCTAAAAAAACTTTTTTATAATAGTTCAGGACAATACAAGCAATGCACAGCAGTTTAGAAATAGATTTCTTACATACCTACTATTTATTTATGTGTAGGCAAATTTCTGTCAGGCTCTTATGGTGATTTAAGCCATCTCTCAAAGTGTAGATAAGATTTGAATAGATAGAAGGAGACGTTTCATCTGAAAGCTTGACTGGGATAGGAAGATGGTAAATAATTAAAGACAGGGAGTTCATCGACATCTTGGCAATTAGTGAGTTGTTTTGGCTACCTAAATAATATGTTTTAATAATATTATATAGTGGCAAGAATATTACAGTGTCTTAAGGACAAGGAAGTTTTCTTTCTTTCTCAGGGAAGGTAGATGTGGTCACTAAGCTCTGGCTGTTCATCCACGAATCCAAGTTAGCTGGCACTTCTGCTCTCTTTAACACATGGTTTCCATTATTGCTCCAGCTGTCATCATTTCCAGCACATGGAGAAGAAAAGAACATGGGAGTATACTCTTGAAATGATTTAAGGCACAAATCACTTATACTTGCTTACATTCTGTTGGCCAGAAGTTAGTCACATGGCTACAACTAGTTACAAGGGTGGCTGTAAGATGTACTCCTGGAATAGAGCTGGGGAGAATATTTAAAATTTTTGTATAATTAAAGTAATTTATATCTAAAAGAAAAATAATTGACAAATTAGCCTATTAGCCAGGATTGATTGACCCAATGTATGGTGGACTCTTTCTTAAAATAGGTGTTGGGGTATGGGGGGAGGTAGAGTATGATCAAAATGTAAATATGTAATTGCTTTATTTTGGTTTTATTTAAGCTTCCTTGTGGTCATAGATGCAAAGAGATATGTCATCCTGGTGAATGTCCCTTTAACTGCAACCAGAAGGTAAAACTTAGATGTCCTTGTAAAAGAATAAAAAAGGTAAATATCTTAAGTTATTGAAAATACTTTTCTATGTAAGTTGTTTTTCATTTAGTTTGGTTTGGCAGTTCTTTGGTTTTATTTTTTGCCCTCTAATTTTAAGGTTTTATTTCATTAGACTTTTTATTATTAAAATAAGCCTACCAATTTCTATAAATGCTTATTTTAAAAATCAGCTTTGGCAATTTAGTTTTCTGTAATTTAATAGCAGAAGAAAGATTGTTTTATGTTGGAACCAAGCTCAGTGCCCTTTTTTGGATAAAGTCAATGTGCTCTAGATTTGAGGTCTGAACAAAGAACACAATGTGAGTGATAAAGTGAGTTGCATGCTTTAAGAAATGGTCTGGAATTAACCTTTGTTGCTCTTATTTATGAAACTTTTTGCCATCAGTATTATCCTTTGAAAATTTTGCCTTAAAAAGGCCTCATATGCACAGCCTTATAAAATAACATAACATTAAACTTGGAAAGAATTAATTTTAAGATAAAATAATGATAACGAAGGAACAAATGGGTAAAAACTAATGATCGGAAGGCCCAATGGAAACAAACTATATACTGTTCAACATAACTTACGAAGGAAAATATAGTGGCCTGATAGTCTTTTTTTCCATTCTCATTTTCCTTGACCATCCCTGTTGGCAATGTTGACTCCTTTGAACCTAACTTTGTTGACCTATGATTTACCCTATCTCAGTTACACTTGTAACTCATTTTGTTCTTCATATTCCTATGGTTAGTCCCTAAAGCTAGTATCCTTTTTCTTCTCTTTAAATTTACTTCTTTATTCATCCATACAATAGATATTTATTGAGGATCTTTTATAGGTTCTATGACCTATAAAAATGAAATTGCTTTTCATTTATTTTCAGAGTGCCTGGTATATTTTTCTGGCATAGGTAACTTCTGAATTTACATTTGTAGGCCTGACTTCTTAGAGACTGGAATCTGTACGTTTTAGATATTTAAATTGACCACCTATATGTGAAAATCAGTAGTCAAGCCACTTTTAATCTGAGATATGTCTTAAATTTTCTTTGAAATCTCATGTCTTATCTAAGTGCTGTTTAGCACCCATTAGTACTTTGGAACAACTCTTTCCTAGGCTTTAACAACAACTTCATACTGATTTCCTTGCCTATAGTCATGCTGCTTAGCTGATCTAAACTCTTCAGTGGCTCTTTATCACTTATGGAAAGAAATGCATTTATAAGAAATGTATATGTGTAAGTATTAATATATGTAGACTTGGCATCCAAGGGAGTCTATGTATGATATGACCGTGGCCTGCTTGTCCAGTCTCATCATCCAGCAGTCATCTCTGTGAATCAGTCACTTAAGTGCCCTAACTTACATGTTGTACTCCCCCTTAATCTGTGGCAATCTATCTGTTTCTTCCTCCAGGTAAAATGCAGTATTTTTTTTTCCTTTACCTCTCTGCTCACTAGAATCCTGCTAATACTCTTTGTAAGCACTTCCTTGTTTGTGAAGGTCTTCCTTCCCCTGACTCCCTTGGAAGACTTAAGTGCTCCTTCTTTTTGGCTTTCTTTGCACTAGGTTCATAACTTAGAGCTTTGTGATTCTAGGCATATCTGTAGCCTTGTTCTTTACCTGTACAATAAAGTTTATATGTAGATATATTGAAAGGAATAAAAGAGATAATGCTTATATAGCATTTAGCACAATGACGGCTATGTTAATAAATAGTAGATGTCATTAATATTGTTATTAGTTTAGCAGTTAAATTATTATATACTTTTTCTTATTGTGTCCCCCTTCCCTGTCACAGTGCTTGGCATGTAACAGGCACTGTATAAGTATCTTTTGAATGAGAAAATACATAATTCTCTTTTGAGGCTGATAGACTTAATGTCTATAAATATACAATACTTATTTTTGTCTCCAATGTTTGTTCGTGTTAATTTTCTTCTGTCTGTATTATCTTTGGAGGACAAGACTATGTTTATCACCAACGTTAGCCAAAAATCAAGAACTAAGGGGTAAAAAAAAACCTCTAAGTAATAAAATTCTATGCCATAAGGTACTTTCACTAAAGTATATGCACTTTACTCATAGAAATTTGATAATCTCCTTTCTAAACTGTGGCAGATTTGAACAAAAAAACTAGAATTTGAGGGTGTAGTGAGAAAGGAGAAACTGATACAGATAAGTTTACTTAAAGCAAAAGTGGCATTGGCAGCAAGAAATAGGGAATGAATAAAAGGTAGCTAAAAAGAACTACAGAAGCAAAGTCTAAGACTATTTAATAAAAGAACCACTATTCTGTTCAACTCAATAGGTCATTATTATGGCATAATACAGTAATTGATCATAGTACTGATGTCTAGACATCAAGAAAATAGTAGATTAGTGTTCTGTTATTTGTTAAGGAGGCAGTGAGGTGCAAACATAAGCTTTAGAATGATTTTCTTCTAAACTTTAAAAAAAGTTTAATAGTTGAGTGAAAAATTTGTAACTCTCCAAAAAACTCTCTAGAGCTATACTATCTGAGATGGTAGCCACTAGCCACATGTGGCTGTTTAAATGTGAATTTTAATGAATTAACATGAAGTAATATTAAAAATTTGATTTCTCAGGTTCACTAGCCACATTTCAAGTGCTCAGTAGCCATATATGGTTAGTGCTACCCTATTGTATAGTACAGATTTAGAACACTTCCATTATCCCAGGAAGCTCTGTTGGACAGCACTGCTCTAGAACATTTTATTCCCTGGAAGCTTAATAAGAATAACAAGAAACAATAAAGAAAAGTAAAGAATAAAAATAAAATTGGAGCTAAGTCCAAAAGTGCCACTTAGTAAATAATGGATTATTTTAACTTTTTGGTATTCACTCAATAAAGGAGTAATCATTATTTGAACTAGATATTTAATGCTTACAACCATATCATCATTAAAAATTAATGAACATGACTGTTAAATAATACTTACAACCTTTATTAGCTGAATTTTGCTTTTTGATGGCATACAATTAGGACATTGAGGGAAAGCTCATTTAAAATTTGAAATCTGGATTATTTGTAGGAATTGCAATGCAATAAAGTACGTGAAAATCAGGTTTCAATAGAATGTGACACAACATGCAAAGAAATGAAGCGGAAAGCATCTGAGGTAATGTCTCATTAAACATCATTTTTAATGTGCCAGTAGCCTTTCCTTACTTATTTATGTGTTTATTAAAAACAACTTGAAGTCTGTCTGGTTTTGTAATAATAGCCTATTTTATAGGCCTATTTTGAATCCCAGGGTGCATTTTATTGCCTAGTGTGTAACTAGGCTTTTTATCCTGTATACCAGTTAGTGTATTTGCTCTGGAACGTAGTCGTTTTACTGTTAGTATAAGCCTCCTGAAAATTAGGTTAAAATAATACAGAAATAAGATTTTGGGATTCTTTGTTGTTTGTGCCATAAAAAACCTTTCAATAAAAGGATTTGTTCTGTAAAATTTGGATTCATTCAAAAGGCTGCACTTAAGGATCTAGTAATAGAAGGCTGCAGGTTCCCCACCAAGTGCCTGGTGAAACTTTTCAATATAACATTTACATTTCTTTAAATAATTTCGAATATAAAGCTCCCTAAAGTTGCTATGGGTTAGTGGAGCCTGGATGAGAAGATGTTAAATTCTACATAAAATTTGATAATTAGGCTGGGCATGGTGGCTCATGCCTGTAATCCTAGCACTTTGGGAAGCCAAGGTGGGAGGATCGCTTGAACCCAGGAGTTTGAGGTTGCAGTGAGCCATTTTGATGCCACTGTACTCTAGCCCAGGCAACAGAGTGAGACCCTGTCTCAAAAGAAAAAGAAAAAAAAAATTTGATGATTAAATTGTTAATTTACTTTTAAATGTATATAAACAGATAAAAGAAGCAGAAGCCAAAGCTGCTCTTGAAGAGGAAAAACGAAGACAACAGGTAATTAAACAAAATACCTAGGTTTATGTCTCTTGGCCTCATTGTTAGTTTTTGTGCAAACACAAGTATATTCCAAGTTCAAACTAAGGCTAGTCAACTTTATTCTAAACTGAAAATTACAGTTCCTATAAAACAACAATGAGTCATCTACTTACTTCACTCCAAGTATACTGAAACTCTGAGAAGGCATGAGATCTCATATATTCCCAAATATTTTTATATTCCCAATTTACTTCCTTGCCAATTTCATCTATTCTCCAGCCATGAGAGTTTTAACTCCTCTTTCAGTGGAGGATTGGGAGGGGGGTGTAAGGCATCTCCTGGAGCCCCTGTCTTTTACTCATATAGAAGTATTTTTCTGTTTTACTGAGTTGCAGATCATCTGTAACAAATAAGTGCTGTTTACGAACCAACCCATTTGTTTTAATAATGCATCCCCTTATTTCCCTGTTAGATCCTTACATGCAGAATTATTATCTGTTCTTTGTTACTACCCAGATAACACGTACATTCCTGATACCCTCTGTTTGCTCACAGTATTTGCTGTATTGATCATACACTTCACAGAGTAGCTTAACTTTCTGATTGTGATGTGTAATTATTTGTCAGTTTGCATTTTCAGAAGCTTTATACTTACCAAGCAGATTGTATTATATGCTAAACTACTGCTTTTATGAATGAAGAAATTGAAATTTGCATGACTTGTGAGAAGATTTAGAAACAATTCATGTAGCAAATAAAAGTTAGCCAAGATGACCTGATATTTTATGGTTCTGTAAACTTGATTTGCCTAATATCCCCAAAGTAAGTTATCAGAGCTAATATAGTAAAACGTAGGTCGGCTGGAATCCTGGGAGATTAAATTATTAAGAATCGTTTAGGGGGTTTCCTCCCCACCCCTTCCCCTACCTTTTTATATACCATTATGAATGAAAATCGTAAATATATTCCCTGTTTACTATTTAAACAGAATACAGTTGGCCCTCCACATCTGTGGATTCAACATCCACCTATTTAATCAACCACGAATAGAAAATATATTTGGGAAAAAAAATTTTTAAAAACAATACAACAATAAAAAATAATATAAATAAAAAATACACATTGTATTAGGTATTATAATAAGTAACCTAGAGATGATTTGAAGTATACAGGATATGCGTAGGTTATATGCAAATACTATGTCATTTTATATAAGGGACGTGAACATTGTGGATTTTGGTATCCTGGGGGTATCCTAGAAAGAATCCTTGGGGGACACAAGGGAAAACTATATATAGGACATAATGTATGCTTAATGGCTGTGGCTCATCATTTAAGCATCAGTTATTTTACTCTGTTAGTGGTCCTGAAGTTTGGCTGCTTTTAAGGTATTTTGACTTTTTTCTGTATACAACAGCCAACCACTTGGGAGCGTCTGACATTTTGGCTCATTGAAGAATGCTACTTTGTATTAAACTAAGGATATCATTTGGTCTTCTTCAAGTGTGGTTTATGGCCACAGTAATTGATTTGTTAAATGAAGTTTACATTTCCTTCTATTAAATACACTTTTGCAGAGTCTTGCATGAATATTATATATATATTTTTAGTTAATTGTGCACTATAGTGTATTATATTACATTATCATGTATAAAAGTTTAATAAGTAAGTTCTTAGCAGTAGAATAAAAATCCACATTTGATAATGGAGGTAATCCAGTTATCCTTTTTTAGAAATAGTTTTTGATTTTTCTTTCTAAAGTAGTCATTTTGATTTAAAGGATGAAGCATTTTTTCCCCTGAAGAATTTTTACTGTATGTTTTTAGATGTATTTGATAGAAGAATAAAATTCTGGCAACTTTTTTCTCTTACTTGAATTTCTTCTTGACAAGCCACTAATGTTTATTACTCACATTGTAAAAAACTAGAATTATAGGTATTTTTATTCTTACTAGGTCTGTCTTAGCACTTGCTGGAAGTTGTTAGAACCCTGGTTCTATAATGATGGTGTTGAAGTATAATGGTGTTGACGTATAAAACCAATATCCATATTTTCAAGCACCCTGATTTAATCAGACATTTTAATATTTAGTGTCAAAGTCAGGCCTACAGTTTGAAATAATCCCTTCGATCGTGCTTCAGTTCCCTTTCTGCTCACCTAAACTCTGAATTTGTTGAATATAGTTAGTAGGGGAGAGAAGGTTTTTTTAAAATCAAATTAATATATTTATTATATGCCATTACTTTAAAACATTTCCCAGATTGGTTGATTTGAAACTTTTCTTTTGAATAAAAATAAATGTATGTACTGAATTTAATAAAAATGATACTGTTTTGATTTAGGCTGAACTGGAGGCTTTTGAAAACAGACTGAAGGGTCGTCGGAAGAAGAACAGGAAAAGAGATGAAGTGGCAGTTGAGCTATCACTATGGCAAAAATATAAATATTATCTCCTTTCAGTGTGTGGAGTTTCAGTTGCAGTGTTTGCATGGTACATCACCCATGATGTGGATTAAAAAAAGTTTTGATCTTTTAATATACCTAAGATTGGATTTAGTTAAATTGTTAAATTTGGAATATTAGAAAATGTATATTGTAGAACATAATATATTCACATTCATCTCTGTATTCTTTTCCAGCTTTGTTAGAAGGACAGAATGCTAAGCTTTATCCTAATTAGTATATTAGAAGGGGCAATATAACACTGTATAAAGTAAAAGCATGACAGAAATTATAAAATATTTCATAAGGCTTAGCTAGTAGCAGAGTAACATGTTTGTTGTTCATTGGGCTTCATTGCATTAACTTAGTTGTTTTGTTTAGTACTTCAAAGCAACAATTTTTTTTTTTTTGTAAAATTTAGATGAAACTGAGCCATATGTGCAGTAAGAGGAATATTTCTCAATGCTTTGGTTACTTATTAAAGGGTACTTTTCTTGATCATGTAACTTTGTACTTTTTTAAAAAAGCAATTCTCTAAAAGACCTCTTAAATCTTAACATGAATCTATATAATTAGATTCCAGAAGTTGGTTTATTAGTGAGGATTTTTATCAGTCATTGAAATAAATTTTGTGTGGTATGTTCCCTGAGAATGTAGTTGTTTTCAACAAAATGCCAGGTTAGATTCCTCACATATGGCTATTTCTTGTGTAAGAAGCTTTTAAGTGAAGATGACATGTTTTGTAATCTTGTGTCTTTTTAAAATAATAATAAAAGGAAAACCAATATTTATAAACAATGTGTGCTGAGCACAGCGTTATGAGCTTTATGTACTTTATTCTTGTTTCTCCTTACCACAATCCTAAATAGATTTCAGCTGGAAATAATCAGTTCTTATAAACAACAAACTGATAGAGAAATATTAGTAAGTCAGATATCTTTGAATTGTAATTCATTTTGAATAGTTTTTCTATTTAATTTTTATACAATTAATGTTTTCATTAAAATTTTTCATACCAAATTTATAATCTAGAATATTAATATCTGAAATATTCAGGAGCCTATAATTTTAGGTTAGGCATAAGTATCAGTGTACAAAACTCTAATACTTGATGCAGAACACAGTAGTTGATAGATACTAAAAAGTATCTAAAAAGTGGAAGAAGTGTGTTTTAAACAGAAGTACAAAGGATTTAAAAATTTTGCTGGATTTAACTCAAAATTTTTTAGTGTCATAATCTTTAATCAAGTATTAGCTGGTATCCAGAATTAAAGGACAGTCATTCCTTTCTCTATGGCTTTATGTCTGGATTTTAGATTATTTTTTACCTTTTCCAATAGCAGAGTTACAGGGTTGACGTGTCTGAAACTCTAAATCAGATCAGCTGCACTCAAGTTATTACCTGCTGCAACTCAAGTTGAGTGTAAGGAATATAAACAACCAGGTGTCTGTGTGGGAAGTCATTCTCATGTATTTCAGAATCTTAGCCTATTAAACAAGCCTGAAGCCTAGTTCATGTCTGTTGTTTGCTGGGCTTCTGTACTTACTAAGGTTTCCCCTCCCAGCCCCCCCAATTTGTGGGGAAGAGTTTAGGAGCAGACGAAAGAGATTGAATGATAAATTAAGCTGTTTCTTATTTGTTTGGCTAGCTCAGAGCTTAATTAATTTACTCAGAGTCACAAAACTATTTCTTCATTTATTCAATCAACAGATATGTTTCCCATATGACAGGAACTTTCCAGGTAATGGAGAAAATGGTGATCTTTCCTCTCAGGTTGTAGCTAAGAAGCAGAAGACAACAGGCAAGAAATAGACACACAAAAAATAAGCATGATTTTATGTGTGATAAGTGGGGTGAAAAACGTAAGAGAAATGGTATAGAAAATGCTGGAAGTAGGGGCGAAAGGGCATTAGCTAATTTAGCATGGGAAAGTCCCTAAGTTTGGGAGGTACAGTGGCACCGCTGAGGAGCAGAAAGAAGGGCTGGTGTGGCTGGAGCCTAATGAAACTTAAACTGAGAGGGGATGTGTCTAGGCCAGTTCATATAGTGCTTGATAGACTGAGGTAAGGAATTTGAGTTTTATTCAAGTTGCAGTGGACCATATTGGAGGGTTTTAAGCAGGGAAGATTTTTATTTTTTTTCAAAGACTGCTGCCTGCTGTGTGGAGAAAAGACATAAGGGGCCAGGTAGCAGGGGAGGGAGATGAGTTGGGAGGCAGTCCAGGCTAGAGTGATGAGGGTGCTGTGATTCAAACAGTGATGCGTGATTCCAGTTCCCAGGGTTCCCCCTTGCCCTGAGTGGGGCATGAAGATGCTGCAGAAACTGCTGCGTCAAGAGCTGAAGTGGGATGAATGAAGCAAGACAAAGGAGATACATATACTCTTTAAGGTCAAAATGAAGTTAAATTTTGTCTAAATACTTACATGAATTTGTTCTAAGGGAAATAAAGTAGTACATATTGTCCTTTTTGCTTCAATCTGAGGCAGTTAAAGAAGGAATGGGAAAAGTTACCAAATAGCCACTAAAAATGGCATAGATAAAATTGTGAGTATAATGTTCTTATTTTCCTACTTTGTGACATTAATAGTTTATTAGCTTATTATTTGAAATTTGTGGAAAATATGGTGAAATCTTTAAGGTTTTCAGTTTGAACACTTTTAGAGATTGACCAACACTTAGTATTTGTATTTCAATTAATTTTACTATTCATATCTAAATTAAATTCAAGCAATCTCAGATAGGCATGATTATTACTGAAATTGCCAAAGGAACTTTATTGAAGCAAAACGTGGAAAACATTTGCTTTCTGTAAAGAAGTCTATGATGCTTGGACTTCATGGTTATGAATGTTAAAAATTTTAAACACAAATCTCTGTGATAGTGTTTACAGAGAGATTACCTATAAGCATTTTTTGACTTTTTATGTTATTTCAAATGCCTCATACCAGAAACAAACTTCATTTGGAAATAGATATAATATTTAAGACAAAATATGGAGAGATCAATTTTAAAGTGTTCCATTTCCCTTCAAGAAATATTTTTTCTTTGCCTAGATGTCTGGCAGAGTGAGGCATAAAAGACTCTGCCCTCACTGTGCATATAATCTGTGTTGTGGGTCTCTCCACCTAAACAAACAACTAAGAATTAAGCTGGGTTGAGTAGCAGTAGGAAAGAAGGGTCACCCATGTGGGCATCTATCTCATTGGTAACTTCGAGCTTCAGAGGTGCTTGGGCCTCATCCAGCCCTTCATAATCAAGATTATTAAAACAGTGGGAGATACTGTACTCTGATCTCCAGAAGAACAAAGAATTAGTTGGGGGTTGAACCAAGAATGCTAGAGGTACAACAGGAGCTAAAATTTCTGTGACCAGGTATAAGGCAGTAAAGAGGGGATCTTAAAGGGGAAAGTTGCAAAAAGAACCTGTGAAGACCCAGGTGATTCCAGCTGTTATGTCTGCCTGTCCTTGGGTATTGGGAAGTGAGGCAGATGTCTTAACTCTAGCGCTAGAGCTCACATAAGATAGCTCTATCTCTTCTTTGGGTGAAGTTCCCGTCTTTATTGAGTGGTAGTGATTAGACCACCCTAAACCTTGAGTCTTAGGGTCTACCTGTGAGGTTGGCTGGCTTCACAGAGTGAGGAAGAAGCAGAGCAGAGTATTGGCTACTAACTCCTAGAATTTGGGAGTAGTGGACGGAACTGAGAGACCCTCTGCTTTCCAAAGACTGAAGAGATAAAAGAGACCAGGTATCCATCTGGGAAGCCATTTTCATGTATTTTAGAATCTTGGTATATTGAGCAAGTTCAGATCTATTGTTTGCTGAGCTTCTGTGCTGCTAAGTTTTCTTTCCGATTAGTGTTAGGTCATATGTTAATTAAATGGTGCTATGAAGAATTATGCACGGACAGCCTGAAATTCCACAGTCCAGATTCATTTGAATTAAAACACCCCTATATTCCCTAATAGGAAAAAAAAAAAAAATATATATATATATATATATATATTTCCCCTAATATATCTCCTAATATTCCTTAACTACCCTCATCACTTTCATCTGGTCATCCTCTATGTTTTTATATTTTTTCTTTATAGCACTAAACAGTACTTGTCCTTGTATTATGTATTTGCCTATTTTCTACCTCCTTCAGTGGAATGTAAGCTCCATGAGGGCAAGAGTGCAATTTTATTTACTGCTGTAACCCTAGAGTGGGAAAACCATGCCTAGCCACATAGTACATACTGGTATTAGTTTTCTAGGGCTGCCATAATGAATACCATATACAGGTGGCTTACAACAGAAATTTATTCTGTCACAGTTCAGGTGGCCAGAAGTCCAAAATCAAGATGTCAGCAGGGTTGGTTCCTCCTGGAGGCTCTGAGGGAGAGACTCTCTCATGCCTCTGTCTTGGTTTCTGGTAGTGGGCAGCAATCCTTGATGTTTCTTGGCTTGTAGAACATCATTTAATCTGTCTCCTTCTCAGTGTCTGTGTCCTTTACTGTCTCCTATAAGGACACTCGCTGGATTTAGGGTACCCCCTATTCCAGTATGGTCTCTTCTTAACTAATCATATCTGCAAAGACTCTATTTCCAAATAAAGAAGGTCACATGCTGAGGTTCTGGGTGGATATTAATTTGGAAGGGGGACACTACCCAACACCAGGGCTCATAAATATTTATTGGGTGAATGAAAATTCAGAGTAATTCTAGGCTATAAATTCCTTGGACATTTTTATTATGGTCTTCTCTTAATAATTGTTACAGACAATAGGAGTCGGTCTGTGGTCCCAGATTTCTTGGGCTCCAATTCTGGTTCTGCTTTCTAGTTGTGAGATCTTGGGCAAGTTATTTAACTTCTGTAAGCTTCAGTTTCCTCTTTTGTAAAGTGGTAACAATAAGAATAGTAAGTGCCCAATAAGTTTTAGCTATTATTATGTGTATGCAACTATTTTAAAGCACTTTATATATTCATTTAATCCCCATAATAGTTCTATAAAGTCGGCCTATTACACTTCTCATTTTACGACAAAGGAAACTAAGTTTGTTTCAAGAATTAAAAACTAAGAAAATATATATGTCGCTTTATGAAGTGGCTGGCACATAATACGTAGAAAGCTTAGCAGTAATACAGATATGTGACTTCACCTCATAACTTTAAGACTTCTCTTACAAATTGATTCATACATCAAAAAGTCTGTTGTGAAGTGAGGCATCTCACTTTTTGCACATGTGGTCACTGTAATTGAGGGGGCGCTACCCCCGGGAAGACAAGGCAGGCCCAAGTATGTTGGCCCAAAGTAGGGGTATTTCAGCAGTCAAATTGCAGTGTGAGGCCCCATCCCTACGCCCCATAGCACTGGGTGTGTGAGTGCTAAAAATAAAGGTCCTTTGAAATTTCTTATGAGGCCAGTTCTCATTACCTTCTTTCCAGTGACTACTATTGTGTATTAGTGTAGGGGATTGATGTCCCAGAAATGTTATGTACAACAAACAGAACATCTACATAAGTTGCTTTTATCATATACTGAATGTTTAAGTGGGCTAGAATATATTAATATTATGGTACATATATACCCTACCTAAATAGGGTAGCTAATAAACTACCTTTTCAGCTAAATAAACAACTCCCCTGTCTGCAACAGGTAAATTTCCAGTTTGCCTGTTTCTTGTTATTTTAAATTTTTTTTTATTTTAAAGGCTTTTCATCATGATATCTCAGCAAAAAATAGTACATTCTAACTCCCCAAAGCTATTCCCGTACTATTTGTAAGTATTTTTCCATAGTTTACATATTTGTGTATCTGTATAATGTATTTATTCCACTAGACTAAAAGTTCTGTGAGGGCAGGAACTCTATTTCATTCATCTGGCAGCTAGCAAGCCCTAAATGAGTATTAATTGAATGAGTAGCTAAATAGATAAGTCATGAGGTAGCATATCTATTTTAGCCACTGCTTGCCTATTATCATCCTGGGATGCTGCCTGCTTCTCTAAGATCTTGAAATTTCTTGTTCTCAAATTTCATTCAATTGTAATGCTAAGCACTAGTTTGTTCTGCAATGTGATATGTGACCAAAGTTTGCTTGGTAAAATTACCCTTTCCTGAGGCATATTCACTACTTTTAATTTTTCCATAAATCTCTTCAAGGTTTGTGTGCTTTTTTCTTTTAAATTATCTAATTAGTTGGATGTATGCTTGAAATGCTAGACAATTAAAATTTCAATAGGCTAGAAGTGTTTCTTTTTGTAAAGTTATTTTAAGAAACTAGATGATGGTGGTCACTTTAAGTTGAAATGCAAATGTAGCTACTTTTTTAAAGGAATAATTGAAATAGGTTATTAAAGATTATTGTGAGCCAACTGCATATTCAAATTAGTTTGAATATGTTATGAAACTTCTAATAGTTTTATGATGCTTGACATTATAAAAGTTTGTTACAAAGAATATAAAAATGGATGTTTACACTCATTTTTTATATCATTGCCCTCATGCAAAGAATGCGTCAAGCATTCACTCTGGTGCTATTGGTAACTAGAACTGGTTGGATTTTCTTGCCGCAAGGAAGTTTAAGGAGTGCTTATTTTACACCATTAGTGCAATCAGCTTTAGTTCTCAGAGGAACAATATAGCAGTGGAAGACTGAGGGAGACTGATCTACCCTGGCTATCTCCAATCCACGGAATTAGCTACTTTAACTTCACAGTTCCTGTGGCACCTCCACCAGAGGGCAGAAAGTGGAAAAGGATGGAGATGAAATAGAAAATCACACTTGGCTTAAGAATGCCTCTAAAAACCTTGGCAACTGAATTCACCCCTCATTTTATGGACTGAGTTAACTGTAGCCCAGAAAGACTGCGTGATTTGCTCACAGTGGAGCTGGCAGATGACTCTCCTAGGCTCTTGATTTCCAGGCTGGTGCTGAGGTGATGATGGTATATGATGAAGTAGTATCTTAGTAAGAACATAGTCCTGAAATCACACTGCCTCCCAGGAATCCCAGCTCAGCTACTTGCTAGCTGTATAACCTTAGGCTGGTTATTTCAACTCCCTAAATCTGCTGTCTCATCTCTAAAACAGAGATGTATATAATAGCACCTGCCTCAAAGTGGTTGGTAGAACTAAAAGAAAGAATGCATGTAAAGTGCTTAGTACAACACCTGCCACACAGTAAGAGCTTAATTTTTGTGAATTATGATAAATTGGTCAGAAACAGGATTCTGGGTCTGATGTTAGAATAACATGAAATCAGTGTTTCAGCCATTTTACTATACGTGTGCAATATTTTCTACATTTGTATCTACGAAACAAAATACTGATTTCCCCCCCGGTTTTGCACATGTATATTTTTTTCTCAGCAATAATATCCAAGGAACAGGTGCCTGATACTATTTTGTTGACTATACATGGCCTTCTCTAAATAATGGAGATGGATTTTTTCAATAATCTCATGAGTAATTTTTGAAATTTTCATTACAATCTTGATTGATTGTAATGAGATGAAAAATCATTTCTAAGAAAAACTCAATGAAGTCTTTTTAATTCTCTTGAGCTCCAAATGGTAAAGTAATCTTTGCTGTGAATACCTCCGGTACCCTCCCTGATGCTGCCTTAGGCAATTGGCTGCTTGTGAGTGACAGAAAGGCAGGGATTTGTTGCCCCTGTGTTCAGCCTGTGGATGCTCTTGGCGGGGATCAGGAACTAGGTTAATTGAAGTAGGCTGGGGTTCCTCTGTCCCTGTAGCCTCAGCAAAGACCCAGGCAGCCTTCCAAAAACAGTTTCTTCACTAAACATGTAACAGAAAGCAAGTTTCCACTTGCCTAATACAAATAATGCTCACCTTTGAAACGTTAAATCTTTTTTGAGATAAACTTGGTCTTTAATTGCCAGTGCCTGCAGTTACTTTTGATTTTTGATTGGCTACGCTCAGGCTAAAAGAAAATGGTCTAGAATGTGATATGAAGAATCTGGAGAAATGTAACCCTTTCGCGTCCAACCACTGTTTCTTCCACAACTCAAACTTAATCATCTTGTCCTCTGTTACTGCCCGTCGCAGAGTGTAAGTTTTTGAGGGATACCAGCAGACCGTGGCTTTCCATTTGCCCCTGAAGAAGAACTTCTTTGAATGCAAAGAGGTGGGACAAGGAGGATCTGTCATTAAGGGTTATTATGGGTGGGACCCAGAGACGGGCGTGAAGGGAGGGAGTGGTCCGCGGGTGGGCTCTGTAGAGCAGACAAAATATGGGGCCCCCCGTCCCTTGAAGTTCAACTTGTCTCTTCCTGAGTGAGGAGAAAGTCATTCGTAGTCCCTCTCCGGGGGACACGCAGAGGAGAGAAAAGCGACCAAGAGTGGACAGAGGAATAAGCGAGACATGTTCTCCATGGAACAGTCCCCTGCCCTTACTCGGCAAGAGCGCTACTGCCGAGGCGGGGCCCCAAAGCCGGTAAGATCCACTTTTCGCGCTCCTCCCTCAGGTCGGATGGCCTCTTAGTCCCGGTGAATTCAGGGTCAGCCCCTCCCGCCCCTGTCCCCTCCTCCGCGCGGGTGCCACCTCTTTCTCCGGCCGTCGGTGAGCTCCGGCTTTCGGCTTTCGCAGTCTCGCGCTCAGCGCCCTGCAGCCAGTCCCCAGGCGCACGGTCCTCTACCCGGGTCGCCCAGCATCCAGAGCCCTCCCAGGGTCATGGGCAGGGTTTCCTTCAGCGTTCGAGTGGGTTCCATCCGGAGACCCCGCTGTCCTTGCCAGGGGCGATGCCACCTCTCCTGCAGAGTCCCTTCTCCGCACGCCGCTCTCCACACATCTAGTGGACTTGGCTGCGCGCTGGCGCCTGTGCCGGCTGCAGATGGGGCGGTCGGAACCAGGCCCTCGGGGATCCTCGGCTTCCTCTCCGCGCCAGAGTCGCAGGCGCCCCGCAGCTGGAAGCACTGCGCAGCAGCCTTGCCTGGCCCAGACGTAAGCCTCCTTTCCCAACTGCGCGCCCTGAGTCTCGGTCCCTCTGGAAGCCAGGACTCGCGCTCGGTTCCCCGGCGACCAGCTGATGGCTGGGGATCACTGGCCCATCCTGAGTGTTGGCATCCCAGAACCGGCCCTCTTGCAGACTGCTGGGGACTCCTGGGTCCCCTTCGTGCAAACTTCCTCTCCTGCGTGTACCTGCCTGGGCACACGGGCGCCAGCAGCCGAGGGGCGACGCTTGTGAGCTGCTAGAATTTGACGGGCTCGAATCCATTCCTGGGAAGGAACAGCGTCGCCCCTCGTTCAGGAGGGGAAAGGGAGGGAAAGGCACAGCAGCCAGTCCCCAGTGGCCTGAGCCCCCAGGAACGGGGTCTAATTTGCGGCGCCCTTCTCCCCTGGGGTCAGTTGGGCCCCGGAATCCTGTCGCCACCTCGAGGGTCCCGGCTGCGCCGAGTGGGCGGGTGACCACTCGGTGCGGGCAGAGACCGCGGGCTGGGCGGGCGGGAGGTAGGTGGTGCTGTGCAGGAGCCTTTGGGACTCAGTTCCCCGGCTCCTGCGGCGGGCGCCCCACACCTGGTGCCGCCCGCTCGGGACCAGTGGATGGCAGTGTGGGCACTTTGCGCAGGGCTTCCCATTCCCGGCCCGAGCCCTGGGCGCTCCTAGCTGCGAACTCCGCAGGGAAGGGCATTTCCAGGGACGGGGTCCCAGCAATTCATAAAGCGGAGTTTCCTCCCGCGGGAAACTTTATTTTAATTTTTAAATTTAAAGTAATTTACTGAAGGAAGCAAAACTCTGCAAAGGAACGCCAGACCACTACCAGAAAGGGGTTGAAGTCAGGACTTGGTGATTGTTGTCAAGGACACATTTAAGCAGAGAGTTTTGAAATTAAAGATGCTAGAAAACATTAATTTTGGTGTAACCCTGAGAGAATGAGAAGAAACAATGCATTTTTTAAACTTATAAAACCAACTTCTGTCATAGTCACAACACAACATTCACCAGCTTGTTTCCATTAGATGTAACAGTTTTGTTGTGTGAGATTGCGCTAAAACTCAGTCCCCAAAACCAGGTCCCTGGGGCTTGAGGGGTTAGAGGAGATGTCTGCATAGATGCGCGGGAGTGCTTGGCTGAGCAGTCAGGTTTTCCATAGAATGTTTTCTGGGACACCAAGAGTTTCATTAGGATGAACTATTTTTAGAGTTAATTGGGTGTGGAATCACATACACCTCAAAATCTCAAGATGCTGTAAAGCTTTTATTTTAGGAGGAGGGCACTCTTTCCAGAAAGTTCCTTGCAGGATGGGATTACAGTGCCCATGATGAAAGCCTCAGTTAACCTGCCAGTCCTTCAGTGACCTCCTTCATTGTTGGGGCAGACAGGAAGTTGGGGGAGAAGCTGAGGAACCCAGCATCTCCAGAGACTTAGTGTAGTCACTCTCTGAAGCCTGTATTTTCAAATCTCCGTGCTGTTAATGAGGTAGTCTGTTCCTCATTTTCCCTTTTTCCCTCCCTTCCAGCATCCTTCAACACAAAGACTTGTGGTCTTTGGGTTTCTGAGTGTCTCTGCCGCTGGGGTAATGGAACTTCCTGAGTACCAGGATGGCTGTAACACAGAATTTTTGCTGAATGCGTCCAAGGGGGAAAGATTTATTTAACATGCCACTTCTGCCTTAATAAGTTATTCAATAAGTAGGCGTTCATGCAGCACGTTTGCCCCATCACATCTTGGCATTCCACTTTGCCAGACCAAATGGAAAATGGAGCTGGCTAAGGGATACTGACCTCTGTAGAATACTAGATCCACAATAAGCACTCAAATGACCCCCAGACTTACCTGTTCCTCAGAATCTACATACTCACACACAGACACACACACTTTTGGGTTTCAGGACTGTTGACAGAGGGTGGAAATGTATGAAACCTTAAGACTGAAAGGTGCGACAGATGGTGTGCCTTGGTAGGAAGAGTATGGGCTTTGCCCCTTAAAAACCACAAGGCTCTGGGGCAAGTCAAATAATCTTGCTAATCCTCAGTTTCCCTGATCAGAAAATGGGGATGATACTACTGAACACCTGTAAGGATTAAGGAAATAAATATGTACTAGAAATACTGTACATAATAGTTGTACATTCTAATGAAGGCTCCCTAACCCTTTTGAAAAAACCACTCTATTGAGGTATTGGCATACAAAAAACTGTACATATTTAATATATACAACTTGATGAGTTTGGAGATAAGTATACATCTGTGAAACCGTCACCACAATCAATGCCGTAAACCTATTCATCACCTCCAAAAGTTTCCTTCTGCCTTCTTTATTTACTATTGTTATTATTATTTTGTTATAAGAAGTTAACATAAGATCTACCCTCTTAACAAATTTTTAAGTATACAATATACTATTGTTAACTATGTGACTATGTTGTGTAGTAGATCTTTAGGACTTACTCATCTTGAATTACTGAAACTTTATGCCCTTGGTCCAATATCTCCCTATTTCCCCCTCCCCCAGGCAACCATCATTCTATTCTCTGCTTCCATGAGTTTGACTATTTCAGATTCTTCGTATCAATGGGATCATATACTATTTGTCCTTCTGTGTCAGGCTATTTCACTTAGCATAATGTCCCCCAGGTTCATCAATGCTGTTACAAATGGCAGGATTTCCTTCTTTGCTAAGGCTGAGTAATATCCCATTGTATGTATATACTGCATTTTCTTTATCCACTTATCCATTGATGGACATTTAGGCTGCTTCCATGTCTTGGCTATTGTGAATAATGCTGCAATGAACATGGGAATACAGATATGTCTTCCAGATCCTAGTTTCCAAATTATTAGAAAGTACATTATTCCTTTGGTTATATACCCAGAAATGGGATTGCTGAATCATATGGTAGTTTTATTTTTAATTTTTTGAGGAACCTTCATATTGTTTTCCATAGTGGTTACACCAATTTACATTCCCATCAACAGTATACAAGGGTTCCCTTTTCTTCACATCTAACACTTTTTTTTGTTTTGTTTTGTTTTTGTTTTTGAGACAGAGTCTCCACTCTGTCACCAGGGCCAGAGTGCCATGGTGTCATCATAGCTCACAGCAACCTCAAACTGCTGGGCTCAAGTGATCCTCCTGCCTCAGCCGCCTGAGTAGCTGGGACTACAGGTGCACACCACCACACCCGTCTAATTTTTTTATTTTTAGTAGAGATGGGGTCTTGCTCTTGCTCAGGCTGGTCTTAAACTCCTGACCTCAAGTAATCCCCCCACCTTGGCCTCCCAGAGCACTAGGATTACAGGTGCGAGCTACCACGCCTGGCCCATATCCAACAATTTTTATCTTTTGTTTTTTGATAATAGCCATCCTAACAGGTATGAGGGGATATCTCATTGTGGTTTTTGTTTGCATTGCATTTCCCTGATGATTAGTGATGTTGAGCACATTTTCATATACCTACTAGCCATTTGTATGTTTTCTTTGGAGAAATGTCTATTCAGGTATTTTGCCCATTTTTTTTTTTTTTTTCTGTTAGAATGGCTTTTATTAAAAAGTCCAAAAACTATAGATGCTGGTGTGGATGCAGAGAGAAAGGAACACTCGTACACTGTTGGTGGGACTTATTTTGCCCATTTTTGAATCAGGTTATTTGCTTTTTGGCTATTGAATTATAGGAGTTCCTTATATGTGTTGGATATTAATCCCTTATCAGATATATAGTATTTTCTCCCATTCTGTAAGCTACCTTTTCATTTTGTTGATTGTTTCCTTTGTTGTGCAAAGCTTTTAGTTTAATGTAATTCCACTTGTTTATTACTGCTTTTGTTGCTTATGCTTTTGGTATTATAGCCAAGAAATTATTCCCAAGGCCAATGTCAAGAAGATTTTTCCCCTGTTTTCTTCTATGAGTTTTATAGTTTCAGGTCTTGTGTTTAAGCCTTTAATCCATTTTGACTTGATTTTTATGTATGGTGTGAGACAAAGGTCACCTCTATTCTTTTGCATGTGGCTATCGAGTTTTCCCAACATCATTTGTTGAAAAGACTATCTTTCCCCCATTGTGTATTCTTGGCACCCTTGTCAAAGATCAGATGACCATGTATGTATGGATTTATTTCTGGGCTCTCTGTTCTGTTTCACTGGTCCACATGTCTGTTTTCATGTGAGTACCATACTGTTTTGATTACCGTAGCTTTGCATGTCCTTGCTTATGGGAGGCCAGAAAGGAATCTCCTTAATGAATGATCCATGGGGCCAGTCCTTCATGGGTGCCTGAGGCCCTTATCTGCCTTTTATATAAGGAATTGGGGGGTGGTCCTGAGATTTTTATGTTCTTTTACAGTGTGTTTTCTTATTGTAAGGACACCCATCATTGGATTTAGGCCTTACCCTAATGCAGTTTGACCTCATCCTAACTAATTACAAATGCAAAGGCCCTATATCCAAGTAAGGACACATTCTGAGGTTCCAATGGACATAGATTTTGGGAGACACTCTTCAAGCCAGTGCAGACTCATAGATAGGTAGTCCTTTCCCTCTCTCTATTCCTTCCCCTTTAGGAGTATATTCTGTTTCTGGGGCTTTGTTAAATCTGCTTTAGAGCAAGTATAGTCCTTCATGTTTATTATTTTCACAGACATCCATCCACCATACAGGTTGGGGGATTATATTCTGCTAATGAGAGCTTTCTACCTGGGTGTGGAGTCCATGGGCTGATTCACCTTAGAATTGCTGAATTGGCTGCTCTCTCCCAAGCCTGCCACTGTCCCCAGCCCTGTCTCCAGTCTCTACCCTTTTTCTCCACTCTGAAAGAGCCACTGTTGTCCTGGAGCACTGGCTGGTCTGTCTGCCTTATTCCTGAGCATTCTGCAGCAGCATTTTCTCTGCTCTTAGCTCTGCCGAAGAGTGCCCGTGAATGATGTTTTCCGTTCAGCCTGTGGCAGTTGCCACTATCAGCTCACCTTACAGCAGCTGTTTGAATATTCTCCTGTGGCACATTTCTACATGTCTAAACCATCAGTGCTGGTGGTGACAAATGTAGTGTCAATGCTTGATCAGGCTGTTTGAGCATACAGGATAGCCCTGTAGGTGATCTGTCTTGCCATTCGGTATCAGTGCTGAAACTCTGTAAGAGGCTTAAGAAGACATCTGTGGAGAAGGGACAGTTAGCCAATAGGCTGGCTTAGGAGTAGGGAAGAATATACAGGGGTGAGTTGCAAAGACAATTTTGGTGGCACCAGCATGTGCTTATTTAGCCCCTGACCCCTTGGACCTTTTAGGCTGACAGCACTTGAATAGCACCATTTGTTTCCAGCACTTGGGGCAGTTTTAATGAAAAGTCCTTATGTAGCTATGAAAGTGAAGATGTAAGTCTTTCTGAGGCCATGAAGGTGTCATTCTGCTGAAGTGTCACAGTAGCCTATTAAAGGTTGCCAGTACCAGGAAATCTTAATCTGTGGCTCCATGGACCCCATGGTTGGTGAAAAATCTCTTTATGAATAGTTCAATGTGAATTTTTCTGGCTAGGGCACCACAACTACTCAAGAAGTGAAAGCCATATGCTAGACCTAAATAACTTTAACTTATGAAAATTCAACTACACAGCCTGGACAAAAAGAGGAATAGATTCACCCATTTATTAGATGAGCATTTGTGTGCCAGGCACAGTACTAAACACTTGAGATACATCAATAAGCAAAACAAAGATATACACATGCACTTGCAAAGCTTAGTTTCTAACTAAGCAATAAACGCTAAACCAGGAGTGCAGGGAAGAGAGATAATTGTTTAGCATTCTACTCAGTGCCCCAGAGTACAGAGCAAAAGCTGAGAGGAGGGAATCTGCTGTTAGTTTCAGAAGCTCATATGTAAACAAAGTGTTTGTACCCCCATGTACCCCCATGATATTCTGAAATTAAAAAAAAAAAAGATGTGCAGAAGCTCAGTGCCTTTTTATATGTACCTATCTTGCGGTTCAATGTGTCATCCTGTATTTAAAGATCTGTGCCTTTTTGTCTTTTAACCTCAAGCCAATTGATTAATCTGGTACTCAACTGATGAGCCTGCTCCAGCCCTGGAAATACTGACCATGTGGGATTTATTGACAGGAGTTATATCAGCCTCCAGTGTGGCACTCTCCTAAGGATTTTCACGGATTATTTTGATGGTACACTGATTTCCATGTCTGTGTGCTTATTTCAGAGCCTTATCCTGCAAGCAAGACGCTACTCCTCTGTAATGTGGTTTGGAAATCCAAGCTACATTGTTTCACTGAATATTTCTCTGTGATCCTTTAAAACACAATTTTCTCCAAGTCAAGCAAAATCAGAACTGGGAGTTCAAGACTAAAGTGATACTAAGCCGCTATGAGATTTTACAGAAGTCAGTTAACCTTCTTGATCCTGGTTTCCTCAGGTGTAAAATGAGGTAGTTGGACTATTTGTTCTCCAAGGGCCTTTCTAGATCTGAAAGCTGTAATTTTAATGTAGCAGCAGAAAATGAGCAGGACATTGTACCATTTTACTTTATGTTTTCCCTCTTCCCTTTCTGATAGTTGAGGAGCTGGCATGTTTTTTTCCCTCCTGACACAGAGGCATGTTGTCTTTTCCAACACCACTTCTCCAACTCTTTGGCACCAACTGAGCGTTCAACAATTCAATTCAATTCTGAGGCTGTCTACCTGGAATTAGTGTCAGATCCCATAATTTAAAGGGCTCACTCCCACAAGACTTCAAATGCCCATCGCAAGTCCTGGGCTACCTGCCCTTCTGACTGGCCATGAATCAGGGGTCTCTGCCACTCCCTCCTCAGGTTTAATAATTTGCTGTAATGGCCCACAGAGCTCACAAAGACACTTTACTTACGTTTACTGGTTTATGGTAAAGGATACAAATGAACAGCCAGATGAAGACGTACATAGGATGAGGTCTGGAAGGGTCCTGAGTGCAGGAGCTTCTGTCCCCATGGAGTTGGGGTGCACTATCTCCCAGCATGTGGATGTGTTCACCAACTCAGAAACTCTCCAAACCCCTTCACTTAGGGGTTTTTATGGCAGTTTCATCACATAGGCATGATTGATTATTAATTCAATTTCCAGTGCCTCTCCCCTCCCCAAAGGTTGGGGAGTTGGGCTGAAAGTTCCAGACACCTAATTGAGGTTTGGTCTTGCGGGTGACCAGCCCCCATCCTGAAGCTACCTAGGGGCCGTCAAGAATCCAAGAATCTTTAGAACAAAAAGGTGAACCTCATTAGAACCAGAGGTGCTCTTATCACTCCTGTCAGGAGATTCCAAGGGATTGAGGAGCTCTGTATCAGGAAGGTTGGGGGGAGACCAAATGTATATTTCTTATTATGCCATAGGAGTGCTGCCTGGGGAAGGGGCATCCTAGTTGACCTTAATGTCTGATCCCTCTTAGTGGGTATTTGCTAATTCTTTTTATAGTGACCCAAAAAGAAAACCAATCAGAGGAAAGTTGGGAGACAGTTTAAACCACCACAGGCCTGGCTTCTCTGGGGGATATCTACTCTGGCTGTAGGTCAGAACTGTAGCATTTTACCTATCTGTGCAGCTTATGGGTGGTGGAAAGGATGGAGAGGGACAGTCATTGGTATTGGGGTCTTCCACCAGATGGCCAAGGACCAAGCTGGGAGCCACGTGTGCCTCTGGATGCTGCGGAGAAAGAGTTTGACACAGGAGAAAATCCTCTCCCTTAAATAGCTGGGTAGGACATACGTGCCCATGCATTCAAAGTTAAGAAATTAAAAAATACCAAAAATGTGCTCAGAATAGTAAAGGAGCAGAATTTTCATGTAAAGTCAGAGAATTCTGGGATCTCTGAAGTTTAGGAATTTTGGAAGTAAAAGAACTCAGGAAGTAGGGTGAGCCTAATTAAACCATTTTAAACCCAAGCCAGGAAATTAGTCTAAGCAATCCTGGGCGCAGAGGCACACAGACCTGGGCTCGGGTTCCAGCTCATCACTAATTGATTTGGTCCCTCTGGCGAGTTCGTTTCCCTTCGGCTCAGCTTCCTTCTCTGGAAAGTGGGATAATACCTTTCTTACAGGGTTATTTTGAGGACTTAATGAAAAATGTATTATGAAAGTGCTTTATAAGAATCCAAGTTGCTAGATAAATGTATTTTTTTTGTTATTGTTATCTAGTGGAGAATTTAGTTGTGCATGTCCCTAATATAATCCTCTTGATTTGAAATCTGAATATTGGGAAGTTAGTTACTCTCCCTAGAGAAAGAAGAAACCTTGCTTCCAATGTCTAGGCTCCCTTATGAGTATGAGTAAGACAAAAATAAAACAATTGAAAGTCAATGTCACCCTCTTTCCTGTTGTCGACCCAAATAAATGACTGAGGCAAAAATCTCAATCAATGGAGACTTATTAAGCCAAGATTTTCAGGATGCGCTGGGAAAAACTTGAACCACAGATAAGCTGTGGCTGTTTTTCTGAAGGGTAAGTTGGAACCTTCAGCATTTTAGAGGCAGAGAGAAGGAAAATGGGGGGGGGGTGATGAGGTATATTCTTGTGAGGCCCAAGAAATCTATATTTTACATAAAAGAAGGGAATGAAGGAAACATCAATTTTGTAGGTGTCCCTGGGTAGGGAGAAGAATGTCTGATTCTCTCTTGTCTCCATTTCTATTACCTGTAAGTTAAACTTGTAATTCATTGTTAGTGTGGAATTGAACAGGCTTTAGCTTTAGGTGCTGGACATGGTAGAATTTGTATGTCCTTGCTTATGGGAGGTTAGCAAGAAATTTCCTTCATGAATGATCTGTGGGCCAGTTCTTCACAGGTGCCTGAGGCTTTTACCTTCTCTTTGGCATGAGTTGGTGGGTGGGTAGCCCTGAGATTTTCTTTTTACACTTTATGGTCTATAGCAGCATCATCCAATAGAAATAATAATGTCAGCCACATGTGTAACTTAAAATTGCCTAGTAGCTGCATTTGAAAAAGCAAAAAGAAACAGATGAATTTTATTTTGATAATATAGTTCATTTAACTCAATGTATCCAAGATTTAAGAGTTTTAAAATGTAATCAATATAAAAATTATGAATGAAATATTTTGCCTTCTTTTTTCATAACAAGTCTTTAAATTTCAATACTCTTACAACATATCTCAATTCAAATGAGCTACATTTCAATTGCTCAAAAACCACCTGTGGCTGGTGTCTACTGTATTAGAGAGCACAGGGCCGAGTGGAGTAAGGTCGCCTGAATAATGACCACCTAGATATATCCATGTCCTAATCCCTGGGACCTGTGAATGCTACCTTATATGTCAAAAGGGACTTTGCAGATATAATTAAATTAAGGATTTTGAGATGGGGAGGTTATCCTGGATTATATGGGAGGGCCTGATGTAATCACAGTGTCCTTATCAGAGAGAGAAAGGAGGATCAGAGTCTCAGGAGATGGTGATATCATGATGGATGTAGAGATTGGAAGGACATGCTTTGAAGATGCAGGAAAGGGCCACAAGCCAACGAATACAGGCAGCTGCTACAAGATGACAAAGGCTCCCCCAGAGCCTTCAGAAGGAAGCAGCCCTGATAGTGCCTTGACTTTAGTCCAGTGAAACTGATTTCAGACTTCCAACCTCTGGAATCATAAGAGAATAAATTTGTGTTGTTTTAAGCCACTAAGTTTATGGTAATTTCTTTAAAGCATCAAGAGGAAACTAATACATAACTAATACACTGATATTAACATCATTTCCAGGGCTGTTTTGGGAAGGGGTTCTCCTGACTACATCGTCTTAGACAATTACAGTTGGCTTCATCTCAGCTTGGGCTAGGGTATCCATTTGCAGTCATTCCTAGGGTTCATGTGTGTTACTGCCATCTTCCCTTAGTGCTGGGGTCTGTTTCTTTCTCTGACTCAGTTGCAGCCTTTGATAGCAAAATCTTAGCTGGTGTCTTATCACTGATCTTAAGGATGAACAGAGGAGGAAGGTTTTTCATATTAGGGTACAGTGATAGAGCAGGAAAAAAATGGTTTAGAAAAAGTTACGGGCTGTCTTTACTATCCAAAAAAATTTTTTGTTGTAAATCTAAAAATATTCTAAAAAATAGTCTATTAATAAAAAAATTTACTGCAATGTGGGTTTGGTAGGGTTAAAGTGTTACTTTATCTTTATCTATGTTAGTGAATGTGTGATTAGGGCAGTGATTCTCAAACTTTGGTGTGCATGAGAATTACCTGATCTAACCCAGATTGCTGGGTCCCAGTGTCAGATTTTCTAATTTAGTAAGTCTGGGTTGGGGCCCAAGAATTCACATTTCTAACAAGTCCCAGGTGATGCTAATTAGCTGCAGGTAGGTGTGGGAGAGCTCCTCAGAATCCCTGGCCTGCAGGAAGGACTCCCAGGCCTTACCCCTATGGGAAGGAAGCTGAGCAATTGCTAGGAAAGACCCTCAGGCGGGCTTTCCCTCTCTGACCAGGGCACACACACACGGTCCTCCTCCAACAATAAGCTCAGCAGTTGGTTGCTAAGTAACTTCAGAGTCAGCATTGCTTCTCTTGCTTAGCTCTGTTTTGTGTCTCCTACCCTGAGGTCTAAAATAGATGACAATTCTGAGCTTCCCAAGTCTTGGCTAAAAATATCTCACTTGCCACAGGCCAGCTGAGTTCTCTGATTTCCCAGCGGGAGTGAATCCCCCCGGACCTGGGGCTGCCCCAGTGGAAAGTCTGCAAGCAGAAAATACCAGGTTAAAAATAGCCCTGGGGAGGCCCCTGAAAGCTGTCATACCCAGCTGCCCACATGGGGCAACCGACTCCAGGGATGGGGGGTGGGAGGATCTTTGAAGCCAGGAATGACTGAGGGATGGCCTGGCTGTGTCCAGCTTCATTCCCTAAAGGGGTTAGGATAAACTTTAGAGACCCATTCCCTCTCTCCCCTTGTCTTTTGTGGTTCTTTAGTTCAAAATCTAGACTTGGTATATATAGCCCTAATTATTCTGCCTCCTTCTGCGTAACAACAGACTTAAGCTTCCTCACCAATTTGAAATGAAAACAGATGAACTAAGGTGTCCTAGTGAGGAAGTTTAGTGGCTCCGAGGAAGGACCTGCAAGACCCTACCTGTGTGTGCCTGGGTCAGTGGTCTGGGTTGTCTGTGACAAATTCGGCTGGCCTACTTGACTGACCTCCTGGTGGCAACAATGTGTTTTCTGTTGTTTTTTAAACCTTGCCTCTATCAGCTGAATGTAAATAAGAAGAAGAAAAGTGCTCTCTGGATAAGAAATATATATTCCTAACTAATTTTGTGTCAGAAACTCCTAAAAGCAGGCAACTCTCTCTCCTCATCCCTTGAAGAGGGCCTTCCTAACAGGTGAGAAATACCCTCTTTCTAGAAATGTTATTTCTTACCCCCTAATGGGAGTAAACAAAACCCATGGGATACTTCAATTTTTTATAATTAATTTTTTAAAATTTTAATTTGTTATTTTTTAATTTTTAAAAGAGGGCTTTCCTTTTCAAAAGCTTGTTATCCTTTCACTCATGTTTCTCAATGGCAAAGGAAAAATATTTAAAAATTATCCAAATTGGCCTTTTTTACCTTAATGGAGTGCTGAATGCCGTGTGGCGGGGTCTGGGAACAGGCCGGCTTCCTGGCCACTGGGTTCCTGGGCATGAGCGTTAACTCCGCGAGGGCGTGATAGATGCCGAGCACCTGCGTTGTTGCTGTGGCATAAAGCATTAAGACCCACACACACCACCCCCCTACTAACTTAAAAGTAGCCAAGAAAGCCGAAGGATCCAGATCTTGTAGTTTTATTCCTCTTTTCTATATGTTTTAAGAGAGAAAAGAGTGGAAAAAAGGAGTAGCATTGATTGCTTTCCATAGATTTCAAAACTTTGGTTTTTCCTGTTTCTCACCCCTTGGTGAATGACTCAGTCCTGAGTATGTTCAGTAGACGTAGCAAGGTGGGCTCTGAGGTGCTGGGAGGGACAGCAGGGTGAGGGCAGCTGCAGGGCATGTTGGCACGAGTGGAGTAAGGATGGTGTGTGGGAAGGTCAGCCCAAGGCGAGGGGCAGGTAGGATGAGGGAGGTGTCTACACATGGGGGAGCTGAGGCAGGATGCTGAAACTTGATGGAGCTGGGACATGGGAGATTAGGTACAGACTGGGGGACTGATCAAATAATTAAACATATTAGCAATAAGCCAGGTTTCTCCCTGTTGGAGAAAGGAATTAAAAATACAGAAAGGCAGAAAACCAGATTTTGAACCCTGTGATACAGGATTGGAATTGGAGATATGGGTGTAAATGTACAGTTTGCAATGTATAAAGATAGATATAGAAATAGGTATAGAGGTAAATGTGTGTGTGTACACACATGAGTGTACATTATATAAATACATTTTTCCCTCTATCTCTGTTTACTGAGAGAAACTGGGAGCAGTGATGCCCCAAGAGCAATGAGTACATCCTATGAGTACCAAGGAGGACGCAGATCTTGGTTTTTAAATGTCATTTTCTACAAAAAGGAGTCAGGCTCCTTGGAGAAGTGCCTGAATCCAAGGGTGAGGAAAGGGAAGTACAAGATGAATCCAAAACATCTTGTTCCAGAAAGCAAGGCAATGCTCAAAGAATGATGGGGGCGTGTCATGTGGACACACAAGCCAGGCTGCATGGGCTTCCGATGGCCACATGGAGGCCAAGTTGAGCATCAAAAGAAATCATGATATTAACAGTTTATAAACCATTGAGTAAAATAGGAAACCAAGAGTCCATGCTATATAAGTGAATAAAAAAGAAATGGAAAATTTGAAGGGATGGAATATTAACATAGTTTCACACTACATTGCCATAAAATACTTATTAATTTTACCAGAAGAGAGAGTGATGTTATGATGGGGAGGCTTGGCCTGCACCACCTTTATCCTGTGATTGATATGATTATCATCAATAAAAGGACAAATTCATAGGATGCAGTGAGAACAATGAATTATCACTTTTGTGATATTTCTCCCAAAGGGGTATTATTGAGACTATTGGAAAAAGCTTGAATGGGGTCTGAGAATTAGGTGGTAGCAACACATTAATGCAATTTCCTAATTTTGATGGCTATATTATGTTTACGGAGGAGAATTTCCTTATTTGTAGGAGCTATCCATTAATATAGTGATGGGGCATCTAGTTAGCAATTTAGTATCAAGTGGTTCAGAAAAGAAGTTCTTTGTATTGTACTTTCACGTCTTCCGTAAATGTGTGGGTGTTTTAAATTTTTTAAAAAGGTAAAAAAAAGTAGAAAAATTTTGTTTGATAATTTCAGGAGATTTTTTACTTTTGTATTTTCATATCTACACTAAGACAAACTTTATTTGTAATCATGGAAAATTTTTTTGACAGTACTGAACAATTTAGCATACTTTTAATATACAATTTAATCTTATATTTCTTAAGAGTGTTTCTAACTTCTTCTATTGAAAATAGGATTATTTATAGTCACTTAATTCACATTCATAATTCTTAAATTGTATTTTTTTTGGAAAGAATAAAAGTAGATACATCAAACCAAGGCAAGTATTAAACATTTGAAGAAAAAATCTTTTAAATTAGTACAGTTTATCTTAATTTGGATCCAGAAGTTTCCCTTTTCATAAGCAAATTAGATGCATCCACAATATTTTAAAACATTTATCATTTATATGTTTGGCTTTGTCTCTCTCAAAGAACAGATAACTTTAGTGCTAGAAAGAAACTCGAGACAATTGACAGATGTTATTTGAAAAACACTGCATTATCATTTTAGAAATGTTTTGTTACTTGGGAGTACTAACTGTGGAAAGATGTCAAAACAAATTGAAAAATGTGATGGATGGAACAATGGGACCTATATTCTCAAAAGCCTTCTTTTCTTTTCACCAACTTCCTATAATTTTAGGAAATGTTGTGTAGTTCTTAATACCTTGGACTTTGTAATCATAAATACTAAACATTCACTATAGTTTATATTGTAAGTATGCATTAACATATTAAAAACATTTAAAACCATCAGTGGAAAGAAGCTTGGAAGGTAAATTATTTGATTATGAATGAAAAAATAATTCTAATAGTTCATTTATAAGTGCCTGAAAGTAAATATTCATCACTCTTCCTCATCACTGAAGTATTTTCAGGATTAGACTGTTCCCTGGTATAGTTAAATTGAACACATTAGGTTTTAATGAAAAGGTGGAAGTCAATTTTGTAAGTTCATTTTTCATATTACCATAAATTATTTGCCCTGTACTTATTCTTTATAACATTTATTACAATTGTAATTAAATGAATATTTGTGTAGCTATTTACCCTATTTTTCCCTGATAGACTGTGTATTCCATAAGGACAGGGACTGTTTGCCTGCCCATTCTCTATCCCCATCTCTTAGCACAGGTTCACAGATCACCTTCTCATGTGTTTTTAATTCTTTATTGTGAGCGGTTCTATGGATATGCAGAGTGGTTTTGGTTTGCTTCTGCCAGGCACCCTAGCGGAATTACCAGTCTGAGTTCTACTTTTAAATTCATTGCAGAGCTTGGGAATTCTTCATCTTCTGTATGATGTAAATTTAGTACCCAAGACTGCTTATGAGACGGGTTTGGAATTTTTCGCTTCTCCTAAGAGCTTTTTATTTTTTTTTTCACTTTTACAGAGATGCGTGTTTAGTCCTTTCCTTGGGCTATTAAGTGGAGCTTTTCTAATTTCCCTTTCACTGAGAATGTAGCATTCTGAAAGTCCTGGGTTTATTCAAGGCTCTCCGTCCAACTCCTAACCTAGGCCTTCTCTGAGGTCTCTGTCTTGGCATTCAAACCCTGGACCCAAGCAAATTGCTCCTGCTTTGATATCCAATGACCTATTTCTTCCCTTAACCCTAATCTCCAGGACCATTTTAGCATCAACTTCTATATTTTCTACTCTGGCTTTCAGTTTCCCCTTCTTTTCTTGCTTCTAGGGATTTCTCTCTCTTTCTCAGAATGTAGCTATATATTTAAACTGGCATGAACAATTGTTGAAGAAACTATGGGTGGTTATGTTGGAAAAGAGAACGCATCAGGATAGGTAGGAAGTGACACTTTCTAGGAGCTGGGAACTCTTGGCTGAACATTTATACTCTGTACATTTCCTAAAACCCTGGGAGGTGGGGCTGCTTATTTGGCTTGAGGGTTGTAATGGCAGTTTCAGTTGGAATCCCCCTGGATGGTCTGTAAGATTATTGGCAGGTATTCTATATTTGGTATTCTATTGATTGTGAGTTATGGAAACCTCTTAGAACTGTCTAAACCAAAGAAGGGCAGTTATCATAGGTTTACCTGGTGTCTCACAGATCCTAAGGGCAGGAAATCAGGTGGGTGTCAGGAAAGACTAGAATTTGGAGGTAGGAGGCTGGTGGGAACTGACGAAAGAGAACCAGCTCGACTGTGGGTATCAGCGTACACAGATGAGATGCAGTGTGCCTCTGGGCTTTGCTTCTGGATCAGGATCTTGTGAAACCCTTATCCATATAAGGCTAATGGGATCATTACTCCTCTCCTATCATGCTTCCCATTTTCAGGAGACCCTGCTTCCTTCCATGCCCCTCATTTTTTCTGCCCCCTGCTTTTTTACAGAAGAATGGTTGGTTCCTCACAAGAGGGTCTTTCTTACTAATTGCAGACAGACTGTCTCTCCCCACCTACTTTTGTCTCTGTCTCCTCCTCCTCTAACAAGGCCCAGCTGAGTTTGCAAGAGTTCAACTTGCTTCTTAATTTTTGGCCTTTCCCATCTATATTTCATGCAGGTCCAGTCCTCTTTGCTGGGTTTGCTTTCAGTTTCACTTTGCTTTCTGCCCATCACTTTTCTTTTTCCAGCTTTCTCTTCTAGACCTCTGCGAGGTCTCCCATAGTGAAAAATATGAAATCGACGGATTCTGGGTCTGCCGAAAGCTTTCATGTTCAAACAAATCTTGTCTACCATGGTCCTGAGTTGGCTAATTCCCACCCAGAAGGTGTTCGCCTGTCAAATCCACACCTACCTAGGCTTAGACTCAATCTATTATAGACTGCCCCGCTCCCTTTGAATATGTTGCATTTTTGCTGTGTCTTTTCTTTTTCCTCATTCCATAAATTTTCTATTATATTAAGGAAGTGCACACACAACACTTATGTACCCACCTATAATAACTGTACCAGGTTGAAACTTGATGCTCAAGAATTCTTGGAGAGTTTTGTGCTGATTTCCCAGGTCTTACCCTATCCAATATAACCAGATTTTCAATAGCTGCTTAGCATAGTTGTCCAATCGTTAAGGCATGGTTCCCCAATTGTTCTTGCAATGAACTGTCTATCAGCAGCTTTAAGAGCTAGATTTCTCACATCCTTGACACTGTGGGGACAGTTAATTCATTTGTTTTCTGAGATCTTGTCCCTCCTCCTTGGTTTGATTTCTTTGGGTTCCAGCCATACTTTATTATCTAGTAACCACCCAAAATATCTCCTCCTTTCCAATAGACTCTTCAAGCATATTAGATCTGGCTGCACTCTTTGCTCTTCTATATCTGTCTATCTTGACCTTCAGAGTCCTATTGTCTCCTTCCTTTTTGCTCAGTCTATCTGCTCAATATTCAACCTTTCTCTTAAGGAAATCTCTCTCTTCCTCCAGTTTAGTCAACTGTTTGTGAAAATAAGACTGAAGTATGTTTTTCAAACCATTCCAGATCTCCTTTGACTTCCTGAGATAAACTGATTGTGTTGAGACAGAATGTTCAACACACTGGCCTTCTGAATTGCCTTTTTAGCTTTTGCATTTGTGGAAGTTTTATTGAGTTATGCTCTTACTTCACCCCAAGAAAATGGAATACACTATGATAAAGCCTTCCATTCTTTCTTGTTTTGAAGCAAAATCTGTCACCCTTCTACAGCTGAATTCATGAATTTGGTCTCTGAAATCTAAAGCCAGGGTCAGAGATTATTTGACTAACAAAGCCAGAGTGAGCTTAGGGCCATGTGATAGACAATGGTGAGAACCTGTGATCAAGCTCTGAGCATCTTAGGAGTTGGGACCACCCCATGTCGGTATCTTTCCATGGCCCTGAATGTAGTTTAAAACAACATAATGATGAATGGAATTTGGGGCAGCCTTTCTCCATTTCAATACTTATCTTAAGACTGGCACAAGTAGTCAAAACTAGAAGCTCACATCTATTGAAGAGCCAAAGGACCTCAGCTGTTTTGTAGTTTCCAGGCAACATGTTTTGTCCTGTTCACCTTCAGGACCTAAACACGTTTGATCCTACCTCAGCCTCAGCTCAAACACTGGGCCTGTTTTGTCGGGGAACTGGCAGGGGCTACAGAGATTTTCCAAGTCTAAAATCCTACATGGGCCATGCTTGGCATAAGTCCACCGAAGTTTAAAGCCTCATTCCCTGCCTGCCCAAGAAATAATCTCTCCATGTATATGGTTCTCTCCCAATATCAATCCTTATTCTGTCTGAAGATTCCTGGTTCAGTGTAGTTGGTGTTAGGTTTTTGAAGGACTTAATAAATTATACCACTCCTTTTTGATTGATGTTTGATTTATGTTGAAGTTAAAATTCTGTGTTCTTTACGTGCCAGGTAGGGTGATGGTCACAATTAAAAGACATAATGCTCGCTTTTTTTTTTTTAAATACCATCTCTCTGTGGAGAAAAGACATAAATGCTCAGTGCTTACCTAAAGATCTAATGTTAGTTAATGCCTACAGAAAGTGTAGTTTGCCTTCTTAGGACTGTGCCCTGTATCCAGAGCATTGAAGTGACCGTGCCATATTGCTGAATAGATGCTTGCTGAATGGCCCAAGTGGCTCTAAACTAGGGAAAATAGTATTGGGAAATAATGTAGGAGCTATTTGTTGGTCACAGTGTGTGTGTGTGTGTGTCTGTATGTGTGTGTGTGTTACTACTGGCATTTATTAGGTGGTGGCCAGGGATGCCAAATGTCCTGATGTGTGTCATGTGACATGAGTCCCATCAGTGAAGAATTATCCTGTTTAATATCCAATTATGGGATGGGTACTCACACGTATAATCCCAGCACTTTGGGATGCCGAGGTGGAAAGATAGCCTGAGGCCAGAAGTTTGAGACATGCCTGGACAACATAGCAAGACCCCTGTCTCTACAAAAAAATCAATTATATTGCTTCCCCTTGGCTTCCCTCCTCCTTCCACCAACACACATATGCTTTAAGAGTCATTGGAACAAATGCTCACAAAATACTGTTATCTTGGTGCAAAAGTTCACTCTGTACTTATGGTTGATTTGTTGTAGTCCTTTTTTATGTGTCTGCATTACTGTCCTTGTCACAGGGTGTTGAAGTCACCTGTGAAGTTTTATATCTCCTTGGAGGCAGGCTGTCAACTCCCTGAGGGCAGAGACTGTCTTTCTCAACTTTATATCCCTACAGCACATAATAGGTGCTAAATAAGCAGTAATGGAATAAACCAAATTAGTGAGATTTTTAACATGTAACATACACATGTTTTATGATGGAAACCTCAACACAGAATTTCTCTGTATGTTCCAACTAGAATATTCACTAAATGTAGCAAAACATAGAATGAATGTTAAGTTTGGAATTCATCTTTTTCCTTTAGGTATTTGGAAAGAAGTAGTTGCTTCATCTAATATAATCTTACTTGTACTTTTTCACTCACAGGATCTCTTTCATCAGGTAGGTTCGGTAGTTTAATTATTTTCAACATCTGTTTATGTTTTACAGTGCATTGAAATGCCTGAAATGAATTGTCATGGAGCATAAAATCCGTTTTGTCTTGTATACTTTCCTGGATTATTTTCAGCTGTAGAAAGTC
The DNA here is from genome assembly GCA_023783475.1 of Daubentonia madagascariensis. Taxonomy (NCBI): domain Eukaryota; kingdom Metazoa; phylum Chordata; class Mammalia; order Primates; family Daubentoniidae; genus Daubentonia; species Daubentonia madagascariensis. The sequence continues at coordinate 15,572,591 of JAKFHU010000428.1, forward strand.
AATATTTTAGTTCTCTATTCCCTTGCCAATCTGTTTCAATTTCTAAAAGTCACAACAATTCCATTGTTATAGGATCAGTGAGTCAATTAAGTGTCTAAGATTTGTGCAAATTCAACAGCCTCCTTAATGCTACATGATAAATTGGTTTGGCTTCATTTTGCAATGTTAGGCTCCTGTAGATTTTGCCATAGCATCCTTAGAAATGTAGTAACCTATAATCAGGATGTGAAATTTAGAACATTTTTTATAAGTAAATGCCAAATATTTAATTTCCTGGGGGATGGATAACCCAACCCTTCTTTTTTTCTTCCTATAGCCTCCATTATTTCCAAAAAAATTATACTGAAAAAATGACCTTTATAACTCTCCAATATATGCAAAAAGAGTACTGATGTTTTTACCTTAAAAGGAAACTTTTATTACTTTAAAGTTTGTGTCTCCGATAAAGTAATACTATTGACATGTTTGAGATTGGGGGCAAAGTCATCTCAAAAAAGGACACAGGGTCTTATTTATCTATCTTGTCTAGATAATGAGGAACATGTTGTTTCTTTCCAACATCATCTTCTGTAACTATTACAGAAATATGACCCTCCCACATTGCTCTGAAGAAAATGGGGTTAACCTAAAAGACTAAAAGATTCTTGTATTGCCTGTGAAGATTATCTCCTCACTCAAATAAAGATTTAACTTTCTTCCAGGGAACTAAACTGAGCAAACTCTGAGCTGCTTGTTAAAAAAAATCAGGACTCTTGAGCTTCCTGAACTTACAAGAAACATTGTTGTTGTTTTTTTTCACTTTTATTTTGCTTTACCAATTTCATTTTATTTTTGGAATATTTGTGGTTGGAGCAAAACTTTTTTAAAAATTCCTTATTTGCAGATATAGAAATATGGTTAGGACAGGGAGATGACTTTATAAGGCCACCTAGATTTTCAGTGGCGGAGACAATATTGTACAAGTTGCCTCTGAAACATTCCAATCTTCTCTCTCATATTTCAGACTTCAGCTAAATGATGCTATTCTCAAAACAGAAACTCTAATGTGATACGCTGCCTGGGTATTGGATTATTATTATTTAGTCTTCTTGACAGGTTGAACGTTTTGTTGGTATTAACATTTTGCTGGTATCTCTGTATTGAACATCCATTCTGGGATATGTGAATATGAAACTGAAGATTGTTGTTATTTTCTTAATTTTCAAAGGAAAAATGTAGGCAGGGTTGGCTTGCAGAACCATGTGTTCTGGTGTAAACTGAGTAATTTCATTTTGAGAGAGTGCATGAGTTATTTGAACTTCGTATGCTTCAATTAAATGCCAGTAAATGAGATGAAAAGACTTACTGAGAACCAGATGCTTGTTCTTTATGCCTTTTGGGATATTAAAAATAAACATCACAACAAAAGCCATTTGGGTTTTAGTGTAATTCACTGACAGATGATTTTGGAGGCATTTTGCTTATTGGTAGAGTGGGAGTTATTATTATGGAGAATTGACAGATATGTTTTTGAGATGTGTCTAAATTATTGATCCCTTATTCAATAAATATAATTCATGTGAGGGACACTTGCCTGGTTTATTGAGAATGGAATGGAGGGTGTCTAGCACTGGCAATTTTTCATCTTAAATAAGAGGGTAATAAATGACCTTTTTTTGCTCCATGGACAAAAAGTAGAGATGGGTTGGAGAAACTCCATCTCTAAGACTGAAAAAAAAAATGAATCACATTTTGGAATGATGGTTGTGCAGGACAAGTTTCAAGCTAAATATCTAGCAGCAAGTGGAGTCTCAATGTCTGCATTATTTCAGGTCTGTGAGTATATTAATATGTGATAGTGAAATATCCCCACAGAGTTTAGAGGGAGCTTCTGTGTCCTGTTCAGGACACATCAGTATGCGTGACCTTCTTATCCTTGCAGACTATTCCCTGCTCTGCTGAAATGGAAGAGTAAAAATGCACTTGCAGTTCATCATCTTCCTACCTAAAGAATTAAGGTGCTAAATTTGTCTCAGGTCAATACATAGTGTTGATTTTAGATTTTTTTCTTTTTAATTGTCTTTAACATTGTAAGCAAATATTTTGTAGTAGGACAGATGGTCACTGAATTCTGCCAAAATTTTGCATAGAATCCCCTCCATAAATATGAGCACTCTCATTTTGGTTTAAGACTATTTTGATATTTTGGCTTTGTAATATCATAAACTTCACAGCAGTAAATAGAATTTTAACTAAATATACCAGATAGGCATATGAATTAGGATGACCTCTGGCTAGTAATGTTTGTGCACCTAAAATTCACAGACAGTGTTAACTAACCATCCTGTACTAACTAAATCTACATAATTTAATACTTTTATTTAAGAATATAATAATTTTGGTATTTAATAAAATCCATGGTATAGTGTCACATTATCCAGATGGAATGAATCTTTACACTTCAAAATACTCTGCTAATCAGAAACAGTTTATATGCTTTTGTCTGATCTTTGGTGGTTTAAACAAATCCTGTTTGAAATAAAAGTATCAACATATGTCCATGTCTGATGCTGTACCTTAAGAAATAACAAACTGATAGTAGTCTCTTTGTAGACAGTATCTTTGGGTGAATATTATCACTTCCAGGACTAAAGATGGTGTATCTTTAGCAAAATCTTGGAATGGTCAGGACATTTTTTTGAATCAGGTTTTTGATTGATAAAATATGCACTTGAATCTTTACCATTGAAATCTATTTAAATCTTTACTATTGAACATGATCTTTCTTATGCTGTCTTACAAAGCATAATGACATCTGCACATCTTTGAAAACTGACAATCAGGAATAGAACTTGCATGCCATTCTCAGGGAAAAATAGTCTAACCTATAGAAATTGTCAAAGATTTCACACATTTCCCAAAAATCCAAGTCATTCTCTGGCAATATTTTATAAATTTAATTCTTGATAATTGGCTTATTTTCTCATGATTTTTCCATTTCTCCAAAAGATAGAGAATAAAAAACTTCTGTAATTAAAGGTTCCATGTAATTAAGTGTTATTGGGGAATTAGATTAAGGGTCTTTTTTTTTTAAGATAAATTTGAAATAGGGAATCTAGAAAGAAATTGAGAAATACCACAGACAGCCATTTCCAAACATATCTCTTATTTTCCAGCTGCAGAGAGTTGATAGTCTTCTATTACTGTATTTCTGACAGAAGCATGGAGGCTCAGGAAAAAGTCCATTTCTTGCTCCCAAAGGGGCAGATGTACTGAAGAATGGGTGGTTTTGAAACCTCTTACGTTGAGGGCTACAAGGTGTGGACTCTCGCAGGGTTTGGAGAATCTGGAATCGGATCTACATGACTGAGTAGGTGAAAGGTTAGTCTGTCTTTGTAGGGACAGAGCTGAAGAGTGAAGAGCATATTCCAGGAAGCTCTGAAAACCATGGTCTAGAATTAAGGCCAAATTAGAAACTGTGGGATGTCTAGTCACCTACCGGGTTTCAGAAAAGGGAGTTGAATGACTGAGTATAGTTTTAAATTGTGCCTTTTCTGTTTATTACCTTGAGTTATTTTTATTAAATTACTGACAAAGAACCTCAAATTCCTCATCTACAAATGGATATAGTAATAACATCCACCTAATAGAGCTATTGTAAGGATTAAGAGCACTTCTATATGCAGAGCATTTAGAGGAGTGCCTGGCCCACAAGAAATGCTCAACAGAGTTATGCTACATTATTATTATTATTATGACTATTGTTATTATTGTAGTGTTAGTCACACAAGTAGCAGCATTCAATTCCTTGTGTTTGTAAGAGTCTTCTGACAGTGGGAAGGCATATTTAGAAGAGTTTATTGATTTGCTATTTTAACATTTATGGAGTGCCTACCATGTGGTAGGCCTCTTGTCAAGTGCTGGGGCCACAACAGTGAGCAAAACCAACCTGGTCCCTGACCCCATGGAGCCAACAGCCTAGCAGGAATAACCAATATAATCTAATAATCACACAAATACTTGTAACTTGAAGAAGAGAAGAAGGACCAGAACTAGCCATGGGATCTTGAGTTGATGTGTGAAGGGAGGGTGAGTCCTGTGGGACAGGTTGGGAACTGGAGAGAGGCTACTGCAGTCAGAGAGTGTTTATGAGGAAGTGGGGAGAGCAAAATGCTGGGAGCACAGAGACAGAGAGAGGCCAAGAGTGCTGTGCAATGAGGCTGAGAGTAGGCAGGGCCAGACCTCAGGAGAATCTCCAAAGCCTGTTACTCAAAATGTGTTCCTCAGACCAGCAGCATCAGCATCACTTGGGAGCTGGAAAGGAATGCAGAATCTCAGGCCCTACCCCACACCCACTGGGCAGAGTCTCCCCACGGGATTCACATGCACACATAAGTTGGAGAGGCATTGCCTTCTTTTTTTTTTTTTCCATGTGGAACTTACATTTTATTTTATTTTATTTTTTATTCCAGAGTATTATGGGGTACAAACATTGAAGTTACATATATTGCCTGTGCGTCAGCTGAGTCATTGCCTTCTACACTTTGTGAAGGAAGTTGGTCTTTGCCCCTAAAGTCTCTGGAAGGTGGGTTTTTTGGTTTTTTTTTTTTGAGATGGGGTCTCTCTGTGTTGCCCAGACTGGACTCAAATTCCTGGGCTCAAGTGATCTTCCCACTCAGCTTCCTGAGTAGCTGGGGTTACAGGCATGCACCACCACACCCGGCTTCTGCAGAGTTTTAAGCAAGGAGGTGACACATCAAATGTGCATTTTGAAAAGATCACTTAAGCTATGATGTGGAGGTTTGAAAAGGACAAGTGAGGATGTGGGGAAACCAGTTAGGAGTCTTCTGACAGGGGGAGGGCGTTGCTGAAGAAGGTAGAGAATGTGGGGCCTCTGAGCAGACTGTGAGATGACCTGGTCCGGTAAGTACCTGCATTTCGACCAAGCTTGCTTTCTTATTGTTTGCTTTCTATTATATGAACCCCTGTTTGAAAACATTTTTGACTACCACACTGTATTTAGTAATTTGTAGTTGAAAATTGCTAAATTGCAAATTACCAAGTTGTAAACCTTTTCTTCTGAATGTATCCTGATCAAAGACTTACAAATGGCACCAACTGGCACACATCTCTAGTCCCAGCTACTTGGGAGGCTGAGGTGGGAGGATTGCTTGAGCCCAGAAGTTGGAGGCTGCAGTGTGCTATGAAAGCGCCTGAGAATAGCCATTGTACTCCAGCTTGGGCAACATAGTGAGACTCCATCTCTGGGGAAAAAAAAAGGCACCGAGCTTCTGACCAGCAGGACATAATTCACTGTGGCCACACTGAGTTGCTATTATTCTGTTTAAAATGAAACTTGACAGTTATATTATTTAGCACTTAAATCCTAGATGTATGGTTTTTAGAGAGAACTTTTAATGGTTTTTTCCTCCCTCCCATCAAAAGTAATTATATCAAAAACCTAAAAACTTTTCTTGGAATGTTTTGCTGACCATTTATTGTGAGTCATTCATTCACTCAAGATGAATATATTTATTCTTACCTTACTATATACTAGGCACTGATTAGTTACCTAAAGGATAATAATAATATTCCTGGCACATGGTGTAACTATTTGTTGAATGAATTAAACATGGACTTTTAACTCCTGAGATTATAGTTTTGTGATTTTAGGATGTATATAAGTGACCATGATCCAGGATAGAAAGTGATAAATGCCATATTTAAAATACCTTCAGCTACAAATAGAATATTCAGGTTCACAGTGATTTAATAAGAATTTATTCCTTGCTCATGTAAATATAGTCGGAAAGTAAGTAGTGCAGGGCTGCTAGGGCAGCTTCACCAAATTCAGGTTCCCTCTTTCTTGCTACTCTGCTATTCTCTGCATGTAGCTTTCACCTCTGGGTCTAAGACGGTCGTTCCTGTTTCAGATAGCAGGAAAGAGGAAAATACGTAGAAGGACAGTAGCTTGTCCTTTGAGAACACTTTCTGGAAGTTACATTTGCCACTTCTAGTTTCATCTCAGGACCAAGAATTTACCCACATCGTCTCACATAGCAGCAAGAGAGGTTGGGAAATGAGTCTTTATTCTAGGTGGCTGTTAAATTTTGGCCCAACCAAAATTTAGAGTTCTGTTTCTGAGATCAAAGGAAAGAATAGATGTTGAGGGTTGATTAGTCTCTGCCACATACCAGAGATTCAGATAAGGTGGAGAGAGATTACTTCTATCTGGGTAGTCAAGGAAGGCTTTCTGAAGGAGCTGAAATATGAGTTATTTCTTAAGGATTTGAACTTATAGAGATGAATGTGGGAGAAATAAATAACCAAGGACTATGGTTTCCAAATTGTCTGCTGCTGTACCCCAAGTTTCTGCAGTGATTCAAGGGATTTTGCTAGATATTTTAAAATTTTGAGGGAAATGCAGTGATACTTGATATTTGTTAGTGGAGAAATAAAATACTAGCTTGACGTAGCTCACAGTTTCAATGTTAGATTGTGCTATATTCCTTTTGATCTTGTCCCGTCTTCACAGTGCGGGGTTCTTTGGGGTTGCTGTGCAAAAAGGTGTACCATGCAAAAATCTATGTGGAGCAGGCAATGAGGGGTAGCGGTGTCTGATCTGATTCCAGGTTTTAAGGAGTTGTGCAGTACTCAACAGGTGCATACATCCCATTAGTATGAAATTGTGTTTTTTGTTTTTTTTTACTTTTTGCCAAATACATTTCCTACTCCAAGGATTTTTGGACAATTTAGGAATAGACTTTGTAAGGCATACATTATTAAAAAAAGAAGTAGTTGTTTGCATAATTACGTACAGAGAAATTTTTGTTTAGGTGATTTAATTCATTCATTTATTCAATAAGAGTTTATCCACTCACTCTTGACTGCTCAGGTGCTGTTCTAGATACTGGGCATTCACTGATGAGAAAAGGGCATATTTGCATGTGTGTGTGTGTGTGTGTGTGTATATAAATATATATATAAAAACACTGAATTAGCATTATTTATGCTATGATTATGTTTTCACAGAAGCAGAAATAAATTTGTACTTTCTAGCTCTATAATCTTATGAGTATTTTTTGGTTCCTATAGTCTATAATGCATGTTGCAGTACTATTTCAGCTTGAATGTCCTTGAAACTTGTGTTTTCCTTTCTTCTAATTAACATATACAATCTTGATACTTTTTTTCTATTTTGAATATCATTTTTATCTTACAACCTTTTCTGGAGTAACCATGCTTTATAGCAACAATTGGTCAGTTTTGTCTGCCAATTTCCTGCCTGTACAATTATATCAGATTTCCCTAAGGGCCCTGATAAACAGATAAAAATATGATTTTCTTACAAGAATTTATATTTTAGTATGGTTATCATATTAAACATATGATATCAGTATATGGACAGGCATGTATGTCCTTGTTGTCAAATAGTCTCTACTGTTTGCAGCAGTGGAAGTATCCTCATGAATGCATCGTGTGTTGCTAAAGTCAAATGCCACACGGAGGTAAAACACGATAAAGTCTTATGTACCTGAAATGGCAACTATTGTCTCCTTGACCTTTGCAATCTTCATAAATGGGACTCAAAACCCTGTACACCCTGTGTAAGTCCAAAGCCCTCCCCAAATCTCTGCCAATCCTCAGGGTGCATGGTTTTCATGATCAGCTCTGGTTCCAGGCTCTGCATCCTTGAATTAATCCAGCTTTTGGATCATTTTTCACGTTGTCCTTTCTCATCATCCAGTGGTGCACAGCCTCTTTCTCACTCTGGCTGTAGTAGTGCGGAGAACAGGTTAGGGAGTGCAAGGATGAATGTAGGTAAACTAGACAGAAGGAGGCATTTGCACTGTTCCAGGTGAGACATAATGGTCCTTTTTACTAGAATGTAGGGTCTAGGAGGCTGGAGAGTTTTGCTTTGCATGTTGATATGTCCCAAGTGCCTGACACATGATAGTTGCATAATTACCTTTTTCTAAGCTAGAGAACCCTGGAAGAATACCAGATACGGTGATGAAGTTTGTTTATTTAGTTTCAGACTTGTTGGGTTTGAGGCACTTTTGCAACAACCAATGAGGAGATGTCAAGTGGCCAGTTGCATATAATGATCTGGAGCTCAGAGGAGAGATCTATGCTTGCTATTTAAAGATGCAAGGCACCTGTGGAGGGTCGGCAATTGAAGCTGTATGTGTGGGTGACATTGCCTGGGGAGAGAGGGAATGTGAGAAAAGAGCCTATAAAAAGAGATGGAATGACCACAGAGGTGGGAGAAAGAGAAATCAGGAGAAGAAAGAGCTTCCGAAGGAGGAACTGGCTATCTGAGAATTTGACCTCTCAGATGATACCAAGGTGTTATTTAAACACGAGCAATGAAGACTGAAATTGTCATTTGGGTGAAGCAACATGGAGGTCACTGGTGACCATAGAAAGAGCTCTCTTGGTACAGTGACAGAAGTAGGTGTGAAATTGTAGTGGCCACAAGTAGTAGGCTGTGACTGAGGACATTTGGACAATAAATACAAATAATTCTTACAGAATTTTGGATGGGAAAGAAGGAGAGAGATGTGGCAGTGGCTGAAATGGGATATAGGCTTGAGGACAGATTTGAAAAAAAATGGAGACACATAAGTGTGTAAAAAAAGCTGGTGATAGTGATATAAGAGGAAGAGAGAAAGAGATTGATTGAATATATAATTAAAAGCAGAATATATGTTTTCCAAGAAGGGAGTAGATGGAGTTTGTAACCAAAGTGGAAGGATTCGTCTTGAATAGGAGGAGGGATAGCTTCTTTATTGGAACAGGAGAGAAGGATGCATGAATGAGCAGGTGTGTAGGTTGAGGTTTGGGAAGGTGAGGCAATCTCCATTGGATGGTTTTTCTTCTCTTTGTAAGGTGGGAATTGGGATGGGTGCTCTTCTGAGAGCGAAGGCAGAAGTGTGGGAGGAGGCAGTTGGAGGAGAAGAGAGACAGTTTTAAATCAGCAATCAAGTAGCCCTGTTGGGTGACTTTTTACAACCACATTCAACTGTCCAGGTGTAGATACTAAGAGAGTAGATTGTTATATTCATCTGGTGTTGGCTTTTACAAGATGGGTGAGAAAAAAATCCAGAGGGTTAAAGAGGTTCAGGGCATTAGTCAGAGTATTATTGAAATAATGGTCCAAAGACCAAGCAGATATGCAGGGAAATAAAAAAAGGAGAGAGTTGACAGACTGGGAGAAGACTAGAGGATTAATGGAGAGTCAGAGAATGGCTGTCGTGAGAGTGGCTGGATCAGCAAGCTGGGCGGCAAGCTATTAATAATAGAGTTAAGAACATAGAAGAGAGGATGAGAAGACTTTCCAGTGGAAACTGTTTCAAGAAAATATCCTCAATCACAGCCTACTACTTGTATCTGCATGTCATATAAACAAACACAACAGCTTTTAAAATAAATGTAGTTATTAAGATACAAGAAGTGAGTTTTTGCCAACAGGATTAATAAAACATAAGAATCACATGCTTTACAATATGTGCAGGTCCAGCCAGATGCATCGCTCCTTGCCATAACCATGGAATGCTGTGTCTGTGCTTAGCTTACAGTTTCAAGGGTGAGGAAAATAGATTCTGGAAGAGGGATGCCATCTGGAGAGATGATTGCTCAGAGTCCACTGAGACAAAGTTTAGGGATTTTCCTAGTAGTTTGTGTCATCTGGCATTATTCACTCAACAGTAAAATCTGAGAGTTGCGTTATGTTCAGAGGAAACTCAAAGGGCCTCTGAATAATGCAGCATTTGCAGCAATAGTCCTAAGTGGCCATAAGTGCAAAAGGAGAGTTATGCAACTAAGAAGAAAGTGCTGAATTATTGAATTTCTTCTAAGTATTTCTTCCTCCTCTCCCTTTGAAAAAAGCAATCAATTTCCTTGTTACTGGAGAAAATATTTAGACTAATCATGAATATGGTTTTTAGAGGTCAAATACTTATTGATATTTACTTAGATATTAAAATGCACCTCTAGCAGTTTCTTCACTGACTGTTTACTTATGAATACTAAATGAGATGTATTTTTGCTACACGATTCCAGATAGCAATGAGCCATTGTGTATTCGACAGTCATGAAGATTATCCTCCCTATATTGGTCCTGTGATCAGCTTAACAAAGAAACCTCTTTCATTATTATAGAAGTCAAAGTTCTTAATTCCTTTCCTCTTTGGATGTATTTTACAACTATTTTTTTTTTAACCTACACTAGACCTTTTCAGAGGTTCTTTTCTTAGGATTATGGCTGGTTAAAGTGCTGCTCTCTCTACAATGTCTTACCTGATCTTCCAGCAAGAAATCATATTCCTATCTTTTGAATTCCTATGGCACCGTAGCTATAAATCTCATGGTGCTTATCATTTGCTACCTTGAATTATAGTTTTGTTAATCATGTACATATCTTATCTCTCCTACAAGACTGTGAGCTTTTGAGGGACAGTTGTTTTGAAATCATTGTTATATCTATCACTATGCTTATTATAAACTATTAGGCGTTCAATAACTGTTGAGTAAGTGAAGTAAGTAGATTCTGTCACTGTCTGTTGGCCTGCAGTTCCACACTTGTTGGTTTTTTTTTTTTAAACAGATAAATGTTATATACAAGCCTAAAAGGGCACCACCTACACAATGCTGGTGTTGTAATCAAGGTGCTATTGCAGATCTCGTGGTATTATATATTGCACCAGTGCTATGTCTTCTTGAAGATCAGTTGTAAATTAACTCTAAATGATCTCACCTTAGCTGGTAGCTTAAGCCAGGTGGACAGGGAATGGGCCAGTAAAGACAGTAACGTGGAAAATTAAGCCCTTCTCAAGCTAACATCATAAGTCTTTCAAATAATGTCTTTCATGGAGAATTCTTAAAATTACAGAAGGTGTCATAATATTATGTAGTGAACACTGCTTGCAATATGTATTAGGGAACAAGAATTGATTCTGATATAGGGGAATAAAGCAGAAGTGGGGAATCACATATTCCTTGCAATTCAGAACAACTCATCAAAGTTGCCTTTTTATCCATGGGAAATGATCAAGTACTGGTCAGGAACTCCTAATAATATTTTGGAATCATTCTGTTAGAATAGCTTCTATCTCAAAGGTCATTTGTTTTTTTTAAAGTTAGATATTTATTACAGAAAAAGAACCAACAAAACCTGGTAACATGTGGCATAGGGGGATGATAGGGAAGTGAAAAGTCTCTGGGTTATTGGAATAGTGGCATTTCTGTGAACACAAATATGGAAGTCAGGAGAAGAATTAGTTTGAAGATAGGAAGAGAGAAGGAGATTAGTTTTGGTTTGGACTTGTTGAGAAGAGGTGCTGCTAACCACCAGGCATTGGTAGTATCTGGTATAATTTGACAGGAGGTTCCGGACGCAAGAGAGATTCAGGAGATAGTTGCACAGAGGTTATTGTTCAAGTTCTGAAACTGCCGGAGGAGAAAATGCAATCAGCAGTCCAAGAGAGAACCATGAGCAACGCCTTCATTAAGGGGCCCAGGAGAGTTGATTGTAGTGACTCAAAGCACTATTAGTACCATCTCAGACTTCTTTTGAAAAAGTCACTGCCCTAAGCTAGACATTTGTAATAAATGAATTTCCAGACATCATTTCTGGCAAGAGATTGAACTAAGCAAAATTTGAAGCATTTGAAGACAAGAAATTTATCCCAACATCATTGTTCCTCATCATCTTTTCCCCATGGATGGGCTCCAGGGGTGGTATGGACAGCTGAGGATATCCTCAGAGTTGTTGGCATTTAATTGGAAAACATGGCAGGCTTCTTCTCATTGTTCAGCTTGTCACTAAATACATGGTCAGTAATGCTGAGCCTTGCTGAATTACTAATGGCTGAAAACTTATTTTATCCAGATTCATGCGGATTTCGGTGAGACTGAGACAAACAAGAATGAAGTCTGGATAATGTCCTGTCTATATCTACTTACCAATTTTTTAGACTGTATTAGGCAGTCTTTGCTTATAGCTTTGGGCCAGGGTGATTTCTTGCCATGGTAATCCATAGCCCTTTGCAATAATACCAAATTGGCAAATATGTTTAAAAAAATCAAGATGGAATATTATTTAAAGTTCATGTTCTCCTGAAAACCCGAAAAATGTTTCAGAAATAGATGGTTTGCTTTTCCCTAACTGTAGATGCACAGTTATTTGTTCATTTATTAGGGTGATTTGGTGCCTAACCTCATTTCATGCCCTAAAGTACACATAATAAAGTGTTTTAGAAATTCTCCTGCTTTCAATGGATAGTTGTAATTTAAAATTTCATGCTCTATATTGAGTTTCTTTCTAATATTAAAACCATGCTTCATTTTCCTCTTTTAGGTCTTGGGAGCTGATGACAATACTAGGGGTGATGGCTGCTCTCAGGAGCTGGTGACTGCTAATCTTCTCCGTTTCCTGTTGCTGGTCCTGATTCCATGTATCTGCGCTCTCATTGTCCTTCTGGTGATCCTGCTTTCCTTTGTTGGTAGGTGATGATATTATTAAAGAAAAGTGAAGTCAAAAGGAAAATTATCGTGATTTACAAGAATGATCTCTACTTAGTACTTATTTAACCTAAAGTGTCAAATCAATGCGGATTATCTATTGACTATCTTATGCAAATCTGCAGTTTCAGCTTCTGTAACCTACTGGTTATTATTATTAATATTAATTAATGGATTAATTAATTTAAAACATTTAAGGAATGATTACTAGGTTGCAGGCACTTTGAAAGGCCCTGAGAACTCAAAGATGGTAAAATTAGTCCTTTCTTAGGAGCTCACAGTTGAGAAGAAGCAATGATTATCACACAAGGCAACACGTGTTTAAGACAGAGGTGTATACAAGGTCCTGTGAGGGCAGTCAAAGAAAGCATCACAGGGGAATTAACATTTTGACTTTGGAATGAAGTTAATAGAAATTCAGGTTAGAAGGCAGTAGTTTAGGAGTACATTTGGCAGAGAAAATAGCAAGTGCAAAAGTATAATCCCATGAAAGATGAAGATGGACTTAGGAAACTGGGTGAAAATTTGACAGTGGTGGGAAATGCAGCTAGATTGATAAAGTCCAGATGACACAAAATCTTGCATTTCATACTGAAGGGTTGGGCTTTAGCATCTAGATCATTGGTTTTCAAACTCTATTCCATGAGAACAAGGTTCTGAGGACGAGACTCAAGGATTGCACACACGTTTGCTTTGACTTTCATTTTTAAAAAATAGATCTTAAACACACACTCAAACTAAACATTACATACCAAATTTTAACCAAGTGGAGACCCGAAACCAATTAATATGTGCTGACAGTTTAACTCATTTGTATTTGTGTCTTGCTGTCTTTTTCAAAATAAACCATAACCTGAGTCTGAAAGGTAAACTGTTGGGGAAAAACAACAACAAACTCTCACCACTGGTAGCTACTTACTGATATGAATCAGAAATTTTTGAATGTGTGTAATCAAATAAAATAGGGAAATAAATATCAAGATGACGTTGATTTAATTGCATTACCAATGATTTAGATTTTTGTAATTTCACCAAAACTACCTATTATTTTTTTCACTCATTAGTTTGTGAAAGTTCTACATTTAGAGCTTATAAAATAAATTAGTCCTAACAAAATATAGCTCATATCTGTTTGTAGACCTTAGGATGTTATATGCTGTTTATTTGGAAATAGCATTTATCTGGTACAAATGCTTGAAAACCACTGCTATGGGTGGTGGATTACGTTAGAGGATCTTTCCAGGAAAGGAAAAATCTGATTATATTTGCATTTGCAAGAGACAGTAGAACTGGATACACTACAGAATATTGGAGGCAGAAAAATATGAAAGCAGGGAGACCATTCCGGGGCTCTGGTTATGGTCTAAGTAAAAGGTGATGAGGGTTTGAAATAAGGCATTGGGTGCATTAAAATCAACAGAAATCAAGACTGATTGGCTCTTGGCGAGAGGGAGGGATGAAGGCTGACTCCTGGATTTCTGGCTTGGGTGACCAGGTTGACTTCGATGCCATCTGTTAATGCAGGAAGTAAAGGTGGAAGAGTCCCATGCAGGTAGAGATGAAGGGCAGGTTGGATGTTTGGTTTGTAGTTAGAGATACTTGTGGGACAACCAACTAGAGTGGAATCACAGTTTAAGTGCATTTATCTTGAATAAATTTGACAGTGCAGGTGGGGTCAAGAAATGGAGGAATAGAAGAACTCCAACATGTTGCTTTCCTAAGGAAATTTCAAAGGAAATTGTGACTAAATATGATTTTTGCCTTATGTGCTGACTTTAGAATTTAACTCCTGCCCCACTGTTATGGGTCTGAAGCTAAAGGCATCCAGAAGGGAAGCTGAGAGGGGCCTTCTGGCTATGGTTGTGTATACTGGAGTCTCAGTGATAGTTGAAGCAGTTGACAAATTGTGAAGAGAAAACATGTTGGGCTAAAGGCTGAGGGCTAAGCTGGAGGATGCTAGTATTTGGGGGTAGACAAAGAAAAAGGAGGAACAACGGGCAGAAAAGAAGGAAAGGGGCTGGGAAATGCTGGGTTTCACAGAAGCCAGAGGTCAGTGAATGTGACAAGTAAGAGGACACAGAAAGTGCCTCAGCCCAGGAAGACTGCAGGTGCTCTCTCTGTGTTTTAGTCGCCTCTTGCTCTGTGGTGTCAGCTGTGGCCTACTCTCAGGCTAATGGCAGTAAACAGCCCTGACACTCACCTCCACCTCTCTTGCAAGACTCAACTTCCCTATAGAACCGACCTGCTTTTCTTCCCTCTCCAGTGCCTTGTGGTTCGTTGCCCTTTTGTATTCTGTCCAGAGTTTATAGTTGTTCTCTCTGGGAACATCTGTCTGGTAGGAGCTTCCTCAGACATACCAGTGTCATTTTTAAAAGTCTCATCATCATGAAGTTATGTTCCATGGCTGACTCAGGTTGAAGAATATTTCCTTGCACTCTCAGGGTCCAATGCTGAGACACAAGCAAGTACTAAGAGGCCTCTGAGCAGAGAGGGCAGAGGAGGGATGCTATTCAAATGGTGTTTTAAGTGGAGTTTTTAAAAATTTATTAAGGTTTTTCCTTTTTCTACAGCTTTATTGAGATACAGAATTCATACAGCATAAAATTCAACCATTTAAAGTGTACAATTCAGTGGTTTTTAGTATATTCACAGGTATGTGCAGCCATCACTGTAGTTTTAGAACATTTTCATCACCTCAAAAAGAAACCCTGTACCCTTTAGCTACCCACCCCTTCCCATCTCCTCACCCCCACCCCGAAGCAGCCACTGATTTATTTTTGGTCTCTGTAGATTTCCCTATTCTGAACATTTCGTATGACCATATGTGGTATTTTGTGACTGACGTCTTTCACTTAGCATAATGTTTTTAAGGTTCATCCGTGTTGTAGTATGTATTAATACTTCATTTCTTTTGATGGCTGAGCAATATTCCATTGTACGGATATACCATAGTTTGTTTATTCATTTGTCAGTTGATGGACATTTGGGTTATTTCCATCTTTTGGCTATTATGAATAATCCTCCTGCTATGAATATTAATACATAAGTTTTTGTGAGGACATACATTTTCATTTGTCATGGGTATATACCAGAGTAGAATTTTGCATCGCTTGCATAAGGGCGTAGGGAGACTATTAATTTGTAACCACTCCTAAATGCTATTTTGTTTATATGTAGGCACTTTAGAAAGCGGGGTTTCCCCACACATCTTCAAAAGCATTCTTTTTATAAATTCTGTACCAGATGATTTGATATAGCCATATGGAAGGAATATCTTTCCAAATAAATATTCCTTATTTTATAACTGAGATGTTTGTTGTAATAAGCAATATAACCATTTTATATCATTGTATAAAAACCCTCATTAAATTATGCTTACTTTTAAAAATGTCCTGTTTGGGTTGAGTTTATAACTCCATGCTCATTCAAAGTTTTGTAATTATTTCTGTGTACCTTAGGGTTGCTAAGGGATGATGAGATATTAATTGTGAATAAATAACAGGAGCTCCAGCTTCAAAAGGCAAAGAGATAATAATGAGAGGATTATTGATTAGGAAAAGATAATAAAAGTTTTATGCTAACAAACACAGATGTACTTATGTCTCTAATTTTGTGTTTTGGCTTCTTTCATGCATAAAGTCAAGATGCTAAAAAATATTTCTGAAGATAAGAGAGTTGGACTTTTCAAATAATTATTTTAGCAGCAGGCTAGAGAAGATAACAGTAGCAAATTGTTTCTCATTGCAACCCTTAAACTGAAGCTGGAGCTACAAAGGTTTAGTTTAGTTTAGTTTTGTATTTCTAAACTTGGCAGATAGTCTGAATCATCCATATGCTTCCAAAGATTTGAACATTAAAATAAGGATCCAGGTTTTTGAAAGAAGTTGGAAGAGAAATTGAAAAAAAGACAGTTACATTATATGTAGGTTTTTATTTCTTTAGTTATAGTCTAATGCTGATGGGCCATATGACATAAAAGAAAGAACATATAAATTGGCACTAGAAGGTCTGGATTTAGGGTTTTATTCTTCCATTTACTAGACATGTGAGTTTAGGTAAGATCCTTCACTTTCTCTGTGAGATAATTCTGTTTCATATCACAGGATTATAATGGAAGTCAAATGAAATAATATTTGTGAAAGCATTTTTATAAATGATGAAGTTCATTATGAAAGTAAAGAATTAGTTTTTATTTGCCTATGAATGATTATCAATCATTTTAATAAATAGTTTCATTATGGTCAAATAACAATTGACTAAAAATATTCGTCTCATTTTAACTATCCATATGACCCTTTGTGATAGTAACCCCATAATCCATAACCCCATGACCCCACAACCAAACCGTTGCTGCAGTATATTCCAATTGCCAGTTAAGTAGCTAGGAAGAAATAAAGTTGACCACCTGTTGGATTTGCAACATGATGGCAAGTTTCACATGCCTTTTATGCTTAGGCCTGAGACTTACTTCCAGAGGCTAATTCATTTCTTGTGAGAACTAAACCTGCAACAGTTTGTACTTCCATCCCAAACCTGGAGGAGTCAGCTTGTGCCGTGGAGCACTTTATCAGAGATTGAACTAACTGCTTTAAAGTATATGTATACATAATATATATTATGTATAATAATATTATATTATCCTATACAAATATATATTAGTATGCAATATTTAAAGTAAAATTGCTTTGTTATGTTGAGAGACATTTAAAAGAAATAAAGTTGTAACTATAATTTGATACTTTTCATTCCTTTAACAAACATTTATTGAATGCCTGTTATGTGCAGCGCAGTGTGCTATAGGCATTGGGTGCAGCATTGAATAAAGTCCTCAGGGACTCCGCAGTGAGGAGGAAAGCATTAAACAAATGATCACATAATTAATCACAACAGAGGTCACTGCCATGTGGGAAGAGACAAGATGCTAAGAGAGCTTATTACAGGGGAGGGAATGGGCTGAGGTTAGGGAGGCTTCTCTGAGGGATTAGCACTTTAAACATGAGCCCCATAATGAGGATGCTGATGTAAGGGAGTGACAGGGTCTGTTTACAGCATTCATTCATCCATTCATTCATTCAACCACTTTAATATGAGGTATGATTGACATACAAAAAGTTGTATATATTTAATGTATTACAACTTGTTGAGTTTGGAGATAATTATACACCTGTGAAACTATCACCACAATCAATGCCACAAACATATTTATCACTTCCAAAAGTTTCCTCCCATCTTCTTTACTTACTATTATTATATTTTCATGATCAGGACATTTAACATAAGATCTACCCTCTTAAACAAAATTTTAAGTATTCGATGAAATACTGTTAACTAGAGGTACTATGCTGTATAGTTGATCTGTAGGACTTATTCATCTTGCATTACTGAAACTTTATAGCCTTTGATATTTCCTCTCCCCTCTGGCAATCACCATTCTACTCTCTGCTTCTGTGAGTTTGACTATTTTAGATTTCTCATATCCGTGGGATCGTGTAGTGTTTGTCCTTCTGTGTCAGGCTATTTCACTTAGTGTAATGTCTCCCAGGTTGATCCATGTTGTCAAAAATGGCAGGACTTCCTTCTTTGTTAAGGCTGAGTAATATTCCATTGCGTGTATACCATATGTTCTTTATCCACTCATCCATCGATGGACATTTAGGCTGCTTCCATGTCTTGGCTATTGTGAATAATGCTGCAATGAACATGGGAATGCAGATATCTCTTCAAGATTGTAATTTCAATTTCTTTGGTCATATACCCAGAAATGGCATTTCTGGATCATATGGTAGTTTTATTTTTAATTTTTTGAGGAACCTCCATACTGTTTTCCATAATGGTTGCACCAATTTACATTCCCGTGGACAGTATACAAGTGTTTCCTTTTCTCCACATCCAACACTTTTTATCTTTTGTTTTTTTGATAATAGCCATCCTAACAAGCATGAGGTGATATCTCGTGGTTGTTTTTATTTGCATTCCCCTGATGATTAGTGATGCTGAGCACCTGTTCCTATACCAATTGGCCATTTGTATGTCTTCTTTGGAGAAACATCTGTTTAGATCCTTTGCCCATTAAAAAAAAATGGGTTATTTGTTTGAGTTGTAGGAGTTCTTTATATATTTTGGATGTTAACTCTATCAAATACATGGTTTGCAAATATTTTCTCCCATTTTGTAGGCTGCCTTTTCACTTAGTTTATTGTTTCCTTTCCTGTGCAGAAACTTTTTAGTTTGATGTAATCCCACTTGTCTATTTTTCCTTTTTGGCCTGTGCTTTTGATGCCATATCTAAGAAATCATCACCAATAAGAATAAAAGAATAAAGTACTTAAAAAAAACCTAGCCAAGGAGATGAAATATTTTTACACTGAAACTGTATAACACTGATGAAAGAAATTAAACCAGACACAAATAAATGGAAGGACATTTAATGTTCAGCTGGAGGAATTAATATTGTTAAAATGTTCATACTACCCAAAGTGATCTACAGATTCCATGCAATCCCTAGCTCAATCTCAGTAGCATTTTTTTCACAGAAAAAGAAAAAACACTCCTAAAATTCATATGGAAACAAAAATGACCCCAAATAACCAAAGCAATTTTGAACAAAAAGAACAAAGCTAGAGGCATCATGCTTCCTGATTTCAAAATATATTACAAACCTATAGTAATCAAAGCAGTATAGCACTGGCATTAAAACAGACATATAGACCAAAGGAACAGAATATAGAGCACAGAAATAAACCCTTGTACATATAGGGTCATCAGATCTACAACAAGGGTGCTAAGAATACACAAGGGGAAAAGGGTAGTCTCTTCAGCAAATGGCGTTAGGAAAACTGGATATCCACTTGCAAAAGAATGAAATTGGACCCTTGTCTTACACCATCATGCAAAAATCAAGTCAAAATGGATTAAAGACTAAAACACAAGACCCAAAATCATAAAATTCCTAGAAGAAAACATAGGGAGAAAAAGCTTTTTGACATTGGTCTTGACAATGATGTCCTGACTAGAATTCTTAAAAGGTGTTTTTGGCAGCTGTATGGAGAAAAGGGTGAAGTTGGTGGAGTATGAGGCAGGGAGTCCTACTAATGTATGGGGTATGGTCTGAATTAATGTTTTCAAACTATTGTTCATCTCAACTTGATGTCACCAGTTATGGTTCAAGAACTCTCTTTAGAATGCTCCTAACTTTGTCTTTCCTAGGCTGTTGGCTGTTGAAGACTTGGTTTTAAAGGGTCTTCCACTCATCCACATGTAAAATAAATTCTCTTTGTTTTAGCCATAAGCTTATCAGGAAAGGCCTAAAATTACCTTTCTAGTTTTCTTAACACTGTGAAAGGTCTTGTTAATTTTTTAACAAAATGAAGAAGAAAGAAAATTTACAGTAGTGTATAGAGTACAGAAGCATGACATTTTTCTTGAACTCAAGAGAAATATTTCTCTTCAAAAATGACTTTTCTTCTCAAAAATGCTATATGAGCTGAAGATCATTGAGCTTAAATACAGTTCTTCTCCTTGCAAGTTTCTTAGCAGCTTGGTGGCTTTTACAAGAATTTGGAATTATAAGAATCTTAACTTTCTAACTTGTAATACAGTATTTTGAATATCATTTTAAAATGGTAAACCTCCCAAATACTTATTTCCTCACACCAAAAACTTAAGATTCACTATGATCTTTCATGACCTGACTGCACATTATTTATTTCAATCTTCAAATTCTTTTCATAACTCTGGCTTTCTGGTGCAGATGCATCAACATAGGCTAATCAAACATGAGAATATTTTTTTCAACTACTCAGGCCCAAGGCTCTGTATGACATCTAAAGCTTTTTGAAATGGTCTGAAGCCTTGTACTCAAAGTATGGCCCATGGACAAACAGCATCAGCATGAGCTGGGAGTTTGTGTGAAATGCAGAATCTAGAATCGCTGGCCCCACTCCAGACCTGCAGAATTTGCAGTCTAACAAGATCCCCAGGTGATTCCTATTCTCCAGTCAGTCCCCTTTCCACTGCAATCTGACCATCCCCTTTCTCTTCTTTGCATACTAGTGTATCTGTTCTTTTTCAAGGCCTCCAACGTTTTTTTAATCCAGTGTGCTGCATTGGAAACCAATGCGTGTTGGAGCAAGACCTTAAAATGAAGAACCTATGCTCTCTGTGTGTTTGTTTACGTCAATTCATGATGAGCATGTTCATTCTTGGTTGGTGCCAGCAATGCTTTCTTCTACTCAGCTGTGGTACCCAGATATGATCTTGCTCCGTGTTGACTACTCCTTTCTTCTTGAAATGTCCTTCAACTTTACCTTCATATTATAATTTCTGATTGTCCTTCTGTGTCTCTGGTTGCTCTCAGTTTCCCTCAGCTCACCTTTCTCTACCTGTCCACTAAATGACAGGTGTCTGTCCTAACCGGTCTTCTCACTTTACACCCATGCCCCTCTTGGCAATGTCAGCCATTCCCATCACTTTATTCATCATTCATATGTTCAACAAATATTTATTGAAGCCTTCGCTGGTGCTAGGTGTTCTGCTGGGTGCTTGGGACACAGATATGCATACAACAGATGATTCCACCTGATTGTAATGTGCTATGATATAAGCAGTGTGTGCTCTGGGGGCACAGCCGAGGGGCAGCTTTGTGGGAGAGTCTGGCAAGGCATTCTAGAGGAAATCTTTAGATTGCTTAAAGGTTTGGGCTTTTTTTCCTCTTGAATGTTTGGCAAGCACTTTATACTCAATGTATGTATATGACAACAAAAATAAGCTCCCATGAATCTATTTTTCATTTTTAGTTATCCATTGTATCAGTCAGGATTGGCTAGACTCTGCCTTGTAGCAACAACAACAAATCCTCAAATACTAGTGGTTTAAAAACCACAAAGGTTAATTTCTTACTCATGCTACACGTCCTTTGCAAGATGGTGGGGGAGGGGTGTGCTCATTCATGTCCTTCAGGGACCAAACTGACGGACCAGCCACTATCTTGAACCTTTGTGGGTATTGTGCCAGAGCTCTAACGACTCTTATATCAGCAGTTAAATACTTCTGCCTAGAAGCAACACTTTTCAATTTTATTTATCACCTTGAACTTGATGCAAGGCCTCACCCAAAAAGCTAGAGAATGCAACCCTTAGCATGTGAAGCTGGTAGAAGGGAAGAAAATTGAAAATATCTGATGAACAGCACTGACGACCATACCTATCTCAGTTGGAAGTACCTTCATTTACCCAGTTGTTCAAACCAGATACCTTGAAGGGACCTTTGACCCTTTCCCTCATGTCCAGGTGATTTTGCCTCTGAAAGCTGCTCCTAAATGCTCCCTTTGTCCTCATGGCTTTTGCCTTGTTTACTCTTTTCTCACCTGGACTATTGCAATAGCTTTTTACTTGCAAATGTCACTCTGTGGCCAGAGTGATCATTCTAATAATGCTTCACCCTATTTAAGACCCTTCGAAAGTTTTCCATCACAACAAGATAAACTGCAAGCCTTTAACAAGACCTATTCTTTACATCTGGTTTCCATCCCCACTCCAGCCTTTTCTCTTACCAGCCTTCTGGGTGCTAGCCATGTTTAATTTCTTGCTGCTAGACTTTTCCATATCTTTTCCCCTTTGCTCCATCCAAAAAATGTTCTACTCCCTATTACCACACCCCCCTCCTCCCCACAAATACTTTGCTCAAACCTGGAAAATCCCTAATCATCTTTTAAGATTCACATCAAAGATACGATCCCCTAAAAAAGCTTTCCTGACTTTCTCAAATGGAATGATGGCTATTTCTCTACTTTTTGCCACCAGATTGTGCTATGCATATCATTCTCAAAGCACTTGTGGTATGGTTTGTATTGTTTAGATTACATTCCTGTCTCCCTCAACTAATCTACAAACATCTTGATGGTAAGAACCTCTTACTAAATTTTGTGTTCTCAACAGAGGGTAAGTATGAAGTTCCTGGCACATAGAAAATGTAAAGTAAATGTGTCACATATGGCTAAAAATACAAAGATAAGGAATCAATTTTAAAAACCACATCACAGGAAGATAAATTCTGTGAGCATATAATAGTTGATTTTTAAAAAAATTAACCTAAATACTTTGTCCGTAGTGAAAAGTGTGTGTGGGTATATGTATGTCTGTCTATGTGTCATGTTCCCACTCCATTCGTGGGCAAGTTAATTAACCCTTGTAAACTTTAGTTTCCTTCTCTCTAAAACTCTGTAAAGAGGGATTAATTATATTACCTGTTTCTGAGGATTATTGGAAGGTTAACTCAGTTGATGCCTATAGTGAGGGCATTTAGCAAGGCGCCTGCATTTGTTTCTTATACAGGCTGCCATAACAAATTTCTCAAATTACCACAAACTTGGTAGCTTAAAACAACGTACATTTAGTATCTTAGAGTTTTAAAGGTCAGATGTCCAAAATAGGTCTCACTGGGCTAAAATTAAGATGGACCTCCTGGATGCTCTAGGGGATAATCTGTTTCCTTGCTTCTTTTCCAGCTTCTAGAGGTTTCCTGCATTCCTTGGCATGTGGCCCCTTCCACCTTCGAAACAAGCAATGTCCCATTGAGTCTTCCTTATACCTCATGACTCTGACACATACTCTCTTATCTCCCACTTCTGCTTATAAAGATCTTTGTGATTACATTGGGCTCACCTAAAAAATCCAAGATAATTTCCCCATCTGAAGATCCTCACTTTAAATACACCTGCAATCTCCCTTTTGCCATGTAAGGTGTATAGAGAAACATAGTCACACGTTCTGGGAATTAGGAGGTGGGCATTTCTGGGGGATCATTATTCTGCCTACCACAGTGCCTGCTCAATATCTTCATTATAAGGGAGTAGTAAAGTTTGGCTATTATTATTAGAATTATAGATTATTTCTTAAACATTGTTAAATTGTTTTTTGTTATAGAGCTGTAACACTTTTGAGCCACGCAACCTGGATACAATGTGGCCTTCTATTAATAACTTAGCATGAAAGAGCCACAGTTCTGTTACTCCAAAAGTGGGTTAAGTGATTTGCTTCTGAACATTAGCCATTTTGTGATGCTAGGATGCACTTACAGTAAAAGGAGATTGGTATTTATTTAAAAGTACCTTCATAGCCTTAAGGAAGGCAATTTTACTAACAGTACTATTATTGTGTAGTAATGACTAACAGTGATGGAGAACTTATTATGTGCCAAGAGCTGTTCCAAGTGTTTATATATGTATTGACTAATTTGATCCTAAGGCCAGACCCATGAGGAGGTAATTTTATTTTCTTCTTTTGTGGTAGTTGAGAGTTTGCCCAAAGCACTATAAAAATAGGAATGTAGAAAAGGATGGGGCAACATTAGAAGAATAAATACTTTGGGCTAATAGTTCTTAGCACTTTTATAGCTCATCATGGTGCAGGTTGAGAGTGTTTAGTCTTATTGAATTGTAATTCTTGTGCTTTTAAAAAAATGCATAGTAGACGACCAACTGCATTGGGAGTTGGTCAATTTCCAGAGATACTTGAAAACAAATTGTCCAGTGAGTTCAGGCTTTTAAAGATATGTCCTTTAGGTTTTCCCTCTTTCTCTTTCTCTCCCTCTCCCTCCTTTCCCTCAAAAATATACTTTAAAAACATTAGCTACTGTAACTATCATGTATTATTTTTCTATTCTGCCAAATTGCTTTGATACATAGAGTTTAAGAGCAAGGAAACTGCCTTTTTTAAAAAGAAAATTGTTATCCAAGTCAGTGTTTTCTTTAAAAAAAAGTCAGTGTTTCAAAGGATTTCTGAGGGTAAAAGATGTTATGAACACTTTCACCACTGTGATTAGGTTAAAACGATAAAGGTAAGATTATTAACAAGGCTATTCACTACAAACAAAATGTTAAGAACAACCTTTGAAATATTTCATATAATAAGGAACTCATTTTAAAAGAATTACTCTGGGGTATAACTGTGAGGAATTGGCATTTGCTAAATGTATGTTGGATGCTGACTCATAGATTCAGCAAGATAAGTGAATCAACCCAATCAGCCTTATATGTTCATTACAGCCACATTAGCATAAATATTACCTTATGTGAAAAATCTCTTTATGCCAAAATAGAGACCAACTAACAAATGGGTGAAAGTACACTTATATGTAATTGATTAGTAGATTTTTCTGTATAAATGAAATACATTTTATATAGTAATTGAGCCTATCACATGTTTATTTTGATCTAGGATAAATTTCTGAAAAATTTTGAAAATCAAAAACAATTAAATGAAGTCCTTCATTTTACCTACTGCGTTTGATATTTACTCATAATCACACAGAGAGTTTGGAGAATGTATTACCTGCATCACATGGTCATGCTTTAGCTTTTACGCTCTAATGTTTTATTTAGAATCCTTTGGCAGATGAAACTGTTGACCTAAGTTAGCTAGAAACAGCTGCTTTTCTATTTTAATTTGTAGTTAATGTTTTCTAAGTGTCAAGCACATGTAGAGAAATTTTTTCCATAGACTGATATTAAACATTTTATTTATATTTATTTTATTTTTAATGATCCATGGGACTATTTAGAAAAGTGAAAGCCAATTAGAACATTCACTGTGAATGTTTTTAGGAAAGAAAATCTCCCTTGGGTATTTCTATGGATGGATCAATATCACGTTCATTTATTTTTGTGGCATGCTTGACTAACAGTGCTATGTTCTGGAAACACAGTCTGCTGTCTATTTTGATTGAGTTAAAAATACATGATCTCTTTCAAGGTTTTCAAAGTTTCTGCCTAAAGACAAAGCTAGATGCTTTTCAATAATCTTGGGTTTGACTCTTTATTTTGTCACTGAATGGATACCTTGAGAAAGTGGTCAGTTGACAATCTTAGTTTAATGACTATTTCTTATGTCATATAATTGTGTTTTACAGCTTCTTGTCAAAGATGATGATAATTTAGTTTCTTCTTTTATTTTGTGCTGTATTTAGAGTTTTACTTGTTTTTGGTTTCTGTAAGTCTGGGTAAATAGAATATATGAGCCCTATTACTTTTATTTATATGTTATGCATAGTTTACTGACAGTGAATGCAATATATGGGGAAATATAAGTGTGAATCCTAGGTCCCAACTAGCACAAAATGATCAGTGACATTGAGAAACTGAGAAACCAGGGAGGAACACTGTAAGATTCACCACATTTTATTTGTGGTGAGTCCCAGGTGAGGTAGAATTGCCCTAAATTCTTTGGGCACCAGAAAACCTAGATGGGAGACTCAGTTTGTAAATCTTAAGCTCTTGAGAAAGCAACGTTTCATCGTGAGGCTGTGTGATTTGTGGTAGAAGAGTAATTCTTTTGGTTGTCCCCATGAAGGAGGTCACTATGGTGGCCATCATCTTTCTCTTTGTGTTTGCCTGGATAAAATGACATGTATGAAAGTAGCTCTGGAGTTTTATTAATATGTTTCTTAAAAGTAAATAATTCTTGGCCAGCCACGGTGGCTCACTCCTATTATCCTAGCACTATGGGGGGCCCAGGCGGGAGAATCGCTTAAGGTCAGGAATTTGAGACCAGCCTGAACAAGAGCAAGACCCTGTCTCCACCAAAAATATAAAACATTAGGTGGGTGTGGTGGCACATGCCTGTAGTCCCAGCTACTCAGGAAACTGAGGCAGAAGGATCGCATGAGCCCAGGAGTTTGAGGCTGCAGTGAGCTATGATGACGCCACTGCACTCTACCCAGGGTGACCCTGTCTCAAAAAAAAAAAAGAGTAAATAATTCTAGTAATGTTTTAAAAAATATATATATATATTTTTTGTCTTTCAGGGACATTAAAAAAGACCTATTTTAAATCAAATGGGAGTGAACCTTTGGTCACTGATGGTGAAGTGCAAGGGTCTGATGTTATTCTTACAAATACGATCTACAATGAGAGCACTATGGCGCCTACTGCACATCCCAGCCAGTACATTCCAGCCTGGACTACAGATGCTTCTCTCCCAGGGGACCAAAGTCACAGGAATACAAGTAAGTCTGAAGGTGCTGAATGCAAGTGGCCTTTAATGTCTGTGGAACCTACATGTAGGTTTTTAAGGGTAGCAACCAATGCTATTAATTCCTAATCACTTACTGGTCCCCCAGGCAAATCTCCCCTCAGTTATATGGTAAGCCTGGCTGAGTGCCCTATTCTTAAACACGAAATACCATCAACTCAGCTGTCCAGATAGGAACTGAGGAAGCAATGAAAATTTATCAATGACACTCAACATTTCTGAGGTATGAATATTTGTGCTGCTTGCCTCAGTATAGTGGTATTGATTTTGTAGCGGCTCACCTATGAAAGTTTGTGCTTCTGTTTTGAAGATTTTGTTTCTTGGCGGGGTTTTTTTGTTTGTTTTTTTGACTTTTTTGAGACAGAAGCTCGCTCTATTGCCAGAGCTAGAGTGTAGTGGCATCATCATAGCTCACTGCATCCTTAAACTCAAGCTATCCTCCTGCCTCAGCCTCTGCAGTTGCTGGGACTACATGTGTGCACAACCACACCGGGCTAATTTTTCTTTCTTTTTCTTTTTTTTTTTGTAGAGACAGGGGTCTGGCTGTTGCCAAGGCTGGTCTTGAACTCCTGACCCCCAGTGATCCTTCTACCTTGACCTGCCAAAGTGCTGGGATTACAGGCATGAGCCACCTTGTTTTGAAGTTTTAAGTTATTTATTTTGAGATGGTCAATAAGGAAGTGAAGTTACTTATTTCATTGTTTGGTCCCTTATTTGGTCCCTTGCTATAGGACCAATTTAATAACAGGATGCCAAGTGATTTAGTCGGAGCTAGTCCCCCATTTGCTTTTGAGATGTTAGTGTGTTCTTTTTTTTTTAATCTTACTTCCCTCTTCTCCCTTTTTCATTGGTTGTGAAATTTATTTTACATATTGGTGAATGACAAATAATCACACCTTGAGAAAACTGGCATGTGTGAAACTCTTCTGCATGAGGACAAAGGGAGGGATTTCTTAGTTATTCCAGAAAAAGAGCTGGGAGAGAGACAGAAAAAAAAGACAAAGTGTGGACGTGGGGCACGATGAGATGGTGAGATGTGGCAGAGGACATGCCTTGGAAAGTGATTCTTTCCCTTGATACCCGCAGATCTTTAGTAAAGTTACTTCCAGAATGCTTGGTGGGATTGGGTTTGTGCAGAAAATGTTGAGGAGCTTCAGCTCTGATCCAATCCGTGCTGATAAAAAATATTCAGAGCACAGTCATTGTCAAAACTTTCTCTGCAGTTGTCTAGCCTCTTATTTCCTACTTCCTAAAACAAAGTTACGTGATTGAAAATTATACAGAGCTCACCCATCCACGATCATTTTCTTGTTTGTTCCTCTCTCTTTCATGAAAATCCACAAAGGGATATCACATCTTAGGTCTGAGACAGAGTATTTATTTTTATTCTGAGCCAGGAAGGGAAGGATTAAGTTGACTTTTAGCTATCACAATATACATTTGCCCGTGTTTGAGGAAAAGCAGGTTTATTCTATTTCTCCAGCCCAAAAAAGACTGGATTTCATTGTTTCACAGAGCACCTTTAGGTATTAACTGTTTCTTATGCTTAGTGCTCACCAGTGATTCATATGGATTTGTGTTCATTATCTGACAGTAATACTGCAGACCAGAATTATGCCTCGTTAAATTTATTTTCCTCATGAGTTTAATTTCGAGGTTTTGTATTTTGGTCATGTCTTCAGCACTTCATTATTCCTAAGGACAGTGTTTTCTACCAGAACTACAGAAGTAACTTAAACTAAAGCTCAGTCCAGTTAATGTGGTTGCAATTACAGCAATTGTTATTTTCTTCTATTAAGTGGATTTGTCTGTATTTTGAAGCTTTCATTATTTGTTAAGATTCAAATAGAGTTGACAAACATACACCCTGAAGAGTAAAGAAACATATGGCAGTTGTTGCTCAGACTGGAAGTTTGGTGAAGTCTGTTTGACTCATTTTCTCTCCCTACGGCTAGAGCGTTGCTTAAGAACATGAGCATGATTTGACATGTAGAGGAAATCCAGGTGAAATCAGAACGGTTAAATGGAGAAAGGCCAAAACCTTTGAATATGTGTCATTCCTTGTTGTTAATGCACTTGACAGTTAGCATTGAGCTTTACTGTCTGACCACATAGACTCTCCATATACTGTCTACATTAACTAAAATTATTTATTGCAAGGAATTTGATGGTTTTTCATACATTTCAGTAATAGTGCCAGCCTACGATCATAGGATTTTAACAGTTTTCAAGGCATGTTGAAATATTTTCTTTGTGATCCGTACAATTAACTGATGAGAGACACAGAACAGGTAATATCATATACCATTTTTCAAGGTGTATGATAACTTCATGGCTTAGAGAAGTTCAGTTGACATATCCAATATGACTTGGCTAGTAATTGGTAGACATGAGATTGAGATTTGGATCTTAGGACTCCAAGATCAGTGCTCTTTGAAGTTTTTCATGCTTCCTCATTTAATTTTATTGCTTTCTTTGCAGTAGTAGGATCATTACTGAACAAATTTTAAGCTCCAGGAGAGCAAAAAGAGAAGACTTTTATTTTTTACTGCTGTATAGCCAGTGCTCAATAAAATATTAGTTGAATGAATAAATAAATGAACTATAGTCATTCCAAATTTTTAATATATAATTTATGACTTTTGTTAGTGATACTTGATCACACTTCTGCCACTTGATATTTATTTAACCAATTTTACTTAAAGTATCATTTAATGTGTTGTATTTGTATTAACACCTAGCAGAGAATTTACTTTTATCCTGTCCTTTTATTGTTATTTTCTAATTATGATGTTGGTTTAAATTCCTGGCATATGTAAAACCTATTTAAGTCCACTTCAGTCCTGAAATACAGTGGCCAGACATTCTGAGTTACCCAGATATCCTGGATAGGAAACCAAAGGACAAACTCCTGGCAAAAGGTATGAAGTAATAGCCTTTCCCTAAGACATTCCCTCCTGGGAGTCCTTAATGTCACACCAACACATAGAATACTGCAGTTTGCAAAGTTTTAACCAGAATACCCCCCATATTACACTGTGTAGCACAGATGGGCTTTGTGAACGTGAAATAGGCTTTACGTGACATCTGTTACTTCTGGAGTTTCATTAGTTGCATTTGAAAACCAGTTGTAATGTGGAAAAGGAAAAGGCCCACAGTTAACTTTCACGCTGTGTTTCAGCAAGGGATTTTTCTAGGTCACAATCTCTGTCTGGGTTTTTATTTTCACTCCTTTCTCCTTATACGTTTTATAAATGTTTAAACATATGATGAACTTTAAGGAGAGGGAAAAACTCTTTGGTCAACAAAAACCTTTTGGGTTAAAGATAATATGGTAGATAATAAAATAACCTAGAAACTCTGATCAGGAATTAAAGTGACAAGAGAGTGGATTGATGTGCTGAAAGCTTAACGTGTTCTGTTCTCTCATCACATCTTTGATCAACCAGATCCTAAATCTTCTACTTCAGATGAAAATGCGTTATCCCTCTCATTCACTTTTCAAAAACAGCTGCTTTTTTGAGATATAATCCACACGCCATAAAATTCACCCTTTTAGTGTGTACAATTCAGCCATTTTAAAATATATTCACAGAGCTGTGCAACCATCACCACTATCTAATTTTAGAATATTTTCATCACTGAAAAAAGAAATGTAACATTCCCTGCTCCCTATTTCCCCTTTACCTCAGCTCCTGGCCAAAACTAGTCTGTTTTCTGTCTCTATGGATTTTCCTTTTCTGAACCTTTCCTGTAAAGGACATCATACGATATGTGGTCCTTTGTATCTGGCTTCTTTCACTTTGCATGGTGTCTTCAGGATGCGTCCATGTTATAGCATGTGTTGGTGCTTCATTCCTTTTTAGTGCTGAATAATATTTCATTGTATTGATATATCACATTTCCTTTATCCAGTCATCCATGGATGGACACTTGGGTTGCTTGCACTTTTTTAGCTATTATGAATAATGCTGCTATGAATATTCATGTATGAGTTTTTGTGTAGACATATGTTTCCAGTTCTCTTGGGTTCATACCCAGGAGTGGAATTGTGTTGTTTCTCCATTTCCTTACTTATCTTCTGTCTAGTTGCTTTATCTGTTATCGAGAGTGGCGTACTGAAATCTCCAACTATTATTGCATAACTGTCTGTTTCTCCCTTCAATTCTGTCAGTTGTTGCTTCACAAATTTTGATGGTCTGTCATTAGGTGTGTCAATATTTATAATTGTTCTTGCTGTATTGAACCTTTTATTAATATATGATGTCCTTATTTATCTCTTCTAACCTTTTTTTGATTTAAAGTCTATTTTATCTGATACAGATGCTCCTCAACTTATGATGGAGTTACATGCTAATAAACTCATTGTAAGTTGAAAATAATTTAAGTCAAAAATGCATTTACTACACCTAACCTATAGAACATCATAGCTTATCCTAGCCTACCTTTAACATTCTTAGAACACTTACATTAGCCTACAGTTGGGCAAAATCATCTAACACAAATCCTATTTTATAATAAAGTGTTGAATATTTCATGTAATTTATTGAATACTGTACTGAAAGTCAAAAACAGAATGGTTGTATGGATACTTGAAGTACAGTTTCTATTGAATGTGTATTGCTTTCACACCATCTTAAAGTTGAAAAATTGTAACTTGAATCATTATAAGAGAGCCATCCTACTCTCTTTTGGTTACTATTTGTATGAGGTATCTTTTTCCATCCTTTTACTTTCAATCTATTGTGTCTTTGCATCTAAAGTCAGTCTCTTGTAGACAGCATATAGTTGTATTATGGTTTTTTTTAATCCATTCTGTCAATCTCTGTCTTTTGATTGGGAAGTTTAATTCATTTACATTTAAAGTAATAACTGATATGGAGGGATTTCTGTCATTTTGCTATTTGTTTTCTATTTATGTTACAGCTTTTTCATCCCTCATTGCCTGCATTACTGTCTTCTTTTGTGTTTAGTTGATTTTTTTTGTAGTGAAATGTTTAAATTCTTTTCTCATTTCCTTTGGTATATGTTTTAAAACTATTTTCTTTGTGGTTACCGTGGGAATCACATTTAACATTCTAAAGTTATAGCACTCTAACTTGAATTTATACCAGCTTAACTTCAATAACATACAAAAAAACTCTACTTCTTTACCAACTCCATTCTACCCCTGGATGTTTCAAGCTTTCAACAGAATCTAGAGTTCCAAGATAATGACACCAGACAGATTCTGCCAGTGCACTTATGTTTAGGTGGGAAGACAGATTACTGATGCTTCCTATTCTGCCATTTCCCAGAATCCTGTCTAGCAAAAAATTTAATTTTGACAATTTTTTTCCAGTGTTCTCACTACTTTTATGGAGAAGCAGATTTTTGGAGGACCTTACTTTGCCATTCTTGGAATACTTCCTACCCCTCAATCATTTTTACCTTATTTACTTACTCTATTGCTTCTTTTTCATTTCCTTCAATATGGGTAGTTGATTTTTCTTTTTTTGTTATAGCTTATATATGAAATCATAATACATATTATTTTTAATTGCAGTTTTTATTTCCCATTTTTGCATAAATCCCTTCATTCCTTCTCCTTTCTTCTGCATCATGTTATTTATACTTGCTCTCAGTTAGTCCTTGTTAACAATTAATGGGCATAATTTTATAGTTTTCTCCATGCTTTTTTAATCTTATATAAATGTATATACATACACACATACACAGAATAATATACATATGGAGGAGTTTTTTGTCATTGTTTTTCAAAAAATGGGATCACATTTATTCATATATTTTTCTACCTAATGTCTTTTTCATTCAAGAATACTTCGTGTTAATATCTGCAAGGCAATGGCTTAGTTCTAATCCATTATTATAATGACTAAATAGTATTCCATGTTGCCATTATACCATAATTTATTTCAACCATTCCCCTAATTATGGGCATTCACTTTATATCTAGTTTTTTTTTTTCTCAGTGAATTACAGTCTTTCTTCTGAAGATAAAATGACTGGGGTCATGACCATGATGCTGTCTAAATAGCAGTGATTTATTTACACTGATAATTAGACATGTACCAGAATGTCTTAAGCTCATACCCAAAAGATACTAGGTGGAGAAAGCTTATGCACCAATTCAAAACCCTAAGGTTATTCTTTCTTCCTAGTTTAATGTTTTTAACATGTGGTGTTTCCATTAGCTTTAAAGGGAGCTCTACAAGAATATGTAGCCAAGAGGATTGGAGCAGGTCTTGGAGTTTTACCTGGATTACTACTCATCAGGCAATTATCCAAGGGGAGATTTTGAGAAAGGGAATCTAATTAGACATATGACATCAGGTAAAGTCTCTTACCCTTTTCACCCAACATTTTCTAATCCTAACAAGAATGGAACCCTGGATGTCTTCATTATATTATTTAAGAGTCAGTTCTGCTGCCTTCAAAGTGATTTACCCACTTCTGCAGATTACTGACTGTAGATTATTATGTGGTTTGGAGTGGCAGTCTGTGCTCATATGTGTAAACGTGGATGAGCAAGTGGTTTAGACGTGCCCAAGAATTGTATCTTTAGCATTCCTCTGTTGTATTATTGCACAGTATTTCTCCATTGTGGGTCTGGGGGACCTCAAGATGTATTCTGGGGGATCCAAGAATTCTCTGTAAGAATTCCTTTATTGTATACTTTCATTTCAATGATAATTAAAGTAATTAATGTAAGCCTACTCTGGATCACCTGGATAAGTACCTTATAATAAATACTGCTCTGGAATTTTGGTCCCTGTATGAGTTTCTCTTTTTGATTATGTTGCTGTTAAGCTATACTATTTAGACATTTTCTGGCTATCAGGAAATGAACAGAAACAAACTTAGTAGGTATTCTTCTCAATTGAAGAACAAAGTATGTACTAGCATGCTATACAAAGGGTGACTTTGTAGTAGTTCAAGTAGAGAAAAGCCGCAACAGACTTGCTCAGCTGGGATATAGGGTAGGTAGAACAAGCTTCCCAAATATAAAACTTGTGCTGCAGCCATCAGCACCATATTCAGGGTATTTTAGCAGAATAATGTTAACATTAATTCATTAATATAATTAATTTAAATTTTATTAGTTTTGTAGTTTTTTTTGTATTTAATTCATACAAATTAATTTTATAGTTGTGCTAGACCTATATACATAAGGAGGTTTATATTATAATTTTATGTGTGCTTTCAAAACTTTCTTCCTGTTAAAAAGCCTGAACAGTTCTTCAGCTTGAGAAATGTTACTTTAGGGCACCTGAGTTCTACCTATCTGTGTTACATCCCCAGAAAAAATAGTGATACTTTAGGGCAGAGCTTCTTATCTTTATGGTGCCAAGGACTCTTTTGGCAATCTGGTGAAGCTGATAGATGTCTTCTTAGATTAATGTTTTGGTGCTTAAAATAAATTACACTGACAGCCTGGGCAGCATAGTAAGACCCCATCTCTACAAAAAACAAAAACAATTAGCCAGACATGGTGACATGTGTCTGTAGTCCTAGCTACTTGGAAGGCTGAGAAAGGAGGACCACTTGAGCCTAGGAGTTCAAGGTTGCAGTGAGCTGTGATCATGCCAACTGCACTCTAGCCCAGGTGACCCAGTGAGACTCTATCTCAAAAAAGCAAAAAATAACAGAGAATTAAAAGGAAGGCAATTATAGTAAAATGCAGTTACTAAACTATTGGAAATGTAAATTCTTGCTATAGTAATACATATGTTTATTTATTAGCACATTAAATAATATCTAGCTATAGGTCAATAACTATATTTTTATGACAGGGATAAGCATAAATAATACTTTGAAATGTCTGTGACAACTCTATGTTGACATACAAATATCTGTGATTTCTAATTTTTTCTACATTTGTTGCCTACATTGATAATTTAATTATACTAAATTTCGATTAAAGGTTAATGAAAATAGAGATGCTATTTTTTTTTGCCGTATGAGTTCACAGACAACCTAAATTCTACGTTTGGGCCATTGGGGTCTTTGTATTCTGATTGATAATACCTGTTCTAGAGGAAAATAATCTTTTGTTGGTACCTAGGAGGGTCTGAGGTCTGCCTAAGCTTCCTTGTAAGGTCTTAGTGCTACTCCAAAAGTTACTGTAGTCATGACCCCTGGACACCATCCCTACGTGTTCTGATGGACACCAGTGTTAGACCCCAATGTTCAAGTACAGTTGATTGCCCTCTTCTGTATATTAAATCACATTCTTTAGGCTTAAAGAACAGTTATGAGATTCAGACATGGGCTTCTGGCTAATAGCAACATCTAAATAAGAACAAATGAAGCATTTAAACAATTGTCACATGCTTGTCTGGTCGTTAGCATTCTAGTAAAGGCATGCACAATTCTTGGGAGAGAGGAAGGAAATTCAGATGTAGGAATGTACTCTCTCTTTCTCTTTTTGCCTGCTCCTTTTTCCTTCCTCGTCTTTATCCCACCTTTAGGTGAGTCTTTCCCAGGGATATATTGTGTTCCTCCCAGAGAGAGCAAACTCAGTCACTTGCGGAACTAGGATTCTAAAAGGGGTAATGGAACAGTGTCTGTTGCACTGTCCTTTGGCTATAGTCCTAGTCTTTCTTTCTTGAAGATTTCTGGGCAAGACTTCCTGACCTTCTCTCCTTAATGAATCCTGCAATATCCCCAGGTGATGTGTGCTCCCAAAGGTAATGTGCCTATAACACATTAACAGGTACAGCAAATGAGAGTCAGAATTAAACAATCGTGTCAAAAGGGCTTGTGGCTCA
This sequence comes from Daubentonia madagascariensis, assembly GCA_023783475.1. Taxonomy (NCBI): domain Eukaryota; kingdom Metazoa; phylum Chordata; class Mammalia; order Primates; family Daubentoniidae; genus Daubentonia; species Daubentonia madagascariensis. The sequence goes on from JAKFHU010000428.1 coordinate 15,607,893, forward strand.
AAATTTTCCTCCCCAGATTCGTTATCACAGTTTCCTCTTTGGAAGGAAGAGCTGAGTACCCTTAATTCACATAGAGGAAAAAAGCCAGTAGCATGTTGATAACAGCATTGCAAAAACAATCCTGGTCAAACTCAAGGACAAACATGATCTTGTAAAAGCCAAAAGCTCAGATAAAAGTAAAAAAAGAAAAAGAAAAAAAGAAAGAAAGAAAAACAAAACCCCCAAACTTCAAACTGTGTAATTTACTTTGCTCTCTGGTTCTGAAAGAAAATTGGCACTGTATATATTCTTTTGCCTGAATCATTCAATTTGCTGACTGTCTGTGTTTTTTGGTGTTTGTACAATTTTGTGTTGAGAGCAAAAAATCCATCAGTGGAAATCTGTTTGCTGTTACTCGTGCCTTTGGAGAATATGCCTTTTCACTTACTTATAGTTGAAATGAGTATGGTAATGTGTTTTCCAAACCAAAAACTTTACATCTGTTCACATTTGATGCAAACCATTCTTTGTGTTTCAGTGTTAACATATTTTATTCTTTTATTTTGCTGCTCTGCCTCATCAACCTAATATTCACATGTGGTGTTTGGTGATAAGACTTCCAGTACAGTACTTGTTTATAATTACGGTAAGCTGTATAAACCCACTCTGATGCCTATGTACTCTTCCAAGTTTTATGAAATATCCCAACTTTGAAGCATCTAGGTTAATATTCTGTGAAGCACCATTTATTCATCAGCAGCTTTTTATTGGGTGCCACTCTCTGGGGTTTAGCTAGATGGACCATAAAGATGGGTAAGACAGAAACTCTGTCCCCAAGTAGCCAATTGTCTAGTAACTTGAAACATAAACATATTATTTACAGTTTGAGAAATAAAGTGATATATTCTATGAGAGAATTTCAGAAAGAAAAACATGATCCATTTCAATTCTTTTTATTCTTTAAAAGACAATATTGCTAATCCATACCGTTTTAATGCTATAGTAAATGTATCGTTTTTCTAAAAATCATGAAGTTTTGTTTATAATTATAAAAATAAATTTTACTTTAAAAGTCTATCCTGGAGCTTCCATTTTTAATCAGACTAAACTGCTTCATTCTTAAATTTAATAATTGTCTTGGTTCAATTGAACAGAGCCTTTAGTTTTCAATTTTATTTACAGAATATGGGAAGGCCAACCTTGCTGTTACAGGAATTGAAGAGAATTCTATCACCTTAGGGAGTGGGAGATCTAGAATTTTACAATTTCCTCTCTGGAATTACCTTCTAATTCTTCCATCATTTATTAAGTAACCAAGCTCAGAGAGTTTGTTTTGTTTTGGTTATATGTTTGTAGATGTGTACTGGATAAAGGCCTTTAGGATGTGCATTTCAGGAGACTGATTTATGATGTCCTGATGGCTGTTAAGCCACAGTAACTATGTTACCATATAATGTGTCTTTTAATATTAATGAAAAATTTTAAAAATGAATAATATGGAAGGTTGCCTTGGAAAAGAAATAGAGACCTTAAGTCTAAAGTTTTTGCTTGTTGCAGAGTTTGGGTACTGGCCAAGTGGCTGTGTCAGGGCCAGTCATGAGAAGCACTGAAGCAGGTAATGCCTGGGGACACATCAAACACTGTCAACCTCCCAGTAGAGTTGACACTACAGGTGGCAGCAATATCTCTTCCAGGCAGTCTTTAGGACTCTGGAGGAGTCCTCTTGATAGTAATCACTTCTAAAGCTCTTACCATGTGCCATGTACAGTTCTAAATGGTTTACTTACGATAATTCTGTTAATCCTCACAACAACCCAGTGAAATAAGTGCCATTATTAGTCTCGTTTTATTGAAGAGAAAGCACACACACATAGGTTACATAATTTACCCGAGATTGCTCAGCTGGTAGGTGGTAGTGCCAATATTTGAACCCAAGTAGTCTAGTTTCAGAGTCTATGCTCCATTTTGCCATGAAGAGCAGAACAGAACAACATGAACAGTTATTGAAAAAGACACATGGGAGAGGGAAATTTGTGGCCTATGTGGCGGCAAGTCTCAGTGGTTAGCCCCAAGGAGCTGAATTCCATCTGGTTAGCCACAAAAGATATTTAAAGGGCAATTGTGTGTGTCTAGTGTTCAGTACTAGAGCACAGGCATGTGGAAGAATAAATGATATGAAGGATGGAGAAATGAATCTATTTAAGGGCCATTTGTCTCAAGTCTGGATTTATTAGAATGGTGTGTTTCAAGCCTTTTAGAAAAAAAAGATGAGTTGCTTAATCTGAAGATGATAAAACTCACTTCTTCTGTGCTCTATTAACTTTTTTATTTTTAAAAGATGAAATCTGCCCTCTTAACAATTTTTTGAGTATACATTATGATGTTGTTAACTGTATGCACGTTGTTGTACAGCAGACCTCTAGAACTTTTTCATCTTGCATGACTGAAACTCTATATCCATTGATAAGCAGCTCCCCATTTCTCCCTCTGCCCAGCCTTTGGCAACCATCATTCTGTTGTCTGCTTCTATGAGTTTGACTATTTTTGATACCTCAGATAAGCAGAATCATGCACTGTTTGTCCTTTTGTGACTGGCTTATTTTTATTTAGCATAATGTCCTCAAGTTTTATCCATATAGTAGCATATGACAGAATTTCCTTCTTTTTCTTTAAAGCTGGTGCTTCTCCTATAAGAGGAGCCACTATGAAACTTTTCAGTGGTGGTAATACTACAGTCTGGCACATGATAAGCACTCAGGAAATGTTCCAGAAAGGTTAGGAAGTTTCTGCTTGCCCCTTCTCCCCTTTGTTTTGACCCATGCACAATTTTCCTCCCATGCTGACTCCCCATATGCCTCACTACAGGAATATCCAGACTTATATCAGGGCACCTGGTGAATTTATTAGTTTATTTTAAAAGCTCTTTGAAAAATAATAATATTATCATTTGCAGAAATATTACACATGCCTATTATTTAATTTAACCAAGAAAGTGGATACATAAAGCTAGAGGAAAAAAATCATCCCAAATTCTACCCAGAAAGAAACCATCTTTAATAATATGAGCTAGATATGCCTCCACATAGCGCTCTAGGTATGTATTAAGATAGAAACATAAATACCTGATAGAAATAATTTTATAAAAATAAAAATGACTTCTTTAATAAAGTTACTAAATGTAATCACCTTTGAATTAAAGAGAGGAAAGGAAACTGAGGTGAAATGGAAAGAATTGAACTTCATGTATAGATTTATCACAAGAGAGATTAGTACCTAAATGTTTGCTGTTGTAGTGGACTTTGGATAAATTTTCAGTTGCTGAGGATTTATTCTCCTTTTCTAATAGCTCCCCAGTTTCCTCTGAAGGAATTACCTTTATCCCATGGTCTTTAGTCTAACATGCAGAGTAACTATAATAAACTTAGTGCCTGCCATTTCATAATGAAGATGAAGATTCTCAGAGGTTCTTTATGCCACATTCTGTATAGCCAGATGGCAAACAGATGACTTCAATGTTCCCTCACATAACATTGAATATCATACAGGTCACACAAACTTTCTCTCTAAGTTTGAAAATCAAATGACATCTTTTTTAAAAGGTGAAAGAAAAAAATCAAAATGGGAATAGTAAATATTTACAATTGAACAATAATGAACATTCTACTTATCAGAACTTGTGGGATATGTTAAAAGAGTACATCAAAGGAAATTTATAGATGTACATACTTATAATAGAAAATTAGAAAGATTGAGCCAAGTATCTAAGAAGTGAGAAAAAGAACAGATGAATAAGCTTGAAAGTAGAAGGAAAGGGAAAGTAAAAATAAGAGAAAACTAATAAAATAGAAAACAAACATAAACTGAAGACCAAAAGATAAAAAATCAGTTTTGAAAAGGCTAATAAATTAGACAAACCTTTTTCAACATTGATCAAAAAAAGAAAGAAGGTATACATGTACAAACCAAAACAATATTAGTAATAAAGAAGAAAACACTATTATAGATACAAAAGTTAACTACATAATAAGAATACCATGTACAACTTTATGCTAATATATTTGAAAATTTAGAGAAAATGTTCAATTTCTTAGGAAAGTATAATTTATCAAAACTGAATCAGGAAGAAACCCCTAATAGACCAGTAATTATTGAAGAAATTTAATCAATAGTTTAAAAACTACCTATAAAAATCATTCCATTTTAAAAATCGTTTAAAAATCCCAGATAATTTTATAGATAAGTTTTATCAACCTGTAATGTACAAATAATTTCTATTAAATGCAAAATCTTTTAGAGAAAATAAAAAGAAAGAAAGTGCCCACAGGCATTTTTTAATCAAGTAGAAACTTGATACTTAAAACAAAGATAATATAAAAATAAAAATTATAGATCAATCTTACAGACTGAATGTTTGTATGCCCCCAAAAGTCATATGTTGAAGCCCTAACCCTCTCCCCTAATTGGCGATATTTGGAGATGGGGCCTTTGGGAGGTAATTAGGGTTAGATGAGGTCATGAGGGTTTGGCCCTCATGATGAGATTAGTGACCTTACAAGAAGAGACATCAGAGAGCTTGCTCTCTATCTTTTTGTCTCTCTTCTTGTGTTCCCACAAAGAGGTCATGGGAGCACACAGCAAGGAGTTGGCCATCTGCAACTCAAGGGGAGAGTCCTCACAGAAACCTACCTTGCTGACACTTTGATCTTGGACTTCCAGCTACCCGAACTATGAGAAAATAAATTCCTGTTGTTTAAGTTATCCCATCTATGGTATTTTGTTATGCAGCTTAATAAAAATCTATTTATAAATGCAAAATTATTAATTGAAACATCAGCAACCAAATCTAGTAACACTTAAAAATATATTGCATCTTAACAAAATAGGCTTTATTATGGAAATACAAGATGGCTTAACATTAGACAATTTATCTGTATGTCTGCTCATTTAAATAATAAAGTAGATCTCTTTTATTAATCATATCATTTGCTAATGAAAAAGTACTGGATAAAACTTGACACATTAAAAAAGAAGAAAACTTCTTTAACTTGATGAAGAATATCCATCAAAAACCTGAATGTTTTGCCATTACTTGTAATTATAAAAGAATAGAAATATCCTAAATGTCTAATAGGAGGGGACAGTTAAAAAAACATGGTATAGCCAAGCAATAGTGTAAGGTAACATTTGGGAAAATGAATGAGGGAGATCTCTATACACTGACATACATAGACTAAATATTGAATTAATAAAGCAAGGTTCAAAATAGTATATAAAGTATGCCATCTTTTGTGTGAGGAATGGAGAGGAAAATAGGAATATATATATATATATATATATTTATATATATTCCTTTGTATTTATTTATATTAAAAATAAAATGTACAAGGACAAACCAAAAACTAATAAAAATATTTTTCTATTATGGGAAGAGAGTTAGGATGGAGGTGACGTGGATGGAAATAGGACATCTCAAAATGTACCTTTTATGTAGTTTTTTCCTTTTCTTTTTTTTATTGGCAGGACCTTTCATGTCATTTTGATTTGGACTCAGGTAAATAACTTACATAATAAGCACTTATACCAGAGAAAAATTGACAGCAAATTAACAAAGTATCCTAACTATATACCAAGCTGATGACATGACCATCAGAAATAAAAGAATTATTCTAACTGAGCTTAGAATAGAATAACTTGATTGTGCATCTCCAGTGAGATATACTCTAAGTACCAAAAAAAATTGCAAAGAAAGTTTAAACTTCATTAAGTAGGCTTATAACTACATAGGGGTTGTTGTTATTTGAAACCATAGTTTGCATATGATAGAAGAAAGCAAACAAGTATTTATTTTCATATTGTCAGAAACCATCATTTTCAGGGTAAGAGAAAGGGTGTACAAATGTAAAAACAGGAAGTTAAAGACTTGTAATCTTAATTTTGAATTGGTTTTGAGTTGAATTAAGTCTCATTTATTTATTTTTGTTTTTGTTGGATTTGCTTTTGGGGGTCTTAGTCATAAATTCTTTCCCTAGGCGAATAACCAAGGATAGTTTTTTCTTGGTTTTCTTCTAGAATTTTTGTAGTTTCAGGTCTTACGTTTAAGTCTTTAATCCATATTGAGTTAATTTTTGTATATGGTGAGAGATAAGGATCCAGTTTCATTCTTCTGCATGAGGCTGTCCAATTTTCCTAGCATTTATTGAATGGGAGTCCTTTCCCCAGTGTATGCTTTCCTCTGCTTTGTTGAAGAGCAGGCAGAAAGATCACAAATTAACAACATAATGTCACATCTTGGGGAACTAGGAAAAAAAGAACAATCCAAACCAATCCAAGAAAAGAAATAACAAAGAGCAGAGCAAAACTAAACAAAATTGAAACAAAGAAAAAAACAACACAAAGGATCAACAAAATAAAAAGTTGGTTCTTTGAAAAGATAAACAAAATCAACAGACCACTAACTAGGATAATCAAGAAAAGAAGGGAGAGGATTCAAATAAGCTCAATCAGAAATGAAAAAGGAGAATTTACAACTGATACCACAGAAATACAAATGATCATCCAAAACTACTATGAACACCTCTATGTACACAAACAAGAAAATCTAGAGGAAACGGATAAATTTTTGGAAACACGTGACCTCCCAAGCTTGAATAAGGAAGAAATAGAAATCCTAAACAGACCAATGATGAGCAGCAAGATTGAATCAGTAATAAAAAAAGTCTCCCAACAAAAAGAAAGCCCAGGATCAGATGTATTCACTGAATTCTACTGAACCTACAAAGAAGAACTGGTACCTATCCTACTGAAACTGTTTCATAGCATTGAGAAGGAGGGAATCCTCCCTAACTCATTCTATGAAGCCAGTATCACCCTGTTGCCAAAACCAGGAAAGACACAACAAAAAAAGAAAACTACAGACTAATATCCCTCATGAACATAGATGCAAAAATCCTCAACAAAATACTAGCAAACTGAATCCAACAGCCCATTAAAAAGATAATTCACCATAATCAAGTGAGTTTCATCCCAGGGATGCAAGAATGGCTCAACATATGCAAATCAATAAATGTGACTCACTCTGTGTTTTTGAGCAAGCAAAGAAATAAGCCCTAGATTTCTGATTTCTATAGAAATAAGTGAGTAATTTAGCCTATGCTACTCAACTTCCAAAACTTTCAGGCAATTTTAAAATATCTTTAAATAAAGAAAGCTCTTTTTCTTCCAATATTATGAAAGCTTTCAAATATACATAATGTAATAATTATCATTGCTTCTTGCATCTCACTTCTACCTTATGGATTAAATTTTCTTCTTAATGAAGTATGCTCCTTGGGAGTTCCTTCAGTGGAAACCATTTTAATTTTTGTTTACCTAAAAATATCTTTATGTCACCCTCAATATGACATGATTATTTAGCTGGGTATAGAATTCTAGGTTGACAGTTTTTTCTCTTGTCCCTTTGAAAATTTTATTTGCCATTTTTCTGGAGTCTCATGATGCTATCAGGAATTTTAATGCCAGTTTAATTTTTGTACCCTTGTAGACAACTGGCATTTTGTCTTTGGACAAATGAGCTTTGGACACAAAGAACTTTGGGAAAGTTCTCAGCTATTAGTTCTGTGATTATAAGGTCTCTCTTGTTTTTTCTACTCTTTCTTTCTGGAACTCTACTCATAGGTTGGATATTCTCATCCATCCTCTATAAATCTCTGTGCTGAATTCTAATTTATGTTTTCAGATTTGTCTTTTAAATTTCTAATTCTCTCTTCAGCAGTGTCTAATCTGCTATTTTATCCTATTTGCTAAGTCTTTAATTTCAGTGTTGATACATATTTTCATTTCTAGAAGTTCAATTTGGTATCTTTAAAGATCTTCCTGTTCTTTATTTATAGTGTCTTCTTTTTAAATGGTTTTAATTTCTACATATTTGTCTTTAGTTATTTCAACTATACTTTTTAATAGACTCTATCAGATTATTCAGTTATGGAGGGTTCTTAGACATCTAACACTGTTGTGATTTATGATTGATAACTCATTATACTTGCTCCTGGTGGATTGTTTTCCTGTTCATTTTATGATGTTGGATTATAGACTTTCTTGGATTTGGGACATGTCAGTCTAGGGCAATTTGGTTTGACAAGCCATCCCCAGGTATTACCGTTGCAGGGCCAATTTTTATGTTAATTTTTGTCTTGGGGGTTCCTGGGTCACTCACATAGTGTAAATTCAAATCTCAAACCTTTGGGAGGGGCAGGGCTTTAGTAACAAGAGTCCAAAGAAAGCTTTTTGTTTCAAACCAGAGTCTCGGCAGAGTCAGACAAGGTTCCTCATCATGTGCCTGTGCTAATTTGGTCATTGCTTTATATGGAAGCATTGGTTCCTCTCTACTTCCTGTGGATCCAAGGCCTCTTCTCTTTATTGAGACTGATAACTTCCTCCAAGATAGGGCCATTTCAATATCAGCTCATGGATATCCACCATGTAATATTCATTCCTGTGATGTCAGCTCATGTACCCACTATTCTTGTGCATAGTTCCCTGCTGCACTCCTGGAATCTAAGATTTCCTTTTCTTTTCTTTTCCTTTCTCTCCTTTTTTTTTTTTCTTTTTGTGGAGATGTGATCTCCCTGTGTTGCCCAGGCTGGTCCCAAACTCCTGGGCTCAAGTGATCCTCCCACCTCAGCCTTCCAAAGTGCTGGAATTACAGGCATGAGCCATTGTACCTGGCCTCCTTTTCTTTATGCAAAGTTCAGCAACTTATGTAAAAGAAGCTGGTTTTGTTTTACAAAGTATTTCTGGATGTTTATAATAGGTGAACTTTTAGGTTATTTAGTCAACAACATTTCAGGATTTAAAAAAAAATCTTACATAGAAGATTTCAATCATACACAAAAGCAGAAAGAATAGTACAATGAATACCCATGTGCCCTCTCCCAGCTTATCAACATTTTATTGAAATATTGAAAATATTCAACTTTCTCAGGATCATTCTTAAATCATTTTTCCCCCTAATGCCTCTTGTAGTAGAGTCCAAACTTATTCTCATAATTGAGAGTTAGGCAGTGCTGCACAGAGGAATTATTTAGATATTAACTAGTTTTTAACTAAAATACTCTACTTCATAGTTTTGAGAAATCTCCTGGAGAAAGCAAAGGCTTTATAGCAACATGTTAAACCCTATATTAAATATTTAATTCATTGTTATTGAAATTCATGTTCCAAACTTTTCCAATTATAAGGATAATTAAGATGTCCCTAGAAACAAATTTGATTTGACATCGCCCCTTGGGTTTTCCATGTCGGGTGTTCCATGCCTTCCACTGCACTCTTCAGACCTCCACCTCTCTAGGCTGTCGTGTCTCTGCACCATTGATTATGATGCAGTCTCCATTTCAATCTGGCCCAGTCTCATTAATTTTTATTCTGCCTCTTTGCTATTCCAACTCTATACATTTATTCTTGTGCTTAAGCTTCCCATGATTCTCTTGTTTGGCTTTCTTATCCCAGAGCCCTCCCTCTATTTCAGTTACTTCCATAACGTCTCTTGGGCAACATATTCATCTTCTCCAGTCTATCTGGAAAAAGATGGAGAGGAAAGAGGTTTAGAGTTTACATTTTTCAAAGCCATGTTTCACACAGACTCCTATTTTTTCTTTTTTGTCATCTAAGTGAATTCATATTATCTACAGTAGTTGGTAACAAGTTGGAGAAAAGTATGCAAGGTTTTCTTTTAATATCTTCTTGAAAAAGAAGAAACACTTTTCTTAATACCCAACGTATGTCTTCAGTTAAAACTGGACAAATTCTTCTTATTTGTCCTTAGTAGAGAAGGAATATAGCCATTAATATTTTCTTGAAAATCCTCTATGTATCAAAGACTCAAACTGACTGATTTATGGTGGATTGGTCTAGCTATGGACCAACAGCAATTGGACCAATAGCAATTATAGTATTATAATTTAGAAGCAGATATGAGGCAGTGAACATTTCAGGACAGCAGTTGGAACACTGGCATTAGACAGTATTTTCTGTCCTGGCTAAAGCTTGGGAGAAGAGCAGTTGCTTACAAAGGCAGGAAAAGGACTCCTGACGGGACTCAAGTTTGGGCAGTTTCTCTGGAGGAATGTATGACTCTCCAAGTTGGAGTTGAAATGCTGCGTGAGGATACATCTGATTTCCCAGGAAGAAGCATTACTTTTATGCAATGTTTGAAAGGGTAGACAAAGCTAGAGATTCTTTTGTGTTTGGTTGTATCTGCCTGTGACATCTTAAGGTCATATGAAAAGGCAGAATTGGAGACCATAACTGCTGTTAATGGGTCATCTCTAGTTCTTACCCAATATTTTAGAGCAATCCTGAGACTGCTGCTCAAATATCCCTATGTGGAGAGTTATAGAGGCTCTTTGGAACCTAATCATTTGCCAGCTTCATAAGCATGCTGACCTGTGTAGGTGCACAGAGCCCTGCCCTTAGGATTCCATTTTGTTTAATGTTCTGCTATTGCTATCTTGAAATTATTAATAATAATATAAATAAATACATAGATATTATAAATAATATAAATAAAGTGATATTTAAAAAATAATTTTGAACAAGGGGCTCCACATTTTCATTTTACACTTGGTCCCCTAAATTATGTAGTCTGTCCTGCTCCGGGACCTTACAGTGATTGGACCAACTTCAGTTTCTTATCTGCCCATGAACTAATCACAGTGCCAGGAGATGCCATGAGCTGGTTGTTATTGGCCAGTCAGGACTTATGTGGAGCTGAAGGTAGGGAGGGAAAATGCATTCCAAGCTTGATGGCTGCTTTTCAGCTTAGGATGGGGGGAGTTGATGCTAAGGATACAACCAACAAGAATTATTCCCCTTTTTTGGTTGAGTGGTTGTTCATGTTTTACCCACTTTTATTTTCTAATCTCATATTACCTTATAATAAGACAAAAGGTGTATTTATTATAAAGAAAGAAACAGTATGGCTTCTATGCACTTTAAAAAGGACCAGAAATTCATTTTAGATATCTCCTTTTGAGTATGCAGAACCTTGCCTTACTATCTCAGTCCCTGTGAGATCTTCCTTTGCAGATACAGAGAGTAAAAAGGTAAATATCAGCTCAACTTGATTCTGACTTATTACAGATTTTAAGTTTAATTCTGAGTTAGAGAGGGTTATGTAAATGAGCATTTTACAAATATATTAGGAACCCTAATACCAAGCTTGTGTAATCCAGACGTTAGTGTGCAAGTCTGCCTTGTGAGTCTTAGCATTCATTCCTCCAGCACTCAAACTTTGACCATTACTAATCCTAAAATGAGGTTCCCAATAAAGTAACAGGACTGGAAATTCCACTGAAAACTCATTTGTCTTTATGAGTGGTGATATTTAAAACTAACCAAGAGTGTGGTAGTGATTTTACATTAACCCCTACTCTCAATGAACATGTTGTTTCACTAAGTAATTTCTTATACTCTCATCATTATAGAATTTATTTTTTACCACTGTTGGCATGAAAATCAAATAATTTTCATATGAAGTAAAGTAAATTTTGGCTAAATAAGTAAAATGTGGCCTAATATCAAATTCTTTTTTTAAAAAAAAACGGTAGCACTAAGCCCAGTGCCTTTGTATAATAAATAGGGACTTAATAAGCATTTTCTTAATGACTGACTAATCTTTGAAAATATTTAGTGATTATTTTTTTTAAAAACACAGCTCTCAGCATTATTTTATTTTATGAGTAAGCAAAAGTAATTAATTAAACTTTGAATTTTAATGGTATATAAATGAGTAATTATTCCCTTTGCAAATGGATACATTGTGAAATCCAGAGGAAAACTATAGAATGAAAGCTTAATGTCTCTGCCTCAACTTTCCTACTTGCATAACATGGATACGAGTATCTCTCTCGTCTAGTTCACAGGGTTTTTGCGAGTCACAGATGAGATAATAGTAATAATAGTAAAAACTTCTATATCTCATCCCATGTGCTAGGTGTTGCATAAACATTATTTAATCCTTACAATAACCCCATTACACAGATATTATTATCCCTATTTTACAGATGAGGAAACCGATAAACAGAGAAGTTTAATAACTTGCCAAAGGCCACACAAATATAGAATAGTGAAGTCAGGATTTGAATCAGACTGTGGAACCACCATACTACATATGGGAAAGATGTTTTACAAACTTGAAAGCACTATACAAATTGAATTATTGTTATTATTCAATCATTCATAATTCTAGGATGGATAATTATATGGGGACAATATGTAGTTCTTTTAAAATTAATGAAAAATGACTTACAGATAAAGATGTTATAGCTGAAATGTTACATCTCACATAGTTCTGTGGAATGTGAATAATTGATTTACAATAAAATATTGACCCCTGACTGTGTTAGAGCATTGTCACAGTGCTTTGTTGAATGAATGAGTTGCATCATCATTGTCACAGTGGTTGTTGAATGAATGAGTTGCATCAGGTCATGAGCCTTTGGCTACCATTTAAACATCGTAGAATCAAGTAGTATTGATGTGTGTGTATGAATAAGATAGAAAGAATGACCTCTGTCTCTATATGACCTCACTTGTGTGTGTGTGTGTGTAGGATGTGAAAACTTGAAGTTTAGCAGAAGATTTCCCCAAGAGACTTGGGGTTGTATTTAAAAAGTTAAGTCTGGAATACATGTAATTATGTAGAAAAGAAACTCCAAACTTCATGCATATCCTGGCAAAAGTAGCTAGATTTTGCTTAATTTTGATAATTTACACAAGGTATGCACAAGGTATGTATTCTTTTTGCATAAATTAGCAAGACATTGACTTACCTATGCCTTTACTATGTCTGTAAAGACTTTTTACAAATGTCACAATTCACCCATTAAGAAAATGTGTCTTACTTTTGTCTCCTTGATTTTCTGTTATGACAAGTAAAATAGTTACCATTTTTAGATTCAAAGTTTCCAAAGTTAGTTAAGAAGTTTGAATCTTCATAGAGAGGCTCTGCCTTCAGCTTTATGTTTCCTCTTATCTTACTGTAACCCTCTTACTGCTCTTCTTGAGTACATGATATCCTTTCAAATTGGTTTGTCCCAGAAATCATTCTGGCAAAATGTTTCTTTTCATGTGAATTATCTAGAATAGAGAATGACCTTCATTATTTCACTCTGCTAATGTGGTCCTGACCTGAATTGACTTGCTGGTATAGCCAGGAATAGACACTAAGCATTTCCAATCTAATTGGTCTCTCGGTGAGGACTGAAAACCCATTTTTTTCTTCCAATGCAAAGTGCTGCCTTCATTTACATGAAATTTGAAAAAACTGTTGTGAAATTACTTAACTTCTTTTTCTTTTTTTAATCTCAAATATTTATTTGTGGTGAGACACTTAGAAATCTATACTGCTAGAAATTTTCAAAGTATGCGGGATATTGTTATAAACTATAGAGACCATGTTGTACAATAGATTCTTGAACTTATTCCTCCTGTGTGACTAAAATTTTGTTTCTTTTTACCAATCCTTGCCTCCATACCCTTACCCCAATAACCACCATTCTACTTTCTGTTTCTATGAGTTCAACTTTTTTAGATTCCACATGCAAGTGAGATCATGTGGTCTTTGTCCTTCTGTGCCTGACTTATGTCACAAAATGTAATGTCCTCCAGGTTTACCCATGTTGTCATAAATAAAAAAATTTCTTTCTTTTTTAAGACTGAATAGTATTCCATTATGAGTATATACCACATATCCCTTATCCATTCAACTGTGGATGAATACTTTTGTTGATTACCTTGGATATTTTGAATAATGTTGCAATGACCATGGCAGTGCAGATATCTCTTCAACATACTGATTTCATATTTTTTGGATATATATCTGGTAGTGGGATTACTGGATCATATGGTAGTTCTATTTTTATTTTTTTGAGGAACTTCCTATTGTTTTCCATAATGGCTATACTAACATTCTCACCAACAGTATGCAAGGATTCCCTTTCTCCACATCCTCACTGATACTTATTTTCTATTTTTTGATAATAGCCATCCTAACAGGTGTGAGGTGATAGATCATTGTGATTTTAATGTGCATTTCTCTTATGATTAGTGATGTTTAATTTTTTTTTTATATACCTGTTGTGCATTTGTGTGTCTTCTTTTGAGAAATGTCTATTCAGGTCCTTTTCTAATTTTTAAATTGGATTATTGTTTTCTTGCTATTGGGTTGTTTGAGTTCCTTATGTATTTTGGATATTAATATTGTATCAGATGTATGATTTATAAATATTTTCTCCCGTTCCATAGATTGTTTCTTCACTGTGTTGCCTGTTTCCTTTGCTGTGCAGAAGCTTTTTAGTTTGGTGTAATCTCATTTCTATTTTTGCCTTTGTTGCCTTTGCTTTTGGGGTCATATTAAAAAAAATCATTGCCCAACCAATGACATAGAGATTTTCCTCCATGTTTTCTTCTAGTACTTTTATAGTTTCAGGTTTTATGTTTAAGTTTTTAATCCATTTTGAGTTAACTTTGTGTGTGGTGTGAGATAAGGGTTTGATTTCACTCTTCTGAATTTGATATACAGTTTCCCCAATACCATTTATTGACGAGATTGTCCTTTCCACATTGTGTATACTTGGCATCTTTGTTGAAAATCAATTGACCATAAATGTGTGGATTTATTTCTGTGCTCTTTATTTTGCCCATTGGTCTATATGTCTGCTTATATGCCCATATGATGTTGTTTTGATTACCATAGCTTTGTAGTGTATTTTGAAATTAAGTAGTGTGATGCTTTCAGTTTTGTTTTTGTTGCTCAAAATTACTTTGTCTATTTGGTTTTTTTTGTGGTTCCATATGAATTCTATAATTGTTTTTTCTATTTCTGTGAAAAACGTCCTTGGAATTGTGATAGGGATTGTATTGAATCCCTATCCCTGTGGGCAGTATGGATGTTTTAATGAGATTAATTCTTCCAATCCATAAACACAGGATATCTTTCCATTTATTTGTGTTTTCTTCAATTTCTTTCATCAATGTTTTATAGTTTCCAGTGTAGAGATCTTTCACCTCCTTGGTTAAATTTATTCCTAAGTATTTTATTTTTTTTTTGTAGCTATTGTAAATGGGATTGTTTTATTTTCTTTTTGAGTAGTTTATTGGTAGTGTATAGAAAAACAACTGATTTTTGTGTATTGATTTTCTATCCTGCTACTTTACTGAATTCAGTTATTAGTTGTAATAGGTTTTTTTTTTTTTTGGAGTCTTTTAGGGTTTTCTATATATAAGATCATGCCATCTGCAAGCACAGAAAATTTAACTTCTTCCTTTGCAATTTGGTTGCCTTTTATTTCTTTCTGTTTCCTTGTTGCTTTGGCTAGGACTTCCAGTACTATGTTGATTAGTAGTGGAAAGAGTAGGCATCCTTGTTCCTGATCTTAGAAGAAAAGCTTTCAACTTTTCACTATTGAGTATGATGTTAGCTTTAGATTTGTCATATATGGCCTTTATTCTGTTGAAGTACTTCCCTTCTATACCTAATTTGTTGAGGGTTTTATCATGAAAGGATGTTGAGTTTTCTTACATGCTTTTTCTGTGTTTATTGAGATGATCATATGGTTTTTGTTCTTCATTCTGTTAATGTGGTATATCACATTTATTGATTTTTGTATGTAGAATCATCCTTGCATCCTGGAAATAAATCCTACCTGATCATGGTGTATTATTCTTTTCACCATGTGTTGTTGAATGGGTTTGCTAGTATTTTGTTGAGGATTTTTGTATCTATGTTTATCAGTGATATTGGCCTGTAATTTTCTTTTCTTGTAGTATCCTTGTCTAGCTTTGGTATCAGGGAAATGTTGGCTTTATACAATGAGTTTAGAAGTATTCCCTTTTCTTCAATTTTTTTGGAAAAGTTTGGTATTGGTTATTTAAATATTTGATGGAATTCAACAGTGAAGCCATCAGGTCCTGGCTTTTCTTTGATGGAAGACTCTTTATTACTGATTCAATCTCCTTACTTGTTATTGGCTTAGATTTTGTATTTCTTCATGATTCAGTCTTGGTAGGTTGTACGTGTCCAAGGAATTTATTAATTTCTTTTAGGTTATTCAATTTTTTGACATATAATTATTCACAGTAGTCTCTTATGATCCTTTGTATTTATGTTATTGGTTGTAATGTCTCCTCTTCTGATTTTCTCTTTTTTTTTAACATCCTGTTCTCATTTATGGATGAGATACCTACTCAAATCTTT
This sequence comes from Daubentonia madagascariensis, assembly GCA_023783475.1. Taxonomy (NCBI): domain Eukaryota; kingdom Metazoa; phylum Chordata; class Mammalia; order Primates; family Daubentoniidae; genus Daubentonia; species Daubentonia madagascariensis. The sequence goes on from JAKFHU010000428.1 coordinate 15,624,124, forward strand.
CTGAGGTAGGGTGACCATGTATGTTGTTTTTTTAAGTACAGTCATGGTTTATATTTGTTTTCCTGGCATAATTATTAATAGCTTACCACAGCATTCTCAAAATTGTTCCAGGTAGGATGATAAATTACATAGTCACTTTACTCTGAAGATATTGATGATTTTGTTTAAGTTCTCTTCTGTTCTTGAATTATTTGTATTTTTTCAGTGTGGCATTTTCTGGTTCTTTTATGATCTTGATTGTCCATTGACATTTAAGAGTGAGTAGTTAAGAATTAGGGGCTCTGGGTACATGGACAGAGCTTGTGTATCTGCGGTAGCAATAGCCACCAGCTGTGCTAGTTCTCAGATCATTTGTATAATTTCTTTAGAGACAGATGAATCTTTATCTTTTTTCTTTTTTAATGATGGCAATTTCCTGGCTGTCATGCATTGTGTGTGAGGGTGGAAGTGGGGAGCAATTCCATATACAGATCCTTAATCAGTCTTCCTTTTTGTGTGCCAGTTCTCGGTCCTCTCTTCTGCTTTATCTGCCAACTCAGACCCAGAACCTCTCCCGGTTTTGCTAGGCAGATTGACTTCATCCTCTACTGCAAACCCCAAAATTTCTCACATGCACTTTTTGGCTGCCAGCAATTTACTAAAACCACTCATCTACTGATAAAGCCCCTCCCCATGCTCTTCTCTGTCATGGGTTTATGATTTTTCCTCCTTTGGTATTCTTTTTGTGAAGTGTCAGGAAAGAGGAGATGTGCTCAATCAAACATCTTGAACAAGAAAATAATTGCACTTTTTTGGTTTCCTTTATAATGGGTATAATGAGTATAATGATGCCTTTCCTATTTATTTTTCTGGCAGAGAGTCCTGGTTGAGCCCAAATATCCATTCTCCTTCATTTGTAATATTACCCTCTCCCCCATTTTTAGCTGGGCACATGGCAACCTGGCATAATCCTAGCCTCCCTTGCAACTAGATGTGGCCATGTCACTAAGTTCTGGATAATGGGCAGTAAGTGGAAGGGAAGGGTCCCGTAGCAACTGGACCTGTCCCTAAGGGATAGTAACCATGTGCCTTTGTCCTCTTATTCTTTACTGCTCCTCCATCCTGCTGTCTGGAAAATAGATGTCACTATCTTGGGCCATGAGGTCAAGGATACACAGAGAGCTCACATGGTACCATGGAGTCCCTGGTCTGCTCATCTAGACTTTTATAGAACAGAGAAATTTCCTTTTTCTAGGGCAATGTTATTTTCAGTTTTTCTTCACTACAGCCAAACCAAAACATAATAATACAACCTTAAAAATTATCTGTGAGGTACCAAAAAAGATGGTAAGTGTAAAAGTGGTTTTGTAAACTGTAGAGTGCTACTCAAATGTCAGATATTATCATTATACCTTATACTAGATTAGATTTTGAGCTCTGCCTCTGGTCTGATTACTTTTCAAGGGAAGCTCTTCTTTATCTTGTTTATTTTTATCACCAACAGCTGGCATAGAGTAGAATTCAATATATTTATTAGATAAATGATTTCAGTAGTCATTAGTTTTTAAAATAATTTCAAAACCACAAAAAAGATACAAGGAAAGGTGTCAAAATATTTTCAGCTTATTAATGAATAAAGAGCTTCTAAAAATAGAAAAAAAACCCCAAAAATGCAATAGAGAAAATCTGCCAAGGGTATAACACTTAAGGAAAAATGCAAGTGATCTTTGACTATGAAAAAGTGCTCAAGTTCACTAGTAAAAAATAAATGCAAACAAAAAACTATACTACAACATAATTTCTCACCTACCAGATGAGCAAGTTTGACACCATCCTTTGTTGGTGAGGCTGTGAGAAAGCAAACATCCTCAGAGATTGTTGGTGACAATGCAAAATGGTCATCTTCTCTATGATGGGAAATCTGGAAATAGCTACCAAAATTATAGAAACATTTATCCATTCACCCAGCAGTCCTACTTCTGGGAATCTATTCTACACATCTGACATATGCACAAGGTTATTTGTTACAGTAATATAATACCAAAAGATTGGAAACAACCCAAATATTCATTAATGGGAGGCTGTTTAATTAAATTCTGGTACAACATGCAACAGAATACTATGCAGCAGTAAAAGAAAAAATGAAGTTGTCCAAATGCTGTTATAGAAGATCCTCAGAATATTTTCTATCTTGTATTTTGTCAAATATTTTCTCAACATTCAATGTTTTCTTTGGATAGATGGGGGTGGGGGGAATGAACCTTTTGGTCATCTAATTACTTCAAATATGTTCTACCATCAAGTGTATAAACCCAAAAGCTGATAACCCCTAAAGAAAATAATATAATTCAAATTAATAAGATGTGGTCAGTGTATATGGGTATATTATATATTAATATAATACAGACTTTGTGATAAATCATTAGATGCTTTTTAGCCTCTTCCTTTCATGGGCCATAACAAATTATCTTCTTTAAGAACTATTTTTAACATAATAACCCTCTACATTAGCCTAAGTTGGCTCCAAGTAATGAAAGTTGCTCAGAAGACATAGGTTTCAGATCTGAAATTTCTACATAACAGCTATGCATCCCTAGGCAGATTTCTTAGCCTTCCAAAATTTAGTTTCTTCATGTATAATATATTATCACTTCACTGGGTTGTGAAAATGAAGTAACTATGAGTGAGAGAATCTGACTACCTCTTTGGTACCTAGCACAAGGTTGGTTCTCAATAAATGCTTTTTTGAGTCCGCATTTTCTGCAAATGTTTTCATATTTTTGATGGAGAAAAAAATTTACTCTCAGCTCTTATAAGCAAGCTTCTCTGCTTGTAGCATAATGCACACAACTGTGGCATGTTGAAGTCTGCTGTCTTGTATATTCTTCCTGCCAATAATGCTCTTGCACACTGAAATGTGTTTTAACTTCCTTCACTAAACAACTTGAGGGCCATCTTCATGAAACTTAACCCAAAATCTCTACTCCAACACTTGTGGAAAACTGAATTTATGTAGATATATGTCTGTTTGTATTCTGTCTGCATATTTTTATTTGAATTTTTCTTCCTCTTTAATTCTCTTCTTTCCCATTTTGTATTTTGAATTTGATAAGGTCCAAGGAAGTGTTGTGCCTTTAAATTCTTTGTCGTGTCTATTCTATGGTCTAGTGTAAAGAGAAATTACACATGTCATTGGTTGCCTTTGAAAGTGGAAACCATATTTTGATCATGCCCCACTGAACTCAGTACATTTTGGGTGATCAGTGAATGTTATCTAGCAATGGAGAACTGTATCTTTTGATGAAGTGTGAGACTTTTTGGGCTAATGGCTACAATCTGGCCTTTTGGGGGAAAGGCTTCCTACAGGGCTTAGGAAGTTTTTAGAGAAGTTTGAAAGAGGAGTAAGGTTGAAAATGTGCTTAGAAGGACACCGAGAGAAGACAATGAGAGGATCAGCAGTGAGGACTACAAAGTGGTATGTCTGAGTAAATGAAGCAGAAAAGATTGGAAATCCTTCTGTGATAGGGTGTATTTATTCCATATTATAGATCAAAGAGTTAGGTTGGCAATTTTATCCCATATGTGGCATTATTTTTTAACATTATTTGTATTAAAATGTCATAAGCCTTATGTTTGGAGAGAGTCGTCCCTTCATTCTTTGGGAATTATACAGTGATCAGAAAAGATGTTCCCATTCTTGTTGAATTTTCCCTTCTAACTTTTTCTTTTTAAAATAATTAGAATTAATTCTTCTCCTGCATTTCCAGAGCATGAAGATTCTACTTTTAAATAGTAGCTTGCTTAAGCAACAACATCAATAAAATTTTAATTATCTCCTTTTTATATAAGCAATAAATCTTTTATATAAACCAATAAGAGAGCACAGAATAAAACAGAAAATTTAACAGTCTCCTAAAATCCCATCATATGGACCTCTGTGGACATTTCAGTTTATATGGGAATAATCAGGGAAATTTATGAAGGAGTTGGAAAGGCTGTGGGTGTGACAGTGCAGAGAAAAGCCAGCTATGAAAGAAAATGAAGTCAGAGGCTCTGAGCTGACCCTGCGCTATTGACACAGGCAGGATTGCAAATCCATGTATAATCATGTGTTTATTAAAATCAAGATCATGTTACACAAATTGTTTTGTGATTTGCTATTTTTATTTATTATATTATAAGCATCATTACATGTGATTAAATAGTCTTCTAAAGCAGTGGTCCCCAACCTTTTTGGCACCAGGGACCAGTTTCATGGAAGACAATTTTTCCATGGATTGGGGGTGGGGGGAATGGTTTTGGGATGATTCGAGCGCATTACATTTATTGTGCACTTTATTTCTATTATTATTACATTGTAATATATAATGAAATAATTATACAACTCACCATAATGCAGAATCAGTGGGAGCCCTGAGCTTGTTTTCCTGCAACTAGACGGTCCCATCTGGGGGTGATGGGAGACAGTGACACCCAAAGTGTGTTGCTTATGTCCAGGCAACTCCGTAATCTCATTTTGGTTGCTATCACTGCAGAAAACTCTGCTTCACAAAGATAGGATGTTGGAAATGGAAGCAGGCTTTTCAGTGCTTTTGCGACAATATCAGGATATTCAGCCTTGACTTTAATTTGGAACGTATGGAGATTTGAAGTTGTCTCAAACATACTTTTAAGGCCACTGTCATTTGCGATCTCAAGCAGTTGATCCTCTTCTAACACAGACAAAGTCGATTCCCCTGGCTTATTCACAAATGGGTCACAGATCCATTCCTTCCCAGTTCGGGGGTCTTTTGTGGCTGGGAAGAAATGCTCAAACTCTTCTGAAAGCTGAGATAGGTGATCACGCACCAGCTGGGAGAAAGAAGGCCCTGGCTCAGTCTCTTTCAAAATCTCTGCTAATGTTTGAAACATGTCAAAAATCCCAGTATTCACTCATTGCCCCCATAATTCCAGTTTGGCTTTGAACGTAGCCACTTTATCTGCCAACTTGAACAAAGTTGTCATTCTCTGCTGAAGTGACACATTGAGTTCGTCAAGCAGGTTGAATACGTCATATAAGTAAGCAAGTTTTGCGATCCATTCTGTATCGCTGAAAAGTGCTGCCAGTGGTGACTGTTTTTCTAAAAGAAATCTCTGGAGTGGCTCTCGTAACTCAAAAACTCTGGCCAGTGATCTACCTTTAGAAAGCCATCTCACTTCTGTGTGTAAGAGAAGATGTGCGTGCTCTGTGTCCATATCCTCACAGAGCTGCGCAAACAGACGTGAGTTAAGGGCGTGTATTTTAATGTGGTTGATAATTTTAATCACATCCCGCAAAATGTTGTTTAGTTCAGGTGACATTTTTCAGCTAGCCAGCATTTCTTTATGGATGACACAGTGTGTAGACTCACATTCAGAAGTGACCTCCTTGACCTGGGTAGTGAAATCAGAAAGCCATCCAGTCATGGCAGCCACTGTCCACGCATATAATGACACAAAATGACCAATTCAGTTTTCCTGATATGTAATCATTCAAAGACTTGAATACTTCTGCAGCTGTGGTGTTGGCTGGCAACAAAAGTGCATATTACATATCCCCATGCATATCCTCCTGAAAAATATATCACACAAAAACAAGCATTGTTGCCTTGTCAACACTGGTAGACTTGTCAACCTAGATTGTGTACCATGGTGACTCATTAATCCTCTCTAACAATTGTGCTTCAATATCCTCTGCTATTTCATCAGTTTGTCTAGTTATGTGCTAGCCAAAAGAGGAACACGTGCCACCTTTTGAACTGCAGCCTCTCCTAAAAGTTCATGGCAAATGTCCTTAGCAGCAGGCACTATCAACTCTTCACCAATACTAAAGGGCTTTGTAGCTTTAGCAATGCAGGTAGCCACTAAGAATGATGCTGTCAGTGCAGACACATTTGATGATGTGGTGGCCTTCAATAATTGCTTCTGTTCTTCATGTTCACGTTTTTTCTTTTGAAAAACTCCAAAGGCTTGTCTTTTAATGCAGGGTGCTTGGTCTCCATGTGGCAAAGCAGTTTTGAAGGTTTCATGGTTTCATTGGATAGCCGCTCACCACATATTATACAAAGCGGTCTTGGAAAATGTGAATCAACTATTGCAATGAACCCGTAATTTAAGTAAGACTCTTGGTATTTTCTTTTAAATGAAGCGTTCATTTTGTTGGTAGTCTTAGAGTCTTCTGCTGTCTCATCATTGGGTCTTTCCCCATTTTCAAAGAAGCTGTCCAGTGGCATTTGTTTTTTACTCATTTTTGCTAGGATTAGCTTGGGGGCTTAATAAATTGTGACTTGGACAAGTGTGCAGTGTGGGAAAGAGGCGTGGATGGAAGTGGTAAATAAAGTGATGGGCGGGCCATGTGCGGACTAAAATAAGTGTCAGATTCTGACTTAAAGCCTGCCACCAGATGCAGCTTAATTGTCACTTGCCACTCACTGATGGGGTTTTGGTATGACTGTGCAAGCAATTGATTTATTATGGTCTCTGTGCAGTCAGACCTCTCTGCTGATGATAATCTATATTTGCAGCCACTGCCCAGCCCTTGCATCACTGCCTCAGCTCCACCTCAGATCATCAGGCATCAGATTCTAATAAGAAGCACACAATCTAGATCCTTCACATGTGCAGTTTACAGTAGGGTTTGTGCTCCTATGAAAATCTAATGCTGCCACTGATCTGACAGGAGGCAGAGCTCAGGCAGTGATGTGAGTGATGGGGAGTGGCTGTAAATACAGATGAAGCTTCACTAGCTCACCAGCCGCTCACCTCCTGCTGTGTGGCCTGGTTCCTAACAGGCCACAGACTGGTACCAGTCCGTGGCTCAGGGGTTGGGGACTGCAGTTCTAATGCATCTTTCATATACCTGAGCTAAGTATTCTGTTGTTTGTTCCATAATGTTTTAAACCAATCCCCTTTGTTGACTGTTTAGGTGATTTCTATCTTTTAAAAATTGTGAACTGTGCAGCGGTAAAGATCCCAGTAGGTAAATCCATATTCACAACCATGATTATAACCTTAGGATAAAGTTCTAGAAATGATGTTACAGTGTCAAAGAATATGCACATTTAAAAAAATGTTTTAATACATATTGCCCTGCTCAGCTATGTTCCAAAAAGGCAATTACCAACTTATATGCCTACTGGCTATGTATGAGAGTGTGTATTTTTCCACACAGCTGCCCAGGACACAAGTGCTCTCCCTCTGTAAATATTAGTAGATTGATTTCATTACCATACACACACACATGCACATACTTATGTGTATACATATATGTGTATGATTGTATATTTATAATCATTCTTACTTACAGAATATACTTTATCTTATGAACACATTAACCTGTCATATTAAATGAGTTTGCAGACATATACTTCTGATGTGTCCATTCCTAAATATAATTGTCTTCACTTCTCAGGTGCCTGCACGAACATCACCCATAGCCAATGTCAGATGTTGCCCTACCATGCCACGCTAGCACCACTCTTCTCGATGGTCAAAAACTTGGAAATGGAGAAGTTCCTCAAGTTCTTCATGTACCTCCACCGCCTCAGTTGCTATCAACACATCATGCTATTTGGCTGTAGCCTCGCCTTCCCTGAGTGCATCATTGATGGTGATGACAGGTATTTTGGAACTCAAATCATTCAGTGATAAGAGCCAGTTATAGCAGAAATGTCTGAGAGGAATGAAATCATCCCACGCTAACACCTTTAATTTTTGTTGTCATTAAAGAAGAGAAAAAAAACCCTCATAGCCAGTTGTAATTGTTTGAAACTAGAAACGTTTTGAAAACCTGGAATAATTTTATTTATGGGAAAAAATTATTCAGTGTGTTAGACTGATGCTGTCAGAATGATACACAATAGCTGTTCCAGTGAGGGGGTGGCAAGAGACAGACAGCACACTGAAAGGGGTGATCAAAGTTTATTGAAGAGTCTATTTATGGAGGTGTGGACAGAGATAAGAGAACACATAAATGATGGGAAGCACCAGGGTCTCATGACAGGGGAATACAGTTCCACTACCCAGGGCTTGAAGGGGAAAAAGGGCCAGCAGCACTTGGAGAGAGTTGTAGCTATGTGCAAGCGGTCTCCAATGGGCCAAGTACTATCCCCTAGGCAGAAGAGCACAGTCACTGCCAGCCCTTGAGTCATGCAGGGGGAGAGAAGAAGAAAAAAATACCCTGATCTCACTTTCTTCCTGCCCTCCCATCAGCCAGTGCCTTCCACCAACTGAACTCACCTACCACCAGAGGACAAGGGCACACAATTGATGTGAGTGCAGTGGATGAAATCCAAAATCTCAACTAAATATCATCAGCTCAAAAGTCCTAAATCTTATCATCTAAATCAAATATGGGGGAGAGAAAAAAAAATGGCGGTGTGATAGAGTCCTCCCACCGTACCGCTCCCAGGAAAGGAGGTGAAGAACGCCAGCGGCTGCCTGCGAGCACGGACCGCTCACTCCAAAAACGGCATTGTGAATTACAGAGAAATAATGCCGAACGCCCAGCCCAAGAAAACAGGTACAAAATTTTCACAAAGATCGGAGGGTGCACGGAGCACAATAGAGCCCAGAGCGCGGGAAGGACGCGCTCGCCAGGTCGGCGTGGCGCAACCTGCCCCCCAAGCGGTTACGCGCCTCCCCATACACGCAGTCAGGGACAAGCCCAGAGTTGGGACAGAGCGGTTGCTCGGGACGGCGAGCCCTGTGGAGAGGAGGAAGTAGCCAGAGCCAGACACAACTCGCAGCTGCAATATACAGAGACTGCTGAGGGCTGGGGAGGAACTGGGCGGGGACCGAGACACAGCTTCCCAGGACAGTGCACGGGAACCCGCAGGCCGGCACTGCGCCACTAGAAGTCAGCGGCACTGGGCCCAGGAGTTTATCGGAGAGCGGGACGTGCCCTTAGAGGTTGCTTACAACTACCGGCGGAGAAAAACTGCGCTCCCGGCGCGATCGGAGCCCAGCTGTGCGCCAGGCTGGCAGCGGCCGCCATCTTTACAGCCGCCCGCGCGGAGCCGTGAGCCGCGTCTCTAGCTCCGCCCCGCCCCGGCCCAGGGCTCATCCGCTGGGGCGAGACAGGCTTTGCCTGTGGTGGCCAGGGACAGCGGCATCCGTGGGTTCCAGGTGGGACGAGATCCCGGAACTGTAGAGGTGGGACCTTTGGGTATTGGAAACAGTTTGCACCTCGTCCATCTGGTTCCGCTACCCCGGCTCTGGCCTCCGAAAAGTCGCGCCGTGCTGGTCCTAGTCCCACCCCTCAGGTCCCAGCCCTCCTGTACCCCAGAGATCGCTCATTTTGAAGGTTGCTGGCTATAGTGACTCATTTAGTATAACTGCTGGTTCCCATGACAACCAAATACCTCAAGAGCCACAGGCTGAACCAGAGCAGCTCCCTATAATCCTGCCCACTTCAATAGGGAATTTCGCGCCACCCAAGAGTGCTTCCAGCTGCCACTACTCCCCCCTCCCCGTGGGAACATCCCCCCGGTGGAGACTGCTGGGGATAGAGACGGCCACCTGCCTCGCCTTGAGGTCTAGTGGTGGAAAAGGGGTGCACAATTGGAGATCCCCCTATCAACCAGTTTCATGCGGAGACACACATCAGAAGGGCAGCCACACGTGGCTAGATGAGCAACCTCTGAGCTGTGTAGAATTTTCCCAACTCAGCTCTCACACTGCAGCCAAAGGAAATTGTGTTTCTACCAGAACCTCAGGAAGAGCAGGGTCAAAGTAACCCCTAGGAGCTACAAGACCCCTCCCAAAGCACAGGGCTTTCGCATACCCCAACTGGGGAATCAGAGTCTGCCACGGACATAAAAGAATACCTAGCTAATAGGGAGCGGAGGACTCATATCCTCAAGTACAATCCATTAGCTCAGAGCCCAAGCTGGGAGGTCATTCTCACCACACTCCACTGGGAAGAGGAGAAGACCACAGGTCAGAGTTAACTCAAGATCCACCAAACTTGCTAAAATACACCTAAGGCAATACAGGCCACTACTTCTCTCCCTGGCTTTGCCAAGGAACAATAATTGTGGGCCTGGTGACAGGGCCATAAACTAGCTCTAACACCCCCAGCTCTCGACCAAGAGGCCAGATGAGAAAAAACCAGCAAAAGAACTCAGGGAACATGAAAAATCAGAGTGAAAAGTCACCCCCAAAAGAAATTATCAGTTCCTCAGCAATGGATACCAACCCAAATGAAATGGGTAGAATGTCAGAAGAGGAATTTCGTTTATGGATTATAAGAAAGCTCAATGAAATTCAAGAGAAAATTGAATCCCAGCACAAAGAAACCACAAGAAAAATGCAAGAAATGAATGAAAAATTCTCCAAAGAAATAGAATTATTAAGGAAAAATCAAATAGAAATCCTAGAAATGAAAGAAGCATTCAAGGATCTACAAAACACAGTGGAAAGCCTTAAGAATAGGCTGGACCATGCAGAGGAAAGAATTTCAGAGCTAGAAGACAACTCCTATGTGCTAAATAAATCAGCCGAAGAGAAAGAACACAAAAACAAGAGGCAGGAAAAAAGCATACAAGAAATGTGGGATTATGTAAAGAGGCCAAACATAAGGATAATAGGTATCCCTGAGGGAGAGGAAGAAAATTCGCATGGGCTGGAAAATTTATTTGAAGGAATAATAGAGGAAAATTTCCATGGCTTAGCCAGAAATCTCGACATCCAAGTACAAGAAGCACACAGGACTCCTGGGAGAGTCAACGTGAAAAGGCATTCACCACGCCACATAATTATTAGACTGACCAAAGTAAACACAAAAGAGGCACTCCTCAGAGCTGTAAGATGAAAAAAGGAGGTAACCTACAAAGGGAAACCGATCAGATTAACTGCAGATTTCTCAGCTGAAACCTTACAAGCCAGAAGGGATTGGGGAGACATCATCAATCTCCTAAAACAAAACAAAGGTCAACCCAGAATTCTGTATCCTGCCAAACTAAGCTTCTTATATGATGGAGAAATAAAGACCTTTCCAGATAAGCAATCACTGATAGAATTTGCGAAATCCAGACCGGCCTTGCAAGAAATGCTTAGACCTGCATTATACACTAAACAGAGCAACAGACACCCACCTATGTAAAACTATGCAAAAGCTAAAACCCCAGAAACCAGATTCCACAATGATGCAAGAGGTAAAACAAAAGATACCACCCAACAGAATAATCAGAAATTTACCCCAAATATCAATTCTCTCAATAAATGTAAATGGCTTGAACTGCCCATTGAAGAGACATAGGCTGGCTGAATGGATTAAAAAATACAAACCAAGTATCTGTTGTCTTCAGGAAACACACCTTAAACACAAAGACGCATTCAGACTCAAGGTGAAAGGATGGAATACAATTTTTCAGGCTAATGGAAACCAAAAGAAATCCAGAGTAGCCATCCTCATTTCAGATGACATCAACTTTAAAGCAATAAAAGTAAAGAAGGACAAAAATGGACACTACATAGTGGTGAAGGGAAAAATTTCACAAGAGGATTTAACAATCCTAAACATTTATGCACCCAACACAGGAGCACCCAGGTACATAAAGCAAATGCTGCTAGATCTAGACAACATAGTAAGCAGGAATGCCATAATTGCAGGGGACTTCAACACCCCATTGACGGAACTGGACAGATCCTCCAAACAAAAAACAAATAGAGGAAATAAAAGACCTAAACAGGACTATAGAACATTTGGGCCTAACAGATATCTACAGAACACTCCACCCAAATAACACTGAATATACATTCTTCTCATCAGCTCATGGAACTTTCTCTAAAATTGACCACATCCTAGGCCACAAAACAGATCTAAACAAATTAAAAAAAATAGAAATCATACCATGTATCTTTTCAGACCACAGCGGAATAAAATTAGATATCAATTCCAACAGAAACTCACATCTTCCTCCAAAAACTTGGAAACTAAACAATCTATTGCTGAAAGATTATTGGGTCAAGGAGGAGATTCAAAATGAAATCAAAAGATTCTTTGAACTAAACGATAATGGGGACACAAGTTATCAAAATCTGTGGGATACAGCAAAAGCAGTCCTGAGAGGAAAACTTATCGCCCTAAATTCCCACATCCAAAAGACACAAAAGTCACAAATCAGTAAACTAATGAATCATCTTAAGGAAATGGAAAAGGAAGAGCAAAGCAATCCTAAAACCAGCAGAAGAAAAGAAATAACCAAAATTAGAGCAGAATTAAATGAAATCGAGAACAAAAGAACAATACAGAAGATCAATGAAACGAAAAGTTGGTTCTTCGAAAAGATAAACAAAATAGACAGGCCACTTGCCAGGTTGACCAGAAGCATAAAGGAAAGGACTCTAATAAGCTCAATTAGAAATGAAAAAGGAGAAGTCACATCTGATATCATGGAAATACAAAACATCATCTTTGAATACTACAAAAATCTCTATGCCCACAAACACGAAAACGTGGAGGAAATGGACAAATTCTTAGAAACACACTACCTCCCTAGGCTCAACCAGGAAGAAACACAATTTCTAAACAGACCAATATCAAGCACCGAAATTGAAGCAGTAATTAAAAATCTACCCACAAAAAAAAGTCCCGGACCAGATGGGTTCACACCTGAATTCTACTAAGCCTACAAAGAAGAACTGGTGCCTATACTGCAGAAATTATTTGAAAATATCCAGAAGGATGGAATCCTCCCAAACTCATTCTACGAAGCCAATATCACCTTGATACCAAAGCCAGGAAAGGACACAACAAAAAAAGAAAACTACAGACCAATATCCCTTATGAATATAGATGCAAAAATTCTCAATAAAATCCTTGCAAACCGAATTCAAATGTACATCAAAAAAATAATCCATCATGATCAGGTGGGCTTCATTCCCGAGATGCAGGGATGGTTCAACATACACAAATCTATAAATGTAATTCACCATATAAATAAAAGCAAGAACAAAGATTATATGATCCTTTCAATAGATGCAGAAAAGGCTTTTGACAAAATCCAGCACCCTTTTATTATAAGAACTCTTAACAATATAAGCATAGATGGCTCATTCCTAGAAACTATTAAAGCCATATACGATAAACCCACAGCCAATATCATACTGAATGGGGAAAAATTGAAGGCATTCCCCCTTAAAACTGGCACCAGACAAGGGTGTCCACTATCTCCACTTCTTTTCAACATAGTGCTGGAAGTCCTGGCCACAGCAATTAGACAAGACAGAGGAATCAGGGGCATCCAGATAGGGGCAGAAGAGGTCAAACTTTCACTATTCGCAGACGATATGATATTATACATAGAAAACCCCAAAGATTCAACCAAGAGATTACTGGAATTGATAAATGAATTCAGCAAAGTCTCAGGATACAAAATTAATACACACAAATCCATAGCCTTCATATATGCTAATAACAATCAAGCCGAGAAACAAATTAAAGATGCTATACCTTTTGCAATAGCAACAAAGAAAATTAAATATTTAGGAATATATCTAACTAAGGAGGTCAAAGACCTATATAGAGAGAACTATGAAACACTGAGAAAGGAAATTGTAGAGGATGTAAATAGATGGAAAGCCCTACCATGCTCTTGGATAGGCAGAGTCAACATAGTAAAAATGGCTTTGCTACCTAAATTAATTTACAGAATCAATGCAATCCCTATCAAAATACCAACATCATTTTTTGCCGATCTAGAAAAAATAATTCTACGCTTCGTGTGGAACCAGAGAAGACCCCGTCTAGCCAAAGCAATCTTAAGCAAAAAGAACAAATTGGGAGGCATCTGTCTACCAGACTTCAAACTATACTACAAGGCTATAGTAACCAAAACTGCATGGTATTGGCACAAGAACAGACACGTAGACCAATGGAACAGGACTGAGAACCCAAATATAAAACCAACCTCATACAGTCACCTGATCTTTGACAAATTCCAGAAAAATGTACACTGGGGAAAAGAATCCCTATTCAACAAATGGTGCTGGGAAAATTGGATGGCCATATGTAGAAGACTGAAACTGGATCCACACCTCTCACCTCTCACAAAAATCAATTCACAATGGATAACAGATCTAAACCTAAGACATGAAACCATAAGAATTCTCAAAGAAAACATTGGAAAAACTCTTATGGACATTGGCCTAGGCAAAGAATTTATGAAGAAGACCCCCAAAGCAATCACAGCAGCAACGAAAATAAATACATGGGACCTGATCAAATTGAAAAGCTTCTGCACAGCCAAGGAAACTATCACTAGAGTGAACAGACAACCTACAGAATGGGAGAAAATATTTGCATGCTACACCTCTGATAAAGGGCTCATAACCAGAATCTATACAGAACTTAGGAAAATCAACAAGAAAAAATCAAACAACCCTATTAAAAAACGGGCAAAGGACATGAACAAAGACTTTTCCAAAGAAGACAGAATAATGGCCAGCAAACATGTAAAAAAGTGCTCAACTTCTCTAATCATCAGGGAAATGCAAATCAAAACCACAATGAGATATCACTTAACTCCAGTGAGATTGGCTCATATCAAAAAATCCCCAAATAACAAATGTTGGCGGGATGTGGACAGATAGGAACACTCATACACTGCTGGTGGGACTGCAAATTAGTACAACCTCTATGGAAAAGAATATGGAGATACCTCAAAGAATTAAAAGTAGAATTACCATTTGACCCAGCAATCCCACTACTGGGTATTTATCCAAAAGAAAAAAAGACATTTTATAATAAAGACATCTGCTCTCGAATGTTCATAGCAGCACAATTCACAATTGCAAAGTTGTGGAAACAACCCAGGTGCCCATCAATACACGAGTGGATCAATAAAATGTGGTATATGTATACCATGGAGTATTACTCAGCAATAAGGAACAACAGTGAATTAACACATCTGGTATTATCCTGGTTGGAGCTAGAACCCATTCTTCGAAGCGAAGTGTCGCAGGATTGGAAAAACAAGCACCACTGGTACTCACCATCAAACTGGTACTAACTGATGAACACTTACATCACACAGGGCAAGAACATTCATCTGAGGGCGGGCGGGCAGGAGGGGGGTGGAAGGGATGGGAAAAACTCTCACTGAATGGATGTGGGGAGCACAGTTTGGGAGACGACCACGATTGTGGCTCTGACACGGGCAGAACAGGGGCAATGTGTATGGCCAAAGTGTTGTACCCCCATGATATTCTGAAATTAAAAAAATAAATTAAAAAAAAAATTATCACCCTGTAAAAAAAAATAAATCAATCAAATATGGGTGAGATTCTGGATGGTTCTTCTGCTCAGCAGTGGAGCCCAGAGTAGGTCAAGGAGGGTATGTGAAGAGACAAACAGACTTTCCAGCACAATATCAAATAGGACTAGAAATAATTTTCAATAAGAGTAAATCAATCAAAAGTATGTCATTGGGTATTTGAAGTATGAAGTATGCACTTAAAACATTGAAAGCATGTCTTAAATACTTATTCACATTTAACAACAATTATTTTCTGAATTAAAATGTTAAGAAGTTTTCAGAATAGTGATGTTAGAATAAATTGCAATATTTGCAAACTATACATCTGACAAAGGACTTATATCCAGAATCTACAAGGAACTCAAACAAACCAGCAAGAAAAAACAAACAACTCTATGAAAAAGTAAGCAAAAGACTTGAGCAGATTTTTTCAAAAGAAAATATACAAATGGCCAACACACATATGAAAAAATGCTCAACATCACTAATCATCAGGGAAAGGCAAATTAAAACTTCAGTGAGATACCACCTTACCCCTACCAGAATGGCCATTATTAAAAAGTCAAAAAAACAATAGATGTCAGCACGGATGTGGTGAAAAGGGAATGCTTATACACTCTTTTTGGGAGTGTAAATTAGTACAACCTCTATGGAAAACAGTATGGAGATTCCTCAAAGAACTAAAAGTAGACCCACCATCCAACCCAGCAATCCCACTACTGGGTATCTACTCAAAGGAAAAGAAGTCATTATATCAAAAAGATACCTGCACTTGTATGTTTATGACAGTACCATTCACAATTGCAAAGATATGGAATCAACCTAAGTGCCTGTCAGCTGATGAGTGGTTAAAGAAAATGTGATATATATATACACACACACACACACCCATGGAATACTATTCAGCCATAAAAAAGTGTGAAGTAATGTCCTTTGCAGCAACTTGGATGGAACTGGAGGCCATTGTACTAAGTGAAGTACCTCAGGAACGAAAAAACAAATACTGCATAGTCTCACTTATAAGTGGGAGCTAAGCCATGGGTATGCATGGTCATACAGAGTGGTATAATGGACATTGGAGATTCAGAGGAAGGGAGGGTAGGAGGGGGATGAGGGATGAAAAATTACCTATTGACTACAATGTATACTATTCAAGTGACTGGTACACTGAAAGTCCAGACTTCACAACTATACAATTCATCCATGTGACAAAAGACCATTTGTACCCCCTAAATCTATTGAAATAAAATTTTAAAAATCTAGACTATCTTCATAAAATAAAAAAAAATTGCATTTTGTATGTGAGCGTTTGAATTCTTATTTATTTATTTGTGTTATATTGACAGATAAAATTGTATGTATTGTGTACAACATGATATTTTGAAGTATATATATACATTGTGGAATGGCTAAATCTAGCTAATTAACATATATATCACATCACTTAGTCATCATTTTTGGGGTGAGAACACTTCACATCCACACTGAACATTTTTTAAGAATACTCTGTCTGTGTCTCTCTGTCTCTTTCTCTCTCTCCGTGTGTATGTGTGTGTGTGTGTGTATATATTTTTTTTAGAGACAGGGTCTCACTATATTGTCCAGGCTGGCCTCCAACTCCTGGGCTCAAGCGATCCTCTCGTTTAACTCTCCTGAGTAGCTGGGACTACAGAAATGCACCACCACACCCAGATATGAATATAATATATGTCAATAACTATAGTCATCATGCTGTGCAAAAGATCTCTTGAATTTATCTCTCCTATGTAACTGTAATTTTGTGTCCTTTGACCAACATTTCCCACCCCCGACCCCCAACCACTCTGGCCTCTGATAATCTCCATTCTGCTCTCTATTTCTCTGAGATCAACTTTTTTAGATTCCATGTATGAGTGAGACAATGTGGTATTTGTCTCTCTGTGCCTGGCTTATTTCACGTAACAAAATGTCCTCCAGGTTGATTCACATTATGGCAAATAATAGAATTTCCTTCTTTTTTATGGCTGGATAGTATTCCATTGTGTATATATGCCACAGTTTCTTTATCCATTCATCCATTAATGGACACTTAAGTTGATTCCATATCTTGACTATTGTTCCTCTTTGTCTCTCACTCTCCTCAGGCCTCCCAATTCCCTGAGACACAACAATATTGAAATTAGGCCAGTTAATTACTATACAAAGGCCTCTAAGCTTTCTGGTGAAAGGAAGAGTCACACGTCTCATGTCTCACTTTAAATCAAAAGCTAGAAATGATTAAGCTTAGTAAGGAAAGCATGTTGAAAGCCAAGATGGGGCAAAAGCTAGATCTCTTGCACCAAATATCCAAGTTGTGAATGCAAAGGAAAAGTTCTAAAAGGAAATTAAAAATATGACTGCAGTGAATACATGAATGATAAGAAAGCAAAAAGGCCTTATTGCTGATATGGAGAAAGTTTCAGTGGTCTGGATATAAGATCAAAGTAGCCACTACATTCCCTTAAGCCAAAGCCTAATCCAGAGCTAGGCCCTAATTCAATTCTATGAAGGGTAAGAGAAGCAAGGAAACCACAGAAGAAATATTTGAGGCTAGCAGAGGTTGTTTCATGAGGTTTAAGGAAAGAAACAATTTCCATAACATAAAAATGCAAGATAAAGCAGCAAGTGCTGATGTAAGAAGCTGCAGCAAGTTATCCAGAAGATCTAACTAACATAATTGATGAAGGTGGCTACATTAAACAATAGATTTTCAATGTAGATGAAACAGCCTTCTATTGGAAGAACATGCCTTCTAGGACTTTCATAGCTAGAGAGGAGAAGTCAATGCTTGGCTTCAAAGCTTCAAAGGATAGACTGACTCTCTTGTTAGGGGCTAATGCAGCTGGTAACCTTAAATTGCAGCCAATGCTCATTTACTTTTCCAAAAATCCTTGGGGCCCTTAATAAGTATGCTAAATCCTGGATGATGGCACATTTATTTATAGCATGGTTTACTGAATATTTTAAGCACACTGTTGAGATTTACTGATCAGAAAACAGGATTTCTTTCAAAATGTTACTGCTCACTGACAATGTACCTAGTCATTCAAGAGCTCTGTTGGAGATGTGCAAAGAGATTAATGTTGTTTTCATGCCTGCTAATACAATATCTATTCTGCAGCCTATGAATCTAGGATTAATTTTGACTTTCAAGTCTTCTTATTTAAGAAATACATTTCATAAGGCTATAGCTGCCATAGATAGTGATTTCTCTGATGAATTTGGGTAATGTAAATGGAAAACCTTCTGGAAAGGATTCACCCTTCTAAATGTCATTAAGAACATTTGTGATTCATGAGAGGAGGTCAAAATATAAATATTAAAAGGAGTTTGGAAGATGTTGATTTCAACTCTCATGAATCACTTTCAGGGGTGTAAGACAAGACTTCAGTGGAGAAAGTAACTGCAGATGTGGTAGAAATAGCAAGAGAACTAGAATTAGAAATGGAGCCTGTAGATGTGACTGAATTGCTTCAATCCCCTGATAAACCTTGAATGGATGAGGAGATGTTTCTTCTGGATAAGCAAAGAAAGTAGCTTCTTCAGATGGAATCCACTCCTAGTGAAGATGATTTGAACATTGTTGAAATGACAACAAAGGTTTCAGAATATTACCTAAACTTTGATAAAGGAGCAGCAGTATTTGAGAGGATTGACTGCAATTTTGAAAGTTCAACTGTGAGTAAAATGCTATCAAACTGTACCACATGCTACAGAGAAATTTTTCATAAAAGAGTCAATTAATGCAGCAAATTTCATTGTTGTCTTTTTAAAAGAAGTTTCCAGAGTCACCCCAACCTTCACCAACCACTATCCTGATTAGTCAGTAGCCTTCAACATTGAGGCGAGACCCTCCACCAGAAAAAAGATTATGACTCCCCGAAGGTTCAATGATTGTTAGCATATTATAGCAATAATATATTTTAAAATTAAGGTATGTGCATTTTTTAGAGATAATGCCATTGCACACTTAATAGACTACAGCATAGTGTAAACATAACTTTTATATGCACTGGGAAACAAAAAAATTGTGTATCTTTCCTTATTGAGATATTCACTTTATTGTGGTCATCTGGAACTGAACCCACAATACCTCGGAGGTATGCTTGTACTGATGCAATAAACATGGGGAAGTACAGAGATCTCTTCAACATACTGATTTCATTTCCTTTGGATATATAATCAGTAGTGGGATTGCTGGATAGTATGATAGTTTGATTTTTAATTTTTTGAGGAACCTTCATATTGTTTTCCATAATGGCTGTACTAATTTACATTCCCACCAACAGTGTACAAGTGTTCCTTTTTCTCCATATCCTTGCCTATACTTGTTATCTTTTGTCTTTTTGGTAATAGCCATTCTAAAAAGAAAGGTAATATCTCATTGCAGTTTTGATTTGCATTTCCTGAAGAGTAGTGATGTTGAACATTTTTTCTTATACCTCTTGGCCATTTATGTTTTTTTGAGAAATGTCTATTCAGAATGTTTGCCCATTTTTAAATCAGATTTATTTTCTTGTTATTGAGGTATTTGAATTCCTTATATATTTTGGATATTAACTCCATAGCAGAAGTATAGTTTGCAAATATTTTTTCCAATTCCATAGGTTGTCTCTTCACTCTGTTGATTGTTTCCTTTGTTGTGCAGAAACTTTTTAGTTTGGTATAGTCTCATTTGCCTATTTTTGCTTTTTTTCCTGGGCTTTTGAGGTTATATCCCAAAAATCATTAACTAGACAATGTTATAGAGCTTTAACCTTATTTTTTGTTCTAGTGGTTTCATAGTTTTGGGTCTTACGTTTAAGTCTTTAATTCATTTTGAGTTTATTTTTGTATATGGTGTGAGGTAAGGGTCTAATTTCATTCTTCTGCATGTTGATATGCAATTTTCCCAATACAATTTATTGAAGAGACTGTCCTTTACCCATTGCATGTTCTTGGCCCCTTCATTGAAAATCAGTTGGCTGTAAATGCATTGATTTATTTATGGGATCTCTATTCTGTTCCATTGGTTTATGTGTCTGTTTTTATAACAGTGCCATGCTGTTTCAGTTACTATAGCTTTGTAGTATATTTTGAAGTCAGGCAATGTGATGCCTCCAGCTTTGTTATTATTGCTCAAGATTGCTTTGGCTATTTGGTCTTTTGTGGTTCCATATGAATTTTAAGAATGTTTTTTCTATTTCTGTGAAGAATGTCTTTGGCATTTTGATAGGAATTGCATTGAATCTGTAGATCACTTTGGGCAGTATGGACATTTTAACAATATTACTTCTTCCAATCCATGAACATGTGATACCTTTCCATTTATTTGTGTCTTCTTCAAATATTTTCTTCAATGTTTTAGAGTTTTCAGTGCAGAGATCTTTCACTTCCTTGGTTAAATTTATTCCTAGGTATTTTATTTTTTGTAGCTATTATAAATAGGATAGTTTTGATATCTTTTTCAGATTGTTTGCTGTCAGGATATAGAAGACTTACTGATTTTTATATGTTGGTTATGTATCCTGCTAATTTACTGAATTTGTTTATTAGATCCAATAGATTTGTGTATGTGTGTGTGTGTGAAGTCTTTAGTGTTTTTTATATGTGAGATCATGTCATTTGCAAACAGGGACAATTTAACTTCTTCCTTCCCAATTTGGATGCCTTTTATTTATTTCTCTTGCCTAATTACTCTAGCTAGGATTTCCAGTACTATGTTGAATAAAAGTGATGAGAGTGGCATCTTTGTCTTGTTCTGGATATTAGAGGAAACACTTTTAGTTTTTTTCCATTGAGTATAATATTAGCTGTGAGTTTTTCAGTTTTATTTTGTTGTAGTACTTTCCTTCTGTACCTGATTTGTTGAGTATTTTTTTTATCATGAAAGGATGTTGAATTTTGTCAAATGCTTTTTCTGTGTCTATTGAGATGATGATATGTTTTTGTCCTTCATTCTGTCAATGTGATGTATCAAGGTTATTGATTTGCTTATCTTGAACCATCCATGCATACCTGCAAAGGATCCCACTTGATCATGATGAATGATCTTTTTAATGTGCAAAGAATCCGCCTTGATCATGATGAATGATCTTTTTAATGTGCAAAGAATCCCCCTTGATCATGATGAATGATCTTTTTAATGTGCTACTGAATTTGGTTTGCTATTATTTTGTTGAGGATTTTTGACTCTAGGTTCATCAAAGATATTGGCCTATTTTCTTTTTTTATACTTGTCTGGTTTTGGTGTCAGGGTAATGTAAGCCTCATAAAATGAGTTTGGAAGTATTCCCTCCTATTCAATTCTTTGGAAGAGTTTGGGAAGATTTGATATTAGTTTGTCTTTAAATGTTTGGTAGAATTCATCAGTGAAATCATCCGGTCCTGGGCTTTTCTTTGATGGTAGATTTTTTATTACTATTACTTTTATTTCTTTTTATTACTGCTTCTATCTCATTACTTGTTATTAGTATGTTAAAATTTTCTATTTCTTCATAATTCAATCTTGGTAGGTTGTAAATATCAAGGAATTTATTCATTTCTTCTAGGTTATCCAACTTGTTGGCATGTAATTGTTCACAATAGTTTCTATAGTCCTTTGTATTTCTGTAGTATCAGTTTTAATGTCTTCTTTGAATTGCATTTTCAAGTGCAAATAGATTCCGTGTTATTTGTAGTAATTTAAGTAATGTGTAAATTATGCCAGGAACAGAGCAAAGGCATTTATTATTTTAGCTGAGAAAGCCTGCATTGTCATAGCTTCAAGGCAAAATAAAAACATTAGCTTCTGAATTGTAGAGGTAAGTAAAGAACTATTAGCAGACCCAGCATTCACGAAAACATTTCATGGTAAACTATCAGTTACAGAGGTTGCTTTCACAGAATTGTAAACTAAAATAAAATCTTGAGCCCCCTAGCTGACTGAATGGATGCCCGCTTGGCCAAGGGGACCCCAGAAATACCCTGAAGCTGAGTTGCTGGCCATGAGAAGGGAGGTCAGACGTGCCTCATCATGCCCCCCTCCCTTCTTGGAGATATCCTTTGTAACTCATTAATAGGCCTAAGGCTATACAAGACAAAGCTTAAATCACACCTTCAGGTCATCAATTTACTCAACAGATCACTTGAGTTTTGAGTTTGGTAAATGTCAGGTGGCTTGTCTCTGATTAACAGACATCCAAGCCTTTAGACAAAGCTTCATTTCTTTAACCAATTACAAATCAAAGAATCTTTAAACCCACCTATAACCTATAAGCCACCACCACATCTCTTGCCCCCTCGAGATGTACTGCCTTTTGGGGCCAAAGCAATATACGCCCTCCATGTATTCACTTAAGGTCTTACGTGTAGTTCCCGTCTCCATGAATGCATGAAACCAAACTGTAACCCAGCTACTGCTGGCACATTTTCTCAGGACCTCTTGAGGCCATGTGCTTTGAGCCAGTCACACACATTGGCTTCAGAATAAACTTCTTTAAATTGTTTTACAGAGTTTGGTTCTTTTCCCATTAACAGTATTAAAGAGAGAGAAGTTTTGTTAGGTCTTTCCCATGACTTAAAGTTTGGGATGGTAAGGAGGCCTTTTACGTTCTTAGATTGTGGCAACACAATATGATAGTTGTATTTCTTAGGGCTGCCATAACAAATTACTACAAGCTGGGTGGCTTAAACAACATAAACTTATTCTCTCCCGTTTCTGGAGGCTTGAAGTCCAAATTTTGGCAAAGCCATACTCTCTCCCAGGGCTCCAGGGTAGAATTCATATCCTTCCTTTGCCAGATTCTGGTGGTTTTAGACATTCCTTGACTTGTAGCCACATCATTTTCATTTCTGCCTTCATCTTCACATGGCCTTCTCTGTATGTCTGTGTCTTTTTCTTCTTTTGTCTCTTGTAAGGACACTTGTCGTTTTTTTGGGGTGAAGGCAAAACTTCCCCTCTGCCCTTCGAAGGGTTGCTGAAAAATCAACTCACAACAAAGCAGATTAATAAGAGAAAGCCATGCAAATTTTACTGTTGCCATGGGCATGAGAAGAATCACAGAGTGATTGCCTAATATCCCAATGAGACCAAAATACTTACATATCTTAATTTTAGAGGAGATGAAGGAGACAAGGAATATAGGTAATACTGTTGAAGGGCAAAAAATGCTTACTGGGGAGGATGAATAGATACTTGGGAGAATGAATGGATAGGGGAAAACAGATTGACTTGTAAATGATTCTCTTTGGAAATTAAATTAACTTGAGAGACAGGCATTATTTTTAAAATGGGTTGGGCCAGGTCTGGCTGCATTCTTGATCTTCCTTCCTGCAGTAGATATTGAGATAACAGGGAGGGGAAAGTAAGACAATTGTTGTTCTTGATGAGTCCCTCTGGTCTTTATGGAGCTAGAGTGAAAGCCCCTTCCAAATCCTGTTGATCTCTGAGGGCCTTTAATTCAAAATACTCTTTATACCAAGGAGTTGTATTTTGACATCTCCTGCATTCCTTTACACTGGATTTAGTGCCCACACACACAATCCAGGATGATATCATCATCTCAAGAATCCTAATTACATTTACAAAGATCCACTTCCCAAATAAGGTAATAGTCACAGGTTCTAGGAGTTAGGACGTGGGCATGTCTTTTTGGGGGCCACCATCCAACACACTGTAGTGGTTGAGAAAGCAGGCTAAGGAGCCACATGCCAGAGGCCCCTCATCTGTTAAATGCAGACAGTTGTGAGGATTAAATGATACAGAGGGCTTGGAACAGTGCCTGGTGCATACAAAGAGCTCCATAAGTGTCAGCAACAGTTATAAAATAAATAGTGAATTTAAAAGGACAGGTAGTACTAATGAAATAAAGAGCATAAAAAATATGTTTAACATATGCTAAGTATGCTAAATATCAAAGGATTGCAAAAAATGTAGACTACTATATGGATTAAAAGAAAATTAGGGAGAATACTTAAGACTCCTGGAACTGGATTCTAGTTCCATTTCTGCTTAATTTCGAACAATTTCACTTACATCTCTTTGCTTTAACTTCTCTGCAGGCTCTTGTGTACACTTAAACAAGACAATAAAGGAGAGTACATTCAGCTTCCAGGTGTCTCTAAATTAATTTTGATTATTGTCCTTATTATAATTCAATCTATGAGGGCCGTCCAGAAAGTATCTGGCCATGTAATATGAAAAATAATATTAACAAAGGCTGGATGCTTTCCGGACAGCCCTCATATACTTGAATTATGAGTTGTAAAATTCTAGTTAAGCTGCTCATAGTTTTCAAGACACTTTTAGGTAAAATTTGTTTTTCTCCTGACTTGGTTCATCCTGATAAGTATGCTAATATGAGAATTTTCTACTTTCTGTTATAGTAGATAACAATATCCATTATTATATTGGGTTTCAGGTGTCCTTTGGAGACTTATCTTATTTTTTATTATTACATTTATTTTTATATTTAATTTTATAATTGCACTTTCAGACCAGTGCTTCCTGCTGTCATTAAGTGTGTGCACAGGACCTGCAAGCTAAATTAAATAAGAAAAATAAGTTTATAGAAGTAAAATGTATTATAAAAAGAGAACTCTAAAGTCAAACATTTTTCTTACATTTCCATATTTTGTATTACCCATTATACGAATTTTCTCTACTATCCAAATAATTGCTTGTATTCCATCCTAGAGAAGATACGTACTTAATAACACTTAAAATTTAATTTTAAAAGATAATAATGGGATGTATAAATGGTATAGTTTTTAACCTGATTCCTTTGAGACCTCAGTTACTCATTGACTATATTATATGTTATCACAATGAAACTTGACAGTTTCTACTTTAGACTGTGTCTGCTTTTAATAAATTAATGTACCATGTGCTGTCACACAGGCTAATTAGAGTATAATTTAATGGCTTCAGTGAAATACATCTCAAAATATGGAGATTTAACTGATAAACCTTTTGGCTAGCCCTAACAATATGTGGGTTAAAAGGAATAGTTTAAAAATATTAGCAAGTAGCTAGCAAGTAATTCACAATTCTTGGGCCAGGAAAATAACAGAAGTTTTGCAGATGACTGTTTTTTACATACAAAGTATACTTAAAGTCTCTCGTATTTGGAATAGGAAGCAAGTATGGTAGTCACATGCTTTTGATGTGTAATATCACTTTTTCCCACTTTAAATAATAGGTCTGTAATTCTGGCAGAGCTGAGAGGGGGTTAATTTGGCCTGAAAGTCTGGCATTTGCTTCTAAAAGACTCTCAGGAGTTCCTGTGGATTGTCATCACCCTGCTCATGTCTTCTAATACTTTGGAGAGAAACTATATGCTCATGAATTGAGGCCTTAACATTAAGAATTTGACATGTTGGCTATTGATTTTTTTCCTGTGGAGTATTGATTTGTCACTAGGTCCTAAGGAGAAATTCTTAATACCTAGAACAAGTAAATAAATATTATTGATTTAGCCAGATGACTAGAGATTAAAAAGTGTATCTCAAGCATGGGAACCACAGATAGTTTTCTGTAGTGTGCTCAATCTCTATAGATTTGTGATAAAGATCAATTGAGTTTCCTCAAATGAGCTTCTTGAAAATCACTATACTTTTACCCAAATTGTATAATAGGTATGTTCACTGGGTATTAAGGAATTTGATCTGGCAACTGCAGAGAATGTGCTCGAAAGTTTAGGGGCAGATGAAACTTGATTCCAACCATAGCTCTGCCAATTGCCAATTATAAGGCTGGACACTTTATTTTTAATTTTTAAATTTTTTTTAATTTATAAAAACCAGAAATTTATTTCTTAGAGTTCTGGAGACTGGGAAGCCTAATATCAAGGTGACAGTGACTGGAGAGGGCCTTCTTGCTGCGTTGTCCCATGGCGAAAGGTGAGAAGGTGAGAAAGGGCAGGAGAGAGCAGGAGAGGGCCAAGCGTGCTTTTATAGCAAACCCAATCTCAAGGTCATGAGCCCATTCCTGAGATGACACCATTAATCCATTCATGAGAGTAGAGCTTTCATGACATAATCACCTCTTAAAGATCCCACCTCTTAACACTGTTGCACTGGGGAGTAAGTTTCCAACACATGAACTTTGGGGGCCACATTCAAACCATAGCACATACAAAAGACACTCTTATTACTCCAGAGATTTCAAGGATTTTAAGAGCTGTATGCCAGCAAATGGGGACAAAGACCAAATATGTATTTCATAATATCACAGGTTTCTAACCCAATTTTACCACTGACTTACTGCATGACCTTGGAAAAGTCACTTAATTCCTCTGGGCCTTTGTTTTTCCACGTGTAAAATGAAATATTGGACTAGATGATTGTTAAGTTCCTTCCAATTCTCTAATTCTATGACACTTTATTAACTTCCTAGCATTTATAATTTTTCTTTTACATAGAAGACAAAATTAAATGGATTCCTTAAGAATAATTGAATATAATTAACTTCTGAACCTCACCCATAGTAGGAATTCAAAAGTAACCACCAAATTAATGAATGATTTAAATATATTAACAGTCTAAGAGCTATGAATAGTATAAGACTTGGAGAATAAGGAATAAGAAGTTCCACATTAACTGTCCTCCCTAAGGAAAAAAAAAGGTTTTCATTACCCTATTTGAAAAGATTAAGAAGAGCTTTTATTCACAGTTTCCCAGATCTCTAAGACTGTGTTGGTGTTGCACAAGTGGAATAATACTAGTAATACCTTGCATTTATTGAGTACTTATTCCATATCAAACACTGTTCTATGAGCATATATGCATTCATATCCAATCTAACCTTCACAATAATAACCAGAGGTAAGTATTACTATTATAGGCAATTTATACATGAAAAAAATCAAGGCAGAGATGTTAAGGATCCGTCAATGTGCCACCCAGCTAAAGGGCACAAATGGCACAGCAGGACTTTCCCCTAGGTCTTCCAAAGGCCAAAGACCATGTCTGTAACTACCATTCTCCTACAGCCTGGAGCCTTTTCTATCCATGATTAATTAAAGCTTGAGAAGAATGAACCTGAATTTTGACTGGCCTGAAATTTTATCCTAAGAAAGGAAACAGTAATGCAGCTAATATATTTTAACATATACAAAAAACTCAAAAGGGTAATACACAAATCCGTGAGAAAAACAGACAAAAGTATGTACATACAGACTACAGAATAAGCACAAGTCACCAATAAATATGACAATGAAGGCTGGACACTTTAG
Source organism: Daubentonia madagascariensis (assembly GCA_023783475.1). Classification (NCBI taxonomy): domain Eukaryota; kingdom Metazoa; phylum Chordata; class Mammalia; order Primates; family Daubentoniidae; genus Daubentonia; species Daubentonia madagascariensis. The sequence goes on from JAKFHU010000428.1 coordinate 15,651,593, forward strand.
TTAGCCTTCCTTACCCTCAGTTTCCTCATCTCTACACTGAGAGTGATGACATCCACCTCATAGGGTTTGTTTGTGCATATCTCTGTGTATATTCAATAGAATGATTCATATAAAGTGCTTATGCATGGTCTACACTAACTGGCACATCGTAAGCTCTCCATAAATAGCAACTCCTGTTTTGATATAGTGTTCAAAGGTAGAGTGTGATTTTCCAGGAAAGTATAAACTTCATTGCCTCTTTCAGAGATGCAAGATTTGCAATTTTCCCCACATTCTTCCCACCTTCTAGTCCATTTTCCACTTAGCTGTCAAAGTGATAATTTAAAAATATAAATTGAATGGTGTCATCCTCCTGCCTCTATTCTTTTAGGGGCTTTCCATTAGACTCAGATAATAAGCTAACCTCCCTGCCATGGCTCTTGAAGCCCTCCTTATTTCTCTAGTGTCATGGACCCGACTCCAGCTATACTGACCTTCCTTTCTATCTCTCAAAAATGCCAACCTCTTTCCAGCTCCTTTGTACATGCTGTTCCCTTTGCCTGGAAGGATCTTTCTCCTCACACTAAGCCCTCTACTCAAAAGACATCTCTGCAAAGAAACCTTTTTTGACTGCCCTTGATGGATCTCCTGTTATCTTTTGCTGCAGCATGGTTATGTCCCTTTTCGCCTGTCTATATATTGCCTTTCTTACTTTATAAGCTCCACAGTGGCAGAGGACTTGCTGACTTTGTACATTATTACATATCCAGTGTTCAGAACAGCACCCAACGCATAGTAGGTGCTCCTTAAATATTTGTTGTCATAAAGCAGTAAATAAATAAACTCTTCAAATAGGGAATCCTTCTAAATGTCTAGGCCAATGGGAGTTCAAAATATGTTCATTACAGTTGTACATTTTTTGTATAATTGATATGTTCCTAAAATTTATGCATAAATCAAATTTTGTATGTATATTAAATTAATTGCAATTTCAAATTGTATGACTTGTATGATATTTCTAGAGATAACTTAGTTTCCTTCTGAATGAGCTTCAGTTGGCAGAACAACTAGCTAAGATACTGTGTGAACTTGCACTTCTCCATCGCTGTTAAAATCCTGGACCTAACAGATGAGGAATCCCAAGATTATGCCTGAGGGTTGGTTTGTTGGCTCTGTGCTTTCTTTTTAATATTGACTTATATGCACTCAGTTAGAAAGATTTGGAGTCAACTCAAGTTGAAAATCTTGGAGTTAAGGTTTATATAAAGAACAGAAACAGTGATAAAATTTCTAGAGGATACTGACCAGGATGGTTATTGAGAATCTATTCGTGTGAAGAACAGTTGAGGGAACTGGGAGTCTGAAGCCCTGAGGGTGCATCCTTGAAGTTTCTGGTCCGTGGCCTGGAAGAGGGAGCATACTTTTTCTGTATACTTCCACAGGGCAAAGATAGAGCCAATAATTGAAAGTCATTGAGAAGTAAATTCCAACTGAACTAATGGGAGAATTTCCATTAGTTGTATAAATTTCCAAAGTTGTATAAATATGGAATTGTTGTCTCAGGAAATGGTGAGTTTGCTATCACCAGAGGTATTTAAACTGACTGATGAGAACTTACTTGAGACACTGGGCTAGGGAATCCAGCATTTTATGGTAAATTCGTTTCTCATTGGATTGAGGGGCAGGTCCATGGCACTGATGAATAAGAAGGTCTAGAAACTCATGAGGCAAGATGAAGAAAATTAAATTTACCATAACTTTTCTCAAGGACACTTTTATGTTTTCTTTGGGAATATTAATCAGAGAATCCACTTGGAGGTTTTGTGGTTGGTCGTGTGGACACTCGATGGCTCATACACAGTAATAACACAAGGGATCCCAACAGCCTTCAGAAGGACGGGCTGAGTTAACTGCACGACTTCTGCTTTGCTAAGTGGGGTTTGCAGATTAGGACCCTGCTATCCAAAGTCCTCTTTCTCTCTGATGCAACTCTCAGGTTCTCACCTAAATAAATCTTAAACAAATATTTCAAGTGTATCACCTTGGGGAGGTGCCAAATTATTTGCTTGGACACCTGCATGGCTTGGCCTTTGCTCAGAATTAAACAGTTCATGGTAGAAAATGGAACTCTGGACTCCAGATATTGTTACCTATGTCCCCAAAACGTCATTGTATCCCATTTGGGAATAAGTGGAAACTTTAGAGAATCAAAAATTTTTTATAATTATAATTTTAAAAATTTATATAGGTGTAGTCAGAGAACATAGATGAGAATTGCTGCTATTACCAAATAAATGTTCTTAAAGTCATTTGCTGCTGCTTATTTCCCTGAATTTATATGCTAACTCGAAAACAGCAATTTTTATAGCCACATCAGTGCTGGCTCCCTGGCTGTTCAGGCGGCCACCTGTATCACAGTTCCCTTTCAACATCAGACAACACTGGTGATCTAGTCTGCTTTTTTGGCATTATATATAAAATATCAGATGATAGATGAGGGTTCATTTTATGAACCAAAATGGCTCAAAGTGTAAGTAAGATACAGTCAGATAGCTCAGAGTGCTTAATACTTTACAAAGATATAAAGCTAGAGCATCAGGCCGTGACTGACCAAATCTTTCTGAAAACGCCTTGTCATGTTACTGACAGTGTCTCAAGCACACATATTTCATCAAGCTCAGTGGAGTAGTCTGTTCACTTTTCTCCTCAATAATTCATTGGTATTATGTGGCTGTGACTAGAATTTATAAATAATACTTGTAATTCAATTCATTCAAAGATCCATATTTATGGCATCATTTCATGATATGCAAAAATCAAAACAGCTGCAAAAATAATGAAACAATTGCAAGTATCTTTTGTGATTTGTTAATCCCCCATCCCTTGGGCCCTGGTAAGTATGTCAAATATTAATGAGAATCAGGATCGTGATAGTTAAAAGAGTGTGGAATTTTATATTCATATTCCCTTTCAGGACTTGTTGTCTGGTTTTTACGTTATCCACACCCATCTTAATTCAAGCTGTGTTTGTTGGTATTTCCTCAACTTTCTCTATTTTAAGAGTGATACCCTACTACTGGCATATGAACAAGATATTTAATCTTCAGGGTTTTTATGCATAGCAATTTTACTGACATTTTTCTTTTTCATGGGAATTATTTAAAAATTGAATAGTACATGTAGAATTTGCTGACCTGAAGGGGAGGGGATCTTGTGGGCAGGGACCACGTGAGCTCCTGTATACCCCATTGGGTTGGGAGTTAGGTGGTGATGGCTGTCCTCCCAATGTCGCTATTGACAGCTTTATTCCAAGCAGGTCACCAGGTCATCCTCTGCATGTGATTCTTTTATTTATTCAACAGATATTTATGGAGTGTTGATTGTGCGCAGTAAGGATATAAATACAAATAAAATAGATAAGAATCGTTGACCTCATGGAGCTTATATTATATTGGTGAGAAATAGGTACTAAGCAAATAGGCAATAAATAAATACTAGTTTATTGGATGGTGATAAATGCAATGGAAAAAATAAAGCAGGGGAATGGACACCTCGGGGAGGGTGGGGGCATGGTGACAGGAGGTGCAATTTTAAGCAGAGCATTGTTCAGGAAAACCTCACTGAGAAGGTTACATTAGATCCATGAGGATATGGGGGAGCACTGGATATCCTGAGTGTACTGACCAAAGTGGGAGAAGAGGTGATGATGGGGTCAGTCCTGCAAGCAGATGCTGTTTCCAAGATCAGGAGTGTATGGGGGGCAGGCATAAGGGGAGGGAGTGGAGGGTGTTGCCAGGAACATGTAGAGTTTGGGAGCCACCTCAGCTCCTGGCATCAGTGTATTCAACAGGGATGGTGGGGAAACTATCAATTTATTTATTCCTTTAGCAAACACTTATTGGGCACCTACAATGTGCTAGGTGCATTGCTTGATGCTAGGGATGTGGAGGTGAACGAAACACAGTACTACCTTCAAGGCACTCAGCATGATAGAAGACCAGCTATGAACACAATTAAATTGCTGTACAATGTGATCAGTTTACAAGGTGTGGGGGTCACAGAGAATTAGGAAGGTTTGTTCCATCTGGCATTATTAGGGAAGGCTACTAGCAGGGAGGAGGTAACAGCTGAAATGAGTTTTGGAGGAAGAAGAAAAGTTTGCCATACGAACAATGTAGAAAAAAAGGCATTTCAGGTGCAGTAACAGCCTAGATCTACCATATATTAGAGGAACTATAGCTAGTTTAATTTTACTGGAACATAACATGGGAGAGAGAGGAAAAAACGGATCTGAAGGATTTTAGGAAGTAATATTGGCAGTATTTAGTGATTAATTGCATATGAATGGTGAAGCTGAAGGTGAGGCAAAGTTTTTGGGCTTGGAGACTTGGGTAGATAGTGTTACCACCAAGATAATAATGCATATGAAAGGAGGAGAGGTGGGGATGGTAGTGGATAAGGAGTTAATATTGAGATAATTTCTTACTCTGGTTTAAGAAGTGCATGGCAATAATTTTCCTTTGAGTGGCAATAAAACAGCTTTTCTTCTGTAGATGACTTGATTTATATTTTATCCAGTGGTGTGCTGGTACACTGGATCCCCAAAAAAGAAAAAAACAAACCACAACAAAACCATCATTTGTAGCAATTGTTAATTTCTCTGGTGTAAACGTCCTACCAGATTTCAAGATAATAATAGTTTCAGTATCTACTCACACGCCACTGTGTTTCATCCCTTGACAAGTGTTAGCTGAGCTTTCACTAGGTGTGAGGTGTGAAGCTGTGTGCTGGCTATTTCTCTTTTACTTCTCCCTGTCTACTTTCCACCCTCCTCTGTTCAAGCTCTTCCCCGGGGGTTAGTTTCAACCATGGCTACTTTCTAGCTTCCTATTGAGTTCAGCCAGTGGGAGCCACGAGCAGGAGATCAGAGTGCAGGAGAATAGGCAGGCTGGGTAGTGATCTGCTGGTTTTCCCTCTCCCCTGTTACATGGGTTGGCTGCATCCCACTATGAGAGGTCATGACTTCCCCATACCCCTCTCTCTCAGTTTCAGAAACTGCTCCTTCCCCTTGTCTCGTAAACCTGGGGTGCTAACGGCTCCCTGTCCCAACCTATTACACTATCCCTTGTCGGTTTTTATAAACTCTGCCTGCATGTTTATAAGTGGCCCTTTCATCAAACACTCTGCAGGGATCCTGCTTTAGTGGGTCATCTCTTTCCTGTTGGAACCACGACTATTACAAATGAAGAAAAAGGCACAGTCTTGGTTTTTAGAGTTTCAGACCAATGTGACCAAGAAATATCGTAGCTGCTTCCATTATTTCTCTTCTGATGTGAGACAGTGACAAATGTAAACATTCACTTGCACAGTTTTCCAGCCCCACATCTAGTGGAGGTGGGAACCAAGGAAGCCTCTTTCCTGCCTGTCTCATATCCCATCTAACCCTAACCTCTCATAAGTTCTCTTGAGGGCACCAGAATGTGCTGACATATAAAGCGAATGCTGTTGGCCCATCATAGGGAGAGAACAAGCCGTCTGTTGTTTCTGTGTTTTCCAGCAGTGGTGATGAATTCGTGCTCCTGTGTCATTTGTGGATTTATGTTCCTGTGTTATCTGTGGCTCATGTTGTGAGAGGAGGCCATATGGGTGAGCACTGGGCTGGAGTCACAGTGTCCGGCTATTAGATCTCTCCTTTAGGTTTCAGTTTCTTCACAGTATAAAAGGAGGAAATGGGAGTAGATTATCTTGTGAGACCCTTCCATCATTAACATTCCCTTCATGACTAAGTAAGAGCTGTAGCTCTGGGAGCTGCCTGTGACTATGACTTTCTGAGTATTGTTCACTGAACAGCTCAGCCTAACAGACGAACTTAGGAATGTATTTTTAGAGAGATAATTGTGTGAGTCTCATCAATGAATTGTACATCTAACTTAGTAGCACGCCTCTGACAGCATGATGGGTCAAATAAGAGTATATTAGCTATCTATTGCACTGTAACAAATCACCATCATCTTAACAGCTTAAAACAACACACATCTATTATCACACAGTTTCTGTGGGCGGGGAATCTGGGAGTGGCTTAGCTGGGTCCTCTGCTTCAGAGTCTGTCACATTGGTGCAATAAAGGTGTTGGCAGAGCTGAGGTCTTATCTAGAGGCTTGAGTGGGGAAAGAGCCACTTCTAAGCTTATGTGCTTGTTGGAAAAATGTTAGCTTCTCAAGGGCTATTGGACTGAGGGCCTTAGTTCCTACTGGCTGTTGACCAGAGGTCACCTTCAGGTATTTGCCCTGTGTACCTCTGCAATATGTCAACTTGCTTCATCAATGCCAGTTAGGGAGAGAGTGTGCTAGCCAGGCAGAAGTCACAATCTTATGCAGTCTAATGATGGAAGTGACATCCCATTACCTTCTATTGGTTGGAAGCAAGTCACTAGGCCAGCCCACAGGCCAGAGAACGGGCTTACATAGGGCATGAATGCCGGGGACAGAGAGTATTTGGGACCATCTTAGAGTCTGCCTGTCACAAAGACTCTTTTTTTTTTTCCATGTAGAAAGAGTTTTAAATCCTTAGCTCTCCAAATATATTTAGTTTATTTGCCAAAAGTAAAAAGTGACACCTAAATGGAACGTGGGGTCCTGGATGAGGATCCTGGAAATATTTGAATAGAGTCCTTTGTTTAGTTAGAAGCATCAAAGCTAATCTCCTGGTTCTAATAATTATACTATAGTTATATAAGATGTTTACCTTCAGGGAACCTAGATAAAGGACATATGGAAACTTTCTGTACTATTTTTATAACTTTTTTGTAAGTGTAAAAGTAGTTCAAAAGAAAAGGTCAGAAAAAAAATGATTTATAAAACTTAAAAATCCATTAGCTGTATAAGCCTGTTTTGTGGCTGTAGCTTATTCAGTAATTTTAACTTCATATCCTTTTCAGAACATTTTTTGGTAGATAAAATCTACACATTTTTTTGGTAGATACATCCTAACAAAATTTTTGGAAAGCAAATTCTCTACAAATTTTAGAGGTAAACTGTACAATTTTTTTGGCAGATAAATCAATTTAAAATATCATTTCTAGTGAAAACACCACAAAAACTTCACTATCACTATATTGTAGTATTATTTACACATTTATCAACTGTTTCAACAAGTAATTATGGAGGTGGTGTAAGAGCTTTTTGCTTTAACTTTAGTTGAAATGTGCTAGGGACTTTTGTATAACACCAAATGTACTTCACATATCAATTTAAAATAATCACCATTTCTAAAATAGTATTCTGATAGCCAAAGTGGACTTCCTTCCCTGTGCTGAGCCCTGTTTTTCAGTTGTCAGTCTGCTCGTTGCTTGGATATAGACACATATTCCAAAATAGCGTGGCCTGTCTCACCACACTGTTCGAAGTGATGAAAAGCAAAATACTTCAACCCTTCATAGGCAGTTGAATTTCACGCAATGCAAGAACAAATGGCTCCTCCTTTTGCTCGCTCTTTGAAAGGGCTGCTAGTTATTAATACTCTATCACTACTGCACGTGTCCTGGTCCAGCAATTTAAAGCTTGTGGGTCTCAGTTGGTTACACCTCTTAAGAGAGCTATTTGGAAACACTCAAGACATTTTTCTTAGGCCTTATTTTTAGAATGGAGGGCCTAATGGTGTTTTAATGTCTCTCTATACTCCCAAAACAAATCTCTAGAAAAACGTCTGTTACCTTTGAAATTTAACAAAGCTGGTGGGATTATCAGTGCTCCTCTGAGAAATATCGCCTCAAAGAATGGATTTTGATTTAGAGAATGTTAGTGGTAAAAGGACCATGAAAAATGGTCCAAACTCTAGCTCTTCCAAACCCTTCTCTTTTTAAGTGAGGAAACTGAGTCTTGGCACGAGTGAACTGTTGGCCCAAGACCAGACAGTGGAGGAGTGGCCACGTGAAAGTTGTGGGGTGATAGACTTAAGACTTTCCTGTTTGAGCCAGTGACAATGAGTTAGTTTCTGAGTTAGAGACTTTAGAACATGAAAACAGTCTGCTGGGCCCCTGTGTGAAACTTCATTGCTGTTACCCTAAAAGAGTCTGAGAAAAGATGTAGAATGATCAAAAAAAATAGGTGGGTTCAGAAGTAGGAGAATGTCCAGGAACCATTTGGGAGAGTTGGGCCCCCAAGTGTTCTTCAGCTTTGCAGTGATCTTCCCCACCTTTGAAAAATGCTGGATGATTTTTGTCCCCTTTAAATAGTATCTGGAATGTTGTCAATTAGAGATTCCTTTGCCTAGCAAGCAGTCTTTTTCTAAGGATCCAAAAATCTCTGGGAGGGTTAAGCGTTCATCTATTATTATGTATTCCTCTGTGTTTTTTTCATCTCTTTTCTTATTTGAAAGCCTAGTTGAGATCAGCTACAATTGGGATTGCAGTTTTGATTATAGAAAGGGAAGAATATGTTTTGAGTACTCTGGGAGAGGTGGCCGTCTGGGTGGGGTGCAGGTGTTGAGGTGGTCAGGATAGCATCAGGACACTGGGACCCTGGTGAGAGACTAGGAGGCAAAGGAGAAGTGCTAAAGACAAGCCTGGCTTGTTTTATAGCTTTACTGTGGGCTGACCGACACCTAGAAAAGAAAGCAGAAACATCTACACCTTTTGCATGTGTTCCTTAGCACCTTTGGCAAATACTATGATTCATTGCAGGTTTACTGGGATTTTGTAGAAGGAAGGTAAAACCCAACCACTGTGTATATGGTTGTGCCACTGGGAAAGTGCATGTCAAGTTTTAAACTATCCTTGAGTTGTGCTTTTGAAACATACATTCATGAAGTTGGGACTTTCCTGTAATGTAGTAGTTAATAGAGTGTGTCCTTGGGTCCAACTGCCTGAGTTCTAATCCTGGCTCTGACACTCATTACCTCGGTGAACTTGAACAAACCTCTTATTTTTCCTGTGCTTCAGTTTCCTTATTTGTGTATTAGGGATGACAGTCATAGTACCTATAACAAAGGGCTGTTGTGGGAAATAAATGAGGTAATGGATGTGTAGCACTTAGCACGATGCCTGTCAAAGTATAAGTAATTGCTAGTAATTCTATGTTCACCACGTTCCTTAACTGTGTATCCTAGTTTTATTTGAGAAAATATAGTCTCTAACCTCTCTGGAATAAGATTTAGGACAGGATATATTTAAAACCAATGTTATTTAAGTGATACTTTCTTAGTCTATAAGTATTTCCTGAATGGCAGTCAGGTGTCTTCTTCATACCAAGATACTTACCTGGACCAATTCACATTTTATGTCCTAAAACTAATTCTTTCAAATGCAAAATCTCTCTTTCCACATCTTCACTATCAAATTCAGTTACATATGTATGTAGATAATTATGTAAATATCAGGATTCTAAAAGATGCTCAGTTTTAAGGTGACTTTTTGAGAGGAAGGTCACAAATATTTTTATCTGAATTGTTGCATTCCCTCTTTCCATTTTTATGTATAACAAGATCTGTTCCCCAAGATTCTTTTACAGACCCTATTGGTTCCATTTTATCTCAATGGCTGGCATATCCCCTATGTTTCTATAATCTGAAGAAGCATGAATAAGATATTTTAAATGTGCTTGTTTGATCAAGGAGTTTTTAAAACCCAATTACTAGGTCCTTATATGACAAGAGATGATATTGGGAGAGTAGGTAGAGTGTGGCCTGAAACTTAAAACACCTGGATTCTGTTCCTGCTTCTGCCACTGGGAGCTGTGTGGTCTTGAGTTCGTCCCAGGATCTTCCTGGGCCTGTCTCAAATGAAGGATTTGAATGAAGTGTTGTTTCAGGATTCTTACAGACCTAATATTATATGATTCTGTGATATCTTATTTACTCTACATTTGTGAAGTGTATGCTTTGATTTGACTGATGTGTACAGTTTCCATAAAACTATTTGAAATGCCTTTACCAGATGACCAACCAGGATGAGAGATGCAGCCTATAGCTGTAAAGTAGAAAAAGCCACCTGGGTCTGCAAGGAAACAAGCCCATGGCCTTGGCATTGTTAGCATCTTCGTCCCCATTTGCAGAGCGGTGGATCTAGGAGTGTTTGATTGCATGTCAAGTGAATAAGACAAGCTCTAGGGGCATCATTACTCTTACCATTAATGGACTATTGTTTGCATTTTTCTACTTTGCAGAAGACAGATGAGAAATCTGAGAAGATAAATAACTGTACAAGGTTTTCCAAGTTTCTACTTTTCTGTATAATGTTTCTTTTCCAGGGAGGCTAAGGAAGTTAAGGAACAGTTTACTCTCTGTTTGCCTTTCAGAGATACTTTGAATTTCTCAAAGGGATGATAAAAATATGAAAATAACCTATTTGTTACCAACTTCTGCCTTTGCAATTTGGTGGCCTTCATTTGCATGTTGATTTTCCCCTTTTGATGTTAAATAGAGTCTTTTTGGCTGACAAGTATATTTTAGCCCAGGAAACTTAAAAAAATCATTTGGGGAAAAATTACTTAGGACAAATTCTTCTATAAGAGATAGTTAGAGGTTATATTATAGAACTAGCTTATTCTCTCTAGCATCAAGACAATAGAGTGGCTGAAATCATCAAAGGACTGAATGTAGAAATTTAAGTTGTTGACGATAGTAAATATAAATTAAAATAATATTACAGCACTGGTGGCCAACTTTTCTTTAATTTCATTATTATTTCAAGAAGTGTTTTGTAAAAGCATTAATTTTCCCCTTTCCCTTTTCTTCTAGTCATGGACTCCTACCCTGTAGGTCCTTCTGTGAGGCTGCAAAAGAAGGCTGTGAATCAGTCCTGGGGATGGTGAATTACACCTGGCCTGATTTCCTCAAATGCTCCCAGTTTAGAAACCAAACTGAAGGCAGCAACATCAGCAGGATTTGCTTCTCACCACAGCAGGAAAAAGGAAAGCAAAGTAGGTGTTTTTGTTTCATTTCATTTTCAGACGTTTTTATTTGAGTATACCATTTACACAGGAATGTATACAAATAATAAGTGTACAGTCCAATACATTTTAAGAGAGTGACCAGACCCATGTAACCAGCACCCAGATCAAGAAATAAAATATTAACAGCATCCCCAGAAACACCCCTCCCTGTCATATCTCACTTTCCCAAAAGAACCCCCATCCTGACTTCTATCACCTTAGCTAGTTTTGCATACTTCTGAACTTCATATGAATGAAATCACACAGTATGTAACTTTTTTTATCTGGCTTCATTTGCTCAGCATTATGTTTGAGAAATTCATTACATTTTCATCTTGTTGTGGTTTATTCATTCTCATTGTTATATAGCATTCACGATATGTGATTATACCACAATATATTTTTCCTTCTACTGTTGATGGAAATTTGAATTGTTTCCAGTTTTCAGCTATTATGAACAGTGATGCTATTACTATTCTTGTGCAAGTCTTTGATTGAACATGGTTATGTATTTGTTCAGCAAAAAGTTTTCTAAAGTGGTTGTACCAGTTTATACTCCCGCCAGCTCTGTGTGAAAGTTATAGCTGTTCCAAATCCTTACCGATCCTTGGCATTGTCAGTCTTTTTAATTCAACAATTTTGGTGGGAGTATTGTAATATCTCTTTGTGGTTTTAAGTTGCATTTCCCTGATGAATTTGATCAAATTTTAAAAAATTTTTGGCCATTTAAATATCCCTTTTTGTGAAGTGTCTGTCCAAATATTTTGCCCATTTTTTTGATGGTCTGTCTTTTTGTCATCAATTTGTAGTTTTGTATGATTCTGAATAGGAATCATCTGTTGGATATATGTATTGCAAAGATCTCACATTCTGTGGCTTACCTTTTCGTTCTTTAATTAGCATCTATTATGGAATAGAAAGTCTTAATTTTAATGGGTCCATATTATCAATCTTTTCTTTTGTTTGGTTTTTTTGGTGTCTTAAGAAATCTGTGCTTACCCCAAAACATAGAAGTTTTTCTCCTACATTTCTTCTAGAAGATTTATTGTTTTGACATTCAGATTTACATCTACCATAATTCTGGAATGAATTTTAGTGTATGGTAAAAAGTGAAAAGTAGGGATTAATTTTTTTCTATTTGCATAGTCAATTGACCCACCACCCTTTGCTTGTTTAGAGGACAATTCTTTCCTTGTGCACTATAGTCAAGTGATTAAATATGTGTATATCTATTTCTGGACCTTCCATTTCACAGGATAGAATTAAGTCAATACCATACTGTCTGGATTACTATAACTTTATAATAAGTCTTTATATTGAATATTATACATCCTCCCTTTTTTTCTTGTTCTTAAAGACTGGCTATTTTGGGCCTGTTGCATTTAATATACATTTTTTAATCACCTTGTAATTTCTACAAATACTGTTTTTGTTTTGTTTTTAAATTGGGACTGCATTAAATCTATAGATCATTGGAAATGCTTTACAAACTGGAGTTACCACCTGAAATACACTAGTCCTAAATTAGAAATTTCTCTCAGTAATCTGTTATAGGTATTAGAAATTTTAAATGAGGTATTTAAAAATTTCTCTCAGTAATCTGTTATAGGTTTAAACATATAGATCTTGCACATCTTCCTTTAGGTGTATTTGTGAGTCTCCAGTATTTTTGATGTTATTGTAAATGATATCATTTTTAAAAATTTATTTTATTTTCTGTTTCTCTGTATCCAAGAATTTTGATAAATGACTTAATAATTTTCACAGTTTGTCTATAGATTCATTTGAATTTTCTAGTATACAATCATGTCATCTATAATAATGACAGTTTATTTCCTCCTTTACAATCATTATGTTTCTGTTTCTCCTATGTCAGAGAGAAAGTTTTCAATATTTCACCTTTAAATATGATTTTGCTGAAGGGCTTTTATGGATACTCTTGATCAGATTTTGTCAATTTATAATTTGCTAAGATTTTTTTTTTAAATCATGAATGGGTTTTGAATTTTATCAAATGATTTTTCTATGTCTATTAAGATGATGTATGATTTTCTTCATATTATGCTAATTATCTTTTAAAAATGCCAGCTTTATTGGGACATAATTCACATACTATAAAATTCATCTGTTTAAAATGTACAATTAAGTGGTTTTAATATACTCACAGAATTGTGCAACCATCATCAACATTTAATTCTGGAACATTTTCATCACTCCAAAAAGAAACCCCATATCCATTAGCAGTAAATCAACATCCCTCCTCTCCTCAGCCCTTGCTAACCACTCATTTATTTTCTGTTTCTATGAATTTGACTATTTTGAACATTTCATATGAGCAAAATTGTACAATATGGGACCTTTTGTTACTAGCTTCTTTCATACGGCATAATGTTTTCAAGGTTCTATCAATAATTCATTCATTTTTATTGTCAATGAATACTCCATTAGGAAATCACATTTTTTAAAATTTATATTAATTGAGAAAATTTGGGTTGTTTATTTTTTGGCTATTATGAATAATGCTGTTTATGAATATTCATGTACAATTTTTTGTATGGACATACATTTTTAATTTTCTTGGGTATATACCTAGGAGTGGAATTGCTGAGACTCATATTTGTTTTCTAGTTCCTTAATTTATATGTTTTCTTTTTTATTTCCTTCTTTCAGATTTTTTTTTTTTTGCTTTACTTGTCTGACAGTTTAAACTTGGGGGGGGAGGGCTTCTGGATGTTTCTATTCCAAGTCTCAGCATTCCTTTCTGCCACCTCAACCTCCCCACCCCCCCTGCACCCCAACTAGGGACTTTACTTTGGCACAGAAGACCTGTCTTGATTTGGTATTTATCTTTATCTGGAGCTAGACCACTCTATTAATTTCTGGGTCTGGTCCTCAGCTTTCTAGGTTCTCCTGCTACATTATATAAGAGCCTCTCTCTAAGCTACTAGGAAGGCCCTTTGGTTTTCACACTCGGGTTACAATTGCCTGTAGCTTTTAGTTATCTTTTATTAGGGCATTGATGCTTAGCACTAAGCCATCCAAATCCATTGTCCTTCGGTGTTAATTTACCCATCCCCTCCTCTCCACTCCCGCCTGCCCCATACCTGATGAATGTTACTTTCATATATGCGCATAAGTGTTGATCAATTAGTACCAATTTGATGGTGAGTACATGTGGTGCTTGTTTTTCCATTCTTGAGATGCTTTGCTTAGAAGAATGGGCTTCAGTCTAAAATAAAAATAAAATAAAATAAGATAAAATTTAGGAAATTAACAATTTAAAAAAAAATAGAAAAATAAAATAAAATAAAATAAACAACAAAAAAAACCCCCCAAATCCATTGTCCTTATACTTACTGTTTCCTCTGTACTTCTCAAACACCAGATGAATTCCCTACAAGTGCATTCCTTTCCATAGGTATAGTATCCTAATTCACCTCTGATGAGGGTTGTAACAATTTACACCCCTTGTGCCAGGGAATGTCTGTCTCCACTTACCACCAGTGATGGCAACTTACTTCCATCCCAGTAATGAGTTATCCAGATTAATAACTCCATCTTATCAACTACTTTCTTGGACCATTCCTAAGACCAACTGTGACAAGTTGAGTTTTCTAGAAACAGTGACTGAGATGGAGTTTGGTGTACAGGGTATTTTATAGGCATCAGCCCTTGTGTTAAGGAGGGCAGAGAAAGCACAATTGGGCAAAGGGAGAAGTTGAAATGTGATCCAGGCACATCAAAGCCTCAGCTAAATCCATGGGGAGCTCTGGAAGCTATTTGGAATAAAAGAGTCATCTCATGTTGAGCCAAAATAGTCAGATCTTTATATCTCCACCTCAATAAGTCATTGGATGTGGTTCTTCCTGGAAAGGGTGTATCCCTGGGGAAGGCAGATCTTTGCAGTGTTCTGCAGCTGAGGTAAAACCTGAAGTAGCTGACAGCTAAAGGCGATTGGCTCACAGGTGAAACAACAAATCCTTTCTTGAAGGGTGGTTACATAGAGTGGGGCCAGAGCACGTTAATCTCATCAGGGACTGAGCTGATTATGCTCTGTCTTTATAGGGCTCCATCTACCTCTGGTTTGTCCCCATTCTGAGTGTGTGGTTCTCTTGTGGTCCCAACTGAGAAACTGCGGGGGGTGGGGGTTACTATTAATATATTCCCTTCCTCCTTGGGCAGTCCCAAATTCCAATTTTTTTCTTCTCAGAACAATGTAATTTCAACTTTATTTTTCAGAAGTTTTTGCTTTGCTCTTTAGCCACTTACGCTTTGTGGCAAATGCCTTGAGGAGCAATCCTCCCACGTGATAGACCCCCTTCTGTGTGTCTCTCTGCTTACTTGGCTCCTTAATAGCTGGCTGCTTCAGCAACACCAACATCTAAATTTTGTCTCTCCACCCCTCTGGCATTGCCAAAACTCTGCTGGCTTCTGTTCTCTTTGAGGTGGCCTCATAGCCAGATTCTCAGTTTCTACCACCATGCCAAGAACTGGCAAGTTCCACGAGGGACAAAGGCGTGCACAGAATATAAACTCTTTGTTCTACAGTTATCTTCTCTCTGGGATCTTGGCTGCTCATGTCCTAATTATCTCACCAGATGCCTCAAACAGATGTTTCTTGTGTTTTATCTGTCTCTTCAAGTTGTACTTGATGGGGCATTGACCTGCCACAAGTTACTACATTATGGCCAGAAGTGGAAGTTTGCTTTATTTCCTTTTTAACACATTGTTTAGTAGAGATATACTGCTAAATTAGAATTCCCTCTAAAAGATGGCAGATAGCAATAAGTCATCAGAAGATTGAATGAGTATGTCTGAAAGAGAATTCCTTCTTCTCTTTTTTTTGCGACATTTTCTCCTGTTTTGGTAAGAATACTTCACAGCCTTTCTCAGTGGTCATTTGGAAAATGTAGCCCATTGATACAGGATTTAAGAATCCATAGAGAAATCTTGACAATAAAAACATCATTAGTGTTAAGACTGTTGGTCAAAAAATATTAGTTCTTGAAAATCAAATTACATTGTCAGTATTCTTTAGTAACTCAAACTAAAATGCCACTTAAAACATCAGTTCTTTAATATCAGAAGATATTGCAAATCTTCCAATCTTGAAAAAGATTGATGATTTTGGAAAAAATCTTGGAAAGATTAATGAAACATTTATATCTAAAACTTATGTTTAAAGAGAATAGACATATCTTAAGTACATGGATTCAAGTTCCTCTGCCTGTCATAGAGTCTTTTTAGAATTCTTAGTTGTAATATTTTTTTCATGTAGAACTATTTCTCTGAAAATGTGTCTGATAATTGGTGTTTGATGTACTTTACCTAGAATTTAAAATAAATATTCTGTCTTAATGGATATATCTGGCTTAATGGATATATCAGATATATATGGATTTATATCAGATATATTTGGCTTAATGGATAAACGGGATGCTAGCCATTATAGATATATTCATAGTTTGTGTGCTATGAAGCTACTGCTAGCTATAATCTTTGTATATGAATAAAAATATAATTTTTAGCATACACACATAGTTACTAAAAACTGTTCATGTACTAAAAATATATTGTATGCCAACTAGAAAAGTAGTTATTATATAATACATATAAAGGTTTATGCTATAGAGCCACTTTATAAATAGAACTAATATGGTCCTTTTTCTCATTTTTTTAATTCAATATTGATTACCAAGCCTTTTTTTAGTATCATCACAGGTACCCTGAAAAAATAAAAGTAATTGCAGTGATCATAATATTAATTTATATCCATCTAGTGCAGTGGCTCTCGATCAGGGGTGATTTTTTAGCCCCCATTCTGGGAATATTTGACAATGTCTGTAGACATTTTTGGTTGTCAAAATTATGGGGACAAGGGCAGTTGCTACTAACATCTAGTGGGTAGAGACAATCTATGCTGCTAAACATCCTACAATGCACAGGACAGCCCCCCACAACAAAAAATTACATGGCCCAAAACGTTAATAGTGCTGCTTTTAAGAAACCCTGGTCTAGGGCTTTATGTTTTGCAAAATACTTTCTAACAACAATGATAATAATAATAATAATAACTTAACATGCTTCCTAAATTTAAAGAGTGTTAACCCTAATTTGTGATACCCATATGTAAGAAACAGAATATAAAAAGAACATTGGTAACTGCATGTAGACATGCTGTCATACAGAAAGTATAAAGGCAATACAGGAAAGTGGACCCTAAAATTGAGGTCTGGCCTGAAGGCCAAGTAGGTTCTTGGCTTTGTGCAGGAAAGAACTCAAGAGCGAGCAAAGTAAAGGAAAAGCAAGTTTATTAAAGTAAGAAAAGAAATAAAAGGGAGGCTGCCCCATAGACAGGTCAGCAGCTCTCTTTCAGAGTAACAGAGAGTAGCACTTTGTGAATTTCCAGGTTCTTATTTTATACCTTCTATTTAATTTTATGCTAAGCAGAGGGAGGATTATGCATAAGATTTCTGGGAAAGGTGGGGATTTCCTGGAACCGAGGGTTCCTCCCCCTTTTAAACCACATAGGGTAACTTCTGGGAGTTGCCATGGCATTTGTAAACTGTCATGATGCTGGTGGGAGTTTTTTTTTTAATACATTAATACATCATAAGCAGGGTATAGTGAGCAGTGAGGGTAACCTGAGGTGGTTTTTCATGGCCATCTGAGTTCTAGCTGGTTTTGGACAGCTTCTCCACTGCGTCCTATTTTATCAGAGACCTTGGTTTGGGACTTATGATTCCTTATCAAGCAGGGCTTGCCATTTCCCTATCTCGTTCCCTCCTCAGATTATACTCTTTAATCTTAAGGGGTTGTTGAAGGATGAAGGTCTGTCTTCCGTAGCTGCTTCAGGCTGATTTAGGGGTATTGACCCTGCCTATTATGGAAGGAGTAAAAATCTCTGGATGCCTGGTCTAAGGGGCACAAGGCAGGGTATTTTTGTGTTCTTGATTGCCTGTGCCAGCATCATTTTTACATGGAATTGTTGTAATCTACAAGACATAAACTTTCTAAGGAGGTTAAATAAACAAGGACCAAAGATAAATAGTAATAAAATTGTCATTAAAGGCCCTAATAGGGACAGAAATCAGATAACAGATGTTAAAAACTTGTTTATTGCATTCCAGGTAGTATCCCCTGAGGTGGCACCTTGACTAAAACTGTGTAGCCATTTAGCCTGTTTATATATTTTTTAATATTTTTAAAAATCTGTCTACTGGCATTGACATAACTATAGCAAGTTTTATTGATTAGTGTACACCTTAGTCAATAAATAATCTAAGGTTAATCAGTTATCTATTACTATATTGGCTAAAGAATCTAGGGAGGTCCTAAGCTTAAAGCATCTCTAGTAGTTTATACCAGAGCTTTTAGCTGGGTAGACAGGTTTCTTATGGTGACTTTATGATAAATAGAACCTTGCTAAGGGATGGGCATTTTAATAGCGGCTTCTATCCCAGCCAGGATAAGACCAATGGACCTTCCCAATGAGTGAGGCAAAGTTTTGACATTGTATCTTTGCTTGTTTACAGTGATATAAATACTCCCCCCCCCCCCCGCACAGTATCGTTATCATCTGCTCTCATGCAACCCATGCTATGTTAATGATATTATAATTTTTATTAGGCAGGGATTTTAGTATTATAATTAGTTAAAGGGCACTATAGGACAACCAAAACAGCTCTAAAGCAGTCAGAAGGTAGGCAAGAAAGTGTTGAGGCACCCAGGAAAGTGCTGGGCACTTTTCCTGGGCCCAGTAGTTATCTTGGTACCTGCCTAGTCTATTTTGTAACAATTTTGCTGAGTGCTCCAGGCTAACACAGTGTTTCTATTGTGTGGTGAGGAACTTGTATTTTTTTCTTAACCCGCTCTGTTTTCCAGTTCTTACAATCTTTCTGCCCATTCTTTTGCAATATTCTCTGAGTGGGAAATGAGGGGACATTATATTTATGGTTTTTACATTAGCTTATATTTTATGGCAATAACTTGTGTATATAACTCACATCTATAACATAGGCAACAACAACAAAAGCAAATACTAATTGTAATCATTATGTCAATTAATAAATATAGCTCTAATGTGTAGGCAAAGAAAAAGAATCAAAGACTCTTAGTTTTTCTATGTTATTGATCTGGATACCTAAATGATTTAAAGCATCAGTAACATTATTTTTTTTATCTGGAATATACACTGGACAGGTGGTTCTCACTAAGGCACAGGCCCCACCCTATGTTGTAGTGAGTTTATTTAGGGCCATTCTATTTTGTAAAACCATTTTTTTTCATTTTGGTAGTTTCTTGGATTAAGAGGTATATAGCATTTTTTGTGTGGTTCAGTGTGTTAGGTGTGAATTGGGCCAGAGTAGTAATTTGGGTGAGAGCATTTAATGTTTTTGTCCCAAGGTCTAGAATATTTAGGGGCCATTTTTACCAAGCCAAAGGTCTGGGGAAATGAGCTCTTAAGGCCTTTATATTATTAGGTACTGTGGACAGAGTTTTATGTATAATTCTTGGCAGGAAAGGCCACCTGATGTTATACCTCCCACTGCAATTGTGGTGAGGTATGGCCATAAACACGCACTACACAGCCATCTAGCTCCCAAAGGTGTAGTATAAGCTCTAGCTCTTATGAAGCAGTTTTGTTTCTCTGTCTAGTCTGATGTCTATACTCCAACAGTGTGGATATGTGCTGAAGGGGGTAGCATCAACCAGGAGTGTATGGAGGAATTTGCAGTATCATTATGTCTTTTTATGCATGGGAGGCCATTCCATGTTTAGCCATTATCTGTGTTAATCAATCCCAAATTGATGTGTGTGTTGGCTGCGTGTAATGTTTGTGTGTTGTCTCACCAATGTAAAGTCATGTCTTTTATTTTTAGTTTTACTGGCAGTCGACAGGTGGGAAGTTTTCTGAGGTGTAGGTAGTTGCCACTGATGAATAGTGGACTTGATGTCACCCACATGGGTAGAGTTGCTGTTTCCCAGAGAGCTTATCTAGTCACTCTAATTTTGTGATGTTAAGGACAGCACATTCCATGGCATCTCGCTCCCACTGGACACAGGTAGATATCTGTAAATCTGACAGTTGGACTGGCTGTTGACCACTGCTGTTGTTGCAGCCCTATCTAAAAAGACATTTTCATTTGCCACAGATAGCAGGAACAATAGGCTATGGGCACAAACATAAGTGTTTAGAAGGAACTCTCAAAGGCAAATCTATTCTCTGTAATATTATTGCTGACATACTATATTTTTTCATGTGGGCCACATTAGGGAGGCTGATACAGGCGTTGAGCTTGGCCCACAATACCACACCTGGGTTTCCTCCCCAGGAGTGGACATAATAGCCAATTGATAAGTTTCTGGCCTTGCCCATGCCACTCACATTATAATTGCTCTAGCTGGTATTGGTGTCTTTATGTGATGGTATCACAAGGCTTTTGGACTTCCATCAAGGAGCATAGTTGGGGTCACCTCACCTTTAGACACCTTTATGGCACCCTCTGGCACCAAAAAGCCAACCCGTTGTGGGGGTACCTTCTAGCTCAATTTTAGGTCTATGTAGGCATTGCCACTTATTAGATCTGTTGGTGTTCTCAGGAGCACAGTTTGGCCATCTGCTTTAGTGGCATGGTTCAGTGTCTGAGAAGTAACTCTGAGAGTTTGTGGGGCCTTTTTTTACAGGCCTTGCTAACAACTTATAAGGAGTGATGTCATGCGTGGTATTGGGTGCCCCATTTAAAACCTGTATAGCCTCTGGGAGATTTCTAGTCTAGAAACTTAAGGACCCATCTTTGGACGGTGTACAGATTTGAGTTTTTAACAAATCACTTTTTTTTTTTATTAGACCTGCCCCTGTTGGGTTATATGGCAAATGAAATTTCTAATCTATGTTTTGTTCTGTTGCCCATTTCTGAATGTCATGATTTGTGAAGTGGGAGCCCTGGTTATTATCAATATTTTAAAACCCTTTAGGTAACATAAGAGCAAAAACCAAAATACCAAAGTCAAGATTATAAAATTAACTTATCTGTAAGCATTGAGAATCCTGTTATATAAAACATAACTATTTGAGTCTAAGGATTTAAAGACTTTTGTATTAGAATGTTTTTTGTGGTCTTTTTAAAGAATTAATCATATTTTAAACAAAAAGTTTATAAATCATGTCTAGTTTTGATAATGACAGGAAAAGGAAGCTTATAAGTAGTTAAACATTTAAATTATATAGTAACAAATTTATATTAATTTAGATAAAAGCAAAATTATTAAATGAGTCTTGATATCTCTGAATATGGACGTGGTCTTTTGACTCATGAAAGCAGTTTATTTTGATTGTTGTCTTTTTCCTGGGTCCATTAACTTGAGTTTAGTGTTAGATACCCAGGAGTCAAGGTGCTGTAACCAAACAGCATAGGGGTTAGTTAATAATATTTGATATAGCTTTGATTTGATCTTGAGGACATTTGTCAAAGATGTCAAAAGGCTCAAAACACATGATCAAAACAGAATCACAGGTCACTGTAAAGTAATAACAATTTACTTAACTAACAGTAATAATCAAAAGGCCATAAAGGCAATATAGAAAGTTATATGGATATAAAAATCTCAACTTTTTAAAGTTTAGTTTTTTCCAAGCAATCAAAAACCTAACAAGAAGAATATAGGTAATTATCTTGATAAAACACAAAATCTCTGTATTCTAGGCCAGTTACCAAAAGGGTAAAGAAAAACTTTCCGTAGTGCGATTTTTTTTTTTTCCTCTTATGGGAAACCTGTTTAGACAACTTGAAAGTCAAATGTGATGGAAAGGGTACTTGAATTAATTAGACATAGGAAGAGTGGCCAAGGTTGTGAGGAAATATAGAGGAATATGAATAAGAACAACCAGTATCTTGAGTAGGGGAGCAAATGACTCTTAGCAACAGCATGAAAAGTTTTTTGACCACATTGAATAATTCAGACCTATTAAGAAAAGCTGAGAATTAAGTTATACTTGAGAAAAATATTGCTTTTTTAAACCTTTAAGATAAAACATTTAACATCAGGCCATGATAACAGACTTAGAACCAGAGGGGAGAAAATTACAGGGGCTGGTGAAGAAGGTTGAAGGAGAGTTATCATCCTGCCTTTTCAAGGGAAGAAAAAGCTAAAAGCAGCAAGGCATAGCAAAAGTTGAACTTCTGGAATATAAATCTGAGAAGTTTTAAAAGAAGTATATTATGGAATTAGAATCAAGACTTTTTGTACTTTTATTAGGAGCAAATCAATACTTTAAGAAAATCTTGTTTTAACCAAAAAAAAATTTTTTTAAATTATAGTCAGCTTGATCACATATAAAATTACTTTATAAATTCTCTTTCATGAGCCTTATCATAACTGACAGAGACTATTTCTGACATGCTGGACTTTCTGATTTGTCTTAAATTTTCTCTTTCTTAAATAACTAGTCATTTTATTTTACGGGAAAAATTTGTCAATTAAGATCCTTTTTTATACAAAATTATTCCCTTTTTTAACCTTTCTTATTAAAAATATATCTCGATACCCATAACTTTCTTTATACTTTTGTAGGTGTAGTGGGGACAAAGACAACAAGGAACACACACACAAAGAACGCAGAGTGGTTCAACTGCTAGCAAGAAGGAAAGGAATTCAGGGCTGGCTGCTAACGCAATTACCCCACCAGAATCCAGGGCGTCAATGCCAATTAAACCAGAGCACCCCGGAATCAACCAACCATGAGGAATTTTATACCAAAAGCTGAAAACCTTGGAGCATCCGAGGGGCAGCTTGTCGAGGACCCCGAGACATCCGGGGGAGCGACAGCCAATGGTGATCGCAAAGGCACATAGGCCTAACACAAACTGGGGTCGCAGAACAACTGGCTCTACAAATACAAATAGGAACCTCTTGACCAAAGGAATACAAGAGGGTTAAGATCTAAAGCAGAAGTCTAACAAAGGGTTAAGAGCCACTAGGTCAGGATAAAGAAGGGTTGGAAGTAGGGTGGGGTTTTAAAGTAAACAAGGAAAGTGACTTGCCTGAGGCAGTAGCATAATAAGCATAAGCATGCATCTAGTTCCTAGAAAGAGAAAGATTACAAAGCACACAAGTTACAGAGGGCTTATCAAGATGTTAGCTATTCATAGAGCAACCAGACAACCAGATTGGACAAAGGGAAGCTTATCCATCTGTCAGGTCAGAATGAGGTGCCATATGGTCTTAATTTGGGGTCTGGGTGAGTATCTCTCTTTGTCCCACATTAAGTGCCGGGAAAGATGATACAGGAAAGTGGACCCCAAAACTGAGGTCCAGCCTGAAGGCCAAGTGGGTTCTTGGCTTTGCGCGGGAAAGAATTTAAGAGCAAACAGACAGACTGAAGCAAAAGCAAGTTTTTAAAGTAAGAAAAGAAATAAACGGGAGGCTGCCCCATACAGGTCACTGATCTCTCTGAGAGCGTAACAGAGAGTAGCACTTTGTGAGTTTCCGGGGTCTTATCTTATACTTTCTATTTAACTTTATGTTAAGCAGAGAGAGGATTATTCATAAGATTTCTGGGAAAGGTTCCTGGAACCAAGGGATCCTCCCATTTTAAAACCACATAGGGTAATTTCTGGGAGTTGCCATGGCATTTGTAAACTGTCATGGTGCTGGTATTTTTTTGGTATACTAATATATTATAAGCAGGGTATAATGAACAGTGAGAGTAACCTGAGGTCATTTTTTATGGCCATTTGGGTTCTAGCTGGTTTTGTCCAGCTTCTCCACCGCCTCCTGTTTCATCAGAGACCTTGGTTCAGGTCTTATGACTCCTTATTGAGCAGGGGACACAGGTTAAATGTCAATGCAATAGATTGGAGTCCATTACATAAAGGAATCCTGAATATTTTTAAAAGGGAAAGGGTCCCACTTGGCAAAGAGGAAGAGAGAAAATGTTCTGGTGAATGTGTTCAGCATTGCGGACTTGTGCTGGGCGTCACATTCCTACTTAGCCTGTGGAATGAGGGATAACTAAAAGTTGACTCCTGTCTCAGTCTTCTCTTTCCAAGTTGTGAAATTATTTGCCCCAAGAAAATAGCAATCCCCCTCTTTACATTATGTACCCTGTTTTCATTTCCAAAGTGCTTTCACAGCTGTTAGTTTATTTTGCTTCCATAGTAAATCTCTGAGGTATTATCATCTTTATTTTATAAATTAAGAAACTGAGGTTCAGGGAGGTCATTCCCAGCTTATTTTAAATCCAGCCCCCAGGCTCTCTCCTCCATCCAACAGTCCACCATCCTGGGAGCAGCCTGGGATTTGATTATTAATCCTTATTAATCCCCTCTCTTACAGCCCCCTTCTCACAAGAGCTCTCAAGTATCTTTTCAGGCTGAATCAAGCCAAAACTCACAGCTTGTAACAGCTGCTTTTCCCAATGCATAGCTCTGTAAATTCAATTTCTCCTCTCTCGGCATCCTTTAAATCAGTCGTAACTCCTAAGATATTTTGTTCTCATGTAGAAGGATACACAGTTGTCTTATCCTTCCTATCTTATGTTAATGCTGGGTCTTGTAAAGTAAATAGTGTGCTAAAGTGATAATGGTGTGGGAACTGTTCTTCAGAGGTTTTAAGATAAACATTGGTGCGTGTTTCCATAGTTGAGATGTGAGAACTCAGGGGGCTAAAGTTCAAGGCCCATCAATCATTCTGAGCTTTCTGACTAGTCCTTTACCTTGTCTGTAATCATATATGGAAAGTAGTTTTTTAAATGGTATTTTGGCGGGTCTAAAGAGATGTCCATGTCCTGAAAGAACTTTAGTTATCTATTCCTCCATTTCCCCCTTCCTTTTCCTGGTACCTTATTTGCTTTGTCTGGCTCTGGTTGCTGATAGCAACCATTTCCATGCATTAGCAGCAAAATCGTAGTTTTGGGATCTTGATAAAACAGAGTCTGAGTTTCTCCTATTGAGTTGTGGGTTCATTTGGGAGAAATAATGCAATACTATTTCTTTGAGTACTTAGTATCAATGTTTGGCCAGAGATAGATGACTATAGATAGCATCAGGAAGCACTAAAAACTAGCCATGCACTTGTCATTACAATGACTAGCCTTAAATAAAATGAGATTTTCCTGGAACCTCAAATTTCCCTATAATTATAGGTTTAAATCATTTATCATTTTAAATTATAAAAATCCCTTTCTTCCATGTGTACATGGTTCATTTATTAAGGGCATCAAACTTAGAATCTGAAGATTTGTATTTAAGCCTTTATGGTTTTATTTAATAACTGTGTGGGCTTGAGCACATTTCTTAAACCCTTTAAACCTCTATTTCCTCAACTTTATAATAGAAATAATAATACCTACATGGTAGAACTGTTTTATGGGCTGAAAGATATATATATATATATATATATATATAAATAAAATAATGTATTTGAGAGAATTTTGGAAGCCATAATGCACAATGCAAACATAAATGTTTCAATTCAACAGACATTTAGTAAGAGTATTCTGTGTACCGGGCAGTTTACCAGGAACTGAAAAATGAAGGAAGATGTACATATTTCCAAAGAGTTCATAGGCCAAGGGAGAGAGAGACACATAGGCCCAGATGCAGATCCTGAGACAAGGAGTTGAGTTCAAATGGTGTATTTGGGAGAGGCATGGGACATAGGCATGGTGGGGGACAGGGAACTGGGGAGGTGATTCGGGGAAGGGAAACCTGCCAATAAAGAGTACATTATTAAAGGAGCAACCCTAGCTCAATCCCACAGGAAATAGTGTACTACGTACGGCTCAGAATCAGCCCGCTAGGGGGCGAGGGAGCTGGGGTATGCATTTCTTTCCTTCAGTCTTTGAAGCTGACAGTATCTGCTACCACCCAGAAGTGCAACGTGCTGTAAGAGAAGAGATGCGGGATTGTGCAGGAGAAGATGTGTATTTGGCTGCGCCCTGCAGTGGAAGCATGTTGTTCCTGTTGATTTCTCCTCCATCTGTAGCGCTCACTTTGCCTCTGGTTTCTAGAACACTGCTCTGTTTTGATCTGCTTCCCCCGACTCTGGACACACCCTAGTCTCCTTTCTTGTCCTCTACTAACACCTTAAATGTTGATGTTCCATAGGATTCTGTTTTCAACCTTCTTTTCTTAACATTTTATACATTTCACCCCCCACCCCAGGAAATCTCATACTTGCTTATGGCCACATAAACACTGATGACTCTTAAATCTATATTTTGCCCCCAGTTTTATTTCACTTCTCTAAGCTTCTGACCTATATTCCATGGTCCTTGCTTCCACCTCTCAAGCAAAGCTACTTTCCCCCACGTCTCCAAGGGTCTCTATCCATGTTGCTATATCCCATAGTAATTCTCAGTAGTTCTTGACCTCCAGCAGCATTTGCCACATTTACTCATTGCTTCCTCCCTTGTAAACGCTTCACTTCACCTCCTGGTGGGTTTTCCTTTTGCTTTAACTACTTATTTTCAGTATCCTTTGGTGTTTTCTCCTCATTTCTCTTACCTCTAGACACGGGACTGCCCCAGGGCTTAGTCCTTGGATCTCTTTCCCCTTTTGGTGACCTAACTCAGGCTCATGGCTTTAAGTACCACCGATACACTGACAACTACAAATGTGAGTCTCTAGCCTGCATCTCTCCTCTGAACCTGCATGCATGTGTATGTTTGTGGCATGCACACAAACAGACACACACAGGGTCTACCTTCTATTTATTTCCACTTCAGCATCTAAAAGGCACGTCAAACATGATGTGTACAAAACAGATCTGATATCGCCCATGTAACTTTTCCTCTCCCAACTTTTTCCATCTTAGTAACTAACAACTTCATTCTTCTAGTTGTTCCCACCAAAAACCTTGGGTCATCCTAGACTCTTCTCTTTCTCTCTGATCTGTCAGCAAATCCTAGTGGCTCTACTGTCTAAATACATACATGATCCAACCAAGGGCTCCTACCTCCACAACCAGCACCTGGCCCAGCTCATCCTGACTCATGCTAGGATTGTCCTTCCAGCCTCATTATTGGCTTCCTTGCTGCCCCCTTATACCCCTGCAGGCTGTTCTCCACACAGCAGTGAAAGGGATCTTTTAAAGTTTCACATCTCTCCTTTCCAAGTTTTCTAAAGGCTTCCCATCTCTTTCCATACAAATGCTACCAGTCAGAGTCCTCCATCAGTGCTGCTGCATTGCACAACTGCAGGGGAATGCCAACTATGCAAAATTCAATGTGAGTAGTGCTTCCTTGAGTTGTGCAACAGAGACATTCTGCCCTACATTTTCTGGCCCCGGTTACCTCTCTGGCTTCTCTCCTAATGCTTTCCTTTTTGCTCTCTGGGCTGTAGCTACTCTGTTCCATGTGCCTGCAATGTTCTTGCCTCAGATATCCCCTCTCCGTTCTTATTATCTGTTGCCAGCCCCTGTCTGTAGGGCTTTATAGGGCGTGTTAGGGAGAGGGGGTCAAACATCAGGTGAGGAGAAACTACCTAACAGCGATCATTATTGTTGTTGTTATTTGGGTAGTGATAGAGTTAAGGATATGAAAAAATTCTTATGGAATGGAAACTTCATGATCAAATTTTTTGGTACTTGAATTTCATTGTGCTGTAATTCATGTTGAAGTTTTTTTTCCCAATATTTAAAGTCCCTACTAACTTCTTTTGATCTATGACCGTGAGAAATGCTCATCTTGTAGATTTCCATTGTTTTTCTGTGAGAACCACAGGCTTGTTTTGACTTTGCTATGCCATAGACCCAGCATAAAGGAGCAGTGTCAGATAAAATAGATTTCTTGTTGAGCCTAAATACTACCTGTTCTTTTTGGGCTCAGTAATTCTTGCTTATAGATCATTTGCGATTAGGTTTCTATGCTCTGCCAAATATTGCTTTGCTTGAAGTGGCACAGTGGTTCCTAACACAGAAATATAGAGATTTCCTTTCTTCATCTGCATTTACTCCTCTCACTGTCTTTACAAGTTAGCTGCTTGGCGTAGAGGATGATAACTCAGAAGCTCAACATCATAGATTGATCCTTGTGCTTCTTACAAGTATTATTTTGTTCAGCGGCTGGAGACCAAAGACATCTGCATTTTGTTCAATATTATGCCTCACAATTTGTGGTCTTACAGATTACAATAAAATATGGGCATTTTAATCAACAATACAAAAGTCTGATTGTTTTCAATTTATATAATCATAGTTTCTAAGCCTACTTTGGTCAAGAATCAGTTTCTATCAGTCCAACAAGAATGCCGATCATTCACATCCTGTATGATTCAAAAGATCATCTATTTTAATTCTGTATTCAGCTTTACATCCCCCATGGTGGTCAATTTAATCATAGCAGATACATCTTCACAGAACTAAGTACATGAAAAAAATTGCTATTTTTTTCTTTCATATAGGAGAAATATTATACTAACTTTGTTCTAAGTTTCATACTTGTCTCCCAAAATTCCCAGGATGGGATGCCATCTATGTCTTTTCAGTGGACATAGTTCCGTAAGCTCGGTCAGTTCTCTCTGGAATTGAGCTACAATGATAAGACAGTTGCCTAATAATTCAGACGTCCTAGGGTTTGAACTCTAAACTCTGGGCCACCCACTGAAACTGATCCATGATTCAGAATCATCACATCAAAATCTGTGAATCTCTTCTGAAATTGGGACTTCATTATGCCAAATAGCACTGCAATCTT
The DNA here is from genome assembly GCA_023783475.1 of Daubentonia madagascariensis. Lineage (NCBI taxonomy): Eukaryota > Metazoa > Chordata > Mammalia > Primates > Daubentoniidae > Daubentonia > Daubentonia madagascariensis. The sequence goes on from JAKFHU010000428.1 coordinate 15,680,198, forward strand.
CATAACTGCAATTCCATTGAGCTCAGCAATTGGAAAGTAATTTGAAGTCTCCATGCTCGTCTGCTCAATCCATATGTTTATTTTGTGTCTGAACCTCTGCACACATTTAAACAAGATGAGCTAAGTTCTTACTGGGGAGGCAGTGTAATATAGTGTTTTAGTGCTGCAGTCTTTCAAATAAAGGATTTTGAAAAATTATACACACCTTGTATAATTTTAAGTTAATATCTAAACAATTTTAATCAAGAATGTAAATAGTGTCAGATAATGCAATTTAAAGGATATTATAATAATTGACATTTTAAAATAAAGCTGTTATATTTTAAATGTGTCCAGTGGAATTTAAACCCCATACTGACTTGGCATTCACCAAACATTAAAAAATTATAAGCTCCTCTTGTAACATTTAGCAAATTTTACGTTGCTCCTTTTTCTCCCTGAACTCTTATTTCTATTTCTCTTCTCCCACAGAATTTTATTCCAGTGTAATATCTTTTTAGTGCTTAGATTATTTTTATCACCTTAGCATATATCTCTAGAACAAAACTATGTATAAAAATGGAAAATATTACTTCTAAAAATTTTTCTTCAATGATGAGACTCTGAATGTCAGCAATTTCTTTTCTGATTAATTTATCATAAAATTGTGATTAAAATCTATTATAAATGTTTATGAATAAATTATTAACCTTAAATATGACATTTATTGGAAATTTGTGTCTTTATGTATTAGATGGGATGGTTTGTTCTATTCCTATTTTTTTCTTTTAGATGGTAGTGCTTTAAAAATTTTTTCACATAATTAAATACATGGGAATAGAAGGAGTTTTATTGCAATAATGGCATTCAATTATTTGAACAGCTTTTCAGTTTAATGTCAAAAATCACATAGTAATAATCTATTATTAAAATTATTTTTAACGATTAGATGACAACTTGATTAGATTCTGCTTCTATTTTTGAAAGCGCAGAGTTGGAAAGCACCTTACTTGCAACTGAATTTGTTATCCAGTCAGGACAGCCATTCACTTTCTCCATTTCTGAAAAAGTTACCAGGATTTATCAAATGTCTATATATTACTCTTTCACTTAGAGGCATTTTGTTTAATCTATATCTTCAGAAAAGATTAGGAAAACTTAAATATTGTTAATTTTAATTAATCTTTGCTAATACAATATTTTTATTTATTAAAATACTTTTTATGTTATCATGTGCTTTAAATATATATTTATTACAACTTTGGAGCTGTCAATTTTATTCATTCAATTTATATAAAATTTACCTAATTAAGTCTTCAATGTCCAATTTATTAGTCAAATCAGAGTTACTTTCTGAAAGAAATAGGCTGGCTTTATTTTTTATTTTTTAATTTACATACAGTCATATTCACTTTTTTCTGGTGTATAGTTCTGCATTTTAACACATGCACAGATTCTTGTAATCACCACAGAATCAGGTTACTGAACAGTTCTGTCACCCAAAATATATCCTCATGTTATCCTTTGTGGTCAAACCCACACGCCTATCCAGAACCACTGGAAGCCACCGGTCTGCTTTCCAAAGGTCTTGTTTTGCTTTTCCAGAATATCGTATAAATGGAATCATATAGTATGTTATCTTTTGCAACTACCTTCTTTCACTTAGCGTAATGACTTTAATATTCACCCATGTTGTTACATGTATCAATGGTTAGTTCTTTTTAACACTTACTGGTATTCCATTGTATAGATGTATGCCATTGTGTTTATTCATTCACTCATTGAAGAGCATTTTGATTTTTTCCAGTTTTTGGTAGTTACGAAAATTGCTGCCATAAACATTCACTTATGGTTTTTAAAAGCAAATTTCTCTAGGATAAATACCTAGATTGGTAAGTATATGTGTAACTTTATAATAAACTGCCAAACCATTTTCCAGAGTGGCTATATCATTTTGCATTCCCATCAACAATACATGCAAGTTCCAGTTGCTCCACAACTTCACCAGCTCTTGGTATTGTCAGGTTGTTGTTTTTGTTTTAGCTGTTCTAATAGGTGTGTAGAGGTATCTCATTGTGGTTTACTTTGTTTAATGAAGAGCATCTTTTAACTTGCTTACTTGCCATCAGAATATTTTCTCATATCTTTTGCTATGGTACGAGGGATTGTTTGATTTCTTATTGTTGAGTTTTGAGACTTCTTTATATATTCTGGGTACAAATCCTTTGTTCAATATGTGATTTGAAAATATTTTCTCCCAGTTTGTACCTTGTCTTTTCATTCTCTTCACAGTGCCTTTCACGGAGTAAATTTTTAAAAATTTTGATGAGGTCCAATTTATCAATTTTTTCTTTTATGGACATGCTTTTGTATCATTTAAGAGCTTTTGCCTAACTCAAGTGCACAAAGATTTTTAAATAATTTCTCTCAAGACTTCTTTAGTTTTCTATATGATCTATGTTGAGTTAATTTTTGCATAAGGTATGAGATATACATCAAGTGGTATTTTTTTCTTTTTGCACATGGATGTCCAGTTGTTCCAGAAACATTTGTTGAAAGGCATATACTTTCTCTGTTAAATTGATTTTGCACCTTTGTCAAAAATTAACTGACTTCATTCATGTGTGTCTATTTCTAGACTCTTTATTCTGTTCCATTTATCTGTGTGTCTATCCCTAACCAAACCACACTGTCTTGATTAGTATGGCTTGATATTAAATCTTAACATCTGAGACTGTGAGTTTTTCAACTGTGTTATTTCTCAAAATCTATTTTTTAGTTCTAGTTTTTTGCCTTCGTATATAAATGTTAGAATCAGCTTATCTATGTTCAAAAAAAATTATCCAGAGATTTTGATTGAAATTGTATTAAAGCTATGGATCAATTTAGGGAGATTTGACATCTTTACCATATTGAGTCTTTCAAACCATGAACTTTGTTTTTTTCATTTATTTAAATTTTCCTTGATTTTCTTATCAGCACTTTATAATTTACATTATATAGGTCTTGCTTATATTTTGTTAGAGGACACTTTTAGAGCTATTATAAAAGCTACTTCTTTTAAAATATTGGTTTCCCATTGTTCATTGCTTGTTATGGTAAACCAGAATTCTAACGGTTCCCAAGGTTCCAGTCCCCTGGTGTACTCACCCTGTATAATCAATCTCCCTACCTTTGAGTGTGAGTATGAACTGTGAATATGATGGTGTAGTTACTTCTATAGTTATATTATGTTTTATGGCACATCTGACTTTAAGAAAGGTAGATTATCCTCAGTAGGGCTGAACTAATCAGGTGATCCCATAAATTAAATCTCTTTTCCTGGTTTCCTGGGAGTTTTTATCATGAACGATGTTTAATTTTATTGAATGCTTTTTTTCTGCATCTATTGGCAATGTCATGTAGTTTTTCTTTAGTTTATTAATGCATGGATTACATTTATTACTTTTTGAATGTTAAACTAGCCTTGCATTTCTGAATAAATTGGTTTATTATTTTGTGTCTGGGCATGATTTTCTTTGAGTTTATCTTATTTGGGTTAGGCTGAGATTCTTGAATCTAAATTTATATGTTTCATTTGATTTAGGAAATTTTAGCTATTAATTTTTCAAATGTCTTTCTCCTTCATTTCCTTCTTAGATTTTTAATGACATCAGTGATAGACCTTTTGATAGTATCCAACTGGTACCTGAAGTTAAGTTCTTTTTTTCTCTCTTTTTCAGATTAGATAATTTCTATTAATCTAGCTGTAAGTTCACTGACTCTTGTCCTCTTCATTCTGCCATTTCAGTAGCTTTTAAAAATATTTTAGTTATTATATTTTTTACTTCTGAACTTTCATTTGATTCTTTCCTATAGCTGCTATTTTTTTACTGAGAACTTCTATCCTTCCATTAATTTCATATTTGTTGACCTTCACCTCATGGGACATGGTTAAAGCACAGCTGCTTTAAAGGCTTTGCCAAATAATTTCTATATCTAGGTCACCTTAAGGGTGGTGTCTATTAATTATCTTTTCACTTAAGGATTGCTGAGAACATCCTCCTTCTTTGTATGTTAGTTAATTTTGGATTACATCCTGGGCATTTTGAATATATTATGAGATTCCGGGTGCTGCTAGAATTCTCTGGAAAGTGTTGATTTTGTGTGTGTGTTTGTTTCTTTTCCTAGCCAATTGGCCCAGTTCCATTGAGGTTGCAGGTCCCATTATGCTTTCTGAGGGCTTTGGTTCCAATGGCATTTTAGTTTTCAAAGCCTTTGTAGTACTATTTGGATCTTCTGCATGTGTGTATTTTCCAGGGCCCAGTCTGATACATGGGTCATGGACTACATCGTCCTTAACTTCTCAAAGCCTTTGGTATTCTATTTCAAATCATTTTCATGCATGGATACCTGGGGGATAAACCCAGGACTCCATGCATAGCTCTATGGGATATTCTTCTCAAGCTCCCTCCTCTCTGTGATCTCCCTGATACTCTGACTCCCAGGGTCCCTTTGCCCTTATCCTCTGTCCACAAAGCTGTAGCTTTAGTTCCTTGCACCATTGTATCCACCTCCGGGGCAAATAGGCAACCTTGGTGGCAGCTGCTGCCACTGCTGCGTGAGTGCAGCTTCAGGACTAGCCCCCTCCAGGGAGAGGGGTCAGTGGAGAACATGGCTCAGGGGATTTCCCTGCTCCCTTGGTTTTGCAGGGCCCCTCATCTCGTTCTTCTGACTAGGAAGAGAGTTTCTCTCGGTCAAGCCTGCTACCCAGTTCCATGATTTTGCTGCCTTTATTCTGTATTGGGAAATATGAGTGGAAAAAGAAAAATGACAGAAAACTCACCTGCTTATTACTCTTTCTTTAGGTTTTTATTTCTCCTCCCAGTGTGCCTGCTAGTCTTCACTTTTCAGATACCACAGATAGTTGCTCGATGTCTTCTGTATCTTCTGTCCATGATTTTTCGTTATAATCAGAGGAGGAGATGAGGTGGAACATTTTTACTCTATCTTAACGGGAACTGGAATCTTAGAATCTCACTTTTTACTTTTGATTTTCAGATACATATTTAGGTAGACAGACATACTGACAGACAAAACACAATGGCTCAACACAAGTTTGTTGCCTGAGTGAAATGAGCCTCGTCCCCTGCCACTTACGTTCCTCTGTGCTCTTTTAACATTGCCCTTCAAGAGGTTTCCCTCAGGAACAATATCTTTTCTGACAGCATTTGGGGGACGAGGAGGCAGGAGAGCTAAATGGAAGATATTTCAAACTGTCTATATGTTTGGAACTCCAGATGTTTTACACCCCAGGATTATATGCCACAGCAGGTTTAGGATCAATAAGAAGTGCCTTTCTTTTGTCAATTGAAGAAAGGGACATCATGAGAGGGGAGGTAAGAAAGGAAAAACTTAATGACTTTACCTTGCCTGTGGCTTCAGATGGCAATTATAGAAAAGAGAGAATGTAGGGATGTGGAAATGGATTCCTTTAAAACTATCTCTGCCTGTATGTATCTTGGAAAGCCTTTGTTTACCCCTAAGCAAACACACTCCATAGTTAGAAGATGGCCATTGTAGGATCAAACAGGCCTGGGTATTATCCTGATTCCACTTTTTTAGTGATAATCTAAATGTGCACTTTATGTGAATCTATATGTGCCCTATAATCTGTATGTGAAATAGGGTGAACATGGATCACAAGTGGCAGGAATACACATACACATATATAAGTGACTATATTAATATATGTGATAAATATCAGGAACAGAAAAGTGCTGGGTAGTTGTGAAGATGTGATAGCTAAATGTTAGAGGCTGGTGGGGTCTGTGGAAATGGTGTTTTGATTAAGATTGGTAGAAGGAAAAAAAATCAATTAATTTTGAGCTAAGCTTCACTCTGGTGAATAAGGTTAAGGTAGTTAGAGAATTTTAAAAAAACAAACTGAAGAAATGATGGCCAGACATTCTAATCCAAATAATGGTGTCTTAACAATAGTGTTTAATATTAAATAACAATAGTGTAATAATAATAATATATAACACTTGCTGAGCATTTATTGTATACTAAGTGTTGTGTTGAGCACGTTAGAGACATTGTCTTATTTACGGCCCTCAGCGGCTCTGTGAGGGTTATGGTTATTTTTCCTGTTATGAACTGCATGTTTGTGTGCCCCCAAAATTTATATGTTGAAAGCCTAAACTTAATGGGATGATATTGGGAGGTGGGGTCTTTGGGAGGTAATTCAGTTTAGATGAGGTTATGAGGGTGGAGCCCCCATGATGGGTTTAGTGTTGTTATAAGAAAAGAAAGAGATTAGGCAACTTTTGCATCTGTGCACACTCTCTCTCTCTTTCTCTCCATGCATGTGAGGGCAAAACCAGGAACAGGGCCCTCAAGAAGAATGCCACTGTGAGGGCACCCTGATCTTGGATTCCAGCTGCCAGAACTGTGAGAAATACATGTTTGTTGTTTAAGCCAGTCTATGGTATTCTGTTACAGCAACCCGAACTGACTGAGACACTTCCCGTTTTATAGATGACGGAACTGATAGGTAGAGAGGTTAAGTAACTTGCTCGAGATTATAGAGTTAAGACTTGGCAGAGCTGTGATTTTAACCCATTTGGATTCAAACTTATTAGAGTTTCAAAGACCTAGGAATTCCCTGACATAAAACTAGTACACACATCTTAAAAGGAGAAAAGAGGATTTCTGTGTACATTTAACTTAATAGCATTCAAAATTAGCATAAAATTGTGGTTCTGCGTATAAAACTACTTATTTAAAAATCATCACTTGCAAGCACTTAACTAGCATAGATTATAGGTAGAGACATAGCATGAGGCTCACAAAAGAAGAAAAGAATTCATTTTATACAAAAAGTAGATGTGTAGGGACAGTTATATGTATATGTATATAGCATATGATTGTCTATACAAAGGAAATACCATTCATTAACCTTATAATTGTTGATAGATGACCAGTGATTACTGCATTTACCCCAATCAGCTTCTTTCTCTTTTCTTCTTCATCGGAATGTTCCTATTTTTCTTTTCATGGTTGGCAGTTTGTATAAATCTCAACATAGGACCAAAAAAAAGTGGTTATTTAATTTAGATCTGCCGATATTGACCTGGAGAAGAAGTTTGGAGGTTTGCTTTCAGTCATCTTAAACAAGATCTCAGAAATGTATGGCTTAATCTAGGCTAAGACTTTGCACCAAAAATAAATCTGTGTGTCGGCAGACTTCTAATTGAAGAAAACATGTAGTATTCAGATCTGCCCAGTACAGAATAGTAACGATAAAAATAAAAGAGCCTCAAAATACTTTTATTTCATGAAGTCTTTTTTTGGCAAGTCAAATACAGATGGAGACATAAATGTACTGACCTTTTATTTATTTCTGTTATTTGTAGCATATTTTTGTTATTTTTATGAAACAAAGTAATGCAAGTTGATTGATACAAAGTAAAGGCGAGGACACATACTTTCTAGCAAGAATGCTCTTCTGTCCTTCAGAACCCTGTTCTACTACAACCAATTCAAATAGAAATGACAGAATGTTTTAAATGAAAAGTGAGGTTGACCACTCAAGTGTCTTGGGGAACATCTGACAAGTTACTTCGTCCACCAAATAGCAAATAGAAGGTCTGAAAGAGTTAATATTTTCTGAAATTGCCCAACACACCTAGCGAGTGGCCCCATGGGATCTGGCTTTTTACTCCATAGGATTTTATGAAATATTATTCTTTTGGTTTGTTAAGCTGTTTCCAATTTTCTCAATTTGGCATTTCAGAAGACCCCCTGCTAAGTAGAACTGGAACAGAGGATTTTTACAGATTTTTATAGGATAAAACCTGAAGACTGGAAAACTTCTCGTTTAACTGTGAAACTCAACAGACAGAGGATTACGACAAAACAAACAGTATCTTTTTCTGATAGACAACAAAATTGTTCCATATGTTTAATATTCTTATTTATAAGAATAAATTATTAGAAAGTTTGAAGTAGTAGGGAATTATTTTTACATTCTTCTTGTTTTCTGAGACTGCAACTTTGAGAAGTGCATTCACCCCTTCATTCAGCAGATGGTCATGGAACAGAAACTATGTGTCATTCGTGTATACGGCAAAGTGTGTATGGCATGCCTGCTATGCACTGGGGATTGTTTTAGCCACTGGGGTTCAGGAGCAGATAATATAAAATCCTGTTTCCAAGGACTCCCATATTGAGAATTTGGTGATCCACCGGGGAGAAGAAAAGGTAGAAGGAATGATGACTTCAAGGTGTTTGGTGGGGAAGGGGTGAAAGGTTGCAGTAGTGCTGCTTGCCAAAGTAGAGACCACCAGAAAAGAATAGTCTGGGATTAAGAACCATTTGGGTATGTAAATTTCCTGGCTATATCAGGTAGGTATAAGTCCCTGAAATTCAGGGGAGAGGTTTGAGCCGAGGACACAAGAGCTTGGGAGTCATTAGTGTATACATTGGGCTAAAATTAAAGGAGTAGATGAACGTATGGAGGGGGAATGTGAAATGCAAAGCAAGAACACAAAAAGAAAGAAGACAAAACCTCAGGACACTTATAGGGCCGTTTGCAAAAGCAGTTCTGAAGACATCGATTCTCCTTTGGGACCCACAGGAGTGGTGGGTAATGGCTCAACAGACTCAGCTTTTAACTACAATGCAGGCTAAGGAATACAAATCTACTTTAGTACTTTTCCTTCCTCTCTTGTGTTTTTTCCCCTGTGGTGTTGATTACGAAACAGGCCAGCACCCTACTGGACCCTGGAGAATTAGAACAGAGTTGCATCGGACTCAGGAAAACTGGAAAAAATGTGATTCATTGTATTCTATAGGAAGCTAGAAAATGCATATAAGTAAACAATGTTTGCTCTAAAAATTAAATTTACTAGTTTATAGCTTGAGTTAGGTTACAATAACAACTGTCATCTGTTAAAAACAAGGTCCTTATAGTAATAATAACAACAAGAGTAATAATAGCTAACTTTTACTGCGTGCATGCTGGGTGCCAATTACTGTTAAGTGTTTTATATGTACTGTCTCATTTAATTTGCAACACAACCTAATAGGTACATGCTATTATCCTTATTTTACTGATAAAGAAACTGTGGCTTGTTATTTCAGGATATTTCTTGACAAAGATAGCCTTGGTACGGAATATGTTTTTGCATGAGAGAGTGAATGGAGGTGCTGTTAGCAACGAACAAAATAGGGGCACTGAGTTAATCCAGCCTCCACGTGGTAACTGGGAGTCTCATTGGTCTCCTAGTTGTAGGAGCAACAAAATAAGCAAGCTAATAGTAATGTTTATTGCAGAAAAGGAAATGGACTTTTGGAAGCTAAGTCTAATGAGACAGTGCCTTGTGTCACTAATGTTGTGTGTCCATTTTGGCATTTGGCACAGTCAGATGGCCTGTGTTTTGCCTGGCAGGCTGAACTCTGGTTAATTTTTATTCCTTCTTGGGATACTGTGCTCATTTGCTGCCCAGTTTCGCCTGCTGTATCCAGTCTCTATTCCTCCTTTGCAGCTCTTGTTGCCAGCTTGTCACTGCAGTGGTGTGACATGGGACTGTCTGTGCCTTCATTCATCTCATATGTAGTGGCTAATCTTCCCAATTTCTTCCAGTTTCCTGTCACGGTCCCTGAAGCTATAACTGAAATTTCTACAACCAGCAATCATAAAATGTAATAGAGTGGTTCTTTTTTCCCTGTCTTTAAGGTGATGTAGATCAGCGTTCCCCAACCTTTTGGGCACCAGGGACAGGTTTCATGGAAGACAATTTTTCCATGGATGGGGTGGAGGGGGGATGGTTTTGGGATGATTCATGCACGTTACATTTATTGTACAGTCAAACCTGTCTGCTAATGATAATCTGTATTTGCAGCTGCTCCCCCGTGCTAGCATCACCGCCTCAGCTCCACCTCAGATCATCAGGCATTAGATTCTCATAGGGAGTGTGCAACCTAGATCCCTCGCATGTGCAGTTTACAATAGGGTCCGCGCTCCTCTGAGAACCTAATGCCTCCATTGATCTGACAGGAGGCGGAGCTTATGCGGTGATGCGAGCAATGGAGAGCGGCTGTAAATACAGATGAAACTTCACTTGTCAGTTTGTCAGCCGGCTGCTCACCTCCTGCTGTGCAGCCGGTTCCTAACAGGCCACGGACCGGTACTGAAGTCCGTGGCCAGGGGTTGGGGACTGCAGATACAGATACTTTTTTCCCACTCTGTGCTACGCCTCATACAGGTCTAATTAGATTGAACACGAATGACTACTCAAGAATTTTGTTCCATGAGCCCTGGTCCCAACTTATAATCTCTTTTGTACAGGGCAAATATCATTAGATTTTAAAATAAAAACAGGCAACCAGAGGCAGTTGGGTATTTAACCTAGTGAGATGAGGTTGAATCACATTTTAGGGGCGAAGCTGGTGTTGAAAGTGGTCTGAGCCGGTGTTGGAAGTGTAAGAAACAACATGGGTGAGGGATTGGGGCAGTGAATCAAAGGACCGAATGAAGGATTTTTGGCTGGAAGGATACAGGCTGGTTAGAGAGGAAATGAAAGCTGAGAAAACTGGAGGAGGCTTTTGAAGCCATGATCCAGGAGTCTGCGCTTGATAAGGAGAACAATAGAGAGGCCACAGTCGGGGGCGGGATGGGTGGTGACCTGGTCAAAGCTCCGGGTGAGAGAAAACATTTTTTACCAACTGGTAAAATTCAATACATACTTTGCATGCCCCAGTCGTCTATTAGATCCATTATTGTTGCTGTGAAAAACCCTGAATGGCATTACAATGGAAAATAAATGAGAAAAATCTGTAGTTAGGAGATTTCTACGTTTCAACACAAAACATTTCTTTTTCTTTAAGCAAATTAAACGCAATGTCTCTTCTTCAAGGGTTTGACATCTTTTGGGTCCTGCCAATTTAATTTTTTAAAATATGCTTTAGTTCTGATTTTCATAGTACTCTTTCTGTAGAAATTTTGTTTATAACATCAGTTACAACTAACAAGTATCTGTCTACTTTCCATTGTAATGAATATAATGAATATATTTTTTCTAACATGTTATTTTTTCAGTTTACATTTTATTTTTAATGAAAGTGGCTTCATTTTTATTCACTTTTTAGTAATAATTTTAAAGCATCAACATTCCTATGTGATAATTGAAGCTGTCTTTTTTAAAGTTGATGCATGGAAATAAAATGCCTATTATCTATATTTTAAAACTGAAGATTTTCTCATAGCTATATTCACCTCTAAATTATAACTGCACTGTAAGTAAACATACATCAGTAGAAAAAGTAGTGTGTGTGTATATATATACACACACATACAAAACACTATTCTGTGCGATTTAACATTATGTTGGATCATTGTTTGATCCTTTAAACACTAAGTTAAAGTTTTTCTTTACTATATAGATAAAAAAATATAAGAAATGACAATGATATTGTGATACTAAAGTAACTGTTCTAATTGTGTCCTGACAGAGGACAAAAGGGTTTAAATGCTTTTTGGTTAGTACCATTATGTTGGCTCAGCACCTTTTGATTTGCAGGAGTTGTATATATAAAACTTTCATAGTTATAACTCAATGGCTTGTTCATTGGTATGGCTTTATTTTATGCCTTTTTTCTTCCAAAATCATGAAGTGAAACCGAAGTTTAGGTGTGTGAAAGCCCAAGGAGATAGCAAATATTGGAAGATCATAGTTGTTTGCACTAAGCACTGAATACTCTGAATGAGTCATTGTGTAAAGGGAACAGATGTTGGGAACAAGTTGGCACAATGTAATGAACCTAATTCCGATCATATATCATTGTGTTACTCTTTTGGGCTTCCAAGTGTAGATGTGCCTTTTAAACAACCAATTTACTCCTAGGGAGCTACATAAACATCAGGGAAAATAGACTACTATGTTTAGTTCAATTGAGTATGTCAAATGACAATTTGAATAGCTCCCTTAAAATTCAGATGTTGAAAAGTCTTCTACTTCCCTTTCTTTTCACCAAGGATACCTCATGCCAAACAGATGCAAAGTTTAGGCTTCTCAAAGCCTCCCTAGAGGAAGCTTGAACACTATTCTTTGGCCAACCCATATTCCAATCTGTCATACTTCTTAGGAACAATAAATTTGTCTCTGCCTCTTATTGCAGCATGGACATTTCTTCACATTGGTCCTTAATGGATAGGAAAAAGCATTTTGACACCTCCTTCCACAAAATCTGTCTGTATTGTCTGAAGAACATTATGACGATTATGATCATGGGACCAGTATTATCAAGAAGTCCTGATACAAGTCAAATAGATACAAATTTGAGGAGTTTTTGCTTCTGGTAGCTTATTCCTGGTTCTGTGATCATATTCTTTCATTCTGATTTTAAGGATGTTCCCTTAGAGATATGGTTGCCAATGTAAAAGTACTCTTCGATAACGACACGTTTTCAGTTTGTGGTAATCAGTAGATTTTGATAGCAATATTATTTACTTCTTTCTTTAGGTTAGAGTACTTTTATTTTTTCCCTCATGTTTTGTGTTATTTGTGTTATTGTTTCATTCTATGTTTACTACTATTTTAGTTCTCTTCACTGTTATTATTTAGCCAAGATAATTTTGAATTCTAATTCTTTGAGAATCTTCCTTCTTTCTTAGTGCTTCTTTCTTACATTATCTGAATTACTACTAAAGAATAAAATAACCTTGCAGCCAGGATTAATCTTTATTAAACACCATATTAATATGTTAGTCACAATAGCAACATTTATATTCCATTCTCTCCAGTTCTGTTATTGTCATCTAGCTTTTATAGTGTACTGGCAATAGAAAACAGACAGATTTATTGATTTAAAATTAGACCCATTGTGTTTCCTTCAGCTAAAAAACATGTCAATTTGCTCCGGATCAGGGGTCATCAAACTATAGCCTGTGAGTGAAATACAGTCTGTTTTTGTTAAAAAAAAAGTATCATTGAAACACAACTGCACTAATTCTTATGTATTGTCTAGGGCTGCTTTTGCCTACAGTGGCATAATTGAACAGCTGTAACAGAGACTGTATGCACCACAAAGTCTAACAATTTATTAATACTATCTGGCCCTTTACAGAAAAAGTTTGACAACCTCTGTTCTAGATGATTTCATTTTTGTTTAAGCATGCTGGATTGGACATCAGGAAACCTTGGTTCCAGTTCTACCTCTACTTTCTAATCAGCTTGTGACCTTGGATAAATCATGTTTACTCTTTGGCCATGGTTTCCTCATCTAGGATGGGGAGGCAGGACTATATGATTGATAGTCTCTTCTAGCTTTAAAATTCCGGAAGTCTAATTAACCCTATTTTACCTAAAATAAGTTAAAGTTTATTTGGTTCTTACAGATTAAATTTTAGGCTTGTAGTTATCACTTTTGAGTATATTAGACACACATACAAATTTCCATACATACTCAAAGACATAAAAATAATGATATAGTTTGCCTATATAAGCTTTATATGTGCCAAGTATAGACACAGGCACTTTATTTTATCTCTTTTAATCTTCAAAATACCATCAAATGCATAGTGGGTGTGCATGTTCACATTTTAAAGGGGAGGGTGCTGAGACCCAGAAACTAACACAGCTGGTAAAAGGCAAAGCTGGGACTTGAACCCAGGTCCATTGGTAAAACCCCACTCTCTTTTCACTATAGCAACCCTGTCTCATTTCATATGCTACCTTTATTTTAATTCAGTCATTTGAAGATATGATAGCAACTCACTTATCCAGAGATTGCCACCTAAATTATTCAGATACAACTAATGATTAAAAAGTAAGAAAACAAAAGAGATTAACATTTAAATAGATATTCACTTCTGCTATTAAAAAAAGCATTCCTTGAGGCCCTCTTTCATAGCCTGCTCACTTTTGCTTTTGAAAAAATCTAAACATTTGCTCTTTTTGGTTTCCCAGATCTCTATAATTAATGGCAAACAAATTGGAAATGGGGATGGATAGAGCTACTGGTGCAGGGATATGGACACCAGTAGAGGTAGTGACTGCTGAGACTATATAATGGAGTAGGGTGATATACTCTACGTGGAAAAAAGCTCTTAGGCAGCTTAGCATAGAGCAAGTTCATCCCAGGAACCTTCAAGCAATGCTGAGAAATTTTTGCTACTCATCTTAAGGACCCTGGAGCACAAAGGAATGTTAAAAATTAGCATTCTTTATTTAAGAAGGTGGAGATCAATGGATGAATGGATAAAGAAAATGTAGTATATAGACCGAATGGAATACTACTCAGCCATAAAAAAGAATGAAATCTCTGTCTCTCTGGTTATCTGTAAAAAAGAAAAAGAATGAAATCCTGTCATTCATGATGGAACTGAAGGTCATTATGTTAGGTGAAATAAGCAAGGCACAGACAGACAAATATTGCACATTCTCACTCATATGTGGGAGCTAAAAAAGTTGATCTTATGGAGATAGAGAGCAGAATGATAGATAGCAGAGGCAGGGAAGGGTGTGTGTTTGGGTGGGTTAAGAGAGGCTGGTTAATGGGTACAAACATACAGTTAGATAGAAGGAATAAGTTCTAATGCTTGATAGTAGAGTATACTTAATAATAATGACTTTACTTAATAATAATGTATTGTATATTTCAAAATATCTAGGAAGAGAGGACTTGGAATGTTCCCAACACATAGAAATGATAAATACTCGAGGTGACAGATACCCCAAATTCCCTGACTTGATCATTACATATTCTATGCATGTAACAAAATATCACATGTACCTCATAAATATGTACAGATATTAGGTATCACTAAAAAAGGTGGAGAATAAATTTTCCATTTAATAAAGTTTTAATAAAATTATGAAAGAAATTAGGACTCAAACAGCTAAGCTTCAGTTATTTGAATATTTTCCTGTGTGGAATATTTCCTTCCTTTAAAATGCTGAACAAATGAAATACTGATCTGAAATCTTTCTCCAGATTTTCACGTATTTCATCTCACTCTTCTGTTTTTTGTTGTTGTCATATTCACTGTTCACATTCCGATGACAGTGGTCTAGAGATAAATAAGTAATTAAAAGTCTGACTTCTCCGCTTCATCTATTAGCAGATTTTTTTCTCCACACCTAATTAAGTCTTAAGATTTTCCATTATCTCCTTTTATTCCCTATAGCTTTGAAGAAAGTTTTATTATTTTCTTTCAGTTCTTTTTATTTTTTTTCCTCCAGCTTTCAAAAACCACCTTGCCCTAATCCATTGCGTATTGGCGACTGTAGAGTTTACAAGGTGAAAGGAAATCTTGCCGGGCGCCTGGGGAAAAGCCTCAGTAATCTCCAGAATGGGTAGTGCCCACTCTCCATTTTTGGTGGCACTTCCTTTTCTGTTTCTCTCATGTACTAATTTCTTGGTTTCTACTTTTTAAAAAATTTTAATAGATTTGGGGGTACAAGTGGTTTTTTGATGCATGGGTAAATTGTATAGTGGTGAAGTCAGGGCTTTTAGTGCACCTGCCACCCAAATAGTATACATTGTACCCCATAGATAACTTTTCATCCCTCACTCCCTCCCCACTTCTGAATCTCCAAAGTCCATTATACTGCCCTGTGTTACCATGCATACTCATCACTTAGCTCCCACTTACAAGTAAGAACATCTGGTATTTGTTTTCCCGTCCCTGAGATACTTCACTGTAGGATTATGGCTTCCAGTTCCACTCCAGTGGCTACAAAAGACATTATTTCATTCCTTTTTATGGCTGAATATGCACAGGGGTTTTCTTCCTTGGCGATCTCTTAACCCATTACTTCTAATTGCCTTCTTTGGGTAATATTTTAACACCCCATTCATTTTGGCGGGTAATATCTTATGCAAGTTATTTTGAAAAGACCTACTAAAACTTACTGTGGAAACTAAGAAATTTGTAAACATGTAACTAATTTATCTCTCATCCCTCTGTATGTGGGGGTCAGGGGAGGAAGGATTGTTGCCCCAAGCCTTTTGCAGTATACTTACCTAAAATAAATGTCTTTGTTTTACTGTCTATAATATGATGTCAATTTCATAATGTCAGTAATAATAAAGAGGATTACATTTATCGAAAGCTCATTTGGCGTCAGATATTGTGCTTAATGTTTCACATATACTATCTCAGTTAATCTTCACTACAATTCTGTGAGGTAGATATAGAATTCCAGGCAGCCTTTAGCTCATAAATTGGTTGCATTTCAAAGGTATATTTGCAAATTAATTATTTTAAGTATGAAAGATATTTTCTCATAGAAGCAATGTAGGTATATCTCTAGGCTGGGCTGGACTGCCAACGTCTGTTAAATTTATAGCTAACATGATTAAATGAATGCCTCTGTGGGAAGGCTCATCCACAGAGAGTTTTCATTGGCATGTGAAGGACCCACCTTCTTCCTGGGGACCTCTCATACTAGGGACTTGACCTTATTTTCAGGTCTGCCCAGTGGAAAAATCAACAATGGAAATGAAACCTTTCCAGGTTCAAGTCACCTATATTAGTTATGGAAAAAACAAACTGCTATAAAAAAAGAGATCCTGAAATAGAGTGGCTTAAAGAAAATATTTTATTTCTCTGTTGAGCAAGAGATCCAAGGTGAGCTTTCCAGTTTGCCAGGTCAGCCTTGTCCCATGAAGTTATCCAAAGACTTGGGCTCCATCCAGTTCTTGCTTTATCAATCCCTAGACAATGGTCCTTATCTGTGTGGTGGAAGCTGGCTGAGCCTTATATCTGTGTTCCAGCTCGTGGAACAGCAAAGAGAGGAAGTACATGGCAGGAAGTCTCTTTGAAGCAGGTGAAGTAGAAGAATAACCTGCTCCTATTATATTGGGTAGTACTTAGTAACATGGCCACACCTAGTCACAAAGGGGACTGAGAAATGTAGTCCTTAGCCAGGCAACCACGGTGCATCTTAAAGTCCATTACTATGAAGGAGATGGAGTGTGCATTAGGATGACAACCAGCAGTCCCTGCCACATTGTAGTGGTGGCTCCCTTGTCTACACAGTGATTCCAGCAGGATGGACTTTGGTGGGTGTGGCAGGAGAGATGTGTGTGGAGTGTGGAGACAGTGGCTAAGGGGTCGGGTTTGAGAGCATTGGGATGCTGAGCTCTGCCAGTGGAACTATCCAGAGCACTTCTCCCAGGCTTTCATCCCCATCTCACCCTCCCTGCCTTTGTCTTTCCTTAGGAGGCTGAGGGCAAGGCTGGCTTCATAGGCAGGTGACAGGGCCCTGCGCGCAGATGGGTTCCACACTTGGTTTAATGCTGTGTCATCGCTGTCTTGAAATTCTTTAATAACTGTATCTTTGGACTTGTGTTTTATAGGTAAGTATGATGGGATAATAGAGTATGCGTGTGAGCAGTGGGGATGAGCTAGGTGGTAGCATGTTTATTTCGGGCACTACAAACTGGCGTGTAGGCAGCATGGGTGTGGAGTAGTTGGCCTGGCTGCCCAAAGCACATGCTCATGCTTCAGGACTGTCTGGGACTCCACAGGGCCCCAAGGTAGCTGGGCCAGGACCTGGGCCCAGACTGGCAACTGCAAAAGCAGCAGGGATGGCAGCAGTGGCCAAGGACGAGGGTGGAAGGAAGGGTTCCATGTGGGGCAGTGCTGCGGCCCATGGTAGGCCTGTCTGGCTGTTTGTCCCCAGAGTCCGTCCCTGTGGCATCTAGACAAATATTAACTCTCTAGCCTGGAACTTGGGACAGAAACTGCTGGCTCTCAGGACGTAGACATTGTATGTAAATTATTACAAAATAAAAGCACACACGTGAACACTGCAATAAAGCATTTATCGAGGAGTTATTAGAGTTCTTCAAGATTTTAGAATCTTTGGTTCCGAATGCTGAAACATTGCAAAATGAATATCCATAGGCTTAGAAATAGAAATTACATTTAACGTTCTCAATGAAAAAGAACACTATTTTCATGTGAACTTCAGGTGAACCAACTAATAACAAGGAAATAACATAAAATGAAAAGTTTTTTAAAAATTCACAAACTGCTATAGAATGTATAAACAGGCATTTAAAGTTATATATAAGTCATGAAGCTACTTTCAATTTCTTCTATAATCTCCACAATGTACAGGAAATGCCAGAAGAAACATTAAAATGCCATTGTATAAATTTACATGTAAGTTTAAATTCAGACTTACATGAAACTGATTCATATGAGGAGTTAAATTTTTTATTATTGTTCCATGAGAATCATCAGCTATAGACATGCTAAAATTTGTATTTTGAAATAATTTATCAGAAATTTATCCCAATGTTGTCACAGCCTCTAATATATTCTTCACAGTTCCAAGTAACAGTTGCATCAGAGCAAAGATCCATGTCAAAATTTAAAATTGACAAAAATTGCTTGCAATCTTGTATTTGTGTAGAGCTACTAATGTCATTTTCAATTATACAGATTAAAAATAACTTTGCTAAAAGTATAAATTTTGGTGGCCTAATAAATGAATTTGCAGAAAAGGGAGTCAGAAAAATCTTAGGTTCAATCAAGATGTCACATTAACAATGTATTATTATTTATTGTATCATATTAAATCATGATGCAAAAATATTTTTGTGCAATTGCTAAGTTTACGTTTTTCCTCTTGTATCATTATTACTGCTATTATGTCTTATAAGTAATAAAATATCTTTAAAGGAAAAAAATCTTTATATTTTAGTATCTTTAAAGCACTTTTTTTTTTTTTTTCCTTTTAGGGGCACTTCATTTTCCATTGGACCCTGAAAATTATATAGCCAGCCCTGGCTAAGGCACTAATCTATCTGCCCAGCTTTCTGCAACTATTTCTTTGCTGCCTTTTCTATGCCAGTTGCAGAACAGCATGGCATTTCATACCTTTTTCTTTGTCCTCAAATATATAGCTCTTTTGATGTTTTTGAGGGACTTGGGTTATTAATGACAGATGAGAAAGACAGGGAAGTCCAGGCCTACCTCCTCCTCAGCCCACTGCCCTCTTCTGTCTTCCTACTCAGCTCTTGCTTCCTGGGAAAGTCAAAAGCACATGTAGCAGATAGCTACAAAAGGACTAAAACACAGGGAGCTCTTGGTTGCACCAAAGCCTGATATCAGATTCATTTATATTTTAGAGTATTGTTTCTGAGTCTTTTGAACACTCTTATTCTGGGAGTAGGAAGGATCTAACAGCAATTCTCCTCCCAGTAGTCTTGCATGGCCAAGGTGTCTGCCACCCCGGCTCCTTGCTGTAGTAGAATTCACCGAAATCAGACCTGAACCAAGGATTGCAACTAGAGAGAGGTTCCAGGCTGCAGCGTTTCTGACAAATGCAACAGTAAGAGAGAAGGAGAGGGCAATTAGCAGGTGGGGAATGAAGATACACCTCTTTGAGCCGGCCATTCGCAGGTGGCTGTTGGTACGTGAGAGGCACACAAAAATTGAATAAAATATTAAAGCATCCGTAGTAGGCAGAATAATAGCCCCCCAAAGATGTCCATGTCCTAATCCCTGGAACCTGTGAATATATTAGGTTACATGGTAATGGAAATTAAAGCTGAAGACAGAAATAAAAGTGCTACTTACTTCTCTAACCTTAAAATAGGGGAATTCTTCTGGATTATCTGGTTGGGCCCAGTGCAATCACAAGGTTCCTTAAGAGCAAAAAGGGAGGCAGCAGAGGAGAATCAGAAAGAGGTGTGACGGCAGCTGCAACATCAGGCAGCTGCTATGTCATTGGCTTTGAAGCTGCAGGAAGGGGGCCACGAGGCAAGGAACGAAGGCAGCCTGTAGCACATAGCCTTGCTGACACCTTGATTTTAGCCCCGTGAGACCCATGTTGGACTTCTGACCTCCAGAACTGTGAGAGAATAAATTTCTGTTGTTTTAAGCCACTCAATTTGTGGTAAATTTTTATGGCAGCAATGAAAAGCTAATACAGCCCCCTTGAGTGTTTATATTAAAAGCATGAGCTCTGGGGTCAAACTGCTTCGAATCTGCTAAGTAGCTCCACTACCTATTAGCCGTTTTATGGGGGAAAGCTAGTAACTTTTTGGAGCCTTGGTTTTGTCCTCCGATAAATGAGGTTATCACCTCATTGCTGTGTTCTAAGGAAAAATGAAGGTAAAGGCTTTAAGATATATACTGTAAAGAGAAAGTACTAGATAAATATTAGCTTAAAAAGAACTGTGGGTATCTGACCCGTGGAATTAACCTGGCAAAGGACTTCCCTGCACTCTTACTTCCTTGAAGTGTATTGCCCATACCTTCTTCAGCCCCTGTGGACTGCATGGAGGACCCTGGTCCTCCAGGGCTTTTACCCACATATGTTCTTGCTAGGGTCCCATTCTTCAGATGCCACCTTTTCCTATTTTCTCATACTAATTTTCTAATATCTTTTAAGAAAAAGAAATAAAGATGAATATATTAAGCACTGTCTCCCAAGGTATGAATTGCTAATAATGGCTTTGTCTCTTAAGGTCTTGCCGTTTTGCCATGTCCAGGGCTGTGCCTTCTGCAGAGAGCATTTGGAAATCTTGGTTGGTTGCATGACTGGGGAGTCCTCGGGCATTGCCTTTTAATTGAGGACTTTTGACATTAGTTAAATGAGTAAAATCCACAGTGATGAATTTTAGCTGGGAGATATTTTAGGCAGGGAGACCTCCCAGGGGCCCTTTGAATCAAGCCACATTTTATGATGTATTTGGCCTCCTGTTCTGTCTGCATGTAAACAGCCTTGGAACGGCTTCCTACATAAAATTTTTGTAGGAAGATAGTTGCTGAGAAAAATTGGCAGTTTTCTTCAAAGTTCTCAGAGTAGAGCAGTTTGGAGCTTATGATATCAACAGTTTCAGAAGAACTTTTCTATACCTGTGAAGACTTTCATTTCAATCTGGGTGCCATGGTGAGAAATTCTAACACGGATTTGTAATGACATTATCTCGTAATGAGATCACCTGCTGAAAAATCCATTTAGCATCCACAAAATCACATTATGTACAAATTATTAATACAATTATTAAAATGCATAAAACACCACTGAAACAAAACTCGCTGCTTAAAAACCAGATTTCTGAAGTTATTGGTTATTATGAGATTGTAAAAGTCAATGCTGGAAGAAATGCACAAAGAAAGTATTAGTGTTCCATAATCATTGGTCTATGAGGATTCATATTTTTGTGTTTGTATGTGATTTTATTTTAAAATAAATACTGAAAACACATAAAATACAATTGTTTTCAAATACTGTCCCACACTGGGACACTTCCTACAAGTATATTATGGGCTGTGTGCTTTGGTTTATGTGGTCTCCCTCTGGTGGTTGGTGTTAAGAAAGGTACTGGCTTCAAAGTAGTGGCCAAGTTTCTTCCTCTTGGCATTTAGCCGAAACTTGAATCCAGAAAGCATCATGAGTGGTCTTGTATTCTATTCCATTACATCCAGGTCAGGCTATTTTATATTTTGACCAGTCAGCAATATGGGAAGCTTGACTATTTTAACAAAAATCAACCCGTCAATCAATCTGTAGCCTCCCGCTATAGCCATGTCAAATCAGTTTTGACTGTTAGGAAATCTGACCTGGTTTCTCTATCTCTGTGGCCTATTTTTGGTGTATTTTGGCCAGAAAGTATCTCTTAATTTTGGCCACAGTATTTTCCATCTGCTCTAGAAAGGCTTTTGGTTGAATGGCTCATGAAAGGCTCATGCACTATGCCCCTCACTCTTCTAGTTCCTGTAGCTCCAGCAGGAAACAAAACAGACAAAAATCACTGCCTTCATAGAGTTTCTGTTCTATGACAGATATAGGTATGATTTATAAAGACATAAACCATAAAGACTGACATATTTAACTTCACATGTTTGTAAAACTTTTGTATAGCTAAAGGGCCTATAGACTTAAAAGACAAATACGTGAGAGACTGGGAAGAAATAATTGCAGTAAAGGAGCTTTGATAAATCAGTAAGGAAAAAGGCCAATACAAAAATGTGTAAAAGGTAAGTGTAGGTATCGATTGTGAAGGCCTTTCACTTCTTGGAAGTAATAATTTGTAGAAGTTGGATTTCATGATTTCATATTTGCTCAGTTATAGACATAAGCCAAATACGCCCTTTAGAAAAGAAAACTCCCAGGTGGAATTCACTGTGAGTCTCCACAGCCTCTTACTTGGTGATGGTCTCAGGCTGAATTCTTCCTGTATGCTCCTCATAGCGACTATATGCTGAGTATGGCTCCCAAATTGTGATATTGCCTGGAAACTGCATATGCCCTACCCTTTTGGCAGGTGGGAAAAAATGGACCTTTTCCCAGAAGTCTCAGCCACCCACCCCCAACCCATCCACCATTGGCCAACACTACTGTCATATGGTTTCTCAGGATTAATTTAAGCACTTTAAATTGATAAATAGAGTATTTTTAGACAAGGGTACATATCTCCTCAAATTGCAGCACTAAGAGTTTGTAGGGATACAAGTATAGTTTTTGACTTTCCATTGTCTCCTCGATGTTTTTCCTCCTTTCAGGGATAAAGTAGACCATTCTTTCTCCATTTGACTCAGGGCTGATCTTAATGCTAGATATCTGCTCTACATTTCTGGCCCTTGTATGTCTTTCCTGAAACTTCAGCCTTTCTTAACATCTTACCTCTTTTTGCCCTGGCTTATTCTGTCCATCCCCTAACAAGACCGATTACATCGCCATGCATTTTTCACCGGGGACATTGTTCCTATTTACCAGTACAAAAGAACATGTGAGTCCTGTGAAGATTTTGGAAAAAATTTTAGCAGTTTTTTTCCCCCTCCGCCTGAGCCCTTAGGTGCTGTGTATCTAATCTTCTAGTCTTAGCAAATTGGCAGCTATGTCTCTGGAATGCAAGTTAATTAAGTTGTGCTTGTATTTAGTTTTAGACAAGGTTGATTTTTTCCTTGTTAGGTTTAGTCTTTGTGGCTTTGTTGTGTGCAATCCTGGTAACTAGGGCTATTAGGAGGGGTTCTATGTAGCTGTGCTGTGACGGGCATGTAGTGGTAGAAAAGAGAAAGACTCCAGGGACCTCTGTGTCCCACCACATGGAAGTCATTTAACAGGACGCAAATGATTTAACAGTAAAAGTCAGCATTCCTGGAGCAATTGGCTTCCTTTTCTGTTTATGAGCCAAAGAGAAGTTAGGAATTCTTATCCCTAGGTGTTGTTATATTAAGTCCTGTCTGTGCTGATCTCTTCAGAACCACATTCTCTTCCAGTTATCTTGGTTGTTTCAAAGAACCCAGTTGCCCCCACCTTCCATGTCTAAGTAGGCAGTGCTGTATCCACAAGGCTGGGGCTTGGGACTTCTAGTTATTAATAATATTAATAGCAGGTTAACCCTTTAAGCACAAGGCATTTTTCAACACTTTGAGATGACCATCTTTCAGGAGTGAATTGCACACTTCCCAGCCTTATGGACAGAGCACACTGGGCCTTACCTGATTTGGTGCCAGCTGCTTTATATCCATTACTGCGTAATATACTCAGAGACAATCCCATAGTGGATGAGATTCAGATAAGAAAATGGAATCTCAGAAAGGTTAAGTTATTTGCCCAAAGCAGCACAGACAGCTTAATTTAAACCCAAGTCTGTTCTTTTCTACAAGGTTACTTTTATTTTGATATCTCAAGGTCGTTATTGTGAATAACTTCTTTCCTGCTATGTAGATTCAGTAAGTATCAGTATGGATATTAGGGTGAATGTTTATGAACTTACTTCCTCACCATTAACTTTTTTCTTTTAATTATAATAGTGTTTAGAATTCAAGTTACCTGATTATTTTGGGGTGCTTTATGCATAAAAGGTCAGATAGCCAGAAGTATCGAGGCTTTTCCCAACCTGCTTTGACCCAATGAATGTGTGCTGTCCCTGTGGACTGCTCATGGGTGGGTGGGGTTTGTGTGACAAGTGAAGGGAATGGGGGGTGTAGACAGCTCTGGCAAAGCTCTGACCTAGGGCTTCAGAATCCTGGCATCCAGCTACTGGCTATGTGATTGGAAGATAGCTGAGGTCCTACAGCACCAGTATCCTGAAGACCAAAGGGTTTTTAAGACTGCTAATGCTTCGGAATAGTCTGAATTATAGTCATGAACAATAGAGAGTTTGTGGCACATTGATATAGTCCAGTCTTCCTGGGATTGGAAGTGCATTTCTAGACATTAGCGCAGAACTGTAATCTGTTTTTGAAAAATATTTTTCAAATTTCTTTTCACAGTAAATTCTAAATATATATGTTTATTCTATTTCTGGTTCTCAGGACACATAATATTACAAAGTTATAGGCAATTTATTTTAGTTTTTAGATAGTTAATACATACAATGGACCAAAATAAAAGAAACTGTGATTAAAAATGAATTTGGTTACAGTTGAAAATGAAATCCACAAACTGATAATTTGTAAAATGAACTTGGTCCAATTTGTAAGCCCAACAAATAAGTAAAAATACCGTGGGATGGCTCTTCAAACTGATTATTTTTCTTTGTTTATATTTCTC
This sequence comes from Daubentonia madagascariensis, assembly GCA_023783475.1. Taxonomy (NCBI): domain Eukaryota; kingdom Metazoa; phylum Chordata; class Mammalia; order Primates; family Daubentoniidae; genus Daubentonia; species Daubentonia madagascariensis. Next base: position 15,704,689 of record JAKFHU010000428.1, read on the forward strand.
CTAAGTCTTTCCATAGATGTTGTGACTCAGTCACACATTTAATAAAGATCTGGAAAAATGTTAATATGCATAACTTTTCAGATACTATCATATGTGTGCAAGAGACTTATTTTCCTTCCAAATCATATATATCTCCTTTATTTCTCTTAAGTTTATATTCACTCATTTAACTCTTTTATAGAAAACATCCTGTATTTGTTTGAAATTTATCAAAGGTAGTTTATATATTGTTCCATTTTATCATTTTATGATTCATAGCAAATAATTACAAAATGTCACTTGAGGCAGCCTCATGTTAGGAGAAAATCTATTTTAAAGTACCGTTAAATGCTAATTTTTATTTTTTAGGAGTTAAGTGTTTATTTCCTAAAGTAAATTCAGAAAGCAGCACCCCCCCAATCTAAATGAGTAATTATCTTTGAATTTAGAAATATTTGCCTGCCTCATCAAGATGGTAGACAATAAACTTGAAGTTTTTATATTGTCCATGTTTAGAAATTTGAAGTTATGTTATTGCACTTCTTTTCAGGAAACAGAATCATGATGTACGACTTATTTTCCAGTGATTTTTTAAAAAATTGCTTCAGGGTCGTGTTTAGGACTTTTAGAACTAAAACTTGAGGTAGTGCACTAGTATATCATCTTAATCAGACAATCCCAGTTTGGCCGTTTTCCTTCCTCCCTCCCTCCCTACCTCTTGTCTTTCCTTCCTTCCTTCCTTCCTTGTTGAATTGCGTAAAGATTCTTTTTAAAAAAGTCTCTTTAGACTTCTGCTTGGCAGTCTATTTCTGGCAGTCTCTGATCATACAGCTTGGCTTCCTGCTTTTAACTCTGGTTTTTCTTTACTTCCTACTCTGTCTAATTAGATTTAAAATCTAAGAGGCAGCGTTTTGTCTAAGTCATTTTATACTGTGATTTTACTTGAAATGTTGAATGATGATAGGAAACTGCTTTCTAAACTCTATTTACATTCTATCTCCTATCAGAGTGCCACCAGTTACAGATCTATCTTTTGTTTCCTGACAATGACTTTTAGATAATTTTACAATGACTAATTTTTTAATAGAATAACAGATCTTCCATCATGCTGCCAGACAGGCAATAAGTATACTTAGCTCTTATTTTTTAAGAGCTGAATTTAAGTTGAAGGCCAGATGGCAAAGTTTCCATTGAATCAAAGCATAGCTATATTTCAAAGGTGGAAAAAATGAGTCGAGGAGTAACTTAGGCTTGAGGACATTTAATTTGTGGAGTTGTTTTGGATTTTCTCTGAACATTTGTTTGACAGAAACAGTTTCCCATTAATTAAAAGATGTTATATAAAAGGCACCGAGGGACGATAAACTAAAGAGTTGTACTTTAGTGAAGGAACTGGCGTCACCTTGTCTTTGCAGCAAGCTGACACGCAAACCATAAAAGACGACGTCACCGTGGCAGTTCCCTTTTCAGAATATCTAAGTTCAGAGCTCTTTAAGTGCATTTATTCAACAGGCATTTACTGACCACCTAACGTAATACTACTTTTGAACAAAAATGTGTAAGTTAAAAGGTGCTACTAGAGACCTTCGTTCCCTCAGTAGTGAGTGAAACATCTGTATAATAGTGCCATCTACCAAGAAAACAAAAAGGACTGAGCAGAGATTGTGTCGGGTCACCCAGGTGGGGTGGCATGGGGAGAAATGTAGAGGACAGAGGAGGAAGCAGGGGGTTGTAGCAGACATTCTCTAAGGCATTGGCATATCCCTCATGTAGCAGAGACTAGCGCTTACTTGCTTGGACAAGAGGCTGAACTTCCAATGAGAATGGCTATGTGGGGCAGCCAGGAAAGTTGCACACTGGGGACCATGGCCCTGTACCCTGGCTTGGCACAGACATCATGGTGTGTTCTTTCTAGTATATACCTTGAAGACTTAGAGACCATGATCCCCTCAGCAAATTCTCTGAGGTGTTGAAAGCTAGAGGCCCTTCCAGGTACCAAGTGAGCCCCTTGGATCCTCCCACCACCCTAAGGAAGAAGAGACCCCTGCAAAATATGCCTCGGTGATATTTCTCATCACCTTTGTGAGTGGGGAAGTACGAATTAATTTGATTAAAAAAAATAAAGTGAGGTGCATTTCTTGTACCCCTAATGTAACAGACTTAAATCCATGCCCAGTGCACCTTCAAGCAGGGCCATTCTGAGCTCATTTGTGGGTCCAGGTGACACCTCTTGCTCTGACTCCTCGGGTTCTATACCTCTCCTGCACCCTTTCCCCACCCACAAAAGTCACTCACCCTCTGTCCCATTCTCTCAAGTCTAAGTACAGTGAAAAGCCAACTATAATGAAAATGTGAACAGTCTATAATTAAGTTCAGAACTAAGTATTCATAGCCAAAAATGAATTAAAACATAAGCTCTTTATGATTTTAACTGAACACTTAAAACCTTAATGGTGAAGGGGTTTTCACACTTGTTTTTGATGGCAAAAGTCCATTTTCAAAGGAAATTTTTCATGGACTCAAATGTATAAAGCAGACAACAGTAAAGCTCTCTGGTTGAAAAGGAGTAGGGAACTGAACACACTCATTTAACCCATGCTGTGGCCCCAAAGCCCCTTGCCTTGGTATCCTAGAGTTCTTCTGAAATACACCATTTTAACCCAAAGTATGGGTAATGTGATATAAGCATCAGGGATGGAATATTAGACACATCATCACAGGCTGGTGGGGAAGATTATTTTTGGTAGAAGTGCCTTTTATACTCATTGTCCTACCATAACAGCAAATACTGCTCAGAAGCCAGGCTTGTCTATCTGCAGGTTTGAGTGAGCATCAATGCCACTATAACATGGAGGGATTTTTATATCACATCAGCAGTTTATTCCCTTCACCATGAAAAGAATAAAATTGTAACCTTTTTATTGTCTTTGAATGTGGAAGGTCAAGAAATAGGAACAATCATTTAGCCCTGTTCTGTAGGCATCTCACATTCTTAATCTTCATTTAGTCATTCAATAGGTATTTAATTTGCTCTTATCATGTGTCGGTTCTATTCTAGACTCATGCACAGCAGTGAGAAAAACTGATAAGTACCTTCCCTCAAGGAAATTACATTCTGGAAGGGAGAGAGAGAGAGACAAGAAGCAAACAAATAAATATCTTTTGATAATGTAAATTGTGTGAGCCAAAATGAAATAGGATTTTGTGAGGTTTTGTTTTGTTTTCTTTTTTTGCAGACTGCAGTTCTGATGGTCTTGGGTTTCAGCACTATTAGCAGAGACTAGCATAGCGCCCTATGTTTAATAGATGTCTAAAAAGAGAGTAAGAAGGATTTCTCAGCTTGGAAGATAGATACTTCTTCTGGAGAAGTCACATTTTAATGATGGAATTAGAGGGACAGAGAGCCATAGATTGATTTCATTTTTAGATTGTAAATATATTCTTGATCTTGATTTTCGATTTTCAATGGAAATTTTGCAATTTGCCAAGCTCCTGTATCTTCAAAAGTTGTCATTGTTTATTTGACCTGAGCCAACCTGGAGTCAGAACTTCGTACAGTCATCATTGCCTAATGATGGGGTACGTTCTGAGAAATGCGTCGTTGGGAGATTTTGTCATTATGCAAACATCATAGAGTACACTTACACAAACATAGATGTTGTAGCCCATTACACACCGAGGCTACATGGTATGGCCTGTGGCTTCTGGGCTATAAACCTGTATGGTATGTTACTGTACTGAACACTGTAGACAGTTGTAACTCAGTGGTAAGTATTTGTGTAGTTAAACATATCTAAATATAGAAAAGGTACAGTAAAAATATGGTTTTGTAATCTTATGGGACCAGTGTCATATATGTGGTCCATTGTTGACTAAAACGTCCTTATGTGATGCATAACTGTACATCCAGCATCCGTCATGCCTCGGCACCTCCCTGCTCCAAGCTCCAATCCTCCATCATCTCTTTTTGGATTACTTGAATAAATAGCCTCCTAACTGGTGTCCTTACTTCTTTCCTTGTTCCTATTTCGAACACAACAGGCAGAGCAATCCTTTAAGAACTTAAGTCAGATCATGCCACTCTTTACTCAAGTGTTGTAATGACTCTTCTCCGTTAAAGTTTCAGAGTCCTTACACAGGCCTGCAGAGCCCTACGGCGGACGAGCCCTCTCTCCTGCTCTGCCTCGTTCTTGCTTCTCTCCCTCTCTCTCTCTCTCCCCCTCACTTTCTCTCTCACTGTCACCCTACTCTAGCCACACAGGTCTCCTTGCGGATCTTGACACCTGCCAGGCATGTGCTTGCCTGAGGGACTTTGTGCTGGTACTTCCTTCTGCTGGCATCTTCCTGGAGATGGCTAACTGCCTCACCTCTTTCAAGTTGCTGCTCAAATGTCAGCTTTCAATGAGGCCAGCAGCCTAACTAATATCGGAACCTGCCCTACCTCACTCCTGTACGCTGTATCTCCCTTACTCTGCAGTACTCTTTTCTTTGCTTGATAGCACTTATTACTGTCTGGCATGATACATAATAATTTTCTTCTTTATTATGTTTATTAATATTGTTTGTCTTCCTAGAGTATAAGCTCCCCAAGGCAAGGGATCTATTCTGTATTCAATGATGTGTCCAAGCTCACAGAAGCGCACCATGTTGGCTAAATAAATAAATGAGTAAATAAATCAGAGAGAAACACAAGCCTTGCAGATAGAGGAAGAGATTACACCTCTAATTCCTCAGAAAAGAACTTAAAATATCACTTTAGATATTTCTGTTTTCCAAAGGGTCTTCTCTGTACTGTGCCCCTAAAGGAGACTCAACCAACTCTTCAAATTTCTCTCTCCCTTGACACAGAGCCCAGCAGTGCCGCCTCCCCTCTCTCCTCGTGGGATCCTCACTCCCTTCATGCTCAGAGCTTTCTGGCCCCCACACATACCTATTCGAAACATCTTAATACTCAACAAAACGAGCGTCCTTCCCTTTAACACGACTCATCCTCCTTAGAAGGCAGGGTAAAGACCAAGTTTGGCTGTCTGAGCGTACCCTTGGATTTTCTCTCTCCTCTCTTACCTCTTGTCTTTCACCCCAATCCTTTTAGCAATCTAATATGCCCAAAGATACAGTGCTCTCCCCAAGAGGTTTTCTCATATAAGCTGCTGAAAGTTTACACTTATTCTTTTTCATCTAATCAAATAACCTTGGAAAACGTAAAGGTGATAGTGGTTTCCAGTAACTTGCTTTCAAGCAGCGTGTAGAATGCAGCGCTGATACTCTTAGGAACAGGCCAGGGGAAGCGCTGTGCTAGGCTGGCCTTCCCTTCGGAGGTGGATTTGTAGCTGAGCTTTAGCCTTTCAGCAAGGACTCAGAGCCAGGCCAGTGAGGACACCATATAGTTAGTGGCTGGTGGGTAATTTCTGAAAAAGACTCTAAAAGTTAACCACTGGAGTAACGAGAGCATTTGCCAATATAAATGCTGCCCATGATACACAGACAAGAGAGAACTGAGGGGGCTGGAAAGCAATTGCAGGAAATCTTAAGGTAATTTCAGGCTAGGGATTGTTATCTCAGCAGCCTTAACAGAGACAAGAATACTGCAGAGAAATGATTGTCCTCATAGGTATATACTCTTCAGAATCCACAGCATTCAGAAGGCCAGGGGATTCATAGTCCCCACCATACAAACACAGAAACTAGCGTTTTAGACAATATAACTTTGTATACTGCTAGTCTTGCAGTAGTATTAATTGTCACATGTGTAAATGGAAGTCAACTTTGGTGGTGCAGCATCTCTAGTAGATACAAGTATCCTCATCAGATGTCAATCAATAGAATATACGCTCCATGAAGGTGAGGAGATTTTTTGTTGTTTTTTTCTCTGCTATATCCCCAGAGGCTAGAACAGTGACTCACACACAGTAGACGCTCAGTAAATATTTGTTCAATGAATGAATGAATCATCCATTGATCAATCTTCTATTGATCTAAAGTCCAGCATACACCTCTTAGAATTATAGATGATGTTAGTGGAAATGGTTTCCAGATCGTATAGCATGACTTCTCAGGAACATTCTCCCTTTGTCATCTTAAGGGTTAACTCAAAACCTGTTGGAAGATGATTGTTGTAAGACAGTGACATTTATTGGTAGAAAAATCTCTACAGAAACTTAAGCGCTCTCTTGGGGTGTTCTCCAAAAAACCTAGAGCTGACATAGAATGTCATCTCGTCTGGATCCAATTCACTTGAAGGACAGACATTTGTCTTTTGTTTAGAGAGAAAAACAAAGACACATTTGAAGTTTTACTGAAACCTGGTGCCCTTGAACTGGCTGCATATCTGCTGACTACACCACTGCCCATATACCAGGAACAGGGGAGTGGGTGTGGTGTGGAGGATTGGGCCTGGAGCACAGACCTCAGGATTTGGGGTGTTTTTCACCCTTTTACTAGCTACATGGCTTTGGGCCATCACTGTCTTGAGCTCATGATACTCTAGTTCCTCTATCTGTAAACTCCCACTCCCTGAGGGGAAGTTGTGATAAGAATGCCTCCCTGTCTACTTTATGGGTCCATTACAAATTCCAAATAAGATGTATTTGTAGCACTTTGTTAATTGAATAGTTTTATACAGTAAAGTAGAAATTCTGAATATAGGTTAAGAAGAAATCAGACCGAAAGATTATACAAAAGTTTTTCTAAATTTACAAAAGTAATATTAATTACTGAAAGTATGAACAAAGAAAGACTGTTCATGTTTATGAACAGATAATTTATGATGTCCTAAAACCATTACAGACACATCTCCAAATGAAAAACCACACCAAAGAAGTCAGTTTCTGTTGAATAAGCCAAGACAAGAGATATCAATAATCAAAACAATGCAAGCAGTGCCGCGTTTTCAATTTGATCCAGATTTGAGATGACCGTACACAAGAAATGGCTTTACTGGAGTCAAATATATAGGGTCTTAAAGATAAAATCTAGATGTTAGGAGCTATGCAATGTTGAGCTTTCAGCTCCATTTCCTGAGGAATCATCAGAACCATAGGTGGGGAAGGCAATAATTCTTGTGAGGCATTGCAGCTGCTGAAATGCGGACATATGGAATATTTGCACTCTCTAGTATAAAGCAGAAATGGTCTCACAATAGGATAAATAGTTGCTCCTTCAAAATTTTCTCTTAACCCTGGAGAGAGAATATTGTGTAGACTGGCTGATAAAAATCTTAGTGTTTTGGTTTTTCATTTTATCTTTGGTTTCCTGTGTACCCTTTAGGAGTCTGTATTTGTAGCTATAGGGGTATAGTCCTGTGCTGAATCCTCTAACACTGTACACCTAAACATGTTTAATATTTTGGCAGTTGAAATTCACAGATGTAATTTGTATTGGTACTGAAATCATGGGGGTATAATGAAAAATCAGACTTTTGTTGTTGATATTATGAAGATCTGATGATGCTACGCAGAATCATAAGAAACTTAAAAAATCAACTAATACCAAGTTGAAATACTGATTTCCTTGACAGCATTGGAAAATAATTCATTAATTGCATTTCTTTTTGCTTTGTGGCAGTATATTGCTCTATTAGAGATTTAGGTGACTTTTTCCCATCAAATATTAATTGAGAACCTCTTGAGTGCAAGCTACTCTGCTGGGTCCCAGGAACATGGTGGGATATCTAACAGACATGGACCTCATTGCCTGGAGCTTTTATTCAGTACTTTTTTGTATTTCTATTTCCAAGTTAAAATGTTCCATATTTCCTGGTTTCCTTTCATCAACAAGGTTCATCTCATCAAGGAATACATAGTTCAGAAAATGATGGCAGTGACCAGCAACTGACCACACAACTGATCAACACACACACTATAGAAGCTCATAAAAAAAAGTTAGGGTTTTTTTTTCTGACTAAAAAAGTACATATCATCATTGTAAGAACATTTGTTAAATACAGAATACAATACAGTGAAGAAAATAAAAATCACCTTTAAACCAAATACCAGGTATAATGTACCTGTTCCCATACCAAATTGTATTGTTAGAAACAATTGGTGTTTTTCCATCTGAAGTATCTTGAACTTTGTCCCAGGACATTAACTTTGCAACAACATACTTTTTAATGGCTGTAAAAGTATTCCTTATTTCGAAGGTACCAAATTTATTTAACCAATCCTTTACTGTTGCATAGTTGTTATTCCATAGTTTCCTCATTACAAACAATGATGCTATGAATATCCTTAAAAATAAAACTTGCATATATTTATAATGATTTCCTTTGTATGAAGTCCAAGAAATAGAATTGCTGAGTCAAAAGTTATGTGTATTTATAAGGCATTTGATGCACATTACCAAATATTTAAGTTTATTGTAACATCCACTTTGTTGAACTGATTTAGCCTTTTATTAATGGTCTTCCTTAAAAAATGTTTCTAGCCTTTTATCTTAAATGTATTGTCTACTGTAATTTTGAAGCAAATGAATATTTGTTGAATTTTGAGAAGAAAAACAACACCAAAATACTAAAAGCAAAAAATACCAAAATGTAACTGTGTTAAGGAAAAAAAAAGAATGAAAATATATTAGCTGATGTCATTTTACATTCTTTATGCTAAAATATACTCTGACATTTTAACTGGCATTTTCATTTAGGTGAGTAAATATATGCCAGATACAGGGCACGGGGTCTCTACACTTGTGTTCCAGCACACAATTGATTGCCTCTATTTTTACTGTCACTTTCTCTATGCTATATAGAGTAGCATTTTAGAAGGAGAGACTTATTTTTATGTTTCTTCAATTAATAGCCCTTCATTTTGACATAATTTTCAATTATTAAGAAAAATATTCCCATTGGGTGTTTATAAGTGGGGAAATTGATGAGAAATTGATTGTGCAATTGATGAGGCTACTCTCGTGCTCTGAACACTGATGCTTCATTCTGCAAGCCCACTGGTGAATTTTCTCCTGCTTTTCTCAGATAAGCACTCTTTGTATTATTCCTAGGTAATTTCACAATTAATGTTCTAAAATGCAAAAGAAAAATTGGTGACAGTGAAACAGGAAATTTGGAAACAAATCTGTTGAATAGCGAGGGAAGGTTAAGATTTTCTACTGCTTATTTATCTCTCCTAATCATAAAAGAAAAAAACAACCTATTCTGATATTGTTTTTATGCCCTTTTTTTTCAGTGCTCTGTGGAGGGGGCGAGAGCTTTCTGTGTGCCAGTGGAATCTGCATCCCCAGGAAACTGCAGTGCAATGGCTACAACGACTGTGATGACTGGAGCGATGAGGCTCATTGCAGTATGTGACGAGCTGTTTGGGGTTTGTCTGGGTGGACAGAGATTCCATTCAGTGGCCTAGAAACCAAGACTATCACATTGTGAAATCCTGACAACCACCCAGCATTTGCGTAGACTGCTTTTGGTTTGCCTTTCTAAAGTGAGCAAAAGTGTTTATCTTGCCCCAGAGTGAGAGCAGCATGTTTGCACACCTTTCAAAGGCATGGTTTATTAGGGACTCCACACTAGATACTGCATTGGAACAGATCAGGGATTGAAGTGTTTTAGCACAAAGTGTCTAAAATTGGGGAAGCCTTTTGGTTTATTTTGTTTGGGTGAGGATTTTTGTTTTTGTTTTTAAAGCTTTATGGGTTTAAAGGTCAATGTTTTTTAAACAGGCTATTTTTATAGGAAAATTTTTCACCCTGATGATTTTTAACATTAATAACACAGTAACTACAAAGCCTCTTTTATTTATGCTTCCTCCAAACCTGAAGATACTGGCGTTGTTTTAAATCCACTACTCAGTAGATTCAGCTTTAAACACGCTCACTTTACTTTTCCATTAATTTGATTAGTCATTTTGACTGAATCAGCCAGTTGTTTGTCCAATATAGATTCAGATTTCAGGTTGTTTTGTACTTACAAACCAGATAAAAGGGGGAAACTAACCTCAAGAATTACATGGCAGGATCTGTATTGAAAACAGAACTATGTGCAATTGTGCTATAATTTTTTAATGGCTATAGAACCAGCCACAGTTAGTATGGGAAGAGCTGTGTTTCACTCCTCATGGGAATTGCCAAGGTTTTATAAGGGCTCCAGATTGCTGATCTCAATTGAGAGATTCCTGTGGTCTGTTTGCCAGGTGGACCATCCCTTCTTCCAGCCGAAGGGTTAGGATGCTCATTTGTCAGAACTTTTGAAAGGCAGTGTATTGTGGTAACATTTCACGTAAGTGTTTCTCAAACCAGTGTTCCATAGTACCTGAGTCTGGAAAAATGCTTGAGGAAAAAAATAAGTTTGGGAAATACTCTCTAGCAGACCTACTTCTTAGGGAGTTAAAATATTAACACATATTCACATATTAAAGGTTCTGAGAAATCCTGTGGTTTAAAAAAAAAGACATTAATTCTGCTTAACTTGGTATTTCCTCAAAATTATTTCTTCATGTGACTCTTTACTTTTATTTTTTAATTTATTTTGCATATCAAGCATCCTGTGGCACTTTAGTTATGCCACACATATTTTAGGAAATGTTGTTTTCAATAAGACATTTGTTTTTGTTTTTGTTTTTTTTACAACTTGGAATTCTCTCTTCAAAAAAACCTATGGCACACAATTTTACATGAAAAACATTTTTATAGGATGCATATTCACATTGGAGAATATTGCTGCGGGCTTAGCAGAAAATACTATGCAAAACAGCCACAATAGGGAACTTCAGATGGTTCAATACAATTACATCCAATTTATGGGACTCGTGGTGGAATCTCTTGTTTATCTCCCCTTGTGGTCCATGTTTTGGCATTAATCAAGTTCTGCATGTGCCTCTACCCTTCGTGGTGGGCCAACCCTGGTTTTATCATGTGTTACTCAATTGTACTGAGCATGGCACTTTGAACATATAAGTGCTTTTGGCTGCATTTGGTAAAATTGAATTTTAAAGAGTAACTTTTCTTAGTCAATAACTAAACAAGAAGGTATTACTATTCAGCAAGGTATTTAGCAATGTTCTAGGAACTGAAGTGTTTATTAAGGAAGGTAGATGTAGGCTTTTCTCATGAACATACCTCAAAAGTGATCTGTAATTTTAAAAAATCTTTCTACTATACCATAAAAATTGTTTTGGGTGGTTGGAAATCTTTTCATTCAACAGATACTTAGGAGAAAACTGACAAACAAGACAAAACTAGTTAGGGGAAAAAGCAAGTAGTCACAGATACCTGGAGTGTTTCTGTAATAGACAATTACCTCCCAAAGCATAATAGAGTATCCAAAATATTTAAACATTTTCCTGTCATATGAATGATCAGAATATAATCATTCACCAATGATGAATGGTTTGGTCCATTGAGGAAATACATCTCTTCAGACAACTTCTGTATGAAAACGCTTAGTTAGACATTGAAGGCTTCATATGCAATTGTTTCTGACCTTTCAAGGACATCTGCTTCTGAGCTTTAACATTTCAACGCTTGTGGCATTTCAGCTGACTATTTATGGAAAGCACCACATTCCTGTTGTCACCACTTTGTAGTGAAGAAATAGTATAAATCTGAGTTAGGGCTTTGGTGCAAATCAGAACATGAATGCAGCTCATAGATGCTTACGAGGAGAGAAGGAAGTTTTGCTGTGCATTCCCCATAAGAAGTGGAAGAAAATGTCTGGTCCCTAAGGTTCTGGCAGGTAGACAAGGAGGAGGTCTGCCAGGATAGATCAGGCTTCTTTTGGATTAGATGCAAAAATGGTCTCTAGCTAAGCACTAGTCTGCTTTCATAAAATATGGGTCATATTCAGTAGTTTACATAGTTAATTGAGTTAATTTCTTTTTTAGTCATGTTCAAAGGAAGGAAAAGAAGAGACTTATTATTTGTGAATTACCTAATTAACTGTGCTAGAAGCATTTACGTACATGATTTGATTAAATTATCAGCACAGGAGGTATGACATAGCCCCTTTTGTACAGATGCAGAGATAGGACTTAGAGCAATGAATAAATTTGCCAGTGATTCAAAGTGCTAGATTTGAACCCAGTCTTAAATAGTTCCAAATCTGATGCTGTTTTCTCTCAACTGTGCTGCCTTTAACTTGTCTTTTGCCATAAAAGTTCAGATTTGGTGAATGATTATATTCTGATCATTCATAGGACAGGAAAATGTTTAAATATTTTGGGCACTGTATTACGCTTTGGGAGTTAATGGTCTATGACAGAAACAGTCCAGGTATCTGTGACTACTCACTTTTTCCCCTAACTAGTTTTGTCTTGTTTGTCAGTTTTGTCCTAAGTATCTTGAATGAAAATATTTCCAACCACCCAAAACAATTTTTACAGTATAGTAGAAAGAGTTTTTAAAATTATGAAAACTTTAAAAATGTCTAGCTCTGCAGCTTTAGGCAGGTCACTCCTCTAACCATGGCTTTCCTTATCATCAAGGCTGGCTACACACTGGCATCCCCCCACATACACACACCTGCAGAAATTCTGATTTAGTTGTTTTTGCAGGTGGGGCCAAGGCAGCAGTACTTTTGCTGCACGTAATTCTAACGTGCAGCCAGATTTGAAACCGCTGGGCTAGAAGGTGTCTGGTGTCTCTTTTGTTGTCAACATCCTATAATCTTTTGGCTCTATAACTAGCTCCTAGAAGAGTGCCTGGCACATAGCAGGGGCTTAGTAAATGAATACATTTTTAAAAAGCTGCAAAGAAAGCGGTTGTCACAGGAAAATAGCAGCCATAAAGTTCACAGACATTATGCCACATAACCCACCATCAAATACCTTTGGAAATCATTTGCTCTGTATTTGGGTAAAATTGGTTGACTTATTTTTGAGGACGGTGGTTATCTAATTATACTGAGTTCAATACAGTGTAGTAATGAATACTATAAGTTCTTGAGTCAGGCTGCTGAGGTTTCTATCTTTATCATTTCTTGCATCTGAGAACTTGACTCTGTGCCTCAGTTTCTTCATCGGTAAAATGGAAACGATAATAGTGACTATCTCTAGAGTTGTTCAGAATAAGGAATCATTGGGTATAAAGCATGTAGACCAAGGTCTGGCATGCAGTAACTCTCAAAGAGCATCAGGATTTATGGTTGTGATTGTTGACATTGTTACTGTTGTTCTTATCTTACTCTTCCACCACCTCCAACCAGCACCTCTCATTTCTTGGGTACAGAGGGTGACCACTGGAAGTCATGGGGACTGCTGATAAAGGTCAGGTGATACGTGGTAGTGGAGACATTAACAATAAAATATGCACAATAATTTTAAAATCAGCACCACATGAAGTTATTTTAGAAAGGAGGCAACCTACACAGCACAAAATAAAAATTGATATTCCAAATGATGTTTCCAAGTCATCTAAAATGACTGTATTTACTGTAATCTTTCACAAAGAAAAGAGTGCAAGTAAGTAAAGTTTTCATCAAAATAATAAAAATAAAAAGACCTCATTCTACATTAAAGGAAGAAGCTTTAAATGTTTGCAAAATTCACTTTTTGCGCAGTAGCAATCTGATTATACTGAATCAATCAAACCATTGAATGTTCTTGAATTCCTATTATGTGTGAAGCATGTTTTAGATACCTAGTAAATAGAAAGACTATTAAAACATGGCTTCTTTTTTCAGGAGGCTTTTAGTCTAATCAGGCAAATAACATATAAACATAGAAACCATTAAATATGTTATTTTAAAACAATATAACACAAGAGATGTTACAAAGCCAACCAAAATTGACGTAATATTCAGCTCCCACATATGAGTGAGAACACGTGAGCTTTGCCTTTCTGTGCTTGGCTTATTTCACTTAACATAATATTCTCCAGTTCCATCCATGTTGTTGCAAATGATAGGATTTCAATCTTTTTGATGGCTATATAGTATTCCATTGTGTATATGTCCCACAAAAAAAAAAGCTGTAGCAGTGAGTCCTTTGAGTAAAGAGTAGGATTACTAGGAGCTGGGTTGGTGTGAAGCGAGTAGATGGAAAAGATGTGATTGAAGCTAGGATTTGCACGCACATGACATTTGTATACTCTAGAACAATAGTTTTCAACTATCTAGGTAATATTTTGCAAGGTATGGAGACTTTTTTTATTTTCACAACTGTGGGGGTTGGGGGTGATGCTACTGGCATCTAGTGGGTAGAGGCCAGAGATGCTGCTAAACACCCTTCACTGCATGGGGCAGGTGCCAACAACAAAGAATTACCCAGTCCAAAAGGTCAATAGTACTGCAGTTGAGAAACCCTCCTGTAGGGCTAGAAGCCAATAGTAGAAAGAACCCAGGGAGTTAATAAGCCTGGTTTCTTCTCACAGCTCTGCTGTTAATGAGCTGAGCAGTGGTGGGCAGACCATTTAACACCTCGGTCATCTCAACATTAGAGTGTCTGATTAAATGATCTTTGGTCCTTTCCATCTTTAACATTCTGTGGGTGAAAACTGAACATCCGTACTTGCATCTTCAGTTGAGGCAGCACATTTATGTTTATAGAGACTGAGCAAATTGAATGAAGCCCTTGATTTGAAAAAAAAAAAAAAGGCTTTCTGTTTCTTAGCTTTCTACTTTAACTTAATGGTAATTTTGAGGGACAAAAGTTAATAGTGTGTATATGAGATAACAAACTGAAATAAATATTAACACTCAAGAACTTCAGAAGAAACATTCTGTAACAAGCTCTCCTTAAGAAAAAAAAAAGCTGTGTCTAGAAAAACATCTACCTTAGGGTCATGCAAAATTATGCTTGTATTGAGCAAGAAAATCGCAGCGAACGGCTTTTCACAATTTTGATTTGTTGGCCCAAAATTGCGCTGACAACATCTCTTTTCAGCTTAAATAAACATTAATTCCAATAAAAGGAGACACTGTGATCTTTGCTATTTGCTATGTATTTCTGGCTGTGCAGTGCCTCTGATTAAGGTTTTGTGTATTTACTAATTACACAGACTTTAGGAAAGTAACAAGTTGTTTTCCAAATGCAGCTAATTTTGTATCCAACTTCTGAAAAATGGCTCTAACCAAGCAAATCGTAACAGTGGAAAGTTGAATCTGCACCTGTGTGAATAATGAGGATTTAAAAAAAAATGTCTGACTCCTCTCCATATATGAAATAGTTTAGTAAGTGATGATATCAATTTTTAAAATATCTCCAATGAAATATTTTAGTATGAATTACCAGGGGTCCAGAATGGGCCTCACAGAGGACACATAAACCTTCGGAAATTTTTGGTGTGATCTCAGGCTAATCAGATTCTGAAAGGAGTATTTGATTCCCCCAATAATCCCTTCATCAAAAAAGTAAGGTGTACTGCTTAAAAAGAAATTAACTCACATAGTTTAGAATCTGCAGAGCCACTCTCCACTGCCCCTCCAGGGCAATGCATGTGTACTTTCACATAGATGGTCAAGGTGAGAAGGCTTTTTTCCCTGGTTATTGCTGATTCTAACATATTGATTCAAAATTTCCCACAAGAGTAATTTATATTAAAACAAAACAAAAATAAAAAAGACTTTTTCAATTTCACGTGAAAATGTGTATATCTTGATGCACAAATTCCCCAAGTCTGCCCGGTAGGCAGGAGAACTGATGATGGCATAGTCTTTCTCAGCGGCACCGTGTTGGGTAGCCCCGGTCAGCAGTGGGGTGCGGGGGGGAGATAGCGCCCTCTGCTGAGGGGAGAAAATAGTACTGTCAAGGTGATAACTAGGACCTCTTAGTTCTTATATTTTCCCTTACGATGGCTGTCCCCATTTGAAAATTATTCAGACTGGAGGGAGTAAAAAAATACAAAGTACTTGCAAAATTCTGTATTTGTATAAGTGTGAGCATATGTGTATGCATGCATGTTTGTTTGTGTCTGTACACATACACACCTTCTTAATGAAGACCTTGAACAGATGATCTCTAAGGCCTATTCCACTCCTAAAATGATGTGATTCTAAGTTTTTAAGGTTTTTTTTTAGAAGATTGCTTTCTTGAAATAGAAATTTGTGATTCATGTACATATAAGTGTAATATTTTGCTGTGGCTAACAGTTTAACTGATCAATGCCAGAGACTTTTGATGATAAATTGTCATCAGGTGTGGGATGTTTATAGTAAAGAGGTGCCCGCCACCAGTTGTATGAGATACAGGCTTCTGCTTGAGGAGAAACAATCAGCTGGAAGTCAGGAGACTGGACTATTGACCACTGGATTCCTGGTCTTCATCAACCCAAGTAGACTGACCTTCAAACCTGCCCCCATTTTCCACCTCTTTCCTTTGTTCTTGCTATTTCCTCTACATGAAACATGCTAAGCTTTTCATTACATCCACCCTACTGAACTGTCCATCTTCAATAATCCTTCTTCAGTGGTAAGCAACCTAATTTTTGCACTTAATTTACTTTAAGGAAGGGATAAAAGATAATATATTTAAGAAATCTAGTTTCTATTATATGCAATTCTCTTGACATATATTAATTTTAAACACTTTTACAGCTTTATTAAGGTATAATTTATATAACATAAATTTCACCTATTATTTTTAGCAACTTTATAGAGTTGTGCAACTATCACCACGATCCAGTTCTTGAACTTTTGCATTTTCCCCCAAATTTCCCTCCCACTCATTTGCAATCAATCCCCATTTCTGACCTTCAGCCACCAGTAACCACTGCTCTGATTTCTATCTCTATAAATTTGTTTTTTTCTGATAATTTCATAAATGAGTCATATAACATGTAGTCATTGTATTTGGTTTATTTCATTTAGCATAACATTTTGAGGTTCATCAATACTGTCATATATATCAGTAGTTGGATCCTTTTAATTACGATATAGCATTCCATCGTATGGGTATATTACATTTTGTTTCATTTACCTGTTGGTGAACATTTGGAGTTTTTCCAGTTTTTGGCTATTATGAATAATGCTTCTGTGAACATCCATATATAAATCTTTGAGTTGATATATGTTTAATTTCTCTTGGGTAGATTCCTAAGAGTGGAATTCGTTAATTAATTGTATGGTAAGGTTATAGTTACCTTCATAGGAACCTGCCAAACTGTTTTCCAAAGTGGCATTACTATTTTATATTGTCACCAGAGATACATGAGAGTTTCAGTTCCCCAAAATCCTTGCCAAAACTTGGGATTATCCATCTTTTTAATTACAGCTATTTTAGGGGATTTGTAATAGTATCTTCTTGTGGTTTTAATTTGCCTTTCCTTAATGACTAATAATGTTTAACACCTTTTCTTGTGCTTATTAGTCACTTCTTGTATGTCTTTCACAAAGACTTTCTATTTATTAATAATTATTTTGTTCATTTGTAATTGAGTTGTTTGGTGTTTTATTCTTGAGTGTAAAAGTTCAATATATACTCTGGATATAAGTCTTTTATGGTACATATAAGTTGCAAATATTTTTTCCAGTACGTGACTTGTCTTTTCATTTTCTTTATGATGTCTTTTGAATCACAAATATTTTTAATTTTCATGAAGCTCATTTATTAATTTTTTTCTTTTATTACTTGTGCCTTTGGTGTCATATTTAAGAATTCTTTGCCTAACCCAAGGTCATAAAGATTTTTTTCCCTATGTTTTCTTCTAGGAGCTTCATAATTTTCATGCTTACGTTTAAGTCTATGACCCATTTTGAGTTAATTTTTGTGTATGATTTGAGGTGAAGGTGAGAGTTCACTTTTTGCGTATTTGATATCTAATCGTCCCAACACCATTTGTTGAAAAGAGCATTCTTTTCCCATGGAATTGTCTTGGCATCTTACACATATTATTTTATTAAACTCTTCTCTCAAACCCTAGTAAGTGGCTGATTTTATCACAATTCATAGATAGTTCACAGACTCCTAGAGTTGGACTAACACACTAAAAGTCCCACAGTTAGTAGATGGCAGAACCAGGATAGGAGTTCTGGTTTACCCAAGTACAAGACCTTATCTCATTAAAATTGAGAAACTGTGTCCCTGCATATTGTTTATTTCAACATTAAGCTATAAACTTCCTGAGATTACCTATCACTTATTCTCATCTTGCCACCATAACCTTAGGACAGTACGTGTTTATTTGGGGATCATGTTATGAAACATTCAATTGACTTTAGCAGTAAAATTTATGTGAAAGGAAATAACTCTATAATCTAAATGACTTATTGTTTCCATTATATTTATTGCTTACCATTGACAAACCTAGACTTTCACTGTAAAGGAAACATTTTTAGGAAAGAACTACTCACCCCCTATTAAAGTTATTTATTCTGTATGAAAAGGAACTTCATTAGGAACTATGATGAATTGAGAACATCTTTTTTTATCTTTGACTATCAAAGAGCTTTCAGGCAACATAAAGTGGAAATCAGAGAAAAATGTTCAGAAAGTGCTAAAAGCACTTGGCTTGGGAGCCAGAAGTTCCTAGTCCTGGTTGCGCAGTACTTGTTAAACTTGAGCAAGTTGTTGGATCTCTCTGTGCCAGTCTCCTCACCTGTCAAACAACAGGTGTGGACCAGGTTACCATTACGGTTTCCCTTGCATGACAGGCTTTTGTTAAACAAAGCACTGTAACATTCTGTACTACTCTGATGATGCATCGGTGGCTTCTCTTATTTGCAGACTGCAGTGAGAATCTGTTTCACTGTCACACAGGCAAGTGCCTTAATTACAGCCTTGTGTGTGATGGATATGATGACTGTGGGGATCTGAGCGATGAGCAAAACTGTGGTAAGTAGCACTGTTTCCCTAATGGTTTTAATTTAAAATCAGAGAAATTTATAGCCAAGAACTTGCAGTTCACTGCGTGTTAATATGATTAGCAGGGTAAAATACAAAATGTTGGTTTCTTATGTTTTAGAAGGAGGAAGTTTGTTCAATCACTGATCTCAGTCATGTCTCTGTGCAAATGTGTCACTTCTTACGTGATCAGCCATACTAAGGAAATATTAAAGAAGTGGGATGAAAGGATCGTTAAGATCGTTAATGTGTTAATAGTTTTTCTCCTCAAAAGTGTTTTGTTTCTCCTTGGCTAGAGCCAGTGGCTTGTGTTTAGATTTTGAGCTCTTGCGCAAAACTTTGCAGACAGATATACTGTCCCCTCGTTACATGTAACTAAAGACCCCTCCTTTATTTTATTCTGAAGCACTACAGGGACTATTTGTGCAGTGGCTACACCTAGGGTTAGGATGATGCTTTCATTTGTTTTATGTACACGTGCTAATTTTATTTTAAAGTATGAACCTACCTTTTAAAGAGCCATGTTCAATTCTGTATTCCATCTTGTGAATTAAAATCAGCAAAATTCCTCTTGCTTATTTACCTTTTTGGCTTTGTGTTTAGTTTTAGAATTTTTAGGTAGTATATTATGGAGTGACATAGGAACTTTGCAACATGAACACAAGAGCAGGCTGGGATAAGAAGGCACCCTGGACAAATGTGGTCGGACAGTGTTTTGTATTAGATAATATTGAGAGGAATGTTTGGAAGGAATCAAGTATGATAGAGGAATGTCTCGGAGTGGTGAGTGTCAGAAATAGCTACATGCCTGGAAACTTGGTGGTTTCTAGCGGCACTGTCTGGCTGTCTCTTGCTGCATCTGTAAAAATATTGAAAATATATATGTGTACAAACCATTCTACAGATGACTAGTGTGGGTTATCTTTTTTTGGAAATAGTTTGTTTTTATTTCATATTATTTTTAACTAATACACAGTTGTACATGCTTATGGGGGTACAGAGTGATATTTCAATATATGTATATAGTGTGTAATGATCAAATCAGGGTAATTAGCATACCTATTTCGTCATTTATCATTTCTTTGTGTTGGAAACATTCAAAATCCTCTCTTTTAGCTATTTGAAAATATACAATAAAATATTTTTAACTATAGTCACCCTCCAGTGCTATAGAACACTAGAACTTATCCCTCCTATTTAGCTCTAATTTTATATCCATTAACTAACCTCTCCCTATCCTCCCCTCCCCGTTACTCTTCCCAGCCTCTGGTAACCACTGTTCGACTCTCTACTTCTATGAGATCAACTTTTCTAGCTTCTGCATATGAGTGAGAACATGTGGTATTTCTCTTTCTATGCCTGGTTTATTTCACTTAACATAACATCCTTCTGGCTCATCCCATGTTGCCTCAAATGATGGGATTTTGTTCTTTTTGATGGCTGAATAGTAAATAGTATTCCATTGTGTATATATACCACATTTTCTTTATCCATTCATCTCTTGATGGACATTTAGGCTGATTCCACATTGGCTGTTGTGAATAGTGCATGGGAGTGAAGATATCTCTTCAATATCCCAATTTCCTTTCTTTTGGATATATACCCAGTAGTGGGATTGCTGGATCATATAGTAGTTCTATGTTTAGTTTTTTGAGGAACAGCTATACTGTTTTTCATAATGGCTGTACTAACTTACGTTCAGATGTGAGTTATCTTCTGGGATTGACTAGTCTTGAGACAAAAGATGAGAGGGAATTGTAATTATATACTTGATAGAATTTATAGTTGCAAGTGGCCTTAGAGATCATCTAATCCAACCCTTCCCTTTCCCAATAAGATAACTGGGAAAATTCGGGGTGAGGGAGGGTGGCAAGGAGGAGTGAGTGTAGCTTGGTAGTTGGATAAGTTAGTGGAGAGAAGCAGGGGACAGCTAGAGTGTGAAAAAGAGTGGTCTTACCGGTCAACACGATTCCTCTAAAGACAGTGGGAGATCACGAAGGTTGTGTGCCAGGATGGCTATCGTCTTCATCTCATGTCAATAATTACCACTTTCCCTTAGACCCTCCTCTCCCTGGCTCCCTGCCTTTAGTAGGCTGAACATGGGCGGCTCTTCTGGTTCTTGTCCAAGCATCACACTTCTTGTGCTTTTCTTCTTTTCTCTGGACTGTGTCTTCCACATACTTCACTTTATTGATCCAAAATAGCCCTTAAGATCCATGGTCTCCCTAGGAGTCTGTGTATGACAGTGGCACTCTTGATGGACTCACGATGGTTTCTCATCATGGAATCTGTTGTTCATGAATCCACACACATCTTTTAAAGAGCTGTTCATATTCAGGGTATACCATCTCTCATGGCAAAGCATTCTACGGGTTCTGCCCTTTGTGAGAGGAAACATCACTTAGTTTTTGTGTTTTTTTAAAGAATGTACAAATTGGGACAGTGTTTAAATCCAGGCTGAAAAGGAATCATGAAAATAATATAAATGTTTTGCATTGCTTACCCAGCAGTTCTTTCAAATATGAGGTATATATTAAGATAGTTCAATAAAAAACTTAAGCTCAGCATCAGGAGAGATGACATAAGGAGATGCTTGTCTTCCCGATTGGCCAGAGAGAGGTAAGTTACAATTCTTAGAAACACAAAAGAGCTGTCACAAATACATCAAATCAGCTATATACGTTGTGAAACACAAATCCCAGTTATGTTTGAGTTAGTGTAGAAATCATGAATTTTTCATAAGGAAAGAAAGCAAAGACTAAAGAAAACAACAATAAGAACATACTATGGGTCCTGGGACAGCTGTGCAGAGTTGTTATTCACCTGAAAAACAGACATGTCTCACCCCACAGTGATGGTGGTCAGTGGGGCACATACTGGGGTGAGAAGTGGCATTTTTGTTTGTTTGTTTGTTTTTGTGCTTTGTCATGTGAACAGAGAGGTAGCACTCTAATTGTGCCAGACCCATTATAGAAATGTTATTGGAGGAATTGGAACAATTGGAACAGCTTCTTCAATGGAACTATGAGCCATCCTGTCCTACATGTTTGTCATGAGTTTTTGTTTTCTCCAGATTGCAATCCCACAAAGGAGCACCGCTGTGGGGACGGGCGCTGCATCGCCATGGAATGGGTTTGTGATGGTGACCATGACTGTGTGGATAAGTCCGATGAGGTCAATTGCTGTGAGTACCCTGGGGATTTTCATGTTTGCTTATTTTGTTAGGCTGGTCAAAAACTGCATTTAAGATTCACGATCTAAACAGCATTCAAAGGGAAAGATTCTTAGAGTTTGGTTCTAGCCTATAAAGAACATAATTGAGTGGTGTGATGACAATAACAATGTAGTGTATCTGCCTTCCACACCTCCCGCCCCAAAACTCCAAGCTTAATTTGGCTGATCTGGCCAAGTGGGCGTCTGTTTTCTCTCTCATTGCTCCATATGTCTCCTTTATGCTTCTGTAACTTTGTCAAAGGTGATACTCTTTCCAGAGACTGGGGGCCTTTCTTCTGGAAACAATATGTAAGTAGCTAAGCTTCCCTGTAGGAGCCTCCAAATATGTTCTCAGTGACCATCTGTGGGAGGACATGGAGAGATTTGCCAGAGACTAATTCTTTGAATTTAGTTTGAAATGAAACATCACCTGAGTCCTTGCTTAGTGGACACAGTGGAAGAGTGGACTGTAACTTCATGGATCTTGGGGAAGCAAGGACATGACACTCCAGTATAACCCTTCTGGCGTTGAGCTTTGATTCAAGAACAGGGGGCCTTAATATTGACAGAAACTCAGTGAAGGCTGAGGTCACATGTTACATGGGTTTCTAATGCTCTAAAAGACAATAGGTATAGAATTTAGAGAACCTATAGGAATCAGAAGGTTAATGGATACTGGACCATCTTTTTCAAATATCAGATGTTACAAACAAGTTTTGAAATAAAGTGTTTATTGTGTATTAGGTACTATGTGAGTTCTTTGTCATATATTATTTTTTTGGCTTGTTAGGTCAGATAGATATAGAATGAAATATTTGGACTTGGAGTCAGAAAAGCTTGCCTTCATATTCTGGCCCTACCTCTTAACAGTCATGTGATTTTGAGACAGGCAGTAAACTCCCTAAACTTCAGTTTCCTCATCTTTAAAATGAGGATGATAATATCTACTTTGCAAGATTTTTATGAGGATTTGGGGTTATAAACACAGTGCACCTGGCACAGCTCTTGCCATGTAATCAGCACTTTATGAATTGTAGTTTTTATTAGTAGTATCACTACTATCCTCATTAAAAACATTCATGCAGTTCTCAAAAAAATTAATTTTTAGTAAGTGCTATTTAATAAGGCAGGAACAATTCTAGAAAGAAAACTCTCCATTTCAAAAATGTTTAGAATTTTCAAAAATAATGACACGTCCATTTGTATATGCAGAACACTTTATTTCTTGGTGGTGGCCGATAAACAGGCATGATTTATATGACGTGCAGACTGAAAGAAGAGTTGATGAAGTGAATATTACTTTGGCCTTTCCTAGCCTGTCACAGCCAGGGGCTGGTGGAATGCAGGAATGGACAGTGTATCCCCAGCACTTTCCAGTGCGATGGAGACGAGGACTGTAAGGACGGGAGTGACGAGAAAAACTGCAGTGACAGTGAGTGTGGCCTCCTGCTTCCGGAATGTTCCTTCATTGGTGGACCTTTCCTTGGAAATAAAGCAAAACATTTGAAGTTACCCAATGCTTTAGTAGGATTCCCGCATAAATAATTCCAGATTGCCTAACACGTTGGTCCTCGTGGCTCCCATCAGCCAGGAAACACTTTCTTGTGGTCAATATAATGCTCAGGCAACTTGTGCTGAAAAAATCCTTCCTTAGGGTGAAGGGTAGAGGTGAAACCTAAACTGCATGGTCGGACTCAGTTAACTGTTTTATGGGGAAATCCATGATAAAGAGAAAATTTAGTGTGTAGCATCCGATTAAATGATATTAGATCCCAGTTAGGAGGAATTGGCTTCTGAAATTAAATGTAATGGCTTCCTAAAATAGCCATGTTTAGAGGAGCAGTTTAATGCCTCACATTACCAAGCAGTATATTAATACTTGTATATATCTTAAAAGGAGTCTGATATCTGTGTGTGAATTCCAAACAGAAAAAGTAAACCAAATAAGTTGGTTTTTAAATGTGACTATTTCTGTCAGAAAAGAAAGTTCTACACTGATTGTTTTAAATTATAGTTTGTGTGGAAGCCTCTCAGTATGGGCCTGGTAAGAATATCCCTAGACTTAAATATCACATTTGTTTATATTACAGAGGTACAGCCTAGTTGTTAGGAATGTGGTTGTTGCAGCCCTGCTGCCTAGGGTCAAGCTTGGCTCTATTACTTGCTATCTGGTGACTTTCAGCAAGGTACTCAACCCCTCTATGTCTCAGTTTCTGTGTCTATAAACCCAGAACAACGATAACTACTTCATAGGGTTGGCACATGCTGAGAACTCAATAAATTTTAGCTATTAATACAAGACCATTATGTTAATGCATCTCTTGGGCTGTGTATATTCACAATCAGCTAATGAGACTGGTCACCTGTAGATAAATTAGTTTTGTCGTAATGGATGCTCTTTTTTTGAGACAGGGTCTCACTGTTACCCAGGCTGTAGTGCAGTGGCACACTCATAGCTCACCTGCAGCCTCAAATTCCTGGGCTTAAGTGATCCTCCTGCCTCAGCCTCCCGAGTAGCTGGGACTACAGGCGCAAGTCACCACACCCGCCTGATTTTTAAAAATATTTTTTCGTAGAGACAGGGTCTTGCTGTGTTGCCCAGGCCAGTCTCAAACTTCTGGCTTCAAGAAATTCTTCCACCTTGGCCTCCCAAAGTACCAGGATTATAGGCATGAGCCACTGTGCCCAGCCAATAATGAATATTGATCATTAGAATAACTTTAATGGAAAAGTGTCTAAGACCTAAAGGGAGAGCTTTTAAATCGAAGACTTATTACATAAAAATAATATATAAAGACTGCTTTGTTTTAACAATTTTGAAATTCAGAAGGAAATCCTTTATTGAGTATGAGTTATAGGGTGCATATCAACCAACCACCTCCCTTTGGATCAAATGGTTTTTTCTTTCTATTTAATTCAACTCTGAAATAATTTTGAATTCTTCACTATGAAGTGGCAGGATTAGTAGATTACTTCCTTACAGGTGAGAGATATAAGAAAGTCATATGATAAAATGGACAAAAAGTAAAATTTTAGTATATTATTTACTCTAATAAATTCAACTTAAAAATGTGTATTATAGTGCTAATATGTGCTCATCCACTGGGAATTCGGTGGCAAAGAAATCAGATGATGGAGCTTGCAGTCTCCTGGGGGAGAAAGGCAGGCTGCAAACAATTGTGCAAGTCAATATCTAATCATGATATATTAATGGGCTATGAAGGGGAATTCAGGGTGCTCTGATGCCATAAATGGTGTGCATGCCCTGGTAAAGGGCCTCAGGCAAAGCTCCCCTGAAGAAGAGGTATTGGAGCTCAGATCCGAAGGCTGAGTGGAGTTAACAAAGAAGAATGGGGCTTGTAGAAGCATTTCAGACACAGGGCACCACTTGGCCCAAAGCCCCCAGGTGGGAAGGAGCAAGGCATGTTTCGGGCAGTGGGAGAAGGCCATTGTGATTGGAAAGCTGAGAACAATACTACATCATTCGTAATTGTCAACATGGATTGAAGCCTTGTTCTAGACAGGACTGGGAAGGGAGGCAGGGCCCAATTCTCCCAAGGCCTTGGGCCTTGTGGAAGATTTAGGCCTTTGGAACCCTTCAGGCTCTGTCCCTCCCTACCTGTCTGATCTCCCTCATCCTCCTTCACAGTGGCTGAAGCTCCAGAGACTTTGATCTATGCACTTTGCTATTCTAGGCCTTTTCATGTGCTGCTTGTCTGCATGGGAAACCCATCCTTCCTTCTTACCACAACTTACCCCTTCTGTCTGGAAAAGTCCTTTGAGAACCTTCCCCATATTGGCCGAGTCAGCTTCTACTGCTCTTTAAATGTATCCTCCGTAAAGCAACGATCACAGGGCACCAGAAGGTTTTGTTCGTAACGATCCCCCTATCGGAGGACCAGCTGCTTCACGGGGTTATCACACCCTTTTATCTCTCAGTGCTCAGTGCTCAGTGCCCAGCTGGCCATGTAAACTTGTCACATAGCAGGCACTTCGTATTTGCTGAAATAATGAATGTGTAATGTCAATAAAATTTCCTCAAGAGCCTAAACTCATGGGAATTGTCTAGGTTTGCTTTGAGAAAAAAGTTTGACCCTGCTGCCATTAAAAAGAAGAAGAAGAAAGACATATCTTTTCTGCAAGGCTGTGACACAGTACGTTGCACATTAGTGGTACTTGAAAGGACAAAGATCCCAGTATTATAAACATTCTTAGAATTACAGATAGGAGAGATTATATATACACACATACCATTATTTATACTTAAAAGTGCCCTGCAAGATTGTCCAGATTTCAGATGACATGTCTGAAAGTAATTGACCATAATGGTTGAGAGACAGAAAGAGAATGGGCAGTAATTTATTACCTTATACGTTTCATATACAAATGACCAGAAAATCAATGGGAAAAGCAGTTTCCTACTACATACCTTAAGGAAAAGCCATTAGGGCAAAGGCTGATGTTACTGCTATCATTCACTTGGAAACAAGAAACCTGGTTCTCAAGTCATCACAGCTAGGCCAATGATGCTTTCCAAGGATATATCAAAAATATGGATAACAGCTGCATATGATTTGTATTATGAGGAAGTATCCTTATTGTATTGGTGTTGATGGCCTATTTATTATTAAGGAAAGCATTTTCCTTCGAGGGAAGACTACAGTTGGGAGAAAATGAGTTTAAATTAAATTAAACTTGATTAAATATGAATTTAATTTAATATTCAGAATTTCAAGATCCTTATATTGCTCTCACTCCCTCAAATCACTTGAATTTTATTTTCTAATCAATTGCAGGGGCCCATGTAAAAAGAAAGCACTATTTTTCCATTAAAAGCAACAGCCACCTGTTTTTTAGTGTAGTTTCTCTCTTATTTCTTCATTCCTACTTTAGAATACCTGGATTATATTTAGTTGCTAGGAAAATTAATCCAGAAGGTACCTATTTAACATGTGTTTGATATTTTTGGAGAAATTGGAAGGAAATTAAAGTTGTGTCATCCCTCAGCTCCACCAGACACTCTTATCTTTTAGATCCTAGTGTAAGGAATTTGCAGATGATGAAAGCCATCATCTTTCCTTTTCTTCCCTCTGTAGGTCAGACCCCATGTCATGAAGGAGACCAAAGATGCCTCCACAATTCCTGCCTTGATTCATGTGGTGGTAGCTCTCTCTGTGACCCGAACAGCAGTCTGAATAACTGTAGTAAGTACAACAGCTGACAAATGCAATCACCATGTCAGGACGTGCATTCAGTGTTTTTCTTCTGCATTGACATTAAAATGCTGAAGTCTGGAATCCCTCCAAAAAAGTATATCTGTCTTCTGTTTCTTTTCTAAAGGTTGCATGTGGTAGCAGAAAAGAAACGAAATGGTCTTAATTAACATAAATCAGAAACAAATGTGTCATTGTGAAGGGGCTATAAATCCACATTGCTTAATATCATTACCATCACGTTCAACTCAACATAAGCTCCTATATATTATTTTCTTGGCTCCATCTGTGGGCAGATGCTATCTTTCTTCCTTTTTAAAGCACAGCTTCAAAAATGGAAACTTTATCCAAGAAGCAGATATGAAGTTCATTGAAATAGCCACATAAAACTTTGGCGGTCTGTTCTTTTAATAAAATTTATTCTCACCTTTCCAGGAACGCTGATGAGTTTTGGTGACAACGTAACAGCTCCAAATGGTGTAAGCAGGTGGCTCTAAATTGGCTTTCAGGAGAAGGAGTTATCTGAGGAAAACCGAATGGGCAGAAGTGAAAGAACACTGGATAGACCCCCATAGGGAATTTAAAATGAGTGAGAAAATCCCTAATGACTGATTTCTAGTAATGATTTCTTACTCCTGGGCTCTGCTTTGTTATTATACTTACTACTTTCACATTTTTATTTATTTATTTATTTTTAGAGATAGGGTTTCGCTCTGTCGCCCAGGCTGGAGTGCAGTGGTTTGATCACTGCTCAATGCAGCCTCGAACTCCTGGGCTCAAGCGATCCTCCCACCTCAGCCTCCCAAGCAGCTGGGACTGCAGGCGCATTCCACCATGCCTGGCTCTTTCACCTTTTCTAATGGACTTTTTGCCTCACCTTCAGCTTGGGGCTAGAACTTTAGAAGCAGGCCAGTCAGCTTTCATTTGGCAGGAGAGTATTACTTCTTAACACACGTCCTCTTGGTTGAAGGCCATTGGAAGCTGGGAGGCAGAAGGGCTCAGCTCCTTAAGTTTGCTGCAGTTCTCCTAGTTTTACCTGGTGACTTTTCCAGGTCAGCGTAGAGCTTATAGGAGTGCCCCTGTAACTGTTAGGGAGTCTGGGGGTGGGGGAGAGTGAAAAAAGTAGGCTGGGAAGAGGGTCTGGGCAGGCAGCCAATTAAAAACCCAGACCGTTGGGACTTCTGTTTTCATGGCACTTAATAACTGTTGGGCTGAAAGGACAAAGCCCAGCCGTCCTCCATTTCCCATATGAGAGAACAGCGGGTACTGGTCTGGCCACAAAAAAGACACAAACTGCTATTTTACTCCCTTTAAGCTGATGTAAATATATAGATATTTCTCACTCTCTCTCTCTAAATATGCATATTCATATATATACAAACGTATAGGTATATATTCTGGGGCCATTGTTTCCATTGTTTCATTTTGCTCATCTCTTGATGTACTGTGGAACTTTTTCAGAACTATTTCTTTACTTTACTTTCTACTTCAGTTGAATAATTTAGAACAGTAACAGTGTCATGTCAAAGACATGTGTTTATTATTAAAATTTTGAGGGTTGTTTGACATGGAATGGCACTTACTGTTAGACTCAAAAAACTGGAAAGGGCAGTGTTAGCCTGTGTCAAATTTGGGTAAGGAGTAACTGGGTATATGTTATCCTATTTTCTAGATGGTTGAAATATTTCAGAATTTAAAATTTAAAAATATATTGTCACCTGTCAAAAAAAGAAGTTGTAGGAGGGGCAACCGGATCACTCTGGCTCATACAGTCAACCAGTATTTATAGTGTGTGCACAGTATTCCAGCACTGGGATGAGCACAGAAGGGAGACATATGCCTAGCTTCCTAGAGATAATTTTTCAGTGTGGAAGAACATACTGTCATCTTCCCACTCATATATACTACATTGGTTTTCTCTTTATGTTCTTTAAATACGTTCGGTTTCCCTGGAGTCTCACTAGCTTCCCCATTTAGTATGTATGTTTTTGTGAGATTCTTTCCATATGTATTCAGAAAATATTTGAATCTGCCCTCTTCTGAGTGCCAGGCACTGGGCTAGGCATTGGTCGCTCATTCCTTCTGTGTTATTAAAAATGGTGTATGTGCCTAGCTTCCAGTTGAAAGTCAAGATTTTACTCCTGTTCTTTCAAAGAACTTCAGGATGGTATGTGTGTGTGTGGTTCTCTGTAAAGATGAGCAAGTAGCATCTCCTTTCAGAAAACTTTTCACACACTTGAAAATGTGAGTAATTATTGGAAGACGTTTACCACTGTCAGAGATAATTATTACTTAGCATCTGAAGCACACCTGAACAGCACTTTCTTACTCTGGCGTGATGCCAATGGAGAATGTGGACATTCTGTCTGGTGGAGCCAGCCTCCCACTGGAGTTGCTGGGTTTCTAGTCCTTGAAGACATTGGTTCTTGCCATGCCTAAAACGTTATGTAATTTTCTAATGGTCCCCAAAAATATGCTGGGTGGGACCCAGTCATCAGTATTTTTAAATTCCCCAGGTGACTGCAGTGTGTGGCTAAGGTTGAGAATTATTTCTCTCATGGCCTATTCATGACTAGGCTGCAGAGGTATGTGACACCTCTGAAATCAAAAGTGAAAAAGTTCCCACATTCCTATGTGCATTTTTCAGTGGAGAAGGTCCATGGCTTATTTTAGATTCCCAGAAATACCTACAATTAAAAAAAAAAAAGCCTAAAAACCAGATCTCTGATAATAACACAGTTTTTCCAAAGGACAGTGTTTAGCAGCCCATGTTACCACATCCAGTCATACCCCAGTATCTGTAATATCTTTGTGCCCTTCTGGGAAGCAAAATACAGACATATCCTTGCCTTAGGGAATAGGAGCAGGAATGCCATTTCTCCTCACTCTGGTGTGGAGGGACTAATCCATCACTTCCCCCTTGGAGTGTGCAATCCAAACAGCTAGGAGAACCTGGCCGCAAGAGCAACTCCTGGGCATGTCTGTCCTACATCCCTGTGCCCACATTAGCCATGGCCATGTGAAGCCAGGTGTGGCTGTCATGCCCCAGGCCCTCTCTGAAGTCTCCCAACAGTGTTATACCAACCTTTATTTCTATGCATTTTTCTATTTACTCATGCATTTTTTTCTCTACCTTATGAGGTACTTATTCAACACCAAGGAAGGGATGGACAGGTTCGCTTTTTGAATAATTTCCCACTGGTCTATCAATTCCCTGTCCTCTCTTTGCAAACTCTAGTTGGAAGCAACAAATAATATAAGGGGCGTGGTAGAGAAGCCAAACACCATAATGGTTAAGGACTCCCATACTTGCGAGCAAATAGTAGAGGAAGGGGATGATCTCTTTATAAAAGCATTTGCAACTAATAAGTTAAAAATAAATGGTTGAATTAGAATATTACCATTTGATAACACAGTGAATTAATGAGTCAGAGCCTGGAGCGTCTACAGCTGCTGACATCACAAAGAGAGGGAAATCAGAGATGACATGGCTTCTGATGAAAGAACACCACCGCCACCTATAGTCTCACCAAAGGGATGAAGCCTAATCAATACTCCAAATTCAGCCACCAAGGTTCAGGAAATAGAGAGGATGGGGAACATATTTAACCTCACCAGGAGTGTGCAATCAGCAAAATCCAAACTCTGGTATGCTCTACAGATCAAATCTCTAGGTTCTTCAGTAGTTAAATTATAAAGAAAAACAAAGGGATAGAGGGGGAACCCAGAGATTATAAGAGT
This sequence comes from Daubentonia madagascariensis, assembly GCA_023783475.1. Taxonomy (NCBI): domain Eukaryota; kingdom Metazoa; phylum Chordata; class Mammalia; order Primates; family Daubentoniidae; genus Daubentonia; species Daubentonia madagascariensis. Next base: position 15,735,554 of record JAKFHU010000428.1, read on the forward strand.
CTTAAAGGCAAGACAAGTTTCAAGAAACGGGCAAGCCTGAACTACAGTGTCTGGGGTGGTGCACACTGAGGTAATAAACTATAAGAAGAGCAAGGAAGTGCTAACTATAAAACTCATTAGTTACTGTGGGGGCAAAGGAGAAGGTTGAGATAAGATGGGGTATATGGAGGGGTTTCTGGGGTGTCTGGCAAGGTTCAATTTCTTGACCTGGGTGGTAGTTACAGGGTGTTCACCTTATAGTAACTCATCAAATCATTAAAAATAATAATGTTACAGAGAGATTTAAAGTTTGAGGCAAAGATGAATCTTTGAATATTATATATGCTGCTGGATGTATAAAAGTTATATTTTTCATGAAAATGACCATCATTTATAGCCACACGTAGAAGACTGAAGCTAGATCCTCACCTCTCACCTCTCACAAAAATCAACCCTTGATGGAAAACAGACTTAAACCTTAGACCATAAGAATTCCAGAAAAAAACATTGGAAAAACTCTTACAGACATTGGCCTAGGCAAAGAATTTATGAAAAAGACCCCCAAAGCAATCACAGCAGCAATAAAAATAAATAAATGGGACCTGATCAAACTAAAAAGCTTCTGCACAGCCAAGGAAACTATCACTAGAGTGAACAGACAACCTACAGAATGGGAGAAAATATTTGCATGCTACACATCTGATAAAGGGCTGAGAACCAGAATCTATACAGAACTTAGAAAAATCAACAAGAAAAAATCAAACAACCCCATTAAAAAGTAGGCAAAGGACATGAACAGAAACTTCTCAAAAGAAGACAAAATAATGGCCAGCAAACATATAAAAAATTGCTCAACTTCTCTAACCATCAGGGAAATGCAAATCAAAACCGCAATGAGGTATCACTGAACTCCAGTGAGATTGGCTTATGTCAGAAAGTCCCAAAACAACAATTGTTGGTGTGAATGTGGAGAGATAGGAACTCATACACTGCTGGTGACTGCAAATTAGTACAACCTCTATGCAAAGTAATATGGCGATAACTCAAAGAACTAAAAGTAGAACTACCATTTGATCCAACAATCCCACTACTGGATATTTACCCAAAGGGAAAAAAGACATTCTATAATAGATAGAATCTGCTATTTATAAACATTCAAGAGACATCTGCTCTCGAATGTTTATAGCAGCACAATTCACAATTGCAAAGATGTGGAAACAACCCAAGTGCCCATCAATACACAAGGGGATTAGTAAAATGTGGTACATGTATATCACAAAGTACTACTCAGCCATAAAAAACAACAGTGAATCAACACATCTGGTATTATCCTGGATGGAGCTAGAGCCCATTCTTTGAAGTGAGGTATCACAAGAATGGAAAAACAAGCACCACTGGTACTCACCATCAAATTGGTACTAACTGATCAATACTTGTGTGCACACATGGAAATAATATTCATCAGGGGTCGGGCAGGTGGGAGGGGGTGGGAGGGATGGGAAAACTCACACCTAATGGGTGCGGGGCGCACTGTATGGGGGATGTTCACAATTGTAGCTCTGACTTGGGCAGTGCATAGGCAATATATGTAACCAAAGTGTTTGTACCCCCATAATATTCTGAAATTTAAAAAATAAATAAATAATAAAAATAATAACCAAAAAAAAAAAAAAAGAAAATGACCATCATTTAATACATGATTTCTAGTGACTTCAGAGTATTGCATCATGACAAAGATGTAACCTCACTTAGTGAATGACTTCATCTTTAGGTTGAATTGAGCAAATCTTGTTTCAGACTCTGAAAGGGGGATTATCATTGAGACTCTATCGGGATTATTTTTTCGACTTCCTCTGTGTCCAGGACATTGTGCTGAGCACTGCATCAAACTTGTATGGGAAACACCATTCTGTGGCATTGAAACATCCTTACATGTTTGTGATGTGATTGCCCCCTAGTGGCTATTGTAAATCAGGATCATGAGTGAGCTTAATGTTTAAGATAAAAAAGTTTATTGATATCATAAATCACAGGATTTGGTGTTGACAGATATATCGAGAGTTTATCTTGCTTAGCACTCTGTGAAGAATGTCTTATCAAGGAATAAAACACAAGATCCAATCAACCTTACTGCATTCCATAAAGATCTCCAGAATAATATATGATCATTACTTAATCTTTTCATCTTCCTTGGCTCTGAAACACTTAAAAGTTATATTTTATCCCAAATCAAAAGTGATACATTCTCCACATATCAAAAGAGGAAGAAATTATCCATGTGATATGTTCTATTAATCATATAAATGGAATACACCAATAAAAAGTTAAAGCTTGATGAGGTGGTAGAGGAAGAGAGAAAGGAAAGGCATGTATTATACCAGGGGAAAAAAAAGACTGCATCAAAAATCTGTATATGTGATTCCATTTTTGTAAAATTATAACCATATTAAAGAAATTAAGGGAAAAAGCATAGACTTAGAACTGCATCTACTGAGTTGTAAGATGATCATGATAATTAAGCAAAAAAAGCAAGAGTCATAGGAATAGTATAATTCTGCTTTGGCAAAAAGCAAACACAAACCTCTGTCTAAGTGTGTAAATGCTTGTATGTCTCAATATGAGCAAGAGAAAGACATGGAAGGATTCAAAGCTGTCTTTGGCTTTGAGGGAAGGCAAGAGAAAGGGGAACAGGGACATGATGAACTTTTTCTTTATGCATGTTTGAATTGTTTTTAGTGTTATGAGGAACATGCATTTTTTGTAATCTTAGAGCAAAATATTTAAATGTTACTCCTTGTCTTAGTTCAGGCTGCTATAACAAATTACCATAGACTGGGTGGCTTATAAACCACAGACATATATTTCTTACAGTTCTGCAGGCTGGAAGTGCAAGATCAGGGTGCCAGCATGGTCAGTTCTGGTGGGAACCCTTTTCTGGGTTGCAGATGGCTGACTTCTCATTGTGTCCTCATGTGGTGGAAAGGAGGCAAGAGAGCTCTCTGGGGTCCCTTTTATAAGGGCACTCATCCCCTTCAAGCAGGCTGCCCCCTCATGACCCAAGTACCTCCCAAATTTCCCACTTCCTAATACCACCACATTGGGGGCTAGGATTTCCACATGTGAATTTGGGGGAACACATTTAGTCCATAACACTCCTCCTTCACAAAGCAAAGGAAATGATAAGCAGAACCAACCCCACTCTTCTCTCCACCCTGACACATCCTCAAGATTATGCCAACTTTATAGCATTGTGTCTTCTTTGGGAAACTGAGAATCATATTACATTTTGTCCATAATATTTTTAATCTGGCCAGCATCAGGCTCCTTGTAAATATAATATCTGTGAAGCCCTCAGATTCTTTAAATTAAGAAGTAGTCCTGGAGTTGTTTTAATATCTCACCCAAGTCCTTATTGCTAATTTATGTGCATGATACCACTTCTTAGCCAAATAATTAAAGTTGCATAATTACTCTTAATAAGGCATGGAGTCTTTGGTCTGTCTGGGCTAATTTTACTAAGACACTTGCTCTATTACTTCTCTCACCTCAGGGAATGTGGCACATCTACTATGAACAGAGAGGGACCAGGGAGCCTCTTTACCGTATTTCCCCAAACCGCCCAGAACCCATTTATCCTTGGAAGGCTTCCTGAGCCGCTCTTCCTTCATGTTGTCCCTTTGGGCTCCTAGCATTTTGTTCAATACTGCTGTCTTAGTAAGTTCAGGCTGTGACAACAAAATACCATAGACTGGATGGTTTAAACAACAGACACTTATTTCCCACAGTTCTGAAGGCTGGAAGTCCATGATCAAGGTGCTGGCAGATTCGGTGTCTGGTGCCCGGGGACAGCCTGCTTCCTGGTTTGCAGACAGCGCCCTCTAGCTGTAGCCTTACGTGACAGAGAGAGCAAGTGCTCTAGTCTTCCTCTTCTTATAAAGTCACTAATCCCATCATGGGGGCTCCACCCTCATCTAGACCTCACTGAAAGCTAATTACCTCCCAAAGGCCCAACCTCCAAATACCATCATATTGGGTGTTAGGGTTTCAGCATATGAATTGGGGGAGGGCTCCACAAACATTCAGTCCATGACAAACTCTGTCCTAGCCTGTTCACATTCTAATATAGCTACCAGCACAAATGTTTTTTTACCTATAGTGCTTGTGGGGTTCCTCAATAGCAAGAACTATATCTTTCATTATTTTTACGTTTGCTATACATAGGGTAGATAGTTCCTGACACATTTTTCTCCCTCTTTTCCTCCCTTTATTCTGGCACTGTGCTAGGGGCAGACTTTGAGATCAAGAGATAAAGTCTCAATTCCCAAAAATCTCAGAATTGTGTGGGGGAGGCAAGTAAGTAAATAAAGAACACAGCAGACTGCAATGAGTATATGACAGGAATGTGCCTAAGATGCTGTGGCAATCAGAAGAGACTCATTCTGGGAGTAGTAATGGGAAGAGTGGTTGGCCAGAAAGGTTTTCTGGAAGAGGTATTTGTGCTGAGTCCTCCAGGCCAAGGAGGAATTTGCTTGATGGGGAGAGTGGGAAAGGATTATTCAAGGCGGCATGTGCTGTATGCACCTGGCAGCTAGGATCATGACCACATCTGGGGGAATGATTATAAGCATGTTCAGAAAAGAAGTTGGCAAGAGAGCAGCAAACAGGGTGCACAAAGACATGCAATTCTTAAAATACCTGGTATCGTAAGGCAATAGAATTCATTGCAGCAGAGATACTGTTGATGGGATAGTCATAGGCAATGACGCTGGAAAATTAGGCTGTAGTTGAAGTGTGAAATAGCCTTGAATTCCAAGCTAAAGGACTTGGATTTTATCTCATTGTCAAGAAGTATCCAACAGATTTCAGCCTTCTCTTGCCTTGAAATCTTGTAGCTTTATATTTAAATCCATTGATCAACAATAAAACATATATAGACAGAAGTTACCTATTTGCCTATTTAATCAAATTCATATTTTTAATGACTGTGAAGATGATAGGGCTATACTATTTTAGGCATATTGAATAAATCAGCAAAAGGGGTGAATTGAAGTGAATAAAAGGACTGATAAAGGAGAGTCATTTTCAGATAAGTTGAGCCAAGGGGAAAAATAGGAAAGGGCTTTCTGAGGCGTGATGTTGGGCATTGCGTATAGAAGTGAATAGAAGTGAGTCTTAGTTTGCTATGGCACTTCACTAACCAATGTATTTACTTTTTAATATCCACAAAAAAATGTTATATACTACTTGAATTCTAGTCTTAGCTGCTCTAAAGAGAGTAAAATAGACTTCAAGTTTATAAAGTTTAAACAAGTTGTTTTTACATGTGAAATTTAAAAAAAAATGTATTTGTATGTGTGTTTTTTATTAGGTCAATGTGAACCAATTACACTGGAACTCTGCATGAATTTACCCTACAACTATACAAGTTATCCAAATTACCTTGGACACAGGACTCAAAAGGAAGCTTCTATCAGCTGGGAGTCCTCTCTTTTCCCTGCACTTGTTCAAACCAACTGTTACAAGTACCTCATGTTCTTTGCTTGCACCATTTTGGTACCAAAGTGTGACGTGAATACAGGCCAACGTATCCCCCCTTGCAGGTACTATCCCCAAGCATCTTCCCTTTGCCTCAGAGAGAACAAAAGGAAGGAAGACTTAGTTGAGTTTGGACGCAGTAAATTTTGCTAAGGAGCTCTGCATTTAATAACTGATACACTTGAAAGGTAAAGAAGTAGAAGTTGTAAAATAAATATTTGAGTCAGATTACCTAAGTACCAAACAAGGGAGGTATGAACTGCCTTTGATGATAGTTTCTGTGTTTTAATCAAATGAAATCATATATATTTCATTTTGGTGGATCAAGAAGCATTTTTAAAAAATGTGAGTTGCAGAGGACTGGGTGTACCTGCTTTTTCTCTGGCAACATTGATGTGTTTAAAATGCTGCATTCTGATTACACTCAAAAGTCAGAGATCTCACACAGGGAGACATAACACCAGCCTCACAGATTGGATAGGAATGGACATCGCTGACATTTCTCTGCCTGTTTGACTGAAATAAGGCACGGTATTTCAAGAGTGCGGCTTGAAATTTGGATGTGATTGATATCCTAGGGTCAAGAGTATTATTCTGGAGTCCATGTTTGTGTTCATGTCTTGGCTCTTCTCTAGCTGCTGGGTAGCCTTAGGCAAATTCCTGAGTCTCTCTTAGCCTCTATTCCTTTACCTATAAAATAAGGATAGTGATGGTTGTTGGGTTGGGTTGTTGTGTGATTAAATGAATGTATATAAATGTAAAGCATTTCCAATTGATTGTAAGCCCTGAACAATAGCTATGATGATAGCACAGGAACACAATTGCTTAGTGGCAGTTTGTCTCTTTCCTATGCCATGTGTTAGGATTTGTAGTCAGAGAATTTGCATATACAAGATGACAATCACAGAAGTAGGTTGCTACTCTCTTCAGCTCTGTTTTTCCTCAAGGGGTGAGTGCACAGATGTGCTGGTCTAAATGTGAGTGGTAACTACAGAAACCATATGTTGGGATCAGAAGTCACTTAGAGCTTTAAGAAAAAGCAATAATATCAATATAGTGGACAGAAAGGAGAACAATAAATTATATGCTGAATAGCCAGTGGATGACAAAGTAAGGGCTTCTATAGAGTCAGGACAGGAAACAATAAAATTTCAAAATGACTCGGTGAGCTGAATGCATTATACAAATAAAACTTAATATTGGCTTGTGCAAAAATAATTCTGAATATTTCTGTTAAATAATTTTTAAAGTATCTTAATAAAACATCTACCCATTTTATGTTAAACAGTTATTTCTAAATCTTATTACACTTTTGCTAAGCAAGGTCAATGATAGCAAATAATTTCTTTTAATAGAACTTAAATTCTTGTATTTGACTTTTTTCATATGTGTATAAAAATTTCCCTAATGCAGCAATTTCTACTGTAAATGTAAATTTACATCCAGATATAATTTATAATTTCAGGGGTGAAGTTTCACATTAAAATGCCTAAGATGAGAATGATCCTGAAATATTACTCAGTTAACATTTTGGTGAACTTCTTTTAGATATTTTAGTTCTTTTTCTTAGGTTTACCCATACATCTTTCATTTTCAGTGACTATCAGTATGAATTTTATATTTTGATGTTTGTTTATAAGAAATTGTTTCATGCAACAATCATACGCTAATAATTTCATAAAAGTGATACAAAGTTGCTTTTGCCAAGTCTGTTTATTAATCTTAACACTTAATTTTCAAGTTTTAAGTCTGAAAAATCTAACATTGTTGAGACCTCATAATGTGCTAAATACTTGAGGTTTGTTATGCTGTAGAATGTTCAAAACAACATTTTGAGCGTTCAAAATAACACAGATTGTAAGAACAGTGTTCACAGGAGTTACGCTGCTGCATATTGTAATTATTTCCATTTTACAGAAAAAAATAGGAAGCGGTAGAGTCAGGCACTATATGGTCTTCTATATAAATAAGGTATCATATGGTTTATTTAAAATAGCAGCCACAATTGAGTTATATATGTCTCTTATAAATCTGCAACAAAACTAGTTAGTTCAACAGACAGTTAATGAACACTACTGGCCTTCCCATTTTTTCAAACCTAAAGTGGAAATGCCATGGCTTTATCTTTGCTCCAAATTCCTAGGCTAAACTAGCACTGAGTCATACTTTGTCCAGACTTAAACCTAAACACAGCTTTTGACTGCTAACCTTTCTCTACTGGTTTCAGGTAACACTGGAGCTGACCTTTCTGGAAGACCTGTCCTATTTGATCTTAAAAATGAGAACTTGATTGAGATTAGTTTATACTTTTAAGTTGGAAACTTTTGAGAAGTAAGAATGTATTTGAAATGAAATATGAAATTGGCTTAGGAAAAAACTTTGGTTATGTCTACTTTTTTTTTTAACTGTGTAACTAATTTCTTACTAATATATTGAGGCAAAACCATGTTTTTTTCCATAAGAAGTCAAGAAATATTTTGTGAGGTGTGCTGATACCTCAATTTAAAAATATTCTGGCCACAAATGAGATAGCACATATGAAAGCACCTAGGACCATGCTTAGTATATCTTGTCTTTAAAACAACAAACAAACTTCATTTTAACCAACTTGAGCTCAGCATAGATGGGTTTGTGAGAAGTCCCAAGCTTTTCAACAATATTGGTTGAAGCTGAAGTAGGAGAGGCCACGCCCTAGGTAGCCAGGGTGGTGCATGAGACGGCTCACATGACTGCTCTGCAGAGGGAGAGACCTCTGAGGATGAGGGTATCTTATAGACTCCATGACCATTGGTGGAAACCTATTCAAAGTGATGCTGGGGACTTCCCTGCTTGGAATGAAAGGTTGGAAAACGTGTCTGCTTCAAAGCCAGAAGAGAGAATTAGAAAGGCAGAGTGAAGAAGGGAATCTGTGTCCTGGAAACATCTCTATTTCTATTTCTGCAATAAAGTTTCTTTTGGTGAAAGTATGTTGTTGTGGAGATATCACTCATTTTGATTTCCCCAATACTTGTTATACATATGTGCTTCTCCATATATTTGTATCCATACACTCTGAATACACAGGCCATATACATACACAGATCCACATGCAGACAGAATTAAAACCCTACATATGTTGCTAATGTTCATCTCAGATGGAGCTATTTCTACTTCTAACCTTTTGTCTTTCTTGCTGTTCTAGAGCACTGTGTGAGCACTCTAAAGAAAGCTGTGAGTCTGTTCTTGGGATTGTGGGCCTCCAGTGGCCTGAAGACACAGATTGCAATCAATTTCCAGAGGAAAATTCAGACAATCAAACCTGCCTAATGCCTGATGAATATGTGGAAGGTTAATTTTTAAATTAATTAATTACAGTGGGGTATCTAACATGGATGAACATGTCAGTTACCTTTTGAAGTCTCTCTGTTTATTTTTGTTTGTGTATTTGTGTGTTTGTTACTAATTTAGTTTACCTATTTAGTTGTATATAGTTGTAATAGTTACCTATTTGGTTGCTAATTAGGCTACATAGATGAGTGAATCTGTGGACCTGATGACATTGAAGGATTTGGCACATCTGTTAGACATTGTCATCGTTTTAAAAATAACGAAATCTTTAAAAACATAAAAATAAATAATCTCAGAGATGAGTTTAATATTGCAAGTGTTTTTCATTTTAACCATACTTCACTCAAAGAGCCCATTATATATGGATGCTAATTTTAAACAGGGGTCCTGAAGGTAATGGTGAACATCAAGACTTGGTTCCTTCAGGTGCAAAACATCTGGAGACTGTGGCAACATAGGATCATTAAGTAGAGGAATGGAATGGGGGACCTTCTCACCAGATGGAAAGATTGTGATGTGGAAATGATTTGGACACATTGAGGGCAGCTGGACAGTCAGGGGCATTGACGCCACAAGACGTTTCAGGCTCTGACAGTTGTTACATTGTCCATTTGGAGAGATAACTAATCGCTGGAAACATAGACACTACACTGCTGATCTGGAGAGATGATGCCAAGAATGAAAGAGAAAGATGTTGATTAGCAGACAGAAAAAAGCCAAGTAAACTTTGCTTTTAATGAAGACCCTCCTTATCTTCAGTAAAAGCTGATCAACAACATTCCTCATTTAAATAGATAAATTAGCTGATGTTTCTGGGTTTTCTGTCCATTGAGAGTAATACTGTTTTTAACAGAATGTTCACCTAGTCACTTCAAGTGCCGCTCGGGACGGTGTGTTCTAGCGTCCAGAAGATGTGATGGCCAGGCTGATTGTGATGATGACAGTGATGAAGAAAACTGTGGTATGTATGTGCGATAGCACTTTTCCTGAATGTACAGTAATAAGAGGTTAGGATAAGAAACTGTGTTATAGATGCAAACTGTTCACTGGTAGTAGTAAGTAGTGACGAGGATTGAGTGCCAATGCCTTTACTTCTTCTTCATCTTTTTCTTTCTGTTTTTTTTTTTTTTGAGACAGGGTCTTGCTCTGTCACCCAGGCTGGAGTACAGTGGTGCGATCACAGCTCACTGTAACCCCAGCTCCTGGGCTCAAGCTGTCCTCCTGGCTCAGCCTCCCAAGTAGCTGGGACTACTGATGCACACCACCACATGTGGCTAATTCTTTTTTTTTCTGTAGAGACGAGGTCTTACTATGTTGCTCAGGCTGGTTAAATTATCAATCAGTAGAGCATGCCTTGATAAGCATTTCCCTAACTCTTGATTTCCCCTAAATTACACTTCTATATAACCTTGATATATACAGTATACACAGTAGCCTCCCCCCAATCCCCCCTTTATCCATGGGTGATGTATTCCAATACCCCCAGTGGGTGCCTGGAAACCACAGATAGTACTGAATTCTATATATATGGCACTATGTTTTTTCCTATACACACATACCTGTGATAAAGTTTAATTTATAAATTAGGCCCAGTAAGAGATTAACAACAACAATAATAAAATGGAACAGTTATATCAATCTACTTTAATAAAAGTTGTGTGAGTGTGGTCTCTCTCTCTCTCGAAAATCTTGTTGTACTGTACTCACCTATTTTTGAACCATGCTTGACTGTGGGTAACTGAAACCATGGAAAGCGAAATCTCAGATAAAAGGGGGCTACTGTATGTGCGAACACTTAGTAAAAGGGGCAACACTTCACAAATGTAAGGAATTATTTTCATTACTAAATTATAAAGCAGTTGTTATCTGTTTTAAAGTCAGAATAATGGTGTCTTTGCATATGATATCCATGCTGCTAAGTAGACATCTAGATACACAAAGACAGAGTACAGACTCCAACACTTAAATTTAATTGGGACTCATTTTCATGCCCTCTCATGTTTTGTCCCTGTTGGCAAAGGATATAACTCTTCTTGACGTTTCTGCTGTTGAGCTCCAAAATCACCAATGGAAAGGCCAGAAATGCCAGTGGTCATTTAAATGGAGCTAATTCTCATTTTATTTCCTTGTAAGCCTTTGTACTTGCAAATTCAATGTGTCAGGGAGTAAAAATCAGACTATGCTCTTCAATGATGTCCTGGAGGAAAGCAAAATGATTGAAGTTCTAGCCAAAGAATGGTTTGGTTATGATTATTTAGCTTGTCCAGCTTTTAAAAAAATTGACACTTTTTTCATTGAAGGCACATAAGGTAATATATCTTTTGAAATAATTTCATTCTTTTGGCCTTTGAGGTATGAAATATTGCCTTGCTCCTCCAAATGAATTTTCTGTGGTAGACATTGCCCTTCTGGTCTAGACAAAATGTCACAAGCAGCCAACTGAAATCCTATCAGCTACTATAAATATGGACAAGGGCATCTTCTGGAAAATTACAGCTGTCAGAATGATGATACAATGGCCAGGGGTAATTTTGTTATGGAGGAACATACAGTGTTTTGAGAACCTACTGTTATTCGCCTGTTTGTGATTTTTCTATAAAGAAAGAAATCTAAACTCACTGAATATTCCTTTGTTTACTTAACTATGACTTCAATGGGTTTTGGTGTTCTGAGATGTGATTTAAAATGGATTATTCTCAGATTGTCTAAAGAGGTTGCGTGGTACTCTATTGGGGTAGCTAGACCTAAATTTGCAGTAGGGGACTAAATATTTGAGAAATATAAAAGCTTAGTTAAAAAAAAAACAGCCTTACAAAGATTAAAAGGTCTGAATTCTAGAATATATTCTGCAAAAAAGAAGTCCAAAATACTATAGTGCAGTACAGGATTTAAATGACCCTGAAATATCAGATTTCTGGTTAAGTAATGAATGTTCATTAGTACTTTATTTTTTTAAACATTTTCTACTGTTTATTTAAAAACAAAAGTGAAACTTTATTTTTATTTTCTTTTTATTTTTTATTTTAAATTTCAAAATATTATGGGGGTAAAACACTTTGGTTACACATATTGCCTATGCACTGCCCAAGTCAGAGCTACAATTGTGAATTTCCCCCATACAGTGTGCCCCGCACCCATTAGGTGTGAGTTTTCCCATCCCTCCCACCCCCTCCCACCTGCCCGACCCCTGATGAATATTATTTCCATGTGTGCACACAAGTATTGATCAGTTAGTACCAATTTGATGGTGAGTACCAGTGGTGCTTGTTTTTCCATTCTTGTGATACTTCACTTCAAAGAATGGGCTCTAGCTCCATCCAGGATAATACCAGATGTGTTGATTCACTGTTGTTTTTTATGGCTGAGTAGTACTTTGTGGTATACATGTACCACATTTTACTAATCCCCTTGTGTATTGATGGGTACTTGGGTTGTTTCCATATCTTTGCAATTGTGAATTGTCCTGCTATAAACATTCGAGTGCAGACGTCTTTATTATAGAATGTCTTTTATTTCTTTGGGTAAACACCCAGTACTGGGATTGCTGGATCAAATGGTAGTTCTACTTTTAGTTCTTTAAGGTATCTCCATACTATTTTCCATACAGGTTGTACTAATTTTCAGTCCCACCAGCAGTGTGTGAGTTCCTGTCTCTCTGCATCCATGACAACAATTGTTGTTTCGGGCCTTTTTGATATAAGCCAATCTCACTGGAGTTAAGTGATATCTCATTGTGATTTTGATTTGCATTTCCCTGATGATTAGACAAGTTGAGCAATTTTTTATATGTTTGTTGGCCATTATTCTGTCTTCTTTTGAAAAGTTTCTGTTCATATCCTTTGCCCACTTTTTAATGGGGTTGTTTGATTTTTTTCTTATTGATTTTCATTAGTACTTTGATCACGCAATTAAAGGCACACCAAAATGATAGAATATATTATATAATCTCTATCAAACACTCAAAATATTGCAACACTATTGAGAGCTCTAGTTAAGGAAAGTTAAAAGTGGGAAAGAAATTAATACATTTTGAGTTAAATTAATTGCTCCAACAGTATTAATTTATGAGAAAACTCTTATTAAGTTTTCCAGAGCAACTGATAATAGAAAATTTTATAAGCCTTCCCCTTTTGGGGTATATGCATGCATTTGGGCTTGTCCAGTGCTCTTGGAGGACACACCCCTTAAAATCAAATAAGGAAGCCAGGTTGATGAAGGCTTCACAGAGGACTAATAGGAAGTTATCCAGTCCCTGTTTTGCCTACTTGTTGTTTGTCATTCTGTTTTCACGTGTGCATAGGCATACCATCTAGTAATGCAAACACCAACTCCAGTGAAACTGGGTTTTACCTCCAAGCTTCATGTCTTTCCAATTTATTTTGTCCATTGTGCTATTGAAGACATTTAAATATTTGGGCTTTACTGAATAATGTGACAATGAATTGTTCATTGTCATGAATCTGCCACTCCCTCAGAACTTCTAACAATGTCATTGGGTTTCCCTTCAAAACAATACTTATTTAATTTTGTTGAAAATAAATGATGTGTTAGAAATTAACTTCTTATTTCTTTGGCACTTTTGTAAAAGGAAAACATGGTAGCCAAACCACTTAATTTATAAACACACTTTAAAAATATACGCATTAGAATTTAGCATTGAGCAATATTGTTCTTAAATGTCTCTGGCTCCTCATGGTAAATTATTGTTGTTGAAGTTGCTTTGATTACATAATTGCTGATGTTAAAAAGAGTTGAAAACATTGTCAGTATTAGAAATATTTTCAACAAGTGTTTGGAAGAATTATGCAAACTTGGACATATCATTCTGTTGAATCAATTCTATAGCATTGATTTATGGGAGGGAAGCCTAAGAGACAGGAGCGTGATTACCAGAGTCAGCACTGTGTCAGTACAGAAGTACTTTACTGTCTTAAAGGTTGATGGTGTGTCAGTAATTGAAGATACGCTATATAGATGGAGCTGTCTGTAAAACTAGCAACTTGATAAATAAGTTTATTTTCAACGTAATTTTCCAAGTATTGGCATCCAAGTAGGGGAGAACAAGGCAAAGATTTGGGCAAAGAAATGAATAAAAATGACGTAAAAGAATGGAGAGCTAAGCAAAATAACAATGGGATTATAATTTTGAGCTTAGCTGTCACACAGCAGATTTGCATGTGTGAGGCTGAGGTTAGCTCTTGCTAGGCTTTGTGTCCACAATTTGGATGAACTTCAAGAGCAGGTGGTACCTGGGTTGTGACACAAGCAACAAGTCTCAATGAGGCAGTAAGATGAAAATATCGCTAGAACAGGTGCTTTATATCTACTGTCAAAATAAAATCCATTATTACATGAACATAGTATCATAATTGCTAACTGATCACTGTTCTAAATGAAAGGGTATACGTAATATGGAGAAAGATTGACAGCAATACAAATGCCTGAGTGTCATTAAACGCCTTTCTATGATTAAGTGCCTTCAAATGATTAAAAAAATCACTTCGTCATTTATCTTTGATCTCCTCCTGGGCTCAAGTAAAATAAAACCTTTAAATATAACCTGAGCCGTTCCTTAGAGTCAAAAGCCCCTTAGGATGTATTCAAAGATATGACTCTGATATTTATGGATTTTACAGCTTGATTTCAAAAGTTTTCCAAAAGTCTTTTTTTTTTCTATCCTTTTGGACTCCTTAATAGCATTTGTATAACTTATCTCACAGAAGGGCTTAACTGGCCTTCTTAGCACTCCAAATAGTTCATCTCTATGCTTTTATATCTCTTTGCTTGGGGAAGAGACGTCTCTTTGCTCTGTAGCTGGCAGAAGACTGAGAGTCATTATGTCCATACCTGAGGCATATCCACAAACATGTTTTCAGGATGAATCTTCAGGACTTATCTCTCATCACTCCATAGGGTTTAAGTTCCCGTGTTAAGGGAAATATGTTCTCCTTTCCTTTAGGTACTTAGTTAACTGCTTCACTGTCTTATGTGCTGTCTTGAGCAGGCAGCCTGGAATGGCAGAGTGCTCTGCACAGATTTAGACTTGGATTTAAATCCTGACTCAGCACTTATAAGCTGTGTGACTTTCGGCCAGTCACTTAACTTCTCTGGGCCTCACCTGTAAAATGCAGAGAACACCCATCTTATCCCCCACAGCTTGGAATGCTTGTAACATGCCCTATTTAGTCCTTAGAAGACAATAACCAAGAATACACCTGCTGTAGTCGTGGGAAGTGTAGGAGGTGATTCCCTTCAAAAGCCACACCAGGGATCTCGTTTGAGAGAAGCAGTCCTGAATAGCTCGGTCTTGTTTCCAACAGCTGTTTATGGAACAGGAGAGGAGGCTGGCATGTCATGCCCAAAGCATGGGCTGGGCAAAGTCCCTGGCTTACGTAGTAAAGCCAGGTAGCAAGGATATATTTTTTCCTGGAAATAGTGCTTGTTTTGGGGTAGATGTTCCTTGTCTCTAGGATTACAGCCATGGAGGGGGTCCCCAGCCTGCAGTTTGAAGCCTTCTTATTCTCTCGTCCTGCCTCTTTCACAGGGAATTAGGCCACCACATGCTAAAGAGAATGCCATGAGGGTAACACTGCTAAAATGGGGAGGTAACTCGGAATTGGGTAGGCTGCTGAGACTTTCTTGTTGTAGATGGTGGCTTTACAACCTGTGCTGGGGTTGCTGCCCCTGATGGTCAGGCCTGGAGCCCAGCAGAAGGCAGGTCCTTTGTTCTGCCTGCTATGATGGGTGCTGAGGCAGAGCCCCCTGCAGCCATGCTTTGAGAGAAGGGGCTCAGTTGCTCAGGGTCACGCATGTGCTAGAGGAGTCTTCACACCTGCCAGGCCTGAGCTCCAGCTGCTGTAGCTCCTATGATCCACTCTAAGGTCACATCCACAGCCACTTCCTGGCCCAGAATGGCTAGATCCACCTGTTCCAGCCTCTGCCAGCTCAGGAACCCAGAGTCACCTTGTCTCCTTCCTCCTTCTGAGCAGCTCCACCCTGATATTTTTTATTTCTGCAGCTCAAGTCAAGAGAATGAGTAGACCTACTTACCCTATATTTGCCTAACTAAGAGGTTTTTACAGAACAAGAAGCATCTGCTTTAAGGTGATTTGCTGACTTTACTTATAAAGACAACTTTTTTTGTAGAGAAATAAGCTGTCCCAGTTTAGACGGGGCCTGCCTCCAGCAGGGAAGCCTGCTTCACAGAGACAAAGTAAGCAAAGAACACAGCATAATGCTTAACATCCATAGTGGGACCAATCATTCTGATTTGCCTGGGACTATTGGAGGTTTCTTGGGACAAGGGACACGTAGTGCTCAAATCTGTTCAGTCCCAGGCAAACTGGGATGAGTTGGTCACTTTTTTGACACACGGTTCTCAATTAGTGGGCATTGCTGTTCGCTCTGTGCTGGGGTGGTTGTTATTCTGACATCAACAATTATTTGGCTTCATAACCTATAGCTGCATTAAATATCCCATCCTATCCATACCTGTTTTCAATTTGTAATGGAATCATACATTTTTCTTTTAGTACATACATTTAAAACATAATTACACCAAAAATGTCACTTTACAGAGAGTGGTTTCTTCTCAAAATAATAATACTATCTTTCATCCTACTTCATGCACGTTCACCATAACTCCACACAGGAGCTATTAGGCCATGCAAACCTTTATGAGAAAAGAGGAGGTGTGGAGGGGCAAATTAATGTTTATAGACTACTCATGTAATGTTTATAGTAATCCTATGTAGCAGGCATTATTATTACTATTTTAGTGATACAGAAACTGAGGTTCAGAGAATTTAAGTAACTTATCCAAGCTCACACAGCTAGCGAGATTTGGAGCTGGGATTTAAATCCAGTTGTCTGACTCTGAAGCTGTGCTTCTACTGCTCTTATCCCTTAAGCATACTACATGTTCTCATTTTACACAGGACTGCGATGAAAGGCTTGTACCTGGATCCCATCCAGATCTTTCTTCATAGAGCTATGATTTGAAGAAATTTATTTAACTTCTATAAATGTTAGTTTCCTCCCTTATAAAATGGTGAGCGTAATACTGACATTGTGATGTTCTTGTAAGAATTAAAACTAATGTCTAGAATATGGATATATAGTGGATAATACATGTTATCTTTTATTATTATCATTATTATAATCTGTGAGGATGCAGTTCGGAAGGCCTTATGCTCCAGAAGATCTATTTTTGTGGTCTTTTATCAGCTCGTTCCAAATACCCAAGTTCTTTCCCATTCTCTTAGGAAGGGTACGTTGTGAATAATCGGGAAGATTCATGATGTTTTCTTTCATCCCCTACTAGCAAGTGGTATATTTTATGAGGAGAGGAGCATCCCTGGAGCAGGGTGGGCTCTGTGGAATACTCAGCCCTCTTTCTCGATTTCCTGTGCTGTCTGGTGGAATGAGCAAACAGTGCCATGTGAAAGGACCTGGGTCACAGAGGGCAGATTTCAGGCTCCTCCTCAAATCTCCAAAGACTATCATTGTCAGAACATTCCAGATGCCGTCTGTATCCTCTGCTAGCTGAACATTCCAAACAATATTCCCGTGAGTTCCTAGAATAGATGTCCCTGGGCCCACAACCCACTCCAGATGAACATCCAAGGAAAGAGTCTCACTATTTATTTCCTATATCTTTGGATGATGAAATACACTAAAGCTAATTTTAGCTCATAGTAAAATTTTCTTTTCTGGTGACTTACTTGGATAATTGTTTTCAATGAGAATTTTGAAAAGAACATATTTTTTTTTTCTCATACTGGATTCCAAGAAACCTGAGTCAATCATATACAGAATTTCTTGGAATTATTTATACTAGGTCAGATGAGAAATAACATTTTTAAAGAAACTTCTTATTTGATCACTCCTTTGCATTTCACTCACCTTGAAATGAATTATCTTTTCCTGGGAGCCAGAGACATTTTGTTCCTTACAGGAAATGAAGTTGTACTTAAAATACACTTGTGTTGAGAGCCTGCCTCATGCTAGTTGGTGTTTAGGCTGTTGGTGAAGGGTACTCGAAGTTGTATGCCATATGGTCTCTTCTTTCATATACCTCACAGCCTGGCCAGAGCCAGGGACCTGACTGGAGTGACAAAAACACATTAGACTCTTGGCAGGCTTTAGCAGACATATGAAATGTACTACACTTGAATCAAATGGCATTTATTAAGTACATCACAAATGTTTGCTATTTCATAGGCAAATTAGAGTTCAAATTATGGACTTATTGCCCTGATCTTGTGCCAATTATATTCATTTAATTAATAAAGTTTCCAACTTTAGATCTCTGACTACCATAAAGTGATGGCTTTCACACCTGGATCTTAGGCTGGTTTTGTAGGTATTTGGCACAGGAGGAGCCTCTTTTGCTAAACATGCAGATGGCCTCTCAATTTGTTGAATGAAATTACATTTTAAGATAATATGCATTTCGATCACTAGGTTAAGGCATATTTGCTTAAAAGCATAACTCATCATTTTGTAGATAAGTCTTATGTGTTGGCAAATTGACTCAGAAAGCAAAAGGAGCCGCTAAAGGTGAATGTTAATATATGCTTGCATTTTCATTTTTTCCTGTTTCCCATTTTTCCTGTTTGATCTTCTGTTAGGAAAGCTGTACTATTTATATCACAGTATGTAGATTATTGGGTATTTCTACTTTCAAAATTACATTATTTGTGGTATACAGGAGTCAAAACCCTTTAAGAAAAAATAAATCATGCCTTTATATTGTAATTTTTCTACATTACTTGATCAAATTCATCATTATTTTCAACTCCACATCCATTGCAAATAACCTTTTCTTCTGTCTCTAGGTTGTAAAGAGAGAGATCTCTGGGAATGTCCATCCAATAAACAATGTCTGAAGCACACGGTGATCTGCGATGGGTTCCCAGACTGTCCTGGTAACATGGATGAAAAAAACTGCTGTAAGTGCTTACCTGAATTTGTCAACATAACGTTTTTAAACACCAGTTACCCCTTATTTTGGATACAAGCTTAAAATTTGTAAATATGTATCAAAAACTTTTAATGTATTTGGATCTTTTGACCAAAACTCCACTTGTAGAGATATATGCCAAGAAGACAATCAAATGTATATAAAATATATGCACTATATTATCTTAGCATTATTTACAACATGGGAAAATCGAAACACCTCAAATATCCAAAAACAGGGGACATAAAATGCAATCATAAGATGAAAATAATATGCAAACATTAAAATCAAATTAGAGAAGAGTAGTTTCTCCTAGGTTCATTATATACCATTAGTTGAATAAAACAAAGTATATGGTATTATGTGCACTATAGTCCTGAGTTTTGAAAGTATGTATGTACCGACACACAGAAAAAGATCAGATAGTCATAATAAAAAGTTTACAATTATAATCTCTGGGTGAATAAATTATTAAATTTTTGTGCTTTTCTATCTTTCCTACATTTTCTAAATAAATGGCCAGTTACTTTTAGAACTAGAAAAAAATTATGTCTCTTAAGATATTTTACCTACCAGTAATAGAAAGCTGAACTCAATCTGATAAATAATGAAGATGTGTATCTTTTATTATCATATATATATCATATACATTTCATGTCATCATATAGAAAGTCAAGTGTAGGGGGGATCTTGATGCTGTATGCAGGAGTTCAGCACCTTGCCTGTGATTCTTTTAGTTCAGCTTAATCTCAGGCTGGCTCCCGCCATGGTCAAAAGATGACTGCCAAGATCTCCTGGGCCATATTTCCTTGATCCTATCCAGTGGGAAGGAGAGAGAACCTTGCCCTTATCTCTAAGACATCACTAAGGGATTCACTTAGGACAACTTTGGGTAGAGTCATAGCTAGCAGTCAGGAGCCTTTGTGTAGATTAGAAAATACACCTCCTACAAACCCTTTGTGTAGATTAGAAAATACACCTCCTACAAACAACTGAATTTCAAAAAGAAGCACCATGCAGGGAGAATCGATTAGAAAAAGATGCTGTTTCCTCCAGGCTGCTCCTGTCCCAGGCTAGGGCACATGGCATGGCCAGCAGAGTTTGGGCAGGAGCTATCTTGCAAAGTCCAACCTACAAAACCATAGTCCAAGGCCCTGATCTTAGATCACATGCCTATTCCTGGACTACTAATTGTACTCAGAAAATAAAACTGTAGTAAGAAATATGCCATGCCCAGATTAAACTAATCAGGATCTTCCTCTGGTGCTGGGGGTGGCAGGCGTGGGGGCCTGAACAAAGTCAGTTTCTCTTAAGAAAGGAGGAAGAAAGGAAATGGATGTTAAGTAGGCAATCAAGGAAGTTCATTATAATTTTTAAACACCCAGAAGAGAATTATGTAAGACTCAGAGAGTCATTTAATAGTAGAGATTTTAAAAAAAAAATAAACATTACCCATCTATGTAGACAGAGCTTGTTTTCTTCCTATGGTGGCTTTCGGCTCTTCATCCTCTGCGCTTTGCTCATGCAGATTTTAACGCTGTTCCTTAATTTTTAATATTTCTGCTGCTATGAGTACTGTTTTTTCAACCCAATTGTTAGAAGTAGAGAATCTAGTCAATTGAAGCTAGTAATTCTATTTAAAAGCTCTTTGTACGGATTGACATCTATTAAATGAGATTTTTACAAATTCTGCCTTAATACTCATTGAGAGGCCTCAGCAACCACGTATTTTCTTCCTTCCATGCTCCTGCTGGCAAATGAGAATGTGGTGTTAGTGACAGTCATGTTTATTTCCAAAACGATGCACTCTTCCATCTTGTTCTCTGTGCCAGCATTTTGCCAAGATGGTGAACTGGAATGTGTCAACCACGCGTGCGTGCCCCGTGACCTGTGGTGTGACGGTGAAGCGGACTGCTCGGATAGTTCAGATGAGTGGGACTGTGGTGAGCTCCTCGTTTCTGCCGTGTGTTGTACACCCGCATGCCTGGCGGCCATTGAAGCTAAATGAGTCTTCAGTTACTTCACAGATTTTACTAACCAAGTCCATCTATTTTGTTTTACTGTTATAAAAGCTGACAGTGGTGATTCATGTATGTTATTTCTAACTCATAGAAAATTTCCCCCCAAGTTACTTCTCTATTTGAAACATCTATATTACGTATAAAAACATTTGGGTTCAAATTTTTTGTGACCATGTAATTGCTGGAAACTCTTTATTATCACCCAGCTTCAATAATTATCAAGATTCTGCCATTCTTTTATCATCTACATCTCCTAGAATGGGATATTAAAGTGGCCCCTCCATCTTCTCTATACTCTTGCTCCAGATCTAAATGGGACGTCTAACCAACTAGTTCCTTACATGGATAGGCCTTCAAGGCATCTGCCACTAGTAGCTCCAATGCTGCTGTTTGTGATCTTGAGTTTGATTAATTCCCTCATCCCACACTCATCAATCCTTCCATTCACTCGGTTCTTATTTTAGTCCTTTGCACCATCTGTCCAAATTATGATTCTCATGTGTGTTGCGATCAATTGTGCAGTGTTTCATAAATGATCTGAAACTGATTAAGTACAGAGGATGCTCCTTTATAAAATAGGAATTAGCGCATATACCAAATTAATCCTAAATTAGCATCCCTCTCACACACTTGCGCTCTCATATGCTTTCCCTAATGGAAATGATAGAAACGGAGTTACAACTCACTCCTTGTAATTATGCAAATCCCTGGGTAAACTCATGGGAAGGGGCCTGCCTCCAGCTGTCTTGTCACTCGTAAAGAAAAGTTAAGAACTGTCTCTTTCACCAGAGCCTACAGTTCTTTAAGGGGGGAGAGCATTTCTAATTCATCACACTGAGAGCAGTGATTTGCACAGGGTAGGTACTCGCCAAATGATTCTTAACTAAAATAAGTAAAAATGAATGAATGCAAATGAATGTAGAGTTATCATTTGGCTTCATGGAAAGAACTGTTTTTAATTAGCGTTTTCCCCCTTCTCTTTCCCCAGTGACACTTCCTAAAACTGCAAACTCCTCTTCCTTCCTGACTGTTCACAGAGCTGCCACAGAATACCATGTGTGTGCGGACGGCTGGCAGGAGACGTTGAGTCAGCTGGCCTGCAAGCAGATGGGTTTAGGGTAAGGTCAGTAGTTTGTAGCACTGATGAATTTCTCGGAGGGCTTCATGGAATTTGGCAGTAATATCTTCCTTATGAATGCGTAGTGAGTTACTACTCTCAAACAAAGAGCCTTCCAAAGCCCGGGAAATGAATCAGGTGAGAGGACCACATTTAATTACAGACACCTGCTCTAAAAAGTGTGGGCTGAAAACCTACTTTGATGAAGCCTCTGAAAGTAAATGAAGTAATTGTATTTTAAGTACTTCTAAAATTAAATGTTTTCCTTATTTATAAAAGCATTACATTTCCTTCGAGGAACCTGGATGGAAAATTCTTGCAATTTCCCCGCAAGAGGTACTTAAAAATTCATTTTTAAGCAGCACACGTTTTTTAATAAGTTGAGAAATTGAACTTGAAGTTGCTGGTATTTCTATTTACTCTAAGTAATGCAGGAAATAGTTCATTTTAGCTTCTTAGTAGAATGGAAAGACTCCCTCTGGCTTTGATACAAACACATTGAAAGAGATACTTTGAAAGTTAGACACTTGTTATTTCGTGAGGTTTTCTTTTTCAGTTCCATCAGAGGTGGAAAGCAATAATTTGCAGGGTATTAGAATGTATATGTATGTGACTGCTTTGATGGGTACATAGTTTCCTTTTGGGGTGATGAAAATATTCTAGAACTAGATGTGATGATGGTTGTACAACACTGTGAATAAACTAAATGCCACTGAAATGTGCACTTTAAAATGGTTAAAATGGTGAATTGTACATTATGTATATTTAACATATGTGCAAAATACACATAAGATAAAATTTTACACATAAAATTTATTTACACATAAATTTGCCACTGATGTATGTGAGAGTTGGAGGAAATATAGAAAGGAGAGAAATAAAATAAGGAAGTTATAAATTGTAGAATAAAAGATTGAGTAAGTGGCATTCCCCAGGATTCACTGATAAACTTGAAACAATTTTACAATAATAAGTCATTCAATTACGGGATAACAACTAGCAGCACATTTTTGTTATCCCAGTTTGAAGAATTACGTAATTCTCAGCATCTTGAGCCCATTTCTCCCATGTAAAGACCCACATTTTTGGAAAATTGAGTAACTGATGCTAATCTGCAATAGAAGAATTTTAAACTTTGTCAGAGTGGAAAAATTATATTCGTTAAGATCGATTAAACCGTACTTCATTTTCACAACTCCCTTCTTGTGTCTGAATGAAATGGGATATGATTGGGATCAGAGAGAAATGAAAAGCCTTTTGAATGTGCTTATTTTTATCTTTCTTCTCACCAAGACCCAAGATTATTTCTTCATAACTTCATTATGTAACAATAGATAACCTTATTGAGAGTTCTGAGGGAAAGTCGGGACTAATAAAGATTTTACAATCAGAAAAGTTCTTTCGACGGCCACCCTTAATATAACTGTTCTATTGCAAATTGAAGAGATCTTGTTTTAAATATTCTACTTTATATTTCTTCTAATTTTTTGTGTATTGGAGTTTTTATTGTGGTAAAATACATATAACATAAAATTCACCACTTTGACCATTTTAAGGTGGACACTTAGTTTATTCACAATGTTGTGCAACCATTACCAATCTAGTTCTAGGATATTTTCATTACCCCAAAAGGAAACTATTTACCCATTAAGTGGTTGCACCCCATTTTCTCCCACCCTCAGGCCCAGGCAACCACTAATCTGCTCTCTGTCTTTATGGATTTGCTTATTTTGGATATTTCAATATAAATGGAAATATACAATATATGACCTTTTTTGTCTGGCTTCTTTTACTCAGCATAGTGTTTTTCAGCATCTGTGTTGTAGCATGTATCACTAGTTCATTACTATTTATGGCTGAATAATATTCCATTGAATGGATATACCACATTTTGTTTATCCAGACATCTGGGTTATTTCCAGCTTTGGTTATCATGTGCATATTGGATTTTAAAAAATGCTTTACTCCATTTTCACAGCATAATGGGAAAATGAAACTTCAATATTTTAGGTATTTTTAGATATTTAAAATCTAAATAGACATACAGATATTTTCATTTTAGATAACTTTATTTTACAGAAGGGCTAGAAAAATCTGAGATAGAGGTGTGGTTGGAAAACCATAGCCACTATTTGACTGAGTTAATAGGTAAATGGGTGAGTAGTGAGATGTCTTCCAAGTTAATGAGCGTGAGTATTTTTTGGACCTTTTGGTTGCCTTCAAGTTTACTCTTGAGCTTACTTGTGGCTCACGAATTGACAGACATCTGGAGAGGCAGGCTGGGACAGGAATGAGGACACTGGACATGAGGTCAAATTCCTGCTGTGGGAACGGGCTGCTTTGTTACCACTGTCTCTGGAGACCAGCTGCTGTGCTGCAAAGTCACAATTCTGCCACTGTCTCAAATAAACTCTAAGCAACCCTGTACCTTTAAGTCACACCCTCCAGATCAAAGTCTGTGATAGGAGGGTCTATCTGGCCATGATTGGCCTACGCTGCCAGAGGGCGGGGAGTGGGAGTGGCTGTCCTCCCTTAGCTTCTGGAGTGGAGTGTCCGCTACACGGGCTTGCCTTTTTACTTCCAAACATATTCTGCATTAAGAGCTTCGACTTTAAAAAGCAACTGCCCCAACTACCTCTATTCTGTATCCTCCCTCCCTTTTTGTTTTTTGAGTATCTGCTTATGGGCCACATACTGGTCTAGTCATTGGGTGAAGGATGCAAAGGTGAATAACATCATCAGAGTTTATAATGTAGTGGGAAAAACGTAGGTAAATAACCAAGAACATACAGTTAAAGAAAAATTCCAGATTTTTTGTCATCTGAGAATGGTTCAGACTTATTGTACAGCATATAACATTCCTACTAAAATTATATAAGAAAAGCATTCAGCTCTAATCTTATCTTGATAGTATAAATTCACTACATCATTCATTCATTCATTCATTCAGTAAACATTTATAGAGAACAGTATTGTAGTAAAGGGTCAGAACTAACATACCCAACTCTAAGTGGGTCATTCATCTATTTGAGGGGATACATTTTGAAGCTAATTCATCAAGAATGCAGGTCCACACCAAATTACATGTTTTGCAGGGATTCTACTGAAATGCTTTCATGGTAGAAGGAGTTAATTAAAAACATCTGCACTTAGGGTTTTTTTAAACCCAAATTATGCCTTCCATGTAGTATGACACAAATGATAGGCTCTCAATTAAGTGCTTATCTAAATGAGCAGATTCGGAGTTCTATGTTGAACCTAAAAAGTTTTTACCTTCATCCATTGGTATCTCAAGAGTTCAGTCCAGGTTGGAAGTATGATGGCTGATTAGACAAATATATAAATCAAGCTCCTAAATTCTCATGACAGTATATTGACTTTGCTACCTGCATGTTCAATATCAAAAACATACGGACATTTATTTAATCAACAATACAAATCTGAATTTAGGCTGCCCTCTAAAAATTGCCAAATGCTCAGTGGAGACATCTGGTATTTGAGTAAGTTAGTCTAAGGGAATGTGATTCTCTATGTCTCTTGGCTTCACAAGCTCTATCGCTATATAAAGTTAGATCATCTGAAAACAGTATGTCTGGGCTCTACTATTTTGGTGAAAATTCTTGTATGGAGTTAGTTGCAATTGGATTTGATGTCCTACACTTTTAGAGTTGATTAATAGAAGAAACATCCTTTTGAAGAATGTTTCTGTATCTGGGCAAAACCACAAAGACAGCATCTATTATATTAATAGTTCCTAGAAGTCCCTGAGATAAAGATTTACACTGTAACTTCCTGATAAACTTTATGCTTAGGAAAAATTTTCTAACTTCAGATTTCTTTTTTCATGTAAGAACTATTTACTCCAGGATGGTTTTCTTATTGATTGACTTCCATGAAGCTCAAAGACAGATCTAATCCTCAGTAGCAGTAAATCTAGCCCAGGCTACTGGGCCTGTACATGCAAACCATGGAGAAGAAGCTCAAAACCTTGTCATCATTTTAAAAAAATTGAGATATAAACATATAATTCATATACTTTTATCTTTAGTATATTTAGTCAGTTATTTCTGGTATATTCACAAAGTTGTACAATCATAATCACTGTCTAATTCCAAAATATTTTCATCTCCCCAAAAACAAACCTCATGCCCATTTAGCACTTCTCATTTCTCCATCCCCCAGCCCCTCAAAACCACTAATCCACTTTCTACCTCTGTGGATTTGCCTATTGTGCACATTTCACATAAATAGAATCATACAATATGTGCCTTTTGTGTCTGCCTTCTTTCACTTAGTGTAATGTATCCAAGGTTCATCCATATCATAGTGTGTATCAGTACTTCATTCTTGTTCATGGCTGAATAGTCCATTGTGTGGATATAACCACATTTTGATTATCTACTCATCAACCAATGGGCATTTGAGTCATTTTCACTTTTTGGCCATTATGAATAATGCTGCTTGCTATGAACATTTATGCGCAAGTTTTTGTGTGAACATATGTTTCCAGTTCTCATGAGTATATACCCAGGACTAGAATTACTGGGTCAAATGGTAGCACAGCTTAGGTTTTGAAGAACTGCCAAACTGTTTTCTAAAGGGGCTGAACCATTTTATACTCCCACTAGCGATTATTGAGCGTGCCATTGTCTCTATATCCTCCCCAGTACTTGTTATTGTCCATTTAGTGATTATAGGTATCCTAGTGGGTATGAAGTGGTATCAAATAGTGATATTAATTTGCATTTTCTTAATTGCAAAGATGTTGAGCATCTTTTCATGTGTTTTTTGGCTACTTGTATGTCTTTTTTCGAGAACTGTCTTTTCAAGTGTTTTGCTTTTGTAATCATGTTTGACTAATATTTATTTCCATTATTTATTATTTAGGCAGTTACTAAGCCCTGTTATTTTCTTTCAAAATGTTTATTCTGTTCCCTTTCTCCCATTTATTTATTCAATGCATATTTACTGGTTGCCTACTATGTGCTAGGCACTGTTCTAGATGCTAGGGATAAAATAGTGAACAATGATAGTAGTTTTTATTCTACCTTCTGCATTATTAAACCATAATAAATAAGTAAATAATATAGGATTTTAGGAAGTGGTAAGTGCTATGAAAGAAAAAGAAAGTAAAGCACAATAAGGAGTTCCAAAGTTTAGGGTTGGGGTGGATTTTAGTATTAAGTAGGGTGATTGGGTGAACCTCACTGGAAAAGTGACAGTTTAACAAAGACTTGGAAAGGGCGAGAGAGTTTGCCAAGTAGATACACAGAGAGCCATTCAAGGCAGAGGGAGCTGTGGCAGCAAAGGAGTAAGGCAGGAGTACGCCTGCTGTGTTCAAGCAGCAAGGAAGCCAGTGAGACTGGAGTACAATGAGAGAGGGGCAATGGTGGGAGATGATGTCAAAGAGATAACAAGGTGGGGATTGCAGATCATGGAAGGACTTGTGGGGCATTTTAAGAACTTTAGTTTTTAGTTTGAGTGAAAGGGGGAGCCCTTGAAAGGTTTTGAGCATCCAAGTGCCGTTATCTGACCGAAAGGGGTCACTCTGGCTGTGGTATTGAGAACAGGCTATCAGAGGGCAAGGGTAGGAGCAGAAGGACTAGTTAGGGTGCCTTGAAGTGATCCAAGTGAGAGAGTTTGGTGGCTCAGATCAGTATGGTAGCAGTGGACATGGTGATAAATGGTTTGATTCTAAGTATATTTAAAAAGTGGAGCCAATAGGAGATCCGGACAGATTGGGTGTTGGATGGGGGTCGAGACAAAGAGAGGAGTAGGGTTAGGAGATGTTTGATGTCTCCATTTCCCTGGAAGCACTCACTAGTCCCTGGTTTAATTTCTAACAGAGCCCTACCTGCCATAGCATGAACTTCATGTTCAATAAATTATTTTCTGACAAAAGTCTTCTTTCATTCCATATTTTTTTAACCAAATAAGTTCAAACTATTCTTTCCAACTGGTGGGCCTATCACAAACTAATTCACCTTTTTTTGACTTCATATCCCTTCATATACTCCTTCTGTTTCTAGGCTGGTTTTATAGGTACATTCCTCCCTGCTTCTGCCTCTGTGTCCACATCTGCATCATTCTCTGTACTCCCTGTTCAAATCTTTCAGGACTTCACTCAAGCCCCATGGCTTCTATGAAGGCTTTCTCATTTTCTTGGTCATCTTTTCCCTTGAACTTTCTGTGGTCCTTAAAAGTTGGTACACTACAACAGTACGATGAAATTTCCCTTTGAATTCTTCAATGCTGTATGCCATTTATACTGTTTGTTTTTTCATTCCTTGTCTTAATTCCTAGTATAGGTTATACAAATAATAATGGCTACCCTTTATTATGTGCCAGACTGTTCCGAGTACTTGATATGTATTATCTCAATTTATCCACATTATAATCCTGTAGTATGAACAGTATTATTGTTTCTACTTTATATATAAGGAAACTAAGACATAGAGATGCCAAGGAATTTTGCTAGGTCACAGAGCTAGAAAACAGAAAGCCACAAAGCAAATCCAAGCAACGGCAAGGGGCCTTTTGGGTACTAGGAGTAGATCCCCTAAGACCCCCAGTTATTCAATAAACATTACCTGATTGATGCAGTCAACCAGCTTATTCAACATAAATCCTTTTAGTATTGCTTCACATTGAGGTTTTGTGGCAAGTCTTATAATTGTAGGATTTTTTTGAAGTAGATAGCAGTGAGGAGGTGGGGGGTGGAGATATTCATCATGCAGGATCATAATCCAAGTGTTTTTCACTTTTTGAAAAACCACTTAAAGTAATAAGCAGATGCTTGGAATATTCTAAGTAGAAATCACCTGAAGCAAACCCATGAAGTGTATGTTCTTTCACACAGCAGCTTTGTACCTTTCTGGCAGGCATGTAGCCTGTGTGTAGGAGATTATTTTCCTACCAATTTCCAAGAGACTGCCTAGGTGAAAAGAAAATCATAGAGTCAAATGTGTGGGTGTAGTGTTTTTTGGAACATGCTATTCTGGGATAAGGGAGAAGAATACTTTTCCATAAAAAGTGCTACATCCTATAGGAAGAGGAAATGTTTTTTAGGTTCTTCCTTGAGACTATTGGGTATTAGGCTTTAATAAACAAAAGCAAGGTAATCTAACAGTTGTCCTAAGAGCATTTCCATATGGTTACTAACAGCAAACTCTGCCAAGAATTTGGATATTTGTTAGCAAACTGAATCTCAAACTGTGTCAGTTGAGTTAATGAATAATTTATGAAATTAAATGAAAACTCAGTGGTAGAGAAATTCACTGTTATTAACTGGAATGGAGCTGTGCAGGATCCTGAATTAATCAGATTTTTTTTACCCTCTTACATTCCATTTTGTGGTAAGAAAAAAAGTATCATTAAAAAATAGATTCATATCATCAGGATTTATAAAATCAAAGATCATTTTTATGGGTTCTCCAAAACTAAGTACTATGAAGACCCAGCTTTTAGCCTTCTAGTCCTGGCCCGATTAATACTAGGACTAATTGTGAGCAATAAAATGTGGACACAGGATAATCAATCTCCACAGTCTCAGGGGACATCAGATTCCGCAGGCTTCACAGTGGATATAGCGTTGCCTTGGATATGAATATGAATGGGTCCTG
The DNA here is from genome assembly GCA_023783475.1 of Daubentonia madagascariensis. Classification (NCBI taxonomy): domain Eukaryota; kingdom Metazoa; phylum Chordata; class Mammalia; order Primates; family Daubentoniidae; genus Daubentonia; species Daubentonia madagascariensis. The sequence continues at coordinate 15,765,119 of JAKFHU010000428.1, forward strand.
GGTAAATAAGAACATGATTTACAACTTGAATGATTGATGAGGAATTGACCAAAGAGGGTTTGAGTTATTTCTGCTAGGAGCCCTTATATGGCAGCATAGTCCTTTTGGAACTGTGTATACCAGGAGACTCCTGGTGATGACTTAACTTCTGATCTCCTGTCTTTTTCATGTTGTCTTTGAAACCTCCTGCGATCTAGCTTTTATCTCCAAGGCAAGATTTACAGTCAACAACAATATCACCTACGTGCCAAATCCACTGGTCTTCTTTTCTTTTTATTTTACGGTTTGGATTCAAAATCAAATTTCTTACTCTGGCCTGTAAAATACTGCACAATCTGGCTCTGCCTTATTCTCTGACCCAATATCGTAGCATTCTCCACTTGTCCACTAAACTTTAGACACGTTGACCTTATCATTGATGTTCAAATGCTTCCAATTCACTCCCATCTTGGAGCTTTTGTCCTCACTGTTCCTTTCCTGGAATTCTGACCTCTAGTCCTCCCACCCCATCATTTCATGTGTCAGCTCGTACATCAATGACGTAATGAGGCCTTCCTTGGCAAACCCTCCCTGGAGCAATTTTCATGCTCATCAAGTCACTCTATCACATGTGGTTATTTTGTCTTCTTCAAAGAACTTACAAGTACCCAAAATAATTTTTTACATATTTTTAATTTGTTCCTCTCACTAAAATAATAGCTCCTTAGAGAAGGACTCAATGTGATACAGCACCAATCTGTTGTCTCCATTTCTATTCCACCTTATTAATCTGTAATCATTAGTTTTTACCCTTGTCTACCTGGCTATGTCATTTGTTTAAACTGTTACAGTAATGTTCCTTCTGAGGTCCAACTCACTTTATGGCAATATCTGCTTGAACACTCACTGATTAACCCATTGTATCATTAACAAACGTAAGTGTTTTACCCTTCCTACATCTTCACAAAACTAACATACAAACAGAGGAAAATGTAGATTCTTGATTCTGAAACAGAATGATCTTTTAATCTAAAAAATTCCAATTAAAGTCACATGTAGCAGGCATATATGGTGTTGCTTCCCTACATTTCTTCCTTCCTTTGGGACCTACATCCCTTCCTTCTGGATACCTGCTTCACTTCCCATTTTATCCGTGGGATCCAAATGGGACCAACCATCTTTGTACATGACCCTCTGTTTTCAGTCCATGATTTGCTGAGGGATAGGTACCTAACCCAAACTGGACCAATCAAAGTACCTCAGTCCCAGGCCACAGTGATGGTTTGAGAATACTTAAAGTTCTTCAACAAGGTTTGTTTTAATTGGACCTGGAAAAGATTTCTTTCCTTCTTGGCCATAAAGATGAGTGGATGTGAGTTTAGAGCTATAGGCAACCAGTCCTCTGGCTTATGGAAAAGTCACTTTGAGATAATAAAGCCAGCCACCACCCACCTCCTCCTCCCCGCCCCCCCCCCCTCCGGCTCCAGATGGGAGTGGACATGAGAGATGGAGATTCCTGACGGTGCTTGGTTCCCTGGCACCAGCCATCCCGAAGACCATCCACATCTGTTTAGTAATTGATTACATTTCCACTTTTTGATACTCAGATATTCCAGCACTATTTTAGGCACTAAAATGCTGATTTTTTTTTGTTAATATAATACTGTTAACCCAGTATTTTTGTAAATCCTGAATTTTGAATTATTTATCTAATAATGGACCCAGAAAGTCACATGTTGCCTTAAAATTTTGAATTCAATGGTGGTACACATATTTTTAGAAAGTATCTTCTATATTCTTGTAATTCTCAAGAAGAAGAAGAAGAAGGCAACTAACAAAGCAAAACTTCCGTTAGAAAAATTAATTCTACTCTGGTTCACAGTCTTTCTAAAGAACTGGAGGAAAAAATGGCATATTGAAATTGAAACTGATAATCTCTAGCTTTACCTGATGAACCAAAAGAAGGTGAAGACGAACAAGAAGCATTTTCTTTGAAACTGAACTTAAGTTGATGTCAATAAATTGTTGGGCTTCTATCTCTTAAAAAAAAAAAATTGTTCCAAAAGTTGTCCTCTAAGTTATCAAGAAAAAAAAAGATGGGATTTTTTTGAAGATAAAATAGCCACAAGGAAATGGTTGGACTAGTGTAGATTCTGAAAGAGGTAGACACGTCTTTTCAAAAATATACTTACAACTCGATACCATTTACTCAGTTTGTTTTGTAAGACTGAATTTTATAAATTATCAAATGATATTTTAATTTAAAAATTTTATGATTGATTAATATTTTTACATATTTAAAGAGATGTTTATTTTTAATGGTACTTTATTTTTATTAATTTTATTTTCTAATTAATTATATTAGAATGATAATATGTATTTAATAGTTATATTTTATAAATTTATATTTTACTTCATGTTATAATTTTGTAATTTTTACATTGGAAATGGATTAAATATTTAGTTTTTTGATTCTTTTATTTTAGGAAATGTGAACACTCTATAGTTTAATTTTATGGTCCAATAACTTCCCCCCTCTTTTCTTTGAGATAGTTTTTGTCATTTGTACTTCTAGATCCTTGCCTAATACACTTCTTATTTTACTCTATCTCTGAGGTAGATAAATGGATTATAAAAGAATAAAATTATATATTTTCAGATAGGATTGCAATAAAAGGTGTTTTTAAAATAGTGTGTTTACTAGATAAATAAACTCAGAATTTATGCTCTGCTTTAAACATTTCTATTGATGGGAATTTTACTGTATAAAGTGTAAATTGAGCTATCTAACCAGACAAACGATTCTATAGTAGTGTTCATTCATGTTTTGTTTGAAACCTATTAATGCCTGTCAAAATTTCTACTTGACAAAATAACTCAACTGCCTTTCAGTATTAATGTATCAAGTCAGTAGGAACCACACAGGGATAATAATATGACAGGATTCAAGAAAGATTTCTGAAATCAGATACTAAATGTTTAGTGAAAATGTTCCAAGTTATGAACAGGATATTTAGAATTATAAATAATTTATCTTGTCCACTACACAAAGCATTTGTATTTCAAGACCAACTGTCAAGTAGTGAGGTTGGATACTTAGATGATTTTCTGCAGCAATAGACAATAGAACAGACCTTGTCCTTCTACTGAAATGTGTAATATGTCTAGGTTCCTGCACTGCTCTCTTGCTGTCTCAAAGGTAAAGAAGCCCTTGGTGTTTGGGAATTTGTGCTGACTTTCATTTTTTTAAGTAAGCAGCCACAACTTTATTATAATTTAGCATGGGGTCCCTATTACTAAACAAGTGACTCGACGAGAGTGGGAAAAGAATAGGCCAAATTGTCTCGTGATCTGATTGTTCTCCTAGTCTTTGAAATATTTAATTTTTTTCAGAATGTCAGGATGTTTCACAATTCTAGATAAGTTCCATTCTCTCATTTCGGGGGGGGGGGAATTATACATTTGTATAAGTGTCTTATGACCACACAGTTCCTCAAGAAGCAAATTTGAGTAAATCCTTTCACTTCTCTATGCAGTACTGTCTTTAAGCCCAGAGCAGAGGGGTCTTGCCTTGGGCCCCATGATTTAGAGCAGGGGTTCGAAACCAGGGGTGACTTTGCCCCTAGGGGACATTTGGAATTCTGTAGACATTTTTCATTCTTAATCCAGGGGTGGTGGGGTCCCACCAGCAACTAGTTGGTGGATGCCAAGGATGATGCTAAACATCCCGGAGCACTGGAGAGCTCCACATAGCAAATAATTATCTGGTATAAAATGTCAACAGTACCCAGGATGAGAAACCCTGTTTAGAGGCACCACTCTGTCCCACCGCCTCAGGCCATGTCTCACCCCATGGGGTAAGGAGTCTATTGGCCAAGAAGTTATGTCCTCCTGGAGACTGGTCCCTATTCCAGAGCAATGTTTTCAAAGTGTGGTCCCAGACCAGCATCATTACCACCTGGGATCTTTGTAGAGAGGCACATTTTGGGCCCCATCTGAGACTTACTGAATCCGGAAATCTGGGGATAAGACCAAGAAATCTGTGTTATAACAGGTCCTCCAGGTGATTCTGACAAATGCAAGAGTTTGAAAACTACTGCTCCAAGGAGTCCAAGAATTCTATATTTGAACCTAACAGATATGTTTGTCAGGATAGGAGGATAGAAGACATTTTCTTTAACAGCTTGTTAACTTGATTTATAACATCTAAATATGTAGACATGTGGTATGTGGGCCTCCATTTGTACTCTTGCTCTAGGTGCTGGATTAGAGCATTGCTTAAATTTCCTTCTGGGTAAATGACTCCGTGGCTACTATAGAGGCATTGTGAATCTGTATTCCCCGCACAGACTCTGTTAAGATGCAGTGACTTTGATGCTTAATCACTGGCAAAGTGCTTTTTTGCTCTTTTGCTTTCTACACAACAGGATTTCTTTTGATTTTTCTCTTGATATATGTGAAAAAACAGGTTAAGTATTTAAGTCAAAAGCAATAACTATGGTCAAACAAAATTTGAACAGCTATTAAGTTCCAGATACCTTTTACATAGCATGATTTATATTATATATATAGTTTTAAAAATGGAAAAGTACAGACACATAGTCTTGATGTGCATGTATATTAGGATTACTCTTTGAAAGGGAAGTTTATAATATTAATCAAAAATTTAAATTTTGATTAAACGATTTTGTGTCTAGGAATTTATTATAAAATCATGCTTGTACATGTAGGTGAAGGTGAATGTTTAGAATGTTAAGTGCTGCTATTTCGTTATAGCCCAAAATAGGAAACAGCCTACATGTGTATCAATAATGGGTTTTTTAGGTAAATGTATGAACATCCATATAATGAACACTATGCACCTATCAGAACTACATGGAGTGCTGTTAATGAAGGAGGGCCATGTAGTGTTCACAGTGTAAGGAGTGTGTACTCTGGCACCAGACCATAGGGATTCAATTACTAGCTCTGCCATATGCTCGTTGTGTGACCTTGGGCAAGTTATTTTCTCTTTGTCTCAATTTTTTCCATTTCCAAAATGGGGAATAATAATAAAGCCTACTTCACAGAGTTTTTGAGAGGATTAAATAAGATGAAACAAGTTAGCCTTTTAGTGCTTGTCATATAGAAAATAGTTAACACACGTTAGCTATTATAATGTAAAGACTTTGAAGATAAATTGCTAAATGAAAACATCAACACCACACAGAACCATGTGTATAGATTCAAAAAAGAGGGGGGTGTGTATACATGAATTATATAAAAAGCTTGGCAAGGATACTCAAACGCTATTTACAGTGGCTATTTCTATGCATCTGGGATGGGGAAAAGACAATTTTTTCATTTTATAATTTTTGTTTTTTTTCCATGTTCAATTATTACTTTTATAATTTTTAAAATTATTTAAAAAATTAAATTAAATTAAATTAAAATATTAAGGGGGTACAAATTTTTTTGTTACATGGATTCTTTGCATAACGCTTAAGTCAGGGCTTTTAGTGTGCTTGTCACCAGAATAGCGTTCATTGTGCCTGATAGATAAGTTTTTTTACCCATTACCCTTTTCCCACCCTCCCCCCCTTCTTGGTTTCCAATGTTTTTACATTTCTTTGTGCCTATGTGTGGCCATTGTTTAGCTCCCAATTATTAGTACATGTGGTGTTTGTTTCTCCATTCCTGAGATACTTCATTTAGAATAATGGTCTCCAGTTCCATCCAAGTTGTTTCAAATGACATTATTTCATTCCTTTTTGTGGCTGAGCACTACTCCATGGTGTAGATATGCACCACATTGTCTCTATCCATTCATGAATTGAAGGGTACTCAGGTTGGTTCTACATCTTTGCAATTGTGAATTGTGCTGTGATAGACACTCAAGTGTGGTGTCTTTTTGATAAAATGACTTCTTTTCCTTTGGGTAGATATCCAGGAATGGGACTGCTGGGTCGAATTGTAAGTCTACATTTATTTAGGTTATTAAGTATGAAATGTCTGATTTCCTTAAGTACTAAGTCTGACAGTTGATATCTCTGACATATCACTTTGACACTTCTTGTTTTATGTTTACTGTGAAGGTACATCCTCAGTCTTTCAAACATGTGTTTTGGCTTGTGATTATCTTTCAAATTTTTTTTTAGAGCTATTTTTGTGAAACCACGGATAAGTCAAAAATATGTGTTATTTTTAAATATGAGTTCGGTCATGGAACCAATGCAGCACAGGCAGCTCAAAATATCAATGAAGTGTTTGGGAATGATGTGGCTAATGAATGCACAGTACTTAATGGTTTGAGAAGTTCCATTCTGGTGATTCTAATCTTGAAAATGAGTGGGTGACTTGAGACCAAGGTGGATAATGATGAGCTGAAAGCTGTAGTGGAAGCGAATCCATCTCAACCTGCGCGTGAATTAGCAGCAAGGTTTGACGTTCCTATTCCAACAATATTGGACCATTGGAAACAAATCAGCAAGGTAAAGAAGCTGGATAGATGGGTTCTGCATGAATTAAACGAGCATCAGAAGAGAAATTGTCTCGAAGTTTGCCTTTCTTTGCTGTCACAACATAAAGGCAAACCATTTCTAAACTGTATTGTAACGTGATAAAAAATGGATTCTTTTTGACAACTGCAAGCATTCAGCACAATGGCTGGATAAAGATGAAGTGCTGAAACACAGTCCAAAACCACATATCCATTAAAAAAGCTAATGGTGTCTGTTTGGTGGTCCAATGCTAGTTTTATCCACTACAGCTTCATGAAGCCTGATCAATCGATTACAGCAGATGTCTACTGCAACCAATTGGATGAAATAATGAGGATGCTTGTGATTAAGCAGCCAATATTGGTCAATAGAGATGGGCCAATCCCTTTGCAAGACAAGGCTCGACCACATGTTGCACAAACAACGCTGCTCAAACTGCAGAAGCTGGACTTGGAAACTCTTTGTCATCCACTATATTCATCAGACATTGCACCAACTGACTACCAATTCTTTCCAGGCTTTGGACCACTTCTTGCAAGGAAAAATATTCAATTATCAACAAGCTGTGGCAAACGCCTTTCGTGATTTCATTGCCACTTGCTCCCCAGACTTCTTTGCTGCTGGCGTAAACAAGCTACCATTAAGATGGAAAAACTGTGTGGATAGTTTAGGTGCACACTTTGATTAATTGTACCGATTCTTGTTTGAGATATAATAAACTACACTTTTGATTCAAAATCAGACGTTTCATATTTAATGACCTATATTTCTTTGAGGAATTGCCATACAGTTTCCCATAGAGGTTGCACTGCAGTCCCACCAACAGTGGCATTCCTTTCTCTCTGCATCCATACCAGCATCTATTGTTTTTTGACTTTTTAATAATGACCATCTAACAGGGGTAAGGTGGTGTCTCATTGTGGTTTTAATTTGCATTTCCCTGATGATTGGTGATGTTGAGCATTTTTTATATGTTTATTGGCCATTTGTCTATCTTCCTTTGAAAAACGTCTGTTCATGTCTTTTGCCCACTTTTTGATGGGGTTGTTTGTTTTTTTCTTGCTGATTTGTTTGAGTTTTTGTAGATTCTGGATATTAGTCCTTTGTCAGATATATAGTTTGTGAATATTTTCTCCCATTCTATAGGTTGTCTATTCACTGTGTTGATTATTTCATTTGCTGTGCTATTTCTTTTCTTTTGCTGCCTTTGTGTTTGGTTTGTTCTTCTTTTTCTAGTTCCTTGAGATGTGACATTAGGTTGTTAATTTGTGATGTTTCTGTATTTTTGATGTAGGCATTTAAGGCTATGAACTTTCCCCTTAGGACTGCTTTTGCTGTATCCCATGGATTTTGAAATCTTGTGTCCCTTTTGTTGTTCAGTTTGAGAAATCTTTTGATTTCCATCTTAATGTCATCATTGACCCAAGTATCATTCAGCAGCTGGTTGTTTAATTTCCATGACATTGTGTAGAGTTGAGTGTTTCTCTTGGAATTGATTTCTAGTTTTATTCCACTGTGGTCTGATAAGATACATGGTATAATTTCAGTTTTTTTGAACTTGCTGGGACTTGTTTTGTGGCTTAAGATATGATCAGTTTTGGAAAATGTCCCTTGTGCTGATGAGGAAGAAAGTATATTCAGTAGTTTTAGGGTAGAATGTTCTGTAGATGTCTGTTAGGTCCATCTGTTCTAGAGTCCCGTTTAAGTCCAGTGTTTCTTGACTGATTTTTCTGCTTCAATAATCTGTCCAGTTCTGGCAGTGGGATGTTGAAGTCCCCAGAAATTACTATGCTACTGCTTTTTTCTTTGCTTAGATCTTAGTAGAATTTTCTTTATGAATTTGGGTGCTCCTCTGTTAGGTACATATATATATAGGATTGTTATGTCTTCTTGTTGAATTGCTCCTTTTGCCATAATGTAAATGACCCTCTTTGTCTTTTTTTTACTATTGTTGATTTAAAGTCTATTTTATCTGATACGAGAATGGCTATGCCTGCTTGCTTTTGGCTTCCATTTGCATGGAATTTTTTTCCCCCTCCCTTTACCTTGAGTCTGTGCAAGTCCTCGCAAGTTAGATATGTTTCTTGGAGACAGCATATAGTTAGGTTGTGTTTTTTCAACATTCAGCCAGTCTGTGTCTTTTAAATCAGGTATTAAGACTGTTTTTATTAAGTGTTAGTGTTGATATGTGGGATACTGTTCTGTTCATCATGTTGGATGACATCTTGTTGTTGTTTTGTTTTCCCTCTTGTGCTGTTGTTTTATAAAAGCTGTGAGCTTTAACTTTCATGTGTTTTTACACTGTTGGTTATCTATTGTGCTGTTGAATGTATATAATTTTGAGTATCTCCCATAGGGCAAGTCTAGTAGTGACAAATTCACTTAGTGTTTGCTTGTCTGGAAAAGTCTCTATTTCTTCATCATTTATGAAACTTTGTTTTTCAGGATACAAAATTCTTGGCTGGCAGTTGTTCTGTTTAAGAAAACTAAAAATGAGGCCCCAATCCCTTCTAGCTTGTGAGATCTCCACTGAGAAGTCTGCTGTTAGCCTGTTGGGTTTTGCTTTGTAGGTTAGTTGTTGCTTTCATCTTGCAGCTTTTAGAATTTTCTCCTTCATTTTGACTTTGGCCAGCTTGATGACTATATGTCTTGGAGATGTACTATTTGCTATGAATCTTCCCAGTGTTCAATGACTATCTTGTATCTGGATATCTGAATCTATGTTGATACCAGGGAAGTTTTCCTCAATAATTCCCTTGAATAGGTTTTCCATGCTTTTTGCTTTTTCTTCTTCTACCTCAGAGATACCTATGTTTCATATACTGGTTCACTTCACATAGTTCTGTATTTCTCTGAGTGATTCTTCATTCTTCTTTATTCTTTTTTCTGCATCTCTGACTGGGTTTTCTGCATCTCAGCCTTGTCTTCAAGCTCTGAGATTCTTTCTTCTGCTTGTTCTAGCCTGTTGTTGAAGCTTTTGAATTTTCCTAAATGACTCTTTCATTTCTTTAAGTTCTGTTATATCTCTTCTCATGTTGTCTAATTCTTTAGCAACTTTTTCATTTTCTTCATTGCTGTCCCAAAACACTTTTTTGGATTCTTTGTGTTGGTTTTCAACATTCTCTTCAATCCCATGCATCTTATTTGCCATCCATATTCTGAATTTTATTTCTGACATTTCAACAATTTCCTTTTGGTTGGGGTCCCTTGCTGTAGATCTATTGTGATCCTTTGGTGGGTGTTGAACTTGCTTGTTTTTTCATGTTGCCAGAGTTCTTTTCCTGGTTTCTTCCCATGTGAAACCTCTTCTTTCAGCTCAGGGTAGATAGGTTTGCAGTGTACCTGTTCTCCTTTGCTGGGAACTCTCCTACTTAGTGAGGAGAAGGAGACGTCCCTAAATGGCACTTTTGTGTCCTATTCCAGAAGACTGACCCAGCAGGCAAGGGGCAGATGCACTGACAGCCTGTAATGCAGTTGTTGCATTGTCCCATTCCCCTGTGGTTGTCAGAGTCCAAGCTAGTGCTGGATGATCTTCGTACAGAGTGGTGGGTTGTTCCCCAAGCCATTGTTCAAACCTTGGGTGGGGGGCTGGGTGAGTCCCCCTCCATGGAGGCTGGTGTTGTAGGAGATTGCTCTGTTGGGGTCTCCCCGCAGTGGTGGCAGTGGCAGCTTAGAGAGGCTATCTGGATAGTGGTCACAAATGTCAGGGCTGTGGGCATTCATTCTACATGGGTCCAGGTGCAATGGTGGCTCAAGGCTAGCAAGTCCCTGGCAGAGCATTGGACCACAGCGGTGGTTCCTGCCAGGCAGAGGATGGGAGCCACAGGGTTGGGGCCATGGGGCCAGGTGGCAGTGTGAAAGCCTTAGGGGTGGAGCTGTGGAGCTCTGCAGCAGCACAGGAGCTGTGTGGGTGGTACCATGAGGCCCAACAGCAGCTCAGGAGCTATGCAGGTGGGGCCAGGTGGCAGCACGGACATCATGGGAGTGGGGTGCAAGGCCAGGCCTGGAAGCCAGGACTCTCCTCCCCCAACTCCTGGTGCTGCTGAGGCAGTCACTGCAGGGCTTCTCAGCTGGCATCAGTAGCACCTGTTTTGCTCAAATACCCATGGCAGAGAGGGGTGCTTGGCTCTCAGTCATGGAACATGTGGGAGCATCTGCTCTCCCTGCTCCCTCCTAGGCCTGGCAGGGCAATGTGGAGGTGGCTGTAGCAAAGTCGAGCCCCATGTAGACCAGGCGCTCTCAACCTGAGAGCTCAGAGTGTCATCAGTTACAGTGACCTGAGAACAGAAGCCACTGTATCCCTCCTGCACCTGCTCTCTGGTGTAATGTTGCTACACAGACTCCAAGCAGCTCACTGATCAGTACAGTGGCCTGCGGTGGTGGTAGTTGGGGGGCCCTCACAGCTCGGGCCACAGTGTCTGATGGGGGAGTGTGGTGGAATTCTCTCTTCCTGTCCTTCCCCATGTGTGAATGCTTCCCTCAGGTACCTTCTGATCTTGCCAAGTAGATCACTTTCTCCTTCACTCTGAGTGTCCCCTGTCACTTCTCTGATGATTCAATGCTCTCTCCAAGAAGGCCATAGGTGGGCATCCAACTGCAACTTTCTTTCCTTTCCTTGAGAGTGGCATGTGCACACTGCTTCTAGTCTTTCATTTTGCTAGTTCAGCCAAGAAGCCATATATCTGATGCTGGCTGGGTGCAGTTGCTCATGCCTATAATCCCAGCACTTTGAGAGGCTGAGGTGGGAGGATTGCTTGAGGCCAGGAGTTCAAGATCAGCTTGGGTAACACAGCAAGACACCATCTTACAAAGAGCAAATTCATCTTCCTTCACTTTTTTATTCTATTCAGGCCCCTTTTCAAGATTATTTAAGGAAGAAACCACATATACCTGAGGAGCTTAATATTTAAAAATACATAAAGAACTCAAACTCTTCAATAGCAAAAAAGCAAATAACCTGATTAAAAAATGGACTAAGGACCTGAATAGGTATTTCTCAGAAGAAAACATAAAAATGGCCAACAGGCGTAAGATAAGGTGCCCAACATTGCTAATCATCAGGGAAATACAATTAAAATCATGATAAAATATCACCTCACACTTGTTACAATGGTTATAATCAAAAAGACAAAACACATAAAAAATGTTGGTGAAGATGTGGAGAAAGGGAAACCCTTGTATATTGTTGGTAGGAATGTCACTGGGTACAGCTATTAAGAAAAACAGTATGGAAGTTCCTCAAAAATTTAAAAATGGAGCTACCATATGATCCAGCGGTCTCACTTCTGGGCTTATATCAAAAGGAACTGAAATCAGTATGTCCAAGAGATCTCTGCACTCCCATGTTCATTTCAGCATTATTCACAATCGCCGAGACATGAAAACAGCCTAAGTGTCTGTGGATGAATTGATAAAAAAACCTGGTGTGCAGATATATATATATCTACCATAGAATATTATTCAGCTTTAAAAAAGAAGGAAGTTTGTCATTTGAGATGATATGGATGAACTTGGTGGACATTATGTTAAGCGAAATAAGCCAGGCATCGAAAGACGAATACTCTCACTTATGTGTGGAATCTAAAAAAGCCAACTCATAAAAGCAGAGAGTAGAACGTTAATTGCCAGGAACTGGGGAGTGGGGAAAATGGGGAGATATTTGCTAAAGGGTATAAAGATTCAGTTATGTGGGATGAATAAGTTCTGGAGATGTAGTATACAGCATGGCAACTACAGTTAATAATACTGTATTGTATGCTTGCAATTTGCTAAGATTCTTGGCCTTAAGTGATCTTACTACACACACACACACACACAAAGGTAACTATGTGTGGTGATAGATATGTTAATTGGCTTCATTGTGGTAACCATTTCACAGTGTATACATATATCAAAACATCACATCATACACCTTAAATATACACAATTTTAATTTGTCAAGTATACCTCAATAAAGCTGGAAAAAAGAGTAAGAAAAATTGAAGTCATGCAGATGCTCAGATTTTGTATGATGGCAGAAACGAAACGGTATGAATTCACTTTTTTTAAATGGGCCATAGGATGACATTTCTAGTGCTGAGAGATTTATTTTTGTGCATGAGAAGCATGCTAGTGTTTTAAGAATTTCATGAAAAACTAATTTTTATAATGACACTCCCCTCTCCTTTAGGATGAGTTTCATAAATTTTCCACTTAATATAACTGATAAATTCAGGCTAAATGGCCTTTCTTCTTGGAAGCTAATGAATGAAACGCAAAAACAGCCCACGTGCAATGCTCTGTGGAACCTTTCCTTGGGGTAACTGAGGGGGCTTTGTGAGTAGAAAGGCTTCAGCGTTCTTTGCAATGATTTTCCCATCCAACAGCAGTGCAAATCCTGCGCTGAATTGCACTCCCCATGGAAGTTCCTTGTTGCCCTAGGAATACCTGACTTAAGAATGACTTGATTTAACAAGAAAATCTAAAGTTGATCTTCCTTTGGCTTTTTGCCAGTAAAATGCCTAGCTTTAGGAGGTCCGCAGGTAGTTCTATCACAGAAAGGGATTCTCAAGATGGCAGGTTTAAGGAGAAACACCCTGACTCGTATGTGTGGCCCCTGACTTTTATACTTTCCACCCCACTCTGCCTCCACACATAGCACTTCTGGAGTTGATAGAAAGCCAGAATTTCATTTTGGTCAAGGAAAAGAAAAATTCTTATTTTGTACTAGGTTTTGTAATGTCTTCAATAATCTAACAGTTTATTAAAGTTTTTAAATAAATTTAAATCTTGTGCAAACTCTTGTTACAGTGTGGCTAGGGTTAATGACATTTGTTTTAAAATCAAATGTTCAGAACTCATTCATTATTAAATACTGTTTTTTGGTTTTGGGGTTTTTTTGTTTTTGTTTTGTTTTTTTTTTGAGACAGGGTCTTACTGTGTCGCCCAGGCTAGAGTGCAGTAGCATCGTCATAACTCACTGCAACTTAAATTCCTGGGCCCAAGCGATCCTCCTGCCTCAGCCTCACAATTAGCTGGGACTACAGGCACGCACCACCATACCTGGCTGATTTTTCTATTTTTAGTGGCGATGGGGTCTTGCTCTTGCTCAGGCTGGTCCTGAACTCCTGGCCTCAAGCAATCCTCCCACCTTGGCCTCCCAGAGTGCTAGGATTCCAGGCGTGTCTGTTTTCTTTTTAATCTTTCATTCTTATTCTATCATCAAGCATTCTCTTTATAGGATTCTTACTTATCTTTTTAAGAGTATCAGAGACCAGAGACCAGTTTTGGTTCCTTTTATTTTCCATTATATGGTTATAATAGTTTAATAATTAATAATCAAATGAAATGATAATTTTTCTTTCAATGCCACTGAATCTAACTTTTCTTCCCTTCCTCCCCACCCACCCCTTTTGTTGGGGGGGAGGAAATGACATACAATTATTAAAAAAGAAAGTCACTAAGCAAACAAACTTGGTGCCACCAGAACTTCAATATTTTCAAGTTCATCTGAACCCTCGATGCTTGGCATTCTCTGAAGTTATCTTTTATGTGTTTGTCTGAACTCTTCCATGTGGAAATAACTCCACATACACATCACTTTCGTCATAGTTGTGTACCCATACTACCCTCCCCCACTTTCACCAGAGGAGTTCACCTCCTATTTGAAAAGTAGAGGCTATCTATCTGACTTGAGTTCTCTTAATGTACTGCTCTCCCCCAACTCCAACAAAGTGCCTGCTTCCTTCTCACTTACTCCCTTCCAGCTTCAGAAGAAGCGCTCCTTCCTCCTGCCTAAAATTAACCCCTCTAACTCAACTACCCTTGACAGCATCAGGTGATTATGTTTTTATTTAAATTAAAAATCCAAAAGGCTTTGAAGAATAAAATATTTATGTAAAAACCTAAATACTTTTGGAGCCTAAGGTTTTAAATCTTGGATACAGTGTAACCATATTTATTTGAATGATTGTATGAGAGACATACGCAGCAAAGTCCTGGTGGAGACTTTTCGAATAAGTGAGAATATAGACAAAGAGCAAAATCATGTTGTCTGACTCTTCCCTCTCTTTTCCAGAGTCCTTCTTAATTTTTAGCGCATAGAGATCTTGCAATACGTTGAAAAAGTTCCAGTTCCAACTTTTATATCGTCTAAATAGACACTAAATGGCTATTGATTCTCCTTGCTATTTATTTTATTTTAAGGTATTGCTATATTGCATGATTGCAGTGGGCAAGAAAAGAGGGGAAAAAAAACCCAGTTAGATAAATTTTATTTTACTTTTGATCTCTGCTTAAAGTTGTTCTTGTGTTTAGATGTTAAAACTTTTACATTGTGTACATTAGAATTCTAACGCCTCATGAAGTTCAAATACATGTCAGCAGGGAGAATGACTAAAACAGCTGTAATAATTTGGATCCTTATTGCCTCTGTATACTATTAGTAATTTCCTCTCTTGCTAATCACATTCCATGCCAAAACTCTCCTAATCCAAATTTTCTTCTTGAAATATTGACTTATACCTTAATCCTTCTTTTTTAAAAAGAGAATGAGTGTTAAATAGTGATAATGCCTGCTCCCCTCTTCAAAGATCATTGCACTTTGAATATTTATCTGGTCTTTGCTTTATATCAGAGAACCATCTGTGACCAAATTGATACAGGAGCAGGAGAAAGACCAGCGGTGGCTGACGTTACACTCCAGCTGGGAGAGCCTCACTGGAACCACTTTGCATGAGCTGCTGGTAAACGGGTAAAAATCCTTTCATGAGAGCTGTGAAGAGTTGAATTATAGAGCAAGAGTTTATAATCAGAGCCTTTCTTCCATTTTTCCATTTTAACTCAAGATAATCCAATTTGTCATATCAATAAAAAACCTCCATAGACTGGCTGTCGGCCTTTCCATTTCAACATTGGTTTTATTTCTAGACAAAGATTTTTTCACATCCTATTTGAAATAAACTCTCATGTCTGCATTTCCTACAGATGCCACATGGGACTAGTTGGCAGAGGGATTGAAGTAATGGTAACCAATAAAACTTGGAGAGTCTGAGGAAAGAATAGACACAAAGTGAAATTATAATCAACTGGCCTTGAAAGTACACTTAAGTTTCCCCTAAAAACATCATGACATCTTAAACAGGGTTGCCTCCCTTGTCTGTGGGTGGGGTGTAGGAAAAAGATAAATCGAGGGACTCAACAATTTATCAGGTTCTTATCACATTATGGGCACATAGCTAGGTAGTCTTACATACACTGATCATTTAATCCTCCCAGTAGACTTGTGAACTACGGATAATTATCTAGTTTTTACAGCTGAGGACACTAAGTTTTAGAATATTTAAATAATTTGCTCAAAGCTCACAGCCCACAGATGGTGAGTGATAGTGTCTGAACTCAAGCTAAGTTTATGTGATGCCAAAGCTTATGATAAGTGCTGCCACCTTTTAAGAATTCTAAAGAAAAAAACTGAAAATGGACCATTTCCTCTTAAAATGTCTTGACATTTTCTTCATAGACCAAACTCTGCAGCCAAATTTCTAAAGATTTGTCAACTGAAGTATTTCCTCCAAAACGATGACCTGAATCTTTCAACGGAGTGATTTATTTCCCCAAACTGGGCATTCTGGGAAAACGCTTTCAGGTCCAATAAATGCATAAATAAATAACTCATTCTAAATTGGGAGTTGGTAGACCTAGTTCTAGTCCTGGCTTACTAATTAGATGTGTAATGTTATATAACCACAGTTTCCAATTTCCAATAAGGAGTTGGGATGAATAGTCTTCGATTACTTTTCCTATTCCGAAAAGCTACAATTTTTCAATCTAACAAATAACAACTAATTATTGAGTATCTCTTTTATACCAGGCTCAGAGTTAGGCTCTGAGGGGATGTAGATGTGAATGAGGGGAAACAAGGGCCCTGATCTCAAGGAACGTACTTTGTGTGGGTGAACAGAAAGATTAAAAGTTAGTAAATAAAAATAATTTTAGATATCGGGAAGTGCTACAAAATAATTAAGAATGATGAGGTAGAGAGTAAGGAGGAGATAGGATTTTAGACTGTGGGAAGGTAGAAAGCAAATGAGCTTTTCCTGTATTATGTAATTTATTGTATACAAATAATTATACATGCCCCTATGCAAATTTAGCAAGAAATTAAAATGTAATAAATCTTCAAAAAGGAATGTGGAAATGACATATGTAGGACTGGATTTTTTTTTGATCTGAGAGATCTAGGATTCTAAGCACATCACAATATTTTTTGAAGTCCCAATGTGTTTTTGCTTTTCCTTTTTCATTTGCATTGTGAATAAATGTTTCATGGTTGGAAGAGAACTTAGTGATTAAAATTTAACCTACCCCAAACGGAATTCTCTTGTGTAACCAGGTTGAGAGGTCCTGAAACATGGCACACGTTCTTGCCTTCAAAACTTAATGTAGATTTTTAGAAAATTCTTCTTTTCCTGAACCCATACTTCCTGTAAGTTTTACTTATTGGTTCTGATCATGCCATCTAGAGTTACATGAAAAACATTTAAGTCCCCTTTCCTCCTGTCAACTTCTCATATACCCACAATTTAACCTTGACAGTCTTGGTAAGACTCTTTTCCAGGGTAGATGCTCCCTTCCTTTATTTGTTTTTTAAATTTTTGAAGATATATTCTATTCCTCAGACTATTTCTCAGCTTGTTCGGGGCACATACTCCTCCCCGTAAACATAAAAATCTGACATCCTACCTCCTCACTCCTGATTCTAAGAAGCAGCCTAATCCACCTTCCTTGAGAATCAGAGTTTGAGTTAACATTCTGGGTGGTACCATAAAGCAAAATGATGTGGGAAACTTTATTACAATATTTTATTTTCCCACAAATATGAAATTACATTATGATGATATTAAATAAACCAAAAATCAAAAATAAAAGTACATATTTTTCACATACCCCTGCCCTCAATGTGATAGCTGACCACATCCCTGCCTTGAGAATTCCTGCATTGAAAGTAATTTGTTGCTCAAAGATTGTGATCTCTGGTTATAGTTGAACCTATGTCTTGCTTTGCACTGGTAAAGTGTTTGAAGTGAACAGTAAATATGTAACTTAATATTCTACCATTTTATGTTTCCAAACTTAGGCAGTCTTGTCAGAGCAGAAGTAAGATTTCTCTTCTGTGCAATAAACAAGGTGAGAGAATTAGAGGCATAGTGAGGGGATATGAACTTAATTTAACTGGATTGGTTTAGGGGGAAAATGATCATTTGTACATGACAGCAAAGAGCTAAGCATTTAGCTGGGTTTGGTGTCAAATCACAAACTGTGTCTCCTGCTCCTTGGTAGACTGTGGGCGCCGCCCTGCTGCCCGAATGAACAAGAGGATCCTAGGGGGTCGAACGAGTCGTCCTGGAAGGTGGCCGTGGCAGTGTTCTCTACAGAGTGAACCCAGCGGACACATTTGTGGCTGTGTCCTTATTGCCAAGAGATGGGTTCTGACAGTTGCTCACTGCTTCGAGGGGTAAGTTGCAACTTTTCTTTTTTGCTTTGCTTGGATTTGATCATTTTTCACTTGGGAATTCTCAGTGGCATATATAATTTCCTGAAGCCGCTTCAGGGCAAAAACCATGGATGATCTATTTCCCAGGCCTTTATCTTCCTAGAGTTTTCTGCTGTTGGTGTTGTCATCTTATGTATGTGCTGTTCATTTATTGGATGCATACTGCTGATGATTTATGTGCTAAGGAGGGAGGAAGAGGAAGAAGTTTAGGAGATTGACTCCCCAACCAGTAGTCTCTTTTCTAGACCTCCTAAACACATTACATACATACACATTTAAACAGAAGTGATTTATTTGGATGCTAAAGTGATATTTGGAAGTAAGAGCAACTGGTGAGTTTGGGAAGCAGAGTTAAAGGTATAATGTATGTATTATTCAGCGTATGTATATCCAGAAAGAGAGAGATTTATTTGAAGGAATTGGCTCATGTGATTGTGGAGGCTTGGTGAGTCCAAAACCAGAGGGTAGGCCAGCAGGCTGGAGACTCAGGCTAGAGTTGCCGTTTGAGTCCCAGGGCAATCTGCTGGCAGAATTCCTTCTTGCTGGGGAGAGATCAGTCTTTGTTCTCTTAAGGTCCCCAGCTGAATGGAAGAGGCCCACCCACATTATGGAGTGTAATCTGATTTAAAAATTCTTATCCTGAAAATACCTTCACAGATACATTATCCAGAATAATGTTTGACAAAATATTTGGGCACCGTAGGCCTCTCAAATTGATACATAAAATTAATCATCATAATATGCATAAAGAGAGAAGAGTAAGACAAAGGGTAAATCTTCCCCAAACTGACAAATATCACTGCAGAAAGTCTCCATCTCTTCTGGCTGTGTAATTTAGGAGCAAACAAAACAAAATGAAAACCAAAAAACCCAACAAAAACCCATTTATTTTGCTCACTGAAGATTCTGGGGGTCAAATATTCAGACAGGACATAGCTGGCACAGTTTGTCTCTCTCTGCAATGTCTGGGTCCTCAGCTGGAAGATCCTAGGGCTTGTGGCAGGAACCATCTGAAGTCAGGCAGGCAATGCTGCCTGTTGGCTGGGGCCTTAGTTCCTGTCCACATGGGGATTCACTTTATGGTGGCTGGCATCCTCCAGAGTGAGCTTCCCAAAAAGGGACCTGGGAGGAAGCTGTAGCACCTTTATTGACCCTGCCTCCAAAGCCACATAACATCACTTCTGCTATGTGGTTGGTCAGAGCCACTGTCAGTCACAAGGCCTACCTGATTCAAAGGGAAGGAACACAGACCTGCTCTCTCAGCAGGAGGCATGTCAAAGGATTTGAGGCTAGGTTGTAAAAACCACTATGCCACCCATTGTATTCCATTTTTTAAAAATAATTTTACTTTATTTTTAAAGTAATGTTAATAGCAAAAATTAACATAAAAATAACCTACAGTTCTATTACCTGAGTAGATTGATTCTTCTCATTTGATCAGGTTAATTTCTAGAAAAAAAATGTAATTTTGTTTTTTGCATATTTGCCTTTTATTGTTTTTTCTTAGCTTTGCCATTTATGATGTGACCATGGGCCAATTCATTAACCTCGCTGGGCTACCGTTTCCTCTTCTGTGAAACAGGGAAATAATAGTCCCTACCTCACAGGGTTGGGGTGGGCATGAAGTGAGATAGTTTATGTAAAGCCTTAAGAACCACGCCTAGCATTAACCGGTAAGACTCTGATAAAATTATTGTTACAAGCGTGCGTTCCGCATTTTCCCTTAGTATTGTGGCATGAGAATTTTTGCATTTCACTAGCATTTTTAATCTCCTAACACACTTCCTCTCCTTTATTTCCTCATCATCCTCAAGGTAACCAGCCTGGTGAATGTTCTTCCACAACTATGAACACATACATTTTTCACAGGGTGTCACTGTTTATTTTTTTCCAATTTGGAATAACGCTCTATATTTCTGTTTGTAAGTTGCTAGTCTCATGTGGCAATATATCACAGGCCTCTCTTCAGGTCAATTGATGTAGCTCTAGCTCTTTCTTTTTGGAAGCTAAATGATATTCTATAATATACATTTACCATAACTTTTATTATTATTCCTCAGTTGATGGACATCTGGGTTAGTTCCAGTTTGCTGCAATAAACCTTCTTATATAATACAAAGCTACTCACCTACTGGAACTCTTGTTCTAGAGGACAGAGACACATTTAGCGCCATATGGGGGTTACAGAGATAGGTCCATGTTTTGTTCCCTGAGGTACTAACCTAGTGAGTAGATAGACATTTAAACAAGTAATTAGAATACAGTGTGACAAGCGACTACAAAATGGAAATGTGTATATCCAGTTATTTGATTGCTTTTTGGGGGAAAATAAAATATAACAATTCAAACCAGTATCTCCTCTTGGGAACTTTTAATGTATAAAATCCAGAATGATTGGAAGAGTCTGCATAGTTTGTTAAGAAATACACTGCACTGTTATTGCTTTGGAAGGGGCCAGATGTTTCCAGATGTCTTTTCCAGTTCTGATTTGTAACTCCATGATAAGTAGAAGATTATACTAGCAAGAGTACATTCATCCAAGATGATTACCTAAGTGAATCCAACAGTTCTTTAAGGGAACAACACTCTTTATGGGCTAAGTTAATCCAGGTTCATTTGCCACTTTTGTCATTTCCATATGTGGTATCCAAATTTCCTCTTTCACTGAAAGATCTGTAAAGTTAAGGAGAAATCCTGCAATAGAGAAGAAATATGTGTTTATAATTAAAGATGTGTATATGATATCAAAGGCCTTGGTGAAATTTCATGGAACACTTAATTTAACAAAACTATCAAGAAGGGAGTGTGGACTGTCCATAAGAAGTTAGAAATTGCCCCACTTCAAACAAGCCTTTGCTTGAATGTGTGCTAATAACCCTGATTTTATTTTACAACATCTCTGGTGGCCCTGAAATCTTTTGGGAACTTTTAATTGTAAGCCGTACTCTCTGCTGGAGCCATAAATTGCTGCAATTAATAGGGTTTACTTCATATCCTGGTCCCATACTTTGGAAAGGACTGGCATGACCCATCTGAAATTCCACTCAGCCTGTCTCCTTTAATTATATTGGTGGAAAAAAGACAAATTCGTTTTGCTGTTCCATGGAGAGGTAGTTAAAAATCCCAAATGAAAATTAAAACCAAGAGATACTAAGTTGACCAGATCAAGTCCCGTATGTCCTAACAACAACTCAACTGCAAAAGTTCTAAGAAAGAAAGTACTTTGACTTTCAGGGATAATTTAACAAGAAATTTTCCTGCCTTCTTCCACCTCTGTGAAACTTAAGGATGAGCTTCCTAGGCTGGTGCACAACTAGTAATGGTCAGAGACATCTAATTCCTCTCCAGGAAACCTGCATGAAAAACTGTCTTCCCACTACATGAACCACAACCCTCAACCCTGCCATATCACCCATGCCCTGGTTTCCGCCACACCAGCTCTTCAATCCCACAAGATTTTTGGTTGCTTGTCTGCACTTCCCCGCCTAGTATCTCAGTCCATCAGTCTCCTTCTTACCTCCTTTCTTTCCCCAGCTTCCCTGCTTCCCTGGGCTCATCACTTTTCAATCTTTTCACCAGGACCCTCAACTTCTTCTTCCCTACATCTTTCTGCCAGACACACCCCACAGACCTCCAAAGTGAATACCACGTTTTCTGATCCTACAACCATGCTCTTCAGAACCGAGGGAGAACATTGGTACGTACTGGTGCCATGCCTGAGTTTCACCATCAATTGTATGCTTAATATTACTCAATAATCTTTCCACCTATTTCTAGACAGCTCCCTCTCTCATTCTCCATGGAACAAAATCATTGTCCTTGCTTGCCCACCTGCCCTGATTGGACACTCAGAAAAGGAAGTGAGAGGTTTGGTCTGACTTTTTATTACTGAGCCCTTGTTGTGTCCTTGTGATTACCTCTTTGTCTTCTAGGAGCTTAGGAACTATGTCAGTCATTCACAATTTGTTTTTCCATTCCATTTACTTGAGGGATTTGATTTATTCCCATCAGTAATAACGTCCACTAAAACAGAAATTTTCCATTTTGGACCCATACCTTTCCTGGGGTGCTGTTTTCCAGCATCACTGGAAGGTGAGCAAGTTTGGTTTTAAAAATTCCTAGGTGACTCTGGCCAGACCCATGCTCCCCACTTCCCTGTCCCCTAGGGAGGTATTGTCTGTCACCCTCCCCTCTCCAGTGGAAAATGTCTGGGTCTAGGATGTAACGAGCAGTTGGCCTAAACTATGTGCCAATCCCCATAGTTCCTGGGGCTTCCAGAAACTAGGAGCTCCCCTCTTGCCTTTAACTTTAGTAGTTACTTGTTTCTCTAAGTTTTTCCATTCACTATTCATGTACATTGCACCTGCATCTGAACACCTGACCATTGTTGGAGAATATCATACACCCCACTGCTATCTGAGGTCACGTCAAATGTGTGGTCATGAATCTCAAGTGAGCATCTAACACGATGGGACACTTCCAATGTACTTCCACAGTAAATCACTGTTTTACCCTCAGAGACAACTATTTGACAACTTTTCCTTTCTCGCCACATCTCTGTCATCCTCTACTGATCTCACCTCATGAGTCACGGATGAAATAGGTGTCCCATCTTCCACTTTGTCTGACCCCCAATTCCAACAAATTACCTGCATCTTTGGCCACATATCCTACTTTCCCTTGAGTTATAGTGGAAGATGTGTCTATGCTCCTATTTAAGGACAAGCATATCCCTTTTCATCTTTTCAAAGACTTTACTCCTAAAATCATCATATCTACTTTGCATCATCAATTTCTTTTTCTTTGCTGGGTCATTCCTTTCAGAAACCATGCCTTAATATCACTAACTTAAACCCTCTTCTCTTGACTTCATATCCCTCTTCAACTGTGGCTCCACGTGGGCTAGTCTGCACAATAAAACTCCTAAAAGAGTTTCCTACAGTCCTTGTCTCCACTTTTCCATGTCCCACATTCTCCTCAACCCACTTTGGTTGGGCTTTCATCAAAGTTACTACAGAAGTGGCACTTATTAAAGTCTCTAATGACTCCCATCTTGCCAAATCCAATAAGTGCTTTCAGTTTTCAACTCATTGGAACCCTTCCCAGTAGTTTGTCATTACATCCCTCTTGAAATATTTTCACTTTTCTTCTAGAACAACAAAAAAATCCTTGTTCTCTTCTTATGTCAGTGACCTACACGTCTCTTTATCCTTTTCAGCTCCTCCTTTTTTAGGCTACTGAATGCTTTAGTGTTCCAGAACCCAATTCTTGGCTTTCTCACGTGTCTCTAGTACTCACTCATCTAATCACATGGTAACTTGTTCTAATTTGAATAAATATTCATATCTAAAAAATATGAATATCAAGTATTGATACAAATGTCAATATGAATTTCATATTTGAATATCAAATATTTGTTCATAACTTTCAAATTTATTTCTCCATTCCAGCCAGCTCAGATTTCTCCCCAATCACCACCACCCTCCACCAACTTCAAACATATATATTTAACTGGGTAGATTAGATGCCCTTCTGAATGTGTAAGAAACATGCCAGTTTACGTGCCCAATAAAATTTATTGATTTCTTACCTCTCCTGCTGAGCAAATAATTGTGTGCTTCACCATCTTCCCTTATCTCAGTAAAAGGCATCATTATCCATTGTTTTGCTAATATATCAAACCTAGGAGTCATCCTTAATTCCTCTCACATTTGCTGTATCACTAAGTTCTGTGGAATCGTCTTCCAAAGTACAGCTGGAAATCAACTACTTCTACCATCTTAATGCTGTAATCCTAGTCCAAGCCACCATTATCTCAGGTCTGGATTATTGTGTTTATTTCCTAGGACTGCCAGAACAAAGTACCACAGACTGGGTGGCTTGATCAACAAAAGTCTAATGTCTTACAATTCTGGAAGCCAAAATTCCAAGATCAAGATTTTGGTAGGGTTTTTTCCTTCTGAAGGCTGTGAGAAAGAATGCCTGTTGCTAGATTCTGGTGGTTTGCTGGCAATTTTTGGCATTCCTTGGCCTGTAGAAGCATCACCCTCCCTGATCTCTGCCTTTGTCTTCACACAGCATTCTCCTTGTGTATGAAAGCCTGCATCCAAATTTCCCCTTTTTATAAGGACATCAGTCGTACTGGATTAGGGCTCATCCGAATGACCTCATTTTAACTTGATTACCTCTGTAAAGACCCCATCTCGAAATACGGTCATATTCTGATGTTGGAGTTAGGACTTCAACATACGAATTTTGGGAAAACATGATCAATCCATAACAACTATTAAAACAGTTTCCTACTTGGTGTTTTTTGACTACTCTCTTGTTTCCTTATTGCCTAGTATCCACACAGTGAAATAGTGGTGTTTCTAAAATGTAAATCACACCATGTCAACACCCTGCTTAAAACCCTACAATGGCTTCCCATTGTTAAAAGAATAAAATCTTCTCATGGTAGCCTTTTAAGATTTAGTCCTACCACTTTGGCTGTATCTCCTTCTATTCTCCCATCTACCCACTGGGCTCCAAATATATTAGCCTTCTTTCTGCCCCTGAAATTGTCCAAACACATTCCTGCCTCAGGACCTTTGTACTTGCTGTTTCTGCAGCTTGGAATATTTTCATAGAGTCACAAAACTACTTCCTTTTCATTATTTGAGTCTCAATTTGGTTATCACTTTCTCAAAGATGTTCCTAACCATCCTAGCCAAAGAGAGACCCCACATCAGTCTTCTTTCTATCACATTATTGTATTTATTCACTTCTTTGTGCCTGAGGTAATCTTATTTGCTTATGTTTTGTTTTTGTTTTTTTTTGGTTATCTAGCCCAATAGAATGAAAGCGCTATAAAGAGTGTCTTCCTCACCCTTGCGTTTTTATTTCTTTCAGCATGGCATGTGGCAGCCATTCAATAAATATTTGTTAGCTGACTAGCCAGCCCCTTCTTTGTATTTCTCAGTAATCATATCTGTAGTCCTTTCAGTAGTTAGGGTTGTAATTTGCCTGAAACTAGAAATGTTAACTCACTTATAGAGGGCCAGTGATCTTTCACCAACTCCTCCCATGTCTTGGACAGCATATCAGTTCAACGTTTCTTTGTATTAAGCACCTGTGTGTTTTAATCACATGGAAGATGAATCTTCTGAAGATTATTCTCCTTGAATAGAGAAAGTGGAAGTAAAGGAAGCCTCAAGTAGTTCTAATTTCTCTTACTTACCTCCTAACATTAAATTATCTGCCTCAAGTAGCAATTTGCCTCTTTTCTGTTCTTTGTGCACTTTATTTTGCCAAGAAGCCATTTTTATTTTTTGTCCTATTTTCCTTTTTAAGCAAATCCATGCTCATTCTATGACTAAGACTTTCTGACAATGGCTATGGTTTCCTGCCGTTCTTTTATGGTAGACTTTCCAATTTCAAAGCTCTGTGATCCTTATGTAGTCCTGTTTACTGTTTAGCTGATTCTTCATTTTCCTACTTATTGCAGTTATTTGTGATGGTAACGTTAGAATTTGGCACTTAAACCCGCCCAACTGTATTGAGCTGTACTTGCTTTAAGAATCTCTGGACATATTTATCTTAGCTGCCTTTTGTTCAAAAGATTCTGAAATCTGATTCTTGGAGGTCTAGAATACATATTTGACTATACCTTTCTCTTGTTTTTTTTTTTTTTTTGAAGGGTGGGATAACAGACTTGTTCACTTTCAGTAATTTTATCACTAATGGCTAGCTCCCCATCACATCTGGGAGATGTGTTCAGGAAAGAGAATATATCTTCCTGCCATCTGCCATTTTATCACCCATCACAGGGTCTCATCCATCCTAACGCTTTCCCTCCTGTGGTCAGTGTTGATGCCTGTGGACCCTTCTTTTTGTCCCAGAGAAGTTTAGTAGTAAGCATGTGGTGTAGGGGTTCGAAGAACCAGCGATTTAGTCTGTCATCACTTACTGTCTCTGTGGCTTTAGATGAGTCACTCATCTGCTCTGAGTCATTGCTTTCTCTTCTGTAAAATGGAATAAGGATTCCTATTTACATCTCGCACTTGGTGTGAGGATCATTTGAAATAATGTGTGTAGAAGCACTTGGAAAACTATTAATATAAAGTAGAGATTGTATACGAGTGAAGAATCCAGGCTGCCAATCTAGTTGGCTTGTTGTAGACGTTTTAAAATTTTTAGCCAGCGTTTAAAATTGTGTATACTTTGCATAAAATCCAGAACTTTGGCTTCCGTTGGACAATTGGAAGGTCAGCTCACACTGGGCATTCGAACATGACAGAAGTTTTCTGGAACTAAGAAGCAGATGGCCCTCAGGATGGGCAGGGCTTGTAGTGTGATCCTGTCTGTACTTACCGAATTCCCCCAGCCCTGTCACCCTGTTCTAAAGTCTATTCACCTTGTCTGTTACAGATACCAAGGACAGAGCATAATATTAAAAGTAAGCAGTTCCTAAGATTTGCAGAACAGGAATGATGCTGTAGTGTAATACTTCATTACTTAGTGTAGATTTGATAACCTTCAAATTATCTCCAAATCACCACTTAGCTATACTATTTATGGAGTGAGTTTTGTAAAATAGGGCAGCTTCTATCACAGGTGTTAATTATAAATGTTAATTTTCTTTTATTAAAAAGAAAAAACATTAAATATATCAAAGCAAAGTCAGAAAGAGTGAAAGAAGGAAAATTTTATACTCCTAGGAAAAGACACAGATAGAAAATCTCTAACTTTGGCTAGCTGAATTAAGTGAAAAATGTGACATTTTCATGTTTAAACTAGAGTTGAGTGTGGCAAATTGCAAACCGAAGGGACTGGTTACTGCATCCAGAACCCTGGTGCCTGCAATTCTGTGTAAATTCCTTTGGATGCCACAGTGCACCTGAGGTATGTAAGTGGCTGGGTTGTTCTCTCTAGAGTTGATAATTGAGGAATTGTAAATTGAAATCATACTATCTCAGTGTTATCTATAAAGCATATTTATTATTAAAACAATAGTATAAATATGAAGCAATTACACCCTAAATGTGAATATTTTTTTTTTTTTTTTTTTTTTTTTTTTTTTTTTTTTTTTTTTTTTTTTTTTTTTTTTTTTTTTTTTTTTTTTTTTTTTTTTTTTTTTTTTTTTTTTTTTTTTTTTTTTTTTTTTTTTTTTTTTTTTTTTTTTTTTTTTTTAAAAAAAAAAAAAAAAAAAAAAAAAAAAAAAAAAAAAAAAAAAAAAAAAAAAAAAAAAAAAAAAAAAAAAAAAAAAAAAAAAAAAAAAAACTTCTCATCTCGGGTACCCCTTTCAACAAATAGGTTGGGTTTTTCCCCTTGATTTTTGCCAGACTCAGGGGGTGAAAAATTAAAAGAGACTTTATTTTTCATAATAAAAAGAAAAAAGAACAAAATCATCACTGAATTTTTTAAAAAGTATGTGAATATTTTTAAGTACTTTTTTTTTTTTTTTTTTTTTTTTTTGCTTTTGGTGGCTATTAGTGCCATAAGGAGAGTAGCTTATGTAGCAAGAGACTAGTGGATACAAGTTAATGTTTAGCAGTTTTAGTGACCCTTATTTTTTATCATTAGAATTACATTAACCTTAGCACAGTAATTAAGTCTGGAATTTTGGTGTTATTTCATTTTGTTACAAAAATTTGGAATGCTCAACTGTTTGAAATACTGCTTGTGCTTTAAGTAGATGTAGGAGTGTTTGTCACAACCCAAACTTGGTAATTCTCTCAAGGGAAGAAGCTGTCGAAAAGGCAGAAATTTGAAATGAATTATTGCTTGATTTAAGATGTCTTAAACCATAGGACCTAAAGTAGACATTGAATTTCTCAAATGGTCATGCACTTGCTCCTCCTAGAATAAAAACAGAAGGAACAAAGGGAAGAAGGAGGGAAGAAGAGAGGTAGGGAGGGAAGAAAGAAGAAACAGAAAGAAAAAGGAAGGAAGGAAGGAAAAGGAAAGAAAGAATAGTCTGTTCTTTGAGCAGCAGCTTTATGTAATGAAAAATAATTCCTCGTGACGTTAACTTGAATGCTCGTGTGATAGGACTTCTTGCAGTTTATCACAATCGTCCGTCCTCACTCAATTCTAGAGTTTGTACAGGCAGGATGATGTCTTTCTTGCCTATTATTGCAATCCCTAGCACAGTGCTTGGCATAGAGGAATTGCTGTATATCTGTATCGCTAGCTCTCTATTCAATGAATGACATAAACTCCTCTTTTGATAGCTCTGCAATTACTCTTTTTTAATGGAAAAAGGACAGAACGCAGGACTGTGTAGAGGAGTCTTCTAGCAGAGTCTGGCCAAGTATCCAACAATACTAAAAACAGTTTGAGTGCCTACCTTGGCCCCTCCTTCCCAAAAGTCTTCTGAAACCTCAGCCTTTTGAATCTTTGCCATGCTGATGGGGAAGAAAAGCATGCCAAAAAAAGGAGAGGTATAGGTGGGGTTTTGCCTGAGACTCCCTAGAGAGCTCTTAAAATACTGATTCCCAGGTCCCGACCCAAGAGCTTCGGTTTCAATTGATATGGGGTGATGCCCAGAGAATCAGTATTTTAAAAGCTCCCCAAATGATTCAGTGCTCTGCCTGGGTTGAAAAACTATGGGTCTAGATGGTCAAACCTACATTTGTCAATTTGACCACAGGCTCCTAAGTGGGGATGGTGGTGGTGTGGCTGGCTCACAGTATGAAGGAGTAACCACAATTAAAGCTCCCTGCTTCCCTGACACTATGGCCAATAAATGTCCATGCCTTTGATCCTGGCCCACTCTGCTGAAGGAGGAAATTGGAATGAGGGAAGCAATGGAGGGAGTGATGAAAAACAGACCTTGCCTTTGTGTTTGGAATCTGCCACTAATAAATGTTTTAAATCAAGTACATTGAGCCGTGGCTAACAAATACTTGTTGGGAACCAACCATATGCCAGGATTCACAGGCCCCATGAATAGAGCAGTGAGAAAGACCAGCAAAGTTCCTGCCTTCCCAGAGATAACATTCTGGGGGCTAAGACAAAGAATAGACAAACAAATATACTAATGTCATTGATATCAATGAATACTATGAGAAGACAATTGAAGCAGGGTGAACAGTAGAGTGATGAGGATAAAGTAAGGGTTACATGGGGTGGTCAGGGAGGACAGCTCTGAGGAGGTGATGCACGAGTTGAGACCCGGATGAAGAGAAGGAATAAGGTGGGAACCATGTGAGAGCTGGGGGGACAGCAGCAGAAGAGCCCCTGAGTTGAGGATGTCTTTGGCATGTTCAAAAGTAGAAAGAAAGTCCTTGGGGTTAGAATGAAGCATATCATGGACAGCCTCAGATAGGAGGCCAGGGATAGGAGTCTAGAATTTGTCTCAAGTGTGATACAAGGTCCTTGGAGAATAAAGAGCAGGAGATGGACTTTTATTTTTAAAAAATCATTCTGATTGCTTTGAGGAAAATGGATTATAGGGGCTCAGATTAGAAGGGCCACCATTTGGGAGGCCATTGCAGTGGTCCAAGAAGATGAGAGTAGCTTAGATGAGGGTTGCAAGAGTGGAGGAGGGAGAAAAAACAAGATGCAGGGTATGTTTGAAAGTCAGAGTGGTGAAGACTCGCTGATGCATTCAGTGGTGCGTGTGAGAGAAAGAGAAGATTCAAGTGGGTAACTGGTGGTTACAAATCCAAAATCACTGTGAAATGAATTCTGAATGCTTAAATACTGCGAGATCCATGGCAAGCCTTCAGTAAATCTTGGGTATCATCAAACATCCAGGTGAGTGTGTTGAATAGACCATTGGGCGTTCAAGTCTGCAGCTCCGGGGAGAGAATGGAGCTGGAGATACACATCTGGGAGTCACCAGGGTGTGGGGGGTACTGAGCACCATTGGGCTGGATGGAATCACCAGGATGTGTGAAGTGAGAAGAGAAGGCTGAGGGCAGAGTCCTCGAGCACCTCAACACAGACACTGACTGCAGAGGAGGAAAGCCCAGAAGGGAAGACTGAGTGAGCGGGAGGCGTCCCTGAGATTGCAGGAAATTCTGGAGCGTGGCGAGACCTGGAAGCCATGTGAAGAAAATGTTTTAAGGTGGGAGTTGACTAGAATATTGCTGACAGGTGTTAAAAAACAGTGGAGTTTGAAGCTGACCGTGGGGGTTGTGGGTGACCTTTTCAAGCCATTGGCTGGAAATTTGTAGATGCGTCCCCTGAAAACTTGACATTTTTCTGAGGCACTTGCTCTTTCTTGGAGTGACCGCTTAGTCTTTGTTGTTCCCTTTTCCTCTTTCTTCTCTGTCTTCTTCACAGCTTTTCATTATCTTTCTTATTCAATGAAGCAAGCAACTACCCTGCCTGCTTTTAAAACCGAACAAGTTTTATTTTCAAGACTAGCCCCATGCAAGAATCATGAGCTGTGCTTTCTACAACAATATTTATTTGCTAATCACTCAGTCCACTGTATACATGCCTCTTATACGTTGAGACGTAGGCCTGGAAATAGCCATTATTTACATAAATAAAACATTTAAAAATCACACGTGAATGTTAAAAGATAAATTAGAGTTTAAGATGCCAATAGCTCTTGAATTCCCATTTTAGGAGGGAGAATGCTGCTGTTTGGAAAGTGGTGCTCGGCATCAACAATCTAGACCACCCATCGATGTTCATACAGACGCGCTTCGTGAAGACCATCATCCTGCATCCTCGCTATAGTCGAGCAGTGGTGGACTATGACATCAGCATAGTCGAGCTAAATGAAGACATCAACGAGACCAGCTATGTCCGGCCGGTCTGCTTACCCAGCCCGGGGCAGTGGCTAGAGGCTGACACGTACTGCTATATCACAGGCTGGGGCCACATGGGCAACAAAAGTAAGCCAGGATCTTCAGGAGCCTTTCAGCTTGTGACAAGAAGCACTGTGTTCCTGCCTAGCCTTTAGCCATAATTTCCCATTTTCACTTAAAAATATCTAGCCACAAATGGTAAATATTTGATGTATGTGTCACACTCCCCCTGCCTTGCGAATCGTAGACATTAATAATCCATTATGGCACTTACACTTGCCAAGCTCAGAGAAAATCTCAAAAATCCTTCTCCACACCTCAGAATCTTTCTCCAGGGAGCCACTGTCAATGTTTTGGAGGTGCCATGCAAGATGAGACTTATCAGTCATCTTGCTTTAGACTCTCTGTATCAATGACTTGGGCTATCCGTAGGCAGAGTCACTAAGAGTCTCTATGTAGTGGTTACTCAAGCCGCTTGGTCATATTTCCAATCCTCATTATGATATGGTCTTATCTACATCTGTAGCACAACCTGCAAGTCCTTCTAGAGAGCAAATTGATTTGCTATTTGCCTATTTAAATTGACTAAAATAGTTTGGCTCTGTAGATGATTTAAACATATAAAACACATAGAAATTTAAAAAATTTGTACTACTACTTACTCTCAACCCCCATAATGGACCCTCTCGTTCTGTTTTACCTATTTAAAGTTCAGAATGAGAATCAAATCAATGAGACATTTTCTTTAACTGTAAATGCTGGCCACTCTGACTGTATCAAATATAATGCCAAGGCGCTCAAGAAAGATGATATATATTGGGATTCCATTATTGACCTAGAAATTGTATATTTGAAGGAACATTTTTTTCTTGAAATTTAGTCAGATAAATTTTGAGCTAAGTTGAGTTTCTTTTTTATATGATCCATTAAAGGACAGAAAGAAAAAGTTAATAGATAGAAATCAATGACTTTTTCAGAAAAAGTTCACATGTAAGAATTTTGAAGGTGATGTTATACATATGATGTCACCATTCCTATGTATCTTGGTTTTTAAAAACTGTAATTATTACTGTAATATAAGAGCAGAGTAGATTTTATATTGCCTCTACTTGTATTCCTCCCACAATATCCATATCAAACTCAGAGCAATGGTGGAACATATTACACATACCACATATATAGTGTAGCATGAAGAGCAAGGATCTGAATTCAAAATCAGAAAGATCTGATTGACCCTGACTGCACTACCTTCTAGTTTACTATAAAATGAACAAAACAATAGCAACTGTTCTCCATGTCTCTGAGCAGTGCCTGAAGAAAAATAAATTTAAAAAAGAGCAACTAACTCACAGGATTGTTGTAAAGATTAAAGGCAATAAGGTAAGGTCCAGAAGATGCTGAGTATAGGTGCTTGGCCTACCACTAGTACCCAAGAAATGTTAGCTATTGTTCTTATCACTCTTTCAACAACTCATGAAACATTCGCTGTCCGCTACATTCATTTTTCCAAAAATGACTCTTTCTTCCAATAAGGTACCCAGTGATGCTTCTCCATCACTGTTTAAAAGAACGGTGTGTATAATTTTGTAGAATGGCTAAACAGCAAAAGAGTCATGCTATCTTGCTTCAAGAAGGCCATTGTTATTCTGCAAAAACTTTCAAGTAAGATGGAATTCACATATTCTCTCTGTCAACACCAAGGGATGGCTTTGTCCTTTTCAACGTCTCTCTGTCTGTCATATCCTCTAGGATTAAAGGTTCTTACATCAAATAATGGCTACTGCAGCACATGAAGAGACACATTTTTTTCACCAAGAATACAGCAACCCTTCCTTTGTTAGACTTAACAAGTGTTCTCTACTTTAGCAGAGCAGGACTGACAAACTGAGCTGACACCAAGCTGGCAGCCTCTGATCTGGAGAGGAGCTCTGGCTTGATTTTTTTCCTTTTCATTGTAGCAGCTGTTATTTTTGGTACCGCATACTAAGAGGGGAAAAGCATGAAACAAGTAACTTGACTGTGCCTCAATTTCCTTATTAAGAAAATAAAAGGGTTTCCCCAGATGATTGCTATGAACACTTCTAATTGGAAAATTCTGATTCCAAATGAGCCTTGTCTTCGAAATGACATTTCAAGTAAAGAATATGGTTCTCTTGGTATAAAAATGTTCATATGATATTTGCATTTCACATTTGATTAGTTCATTTTTGAATCATTTTATCATTGTATATACATTTCTTCTTCTTATTTTCAATCCAGTGCCTTTTAAGCTGCAAGAGGGAGAGGTCCGCATTATTTCTCTGGAGCAGTGCCAGTCCTACTTTGACATGAAGACCATCACCACCCGGATGATATGTGCTGGCTATGAGTCTGGCACGGTCGACTCATGCATGGTAAGTTGCTTTCTGGTTACCAAGAAGATTCAGTTCAGCAATAACCTCAGTGAGTCCCTATAAACTTATTATTATTCACGTATGGTCCTTTGGGAACATTTTTTGAAAATTGTTTGTTGCCAAATGTTGAATTATTCATAATGTGTTTTCCTTCAGCCAGTACCCAAGAAAACCCCTTAACTACCTCCATCCCCTTTATTCAGGTTGCCTCCAGCTTTCACATGTATTCACCCTTGGTCAGCAACACAAGGAAAAACACTTGTTTCTGTCCTTCTTGTTCAACCGTTTTTATTGGCTGGGATAAACGGGGTTCTAGGAGGAACTAGTGGCAACCATGGCTCCAACCCTAGGGAGTAGGGGGCACCAAAGGGACATTATCAGCCATTAGGGTGATGGCATTAAGGCATTCCCCAACACCCTGACTTCCAGGGTGTGTGACAGGACTACCTCTGTCTCAAGAGTGAGCACACTGGCATTGTCTGGGCCCTCTGGGGCCTTACTTGATTGCCAAAAAGTTCTCAAATGTCACTGAACCCAACCCTTAGATGCTCAGGATTCATGGCCACAACAATTTTCAAAGCATGCTAACTTAGCAGCACAGGGAAGCATTTTTTATTTTTACTTAATAAATATTCATTGACTATTTTGCAGGACTGGCTCCCAGGAAAGAATGAACATATGCAAGTGCTCAAAAAAAAAAAAAACAAACATAACAAAGTGGGGAAGACAGTTCTTATACTACACTGCTATGAAGAATCTTTGTTATTTTACTGCTTTGGAGTAAATTACCCCCCACATTTTAGTATTGAAGAAGAGATACAACAATATTATTATCACTAACTCAACATAATTAAGTGACATTTTTGATGGTCCATTTTAGAATGGAAAGTCAGGGTATTGGAAATGGCCCAGTGGTGATTCCTTAGACAGTTGTCATAGGAAAGAGGGAGCAGACAGTTCCCTTGGAGTTCCACTGAGGCCACCCTCCTTTCTGGCTCATGGCCACAAGTCATCCAGCTGGGGTAGGCAGTCATGGAGGAATCCCTCCCTTCTATACAAGAAGCCCAGGTTTGATTCTCCAGGCCAAAAAAAAAAGTGTTTTAGGAGACATGGTGTGGGGCATGGAGCAGTATTTGCAGCCTGAAAGATCTGGGTTGGAATCCATCTCTGCCGGTGAGAACAATGTAACCTGGGGATGCTTTCTAACCTGTTTAGATAGTTTTCTCATAAGTAAAATGAGGCTAATTATGTATAATTTACAGGGTATTCTGAGGATTAACTGAGTTAATGTATGTGAAAGTCCCTCTCTTTCATCTATCCATATGTGATGTCTGGCACATACTTAGACATTCAATGAATAGTAATTATATTAATATTACATTTATCACTTTAGTGCTTATTGTGTTCCAGGCTCTCTGCAAAATGTTTTCTAATACCACATTTAATCATGACAATCACTCCACGTGGCAGTGTCATTGTTTCCCTAAACAGAAAACGAGAGCTCAGAGAGGTTAAGCAATTTGCCCCAGATAACCCAGAGTGAGGATGTGAAACCAGACAGTCTGGCTTCAGGGCCCAGTGCTTAGTCACTACCCTATGCTAGTTGCAACGATTAATATAAATACATTTCTCCCTTTCCTCAACATGATTGGGAGGTCTACCACAAACTAGCCCCTCTTGGCACATGTTCAAGATCATCTCTTGGTCATTGCTAAAGGAGGGGAGAAAGGAGGTGATTCTTTGAAAAGGAACTGAAGGCCCAAGCACAGGCCCAGGCACAGGCATGTTCATATCATGATGTTTCGTGGGAACCAGGTCTTGCCAACTTCTTTAGGGGTGGGGATTCAGTGCTGTGGGTATCTTAAAAAACATACCAGATGTTTTCTAACACAACCTCAGGTAGAAAACAACAAAACAAACAAAGCTACTTTTGATTAGATCTAGAGCAAATATTTATACCAAAACCTCTATTACGTGACATACATTATCTTTCTTAATTGAATCAACAAGACACATTGGAAGCCATGGGTCCTTCTGTGACAGTCTGTAAATCATGTGGATCAATACTGAAGCCAAATGTGAACTTTGGCTTAAAGCCCAATATTACAAAGAGGAAAAGAGGACCAAAAAGCCAGCGCAGATAAATTGTGCCTTTAGCTGTATTCTTCCTTTCGTGTTTAGTTGCTTGTTCTTCGCTTCTTGTTTTCTACCTAACAGAATAGCTACTTGACTTCTAAGCCTGACTCAAAACCCACGTCTCAGGAAGGCAGTTTTCATTCCTCTCCACCTGGGAGTAATCACTCATTCCTTTGAAGTCCTCTTTATAGCTTTTAGATTTTGCTTTCATATGAAGTTATTTCTGTTACCCAAGCAGACTTTTGGCTGCTCTGGGATAAAAATAGTGCCTTCTTCAGTTGTGTATACCCTAGCACAGAACCTTGCAAAGAGTAGATGCTAAATACTTATTTGATTAAATTTCTGATCTGGAAGCGAAGAGGTGGTGGCATCTAAACATGTCCCATTTTAACCACTGTTTGGCATAATAACTAGTTCAACCTAAATAATTGAGCGTCTTAGTATTTATTTTCTATAAGGGGAGATAAAAAAATTTGTGAAATATGTCTAATAGAAACATTCTATTCCAGGACATTTTGCTTTTTTAACAAAAATTCAATTAGGCTTTGAGGCAGAAAAACTTATTTAGCCCCTTGCAAGTTCTATGTTTATTATTTAGGCTCAGGGCATTGGAAAGTTATGAATTTAAAGATCACCACTTCCATAAAATCGCACAGCACAATCAAAAATTCAATTTTGCTTTCATAGCACAATTCTTAAGAAGCTGGGTAGACTAGTAGCTACAGAGTTGGAGTCCTGTTGCCAGACTGCCTAGCTTCAAATCCGGGCTCTGCCAGTGAACAAGTTCACCAGTGCTTCAGTTTCATTATCTCCAAAATAGATAAAATAATAATAAATAATATCAATTCTTAGGTATTTTGTAAAGATTAAATGAGCTAATACAAGGGAAATGTTTAAAGGAGCATCAATAAACATTATTCCTATTATTCTTCAACATTACCAAGTAGGAAGATGGTAGATATGCTTTTAAGTTTGAACGCCTTATAGGGCAAGGAGTATTTGTAACTTTCCAGAAAGAATTTACATACTTCGTTTCTTATTTTCTATGGCATCAACCCCTCTCTTCTGAGGCAATGCAGAATACACTTCTCTTACCTACTCTGGTCTTTCAGATGTAGCAAATATTAATGTCTATAATGCCAAAGTGTTTTACTTTTAACTACATTTGGGGGAAAGAGCTGAATAAAACCCAGTTGGTATAGCTAAATATCAAGAATAAAAATCTCTATGGATAGGAAATAAAATATAGGCTATAAATAAATGAAACACTTCACTGTAAGTAATTCTTAACTGGTATTTTCTATTCAAATATACCAAATTTAAAAAGCTCTAAGAAGTGCAGTGAGGGCCCCCAAAATGTGTTATACTTAATGCATCCATTCACATAGCATGAATATTGAGTATTGAGAGCTATTTTAGAATGTTTTTGTAGTACTGTTTGTGAGGGAAAAAAAAATCTTTGAATGTTCCATTTTGGGTACTTTCTACAGTTATAAGATTAATCAAACTTAAAGAATGAGGTCAGTTAGGGGATAATCTGTTCTCATACTCTTAAAAAATTTTTATGACATATTTTGATAAGTGCAGGAAATGACTGAAAAAATGTCTTCTAATTTCAAGGAAAGAAAAAATATAATCCCTTCCCAAGCCATTCTCTATCTTTTTAAAGATACGAGTTTCAGACGTTCCTTCGAAAGTTCCATTTATACAATAGAAAGCACACTTCCTCCACAGGCTGACAAGGAAAGCTTTGTAGAAATTTTCCAAGTTGGTTAAGCCGGGTTTGGCTTCATTGTACCCTCAGGATAGCATGGGTGCCAGTAGGACTCTGAAATCCCAGTAACTAATGTCCTTCACTATTCATTACAGGGTGACAGTGGTGGGCCTCTTGTTTGTGAGAGGCCTACAGGACAGTGGACATTATTTGGTTTAACCTCGTGGGGCTCCGTCTGCTTTTCCAAAGTCCTGGGACCTGGCGTTTATAGCAACGTGTCCTACTTCGTCGAATGGATTCAAAGACAAATATACATACAGACCTTTCTCCTGAACTAACTATAAGGATTATCAGCGATTTTGCCAGCCACACTCAAAGAAAATGGCCTTCTTGACTGTGAAGAGCTTCCTGCAGAGAGCTGTACA
This sequence comes from Daubentonia madagascariensis, assembly GCA_023783475.1. Lineage (NCBI taxonomy): Eukaryota > Metazoa > Chordata > Mammalia > Primates > Daubentoniidae > Daubentonia > Daubentonia madagascariensis. The sequence continues at coordinate 15,802,524 of JAKFHU010000428.1, forward strand.
GAAGCACTTTTCATGGACAGGGATGCTCACTACTGCACTGCAAATTTGCATGTTTGTTTTGGACTAATTTTTTCAATTTATTTTTTCAACTTTATTTTCCCTTATTTCAAGATCAATGAAAGCCTTTAAAAAAAAAACTAAGCAAAGCAGACTTTGTTCTTTTGCCAAAACTAACCTTGACTGCAGCACAAAATTATCAACTCTGGAGAGATTTAAAATAATGCGGGCACTAGGGTAACATGTTACAGAATGTTCCCTTTTATCCTATCACAAAAAGGACATTGATATCCAGGCCAACTAATTAATCTTTGCCAGTTTCTGTTTCTCAAGCACAGTAGCATAGTGGCAAATTTCGACATTAACATTAGAGACTTGCTTTTAATTTATTAAAAGCCAAGATAATTAACATGCTTAAATTATTTACTGTTGCTATTCTAATGGTTGCATAATTCTGAGAACTTATAAAAGACAGAGGTAAAAGATGAACAGCATCCATTTAGGTAGCAAAACATACTGAATGCAAAATTCTTTAGACTTCAATATTAACACTTGGCCTTATAGGATTGCCCAATTTGGATTTAAATCAAGGTTGTAATTTTATAGAAAAGTCTCTATAGAACTTCCCCCTAGCTGGGGTTTGTTCCGTGTATATCAGTTGGCTGACTGAGATTTTAAAAACTAAATCAATATTCATGAAAAGTATTTTGTTTTGCCTATATGACAATAAAGTGGATATTAAACTTTGCCAATGGACAACTTGCTCTAGAATGGAGTCATACAATTTTTTAAAAAAGAAAAAGTGCATCCCTCACTCAATTAAATATTTTTGTTTTTCTGTGTTCATATCAATAAAGTCACAGAAATATATTTCAAAGCACAGTAAAACTTTGCATGGAGTAAAATATTTTGTAATTTTCCTCAAAAGATGTTTAACATCTGGTGTTGCAATTTCTTTTTATTGATAATTAAAATTTTGAAGATGACTTTTAGCAATACGCAACTTTATGCAAATCAATTTGAAGCAATTAGTGGTGAAAAGTATTTTTCCCCACTAAAAAGCTTCAAAACACAAATCTTCACATATATCTAATTTAATTAGCCAGGCATTCATTTTGCAACATTCAAATGCCTTTTGAACAAATACACTTCCTTATCAACCTCCACCAGCAACCTGGACTGCCTCAGCATTCCAAATAGAGACCACTTGCAATTTTATACATGTATTTTTGTACTCTTTTTCTACATGTAAACATATTTGAAATTCAAAAAGTTGCTTAAACACTTTCCATGTTATTCAATCCTGTCTTGTAGTTTGTATAAACCTAGTAGAGTGTGAAATACAGCAACTGGATTGTGGTCACAATTGTATGAAAGTTTAAGAATATGTCAGTTTCATTATAATTGTAGGTACGTACTTAATGTAACAACTTTTAGCCTTGCTCAACTTTTGTTTAGTGAAATGTACATATTGTACTTATTTTAAGTAATTATTAACACAAATAAAACGGTATAATCTTTTTCTTTTCTTTTGGATGGATACGGAACAAAGATAGCAAGTCCCAGGAAACTGTTTCTCTCTCTATACAGCATGCTGGCACCCAGCTCCCCACCTATCAAAATTTATCTTTTATATCACTCCCACAGGTACATGCTCTTTTATTTTAGAAGACCAATGGCTCCTTGATTAGTCTGAAATTAGAGGTTGCTAATAGTTTCAAATCACCCATTGAGTGACCAATGAGAACTTTAGCCCTGGTAAGAGCACATGGATCTTTAACATCTAGGGTACATTTTGGGAAACTGACCAATTCTTTTATAAGTCTTTTGTAATTAAAAATATACATTTTGAGATATAATTTTATCAGTTTTCTTGGAGCAATGATATAATGTTTGGTCCCCCCAAATTTGGTGAAATATACTGAACACTAAAATGCAATCAGCTTGGATAACTTTGTGTAAAAGAGTTACTTGTAAATGTGACCCTTTAAAGGCTTAATATAGATACCAAATTTCTTTCGTCTAGGGGACGTGTTTCAGAATTCAGAATTTTCCAAATTTTAAAAAGATAATACAGCTCAGCACCCAGTAATAAAATTGGCTATTAATATTTTTGTAGCAAAATATATGAATGATTACATTAAGTAAAGTATATAAATAGCCTTATATTTGTTCAGGGCATTGAATTTGCACCTAACTTATGAAAACTATTTCAATTTTCAGAGCTTTGGAAATTTTGGAATTGTAGATATGAGATTGTGGCCACACAACATGAACACTCAATTTTTTCCTCTATTCATATGTACAGAAAATTCATATCTTGGAAATTGACCTTTTTTCTTAGTGTTTTTGGCTTATTCTTTTTATTCTTAGATTCTAACCTTTTATTTACAAGTGAATATATCTCTAAATTTTTATTTAGCAGAGGATGATGATCTCAGGGAATGAATGCCAGCTGCTATGAGGATAGCAAATATGACATCAGCGATTTTTCCATATAAGAAAAAGCCAAAACAATATTCTGGTAAAAGGTGTGCTTTGGGACTTTCCTTCTAAGTGCTGGTACTAATTGCAGTTGGATTCAGCGAGCATCTACAAGAGCGATGACAGTTTTTCAGTACACATTATTTATTAAACAGTTTATTTAAAAAAATCATAAGGAAGTAGAAAGCAACTTTCATTAGTCGTGTGGGATTTTGAAAGTTCTAGAAATCAGTCTATATAAAAGACTATATGCAATAATATCAGAAGGCTACATAAAATGTCAGACCACGATAGTAGGCAGCAGGTAGAAGATTAAACCCTGAGAATAACAGTTTAATAGTCATTGAGAAGACCTTGATGTAGACATTGAACATTAGCATGGAGATTCATGAAGGAACTTCTGGATGATTGATGGCTGACAGCTTTCAGATAATAGAGATAGAATTTTAACAGGACTTCAGCAAGAATACACGATGTTATAATAGCACCTGGCCTTACTTAGTATAAACTAACTTCTTTGTTCCAACTAAAGCCAGCATACATGATTTGCAACAGCAGTAAACTTGCTATAGACATTCCTGTCCTCAAATATATTAAAGAACAAAATTTTCTAAGAACCTCATAGAAACCTCCTGAGAACGATCTGTATTAGTCTCAATTTACATCTCATTTTTTAAAGGCTACAACACTAGAAAAGTTGTAGGATATTGTGTAAACAGTGACCCCTCAAGTGGTCTCTAGAAGATTGTTTTGAAATTGATGGCATCATTTCAATCAGGCTATTGTCAGTTTTAGAATACAGGAAATTGCCCAATGGGTTGTAGGCTCAGTTGATTCTGTGTGCCTGACCTGTGGCCTCAGTTTCCTAATCAACAACATCTGTACAGAGGCAGCCCTCATGAAGTCCTCTTCTGACTCGAAGCTGAGAGAGGAGTACATTCCTGCTACCTGACAGAAACTAGCCATCTTGCCTGCCCCTTTCCAATGACGGTCCACCTTAGCAAAACACTGAAATGAGCAGTGAGGTATGTCTAACATATTGTAACTGTATTTTAAGCCATACAATTATACTCTATTTTAGGTACATTGTTGTTTAAAAGGCTATTGGAAGTTTATCTGTAAATTAACCATTTATAACATTTTTTCATATGGAAATCTTTTCTGGGTCCTAACTCAAGAGTACTTTTTTCTTAACAATAAAAAAATTCAGATTGAAGCCAGCTCATTTAAAGCATTTCCCAAGAATACGAGATCTCCCTGTAAAATAAATATATCGCAAATGACACCCCTTGAAAATGTTTGCATTTCTAAGACAATGATAATGCTTTTACAAAATCCAAAAAGTTTCATAAAAGCATTTGATTCTGAATTAAATATTTCACTTCCCTAAACTCTGTCCAGGTCAAACTCTACCCCTCTATTACAAATGTACATACAAATATACAATAATGGTCATTATGTCAGCTTTCCCAAGCCTAGTAAAATGCTCATGTCCGTTATGGAAAAACAAGGTCCTTCTTGCTTGGTAGAGGTGCCTCTTCAAAATCCCTCTTCCAAACTTGAAAGAATACTTCAACTTCAAGGAGGGTATCCTGCTTTCTTAATCTTTCGAGGGTCCCACCAACTGCGAAGCTTTAGTTTCAGAGTAGCCTAGGTCTAAAGCAGTTTCACATACAGATATGTTTCCTTGCTCAACAGCACAAGAAGTTGCTGACTTCATTGCAAAGACAGCAGAAGGTCCAGTCATGGGTCTTCTTCCTGACTTGCCAGCTAATTGTTCAGCATGTTTTGATGTCACTTGATTCACCTTTCCAGCCCCTCTCCACTTCTTGAGAGCTTCAGTCCTCTCCTCTGGAGTTAGCCTGTCAAAATGCTTAGCTCTCAGAATTGGAGATGGAAACAGGGATCCCTGAAGAACTCTGTATATAAACCTAAGTTAGAAAGAACACCACAGAATTAAATTTACCTCAAATGCATCATGGGACACACAAAAAATACTAACCAATTAGAAAAAATAAAATGATTTGGTGGCCACTTGGCTCCTAAGTAAAGGGGGAGGGTAAGTGAACTATAAAATAGAGATAAAAACAATATTAAATAAATTAGTATGTGTAAAGCACTTAGAAAATACTAAGTGTGATATGTGTTTGTTAAACAAAAATGAATAAAATCTGTAAAAGCAGAGATATCAATAGTTGCTATATCATAGGCTTAATTAATGTTAGGTTAAATGAGATACTATGTATAAAGCAGGCAGAGTGCTGGCACATAGTAAGTGTTTAAAAATGCTACCTTTTTGTATTAGTTTTCTATGGCTATTATAACGAAGTAACACAAACTTGTCCCTTCCAGACCTAGCTGACAGTGTTTCTACTGGTATAACATTCTCAAAAATCTTGTGAGTCTTCTATGTATGTCATTGAAATTTATGCCATTAGGCAAGAGGGCCCTCCACAGACCTTTCCTGTATGGTCCTCTTTTCCTGGATGCTGCTGAGATGGTTGAGGGGATCTATGAGTCACATACCTAATCTCTTTAGCACTAACAAAAAGGTTGTTCAGCTATGCTCTCGGCCTTCTCTCCAGAGCACACTCCTAATAGTCAATCTCCTAATTTTAGCAATTTTTGCAATCTGGTTAGGCTGGGAATTTCCTACACTTAGTTTCTTTTGGCTTAATATTTCTTCCCTCAATTAATCTCTTTCCTCTCACATTTTACTATAAGCAATAAGAATAAGCCAGGCCACTCCTTCAATACTTCACTTAGAAATATTCTCAGCCAAATATCCAAGTTCATTGCTTACAAATTCTGCTCTCTACATTACTGTAAAACACAATTCAGCTAAGTTTTCTGCCACTATATTTTAAAGATCCACTTCCCTCAAATTTTTAAGGCATGGTCCTCATTTTCTTCTGAGTCCTCACCAGCAGTGCCTTTAACATTCATATTTCTAGCAAAATTCTGTTTATGATGATACAAGTATTCTCTAAGATGATATAGGCTTTCTCTACCTTGTTCTTCACTTTCTTCTGCAACCTCACCAGCAGCGATTTTAACTTCTTTCCTTCCCTCTTTCCTTTTATTTCTTTTCCTTTGTTTTCTCTCTTTCTTTCTGCAAAAGGCTTTATTTCTATTTGGTCCAAGGCTTGGGAGAGGGCCCCAGGGTGGCTAAAAAGCTGCCTAGTGGCTGGAGAGACAGCCTCAATCAGAAGCCCTGACACTCTGAGAGGGTTGCCCATCTTCTTGATGAGTTTTACTTCCTCATCTAGGAAGTGGCTCTATGGGAAGTCACAGAGATGGGGTCTGTGTGGGCAGAACCCAGGGCAGGAAGATCCAAATGGTCCTGGTTACGGTTCTTCTCCAGGGTTATGGCGGCTTCCATTGCGTCCAGGGTTTTACCCAACTCATCTTGAGATGGCTTCTGCACGCCTGGAAGAGGGTGTAGCTCCCGTGCTGGTTTTTAATCTTCAAGAGACACTTGGTGCCCTCACAGTTCTCCTCAGCTGATTCGTGGAAGAAGCGGCCCACGCCTTCCAGAGCCACATCACCATGGTTGAAATAGAAGCCCAGAGAGAGGTAGGTGTAGGAGGCCCCAGAGGCAAATTGACCAGGAGGCTGACAGCTGCTTCCGCCTCAGTGGAATAATTCTGCCGAATCTGAGAGCTCAAGGTTGGTCAGCAATAAGGAACTAACCAAGAAAATGGTGTTGACTGATCCCAGAAGCCGGAGGAGGCTGAGAAGGTGGTCCCAGAGGTTGCACGTGGAGAAAAAATCAGAGGGCAGTCAGAGGCTGGAAGAGAGGGAGCCCCCAGGTCTGTTCCATCCAAACACTGCTGAAGCAAGAGACGGCTCTGTGGGACCGCCAAACGCAGTGTTTAATGTCTGTATTTCTACCAACAGTCTGTTTAAGGGAGTCTAGGATTTTTCTAATATGTGCCTCTACATTCTTCCAGCCTCTGCCCATTATCCAATTTTAAAGTCACTTCCACATTTTTAGGTATTTGTTATAGCAGCATCCTCTTTCAGGTACCAACATTTGTATTAGTTTCCTCTGGCTGCTATAACAAGTTATCACAAACTTGGTGGATTAGAACAACAAAGATTTATTCTTTCAAAGTTCTGAAAGCCAAGAATTCTGAAATCACTTTCACAGGGCCAAAACCAAGGTGTTGGAATACCATGCTCCCCCTGGAAGTTCTAGAGTAGCCCAGGTCTAAAGCAGTTTTAGAGTAGCCTAGATCTTGCCATGGCTAGAAAGCATTCCTTGCCTCTTCCAGCTTCTAGTGGCTGCTGGTACTTCTTGGCTTGTGGCCAAGGAACCTCTGACTTCAGTGCCTTCTCATATTCTGTCTTTATTAAATCTCCTGCTTCCTCTTTCTTATAAGGACACTTGTGATTGCATTTAGGACCCACCGAGATAATTCAGGGTAATCTCTCCATCTCAAGATCCATAGTTCAATCATATCTGCAAAGTCCTTTTTTGCCACATAAGTTAACACTCATAGGTTACATGGATTAGGACATGGATATCTTTTAGGGAGTCATTCTTTAGCCCAACAAAATAGTATTAGAACTATACTGTTAATGCTCAGAATTTTTTATGGGTGTAATTTAAATTAATTGTTCCTTCAGAAATTCTACAAGTTTGTCTTGTCAGTTTTTATAGCAGGGAGCACTACAGAAGCATCTCAGTTTAATGGTGATATTATTAAGTGTACAACTATAACCACCATCGAATGACTCAGATGGCATTTCTAGAAGAGACATTCATCAGCAACAAAGGGCTTGAGTCCCTTGTGCCTTATTATGGTGTTACAAATCAGGGTTGGCAAATTTTTTCTGTAAAGGGCCAGATAGTAATATTTTAGGCTTTGCGAGCCAGAAAGAGTCTCTGTTAGAAATATTCAACCTGCTGCTGTAGTGTAAAAACAGCCATAGATAATATATAAATAAATGAGCATGGCTATGTTTTAATAACTTTATTTACAAAAACAGGCAGCAGGCCAGATTTTTCCGATGAGCCAGTTAGGCAACCCTGTTAGAGAATAACAGGAACTCACCATTGTGACTCTCATATTATGTTAAAAAAGGTACAAGAAAAATTTGTTATAGTGTTTTCAGTTAAACATACAGATTTTATAAAACTATAAAGAGGAAGAGCTCTAATAGCGTCCAAAGAATCTGTACTTTAAAAACTCACGCATTCTTCTCAGTCGTTTCCATCCCATATGGTATTAGAAATCAGGTTAAACTAACATGGAAAGGATAATTGAAGTCAGATAAGGGAGGGAAGCTATAAAGTGTTCAGTGATCGCAAATTGTAATAGAGACCGCTACCTGTACCTTAGTATCCATTCTCCCCTTCTTCCTTTTAGAAAGCCCCAGATTTTAGCCACTCAGTTAGAGTCTACATACTTAGGCTCTAGTTAATTGGATATGAGAAATGATGTACAACTTTTGGGCCATGCCATTACAGAAAAAGAAAAAAAAAAAGAAAAGATGGTTGCCTTCTACTTTCTCTCTTTTCCATTCCTGCATGCAGGGGCAGGCAGAAATGTGGATGTGCTGCTGCGCTATCTCCAATCATGCAGATGAGGGCTGCTATGGTTTCAATGTTTGTCCCCTCCAAAACTCATGTTGAAATTTAATTGCCATTTTAACAATATTAAGAGGTGGGACCTTTAAGAGATGATTAGGCAGAGTCCTCATGAGTGAAATTGATGCCATTATAAAAGGGTGGGTTTAGCCCCCTTTTGACTCTTTGCCCTTCACCTTCCACCATGTGAGGACGCAGTGTTCAAGGTGCCATCTTGGAATCAGAATCGCCAAACCTGCTGGTGCCTTGATATCAGACTTCCCAGCCTTCAGAACTGTGAGCCAATAAATTGCTGTTTATAAATCACCCAATCTGTGGTATTCCATTGTAGCAGCACAAAATCAAACAAGATATGGGCAATATCCTTGGGAGATGGCAGAACAAAAAGATAGAGAAAGGGATCTAGGTCCTTGGATAACCTCATGAAGAAAAGCTGCCCTATCCCTGTGAACTGTCAGCCAGATTAGACATTTTAAGCAGAGAGAAACAAACCTCCCAGTTTGCTTAACTAAGCCATTTCTGTTCTCTGATAAAACAGGTAAAGCCATTTTTTAAACTAACAGCCAGACTAACTTCCCTCCTACTAAACAGGGTTGTCTGCCAACCATCCTTAGTAGTTGCTTGAAGGATTTTAAGCCTAGGATTCCATTTACTCTCTTGATGAGAAAACACACATACCATACCTGGGCAGAAGAGCAATGCAGGTTGTGAGGATACAAACTAAGTAGAACACTGGATCCATCATGTGCTCCTGCATAATCCAGTAGGGGTTGGATGGGGGGTTGCAAGTTACGCACATGGCTCCAAAAGCCAAGGCAAAGAAAAAATAAGACAAGATGCTGCCAATGATGACCAGCATGTGGATCCAAGTCTGCAAGACAAGAAGAGCAAAGGAAATGAGCACTCTCTCACAAACAGGGGATTGCAGCCTGGCAAAGTCTGCTCCATCAAATAGATAACACATCTGAGCACGGTGAAGGTGTAACAAAACACAAAACACCGAAGAGAAAAGAGTATTTTTGTGAATGGTTTATATTGCTGTTTGAATTCTTTAAAACTAAATCAAATGCCAAAAGGTAATTCTGTTGACTAGTTTATTCTGTATTGTCCACGAACCAGGAGGTGTTTGAATTTTCTCCTTAATTTTTTCCATATAGTTACTCATTGTTCTGTTTCTTCATTAATATCATACCTTAATCCAGTGACCCTCAAACTTTACCCATCACAAAGGTGGTAGACATTACTGTTGCTCACCAGTACTCTCGTTCTCCTCCCCTAGCAAGCATTTGGGTGGACTGCACTTCCCTACTCCTTTGAAATTAAGCATAGTCATATGTTTTGCTTTGACCAGTGAAATGTGAGTGGAAGGGGTATGTGAAACATGTAAGAGATGGTATGCCACTCTCCATGCTGTCTCCTTTCCTTCCACACTAACCAAGAAGTTCCCTTTGGGGACAATTCTAGATACCACAGTTACAAGATGCACCCCGGGCCGCTGAGCCACCCCTCAGAGGACAATTCCTTCTAGAGCTGTCTGGAACACCAGCCAACTTTACATGAGCAAGAAATAAATCTTTGTGTGTCACACCATAGCCTAGCTTAAGTTGATGTAAGGATGTAAAAGTCAAGGAACACCCGGTAGAAACTGACAGGGAAGTAGCAGTGAGATGGTGAGTAAGGGCATGAAGGGAAAGTTTTATGTTCTCAAGATGGCAGACTCTTACGGACAAGGGACCTACAGAGGCTGGGAGCTCTAGCCACGTGTCCTCTGGCATGAAGAATGATTCCCTCATGATGAATCCTTTAAATAGCACTCTCTGTTTTTCTTGGAATCTAGCTTTCACTCCCCTTATTCTTAGTGGGGACATCCAGCATTGTACACTGTCGTGGCAAAATATTTCTCCCCTAGCCAAAGCCTATGACTGAAGCTAAGGGAATAGGATTCTGTCACCAGGGACTAGATTTGGAGCACAACAGTGCAGGAGCAGAAAGAAAATGATTGGAGTCAATTCAGACCAGAGGACCATCCTGACAAGCCTGCCCATTAGTTTCTGTTCCCTGGATCTCTGGAGTCACTCTGCTTCCTCAGGACTTTTTTGTTTTGCTTTACTTTGTTTTACCATGGTTCTTCAATATATTTTTAATAACTTGTCTATTTGTTGGGGTTAGCCAGGATAGATTGTTTTTGTTCTTAATCAGTGAATCCAAACTAATATACTTAATGTGTTAGATCCTCTGGAACACTAATAAATGTCAGAACCTATGGCACTTCCTTAGGTGGTAACCAGAAGTATCTGCGCAATTGCTTAAAAATTAAATGGATATTTAAAAAATCCCAACTATTTCAGTTCTAGAATTCCCTTTCCTCTACTCATCTAGTATTTGCAGACATTAACCATTTACTACATTTTGGGCGTATAAGATTTGGTTATAAATGATTATAAGCAAAGCAAGTGATGCCAAAAATAATCAGGTTTACTTTAGAAATTGTTATAAATAATTTAATGATATAATCTCATATATTTTAAACTATAACCTCATTCAGCTATTTCCTATTTCAAATTTACTTATTACCAGGATGGTAAGTATACTCCAAACACTGGTTAGTTATTTAATCATTCATTTATCCATTCAAATATTTTTTGAGCACCTACTGTGTAACATTCTTGTTCTTGACATTGGTATACAGAGGTGAACAAAATGTATAAACCCTGCCCTCACAGAGATTATAGTCTAATGCAGAAGATATACATGAAATCAGATAATCACATAATTAAATGAATAATTGTAAATTATTATTAGAGCCGTGAGTAAAAGCAAGAGAGTGGTATGAGAGAACGGATGGTTAGGGAAGGGCTCTGGGGGGAAATAGCATTTTTGCTGATAGCTAATGAGACCTAAAATAACATTTGAGTCGGGTAAAGTGCAGGGAAACAATGGGAACAAAAAAATACCTCCATTAAAAGATATGGTAAGTGCCAAGGTCCTGATGTGGTAACAAGCTCAATGCATCAGAGAAATTGAAAGAGGGATAATGTGGTTCCAGCCCGTGAATAAGTGGAAACGAGGGAGAAGTAAGGGCATCATTGCACCAGGCCTTATCAGCCACCTTAGGGCTTTCAGATTTTATTCCAAGAACAATGGGAAACCACTAAAAGGTTTTACCAAAGGGAGAGCAAGAAAAGATTATTTTTTGTATTATAAGAGAGGCATAAAATCATCACTAAAGTCAGAGTCCCAGGATTATGGCACACTTCTTTTTATTTTAGTTGAAAGTCATCCGCTTGCTCTTAAAGAATGCTGGCTGTGGAAGGGTAATTATTCCTCCAGCCTGTCTCACACCTTCATTAACCGTCCACCACGGATACTGGCAAAGGGAGCAGGCAGGTGTTTTCCATTTTCCCTGGCAACACATCAGCCTCAGCATAATAGCATTCAGCACCACAAAGTATAGCTCTTCTTCCGTGGAGTCATTACTCTGCTCGTTACCATTTGTCTTCTAGGCATGAAGGGCTTAACAGAGACGCTGCTAACAGAAGACATTTCCCCAAGCACAGAAGATTTCAGGCTCCTTCAGAGGCAGGAAAACCACTCACCAAACTCTTGCTCTCAATGACCAGATGGAGGAGAATGATGAACAGAGCAGCTGTGTTCAGGGGGTTTCCAAACGTAAAGATGTCAATGTCTGAGCCCTGGTAGGTCTACAAAGAGAGGACAACAACAGGTAATCCTGGAGAGTTGTGCACACTTGGTGTAACATCACTTTATCTACAGTTCAACTGAGGTTTAAGTCTCTTCTACAATATCTCTATGAACTGGTCCTTTAGGATAAACTTTAATATTTCCGGAAGAGAGATACTAACTCTCTCCCAGATAGACCATCTAATCTTCAAACTTTTCAGTTGGAATTCCTCCTTACTCTGAATCACAACTGATCTTCCTGAAACCTTTTACTCACACTGCTAGCTCTTTAAGGTATAGAGACATTTGTTCCACTTAACAGAGCTTCAAAACTTTGAAGCAGCTATTATGACTACCCTAAGTTTATATCTCTCCTAGGCAAATATACCCTCCACTCCTCTATATGTCTTCAAGTTCTTAAACTATTCCTCAAATGACACAATTTCCTTATCTTTCACCATGGTTTTCATCCTCTTCTGAATACACTTCAGATTGCCTTGTCTATATATTCCTCTTGACGTGCAGTATAGCTAGAATACTCTAGTGAGGCTAATTCAAATAATCATTTAAATATTTTGAATAATATTTGAATAAAGGATGAAGATTGTTAACTCAGAGATTATCATTTTTTTCTTTCTTAATACTGTACTCTGTTAATAACATCCATGACAAAACAAGTGCTTTCTTCTTGGGAGGGGTTTATGTGGACAAGCAGCTATATGCGCTGTGGTATAGCTAATTTAAATTATCTTTACACATCTTACTAGTGCATTTCTTCATTCTTTACCTGTAAAACAGGTTTTTAAGTTTTGGAGACACTACTTATAGGATCTTAAATTTAATACTCTGAATGTCATCCTAGTAGAATTAGCCCAGCACTCACTAATAAAAGGTTTTATATTCTGACTTTGCCTCTCTGCTTTTTGACTAATCTAATTATATGGCTAGGCATTCAATTTTATTCAAGTCATTGACAAAAATTATAAGCAGTACAAGGTTAACAAGAGACCCAAGAGGACTTGAACAAGGTACTTCTTTCCAAATTTAATTCACATTAAACATATTTTGGGGGGAGATTATAATTTAGACAATTAATAATCCACCTGATTTTATGCTCAATCTACCCTTCTACATGCTGATACTGGTGGCAAAGTACAAAGAAGCATCGCTGATTCATTAATAACAAATATACCAAGTGAACAAAGACTCACAAGGTAAGGCACAAAGAAGCAGACCAGGCTTTGGTAAAAGGCATCCAACAAGGTGGTCCAGAAGGTGATGGGTAGGTATGCCTGGAAATAAAACAGATGTTGGGGAGAAGTTAAGATTAACAAGGGTCCAAGCAAAGTCAAGAAACAACACAAGCCAGTACTTATTCTTGCTTCTCCGAGAGAAAACTCTATTCCTTCATTCTCTCACTCATAAAACAGGCAGGATTTGTCAACAGAGGGAAAAGAATGAGGGTAGTTGAATGCAATGCATTCACAGGTGAACGTGGAGAAAAAATCCTTGAAGGAACCCTTATTCAACTCAGGTTGTGTTTATCACTGGACCACAGTTTTAAATCTACCTGAACTAGGGCTAGTAGTACTAACTTTTCATTTCCTATTGATCAGAAAGTACTGTTTCAGCTTCTCCAGATCGATCCACTGCTCTTATCCACACTCCTCCATCCACTGATACTACTGCAATTCACCATCAGGTCTCTATGAATTAATGGATAGCCATCTAACTGCCCTGTTTCCTCTTCTCCCCTCAATCCAATCTTCCCATATCAGCCAGATGGTTTGTAAAAAATGTAAATTAGGTCATGCCATCTCCCTAATTAATCAGATTGACTCTTTCCGTCCTTCCAATGACTTCCCACTGCATTTCCAATACAACCTAAGTTTCTTCCCAGGACCTATAAGGTCCTGCATGGTCTGCCCACTGAATAGCTCTCCAGGGTTACTTCTTACCACTATGTTCCTGCCACATGGACCTTCCTTCTTTTTCTTGAATGTGTTAAATCCATTCTTTCCTTGCTGTTTTACCTGTGCTATTCTCTCTGCCAGGGATTCTTTGCCCTGGATCTCCCACATGAATAATTCATCATTATTTGTATCCTACCTCAAATATCACTTCCTTATAGAGGCACACCAGACCAGTCTAAAAGTTGTGCCCACTCCATCACTTATGACCGTGGCATCCTGAGAAGTCTCTCATCACCATCAGAAATAATCTTGTCTGTTTACTTAATGATTTTCTTGTTCTTTACATGGAATACAAGCATCATACAGTAGGACTTTGACTCTTTTATTCAAGTGATTAAAACAGTGCCTAGTACATAATAGGTACTCAACAAATATTTATCAAGTTAATAAACTATTCTTATCAAAGTTTTCATGTACTAAACTGCTTCCTACACAAATTTTGTAGAAAGAGAAAGATCAAGTAGAGACACTAGTCAAGTGATTGAAAATGTTTGTTCAAACAAGAACCAACTCTGATTGAATGATAATGTGTGTTAAGAAGTATTCTGAGGCTACATTCAGCCCAGAAGGAAAGAATGCTATAGATTATTAGTGATGTCTGCATGGACAAAAATAGAAACAGATGTATCATCCCGGAGCTAGTCTTTTCTTAACATGTTCTTCTTAGTCTTGTTTTCTTCCAAATACAGAGGCTGAAACTTCCTTGAAAATATCTTACTGTCTCCTAAAGAACAAAGATTTACAAATATTCAAATTCTCCATATACATTCTTCCATTCTTCAAAAGACTACACATGAAATTTTTACATCTAGCCTTTTTTATCCCTTCGTCCTCTGGAAAATCAAAGCAATGAAGATTCATTGTTTCGTCTAATTTCCCCTGTATCTTCTTTTACTATTTCCTCATTGAAAATGATGGGATATTCTACCTGTCTTTCTTCATCCAAGTTTTCATGAAATCTAAGCAGAAACGCAAATCAACGGTGGGAGAAAATGTGCCAGAGACAAAGGGGCAACCAAAATGCCACTGGACAAGAGAGAACCATTTGGGGATAAGTTAAAATACAACTTCATGCTTCTGGGGGAATAGAAGTTGCTCAAAAAACCTAGAGTGAAAAGATAAAAAGTATAATTTCCCACAGTCACATGCAGAATAGGATTTACAGAAGTAAACAGAGAAGGATTAAGGATAAGATACATGAGACGTGAGGGATTAACTCCTGGGATCTGCTGGAAACTGAAAGGGAAAATCTGGATATGAAGCCAAGGCAGAAAAGAAGACGGTGTGAGTGAAGAGAGACAAGTAAAAGGCTTCTTGGAAGGGAAACCTCTGACTGAGATTTCCAGACTCATCTTCTTTAGAGGAGAGAGATTCTATAACCCTGGAGAATATATTTCATGACCCTGAACACAGAAAACGACCCAAGCACAAAACAGAATTTGTTTGGAGGCCAAGTTCAAAGAAAGGACAAATTCTGGAATGTAAAGTCAATGAAATCAATTACCTTTTGTCAATAGCCACATGCTGGGAATCTGCCTGTTATGATCATGTTTTGTAAAACTGGCCTGCTCCATAGAACAATGTACCAAAGACTGATGACAGAATTCAACAACAGGAAACAATGACCTCAATTCTCAAGGATAAGGACCAATTACAATCCTCAGTCTGTACAAATGGGTTTTTAAAACACTAGCCATAAAAACTTTGATTGAAAGACTCCCTCAACCCCAATGGATTTGGGATTTAACTTAGGTCTGGAGTACAGGGCAACCTTCATGGATGTCAACCACATATTCCTGCATCCTGGCCTTGAACTTTAGTCAGACTGGACCCCTTTAGGAATATCCCATGTAGTTCTTTGATCTGAATGGATTGGATGATATTAAAGGATTATAAGGATTTCTCCTTCCCTGAAACCTGAATGTGTGACTTCTCTGTTGGCTGTGCCAGGAAGCCTAATGACACTAAATTACTCTGCATTCCAGAAAGGCAGTTCAAGACAGAATAAAGTTAGACTGATGAAAATAAACACATCATTTTAAATTTGGGATTTCCTCAAATTTCAGATTAATTCTAGATGGTAAAAACATTAATATTGAGAGCTTAATATGGCTGGAAATTTTACACATATTATTTTCTTTAATTCTCACATCATTTCCATAAAGTAAAGAAAACAAAGTACAGGCAAGTTAAAGGAATTACCAACGTCACATGCCACAGAACCAGAATTTAAACTTAGGTTAAACATAGCCCATTATTTCTAACACATGCTGAACCATTTCTTAGCTGTGAGATTTTGGAAAAATTACTTAACCCTTTGAGGTTCAGATTTTTCATCTTAGAATGGGAAAAATAGCAGGTTCTGTCTCAAAATGTTTTCATTTTGAGCACAATAGATGGCAGTAGGGTTTAGTAAATACTAGATATTATTTGTGGTAAGAACCAAACACTGGATTTTTTCTTAAAAGTACCTAAGGCCTTTCATAGATTTATCTATGTTCATCTCAGAGGCAAGTAACTTCATATCTGCCATGTGAGCAGAGATCTTTTAAAACAACCAGACATTTCAAATAGTTTTAAATAGTTCTGAGTGGACTGCAATATTTGGGTTAGCTGACTGGAAAACACACTGGCTTTGACAATGGATGTGTATCCATCCAAGCATTCTTACTTTAGCACCTACCTCTGATTTCTGACCACTCTTGTAAAGCTCAGGCAGTTGCATGAGGGTCTCTGCAGACACATCTTTCTCCAAAACACCATAGATGACAGGAGGGGCAGAGGTGAAGAGGAGGTTGAAGAAGATCAAAACCCAATAGTCAGTCATAGATGTTCCTGAAAATCCACAAAAGAACTGGTACCAGAAAAGGAGGTTCACATAAGCCTAGGGATACAAAGAGGAACATTCGGATCTTAGAAACAGTAATGCACGCTATGACCACACATTCCATATGCTGCCATTTGGAGCTGTGTGAATTCAGCTTCTCTGTAGTTTCCTCACTTACATAATGGAAGACTACAACTTACCTTATAGCTTTATTTGGTAAATGTTTTATTAAGTTAAAGTACACACACATGTACCCACCTCCTCCCCATCTTATATGGGGTGCTGGCACTGTTATAAGTGCTTTACAAACAATTCATTTAATCGTCATAACAACTTGGGAATTATTGCTGTTCCCATTTTACAGATGATGAAACTCAGTGAAATTGACTGAATGTTTGTAGCCCCATAAAATTCATATGTTGAAATGTCATGGTGTCAGAAGGTGGAGCCTTTGGGAGATGATTAGGTCATGACAATATAGCCCTCCTAAATGGGATTAGTGACCTTATAATAGGGGCCCCAGAGAGGTTTCACTCTCCTTCCACCATGTCAGGATACAATGATAATTCTGAAATCTGGAAGAGAGCCCTCACTAGAAGCTGACCATGCTGGCACCCTGATCTCAGACTTCCAGAATTGTGAGGAATAAAGGTCTGTTGTTTACAAGTTACCTGTCTTTGGTACTTTGTTATAGCAGCCTGAACGGACTAGACACCGAGGCATAGAGAGGCTAAGGAACTTGCCCAAACTACCCAGCTAATAAGTGTCAGAGCCAGTGTTTAAATTGAGAAATTTAACTCTAGATGAAGAGAATCTAGCCCAGTGCCTGGCACAGAGCAGGCACACCACAAATATTCATTCTCTTGCTTTCTGGATTCACAATTACTTCTTAGTAGTGAAATGGGATGGTGCCACTAGTGAAATGGGATGGGCCAGCCATCCCAGTTTGCTTGGGACAAACAGGGTTTCACAGGCTATGGAACCCTCAGTGCTAAAACTGGGACACAGTCCCAGGCAAACTAGGATAGTTGGTGACCCTAGAGGCCAGGCACATGCACCCTACATGGTTTCCTACAGTATTTTGCCTCAGACAAACTAAGCCCACTATAGCAAAAGCTCTGTACTCAAAAGCAGGGAAGACCCTGGACTTAGACATAGGGTGTTTTGTTTCAAGGCCTGGGGACACTTCCTATTGATTGTTTGACTTTAGGCCATTTTCTTAACCTCTCTGAATTTTGGTTTCGTCTTCTGTAAAATGAGAATTATACTACCATAGGGCTTAGTATCAAGATCAAGTTAGAAAGTACTCATGACCTGCAAAGTATCTTACAAATATTAAGATATTGTCACTGGCATCAAAGATACACTAGAAAACCTTAGAAAAAGGGCCACGATCCTTAGAAGAAGTTTCTTAGTCTAGTGTCCATGGACACGCATTATGCCCAGCTCCTGAAAGTGTATCACTTTGGGTACATGTGGTTTGGGCACTATTCCGGGGAATGAATTCATAGTCTTCATCAATATCTCAAAGGTTGTCCAACATCCAACAACCACAGTCTCAGAAAGATAAGCTACTCTAATGGCTTCTGGTCCTGGCCCTTTTCTACATAGTTTATAAAATAAACTATTTTTTAGCTAGGTAAATAAGAGGCAAAAATTAAGTCTAGAGAATATTAACAGAAATGGCCATCCAAGGATTACAGAGCAGTAAGACCACAGGGCCCTGGTTTTCTGGTGATGCACTCTCTACTTATAAACACTCCCTCTCTCTCCAAGAGCATGTAGTACCTCTTCCCAATATTAGTGTTTCTTAACCCTTTAATCTGGAGTTAAAACAGGGCAGGGAGGGGAATGAGTTTCATCATAATAGGGGAGAAGATGCAAAGGTATTAAAAAAAACAAACTTGCCAGAGGGGCTCCTCTCTAAGTCATTGACCACTAAGTTGTGGAGTTTTAAATTACAAACCACAGTTTTCCCCAGAATTACACATTCAGGCAGAGACTTTATACATTTCAAATGTTTTCTTAAAGTATCTGGGTTTTACTAAACTTTGACTAACTGTGCTAATTCAAATTAATAAAATACTGAGAGTTTCCTGAAAAGTTCATTGTGATACAGGAAAAAAAATGCTTTGGTGGACAGACATACACACATACAGAGAGATCTAAATTACACATTTGGGATGTCCTAAAAATGACTCATTTATTTTTTTCCTAAAGATAGTATTTTAATGAAGTGATGTAAACTTATGTCCACTACTGACATACTACATATGGACTTTAAAGACTAAGAATGAATTTGGCCTAAAAATCATGATATATTTTCATAATTACCACATTTAGAAGAGACTTAAATGAATACAATTTTATAAAGAGGGAAACTGAAATTTAAATGGTATGCTGAAGATTAGAAGCCAGGGATCCTAATCAAATTCTGCCCTGTTAGGAATTGCATAATCAAAATAAAGTTCCTTTACCATCAAATAACTACCAAGTCCAAATACAGTTTGTAGGCTGGATAGAGAAGTCTTGCATCTGTGGGTACAAGCCAGCTACAGGATAAGACATTATACTGAGTTTTCATCTGTATCTGTGTCTTCAATTTGGGGAAAGCAGATATTTTTTGGTATTGGCAGTAAAATGGAAGCAAACCTTTTTATTCTCTACTGACAGCATTAAACATTTCATAATTCTGCTTGTCACAACCTTTTTATGGAAGGTCAAAAATTGGATTTTAAATGAACCAGACAGGACTTAATTTAATTCAAATGCACAGAGAGTAGAAAATGCCAGCAGATGGACAAGCCTAGCAATTTGCTGTCAGCAGTTGAAACATAGCACATTCCCAGATTATTTCTGGTAAGACAACAGGACTGCTCCTGGCTACTCCCAAAACATCAATAAGCAAAGTGAGCTTAGCATAGGACACTTCCTCTTCATCCCTGATACAGCCAGGATTGGAAGGTATGAAAGGGGAAGGGACAAATTCTCTGGGGTTACATACCACATTCTTATAGAAAAAATAGAGAATCATGTTGGAAAGTCGTGTATAACACCAGTGCCCATGGACAAGAAGGAGCTTGCTGAGATGTTTGAACTGAGAAACGGCAAAGTCACTGGCCATCACAGCCTGCAGAGGCAAGAGGGAGAGAATGCCAGCCTGAGCAATCAAACGTGTTAGAACAGACACAGCATGGGCAGCCTGCATATCACAACATTCAAATTGGTTACATTTGTTGTTTAAACCTTAAACGCAGATCAAAAGAAAACATACACACACACAAACAACAACAACAACACCACCCTATGAGTACAGAGCCTTAATGGACTATCTGAAATTATTATTCAGCTTTCCAATATGGTCACATGAAACAAGATTTCTCTTTGGTTACTACTCATAATGCAATTTCAGCAAATGAACTTTCCCGAGAAAGCAGCTCCCTTAGCAGGAACTCCGTCTTCTGCATTACGATGTGCATTCGCTTCTCCTCAATGAAGAGAGCATGGAGAAGCGACGCAGTCATGACTTCATACGACTTTGTACACGTGTCAGGCAAAGAGGTATCTGAATCCCTCAGCTTTCTTAGAGATGTAATTGACAATTCCCAGGAAACTGTAACCCTCCTATTCCACCTTCCTCTGACAGCATCTGCACTGGTTCCATACACAAAAAGCAGTCTTTTGGATTACAAGAAACTTTTATCTGAATTTTGTGCCTAAAATGCTATTCAACACACACACACACAGAGGACACCCGCGCCTCCTTCACTCTTACTCTCTCACATCCTCTTCTTTCCTCGCTTCTCGCCCCTCCCACCTCAAGATCTTAAGGTCCTTTATTCAAATCCTTAGTAGCTTTCTTCAGTGTCAGAATTTACATAGCTACTGCAGAGCTAAAAAATGTATTCCTATGATCTAGATAAGCCCTATTTATTCAACTGTACTAGTAAACCACACAGCTAAAATTACCCAGGAAAATGCTGTAACACCCACCTAGTAAATAATGAATGAATGAATGAATGGATAACTCCCTGTCTCCCACCCCGCTGGGCTAACCACATGCAGTCTCGCTCTACCACGGAGCTTCTTCCATGGAGAATCACCCACTCACCTGCATGCCTTCTTGACCTGAGACCCCTATCCCGACGTCTGCTACTTGTATCATGCTAACGTCATTGGCACCATCACCTTCATGAGGCAGAAGAAAAGGTGAGAAACATATGAGGAGTAAAGAAAAGATATAAATTTTGCAAATCAATAGGGGCAACTCAAGTGAACAAATACATACTTCAAAGTTTATCTCATCTCTCCAAGTTACATGGAAGCTAGTGAAGCAGAAAATAAATGTGCCATCCCACTGCCATCAGGAAGAAATTGCAAATTCAACACTGCCTTAAACTCCTTCACGCTATGGCATCTACCCTAGACTGATCTCTTTTTCCACACCACCCATGCTACTTGCAAGTCTCTAGACTTACCCTGCTCCTT
Organism: Daubentonia madagascariensis; assembly: GCA_023783475.1. Lineage (NCBI taxonomy): Eukaryota > Metazoa > Chordata > Mammalia > Primates > Daubentoniidae > Daubentonia > Daubentonia madagascariensis. The sequence goes on from JAKFHU010000428.1 coordinate 15,823,570, forward strand.
CTATTCACGGCACATGATGTTTCCTATTTTTCATAACACTGTCCTCATCACCCCCACCCCACTTTTCTGGATTTCAATTACTCTTGCTCTCAGCTTAGATGTCATTTCCTCTGGGAAATCCTTCTCATCCTACTCCCTTTAGATCAGATGCCCATTCCTTAGGGTCCAGCACCACCCTATGTATCTCTACCACACCTACCACATGGTATTATGGTTGCATACAGATTTACTGGTCTCCCGCAGCATAGGAAGCTTCTTAGGAGGGAGGGGGAATTACGTTCCTGCTGGTAACGAACATAGGTTATTCACAACTGCTTGCTATGTTCACGTTTTTTGGTAATAGTATCCTGGTTTTCCTTGGGAACTCTTAGTCTATATGGTTTGTTAGGGTGAAGCCAAACCCTCATATTTATGAGTGGGCAACTGACCCAGGCCTGTATAATCAGTGTCTTCTGTTCCCTGGCCTCAGTGACTGGTTCACAGATGGGCACATGACTCAACTTAATTAGTATAATTAAGGGTTCTAGGACCCAGGGACTTAAAGAATTCATTCATTTATATGTTCATTCAACAAGATAAATGAACAAAATTCCATCCTAATCCTGACACTTTACTGCAGCAATCAAAAAAGTGGTGCTGTCTTTTCACCCAGGTTGTTAATAGGATAGGATATAAACCCAGGAGTTTTCAGTGGCTGTGTCACCACCCTGAATGGAGAAGTTACCTCAGCCTGGAAGCAATCCAGAGGAAAACAGAGATCGAAAGAGACAGTTAAGGTGGCTGAGTTCTCATCTAAACATTGGAGTGTTTCAGATCTTAAACTCACACTAGAGTACTTTTTTAAATTTATATGCAGTTTTTGCTATCAAAGCTTTGATATTCACCAGACTTATGATCCCCAAATTCATATCTTTAGCCAGTTCCTCAGTGCTAAATATCAGACTTTTATTCTAGCCAACTACCTGACATCACTGCTTAGACATCTAAAGGTCTTTCAAACTTAGTAAGTGTAAGACCCAACTCCTGATTTTTCCCTGCCTCCTTCTCAGTAAATGGCATTTCCACTTTTTCTGTTCTTAGACAAAATTTTGACATCATCTTTAACAACTCTTTCTCTCATATAAGATGTCCAAGCCATCAACAAGTGTTACTGGCTCTTTCTTCAAACCATGTCCATTATCTGATCACATCCATCTGGGCCCAAGCCACCAATTATATCTATAGCATCCAAATTGGTCTCTTTGCTCATGTCTTTGCAGGCCAACAGTTACTCCTCCACAGCAACCAATGTGATCCTTTTAAACTTAAGGCAGATCTTGTCCCATGTTGGCTCAAAATCCTCCCATGGCTCCCTAATCTCTTCAGGTAAAAGCCAAAATTTCATAATGGCCTCCAAGACCTACGTGATCGGGCCACATGTCACCTCTCTGCTCTTTAATAACCAGCAGAAAACTCTTTCCTTTGCTCAATCCAGTTTGGACTCCAACATACCAAGCATGGTTCACCTCGTGGCCCTGACTTTTGCTGCCCTCTTTGCCAGGAATGATCTCCCCCAGATCTCCCATGGCCCCCTTATCACTTCCTTCGGTCCTCTGCTCAAAGACAGAGTGAGACCTTCTCTAAAAACGGTATTTAAATCAGCAGCCCTCTTCCCCATCCCCAGTGCTCTACATTCCCTCACCGCACTTTATTTTTTCAAAAGCACTTGTCACTATCTGATATCATACATACTTATGCTTTTTTTATTTGTTTTATTGTATGCCTTCCAACTAGATGTGAGCCCCTTAAGAAAAGGTACTTTGTCAACTTCATATAGTCTTATAGCTCCATTGCCTAGAAAAATGCCTGGTATAAAAAACACACCTGATACATATTTGTTGAATGGATAAATAAATGATTTGTTCATGTCCTTGAATTTACCTTTCATGAAGGTAGAACTTGTGCATTTTTCAATTCTGTGATTTAGTTTATTACCCTACTTAAGCCAGTTGATTTGGGAGTCTGACACGTACCCCAAGAAGTTCTGACTACGATATTGTTCTCCATGTCCCGTCCCTATCACCTGGTTCACAGCAGGTGGGGGAATAGGTGATGGAGGAAAAGTAGGAGGGAGTGAATGTGGCTAAGAGAAAGCGGGGAGGGAAACAGGAGGGAAGGTGGGAGAGGAAAAGAACCAACAGAAGGATCGGCCTCTGGTGGGGTGTGAAAGGGAGACGTGCAGGGCTTGCTCTCATCCCCACTCACCGATGGCCAGGGTCATCACCTGGAGATGGGTGCGTACCAATTTCACCACCTCGCTTTTCTGCAGGGGCGTGGCTCGGCAGCAGACCACAGCTTGACACCAAGACGTCAGTTCCAGGAACTGCCTTTGTAGACTCTCTTGCAGGGCAAACTCCAGGGTCTTCCCAGTGATGATGAGTCCAGCCCGTAGCTCTGAGTCCTGGGGGACAGGAGGCTGAACTAAATCCACATTTAATGACGCTTGCTCTGGACAGGCTTGATTTCTCTTCTGAAGTTCCTTCAAAATTGTGCTCATCAGCATCTCACAGGCATCCTTGAAAGGAGATGCAAAGATAGTTAGCCTCGGAGCTCCCTTGGTGGTTAGAGGCAGCTAAATTTTCATTGTCATTCCTTAGCAATTGCTGGGTCAAGGCAACCACAAACAATGAGTAATTAACTACTTTCAAAGACTTTACAACACTTCCACCAGAAAGTTCTGTGTATGTGGGGATGGGATAAAAGGATGGGGGAGCAGCTCTTAGAAAGAAATAGCTGTAGAATTTCTTCATGTGTGCAATTTGCCTTCTTAAATAGTAAATCCCAAGAGTCCTTTGGTCTCATTCTGCCATGTATTAGCTGTTTGAACTTAGGCAAAGTATGTAACCTTTCTGAGCCTCAACTTTCTCATCTAAAAAAACGCAAATATTATCTTTATCATACTGTTGTTAGAGGACTAAGTGAAATAATACATATAAAACTCCTAGGGTAAGGCATGACACACAGCAGCCATTTAAAACAGTATTTGTTTTTATCTTCTTTTTGATTCCACACATTCATTCACTATTTATTAAGAAATAATATATTAGAAAACATTCTAGGAGCTGGGGATATGTCAATAAACATGAAGATTCCTGCCCTCATGGAGCTTGCATTCTGGTCAGGATGTTCTTGGTGGTGCTTGTTTCATCTGGTTTGCAAACATCCTTGCTCCACGCTAGTTAGGAAGTTCTTTAAAAGCAGGTATCACTTTTAATTTGCTTTTGAAGCCTTTGTGATGCTTAAAAGAGGGTCACATCAGGTACTGAGTAAATATGCTTTGAATGTGTTCTACTCAAGAAGACTAACAATGAGCTTATCCAGAAATTATTGTGTCAAATAAGCACTAAGGACAGAGTCTAAATCCAGGAGCAGTGAATTTAAGTTTATATATTGAGCCTGAAATAGTTTATTCATTAAAGAGCCCCTTACCCAGAGCCTATTTACTCTCATTTTAAATGCCGTTTCATCAAGCATTTCTCAACCCACAACAACATAAAAGAGGTAAGGAAGAAGTAGATATGGACATATAGGCATGAAATAGCAAGAATTTAACCACATAAACTATAAACAAGAGATTCAACTTTAAAATGGAGCCACCTAACTCCATTTACCTTAGGAACTAATTGGATCCAATACACCTCCAAAGCCCCCAAGGAAAAGTATACAAAGATGAATCAAATCAAATATGCTTATTATAGGATCAATATATAACAGGAAAAATTATTTTTTAAAACTTTTTGGATTTTGGTTAAATCAAAATGACACGTTTAGAAAGTAACATACATTTCAGTCATTGTAAATCAAGATGTCTATTAACACGAGATGGTGTTTAAGATATGCGTAATTGAAAAAACATAGCTACAACACTATATAATACAATATATGAATACAGTCTTTGTAGCATTAATACACTTAGAGTACTTATTCTGTGTGAATATTCTGCAAAATATGATTATAAATTGTAGTTTTATGATTACAGATTGATTATAAAGGTTTTTATACTCATTTATTTGAGTGTGTTTAATTTTTACAAATTATAATTTTTTATTATAAAAATATTTAGAAATACACACATACACACTCACACCTACACATTGCCGATCTTCATTATGCACGGATTCCACATTTGTGAATTCACCTACTTACTAAAACTTATCTGTAATCCTACAATCAATACTTGCAGTGCTTTTGTGGCCACTTGTCGACATGCATGGAGTAACATTTGAGTCATGCAACACGCATGTTCTGAGCTGAAGCTGAACAAGATGATGCTTGGCCTTCTTGTGCCAGCTCTCATACTATAGTCCTTTCCATGGTCTGTTTGGTGTCACGTTTTTTTACATCTTTCTGCTTTTTGTTAGTGATTTTGCTGTTTAAAATGTCTTGCAATCATAGTGCTACAGAGCTGTCTAGGGTTCCTAAGCACAAAAAGGCTGTGATGTTCCTTACAAAGAAATTATGTGTGTTAGATAAACTTTGTTCAGGCAAAAGTTACAGTGCAGTTGGCCATGAATTTAATGTTAATGAATCAATGATATATATTAAGTTAAATGTCTTTAAACAGAAACAAGGTATGTATTGATCAGTTGACAAAATGTTGTAACCAGAGACTCACAGGAAGCTAACTTTGTATCTCCCCTAGGAGCAATGGTCAGTATTCACTAATTCAGAGTTTGAGGCAATTCCATAAAGCATAACTCCACAAATAATGAGAATCTACTCTGTGTGTGTATATGTGTATATATATATAAAATACATAATATGTCATATAATATAGAAAGTATACTGAAATGGGGGTCAGAAAATTTAAAGTTTATTCCATGTTTGATTAGTAATCAGCTGTGGGCACTTAGAGAAATCACAACTTTTTGGCATCTAAGGCTATAAAATGAGAATAATTTATCTGTTATGTCTATATGTTATAATTGTCAAATAAGATCATGTACGAAAAGCATTTTATAGATTCTAATAAACATTACAAAGATAAAAAGTTACTAATCTCAGAAGAAAAATTTAAATGAAATTATAAAAATAAAACTTAAAAAATTAAATGATGAATCCTGAAAGGCTTTTATATATTCCAATGCAGTAAATACAGGATATGATTATGTTAAAAAACAAATAAAGAAAAATAACTTTTATAAGAATGGAAACTATGTAAGGGTTGTAAATGGCTACATTTTTAATCCAATTTGCAAACTTAGGAGCAAAATTGATGGAAATTTATAAAGTTGACACAACAGAAATGACTTCAGACATTCCACTGGCTGCCAGACGGCCCATTTAAAATCTTATAGGAGCAATTCTTTCACTAAATGACAAATTGGGCTCCATGATCTTCAAGTCCTTTTAAACTCTTAGTGACTCCTGAGGGGTTGGGGATGGGGAGGCAGGAAAAAGGAAAGGATTTAAATGCCAGTGACTGAGTGTCTCCTGTGTGCTCAGCATTTTACATGCACAGACTTGAGTCATCATAAAACTAAATTATGTTCATTGTGTTCTATTTAGTTATCTGGAAAATTCACACATGTGGAATAGCTACTGATAGCAAACAAATTATCTTTTTGCTATCATTGGCCAAAAAATATTATGCAACAACATAGATGGAACTGGAGAACATTATGTTAAGTGAAATAAGCCAAACACAAAAAGACAAATCTCGTATGTTCTCACTCACATGTGGGAGATAAATATTAGTAACAATTGATCTCATGGAGACAGGGAGTAGAATGATGGTTACCAGAGGCTGGGAAGGGTAGTGGGGAGTGGGGGATAAACTGGGCATGGTTAATGGGTGTAAAAATATAGTTAGATAGTTAGATAGAATGAACATATTTAATAGCACAACAAAGTGACTATAATCAACAATAGGTTAGAATATACCTTAAAATAACTAAAAGAGTGGAACTAGAATGTTCCTAACACAAAGAAATGATAAATCCTTAAGATGCTGGATATCCCAATTACCCTGATTTGATTAATACACATTGTATGCTTGTATCAAAACATCGCATGTACCCTATAAAGATATACAACTATTATGTACCCCTAATAATTAAAAATAAAAAAGATATTATCTATAGTAGATAGCAAACACTTCTTGAATTGGTAGTTTTAAATGCCTTTAAACATAAATTGTATATTTATGAATAAATTTCACAATCCTAATGATTTACTGTTCACAAAATCTCTAAGTCAAAATCCAACACCAAGAATTCATTACTTTTCTTTTTTAATGCTCACTGATTAAACCATTTATATTTTCTCATTTAATGCCCACAACAACCCTATGAAATAGGCATTGCTCTCACATTACCAGTAAGGAAAAAGAGGCTTGGGAGGGTAAGTGACTTCCCAGGGTCACACATCTGGTCAGTGCCAGGCCTAACATTTGGTGACTGCTGGTCTTACCAGCCCCTTAGACCACATCCTTTTCAGTGACTAAAATGACAAAGCATTTTCTTATGCTCAGCCCCCAGCTGGTAGTGGGAACTGGCTGGCGGTTGTGGTTATGGGTCACTGGGCCTCTGTAAAGGAGAACCCACTCTGTGTTGAATAAGGAAAACCCTCTTTCCTCAAAATGTTCCATCTAGTTGGGTACTGATTGAGGCCTGACCATAAAAACATGCTAACCGAGCATGGCAGCCGGTGACAAGGGCTTAAGCTGTGATCCTGAAGAAAAGGTCCAGAAGATTTCAGAGAAGGCAGACTGCTGTGATGGGGTGGTTCCCACTGATTAAGTGTGACTGCTGAGGAGGGAGGGAGGAAGGTACTCCAAGCCAAGTAAATATGTACAAATCTTGGAGGGTATCACTACACTAGTCATCTTCTGAGAAAAAGAAAATGCTTATTTAATTGATCAGAATGTTGGTGTTAGAAATTAATAGGAGGCAAAATTGAAAAAAAAACATGAGCTGGGTCTAAGCCTCTTAAATTCCTTCTTCTTTGAAAAGCAGCAACAATTTTTCCCAACAGTTCTTCAAACTTTTGGTATTTTCAGGAGCACTACCTAAGAATTACCACTAGAGGGCATGACTATCCCGAGTGACTATTTTTAGAATTCCCATAAAACAATTTATTTATTGATTTATTCACCTGGTTTCAATAGAAATGATCACTTCTCCTCATCTTGAAAAGGAGGTAGATTCCTGTCTCAGGACTTGATATATTTTCTCATTTGGGGCTAAGTCTTGTCAAATCCTTGGTAACCCAGTGTGGAGGGGAAAAAAACAAATAAAAAAACAAAAAGGAAACTTTCTCCTAACACCTTTATTCAGCAATGATTCCTCTGAATCATTATAATTTTCCACCAAGCCTTTAGAAGAACTGTGGCACCCTTCCAAGCACAAGATAGGCCGCTGGACAGAATAAATCAAGAAGCTAATAGTTACTGGGTTTTTTTTTTCCTCATTATATACCGAATCCTAAATGCTCCACTGACTTTGAAAAAACAAAAGGACTGGTTTAATCTTATGACACGTACTTTACTTTGGGTGTTGAGGATAAAGAGCTTGTCATCTGGCTCTAGTAGTTTGCATGCATAAGCTATGTTGATAGCTGTCTCCTGCTTGTCTCCAGTCAGCATCCAGATCTTGATACCGGCTTTGTGGAGGGCTTCTATAGACTCAGGGACTCCTTCCTGCAGACGGTCTTCAATACCAGTAGCACCTAAAAAATAACCAAAGTGCAACAGGGCTTGTAAGAAACCAAAAGCCAGCTGAGGCTCATCTAGTCAATAATTGAATCATATCTGTTAGCCAACTGGATCCTGAGCTATACAAACTGTTCCAGTAGTGTCCAGATAGTCAAAGGAGGTGTGAAGACCCAGACCAAAATCATATAATGTAATATTTTGGGAGGGAAGCCTCAGAGATCAATGAGTTTATCACACTTACTTGTTATCCTTGTGTCTAGCTTTCTTATCTGTAAATTAAAGGGGTTTGATTCAATTATTTATGTAACCTTACTCTGCAATTTTATAATTCTATGATGCTCCCAAGGGTAAGGGCAGGATTTTAAAGAATGCTCTTGCCAATAAATTGTAATGTCTATTTCCAATGCACTTTCATAGGATCAGTCCACAATTCTCTTTTCTAAAATAATGGGGGCCAGATATGTTTTGGAATTCAAACATTTTTCAGATCTTAAAAAGGTAATATATACCATATTTTGTAATATCTGGTAATCAAGCATATTAATATTTCTGCAGAAAAACTTATAAATGTTCACATTAATTAGGATAATAAAGACTATAAGTAGTCTTACATCAAATCACGCCTGAGTTTTCTGCCAAACGAGTTTTGGCACTAAAACCACAAAGCATTTTTGATTTTGGAATTATAGATGAGGAAATGTGGACCTATATACTACTTACACTGTCACAGAGAAATTACTTAGGAGTAGGCATCATTACTCTATTTGCTAGATACTAAGTTAGATCAATGTTTATCTCCAAAATAGAGGAGTGGACCTCAGAAGCTGGTCTCTTGGTGTGTTAGTGCTTACATTAGAATTGATCTCTAGACTCTGAGGCAGTGGTTCTCAAGCTTGACTGCCCTTAGCATCACTTAGGAAACTTAAAAAAATTCCAGTGCGCAGGCCACACACTGCACCAGACTACACACCATACCACTTGAATCACAATCTCTGGGGATAGGATGAAGCTATCAGTATTCTTTAAAGCTTTCCATATAAGTCCACGATGCAGTTCAGCCTGAGATAAGATATGTCAGTTGCGCAATTTTAGTTGAAATCAGGACAAAAAGAGAAATAAATTCCATTAGTCTGGTTGCAGGTGTAGGATAAAGAATATGGACCCTGAAGCCAGGCAGACCTGAGTTTCATGTCTGGTTAGTCAGTAACTAACTCTGTCAGCTACTAGCATGTGACCTTGAACAAGTCATTTAACTGCTCTGTGCCCCAAGTTTTCTCTAAATAAGATGGAGATGTGTTATAAGGATTAAAAAAGATAACACATAGTAAGTACCTTATCCAATGCCCAGCAAGAAACTTTTAGCTTTCTTCTCTTGAACAAGGATATTTATTTGGCTTCATATTCTATGTTAAGTGTTTGGGTTTTAAATGATCTCCTTAAGGATGACTACCCTGATCCCACCACAAATGAAGTCTAATTCACTGCAGTGGAAAACAGAATGGAAAGGATTGGAAACTGGGTAGAGATCAGATTGGACAGGTAGGCAGAACCACATATGTTTATTAGGTCAAATTTTTAAAAAGGCACTGACTGATGAATAACTTATTTAGAGACAGCCAGTGTTTTTCAAAATCCTCCATTCAGGCAACACCACATAATCTACCTACCAAGTAATGTAAGTTTGTTCTCCAACCTCATGGCAGATTCAAGTAGTAATTCTTCCCTGTTGTCAATGCTGGTTTCAGCTAAAAAATGATTCCTCAGCCACTCTGCATACTCAGTATCACTCATGACCTATGGGAAGAAGAAAAAAAGAGCTATGAAGCAGGTCATATGGTCTTGCAGGATCCTACCAGGACTGACCTCTGGCAAAATATCGAGGTATCAACTTGTTTTAGGTATTCTCCCCTCTGGGCACAGTCATGTCAGGTCTATGTCTTCATACTAGCTGGACATAAGCTTCCCAAACTCTGTATTAAGACTAGTGCAATACTGATGGTTGATGGACCCTGTGGAAATTCTAGGCACCATATATGATGAAAGTGGGTTAATCTGTTTAATTAAACCAGAAAGTATGCAGTTGGGAGAGGTCTCCAAATGGTAGTTAAATCCAGGGTGATTCTAACGGCGTCTTTGAGAAAGCGGTATCGGGGCTGTTCAGTTTGAGGGATTCTGTAGCTGTGATATCTTTTGATGGTTATTTTATGCAGTTTATGATTTATAAAGGTAAAAAGAGAGGGGCCATATGAATGAAACAGGAAAGTCTTACTCCAAATCAAAATTAAGTGGAATTCCTGGAGAAGCAACCAATGATATATTTTCCTTTGTCTTTGGCTTGCCATAAGGAAGAAATCTACATTTCAGTTCTTATAAAGCAGGGCAGAGTGAAGAGTAAAGGGAGTGAGGCAATGTCTCCATCTACTCATTCTTGCCCACAGGGTAATTTGATTTGGGAAAATCTGACATCTCTTGGGCTACATTTTTCTCAGGGGCAGGCTCATTCAACTAAAAAGGCAGAAAGTTGGTTTGATCTGGAACTCTCCAGTCTTCCTACAACCACGGGTGGGGCAGGCTTTTGATCCATCATGCCGCTGGTTGACTGAGCGCCTCGGGGTTCACAACAGATCCCACTTTCCCTACCGCAGCTCCCAAGAACTAGAATTTGGGTAAGAAATGAGGGGTTCTGGTAATAACACCCCTCAAATCATTTCTTGGAGTGCTGTCTTTTTTTCTTATTACTTAAATTTTTTATTTAGAAAGGATATGCTATATTCCAAAATTATTCCCAATACAGAATAATCAATACTGAGATAATATCTAGTAAATTTATAGATAAAGCCTTATGGGCATGTAAGAAAAAAATATTAAGAACTTCTAAGGGGAAAATGAAGGCTGGGCTCTGGCCTCATTCTGTCTCATTTAATGCTATAAGACAGAGGAAGCAATATTTACAGTCCTGAGGGAAAGAAAGTAGGATCCAGAGATTTTTATTCCCAAACAACTGTTCATGTACAAAGTCACTCACAGATACACTGAAACATGTGAGAACTTAGAGATTATAACTTGTAGGCACCTCTGGGGAAAACACTTTGAGAACAAACTCCAACCAACCAGTCTATGGAATAGAGATGCTGTGAAAAGAGAGCCAGTGTCTAGGAACTTTCCCTAATGCCTGAGTTAGGGTTTGATACGTGCTAGTTTTCAGTAAATGATGGTTAAACAAGGGGAAGAACAGAAAAGAGAGTGTACTAAGCAGTCTCACCTTCTTTGCTATACATAAAGTGCGCAGGCCTCGTTTGGCGTAGTCATCCAAGTGTTCCTGGGTTTTTTCCCTTATTATCATCTGTTGTTTTTCCAGACTTGCTTCATCTGAAATAATGAACAGAACACTAGTGTTCCAACCAGTCTGCCCAATTAGGCATATTTTTAAAAACAGTGATAGCTTAATCCACAATAAACAAAAGGCCTTCTAGTTTTGAACCCCAAATGGGTATTTACAAAAGGGACCCCTCAGAATAGACCTTTCCCTTGCTTCTTTCTCCTTGGGCAGAGGAAAGTACCAAGAACTTATAAAAAACGCTGTTCCCACACCATCGATAACAATAATAACAATAAGTACTATAATGCTGGCTGTCATTTATTGAGCGCTTATCATTTGCCAGGCACTTGGCCAAAGGCTGTTCATACATTGTATAGAGTATGTCATTAAACCTCTCAGGAACCTATAAAGCGGGTACTTTAAGACCCATTTAATTGAAGACTGAGGCACAGAACAGTTACATAACTTTATCAAAACATGCCTAATGATGGAGTTCAGATTTGAACCAGATCTGGGTAGCCCCAAAACTTATTTGCTTTCCCACCAAATGCTAGGCAGCTTCCGCCTACTTCACCAAATGCAACTGATCCCTAAATATCTACTTCTTGGCTTTCATAAAGCCATTGAGAGTGGCCCTTTAATCTCCAAGCCCTTCATATCACTACCATCCCAGCTTTGTAGGAACCTACCTGGGGACGCTGCTGAGAGCAACTCCATGATCACCGAGTCAGCACCCTTAGTATACACCACAACTTGGTTGGAAAGAGGGTGCCGGACCACAACAGACATTCTTTTTCTTACTGAGTCGAAGGGCAGGATGTGTAGGAGTTGAAATGTTAATGGTCCCAAAGCAGCAAAGTCCACCATGACCTGATCTGGTGCCCGGGCCTGTAAAGTGCATTGGTAAGCCCTGGCGGCATACACTAAGGCCGCTTCATCTGGGCTCTCGGCCTCATAACACAGGTTCGAGGCCAGTGGCTGTCCAGCAAGGGGTTCCACCTTGCCATTCATGAGGCCTATGTCACTGTTTAGCTTCTCGGTTTCTGTCCAGCAGGCTGAGCTGCTAGTGCCCTGGGGGCTCTCACTCAGCTGGGAGCCCTCTTCCTCCACAGGTGAAGTCGTCTTCATTCGACTAAAGAGAAAAAGTCTGCTCACGAAGGCATTTGGAACGCCAGAAGATGTCTCTTTCCCACTGGCAAGCGATGGTGAACTTGATCTTCGGACAGACAATCTCTGGAAGAGGTTTTTAATCTCTTCCAAAGACCTAATGGGCATTCCACTCAGTGAAGGGAGTCTGATCTAAGAAAAACAATTTAGGAAGGTCTCAATAGCACAGACAAAAGCAGTTGATAACAACGTCAAAGGCAAACAGAATAAATTAGATACAAAAAGAGTTATCACTCTCTTAAATAGCTGGCAGCCTGTTTCCTAGTTACAACTGCCATGGAAAATATTAATAAAAAGTAGCCATGATGAGAAAGATGTGCTAAGATTAATGACATTATAAATTTCTATAAATTAGGAAGAAATTTGATACCTGATAACAAAAGACATAAAATGCTAATATTGCTAGCAGTGGGCATACTTATAGCAATTTTTTTCTAAAGACAACATAAGATACAGAAAATCCATAATCTCTATTGTGTGCACCCTAGCGGTAACAATTTAAAAATTATAAACAAATTAGATATTCAATAATAGCAAAATGTAAACATCTTGAAATGTTATATAATATTTAAAAATAAAAGTGGTGAAGTCTATAGGGCAATATTGGAAAAGCTATGAGAATAGTGTAAAAAATATAAGAATAAGTAATAATACACATAGCAAAAACACTGGCAAAAATAAATCAAAAGGTTAACAAAATGTATTTTTTCCCCTTTATTTTCCAAATTCTATGAAAAGTTGTTACTTTGACTTTTCTTTTAAAAAGACCAGTAAACAAAGTAGCTTAAGGAAGAAGAGTTATTAGCATCATAATGTGAATTTGAATTTCTATTTTTATAGAATTTTTTATTTGTACCCTGATTTCTCCTAGATCTTAATTTTTATTGGTGATTTTTTTGTATTTTGTTTTTTTATGTATGCATATATGTATGTATTTAATTTCAATAGATTTAGGGGGTACAGTGGTTTTTTGTTACATGGATGAATCATATAGGGGTGATGTCAGGGCTTTGAGCGAACCTGAATAGTATACATTGTACCCAGTAGGTAGTTTTTGATCCCTCCCCCTCCCCCCACCTCTTCCAAATCTCTAAAGTCCCTTATACCATGTGTGACCATGTATACCCGTCGTTCAATTCCCACTTACAAGTGAGTACATGGGGTATTTGTTTTTCTGTTCCTGAGATACTTCACTTGGATTATAGCTTCCAATTCCATCCAAGTTGCTGCAAAATATATTATTTTATTCTTTTTATGGCTGAGTACTATTCCATGATATATATATATACACACACACACACACACCCCCCACATTTCTTTATTCATTCATGAAATGATGGACACTTAGGTTGATTCCATATCTTTGCAATTGTGAATTGTGCTGTGATAAACACATGAGTGCAGATATCTTTTTGATATAATTATGTCTTCTCCTTTGGGTAGATACCTAGTAGTGGGACTGCTGGATCGAATGGTAGGTCTACTTTTAGTTCTTTGAGGAATCTCCATGCGTTTCCATAGAGGTTGTACTAATTTACGTTCCTACTAACAGTGAGTAAGCATTCCCTTTTCACTGCATCTGCACCAACATCTATTGTTTTTTGACTTTTTAATAATGGCCATTCTGACTGGGGTAAGGTGGCATCTCACTGTGGTTTTAATTTGCATTTCCACAATGATTAGTGATGTTGAGCATTTTTTCATATGTTTGTTGGCCATTTGTATATATTCTTTTGAAAAATGTCTGTTCATGTCTTTTGCCCACTTTTCAAAGGGGTTGTTTTTTTCTTCTTGCTGATTTGTTTGAGTTCCTTGTAGATTCTGAATATTAGTCCTTTGTCAGATGCACAGTTTGCAAATATTTTCTCCCATTTTGTAAGTTGTCTATTTACTCTGTTGATTATTTCTTTTGCTGTGCAAAAATGTTTTAGGTTAATTAAATATCATTTATTTATTTTTACTTTTGTTGTATTTGGTTTTGGGGTCTTAGTCATAAATTCTTTGCCCAGGCCAATGTCCAGAAGAGTTTTTCCTAAGTTTTCTTCTAGAATTTTTATGGTTTCAGGTCTTACATTTAAATCTTTAATTCTTCTTGAGTTGATTTTTGTGTATGTCAAGAGATAGGGATCTGGTTTCATTCTTCTGTATGTGGCTCTCCAATATTCCCAGTACCATTTGTTGAATAGAGCATCCTTTCCCCAATGTATGTTTTTGTCTGCTTTGTTGAAGATTTGGTTATAGGTATTTAGCTTTATTTCTGGGTTTTATCAGTGATTAAACTTAGAATTTAACACTAATCATGGAAGACCATGATTAGTGTTAAATTTTAACAAGATCCTAAAATTTTCTCATTCATAAGTGCTCAAGGAATTTAAAAGTTTTTCCTAAAAATTACAAATTTTATGATTGATTGAGGATCTCATGCTGGTTGATTTTTGAACTTATCAGCAACTCAGAAATGAAGAGTGAAACCCAATCACAGATGAAGTTTCTGAATTCCACAGGAATTCTGATTAACTCCTTATCTACTGTCTATCATTACCCTAAAAAGCCATGAAGCTTAGGCTCTTACATGCCTACAGAAATTTTCTTTCAACCAATAGAATATTATATTCTTTGGGAATAAGGCAATAATATTGCTCAAACAGAAAACACCAAACAATGCCTACCTTGGACACAAATGTATGAGAAAAAGTGTTATGTAGGGGAAAAAAGAACATTCAGTGATTTATTCTCTAACTACGTAATCACTTTTTCAAAGAACAACATTCTAGGCAAAACCTTGTAAAATACAGTTTCTGATCAAGCACAGCTTAATTGGAAATAAATTATTTTATGTTAAAATTGACCACCACTGAAGTTGTCAAAAGAAAATGATCTGATGGAAAATTAAAATTTAACTGGGTTGTGCTGCAAATTGAATTTTAAGTGGATGTGTGTAAAATGGGAGATAGTTATACACAAGGAAGTTAGCTAGCACAGTGGTGAATCACCAGCCTGTAAGACAAGTTTTTTTCTTAACTGAAAATGTATTTTCCGTGAATTCGAAGCTACAAATAGACTTTAAAAATCCAGCATTTGTAGGAACTGCAGAAACTTGGTATATTATAGATGTATTGGATTTTAGAAAAACTGAGTTAAAACTAACCCAACTGGTACATGAAAAGGTACATTATCATTAAACATGACATTGAATCCAATACTTTATATTTTGCTTGATGTTGTGCATATGATGTTGGAGGCCTCAGAAGTCTCAAAAAAAGCTTTAATTAGGTAAGAAAACTAAAGCAAAATGAACTGCTCTCATCAGCTATCCTCTTAGAGGCTGAGTGTAGTGGCACTGAGCCATACTTTCCAGGTTCAAATCTCACTTCCCTCACAAACTGACTTCATGACCCTGGGCAAAATACTTAACCTCATCTGTAAAATGAGGAATAGCAGAGTAATAGTATCTAACTCATGGGGTTGTTAGGAAGATTAAACATGTTAACACCAGTAAATCAGTTAGACCATGGAAGTGAAGAACACAGACTAAATGCTGAATAAATGTTATACAGCTGCTATTGTTTATTATTATTATCCATATAACAAGACTAGTACAGAAACAGTTAAGTCTAAAGTGCCCTTCTGGAAGGCGACTCTTGTTTGCACTAGAGACCTTACCTTTTGCCGTGGTTGGTTAGGAGCAGAAACCACTACTGTGTTGCAAATTGCCAATGCAATAAAGAAGTCAATGATGTACAAAGTCTCCAGTGGTGGATTTTGGATGGTCTCATCTAGTGGGGTAAAGAGCTGAGGGGTAATCTGACTAAATTTGTCCAAAAGTCTGGTGTCTGGTACCACATCTGTTTCCTGAAGATCCAATAAGACAGAGTGTTGTTATAATAAGTATCTAAAAATTGGGGTTTTAAATTAACATGAGAAGTAACTTTCATAACCAGGATCTAAATGAAGTACGAGATGGTAAACTTTATTTTTCTAAAAAAGATTTAATGTCTATGATGTCCTGGGAAGTAAGAATAGAAAAATAAACAGAAAATCTGGAATGCACATTATTAATGGAGACTACCTCGACTATTAAACTAAACAGCAGATAAGAAGAATACCTTTCACCAAAATCTAGTTGAATAAGTGTTTTCTCATTTTGAAATACACAATGCCAGAGATATAGTCTATTATGCCTAGAATTCCCCCTTGGTCATAGATTCATCCAACAGTAATTGATGAGTTCCAACTCTTTTTAAAGTGAGGACATTATTCATACCATGTTATTTGGACAAAATATTTTATCGCTCAAGTCCCTACTACTGTAAAAACCAACTCTCCAAAATAAAAATTATTATAAGCAGGCTAACAGATTTAATCAGCATTTTCCAGTAATATCCTACAAGACATTAATAAGTGTTCTTTCAGGAGATTTCTGATCACCAGATATATTTGGCAACTATGCTTTCCTCTTAAAGATTCTCTACAGATTTGCTCTACGAAGTTGCTATTGAAAAAAAAAAGTACTCTATTTTGTTTAACACAGTGCCTCTCATACTTATTTGAGAGTACCAGTTTTATCAAAAGAATGTTGTAATATAAATCTAATTATAATCCAGTAACATACAGTCGACTGCTTTAGAAATTTTTCAGCTGAGTCAAAAAGAAGGACCATCTGCTCAGAATCAAGGTTGTACAAAGCACCACTGTATTCTAGAGGAGTCCTGAACGCAGTCGGCCTGCAAAGCACACTGACTGCAGGAAAGTCAGAAGAGGAGATTTAGAGAAAAGAGTAAACTACGGAAATGTATGATATTGGACTCAGAAGACCATGGCTTGTAATTTATGCTCAGGAGTTTGGTGAGAATTAGCATAGGCTTAATAAGAAAAGAGCATGAGCCAGAAATCTCATGGGCTTGGGTTCAGGTCTTTGCTGCACTGCATACTAGCTGGTAGCCTCAGGCAGCTTACTTAACTCTTTGAGCTTCATTTTCCTCTTCTGAATAATGGTAAAAATAACATTTACCTCCCAAGGTAGCTGTACAGAGTAGATGCTATGACTGAGAAGAGACCAGTACAGCAGGAACCCAAGTATTAATAATTTAATGTGCCTTTTCCTTCTTTCCTTCTCAAATGATGCACTCACCTTCAAGCAGGTTGCCAGGCTCACAGATGGGTTTAAAAAGTCCAAGTCATCGGCTGTCACAAAGCATTCTTCAATTTCTATCTAAATATATCAATTTCTAGTGCCCCATGCTATTTGACTTAGCAAAATTCGTACCTTGTTACAGTTCGATGGAGTTTATAGCCCCTCATAATCTGATGGCTTTCATTCATGAGTTGGCCACATTCCCTCATAAGTCTCACATATACAGTACACGGAGCTGGTACTTGTGCTAGACTCTCAGTTAGTTAAGAAACAATCCTGGCCTCAAGGACCTCCTTGCCAAAGTCAGTAGAGGAAAGTGGTCAAGTTGGAGAGCCTTCTTTCTTCAGTCAACCAAGGGGTGCCTGGGAAACACTGTGTGGTATTTTATCAAGGCTTATGATTATACTGCTGTCTAGTGCTAGAGAGACTTCACGGACTGGGGCAAACTTTCCAAAGGCATCCTTCTCAGAATGTTAACATGTAATAAGCAAAAAACAAGCAAAGAGTTCCATGCTGAAATAAGTTTAAGAAATATTTAAATTAAACAATTTTCTTTATTGAAGCACTTCTCAAAGATTTTAATGGGTATTAGGAATCTCCAAGAAGAGGCTAGTAAGTACAGGCTTCCCAAATTCTATTTTTTAGAGAAATTTGTTTTATAGAACACATTTGGGATTGAGTCAGAGACCTGAGAGACTAATAGTGATTGCATCGTTATCAATGACCTCAGCATTGACTAGTACTTGGTTTCAGGACATAAGGATTCTACTGCATTCTGAAGTCAATCTAAGACTAATGAAAGGTTTATAACTTCTGCATTTGTGACAAATACCATTTACTATGGTTGTGTCTCCCAAGAATTCATATGTTAAAATCCTAACTCCCAAGGTGATGGTATTAGGAGGCGGGAACTTTTGCAGGGGGAAGGGGGTTAGGACACGAGGGTGGAGCCTTCATGAATGAGATTAGTGAGCCTAAAATATCGGCCCAAGGGAGTTTGTTCACTCCTTCCACCATGTAAGGACACAGTAAAAAGGTGCTGTTTTTATGAACCAGGAAGCAGGCCCTCACCAGACACTGAATATGCTGGCTCCTTGAACTTGGCTTCCTAGCCTGTAGATCTGTGAAAAATAAATTTCTGTTGTTTATAAGCTACCCAGTTTATGGTATTTTGTTATAGCAGCCAGAACAGACTAATGCACTCTTTATGTAAGCCAATCTAATATGTCTTTCAGGGAACTGGATGACTGCATGACTGAAAGCCTGTGCCATGACCGTGAGAATAAAAGCAATACTGAAGCTCGCCAAAGCTGGGGGTTGCTCCACTCAGCAAAACTGTGCTGATAAGAAGTACTGTCAAAATAAAGTGGGAAAAATCTAGAACTCAGGACCATGGAAGATCCTGAAAGCTCCATTAAAAAAATACATAAAAGAAGAGCCCTGAAAAACATTTAGGGAAAGGTCTATGTCAAAATGAAGCTGCAGGCATGGAGCATTCTTCCACTTTAGTTGGTCTCGTGAAAATACATTAATCTCTAGTGACTAAGATAGTCGCTGAATTGAGAAGGTATAGAGTTATCACCTACGATTCTTATCTATATAACTGTATCCATAATGTTTTTCCCAAGATCCAAATCTTCCTCATTGAGATGCAGGATTGCATAATTAACTTTTGTTCTTTTTCCTGTGATGGACAGCTTCTGCCTTCTGTGAATGCCTATTAACTTGAGAACCAGGCTCACACCATCTTGCTTGAAATGATCCCATGCATATGTATAGAATCTCTCTCCAGAGAGTATAGAAGCTCCTTTAAAGTAAGGACTATATACCGGATACATGGATAAGTAATAAAAGTTTATTGTTGTATAATGTCTATCAAACACTTGCTGATCTTATATTCCATAAGGAAAAGGGTGGAGAAACAAACAGACTAAAAAGATGTTACTCTTTGGATAAACACATATTATCTCCCACTGGGCCTCAAATAGACATCTTTTTAAAATTCAGCGAAAATTTATACTGCTGATTAGAGCACAGAATACACAGTGCAATGTAGACAGCTTCCCATAAT
Organism: Daubentonia madagascariensis; assembly: GCA_023783475.1. Lineage (NCBI taxonomy): Eukaryota > Metazoa > Chordata > Mammalia > Primates > Daubentoniidae > Daubentonia > Daubentonia madagascariensis. The sequence goes on from JAKFHU010000428.1 coordinate 15,842,954, forward strand.
GTAAATAAAGCCTTATTTGGTTTCATGGTAAGAGCCTCGTATCTTTGTCCTAATCTTGTATGACATCTGACTATCTCAAGTTTTAGATTTCCTCTCATGATTCCTATTATGCCTTCCTACTAAGTTGTCGATTTCACATTCAGGTTTCTTCCTCTCTTTTTTGTTTTTTCCCTCCCCTATTTAAATCTAAATTAAATAAGCAAAAACTGGATAAGATTCCCTTTGCCCTCAAATAGTGTTTGATGAAGATTTTGAATGGCTTTAATATAATTTAAATGTTAAATTTCTTTTAAAACTGAGAGTGGCAGGAACCCTCTTTAACTGTTTATGCAAGTCCTAAAATACCCACGGTTTAATAATGGACAAAAATACTCTAGATGAGAGATAAAGTTGACCCAGCAGCTCTAATACTGCTCCCTACTCCTCCCCTAGTTCCACGTGTACCCAAGGTTTTTATTTCATTGCCTGCTGCCACCCCACTCCAGTTTTAGGGGCTCACCACTGCACCTCTGCAAGGACTTTGACTTAAGTGTGGACACAAATGCCTTCTGTTGGCTCCCTCCGATTCCTAAATAGCACAGACCTGAAGGAAAAAGACAGAGGCCAATAACCACACACTGACAATTTCCTCCTCCGCACCATGTTCTCCCACGTCCTCTGGTTCTGAGTGTTTGCATGTACCATGTGTTGTCTGCCCCAAATGCTTTTCCTTCCTTTTCTACTCTGTGAACCTCTACTCATTAATTTAATCCTAACTCAAGTTTTAGCTCTTTTGGGCAGCCTTTCTTGATCCCTCCTTACTCTCTTAGAGTCAATCACTCCCTTCTTTGTGCCCTCACTATATTTTGGATTAACCATTACAACCACATCTTTAATACAGGATTATCATTATTTATTTATATGTCTGCCTCCTCTACCTAGAACAAAACCGAAGGCTGGGGGCCATGTAATATTCATTTTATATCCTACTATCCAGTATTATGCCACATCTTCCACTAATCTATTAATTAATTCACTTGTCCCATAAATATTGATTGTTGATCTGTGGTGCCAGGCACCCCTCAAAGAAAGACGGTACATAGAACAGATGCGATCCAGGCTTACATGGAACTCATATTCTTCTTAGGGAAGACAGCAGATCCATAACTATCCCATAGACAAATAAATAAGATGCTTCTAGGTTGAGACAGAGAGAGATGGGGAGAGACAGAAAGTACTTGGGATGGGTGGCAAGGAAGGCTCCACTGAGAAGGTGACATCTGAGCTGAGATTCAATGACAGAAAGGAGACAGCCATACAAAGATCTAAGAGAAGAGCATTCCAGGTAGAATGAGCAGCAAGCTTGTTGAATGAAAAACTCTAGAGGATTAAAGGGGCATGAACACATTGGCTTACAAAGTAAAGGTTTCCATTTCTAAATAGGTAATATGAACCCAGGACTCATGGGCTTCAGTGACATTCTAATTTCCAAAGGCTGGCACATCTTTGTCAGCACGCTGCCTAGGATCCTCGCTCTCTGGCTCTCAATTTGCCTCCCATGAAAGGTACCATCTTACAACCTTCCACTTCTAGACATCAGAGCTCTCAGTAGGCCCTCAAGCTAGTATTCTTAACCTGGGCTCCACAAATCGGCTTTTAGAATTGGGTGCAAAATTTTTACAGATGCTCACTTTTCAGGACAAAGATTATATAGTTTTCTCGAAATAATCTTTAGTCTCCAAAAAGGACAAAATCAACTTGCTTAGACCAAGAGTGAGAGATGATCTTCTATCGTGAGGAAGATCATGAGCAATTTATCCTATATATTAGGGGTGTGGTTTTGCAAAACACAAAACAAAACAAGAACAACAATAACAACACCAGAACATCCATACGATGAGAATGACACTGGAGTATAGGGCAAGTGAAAACAAAATGGACCAGAAGAAAAGACTGAGCCTGTTAAGTTTCATTCAACAACCTTCAGACATATTTTACTGAGAATGGACATGCCAGAAACTGTGCCAGATGTTGATTCAAGATGAATAAATCCTTGCTCTCAGGAAGCTAATGGAATATCAGAGGCAGAAATAAGACCAATGTAATGTGGTCCAAGGGAAGGAGGGATGGTGTAAACAGAGCTTGGAAGCCGAGAAAAGAGAATCTGAGAATCTAGAAAAGGTGTTGTTTAATGGAGTTCTTAAAGAAATAAACATTTCATCAGATTTGGTGAACAGAGGTAGTATATGAAGAGAGAATATATTTCAGACAGGGGAAATAATATAGATAAAGGCACAAAGACATTAAACTAAGAAATAATCAATCATTCATTCCAAGAAGAGGGTGAGGCTTGATCAGGAAACCGAGAAGGAGTGTGTGGCTCAGACCCACCTGGTTGGCAGTACCATGCTACTTCCTTCTAAACAAGAGCTGACATGTGCTTACTTTCAGGTGGGTGGAAAATGTAAAAGTTCAGTGGAGGGATAGGCAAAAAGATAGAACAGAAGAAAATACAGACATAGAAAAGAGAAGAAAAATATATTTCTGATACAGCTGTAGAATGAGTGTAGACAAGGGATTATGTGCATTCCTTCCTTCTTTCTTTTCAAAAGTTGGAGAAAAATTAAGTCTAGATATTTGACATAGTTTGACATATGAAAAAGATATAACAGGTTTTATACTATATTCTTAGTGCCACAGAAATGAGACAGACTGTGATGATACTCTGGTTGCTGCACTTGCACATTTGGTGGTACCTTGAAAAGAGCCAGGGATCTACTCATGTCATGCCTCTACTCTGAAAATTATACAACAAATCCAATGTAGAAACATAAGGGTTCCCCAAAGCTGACTTACTCTTGTTATGTGACCTATTTTAGAGGTGTTACCAGTCTCATGAGCTGGGGAATCCTCATCTTGGTAAAACACAAGAGTTAATAAAACGTGAAAGGCAGGGAAGGGAGTTGAACTTGGATAGAAGTAATTTTAAGTACAGCAAAACTTTGATTTCTAATTCTTTCACACAAGCATTTTTCTTCTGTTTCTCATCTTCTGCATGGTCCTCTACTTTTTTTCTGCAGTTAAATGGATTTGTTAATGGGTGTGACTAGACAGTTTGTTCCTGATACTTCTTGCTGGGACTCAAGAACCCATCCTGTTGCTCTCTGAAATAGAAATATTAGCAAATGCCCTTCTGGAGGCTAGGAATGGGAAAGAGGACACAAGTTTGGTGGGATTTGGGAGATCACAGAGCAATAAAAAAGCCTGTGAATTTCCCTTATCTATTAGACATACTTACCCGTCTCTGAGGTGGCTCTGGTAAGTTTTGCTGGTTGTGAGAGTGAGCCATGATCCTTAAACCAAGGCAGACTTCTTTAGGCTCAGACATGATCAGCCCTGACCAGAAATATATTTTTCAGACATGGTATACTACCTCTCAACATTGAATTATTTCAAAAATTAGGATGTTATGACACTGTTTGTTTATACTTCTAATTATGTGTGTCAATCTGCTGACCTGCAATTATGTAGTCTCTTCTAAGGTAGAGAAGGCAACAGAGTTTGGCTCTACCATAATTACAAGGCTGTTCTTTCATGGTACATTGTGGACGTGCAAGAGTATAGCCATGCATTCACACTTACAATGGGGCTACTGAAAGCAGCCTGTCTGGAACTAGGCACTTCACCAGCTCCTTCTCCATTTCCTACAGCAAAAGAGCTCCCAGCAAGTTGATTTGAGGGCTTACTTCCGAAAGGCCCATTATGAATTGTCCTGCAGCTGTGGGCTCTCAGTTTCGCCACATTGCCGAGGGAGCCGCTGAGAGTGTCTGTAAAATCTTCTTCTTCAGAGACAGCTTCCTGATAGGACTCTAACCTCTTGGCTGAGGGATAAAAATCATACTGAGTCATCATCTGAGAAGAGCCACTTGCAAGCTGAATGTCAGGCAGTTACTTAAATATCTATTTCACACCATCTCCTCCACTTTCAAAGCTGTCTGCCAAGCCCCACCCCCACCTCCACACCCATAATTAAGGAACTTACCTCATACTTCATTGAGAAAAGTAGAAGTCATCAGAGAGGAACTCTTCTTTTTCCATCATCAAATCTACCACCTTATCTGCATCTGTACCCACACTTTCTGTCTTTCCTTCTGCTACTATGGGTAAAGGGCCCTTCCGTGTTTCAAATGCCAAACTCTCCACTTGTGGTCTGGACCTCCCCCTCGGACTCCTCAATGACTTCCCCTTAAAATTCTTCCTTCTTTCACTTACTCCAATCTCTCTTCAACTAATTTCATGACTTTATGTCCCTCTCCCTCCACTGACATTGCTCTTGTCTAGGTCACCAATGAGCTCGATATTGTGAAATCCAATGCTTACATCTGTCCTTATCTTATGTGAGCCCTTAGTAATATCCAACACAGTTGACCTTTCTTTCCTTCTTGAAATGTCTCCTTTGATTTTTTGGATATCATACTTAACTGTTTTCCTTCTACTTCAATGGCTGCTGCTTCTTAGTTTCTCCTGCTATCTATTCATCTCAGCCCTCAAATACTGGAGAGCTCCTTCCCTCCTCCACCTACACACGCTTCCTTGGTGATCTCATCTGATCCCATATTTGAAATATAATCTCTGTGCATGTGACCTACATATAGGTATAAACCTATACCTTCAACTCTGACCTCTCCTTGGAATCCAGATTCATGCATCCAACTCTCCACTTGATACCTCCACTTGGATGCCTAGGAGGCTCTTCCAGCAGATACAGGCATAGCTAACTCCCCTACCCCCTTGAAGTCTCTTACCATGTACCCTTGTCAGTGAGGATCTGACCACACTATTTATTACTGATCCTACCCCAGGACTATACATTATATATCTTATTTATTTTATTTTTTGAATCATCCAGTAGAATATAAACTCCAAAAAAGCAGAGAATTTTGTCTGCCTTGTTCATATGATATTCTCAGAGTCCAAGGCAGTGGCTGATAGGTACTCAATAAATGCTTGTTGAATAAATAAATAGTAGTCATTTTAAATTTAACACAGTCGAAACAGAACTCTGACCTTCTTCCTCCCCAAATTTTGCTTTCTCTGGTCTTCCCCACCTTTGTAAAATGACACCAAACTGTCTACCTAGTTATCTAAGCCAAAAATTTAGGATTCTCCTTAATTCCTCTCTTCTTCCCCATATTGAAAGTATCACCAACATCTGTTCACTATACACCCAAAACACATCCCAAATATCTCTACGTCTTTCCATCTTCACTACCTTAGCCCAGGCCACCATCTTCTCTCAGCCAGACCAGTGCAACAGCCTCATAAGTAGTCTCCTTGCCCCTCTGCAATCCATTTCTCAAATAATAGCTAGGGTATTTTCCTAAAAGGTAAAGCAGATCAGATCACTTCCTACATAAAAATCTCTAATGGCTTCACAATTCACTTGGAATAAAAACTGGACACCTTATCCTAGCTTACATAACTCAAAATGACCTGACCCCTGATGACCTCTCTAACTTTCTTGCCCCTTCTACTTCCACATTCCTACTAAAATCCAGACTCATTGCCTTCTTTCTTTACTTTGAAAATTAACAAACTCACCCCTGCCTGAAGGCCTCTATACTAGCGTATAGGAAGCCTATATAGGAAGGCTTTTGCCCCTGCATTTCAAGATTATGTCCTTCAGATCTGGGCTTTAATGTCCCACTTAGAGAGGCCTTGCCTGACTGGCTAATCCAAAGTAGCCATCCAATCCTTGTGGATCATACCACATTATTTTAATTTTCTACAAAGCATTTATCACTATTTAATATTTTTCTTGATTCCAGCGTCTGGAAGACAGAGTAGACAATCAATAAATTTGTGCTAATTGGATCGCTAGTTGTCTCTTATTCAGCCTAAATCTAGCTACTGAATAATGTATGGTTTTGGATAAGTTATTTTATAAAATGAAGAATGTTCTCACATTCTATTTATTACACTAGTTTTTGTCTAATTTTTAAGGGCAAGGAGAGGCTAAGGGGCTATGTGGTAATCCTAGGTTCTAGTACCAACTTTGCAAAGACTAAGTGGCTTTCAGTAAATCTGGGCCTTTGTTTTCAGAATGAAACATTTCAGAATGAACACTTTAGGTTCAATGACTTTAAGATCTTTTCCAGTTATGCAAGCCTCACGATATTCTCTGCTTAAATAACACAGAATATTTCCCTGAATGACCTTTCAGCTTCAAAAACTGGTCCATATATCATGTCCCAAAGATTCCAATCTCTACCGTTCTCACCTATGCCTTTGCTTGGAATATCCATTCTTGTCCTTTCTATTAATATTTACATCAATCCTGAACATCTTTAAAGCTTAAGTCAAATGCCAGCTCCTTGACGAAGATCTCTGTGACTACACAGGCTCTCATCCATGCCACTCATTGGAAATTTTTAGCTTTCATGTGCAGAATGTTCTATATGCGAGGCATTTGTCTCATTTAATTATTATAGCAATCCTCTGAGTAGGTACTATTAATACCCACATTTTAGAAATAAATAAACTTAAGTAATTTGCCCCATCTCACAAAAATGTTACAGGCTAATCTTAAAACCAGTTCTATTAGATTCCACAGCCAGTCCTCTGAGTCCTCATGCCGTACTATTTCTAGAGGTCAAAGATACTTCTTGGTATCTTACAATGCACAGGACAGGCCCCCACAACAAAGAGTAATTTAGCCCAAAATGTCAATAGTGCTGAGATTGGTAAATTCTTGACTAGCTCAAGAAATTTATTGATGATGCGATACCATTTTAAAAGTAGAGTACAGTCTTTTATCCCATGGGGGTTATGTTATAAGACCCCCAGTGGATGCCTGAAGCCACAGATAGTATGGAACCTATATATACTGTTTTTTATATACATACATGCCTATGATAAAGTTTTATTTATAAATTAGGTGCAGTAAGAGATTAACGATAATAATAAAATAGAATATAACAATATACTGTAGCAAAATTTATATGAATGTGGTCTCTCTTTCTCTTCCTCAAAATATCTTATTGTACTGTACCCTGGGTAACTGAAACCATGGAAAACAAAACCTCGGATAAGGGGAACCACTTTACTTCAAAGCACATATAAACATGAAGGCTATACTTAATGATCGTGCAACTTCTCCTAGCCATCTTTAGGGAAATCAACCATCATGCAACTGTATAATTAGTATAATGCCAGGTAGCTCAACTATTACTGTAGGGCAAACTTGCTCAATAAGTAGAACTGCAAGAGTGGAATTAAGAAGACATGGAGTGACTCAACCTTTAATCATTTTGTGGAAAGGTATGAGAAGTAAATAGACTAGTAGAGTTACAATGTGATCCAGAACACAAAGCTATTGGAGCTATAATTCCAGGCCCAGTGAAAATTTTATAAAAATTGGGTATGATAAACAAAGGTTTCTTATCATATTGCCAAAAAAAGCTTATCCAAATGGTCATAAAGACTTTTAATATTTCCCTTAAAGTAGGTTCTAATTAGTTCCATGACTGCCTCAACATGGGACAGGGATTCTTGCCTTCTGCTCACAAGAGAAAACGTGCAAAGTCGGTTCTTTCCTTTGCCTGAAGGAAGGTACTGGGTTGGGTACCAAATTATATACTTTATTTCTCTTCCTCATTTAATCCCCAATATGTCTTCCTTTCCTATCCCCTTCTTCAAATACCTAGTGTCCTGATTATAGCCTGCTATTTGCATTGATTTGGTATCTAGAAGAAGTGGGCATTAGACTATGGATCAAAAAGTTTATCATACTTTCAACGTGCTCTCCAAAAGGGCAAAACTAAGGGTTAACGGCATTCAGATGAGCTTCCTTCAATGGTATCATCTGCACATCCTCCATTAAACCTTTCTCTACGAACTAAATCTCCAAACATTTCCAGCACTCCAACTTTTACCTGCTTATAAACAACACACTCAGCTAAACATCTTCCATCTGTATTTTCTACATATCCTTGATACACAAACTTTTTTTTCTAAGCTATTGTAAGTCCCCATACATTTCTAGCATTCCAAGAATGTCCAATATCCTGCCTTCAAAAACCAAACCTTAATCAGTGCAAAATCCACCTCCAATATGGACTGCTTGAAAATCAAAATAATATGGAACAAGAACACTGACTTTGATCGTATAACAATTAACATGGTAAGCTTATGTCTACATGTCTGCCTCCCACATTGGACCATGAACTTCTTAAGAGACAGGCCTATTTCTTATTTTAACAACAATAATTACAACGACAATAATAACAGCAGCTAATATTTATGGAGAATTCATTCCCTGCCATGCTCTGCTTTAAGTGCCTTTATATTAATTATCTTCTCTCATCCTCTACCATGCAATGAAGTAGATACTATCATTGGTCCTTTTTATTGAGGCACAGAGAAATTAGATAACTTGCCCATGGTTACATAGCTTGTAGGTAGTGGAAATAGGATTCAGACTCAGAAGGCCTAACTTCAAAATCCTTGTTCTTGGAAAGACCTCAATGCTGCCTGTATGTATATCAGACTCACAAATTGTGTATCAAAAAAGCACTCTCTAGACAAGCCCAAACTGAAGGACATTCTACAAAATCCCGGAAGAGTGCCCCTCAAAACTGTTAAGTTCATCAAAAAGAAGGAACATCTGAGAAACTAAGTCTAAAGAGCATAAATGATGACCACTATATGGCATCCTGCATAGGATGCCTGGGACAGAAAAAGGACATTAGGTAAAAATTCAGGAAATTTGAATAAAGTATGGATTTTAGGTAACAATGATGGATCAATATTGTTCCATTATTTATCACAAATGTATTCTGTGACTAATGTAAAATGTTAACAACAGGGAAATTGGGCATGAGGGTATACTGGAGCCCTCTATGATATCTTTGTAACTTTTCTATCAATCTAAAACTATTCTAAAATAAAAAGGTTGTTTTTAAAAAAAGACATTCTCTTTCAGTCGTCTTTTAATGGAGTGGTTTTTAAAAGAGATTTTAATATACATATTAATCACCTGGGGATATTGTTAAAATGCAGAATTTAATTGAAGCTCTAAAGAGGGTCTGAAGTTCTGCATTTCTAATACATGCCCAGGTGTTGCTGATGCTGCCAGTACATGGACCACACTTCTAAGCTGCAAGGTTTTAAAACACATAATGGTGTTGTCAGATGGGTTTAGTTCAATTGCATATGTGTAAGAGGTTATTACCAAGTGGCAATATTCTTTATGAAATTATCTCCTAGGCAACATTTTTGCTAGAAAACCCTAAAGGACTGGCCATTAAAACACAGATACACTGTTAAATAGTTTCCAATTCAGTGAAAATAATATGTCTCAGAATTAAGTCCTGGAGAGAACTGGCCTCTACCATTTTGTGTGTGGGGGTGTGTATGTGTGCATGTATACACATGTGCCTGTTTTTAAACCATTGCGAAAAGAGACCAGAAGCTCTGGATGTATGTATGGTACAAAAGGGTTCCTAGGCAAAGTTAGCACCTTCCAGAGGTAGCAGAACACTCTATTGTTCCTAAACAGGTATCTTATCAATTAGAATTCAGCTAGGATAGCATAGCATTTGATTCCCAGTCACTTGGTATCTTCTCTGCCTGAGGGGGCATAGAAGAAAATTACTCACTTGGGCAGGAATGTGTATGTTCAGGACCAGGCTGGGAGAGGGCCCATTTGAAATTAACCATTTGCAATGTTATGAATAAAAAATTTTAAAGGTTATAAATACAAAAAATAATGCAGTGCTTCCCACCATGAAACATTATTGCTGCAAGACACTTTCTGAAAATAGGGACCCATGGAAAAAAAATTCTGGAAAACACTAACCTCACAAATGCACTATAAAGGTTTAGCATAGCATTGTTTATCACAGCAAGTGACTGTTGACCACCTAAATTAATAGTGAATTAGTTATATAAATTATGGAAATTCTTAACAATGCAATAAAATGTAACCAGAGAAGAATAAAAAAGAATGGATAGGTGATCATGATGAAGTCTTAAGAAAAATAGTTATAAAAGTAAAAGCACACTGTGATGTTACTTTTGTTTAAAAAACAGATATATTAATATACACCTAAGAAAAGACTCAAAAAACTGTACTAAAATGCTAACAGTGGTCCACTCTGTTTGATGGAGGTTATTGACAGTTTTTAAATTTTTCTCTTTTGGCTTATCTGAATTTTTTTAATATTGCTTTTGTAATAAAAATACTATAAAAGAAGATGAAACATAATGCAGAGTATCATCATATCCAATATGACCAGCTATTGTTTACAATTGTACAGTGATTATGTGATAAATACTCAACATTTTATCCCTCACACTCATACATAACAAAAACTGGCTTAAAATTAAATTTACCTAGGAGAATATATATTATAATATTTTTTAACAATTTTGGGCAGGGTGGGATGTCTAAGTTTGACACTACTGGCAGAAATCATAACATTCATAATCTTATGAATAGTTATAACAACCTTCATAATAATTAACATATTTCTTTAATAAAAATATAAAACTTTTGACAAGAAGAGACACCCTGAGCACATTTTAGAGACTGTGGTAGACAGAATTCTATGATAGCCCCTAAGATTCCTGCTCCTCACCCCTGGTATATACACTTTGTGAATATGATGGGATTTCACTTCTATGATTAAATTATGCTATGTGGCAAAGGTGGAGGGATTTTGCAGATATAATCAAGTCCCTAATTAGTTAACTTTGAGTTAATCTAAAAGAAGACTATCCTAGGTGGATAACACCTCATTAGGGTAGCTGTTCAAAGAGGAGTCAGGACTTCCCTGAAGTCAGAGAGATTCAAAGTGAGAGATTCTACTGCTGGCCTTGAAGAAGCAAACTGCTATGCAATGGTAAGGTCATGTGACAGGAAACAGTGGGCAACCTCTAAGAGCTGTGAATGGTCCCAGAATGACAGCCAGTAAGAAAGTGGGGATCTCAGTCCTACAACTTCAAGACATTGAAATCTGCCAAATACTAGGGAGCTAAGTGTAGGATAAGATCACCGATAATATCACAGTCCCAGAAGACACCTAGATTCCAGCCTGGTGAGAGAACCTGAGCAGAGGATGCACCTATCCTGTGCCTAGACTCTCGAACCAAAAGCATGAGACAGTATATTTGTGTTGTTTTAAGCCACTAAGTTTGTGGCGATTTGTTATGCAGCAAACAAAACTAATACAGTGATAAGTGATGAAAATATTTGCCACATATGAAAGAAAAGGGTAATATAACACCAGGGTTCATATTCAAAGTATTTAAGAACTGGTTCAAAACAAGTGCACAAATAAAAATGGATGTTGGCCACAAACAATCTAGACTGGGGTGTACAAGCTGAACATTAACCCCGCCCTGAATAGATAAAACACTCCTACCGATTACTAATAACAAAAACAAAACCATTTGAAAAACAGGAAAAGAATTCAATCAATTTACCAAGGAAATTCAAATGGCCAATAAACATACAAAAAATTAAATATTTCATTACTATTCAGAGACAAATCAGAGACAATGAAGTGTTAAACTATGTTTATAAAAATCACACAGATTAAAAAGTATAATTTTACCCCATTATGGCTGGGTGTGAAAAATAGGTATTATTTTTCTGGGTTGTGGGAATGTAAATTAGCATGATATTTTAAGGTAAAATGTATCTTATAAAAATAATTGCACAAATATATATGCACAAAGATGCATACTTCATGCTGAATTTTCTTTTATTTACCTATCATAATTTTTAATCTTATTTAACTCCTTGTCCTTAACTCTAAGTTACATGAAATCAGGGACTCATGCTACATATTAGGAGCTCACAAAATATTTGTTGGAATGAATAAGTGATGTTAATTGCAAGTACTTTTGTAATAGCAGCAAAGTGGCCACCACTGAGCATATCAAACTAAGCTAGACCACAGATAGTAGAAGACTGCGTTCTTAATGTTACATTAACTGACTTTAGGAAAAATTCCATGAGATATTGTTGAGTAAAAGAAACAAATTGCAAAAATAGTACTATGACATGTTCTAACTCATAAAAGGTAAAAATGTATGAAAATATATGTTCACATACAGAGAAATATGCATAAGGAAATAGATAATTATATATTCACCAAATTGTTAATGGTGGTTAATCTCTACAGAGTAGGGCTTTTAATTTGTTTTGCACACTTCTATGAATTATCTTCAAGAAGCACATATTACTTTTATGAATAACAAAATTAATAAAGTTAATAAAGTCTTTAAAGAAACTTAGAATTTATAAATTTACTTCCTTAGAGTCAGAAGTTCAGCACATTTATCTTATTTTTAAATGAGGTGTTAAACAAGCATCAGTGGATACCTAGGGGCCAAATGATGGGGATAGGAGGAGCCTGTCATCCCTTTGGAATTATTTCCAAAATATTTTTTGGAGAGATGGTCCATAGTTTCATTAGATTCTCAAAAATACCTACAGTGCAATATTATTGTCACTCCCCAATCGCCACCTTTTATTTCCCCTGGTAATTTACTTTTAAAGAAACCATGGCAGTAGACCCCTTGACTTTAACCTACTAACTTTTGAAGGGACAACAATGATGCTTAAAGCCCATTTGAGTGCGTTAAGTACCCAATGCTTAAATAAAGCACTTTTATCTCAGAATTACCAGACATTTAAGTGGTTGCAAAAAAAGATCAATGTTAAGGTTGGTTTTCATAGAAACTCAACACTCACCATTTTCTTCATGGCAATAATCAAATCCTGCCACACTACATCTTCGAAAAACCATCTTATTCTCAGTGAGGGTTCCTGTCTTATCAGAAAAGAGGTACTGAATCTGTCCAAGATCCTCAGCAATGTTCAGGGCTCGGCACTGAACAGTACAATCCATCTTCTCATTGTAGAAATCCACATCACTTTGAATGAAATATATTTGTCCAAGCTTCACAATTTCAATGGAAACATAGAGAGAAATGGGAATCAAGACCTAAGAAGATCCAAACAATTTAAAAAATGTTAAAGTAGGTTAAAGAAAGGATGAGAAACTGAACGTAGCTGGAAAAGATGCAAAGGTCTTAAAATTCTACAATAAGCTTAATAGAAATTACCTGTAATAAAATGATCATGGTCCAAAACATATAGAATCCTGCCAACACTGGTGATACAATATGTCCATCAGGCTCGGGGATGTTAAAAAAGAGTATGTTTTCATATCTGCTCAACCAGATTCCATGACCTTCCAGAAAATACACAGACATCAAAAAGATGCTACATATATATCATGTAAACAAAAAACTTTATTCCTAACAGAGAAGGGATGAGAGTATTCATTTTAGTTGAACACCAATTGTTTGTTTTTGGAAATAAATTCAAATCAAAAGGCTGTACATTCTCCTGTCCCTGTTTCTCTATCTTTAAATCTCTTTCCAGGTCCCTTCAGGAGTGTGGCAAAGTGCAAGTGGATATAGTCAATGTTAAGGTTTTTCAAGCCAAAAGATGTGAGAGATAAGGATGTGAAGAAAAAGATTATTGACAAATAAAAGCTCCCCTTCCAGAAGTCAAACATTCATAAATATCATTTTAAAATAAAATACTTTACATTAATAACTTGTTGAAAAGATGTCAGCAAATAATCAAATTGTACCTACCCAAGGCACCAGTTAAACACATTATGACCAGAAGCAGGACACACCAGAGGACATCTGTATTTGCTCTTCTTTCTAATTTACTGCGCTTATACCGTGGCCCACTGTTGTTCAGCATTGCTTTGGTCTCATGACCTATGTAGGAAATGCAATATGGCAGAAAATATACAAATTAAAGCCAGGAAGCAAATGTCATACTTAAAAATCTCTCTGGCAGACAATGTAATAAATCGTAGTTACATAATATATTTTGTCACTTTAGTCTGCTTTTGTGATCCCTTTAGAAAAACAGAGAACAATGATTAAGTTTATCAAGACAATCTTCTTTCTGCTTCTATAGATTGCATTTTTGAGTAAATGAAAAATGTTAACTTGTAGAAAAACACAGAGGAGACAATGATGAAAATTAGAAGCATAACCAACCTGCATAAACCACAATGCCCACAACAGCCTCTGTGTTTCTAATGGTGCATCCTCTAAGCAATAAATTTTCTTTACTGAGACCCACACGTTCTTTGTTGGAATGTTCTCTATAAGAAAGACAGCATATAGATTTATTTTTCAATAGCAAAAGTGGGAATCTAAAAACAAAACTCATAGTCCTTGAGTGTTCTTGACTTGGAGTAGTAAGCTAGGCATTTCACGGGAAAGATTTCAAATCTCTGGCCTATTTACTTTTGTTATTTCAGTTACTTGCTTGAGCTAGCAAAAAGATGCAACAAGTTTCTTACTACCACTGTTTTCTATTAGTCACAGTTTGTCAACTTCTAATACTTCAAAATCTCAAAAATATTCTATGAATCCTGCTTTTCTAGTATAAACTATGTAGCGCAACTTAGTAATTGATGAAATAAAAATTCTTGATAGAATTAGAAAATTACTATTTTCAACCTAGATAAATCAAGAATCATTCTAGGCAAATGATAATCGATGGCTGCTAAAATCCCTGCTTCAAAGGCTGGTGGGGAACTTTATAATGAAAGGATAAGGCTGACAACACCAAACTTACAATGGGACACAGGGACATCACGGGCCTCCTGATTTATGGGAAAGGAAGTCATGGCCCCACAGGCCTAATCAAACCTCTATCAGGGCATCTCAACCTGGGGTCTGTGGCTTCAGAGGCTCTGTGACGCCTTTGAAATTGTATGCAGTATTTTGTGTGTGTATGTATGTATGTGCATATATGCGTTTGTTATTTTCTAGGAAGAGAATCCGTTTCTTTCATTAGACTCTGAAAATGCCCCTCGATGGTTTATAGAAAATAAGAGGGCCAGAGAAACACGTTAAATGTCACCACAAGGATGCATTAGGCAAAATCTAACATGTAGTAAATTCTGCAGGCAAAATGACCTGGTTTGTTGGATGAAAGGCTGGTGTGGGAAGCTCAACATGAGGAGGAGGCAATCAGCTCAATCTAGAATGTGCGAAATTCTATAAGCTAAATGACCCAATTTCTTCAGAGAGGAAATTTAGAGACATATCAACCGGAGGCCATGTGTAGACCTTATTTTGATCCTGGTGAGAATAAAACAACCATTAAAAATCATTTTTGAGACACCTGAGGAAACGTGAAGAAAGACTTGGCATTAGATGACATTAGGAATGGTTCTTATTTCCATCAGGTGTCGTGATGGTATTATGGTTATGACTTTTTAAAGTCCTTATCTGCTATAAGTAAAGTATTTACAGTGAAATGACATAATGTAGGGCTCGGGAAGGAAGTGAAAGGACAATTGAAACCAAGTTGGCAGAACTGTGAAATAGTTGAGGCTGTGATGGCACACGGGTGTTCATCACACTTCTTTTTCCACTTTTGCATGTTCGAAATTTTCTGTAATAAAAAGTTTAAAAATTATCAAAGTAGTTCCTTCACTAAATTACTGTAGTGGCAAAAATAGAGAGAAAAATCATTGGAATATTTAAACAAACAAGCAAAGAGTAATGTTTTTCACATATTTGTTAAATGTCCTCTTAATTTCAGCATTAAAATAAGGTGGTTTCCTAAGCAATAAACTTCAGTCTACAAGATGTTGCTTCTTTCTTACACGTATAGAAATTGTCACTATATCTGCTATCCTTGCTGTCTGGAATTACAATGAAAAGAGAATAAAAATTCTTCAAAGAAGGTTTCATACTGCAAAGAAAGAGGAAAATAGATTGTTACTTCACTCCCATAATCTGTAAAGCACTTTTTTCTAACAGGTATGTTTATATTCCTTTACGTGCGCAGGCTCACGTACAAAGAGATGGTCAGAGCTAGAAGCATCCTCAAGTTTAATCTAATTCAACTTTTTAGTTTTACAGATGAGGAAATTGATTCCCAATATTCACATTTCCATGTAACATTCCCAGGTAAGCACCAGCCAATTCTCATCAATGTGGCATTTATTATCCCTAGAGTCCTTATAGGAACAGATTTAACACAAAAAAACATCATTTCCAAAGTTCCTTAGTAAACATTAAGACTTTTTCTCCCTAGAATCCTTATTTTTCACCATTACATCACTTTAGGTTACCACCATTAGACCAAAGCCCAGCTTCTATATTGACTGTACTAGCTGTAAACTTCAAACATGCCCTGTACCTTATAGGTGTCTGGTATTTGACACTTACAGCATGGAACCTTCTGTTTTACACGAAGCATTGACTGTCACATAGAGCTTCCACCCATTCAAGAACCCATGTAACATCTGTCTACTATGTGTCAAGCACTCATACTCAGATGCTGGAAACAGAAAAACAAACACACACAGTCTTGGCTCCTGTGGTCTAAGAGGAGGTGACTGAATTAGAAGTAAAAATATAATAGCTAGTATAATAGAAATCTGATATTCAGCATACAATATGGGCACAAATAGGGGGAGGATGTCAGTTATACCTGAGAGTATAAAGATCAAAGAAGGCATTATATAGACAGTAAGCTTGGGCATCTCAATTTTTGTTGATTTTTGAAAATAGGCCACAAAGCAGAAAAAGAATAAGGATCCAGTTCAGTAGATGAAAATAATTTCATAAAAAAATCACTGTATCTACCTGGTCTGATTCTCTTATTAAACATTTCCCTAAAAATTGCTGAGGCCAGCTACCGGTATAGCCATCAACAGAGCAGATTCTGCCCCCCAACCACTGGGGAGGGCAGAATCTCAGGATTCCAGGAGGAAGGTCACCTCAGCAGTCAGATCATGCTAACCAGAAAGCAACACAGCAAATGTCGAAGCAAACTGACAGCAGAGGAGCTCATCACAAATGGGACATCATAGGGCAGGTAAACATGGTGTCCAGAAACCCAGGGGAAAGTCATAATTTGGATAGCCAGGAGGCTAGCAGGAACTAGGTAAGTAAGGGCTTTGGAGCATGACTCAGTGCCCAGCACAGCAAATGATGCTCAAATGTGTGCGTTATGAAGAACTATACCCAAAGGATGAAAGGAGAGGCTGATAAAGGTAGTCCAGGGCTCTAGTCATTACTTGTCAAGTTCACACCAGAGCAAAAGAGTCTGAGGTAGCAGGAGTTGGAGTCTCCAAGAGTACACAAACTGTCAGAATTGGGACACAGGATTAGAATCAGTATGGCAACAATGCTCTTATAAATTTTTTTTAAAATCTACTAGATACATGCTCTGGGCCGGATACTGTGCAGTGCTATGCCCCAGACCACAGAGTGCTAGAACTGGAGTTCCTTCCTGTTCTCTCCTGCCTATAAACAAAATTCATCCTGCCAGAGGCAAGTCGGAGCTTGTCAGGGAGTCAGCATTCCCAGCTGTGGGAAGAAGACAGCTGTCTAGGCTGGACCCCAAGACAGATCTGACCTTAGGTCAAAATGGTAGCCCCTGACCCTGACATTTACAAGAGGCAACTTTATGAACAGTCAGCAGCTGGAGAAATAATACTAGAAAAGGACTTATCCTAAGAGATGGCTTATGAGTATGCTTCTGATGAGAGAGGGGCCTCTGCCTAACTTCATGAAGGCCACCTAAACTGTAACCATGTAAGGATTTCTCTAATACTAACCCCAATAATGTTAGGGACAGGTGCAGGTGGGCAGCTCTAACTACAGGAAAAGAGGAGGGGGGCAAAAATAAGGACGCCAATGAGCATTTAGAACCTAACCCACAATAGCAGGAACTTGAGGTGAGGGACTTTTCGTGGCCAGGAGCATGCGCAGAAACCAGGAGTTCATGTCCAAAGGTGACCTTTTCCCCATTAACATGCATTAGCATAGTAAAACTCACACCCATCAGAGCCCATTGTCATGGCAACCCCTGGAAGTTACCCTATAAGGATAAAATTGGGGAGGGCCCTTAGCTCTAAGAACTCTCCACCCTTTTCCCAGAGACATAAAGAATATTCCACCCACATTTAGCATATCATAGGGTGCAGACATAAAAGTAGAAGTGTGGTAAGACCCCAGCATCTTTTCCACTCACAGAGATAGACCCGTTTCCCCTCAGGAAATGTCCTTTCACTTTCTATTTCTGTGCTAAAAGCCTGCAATAAAAGCTGCTTATACGGAAGTGCTAAGTGTCTGCCATCACTCCATTGCACCGGCCTGGCTTGTGATTCTTCCAAGCCAGGAGCCAAAGAACCGGGGCAACATCCTTCCAAAAAATCAACCCTGACAAATAACTTCAGGATAAATATTTTGTCTTAAGTAAAACATATAAGGTCCTTCAGGATCTGGCCTTTTTATGATCTACATCAGTGGTCCCCAACCTTTTTGGCACCAGGGACTGGTTTCATGGAAGACAATTTTTCCATGGATGGGGCACAGGGAGGTGGATCTCAGGCAGTGATGCCAGCAATGGGGAGCAGCTGTAAATACAGATGAAGCTTCACTGGCTCACCTGCCGCTCACCTCCTGCTGTGTGCCCCCACCCTCCTTCTTAAGTTTCATGGAAGACAATTTTTCCATGGACCAGAGGGGGGAGAGGCGGAGCTCTGCAGCTGGTCCCTAACAGGCCATGAACAGCTACCAGTCTGCAGCCTGGGGGTTGGGGACCACAGACCTTCATTATTACTCACCTGCACTCCAGACATACTTGACCACATATAACTCCACAAATACACTGTCGTCTGAGGCCTCAGCCATTGCTTATGCTGCTCCCTCAACCTAGAATGCCAGCCATTCTTTGCACTCAGTTGCTTGCCTGGCGTCTTCTTATTCTTGAATTATCTCCTAACCAGAACTAAGCCCTTTCCATCTTCCCACTGCATAGATTCCTGTCCCTCCTCTACCACCTCTCTGTATCAGGAGCTACTTGAAGATGCCATGATTCTATTCTATACTTCCTCCATGATGGCTCTTACTTTTTCTAAAATTTTAAACAACTTTATTGAGGAATAAGTACCAAGAGTCAATTGCACACATTTAAAGTGTAAAACTTGATGTTTTGACATGTTTCCCCCATGAAACCATCATCCCAGTCAGGACACTGAACATATCCATCACCCTCAAAAGTGTCCTCATATCTCTTTGTAATCTATCCTTCTCACTCTCCCCATACCAGACACCCACTAATGTGGTTTTCTATCACTATAGATTAGTTTTCTTTTTCTAGAGATTTACATAAATCAAATCACATAGTATGTACCCTTTATTTTCTGGCTTCTTTCACTCGACGTGCTTATTTTCAGATGCATCCATGTTGTTGCATGCGTCACTAGTGCTACTCAGTAGTATTACATTGTATGAATATACCACGATTACTTTATCCATTCACTTATTGATGGACATTTGGGTTTCTCCCAGTTTTGGGCTATTACAAATAAAGGTGCTATGAACACTTGTGTACAGGTCATTGTATAGACAAATACTTTCATTTCTCTTGGGTAATTATCTAGGAGTGGAATGGCCAGATCTATGATGGGCATATGCTTAATTTTTAAGGAAATTTCCAAACTGTTTTGCAAAGTGGTTGTACTAGTTTACATTCCCACTAGTAGTACATGAGTGTTCAAGTTCCACTATATGCTTGCTAACGCTTGGTATAGTCAGCCTTTTTCATTTTAGCTCTATGGCCTTAACTTGCATCTTTTTACATAACTATTGAAAAATTATTTCACATAATTTGCCATTTATATATCTTCTCTGATGAAGTGTCTGTTCAAATTTTTTGACCATTTTAAAAGTTGTATTATTTGTTTAATTACTGAGTTTTGGGATGTCTTTATGTATTGTGAACATAAGACCTATATCAGATACATGTTTGCAAATATTTCCTTTCAGTCTATGACTTGTCTTTTCATTCTTTCAACAGCAGAAGAGCAAAAATCTTAATTTCGATGAGTTATTTTATTTAATGGATGGTGCCTTTGGTGTTATATCTAAAAATCTTTGCATAACACAAGGTAAAAAGATGTCTTTTATGTTTTTTCTAAAAATTTTATTAACTTTACATTTAAGTCTAAGACCTATTTTTAGTTAATTTTTGTAAATGGTGAGAGGTATGAATTAAAGATCATTTTTAAAAAATATACATACCTCATGGTTGCAGTGCTGTTTGTTGAAAAGATAATCTTTCTCCACCTAAATGTCTTTGCACCTTTGTTAAAAACCAGTTGTCCATAAATGTGTGAGTCTATTTCTAGACTTTACAATCTTTTCTATTGATCTGTGGTCTGTCTTTATGCCAAAATGACACTGACTTGATTATTGAACCTTTATGGTAAGTCTTGAAATCATGTGGTGTTAGCCTTTTAACTTTAGTCTTCTTTTTCAAAATTGTTTTAGTTATTATATGTCTTTTGCATCTCCACATATATTTCAGAATAAACATTGATTTCTTAAAAACCTCGCTGAGATTTTGATTAGGATTGCACTGAATCTATAGATCAATCTGGGAGGAAATTGACATCACAACAATATTGGGTTTTTCGACCATGAACAACATATACCTCTTCATTTATTTAGGGCTTTAATTTATTTCAGCAGTGTTTAGGGTTTCAGTCTTCACATCTTTTGTCAGATTTATCCTTAAGGATTTCATTCTTTCTGACACTATAATAAATCATTTTAAAAAAATTTCAATATATGATTGTTTATTGTTAGTACGTAAAAATACAATTGATTTTTGTATATGGATCTTGTTTTCTACAACGTTACTAAACTCATTAAACTAGTAGCTTTTTTACAGATTTTATCAGATTTCCTACAAAGACCATTATACTATCTATGACTAAAAGACAGTTTTACTTTTTTATTTGGTGCTCTTCCTTTCCTTTCCTTGCGTGACTGCACCAGCTGGAACCTCCAGTGTAATCTTGTCTTATTCTGGATCTTAGGGGAAAGCATTTGGTCTTTCATGATTAAGTATGATGCTAGCTGTAGGTTTTCACAGATACCTAAAATGGAAGTTAGATTTTGTCAAATGCTCTTTCTATATCTATGAAATGACCACCGGGTTTTTCTTTTTTGCTTTGTTTGACACAGTTTATTAATATAGTGTTACTATGGTGAATTACATTGTTTGATTTTTGAATGTAAAGCAACCCTGATTTTTTTGGATAAGTCACACTGGGTCATGATGTATTAACCTTTTTATATACTGGTGAATTCAATTTGTTACAATTTTGTGTAGAATTTTTGCATCAATGTTCATGAGGAATATTGGTCTTTCCTTAGATGTCTTTAAATGATTTTGGTATCAGGATAATGGTATCAGGATAATTCTGATCTCAAAAAAAATGAGTTGAGAACTTTTCTCTTCCTATAATTTACCACTGTGAAGTAGGTCTAATTGTCTCCTCTTAAAAATCAAGAAACTAAGGATCAAAGAGAGTAAATAACTTGACTCAAGGTCATAAATAACTTAAATGGCAGAAGCCAGGCCTGAAATCACAAAAAACCCCAAATTCTAACTGCCCTTGCCGAAGGGATGTGGATGCCACAGGAAACCTCCAGAATGAACACTGTCATGGCTTCTCATACTCTTTCTTAGACATGTTTCCAAATCATTGTCTAACCTTTGCCAACCAGAATTGCCTACTTGCTACTCTAATTCTGCAGAAGGACACACCATCCTATCGTGTCCCTTAAGCTGCCGGTTCTGTCTAAGCACCTCATTCCAAACAACTAATATCCCTTGGGCTTAATATGGAGCTCAGGTAAGGTATTTTTACACTACTGAAAGAGAGTCTAGGAGTACTTTAAGAACAAGATTTTGTTGTTGCTGCTGTTTAAAAAAAAAAAAAAATATATATATATATACACACACACACAGGTAAATACTTATCAAATTATTAAAATAAGCTACATTTATAGATGGCTATACTTACAGCCATTAACAATTTAACATGGGTATACGTACACAAAGGTTTTATTGAATTAAGTATATTGCAACACACAATTCCTCTCACACCCACAAAGGTAAATCACGTATTACTCACAGGAAGCCTCGGAATCTGTTGAGGTCATTGTTTGGACTTTCACATTCTATCCTACTGGAGAACTTCTCAGGATCAACTTCAGAGTCCTAAAAATATTTTGAAAAATCACAAAACCAGAAGAATTCAAGATTAAACCCTTGATAGTTTAATGTGTTATCACTTCCACCAATTCTTAAGATAGTAATAAGGCTTTTTTGCCACAAAGTTTATATCATAAGTTTCCCAGATTAATGAAAGTATAGGCATAATAGGGATCCGAATAGTCTTAGAGCATTAATGAACATCTGCAGGTGAGGGGAATGTCTGAATCATTTACTGGAATTTATACAGGACTCTCCAGAAGAGAGTTCTACTTATAAACACTCTTCTATCAACAAAGCACTGAAAAACTGAAAATACTTTTGTTGTTGGTCTTTAATCATATAAGTAATTTCTGCAATTAAATATATATGTGAACACTTTGAGCACATATGCATTTGATCTCAGGAAATTTTATAAATAAAAATTTAAAAATAAGCTGAACATCAGTGTCTTACAAAATTCTCTAATGGATCAAACAGATAATTTTAGTATGCTTTATGAAACTAATGAGCAAATAAGCAAAGTGCCTTTATAAAACACAGATGCTATAAGTTATGGATTCACTTAGAATAAGCCACATCAACCTTATTTCTTTTTTTTCATTTTTATAAGACTTTTTGGCTAGTAAAATAAATGCTATGATATTTATATATTATTTTTATTAATAATAAAGTATTAATACATATATCATAGGAAACATGAAAACGTGAATTATATGATCATATGATTTGATTCGCTAATAATATCTGTGGAGTTCTTTTGATGTACTAGAAGCTATTATGCACCTTAAATATATTAACTAATTTCTTCTCCACAACCCTATGAGGTAGGTACCATAATTAGGCCTAATTAACAGATGAGGAGAGAGAAACAAAGAGTATCAGTTATTTGCCCAAGTTCTCAAAACAAGAAAGTATTTGGACCAGGATTACAATCAAGGTCATTGGATTCCGGAGCACTCACCCTTTAATTGAACCCACAGTGTGCTGATTAATCAATCAATCAACTGACGTCAGCCTCAAAGTAGGTATTTCATGGGACAACAGAAATTTAAGTTGTGCAAGATTTTTACCAATGTCTTAGGTGCAGGAATACTTACAAAAGTGAAATGGCAGTAGGCTAAGAGACATATCAATCACAGAGGATCTAAATGATAGCCATAGGTAGAAAGACAGGCACAATGTGACACGATGAAATTTGCCAAAGATAAGGGTATTAGTAGGCTAAAATGTTTTTTGGTTCATAAGATGACAGAACCCTGACTTAACAGCAGTTCAGGTAAAAAAAAAAAAAAAAAAAGACCATTAAATTTTAAAATACTTCATCTCAGGTGCTTCCAGAAAAAGGGAAGGGAAACTGGTATTTAGGCACTGTGCATGATGTTTCTACATATATTACTTCATTTCAACCTTACAGCAATGCTATGAAGTAGATATCATCATTTCCATTTTAAGATAAAGAAACTGAGGCATGAGGTGTTTCAGTGACTTGCCCAAAGTCACACAGTAATTAACAGCACAGCTGGGATTCATTTAAACTCGTGTCAGTATAACTTCAAAGTTTTTGGTTCCCTCAGCACAGCACAGTGAAGGGTCTAGAAGCTATGTGGCATGAGAAGCTACAAAAGTCTTAAAAGCCTTTGGTATATAAGTAATTGTAGATTTTAGAACAATGAACAGCAAAACATAAGATATAAAATATAAGCTTAAGAAAAATAATTAGCAGGTGATTATTTCTCTTGCAAAATAATTTTCCAAATTGCAAAATAATTCTGTCAGGTTCCTTTAATTCCATTCCAGAAAACACGATTGCCAGACTGAAGTGTGTGAACTTCAAAGTCATTTTATACTATTATCTATAAAATATAGTGCACTTTCACTGATATCTGGAAATGGATTAAACCTCCTGGGATTCTGTTTTGTCATGGTAATAATGAATCTAAAATTCTCTTTATCTGTACTGTGAAAATGAGCTCAGTCATCTTCTGAAAAAAAAATGTTAATTAGTCACCAACTGAGAACACATTATTTACCTGCTCTGCATATCCTCGAACCACCTGCCTCTGTTTTAAGTTGCTCTCTCCATCAAGACCAGAAGTCTCAATGTGACAGATTCCATCCGGATCAGTGGAAAAGAGTAATACCATATCTGCAGGAATGACCTCATTACAGGAGAGGCGAATAAAGTCCCCAACAGTAACATCTTTCCAGCATCGGTCAATGTATTTTTTCTCTTTCCTAAAATTGAAAAAAAAAAAAGTTTTAAAAAGACTATCAAGCCAAAAATATGTAAAATAGTGTATAATTTAAAGTATGTTTAAAGTATTAAGGTGAATTGTAGTCTATTAATGCTAAAAAGAATTGGCAAAACCTAACTCCACAAATGCTTCATCCGAAAATTTAGTAACTAAGTGACTAAAACATATTTTTCAGCTCTTTTTTCCCATGGGATTTTGAACCATTATGTTGTTTGAGTGCAATTCAGGAATAAAATTAAAACTAACAATTGATGGGTTTATTCATATACAAAGAAATTCCTGCATGCTGCTTTGCGGTCAGGTACCAAGGATCTGGAGGTACACAAGACACATCATCTGCTCTCAGAGAGCTTCCCATAAGGCAGATAGGATGGATAATTAAAGAAAACACAAAAGCAATGAAATAAAATACATAGACACGATATTTTGAAAATCATTATACCACCATATTAACATCTCTAATTATTATTGAATAGAAATTTTGCTTAAAACAGTCCTGAGTCTGCAGCAGCTGATCCCTAGAAAGGAGAATGGCAAATTTTATCCCTTCTCAAAGTATAGGTTTCCCATCCTGTACATCTTTTTAAAGGACAGACGCATCATTTAAGGTTGACTTGCATTAAATACCCTGCTTTACGTTAAAGCTTTTGTAAAACTTCTCATGCCTTTTCAGACCAACAGAATTCATTATGCTCCATAAAGCATTTTCCTTTTAGCAGAATGAAGAAATTCGTATGGTAGAATGTCACATCAGCTAGTTAAGTACCATTTCACATACAACGCCACCAACAAATGTTGGGACGGTCTGTCTCATTCCGTCTCTCAAATACCCATAAAAATTCTGGCATGTGTTGCAAAAATACACTTATTTTAAAAACAAAGTTATTTTCTATTATACAGGGTTCCCAAAAGTCTCCATACAAAGGAAAAATTTTGTAATAAATATTTCATAAATAAAGGTACATTTAGCTACAATTTCCCATTTTCCCTATATACAGCAACTTTTGGGACACCCTGTATTTATGGGGTTAAATACTCAAGTTCACTGTCAAAGAATCCTGGGAGACAGGATTAAGTTATATGACCTATATATTAAAAATTATTAATTCATCAAATTAAAGAGAAATGCCACCTTACAGCAATATGTTTGTGATTTCTGCTATACAGAATTATATCATATATATCAGCTTAAAGAGCATCTAAGAAATATATTTTCAGGACATAGTTTCTCAAAATACCAAATGCATAAGGTTGAATCCAGCTAAAGGAAATTTTTGATTATCCAAAGAGTTTGATAGTCCACAGAGAAAGGCAAATCCATGGATTATTTTGTCTTTACCAAACTTTTCCCTAGTGTCTATGCATACTAGTTCATTCTCCCACGGAAGGATGTAACAGGAGAAAAGAAAAAAACATAGGCAGGGGTCATATTTTGAAGATTCCATCCTCCATGCCATACCTAGGAGTAGGGATTTCATTCCATAGGAAGTATATAGTCACTAAAGAGTCACAAGAAGATGGATGTGATGCTATTTCTGTTTGCTAACTCCTACCATAGCATAACAGATGGATTGTTGGGTGGCAGGCTATTTAAGAGTAGAAATGGCCAAGAGACCAACCAAAAGTTATTGAAATCATCAGGGGAGGGATGAAGATGGTCAGAATTAAGGAAATAGGAACAGAGATGGATAAAAGGAGATGAAATCAAGACATATTTGGATACCAGAGACATCATTACATATAAAGGAGTTATCAAGGATGACACTATGTTTCCCAACTTGTATGATGGGGTGATGGATGGTGCCTTTCACCATGTCCCAGATATTAGAAGCAACTGGTTGGTTGCTTCAGGGGAGGTCAAAAATTCAGTTTGAAACATTTTTATTTGAAGTGAGATATTTGAGGATGTCCAGCACTTTGAGGGTTCTGATCTGGTGCTCATAGTAGAGATAAGGATTTGGAAGTCCTAGGTAAGGGAGGGCAGCTGATACCGGGTAAGAATATAGCATTTCTTAGGAAGAGAGAGTTCAAGGTGATAGAGAAGTGGAAGAAGACCCAAGAGGAAGTGATGCCAGAGAAATTGAAAAAGAAGGAATTTTCAAAGAGTGAGTAATCATAGTCAAAAGCAACAGAGGAGTTCTGTCTAGTAAGGACAAAAATGTCAATGGTATTTGGCTATTAGGAGGTCTGCTGACTGTGGGGAAAGCTGATAACATGAAATTGCTGACCGCGAGAGTGAAGGAGAAAGTGTAACCTCCAGTGAATCAAGGAATGATTAGAAGTTGAAGAAAAAGAATATTTCCTGAATTTTAGCTATGAAAAGAATAAGGAGTGAAAATAGCCACTGCAAGGGAAGGTAAGTCAAAGGAGAGTAAGGACAAGAGAATTGGGCATGCACGTGGGATACAGGAGAAGCCGACGGAGAAGGCAAGGTGGAACAGAGGACAGACTGGAGGGTGTTGGTTGAGGCTACAGAGAAGCAACAGGAATGGGATTAAAAATACAGATGGAAGAATTACTATTACAAGGAAGGGAGTTCTGTGTTCATTTAAGGTCAGAAGGTCAGTAAAGATGTGGATGGTTTTAAGAAGGAATTCAAAGTACATAATTCATACTTAATGATCTCTATTTTTTTAATCTGAAGAAAGCCACGAGGAAATTTGCTGAGAATTTGTGAAAGTCAGGAGAGAAGACAGACTTGAACATTAAGGTTAAGAATTCTATTTTTCTTTCAAATGTAAGAAGTAGGATTCTTCTAAGGAACAGTTTCATTTACTTTATACAAAATTTAAATGAAGTCAATTTTATAATAGAAATCACTTCATTTTTCCCTGTTTGGAGCACATACCAGGATTAAAAAAAATAAAAGCCAAATAATTTTCCAAATAGCTAGCTAGTTCAGGTCAATAAACATATACTAATCTTAATATGCAAGTTACCACGTTAGGTGCTAAGGCTGAAAAAATGATTAAGATACGGTCCCCACTCTACAGAAGTTATGACCAAAATATGAAACAGAGATACAAATAGCCATTTCCTAAGAGAGAGGTATGCACAGGCCACTACAGGAGCAAACAGGAGGGACTTTGAGCCCTGGAGGAGGTATGAGTCTTGAAGGATGATCAAGAATGAGTCAGGGGGAGAAGGTGGGACAGACTGCCCACGCCCAGAGTCCTGGAACAAAGACAGAAGGAACGAGAGCATGGTGTGTGAAAGCAACAAGCGAAGGGACAATGCTCCTTGCCACACTGAACTAGCTGCGAACGTATGTTACAATGGTGACAGATGCAAAATGAGCTTACACTTTCTTCCCTGATATAGAATTAAAACTAGTAAGAGGACTTTCTTCTTCTCCCAGAGCCTAAATGTACAACTAGAATTTCTTGACTCCACTTGGTTGTTTGTGCTTCTGTGGGACTCTTGCTGGTCAGGATATAGTGCTCACAATTCCTCTTCAGGAAAATGTCTGGGCGCATTTTGCTTCTTTATGAGTTTAATATGAAACAGCTCTGCTACATAAGCATTGGGCAAAGCTGGGAAGAAGATACACTGAACTATTAACAGCGAATCCACTGGGGTGGGTGTTGGTAAGGGAGGAGAAGGGGTAAGAATGAGGACTGGAGAATGTGGACGTCTACTTCTAACTTTATAAAATTTAAAGAGAGAAAGGGTAGGATTACGAATGAATTATTCTTTTTTATTTTTTATTATGTTTCCAATACAACACTAACAATTATTCATAATAAGTAAATAATGAAGTATCTTTGGAAACAGCAGCTAAGATTTGTGAGATGTTTGATACACATTAACTCATTTAATTTTTGCATCAATGTTATGGGGTTGGTATTATCAATGCACAATGGCCCCCATTTTACAATTAGAAAAAATTGGCCTTCACACATTACATAACTTGCTCAAGGCCACACAGCTCCTAAGTGGCCCTGCCATTTGAAACACAGCATGTAGCTCCAGAGTCCACTCTCTCAAGTACTAGAGTTTACTGCCAGCTACAGTCCCTTCTGATGAGCACCAAATAAAATGTGGCTGAATTGTGCATTAGAAAGTAAATTTGAAGAACCACTGCTTTGTAAAATGTCACATATAAGGTTAATTACCTTAGAAGGCCACCACTATTTGGTCTCATTTCAAGAATCATGAAATTCCAAAATGTTAACATTAGCTAGTATTTTGAAACTCCTAATATTAAAAAATGGTGATTTTGAAACATCAGAAAATACTGCATGTTCCTTAAGGGCAGACATTGTATCTATTTTTTGTTTAAATCTCTAAATCTCTCAGCGCCTACCATAAAGTAGGCACTCAAATTTGCTGAATGATTAAGTCTTATTTTCAATACACTTCTTTTACCCTTGAAACAGACCTTAAAACCTTACAAATGGCTATTTTAAAGGCAATCTTAAGAAAGTCAGGTTTTCTATAATAGTTCATTCTAACTTAATAGGGGTGTAATAGAGTTCAAATGATTAATTTCTAGACTAGTGTTTGTTATTTCAAATGATACTTTACCATAAAAAATTAAGCACCTTGTGAAAGACCATTTATTACTAACAAGAACCAAATTATCTGCATAGAAATATTAATATGCTTCTTCCAAAAGCTTGCTAAATTTGATAGCCCTATACTTTCACCCTAAATTTTCTGAGAAATAATTTGTTTTCTAAATTGATTTCTTTGTATTTCATAGGAATTTAAGGTAGCATATTTAAATCAACAAGGCATGATTTTATATCCTACCTTTACTTTTTTATATTTGTATAATAATTGTTCCAAAAACAATTTGGGAAGAAAACATAGGCATTAAATAACATAAGCATTCTACAACACCAGACAAAAGCAAATCACATAGAATGTAGATAAAGTTAGCTGGGTCTATTATAAAATGCGATCATAAGGTGATATCTTAGAATGGACCTTAAATAATTGACCATAATGTTGCATCTCATCTTTATATGAAAATCATCTAAAATAGATCAGGACTACATGTAAAAGGACACCTGAGAAAAAAGCTATCCAGGTCTTCCATTAGGCAATTTTAATAGTTTTAAACAGTGTTATAAAGAGTTCTCAAATGTTGATTAAATGACTTGATGTGACAAACTTTAGCTAATAGTCATTATTAACGTACAATAATCATAATGGCATTTACTTATCACTTTGAAAAGATTAGGTGCTATACAGTACGTTTTATTATTATATTTGTAATGAAGGAAACTTGAGTGTTTGCTTATGTAATTTGCCCAAGGCTACACAGCTACTAACTGGGAGAACCAGGATTATAACTTTCTAGAACAATTTAGAAAAGCAAGTAAACACACATTATCATCTCTAAACTAGCACTAAAATTCAGTAATTATTTATATATAAGAATTTAGACCAGGTGCGGTGGCTCACATCTATAATTCTAGCACTCTGGGAGGCTGAGGCAGGAGGATTGCTTGAGGCCAGGAGTTCGAGACCAGCCTGAGCAAGAGCAAGACCCCATCTCTACTAAAAATAGAAAAATTAGCCGAGCATGGTGGCGCATGCCTGTAGTCCCAGCTACTCAGGAGGCTGAGGCAGAAGGATTGCTTGAGCCTAGCAGTTTGAGGTTGCAGTGAGCTATGATGATACCACTGCACTCTACCCGGGGTGACAGAGTGAGACTCTGTCTGAAAAAAAAAAAAAAGAATTTGTATTCAAACATACATATACTAAGCATTCTTTCCATTTGCTAAATTTAGCATTAGCTGAATAATCTTAAAATTGGTCAAAATTTGGACTTTGTTCATCATATAATCATTGCAAAATACTACTTTTTATAGCTTTTTTTGAGGGTAGAGACTATACCAACATTTCACCTCTCTATCCCTGGGATAGAATAAGCACTCAAACATTATTGAAAGACTCATAAAACTGTTATGGTAAAATGTTCTATGGGTTGAAAATGAAAACCATGGACTTATACTATTATTCCATATTTTTATACAATACATTAGTTTTTCTGGTTCCCTTTAGATTGGACATGAGTATAAGAAAAAAAATAGAACTAATTTTTCATTATCCAAGTAATCTCACATCATCCTAAAAAGGAGAAAAAAAGTTCTTTTCCCTGTTTTCTTCATAGATCTTTAAAACAAAAGTTGTGAAAGCCACTGAAGAATTCTAATAATGAACAAAATTCAGAATCCTACAGGTTTCAGATTAAATATCACTTCTTCAGAGAAGCCTTCCCTAACCTTTTCCTCTTTGGCTCACATAAGATTGAAGACAAGTTATACTTGTCTATACTGTTTGCTAAGTATTAACTTACATCTAAGAATAAAACTCTAGAAGCAGCCTATAATACATACCACAGTTCAAAACTCACCTTAATTGAGTTTATTCTTGGCTACACAGACTTTCTATTGCATAAATACTGGAAACACAAGTCTCCAGCACAGCAAATATGCCCCTGAAAAGACCTCCTTTTATGACTGCCCTCTGTTGTTGCTGCAATGGGATGCCTCTAGTTTTGTGCACAAAAAAGAATATACTCTTCTCCATTTTTCACAATCCTTTTCCTCTATAGATAGCTCCTGTCTTCTCTTTTTTATATCCCATCTTGTTTTTCACATCCACTCATATTCATTCTTATTTTTCATATCCCATCCTCTTCTTAGTCCTAAATTATAACATCTAGGGTTAAAAACTATCTGCTTGCTTTCCTTCTTATGGTATGAAGTTTAATTTTTTCAATTCCACTTATACGTGAGTTATAGAAGCTTTTGCTTTGTCAACTCCTGGGTTGACAATGGCTTATACATTTTTGTTTTCCTCTGACACCTGAATTAAATTCACTGTAGGACTTTAAGAAATATCAATTGAAAACAACAATACTAACAACAAAAAAACAACAACATAAAAAGGGTCCTGGTAATATCTACGTGGGAAAAAAAGTAACATTCCACATGTTCCTAAATGATACAAGTGTATACTATAGCAACGTTCCCATTCCACTTACCTACTGAAAACTTTAGTTACTAAATTGTTAATCTGTTTGTCAATTTTGTATTTTCGATAATCTTCCAAGCCATCTTTAATTGCGATAATTGTAAGGACCACCACCAGGGGCAGCATGGTAATTTCCTTTTGGAAGGCTTCTACCAAGGGCACCCAGTTCAGGACAACTAGGAACAGGAAATACAAATTGGCAGCTCTGCAACCCAAACACACAAAAGGAGATGTTAACAAGTCATTTCAAGGACTGCAAGAAGAAGGAAAATACCTTATTGTGTTTTCCTATAAGTGTCTATTAATTGATTTTGTATGCTACAGAATGGAGAACTAGCAAAATATAATAAATCTGAATGAACTATTTATTTCCCTCCTGGACATCTGGCTCATGTCATACTTTAATAAATATGAGATACTATTTATTAAATATGTAATAGTAAATATTTCAGTGGGACAGTCGAGCTGACAAAATGCATAATAGGAAATATTGTTTTCTTTTTAAAGGTTCAGAAAAATTTAGAAAAATTCCAGAGCTAATGTGTTGTAAAAACAAATAAATAAACAAACAAAACCAAAATCAACCCTCTAGCCTTTTGTATGTGTCAACGCTAGGTTCAAATAAGGCTCAAAATAAGGAGAAAAAGCTGAGTTTTTTTCTTCTTGAGACTAACCCTTCTACTCCTTCTTTTATGCTATTCAGAACCTCTTTCTTCAGGAACCTCTTCCGTTCCCTATTTTATATGCTCAAATACTTCTCCACTGGTTCCTTATTTTTGGCCATAAGGTAAGTTCAAGACACCCTTTTCCTTAAAAGAAAAATAAAATCTCAATCTTGCAGAGGCCCTTGAATTTTTATTACAAATTTTCCCATTGACCATGAAACTTCTCAAAAGAATAGTCTACACATACTTCTTCCTCACCTCCAATTCCTTTTACTTTCTGTATTTCTATGGCTTCAATTATTTCCATGTGGATTACATCCAAACCTACAGCTCTAGCTCTGAACTCTGTTCCAGTGTCAGATTCTTATTCCATCAAGTGCACTAGATTGCAGACTCCATAAAAGACAGAAACACCCCTAGCACTAAAGTCATTAATTCAACAAATTCACATCTGTACTTTAAGCATAGCCACTGTTTAATAAATGCATATGGAACACATATAGACTTAATAATGAGAATGAATAGATGTAGAATGAATAATGAATGTTGAGAATCTCTATACTCACAATAGCATCTCAAACACAACATTTACAAAATTTACAAAACAAAACAATCTTCCAGCCAAGTTTCTTTTTATTTCTGTCACTCATTTTCCTGTTAATCAATCCTTCTGATCGTTACAGCTCAACTTGTTCACATCATTGTTTTACTCCTTTCACTTAATTCCCCACACAGAATCCATAGTATCTGTAATAGGTTATATTTCTCTTCACTCCCACATTGTTTGATAATCAGGGCTCCATTACAACTCATCTGATTATACACAGCATCTTTGCAAATATTCTCTCTGCCTTCAGTTTGCCTCTAAGCCCTTCCATCTATTTATCCACCACACTGCTTCCACAGTGTAATACAGACACAAGCGTGTCATTCCCCTTTTCAGAATTGTGCCTGCAGACTTGAGTCTCAACTCTTTATCCTGACGTTAAGACCCCTGTGGTGGGTTATACCTATCTGTCCAACTTTACTTCCTGTTGCTCCCCAGCACAGATGCTACGTGTAAGTCAAGAGAGGACGGCTCCCTAGGCTTCAAGCTAGTCTTCTATGCTACTGTCTCCATGCTTCCACTCATACGCCTTCCTCCATCTGAAATATGCTTTTGGCCACACCTCTGCCTTGGAAATCTCACCCACCCTCCATATTTAACTCAAATGCCACTTCCCCTTCTATTGCTCTGGTTAATATTATTATTTATCTTTTTGAGACTTCCATTCTACTTGATAGCACCTTATAACACTCATCACACCCACTGTATCTTTCTGTTGTTTGTACACATATCTTGTTTCCCTGGCTCAACTGAAAACTCCACAAGGAAAGGGAAACACTTACATGTGAATTTCCTTCAGTGCCTAAACTCATAGAAGAGTGTCAATAAATGCATATTAAGCTGAATTATGTCATTGCTTCACCTAATAACATCTTGCATCTGCATTGCTTTGGAGCTTTATCTCCCCATATGATCAAGCAAGGAAAGTAAAATGCAGCATGGTTTAATGGAAAGAACACTAAAGCAAGAGTGAGAAGCCCCAAGGCTGCTACTTGTCACTGGCATGACATTGACTAAGTCACAGTCAATTTGTTTCCTAATCTATATATAATATAAGAATAACAGTATCTTTCCTGGTATAGAAAGGCATCTTACCAATTGTAAAGTGCTATGTGAGTGTAAACAGTCATCATCATTCCACGACAGACTCCAAAATTGTCAAGGATGATGTCACAAGTCTTAGGCTTAAGTAACATACAGTGCTATGAAAATGAAAAATTTTACATACAAACTAAAGCGACAAAGAGAATTCTAAGGGTTTTTTTTTTCCTAAAATAAAAGTACCTGTGAAATTGTTCAAATAAGTTTCTTGGCACAAAATTCAAAAGTGTGTACTTTGTTGTTCGTATTCGGTTATTCACATAGGCTCCAGAGAACTTTTCATACTCATCCTTGAAGGGCCGAAGGTGGGGAACAACAATCCGGTGCTTTCCTGCCAGTTTGGGGGTCTGAGAGGACTTGCCCCCACAGATAAGCAGCGAGGAATAGTTGTATGGCCTCTCATCATCATCCCTGGTGGTACCACCAATGAGCCGCCGCCAGTGATATCTGGCCCATTGAAGAGGCTCAGTCATGTCCAAATGCAGTGAGATCCAGGTTGTGTAGGTGATCTGGCAAAAAACAAACAAACAAACAAAAAAACACACTTCCCATAAGCTTCTGGAAAGTCTTAAAGATAGTGAAATTTTAACTTTTTTTCTGTACCAAATAAATACATGACCCAATGCTTCCGCCTGTAAGTGAGAAAGTAAAACTAGTCTTTGGAACGCTATTGAAACCACATCTTTATTAAAGAAAGCATTTATCTTCTGCCTCATGAATTAGTCATCTGATCATGTAAGCCAGCAGTCCCCAACCTTTTTGGCACCAGGGACTGGTTTCATGGAAGATAATCTCTCCACGGACCGGGGCAGGGGTGGGAGGGGGGATAGTTTTGGGATGATTCAAGCACATTACATTTATTGTGCAGTCAAACCTCTCTGCTAATGATAATCTTTATTTGCAGCTGCTCCCCAACACTAGCATCACCACCTCAGCTCCACCTCAGATCATCAGGCATTAGATTCTCATAAGGAGTGTGCAACCTAGATCCCTCGCATGTGCGGTTTACAGTAGGGTCCTAGCTCCTATGAGAATCTAATGCCACTGATCCCACGGGAGGTGGAGTTTATGGGGTGATGCAAGTGATAGGGAGTGGCTGTAAATACAGATAAAGCTTTGCTTGCTCACTGGCCACTCACCTCCTGCTGTGAGGCCCAGTTCCTAACAGGCCATGGACTGGTACCCGTCTGCGGCCCCAAGGTTGGGGACCACAGATATAAGCAACAAAAGATAGCACCTAACAGGCCATTCCACAACTTGAAGCAACCAATTTGGGCTTAATGTGTGCAAGTCTCTTAACTTCTCTGATCATCACTGTTTTCCTTTTTGCAATGGTAATAATGCCATGCATGTCAGGAAGTTGTTGTGAGGATTAAATGAATAACATGTAAATCACCTAGCATAAAGCCTGATGGAGAGTAAGCCATCAGTAAAATCCATTCTGTGTAGATTATAAAAATGGCCACAAATTCTTCGTATCTCTGCATGCACATCCCTTTGCCCATCAAGAGGTGGAGTCTTTCTTTACCAGTTGAACCTGCGCTTGGCCATGTGCTTTGCTTTGGCTAATGAAACACGCACAAACATGACGCAAGCAGAGGCTTGAAAAGTGCTTTCTTGCTGGGGCCTGCTCTCTCTCACTGCTCTTGGGAGCCCTGTAGCCACCACCATGTGCTCCAGCTGGTCCACTTACCACCATAGTCTCTGTCAGAATGTGGATGAGACCACTGCCTGCCAGCTGACCACTAACACATGAGTGTGCCCAGATGACACAAACTAGAACAGAGATAAGCTGTCCCAGCTGAGCTCAGCCCAGATTGTGAGTCAGTAAATGTTACATCACCAAGTTTTGGGGTGCTTTGTTGCAAAACAAAATTTAACTGATACATAATCCCTTATTTTCCTTATTTCCAAATTTTCCAGGAAATGCAGCCCTATCTGGAATATGAGCTTGTTAATTAAAAAAAAGGAGGCAGGGGGAGAAGGAAAATGGAACGTTTATTAAGAGCACACTATATTAAAGCACTTTACAAAGCCCTTTCTGTGCATTATCTTATTTAACATTAATATCAATCCTATGATGCAGGTATTTCTATTTTACAAAAGAGGAAACAAGCTTAGAGAGGTAAAGTAACTTGCTGAAATTCATATGGCTAGTAAGTAGCTAAGGCTGATTCAAACTAAATCTTTCTGAATCAACAGTTTCTGCTTTTAGCTGTTAATGTGCCTCATCTATCTTTGTATCCAGAGAGCCTGGCACTTAGTAGATGCCCAATAAAAGCTCATCTAGTATGTAATATGCATATCAGCAAGTGTGTGGAGGGCAAGGTCTGGAGCCCTTGGTTACTATGCTTGCTTTATCTAACCCAGTGCATTTACTTATCATCTTGGGTTGCCGTTCACCTCTGGAGATCTCATTTGGTAAATCTTTGGGTATGTCCTGATTGTCTGAATTGTTAACAAAACTCCCCAGATGAATCTGAGTCAGGTGTCCACAGACTTTATCTGGAGAAAAATTGGGTTATATGCTAGACACTACACCAGGCTAAGAATAGAGAGATGGTTAAGATCTAGATCCCACTCTTTAGAAGTTCAAGGTCTAGGTGGGGGAATAGACATGTAAATATATAAATGCAATCCCAGATGCAAAATAGTATTGAAGGCACTGAAGTAGTTTGGGTAAATTATTTAAGCTTGCTTTCTTCCTAAGCTTCATTCTAAGTTTATAACATGTCTACTGATTATTTTCTTTAAAGTTTTATACTAATCAGCAATTAACAGTTTCTTTCTAAGGACATTAAAATTGTTTCCAGCTTTGATGGATCTGAAATCATAAATCATTACCAAGTAGCACTGGAGGATTTCATCCAATTACATTCTAGTGATTCTTGTGAATCAATATTTTTAATAATCCATTCTTGTTAGCACACTTGTTTACTATACTTTGGTCCTTAAGCAAGACAAGAGATTACAGTTATTAAGATCACTTTATCAATGCAATTACAAAAAATAAGTTGAATCACAAATAATAATCTTTTAAAAATTCATCAGATCTTTAAAAATTGTGTGCATCTAAAACAATATAATAAAAATAAATAAATAAGGGCAGAAAATCACTTTTAATGGGAAGAACACAATAGCCTCTATATGGATTTGTGCCTGGATATTGGATCCACAATAGATGGCTTCAATTATCAGTAGGAGAAAATACCTGTAAAGTCAGTCACCAGTTTTATACTAATGATGAAAATAAGAAAAAAACTTTTGTCTCTATCAGATCTCTGACCTTTGCAGTTTGGCCTCTAAAGAGTGTGGAATAATAGTCGTTGGAGACTTAGAAGGGTGTGATGGTGGGAGGGGGGTGAGGGATGAGAAATTACTTAATGGGTATAATGTATACTCTTCAGGTGATGGTTACATTGAAAGCCCAGACTTCACCACTACACAATACATCCATATAACAAAACTGTACTTGTATGCCTTAAATTTATACAAATAAAAAAATAAAATATTTATTTATAGAGAACTAAATAAATCAATAACGATTGACCAAAATAACACTATCTTTTTAATATAATTTTTAAAAAACCTACCTCTGAAATATATCTGAAAAGCCTGATTTTCACCACACTAAGCTATGTAAAATAGATTATTCCTTTTAACTTATAACTCAAGTTATAAGTTGATATAACTTATATGATCTATGAAGATCACAAGTGATCTTAATAACTGTAATCTCTTGTCTTGCTTAAGGACCAGTGTATAGTAAACAAGTGTTTAATGACAGCTTGAGTTATTAAAGTAGTTTATAACATATCCAGAAATCTCCTCCAGAATAAGGACATGACATAGTGCTTTATAAGTGAATCAGTAGATAACAGAAAATACTAAACATAAATACTAAGTGCTTTTCATGTATTTCACACCGTGCACATTAGGTGACCATTATGACAAATGTGATATTTTTTAAAAGGTTGAAATCAGCACAATTTGATTTATTTCTGGAAACTTTAAAAGAAAAGTTTTCATTTGCAATCAAATTCTTACTACGACATAAGAATGTGTATCCCTCTAGTGTCTACAGTCTCATACAACAATCTAAATTCTACTTTTGGAATTTAAATTTAAGCTTTTTAAATTTCAGAATACAATTTCTTGAGAATGCAAACACAGGAATAAACAAACAAATACGAAACCAATACCAGAGGTGTTAACTTCTGGTAAAGTGTGGCGTGTCTAAGAACTCACACTAGCAAACGTACTTACCAGTTCACAGAGACGATCAGCTTTCCTTCCACTCCACAGGCCCAGTCCAGAGCCCTGTCTTTCCCCAAGTCGCTCAGTTCCTAAGCAACAATTCCATAAGGACTGGAAAACATTTCATTGCCAAAGTACATCTAGGTCTGCTCTCTCTGTGCTTTTTACATATCCCTAAACATACATTAGGTGCTCTATTTACTTCCATATTGCCTTCCCCTTCCTTGCTACTTATCACTCTCAAGGCATTTTAGTGAAAATAGAACTGGGGCTGGCTCCCTGCCCTCACAGTCCCCTCCTGGAGCCAAGGAGAGCCTCACTCCTACTCTCCAAAGCCGAGCAGCTCACCCTCTTGTAATTACTCTCTCTCCCTTTAGCACTGCCACTGAAAAGTGATCCTTGAATCAAGGGACGATTTAAGCAAGACAGAGAAGTTGCGCTTTCAAGGG
Organism: Daubentonia madagascariensis; assembly: GCA_023783475.1. Classification (NCBI taxonomy): domain Eukaryota; kingdom Metazoa; phylum Chordata; class Mammalia; order Primates; family Daubentoniidae; genus Daubentonia; species Daubentonia madagascariensis. The sequence goes on from JAKFHU010000428.1 coordinate 15,881,401, forward strand.
ACTGAGGAGAAAAGACCAGGTTTAGAGGTAGTTAACATACAGTGAGGAGCCTTTCAAATTTCCAGTTTAAAATTAAACCCTTGTATTAATATATTGAGTAGGAATGAGCAAGGATCTACTTAGTCACCCTAGCTCAGAGGATTTCAAAATGTGTTAACTGCCATCCAGTGAGAAATACATTCCATGATACAACCTAGAATTTACACATACGTATGTAACTGAAACAGAAGTTCTATGAAACAGCTCTTACCCTGTCACTTGCAATGCATATCAGGATTTTCTTTCTTCTCTCTCTTTCTCTCTCTCTCATATTAATACTAGTCAGGATCAAAACATCACATTGTACACCATAAATACATATAATTTTTATCAATTAAAAAATTTTTTTAATTTAAAAGCAAAATTTCTCCCTATAACCTTTCCTCCCCCAATCAACAGTGTTACACACAGAAGGCTTTTCCTATAGAAGATATTTGTTCTACAGAGCACTAAAGACAAAATCTCTCTATAAATGTCTTTCAAGTTGTTTTATTCTGGTGGATTTTTTTGTAAAATGAATAAGCAGAAATAATATTTTCAACCTTTGGAAATAAAAGATAAAGAGAAGAAGGAAACAGTGTGTTATTAGGGTAGAAAATTACTGAAAGACAGCAGTGGATTAGAAGGCTCAGGGGAGGGCAGCACTTTCCCCACCACAGCCAGGAGCAAATAGCCTTTCATCCTTTCTCTGTCTATCCCAGCAAAGTTAAAAGTATGTTAATATAATACTTAGAGAAGGCTCTGTTATTAATAATGTTTCACATAAATATTTAGCAAAGTTTCTTTAAGACATGAAAAGAAAGCAAATCAGGGTAAGTCCTACTGCATCAAGAATCATCACTAATCATATCTTAAGGCTTAGACTTTGGAGATGATTTAATCTAGCGTTCACAAACCAGTTGCCCCTAAGCAAAATTCTATCCAATGATGTATTTTGGATCAGGGTGTCAGCAAAAACATGGTTTTAGTTTTACATTATATATATACACACACACACACACACACACACACAAATACACATATGTCTGTATATATATACACACACATATAAAACCAACTTTTAAAAATGGAGATAAAGTCACATAAAATATTAATAATTAGCTTCTCTTAAAAGAAAAAAGAAATAATTCTAAGCACACATTTTCACATGGTAACAAATGTCAGAACCTTTTCACTATGACCCTTGACTCTAACCCTGCATTTTGCAGTTCACCCATTTTAACTGAAGGAACAAACGGAATATTCATCCTACTCCCCACTCTCTTCTTTAAGTGTTTCTCAAGCCATAGATAAGTCAAGGTTGGGAACCCCATACATTGGGCTTAGGTTCAAAGTCAGTTTAAATAAAGTTGTCCACGTTTAAGTAAATGCTCAGTCCAGTGTACCTGTTGATATCTGAGAAACAACCAACATTAAGTAGAATACAAATAGAAAACCAAACAATCAGAAAGACAGGCATGACATAAAATGACCTTCAACTATACTCTCCAAAACTCATTCCAACAATGTCCACGAACAAACTGTAGTCTTGTCCTGTGTTGCCCAAACTCCCCTGATAAGAATGCCCTGGGGCCCCTGTTAATCACAGTCTCCTAGGCCTCTCCCCTGGACATTCTGATTCAGAAGATCTAGAATGGGGCCCATGAACATGTAATTTAATTAGTACCTCAGTGACTTACCAGGGAGATTGCAAAGCATAGTGTAAACTTTGCACCTTTGCAAATGCTGCTCTTTCTGGAGGGCTGGTTAATCATATCATCCACTTACCACACCAGCCCTTATTCATCCTGGACTGTCTTAGCTTGACTTGGGAGTGAGGGAGATTGGACAAGGTCCACACAGGAGGCACTGTAAGGCATTTTCTGCTCTGCTCCCATTACAATCCTGAGCATGGCTCAGTCACTGCACTTACCATGGTGGGTTGCAGGTGGCTTCCTTCTTGAAAGTCTGGGAACATATCTAATTCCTGTCCATGTATCTGTCTAGTGCTTGGCCAAAGTCAGATGATCAACAAATGTCTGTTGATCATTGAATTTTACAGAAAAGAGGTAGTATGGGAAAATGAAACAAAAACACCCCTTTTCCTTTTTCATGGCTCAGCCTGACTTTCCTTCCATTAGGAGTATAAGATCTAAGTTTGAGAAAACACAAGTATTCACTTTTAGCTTGCGATTGTATTATTCTGCCTTTATTAATGGGAAGAATCTGCTTCTCCAGGCCTGAAAGAAACTTTCAGAAAAACATTACTTTCTCTCCTAGTGGATTTATAAGACCAGTAAGCAGTACAGTGGTGATAAAGAGCGTAGATTCTGAAGCCAGATGCCTACATCAATTCCTGGCACCTCCACTTCCCAGGTAAACTTGCCCAAAACATTGTTGTGAGGATTAAGTGAATTAATGTACATAAAGCCCTTAGAACAATGTGTGACCCATGGTAAGTGCTAAGTAAGGGTTAACTACTGTTGTGATTTTCTGGAAAATGTTCTCTCAGCTACAATATTCATTCATAAGTATCAATTGAGAATTTGTGTGTGCAGTATTGATACTAACAACTGTACCCAATTACTCATCTATGTTTAATTTCTTAAACTCTAACTCATACTCCACCACCTGATCACACTCAGCTTTAGTAACTTTGCTCTTCATTTAACTAGAGAGGTTGTCAGTCAACCAACCAGCCGAAGATAGTATACACTCTCTTCTCAACTGTTGCCAAGAGTAAGTACAGCAACTTAGTAGACAAAAGCTCGAATGAAGAACTTCATGTAGAGCATTTTTAGAGTTTTTCAGGAACATAATTCATAATTCTAAGAGTTAGCCCATGCCTCAAAGAGCTGATTTGTCATAGCTTTCTGCTGATAAACTGAATGGTCCCATTCTTTTTTGACCTGATACTCTGCCACTGATAGGAACCTCGTCTTGAGAATCAACAAAAACAAACTTTTTAAACCACACAAAGAACCAGTGCTTAAAGTTCAGTGATGACCACTTAAAATCAGAAAAAATGTTTAGAACTAGATATTTTACTATCCTAAGTGATCTCTTTCCCTAAAGGTAGGGAGATTCAGTATTTCGCTAAAAAAGGGAAAAAAACCTTATTTACCTATATCTTATTAAAGTCTCCATTACCAAATTCATTTTTAGCTTAAGAGCAAACTACTGCTGTATGAACATTTGGATTACAATAAACTCCACTGCTGATTAGTGATGAAAAAACACCAGAAAAATTAATTATTCAAAAAAGCCTACATGTTCCTGGGCTGAACTTGGCAACTTGAAGCCCAACACTACCTAAAAATTCAGAGTTAGAATGCCTTTTAATGGACACTTTGCTTTAATTCATTGACACTAGCATTTTACCTATAATTTAAATGTTTATTAATATGATCACGGGTACTAAAGATCAAGATTCTTAATAAATGTTAACGCTAGGAGAGAGAGATTCAGTATGGAATTAACAAAAAACAAATGCTATACACACCCAACTTACAATATAATTTTACAAGCAAGTCACCTATATGGTAGAAACAAAAGATTTCATTGCCAGTAATCATTTATCACCAACATATAAATATCTATATGTACCAAAATAGGTATGTGTAAACCTGTTTATAATTGTCACAAGAAAATTATAGACCAATTTCACTTATGAGTGTTGATGCAAAAACTCACTAAAAATTTAGCAAATTAAATACAACTAAAAAGATACTAGTAGCCTCTAGGAGCTGAGAGCAGCCTCTGACAGCCAGCAAGGAAATGGAGTCAGCAAGGAAATGGAGACCTCAGTCCCACAACCATAAGGAACTCAATTTTGCCAAAAACCTTAATGAGGTTGGAAGCGGAGCTTCCTCAGAGTTCCTGATGAAAAATCAACCTGACTGACACCTTAATTTTAGCCTTTGAGAACCTGAACAAAGAACCTAGTCACACTGTGCCTGGGCTTCTGATCTACAGACCTATGTACTAATAAATAGGTGTTGTTTTAAGCCACTAAATTTGTGGTAATTTGTTATGTGACAATTGAAAACGCATGCAAAAGACCCAGAATTTTATATGTAGATCCACATATAAATGGGAACATAATATACTGCAAAAATGGAATTATAATTTAGTGGAAAGATGGTAATTTGTTTAATTAATAACTCTGGAACATATATACATACATATATGTACATATGGTCATCCATCTTGAAATAAAAAACTAAATTCCTACTTTATACCACATTAAAAAAATGAACTCCAGCTAGATTAAACACTTAAATGTAAAAATTATAGTAAAATTACTGGAAGAAAATTCAGAATAATATTTTTATTATTTTGGGGCAAAACTTTCCAAAGTAAGAGAAAAGTTATAAAAGAAAAGACAAATAATTTAACAATATATCAATCATCTATCTGTTTTATATAGCAAAAGTCATAAAATTAAGAGACAATTGCAGCACATAATGACTTAGGTAAAGTTTCAATATTCCTAATATACAAAGTGTTTATACAAATTTATATTGAATAATGAAGAGCCCAATAAAATTGGGCAAAGAATAGGAATAAACCATTTTTGGAGGAGATTCAAAGGGCCAATAAATATACAAAGACATTCAACCTCACTAGTCACCAGAGGGTTACAAATTAAAGATATCATGAAGATACTGCTTTTTTCCATTCAACTGATAAAAATTAAAATGAACAATTACAGTCAGTGCTGATGAGGATATGGAGAAACAAACCTTCTGGCAATGAGAGTGTGAATTGTTACAATGTTTTCCCAGAGAAATTTGACAATATCTATTCAAATAAAAAATGCATATAACAATTGACATAGCAAATTCACTTCAGGTTGTCCTAACCTATAATCATAGACATATGTACAAGAATATATACTGTAGCTGGTTTTTTTTTTTTTGTAGAAACAACAATAAAAATCCTGAAAATCTGAAAGTCCTTCAATTGGAGAATAGTTGATCACATTGTAAATATCCACATTATGGAATATTAAGTGTCTATTAAAAATGACATATTTTGGCTGGGTGCAGTGACTCATGCCTGTGATCTCAGCACTTTGGGAGGTGGAGGTGGAAGGATTGCTTGAGGCCAGGAGTTTAAGACCAGCCTGGGCAACATAGTGAGACCCTGTCTCTACAAAAAAAAAAAATTACTGGCCAGGTCTGGTGGCATCCACCTGTAGTCCTACCTACTCAGGAGGCTGAGGCAGGAGGATCGCTTGAGCCCAGGAGTTCGAGGCTGCAGTGAGCTATGATGGCACCACTGCACTCTAGCCTGGGTGACAGAGCAAGACCCTGCTGTTTCTTTAAAAAAAAAAAAAAAAATTGACATACCTCTATCCATTGACCTGGACTGATGACTATCATATATTGTAAGCAAAAAAAGCAAATGACGGAGAAATATAAATAGAATGATCCAACTTTTATAAAACTGAATGAGGAAGAGACCAAAATGACTGATCTGCATTCAAAGGTTGGGAGAATAACAACTTAGACATGGTTTAGGTTTCACTTTGGTTCATTTCCTACTCAGCAAACAAGATTTGCAAAGATAGACAGAAAATCTAGGACAGACAAGGGTGGGCACAGCTCCCACCACCTCTCTAGGTCCTCACAGAGATATGGCATTTGGTAATTTTGTCCAATGTGAAGAATGAGGAGCCTACCAGGCCAGAAGAGCATGGTACACAAGCCCACTGCCTTTTCAAATTCTTAGGCTATTTAAAAGGGGCCATATCACCACTCAAAGGTCTACTAATTACCAATCAAGGAATCTCTTACTGCACCACAGTTTCCTACATCTATTTTCTATTTCTTATTGCTTTTTGTCTACAACTGACCTGCCTTGGCCTACCTCACTTAATAACACAAACTGCCTGGTTGTTTATATGTTTTCATATATTTGTAAGAGCATGGAGTATGCATTTGTAAGGGTATGTGTGTGGAAAAATTCTCACCAAGCTATGAATATTAGTAACCTCAAGGTGGGAATAAAAGAGGAATAGAGGAGATTGTTAACTTTTAGAATAAGCATGTATTGATTTGTAATCTTTAAAAATTAAGTTAAAGTTTTGGAAGGAAGAAGTTAAAAATAATTTTACATATTACTAAGAAACGGGCCAATGCTGCCCTAAAGCAGGCCTGCATGATGCTGGGTATTAATTTTCCCATCCAATATTCCATTTATTCCATTTACAGAAGATGATAAAACCCATAATTAAAGTTCTAAAATCTATAAACTATCGATTTTAAGTATGAAACCAATTACAATCAGAATTAAAGAAATATAAACCAAGCATTGCTTAGTAAATAAGTACTAATACTTCTATAATGATTAATATTGATAAAATACTTTTCATATGTTATTTAATTTTCACAACTTGATATGGAATTTCATTTCCATTTTTCAGAGGAAGAAACAAAGTTCAAAGAAGGTTTTAAAATTTTCTCAAGGCATATAATCATGGACTCCAAAGTCATGCCTTTCCAACTATACAATGTTATTTATACATAAAATTTTAAATATCAAATATAATCATTTAAGACTAGATTATTTCTAAATATAGTTTTTTTAAAAGATATTGAAAACTAAAATCCTTCACTAACAGAGTGTACCTAAAATATATCATATTAAGTTCCTTATTATATACAAATACACTGAAAGCATACTTAGTTCTCACAAACCCTGTTTTCCTTAATGAATGCCTAATGAAAAGTTTGCAGCAGGGGATATTACCAAAGGTAAATACAGGATAATCAATTCTCTTGGGCCCAGTTAGTATTTTTAAATTGCTGAGGTCATCGCCAGCCAACAAACAACTTGAGAAATACACATGAGTTCACTTGTCTAAAAGAGAAAAACATTCTTATGTATAGTCATTTCAAGATATTCTATGTCTGCTTATTTTAAACTCAGCATTGCATCATAAACTCCTGAACCTCAGCCACTGGGTTTCTGAACCAGCAGGTCAGGGATGGGGCTCAAGAATCTGCATGTCTAACAAGTTTGCAGGCAATGCTTATGCTGCTGGTCCTGGGACCACACTTTGAGAACCACTACTTTATGCTAAGTAACATTATTGCAAACTGTAAAGTTGAAATTAAGAATATGAAATTTATCAGATATCACTCATATTATTGGAAGCCCATTTCCTTGAAGCATACAGACCCAGGCTATGTAGCAACAGCTTGACAGCTGATACAAGGAGATCCTCGTGTCTAAGGCTAGAATTAACTAAATGAAGGTCTAGTTTACACAAAAGATTGTGATGCAGTCTTAAGAATTCATTCTTTCTGCAGATTTAATAGGTTACAATCAGTTTCAATCAACATTTCCAAAAGTTCCCCAAGGAAGAACAATGGGTTTTGGCCTTGATAGATTTATAACCTTTGTCTCAACCAAGATGAGAAAATACTAAAAAAAAAAAAAAAAAAGTTCTTATATGCTCTGAATCTTGAAAGACAGAGAAGTTATCTATCATGCTCAATAAAAAATACACAGAACAGAGAAATTTCATAGCTATAGGTTTCTTAGAATAAGATAGAAATTGTTTCACAGTAGACTCATGATATCCTTGACCTCCATATCAGAGGTAGCCCTGCCTGAAGCACAGTGAGCCCTGATTAAACTTGGGAATGCTCCAATCTATGTCATCTGTGACCCACTTGTTCAACACTGTCTATAAGAGGCATATTTCCTCAGGGAGACTGATTCCTTATCTTACAGGTAATGACAATAGTAGTAAGATCACTGGATAGCAGCACCAGGTGCCAAGGTGACATATTGGTATTGCTCCCTTAGTAACTATTATCCTGCTATCTATAAAAAAAGGTTTTTTTCTTCATCTCACATAATCTTTGGAAAAGAAGATAAGTATATCTTCTTTTAGAAGATATACATCCACATATACAAACAGTATATGTGGATGTATCTAATATGGGTATTTGTGATGACAGGGTTCAGTTTATTTAGTGGGAAAATTGTGAATCTTGAATAATAAAGTTACATGATCCTTACTGTTCTCCATTGGGTGGGATGAACCAGATTTGCTGAATAAAATCACCTTGGAGTTCTCAGTGCCATTTAATATTTTCTGTTAATTGAACCTCTTGAACTAAACCCCCAGTAGGAGTACATATTCCATATTTTAAATATATACAAGAAGTCAGGCAAGGGTAATATGTCAACCAAAACATTGAATTAAAGTAATTAATTTTGATAAGTGGTGATTATCATCATGGGAGGAAGTGCTATATAAGTTCCTAAAAAGTTATGTCATACTATCTTTCACTTTTATCACTAACAAAGAAATGTTTGTGATAGTTTTGTCATTTTTAAGGATTCTAAATGGAAAAAGGTCAACTCTACTCAAGCATATAGCCCTTATGCATCTTTAGAAAAGAGTGCTTAAACCAAGCTTATTCATTCTGCAAATATCACCTAAAAAGCTACCATATGCCAACCCTATGGTTGATGCTGAGGAGATAGAAACAAAAAATACTGTTCTACATCACAGGCACATCCTCTAACTCAGACTGAGGGAAGGAACCCTCCACAGAAATAAGTGACATGTTTTATATTATTGCTGATGAAGAGTCAAATTAGAATTTTCAAATAAAACACGTTTATTTTGAAAGAAGACAGAGATATAAAATAAAACCATGGTATTTAGATGCATTGTTTTACACTAGGAAAAGTTGCCCATTCTCACTGTTTGCAAACATACATAGGAACGAGTTTCTTTAATTCTCTCATGTGAGAATAAAGCTTATATATAAAAATATATATTTTTTAGGGATGGTCCATTCAGACACTGAAAGCTTTAATGCTTCTCTTCTTAAATATATTTCAGATTTTTTTTATATACATGCCATGGAATAGTAAGATTTTTCTTGAAAGGACCATATCTCCAAATGAGTTACCATTTGTGGATGCTTAGGCTAAAAGCTGGTTTAAGCTAGCAAAAAGGTAGGTAAAAGGTTGCAGTTGTATGTGTATTTCCATGTTATTAGGAACTAAAAAAAAAAAATTCACCCATATTTATGGTGAGTTTCTAATATGCCTTAATCTACTCTTAAAGGTGAAAAAACAAAAACATATATTAAAATATTGATAGTAGCAATCCTTAATACCGTCTTGACCTTGATAATCCTAGATGCTCCTAAAATAATGTTATTGAAATGATAGAATAGCATGATAGATTTTGTTATTCAACATTAATAAGTATTATTAATTTAATAAACCTAAGATCATAACAATATCTACCATTTGTATAGCTATACCAAGTTCCATGCTGGAGATAAACATATATTAACTTCAATCCTTACAACAAAGTACATATATCATCCCCACTTAGTGATGAGGAAACTGAGACTCAGAGTATTTAAGAAACTCATCCAAGTGGTTAGTTTTTACAGTGGATAGTCTTTAAAAGATTATTAGAAAGATAAAGGGGAATGAGCTAAAATTATTTGTTTAATATCTGCTTTTCCTACAAGACCATCTTGTTCACTGTTTAAGCCAGTAATTGGACAATACCTGGCACATAGCAAGCACTCAGTGAATATTTTTTAGTGAATTAACTTATGTCAATCAGGTTCTTCATGGTATACCATGCACCCTGGGAATGAATACACTTCAAATGGGACAAATCTTAGGAGAAGAAAGGCTAATAAATTTATAACAAGTATTATTGAATGAAGGAATAGGATCTTTTGCTGGGGTTCTATCTGGTCAATTCTAACTTGCCCCTTAAAATGACCTAAAGTCATCTTACCTTTGCCAGAGAAACTAATTATATTTGTCCTCAGATTGTTGATGACTTAAGTTGTATTAGATCAGTTGTCCTCAGATGGGACCAATTTTGCCGCCACCCTTGCAAATCCTCCAGGGACATTTGGCAGTACCTGGAAATATTTTTGGTTGTGGATATAAGCCAGGATGCTATTAAATAGGCTACAGTGTATTATACAAGACAGTCTCTGACAGTAAAGAATTATCTAGCCTAAAATGTCAAGAACGCTCCTGTTGAGAAACCCTGGGTTATAGCAAGTCATCACATTTGTTCAAGAGAGAGGTAAGTGGCAGAGTGGAAGGACTGGAGCTTTTCAGAGTCACAGGTTCAAATTCTGGCTCTACCACTCTGCCCCAGTGGGACTTCTTATGACCTTAGTTTCCCCATCAAGAAAATGGCAATAATATATCTACTCTGTACAGTTGTTGTGAGAAGTTAATGAGAATGTATCTGAGATATATGACATAAAGTAGATAAATAAATGGTAGCTATTCTTACTATTATCTGAACACTTATTAATTGTTTGATGCCAACATTTCTGCCAACTACAAAAAGCATTTTAAAGATGATAAGGCTTAACAACTTAAACAAAATCTCAGAATTTTAAAGCTGGAAAAAAATCTTAAATATCCAACTAAATACTTTCTTTTACACACAAGAAAACTGAGGTTCAGAGGGACTGACTTACCCAAGATTACATAGCAAGTTAGTGGCAGCTCACATAAAATGATCCAGCTGTTTTCTTCACTACCATTTTATTACTTATGTGTATATACAGGCTTTCATTAATTCCTAAACTATGTCATTATTTATGAATGTGTCATAAATTATTTAAGTCAGTTTGAATATAAGATTATTATGCTTGCTAAAATTTTATATGATAGTATGATTAAACTATAAAATAATTAAGATTTATTCAGACATGTACCTATCTTAAAATTTTCACAGCCTGTTAGAGCTAATATTTGGAATCTGCCATATTGTTTCAGTATCACCCTAACAAGTTCTATTATCACTCACAATGGTCTACTTTTTAAATTACTATTTTATAAAATAAATATTAAAAATTATTCATTTCTGGTTTAAATATGTACATGAAGAACATACTTGGGAAAAGAGTCTGAACAAACACATAGAAGTTGACACACCACAAATAAATAGAAAAAAGTTATTTTCAACATCACCTAAGTGATTTTCAGTAACTGAAGAAAAGTAATTAAGGCAGAATTAACAATTTTTATCTCTGAATGTAGCAATGGGTTTCCTTATTCATAATGCTCAATGAAGCAGGTAATCATATAGTTCTGGGGGAGTCCAATTTGTTCTTACTTTTCTGGAGTCCTAAGGTAATATGCCTTAAAAATGTTCATCCTCTCTGGCCCTGAGTAGAAAGATGTTCAACTCAGCATTGGAAAGGCACTACTTAAATGTTTAGAAATGGAGAAATTATTAAATTATGTTACATCTAAATGGAAATATAAGACAGCTGTTAAAAATGATGTTTAAGAGAATTTTTAATGAGCAAGGAAATGGTTAAAATTTATAAAGTTTTAGACCTATACACAAATATGATCTCAACTATGAATATATACAATATATAAACACAGAAAAAATTAGAATAAAATACTTTTTTAAACATTAACACTGGTTATTTTGAGGCACTATGTTGACAGCATATTTTTATTTTTTAAGTTTTTTTATAACTGTACTTTTTACCATACACATATACACTTACTTTAGAATCAGAAAACAGATCTTCATTTTAATAAAAAAGTTTAATTTTAATTAAACTTCATATAATCATGACACTTACACTTAGAGTAGAGAAAAGACTACATTCCAAAAGGTAATGTATTGCTTCCACATTTAAGATGAAGAAAAAATATACACTCCTTTAAGTCTTTTATTTTCTCTATTTTTTAAGAATAACCTCATGAAATGTAAGATAAGCATGCTGCCTCAGTACTGAAAGAGAGTTCTCATCCAAGTCCATGAGTAGCATTTGTACATACTAATAATACTATACTCAATATTATATAGGAAATTATGCTTCATTTACTATATAAGGATCTTGACATACTAAATTAAACATAATTTAGTATATAAGCTTCTTGATAAAGGCAAACATGTGTGTTCTTGCCAAGAAGTCTTAAATGTAATTATAAATGTTGCAAAGCCAATTAAAACATTCAGTTTTCTTTTGACCAAAAGATAATTACTAAAAGATATCTCATAGATGTATGGTTAATTTTTAAGAAATAGCATACTTAAATGCCCAGGTAGTTTGGGGTGACTATCTTCTTTCTGAAAATTAATTGTGAAAATAGAATTCAAATTATATTCTGCAAAGGAAAGCTCATATAATTGTTGCAGTAAAACATTATATATTCATGTAGGGCATAGAGATTTCTAGGTATAAAAGTAATCTCAAAATTGCAAAAATAAGTGCTATATTTTTCAAATACCACCTTCATTGCTCTTTACTTTAGAAAATTAAAGTCAGTGGGAGAATAAAAACCTATAGGTCATAAGATTTTCAATTCCTAATTAAGGACCTATGTCAAAATTCTTTCTGCTGATTCCTAATATCTTCATAATATGACCAACTGACAATATTCTCAAATGACCACACTCAACATTACATGGGCCCAGTAAGATAATGAGAGCTGGCAAACAAAATTTCTAGCAATAAATGAGGGACTTAATCTGACTTGATTAAATCCAAAGTATATTAAAAGAATAAAGCCTATACTATATACAGATGCATTTGAAAATACTTTTATGCTGGGATTCCAATTTTATATAGAGTTAATTAATTATAACTTTAATGATCACAGTAGGAATCTGTATCATTCCTTACCACTACGAAAGTATGCAGGATCTCAAAGAAAACTTGATTCCCTAAGCACAAACTCTCTACTGAGAATCACAAGATTTACATCTGATTCTTTTAATCATCATCTAAAAATATACCAAAGATCAAAGGACTTGAAAAAAAAGTCCCCCTCTTTTTCCCTTACGAAACACTTATAAAATGTTTAGTTTAATTCTGTTTTTAAAGGGAATCTGTTGCCAGGAAGCAACTAATAACATAAACTAGCTAAACAAAATCTTTAAGTATTGAACATTGTATTTTTAACTGTCTTGTAGGTTTTGTGTCTTAAAGTAATGGCTTTTGAAGTCAGGACAGTGATAATCCAGAGATAATTGAAAGGGTATACAGGAAAGTCAACGAAATTTTCTTTCCTGGAGGCCTTTTCAAGTAGCCAGGCACCTACTTGTCAAAGCCCGCTGAACATGCTGACCTGGCTCACCTAATGATCCCACCCTAAGCCTGTGTTCGCCAATTTTGCTATAGATCGGAATCACATGGAGAACTTGTTAAAACACAGATTCCATCCTCCCTCCCACCCCCCTGCCCACAGCCAGGTACACAATCACACCAGTTTCTGATTCAGTAGGTATGCAGTGGAGCCTGAGAATTTGCATTTCTAACAAGCTCAAGTGATACTGATGCTCCTAGTCTGGGGACCACACTTGGAAAATCATAGACCTAGGCAACTCAAATCTACTCTGGAAACACTTACTTTTAATTTATGAATACAGATGCTTCTTGACTTATGATGGGTTTACATCCCAATAAACCCAAGGTAAATTGAAATTATCACAAGCTGAAAATGCATTTCATACACCTAACCTACTGAACATCATAGCCCAGCCTAGCCTTCTTTAAACGTGCTCAGAATACTTACATTAGCCTATAGTTAGACAAAATCATCTAACACAACACCTACTTTATAATAAAGTCTTGACTATCTCATGCAATTTACTGAATACTGTACTGAAAGTGAAAAACAATGGTTGTATGGGTACTTGAAGTATGGTTTCTACTAAATGCATGTTGATTTCACACCATCATAAAGTTGAAAAATTGTAAGTCAAACCATAGTAGGTCAGGGATCATCTGTGTATTTTCCCCATGAATTTATTATCATTAAATATTATTTTTATGCAGCTAATCTTTTCTATCCCAATGATGTAGATATTGTTTAAATAATTTACTGAAATTACTTTTCTTATATACAAGAAATAGGGCAATTATTTTTCGTATAAGTAACCATAGAATTTTTAAAAAGCAAAGGAAAATAACATGCTTAAAAGAATGAGGAATGATAAAAGAAAAAAACCGTAAATAGGGAAATGGAGTTATTTGTAGTGAAAATGGAAAGAATTTAGCCACAGAAAAACATGTGTACTTATAAGACTAAAAGGTTATATCAATAGACTACATCAAATGTTTTCTAAAGGTCTCTTGCAGATTATTAACCTGAGCTATAAATATGAAGTAAATAAAAACATCAGAGACTAAAATTTTTAATTATATTATGTTCTTTTCTTTAAAGAATATGGTATCACTGCATATGTGATGTAGACAGATTGGTATTACTTCAGTTATTTTGGTTGAACTGTAAAAAGGACATTTCAGTCTAATGGATGAGAGATTTAATTCATTTCTAAAATCTATTTAAAGACTCACTTTTGGAAGCTAGTGGATGACTCAAAATATGTTATCAATATTACATAGAGAAGAATTATTTCACAATGGTTAAAAATTACTTCAGCACATGACTTAATGTAATGAAAGCATGGATTATACATGTCAATTACTTAATTGTCTCAGCACACACATTTAAATTGTCCCCGAGGCCTATAAGTTTACTAAGTATAGCATATAAACACCAATAAGGGACAGATCAAAACTGTAAATGGTATTAAAAAGAAGTTAATGGTCTTCACTGGAATTATAAAGTGGATTCATGTTAGATAGTCAATTTTAATAATTTACTCAATGGTACCCACGCCAAAAAGCACATCCATTTTGAATAAGTACTGATAATATAATTAGCTATTTTCAAAACAGCAACAAATGGATCTGCAGTTAGCAGAAAGAACACAAGCTCTGCAAACACATTCACAGTTGGCCACTTACCACAAGCTCTTAGCCTCTTTGAGCCTCAGTTTCTAAATCTGTGAAATGGAAATAACATCACCTACCTCACACAATTTTGTAAAGAGGCTTATTAAATAATGCACTGTGACAAACACACTGAAAGTGCTCAATAAATTCATTCCTTCTACTAATATTTGTGGCACTCCTCATACATGCCAGGCATTGTTATAGATAACGGAAATAAACTAGGGAACAAAACTGACAAAAATCTCTGCCTTCTAGGAGCTTATTTCCTAGTGCATATTAATTTTACCTTGTCCTAGGCACAGTGTGGGGTACTTTGGGATGAATAAAAGAGCCCCAGAGCAGGTCAAAATACTCAATTCAAAAAAACATAAGATTGGGGTAATCACATATATGATTTTAGGGAAATAGAAAATCCTATGAGAAGGCATGGCATGAGGTTAGAAGATGGAAAGGAAGAAGGAAGGCTTCCCAGGAGAGAAAGCATTTTAAATGAGCCTTGGGAAATGTTTAGAATCCTGACAGGAGAAATTTATAGATTTTAGAAGAGGTAATACAAGTAAAGGCAAGGAGTCTGGAAACTCTGTGTTTACTTAAGTAACATGAGTAGTTTAGTATAGCTGGAGTTGCAGGAACAAATTAAGGAGTGATGGGAAATTAAATGAAAATCTGTACAGGACCATACTGAAGACCTTAATTGCTAAGATGAAGAATTTACAAATTTCATAAGTTTGAAGGAAATGGGGGAATTATCAAAGACATTTGAGTAGAGTATGATATGATATGGACACTTAAAAGACTTCTTTGCAAATAGTGTGAAGGATACATTGAAGTGAAGAAGAAAAGGAAGGAGACTCATCTGGAAAAACTGAGTAAAATGTACAACTTACCAGTAACCTACCAAGGAGTAGGATCATTAGAGACTTCCAAAGGCATCTCTGAGTGCACCTCTGTAACAATGGCAACCCCAGTGGCTGGCAGGGCAACACAACAACCTGGCATGAGCCACATTCTCATATTCCTTACTTAGCCCTACACCTCCTGTGCTGGCTCCACTTCTGTTCTCTGCCTGTTACCAATACTACACCCTTTATACTATGTACCTTATCCACATATTCCTGTCATCAACCCATCCATCTGACCATGACTCACATCAAACAGGCAAAGAATATGTGACAAACTAGGTACTTGGGACAACTATACTCTCTCTTTTACACTAGCCAGGCTCAAATGAAACGTGACAATCTGAGAGAGGACAGCTAGCTCGGAACTCAAAGTAAGAATTACTTTTCAAAGTTTCCTTACCCTATTGAAAGCATTTCACTTTTCTCTTAGCCCTTGGTTTAGGGATCTTAAAAGTGTAATAATGCTTCAGATTCAGGCTTTTTTTTTTTTTTTTTACCTTGACGAGGTAGAAATGTCGATTTCTTAGCTAAAGGACATCACAGGTAAGTAGAATCTTTGTGAAGAAAACATCTGAGAATACCTCTCTAGGAAAGAATTTACTGAAGAAGAAAAGATAATTAAAATTTTTAATTATAACCTTCTATATATCAATACAGCCTATTTAAGGGGAATTAGAATGTTTAAAAATCATGCTAAGTAATTATGAATCCTATAAATTGAAGAAAAAGACTTCACGACATTTTGGGACAATTCAAAACTGATTTTCACGTTCTTTCTCATAGACAAGAAAATTGTATCTATTACTTATCCTACATAAAGTTAAAGGGTTGAAAACGTGTAAGTTTGTTTTACTAACAGAAATGTAATTGTACTCATCTTCCTCATTCAAAAAGGCCTTAAATTCAATAAGAAGATTTTAGAAAAATAAGTTAAGGAGTATTTAATTAAGCCCTATCAGTACCAGGCCCCAGCAGATGTAATCAACAGGAAATGAAAAGGAAGTAAAGCTCAAATCAGTCCAACATTGCTTATTTTTCCAGAAAACAGCTGGGAGCAGAAGAGTGAATGTGAACAGAATAAGCTTTATCTTGTGATTTCCCTTATAATCCAAATGTTCTCACCAGCATATATAATTTAGAAACAATGATACTCAACATAAAATTCCATATAATAAGGGAGACTATGAGGACTTTGTGAAAGAGGAGATAGATATCATCTATGTGCTCTTCGTTCTAGGACAAATTACTTTATTAGGATAATGACTCATCTTGCCTGATAACTACAATATACACTGTAGACATTTTAGAAACTACACGTTAACACTATGAGAAAAATAGAAATCACATATAATCCTACCACCCAAATATAAATACTATTAACATTTGATTTATTCCCCTCCAATAAATTAGTTTCTGTGCATATATTGATTTTTTTTTCAAACTAGGATATCATTTTGTAACTTTCTTTTTTTCACATCATATACCATCAACATTTGTCCATATCATTGAAAGTCTTCCCAACAACCTCACATATTTTGATTTGTTTTTCATGTTTGTTAACATGTTGTGTGAAAATATGGTAATTTATCGCTATACTGAGATTCTTTGATTATTGGGAGGCTAACGTTCCCCCTCCTCCAACCTTGGATAATTAAATTTATTTTTCCTTTGTGAATTGCCCATTTATATCTATTTTTAATTGGGGATCATTTTTATTGGGGTACTCATCTATCTCTTAGTCCATTTGGGCTGCTATAACAATTACCCTAAGCTAGGGGGCTTATAAACAACACAAATTTATTTCTTAAAGTTCTAGAGGCTGGGAAGTCCAAGATAAAAGTGCCAGCAGATTTGGTGTCTAGTTAGAGCTCAATTTCTGGTTCATAGATGTCATCTTCTCACTGCAGCCTCACATGGCGGCATGGGCAAGGCAGCTCTCTGTGGCCTTTTTTATAAGGGCACTAATCCCATTCATTAGGACCCCTACCTCATCATCTGATCACCTTCCAAAGGCCCCACCTTCTACTACCATCACACTGGGGATTAGGAATCAACATACGAATTGAGGCGGAGAGAGGAGGACAAACATTCAGACCATAGCAATCTTTCACTGCTTTTTATAATATATATCTTTCGTAAAGGGGCATACTGGCATGTAAATACAGAGCTTAGTGGTTGTCTTTTTTTTTTTTTTTGTTCATGGTATTTCTTGGTGATATTTTGGAAAGTGGTATTTTGTCATTATAAAAGTAATAGTTACTATGGAAGATTTGGAAATATCAGGAAACATATAAAAAAGAAAATCAAAACTGTAACTACAACCTAGTAGCACCTAGAAATACATTTTTGGGGGTGGAGCATATGATATATCAATGGATAAACTCATTGATGCAAAAGGAACTTGTATGCAAACAGAAACTGCAATAATCATGTTCGATGTTGTTCAATGTTTGTTAATTTAGGACAATGTCTTAGAGTAAGGAACTTCACATGAAATTCAGATGATTTCCTTAGGGTATATTTCCAGACCCAGGATTATTGGGTCAAAGGCTATGAACATTCACAGGTTTTAATACATATTACCATATTATTATCTCAAATAGTTGTATTCTTCCCTTTATTGAGCAGCATAAAAGAAGATTCTATTAAGGCCACAACTATTTTACAAAACTAGTATCACTGTTACTTCTTACTCTGCAAAGCAATAAAAAACATTGTTCCTATGGCTAAAATGATTTCTCAAATGAAATAAATCCAAGATAATAGGGAAAGAATAATGTTGTCAAGAAAAATGCACTCACAACAAACCTCTCCTAAGTGATAAGGAAAGCTGCTCAGTTGCTATAATTTTTGACCAGGAATAGTGATAACATCCAGTGCACATAGAATTGTTCCTAGAGTTGATAAATCAATTCTTTTTTTTCAAGCAGTATTAAATTCATCTTTATCAATGCACTCTATTTTGAGAATTTCCAAATAATCTTGCTTGTCCCATTTTCTTTGATTTTCCTTCATTAAAAAAACTACGTTCAACTATATCAGACAGTAAACAAAATATGTAATGAAGGTTTGACTATGTGGACATTTTTTAACACTTAATTAAAAAAAATTAATTCTAAGAAGTACATTTGTCTAACAGATAAGTCATCTTGGTTTTATTATAAATTTATAATCAAATTTTGAGCATTTTCCTTCATTTTACTGACTATAGCAAAATAAATGTTTTCCTATCCAATTCTATTTAGTCACTAAGTATTAGAGGTATTTAGTTTTTGCTAAGCCAAGGTCAAACATCCCCCACATCCTGTTTTAGATTGCTTAGATTCTCCATCTTTTCCACACAATTTAACAAATGTTAAATTAGCAGTTGCAACATTATTTTTTAAACTTCCTAAAACTTTTGAATGTTGGTAAGTTCTTTTCCAATATGTATAACATGATCTCATTTTAATAAATACAAACTATCTCAATGTAAGTATGTAATATATGTTTGTAATGAGAATAGAAAACAGTCCAGAATGGAGCGAGGGCTCACACTGTGGCATTGAATGGGTTACTCTATTACAATGATCATGTGTTACACTTTTGTTCTTAACAAGTCAACAAATATTTTTTGATGATGCTATTCTTCACAGAAATATGACCTAGCTGATTTAAAGGCTGATATAAGTATGGTGGGCCCCTATCCGTGTTGGTGCATCTTTCAAGGTTGACTAAAGTCAGAGCCTTGCTCTGAGACTATAGACTTGTTTTTCTCCATGAGAAGAACTAGCATGGAAAAAAAGCAAGACGAAACTTTGGTCTTATTTAGATCACATTCTAAATACCTGAGTTTACATGCCCTCATGTATATGAGTAGTTTAAACATATTCTTTCTACAGGCACAGGGTCCCAGGACATCAATACTACCCTCCATTCACTAATCAACCAACGTCTCTCTGCTGTACCTGGCAAATTAAAACTACTTGTTTTATAATGTAAAATAAAGGATGTCCCAAATAACAACGAAGTTTTTCAAAGTTAGTGTTTGCAAGGAAGAATGTGGGCTTTTTTTTGTAGCATTCCTTTAAAAACTATTTCTGAGCAAGCTCCAACACAAACACCTTTTTTCTTCCTAAGAATCAACTCGTGGTGTATTTACTGGGCTAAATCTTCAATACTCTTCCTTTTCATCACCTTTGAGGCAGCTAGCCAAAATTTTTTAAAACTGCTGGATTTCACAACGGGATGACAAGGGATACGTGTGTGGCTGTGTGTAGGCGTGCGCGCGTGCGTGTGCATAATTTACCTTCTCACAAAACCCGGCATTCGGAATAGATGAAATAATTCCCCTTTAAAAATCAAATAGCTGAAAATGGTGTAATCTCCTCTCTCTCTCCCTCTCTCTCTCTCTCTCTCTTTCTCTCTCTCTCTCAAGTTCAGTGACAGCCTAGAACTGTAGTTTTGAGCCATGTGATCAAACCTAAACACGATTGGGGGTCGGGTGTGTGTGCATGGGGGGGGGTTTGAACAGAGGAGAGAGAAACAGAAAAAGAGAGAAAGAGAAAGAGAAAGAGAGAGAGAGAGAGAGAGAGGAAGAGAGGGTGGGTAGTGAAGCAGAAGGCTGGAAGCCGTTTCGCTCTTTCATTCTTACCAATTCCTCCCTCGGCACACATCACAGCATGATGATCACGAATCCCAAGGTGCAAGAAAAAGACCAAGCACAAACCCGAAGAGGGGGAGCGGGTTATGCTTCTACGCCAGCCATTTGCCTTTAGAGGGGGAAAAAAAAAAAAATCACTTCTCAGCTCCCAAACTCAGCCGCCAGAGCAGGCACCGGAGCGGGCAGAGCCTACTTCTGCTTCTCCTCCTCCCCCGCCCCTCCCCGCAGGCTCCAGAGCGGCCCGAGCTTCCGGGAACAACCAATCGCCCGCCGCCCCGC
Source organism: Daubentonia madagascariensis (assembly GCA_023783475.1). Lineage (NCBI taxonomy): Eukaryota > Metazoa > Chordata > Mammalia > Primates > Daubentoniidae > Daubentonia > Daubentonia madagascariensis. The sequence goes on from JAKFHU010000428.1 coordinate 15,902,034, forward strand.
CTCCCGTGACGTAAAGGGGCGGGGCCTGGCAGCTGCAGAGCTTCCCACCTCAGCTGTTGGACAGAGGTGCCCTGCTGCCCAGCCTAGATGCCCCAGTGACCCGGAGCCCTTACAGTCCCACCTCTGACTTTCACCTTGCAAGTACAGACTGGCCGTGGTTGAGGGCTTGCTTCATTCTTGTTTTGCTGCAATTCTCACAATTCACTCAATTAGCTAAACTTGAAACACTTGACAGTTGTTTTTTGGCAGGTAAAGAGATCAAATTTAAACATTTCATGTTACTGTTTTTAGAAAAAGAAAATAAATTGAGAAAAAGATCACAATTCTGATTTGATTTTTTGTTTTTTTTTTGTTTTGTTTTGTTTTGTTTTTCTCCTTGCCCTTCTATTCTCTCTCTCACTAAGGATAATGTGGCTTTGTCCATACACTTGCCAGGGTCTGTTTGCTTAAAATTCACAACTTTTTCTTTTTAATTTTACTCCTAAATAAATTTCAACAACCTCTTTGATCTCTCAAAACTTCTAACCAACTAAGTTCTTGGAGAAGGAGAAAGGCCATTTAGAGAAGGCAGAACCAGTAATTTGGAACAAACTAATAATCACTGGCTGCTAATAGTCTTATTCTACTGAAACAAACATAAAAAGTGGGGCATAAACCTCCACAGCTCTCCTATGTCGTGCTTCTATCTTTCATTCTTTCAAACGTTTTTCAAATGTGTAGCAAAGGTGAGGAAAACTAAATGATCATACAAACTTTTGACTATTAATGAAATGGTCAGCAGGACAGACACAGGGAACTGGTTGAGAGGCTTGAAAACTCTCAGACCAAGAGAGGCCAAACAAGTTCCAGCACCAACTGAGAATGTGCCTCTGCCAGATGAGGAGAAACAAGTTCTGGGTGTCGCTTCCTGCCACGCCCCATTAGGGAAGCCTTCTTCTGCAGGCAAGGGCAAATCTCTAAAGCTTAGTCAAAGTCAACTCTGGGAATAAACTCAGTCTTGTAGCCTATACTGTCATTTACATGTCCTCTGAAATTCCTGGCCCTAGTAGCAGTCATGTGACTGTCTCTCACCTGATTTAAGATGAAACAAATTTCCTATCTGATATTCAACCTTCTTGAGGAGATTTAAAACTACAGTTGGGCCTCTCTGAGCTCCCGCAGTCAGCACTGATGTTGTAACCTCAGCAGAGGGCCTTCCTGGGAAGGTGCATACCAGGATAATTCAGGCATGTAGCTGGCATTTGCAGCCTGTTTGGGTTGCTTAAATGAGTGGTTCTAACTAGCTACACATCAGAGTCAACTGGGGAGTTTGATGCCAAAGCCCCACCCCACCTAGGCCAATTTAACCAGAATCTTTCCGGGTGGGGCTCTGGCAATTTCTGTCTTTTTTTCAAGCTCCCCTAGTGCAACAAGGGTTGAGAATCAGCGGCTAAGATTTAAATCATTGTCTTAGAGGAAAATCTGTGTTATATTTAAGTTAAAAAAATGCAGTAGCAGAATAATGTGAAACATTTTGTAATGCAACAACTTGTCCTTATATATATTCTTTATATATTTGTATATTTTAATATAAATTTAGAAAATACATGAGGATACACATCAAAATTGTTTTCTCAGAAAGGAAGGATAGTGAGGGGAGATTACTAGCTTTCTATCTGTGTCTGTATCATTTGACTGAATAAAAGGAGCACATATCCCTTCTATAATTTAAACATAATTAATCAAATTTTTAAAATTAATACTTATAAATGCCATGAAAGTCACTGGAAATACCCACTATTAAAGTAGGTTTGTTTATTAGATTTTGTTGTTTTTTGTTTTTGCAAATGCTCCTTTAACATCCAAATTGTCCCCTAAGACAATTTTATTTCCATTTCTTAAAAAAAATCCATAAAATCCTTAATTTGTGACAATAGCTATTTAAATGTAAGTATTAACCCATATAGTCATTTGTAAAGTTAAAATTAAAAAAATATGGAACACACAAAAAAAGTTAAAATATATTTTCTTTCTTTTAATTTCAGGAATGTATTCAATTTTTTGTATTTCTCATGATTTTTTTTCAAAAACTAATATTCAGAGTATATAATATAGATGTGAAGAAATTTCATGTTTTTCAGCTGGAAAATTATTTGGATTCTCAATACTAATAGCTTTCCCAGTGGGAAATATATGGTATAGTAGACAAGTACCTAGGTTTCACCTGGTTTTAAATCTTAGCTCTGTAAATTTTTAGATATGTGATCTTGAATACTATCACTAGCCTCTATTGGTAAAATGGATCCAATAATATCTACCTAAATGTTATTAAGATTATAGTCAGGTAGCTGAAGTGCTTATTAGTGTGTAAAACACAATAGGTGCTTAATAAATCATAGTTATCTATTCACTGACTTCTATTTTCCCCACTCTTTTCTTAAACATACTCAAGGATTAGTACAGTACTAGCAAACAAAGAATTATCAGAAAACATTTTTATAAAACAGTAAACATTGTTTCTATTAGCAATAATATTTCTTGTCTAGTTATGTGAAAGAGAAGCATTCATTCTTTCTGTCCACTGCTTGAGCATGTAGCATGTTAAGAAATAAGGTTTATTTTTGTTTGCCTCAAAATATTTCACATGTAACACTGTTTTCTAAAGTGGCACACAAACTGATTTCTCATGATTCATAACGAATCACTTCATTTTCTTTGTATTTATTAACAAGGCATGACAAGCACAGATTAAGACATTTCCCATGATCAGTTTTCTAACTTTTGAACAACAACAAAAAAGGATCAATGCCTTAGGTAATTAAACTTGTCCCTTATAGATAAGCCCTGATTTTAATTGCATGATTATAGGATTTTCTCTATCTTTTTTTCTTTCCTTAATATTTGCCAAGAGGTAGTGAACATTTCTGTTAAGCACTGTAGTAAGCAGTTTACATCTATGATTTCATTTATTCCTCTTATCAGCCCTATGAAATCATTCTTCATTTGGAGATGAGAAATCTGAGGCATAAAGAGCTAGAGCAACTTGCCCAAGATGGCAAGATAGTAGGTGAAAGAGCTGTCCTGAGAACACACATTTTTAGCTCCAGCACCCTAGTGTGGGCTGTGCAGCACAGCTTTCAATGAATTAGGAAGGTGCAGAGTAAATGATTTTTGTTGGGAGAGGGTAAAATGATGCTATGACTCTAAGTGTCTTATTGAGAGCATAAATTCCATATTTCTAGAAACAAGCAGAATATATACATTATTATTACCAGTTGTAAACTTGGACCTTAATTTTATGTGTGCATTTTTTTTTCTAAAAGAGGAATTTCATTTCCTTCCCTTTACATTAGCAGAGTCCCTTTCTTTCCACAGGAGAACAAGTTGGCTTTTAACCTTGCAAAAAAAAAAAAAAAAAACAAAAACCCTGACATGCAATAATTACACAGAATATCAGGAAGGGAAGCTCCAGATTGGCAGAGATCCAAGCTGGCTCCAGAGTTCTAGAGGAGTCCGTCAACCCTTTCTTGATTCTGTTTGTAATGTGAACAAAAACACTGTTAATAGGACAATAGCAGAATTCCTTATATGGAGTGGTGGCCCTTTAGTCTAGGAAAGATAATTTATCAGTCTCTTATTTGGACAAAGGTAGGTCCCAGAGCTTTTGTCTGGATAGATGTAGTTGAGGAAAAGAAGTATACATTTCTCTGGATAATATATATTTCCCCTACTGGCCAGAGAAGGCTGGAGTTTGGAGCCTTTGGAAAGGCGGGAGGATGGGAAATAGCTCTACCCAGAGAGAAAATGGGATCCAGCCTCTAGGGAATGACATATAACCTTGGGCCAAAGGTGGAAGAAGACCAATTACAAATTCTCTGAACAAGTATGGCTGAGTGGCTTTCAAAAAGTGATGTCTAAGATTGACTTTTAAGCTGTTTCCTTTTTCTGTGGTGCTATATTCCCCACAAATCATAGCTCCCCAAACAACAGGCTATGGGTATGTTGCAAGGTAATAATCTATCAGCCCCTGAGACAGCTGCATGGGACCTGGAGCCCATCACAGAAAAGAGACCCATGGAATTGATGAAGGAGTCTGTGTACCAGGTTCCCAGATAGCAAAACAAGTGGCTGAGAAAATGTTTTGTGGGGCTAGTGAGGAGGCTGGGCCAGCAAAGCTCCAGGCATGGTCTTAATTCTTTATCTTCACATATCTTGGATACATCTCTCCATTTACAGCTGACATAACCTTTCAATGGAATCCAAGGTAGCTGTGGGGGACTACTCCATAGCACATATGTTCTGAAAATTAAAGTTTGACATGAAAAATTGAATTGGATTCAAAATCCATTCACATTATCACAAGGAATTCCAATGTTACATCATTCAGTGAAATATTAGGTTGAACCATTTGCAACTGCCAGCATTCAACCAGTTTTGGCATACAAAAATTACAACTTTGTGTGGTTCAACTAATAAAAGAAAGATTTTTAAAATATAATGTCAATTGTTGCAAAATCTGGTAAAGTTGTAAAAATCATTTCTAAGATTTTATCACATATTTGAGTGAACATAGTTTCTCATTGATGATAATTATCAGAAATTTGAAGAAATTGGAATATTTATCCAAACTCATATGTAGCCATTTTAAGCATAAAACCTCATAAAATGCTCCCAGAAAGAAGCCAGACACAAAAGTCCACATGTTGTTTGATTCCATTTCTATAAAATGCCCAGAATAGGTAAATCTATAGAGACAGAAAATAAAGTAGTGGTTGCCAGGGGAGGGGAATGGAAAATGACTGTTAATGGGTACTGGGTTCGAATATGGAGCAATGAAAATGTTCTGAAATTAAAACATTTAAAAGGGGAGTATACCTTAAAGTGGTAAATTTTATGGTATATGAATTATAGCTCAATACACAAATATATGAGAAAAAATATTCACCAAAGCAAGCAAAAGATAATAACAATTTTTTAATGTTTTATAAGGAGGCTTTATATAAATTCCTCAATACTTTAAATTTTAAATATTTTAAATAATTCTGTTATATAAAGAAAACACGATGAAATTTTATTCCAATCCGCATATTACATCAGTTAGTTTGTTTCCTTAGGCTGTATAAATATTATCATTTTCTACGATTGCCAGCACATGAAAAGTGCTGAAAATCTCTGTGTCATATTTTCCTCCAACCCATCATAAAAGCCTGTTCTACCCCTAGGCCTCTATTAATAAGGTTTGGAGAAGTTAAGGAAGAATGTCTATGCCTGAGGGGCATAGAGAAAAAATGGCAAATTCGGAGGCTGTGTGACCAGCTGGGATTAAAAATTCAGGGGGAGCAAAAATTCAGGGCAGGAGGTGATCAGCCCCTGTTTCTTTGCGAATTCTGTATACAAGAGGAAGTTCTAGCTGTTTTATTTGAATTTTAAGGGATAAGGTGACCTTAGAAGGCAGGAAGAATTTGAGATATGTGGATTACAAGTCAATTCTACAATCACTAGAAAAAGTTGGAGCAAATTAAGTCTTCAGTTTCAACCCCTCTGTACCCAGAACTCCCTGTATCTCTGCTTATTCATTTACTTATTCATTGAACAAATATTAATGGAGCACTAAATATGTGGCAGGCACCATTCTAAGTATAGGGTATGTAGGAGTTAACAAAACAAACGCAAAGCCCTGCCCTCATTGGATGGATGTAAAATATTTAATATGTCAGATGGCAGTGAGTGCTATGGAGAGTACAGCAGGCAAGGGGAAGAGAGAGTGCCAGAATGGGGGACAGAGATGGCTTTTGATTTTTGGAAGGTCTCACCAAGAAAGTGATTTATGAGCAAAAATCGAAGGAGGTGAGAAAGCAAGCCATGAGGGTAGCTGGTGATGGAGCATTTCAGGCAAAGGGAACATTCAGTTTAAAGAACCTATGGCAGGGGTGTGCTTGCTGTGTCAGAGAGATGTCAAAGCACTAGTGTGGCCAGGGCACCGTGATTGGAGGAATAATGTACTGGCAGTGGGAAGTAGTAGAAGGTGACATCAGAAACACAAAGTCTTGGAAGAGCTTACAGTCCTCGCTGAGGACTTTGGATGTTACCCTGAGTAAATTGGAAAGACCTAGGTGGGTTTTGCATGGCGGACTGATATAGTCTGACCTATGTTCCAACAGGATCCCTCTAGCTTTTTTTGTTGGCAATAAACTATAGAGATCAATGACCAATCAAGAGGTGATCATAAGGTGGGCGCGGTGGCTCATGCCTGTCATTGCAGTACTTTCGAAGGCTGATGTGGGAGGATCCCTTAAGGTCAGGAGTTCAAGACCAGCCCGAGCAACATAACAAGACCTAGTCTCTAAAAAAAATTAAAAAAAAAAATTAGCCAGGTGTGGTAGCATATGCCTGTAGTCCCAGCTACTCGGGAGGCTGAGACAGGAGGGTTGTTTGAGCCCAGGAGTTTGAGGTTGCAGTGAGCTATGATGATGCTACTGCACTCTACCCCAGGTAATAGAGTGAAAAAAATTGCTTAATTTTTCTTATCTCTGGAATGATTTATTGCTAAAATTACCTAGATCTGCCCCTGATAGGAAGGGGAAAGAATATGCACATGTCAGAGTGGTAAGGGTTTCACTGTGTTTTAAGTGCCTCAGTACCTGGTAAATGACCACTTGGAATCAACAGTTATGAAGCATGATGTTTCTTTAAGAATAAGTCCACTATGACACTTTCTGTCCCTAATAGCATTGCTGCCAAAAGCCTATATCGCTATACGCATCTCCTTTGCTTATCTCTCTCCCATTTAGATACTTTAGTAAATACATTTCAAGAAATATCTCACTTTTTAGTTGAGTATCTTTAACCAAATCTTGCAAAAATACCAAAGTAGAAAATAGTGATTGCAAAATGAAATTTACAGAACTGTTATCCTTTACTACTTAGCTTCCATCATGCTGTTAATGTTGGAAGTGGAAAGGTCCAAATTTGGGAACTCTAAGAATTACTGTCTGTAACATAGCCTCAAATCCTTCTATAAGTGCTCCATTGTTAACCTTTTCAAAACCTTGTTTGTAAGCTGGGTGCGGTGGTGGTGCATGCCTGTAATCCCAGCACTTTGGGAGGCTGAGGCAGGAGGATTGCTTGAGCCCAGGAGTTCAAGACCAGCCTGCGCAACATAGCAAGACCTTGTTTCTACAAAAAAAATTTGTTTAAAAATTAGCCAGCACCAGCAGCATGTGCCTGTAGCCTCAGGAACTCAGGAGGCTAAGGTTGGAAGACTGCCTGAGCTCAGGAGTCAAGGCTGCAGCGAGCTATGATTGCACAACTGCATTTCAGCCTGGGCAACAGAGCTAGACCCTATCTGAAACAAGCAAACAAACAAAAAAGACCTTATTTGCCTACCAGCCCAGCCTCTTGTCAGGAAGTTCAATGATGCATCCAAAGCACATGTATGTGTGGAGGTAAGACATTATGGATTTCAGACATCTGGATAATTTTTTCTTAATTTAGATGCTCAAAAATGGAACTGAGGACCAGAGTGGCTGACTCATCTTTATGTTCCTCAATACCAGAAAAAGTATAGGGACATGAGGTATGGCAAGATAATCCAATAAAATAAAAATAATCCTGTTTATTTTTAGCAGGAGAGAAAAATAAACAAATTCAGCTAAACCCCTTATTCTCTTGACAATTCTGAAGGTTGGAGAGGTTAATAGAGAGTTCTTGTTACTCTAACTCAAGCTCTTGCATTAACCAAGAGAATGCCACTTTGCAAATGGCAAAATGGACGTCAATTCCATGTTGTGCCTGTTGCCCTGGAAGAGGTCTCCTTTAATGTGCCAGAGACTAATTACATCCAGGAGGGTGTCTAAACCTCATAATTCTTATCTGATTATCTCTGGTTTAGAACATTTTCCTCTCTGGAGGTCCTAGGCATTCTAGCACTTACTATCACTCCTTCCTAGCTAGCAGAAATGTGTGCAGGGATTTCATATATCCAACAAATACCAACTGACAGCCTGCTATGTGGCTGGCTAGGGGCTAGGGACCCAAAAGTGAACAAAGTCCTTGACATCATGGACCCTGTAGTTTAGTCTGGGAGAAGAGCAATAACTAGACAATTGTAATGCAATATGAAAACTGCTGTGATGGGGAAAGTTCAAGTGCCTTGGGAGTAACCTAGACATGGGTGGACAAGAAGACTTCCTGGAGAAAGTGATACCAAAGCTGAAATCTGAAGGATGAAGAGGAGCCAGCCTAATGAAAAGGTGAATAAGGGTATGGGTAGAACGTTTCAGGTAGAGGAAATGTTCTGAAGGCGAAAGAGCTATCATATGTGGGATTTATATGTCATGTTCATGTTATCAGGCAACAGGGATAATTTTGCAGATATCAGAGGCTTTGGTCTGATTGGGTTGGCCATCTTAATAGTGGTTTGCCATTTTGGGCCAGCCTTTTTGGCTCCCTATCCCAAGAGCCTCCACCTCCTACATGATCATGGTCTCAATTCTGTTGCCCCTTTTCCTACCACAAGTCCACCTTGTCAAACCCCAACCACGGAGAGACTCTATCGGCTCAGCTGCTTTCTCTCCTGATATTTCCAGGTTGTGTTGGGTGGGGGGGTACTGGGAGGGAATGTCATGAAAATGAGCCAATTGACACCTTTGAAAAGTTTAGTTAACTCCGTGGAGTCCACACTCTTGATTAGCAATGTTCTGTTTATCTCTAAGATTTCTTATCACATTCCCAGCCAAGCCCTCCTTTTCTGACAAATATTTAGAGAGCACCCACCAAGTGTCAGGCATCATGCGGCCTGAACCCAGTCTCACCCCTTCACTCTGTACAGGTGATAACACAACGGGCTGAGATGGATCCAAGCCACCATGATGTGTGAACCCACTTAATTCCTCCCTCTCTCCATTCCTGCACTGCTATGCAAAGGCCCTCCTTTCTTTAGAGAAAGGAGTTTCATTTCTCTCTGAAGTTAATCTCCCTGACCACCAGCTCTTGTCTCTTGCAGGGCTTTATGTCATCAATTCTTGCATCTCCTTAAATCATTACTCTGTTCCTCTTCACTGGATTGTTCCCCTTGGCCAACAAATATTTAAATTAGAGGTGAGGATATATGTTTTATATACTGTAAAATAAGGAGAAGAAAGGAAAGAAAGAAGGAAGAAAGGGAGAAACAAAGGGAGAGAAGGAAGAGCATGGAAAGAGAGAAAAGAAAAGAAGAGAAAAAGAGAAATCTTTCTCTTGACCTTGCTGTCCCTACTGGTCAAACTATGGTGTGATCTCACAACACTGGCAAAATTTTCTAGATCATGTCTTAAAGCCATGCTAACTCCGTAAGCCCCTCCTGCAGTCTGCTTTCACTTTCTTTTCTGCCCTGAAACTGCCTTGTCAAAGGTCACGATTGCAGTCGTCAAATTCAATTGTTTCCCTCTCAGTCTCTATTGTCAAACTGACTTCGATGGCCTAGCTGCTCCCTACTGCTGGGAACCCCTCCCTCAAGGTCTTGCTGCTGTTATGGCTTTCTTCTTTTTAAAAATTTTCTTTTAAATTAAAAAAAAAGTGTTTTTAAGACTCTTGTCTGGCTCATCGCCTTTTTTCTTTACCTCAGGTGTAAGTGATCTTTCCAAGGACTGCCCTGGTAACCTCACTCCTATTCATGGGTTTAGTTATGGTCTCTAGGCTGGGGATTTCCAAACTTCTTTGTCTTATGAGCTTCAGGTGTGCCTTTCCAATTGTCTGCCAACCACCTCCTCCTAGATGGCGATGTCCTCTTGGTACCAAAAATGCAGGGTGCACTTCTTTCTATACCTGCCCCTCCTGTTGCTCCTTCTTCCTTTTTTTTTTTTCTTTGAGACAGGGTCATGCTCTGTTGCCCAGGCTGGAGTGTAGTGGCACAATCATAGCTCACTGCAGCCTCAACTCCTGGGCTCAAGCGATCCTGCCTTAGCCTCCTGAGTAGCTGGGACTACAGGCACACACCACCACACCTGGCTAATTTTTTTTATTACTTGTAGAGACGGGGTCTCACTATGTTGCCCAGGCCGGTCTTGGACTCCTGGGCTCAAGCGATCCTCCTGCCTCAGCCTCCCAAAGTGCTGGGATTACACGTGTGAGCCAGTGTGCCTGTTCACCTTCTTATTTCTTTATCAGGCTCTGCTGTGTCCACAGCTGGGGTTCAGTCATGCCTAGGCTACTGGGGCAGCAGACCAGAAGCTGATTAGCATGCGAGACCCAGGGAACTCTTGGGACTTATTCATTGTAGAAAAAAACTCCAGGCAAACTTGATTGGCCTACTAAAAACAACCTTAGTCCTTATAGGGGTAAAATGGTTCTAAGTAGAGCTCCATGTTTGTCATGTAATAGAATCATCTTTCAAATTCTCCCTTAAAATGCCAACACAGAGGCTCTCTCTACCAGTTTGTGAAGTACTATATTATAAATGTTTACAATGGAGGTATAGGAGTTACAGGAGCATAGAAGATAGAGAACAAATTCCGTTTATGGGACAGAGGGGTTAGCCAAAGTTTTATATAGGATTTGTCATTTCAGTGGGCTTTAAAATATGAGTGGAAATGCCCTAATGGAAAAATAGAGGACATGCCTCTGGCTGAATACAAAATAGCAAACAGGTGGACAAACACAAAGATGGTGGAGTGCATAGAACACCTGGGAATTTTTAAAATTTTTATATAGCCAGAACATAGTAGAGAAGGAGAGAAAGAGACTTGGGGCTACACTGTGAAGATTTTCAAGAAAGAGAGTTGTGGGTCGGACGTGTGCTATAATAAACTAATCAAAAAGCAATGAATAGTGTAGACACTGCAGTGTGAGAGAAATGAAATAAAGGCCTGAAAAAGGAACTGGCAGTGATTGTGGAAAGGAACAGATGCATTCAAGAGTCTGTGCAATGTCAAATCTTCCCTGTTATAACAAGAAAAATGAGAAGGAACAGAGCTCCACCCAACAATTTAGGTTGTGTGGCTTGCAGGAATGTTATTTTTGAGCTCTTCCAAAGAGCCCTGACTCGGGCAGGCTGTACTAGCAGAATCCCAGCAGATGATTTTTGGTCTGAAAGATGATACATGACTCAAATGGCAATAGGAAGTGATATTACTCTGTTAATTTGGGTGCTTCATTAAGCCTAGCACAAGTTTCCATGCTGAATGTAGTGACATCCCTGCCATCTCCTGAGTGAAGTACCAAATCTTTTCCTTGAGTGATTTTGCTGATCAAGTGTCTCCATTAGCAGGACGTTCATTCATGTGAACAGTGCTAGAAAGTCAGTATGGCCACGGAGAGGCAGGCAGCGGACTTTGAAGATGCTGGTTATGTTCTATCATTTGTTAAGCTCCACAGTGTATGAGGGTTCTCCAGAAAAACAGAGGCAACAGGATGTGTGTGTGTTTGTGTGTGTGTGTGTGTGGAAAGAGAGAGAAAGAGATATTTATTTTTAAGAATTAATTCACACACAATTGTGGGGGCTGTCAAATGTACAATCTGCAGAGTAGGCCAGTAGACTGGAGACCAAGGGAAGAGTTGATGTGGCAGTGCCAGTTAGAAGGCAGTCTGCTGGCAGAATTCTCCCTTTCTCAGGGGGAAGTCAGTCTTTGTCTATTACGGCCTTCAGCTGATCAAATGAGGCCTACCCACATTATGGAGGATAATGTGCTTTACTCAAAGTCTTCTGGTGTAAATGTCAATCTTATCTAAAAAATACTTTCATAGACACATCTAGAATAATGTTTGACCAAATATCTGATACCGTGGCTTAACCAAGTTGACACATAAAATTAACCATCACAGGTGTGGCCATGAGTCTTCCTTTAAACTATAAATATACATTAAAAATAAAAACAAAGTCAATATCCTCCTTTCTCTTGAAGGCTGAGATTACAATTTGGAATATAACATCCCAATGTTGGCTAAAACATTTGTGAAAGCCCCTGTGAGCAAATAATAATACAATAGACTTAAAAACAAAAACGATACGCTAAACAAGAGCCCTTTGGAATGCAAGCGAATTAAATATATAAGGTGCAGTGAAAGGTAAAGACTGGAGTTTCTTGTTCTCAAGTGCTTGGTCCTAGCCCACATTATCAATCTCTCATTGATTCAGAGGTTGTTAATAAATTCCCAGTTGGAAGTTCAGGGCATTCGCTGAAGTGTTCATTGAGACCTAAAGGGAACAATTTAGAAAATAACCTAACAATTGTCTCTGTCAGCCAGTCATGCGTCATTGAGAGGCAGAAAAGAGGGCTGCCTAGACCCCAAGGGGCTGACTCCCTTGCTGCGCCTGCAAATGCCTCTGCTGGCACATGCTGGCATGGACTATTCCTTTGAAAACTGCTATTGTTTAAATCCACCCAGGCTATAATGTTTAATGTTCAGACTAATTTGAGTCATCTGTCATCTAGAAGACACATTTACTGAACCCACAGTGAGTGCAGAGCAAGGCAAATAAGTATTTCTCTGTTCACCAAAATGATGTGCTTAAAAATGATGTGTTTATTGAAGTTCCATAAATCAAATTTTATTCCAAATTCCCCAGAGAAGTTCATTGTTAAAGAAGCCTGGTGATGAATCCTTTCACAATTTCAAATTTTATGTTCCTTTTCTTATAAAAGGGCAATAATGATGTACTATATACTATATAAGTCTGCCAGGCTCTGAGTGGTTCTTACCTGGTCCCTCGATAGGTTATTAGTTTGTATAAAATCCATTTGCCATCATTGGCATATGGCCTTTACTAAAATTCTTAAAAATGTTTTATGTGTGTACAGTCTATTAATCCAGCTTTTACAATTGCTAAAACAGAGGGCTTATATTATCCTTTCATGTCCTCTCGATTTACGTAGTTTATGCTAAAATTCCTTTGATATTTTGGATAACATTTCTTTGTATAAAAACAGATTAGAATAAAATGGGTTTGACAAATATTAATTTACAAATGTGTCTGTGTTCTTTATCTGTTAATTTTTAAAACTTACTATCTATAGCATACATTACAATTTTTACTCTTTTCTCTCTCTATATTCCAGCATGTCAAGTGGATAGCTCTGTTTTACTACCAAAGAAAGCCAAGACATGACTAGCCTTATTGAATTGTGTTCTGATGATAGTGATGTTACAGTCAGTGCTCGAGTATGGATTGGACTTGACCAATGGTGACTTTAACTTCGGAGGACCTCAGTTTCCTCTTCTGTAATAGGAAGTTGGATTAGATGCCTTCTAAGATTAGTTTGGCTTTTGTTAATAATATTATAATTACCTGACCAAGTTCTTGCTTACTCTTGCTGTGCTCTATAATTTTTATCAACAATGACAACAGAAGGGCTATTTTAGAAAATTATACCTGCTTCCCCTGGATCTGAATATTCCTCATAATACTATATATATTTATTTATTCTTAGCATCAAATTTTGATGTAAACATTTACTCATTTTTGGACATATACTGACATTAGGTTTTATTATCTGTCTTTTTGATTTGGATGATTCCTTCCAACTAAATTCCTATGCTCATTTATTTCTGCCCGTGGATATTTAACCCATCTTCCAAATCTTGCTTCTTCCTCTACCTGAATGTATCTAATCACTCTGATAGTTTCCCCTCTTCTGAACTCCTGGCCTAGACCTATTAGGTGACATTTGCTTTTATTTTTGTTTTTGTTTTGGAACTTAACTAATTTAGAACAGTATAAATGACATAAAACAAATTCATATTTTCCCATCATTCAGACTGAACTAGTTACCATTCTGGATTATGTGCCTCCATTCTCTTGTTTCTGTGATGAAATATTATAGTTATCACTAAGGTCCCCTTCAACACTACCCTAAGTCTCATTTCCAGAAACTACATGTACAGGTGTAACCTTCCAGATTCTTTAAAATATATACATATATATGCTTCTACTTTTTTTTTGTATTTTAACTAATATGCATGACTGTTACATGGTATGCCAATATATTGTGGCACATCTTGTGTAGGAAATGTGGGCATGTGGACCTGAGAGTTACTTTAGGAGGAAGAGGATGCAAAAGGAAGTAGTGTTTCCTTTTTTATTTCCTGGATATAAACCAGGATATGCATGGAAAATCTGCAAAATATTTTAACTATCTCCAGAAATTTCCCAAGGTCTTTTCTAGCTTTCCTTTTCAGTTCTCCCAAAGTTTCAATACCCTCATGCTAACGTTTGCTACTGAAGGCTCATTACTGAAGCATTTCTTTGGCAGCCCTTCTGGGCCATTCTGCAGGCTTCAAAGTTACCTATTTATTTGACCTTTGACCAGGACTGCCTTAACATTCCCCAGCTTGACTAAACTTTAGATAGGCTTCTTCCTTGACTCTAGGGCCCTGGCCTCCAGTATTTTTATAGAACATGTTTAGAAAACCTGTAATTATAAATACTTCCTCTGCCCCTTCGAGACTTTTAAGAAGTCTCTTGCCAGTTTTACAACTTATCAATGTCTTTCTCAAGAATCTTTGACCATCTCTTTGAAATGCAACCATCACAGGAGATACCAAACTTATCTCCCAATTTCTGTGGAAGGTAGGAACCTAACTTCAGTGGGTGCCTTGCTCCAAGTGGTAAAACTATCTCCTGTCACAAAGATATGATAAAGTTTACTTTTCTTTTGGGTAAAGTCAATTACTAAATATAGATAATCTTTCTTCTCCTCCTCACCTCCAGCACTTAAAAATCCTGTCCTTTGTTTCAGTGGAGTTGAGTTTGGACTGAGTTCTGGCCTCTCTCCCCTATTGCAATAGTTTTGAATAGAGTCTTCCTTGCCTGTTTAACATTGTCCAATGCAATCTTTGCTTTGACACTTTCAATTTTCTACCCAAATCAAAATTTCTATCATAATAGGAATTAATTTGATTCTTCAAATGAAATGTCAAAAGGAAAGCAACCAGACTTCAGTAATTTATGCTATATAAATTGCCAATACTCTTTCTTGAGTATCCTAGGGGCTTTCATATATTTTTAAAACAGTTATCTGTTAATTTACATGTATTTCTGAACTCTTCTCAAGCAACGTAACAGCAAATAATTTAAATATTTCAGGCAATAGGGCAGAGATATATTTGGTCAAGGAGACAATTCTGGACTATCCTTTAAGGCTCTATGCCCCTGGATCTCAATTTCAGCTACACATTAGAATCACCTAGGGAGTTAAAAAAAGTGCTGCTGGGTCCCATCCCTAGATATTCTTATTTCACTGGTGTAGGTATGAGCTAGTCATAGGGATTTTGAAAAGCTCCTTAGCTAATTCGAATTTGCAGTCAAGGTTGTGAATCACTGCCTAAGCTTTTCATAGTTTTTATTAATCACCTTTTCTATTTCTGAATTCAACAAACACTTAATGGGAATCAGCTTTGTGCCAGACACTGTCTAGATACTAAAATGAACATGGCATGGCCTCTGCATTTCAAGGAGCTTTCAGAACAATGGGAAAGTCAGAATATAAATAAATACCTAAAATGCAATAAGGACTGTAATAGAAGTTTATTCAAAGAGTTATGGAAACACAAGTGAGGCAGCAACTAAAATTCTCTGGGGATTGTGTCTGAATTCATTAGGCCAACTAGGTGTGCACGGGGAGAGCTGCAGGAGGATGGACAGAAGATTCTAGGCAAAGTAAACAAAAGGAACCAAAGCCCAGGATCAAAAAACCACCATTTTCTAATGTTCTAAAGGCCTTTTTTATTGCTGCTGCTGTTGTGACAACATTTGGTATCAGTTGAACAGACCTCTTGGTTAGTAAGGGGTCATGTATGCATTTTCCAGATTGTTACCTTTTCTACAAAGTTTTGTCCAAATCAGTGGATCTCAACACTGGTTTACATTAAAATCATCTTTATCTGGGGTGTTTTGTAAAAATAACAAAATAACATTGGTTGGTGTTCTACCCTCAAAGAGAGTTTGATATTATTGGTCTGAAGGGTAGGGTCTGGCTATCATATTTTTTAAGCTCCCCATGTGATTGACTACAAACAGGCATAAAGGCCATTTTGGGGGGCATGGTGATGGTTGCACTCCTGTATAAATTTAGTAAACCTCACCGACCTGTACTTTAAATGGTATATTTTATGGTATCTAAATTATTATTAAAGCCATTTTAAAAAGCTAAACAAAAGTGTAGCACATTTAAAGTGAAAAATCAATCACTCAAAAATTCCCTGGGTTGACTAATGTGTTTCTTTGATTAAGAACCACTGGCTGAAATCCTAATAGCTCACAGATGTGGAGTTTCTCCGTACAGGGTTTAAAAGGGGTGACAGCTGAGAGGAGGGAGGTCTTACAGGAAAAACCTTCACTAGAAAGATGAATTGAGTACTTGGTATACCATTCTAAAAGAATGCCAACCTCTGAGGATATGGTGTGTATTGCATCTTACTCCAAAATTGCAGTTCACTCGAGTATTTCACTTTAACAGAACAATTTCAGAGCTCTTAATATATTGTATTCTTTAGTGCTACACTGAAATAACTGTTATGTGCTACCTCTATTGCCCTTTTTAAACCAAAATGTCTATTTATTTCAAAGATCTCTTTAATGGAGATCTCAGGTGGCTCAAACTACAAGAATAATTTTGTACAAAAAAAAAGAAATAAAAAGAGGTGTTAACAACATTTCTGAATTACATATAAAGCTCTAAAAGAAAGACAAAGGCCTTCAGTTTATTAAGTTCATTCACCAGAATGAAATGAGACACTTACCCAACTGACTTTTGTGGAAGTTTTTATAGGCAACCAAATCTGTCTAGGTTTATACAGACAAGATTAAACTCAATACCTGCCAAATCATTGCCAATTAGCCATTCATAACTTCTTTTAATGCCATAGAACCAATGACAATGTAACATTTAAATATTTCCTGTATGGTTACAAGATAATAATTAAACTCATTTGAACTTTAAGCTCCTTTCTTTTCAATAGTTTCTGAATAGGAATAATTTTATATAGATTGCAGTACAAATAACTAATCACATAAATATTGTAACACATCTAATTAAGATGAACAAATTAGGCAACTTCAAATCATAAGATAACCTGAAAAGCAGGTTTGAATTAAGAAAACAAATGTGAAAAGATACAATTTCTTTTTATTAAAGGATGACATAAGCTCTGAATAATGAGCTAACATCTTTGCTTTATTCTTAGAACATTTGTCAGAAATTGTTACTACTGAAGATAATGTTGTCAGCTCATAGGGAGTAAAAATATGTAGCCCCAGAATTTGGGGAAAAAAATTTTCAACTGAAACTAACTAGTTAAACTCAATTCATAATGATGGGGAATAGTAATTCCCAGAGTTACCTTCTAAAGCAGAAGTTCTGGTATTTCCTAAATCTTGGTCAAGAGTCCATATGAAGTAATTATAAGAGTATGGCATCTAGTAAAAAGGAGAGTCAAAGAAACAGGGTTTTTTTTCTGCACAGTCAAGAAGAAAGAATGCTTTGTTCTTTCTTTAGCCAGAAATATCCCTGGAATAAAAAAGGACCATTAGGTCATGACAATTTGAAGAAAACATATTTTAGGTCTATTCCATTTTCTTTCATTCAATCTTATATTAACTGAGCATCATTGTGATCTATAATTTGATTGACTAAAGGAACTCATGGATCAAGAAAGAGTATCCTAAAAAGAAACAATTCCTATTCTGTGACATACTGGTTTATCAATCAGTCTCTGGAGAGTTTGGTTACAGTGAGTCAGTCTCTTCTGAATGAAATGATGAGATCAAGTTTGGGGACCTAAAAAGCTGAAAAACAGACTCTTACTTTTAATAATTCTGAATTGGTATAATTCAGTGGCTTTCCTAAACAACCAACGAGCCAGATTCAGCTCCTTGACTTTTCTCAGATATAACTGCTAGAATTATAGATTTTAATCTAACCTGATTGTGGTAATAAAATGAAAAGGGATTGACTGGATTTCTAACCTCTCAGATTTTCCTCTTTCTACAAATCTGAAGAAATATTCCTTTGAGGCAGGTGCAAGATGTTAGTTGGATCCCAGTTTTAGATTTTGCTGGCAGTAGCAGCAAGCTGTCAAGCATGATGGCTCCTCATGAAAATGTGAAAGAGAATTGTTTACAGTGTTGATGTGTCTTCTAGTAAAAATTCTCATTTGTCTTTAAAAGGCATGATCATGGTAGAGACAATCATATGTTTCCCAAATTTTGTTTCTTTTCCTTCTGGGCACACAGCTAAATTATGTTTCCAAAATTTCCTTACAGTTATATAGGAAACTATGTTCTGGCTGATGAAATGTAGGAAGGAGTGATGTACACCATTTCTAGGTCTGGCACATAAAAACCTCCTGTATAATCTTTCATATACTCTTTCCCTAACCAATGCCTGAATGAACAGAACTCTGAGGTCCTAGAGAAGAGTCACCAAAATGCCTACACTTGTATGCATTAGACTGTTAGGTAAGCAAAAAATAAATGAATATTATGTTAAACTACTAAAATTTTGCATTGTTTTATTAAAGTAATTAACCCACTCTGACTAATACAGAAATTGGCATAAGAAGTGGGATGCTGCTGTAACATAATCTAAAATATGTGGTTGGCTTTTGGTTGTCAGCAGATTGGAAATCTAGGGATTCATCTTATGCAGTGCCTATGACAACTTGGAAGGCAGACTCCACTGCAACTGAGACAGCAGCTCTAGACAATGGGGTGAAAAACAGACAATCATTAGTGTAACTGGTGGTTGTGGGCGGCATTTAGCAAGATGTTGGAGGAAGGGGATGAGTTCAGGTAGGATTTGACTGGTTTAAAAACAAAACTTAAAGGGAATCATTAGAGCCAAATTTATTATAGCTATCTTAAAATATTTAAGATATTTCAAATAAAATTTTGAATGAAAAACCCAGAAAAAGTAAAAGAAGAAAGTCAAAATCATCTATAATCCCCAAATAAAAGATAGGTATTTCTAAAATTGTGTATATTCTTCTGTCCAGGTATTAGAGCACACACACACACACACACGGAGCACACCATGGCTCATATAGTACAAATGGATTTGAAACATAACTTCTTTCCCCAATAGTTATTGTGAGCAAATTTACATTCTATTAAATATTCTTCTATAAAGAAGAATATTTTTGTGGCTTCATTTTATGTTGTATCATAATTTATTAAGCCAATAACTTAGTACTAGATATTTGCTATTGTAAACAACATATAAATATTCTCAGAGCCAAATATTATGTATCTATGTATTTCTAGAAGTGGAATTTCTAGTCAAAGAGTATTCTACATTTTGAAGACTGTATATATGTAATCACAACACTCCAGAAAAATTTTACTAAACTATATTGCCAACAGCAATATGTGAGCATGCCTGTTTTTTCAGATTTTCACTATTATTTTATAATTTTGCTTTTGAATCTTTGCCATTGAGATCATAAGTATAACCCAAGACCACAGACCTTAACCAGCCTGGGGATGCAAATTAGGTTACATTAACTATAATGTCTATATTAGTTAGGATTAGGCTGAGTGATATTGACAAGAAACCCATCATATTAATAAAAGAGGCTGAAATAAGAGGGAAGTACATCAATATTTCACATAGATGTCCATGTAAGTATTCCTAGACTAACATGGTGTCAGGCATGGGCTCTACAATGTCAGGCACCTTCACTCCATCCTGTTGCCCCTCTGTACTTGGCCCATGACTTCCTGTCCAAAATGACATCCTTTGAGTTCTAGGAAGCAGGATGGAAGCAGAAACAAAGAAGAAAAAGGCAAATGGCACACTTGGGTTCTTCCTTAAATAAAAGGTACCTAGAAGTGCTACATAACACTCCCACTCTGGTCCCATTGGCCAGTGCTTGGCAGCTGGCTACCCCAGCTGCAACGGAGGCTGAGAAATGTAGTCAGTCAGTCCTCTTTCTGGCAAACTTGTGCCCAGGTGAAAATTCTATCACTGTGGAGAAAGGAGAGTGTATTAGTTTGACAGGGCTGCCATAACAAAGTGAGAAACCTACTGTTGCACAGTTCTGGAGGCTAGGTGTCAAAAATCAAGGTAATCAGCAGCATTGATTCCTTCTGAAGGCTACGAAAGAAGGATCGGTTCCAGGCCTCTCTTCTTGGCTTGTAGATGGCTATCTTCTTCCTACGTCTTTTCGTATCATCTTCCTTCTATGTGTATCTCCTTGTTCAAATTTCCCCTTTTTATAAGGACACCAGTCATATTTGATTATGGCCAGCCTAATGGCCTTGCTTTAACTTGCTTATCTTTGTGAAGACCCTATCTCCAAATAAGATCACATTCTAAGGTTTAGAACTTCAACAATGAATTTTGAGGGGATACAATTCAACCCATAACAGAGAGCATAGATATTGGGGGATAACTAGTAGTCTCTGCCAAAATACCCAAATTAAGAAGGCCCTCAGCTTGTACCCAAATGATTGGAGAACATTCCTCCATCTCCCTCCTGCCCAAGTCAGTTATTTATGGAAGTTCATGGGGATGAATCAGCTCCCTTTTTTTCTTTACCATTTCTTATTAAGGCACCTCACCTGATCCACCTGTCTGCTGCTCACAGATGCTTTGAATCTGTGGCATAGGTTGTGTGTACGTGTGTAAATGTGTCTTACTTTGTCCCCAGGGCTCCAGACTGGCACTACTTACCTCCCAAGTAATACTGCTTCTGCTAAAAATAACAGTTAAGCTTTACTATAAGCAAACTAAATTCTAAGTGCTATGCTTAACACATTATATGCATTATTTTATTTGAGCTTCAAAATAACTTTGTTAGATAAGTGGTAGTTTTATTTCCATCTTCAGTAAAGGAAACTTGGGTATGGGGGGTTTATCCAACTTGCCCAAAGTCATGATCTTAGCTCCAAAATATGCTTTGAGTCTTTCCATGTGTATCTGGTTCCCACTGCCACCACCCATTATCTAAGCCCCTGGAATTCTACAGTCTGGGGATGCAAATTGGGTCATATTAGCTTTAATGTCTATATTAGAATTAGTCTGGAGTATCCTCCAATCTCTTATTTCACTAATGCTCCTGAGATCTGTCTTCCATAGTATATCTGTTTTCCAGATATAACCAGATCACATCAGTTCCCTGACTAAAATCCCTGCCTACATCTCTAAAGTCATTATCTTGATTGAGTAAGGCAGGGTTTCTCCTGCCTCAGGGCCACTGCATTCTGCTCACAACTCTTTTTCCCCAGATGTTTGTCTTTGTGTCTCCTGCCCAACCTTTATGCATTAGTATAAATGCTCCTTCTTAGCAAGGTGCTCCTTGACCAATCTAAAGCATATTTCTACAACCCCTATCTATTACATTACTCTGTTTCATTTTCTTCAAGATATTTGTCAATAGATATCATTATCTTAATTGTTTACTTGTTCATTATCTAAGCACCCCTTCTCCCCCGAAACCAGAAGGTAAGTTATTGTCCACTGTTTGCATTCCCAGAGCCATTGGAGTACTTAATGCATGGTACATGTTTAACCAATAATCATTAAAGAACGATGAATGGGTGAATCTCCCAAAGCATTATGCACAAAACTCCTTTCTCCTTCCACCTCAAAACAAAAAAACTCAATGGAATTAACCTCAGAAAGAAGCATCAATGTAACTCTTTCACAAACAGCAAGCTTGAGTTCCAGTTTCAGCTCAGCAAGCACACACAGTGGGGTTTACCTGAGATCTTTTGACATCTCTCCCAACTGTGATCACCGACCTACATCACCTATATAGCACCATATAGCAGGCTAGTTGGGTTTTAGATACAGATCATATTCCCAAAGCAGAGACTGTCCAACACTCTATCTAGGAGGGTAAACATGAAGGAGATTCTTTGCTTTCTGGAACCCACTAGCTTTTGACCATAACAAGTGAGGAAATAAGTCCACTTAGGAGGGAATCTAATAATGTTTTCTATGTGTCAGGCCAGACTTCATTTCAAGATTTTTCCATATATAAGTTTATAACAACCATGTAAATTCTACACTCTCATTATAACCAATTACAGATGAGACACCAGAGACACAGAGAGGTGAAATAGCTTGCCGAATATTACATAGACAGTCATTTGCAGAGCTGGGGTTTGAACTTAGGAAGTTTAGCTCTAGAGTCTATGCTTTTAAACATTACTACAGCACAAATATGATTTGGGATGTGGAGACCAGAATAATCTAGTAGAGATGGGACTAGAAGAGATAGAAATATATTTTGAAAACCTCTTGGATTACACACATAAGAACATCCTCTTACTAATCAAAAGGCAAATATTAAGCTGGCACATTCTCTCTCTCTCCCTCTCTCTCTCTCTCTTTCTGTTAACTATTTTAGAAGCCATATTTGTTACAGGTTAAATTTTGTTATATACAACAAAATTTTGTTATATAAAATTTGTTGTAAATTTTGTTATATCTTCTTTGTTGGAAAGACCAAGCAACTATTCAGTGTTGCTTGAAAGATAAGTTAGCACCTAATTTGTGTCCTCTAACTAAATCTTGGGCCCTTCTGGGTGTGCCATTTTGCCTTATTTAGTAATCTGTTATGTGGCCCTAGGTAAGTCCTATCACCTTGGCATGCCTTCCTTTCCTCAGCAGGGGCAGTGAAGCATGCAGACTAAGACCACCACTTCTGGACTCAGACCAGTGACTTTGCAACTACTACCTAAATGACCTTGGACAAGGTATATATTACTTCACCAAACTTGTTTCCTCATTTATAATACCCACCATACAAGGTTGTAGGGGGGAGTAAAAGGATAAAATATATGAAGTGTTTGCCATATAGTAGATGCTTAATAAATATTTTTCTCTTAATAATTATAAAAATTAATTTTTTCTTAAAGCAGACCTTACCCATCAATAGATTTACCAACAGACTTAGGTTACGTAGAAGTTTTCCAGACTCTTCATTTTAACCATTACTTAGGGAGCTCCTACTCCCAAAGTATCTTAAGACAATTACATTTCAGTTAGGGCAATGAGAGTTGTACATACCTAGCTGTATCAGGAACTTTCCATTAGAAAGTAGTAAATATTTTAAGTGAGAGACAGCTAAAGCACCCGGAAAATTCAGAGGAGAAAGAAATTGCTTTCACCTTCAAGAGTTGGAGCACAGAGGAGAGAAAGGGCAATTGAGTTAAACCTTGAAGGATGCTACTAATGGGTAGTTTTTCTCTGCACAGCGCACGGATTGAATAATTACTTTCTCCTCTGTTGTATGTATGGTTCATTACTTTTATTATTAAATTTATAAATTAGATTGTAATTCCTGTTTCTGTCTACAAATTATTGTCTGCTTTTGCATGACAGGGTTGTCTTATTACCACTGAATTCTCCAGAACCTGATAAAAGTAACAGCTGTAATAATAAGAGAAATAACAGAAAGGATATTCGGGCACTAGGCTCAGGCCGACGTTTAGAGTGTGGCGCTAGAGTCTGACTGATTTTTAACTTTAGGCTGTGCCTCTTAGCTTGGGTAAATGATTTCTAGGGTTGCCAGATAAGATACAGGTTTATTTCGACCCAGGTAAAGTCGAATTTCAGATAAACAATGAGTAATTTTTTTCGTATAAGTATATCCCATACAATATTTATGGCATACTTATAACAAAATATCATTCACAGTTTATCTGAAATTTCACATTCAGCTGGGCGTCCTGTATTTTTATTTGCTAACTCTGACAACCCTGGTGATTTCTCTGATCACGTTTGTTACCTGCAAACGAGGTGTAAATAGTACCTTCTTTTTTGGATAATATATATAAAGGACCTTGCTCGCGTTAAACCCTTAATTTACCTTCCTAAACGGGATAGTTCAGTAGAGACATATGTTAAAACTCCGGGACAGTGGCCCCGGGCGCACCCAAACATATGGTTACCCTTCTTAGGCGGCTTTCTAAAGAGGGCAGAGAAAGTTCAATACAACTCTGAACAAACTTGCGAACAGCGGCGAAAGATTTGCCAACGTGCCTCCCAAGTAACAGCACCAGCGCAGACGCAACATGACAGCAAGCCGCAAGGACCTTCCTCAGCCACAGGGAGAGCGCCGGCTGTGTCTCTGCGCAAGCGCACAAGGACCTAAGCGTCTCCGCGCGCGGCCCCGCCCCATCCGAGAGTGTCACGTGGGCGAGTCGTCGCTTTGGCGCGGCCACCAGGCCTTGTCATGTGACCCAGGCCCCGGCTTCGCACAGGGATGGAGCCGGAAGAGGGGACGCCCCTGTGGCGGCTGCAGAAGCTGCCGGCCGAGTTGGGCCCACAGGTGAGGAGCGCGCGAGCGGTGGCGGCGGCGCGGGGCCCGGGGTCCTGGGCGGCCGGGCGCGCGGGGCAGGCAGGCTGCGAGCCGGACGCTTTCGCGGGCTCCCCAGCGGAGGGCGGGGAGGGGGCGTGATTCGGGTGGGCGGCCCCCTGCCCCCCCCGTGGAGTGTAGAGGGGCTTAGCTTGGCACGCCACCTTGGGGAGGCTTTGCGCGCAGAAGCGCCCGGCAGCGCCCGCTCCCCTTGGGGGCGGCCCACCCGCGCCCACCCGCTCCCAGGCGCGGCCCGGGACCCAGCGACCCGTGGCTGCGGAGTGGAGTCGCCACGTAGTCTTTGAAAGCTTACGACGTGGAGTCAGTGGTTTGCAGACTCTTCACAGACGTTTCATTCGTTCATTAAACACATACCTCCCAAACGCTCCCTAGCACAGTGCTGGGTGCCGGGGATACCGGCTACCGTGGTAACCTAGGTCGGAGCCAACCCGCTCCCCGTGAGGGCGACAGAAAAATAACTTGGTAACTTTAGTTAGGATGATCTCTAGAGGTCACATATCCATTGACCCCTCGAATCTGTGAAGGAACCTGGCTTGCGAGGACGTGGAAGAAGCAGCCTCAGCCATAGTTGAGCCGGGTTTTCGCTGAGATCTGCCGAACATTGAGCGCCTGGTGGGTGGAGGTAAAGTGGTGAGTGACACGCGGCCTGGGGCCTGTTGGAGCGTCGTTTGTAAGTCGCACTTTCGACCCTCCATTGTCCTCTCTTCCATGTACAGTGGGGAAAGTGTGGGGGAGACGGAACAGGAATTACCTACTGCCGGGACCAAGAAAAAACACCTTAGCTCTTCTCTCTGATTTTATAAGTGAGGAAACTGAAATGTCAACCGGAATTTGAGGCACTTGCCCAGGGTTGTCGGGCATTCGGGGGCAAAGCTGGGACGTAGCTCAGAGCTGTTGCCCGTGCGTCTGTTACTGGCCTTCTGCTCTGCTGTCTTCATTCTACCCGCTTCCTAGATAAGGCCTGTAATCTTTACTGCCATATATGTGGATGCCTCCTAAATCTCTGGGCCCAGCCAGGTGTCTCAAATTTAGTATGTCCACGGCTGAGCTCCTCTTCCTTCCAAACTGTGGCACTTCTCCCATAGTCTCCTTTTTTGTTTGTGGCGCCACCGCTTTTACCCGGTCACTCAACCTGAAATCCTGGATTCCGTCCTTGGCCTGTCTTTTCACATCTCTTTTCCCTCTTTACTGCCTCCGTGTTGAGTGTCCTCAGCAATTTAGGCCCCCACAATCCTTTGCTCTTCAGCTGAAGAGGTTGTGTGGGGGGGAGAGTGACTATGGGGGGTGGGCCTTTGGGCTCACCTCTCCCCTTTTCTCTCCTTACATCTCCCAACCTGTTGGCAAATTTATGGAAAAATAATGCAAATATATGAATAGGTTGCTTCCCTGTTGAGCACACATTAAAGTCTAGGCTCTTTTGCATTGTATACAAGGCCCTTTATGATTTGGCCCCTATCCACCTCTCCAGCCTTGTCTCTCATCACCCTTCCTCATCTCCCAAATTGCCTGCTATTCCCCAAATCAGGCAGTGTGGTTTTACACTTTCCTCCTATGTGTATACAGTTGCTTGTGGTTAGAAATGCCCTTCTCTCCTGTAGGCCTGGCCAACTCCTCATCCTTGTAAGACTTAACCTTTTCCTTGCTTCCTCTCTGTGCTCCTTTGTACCTTCTATAAGCATTTATTATAGCCCCGTCTTTCTAAATTGAGTTTATTTATTTATATGTCTGCTTTTTTCTAAGGGACTAAAGCTCTGTTATGGGAGGGCCTTGTTTTACTTATTCTCAGTTTGTAAAACAATACAAACTGTACCCATTTGTAAAACAATACTTACCTCATAGGGGTGTGATGAGGATCTGTACAGGGCTTTGTTCTTAGTTAGGACTCCATAAATGGTAGCTATTGTTGTTTTTTCTTTGTATTTCCATTTTCTTATTTAATAACTGGAATGAAGCATTCATTACATACTTGTGAAGGAATAGAAAACATATTCCAAAAAAGATAGCACTGTTATTTTTTTAGTTTGAATTCTGGGTTTTGTTTTAGCATGGGGGCAATATGGGACAAGATGGAATATATGTAGAGAATTTTGAATGTTTTTTAAATTAAGTATATTGGTTGATTTATGGTAAATAAAAATTCTGTTTGCATAGCACATTAGGCACCATTTGGAAGTGGAAATCACCAGTTGCTTATCTCTGTTCTGGTATGTGTGGTGTTATAGGGAAGGAGTTATTACTTAAAATGGGGTAGAATATGATCCATCCAGGAGAGAAGATTTGGAAGACTTGCTGCTTAAATGTTATTTCCCAGTTATTTGGGTCCACATACTCCTCTTATAAGATACAAATATTCCCTGATTAAGATAACCATGTTAAATGTTTGCCTAGAATATAGTATTGGTGTAGTAGGTACTCAATATATGCTGAAGACATGGATTGTAGGAGCAGTAGTGATAGTGATGATAATAGTAAGAATGATAACAATGGCTAGCAATGTTTAAGTACTTTATACATGCTAGGAGTGTGCCAAGTGATTTGCATGTGTTCTTATTTAATCCTTACAAACAACACCATGAAAATAGATGATATCCTCATTTTATACTTGAGGAAACAGAGACACAGAATGTTTACATAAAACTAGAAAATAGTGGAACTAGGATTCAAACTAGCTAGTTTTGTTCCAAAATGCACAGTCTTAATCACTATGTTCGGTTATATATGTGTTAGGATTTTCATCGCTGATATTAAGGTAGAGTAGAGAGAAGGGAATGTAGAAGAGGAAAAGGTACTGAGGCTTTCTCAGAATAGAGCAAAAGAAGTAAGTATGAATGTGGTGAAAATGAGGCAAAGCAAAGGCTTTATAGATCTACAGTAAAAGACTGATGTAAAAGTCATACCCTTTTTTTGGTCATTGGTACAAATAAAATGTCTAAGGATCCTGACATGAAATTTTTATGCTTACCGTCTTCCTTTCAGGAATATTGGAAAAACAATAGTTTTTTTCTAATGTATAGTTTTTATAACTTGTAAAATTATTTTAGCTTCTGAAGGTGGACTTAATAATAGAAATTCTGGGATTTTTGTGGAGCTCTAATTTTTAATTAATAAGAATAATCTTAAAAGTAGCTATGTCTTAACCTCTCTGCTCTTGCAGATAACATGAACTTCTCCCAAAATAAGTTTTATTTTACTTATAAGTACATTTATTTCCTTTTTTCTCTCCAGCTTCTTCACAAAATAATTGATGGAATTTGTGGCCGAACTTATCCTCTCTACCAGGATTATCACAGTGTTTGGGAATCAAAAGAATGGATGCATGTTCTAGAAGATATTACAAAATTTTTCAAAGCTGTAGTTGGTGAAAATTTATCTGATGAAGAGGTAACTTCACTCCACATTTCAATACCTTATAATAAATTATAAATAATGCTCAGTTTTTTTTTATTAGTCTTTAGAGCCCTATATAATACAAGGACCATCATCAGTAAGTAATACATATTATACAACAACAAAAACCTCATAATTGTAAGTGGAAAATTTGTGGAAGTTCTGGGTTTTTGCAGTTTGGGTTTTGTTTTTTACTGTTTTATTTGTGAAACATTTAAAGCATGCAGAAGAAAACAGGAAGTTATATAACTGACACTTACATTACCGTGATCAAACAGTTGTTAACATTTTACTTTATGTGTTGCAGGTTTGTGTGTTTGTTTTAGAAATAAAGCATTACACAGATAACCTAAATTCCCTCATCTCTCTCCTGGATATGCCACCCTCACCTAGAGATCACCACTCTTGAAGGTGGTGTTTGTCTTTTGTCTTCTGTATTGTATGTACATTTGAATCTTTAAGCAATGTGTAGAATTATTTGGGGGTGGTTAAGTGTATAACTTGTAAATGATAACATGTATGCATTTTTAAATGGTTTTAAATGCAACATTGTGTTTTAGATTTATCAATGTTGATAAATGTGGATCTAGTTCATGTATTTTAACCCCTTGTAGTATTTGATGATAGAAATTAAGTAAGATTTATTTATTTATTCCCATACTGAGAGTTATGTAATTGCTTCTTTCATTATTACAAGTAATGCTGTTGCAACATTTTTATGTATGTCTCCTTGTGCGTACTCAGGGTAGGCATCTTGAAGTGAAATTGTAGGGTCATGCAATATCCTTCCACTGAATTGCTTTTCCATCTTTGTCAGAAATCATTTGGGCATACTTGTGTAGGTTGCTCACTTTTTAAAAGAATGGAGTTATGTGTTTGTCAAATTGATTTGGATATTTTGGATATGAGTTTATTGGTAGATGTATTTTAAGTATCTTCTATTATGTGGCTTGCCTTTTTACTGTCTTAGCGGTGTCTTTTGGTGAACAGAAGTTCTGAATTTTAATCAAGCTCAGTTTGTCAGTATTTTTTTTAATGGCTAGAGCTATTAATTTGCTGTTTAAGAAATATTTGTGCCAAAGACATGAAGATGTTCTTGCATGTTTTCTTGTAGAAGCTTGATTGCTTTAGCTGTCACATTTATGTTACTGATGCATTTTGAATTAATATTTTTGTATGGTCAAGTTCAGATTTTTCCACTTGACTATCCAGTTGACCCAGCACCATTTATTGAAATGACCATCCTTTTCCTACAAGATTGGTGTGCAGCCTTTGTTGTAAGTCAGATGGCCATATGTGTGTGGGTCTGTATCTGGACTCCTCATTGTATTCCATTAGTCTGTTTTTCTGTATTTGCCAATACTGTACTCTTAATTACTGTAGAACTAAAACTACATTAAATTAAGTCTTAATATCTGGTAGTAGAAGACCTTCAACCTCATGCTTCTTCAGGATTGCCTTGGCTATTCTAGGTCCTTGGTATTTTTGTGTACATTTTAGAATCAGCTTGTCAATTTTAACCAAAAAACCCGGGGGGATTTTGATAGAGATTGCACTGACTCTCTAGATCATTTTGGGGGAGAGTTGACATGTTAACAATATTTAGCTTTCAAATCCATGAACATGGGGTAGCCTTCCATTTATTTAGAGTAGCTTCAATTTCTCTCTCTAATATTTTGTAGTTTTCATGGTAGAGATCTTGCACATATTTTGGTAGATTTATTTATGAGTAAGTGGTGTTTTTTATGTTCTTTAATTTTTTTTTAGTTTTTTGCTAGCATGTACAAATATAGTTGATCTTTATGTACTTACTCTGTGTCCAACAACCTTTCTAAATTTATTTACTGTATCTAATTGTAGATTTTTTGGGGGGAGGGAGGTTGTATGCAATAATTTTCTTTTTCAATTTTTACACCTTTTATTTCTTACCTTATTGCACTGGCTAAAATCTTTAGACAGTGTTTTTTTTGTTTTTATTTTTTTAAAGCAGTCATAGAACACATATGTCCATTCCTAACATTAGGGAGAAAATGTTCACTATTTTACCATTTAGTATGTTAACTCTGTGATTTTGTAGATATCCATAATCAGATTAAAGAAGTTTCCTGCAATTCCAACTTTGCTGAGAATTTTTATCATAGATGAATATTGAATTTCATCAAATGCTTTTTCCCTGAATTTATTATTTTTTCTCCTTTATTTTATTAATGTGATTTTTTAATGTTATATTGAGCTTGCATTGCTAGAATAAACCCCACTTGGTCATGCAGCATTATCTTTGATGTATCTCTTGATTTGAATTACCTATATATTTTTTTAGATTTTTGCATCTATATTTGCATGATATTAGCCTATGGTTCCTTACCCCCTGCCAGTAATACTCTTGTCAAGGTGTTAAGTTTTATTTTGGCCTCATGGAATGAATTGGGAAATGTTTTTTCCTTTTTCTGTTTTCTGGAAGAGTTTATGTGAGATTGATTTTTATTTATTTCTTTATTTAGTATTATGTTACTTAATTCTCAAATATTTGGAAATTTTTTTGTTATCTTTTCTTGTCAGTTATGACCCAATTACACAATGGTCAAAAAATATAAACAGTATTATTTCAGTCCTTTGAGATCTGTCATGGTTTGCTACAATGGCTCAGCATATGGTACAGTTTGGTGAATGTTCTGTATACATTTGAAAATAATGTGTATTCTACAGTTGTTGGGGTGGTGTTCTAGATGCTGATTAGGCTAAGTAGAAAGTGTTTTTCGATTCTTCTATATCTTCACTGATTTCTTTTTTTGTCTCTTTATGCCAGTTACTGAGAGTTGTATTAACATCTCTGATTATGATTGTAGATTTATCCATTTCTCTTTTTAGTACTGCCAAGTTTTGCTGCTTTATATATTTTGAAGCTGTGCTATTAGGTGTACACAAACTTATGATTGTTATGTATTTCTGTTGAATGGCCCTTTTGCCATCCTTCTCTATTTCTGGTAATATTTATTGCCAAGGGCTACATTGTCTGATATAGTGATACAGGTTGAGTATCCCTTATTTGAAATTCTTGGGACCAGAAGTGTTTCAGATTTTGGATATTTTCATATTTTGGAATAATTGCATTATACTTATCGGAGGAGCATTCCTAATCCAAAATGCTCCAATGAGCATTTCCTTTGATCATCCTGTCTCTGCTAAAGAAGTTTCTGATTTTAGGATTAGGGACACTCAACCTGTATTACTATATCACTTTGGTGCTCTCCAGGTATATTCATGTCCATGCCGCATTGTCAGTCAGCCCTTTTTCTTTCCTTTTTGTTTTGCAGAAATTTGTTACAGCCTATTTGCTGGTTACTCAATCTCATCTTATTCTTTTCATAGTTACAGAAGTATTTCTTTTTTTCTGTTACTATCATTTTAAAAGGTGTGTGAAAGGAGAGTAGAACTATGCTTTTACATTTTAAACTGAAAGTCCCTTTCATTTATTTTCTAACCATTTATTTTTATTTTCATAGATATTTCAGCAGTTGAATCAGTTGAACTCATTTCATCAAGAACTGATCATGAAATGCTTGAAAAGTAGGAAAGATGAGATCAAGCAGGCTCTGTTGGGAGAAATAGTTGATATTTCCTCTGCACAGCTACAGGATTTTGATTGGCAGTTAAAGGTGAGAATCTGTTTATGACTGTGTATATTTTGAATTTCATTTTTTGGATATATAGAAATATTCTTTTTTATAATATTATATGTCTACAATTTGTTATTTTGAGAATGTATTGTCCCAAGGAAATATCAAAGATAGATTAAATTACATCTTCTGCGTTGACTTGGGTATAAGTATAATACAAACATCCAAATCATGTGTATAAGAACATTACATTGATAATAAATTTAACTAAACCTGTAAATCATTAAATGTCATAAATGGTGGGACAGTATATATTTAACAGATATTTTTGGCTACAGCTTTCTAGACTTTATAGCTTTCTTGAGATTGGTAAGTGTGATTCTACCTTTAAGAGGAAAATCTATAATATGTTATTAAAACAGTAGTTTTGAAAACATTTTGAACAGAGTCATGATCAGTAGGGTTCATAAAGAATAATTTCAGACCAACTTTTTGTCCTTTATATGGTACAGCAGATGAAGAGGAAACAAATACATTTTGTTTCTTGATTTTAGCATGACCCTGGATAAACTGCCTTGTATTGTCTTTGTGGATTAAGTGGAGAAAAATGTGGGAAAATGACACAGTTAGTAGGTAGGTTCATAATTGGATAAATAACCACTCAAAGACAGATAAATTTGTGTTAGCTAAGGAGAAGGTCCCGGTGGCTCTTGTCTCGGCCCAGTCATCTTTAACATTTTTATGAATATTATGCTTATCAAATCTGAGGGTGATGCAAAACTAGATATATATTAATAGTTAATATGTAATATAAATACATAATCAAAATTTAAAATTATTTTACAGCCAGTTGCAATGATGGACTAAATAAAGCAAATAAATTAATCAAGGATAGCCTAAGTGGAGGGTTTTTCATTTAAATAAAGATTTTGTATTTTCATAAATATAAAAGATAAGGGAGAGATGTTAATAGTAGCATATATGAGAAATATTAGTAGTTTTGGTTCACCAAAGTGTAGCTTGATTGATGTTGATTCAGTCTCATGTTTTGTTGGTAGAAATGCAGTTCTTCAAGCAAGAGATAGTTCTAATATAGTCTGTTTTCAACCATTACATCTTTTTAGTTAGTTTAATAATCTTTTTAGTTCTGGCTGCCAAACTTAAGAGATATTTAAACTAATTAGAACCCAACCAGAAAAGAATGACCAGGAACTTAAAATCATGGTATGTGAAATTTCTCTGGAACACTGAGACCATCTATGTGGAAAAGATAAAACCTAGTAGAAGCATGACACTTATCTTTAAAAGACTAAAAGTCATATGGATAGGGGAATACATGTAGGTTTTGTGGCTCCAGAGACTAGGAGAAAGGTTGAAGTATATCATTTGTAAAAGATGGATTCAAATTTAACCTAAGGAGGAACTTTTTAACAACTACAAGTATCTGGAAATGATTTTAACTGCTTGAGGTAGCACACTCCTCATCATTGGTGCTATTCAAGCATAGGCTGAGCAATCATTTATTGGGAATATTGAGGAGAAGAATTATCCCTAAGGTGAACAACCTGAAAGTGATATTTCAAAATCTCAGATATTATGGGTTCTGTTTTCAGGTGAGAGAAAGGAGGAGATAGGTGAGGATTTGATTCTATAGTGTGTTTACAACAAGGGAGATACTTTGAGGTTTTTTGTTAGGGAAGGTGTCCCTTATGTTTGCATGAGTAATTTTTTGTAAGTGGTAGCACCCCAAACAGATTCTGTTATTGTGGGTTTTTCTGGCTCAGATGCCAGGAAAATTGAGTTTCCTTTTGCCATCTGCCAATGAAGCTACAGTGTTTGTTTCAAAAAGTATTAATACCACAAATATTTGGTTCTTCCAGTTCCCCTAGGATACTCCAGAGACAAATTAAGAAGTGAGATAAATGCATTGAGTTTTTTTGTTGAGTGGCTGTGATTGAAGATCGTATCTTGATAACATATTTATCCATAATTTGGTAGATTGCTGATCATGAATTAAGCATCTTAATTTCTGAGAGTTTACCAGTATTTTTAGTCTCATTTATCTTTGTACATGAAGTTTGATCTTCTTGGTGTCTTTAATCTTCTTTAAGAATTCTGTGTTTCTTGCTGCATTGGATTCTGTCAGTTCTTCCTGGGCATGACTCGGATCTAGCTAATCCGCTTCTGCCACAAAACTGCTGACTGGTGTCTTTTTCTCCTACCCACTTCCTTCCTTTTATTCACTTTCCTTTCTCTCTCTATTCTTGGAATATGTGAAGAATATTTGAAGACTATTAAACCTGGGTTTAATTTATTTTTTCTACCTTTCCCTGTACTTGACAGCAAACAGGAATACTTTTTTTAATGTATATTATTAAGCTCTGATGTATATTTAATATAGTCCTTTTTACTATTTATTAATTACTATTTTTCTCATTTTAAACAGCTTGCACTTTCTAGTGACAAGATTGCTACATTACAAATGCCACTTTTAAATCTTCATCTAGATGTAAAAGAAAATGGTGAAGTAAAACCGTATTCTGTTGAAATGAGTAAAGAAGAGCTGCAGAATCTTATAAATTCCTTGGAAGCAGCTAATAAGGTATTTGTTTTAATTTTGTCATATGATTTAAATGTTTAAGTTTTGGTTGATACCCTTAGAGCAGTATAAGAAAAACTCATAGTTTGCTTTTAAAGTTTCTTTTTTTGCCCTGATAGTTTATGTTAAGCACAGAGAATACTTTCTTGGTATGCTCTGATTTCTAGTTTTAGATGTTAATTATAACTTGTAATGTTCATTTACTTAGTTTTGAGTATAATGTATCAAGTAGTTATTGTTGAAAGAATAATGGTGCTATTCTAACAGCTGAATTTGTTTTGCTTCAGTGCTCATCAGTGATAAATATAAAATTTTTACCTTGGGACCATGAAATTAGTTGATTCTGAAGAGTTTTTATGATTAAAAAAAATTATGATCCTGAAAAAAAGTGGCTTATTTAACTGGACAAATAATAGAAAATTGCTTTTATGATTCTCTAAGTATGGGAGACAAAATATGGCTTGTAGTTACTATGACAAAATCAGGTTGAGACGAAATAGAACTAATGAATGTCCAAAAACTTCACATTTATAACAGAGTGGCTAAATAATAGAAAGCACTCCTAGTGTTTAATAAATGAGAAAAATAATATTTAAAAAGTGGAAACTTGCTGTGAGGAAGAAATAAAAGTAATTATCTTTGTATGTATATGTTTCTTCATCATTGCTCAGCATTTTCTCCAGTGATCTAGTCTCGGTGATTAAGTCTCAGTTATTCTTACCAACCTCTTTTGCCACTAATCAGCCTCCTTAATGCTGCCTTTTTAAAACCCTCACAAACTTCAGTGTCTCTCTATACTTTGAACTTGCTCTAATATCTTAGTGCCTTGATGACTGGTCCCTGTGCCCGGTAACCAAACTGGTAGGTCAGGCCTGGATGGATGGCTGGGTGGGGCTAAATGTGTGAAGCAGGCGTGTGGTAGAGCCTGGTGTAAATGCTAACAGATTCTGAACCATAGATCTGGCAGGAATGTGCCATCAATTACTGTGCATTGTACTTGCTTGTTATGAGTTCTCCATGCCCTTCTTCAGAGATATCAAAGCATTTTATTTAGTATATATCAGTGTCAGTCTGGTATAACCTGATATTTTCCCCTTAATTTGTGTTTTAAGGTGGTCCTGCAGTTGAAATAACTGGAAATGATGAATACCAGCGCTATCAGATTTCACTGCTACAATTGATATGGCAGAATGAATACTGTGTGTTCAGAAGCCCCACGATGTATTGACTGTTACACTGGGCTGAGAAAGCAGCAATGTTGAGATTACAAAGATAAAAATTTATCAACATCTCTAAAGAACAGGAAATTACATGGTTGACAGGAAATGCATAAAAGGAAAGATGAAAAATCTATAGTAGCTGTT
The DNA here is from genome assembly GCA_023783475.1 of Daubentonia madagascariensis. Classification (NCBI taxonomy): domain Eukaryota; kingdom Metazoa; phylum Chordata; class Mammalia; order Primates; family Daubentoniidae; genus Daubentonia; species Daubentonia madagascariensis. The sequence goes on from JAKFHU010000428.1 coordinate 15,937,283, forward strand.
TATATTTTCATAATGATTGTTTTGCCTCATTTATTAGATATTTGCAAGATCTTTGTAGATATATACTTTTATTGAGAGCGAAAAATAGGTTCTAAAGTAATGTAAACATACAAAGCACAGATATACTTGAATATTGCTTGAAGAATTATGTGAATAGCAAGGACATATATTATGGATATATAATTTGTGATATTTTAAAAAAATAACTTTTTAAAAGACTGTATAAGTTGCATATATAACTCAGGAGATTACGTATCTTTCTCACATTTCAAAGGAAAGATTATAAAATTAAAATGTCTTAGAGAACAGCTCTTCATCAGACATGAACAAGAAAAAATACTGCAAATTTGTATGAACAATTTTGAATTTATGAATTCTAGAAACTAAAATCTGTAATATAGAAAAATGAAAATAACACTTGTTACTTCTGCGTTTCTGTGTCTGATTGGGAGACTATGCTCTGATAAAAAGAAAATATGTCATTGTATAGTGTATATATTCAGATATCAAATAAGACTGTATATAGGTCCATTTTTGTTATGAACTTAACACTTTTGGATATTAACAAATTCATTGGAAAACAAACCATTTTGAACCTCAGTTAACTTTAAAAACAAGCATTCTGAACAAATAAAAGTCTTATTTTATTTTTATATATTGCTTTATTTCAAATGACTTTCTACATAACTCACTAGTTATGATAGAATACATAACATTGTTATAATTATTATAACATTAATACATAATTAATTGGTACTTACTATTTGCAAACTTTATGACTCGTTAGAGCATGAGACTATTCTTTGAGGTGTCCAGAGCAGTTATTACTATTCTCATCATACAGATGAGGATAGTCTTAGAGAGTTTTAATAAATATCTGAGTGTGATCTCAACAGTGCTACTCAAAATGTGTCTATAGACAAGTGATTGTGTATGAACTGTTTGTTATAGGTTGGTGATTAGATAAGGAGCTTGGGTCAGAATGTTCATCAATATACTGCTTTCTTCACTGAGAAATTCTGGTTTTGAAAACGTATCAGCTGAAGTAAACAGTGTGCTTAGTGTGGTTGTTGATTTACCTTCTTGCGCAAGTTCCTGTGCCATTATGGACCGGTAACAGTTTGTAGACCAGCACTTTGAGTAGCCATCATGAGACCTCTTCAGAATTTCAAGCTTCTGTGCCGTATCTCCACTACAAGGAAAAAATCTTGCTCTGCTGTGTCTCCTTCTCACCATATGGTGACGCTCCATTAGCATATTCAATACCTTTTTTGAAATCTAATCGGTGTATGTTAAAGCCTGCAGTATGGTAAGCTTTGACATGCATATACCAATGAAAGCATCATTGCAATCAAGAGAGTGAACACATTGATCATTCCTGAAAGTTTCCTCCTGCTCCTCTGTAGTTTTTGCCCCTGCACCCTCCCCCACGTAGTCACTGAGAGTTTTGTATAAATGGAATCATGCAGAGTGTACTCTCTTTTAAAAACTCTGGCTGCTTTCAGCATTATTTGAGTTTCATCCAGGTTTTTGCATATGTCAGTAGTTCATTCATTTTTGTTGTTGAGAAGTATTCTGCTGTAGAGTTCTGCCAAAATTTTTTTTTTTTTATTCACCTGTGGATGGATATTTTGGTTGTTTCAAGTTTTTGGCTGTTACAGTACTCAGAATGCTGTAAACATGCTTTTATACATTGTATGGACATATGCTCTCTTCTGAGTAAGTAGAGTAAAATGGCTGGGTCATATGATAGGTTTATTTTATCTTTTTAAATTACTGCCTCGCCTTTTCAAAGTGACTTTACCGTTTTACATTTCCATCACAGTCTGTGAGAGTTCCAGCTCCATCTCGCCAACACTTGGTATGGTCAGCCTTTTTAATTCCAGTTACTCTAATGTGTATGTAGTAGTATCTCACTGTGGTTTTAAGAGTCATTTCCTTGATGACAGTGATGTTCAGCATCTTTTCATATGCTTATTTCCCATCTGTACATCTTCAGTGAAGTATCTGTTGAGATCTGTTGCCCATTTTCCAATTGGGTTGGTTGTTTGTTTTCTTAGTGTTGAGTTTTGAGAGTTCTCTATATATTCTTAATACAAGTCCTTTATCAGATACGTGCCTTGAAGATATTTTCTTCCAATCTGTGTGGCATGTCTTTTTTTTTTGCCCCTGTAAATCTTACATTTCTTAGAACAGTTTTGGATTAACATAAGTTGAGAAGATAGTAGAGTTCCCATATACCCTACACCTGGTTTCCTCTATTATTAAAATTTTACATTAGTATGCTGCGTTTGTTATAATTAATGAACCAATATTGACGCATTGCTAGCTAAATTCCTCAGTGATGACAGAACAAGGAAATACATGTGTGTATACTAACCTGTGTGTGTATACTCTAAGTATTTCTTTATGTAATTATATGTATCTATATTACGCTAAACAAGTTCATACTGATGTCTCCGACTCTAATCCACATGGGTCATTCTCACCTTCTACCCTTCCTTATCTATTATATAAATTCCAACTGCAACAGTGAGAAACCTGACTTCCACCATGCACCATGTGTTTACTTAATTGTTCAATTCCAGCATATGTGTGTACTACTATATGAATTGTTAATCTGTATTCCTATGGGAAACAACTTTATTTACCAAGAAGGACTTATGTGCAATGCCTTTTGCCTTTGGTCTTACAGATTCCACTCATTTCCAAAGTTATGTACCTTTTCCTCCCACCCCCTTCAGTGAGGTTTTATCCATTTAGTTTTTTTTTTTTTTTTTTTTTTGCTATAGTTTGATACTGCTTACTGGGATTCCCCAACTTCCTAAATGATTTTTTAAATTTGCATACATTACGATTCACTTTTTATGTTGTATAGTTCTAAGGGTTTTGACAAACGTGTAATGCCATACATCCACCATACAGAATAATTCAACACTCCAAAAATCCCCTATGCTTTATCTATTCCTTTCTCTCCACCTTCCTCTGAACCCCTGACAATCACAAATTTTTCAAAATATCTCTGTAGTTTTGCTTTTTCTGGAATGTTTTATAATTGGAATCATACAGTATGTGATCTTTCCAGACTGGCATCTTTCACTTAGCAACATGCATTTAGGGTTCCTTTATGTCTTTCATGGTTTGATGGTTCATTACTTTTTTTTTTTTAAATCTCTGAGTAATATTCCGTGCTATAGATTTATTATCCATCCACCTATTGAATGACATTGGTTGCTTTCACTTTTTGGCTATTATGAATAAAGCTGCTATAAACATTTGTAGATAAGTTTTTATGTGGACACAAATTTTCAAATTAACTGGTTAATACCAGGAGTGTGATTGCTGGATCATATTGCAAGACTACATTTAACGTATGAAACTGCCAAACTATCTTTCAAAGTGGCTGAGCCCCTTGTAAACTGTATACACATTGTCGTACAGCAGATCTCTCGAATTTTTTCATCTTGCTTCACTGAAACTATACTCATTGAACAGCAACTAGCAACTTCTTATTTCTTCCTCCCTATCCCCTGGCAGCCACCATTCTATTATATTTTCTGCTTCTATGAGTTTGACTGCTTTAGATACCTTGTTTAAGTGGAATCATGCCATATTTGTTCTGTGACTGGCTTATTTCACTTAGCATAATTTCCTTAAGTTTCATCCATGTTGTTGCATATGATAAGAGTTCCTTCTTTTTAAAGGCTAAATAATACTCTTCTGTGTGTGTATGTGTATCTACCACATTTTCCTTATTCATTTGTTCATTTTTGTACATTTAGGTGTTTCTACCTCTTGGCTATTGTGAATAATGCTGCAATGAACATGGGAGTGCAAATAATGTCCTCGAGATCCTGAGTTTAATTCTTTTGGATAAATACCCGGAAGTGGGATTGCTGGATCATATTGTAGTTATATTTTAAATTTTCAGTGAACCACCATATTGTTTTCCAAAGTGGCTGCACCATTTTATATTGACACCAATGCTGCACAAGACCAATTTCTACATATCCTTGCCAAAACTTGTTATTTTGGTGTTTTTTGATAATGTCATCCTGAGAAATGTGTGGCGAGGTCTCATTGTGGTTTTGATTTGCATTTCCCTGATGATTAGTGATGTTGAGCATCTTTTCACATACTTGTAGGCCATTTGTATGTTTTCTTTGGAGAAATTTCTGTTCATGTCCTTTGCCCAGTTTAAAATCAGTTTACTTTTATTTTAATTATTTTTTTGCTATTGAGTTGTAGGAGTTTCTTATATATTTTTGACATTAAGCCCTTATCCTGTATATATCTATCTATCTATATATAGATATAGATAGATAGATATAGTTTATAAATATTTTCTCCCATTCTCTAGGTTGACTCTTCATTCTGTTGATTGTTTACTTTGCTGTATGGAAACCTTTTGGTTTGATATAGTCCCACTTACCTATTTTTGCTTTTGTTCCCTGTGCTTTTGGTGTCATCTTCAAGAAATCATAGCCAAATCCAGTGACATGAAGCTTTTCCCCTATGTTTACTTTTAGAAGTTTCAGGTTTTATGTTTAAGTTTTTAATCCATTTTGAGTTAATTTTTGTGTGTGATGTGAAATAAAGGTCCAGTTTCATTCTTTTGCATGTGGTATTCTGTTTTTCCTACACAATTTGTTGAAGAGACTGTCCTTTTCCCATTGTGTATTCTTGGCACCCTTGTTAAAGATCAGTTGACTGTATATGTGTACATCTATTTCTGGGCTTTCTGTTCTGTTCTGTTGGTCTACATGTCTGTTTTTATGTCACCACCATGCTATTTTGATTATTGTAGCTTTGTAATATGTTTTGAAGTCAGGAAGTGTGAGGTGTCCAGCTTTGTTCTTTCTCAGGATTTTCTTTTTTTTTTTTTTTTTTTGCTGTTAGGGGTCTTTTGTGGTTCCATGTAAATTTTAGGATTTTTTTTTTCTATTTCTGCAAAAAATGCCATTGGGATTTTGATAGGGAATGCATTGAATCTGTAGATTGCTTTGGGTAGTATGGATATATCAACAAATATTAAATCTTCAGTTCATGAGCATGGGCTGTTTTTTTTTTTTTTTAATCTGTGTGTTTAATTTCTTTCAGCAATGTTTTGTAGTTTTTGTTTTTTGCTTCAGTGAATTTTATTTCTAAGTATTTTATTCTTTTTGAAACTGTTATAAATAGGATTTTCTCAATTTCCTTTTTGGATTGTTCATTTTTAGTGTAAAGAAATGCAACTGATTTTTGTATGTTGGTTTTGTATCCTGCTACTTTGCTGAATTCTTTTATTGGTTCTAACAGGTTGGGGGGTGTGTGTGAGTGTAATCTTTAGATTTTTCTACGTATAAGATTGTGTCATTTATGAAGAGATACTTTTGGTGCTTTCTTTCCAATTTGGATGCCTTTTATTTCTTTTTCTTGACTATTTGTTCTAGTTAGGACTTTCAATACTATGTTGAATATAGTGGCAAGGGACAAGGCATCCTTGTCTTTTTTCTGATCTTAGAGTAAAAGCTTTCAGTTTTTCACTAAGTATGATGTTAGCTGTGGGCTTTCATATGTGGCCCTTATTATGTTTAGGTAATTTATTTCTATTTCCGATGATTGAAGGTGTTTTTATTATGAGAGGGTGTTGAATTTTGTCAGATGCTTTTTCTGCCTCTATTGAGATGGTCATGTGATTTTTATCCTTCCTTCTGCTAATGTGATATATAGTATTGATCAGTTTTCATATGTTGAACCATCGTTGCATCCCAGGGATAAATCCCACTTGGTCATGGTGTATGATTTTTTTTTTTTTTTCCTAGTGTGCTGTTGAATTTGGCTTGCTAGTGTTTTCTTGAGGATATTTGTACCTATATTCGTCAGGGATATTGGCCTGTAGTCTTCTTTTTTTTGTATCTATGCCTGGCTTTAGTATCAAGGTAATGCTGGCTTCATAAAACGAGTTTGAAATTGTTCCCTCCTCTTCAATTTTTTGGAAGAGTTTGAGGAAGATTAATGTTATTTCTTCTTCAAATGTTTGGTAGAATTATTCAGTGATGCCATCTGGTTCTGGGCTTTTCTTCTTTGGGAAGGTTTTTGATTACTTATTCAATCTCCTTATGGTCTATTCAGATTTTCTATCTCTTCATAATTCAGTCTTGGTAGGTTTCATGTTTTTAGGAATTTATCCATTTCTCTTAGGTTATCTAAGTTGTTGACATATAATTGTTCATATTTATCTCTTATAATCCTTTTTATGTCTATAGCATCAGATATAGTAGCCTGTTTCATTTCTGATTTTTTAAATTTGAATTTTCTCTTTTTTTTCTAGTCTAGCTAAAGGTTTGTCAATTTTGCTGATATTTTCAAAAAACCAACTTGTAGTTTTGTTGATTTGTTTTTCTTGTGTTTTTATATTCTATATTTTATTTACTTGTATGTCAGTTTTATTTCCTTCCTTCTGCTAACTTTGGGCTCAGTTTTTTCTTTTTATTTTTTTCTAGTGGTTGTTGAAGAGTGTCTTGTTTAATTTTCACATATTTGTGAATTTTCCAGTTTTCCTTCTGCCATTTGTTTCTAGTTGTATTCCATTGTGGTCTGAAGACATATTAGGTATGACTTCAGTCATCTTAAATTAGTTAAGACTTGTTTTGTGATGTAATATGTGATCAATTCTGAAGAATGTTCCATGTGCTCTTGAGAAGAATGTGTATTCTGCTGCTTGGGGTGGAATGTTCTATATATGTCTGTTAAGTCCCTTTGGTTTCTAGTGTTCTTCATGTCGTCTTTTTCACTATTGATATGTCTGGATGTTCTAGCCATTATTGAAAGTGAAGATATTGAAATCTCCTACTATTACTGTGTTGCTATCTATTTCTCCCTTCAGTTTTGTCAAGGCTTGATTTATATATTTGAATGCTGTGATGTTGGGTGCATATATATATTTATAATTGTTACATCTTCCTGGTGAATTGACCCTTTTGTCATTATATAATGTCCTTCACCTCTTTCTGTGGCTCTGCTGTCTCATGTAAATTCCCAATTAGAGGGTTTCTTTTATCAGGAGCTCAATCTCTTGTTCCCTCTGGTGTCTGTCTGCGTTATTGCAGGTTTTCTGGAACTGCCACAACCTGCTGCACTCAGTCATTGATTTGACTGTCAGCTTGACTGTTATTGGTATATAGAAATGCTACTGATTTATGTACATTGATGTTGTAGCCTGAGACTTTACTAAATTTATTTGTCAATTCCAGGAGTCTCTTGGTGGAGTCTTTTGAGATTTCTAGATAGATACAAGATCATATCATCAGTGAAGAACGATAGTTTGACTTCCTCTTTCTGAATTTGGATACCTGTTATTTCTTTGTCTTGTCTGATTGCGCTGGCTAGGACTTCCAGTGCTATGTTGAATAGAAGTGATGACAGTGGGCACACTTTCTTGTTCCAGTTCTTAGGGGGAATGTTTTCAACTTTTCCCCATTCAGCATGATGTTGGCTGTGGGTTTGTCATATATGGCTTTTATAATTTTGAGATATGTTCCTTCTATGCCTAGTTTATTGAGGGTTTTTATCATAAAAGGGTGCTGGGTTTTATCGAATGCTTTTTCTGCATCTATTGAGATCATGTGGTCTTTGTTTTTGCTTCTTTTTATGTGGTGAATCATGTTTATTGATTTGCATATGTTAAACCATTCTTGGATACCTGGGAGGAAACCCACTTGATCATGGTGAATTATTTTTTTGATGTGCTGTTGAGTTCAGTTTGTTAGTATTTTGTTGGAGATTTTTGCATCTATTTTCATAAGGGGTATTGGTTTGTAGTTTTCTTTTTTTATTGTGTTATTTGCTGGATTTAGTATCAAGGTGATACTAGCTTCATAGAATGAGTTGGGGAGAATGTCCTTCTTAATATTATGGAATAATTTGTGTAGTAAGGGTACCAGCTGTTCTTTGTAAGTCTGATGAAATTCAGCTGTGAATCCATTTGGAACAGGGCTTTTTTGGGGGGGAAGATTTTTATTACAGCTTATATCTCACTGCCCATTATAGGTCTGTTCAGGAGTTCTATTTTTTCCTGATTGAGTCGTAGGAAGTTGTGTGTTTCCAGGAATTTGTCTATTTCCTCTACGTTTTCTAGTTTAAGTGCATAGAGATTTTTGTAATATTCATGGATGATATTTTGTATTTCTGTGGTATAAGTTGTAATGGCTCCTTTTTCATTTCTGATTGAGCTTATGGGTCCTTTCTCTTCTGTTCTTGGTTAATCTAGCAAGAGATCTGTCAATTTTGTTTATCTTTTCAAAGAACCAACTTTTTGTTTCATTGATCCTTTGTATTTTTTTTTTGTTTGTTTGTTTTCCATTTCATTTAGTTCTGCTCTGACCTTTGTTATTTCTTTTATTCTGGGGCTTTGGCTTTGGTTTGCTCTTCCTTTTGTAGTTCCTTGAAGTGTGACATTAGGTTGTTAATTTGTGATCTTTCTGTCTTTTTGATGTAGACATTAAGGCTATGAATTTTCCTGTAAGCAGTGCTTTTGCTGAGTCCCATAGATTTTGATAGCTTGTGTCCCTGTCGTCATTCAGTTCAAAGAATCTTTTGATTTCTATCTTAATTTCGTTCTTGACTCAATAATTATTCAGCAACAGGTTGTTTAATTTCCATGACTTTGTGTAGGTTTGAGTGTTTGTCTTGTGATTGATTTCTAGTATTATTCCACTGTGGTCTGAGAGATACATGGTATGATTTCGATTTTTTTGAATGTGTAGAGACCTGTTTTGTGGCTTAAGATATGGTCAATCTTGTAGAATGTCACATGTGTTGCTGAGAAGAGTGTATATTCAGTAGTTTTTGGGTAGAATGTTTTCTAAATGTCTGTTAGGTCCATTTGATTTAATATGTGGTTTAAGGCCATTGTTTCTTTGTTTATTTTCTGCTTTGATGATTTGTCAAGCTCTGACAGTAGGGTGTTGAGGTCCCCAGCAATTACAATGGTGCTATTTATTTCTTTGCTTAGCTCTAGTAACATTTTCTTTATGTATCTGGGAGCACCTGTGTTAGGCACATATATATTTAGGATTATGATGTCTTCTTGTTGTATTGATCCCTTTATCAATGTATAATGACCCCCTATGTCTTTCTTTAACTTTTGTTGGCTTAAAGTTAATTTTATCTGATATGAGAATGGCTATACCTGCTCTCTTTTGATTTCCATTTACATGGAATATTTTTTCCATCCTTTCATGTTGAGTCTGCATGTGTCCATGTGGTTTGGATGTGTTTCCTGCAGACAGCAGATACTTAGGTTGTGTTTTTTCATCCATTCAGCCAGGCTATTTCTTTTGAGAGGAGCATTCAGACCATTAACATTAAGTGATAGGATTGATATGTGGGATGTTGATCTGTTCCTCATGTTGGGTAGTACCTTATTGCTTTGTTTTCTCTCTTTTGCTATTGTTTTATAAGAGTTGTGAGTTTTAGGGGTTTTTTTTTTGGGGTTATTTTACACTGGTGTGTATCTGTTGTGCTGATTTGTGTATAATGCTGTTCTGAGTATTTCCTGCAGGGCAGGTCTGTCATGGCAAATTCCCTTAGTGTTTGCTTGTCTGGAAAAGACTTTATTTCTCCATCAGTCATGAAACTTAGTTTTGCAGGATACAAAATTCTAGGCTGGCAGTTGTTCTGCTTATGAAGATTGAAGATGGGGACCCAATCCCTTTTGGCTTGTAAAGTCTCTGCTGAGAAGTCTGCACTTAGCCTGATGGGTTTTCCTTTGTAGGTTATTTGTTGCTTTTGTCTTGCTGCTTGCAGAATTTTCTCCTTCATTTTGATCTATTCTGCTGTCTTCCCCTCTTCCCAGCAGTGTGAATTGTATTGGGACCCCCAGCTTATTCTCTGAGATGGTGGGTAGTGCATGTGAGTAATAATCTACCGCACCCTGTTTGATTGAGTCAGTAGATGCTATAATGAGCTATACAGTTGTTCTCCTTGTCAGTGGTTGAAGCTTGCAGGAAAGTGCCAACTGCAGAGATGTTCTTTTGTGCCTGGAATAGGCTCTAGCCCCTCAGGAGAAAAACTTGAATGCCCCAGGCAGTGGGAGGGGCCATGTAGCTCCCAGTGGATTGCTTCTTCTCCACCACAGCAGAGTTGGGTGGAGGAGTGAGGCTGGATGGGGTTAGGTTGGGTGAGCCTGGAAGGCTCTACAAAGTCTTGGCCAGGCTCAAAGGTCATTTCCCAGGCTGCTGGGGAAAGCTGCTGGGAGGGGAGCTGAAGCAGCTTCTCCAAACTGGAATGTCTGCTTGTGGGGAACAGGCTGTCTGTAATTCACTGACTGGCAAGGCTATTGGGAGTGAGCTCCACCTGTATCACTCTGTATCTGCCCCAAGAGTCTTCCTCCAGTGTCTGGTTGTGAATGGGTGCCTGAACATGCTGTGCTCAGCAGCAATGGCCCTGCGGGCTGGGAACTTCCCCACCAGGGACTTGCCCTAGTTCGACAGCATGGCTTTCCTGTGGGGGCACAGGTGCTCCACCAGATCACCATGGCTTGGACCTACACTGTACTCTTCCATCAGTTCTACCCATATGGGCTCCCTCATCTTCCGAGTCCAGCTCTCAAATCTCCCCTTTGTCCACCCTAGCAACCCACTCCAATCATGGGGGTATGGGATCTGGCTTGCATGTCTTGACCCACTGGCGTGCATCTCTGGGGAGTGCTGGTGGGCAGGGACCTCCCAGACCAAGCACCCCTGGGTCCACTGCAGGTCCTCATGGAAAAAGTGTGGACCCCACTCTCTGTGGAAACATCAAACTGGAGGACACACCAGCAGAGGAGAGGCAGCTGCTCCCAAAAGTCTCAGCTCAATCTGCCCTCCCAGCTGCAGTGGGTGGGGGAGGGGAGGGGGAGAAAAAGAGTCTGAATGGAAGAGAGCTAGGACTCTGGCTCCTCTGGTCCCTCTCCCTGGAAGGAAACCCACACAGAATGTCCAAGCTCTGGGATCACGCAAATTCTCCACACAATTCAGCGTTTGCAACAACGCTTGGGCTCATGAGGGTGGAAAAGCTTCCAAGAAACTTGGTAGCCCACTGATTACCAAAGGTGTGTGTGACGGAGAAAGGAAACTCCCACCTATACCTATCCCTTCACTGGGCTCCAAGCTTCTGGGGTTGATCTTTGCTGATAACTTTTTTCCCCTTCTTTCTCGTCCTGTTCTCCTCCGCAATTTAATTCTGTGAAGGCCCTGGCAGGCTCTGGCACTTTTTCCTCTGAATTACACCTGAGTTGTGCCCATTTCCCCCTTTCCCTTATCTGAAACCCTTCCTTCTCTCCAGGACAATCTGGCAAGTGGTGGCTCTAGTCAGCCATCTTGCTTAGTCCTCCCATTTGTACCCTTTAACTCACTTCTCTTCATCCTCCCTTCTCCCCCCACTAACATTTTCCAGTCTCTATAATGTATTTTTCCACTGTTTACCTCCATGTGTTCAAATTTTTTAGCTCCCAAATATAAGTGAGAATGTGTGATATTTGTCTTTTTGTGCCTGGCTTATTTCACTTAACATAATAACCTCCAATTCTTTTCATGTTGCTGCAATAATATGATTTAATATTTTTTGTGGTCAAATAGTATTCCATTGTGTATATATAGTACATTTTCATTACCCATTTATCTGTTGATGAGTACTTAGGTTGATTCCATATCTTAGATATTGTGAATGGTGCTTTAGTAAACATGCAACTGCAGAGATCCCTTTAATATATTGATTTCTTTTCCTTTGGGTAGATACACAGTAGTGGGATTGCTGGATTAAATGGTTCTAATTTTAGTTCTTTGAGAAATGTCCATACAGTTTTCCATATTGGCTATACTAGTTTACATTCCAACTGACACTCTATCAGAGTTCCCTTTTCTCTACGTCACTAACTTGGGTTATTATTTGTCTTTTTAGTAATAGCCATTCTAACTGGAGTAAGATGATATCTCATTGTGGTTTTGATTTGCATTTCTCTGATGATTTGTGGTGTTGAGCATTTTTTCATATGTTTCTTGGCCATTTGTCTATCTTCTTTTGAAAAACTTCTGTTCATGTTTTTTGCCCACTTTTTAATGAGGTTGTTTATTTTTTTCTTGCTGATTTGTTTAAGTTCTTTGTAGGTTTTGGATATGAGCCCTTTATTGGATGGATATTTGTGAATATTTTCTCCCATTCTGTGGGTTGTCTATATACTCTGTTGATTATTTCCTATGCTGTGCAGAAGCCTTTTAGTTTAATGAAGTCCCATGTGTCTATTTTTGTTTTTGTTAACTGTGCTTTTGATGGTTTAGTCATAAATTCTTTGCCTAGGCCACTGTCTGGAAGAGTTTTTTCTAGGTTCTGTTCTAGAATTTTTATGGTTTCAGGTCTTACATTTAAATCTTCAATCCATCTTCACTTAATTTTTGTATATGGTGAGAGATAGGGATCCAGTTTCATTCTTCTGCATATGGCTATCCAATTCTCCCAGCACCATTTATTCAATAGTGTGTCCTTTCCCCAGTGTATGTTTTTGTCTGCTTTGTTGAAGATCAATTGGTTGTAGGTATATGATTTTGTTTCTGGATTCTCTATTCTGTTCCATTGATCTATGAGTCTACTTTTATGCCAGTACCATGCTCTTTTGTTTATGTAAAAAGAAAATAAAAATATCAGGGCCACCCCTCCAAACGTTTTATACAAAAGGGAAGTTAGAGTCCTCAGGCATCTGTAACAAACTGGCCCCACAGAAACTTCATTAAGGAAATTTCTTTTCTACCTCCCATAAGCAAGGACATGCAAATTGTAACTTAGGGTCCACAGGCTATGTCTAGCTCCTAAAACTAAAGTCTGTTAGATTACACACTAATAATGATTTACAAGTTTATCTTCACAGGCAGCAGAACAGAGACAAGACAGGATCAGACATTCTTCCACCTATCCAGGGACTTCTACATAATTAATGTTTCCTTCACTCTCTTTTTCTCTTCTGACATTCACCTTATCTTATGTAAAATGTAGATTTCCCTGAGTCCCACAAGAATGTAAACATTTTGTTTCACTACCCCTGCCCCATACTTTGTTTTTAATTTGATATACCTTTAAATGGAAAAACTTCTAAATTCCCCTTCAGAAAAACAGCCACAATTTTGTCTGTGGTTTGTGGTTTTCCTGGGCATGTCCTCAACTTTGGCTTAATAAACCTCCATTGGTTGAGATTTTTGCCTCAGTCACTTATTTTGTATTGACAAATGGTGACCAAATGAAGGGACACTTTGGAGGAGATCCCCTTTTGACTTGCAGGAATTTCTCCCATTGGGGCTAAGGTACCAGCTAGAGATTTACTCTAAGCAGTTGCAACTTTTGCCAAGGCCAAAAGACAGCTCTCTCCCAAGGTTCCTCAATCTCCCAAACTTTTTGGTTTGAGAGACAGGGTTTATTTGCAGGGAAATTCCTCTAAGGAGTTTTGCTTACTTCCAATAAGGAAGGTGAGTTTCCCCACTTCCATGATGATGGAGAACAGGCTCAGCTTGGGCCCCATCTCTAGGTACGGAGCTGGTATGGAGTTTCATTTTAGACTTTGAAAGCTGAAGATTAAAGTTTATTGTTAGCTTGCTATAACTTCTCCTTATGCTTAGAAATCTCAAAAATACATTAATTGTATGATTGCTTTTTCTGTTTTTGGTTTTAGTCTGTTTTACATTAGAGTTGACCAACCCTTGGTCAAAACTGACAGAAGCTCTAAGTTATGAGAAATGAGGCCTCTAAAACTGACTAAAACTCCTGCAGCTGCAGTACACTGGCCAGTTAAAAGAAATAAAATATTTTATCCCAAAATATATTTCATTGACATATTTTCAGATGGCTGCCACAGAAATAATGCTACAAAGCTGTCTTTTATGAGGGGTGGGAGATGAGGGGAGGAATTTGCATCTATAGAGAATCTCCATTAATACAGCCAGGACTTTCTCTACCCAATCTAGGAAAGAGAGTCTGACACCTTTGAAAGTTTGAAAAGAAACATTTACCACCTATTCTGTCTGAGGTCTACTACCTGTGGGGCTTTTGCAGCATAACAAGACCACCTTTGCTAGCCTCTGTCTCTTCTCCAACTCAAACCTGTTTTGCCAATGCCCATTCTTCAAAAACCTGTACCTCAATAAGAAGTTAAATTTTCATTCTGAAGGCCCCACATATACATGTTAAAAATTATTTTAAATGTCTTTTTCGTCAATTAATCAATCTGCCTCATGTCAGTGATTTTTTCAGTGAGCTTTTATGTGGGAAAGTACCTTGCTCCCAAGGTTTAAAGCCACTCTGTTCTTCTGAAAAGCTTCAATAGAGAAAACCCAAGAACCTGATCAGCTAGGCGGGCTCCTGGCCTCTCTCTCTGTACAATCTGGTTGAACAGAAGGTAAAGATCACTGTTTGCAAGGCTTTGATTAATGGGAGAAAAAGGGTTTGTGTGACTAGTCTTGGTACAGTGACTCAGGTGTACTTTTTATACTTTGTGATATAATTTCATATTGTTTGATCCCATTCCTACCCTCAAAAATAGTTTTCCTTTGTTCTATTTTTGTGGTGTTGCTTTGTCATAAAGAGGGCTATCAGATAAAGTTCCTTCTCATCTTGTTTGATGTCCTTGAGTGCTTATCTTGGACCTCGTGGGAATACTTCCTCTTGGTCTCCACCATCTGGGGCAATTGTTGGGTTGCATTCGGTGGCCGGCATAAAAATGGCTGGGAACCTGAGATTTTTTTTTGTTCTGAACATGGCAAGCTCTAGAGAGTGTTTGTTATAAAAGTCTCATTCATAAGGAACTTCTATTGTCTCATCCTTTGTTGCTATCTTAGCCTACTTCTGGGAGAATAAGGGGATCTTTGGGATTACTTCTTCACTGAAGAGGCTATTGGATTCAGTTGCTTTGGAATAAGTATTAAATATGTCATTGAAAATTAATGGCTAAAAGATGGATCCTGTAAATTAAAAAGACTCCTAAATTAAAAAAAAAATGGATTTTAGAGATCTCTTACTCTAAGTAATTGCCTTCTTAGTATTAATAGGTGAATTGGATTAAAGGAAGGGCACATAATTGTGATGTGGCTAGCCTTAATTTCTCTTGACAAAATTAAAAAGCAAAATTTGACCTAAAAGATAAAAATCCTTTGTATGCTGCCCCTGTGGGATTGACAGCAAGGATAAATTCCCTGGTGGCCTAATGGTTAAAATTTTGTGCTTTCACCCCGACAGCCTGGGTTTGATTGTTGGTCAGGGAATGATCCTGTTTTGGTGTGATATTTGTGTGACCTTTGCCATTTATTAATCCTTTCCTTTCCTTAGACAGCCTCTAATTTCCTGTTTTCTTTCACCTATAGGAGGCATATGAGGCTTTTGGGCTCTTATATGTAGATGGTCAGCAGCTGAAAAGCTGAGACCCTAGAAAATATGGCTAGACAGAAATGTGTGTTGTACTTTTCTTTGTGCTGTTTTTGTAGCATTTCAGGATTTTGTAAAGACTGCTTTACACCTTGTACATCCTTGGTTAAGTCACAACCTTGGTTCAGCTTAATTTAAAAGGAACCTTTAGTTAAAAAGTTCAAAAATGAAAAATCTCAGCTGTTTGTCTCAGCTAAAATCTGCTCCATTTACTTTTTTTCTCCCTCCTCCTCCTCCTTCTTTGCTGTCTTCAATACCATGTGAAGAAACCTGGAGGTAACCTCTAATGACTCAGACCCCTTAAGGAACTCAGGAAAAAGGTGCCATTCACTCTCCCTTTTTTGGGATCTTCTCTTTTCCTTGTGTAGTCCAAAGAGTCATGGACAGATTCCTCTCTGATATAAAACTCAGCTCTCCTTTGAATAGTTTTACCTATTTGGCTTTTGGGGGTATCAGAAATTATATTGTGAAAAAAATGTGACCTTGATGTGTATAATGGCTAGGCAAGAATGACAATGTTAGAGGCAGCTGAATATGCTGCAGGAGGCTTCTCCTTTTTTTGAGCCTAAGATAAGAAAGGGTGTGTGTGATGTTGTGATATATATATTGGTTTTCATCCATGGTTCCTATGGTGTTTCATAACTCCCATAGTCCTTGTTACAATGTTGGGACACTTTAGGCCTGAGGAGCAGGCCTTAAGAGATAGATTCTCTCTCTCTGACCTTATCCTGTCCTCTTTTCACCAGCCCAAGGTAAGACTCTAATCTGATTGTGGGTCAAAAGACCTTATTCCAGAGAGGCCCTGCCCCATACCCTGGAGGAAGGAATGCTGCACAGAGAGGCCAGGAAGACCCTGAAGAAAGAGGCCTTGCCGGGTTTAAATCATGCACTTTTTGTCCATTCACATTTCTACATGGTTGTCAATCATGCCTATGTAATGAAGCCACCATAAAACCCAAAGAGGAGTGGGTTTGAAGAACTTCCAGGTAACTAAACATGTGGAAGTTCCTAGAGGGTGGTGGGCCCTGAGAGGGTATGGAAGCTCCACACCCCTCCCTCCATACCTCACCATACACATCTCTTAAATAAGTGTTTCCCTGAGTTCTGTGAGCTACTTCAGCAAATTATTCTAACCCAAAGAGGGAGGAGGTCATGGGAATCCCAACTTGAAGCTGGTTGTTCAGAAGCTCCAGAGGCCTGGACTTGCAACTGGTGACTTGGGGGGGGGCAGTGTTGGGGACTGAGCCCTCACTCTTTGGGATCTGACACTATTTCCAGGTAGAGAGTATCAGACTTGAATTAGAGAACAACTAGATAGTATGTTGGGAAAAATCCCACATTTGGTCACAGAAGCCTTCTTCTATGTGTTGTTGATTATTGTAGAGTTTAGAGGAAAGTATTTTGGTTTTTAATATTTGTTGAGACTTATTTTGTGTCCTAATGTATGGTCTATCATGGAGAATGTTCCATGTACTAATGAAAAGAATGTATATTCTGCAAGTATTTGATAGAATATTCTGTAAATGTGTGTTAGGTTAATTTGCCCTACTGTCTAGTTTAAATCCAATATTTCTTTGTTGATGATCTGTCTAATGCTGAGAGTGGGGTATTGAAGTCCCCCACTATTATTGTATTTTAGTCTCTCTCTCTCTTTAGAGCTAGTGATATTTACTTTCTGAATCTGATTATTCCAGTGCGGGGTGCATATATATTTATAATTGTTATATCCTCTTGCTGGACCGATCTCTTTATTATTATATAATGACCTTATTTTTTTTCTTATTACTGTTTCTGACTTAAAGTCTGTTCTATTTGATGTGAGTACAGCTATTCCTTCTTGCTTTTGGTTCCTGTTTGCGTGAAATGTCTTTTTCCATCCTTTTACTTTTGGTCTATGTATCTTTACTAGTAAGTTGAGTTTCTTGTCAGCAGCATATAGTTGGATCATTTTTTTTTTTTTCTTTTTAAATCCATTTGCCCATTCTGTATCTTTTAAGTGGAGAATTTAGTCCATATACATTCCAGGTCATTATTGATATGCAAGGATTTTTTCCTGTCATATTGTTAATTGTTTTCTGGTTGTTTTATATATTCTTTTTTCTTTTCTTTTTCTCTTATTGTCATTGTGGTTTGGTGGATATCTATAGTGGTACTATTTGAGTCCTTTCTTTTCTTCCTTTGTGTAACTGCTTTGCCAGTGAGTTTATACTTTTATGTGTTTTTATGATGGTAAATGTCATGCTTTCACTTCCAAATTTAGGACTCTCTTGAGCATTTCTTATATGTCCTGGCTAGTGGTAATGAATTCCTTCAGCATTTGCTTGTCTGGGAAAGATTTTATTTCTCCGTCATTTATGAAAGTTAATTTTGTTGGATATAGTATTCTTGACTGACAGGTCCTGCCCCTCCCAGTACTTTGAATATGTCATCACATTCTCTTTTGGCTTGTAAGGTTTCTGCTGAGTAATCCACTGCTAGTCTGTTGGGTTTTCCTTTATAGGTGACTAGGTGCTTTTCTCTTGCTCTTTTTAGCATTTGTTCTTTGTCTTTGACTTTAGACAATCTGATTATGATGTGACATAAAGAAGACCTTTTTGCACTGTATCTACCTGGGGATCGTTGAGCCTCTTGTATTTGAATGTCAAAATCTCTTGCTAGACTTTGAAAGTTTTCATCTATTATTTTGTTAAATAGATTTTCTATTCCTTTCACTTTCTCTTCGCCCTTGGGTATCCCAACAATTTGTGTATTTGGTTGCTTTGTGTTGTCCCAAATGTCACAAAGGCTTTACTCATTTTTAAAAATTCTTTTTTTCTTTATTTTTGTCTGACTGGGTCATTTCAAAAGCCCTGTCATCAAGCTCTGAGATTCTTTCTCCTGCCTGATCTAGTCTATATTTGAAGCTTTCAAATATATTTTGTATTTCTATCAATGACTTCTTCTGGAACTTTGGTAAATTTGTCATTAATATCCTGAATTTGTTTTCTGATTTCTTTGTATTGTTTTTCTGAATTATGTTGTATCTCACCAAGCTTCTTTAAAATAAATATTTTGAATTCTTGATCCAGAGTTTCATGAATTTCTTTTTGATTGAAATCTGTTGCTGGAGAATTACTGTTTTTCTTTGGTGTTACATTTCCTTGCTTTTGCATGTTTCCTGTGTCCTTATATTGATATTTGTGCATCTCATGTAACAGTCACTTCTTCCATTTTTTTTGAAATAGATTTCATAGGGAAGGATTATTTCCTAAATATGTATATATGTTGTTGGTTGAGTAGGGCACTTTAGCTTTGATATTAGGTGCCTGCACTAGTGTGATCTCTGTAGGATTTCTTTGTCAGTGCACAGCATCTGTGTGCATCAGTATCTGTGTTTTCCTTGGTGATTTACAATATGGTTGTCAATGACAGCTGTTGTGCAGTTTTCCTGGTGACTAGGATGCCATAAGGTCCAGTCTTTGGGCCATAGTGGTGCCTGTTCTCATGCCCCATAGTGGCTTACATTGGCACTGGTATTAGTGGGTCCAGGTGGGCTGATTCTTGGGCCTCCAGGTTACTTGCTTGGATGCTGGTAGTGGCAACAGTGGGCCCAGCATGTGGACAGGTTTTCAGTCCTCTGGGCAGTTTGTCTGATGTGGTGATGGCAGTAGCGGTGGTGTAGCAATCCACTCAAACCCAAGTGGTTCGTGTTAGTGTTGGTGGTGTCTGTGACAGGTTGGGTGGGCCAGTCCCCTGGTCTGATGATAGTGTGTGCAGGTGGGTGTCATCTGTGGTGGTACTGGTATGTTGGGTTGGCCTGACCTCAGACCCTGGCGGTAGTGATCAGGTGCCAGCAGTGATGGACTGGGCTGGGCAATTTCCAGGCTCCTGGATGGCATGCTCAAGACACGGGTCAAGGGGTTCTCCCATGGCCAAGATTGCAAAAGCTTGTGGTGGGAGTATGGAGCCCTGGGGTTTTCTTTTTTACCCTTTTCCCACATCCAGGACCTTCTCCTGGCCAAGCAAGCTGCCTCGCTTTCCTCTTATTCCTGTTACTCCATCTTGATTGGAAATATAAGTGCATACCATTAGAATTTTAGGTAAAACAAAAAATATTCATTGTCTGTTTCTTATTCTTACTCTGATGTGCAATGAGTACCTGAAAAATGTTGTGGGCAGTAAATTATAGTTTAAGTATGTTAATTCTGAAGTCATTAGAGAAGATGAGAAGATAGAATAAAATGTTTATTTTATCTCTGTAACTATTTTCTGATAAGACTGAATCTTAGAATTAGGGTCAATAGCAGAGCTATGATTATGTAGCATTTTGTTTTCTGTTTAGGGTTATTTAAGGAAAAGCATCCTAAAAATATTTAAGACCTTTTTAAAGAGAACAGGTTCAAACTATACTCCTTTGAGAGGATAATCTCCCCTTGCAGATACAGAGTGTATAACTGCTAGGTTGTACCCCACAGACAGACTCTGATCTACAGACTAGCAAAAGGTGTTCAATCTTGTGATAGTTTGCCTTGCAAACCCAAACATAATTAATTGATAACACTATCACATATTCCTGTGATAACTGAAAAATTGGTAAGGTTATATTTGTTTAACATTCAAATGTATTTGTCTTCCAATAAAGCTAGAGTTTTTGACAAGAATGCTATTTTCTTTGAAATAGGTTAACTTCTCTAGCTAATATCTATGTTGAGAATTTGATGTGTTGATAGAACATATTCATAGGCTCAATGTCCAGCCAAGATTGACATCTCCTGCCACTGATATTTCCTGTTTAGGATATGTGGTAAGTGTCTGCTTTTTTCTTTTAAAGAAATCCTGAGCTTAGATATAGGATTATTGTATTTTGCTTATATGCCACCAGTGAACCCAAATGTGGGCTTGCCATACTTGCAGGTGTCTTGTGTTTTTAGGTCTTATTTATTTATTTATATTTTAACAGAGAAATAGTAATTACAGAAAGTGGGAAAGTTCTGTAGTCACTTGGGCTTCCTTCAGCTAAAAAAGTGTGTGCTGGTATATTTTGTTATAAACCATTTCCTCCTTTGAACATCTTTATAATTTAAGTCTTTAAAAATGCCTTCATTTCAAACACCAAATATTTCTATATTAGATAAATTTTTTCAGTATATTTTAATAATATCTTTGGATTTTCTTTCTTTCTGTTTTATAATAATTATACTATAAGTCTCCCTGATAAATTCAATTTTCTTTCAGTACTATGAATTTTTCATTGACTATATATATTGAAACTAAACATGTTGAATCTGAACAAAAGTTTTACATTAACTTAATTCTGTTTATAATTACATTGTGAAAGGTTATAATGTCTAAGCATTAGGTAGAATGTGAGCTTTGGAGTTGGGCATCTGGCTCCATTGCTTACTTAGCAAACTACTTTTGTCTTGCTGAGCTTCTATATCTCCATGCACAAAATGAGGAAAACAAAAATCTCGTAATTTGTGGATTAATTTAATTCTCACAAAACATCTATGAAGCAAATTTTAATGTTATATCCACAGAAAAAAATGGGCAAACTGAATATCACCAGTACGTGGAAGCATATGGGACATTCTGTTGGAGAACAGATGGAGTTTCTAGTTTCTTCAAGTCAATGGAGCAAAAGAAGGGGAGAAGGGAAATGTTCTAGAGTCAAAAATACTTGAAACATAACCAAATACAATAAGTAGACCTCATTTGGAAAAGACAACTATAGAAAGGCATTTTGGAGACAACTGCACAAATGTGAATAGGGACTGGGCATTAAATATCAAGGAGTTATTATTTTTGTTAGCTAAGATAATGGCATTTTAAAAAATTAAATGCTATAGTTTTAAAAAAATCCATAATTTATAGAAATATATATAAATGAGATGACATATATAAGATTTGCTTTAAAATATTTTAGGAGAAAACCTTACAACTGATTAAATGAGGCAAGTGTGACTTGATAGTTGTAGACTTTTGATAGTTGCAGAGTCTGGGTGGTAGATATGTTTGAAATTTTTCAGAATTAAAAAAAGAACTAAACGAAATGATGCAATGGACTTAGAAGTGAAATAACTTGGACACTAGTGATAGCACAGATACAGTGACTGCACAAACACATATAATTCTAGATGTCTGGAGAAGAACCCTCTTGCATTCTAGTATGTGACAGAGACTTTTACCCAGTTCTGTCTGGGCACTTTTATACTCACTTTGTAGTTATTGTGAATGTTTGGATATGCTGGTTTGCCCTAATATCATTTATTTAGTTGGTCTCCCCATCTAAATTGTAATTTTCTCTGAGGCTGTGGAGATTTGTTTGATATCTTTACCCTAGTCTTTTCCCATTGCCCTTGCATGATTACTATTAAATGCTTGCTAAATTAATAAACACTTTATTTTTCTTTGTTTGGGAAGATGTTGGATGCTAGGCACATATCTTACTTAAGCTTCTTATTGACATAGGAAATCCTAAACATATTTTATATATATTTGTTCCTTTTCTAAATTTAAATAAAACAGGATGGCCATTGATTTCTCCCATTGTATAACATAGTCTTTTGAAAATAGTAGCTGGTATAGGATACCTCAAAAATACCTGTAGCTCTACAGGCTGAGGATCAACTTATAAAGTGGTGATTCCCAGTTATTTTGTGAGATGAATGTTAAAGTCATCCCTAGGGTAAAAATGAGACTTTTATTAAAAAGCTATTTTACTAATAATCAATTGATAAATAAACTTCACACTTTTGGTCTGTTCATTATTTTATTGTCAACACATTCTTTCTGAAGGTAGAGAATGAGTTTGGGGATTGGAGGTCTTCAAATTAGAAAGACTGACAAATAGGCCAACTCTATATTTACAGTGGAGATTTTAAAAGAAATTTGACACAATGCACCTCACAAATGGATGCTATAAGTCAATTTTAGGCATCATTTTTGAATACAAGGAGACTATTCATTTCTTCTTTTTTCCCCTAAAATATAAACACTCAATATGTTCAAATGTTTGTAAGACATGTTATCTTAAAGAACATTTTTGTAAAAAAAATCAAAGTGGTACAGAAACAAGCTCCTGGAAAAGTGCTGGTATCTTTTTTTTTTTTTTTTGATTGTTGGATAATTCTGCAAATAATTTCTTCCAAATAAAGGGATTCAGCTTTGTATTAAATTTTACAATAAAAGCTCTCAAATGATAGATTCAAAATTCTAAACACGTTTAAGGATTATAAAAAGATATGCCTGAAATCTTGCATGTTTTAAAACATGGTACAAAGTAAGCATTTTATATGTAGGCATTTTTAATTAAAAAAAAGTTTTATTTGTGTTTTCAGAATAAACGAGCTAACATAAATTGTACATATTTACAGCAATAAACTACATTTCAGAAGCTGCACAATGATTTTTCTAAGTATAGCTGATGGTTTTTGACACCAGCCTTTCATATATGTTTTCCTTCTTTCATTTGCTGCAACATTTAAGATCTTGTAGTACCAAAGCAAAGAAAACAGCAACTTATTTTATAGCAAAGCCACACTATTAACAAAAATACCGAGTGAACTACAGTCCTGTGACTGTTAGGTATCTGTGAGTCCTGAAATCGAGAGCACAAGCATTTCTTGTGTCCATACCTGATTGCATGTAAATTGATTTTGCATTTTACAAGAATACACGATTACTCAAGGAATGATTAAGAATAGAAAAAGGCCATGAAGGGTAAAAGGGTCAGGAATCAGAGGCCACTGAACAGTTTCTTTTTCACTGATTCACTGCTTATAGGGAAACTGATTTCTTCTTTCATGTGTATAAATCACAGTCTACAGGCTTCATGGATTTTATCCACAGATAGCATTTGAGATAACAAACGCATAACACCACATACTTTAAGCACATACAAAGGAATTAATCAAACAGTTAGAATATTCAAATCCCTAACAGAAAGGGTACAATCAAGCACACACTGTATGAAATTTTGCTTTCCAATGTAAAAAGCAACTACAGAAAATCACAAGTTTCATTAGACAGAACAGCAATTTCAATCAGAAAATGCAGCATATATTGATACAAAATAGAAAACTTGAATTATAAAAGTAAGGAGTCCACCTTTTCCTTTCTTGGCATTTGTTAAGCCTGTCCCGTTTCATTAAAATTTCTACAGGTTTTACAGAAATACTCATTCTTGCCATGTAGCTTCTTTAGTGGTCTGATAGGTATACAAAAGTATTACCTGCTTGTGTAAGAAAGCAAATGCTTATGTCCAAAGAGCAAAAGAGCATTAAAATATTGTAATTTATGTTTCTTTGCAATGAAAGAATTTCTGCCTGCTGAAAATAAATAGGGAGAAAGGGATTCTTTTATTTACAAGAACTGTGTAATACCAACCAGGATATGAATTAGCTAAATCATGTTTGGTAGGAGGGTAGATAGTAAGTCGATATATGGTTTAAAAACACAAGGAATAAAACACTTAACATCTAACATATTTGGTGAGTTTAGCATAACGGATTTTGAGAGGCAACAGAAGGTATGCATTTCTTTCTGAATATAGCACCTGCTTTTGAAAGCCCCAGCTATTTGGTACAGAATGCTATGAATTAAAATAGCAGGAGATTGGTTTGGAAAATGTAGTTAATTTTTGGATTCAATCAAGTTTTAGGTGAGGTGGTAGCCAAAGAGGTGTTCCATTGCTGGCAGGATAGTCATTTCCTATTCTTCAGCCTCATGAGTCCTGCTTTCCCAAACCTGCGGAATCACTCACTGTATAAAGGTCTTTTGCCTCAGGGTCAGTCCCCTTGGACGAAGCCAAGAGGAGTGAAATAATTATTCAGAGATGATAATCAGCTAGGAAAATTTTTCAACTAAACCACCCTCAACCCGGTTGCTTCTCTCTCAAAAACAGTTGTATTTGTATTTAAACAATATTAAACTTTCCAATTTTCATTTCTATTAACCTTTTAAATGACAGGCCCACATTATTTCACATTAGCCATTAGGCTGCCATCATGATGGCACAATATGCTGCCTGGTGGTTAAAAAGAAAGAAGTTTATTTAAAAATGTCAAAAAAATTTTTGATCCTTGTAAACATTTAAATCATTTAAAATTTCCAAAAACCTCAAGCAGTCTTGGCTGTGTAATAATGCCACATGGTAGTTTTTATCGAGAGGGTTATTGGCCCTCTTCAAAGTAAGGAGGTGAGCAGCACAGTCAATAAATATGTGTGTATATAATCATGAGCATTCCCTTCTTAGGAGAGTACTGGATGTTCCGAACATGAAAGAGCACTTGAATATATCATTCTGTTTTTCATGACACTGCAGTGAGTTAGGGTAACCAAGGGGCTTCCCTAAAAATGTCTCAGAGGCATTGTTGCAAAATTTCAAGCTTTATCCAATGAGTGTTTAAAATAGGTACTATATCAACAGTGAGTTAATTAGCTTAAAAAAAGAAAAAGCAGGGCCAGTGCAGTGGCTCATGCCTGTAATCTTAGCACTTTGGGAGGCTGAGACAGGAGGATCACTTGAGCCCAGGACTTTGAGGTTGCAGTGAGCTACGATGACACCACTGCACTCCAGCCTGGGTGACAGAGCGAGATCCTGTTGCGGAAAAAAAAAAAAAAAAAGGAGCAGATACATTGCAATTCAGTGTATTTGGGAATATCAAGTAGAAAAATACCTTATCTAGTAAAACTGGGATGGCTTCTTGCGACTCTGAGGTAAAGCTTGCAAATGATATCTTTCTTTTATGCAAATAAGTAAATAGTATATCTAACAAGAGAACAGGAAAGTTCACAATTAAAAGGAGGGGGTGGGGGCAGAAAATGCATTTCTTTGCACATCTATTTTATGTAGTCTTGAGAAGCAGTGGTAAATGTCAAGAACTGTACATCCCTCTTGGATTGTTCTAAACTTTCTATTTATATCTTGGCAGAAATAAAATTTGGTGGGCAACACCCTATGGGAGTATTGTCTTAGAATTTACATTGGAGTGTTTTGTCAATAATGCAGTGTAGTCCTAGCTTTAATAATAAACACTCCATAGAACCTAGACTTAAAACGCTTTGAATAAGGCAAACATGGGTAAACAGGGGGAAAAATGAAACTATAAGAGAAAAATTTCCTTTTTCCATGAAGGAAAAGCAGTAGTAATTAGGATGGAATGTTCAATTCTATTAGAACTGGTAGAATATAGATTGGTGGTATCAACATGATTCAGTCTATTCAGTCTTACACAGTAGAAAAAATCTCAGAGGCCACTTTGCATGACCCCAACCTTGGTTCAGCTATAACTTTGACTATATTTTGAATTTATTTGGAGGTTGTAGGCATAGGCTCTATGGGACTAACATAACTGGGGGGAAGGTGTAAGGATCACCTGTCCCACAGGTATGATCTATAATCCTGAAATGCTGCCAGTTATGGAAATGTGTTTCTCTATTGCAGCATTTACACTGTAGGTCCTTTAATCAGCATTTATAGACCCTACCATGGACAGAGCAACAGATGCTTCAAACAATATGAAAGAATTAGAAAATGAGGCATTTACTCTTAGGGACCCCTTGCACTTTATTTAGGGAGGCACATTATCCATTTGCAGAATGACTAGAAATATGCAAATGAATTACCTCTTACTATTGGATATAGTGGTCACAAGAACTGAGGGAGTGCTAGCAGCATAGTGCACAGAATGAGGAAGGGCGCTCACGATGGTGTTTTGGATGACATTGGCCTGATGCATAAACTACTATTGGCGGGGGTGGGGTTTGGAAGAAGAATATCTGGGCAGTGAAAATAAAATGTAAAACTTCAAGCAGGGCAGTGAGAACGTTTTGGGAGGATGTGTGGCTGTTGGCATGGAAGGGCAGGGAAGACCTGAGGATTAGCTTGCTTGAAGCTGATTAACGAGCACAAGGAGAGACAAGGTGAGCGTGAGTGGTGAAGACGGCTGCTGCCAGGCTAGGGAACCAAGACATATTTTCTCCAATGTGTTAATGTTACATTTATTAGTATTTTCCCTGCTCATCAGGTTGCTGAGACCCCATAATTAGGGTGGCCATATAATTTATTATTCAAATGGACAATTTTGAGAGTGAAAGGAGGCTTTATTAATAATTATACACTGGACTGTCTCAGGCAAACTGAGTCATATGGTCCCCTAACAATAGTGTTAAACAAAAGAACTGGGGCACATTTCAGGCTATTTAGTTGTTGTGCAAGCTTTCCTTCTACACTTTTTCTCAAGAGAATAATGAAAGACTTTTGTGTATGGGGTGGGAGGAGGATGGAACAGAAGGAAAAAACAAAAGTAGGCACAGAGTGTATACTGGGCGTGACATCTATCTGTTGGGAGAGGGAACTGTTCTCTTCCCTTCCACTTGCCACTCATTTTTGAACTACCCAAAACCTGAATCATCAAGGTAAAAAAAAAATTAAGCAATGTAGTAGAGTGAAAAAACCTTTGCCTTTGGAGCCAGGAAAAGCTGGGATTGAATACTAACTCCATCAGTAACTAGCTATCAGATCTCAGGTAAACTATTTAACCTATTTGAGCCTCTATTTCCAGATATTGGGATTGTCATCATTATTTTACAGGGTTGTAGTGGTGATCAAATCATAAAGTTATGTGCAGGAAAGTGTTTTCAGATGCCTTGGACCAACATGTGACAACCATTGGATGTGTACCCAAAAGCCATTCTTTCTTGTTTATGTTAAATTTCTTCAGGCATTGGGCAGCTCTAGGGGTCAATGTTGTAAGCCAATCATGATAATTCCATTTCTCTTACCAGTAACTGGTTCAGGAATAAATGTGTAATCTAACCCTGGCCAATGGGACAAAAGGGAAGGCTGCTGGGGGCATTTTGAAGAACGATTTCCTTGCTCTTAAAGAGAGATCCAAGGCAGGAATTAGCTCCGTTTTTGCCTCCTAATATGGGTATGTGAAGAAAGGTGTGGGTAGCCATTTTGCAACCATAATGGGTGCTGATAACATGCACAGGAAGGAAGAACTGATTATGGAAGGGACCTGGGTCCTTGATGACATCATTGTGCTATTGAAATAACCAACTCCAAGGCCACCCTACCTCTGAACTTATTATTATATAACATTTCAGTTGTAAAAGTTCTTTTAGTTGCCTCTTTTGTCATTTGCACCCAAATGAATCTTAATTGATATAGATATTAAGTATTAAGCTCAATGTGGTCACAATCTGAAGGCTTAGGAGTGCTCCCTCTGTCTTCAAAAATATAACATTAAATATGAAGCCATCTCTAGGTAAAAAGGATGGGAAACCAGAAAACAACAAACAATTAACTCACTACTTTAAGAGAAGCAATGAGTACATCTGCACATGGGGAGGTTGGAACTACAGTCTTGTAGGATGCTTGAGGTCGAAGGGCAGAATACTAAGCCAACTTTACAAAAAAGAGGCTGTCCCATTCGTAGATTGACCTACAATGGAAGGGAGGAATTTCTAGGCACCATCCTAAAAATTTTCAATAGTCAGGAGGCTCTCAGGAGAATCCTGAAAGTTTAGAGTTGGAAGGTATCTTTAAAAAAGGCAAAAAGTTAGTTAAGAACATCTGTTTGCAGAAAATGTTCAGAGACTGGAATTTTTCATGCATGCTTGAAGACTATGAATAGCTAGAAATGCCAATCACAATTTAATAAATAAACTTTCAGTTTTTTCATGGCTGTGCCTAAAATATTTGGTAGATCTAGCCAGTTAAGTGGGAGTGGGAGAGAGTGGGGGCTAGTGGGACGGGGAGAGTGAATAACAGAGGTTCTAAGACCTGGAATCTTTTCTAATTAGATGGGAAGCTGCTTCTTGCCAAAGAGCTCAAAAATATCTGCTATTCTACCTTCAGAACACAAGACAGTGGTGGGGTCCAGGACTGAGCAGGGCACTGTAAAAACATTTGGGCTCAGATGCAGCCTAGAAGTTGGCTTTTCCACCCGTGAGGGAGTGTTTCATGGATTTTCCAGGATTGCATTGCAGAGAATGGTTTAAAGACATCTGCATCTTCCAGAGATCTAAAAATAAAGACCAGACCACACTGATTTGTGTTACCTGAGACTCTCTTAATGAGGCTCTTAAAGGGAAATATGGTAGTATAGAACATTACAAAAATAGTAAAAATTTTTCTGCCACTCACCTGCAAATGTAACTGCATGTTCTATATGTTTTTTAAAATAATATGAACAAGTATTGAATCTAATTCACTTGACACCAGATGGCTTACTCTCAAAGACATGCTACAAGAATTACTACTAAATTTTTTGGGCTGTGTTAGCAGAGGCCATGGTCCTCCTATATTTTTCTGTTAACCTTTTATACAAATGAACCTCTGTAAAATTGCAAAATTTAGTTCTGGAAGAGAACTTGGAGGTCATCTGGTGGCATGTCCAAAGTCATGTACCCGGGGAGTAGCAGAGACAGCACAAAAGCCGGGACCCTAGTCCTAATTCCAGGGTGTCTTCCGTCCACTGTAATTTCCCTCTCTCCACCATGTAGCTCATTTACTGTCAACTTTTCAAGGTTAGGCTGCATATTGTTTGGCATATGTTTAGAGAACTCTCTCTTCTCTAAATCTATGGAAATGCTGTCTGGAGGAAACAGGTGTTCTATATATATTTGTGGGGCAATTTAGACAGTTACATTATGACCTTTCCAATTACCAACTATATTTAACATCTGCTAGAAGGCTGAGGAGAAGTGGGTAGGGTGAGGTATAGAGGTAGAAATTTGTAATAGGAATAAGATAAAGAAAGGATACAGTGGGTCAAGTTCCTAGAAGATAGTTTGTAACCAGGGGTGTGCTATTTGAATGATAAACCCTTATGGGAGAAATAATAATACATTTTAAAATGGTGTATGATTAAGACTGAAGGGGGGCATGAATAAACAAATTTGGTAAAGAAGAATTGATACAGTGTGTGAATTCACCATATTACAACTATAATGTAAGGAGATGGCCTTATTTTCAAACTATGGTATAGATAATGTAAATTTCCACGAATTCGAGTTAGTGATTTTTATTTCCACTTTATTTTGAAATAAGCTAGGAGAGAGAAGGTTTATGTAAACACGTGTACTCTTTCCACATGGGACAGAAAAGCTGAAAAGAAAAATAACCCAAGGCAATTTAGAGGAGGTTATTATGATTATACAACCTGCCTCCAGAGGCCTTTTAAAGGCAACGGGAGTAGGAATTTGGGAAAATCATTACAATTTGTTGTTGTTGTGAATTCAATTGAAGATATACTATATAAGTCCAAAGAAGCCAAAGCTTTCAGCTGTTCATGGGTGAGATAGCTTGTGAGGTCTGGAAATGAGCAAGAGGAAGAATAAAGGAATCAATTTCATTGGGTTAATATGAAGCAGGGTGGTATACGGTATGGGAAGAAATGAAGACAGGAGAAGTAATCTATTTTACACAAGCTAAACTTGCAAAATGGACACACATATCATATTTTTATGATTTGTACCTATAGAAATTACATTGGGAAATGTCTCCCCTTCCCTGTTTCTCTTCAAAAGGAAACCCAGGAAGAAGCGAGAGCCAGGCAGCAATACTGATTGCTCTTGTTCATCCTTTGGTTTTCGAATGGGGCTGTTTCAAGCTAATGAATCTGTGATCCTGTGTACCTAAGGCAAATGAATAATGTTATTTGGCCTCTTTTTATTTATGTATTTTTATTGGTTTGTTCTTCTGTTGTCTACAGGACAGGAAAGACAGGTAGTATTGTTCAGGAGAATGATTTTCTTTCCCAAATGGTTCAGAAATATGCCTACTTTTTCCACACTGAATTCTGGCTGAAGCCTTAATGTTGAGTGCCGGTTATTCCAGGATATTCAAGGTATTTAGGGGCCACTCAGGAATGGTTGTGAGTCCCTTGATACACCAAGGGCTTTTTAATTACAAAAAAACTCAAAATCAAACAAACAAAAAACCCAAACAAACAACTGTTAGACCTTTTCAATTCTAATAGGAAATTCTTTCTATAAGAGAGGTAATAACAAACACAAAACTCTTTATCTTATTCTTCCAGGAACTTAGAATTTTCTGGTTTGCAATTCTTTTATTAAAAAGGATTTCTTTTCAAATGCTTGTTGTGAAATTGAAGCCTCCAACAATTAAATTTGCTATCAGTTTAGATGCTTTCAATTATCATCTAAAAAAAGCCTGGTTAAAGCAAAGCACAGTGTGTCCTGGACCTAGTAATTGACTGACCTGATTAATTCAAAACAAGGCATTTTTCTTACTCAGTTGATGGTGAACCATAGTTGGCACATTTTAGAACCAAAACGTCTCCCAATGATGGCCCACTGAACTCTCCTGGCACTTAAAATGCAGGCACAAAAAAGTCCTACCTTGCCAAGTTCTTACCTCCAAGAAAGACATCGTCTACTCTAAAACATTACTGAAAAACCAGCATATGCCCCTGCTTGCTTGGCTATTCTGAATTTCTGCAGATACCATTACCGTCCCTGGGACTGCCAGTTTGCATGGAAACACATCTTATGGCATCATATCCCACCATTCTGAAGACTTTTTCAAGAATACCAACACTTGGGAGAAATATATTTAGAACATTTAATTACCAGACTCTCATTTAAGCTTAACTAGCACATGTCACACATATCCCTATCCTCAGTTGAAAAATACATATTTTAATTCTCGGTTTATACCAATATTTCTCTTTACCTTTAAAAAATAATGACATGGTTACCTCTTGATCTTTCAGGAATGAAGCAGCCAGTTGGTATTATCAAGGTCATTTACAACCCCCTCGTTTGCTCCTTCCCATCATTTGGACATTTGACTGTTTACCCTGATCAAACCCATACATTCACTTCTGTGTGTATTAGAAGTTCTGGGAAACACTGTGGAAGGGAAGAAGTTAGAAGAAGCTAAAGCTATTGGTGCAAATGAAGCTTTGGATTACCTGTGGATTTTGAGCATCTCTTCAATTCCTGACCCCTCAACAGCATAGATAATTCAGTATATGAATAGCCACGAATGACTGATGAAGACAAATCAACTTTTCGTGACACAGTCAAGGAGCAGCTTGCTACAGTTCCCGTTTCTGCTGGTGTGCTGTTCCCGAGCCCCACAGGCTTGCAGCCTACTCCGCAGCTGCTGTCCCTTTCAGTGTGGTAGGGGCATGAGGCAGTGATCACAGACACCTGGCTATGGCTTGCAGCAGAGTTACACAACTGCACACATAAAATGGCAGAGAAAGAGCAAGAGCTAAAAAGATTCTGGTTTGGGTCCAAATCACTAGTCAATTCACTTCATGAATAAAAGCAAATGCCTTATAAGCTTACATTATTTACAATGCTCAGATTTTTCAAACATCCACCCAAAGCTGAGGACCACCACACAACAGGGAACAGTTCAATGAACTATGTACAGAATTTACAAGGAAGTTTACATAATATTCTACATTCCATTGACAAATTTACCTTTATGTTTACTGCTTGCTTTAGGAAACAGATATATTTGTTTTTCTGTCCTTCTCATCCCAGTAACTGCTGATTGAACCAACATAAGCAAATGCTTACACATTCCTTTTTCCTCCCTCCTGGGCTGTATGATTATACTTTGTTTAGGGAACAAAAAAATGGTGGCACATCACCCTTTGGTAAGATACTGTTCAAAATTGTCCATATAAGAAATCTTGGAGATCATTTCCTTCTAGAAGCATTATAAATACATCTTTTTTTTTTTTTGTTTAACTTGGCAAATTGTAATTGAGCTCTTTCTTAAATGAATATTTATAAAATAGTCATTGCTTTTAGAAAGATGGAATTTAGTCAACATTTCTATGTATTTTACATAATGTTTTTTAGGGAAAGCCTATCCTTGGACCCTTAAACCAAAGTTTATTCTCTGCACCACATTTTTCTCTTTGCATTTTCAAGATCCTTCACTGATTATAATGCACAATAAAGACAGCATGTATGAAAACATGTATCATTCAGTCAGCAGAATTACCAACTAGTCTGCTGTTTCTATTTGGCAATGTAGAAGATAGAGGCAATAATCCTGGATAATTCAAGCCAAAAATATGTCTTTACTAGGTTCTTTGCCTCACAAAGCTGGTAAATGTGATGCACATGTCACCCTGATATTTAAAGCCAAGGAACATGATTGAAAGGAATGAGTGTGTAGTCATCACTGTAAAGTGAATGACGGAATTTCTGCGAGGTCTACACAGGTTAGGTCTATGACACAGTTTATGCCACGGTTTATGAACTGTGAACGTGGGGTTCCCTGGACATGACTGTGGCATAAGAGAGTGAGTCCATACAACTTGCAGCCTCTGCTGCCACTTAAGTAATGCAGGGGATTATGGCTATTTTCACGGTAAAGAAAACAATCCAATAATGGTTAAATAGTAACCCCTCTATAATGTGATAATCTGAATCTTTCATGAATGGGGACCAGTTTTGAGGGCACTTAAGATTGTCTAACAACTTTATGTTTTATAAACATTATTTTGGGCAAGACAAGGGAGACGGCTAGAGAAGGAAGGATTTTTTCCCCATATACTCTTCAGCCTGGAAGGGGAGGATTTGGCCAGAAGGTGTTCAGAAGGAAGTAGGGACAGAGGTCACTAGCTAGAAATATGGCAGCTTCTCCATTCTTCTGGCTGCCATTGCCTCTAAAATCACAGCTTTTTAACAGAATTTGCATAATGGTGACAGTGACCCCTCTACTACCCAGGAGGGAGTATGGTGACACCATGATGTGCCTGATGGGTAGATTCAAGATTAATAATTTTACATTTTACAAAGGTTAAGATATGAGTTCAAAATCTTTTTTTTTCCTCAGAAGATGCTTGATGTCTATAATTACAGCATTAAAATCTTTAGATTTTTAAAGGCAAGATAAAAATAATAATAAAAATACAAATTTTCTCATTTTTTTCCCAAGAAGAATTATCTAAAGAGATAAATGAAGAGACATTGTTTTCTTAAGGAGCGTCGATTACAGACATTTCCTTTCTGATTTATCATTTCCTCTTTAAAAGCTTTTTAAAAAGCTTTGATGTCAGAATGATTCATTTCTGTTAGGCATCAACCCAAAATTTCCCTTCCTGTGTTTAAAATAAATGGCTGCATAGTGGTTCCGGGGTGGTCATTGGAAATGTTATCCTTACAATCACTGATACGGTCACACTCCATTCTCTTTGGCCATTTTATGATACCATAGCATCTCCCCCTGCCAAGGGACCAAACGGAGTCAAAATGGATGATGTCATACCCAAACGCTGGGGATTTCCTTAACCAAGGAAGTGTGATAATACAATTGAAAACCTAAATGAAAATTTCGTCCCTATAACCCTACTAATTTCTCATGAAACCATTGAGATCATTTTTCCAGTTAAAGCAGAGTTTTTATATTCTTACTAATATATATTATCTTTAGCCATAACTTCATTTATTTTGAGGTTCCCTTTTCCTCTTGCTTTCTAAAAGAATATCTCATAACTCTTTCCTCTTGGGTGCATCAGTAAGAATTCACCTTTATCTTTCCACTTAAGACTCTAATTTCTAGGAGCTGATGCTATTGTAAACATGGACCCTCATCACAGCCTTAGGGAGAAAGCAGGATCATGAAAAGAAGCCAACATCCCTATTATTACCTCAACTCTTATTTTACATCCATGGATCAGTTTCCAAATTGCCTCCACCGCTGGTTGGTCAACTTATGGTTTTATTCAACCTTGCAAATAAACACATAGAATTCCTAGATACTCAGGCTGAGAAAAAAATAACAAGCTTTCAATGATGTAATATGGGAAGAATCTCAACCACAACTGGTTGGACATGTTTAGAATTGTGTTGGGCTACTGAAGGATGTCCCTTCTATGACAACCATGACCAAGAGTAATCCACGAGCAGAGATAAGGCAGAGCAGCAGTGACAGCAATTAATGAGTATAGACAGGGTCTGTTCTTTAGGGGCTGGTGCACAGGTTTGAAGGCCCAGTGCTTTTGTCCTTGTTGTTGTTTTTATCTGTGGTTTTGCGATTTTTAAGGTTTTCTTTAAAATGGAAATCTGGAGGAGAATGATGCCAACATGGGTGTGTGTACAGTTCCTGAAGCCTTCGTTCCAGTCTGCAATGCAGAGCTCAAAGAGCAGAGCCATAAAGTGCTTAGCCGAGGCCTGTGTAACTAGCCTGTCACCATTAGATACTGCTCTCTGGAAGGCAAAGAAATATATACTATTTGATTTAAGATTTGGCAGTTCACATAACTGCCCAGGCACCCTTTTCACAGCACATAAATCTTGCCTTCCTTATAGAAAGGGCAATATTTTTCTGAAGCAAAAATTGCTCACCATTCCCTTCCTTGAAGCTCTCACCACCTCCACTCCCACGCCCTCTCTCTCCTGTTCTCTGGAGCAGGAACTATGGAAATGAGTTCATAGCATGGCTTCATGGCACGGCATCAAGGGGCTCCAGGCTAATGAAATGAATTCAGGGCTGCTCCTTTGAAATGGCTACTTAGAAAAATGATTATTGCCCTCCCAATTTCCTTATTCTCAAGTAAAAGGGAAAAATGTTCTCAATGGCTACCAGGTTTACCAGGTTGGATTCCAATGTTCATTTAAAATTTGCTGGAAAATCTGAGAAAGAAGCATTTTTCAGAATATCCAGTGTAATGTTGAGGTGAAGATGGCAGGTGGGTTTGCATAACCATTGACTTGCTCTTGCCCATCCTTCCTTCCTCTTCCATGGAGCTAAGGAGCCCTTCTACAAGGGACTCTGGGGAACTTAAGGATGGAGGGGAGTCTTCCTTCCTTTTCTAGGCTCCTTTTTGTTATTCTTCCTGGAAATCTGTAACTTGTCAATGGCTTTGTTTTTTCTTCTGAGATCCTGGAAATTGTGGTGGTGTTTTTTGGCAGCATGAGATTGTTACAGTTTACCAGGAAGCAGTGCAGGTGGACAGCAAGGTCCTCTTTTCATTTTTGTTTAAAAAATAAATCAGTAAAATCCAGGGCAACTAGGAAAGACTGCTAAAGATCTACCTATCTAACTTCTCTCTTTGTGTTTGTTTGTAAACATGGCAATTAATAGAGCTCTTAAAGAGCTGATAACCTGGACCACAGTTGACTGGAAAAAAATAGTTTTTTTTTTTTGAAGTAAACATGGTGCAGTAATAAAATTGATATTGATATGCAAGACCTAAAATCAATTGGATGGCTGAATCTCTTACCTCAAAAAACACAGCAGTATCGCTGTTGGGGACCTGTAGGGTTAAAAAACAAGAGAAGAGGAAAGTAGTCTAAATCGAACCATTAGGACAGACCTCAGTGTACATAGTAAAGCCAATAAACAACGTTAAAAAGAGAAAAGGTGATGGGGAAAAACATTCGGGACCACTTGTCTATGGAATTCACATCAGTCAAGTCGGGGATTTTGACTTTGAGCTGCGAGGCGCGCCTGCGGATGCGCCCCTTGCTGGGCACCCCGTGCCGGTCCAGGGCGCGCCCGTACGCCTCGCGGCTGCTCAGCGGCTTGCGGTACTGGATGCTGGCGCTGTCGTACGAGTACATGGTGGCCTTGGGGTCGCTCACACTCGTGAGCACTTCCGAGCCGCTCGTCTCGTTCCTGATTTCCAGGGTGCTGAGAAGAATGTTGCCGTGCGCGTCAACCTGATGGCAGAAAGGACAGGCTCAGACACCACTGCCAGGAGAGTCGCTTGTTTTCATTTAACCTGTTACTAATGACAGAGCCCACGTGGGGCTCATTAGATAGTCTCCCTAGACATCGGGTCTATGTGCCTCCCAGACATGGAGATTATCTATCTATCATCCATCCACCTATCTTGCTAGCTGTCTTCCTATCATCTGTCTCCACTCACAAAACACTAGTGTGTGTGTGTGTGTGTGTGTGTGTGTGTGTGTGTGGAGGGGGCATTTCTTCGTGTTATAAAAGTGGTGCACAGAAACATATAAAGCTAGAAACAAAAAATAAAAAGTAAAAATTCATAAACTCACCTTCAGAGTCAATCATTAACATCTTGCTAGCCTTTTTTTTTTCTGTTCATATATACTTACAAACACAGTTTCATCCATATATTTTGCTTTGCAAGCTGTTTTTGTCAGTTAATAATATAGCCTGGGCATCTTTCCATGTCAATAACATATTCCTCTGTGACATCATTTATTAATAGCTTACACGAATAAACCATGACTAAATTAATCTATTGTTAGATGTTAAGGTTTGTTTTACCTGTGTAGTATTATAAGCAAGTCTGGAAGGAACATCTTATAGTTTAATCTTTGTACTATCCACAATTATGTCCTCAGGCTAAATTGCCAGAAATGAAGGAATGGGTCAAAGGATGTGCCTGGCTATCCCTGTTTCTCTACTATTGTTCACTGTTGCTTCCTGACATTGCAGTGATACCTAGCCCGGTTTTACTGGTTCTTTCCTATGCTTTGCCTTCCCCCCCCCGCCCCCACTTTTGAACTACAGGAAGTGTGAGCACATTTTGGCTTAGAATGTGGCTTTGTTTAACTTCAAGCTGATATACTTTGCAAACTGATTTACCTGGAAGGGGTATAACTTATGTACGCAAATGAGCTTAAAGTACTTCCAAGGGCAGTACAGGCAGCTGTGTTTAAAGCTAGTGTTATTAGCATAGTGCCTGACTGACAGTAAGTGTTCTATAAATGCTTTTGAATGAGATTAATTTCAGTAAACACTTGGTAGAAGCACAAGGTATAGGTAGGGAGGCAAAAGACCCTGGTGAAGAAGAAAGAGATAGAGAAAAGCACAGGAGAAAGAAAATACAAACGAGGGAAAGAAAAGAAAGGGACAGAGGGTTGCACATGATGGTGGTACCCGCAGTATAGATCAGACAACTAAGATTTATTGAGTGCCCACCATGTGCCGAGCATAATGGTAGATGCTTCATATATATTACTTGTTTAATATTTACAGCAACCCTATGTTAAAAGGTAGGATGTTCCATCCTCATTTTATAGATAAGGCAACTGAGACTTAGAACAGTTAACAAACTGGCTCAATTCTACGCAGCTAGTAAGTGCCAGACCTGAGATTTGAACCTATGTCTGTCTGATTTCAAGCTCATGCAGTTTCTATTGAGAAAGGACCACTTTATAGTCCTTGGCCTTTGCCACATGCCACAGTAAATTCAGTGATGCGGTTGTTAGCCTGGAGGGAGAAATGATGACTGAATCTGGCCTCTGTCTCTCTCTCCATTCTTATCTACCATCGTGTCCCTCTATGAAGCGTTTTGCTCCAGTCTAACTGTGCTACCCACCATGTCCTGACCCTGTAAATCTATTGGTGTCTTTATTTGGAGAGTTTTTACTGTTATTTTCTTGTTGTTAATAACTACTATTATTGAATCCTACAGTGTAATTTATCTCAGTTATTTCAGTATTTCAGTAAGTGAATCCTACCGAGTAATTTATCTCAGTTACAACACCACTATGAAATATATATTATCATTCTAGTTCAGCAAATGGGGAAACTGAGGCTCAGAGAGGTTAAGTAAATTGCCTAAGATTAAACAAATAAGTACCCAATTTGGGATTAAAACACAGGATACTCTTTGTCTCAAATATCAGTCTCAAATATCATTTTCTCTTCTCTTTGCATGTTAATCAAGTCCATCTGTTTTCTTCAAGGCTCAATTTAAATTTTACTTCCTCTGTGTACCTTTATATTTTGCCTGATCATAGTAACCTCCAAGATTTTCTCCAAACATTTATTGAGTGCTTACTATGTGCCAGATACAGTGTTAGGTGTCAAGGATATGTGTTGAGCAAAACTAGCATCTTCACTATCAAAAATCCTTAGCACTGGCTTTTATAGCAGAATTTATAAACTTAGGTACCTACAGGGACCAAGAAGCATGAATGAGTAAATCCAGGTGAATGTAAATAATTGAGTGAATCTAGGGCATGGTGAGGCCTGTGGCAGTCTGGAGAGCAAATGTCTAAAGAGGACACCGCAATTCAGCTGCAGCCGATAACTACAATGAATGGAATAGACCCCAATGCTGCCAGATGCCCCCCTTTTCCAGAAAAACTGAGTATCTAGATTTTTATTTGAAATCTTTTTTTAAAGTTGGCTCAGTATTATAAAAATGATCTTCCAACAAAGCATTTCTGTGTCCAGATAGGGCTTTGCAATAGCCAGTTAGGGACCTCTGGTCTTTTCCATTCACTTATACTATAGCATGTATTACTCTGTGTTGATATTGATTTTTAGATTGCCCTCCTATTTTCCCAATCAGAGCTACTGAAGTGCCTGGGGGATAGACAATGAGGGCCTGGACTAGGGCAGTGCAGTAGAAAGGAAAGGAAGAATTATACCAAGGAGGGATTTTTGAAAAATAATTAAAATAGAAATAGAATTGATTTGGCAAATGACTGGATTTATAGGGCAAAGAAGGGAAGGTAATCTGGAAATTTTCAGCCTGTTAGGCTGCAAGGATTAAATGACCATTAGCATAAATGGGGCATTCAGTGTGTGGAGCATGTATGGGGTGAAAAAGAGAGTTTGGTTTTGGTTGAATTTGTGATGTACACTAGACATTCTAGTGGTGTAATGTAATGTGTGATTCTGTGGTGATGACCGGGATGGTGTTGGGGCTGAGACTATTTAAGGGGTTGGAGGTGGCTATGGGGTTAGTGAAACAGACATTGAGAAGCTATAGAGGTAGGAAGGAATGGGGGAATGCAAGGATGGGAAGTTCAAGGAGGGAGGAGGGTAGCTGAATGGAGAGAATGGTCAACAGTGTTTCCGAGAGAACAGGGAAAATGAAGACAGAGAGAAGGCTCATAGATTTATCAATAAGGCCATTTGTGGTCTTAGAATAAGAGCTGAAGCAGAACCTAGATTGCAAGGGATTAAGGATGGAATTGATGGTAAGGAGGAGAAGGCAGTTTGGACTGCCTTCAGTTTTGGACTGAAAAGGTATGGACTCACCTTTTCAAAAGTTTGTAGGTCAAAGAAAGAAAAAAAAGTAAAGCATTAGCTCACACATGTCAGGATGGGGTATCAAGTGAAGCTGGAGGAGACCCAGTAGACAGGGGAAGGGGAAGGGTTAAGAAAGGTATATTTTGTGAGAGTGGGTGAGGAAGTCAAAGGTGTGGAACAGGCTGCCTTGAGAAATGGGAATTTTACATATGGAGATGGGGGAGGTAGAATATTTCTGAGTGATGGAGACATCCAATATAAGGTTGTGCTAATGTTTGCTCGAGGCTTGAGGCCAGATGATGGTGAAGACCATTGCAGATGAAGAGCTGCATGCAGTCTCTGGCCTACAGTATGTGGTTAAAAATGTCATACATGTGAAAGTTTACATTACTGAGGATGGTAGGGTTGAAGTGACAAGGAGCAAAATGCCAAATTCATTAAAGGAGGGAGAAGTATGTTAGAAGACAAGGACTAGAACACATGATTTTGTTAGGTACTGTGGAACAGTCAAGAGAATCATAAAACATGGATTTTGCTCATAGGAGATATATCTTCTATCTCCTTAAAGATACAAAATTAAAGCATAATATTGGGAGTGACAATGAATAATTTTCAGCCAAATGCTAGGTAGTATAATGTAGGCCATGATTGGGGGTTCATAAAAGTGAGAAAGCATTGCGGATCATAGAAAGCTTCATGAAAAGGTGGGGCTTGCATTGAGTCTTAACGGATAGGTAGAGGACAGAAAAAGAATTTGGAGTTGAAAGGTATGTTCTCATCCTGGGTTTGTTATTAACTGCTGGGAAATGACCTTGAACGAGTCTGGATCTCAGTTTCCGCATCTATAAATGGAAGGTTTTCACTAGGTAATATCAAGGGTTTGTGTCTGATCTTTGATAGTCTTTGATTATGAAGAACATTCCAGGTGGAGGACACAGCATTCTAAAAAGATATTTGTGAATCATGTGATCTGCACTGTATGCATCACTAAGGTACATTATTATGAATCTCTCTAAGTAAACAAGTTGCTAGAATTTAGAATCAGTCAGTGAGGCATACAGATGCTTCTCATTAAACAAAAGTCATGGCAAACAAGGTACATTTTATGAAGATATTTTGGTTAACTTTGGTGCAAATTCAAATGAACCTAAAAAGTGTATGAGGTTTATTAATTTGTGCAAATTCCTCAAAATATCCTGTCATTGAGCTAGAAATAATAACTTTAAGTGGTTTGACATATAAAATAATGAATCTAGTTTTGCAAGTATCCATGAAAGCTGATTTCATTACTGTATAGTTATATCAACATTATGTGTTCTTTTTAAGAAGTAGCCATCTAACAATTCTTGCCCACTTCTAGTTTCTTTCCTATACAGTCTATGACTTATCCTAAAGGCTGGTGTTACAGACTCTGTGTGTATGTGTGTGTGTGTGTGTGTGTGTGTGTGTGTGAGAGAGAGAGAGAGAGAGAGGTGGAAAGATTTCATCCCCCACTCTCCAACTTTTTGCTGCTGGGCAAGGTACGTATGTGGTAGCCACAACACTGCTGACACCTGCAAGTTTCTGGTTGGCTCTACCCTAATCCCTTCTCCTTGGAGAAGAGTGGCTTTCCCTTTGCTTCAACCATATAAGGACATCCAAGGTATTCTTATTTCTGCAGGTGACACCACTTTCCAAAAATAATATCTATGGAGAAAGGGCCATTGTTTTTTCACATTTTCAGAAGCAGCAAGATGCCATGTTGTACATAGCTTCAACATCTGCAGTGGTCAAATGCTGCCTAGTTAATAAAGAAATATCAAAACATCAACATCTGAGTTGGGCATGATTCAGACATTGAAGATTTTTCAACTTTGAGACAGAAGGAAGTGAGACAAATGAAAATGTTAACATACTAACAGACTAATAAATTTTCTAAAAAGTTGCTGATGTTGAAATTACTATTCAGTGGGATAATCATTCCCCACACCTCGTGTGGCCCTAAAGGGTGGGAATTCCTGCTCCAATCCCCGGGAGAGGAGTGAAGGGAGAAACACTTCCAACTTTTCTCCTTCTCTCCTCTCGCTGCTCCCCACTGACCTATCTGATGAGTACATTTGGAAGAGGGAAACAGGCATGCTTGGCTCTGTGCCTTCTGGATTCTTCTGTCCCTCTGATCTGCTTACTGAGAGGGTGCAGATGTTCATCGCTTCTAGTGACTGGGAAGGTAAGTCTGTCTAATATTGGAAGGAACGACTGCATTATGTTAACCATATAATCCTCAA
The DNA here is from genome assembly GCA_023783475.1 of Daubentonia madagascariensis. Lineage (NCBI taxonomy): Eukaryota > Metazoa > Chordata > Mammalia > Primates > Daubentoniidae > Daubentonia > Daubentonia madagascariensis. The sequence continues at coordinate 15,978,923 of JAKFHU010000428.1, forward strand.
ACCAACATAACATTCTTTTTTTTAAGTTGAGAGCATTATTGAATCTAAATTTAGAGAAAATGAATGTAATTATTGTTAGGTCTTCAGGAGAGCCAATCAATAAACCCTTGCTCTTCCACTTCAGAGAGGTGACTAATAAAGGGAGGCAGAGAATGTGGCTTTAGATCTGCAGCCCCAGGGGCTTGGTAATGCTTCACCCTCACTCCAGCTCTTATTAGACAGGCATATTTACTGTGCTGCAAGAGGTAATTTTAGGTGGAACATGGATAACCATTTAAAATGTTAATAGTTCATTCATGCCCTCGCTCATTTATTCAATAAATGTTTATTGAGTGCCTACTATGCCTCAGGCACTGTTCCAGACATCGATGAAGGACTCAGCCCCTCCATAAGCAATAGAATATCATGCCCCTCATTTTAGAAATTCAAAAATCTCAATGAATAAAGCCCCTTAATGTCGAACTCTCCAATACAGACACTGGGACCCCACAACCTCCTATGGATTAGAAATGTTTTACTGGATGAATACTGTGACCTCTTGCAAATGCAGGTTATCAGTGTTCTTTCCAACAGCTTTTGGAAGTGTGCTCCCTCGTGACCACGAGCTCCACCTTCTCGCCTGCTGAGCCTTCTCTTGTCTTCCTTTTCCAAGGTTGTGAAACCCAGCCTTGAAGCCTGCTGACCACAGACAAATCTTGGAGGGGCTAACATGTAAAGGAAAGCCTGGGATTTTACTTCATAAAGACCTGAGATGGCAGGGACATTTCAGCTTCTGGCTGGTGAATACTCCTTCCTTTCTCCCTGCAGTGTGGTGCTTACAAACCATACCAGCTTGTCTTTAAATACTAAGCCTGATGATACAACAGTCCTGGGAAGATGGTGGTGAGCAAAACAGACAAGGTTCTTGAACTATCAGTGCTCGTATTTTTATGAAGGAAAGCAAGCAATTCCCTCCCACCTCCCCCAATTTTTTTTTTAAATCAGGTAACATGAAGAAAACAAAACAGCTGTATATATTTCCTTTAATGTATTTAGGAAAATATAACTAGTTCCCTAACTTGGTGATTTTGTGCATATTTTTCTTAACATTACATTCATGCTCACATTTCATTATAACAAATAAAAATTTTAAAGTAATTCACATTTTCTTATTTTCTCCTGAACCTTCCTATAGAACAGCTTACAAGACGGCTGTGTGTGAATGTTTGCAGGTGTCTCAATTTCTAAATGGCCAGAGCAGAACTCTGGATCCTCTCTCTTCCCACCCCACTTGTTTCTTCCACTGAGTGTCCTGTTAGAATGTTACTCCAGGTAGGCAGGGACTTTGTCTTATTCCCTACTGTTTCCCCAAAGCCAAGAAAAGTACTTGGCATATAGGAGCATTCAGTAAGTATCTGTCGAGTGAATGAATAAATAATAGTACAGGTGGTCAAATGGCGCGATAGTGAATTTTATGTGTCACCTTGGCTAGGCTGTGATGTCCAGTTGTTTGGTCAAACACTAGTGTAGATGTTGCTGTGAAGGTATTTTGTAGATGTGGTTGACATTTTCGATCAGTTACTGTAAGTAAAGGAGATTATACTTGATAATGTGGGTGGACCTCAGGCTGTTAGTTGAAAGCCTTGAGAGCAAAAAGTGAAGTTTCCAGGAAAAGAAGAAATTCTTCCTCAAGACTGTAATGTAGAAATCTTGCCCGACTTTCCAGCATGCTTTTCAGATTTCAGGCTCAAGACTGCAATATTAATTCTCACCTGAATTTCCAGCCCGCAACCTGCCCCACAGATTTCAGACTTGCCAGCCTCCATAATCGCGTGAGATGATTCCTTAAAATAAATCTCTTTTTATATGTATGTTGGTTCTATTTCTACTGGTTCTACAAAGGGTATGCCAAAAATCGTAGGGTGATTCCCAAATGTCTAAAGTCCAGCAAACACTAATGCGATGGCTATACTATTTCTTTCCTCAATAGAGACCTGAAGCAAACATACACATTCATTTTCTAGTTTGAGTTTAGCGTTTCTCCCACCTCTTCCATCTTACTCACCCTCTCCTTCTTTCTGCCTCCAACACCCCCAAAGTATGCTGTGAAAAATATTGTCACTCACTGAATTGAACTGTTCTGGATATTTTCAATATATGAATATAGCTGAACTCATTTCAGTGTAGTTGAAATAAAGTATAATCTTGTTTTCAGTGGCAGTTTTAGAGCCTTGTTGAGGAATCGCTCCAGGCTTGATCTACTTTGCAAACAGTGAGTTGTTTCCTTGTTGCTAGCCAATTCACTTGGACTCATATTTACTGAGTGGAGCTAAAGCACAGAGCAGGAAACCAAGTGAAGTGAAGCTGGCTACAGAATGAGCCTACACTCTACTTCATGAAGCTGTCCAGTGCCAGCAGCTGCCTTCCCCTGTAGAGAGCTGAGAGCTACAGCAGCCCGGCCCCCCTCTTCCCGTGCCTCTCTACTCTCAGTCATGCGCTCTCACTAGGGCTGCCAAACCCTGATCTTTTAGCTCGGAATTCCTGAAACCATTTTTTTTTGGGGGGGAGGGGAGGGAGGACCGGGAAGTTCTGCATGTCCTGACGGCTACCGGCAGAAGTGGAAATGTCATTATCATTTTGAGAAAGAATAGAAGGTTAAGTACAGACCTACATAAATCTAAACAAAGCTGTATTATATTATTCAGGAAATAGAGAAAGAAAAAGATAAAGACAAAATGAAACCACTGGCAATTTTCTAGAACATTTATCCACGATTTCTTTCTTTTCCTCATTTCTCCCATTTTGTGTATTAGCAGGTCCAAATGGCTCTACTTTTAAATACATCCTGATTCTGACCACTTCTCCCCACAATCACCTCTAGCCTCATAAGTGATCTTCCTCTCTCCAGGAATTCAGCCCTGTGGTCTTTTCTCTGCGTAGCTGCTGGAGGGATCCTTTAAAAGTATGAAACAAATGATATCTTTTCTGTTTAAATCTTCTAGCTACTTCCCTTGCATAGACTGAAATCCAAATTTCTCATCTGAATCCACAAAGCACCATGTGCTTTGGCTCCTGTGGGCACTTCTGCCCTCATCTGCTACCACTCTGCTTCTTGAGCTTTCTGCTTCAACCATACTGGCCTTTGGTTTGGTTGTCCCTTGATGCTCCTAAGTCCTCAGGGCATTTTCACCTGCAGTGTCTCTCTCTTGAAATGTTCTTTCTTGCCCAGATTGTTACCTGGCTAGCTTCTCATCATTTTTTTTCACCATAATTATCATCATCTGCATTTATTTACATGTTTGTCATTTGTCAATTACCTTACCTGGAATGTCTGCTCCAGGAGGGCAGGTGCTTTTTTTTTGCTCATCACTATACAGTATATCCTCCTTGCCCTCCCAGAACTGGGCCTGAGATACTCCAGTGGAGTGGCTGAGTAAATGTCTGCAGAAGGAGGAACTCTGGAACCCAAACTGTGAACCATTGCTTTGAGTTCTGTTTGAGTTTTGGTGGCCAAGGGCCCTTGGGGTCTGGAATCTCTAGGCTCTCCAAGGTAGCAGTTCACACACATTAATGTGCATCTGGATCAAGTAGGAAACTTGTTAAAAATACTGGTTTGAGTTCATTTCCTCTTAGATTAAGATCCTCCTAGTCTGTATTCTACACAAGCACCCAAAGGTTCTAGTTGGTTGTGGTGGGTGCCTATTGGTTTGACCTGCCTGATCTCATTCCACCTTCCTCTGATAATACTGCCCTTTTCTTTGGTGCATGTGACTGAGGTAGGCCCAACTGCATCTTCTAGGCTCCAGAGACATGCATGTGACCCAGATTTGGGCATTTAGTGTTTTCTATTTTTCTGTGAGAAGGACTGACTTCTGTGAAAATATGACTCAAGTTGGTCCAAAAAGACTCAATCCTAGGACTTTTTTTGTTGTTGTTGGAACTATTGGGTATAAGAAAGTAATTTTGTGCTACGGTTGTAGAGCTTTGACTATAAACTGAGAGCTTTTAGACAACAAAAAGGGAAGTGTCTACTGAAAATAAAGTCATTATATAAATGAAAGCAGAATTAAGAGATGAAGAGAGATGCTTTCTGATGATATTGTCTGAACACCTGGAATGTCACATGTGAAACTAGAACTATGTATGGACCTTTCATTTGTGTGGGCCAATAAATCCCCCCTATTCTGCCCCCCCGACCTTTTTTTCTTAAGCCGGTTCAGTAAGTTAGTTACATTTCTTTCCTATTCACCAAAACAGTCCTAGTTGTTTGGGTAGAGAAAAAAAATGGATAAAAAGAGAGAGAGATGGACAAAAAGAGAGATGGGAAGATCTCTCTCTCTCTCTCTCTTGATTCCTAAAAAAGAAAATTAGACTGCTAAAGATTCTGGAGATAAGACAGGATTAAACCAAGGCTAGAGAACAAAATGTAAACCAAGCCAGATTTGGGCAGGGGCTTGAGGGTTAAAGAAGTTCATGGAAAAACAAATACCACGTTTTCACTTATAAGTGGGAGCTAAACGAGAGATATATATGGTCATAAAGTGGTGCAATGGACATTGAAAATTAAGCAGGGGAGAGGGTGGGAGAAGGATGAGGGATAAAAATCTACCTATCTTGTACAATGAACACAATTCTGGTGACAGGTACACTGAAAGCCCTGACTTCAGCATGATACAATTCATCCATGTAACAAAAAACACTTGTACCCTGCAGATTTTCTGAAATTAAAAAAAGAAGAAAAGAAGTTCATGAACTATCAACACAGGCTATCAGCAGAGATCTGGATTTCTCCAAATTCAAAATGCTAAGTCAGAATTGTTAAAGTTTCATCCCAGGGAGGGTAAGTGTTCCACTTGGTCTGAAGGCCTAGGCTAAAGGCTAACGGCTATTTCTGCCTAGACTTAAGAACAGAGCTGTTCACCTTGACAATGCCCACCTTCACGTGCATTTTGTATTCTGGAATTAATCACAATACAGAGCTGATCTATGTTTAGAAAGTTGTCTGAAAGTGTTTGGATGACTCACCACAAAGAATAGGAATGGGAGAGAGGAGGTCAGATCATAGAATCAATATCTGATTCTGAAGAAAAAAATCTACTTCTTGACTACTGGGGATGCAATTGCACATTTGGTATGAATCTTTGGTAGATTGCCCCAGTGTCCTCCATGACTTAGAATGACCTTGAATTGATCTCCGCTCACAGATCACCCATGCTATCATTTCATCCCTTTCATTTACTTGCAAATGGGAAAGCATTGGCTGGTATATACAACTAAAAAAGTTCCAGATTGGTATAAAAGTGGCCCAGAGGTAGCTTACTCAAACCCTAGTTGTACTGTGAAATCTATCTTTCAAAACTCTAAATGCCATCTCTAGTTTCAAATGATGCCTGAGGGGTTTATGAATCTGCAGTCTTTATCACCTTGGAGGCTGAAACTCTCCTAATGTCTGGATCTAGCATCTGTACTCATATAAAAAGATGCTTCAGAGCAGCTGTTGGAAATATAAATCAAGACAAAGCAAGAACTCCTGAAGCTGCAGTACAGATACCTCCTCTTGACCTGAATGCCCAGCCAAAGCTATCAAAAGTGACATGTAATAACTGAACAATGCTACTCCATGCTCCAGTGAACCAAGGCAAATATGAGGGATCCCTCAAATGAAAATCGTTTGGGACAAGAGCACACATGTCATTTAAATTTAACTGTTTACAAGCATCTAAAAGTAAAGAGGAGGATCATCCAACCATTATCTTAAAGGAAAAATCTAATATCATTTTTTATATTTTTGAATTTTATCAGGGGGTAGCATTTTTAACTACCACACAGTTTGCATTATTAATTTAACTGCTAAAGATGATACACTTAACAGATGAAGTAATATATTTGCTTTGTTATTGACACATTGTCTGTTTGAGGTCCTGGTTTTAAGAGAGCATAAAAAGTTAAGAACTGCAAAATCTAAGCAGCTACAGGGATGATTAAAACTTGCATGAGATGGTAATTAATGCTCTATTATTATTCCATCCAAATGTGGAGAAGTTTATAAACTCTTAGCTTTAAAGCTCCTTTGAAGATTATATGTAATGTTGTATGACAGTGATTCAGAGAGGAGACCAGAGGTTGATATAAAGCATGCTTAAAAAAGCTTTATAAATCAAAGTAATAGGAACAGTAAGACAGTCTGGGGCAGAAAATGGAGTGGAGTATAGTCTCTTTTTCTTACTTATTATGAATATATAAGAATTTTATAAAACATTATGATGTAACACTGAATGCCTTGTATAGTCTCTAAAAACCCCATATAGCTAAAGCAACCTTAAGCAAAAAGAACAAATTGGGAAGCATCAATTTACCAGACTTCAAGCTATACTACAAGGCTATGTTAACCAAAACAGCATGGTACTGGCACAAGAACAGAGACATAGACCAATGGAACAAGACTGAGAACCCAGATATAAAACCATCCTCATATACCCATCTGATCTTCAACAAAGCAGACAAAAACATACACTGGGAAAAAGAATCCCTATTCAATAAATGGTGCTGGGAAAATTGGATAGCCACATGTAGAAGACTGAAACAGGATCCGCACCTCTCACCCCTCACAAAAATCAACTCATGAAGGATAACAGACTTAAACCTAAGGCATGGAACCATAAGAATTCTAGAAGAAAACATTGGAAAAACTCTCATAGACATTGGCCTAGGCAAAGAATTCATGATGAAGACCCCAAAAACAATCACAGCATCAACAAAAATAAATAAATGGGACCTGATCAAATTAAAAAGCTTCTTAACAGCCAAAGAAACTATCACTAGAGCAAATAGACAACCTACAGAATGGGAGAAAATATTTGCATGCTATACATCTGATAAAGGGCTGATAACTAGAATCTATAGAGAACTCAGGAAAATCAGCAAGAAAAAATCAAACAGCCCCATTAAAAAGTGAGCAAAGGACATGAACAGAAACTTTTCAAAAGAAGATAGACTAATGGCCAAGAAACATGAAAAAATGCTCAACATCTCTAATCATCAGGGACATGCAAATCAAAACCACAATGAGGTATCACTTAACTCCAGTGAAAATGGCTTTTATCAAAAAGTCCCAAAACAACAAATGTTGGCGTGGATATGGAGAGCTAGGAACACTCATACACTGCTTGTGGGACTGCAAACTAGTACAACATCTATGGAAAGTAGTATGGAGATACCTCAAAGAACTAACAGTAGAACTACCATTTGATCCAGCAATCCCACTACTGGGCATATAACCAAAGGAAAAAAAGCCGTTCTATAATAAAGCCATCTGCATTCGAATGTTTATAGCAGCACAATTCACAATTGCAAAGATGTGGAAACAACCCAAGTGCCCACCAATACATGAGTGGATTAATAAAATGTGGTATATGTATACAATGGAGTACTACTCAGCCACAAAAATCAATGGTGAACTAACAAATTTTGTATTATTCTGGATGGAGCTGGAGCCCATCCTCCTGAGTGAAGTATCACAAGAGTGGAAAAACAAGCATCACATATACTCACCATCAAATTGGTACTAATTGATCAACACTTATGTGCACATATGAAAGTAACATTCATCAGGTGTGGGGCAGGTGGGAGAGGGGAGAAGGGGATGGGTATATTCACACCTAATGGGTGCGGTGCGCACTGTTTGGGGGAGGGGCATGCTTGTAGCTCTGACTCAGGTGGTGCAAAGGCAATATATGTAACCTAAATGTTTGTACCCCTGTGATATTTTGAAATAAAAAAATAAATTAATTAAAAAAAATAAATACAAACTTATCTTTAGTGGAGAAGGGCTCTCTGGCATTCATTCATTCACTTAACAAGGACTTCTTTGGTATTTTCCCTCTTCTAGCCATTGAGGAAAGAGCAATAAACATAATAGACAAGGACCCTAGTGTGCATCCCTGGGAAGCAATAGTCTAATAAAAGAAATGGATGTTAAAAAATAATCACACAAATAAACATATACTCACTATTGTGGAAGTCCTATTGGGGAAAAGCACAGGATCCCATGAGAACAATTAACAGAGGTACCAAATATAAACCGAGAGTGAAGGTATCAGTTAAGGCATTTTGAAATAGTAGCACTTATGGTTAAGAGTACAACCGAGAAATTGAGAGAAGCCCAATATGACTTTTAATGTCGCTAATTCTCTCATCTGTTATATACCAGGTGATATTAATCATCTAATAAAATTTTCAATTCCATGATTTCCATTGGTCCGTTTTTGTAGTTTCAAGTATTTTCTGAAACTCCCTGTCTCTTCATGCATTATGTCAATCTTTTCCTTTTGACTTTAAACTTTGTATTTTGAAATTATTATAGATTCCCAGAAAGTTGCAAAGATAGCATAGAGGGGGTCCCGCATACCCTTCACCCAGTTTCTCCCATTGATGACATCCTACACAACTATTATGCAGTATCGAAACCAGGAAACTGACATTGGTATAAAGTGTGTATAGTCCTATGTAATTTTATTACATGTGTAGATTTGTGTAACCACCACTCCAATTGAGATACCGAACTATTCCACTATTGCAAAGATCTCTTCATGCTACCCCTTCCTAAACAATTCCTTCCCCACTATCACTAACTCCCGGAAACCACTGATCTGTTCTCCCTATCTGTAATTTTGTTATTTCAGGAGTGCTACATAAATGAAATTAGGTAGTATGTAATCTTTTAGGATTGGTTCTTTTCACTCAACATAATGCCCTTGAGATCCATTCAAATTGTTGTATGTATCAATAGTTCATTCTTTTTTATTGGAATAATACTCTATGGCATGAATGCACCACAGTTTGTTTAACACATTAACTGTCTTGTGAGTTGTATTTAACTTACGCTAGTTTTGAGCCCAGGGCCTCGTGAAGCAAAACCCTGCAGTTGGTTCATGAAAATCTTACTTGTCGATTTACTTATTGTTATAATTAATATTGACAAATTAATTCTAAAAAATGTGGATTAAATGAATAGAAGTCAATAAATTTTGTTTTTCATTAAATTAGAAAGGATCATTTTATTTTTGAAGTTTTTATTATATTTTTGTAACAAAACACCATGGCCTCAATGAAAAAATTTTTTTTCTAGTGTGGCAGTCAATGTGTTAACCATTCATCTATTGTGGGATATTTTGGTTGTTTCCAGTTTTGGGCTATTTTGCATGGACTTTTAAGTATATTAATTATACTTATTTTATAGTACTTATCTTTTAAGCCAACACTTGGGACTTTTATAGGTATGTTTTTATTGACTAAATTTTTTCTCTTGCCTATGATTACATTTTCCTGTTTCTTCTCATATCTAGTAATTATTCATTATATACTAGATATTTTGGATGATGCTCTGTAGAGACTGTGGATTCTGTTATCTTCCCCAAAGAATGTTGAGTTTCGTTTTGGTAGGCAGTTATATTACTAACATGTAACCTAGAATGTGCAGAGACTTGGTTTTATGTGTCGTTAGGGTGAGTCTATTTTAATTTTTCCCTTCACCCAAGAGGAGTCTCTTATTCTCCTGACTTAGTCTTTACTCGTAAGGTACAAGCCTTGTAAGATTTTAATGGAAAGCATAATATGTCTACCACTTCCCCCACATCCCCCCAAATAGGCTGGACTTAAACCCTCAACTCTGACTCTCATATGGTAGACAGCAATTAAAATCTGTTCATTTTTTTCCCCCAGGTTTAATCTGTTCCTCCCCCACCCCCCCAGCTTTTTTGTATTTAACCTGCACATCTGTAGTTCAGGGATCAACCTGGGGAAATTAATACTCAGATTTTAAGTCTCTGCTTCGGCTCACTTCTTTCTGAAATTTCCAGAAACTGTGGAAATATCAAACCCCAGGCTCTGACTCCTCAGACCAGTAAAACTGCAGTTTTCTGCTGACATTTTGCTGTCCCAAGTCCCTCAAGCTGGGATGTGGCCTCAGGGGAAAGCTGTATAAACACAGATTTTACACAGTATGGCTCCCTTCTTTTCAAGGTTCATTTTTTTTCAGTTTTTGTTTGTTTTCAGTTACTCTCCCATGTCTTAAAGCAGAATTTTTTCAAAAAAATTTTGCTCAGGGTTTATAGTTTTTATTTATAGAAAGATTACTTTTATACAAACTACTCTGCCTTGTCTTAACACAATTTGTTTTGAATTTTTGCATAATTATGTCTATTTTTCTGTGAAAAACATTTGGAGAGTTCCTAGTCTAGCTTTCCATGGATTAAAAACACATTTTTTATCTTCTTTAAGTGTTTTGTCTCCTGAAAATTGAGGGATTTTTCTATGCTTTCTCCTTGAATTCAAATTTTAAAAAGTCAGTTCATCTGGAATAAAAATTTACTGATTTAAGATCCAGTGAAACCCTACCACATTTATGTCCAGTGTTTCTCAAACAGCCTGTTTATGAAATAAAGATGAGTCAGATGGGAACATTTTACTTATTTATTAAGCAGTCACTAAGTCCTCTTTAGAGAGAGATATATTATGCATCTAGAGCTGATATGACATATGAGGCTTTCCTCCTGTCTTTATTTATCTCTTATCCTTTTATAAAAGTTCTCTGATATCCTGGTGTGGAATCAAGGAAAAAGCCCAAAGTGTTTGGTTAAAGTTTGTTTTATAATCTTTTTATTTTATCTGAATAAATTGGTTCCAGTTTGCTTGACCTTTCATTTAATTACTCTCCCTAGAGAACATTGCTTTTCTAGCCAACTGAAGGGCTCTGCTTTCTCTTTTAAATCTTCCTAAATTCTACCTATCTTTGAGTGTCCATCCAGTTCATGTCTTCTGAATTTTCCCACCACTGAACCTGTATCTCTTTCTTTATGTAGGGCTTTCTCCCATGATTTATCAATTAACACACATTTCAAGTTGTGCAGAGGGTGAACTAGTATGTTTAGAAGGCCACTGAGATGGGGATGGGAACAGTAAAGAGGTGGCTTCCTGTTGTATTTTTAAAGCTGGTATCATTACAGTCAGACAACGGGAAGCTTCTTGTTTTCAGGTGTACTCCTCAAATTAACTGTTGTCCTGTCTCATTTTATAATGCAATCACCTCATATGAATACAATATTCTTTCCCAACAAGATCAGAAGATTCTTGAGGGCAGATATGCGTACATCTTCCCCCATAGCATTGAGCATAGTGTTTCACACAAAAGTAAGAGTTTATTTGAATGTGTCGCTTCGAATTTTAACCATTTGGCTGAATCTCTATGTTTTCTTTGCTTATAATTTTCCTAAAAGTGTTTGTCTAAACTTGAAATCCTACTAGAGAGCATGAAGCTACACCTTGAATATTCATAATTTGGCCTCTGCTTATTTATCCAACCACATCTCTTACTGCTCTATTTTCCCTCTCAATCAACATGCTCTTGCTGCACTGGTCTTCTCTCTCAGCACTTTAACACACTCAGCAATTCCTGCCTCGGAGCCTTCGTACTTGCTATTTCCTTTGCCTAGAATGGACATGGCATGGTTAGCTGCTTCTCCTCACTTAGGTCTCAGATCAAGTGTTGTTCCTCAGAGAGGTCTTCCTGATCACCTTACCAAAGTGTCCTGCTCCCTCAGATCTGACCCAAATCACTCTGGTGTCCAGTACTCTGTTTTACTTTCTTCTTAGCACTTACTAGCACCTGAAATTATCCTCTTAACTTGTTTGTGTTTATTGCCCGTTTTTCCCACATTAGAACCTAAGCTCCATGAGGGTGAGGAATTTTGTCTCATTCAGAGCAGTATCCCCAAACAGCACGTAAAGGAGCAAATATGTGAGTTGTTACCCTGTATGCTATCTTGATAACAATTTGTGGTAGATAGAGTATTTCAATCTACATATGGTAAATTGATTTCAGTGAAAAATGGCACAGAGGTAGAGGCTACAGAGATGTTTTTAAAGAATAAATAGACCATTAATTTTAATTTAATATCACTCAATGAGACCACAGGTCATAAGATATACCAATGAAAAGCAAAAAAAAAAAAAAAAAGTAAAAATATCTAGTTCTTAATGACAATAGACAATACTTATTAAGTACTTACTATGTTCCAAGTATTGTTCCAAATACTAGACATTTAAAAAAAAACTTATTTACTCCTTACAACAACTCTGTGAGATAGGTATACTGTAATAATCTCCACTTTATGATGAGGACACTCAGAGCAGAGGTTAGATGACTTAAATAGGTTGATTTGCCTGAAGTTATTAAGCCAGTAAGTGGCAGAACTTACCCAGGCAGTTTGATTCCAGTCAAATGGTTGTAACCACTGTGCTATGTGGCCTCATCTCCACTTAGGAGTTCAGAGTATATTCCCTTTAGTTCTGTCATTTATTTACCATGCTGATCTGGCATTACTCTTTTACATAAAGTTTTACAAATAGTTTAGAATAAATAATAATGCACTTGGGGTTGAGTTCCAGGCCTGGGTATGTTATTAATCTATATGACCCTCAACTTAACTTTTTCAACCCTCAGTTCCCAAATATGTAAAATGAAGGGTTGGCTGAGTCTTATTAAAGATAAACCAATATTTTATACTTTTTTTAATTATGAAAAGATTGTTAGGAGTATTTAATACCTTACCTGGACTTTATTCATCTCTAGTTTGTTCTTCTCATTGGCACTCTGGTCTTGTTTGCTAGCTCCCTTTTTCTGAGGGCCTTTCCCAAAGAAGATGTAATTTACAAAGGCATATTCCAGCAAAGCCAGGAACACAAACACAAAGCAACCCATCAGGTAAATATCAATCGCTTTGACATAAGGGATCTTTGGCAGTGTCTCCCTGAGGTGAGTGCTGATGGTTGTCATTGTCAGCACTGTGGTGATTCCTGTGAAACAGAAAGACAAAGCTTAGCTGAAGACACTTCTATTAAGTTTCCCTCTTCAATATTGAGAGGACAGATGCCATTCCCTCACTGATGCCCCAGAATCATGGCACTAACATGATAGACCACTGTGCAAAAAGGGCAGACATTTTGAAAGACCACAAAGCAGAAGCCTCCCTACATAGTCCGTTAATGAATCATAAAACAGAATGTACAGTTAATGAAGGGTTGAAGACATTGTTTTAAAAAAGTATGCATAAAGAAAAAAGAAAAGCAGATGGGAAGGCAGATCAAAATCCCATTGAAAGCCTACTGTCAAATGTCTCTCATTTTGCTACACAGACACATCTTTCTTCTTCCTTCTCAAAGCATCTTACTCTTCTCCCTCCTAAATCTGTCACTGTGATACTAATCCCCACAGCAGCTACTACCAAACTGAAAGCTGGTGACCAGTTTGAGGAGATCTACTTCATTCCATGAATCTGTAATACACTCAAGTCACGAGGTCAGTATTGCATTTTAAAATAATGATGTGTCATTCATAGCAAAACACCACCAAAAGGAGAAACATGAGGAATTTCATGATTTGTATCAAGTAATTGATTTATGTATTTTTTAGATATAATGTTGCTTTGATTTTTGAAATACTACCTCTATTTTGTTGGTTCCAGAGCTTAGAATGAATTAATCCCCTGATGTCAGGAAAAAGCTTCTTAAAAAATTGAACTTGGGTTTGTTAAAGAAGTTTAAGACTAAGCTTATAAAAGGCAGATTCTGTTTTATCTTCTTTGTTAAATATAGCATTCTTAATAGTATAATATTTGTGTGGCTGCATAATAAATATTTTGTGTTGATGATGGTGATAATGGAATGATAATTGGGAAAAGCAAGAAGTGAAACAGAAGTTAGAATCTCATGTAGATAGTTTGTGCTGCAATACTAATACTGTACATTTATATAGTCTTTTACCATTTTAAACACTTAACAGTTATAAATTGTTTTATATAGCCATCATAAAAACTTGCTGAGTACAATAGGGAAAGTATATTATTCTCATTTTATAGCTGGGTAAACAGAAATTCTGAGATTAGTTATTTTTTCACCCAGCCAGGGGAAAAAAAGCAAGAAGATGTTACATAACAGTACATAAAATAAGCAGGGAGATGAGAAGGTAAAATATAAAATTTGATGGCGGTCCTTAAAAATCAAGGCAGGAAGTGTGAAATGGACAGTAAAGACAAGGGAACGCTGGCAAAGGGAATGGAAGTTAACAAAATAGAATAAGGGGAAAATAGTTTAGCACTTATTTGCAAATCAAATTATTCTCGATGTAGAGATTCCATGATTTGACTATTCAACTTTTAGGAGAACATATAAAATAGGAAGTCAAGACTACCATACAAAAAGTTAAAATGGTTCAGATATAGAGGTGAATTCTATTGTCCTGGACAGATATGAAATGCCATCGTGAGTGGTCCTATTCATTTCTTTGAATAAAATTTTAAATTTCACCTAATATAATTCTAGCTAATGTGCTTGACAGAAATGAACTATTCACTTACAAAATCACTAACTGCATTTTTGCTTCCATTCCTTGTTTTAAGGAAAATTCCACATTTTAAGCAAAAAGTGTTAGTAAATGAATGTCATTTTATATTAGGTATGTTTAAAAATATCTCAGGTTTCACATTCCAAAGAATAGGTTAAACCAGCATCTTTATGTGCTGGCATATTTAATCTCTTTCATCAAAACACCATTAGCTTTGGAGACAGGCATAAAGAGAGCCACAATTCATGACCTTGATAGTTATTATTACTTGCTGTGGATATCATCCAGTGTTTTTCCCTAATCAAAGCATATACACATAACCATATTCACATTCAAGTAATATGTCCAGATACATATATATGATATGATTAACTATTTGTTTGCTTTCTTTAATCTTAAATGTTCAAAGATTGATAAAGGGCCGCAAACACTTGACTTTGTGAGCCTTATGTGTTCAGGCAATAGAAATAAACTGTAGAGATGACAGTTAGTCTAGTGAAAAGGTATACTGATCATCTAATCCGGCTCAGTAGTGTCAGAGAAGTGATGTAATATGTTAGCATAGCTAGAATTAATGCTCGTATGAGAGAGAGAGAGAGAATAAGCCCCAGAAAGTGATAATTGAAATAGCTCTAGGATCAAATAATAAGGCAGACCTGCACATACCCAGAGTCATCAGACAGACCTTACACGTGCTAACTTTCCACGGAACCCTTTAAAGTCTCAAATATAGCCTTTCAAATATAGCCTTTCAGCTTTCAGCAACTACTCAACCATGGTAAGATTAGTTCTGAAATTTTGTTCCCCCAAGAAGAAAATCATTCTTTATTCTTTCTTGACCACAGATCATTAATATAACTGGTGAATTGTCTGTGCCTTATTCAAGTATGATAAGCTCCATTTAAAGGAGACTCAGCTTAATATGGTTTAACATTAGTTAATATTTAAAAGATAGTATTTCCCAGCAATTGACATAGCTTGTTAATAGTCATGAAGTTTAGCTTTCCAAAATACATTTGAAAATAATGCATTGTAAATGTTCTGTACTGTAAAAAGCAGGGTTCAAAGAGGAAGTCATCACAAAGTTGGCAAAAATTAGTGTAATGAGAATTTAAAATATATTCCATGAAACACTTACATAGTGCTAAAGGTACTCCAAGATTGCTTTTTTTATTTTGGTAAAATGCAAAAAAGACAGTACATTACAAAACATTCATTGTAAACATGCTTAACTTAGATGTTTTATATTCAAGGACTCTTATGGTAATCTAATTTTTGGCTTGCTATATGAGAGCTCTTGCCTGTAATTCCTAATATTGGTTATTTGTTTGAAAGAAAAACCCATTAGCTCTCTGTAGTGCTGGGAATGCATTACCTAGTGCGACTCTGGCTGCAGATGCATCATAGTTGATCCAAAAAGACACCCAGGACAGAATTGTAATCAGTGTAGAAGGCATGTAGGTTTGCAAAATGAAGTAACCAATGTTTCTCTTTAGACGAAAACTTAGTGACAGTCGTGGATATGCCCCTGAGTTGAAAAAAGAAAAAAAAAAGACAAATAATCAGATCATTATTTGGTTGGAACCATCTTCTTCCTTTTCACAGCACCCTACTTCATTTTGTGGGGGAAACACCCTCACCTGTTGTGAACTCCACCTTCTTGGACACCATCTTGTAGTCAACAATTGAAAACTGAGGCAGCTCAATTTTATTAACGCCAGTTACTGCTCCCTCTCCTCCATTCCAGTAAAACTCAATGTCGTCAGTGGTGTAGCCATCTGAAACCAAGAAACGCAGCAGAGTTAAATAGAGTTGTCTAGAAATTCATTTTGAAGACTGGGAGCTGGAGGAAAAATTCCCAGCAAGAAATGGTAAGGTGGCATTGCCTTAAATTAGGATGACATATAGGTCACACATGGAGTGCTATTTCTGGTGGGTGGGTAGTAGCTGCACTGAGAAATCGGATGCCTCTGGCTTTAGTGGACCTAAGCTATGGTTTATTTAGTGATATCTGATATCACCGCTGCATATTTATTCTCATTGTGTCTACCAACGTGCACTCTTTGGTTAAATTAGGGGATGGCTGGATTCCAGGTGCCTGGTCATAGATTTTGCTATGCATTATTTAACAAGAACAACAACAGCAGCAAGTAATAATAATTGAGCACATATTTGTTAAAATGGGAACAGAAAGGGTATAGGAATGGGGCATAATGAAAGACCAAATTTCTATATACCCATTAAATGATCAAGACATTTTAAAAAGAAATACACATTTCTTTTAGAAAATTAGGCAAGCTTCTATTCATATCCTTTGATTATAGCTAATATTATATAGTTAATAAATAGGTGAAAATTTTAGGATTAGACAAATTCTTGATAATAACTTTATATCTTTATACTTATGAGGGTGAGCTTTAGTTAATTTAAGGGAAATGAGTAGAGGACTCTAGAAGGGTCTACTCTCAGCTTTTCAGCAGGAAGGTCCGATGTTAATGGCCCATTCTCTTCCTTCTGCTCTGCTCCCACTTGCCAGTGGTCTAGCTGGGTTATGGTCATATATGAGTAACTTGAATAAAAAGAATGTATGGCTATATTTTAAAATCTAAAAATAATTTAAGGCATAGTTAAGGCCATGTTTCTCCCTTTCTATCAGCTAGAGACAAAGAACATCTTTCTAAGTTTATTTTCTATTTATATCCACCTCAAGTAAAAAAGCATCAAATCTTTTTTCCATTAGAATTACTAGGGCTTGTGTTTCAAAGGTAACTGTACAAGCTCTTTGTAGTAGACATTATGATGACCTACTTTTGACTAAAGCCAGTAACGTCTTTTCAAGAGCTAAAAAATAATAATATATTTGGAATTTAGAAGTTGAATACCAAGTGCCAAGGGGTCACCATCAACTTGTCACTGCAAGAATGTAAGAAATTTTAAGCTATTCTTCCTTCTCCCCACTTTATTTTGAGGAGAAACAAAGGTGTTTTTACTGCTTTAAACTTTTCTAACTTCTCTTCAAAAAGCTGCTTTTTGAATTCTTATCTCTGAACTCATTGAACTCACAACTGTTTTACATTTGTTACTTTTTGCCACCCTGTGGAGGTTATTATTCATATTTATTGTACTATGCTTCAATTTATTTTATTTATCTTTCAACCATCTCCTTCTAGGTCTTCTTGCCCTCTCTCCAAAGGGCAGTCTTCCATATCCAGTAAACCATTCTACAATGACCCAAGTGTAGACCCAGAAATAGAAGATATTTACTTCTAATCACCAATGTCTAAGTGACTGTGAAACCCTATTTACCTATTGGACTTAGAATAACCTACATGAGACTACTTGACATATTGGGGATGATTCTGTGAGGCTGTGATTCTAAACATCTCCTTGAGAAACTGATAAAAACCTATGAACAAACTCCACAGGAAAATATAGATAGATCTATTGATAGATGGATAGATAGATACATAGAATTAGATGGCAATTTCAGGAGACCATGGACCCCATTCACGGTTTCTAGAATACAGATCTCCTTTCTGAGGGGAAATAGATGGTGGCAATATGACAACTTAAACTCAACTCTGATGCCCTCTCTTCCATTTCCAATTCACTTGTGAATTTCCTCTTCTAAGTCCAGCAGGAAGTGGCATCTGGGGAATGTGATGTCTCAGCCCTGCCTGCATCTAGTGGACAATGACATCATGGGATATTTTCCCCCTCAGCAACCAGAGAGAACCAGGCACTAGTGGCATGGAGTCCTTGGGTGAAGATTAGAACAGTGATGTTAAAGAAGAGAGCTACGTGCAGGGGCTGTTGGGTCTACTAAATAAGGAAAGAGTGCTACCACCTGTGTGACTGTCTGGAGGAACTGCTGTCATCTCAGTCCCTTAAGGGGATATGGGAGAGTTGAAAAGATGGACTGAGTCACAGAGAGAGAGAGAGAGAGAGAGAGAGAGAGAGAGAGAGACTACCTCCTGATGCATCAGCAGGGCATGACAACTTGCCAGGAGCTCACCATGCTTTCCACCTAGAACTTTGTTTCCATTTAAGGTGCCCTGGCAGCTGGGCCCAAACCCCAAGGGACATACAAGGAAAAACAACAATGCATATAAGGAACCCAAGAGCTCTAGAGAAGAAAAACAAGCAGAACATCCAGAATAGATGGCTCCTAGTAAAAAGAACTGGTGGAGGAAGCAGACAATAGTTTGAATTCTTCATTCCCCACTCTTAGTAAAAATATAGGGACACTTACAGATATCTGATTAGAGCACACAAAACTTTCTTGTACTAAAACCCAATAGCTTTTTAATTAAAAAAAGTATTAGATATGTTAAAGAGAAAATGGCCTCTGATGAGGCCAGAATTAATGATTTGGAAGACAATTTAAAAAACGTATCTCAAAAAGGAACAAAATTATAGAGATTTGGAAAGCATGAAGAAACTATAAAAGCTTGAAGGACTTGTCTAGGAGATCTAACATATGAATAGCAGGCATTTCTGAAAGAAGAGGGATATATGGAGAAGGGGCCATAATAAACAAAAAGAAAACACAAATTTCCCTGACCTTAATAAATAAACTATTTTACAGATTGGCAGGCTTATTATATCAGGTCATCCTGATATCAGTCCTAACCTCCAAGGGTATGAGAATAATCTTACAATCTTTGTGACAGAAAGTACAAGGTATTTTCAAAGGCAAAAGTATTGGACTTCTTAGAAGCAATTCTGGAAAAGAAAAGATTATGGAATAACATCTACAGAACCTCTAAAATAGTGGCATAAAGGACAGCAACTCTGAGACCCAAGAGAACCATTCCCTGTCAAAATACCCTTCTTTCCAGAGAAGATATATAAAGATTCAGAAAACCTATCATCCAGGTACCTGTTTGAGGAAACTATTCTATAGACAATTCAAATCAAACAAATGAATCAAGACAGATTAGGGAATCCACCTTAGAAACAAGGACTGTAAAGAATCATAAGACTATTTTACTCAACTCCATGCAAATGAATTTGAAAATCTGAATGAAATGGATGATATTCTCATGAAAAAAAAAGAAGCATTTTTAAAGCCCAAATCAGGAGAGAGAAAATCAAAACAGCTTGATTTCACCCCTTACAAACAGACAAACATTTAAGAACTGATAATTCTATTGCTACTTAAATAGGTCCAAAGCATAGGCTAAGAATGAAAATTTCTAAATTGTTTTCATAAGATAAGCAGAACTTATCAGCAAACAAAATCCAGCAGTACTTTAAATAATAAAGCATAACTAATGTGGTTTATTCTTAGTATAAATGGTATATTATTGGAAAATCTAGTAATATACTTCATTAAATTAACAGATCTAAAGAGAAAAAATATGATTACTGACACAGATGCTAAAACAGCATTTGATAATATTCAACATCCATTCTGTCTTTTAACAAAGCAAACAACATTTCTTAATGACTATGAATAGATACTTCGTCAACATGGCAATATATATCTATCTCCAGTCCCAAAGTCAGCATCATGCTTATTGCAGAAGCAGAAGAACATTCTCATGAAAATTAAGAACAAGATAAGAGTGTCCACTACCATTGCTATTATTTAGCATTGTTCTGGAAACACTAACCAATACATTAGATAAGAGAAAGAAATTGAGGTGTAAAGTTGGAAAGCTGCTGGTTAAACCCTCAGGATTTGCAACTTATGCAATTGTATACCCAGTAAACCCCAAAGAATTAACTGAATAACTAACTATTACAAACAATAAGAATTTGATAGGGTAATGGGGTGTAAAATTACTATGCAGAAATTGATAGCTTTCATATATAGAAACAACTTATAATATATAATGGCCCCTTTAAAAATAGACAAAAATACCTAGTAATAAACTTAGTAAGAAATATGGAAGGCATCATTTAAAACACATTTGAAGGGCACAAAAGAAGCCTTGAACAAATAAAAAGTCATACCATATTTTTGAATAGGAAGACTTAACATCATAAATTTCACAATTTAATGTAATTGCCTAATCATACTGATAGGGATAGGATTTTTGCTTTAGGAACTAGGCAAAATGATTCTAAAGTCAAAATAAACAAATCAGAAAATCCAAGAAAACTCTAGAAAATAAGAGAAATAAGGGGCAACTAGCCCTACCAGGTAGTAAAACATTACAAAGCCTCAATAATTGCAACAGTGTGATCCTAGTGCTGTAAGAGACAAAGAGATCAATGAATTACAATAGAAAGTTCAGAACTAGAGCTAAATATGTAGGATAATTTAGTATATGATAAAAGTGGCACCTCAAACAGTTGGGAAAAAGATAGAAAATTTAATAAATCATGTTGGAAAAATTGAGGAACTACTAGAAAAAGTAGTTTGACCTCTATTTCATGCCATGTACTATCGTAAATCTCAGATAAATCATAGATATAGAAAATATAACCATGCACGTACTGAAAGAAAACATGGGAGAATTCATTTATAATCTTAGCATGGAGGAGGCCTTTCTATTATAATTATAACAAATAATTCAGAAGTCATAAAAATTGACATATTTGGCCACATTAAAAAAAGTATAACCAAAAAAACCATAAATAGAGTCAAAAGCAAATAAGAAACAAAAAATACTTGCAGTGCATATTGCAGATAAGGGCTAATTTTCTTAATATATAAAGAACTTCTACAAACAAACAAACAATAAAAGACCAAAAATCTAATGACAAAATGGTAAAAGGAGAGTTCATTGAAAAAGTAAAAATGCCCAACCTCAATCATAAGATAAATGAAAATGAAAATTAAAACTATACCAAGATATCTTTTTTTTTTTTACTCCATAACCTGGCAAAAATCCACAAAGTGATAACACGTGTTGCTGAGCATGCAGAGAGGCAGATACTCCCATGTTGCTGGTGAGGGTATAATTTGGTATAACCCATATGGGATGCAGTTTGTGTTTGGCTATCAAAAATATAAATGTATATACCCTTTTGACCTAGCCAATTCCTATTCCAGAAATAGGTCCTACAGATTGAATTGCACAATTGTGAAGAATGTGTGTACAGGATTATTCACTGAAGCACTGCTCTAATAGCAAAATATTGGGGAGAACATAAACATCCCCCAATAAAGGAGTGGTTAACTAAATTATAGCACATTAATGGACTGTTATAACACCATAAGAAAGAATGAGGAAGTTCTTACATATAATATAGAAAACTCTCCAAAATCCATTTTTAATTTAAAAAACCCCAAAGCTCAGAACAGTGGTGTTACAACACTGATATGTATGTGAAAAATATGGGAAAAGCAAAACCATACTTGCATATACTTGTATATGTATAAAAAACTCTGGAGGGATAGATAACAAGCTGATAGAAATGATTCCCTTTGTGGGGGACTAGGCAGATGGATGACAGAGATGGGAGGAAAATTTTCATTATATACTTTTCATATTTTAAAATTTTGAATCATATGAGTAAATTAATAATCAAAAAAATTAAATTATAAACAAGAAAATCCTAGAGTCCTATATATTTTCTACATGTGAGCAATGAGATTTCAGATACATACCTCTAGGAGATATAGAATGGGATTTATTCAGGAAAAATTTATGAGCAGGGAAGTAGTAGATCATTATTTTTCAAATTCTCATTATGCTATGGCTTGAGCTCATCAGAAGTAGACTGGGTGTGCTGTGGCCAATGTTCCAGTAGAGAGGAACCTTGCCTTATAATCCTGTACATTTTACATTTTTATAGGATTGGGCAGACAAGGGGAGGTCCCAGCTGAGGAGCTAGCCTTGTTGGAAAGGGGTAGCCTTGGGAGCTCAGCAGCTAGGACCAGCCTGCGTTTCTGTTGAGTTAACTCAGATCTGCTGAGTCTGCTTTCTGCCAGGGAGGAGGAAATGAGCTTCCAGCATCATCCAGACCTGTCTCTCCTCAGAGACATAAAATTGCTTTTCTATCAAGTAACACAAAATCAGATCAGTTAAAAAATTCATGATGCCCGTGAGATAAAAGCAAACCAATTGACTTGGAAGAAAGGGAAATGCTGATACCAGGCCTGGGGGAAATTTCTCCCCTGGACCTTTTTTATGTGATGAAAAATGCCTCAGCAACATCCATTTAGGAAGATGGCATGAAAGGTGAGCTTTTTCATAAGGATAGATGGAATCAAACTAAGTACCATTTAGTTTTTAAAAAAAATCCTTTAAGGAGCTAAGACAATACAGTCCAAATTTAAAACTCTCTTCTTGATTGAGTTTTAGTAGCATGTGTCACACCCTTTGCTTACCTTTATATGGGGCTGGGGTGGTCTTTCATTCAGGCAGGTTCTTGTTAGCTGCCTCACATTTCACAAATGAATAGCTATACTATCCTGAGCTAGACTGCACGTGGTTTTGCTTTTACTTCAAGACATTGAATATCTGTACTGTAAGTATTTTTTAAGGAGGGAGGTCTAAACCAGTATCTACAGACTCTCTGTGGAGAGAAACACTATTTATGGATCGAAACCTGAAGAGGAGTCTTTGCTCTTGTCTCAATTTGGGGCTGGATTCACCTACAGCTTTTGACTTCATTACGCCTTTGTCGTCAGCTTTGTGGTGGCCCATTTTCAAGTAGGCAGTAAAAACAGGGCTAATAGAACACAGCTTCTGAGTCGCCCATCGGTGGCACTTGTTTGCTCACTTCCCCTTTCCGAGCGCTCTAACATGAGGTATTTGCTGACTCTTCTCTCCTGCCACAGGCAACTTTGGATTCAATCTCTTATCTTCCTAGACTTCCATCAGGATCCCTGCTGAACACAGAACAATACCTAGTTCTTCCCAGTGGCGGCATCAAACATACCTACTTCTCTAAACTGGCAAGGCAAATCAATGGAAAATATATTTACTACATTGCAATACACATATTTTGAGTGCCTGCTATGTGTCAAGCACTGTCCTAGGCATGAAGGATATGCAGTGGGCTACACTTGGCCTTACTTTTCAGGATCTGTGGCTAATGGCAGTGTGAACAAACTGTTGACCCAAGGGAGTTAGTCTTGGCCTTGCAGAGGATTTGGTCAGAGGGGTGGGGCAGGCCTGCCTGGTGGAAGGAATAACAACATATAAAGAGAATAACATAAAGTTTGGCTGATGTCAATGGAAATTATGATTTACTTCATAAAGTTTACTCAATAAGCAACTTGATTTTAGCAAGAAAACTGAATTTATAGGGAAAAATTGAATACATACAAACAGTACAAAATCCTCAAAGATTTCAGCACACAAAGGTAAAACTGGGCCAAGAAGAGTAAAGTGATTAGGTAACCAGGATTGTGCATAGGAAGAGCTGTGAGTAGACACCTAAGGGTACTAGTCACAACGCTTTCTGCTTCTAATTGACTTTTATCAACAGAACCTTGTTGACTTTTACTTGGCTTATCTGTCTTTCCTCTACTAGTCTCTGAGCTTCTTGAGGTCAGGGACTCTGGTTCTCACCATTTTTGTGTCTCATTGTCTAGCATATGTACTGAGTTCTTAACACAGAGTCAATATATAGTAAAAATTTGTAGAATATTTCATTCTTGCTTCTCATCATCAGAAGTCCTGGCTTTATGCAACCAACCCTAACTTGACAACCAGGCACTAACTTACATGCATGTTTCTGCTCACTCAGTGAGCAGGTATTTATTGAGTGCTATGTGCCAGGTGGTGGAAACATAGTGGGGATTCAGTGATAAATAAAACTGATATGGTACCTGTCCTCTTCTAGTTTGCAAATTTCATCTAAAATGTTACATATTTCATCACCACAAAATTTCTTTCTGAATTCTTCTGTGGCAGGGACTATGCGGATTGGTTTCCTTTAGCATGTGTTCTGACCTCCTTCAAGAGAGCTAAAAACTATATCTCCCAGATTCCCTTGCAACCGGAGCTGTGTACATGATTTTGTTTTCCGGATTAGACGGAGTCAAGTGATGTTAGATGTGGTGTTTGAAGCATCCATTTTGCTGGTGCAGATCATAAAGCACAGATGGTTCTGGAACCAAGAATTCTGGTTTTAGCTTTCTGTGGTTCTGGAGTCAAGATGGTTGATGTAGCTACCTGATGACCAGCTTTTTCATTGTGCTGGAGCTATCAGTCTCTTTGAAGAACTAGTCTGTACTGTGGTTCTGGAAGTCATTGCTCATGGCTCAGCCTAGAACCTACCACTTCAGTCCTTTGATTGTAAGCACCACCTCCCTATTTATATTAAATTTCTTTTTGTTTAAATGAGCCAGATGGGCTTCTGTTGTCAACAGAAACTGGATTGATATGCCCCCTTTCTCTTCTAAGGAAGAATGATTTGCTTGCGTTTGAGATTACCAGAGCCTTTCATTGAAACCTCTGTTGTGGCCCGTGCCAGTCACTCACTTGACGTTTCTGTGCCTTGTACTTTCTGTACTCTACTCTGTACTGCTGGGGCTGTGGGCTTTCTGCCTGTCTGGCTTCATATTAGGTGCTTCCCCTAGGAAGAGCTAGCTGAAGGTTAGAAGGTGCAAGGGAGAAGGAAGTTGCCTGCTCCTGGCTCTGGCAGTGTGGTAGTTGCTTGTGACTGCTTCCAGGGCAGCTGGGCCGATTGCAGACTCTTGCAGCTGAAGAAGAATTGTTTGGCAATTCCACAAACAACTAGGACAGTGTGTCTAATAGGATGGCAGCAGATTCAAACTTGTGCTCGAGCACAAGGGTGTTGGTAGCTTCTGGCATTTTGCTCCTTTAGCACTCTTCTTTGCCCTTCTGCATTTTTGGCCCTTCCAACATTTGTAACCAATTCTCTCTGTTAAATTCTCTTTTTGAAAAACACTGAGTGGTTTCTGCTTTCCTGATAGGATCCTGTCAGTTACATAGTAGTGTACATACTATGGTGTGAATATTTCATCTGTTTCTATGGCTTTGTGTTTATCTCTGTCTTTCATCTCTTCTATCCCTCATATTATAAGCTCTTTGAAGGAAAGGGCCTTCTTTTATTCATTTAGAAAAAATTCTTGATGCCTAGAACAGATTCTGTCTGTAGTAGGTGCTGAATACAAATTTTTGAATAAATGAATTAGTGAATATTGTTTGTTGCTTAGTGTTCTGAGTATGTCCCAAACTGTTAACTTGACATAGGTAACTTATTTGGTAGCATTCTTCAGTCACATGCTCTACCACTGAGCTATACCCCCCCTTTTGGTAGCATTCTTGAGCCTGACTTACTGGGGCACCAAGGAAATGGAATAAACTGCTTGTTAGCTTTATGTTTGCTGAGTTAACTAAGGTGATGGAGGTGATAGATTACTACCTCAAACTGGTCTTTGGATTATAGGATCCTTGGGGACAAACACGCAAGCACCAGTTAGAGCTGAGAGTCAGAGATGGCTTGCAGGTGAGAGGGCAGAGGGGAGAAGGGAGTGGGTTATTCAAAACAGCTCGTCTCGTTACCTCCCACTCCACAGAGCAGAACAGTTCCATACTGCACACCACAAAAAAGCCGGACTGTGACAAATGACCAATGCAGATTTTAATAGTATTCAACAATTTACATGGTCAGTGGTCTGGGTCTTTATCCAATCTCATTTGCACTTTGCTTAACTAAAATCCATTAGGCTGAGTGTTCCAGGCACTGAGATAATGACAGATGATTTGGGAAAGAGAAATAATGCTCACTGCATTTCAGGTAGAAGCTCGAGTTCTCATGGGAGCAATAAGGGCAGCTGGATCCGAAGGAAAGAACAGAGGCTTAGAAATACACTATTATTCAAAGGTTACACAAGAACATTTTGCCACAGAGAGAGGACATCAATTTACTCACACCTAAACAACCTACTTACCAAAGGTTTTCCTTTATGAGCCGGTGACTTCACACAGAGTCTCAAAGCCTGAACGCTTGGATACCAAGGATATTGTTTCCTAGCAACAATAACTACGCAGAAGCTCTTGAAATTTCCTCTCAGCCCCTGGGGACTTCTTAGTGGTGCAGAAAGTACAGATAAAATTAAGTTGATGTCAATGGATAAAGATGCATGGAGCTAGTACAAATGTAGAAGTATCTGGATGTTAGTGTTCATCTTTGCTACTTGAAACACTCTATTTTGGATGCATTTTCTAATTTGGAAATGGAAATTACTCCCCACTGTGCTTAATAGAGCTAAGGGGATGGTTTACTATTGTACTTAACTGTGTTTCAGATAATGTAGAGGTTTAAGCTTCTAATCCAAGAGTGGGCAGAAGTAAATGTATATCCTTTTGTGGAGCAGCCATAGCTCCATCTCAAGTTAAATGGTGTGGGTCTTGATTAACTTAGGCCAATCATTAAAATATCCTCCTCTTTGCTATGGTGATTGGTTCAAGGTTAGGCAACAATCCAGGTCTAAAACAATTAGCTCACAGCAGTCACCTGGCCAAATTAATTGCTTAGAAATAGGCATGTGGTCCAAGTTGGTCCAGTCCTAGAGAAGCCCAGGATTTTTGTTCAATAGTTGAAAGAAAGACTATTTCATTTTCTCTTTTAGCTGTTGGCAAACAAGAAATGTTAAGTGGAGAGTGCCTGGTCTAGTTACAGGAGCCAATACGTTCCCTTCCTGTTTATATCAGTTGTTATTTGCACCTAATTAAAGTATCCTAAGTCACACTCATAATCAGTGTTTCAACTGTTGTTAGAAAATGACCTATTGAAATAAACATAGTAGTCAGCCACTCCCTAATTCCTTCTACTCCTCCCATATGGGGGGAGACATATGAGGAATCTATCAATATCTCTGTTCTTGTAGCTGTGTAGATCCTTTACATCACAGAGTTATTAGATATCTGTAATTGTGCATCTCAGCAGCAGATAAGAAAGCCAAATGGGTCTCATCTTTCCAGTGGCTCCAGATCTGCTATAATTATTCAAAAGGCTGCTTTGGATTCCTTTCTCATTCATCTTTGTATCTTCATGCTGTTCCAAGAAGCAACAAATAAGCCGTGGAAACCAGACTGTAAATGCATTCTCATGGTTAAACGCAAATCTACACAACTCACTTAATGTTGGATTCCTGACAGCCCACTGTTTGGCCATCCACTCCGTAAGGATAGCCATCTCACTGTCTTCTCAGTCAACTCAATAGTTTACCAGGTTTTTAGGTAATCATTAGAAAATATGTCTTTGTAATAAGTAAAAATTCATCTTCTCAGAGATCATCCACCATCTAATCCTTGCTCACCCCTTGGGTTAATAGAAAACAAACCCAGTATTTTTTCTACATAATAGCACCTTCCATTTTTGAGGACACCTCTCATGCTGCCTTTTTGTCTTTTTTCTCCAGGCTCTGGTCCTTCCCAGGATATACTTGGTCTTAGAACAAAGCTTTTTTTCTGCTCATTAATTTCCAGGTTGCTTATATGCCCTTCGAAGTGTAGGGCCCCAAACTCAGAGGTAGTCATGTCCACCTTGTCTCTTCTACCTCTCTTCGTCTCATCTGTCTCCTCTTTCGTGCAGACCTACCTCCTACATTGATTCTGCCCTTGTTAAAGAGCCACTCTTGACTGACATAAGAATTAAGCAGCAGGAGATCCCTCAGATTTGAGATCTGAGAGTACAGTTGTGTTTTCTGGTTTCTTAAGCATCCCCTGGAAAGCCCCCTAATGTCCAACCAGATCTAGAACCTAATGCACCAGAAACAAGGTCAGGATATTCAGGCTTCTCCCCATTCCACTCAAGCATCAGCTATGTTTGGCTCATATGTAAATTCCCAGAATGACTTTTCTAGAGTCTTATTTCCTCGTATCTGACTATTTACACTACCTAGTCTGTTAATCCTTGTCTACATTAGCTCACGCCCATTTAAAGGCTTTTAGACTCCAGGCATTTTATTAAATACATTAAAATGTATTCACATCCCATATTAAACATAATTTCCACATCACTATAGAGCATTGAATTGCAGCTGACTTGTTAAAATAACATTACATTAGTTTTAATATTGTAGCATTCTTTGTGTATTTTGGAGCCAATAATTTGTTTAAGACACTTGAAAAACTTGTAGTATGTAGACAGTTTGCCTATAGTGCCTGATGGCTAAATGGCTTGGCTGAACCTTAGACACCAATGGGCTCTAGTGCAATGGCCAAGATTTCCTCCCAAGGTTTATGTATTTGGAACATATCCTGATCCCCCTAAATTTCCCATTGGTGGGAATCCTGACCCTGATTGTGGCCATTCCTGACTTATAATTGGATAGCCACCTGGAACTTCTCAAGATGAAATTGCCTGCTTGGTTGGACTGCATGAGACAGGTGTACCTTTGTGCTATGCAGCTGCCCTTTCTGGGGCTGAGCCTCTATATGACCCTATTCTGACCTCCTCTGCCATTTTTATGGCCCCCTATGGATGAGATCCCCATACATTTTATCCCATGCCTGTCCAACTTGTGATATTATTGGTGTGACCGGCTAGCAAAGACTGGGACTTTTCTTATTCTAGTCACTGGTCTTCCATTAAAGCAGCACAAGTTCAAATTAGCTTTGTCCACAATCAAATTATTTTTATTTTCTTTTGGACTGAAGATCTAATGTTGTCCCCATTTAATTTTATCTAATTTAATTTGACTTACTCTTTTAGCCTGTTGAGTTTTTCCTTTGATTTTGTTTTTGTTCTGTTTTGGTTTTGTGTGTGTGTGTGAATGCATGTGCTCACGTGTGTGTTTTGATCCTGATTTGCTCACCCTCTCTTAGTTTCATGTTATCTGCAAATTTGTAGAACATGACTTTTATCATTATTCCTTTGATTGAGACAAATGTGGAATGGCAGAGACAAGAAAGGAGCCCTGTAACACTTTCCTGGCAATATTTCTCTAGGCTGATATCAAAAGTCTTCAATCAGCACTGTGCGGGGTGACACCATCATTTATCCACTTAATATTTGCCTAATTGTTTTAGCCTCAAGTCTGTATCTCTATATTTATCGTATTTTTTGATTTACTGATTTTGCAGCCCTATCAAATAGGTCTGTTTTGACTTGTGTTTAGAGAAATCAAGCTGCTCCCATAGATTACTAATTCCCCCTTTATAGGATCTAGGGCTAGAATCTTGTCCAGACTGAATCAGTCTCATCAGCCTACATGTCCTCAGAATTTATTTTTCCTACCTTCTGGAACAATGGAATGGTATATTTCATTCTGTCAACACCAATAGCCATGTGGTATACTAATGTCTATAGGCTCATGATAATAACCTTCCCCTCACAATGCTCATTTTCCTTTAATAAATGCTAATGGAGCTATATTGCATTAATTTATCTAGGTGAATATGTGTTAGGGAAATTATTAGCCAAAGATCAGAATTAGGGTTGCTGTATGGCCAAAATCAATAGTAAAGCAAAAGATAATGACACCTAAAAATGCTAAAATCTTACTAAATGTTTGTCATAATGTACTTGTTATCAACAAAACTTTCTCAAAACAAACAGCTTCTAGCCATCTATATTTTATTTGTCTTCATAGTCAAATGAGAGAATATTTTATGTCTCAGAAAAAAATTCTTACCTATCTGTGGCATAAAAAATATGTATTTGCTCTTTGTCTCTTGTTACTGACTCAGAACTCCTAAATCCCTTGGGATTTCCTGGGTGATAGGAGCATTTTTTGTTCTAATGAGATTTTAGTGAGCCCCTGGATAGCATCAGGATGGGGGCTGGTTGTCAAAAAGACCAAACCTTGATTAGAAGCCTGAAGCTTTCACCCCTGCTCCCCACAAACTCCAGAGAGCAGAGAGGGGCTGGAGACTGAGTTAATAATCCATGACTCCTAGTGAGGAAACTTCCATAAAACCCTCTAAACGTTTGAAGAGCTTCTGGGATGATGAACACATCCAGGTGCTGGGAGGGTGACATGCCTGGAGAGGGCATGGGAGCTCTGCATCTCACCTCCCCCAGCTGTATTCTGCCCTATGCATCTCTTCCATCTGGCTATTCCTGAGTTGAATAAGCCTGTAGTAGTAAGTAGACTATTTTCCTGAGTTATGTGAGCCATTACAGCAAATTATTGAACCTGGAGGGAGGTTTGTGAGAACCCCTGAATTGCAGCCAAGTTGGACAGAGGTGTGGGTAACCTGGGAACTCAGTATTTGTGACTGGCGTCTGAAATGAGTGCAGTCTTGTGGGACTGAGTCCTTAAACCCTAAACCCAGCCCTTAAACTCAGAGTTTGATGATAATTCTGGGTAGTGCCAGAATTGAATTAAGTTGTGGGATACCCAGTTGGTGTCCAGAGAGTGGGAGAATTAGTTGGTGTGAGAAAAACCCACACATTTGGTGTCAGTAGTGTTGTAAGCAAAAACAGTTCAGAGTTCTCAGTTTATATTAACATTCACTGAGTAGATTTCTCTGGGATACCTATGGCCAGATGTTCTTTCGTAGTCTTGAAACTTTTTTATATTGTCTATACATTTAATTAACATACCAAGCCCTTCATTAAAAAATTACTTGGGTGAGAGATGGAAATAAATTATGACTGTTTACTCTTGTTCTTAATTTCCACCAAATCTAGGTACAACCTTCTCAAAAAGGTGAATTTCACAGTACTGCAACCAAATAAAGCATGTACTCCTTGCAAAGTTTGTGAGAAATCTGTTTCAAATTTTGGACAAACTTTTACTTAGTATTGCTATCATAAAATGGAGAGGGCCTTGCCTGTTCAGTGCATCTCAGATGAGGTCATGGAGTTATTGTGATTGGATGTCACCTCTGTCAGTAATTTCTGCTGTGTTTAAAAAGAAAGATCAACACTCCTTACCACTTTGAAATAGTTGTTTGGTTTTGGGCAAAGTCCTTTATGCCTGTATTCTCCAAAAAGTGGAATGACCACATTCACTTAGACATATGAAAAAGAATTAACCCCATAAACGGAGAATCTAAACTAACATGTTAATACTGAAATGTCATTTAAGATTGTTTTAAAATTGAGTGTTAAGAATATCTGATCTATTTGGCATCTTTAAAGGTGTGCATCATTGTTTTATTTAAAAGAATAAAAAACAAAATCAGGTCTAGTCTAGAGAAGGAAGTCACCTCTGATTTTGACAAGCACTTAATATGTAAAATATGCCTTTATTTTCTAAAGTGTAAACTACATTTGAGGATAAGTAAGACTATGAACAAGTAAAATAGAAAACAAGGCAATTATCCAGCTAACTTAAATGTAATACTACTTTAACTTTATTGCTCTGGTGGTGTTATTCTTGGCCTGAAACCCTAGACTAATAGCTTGGATAATAATCTCAGTTACCTAACTTAATTTTTATGACCACCTTATCTCTTAAATGTGGTAAACTATTCAGAGTATCTTTATGGTATTATTTTGAAGAGTCATGTGCATCCTAGTTTTATTGATTGGGAACCTACCCTTGAGTAGTTATTGAGTTTTATTTTATTTAAATTATTCTTCTTTCCTTTTTTTTTGGTGTGTGTGAGGGTCACTTTTCACTGAGAAATTCTGATGATAAGAAATGGTGATTTGTCAATAAAATACATTTTTGAAATACCCATTCAAATATGAAATAATCACACAACACACCCGAATCAATCATGGTAAAATGTTTACAGTATGTTGTTAAGAGAAAGCAAATGTAAGAAAAATGTATATGTATGTGTAAATATAACCAAGATTATATATGAAAATAGTTAATAGTGGTTATCTATGGATGTTAGGATTATGGGTGATTTTTTGTTTCAAAGATTTTATGTGGTGAACATGTAATGATTTAAACAATAAAATTCGAATAAGCTATTTTTATTTTGTACCAATTGCCTAAACATATTTTGGGAAAGTGAACATCAAAGCTGTGAAAATTTTAAAAATAACCTGTAGAGGGCACTCAAGGCCTTCCAGATTCATGGGCAGAGCCTGGCCATGGTCTGAAGATTTTATTCCTTTAGTTTTAGTTACAGGAGTTTTAGATTTTTCATGATGATTTTAGCTTTGGATCACTGATTAACACAAGGTTTTATTTTAAAAATTCATTTATGTTAAATGACGCTAGAACGATTATGATTAATAGACCTTGTCACATGTTCAGATTTTCAGCTTAGAAATATATTTAAATACATGCAACTTTAATTGATTCCTTAAAATAACTATAACAAATGACCTGTTTGCTATATTTAATGCCTAAGTTATAATCCTTTCACTAACATCTTGAAGAGGACTATGCTAGCTCATATGCATGCTATTTTAGTTAACAAAAATCCATGTACCATAAATGATATGGACTTATTCTTTATATTTCTGTTATTATGATTATATAGCTGGTAGCAATAAGAGGCATTAAATTAAAAATTACTGTTATATCAGGTCAGAGTTTATTTTTAATTTCTATTAACTTATTTATCTAGTCCCTGATTTCTTTTAGACACAATCTATATTTTTTAGTCTTGTATCCCTTATTTACTTACTCTTAGATGACACTCAGTGAGACCCACTCAATTCAGTCTCTAAATGTGATGCCTTTCCCATCTGCAGATGCAAAGTATGTTGTCCTGCCCTGGATTTTCACAGAGGTATTGCCCACAACCTACAATAATCATATAATGTCTAAAAAAAGTGGATTTTACTTCCCAGCAAAATAGCTTTTCTCTGGCAATTCTCAGCTGTCTTTAAATATTCCATTTTTGGGGAACCTCTCTAGGATTAGGTTGGATAGCTTTAGCAACTAGGAGGCCATGCACTTTTGTGGTTCACAAACTATTATGTGTTCTTGTATAATTTCTTGGCTTTTGAAATTTATATGAATAGAATGTTGCAGAGCTGACAGTTCACAGTTGTTTGTATCTATAGCTTTCTGCACTCATTCCCAGGTGCTAGATTGGTGTCACAGAGGTTACTGTTGTAGACATGTTGGGCACATTAATATCTGTGTTTTTAAAAATTGCATTGTGTCTGGGCATGATGGAAAAAAAAACCTATTCGATTATTATTGGTTTTGCTGGAATTGATTTTTTGTTCCATGTAATTCGGCAGTTACATTGATGAAACATGTGGCTTGCTGACATTTTATTTATGTTGAAGGCTTTATTTCTGATGTCCATGAAATAGGAAGACAGGCAAATATAAATTTATCTTTAGGGTTGCCTGGTGTGGAATAGTTTGGGAATAGAAGTTAGGAAAGGGCATCAGTCTGTAGTTATTGCTCAATCTCAGGCTTAGGAAGAAAAACAATGATTATAATTTTTACTTTTCATATGGGAAAAATGAAAGTACAGACTTCCCTGACCTGATTGGGAAGGCCGAATGCTTCCAAGTTTCTATCTGTGGAAATGGGGCCAATAGTCTGTGCTACCTGACTCACAGGGAAGATAAAAAAGGTCATTTTGCAAAGTTATAGCTACAGAGTGCTTCTTAGAAGCAATCCATCATCAACATACTTAGAAGCGTTATACAGGCATCACATGTTGCTTCAGGATGGTTCTATAGCATTGGCTCTGAACTTCAGGTGATTTCTCATTTCCCTTGCCAGGGGACATTTGGCAATGTCTATTTTTGGTTATCACAACTTGGGGAGGGGTGCTACTGGTATCTGGTAGGTAGAGGCCAGGGATGCTGCTGAACATCCTACAGTGGACAGGCCAGTGGCCCAGAAAAAAGAATTATCCAGCCCAACATGTCAGTAGTGCCAATGTTGAGAAGTCCTGGCCTGTAGGTATCTAATGCTGTGTTATTTGTATTGGTGATATGACATATGGTGCATAATGATACCTAGATTTTATTCTAAGGGGGTAGAACTTTCAGGAAGGAAAGATGCAGAATTGTTTTGCAATTAAATCATAGTAGAATTTCTTCACTATAGTCCAAGTTCCCCATTACCACCCCTGGCCTAGACAATAAAACTGTGGTCACACACCACTTGGGGGAGATACAGGGGAAAGGGACCATTGGAAAATCTGAATAATAATTCCTTGCACATTCTTTGCCCTTCAATTTAGAAACTGCTAGCCTGAAAATGAGATAGAAGAATGTCTACACATGCAGACTTTCTGAAGAATTCTCTTCACCTTGAACTCCCCCAACACATACACTAGTTAAAGACACTTCAGGGTAGGGAAGGGTGGAAGACAAGCAGGGAGGAAAGAAGAGTCAGATATGAACTTGGGAGGTCTGTGTCTGTCTCTGCCCCTTCAAAGTGGGTTCTGGGGTAGCAGTATGACTTTAGATAGCCTCTTTAAAGTTCTGAGATATGAGTAGAAGCAAGCCTTGTAGAGAGGAGTGTTCATTCCACTATTAGGGAGAATGGGTAGGGTGCTCTGTTAAGGCTGTGGAGTGCCAGAGATAACTTTGTCTGAGTTTCCTGAGTTTATAATAGTGGGGGAGGCTTTCAGACGGATCTCAATTGTGAACATGTGCTGGAGAGAGCCTGTGGTCCTGGAAGAGATCTCACAATCACGCCAGTGGAAGGACGCAGCATGGATGGCTCCTGTTAGGGATCAAAGACCAGTTAAGTCTTGGACACATCACTACTGCAGAGTGGGAGCTAAGTCACACCCACAAAATGTCCAGTCACTATAGGAGTTAGAACCTGATCTTGCTTGCGCTGAGCCCCAGAAAGGAGAAGCTACATCCGAAGTGAGAAGCTGGCCCAGGGCCCAGTAGACTCAGCATGAGAGGTGGACACCCTCTCCCTAACCCCCTGGAGTGATATTTCTGTAAGCACCTTTAGAGCTTAGAATCAACTACAGGGGAGGAGTGGCACAAAGGGGAGACAGAGTGAATGGACTAGGGCACAGCGACCTGCTCACCTGGGAGTTCTTTGCCCACCATCAACGCCAGGGGAAAGAGCCAGAAGAAAGATAAACAATCCTGTTGTTATGTGTTTATACCTGAAGTGTCTGAGAAATTGCTGAATTTGAGAGAGTATATGGAAGTTACTAGATTGAACCACAGAGTCTAAAATTAAAAATTATAGAAAATAAAGAATTCATTTTGACATATCTTAGTTTGTAGACTTTAAAATTTTTACCCATTTTATCTGTATCTATGGAAAAAGAGAACAAAGATTATGAAGTCCAGTGTGTCATTTCCAGTATCCAACAAATAACCAGAGTGTGTACATAAGCAAAGACCATATAAGAATTCTATCAAGATGTACAGCTATATTTCCATGAAACAGCATAACTGGGGCTTTAGGACTATACTGAAGTACTTTTTCTCCCCCAAAAATCTCCATTTTGTCTTTTCAATTAGATAGATGGCTGATCAATTTCCAGAAGTTCATAGTACTAAAACATGGATTTTAAAATGAAATTGTTACATGTTGGGGGACCTTATATAGGATACCTGGTCAGTATTCCTCAAGACTGTTAAGGTCACAAAAAGCAAGGAAAGACTGAGGCACTGTCACAGAACAGAGGAGACTGGGGGCATTTAACAACTAAATGCAATGTGGTGCCCTGAATTACATCCTGGAACAGGAAGAGGATATTAATGGGAAAAAATGGTGAAATCCAAATAAAATCTATAGTTGGTTAATATTTTTTAAAAAATCCTTTACCATAGACATTTTATGTCATATATTCATATTTTTTGAGGTAATTTGGTTTAATCCACATATTGTTGACTAAAAGACCCTGAACATGAAGATATGGCTTGTCTCATATCTAGATTGCTTTTGGACTAGCCACTTCTAGTTACTAATTTTCATTTCAGAGGGAAGATTTTGGCTAAGTTACTTTTCTAGAGCTGAGAGCAGTCAGTGCTCCTGGGAATTCTTTGAGAAATTCCATATAAATATTTATCCTTAAAACTCCACTGCTTGGTTGCTTCTTCCCAGTTAATGATTACCTTTTACTAAAAGGTATTACTTGGCAGGCAACTGTTTGTTAACATCTAGGTATACACTCCAGACAGTGAACCATTTAATTCTGAGGCGAGTAATATGCGCTACTGCAAGAAATTACAGAGAAATTATTATATAATGAATATGTACAGCACATTACAATTCTGCTCCAGAATAAACCCCGGATAAATACTAGTGATTAAATAAACACCCTGTATGGAAAGCATCTGTGTTCCCTTGTGATCATAATTATAGTTGCCATTGATTTTGTGTCTTTTATGGGTCAGGTATAGAGCTGGGCATTTTATACACACGACTGTATCATCCAATCCTTACAATAGCCATTTGGGAAGAAATTATTATCTCCATTCTAAATATTAGGAAACTGAGACTTAGAAAGTTTAAGTAACATGGTCACAAGCCTTTTAGAACAGTGTCGGCCTATTTCCAAAATCGTTCTTCTTCACGCCACTGCCTAGTTTCATACTAATTAGTTCATTCTACTAATTTATACTTTACTTTCATAGTATAGAAAAAATTATCCTATACCCCATTAGATTAAACCATATGAAAGTGCTAATATTTGACCTTTCCTGGGTCTGAAATAGCAATTTCATATGATTAAACTTACTATAGTACATTATGTTCAGCTATAGTACAGTATATAGTTGCTCCTCAATTTATGATATGGTTATGTCCCAAAAAAACCATCAGAAGTTGAAAATATCATGTCAAAAATGCATTTAATATACCTGAGCTACTAAACATCATAGCTTAGACTACCCTACCTTAAATGTGCTCAGAACACTCACATTAGCCTGCAGTTGGACAAAATCATCTAACACAAAACCTATTTTATAATAAGGTGTTGAATATCCCATGTAATTTACTGAATACAGTACTGAAAATGAAAAAAAAAATGGTGGTGTTGGTACTTGAAATATGGTTTCTACTGAATGCATATCCCTTTCACACCATTGTAAAGTTGAAAAATTGTTAAGTTGAACCATCATAAATCAGGGACCATCTGCAGTATAGTATGTTTAGCTATAATATAGTATAGTATAGTATGTTCAGCTACAGTATAGTATAGTACAGTGATATAATATACTATGTTCAGTACCATACTATGTTCTATAGTATGTTCAGTTGTAGGCTCAGCTTAGTCAAGATTAGGGGTTCAGGCAGACTCATTTTGACCTATTGACCTATCTGCATCTCAGATTGTACTGCTAACTTGTAATCTTGAATATAATGAGGAATTGAAAAGCAATACATAAGTCATTTTGAATCCGTCACCCCAGGAGAAAAAGCTGTCAAAGCAGTTCTAGTGTGAAGGAGAGAAACAGATGTTGAATCCAAGGCGTGGATTCTGGTCTCAGCTCTGCCACCTGCCATTTACAACCCCATAGTCTCAGCTACCTCCTCTGTGAAATGAGACTAGTCATAACTACTTCACAGAGTTGTGAGGATTAAATAATTTCATTAAAAACCCAAGCACATTTATTGGATGTCTACTATGTCCGGGAACTGTAATGAGCTTTGGATATAAACAGATCAATAAAATCTTTACCCTGTCTCTATCCAGAAAGAGTCCATCGTTAAGAGGGAGATGAAAAAATAAACACATACGATATGATGTGACAAGTGCTGAAATAAAGAGGTGTACAAATGTTACAGGAGCACTGAGGAGGAAATGCAGCATCGTTGACTAGAGCAAAATCTTAACCGCAAAAAGCTCATCTGTCTTGTTTAGACTCTAATAAATGCTTATTAAATATTGGTTGAATGAACAAAAGAATCACAGGGGTTGAGAAAGAAGACTGGGAATAAAACTTTACTCTCTTTGCCTCTTCGATTGCCTTCCCTCTCCTCCCACTGCCCAAACCATGTCCGCCTGGCTTATGTCTCCTCCTCCTCCTGCCACGAGCCTCTTCCTGCTCAGATGATCACTGCATTCTTAACTGCCAAATCAGCTGGGCTCGCTTTTTTGGCCTTTAACTCTCTGGATCTTTTAGTTGTGTTTGTTGTTGCTGATCACTGTCTCTCAGAAACTCTCACATCCCTTCACTCTTTTGAGATAACATTTCTGGGTTCTCTCCTTGTCTGCCTCTGACAGTTTCCTGTCCTCGTGCTGGGGTTTTCTCTCAAATCAAAAACTGTGATGCTGCTCAGGGAATATCTTACTCTTCTTGGATAGTACTTCCACTCTTGGTTTTACGTACTGATGATGATTCCTAAGTCTTATCTCCAGGGCACAATTCTCCTTCGAGATTCAGACTTAAAATTTTCGACAATCTACTGGTTATCTCCAAATGAAAATCCCTTTGGCGCATAAAAACTCAAAATGTTCAAAATGGAAGTCATCATCTTCTCCCCCTAATATTCTGTCTCTCTTCTGGTGCCCTCCTGCTCCGAGTTCATGGAACTCTCCTCCACCCAGTCACTCATGGGAGATATCCTTGGGTCTTCTTTCTCACTATAAAAGGTATTACCAGTATTTGGTTTTCTGCCCCTTCCTGGACATATGGACGATCACACCAGACCCCTTGCAATGAGCAGAGTTATGTGACTCATTCTGGTCAGTGGGCAGTAACCAAAAGTGACAGGTGTTACTGCAGACCAAAGCCAGGGTCTGAATCTCCACGCCCTTTCCTCTTGCTGTAATGACTCAAGAAACTCTCTTTGCCAGATGGTGCTGCTATGAGATGACAGAATCTCCATCAACTGGGTCACCGAGTGATTCTGTGGAGCAGAACCTTCTCCCATCAACTCATGATAGACATTTAGTATAAACAGGAGAGAAATCTTTGTTGTGGTAAGTCACTGAAATTTTGGTATGTTTTTGTAACTGCAGCATGACCTAGCTTTCCCACTGATACACTGACCTCATCGAATACATAAAAACTTCTTTCAAATTTTCCTTTTCCTGTTTCCATTGTCTTTTTTCTATTCATTGCTCTCCTTCCACAACCTCCTAACTGAATTCACTAACTACTCAAATTTTCATCCTTTCAAATCCATCTGCTACACATCTATTAGAGTGTTTAATTTAAACTATGGATATGATGATGTCACTGTCAGCTTGAAATTTTTTAATGATTCCTCATTACCTATAACAGTAATGTTTAAACTTTGTTCTTTGGAACAGTCCATTGATGTTCTGGAAAAAAATCCCTAAAAGGCTAGTATCCCAGGTTCAAGAAGATTGTGCAATAATGCACACCATCTTAGAGGTTTTAAAATGTGCATCATAAAATATTACTATATCATGTGGTAAAAAATTTAGTATAACTTGATTTAAATAATCCTTTCCACAAATTTTTGGACCCCTAACCATTTTTAGAGGAATACATTTTAGCATCAGAATATCAGAATAGTGTCTGAGCTCTTTCCCTGGCCTATAAGTCTCCTTTAGTGTTACCCTCTGTCTATCTATCCCTCCAACTTTTTTTCCTACCACCATCTCCTTCACAATTTATGTTTCAGTGACATTAAATGTGTACAGATCTTGCATACATGGTGCATGGAAGAAATGTGCCTTCAGCAGTGCTGTTTACTTCAATAGGAATGCCATGTCCCCAATCCTGTGCCAGTCACTCTTATTTAGACTGAATTCAGAGAGTGTTTGCTGCAGCAGACTGTGATTTTAGACCTAAAATTAAGGATTGATATTATATGTTGCCTTGACATCTGGTGAAATTGGGGGGATTTGAATAGCCTAACTGCAAGTTCCCCTTGCTACTCTGCTCCTGTGGATAATGTTCCCTAGATAAATAACTCTCTTTATCATGGGACCAGGCACAGTGCTCCCTTTTCCCTGAGTAGTAGGTCTCAGTTTCCTGCCAGACTGTAGAAACAAACTATTGAAACAAGTCAATCACATACACCCTGTGGGAACCAGGAGGCACCCCACCCTCTTGATACTACAAAGGCTGCCTCCCACAGCCTCTGATTGTTCACTCTTCTCCTGGGTGCAACCCTCATGTGGCCTTGCATAGTATATGGTGTCCTTACTCACCTCCTTCCCTGGGCTGTGAGAATATGTGACTAATAAGCTGCCGTTGATCTCTTCTGTCCACTGTCAGGTGTCCCATGACCCTATGGCAGGAATAATTTTCTCACCAGCAGAATGCACAAGAGGCAATTAAAACAGAGATCTTCCTAGACACCTTGCCTCGCAGCTCCTCTGGTTCCACCTGACCTTATGAGTACTCTATATGTATCTTTGCTTGCACTTGCCACATTTTATTGCAATTATGTCTTTGTGTGTCTGTCTCTATATTAGACAGTGCACTTCTTGATATAAGAGCCTAGGCATTACCTACCCAGTGTCTTGCACATAGTTGCCACAATGCTGTTTGGGAATCAGATGATGATATTAAACAATGTGTATTATTGAGTGATTTTACAAGTCACAGCTCAAGACTCCACAAGGTTGATGCTGTTCCTATTCTAGAGATGGTGAAATTGAGCCTTAATGAAGCAGTTTTCTTTAAGAACACACAACATGTTAAGAAACAGAGCTGGATCTTGAACCCAGGTCTGGCTCTCACATATAAAGATGGCATCTTTATATGTAGACAGATGTATTGCTCTTCTGGGTCACTGG
Source organism: Daubentonia madagascariensis (assembly GCA_023783475.1). Classification (NCBI taxonomy): domain Eukaryota; kingdom Metazoa; phylum Chordata; class Mammalia; order Primates; family Daubentoniidae; genus Daubentonia; species Daubentonia madagascariensis. The sequence continues at coordinate 16,019,708 of JAKFHU010000428.1, forward strand.
GGCTGTGATATGCCACATGACTTGGTGATGTGAGAACGAAACTCATGCAGATGAGACCTTCCCTTTGTCCCCAAATTGGCAAGTAGATCCAAAACTGGGCAAAAGAGGTCCTAAGTACCTGATATTTTGAAGAGAACTACAAACAAGTGAGATTACATATCCCTTCTTGGGTGTACTGAGGGGCAGCAGATGATGTCATTTCAACCATCATTCCCACCCAGTTTAAATAAAATCAATGGAAGGAAGAAGAAAGAAAGTAGGTTATGGAGAGAGAGGGCACAAGGGAGGAAGGCAGGCTGAGAAAACAGTCAGGGTGTGAGTTGTCACCATTGAGAATGCTGTGGTTGTCTCTTCACCTCCTCAAGGACAGAAAAGGACAAACCACTTCAAGATTGGGAATAGCTGCCAGAAGGGGACACTTAGCACCTCATTCCCACAGTGAAGGTTTACTTAGGCAAAGACTTGCTGATATGTCTCTGTGTGTGCAGGGAAAGGAATGTGAGGTTGCTATCACAAGGTAGAATAAAGAGGGGCAGCAGGGGAGTGGCCCGCTCTCCACTATTTGGCAAGATTAGGATTCCATAGCTCAAGTGGACCATCTAAGGGGGCTTGCCCACAGGGCACGTGGACCCAGAAGAATGAGGTTTGTTGACTCCCAGGCTCAGGGAATGTGTGTGTGCAGGTATGGGGGTGGTGGTGAGGAGGGTGATGGTGGTGCTAGCTGTTTGTCTTCACATCAAGGAACTGTATAGTGCAGAAGCCCCACCCCTCCTGAGAATTCATTCATATAGCCAAAGAGAGGCAGTCTTTGGATGCCTGCCATACAGAGGACATCTTTGGCTAGATTGCGTTAGCTGGAGAAGCATCAACATCCAGCACAAATTGCAAACACCTGGCCCCTAAACAAAGACTGTTTTCTTCCTTTCTGTACATTCCTCCTCCCAATGTCTAGTCCAGAGAGAAAGGCAGGGTGACAGTCACTCTTATTTAGACTGAATTCAGAGAGTGTTTGCTGCAGCAGACTGTGATTTTAGGCCTAAAATTAAGGATTGATATTATATGTTGCCTTGACATCTGGTGAAATTGGGGGGATTTGAATAGCCTAACTGCAAGTTCCCCTCACTATTCTGCTCCTGTGGATAAGGTTCCCTACATAAATAACTCTCTTTATCATAGGACAAGGCACAGTGCTCCCTTTTCCCTGAGTAGTAGATCTCAGTTTCCTGCCAGACCACAGAAACAAATTATTGAAACAAGTCAATCACATATACCCTGTGGGAACCAGGAGGCAGACCTTGCTCTCTTCCTTCCTACTGTAATTCTTTGAGGAACAAGGTGGGGAGGAGTGGTGGGTGGGAAGAGATCAGAATTTTAAACCAAACTGAGATTTTTGCAAATCACTGAAAATGGAAAGAAAGTTATTTGAGAGGTTCTCAAAGATAGGGAAAAGAGATTCTACAGCAAATTGGAGGCCAGGATTACAGAAAAAACAAAACTTCCTGTTTGTATCTGATGAGTTCTGACTGTTCAATAAACCACTCATCTAAGTTTATTATTAAAGTGATAGCCTCAATTGCTTCACACAAAGTAGAATGTGAAAGAAGGTTTTGTCTACACCTTAGGTGAATGCCTGAGACCTCATTCCCACCCTGCATGTCACCCGGTACACACAGCAATTACACAGAAACCCTGAAGTCACAAATATTATGAAGTTTCTTTCACCACAAACCTTAATTTTAGCCAATTTAAACTTCTCTCATCATTATTCTGAGTGTAGCCTAAAGCCTACTATGACTTATTTTTAAACTAAAGGTGAGTTACTGAGCTGCAGAAAGATTTCTGTACCAAATTCTAAATAGCCATTTTTGCAAATCTTGAGGATGAAAATAAAATTATTGGTGAGTGTATGTGTGTGTGTCTCTCTCTTTTTAAAAAATAATATATGGGCTGGGCATGGTGGCTCATGCTTGTGATCTCAGCTTTTTGGGAGGCTGAGGTGGAAGGATTGCTTGAGCCCAGCAGTTCAAGACCAGTCTGAACAACACAGTGAGACCCGTCTCTACAAAAAATAGAAAAATTAGCTGGGTGTATTGGCATGTGACTGTAGTCACAGCTACTCAGGAGGCTGAGGCAGGAGGATTGCTTGAGGCCAGGAGTTGGAGGTTGCAGGGAGCTATGACGATGCCACTGCGCTCGAGCCTGGGCAACAAGAGTGAGACCCTGTCTCAAACCTTTCTCAAAAAGAAAAAAAAAAGAAAAAGAAACTGTGTATAATATATGAAATCAGGTCTGGGAGAGTTACTTAGGAAATTGAAGACAAGCATCCAATATCTCTGTGTTATGTCTATATTTAAATTTGACCTATCACTTTCTCTTTCTTTCAGTTCTGGCTGTAGATTACAGTAAAAAAGGAAAACAAAGACTGCAAAGATAAAAATCACAAATTAGCCACCTTTTTTGTTTTACATGTTCATGATCAGTCACTGTTCTTGAAATTATGAAAAATAAGCATTTCTGCTACTGCCATCTTATGCATAGTGATGTCTTCACTTGCGAGTGTCATTACACTTGCATGGTACCAATCACCATGGGCTTAGGAGGCTGCAAGGTTAGGCCTGAAGAGGTTCTGAGTAGGCAAAGTGTGTCAGAATTGCTGGGGAATTTGGAAATTAACTCCCTCAGTTTGCCAGGTGGAAACCAAGGCGCAGAGAGATTAAAAGACTTGGCTGAGCTCACACAATTAAGTTGAGGACTGGCAAGTTTGAAATTAGAAAGAAAGGATTAGACGAGGCTATGGATAGATTTGCCTGTCGGCCTAATGACTGTTGTTGCAAACTGCTACTGGTTTAATTCTAGGGAATATAAACTTAACTGAGGATACCTATTTTGTGGAAGTGAGTGTGTGTGTGTCTGTGTAAATAGAAAAGAAAGAGAAGTGAAGAGGTAATTATTGCAACTGGAGATTAGACACACGAGAATAATGCAGTGACTAAATGAGTCCAACCCTTCATTTATTGAAAGGCAAAACTGAAGCCAGGATTATGATTTGCTTGAGATCACACAACTGATTAGTGTCAGAATAGGTTAAAAAACCTGGTCCCCAGTCCTAACCCCTGCTCACTAAGCTAAGTGCCTATATTCATTGTTTATTAGTATTGAGGACAAATTTTAATATTCCTTAAAAGATAAAAAAATGATTTTACTAAAAAAGAACAACTTAAATAATGTTAGTGGTAAATACACTACTGAGACTTTTAGCTTTTATAAAAACCTAGGCTAAGGATGAGAAGCAGTATGTGGGGAGGAAATTAGGTTAAAGTATGGTGAAAAAAACATATCACCAACTACAAGAATCCATGGTGCTGGCAGGTTGGGCCTGGCTCCCTATAAGATTTCTGAGAGGAATCAGAATTGTCCTAGAACAAGATTTCTTAGCCTTGTCACCATTACATTTTGTGCTGGATAATTCTTTGTCATGGGGGGCTCTCCTGTGTATGGTATGATGTTGAGCAGTATCCTTGTCCTTTACCCACTGGATGCCAGTTGCTCCTTCCTTCTCCTGTTGTGACAACCACAAATGTCTCCAGACATTGCCAAATGTCACCTGGTGGGAAAAAATTGCTCCAGTTGAAAAACCACTGGCTTAAAGGGGTAGGCTTGAGCCCATGGATGGAGTAGATAATACCAATAAGGTACGTGGCCAGGAGACTGGAGGAAGTGGGCAGGGTAGTTAGTTCTTGACATCCTTCAATTATAGGATATTTATATATTAACTTATATTTAGGCTGCATATATGCAGCTGGGATGGAGGTTCCAATTATGGGATATATTTTTGGGTATCTTCAAACAAGGACTTCAGCTTTCTGAGTGGTAGTATGGGTATGATACTCCCAGAGCATAGCCTACCTCCCTGCTGCCCATACATAACCATGGGTGACAAACTGACTCTCGTTTAGGGTTCTAGTTAGAAAAGAACCTTACCTGGTATGACAGAGGCTGCTAGACAAAAATTGGTTGCCTTCCATTTCCTTTTCTCCTGCTGCATGTGAGCTAGAATGCGGATACGATCAGCCACACTTGACTGTGTGGAAGGGGCAACTATTTGGAGCATGGCACAGCCAAAAGAGTAAGGGAACATAGGCTTTTGTGCACCCTTTTGAAGCAGAGCCACTTACTTACCCTGGATCACCTACTCACTTGTACAAGAGAAAAGCAAGTGCCTCGTTTATGTTAGTGAATTGTGGGGTGTATTTGTTCTAGCAACCTGTTCTGTGCCCTCCCAAATATACAGGGCAACACGACAAAATGAATACCAAGGAGATCAAGGCTGAAGACAGGATGGAAGCTAAAAGAGCTGCCACATAGGACAACAAAAGGGTTCTAGGGAAAGCATAACATTTACTTGATTAGGCTTTTCCTGTATCAGTTGACTCATTTCAAGTGGAAGATCAATTATCAACACTTTTCTTTTTGGGATAGTTGAAGATCTCCACAAGCAGGCAGCAGAAGTACAACCACGTTGTAACTTTTCTGTTAGACTGAGAGGACTGACTCCTTAGAGCCACCTTTGGTAGAGAGAGGAAGCTTTGACTTAGCTATAAATTATTGGTTGAGTTGTTATTTTCTCTCAATGCTTGGGTTGTGATGCTGATGTGGGATACATAGAGGTATTAGACATGGTAGCTTCCTAAAGGTGCTTACACTCCAATGAGGGACACCTGAGCTATATCAAGAGATACATGCTGTAAATTTGCATATGGTAAATTCACTGGCAAGCATAAGATCTCTACAGAAGGTAGTGCTTGAAATGAGCTGCGAGTGGCAGATAATAATAATGGTAATGCCTACTAATTACTTAACACATGACGTGTGCCAGCAGTATTCAGATAAGCAGAGAAGAAGAGAAAAGACATTTCAGGCTAGGAAGGAAGGAAGTCAGACTGCATATGGTAGGTATGTCCACTTCATGTGGCATTGGGATCGAGAGATGTCACACAACCTTGATACCCCAGGCTACAATGTGCTTACAGTGCCACAACTTAATGTCACAAAATCTCAGAAAACATTTTAAGGATAGAAATTGAAACTTGAGAGCATATGAAGTCAGGTAAATTGTGAAGCCTAAGTCACAGTTCTAATTGTTCCATGACAGTGAAAACCTTGCAACTTTTCATCATAATAGAAACCAAAATCATAGAATAATTATGATTGCCATCTCATGGAGGAGTCCACCTCTGCTACTTGATGTTATTCTGTTATTGAAGAATGCAGGGAGAAAATGTTTTTGGAAAGTGGGCATAATGTTGAGGTTTTTTTCCCTTTTCTACCTTATGCTATTCCCCTAATACTCTCTGCAGTGGTGGATAAAGATGAAGACTCAGTGTGGAGCTAGCTTGTGGATCTGAAATGTTGAATTTATCCTATGGACAATAAGAGGCAATTGAGGCTTTTAAAAATCAGTGGGTAGTATAATGAGAATGTCTTTATAGAGAAATTAATCTGGCTGCAGTGCTTAGAATAGATAGGTGGAGAGCGAAACTGGAGGAAGAGATGCTAGTTAAGAATTTTGTTTGCATTAATTCGTGCCTATGTTGTGATTTGAGGGCCATTAGGAGACACTCTGCTACCTGGATGAGAGACAATACATTTTCTGGCAGAGATTAGCTTATGGAGACTCACCTGCATGCACACAGAAGAGATCTGGGTCTTGGGAAGATGGCTCAATACACAGATAAATCTGGAGGGAAGAGGAAGTCAGACACATTCTGGATAACACCATGGCTTTATGAGCCCTGGGATTGTGTCAAAATGAGAACCTAATGTTAGGGTAGAAAACACTAAAGAGAACTAACAAACTTGTTAGGAAAACATGTTTCTTTGTGTATTGGTAGCTATAAAGAAGGTGAAATATCTGGATCACACAAATGTAACCATATTTGTCAAAAGATACATCATTATCTGTTTTCTTTTAGTTAATGGAAGCATTTGACAAGGAAGTTGTTTAACAATATGAACTAACACACTTGTGATGTAAATGTGTTTCTTTGCCTATTGGTCCTTAAAAATTTGCTTATGACATACTTTTACCTACTGTGTCAATCAGGGTTCCAGCAGGAAACAGATGGCACACTCCCTGTGAGTAAATTGAGGAGTTAATCAAAGGGCTTTTTACAACCTTAAGGACAGGGCTAAGGAAAACCAACAAGGGAGGGACCACACAGCTAAGCATTCAGGGGGCAAGCAACAGCTAGGGTACCAAGGACCAACCACCCCCAGGCCTGAAGGGTCAAGGGGAGAGAGCAGGTTACCTGTGCTCAGAATCCAGGGGAAGCACCTGCAGGAGAAGACCCTCAAGTATGGGCTGTGGCCTTGGTAGAGGGTTGGAGTCAATCCATGGCGGTGAGGGAACAACAGGAATAAATACCTTGATCTCACTTTCCTCTCATTTTGTGATCTCCTGCTCATGCCTCTCATTAGTAAAATCAACCAGAAGGTGAAGGGTATACAAGCCCATGAACGCAGTCCATATGAGTCAACCTCCCAGGACACTAAGAAGGATGGAAAGGGGTGAAGAGAGATTGGAGGTGGGGGTTGAGGTGTGGGGTGGAGCAAAGGAAACATCTAACATGAATCTTCCTGGTCTTGCTAATTGCTGAACAGAAAGAAACAATCCCTACCCCAAATCTCTCTCCAATGGGCCTCCTTTTAAAATGAAAATTATTCTGGAAATAGTAGAATTAAACTAATTCAAACTAAGTGGTAATTAACTAATGAATGAATGAGTTTTAGATTAAAGGGTGGGAGGATATTGAAAGGACAAACAAATAGAAAAGCAAAATAGACTGTATTTTTTGCAATTTTGCCTAGGGTTTCACTGTACCTAAGCTTTTGTCTGTGTCTCTTATTGTAAGCAGTCCTGCAAGCTAAGCTGCAGATTAGAGAGAAAGAGTGTTTTTTTTTCTACTCTGGGTTAGAAGGACCTCCAGATGGGGGCTGGAGAAGAAGAAGGATGGACAGGAACTGAGAATATGTTTTCAGAATGCAGTCTCCCTTCTTTGGCGTATTCCTTTTGTTTCCTTGTTACATCAAGAACATATTCTGTGGTACACATCAGCATCCTGATATTATTTTAGAATTTCTTGTTGCCATGGTGTATGTTGATTATTTGATTTTTTTCCCTATTCCTATTTTAGTTTGTTCTGCTTTATTCTTTAGGGTTCTTGTTTTTTCCTTGTCTGTCCTTTCTATCTCAAATTCTTTTTTTTTCTATTCCACTTTAAGGAAAAAACAAATTTTAAAAAGCATTTAAAAGAATTTTATGCTCAACTTCTAAGTATTGCTTTTAACTTGGATTTTCTTGTTTTAGCTTTTATCTTTCATCCCTCTGACTTTCATGTTTCCAGTTTTTTATCTCACTGGTTCTAGCCCTTTTATGTTTTTTGTTTATACTGGTTTTATCTTTAATCTTGTACTCCTCTTTCATGTTTTGATTTTTTAAAAAAATCTCACTGGTTTTAGTCTTTCTTTCCTTTCCTTCTATTGTTTAGGTTTTTATCTTATTGAACTTTATGTTTTCAGGCTAAAATTTTGCTTTATTTTCTTATCCTTTCCTTTTACTCTTAGTCTTAGTTGTGTGATTTGATTTGCCTCAATTTTCTTCTCTGTCTTTATTGTTTTACTCAAATTTTCTCACTCCTCATCCTCCTCTTCTCCATCTCCTTCTTGTATTTCAACTTTTCTACTTCTTCTTTCTTTTTCCTTTTTTTTTCTTTTGCTTTTGTGATCACAAAAAGGCATGGAGCTTGGCAACATGAAGAAAGCCCATAACGTAAACCGGACAGTTTGGAGACCTCTTCCTCTTGTTTTTCTGTTATTCCCTTAAGGGCCTCTGAGTTCATTGAAAGACAACCTCCCCCAAGTCCTCACTCCAGAATTCTCAAAGGATCCATGGCAATGCTGGCCTCTTCTAGTTTCTCTGTTGGTTGAGGTCCTAAATGTAAAGCTGCTCCTCTGTTGCTTTTCTAAAGCATGCAGTTTGTACTGTGTGATTTTAGACCATTTCTACCTCCAGTGATCAGGTAAATGTGTCATTGGGTGAGAAGTACAGTAGTGTCTTTCTTCCCTTGATCTCAGGACTGTTGCCGAGATCCCCAGCTCATACAAGAATATTCTTCTGTCTTGATGCGGTGTTCTGGGAAGCTAGCCATGATTAATCCTAATGTCCCTGCCCCTGTCAAGGTGAACACTGTTTCTGTTTTATGATCTTCTGTCTATTTATTCTTTATATCCCACAGTGGTATTAATCACCTCTGGTACTCTACATACCATGACTGCCAGGTGGTCTGACAGAGCCTAACTTGGAATCATCAGAATAGGAGGAGTTCTGCTTCCCTATGAGCTGTTTTTTCTCACGACGGACTTATTAACCTAAATAGAAAATTATTCTCCAGTCAGTTCATACCAAGCTTTACTTTAAAATGGACAGAACCCATAATCCGTTCTATTTCTATTCTATATTGGTAACCAGGGGACCATAACCTAGATTATTTTATAATAAACTCCTTTCTGTTTCCTAGTGTCCTAAAAATGACCTGGGAAAGTGGTTGTCTCCCTCTTTTTGACCCTAGGATAGCTGCTTCAGCATCCTGTAGTCCGAGTGAGATTAGAAAACAGAGAAAAGTAAGGTGGACTGATTTTCAGGTCTGAGATGTGCCTGTTCCACTCTCATCACCAACACACACAAAGCCTCGCTAGTCTCTCATTATATGTCACGATCCATGGTATATGGTATGTGGCATGGTGGTCCAGAAAATAGGTTTTGGAGGAAGACTGACACTCACTAGATTGTGCCACCACGAACAAGTTATTTCAACTCTTTTTGCCTCCATTTCTTTACCTCTAAAATGGGTATAATAAATTTGTTAATTTGTAAGGTGCTTACCACCTTACCTGGCACATTATAATCTCTCAATAAATGTAATCTATTAAACTATTATTTAAGACTCAGTTCAGGAGTTTCCATCTCCATGAATGTTCCACAATTGAGCCCTTTGGACACAAACACACACACACACACACACATGCAAACACATTCTCCTCTTTCAATCTGGTACTTCAGGCACCCCTTCTGTACAGCATCTTGTGCATATCTCTTCATGGCATTTCTACAATGTACTAGCAGCATCTGCTTATATGTATTCCTCTCCTGTTATTTGATGAGCATCTTGAGGTCAGGATTATGTCTTATTCACCTTTGTATTCTCGATAACTAACGCAATAGCTGATACGCGGTGTGTACTTAATAAATATTTAATAAAATGATGATGAACAGTTAATGCCTAAGGACTTCTTTTAAATATCTGTGTCTTAGGTGCCTTAAAGAAAAGATTCTTCCTTTCACTTCTTCAGCGACAGATGGACAATAACCGGAGCTTCTATAGGCCCCCTGGTGTGTCCACTGCATAACCAAGTGGATAGGTCTTCTCTGTGGTCAAAATCATGGCCAGGTTAATGGGTCACACTATGGAAAGAAAAAAGAAGTCTCCTAGGACCCTATAAAATTTATGATTGATCATAAGCTACCCATTCCTTTGAAAAATGCTCAAATATTATAATTCCATGTGAGAGTCACATCAACAGTCCAGAAATATGGGCAGATGCTGAGATGCTGTCATTAGAGATTTGAATTTTATGGCTGAGGTCACTCCATGTATTCCATTTTTCTCTCTTGCTGCCACCCTACTCCCTCTCCCCTGTTCATTGCCAAATTTCTATAGAGTTGTCCATAGTGCCTGTCTTCATTTCTTCATTATTCATTCACCCCACTCCACTCTGCCTTCTGATTCCATCACCCCTAAACAGTTTATGCTAACATGACTTTGACCCTCATTTTGCTATCTTCAGTTTTTCAGTTCCCATATTATTTGACCCGTCAGCAGCATTTGAGCCTGTTGTTCTTGCCTTCCTTCTTGAAACTTTCCTCCATTTCCTTCTCTGATGGCATTTTCTTCTGGTCATTCTCCTTTTTCTCTGGAAGCTCCTTCTTATAATTTTTTGCAGACTAATCCTTTTCTCCTAAGCTGGGTCCTAAGCCTTTCTCTCTTCTCACTCATTTTATATTTTCTCCCTAGGTAAATTATCCATGTCATTGGCTTTAACAACTCTCTCTACCTTGATAACCTCCAAATGTATGTGTCCAGCCTACACCTCTCCTCTGAGCTCCAGCCCCATAGTCCCACTGTCTGCTGGACCTTGAGTTGATGACTTAAAGCCACTTCAAGTTCAAAATCTTCAACACGACCTCTTGATCTCCCCATCAAAACCTACCATCCGCAAAGTTGCACTAGTCAGAAACTTGGGAATCATCTTTGGCATCTTCTCTGTTTTCTCCAATATCTAATTTGCCATCATTTTCTATTTTAATACTGGAGCATCTCTTGAATCAGTCTGGTATTCTCCATCACCACTGCCATTACTGCTTTCATCATTTTTGACAGACACCACTGCAATATTTTCTAAACTGGTCTAGTTGCTTCCACTCTGTACTTCTCCACTGTTTACTACAGTGGCAGCCAAGTGATTGATTTCAAAGGGCATATCTGTTCATGTTACACTCCTGCTTAAACTCCCTCAATGGTTTCTCATTTCTGTTAGGATATGGATCAAGACCTTTTTCACAGACCCCAAGCCCTGAGTGGCCTCTCTCTTCCTGCCTCCACCATGGGCTCTCACTCTGACTTCAACCACTCTGCCTGTGGCTTTAGCTCCTCAAACACTCGTGTTCTTCTCACCACAAACCTTTTGCATATGCTGCCATTTTCTGCCTGAATCTGGAATATTTTTTACCCCTTTCCCTTTGGCTCGTTTACCATTAGTCCATAAAATATTTTATTGGCATGTTTTCATTAAGTCCCCCAAAGAAATCTCCTTTGTAATTAAGGCCAAAAACATCACAAACATCACTGTGGCTCTCTTGATCTCCTTTTTTGTTGTTTTGTTTTGTTTTGTTTAATCTTGCAGACACAGTGAACCGTGCAATGCACTGCATTTCTTTCTTGCCACTAGCTTCTCGACAGTCCGCATTGTGTGGTGATTATCTGCCTGGACTCTGGAGCTGAATTAACTAGGTTTGAATTCTGGCTCCAGCATTCACTAGTGGTTACATCTTTGTTAAGTTGTGCAACATTTCTGTGATTTCATTTTCTCATTTATAAAATGGAAATAATAATAGTACTTACTCTCAAAGTATTGTTGTAAGAAATAAGTGAATTAATATGCACAAATAGTGTCTGGTGCACAGTAAGTGCTCACTAAAAATTGGCATTATTATTTCCTATCTGATCACAGCTTCAATTGCCAGGGTACTTCATGTTGAAGTGACTTTTGGGTCTTAATTATATATATTCTTGACTCAATGCTCCATTTTACTTGGCATGTAATAACACATATAGTAATTGAAGAGTAGTTTTGAGTTTTCAAATTGAAATTCTAAAGATATACAGTAATGATAGATATTATATATTAAAATAGGAGAGATGCCATTTGTAGGGCTAGCTCTAAAAGCATTATGATTTGCTCCATAGAACTATATAATCAAATCCATAACAGAAAGTATCTTTGAAACAAGGTTTTATCTGTACTTCTACCCCAACAGATACATCACTGCACTCTATAATTAGAACCCAGGATTAGAGGCACATTATATTATCAACACAGGCAGTGCCATCCATACTTGTCATGTGGAATTAGCTTTTTTCCTTACATATAATAGGAGGTTGTAGTCCATTTTTATTTTCTAACACCAAATAAATGAAAAAATTAACTGGGTTGTAGCACTCCTGCAATCAATAGTTTAAAAAAAATATGGGCAAAGAATAAGATTTTTTTTTTAGATTTTAAATCCTAAAAATGATCTTTCTGCTCTATGAATTCTTTGTATTTCAAAAAAAAAAAAACAATCTTTATCCCACATCACAGATGTCTCCGCAGCTACAGACTCCACCAGCAGAATAACAAATGGATTCTCAAGATTAAGCTGCGTCTGTTCATTTCTTTAAAGCTTTCCTGCAGAGAGTAGAAACAACCAATGCCTTTGTTGTACATCTTGTAACTATATTTGGACAAATTAGGTGATCTCCCCTCTCCCGTGTTGGTCAATGCAACAGAATCGCAGAGTAAAACAAAATAGAAATTCATTTTTACTTCAAGTCTGATGCAGAATGTATACAGGCAGAAACACAGATCACTGTTTGCTTAAAAAAAATCACCATCTGCTTTGTATAGGGACTAATATTCAGGCTCCCTCATACTGTGGCAAGTGTTTTCACATTAGGGTCTTTTGACCACAAATTACCCTTAGTTTTTCTTTAAAGGGAATATGTAGGTTTGGCTATTAACAGAAAGGCAGAATGGGAATAATGGCACGTTTTTGTCTGAAATTTTTAATACAGTGAAATTAGACTTGAGGGCTAGCCCTACGGAAAGGAGTGTTAAAAACAAAGTAAACAGTAAAGCATTGAAAATCTTTGTATAATCCCACAATTCTCTTAAGGGTTTAACTCAGTAGCTTCACTATTTATGAATTTGTATAAGAATGGTACCTTGATTTTACAGAATGCTTTCAGAGCAATTTCCTCACTTTGGGTCACGTTTTCTCAGCTCGAAAAGTGCTCTTTAAAATTGTTAGGCACATTGGGAAGCTCATTTAACTTTTAGACCATTTAGATTAAATGAACTAACGTATGTACAAGCACTTTGAAGCTCTCTACAAATGCAAGATGGTTTTACTGCTATTAAATAAATGACAGAAGAGTTAAGGTGGCTTTTCTAAACACTCACCTTCACTTACAACTACTGAATAACAAATCTCCAGATGAAAAAATGATAAATGTTGCCATCATGATGTTCACTGCTAAGGGGTGTGCTTCAGATCTCACAATGCTGTCTGGCCCCCTTGAGACTTGAAACCTTTGAAAATGCTGTGAGATTACAGCCAAAATCCATCAGTCCTTGCACATGAAGAACATTTTGAGAAACCATTTAACTTTTTGTGCTATAATGCAGTTTATTTCATTTGATTCTCCCAATAGGTTTAAGTACTGGGAAATTGTAGTTCAAATAGTTCCTGTCATATTGCTTGTGGGAAACAACCTAAAATTTCTGTGTAGGTGGATATCATTATCCCTAAGCTATTTTAATTAGAATACAGGAGACCTTGGCCTCCAATAATATTACAGTTGCTATTTTGATGGTGGTGATGGGCAAGACTGGTGTTTTCAAAACAGACAGGGTCCCCAAACAAACTATAGATATACCACTCAAACTCAGAGAAATCCCTGAAATTACATTTACATTAAGGTGCTTTCAGATTACATTTGCATTACAGTTACATTAGGGTTCATTGAAATTGTTACTTTTACAGGCTGAATTGTGGCTCTTCCTCCCCCAAATTTATATGTTGAAGTCCTAACCTCAGCATCTGATTGTATTTGGAGATGGGGTCTTTGCAGAGGTTATTCAGTTAAAATAAGGTCTTTACTGTGGACCCTAATACAATACTAGTGTCCCTATAAGAAGAGGACACAAACTTACGGAGGGAATTCTGCATCCAGACTGCCTTTGGACTTGAGCTGTAACATCAGTTCTTCCCTGGGTCTCTGATCTGCCAGCCTACTGTAAAGATTTCAGACTTATTAGCCCCCGCAGTTACATGAGCTAATTTCTTAAAATGAATCTCTCTCTCTCTCTCTCTCTCTCTCGCTGTCCTCCATCTCTTCTCTCCATCTGTCTGTCTGTCTGTCTCTATATATAGACAGAGATAGAGACGTACACACATGCACACACACACGTACATATCCTATTGGTTCTGTTTCACTGGAGAACTCTGTGACTAATATAACTACTTATAGACATTTCCATCCCCAAAAGATATGAGTGTGAGCTACTCCTAAATTATACATTCTAGATTAGTGGCTAAGTGAATGGGATTAGAGTCACACTGCTGGGTTCAATCTTGCCTCTGCCACTTTCTAGCTATATGTCTTTGAGCAAGCCACTCACTCTCTCGGTACCTTAGTTTCCACATCTGCAAAATGGAAATAACTGGGTTGTGGTGAAGATTTAGGAGTAAAATGCTTTTACAGCATTTAGCATAGTGCCTTGTCACATCATAAGCTTTCAAGATGTGCTAGTTATTATTATCATATTGTTGTTATTTATACGCTGTTTTAGTTAGGATTCTTAGTTGTAGGCAGTAGGAACTGACTAAGGCTAGCTTCAGTAGAAAGGAATTCATTAAAAGATGTTGGGCAGCTCACAGAACCACTGAGAGCATCAGAGAACTAGGCTCTGAGGACACAAAGCCAGGAGCCACTGCCAAAATGGATGCCGTAGAACTGGCCCCGGGAAGACCCCACTGCAGCTGCCCTGCACATCACTTGCACCATCAACACCGCTGACACTGGAGACCAGAAGAGGCCACCATAACCACTCCAGCAGTTGCTGTTGTGGGGCTACCTGTCATGGTGAATTCTCCGTGCTCCTTTCTTCTTTACCTCACTAACTTCCAATTCAACGTCTGCAGTGAATGTGAATGATCATTGGAACCTAGTTCTCTCTCATGCTCAGCTGCCAGGAGTGCTGGGAAAGCAAGGGGTTTTCAGTTTTGGTAGTGGGAGATAGGCTTTGCTTTATAAGATGGGAGATACATAAGCCGTAGGAATGCCAGGTGTTCAAAAAGTGGCCAATACTTACCACACAGTAAATGGACATTTAGGATCAGCTGACCACTTGTTATAGAAACTCTTCTCTTTACTTATATTTTTTACAATCCTTTCCCAATCTTCTCTCTGATTCATTTTCAACCACTGCTGCCTATAACTCCCAAACTCTTTCTCCTAGCCTTCCTAACTTTTTTGTGTATGCTGAGTTGGTTTAAGAGCTTTGGTGTGAGATAGGCATCAGATGAAGGATCTAATGTTATTTCATTGCCTATGAAGATATTTCATTATGATTGCTAGGGAAAACATCTCATTACAATAAAGTGTTGAAAAACATAAACTTTGAAATTAGAAAGAATGGGGTTTGTATCCTGGCTTTCTGCTTAGCATCTTAGTGACCACTGGCACATTTCTTACCTTGGATTTCAGCCTCTCCATTTGTAAAACAGAAATAGCAGTAGGTGACTGACCCTGAAGGATGTTTGTGAGAATTGGACATAACATATATCTGTAATATGGGACTGGGCAAAAACAGGACCTACTGTAATCATTTCTTAGACTTCAGGGGCATCAAAAAGACCCATGAAACAGTATTTTTAATATCTAATTTTTATCAGATTTTTATTCACAGAGCAACAACAAATAAATATCATTTATTTTGAGTGGTTACTTTTTTCCTGAATGACACTATTAATGAACATTACGTGATGGAAACTTTCTGGATAAAAGGACAAGTTTAAAAAAGCTAGATCAAGATCATCCAAGCCATTTTTATTAAGGTCTATGACCCACTCTCCTCTGCCAAGTCAGACCAGCATCTTAATCACACAAAGAACAGAAAGGACATTTTGCCTATGCTTTCCAGATCCTAAACTCAGTATTTCCTTGTTTCTCCTTCAGTTCGCAGCACAAATGCAGCTGGAGAGGGCACTGCAGACAAGATTGAGTGAGTGCTTGATTGGGTAAAGTCAGTAAAGAAATCTTTGCCTAAAATTTGCTCCTTGGAAGAGTCTGTTTGGAGACCAAATTTTGAGGAACAGAGGATATTCCTATAATAGCAACCTGACATCCCTAAATACATGTACTGAATAGTTTTCTTGAAAAAATTTTTTATATCCTGAAAATTAATGTGAACAAGACATGTCTATTTGCTCATTCCTTTATTGATAAATTCATTTAACAAGTATTTGTCAGTTCCTGCTATGTGCAAGGCACTGTGCTTGGCACCAAGGATACAAACAGGAGAAACACAAACATGATCTCTTTATTCATGGAGTTTACAAACCAGTGGAGAGCCAGATCTTAATCAAATTCAGTTTTTTTGTTAAGAGGAAGTGTTCATTCACCCATTCAATTAATTCATCCAACAATTATTTATCAAATGCCTACTAGGTGCCAAGCATTACGTTACATGCTGGTTAATAATAGCCACATTCATTGCATGGTTACTATGTGTCAGGCACTGTACTAGTTACTTTACTTGCTTTTAATCCTCATAACTAACCTGGGAGGTGCATTTTATTTTATAGAAGGAAACACAGGCTTAGAAGGGTTAAGTAACTTGCTTAAGGTATTACATCTAGAAAGTGGTAGAGCTGTGGGGCCCAAACTCAACTTCTCTCAGGAGAAGTCCATCTTGTGACTCACACAGTTGATGAACCAAATGACTAGATCAATTTAAGCGTACAGCAAGAGAATTATTGCTCCCTCAGGGACCTTGATATATCTGCACTAATGGTGCTAACAATTTGTATAAATTAGGAAAACAGTAAGTAGGCCTACCAAATTAAAATCCAGGGACAAAAATGGTACTGTAATAGTTATAGTCAAAGACAGGGAGGCAAAACCATAGAAAGCCATTTATTGTCTTGCTGAGTGACCCTAGGAAGCCTTTACACCATGCTGTCTCTCTGTTTTAGTTGCTTCGAAATTAAACAATTCTATCCCCTACCTTGTCATTCTTTCCAAGGTTATTTTCATTTGTGAAAACTGAGACCTTTCATTCTGAAAGGATATGATCAAAGTTTGGAAAGGTACTGTGGAAGCATATGAGAGTGAACTTATTCATAGACATCTAGATACTCAAGGAAGTGTTCCTTGAGTTTCAAGATGATATCTCTATCTGAGTAAGTGCTGAACAACAACAAAAAAATTATGGAAGCTAGAAAGCAAATAGACAAGTGGAAGCTGTCTTAACACAGTCAAGAAAACCAGAACCTAAGTTGGGATTGGGGAAAAACTAAGAAGAACCCAATTTTCATCATGGAGACTCAGAAAGTCTCAGCAATTGGGAGCACCAAGTACCTTTGAAAGTCAGGGTGACAAGTGTCCAGCAACAGGGAACTTCTGAATTTAACTACACAGTGGAACATGACACAGCTATATAAAAAATGCGAAGAGCTCTGTGATATGATATAGAGGAATGGCTAAAATACATGAGTAAGTGAAAAAAGCAAGCTGCAGAATTATGTATATGAAATGCCACTTTTGTTAAAAAATGGGAAAAATAAAAACTTGTATTTAAATAAAGAAACCCTGAAAGGATAAACAAGAAGCTAATAAAAATAGTGAGAAAAAAGGATGAATTTGGAAGGTAGTGGCTGGCAGTGTATGCAACTTTTTAGTATTTACCTTTTAATTTTGTTTTTATTTTGAACTATGTAAATGCATTACTATTAAAATGATTTAAAAATAAAGTGGCGAAAAACACATATCTGATAAAAGGCTGGTATTCAAAGTATACAAAGAACTCTTAAAACTCAATACTAAGAAAACAAACAACCCAATTAAAAAATGGGCAAAAGATTTTCACAGGCCAGGCATGGTGGTTCACACCTATAATCCCAGCACTTTGGGCGGCCAAAGTGGGAGGATCGCTTGAGGCCAGGAGTTCAAGACCAGCTTGGGTAACATATTAAGACCATCTCTACAAAAAATAATTTAAAAAAATTAGTTGGGCATGGTGGCGTGCATCTGTAGTCTCAGCTACTGGGGAGACTGCTGGAGCCTAGGAGTTCGAGGCTGCAGTGAACTATGATTGTACCACTGCACTCCAGCCTGGGAGACAGAGTGAGACCCTGTCTGAAAAAAAAAAATCTTCACAGATATCTCATGGAAGAAGATACACAGGTAGCAAACAGGCATATGAAAAGATGTTCAACATCATGTAACACTGGGGAATTGCAAATTAAAACAGCAAGGAGACACCACTACACAACTATTAGAATGCCTAAAATTTAAAACACTGACAGCACCAAATGCCAGCAAGGATATGGAGCAACAGGAACTCCCATTTCTTATTGGTGGGAATGCAAAATGGTACAGCCACTTTGGTAGACAGTTTGGCAGTTTCTTACAAAATTACATGTAATATTACCACATAATTCAGTAATTACACTCCTTGGTATTTACTTAAATGAGTCGAAAACCTTATGTCCACACAAAAACCTTCACATGCATGTTTATATCAGCTTTATTTATAATGCCAAAACATGGAAGCAAGCAAAATGTCTTTCAATAGGTTAATGGATAAATTGTGGAACATTCATGCAATGGAATATTATTCAGCAATAAAAAGAAATGACCTATCGAGCCATGAAAAGACATGGCGAAACCTTAAATGTATATTGCTAAGTGAAAGAAGCCAACCTGCAAAGGCTGCACACTGTATGATTCCAACTATATATAGGACATTCCACGTGTTTCTAGGTTGAAAGGCTTATCTGGTACTTAATATAATACAAAAGGTTCACAATAAGCCTCATCATTATGAAATTTAGTATATTAGGGAGCAAAGGCAAAGAACTTAAAATGTTGGCAAAGGAAAAAAACTATCCACATATAAATATTCAAGAATTTAAATAGCATTGACCTATTGACCTTTTCAACAGCAATACCAGAAGATGGAATACACTGGAACAGTGACTTCAAATTGTGAGGGAAATTGATTTCTAACATAGAAGTCATATAGACTTCAATTCAATCAATTTCGGGAGAGAATAAAGGCATTGTCAGACATGTAAGGTCTTAAAAACTTTATCTTCCCTGAAGCTACTCTCAGGAAGCTACTGGGGAAGGACTCAGCAGGACAAAAATTAAGAAAAAAGACATGGAATGCAGGAAACAAAGACTTCAATACAAAAGAAAGACAAAAGATTTCTAAAATGATAGGAAAAGAGACCTTAAGACAACAGTGGTACAGGCAGGCCTGGAGAGCAACCAGTTCAAATGGGATCATGAAAATGCACAGTTGTGGGAAAATGTCCATAGCAAGATTAATTTGATAGAGCACCTGCGTGTTTGAAAAGAGAGGTACATGTAGAACAAAGAGTTTGTGGATAATTTAATAATGAGAACAAGCAAAGTTGTTCAGGAGAGGGAATTTAGACATAGCATATTAAATAGCTCAGCTGCGAACAATGTTCACACAGTTATAAAAATGTGAACATTGAATGTCAGTATAACCAAAAATTGTGATATAACCAGGGATAATATTAAACATATTAAATATTTACCAGCTTGTCTAGTGTGGGCCACAAACCAAGCTATACTGGACACTGGGTAATGTTGAGGGCTCCTTGCTGCACCAGGCATTACTCTCTTAATTGCTGGATTGTGGGAGAAAACACCTGGGAGTTCTAGGGGTGGGGCTGGGCTAATAGTGTGCAGGTGGGTCACTTGGGAGCCTCAGAGCAGAAGCTATTTCCCAACCTATAGGGGAGTCCTTCAGTATTTTAATACTGGTGATGCTGGTTGATCATTAGACATCAATATTTGGAGGATGAAAGCAGGGAAAGTGTGCACCTGTGTGTGTGTGTGTGTGTGTGTGTGTGTGTGTGGGCAGGGGGAGGTGGGAGTGTGTGAAAAAAAGTAAAATGTATAAACCTGAAAAAACAAGAAGTAACAGTACAACAGTGTTGCTACTTAGAAATGTGAAGGTAAATAATACACTAAAAGACTTGAAATCAATTAGGACTGGTTAATGGGAATGGAGGAAGCTGGGATGTAGAGGGGATAAGGGACTGCTGTTTTATAATAGGATCCGGAAAACTATTGAATTCTTAAACCATGTTAGTGTATGACTGATAGAAAATAAAAATGGAAAATGAATGCCTACTATGTAACAGAGTAAATGATATTTCAAGATGGGTATTGTCATTCCCATTTTACCATAAGGAGGCAAAAGTAATTGGTGGAGCAGGTGTCCTTTCCCCTATACCACCTCATCTATAAAGGCAGGAAAAGGGAGCGTTTCTTTATAGAAGACCAAACTCAGCCATTTATATCAAGAAGATTTCCAAAAGCATTAACTTAAAGATTGATCCTTGATTCACTTTAACAATAAGTAGCAACAGTCAGCTTTTGAAGGTACTGGAGTTGTGTATATCAAAGGAGTCACTTACCATAAACTCCTCCAAAATGTGTCTTGACTTCACTGACAGAGAAAATACTGAAGTGGAAGGAACTTTGATGGAATTCATTATTACATTTTTATATTTTGTAGTCATCTTTGCTTAACTAAAAAACATTGGAAAGAAAATGGATACAGAAGTATGCCAGGAAAGATCTCTGAGCTTCCTATACTCTTTCCTCACTAAATCTTCACTACTGAGAAGAAATTAACAAAATATCCCAAATAAGCAAACTCAAATGTGCAAACCAAAAATATGTGACTGTAAAATATCAGTCAGGCAATAGGCAAAATACAATGTACCCAAATGCTCAGAATCTAGAAGAAAACAATATCCTAAAGAAATCAGAATTATATGGTGAAGTTAAAAGAAATAGAATCAACAATTTGTATTGACTTTTGATTTGGTTGGATTGGATATTGTTTTGTTGAGGATATATTACAGACATGCTTGGCCTATAATGGAAAGATTAGATAAGGATTAGATGAGGGAGACTACTTTTTTCCCCTAGCTTCTGAAATAATCTTGTAATGGTCTGATTCATAGTTTTCCAATATGGAGCTAGGGCAGAGATCTATAGATGTGATTTTTCTTGACCCTAGTGGTGCCTAATATGGTAACTATGTGGTAAGGCACAGTACCTGTTAAGTATATGAATGACTGCAGAGCCCAGCATAATATTGATTTTACACAGATCTGTGAAGCTTGCAAAATCAGCAAGCTGATTCATATACAGCATATAAAAATTTCTAATTTCTATGCATTTCCTAAAATATGGAAATTAACTTTTACATCATCCCACTTCACTTTATTCATTCACTCAACAAACTATTATTGAGGAAATTCTTGGTGAAAGCCTCTCCGGTGGACATCCTTTGCTAAAAACTAGTGCAGGAGAAATCATTTTCTTCTCTCAAATCATATGGAAGTTAACTGTTCACATTGACTAGGGTCATGAAATATTCAGTTCACAGGCTGTGAGATGACCATAAACCCAGAGTCAATTTGTTTCCAGCAAATCTTCAGGGTCTATAGCACTCTAAATATACCGAAAACATGATTATTTTTCTGGGTAGCATGTATACCAATTCAAGAGCTTATATAATACAGTCACAATTTGCTACCATTTCAAGTAGTCTGGAGGTGACTATCTTGGCATCAAATTATTATAGTGATGTCAAGAAGGCATTCACATTTATTTACTGCTTTTATGTGGTAGCCATTTTCTTACAGAAACTTCATGAAATAAGTGTTGTTGTTCCTATTTCATAGATGAAGCAATTGAGACACAGGATAGTGTAATGACCTGCCCAAGTAGCAAAGCTAGGATCAAACCCAGAGACGTTTGAATCTCATACCATGCCTTTTCTACAACACCACAGAGGAGTTGGCCTGTGGTACTTGTTACCTTTAATAAGTTAAGATATATTAGGAAGCATTGAAAATCAAATCCAGTCTTTAATAGATTTATATATATATTTTCATTAATGCATGCCTTAAAGTCTCATTATATATATATATCAAAAATAATGAGCCCAAGAAGAAAATATTTTAAACAGTGAGAAAATAAGAACTGATGTAAAGTAACATGTAAAATATATTTTTTCAAACATTAATTTAGCTGAGGCCAGTAAAGCATATTGCAGTCACTTTGCAAAAGGTTTTTTTATACTCTGGAAAGTGTAGATTATAATATTCCATCCTTAGCATTTTCACGGACACAAAGTCAGAACATATTTCTAAAGTTGATAAATAACAATAGAAGCAAAGACCACTATATGTGAGAGGGCTATAAAGTGTGTGTATTTTCTGACATAATTTTCATAATTTCTACAAGAGAACTATATCAAACTGCTTGAGGACTGAGAATTAGTATTAGAGCTGGTATTCAAAATCTATGCTCTTTCTTCTATACCATTTTGAACTTAACTAGAAGGATGTCTAATCTTACTAATGAACTATATATATATATATATATATATATATATATATATATTTTTTTTTTTTCAGGTTAGAGCTTGTTGAACTCAAGGTTTTTTTTTTTTTCCCCCCTTATCTGCAGAGGATACATTCTAAGACCCCCAGTGTATGGCTAAAACCACAGGTAGTGCCAAATCCTATATATACTATATTTTGTCAATCTGATAACAAAGATGACTACTAAGTGACTAACGGGTGGGTAGGGTCTATAGTGTGGATACATTGGACAAAGGGATGATTCACATCCTGGGTGGATGGAGTGAGAAGGCATGAGATTTCATCAAGCTACACAGAATGG
The DNA here is from genome assembly GCA_023783475.1 of Daubentonia madagascariensis. Classification (NCBI taxonomy): domain Eukaryota; kingdom Metazoa; phylum Chordata; class Mammalia; order Primates; family Daubentoniidae; genus Daubentonia; species Daubentonia madagascariensis. The sequence continues at coordinate 16,042,114 of JAKFHU010000428.1, forward strand.
CAGGCAAGTTAAAACTGATGAATTATTTACTTCTGGAATTTTTCATTTAATATTTTCAGACCACAATTGACCGTGGGTAACTGAAATTGTGGAAAGCAAAATCTTGGATGAGGGGGGGTCCTACTGTCCTCTCTTTCCTTGGCTTCTACGACTCCATACTCCATTTCTTTCCATTTCTCTGGTTGTTTCTTCCTTGTTTCCTTTCCATTCTTATCCTATCCAGGCATTGAATACTGCAGTTCCCCAGGCCTCTGAAGCCCTCTTCCTTCCTTCCTCTGCACCATCTCCTTGGTAAAACTCACCCATGCCTATAGCTATAATTATCATCAAAATATGCAGATGACACACGAATTTATATCCTCAAGGCAGACCTCTCTCTGTGCTCCAGACCTATGTCATACATCAAGATGTCCAAAATTAAACTTGTGATCTCCTCCTTGCCTCCCACTCAGAATCCAAAACATTCCCAGTGTTCTCCGTTTTGGTAAATGGCTTTCTCGTTTGTTCATCCATTCATACAAGCAAAAGCCCAGGAAATCATAGCAGTCATTCGTTATTCCTCTCCCTTGCTCATTCATATTGTATTCTTCACCAAGTCCCATCTATTTCACCTTCTAATTCTCTCTTGCACCCATCTACTTCTTTCCGTTTCCATCGTGGTCCGAGCTAGCATCATCTCTCCCTGGTTCATCCTGACAGTCTTCAAAATGGTTTCTTTCTCTCTTTACCTATGTCAATCCATTTTCTATACCACAGCTAGAGTGATTTTTTTCAAAATACAAATCTTATTATATTAGCTTTCCTCCTTTCAGTCAAAAAATCCCCCAATGTACCATTGTTCTTAGGATCAAGACAAAACTTCCGCAACATCTTCAAGGTCAGTCCTCTACAGGTTGAGTATCCCTTCTCCAAAATGCTTGGGAACAGAAGTGTCTCATATTTCAGATTTTTTTCAGATTTTGAAATACTTGCATATACATAATGAGATATCTAAGGGAAGAGACCCAAGTCTAAACACAAAATTCATTTATGTTTCATTTACAACTTATACACATAGACTGAAGGTAATTTTATACAGTATTTTAAATAATTTTGTGCATGAAACAAAGTTTGTATACATTGAACCATCAGAAAGCAAAGGTGTCGCTATCCAATCCACCCATGTGGACAGTCTTTGATTGTTTCGCATCACCATTATTCCTGACTTTGAATTTATATGCTACAAGTAAGAAATCATTTTATTACACTTATTCACACATAAGTACTTAGTAAAAAATATGACACACCATTAACATAGTGAAAAAATAATGTGTTCATGATAACTAAGTAGCATAGTAGCATCACCAGAATACCTGCATCAGCTGTTAAAAAATAGCAATAACAAACACAGCAACCTCCATCTATGATGCTGTGTTTTGATCAACAAGTTACTGTACATTGTATTTTTTTTTTAAGTGAGAAGAAACATCAGAAGCAGTTGAGGCACCAGAAAGTAGATCCTCTAGGAATAAGGAGGCATTCTGCTGCATGGCTTTTTAAAATGTTTTCTCCTGTCACCTGCCTCATTAGCAAAGGCTTTTATCTTAGAAATCCCTCCTTGATTTTATAAACTGACATGATTTCTTGTTCTTTTATGAATGCACGCTGCTCCAGTCCTTCAATAAGCTCATCACACATTTTCACCATGTCATCTATAGGCACTTTTTCTGCAGTGTTCACAGTGTCATCTTCATCATCACTATTATCACAATCACCTTGATTCAGAACCATTTTGGATATTTCACCATTGGTCAATGGATGAACAACTCAAGACTCATTATCAATGTTATAAACTTCATCAATATCCACTTCTTTCAGCTTACTGATGGACTCTGAAGGTATATTTTCTGTATATGTAAGGAGGTCAGACATTATTTTTTTCTCACTTCACATATGGAATTCTTCAAACTCACCAGCTTGCTCGTCATCACATCACTGAACACAGTCACAGGCCAGAGGTTGTGCCAGGCATGCACAACTGTGTCTTTAGTCACTTTGTTCTAAGCACTGACAACACTGTATATGGCATCCTTCTTGCTAAACTCCTTTTGTAAACTTTCCACACCCATGCCTGTTCACTGCTGCTAGCATGTTTAAGAAAGTGTTTTTATATTTACTCTTCGTTGATCTAAGGATACCCTGGTCACATGGCTGAATTAATGAAGTCACATTTGGGGGAAAGTACATGCATAAACATTTTTGATGAGAATTTCAGCTGGAGGGTGAGCAGAACAGTTGTCAAGGAATAATAAAATCTTACAGTCATCATCCAGACCCGCTTTCCTGCAGCGAGCAAGAGCTGCTGGTACAAAATGTTTATGAAATCAATCAGAAAGGATGTCCCTGGTGATCATGCCTTTTTGTTAGCATAATAATGGACTGGTAAGAAATTTACTTCTTGAAAACAGCAAAGGTGTAAGCTTTTGCCTATCCTAGGAAGTTTACACTTATGCATGCCTGCTGCATTAGCACATCCCAGCACAGTTATTATGTCCTTGGCATCCTGAATTCCTTTCTCATCAGCTGTAGTCAGTGTCTTTCTTAGGCAATCATGCCAACATGATGATGTTTCATCAACATTATAAACTCGTTTTGGCATCAGATATTCATCAGCAATGATGTTGGCAAACTCGTCAATAAATTTCTTCACTGCTTTGTGATCATTCTTTATCACCACGAATCTTAAAAAATTTAATGCCATGTTTTTCTTAAATTTCTGCAACCAGCCTGTTGAATATTCACAAATTGTTTCAATTTTCAGTTCATTGTGATAGATCTTTGCTTGTTTCATGATCAGAATATCATTAAGTGTGTTTGTTCACTACAATGCTGATGGATCCACTCTTTCAATACATGATCAAGATCTTCATTTTTAGCTGTATATAGTGTTTTTCTATTTTTCATTAACTTCTTTTCATCACTTTCAGCATAGAACTTCAACAGTTTATCCTTATGTTTCTTCAGGTCATATTTAGTAGTCATTCCAACACCATACACTTCTGTAAGATATTTCATACTTACACCGCTGTCCAGTTTCGCCAACGCTTGACTTTCTGTGCTGTAGATAAACATAAGTGCTTCCTCTTTTTATTATCACCATTACCCCTAGGGGTATCTGTGGGCCTTTTTAACATTTTCAACAATATCTATACACCACAGAGCAGAGAATAAGCAAAAACTTCACAGTGAGTAATGCACATAGGTCTTGGCCCCATGGGGCACCATGGGGAACCTGCCATTGGTTTGCATATGTGCCATTTTATTATTACCTTTTGTGGGCATGTTTGCATGGGGGGATCTGGGCATGCATGGAAAAGATATATTGCAGCTGAAGGGGCTGGGAAGGTCTTTTCCCCCATGGGGTTGCTGAATAAACTGTGCATTGGTTGTGTGCCTGCATTTTCATTGCAACCAGTCACATGAGATCAGGTGTGAAAGTCTCCACTTGTGGCATCATATTTGTGCTCAAAGTGTTTCAGATATTGAAGCATTTTGGATTTTGGATTTTCAGATTACAGATGTTTAGCCTATACCTACATTTCCAGTTTCAACCCACACCACGGTCTTTTATCTCTTATTGCTACATCCACATTAGATTTACTTTTGTCCCTCATGTTTTTCAAGATCCCTCCTGTCACAGGGTCTTGAATTTGATGTTCTTGCTGCCTAGAATGTGCTTTCTTTTCCTCTTTGCCTAGTTAACTCCTACTCATCCTTTAGATCTCTAAGCAATGACACATTCTCAAGAAAACTCTCCTGACCTCCTTAAGTGTAATCCCTCTAGTTTACCCTTTAGTCACATATAGTACCACTGTGTCACAGCAATGTTTACTTTTATTGGTGTAAGTCTTTGGCAAATGCCTATCTCCCTCACTGCCTGGAAGCTCCATTAGGGAGTACAGGGGCCTCTCTACTTTTGCTCACTGTTGTCATCTTAGCACAGTGCCAGGCACTACCCAGGCTATAAGAACTTGTTGAATGGATTAATTAAATAATTAAATAATTAGCTAAACATTTCTGGTTTTTTGATACCAATTCTAGAAACTATTTATGTCTTTATATTCAATTGTTTAAGGAAGGGGGAAGCCACATATTTTGGTAAGATCAGATGTAATTATTAATAGTATAGATAAGTGCTTCACTGGGCACTGAAAAACACCTTATAGACTGAGGGTTTTATTCATGAGACTGTGAGTGGCAGTAACAGATTGGGGATATCCCACTGACACTTAAGATTTAAAAAAAATTTGTAATCCAATGATGAAAATTAGTACCTGTGCTCATGTTCATTGCTGAACACAAAGAGGTAGTCACCTGAAACAGATTCAGTAGGTTTGATTTTAACCTAGTTACAAATGACTGTCTATATGCTTTGATTTTTTTTTCTCTCCAAACTAAAAACAATCACCTTTTATTATTTTCTGGGTCCTCAGGGTGTTTTCATTACAAAAGCAGAAACCCAGCTTCTAGTACTCTAACCATATAATACCATGGTGACACCTGACTGTATAAATAGTAAATCCAGTTTAGGTACCATTTTACACCCAAACACAGCTCTTTTCTCTCACTCTACAACTAATTGTTGACCTGCCCCAGAGAAGACAGCAGGGGACAATGTTCAGGAGCTTGATATTGTGAACCCAATAGCCAATTTCTCCATTAGTCAGGTGCGGGACTCTGGACTGCTCACCTTTGGTACCACCCTTTGATATCTCATATCCAGTATTAGAAGATTGGGTTAATGATCCTGCAGGTCCTCAGCTAGCCCTCAAATTCCATGATTCTTCTCTGAGGAGTTGCTTTTTTAAATTATGCTTTATACTGTCGGCCAAAATGCTTTAGTAATATAATCTAAAGCAGCAGCCCTTAAAAAGCTGAGAATTTGTGTTATGTAGAAGTTAAAAACACCAGCTTTTGACTCAGAAAGGCATGGATGCAAGGTCTTTGGCATTAACTAGGTGTGTAACTTTGAGCAAGTTACTTAAAGTTTCTGAGCTTCTGTTACCATACCTAGAAGCTAGTGATACTTCTTACTTCATAGAGAGGTTGTATGGATAATATTAAGTGCATAAAGCATATGAAGCACAATACCTGGCACAGAGTTAGTCTACAATTAAGTATTAGTATAATTATAAATTCTATTGACAATAAGAGATAGTCCTCTGACCCTACATATACTCTCCAGTCAGCACAGACATCATTTTTGGTATATACATGCCAGGCTGCAAATGTCCCAGCCTCATTTTGGAATCAGAGCCCGTCAGTCATTCTCAGCCATTCTCTGAATCAGAACAGCTGACAGAATTCTCAGTGAGGTCATTATTTTTAGCTTTGGATCTGTTAGAAAGTCTGCAGGGGATTTTCACGGCATTCAACAAATTAGCAAAGGTCATCAAAACAAATCCACTTACTGAATTCATTGGCTTGAAATCCTATCAAACCAGTGCTGCCATATTAAATTAATGAACTTTCTACTGGCAGTATTTCCATAAAAAGGGTCAAGCTGAATTGTGTTTAGATTTGACCCATCGTTGCTGCATTTTTAAATTTACAAACAGTGATCCCAAACTGACTTGTCTTCTGTGTATACCTCCCCCGGCCCCAATGTGATGATGTGGTTTTCTCCTAGTCTAAAAGTTCCTCACTTCTCTCTGACTGTCCAAGTTCTAGTCTCATCTTCTCCAAAGAGCCACTCTTAAATTCTCTAACACTTGTCTCAGGTCTCTTTTGCTCCTGACCCAGAATAGACTTATTTTTTTCCAAGTTGTGTAGGGGTGATTTTAACCATGTTATTTCACCCTGTACAAAGGTGTTTAACAGGATTCAGTTAGGCTCCTGTATTTTCACAGATGCCCTTAATGACACTTGTCTCTACTTGGTTGAATATCCAAGCTTGTGGAGCAGCCATCAATCAGCAATGACAGACTATCCACACCATGGGCTCTTGCCAGATATGACAACGTTGAGCTCCTTGCTTTCTTTGGTACCATAAGTAATGTTTTGGAAGAAATACTTGAGGTTTAGGTAATTGATCCATTTCTCTATATACCCTGAATGATGTCTTTCATCAAGCCAGACTACAAGGTTGTTAGATCCGTCAGTGACATAATTTTGGACCTAATAGAACTACTTTATGAATTGTACTTTGGCACAATGCTAATGGACCACATTGATGGATTGCATCAGAAAGAACTGGATGAAACTCAGGGCCCTCTTTCTGAATACCTAATGGAGAAATAACCCTCACACCTCATTAGGAAATGCTGCATATCTTCTGAATAGTAAATTATATTTATTTTAATTGACAATTTGAATCTTATAAATAGATTGTGTTTCATTTACCTCAGCCATTAGAAAACTAAGTAATAAATCTGAGATTTGTTTCTTTCAACTATATGGCCCCCCCATATTAATAGATCTGGCTTTATTATTTTTCTATCCATAATTTTCCTTTGTTTTAGTCACTACAATTGCTTATTTTAACCCTTTTACATTGAAAGTATTTTTTATGAGGTGCCTCACATCTTTTGTAGAATGAGGCAGAGAATAAAAATAAATTCCTGATCTATTCCTTCAGTGAATTACAGCAATTATAGTTTATGGATTATTATTCAGCAGTTATTTTTTTTGCCTTATGTTTTTCTTTAGTTATTTTATGTCTCCACAACTAGATTTTAAGCAAGAAGATATTCTTAAACTTTTCCTCTACCCCCCACATCCTGGCAGCATGGCATGTGCTTGCTGAGTCTTTACATCAGACTTCTCTGCACACAAGTCTTCTTCTAAGTAACTAGCTGTGTGAGTTTGACCTTGATGTCACTGAGCTTTGAAGGATTTCACTCTCCTCATTTCTGTATAAGGGAGTTGACCTATATAATCCTCAGTGTCTTCCTGTTTCTAAGATTCTGTTATAAGTTCTTGTGTTCCTTAAAAGGATTTTTTTCCAGACATAGGTCTTTTAGGACAGATTTGACTTAATAAACTACTCATAGGTATGAATGTGACCAGGTGACCTACTTATTGCAGGGGATGTTCATAAAGGGAAGGGCTCTGTCCAAGGGAGATTTGTTCATTTTTCCATTAAACAAAGAAGAGGATACTTGTAGACATGTTGGTTCAGAATTTAAGCTGGAAAAACAATTATAAGTGGGTAGTAAAAATAATTGGAAGGCCAGGGCTTTTTAAATTTTATAATTTCACACATAGTAAGTGCTGATTCCAGCTCTTTTAGTACAAAACAGGCAGTGAGGTACTGCAGAAGAACACTAAATTGAGAGTTAAGACCAAGTTTCTAGTCCACCATTGGTCTTTAATTAACTAGATAATTTATTGCCCTTCTTGTGTCCCAGCGTTTTCATTAATGAAAGGAGAAAAATTACCTGCCCTTACTTGCTAGCTAGATTCTTTGTGAGGGTCACACAAGACAATGCTAGAGAATACCTTGCCATAAGTACAAAGTGTTACATAAATATTGTGGATTATTATGATAATTTCCTGAGACCATGGCCACTGGTGTGGGACCAGAACAATGAATCAAGAAATAATATCTGGTGACTCAGTGGGTATTTTGGATTGCTTTTATGGCTGAATTGAATGATTTTGCAAGGTTGGTCATTAAAATGGCTGAAGCAATCTTAAACTCAATACTCTCCAAATGTGTGAATGACCCAACAGCTTATAAATCCCCCCAAATGCAAATTCAATGGAGTTGAGAATGAAGCCCTATCAAGATGTAGGCACCACAAGGGCTGAATCCATGTCTATTTTGCTCACTGCATGTGAAAAGATCTTATAAAATGTTGGTTGAATACATGGAGTGAAAGTTGGGTGAATGATGATTTATCCTTCCTGGCTGTGTGGCTTGCTCCTGTGCTATACCAGTCAGGGCATAAGATTCCAGGCTGAGCTTCAGCAAACTTACAAATACTGCAACATGAAATTCTGACATCACTTTGACATGCATGTCTTAGATTGCTTGTGTCAACTTGGCATCACCACCATAACTACTATAGAAAAGAAGCTGGAAACAATTTTCCCAGAATCTCCTTCCCCAGGTTTCAGTTTGCCCAAAAGAGGCTTTGGTACCTGCTATGGTCTGAATATTTGTGTTTCCAGAAAACTCATATGTTGAAATCCTACTCCCTAAGGTGATAGTATTAGAAGATTGGGCCTTTGGGAAGTGATTAAGTCATGAAGGCTCTTCCCTCCTGAATGGGATTGTGCCCATATAAAAAAGACCCCAGAGAGCTAGGTAGTCCCTTCTGCCATGTGAGAGTACAGTCTATTCATGAAGGAAGTGGGCCCTCACCAGACACTGTATCTGCTGGTGCTTTGATTGTGGACTTTCCACCCTCCAGAATGGTAAGAAATAAATTTCTGCTATTTATATGCTACCCAGTCTAAGGCATTTTGTTATAGCAGCCCAAATGGACTAAGAAAGCCCAAGATTTGGAACACAGTGGAGGAGAGGCTATTATTTTCTGGAGGCAACTGCTAACAGATGGGTGGGCTGATGTGAGATTCACAGAGATTTACTGGGGAGTATTTGAGTACTTCTGCCTTGCTGTAAAGACTGAGATAGTTGGTAGGAGCTTTCCAGAGATCTTTGAGTATTGCAGCACTTCCACTGCTTGGGTGCTACAGGCTGAAATTGCTGAGGCTGGTTTCTCTGACATCTGCTGACCAGCTCATCCAATCTTTGTGTAAACTCTTAGTTCCCTATATTAAAAACTTTAATACCTTGAATATATTGCATGGCTCCTCTTTTTTCTTGACATGATCTTGATTGGCAACAGAATGTCGAATGTTAAATTTGGCAATGTTAAGTTTCAACTAAATGCATTTATATACATAAAGTTATAGTTAGCATTTTGGGGGAAAACTGTAGAATTCTTTTAAGCCATTTGGATAGTATTTAGTGAACTATGGCTTTTCAGCCTTCAGAAATACCCTTCAGACCTAAGAAAGTCAATGAACTTTTCCAAAAAGTGTCTTCTCTTGCTCTCTAAAAGAACGTGGTTCAATAGGTTAAAGTTTCCAACAGTGGAAAGAACAGATTTTAAACTCGGATAGCCCATAATTTAGTCTGGGCTTAGCCACTTTCTAACCTTATGTATTTGGTGAATTCATTTACCTTCTCCTATGCTTGGTGACTCCATCAGCATGATGGAACTAATGATAATGTTTGTACTTTTCTTATAGGTTGTTGTGGGACTCAAATAAAAATGTATCAAAGTATTTCATATATATATACATACACACATATATATGTGCTCACACACATATTTTATTATTATCTAGACTCTTGTTCATAATTGGTCCAATAAAAGTAATAATGGAGATTGATAAAGATTCAATAAAAGTAACTTCCAGGACACTGAAGCATTTCTACTCTCCCTGAGAGTATACATTGTGGCTATTTGGGGAACACCTCCATGAGACATAGCCCAGTGTGGCCTGTGCTATGAAGGGCAGTGGCCAAGAGAGAACAACATAGTGTGTGGCTGAGATGCCATGGGACAACAGTGGGAAACTTTGTTGCTCTAGTACTGGACAGTTCTCAAATCACTTGAGCCATAGCTCAGACCACACAAAATGGAGATATCAACCTTTCTCCATACAGAAGTCACTGTTGCAATCACATTTTATCTTGAGGAAACTGGGGAGGCAAACATCAAATAAGACCCTCAAGGCAACTGAGGCAACCTCTAATTCATCGTACTCACTGGCAGTGACTCTAGCCTGAAGTTATTGAACAAACATGGTGAGGATTTCACACACGTGATTTATTTAAAACAGACTCTGTTTGTTCATTGCACTGAGGCAAGATAGGGCTATGGATTAGAGCAAGAGAAGAAGACAGGAGCCAGCAGTTCAGAGTTGCTAAGTGTCTTGGTGGCATAGAACAGATCTTTCAACACCTCAGTGCTTGGTTTTCATGTCTATGAAATGTACACAGACACTCTGGCTTACCTTTCTTTTAGCAGTATTAGGATTTTTGGCTTTTCATGACTTCCCTATCCAAAACAGGTGCCTATTGTACCTGCTCACACACACCACAATCACCTCTCCATCCCTCTTCCCTGATTTTCTTCTCTTAATCACTCCTGCATTATATTTCCTATCAGTGGCTGTTTTGATTATTTGTGCCTACCTATAATAGATCATAAAGTACATTTTTGCAGGGGCCTTGCTTTGCATAGAACAGTTCATGACACATGGTAGACTCTAGAAACTTTGTGGGTGAATGAACGGTTATGAGCATCTGAGTTATTAACCAAAGATTTTTTTTTGACATTTTGCTTGATTCCCCAAACTATTAGGTAGGAACTGGACAGTTAAATTCACAAATGGATATTTTTTGGAAAAGGATTTCCCCCCACTCATTTTCCTCCCTTAAGAAAATGAAAGATTTTTCTATAGTTGTGTAGGGGCCACAGTTGTTCATATGGAACAAATAATGGAGATTTCCTTCCTGGGAATTAGTAAGAGAAGCTGTGGACCAAATTCCTTGTCACATCACTTCCTTGTCTATCAAGTAGACTGAGCAATCATCTGTATGGTGCTTCATAGAAAACACAAAATAATGTTGAAAAGTAGTCTGCTTGGCAGTTAGATACACAGGAATATGCTTAAACTAGTAGCTATATTTAAGCTGCTGATGATAGGGAGAAATATATGCCTCTAAAGTCTTTTCAAGTGATTGCAACTTAATCTAAAAAGAATTGAGTCACTGGCCTGTGGACCTGACAAAAAAGTGCACTGGAATTTAATGCTAAGTTAAAATATCAACAGAATATTTCTCTCTTTGTTTCTGGTCAATGATCTAATTTCTAATTATCTAAAACTCTTGAGAATGGCAGTGGTACATCTGTAAAAGTGCTACTTTAGGAAATGTAGCTTTTGGGGGACTAGGATGTAGTCATCTTGTCATCCTAGCAGTACTGATAGTGTTGCAATGGTATGTGCACAGTAAACACTTGTAGGATGAAAGAATCAGAAACTTCTGGGAACTTAGAAATAGATGAATACAACCAAGAGGAGCGAGGCAAGTAGTTGCTCCTGGCACTGCCACCAGTCACCTCAGGAGCAGAGAAGAAGAGGGTTTGATTGGTTAGTGATGCACAGAAAAATCAGCTTTTTAGGTGAAAGCCAAGAGATATGGGAGAAAAGGGTTAGAATTGAAGAGGGAAGAGTGATGACGACATTGACAATAGTACTCGAAACAATCAGAGTGATGACAAATGTGACAAAACTGAAGAAAAGGAGCACTCGAAACTGAGGGAGAAGTGGGAACAGCTCAGAATTCTGGGGTAAGCAAATAGCCGATTGCCCTGTACTTCAAAGGCAGTTGTTACCACCATTTATTGAGTAGTTAAAATGCATTAAGCACTGTACCAGGCACTTTACATCTTATCTTAATGAGATTCCCAAAGGAACTATGCATCCTCCACTCTGTCTCCAACTCTTAGCCCTCCATTATCCAAAACCTTCCCTCTATGCCCAATGGAACACACAGCCCATCATAAGGAAAATCCCCTCTATCATCAATGCTCTGGCCCTTACCATGTGCTCTTACCAAAACCTTGCTCTCCCTTACAAACACAGCTTGTCCAACAGCCCTCTCAAGTCCTAAATGCTTTTCCTCCTACACCCTTGCTATTGAGCCTGGGAATTGCATTAAGTGATTCTTTGTTTCTCATTGTCCCTTCTAGACTATTTTCTCTCCCTCCTTTCTAAGAACCCCTAAATTTGAATCTCATGTCATCTTATTGCTGTTGCCATCTGGCAATCGATGGTTAATTCTTCTTTCTCTATGTTTAACTTCTATTTCACCTTCTCACTCCTATCTTAATTTCTTGTGAGTCCAATATACATGTAGATTATTTTCTATACACCAGAATTTAAATTCCTTGATCTCTGCAATGATCAATTCCTCCATTTCACGTCACCACTCACTCCCATCTCTAGGCCTTGTTAGGACCAATAACTGCATCACCTCTGTAATATCAATTTCACAGGACTTACTCTCTGACCACCACCTCCTATCTTTCCATCTAATTCTCTTTAGTATCCCGACTCCAATAATCTTTGCCCTATCAGACAGGCTCATTAATTTGATCACTTTTTGACTGTCTCTCATCTCCCTCCTAACTATAATTGTCCCCTAGACTAACTTCCATCCACTCTATTTAGACTTTCACTCCCAGCACTCTGTGCTGCTAAATCCAATAGTCAGTTATCAGTTCTCGTCTAACTTACTTTGTCAGGAGCATTTGCCCCAGGTGATCACCTCTTTTTCTAGAACACTTTTCACCTTCACTCTCAGCATACCCTTCTCTCCTGGGCTTCCTCTTACCTCACTATCAGCTTTCTCAGCCCCCTTTGCTGGTTTGGCTCTGCAACTTACTAGGTATGAACATGGACAAATTAGGTAAAGCCATGTGCCTCAGCTTCCTCGTTTGTAAAATGGGAGCGATACTTCCTCATTGGCAAAAAGGGAATGATGGCACCTACTGATAGAGTCATTGTTGAGATTAAATGAGTTATTATTTATAATGTACTTGCATATAGTTGTTGCCATACTTGTGTTTTCTATCATCTCCCCAACCTCCAAGCACCAGTTTGACTAAGGCTTAGTATCTGGACCTCTTCTTGAGCTACACTAATAACCTTGTGGATGTCATGCAAATTCATGGGTTAAATGTATCTATAAGCTCATGACTTGCAAATTTATATTTCCAGATAGGATCTCTCCTCTGAACCCTAGACGTAGACTTTCACTTGATATTTCCACTTAGATTTCTAATAGACAATATAAATTTAAAATATTAAAAACTGATCTGGGCTCCACCTGCAGCTTTCTTGCACTTAGTTGACAGCATTTTCTCAGAGGTTTGATTCAGAAAGGCCAGTTTACTTGTAAGGGTAGATCTTGAATATCTAAAACAGAACTTACCACAAAAAGATGCTTCCCATGTGAATTCAGTTGGAGTGATGTATAAGTGTCAGAGCTGGTGTCCTGTGTCATCTTTGCCATGTTTAAACTTTGTGCATTTGTGCCTCCAGATATATCAACATACAGCTCACCTTGACCTACCCTTGAATTGTCTTTCTCATGCATGTGAGCATGGTATCTGAGAAAATCCCATCTTAGCATGCTTTTGCTTTAGTCTTTTCTACTTCTAGTCATGTTATTATTATTATCATTCTATTACTATTACTAATCCCCAAATGAGTAATAATAATAGAAACGAGTAAAACAAAAGAGAGTTTTCAATATTTCTTATACATGCAATTCTCTTGAAAGTAAAACATTAAGAAGAGTAACTTTGTAAACTGGTATCACAGCAGCAGAAGGATACTTCTCCTTCTTAAGCTTCATGCAACCTAGGAAGAAAATTTAGTTTTATTATAACTGTACATACTGGTCAGGAAGCTATGAAAATTTAGCAGAGCCAGGCTTGATCTTTTTATTATGCTACTAGATTAAAGGTTTGAAATAAATAGGGAGAGTATCATTTTGCATTTCTTGGGGCAGGTGGGAGGACACTTCTAAATACTTCCAATCTAAAATCAGATGACAATTATGTAAAATACCTTCCCTCTAAAAGAACAAGGTACTATTTTGGCACATATAACATATAAAAATTCAAAGAGGAAGAGATAAAATAATAGCAACAATAGTGAGAATAGGGCAGTATATGTAGAAAACACTTAAAACTCAATAACTGGATACTGAGTGAATGCAGGTGAGCTCTGAGAACCCATCATCAATGCAGCCAGGATGGAGGAAGGTAATGAGAAGGTGGACATTCAGGATTTGGACCATGGCTGAGACTATGAAGCCAACAATTCATGGTAGAACTATTACTGTTCCCTAATGAGGAGACTAAGTTACTTAAAACAAGAACTGTGCCAGAAAAACACCTATGTTTTAAGTTGTGAAAATATGCTTAATTGACTAGAGATAGACTTTTCTTCTGTTTAGACATTAATTATACAGAAAGGTGCTTCATCACTCTGCCAAGGAAAACACAAAAAAGTAGGTCTTCAGGTCATCAGGTGGATCAGAGAAAATCTCTTATACCTGCCTTTGCTTCACGTGAAGCTAAAGCTTCAGCACATCCTGAGAAATGCTCACAGCTATGACCTTGAATCATCAAAAAAGGATAAATGATTTTCAGAATTCTCTATTGAGAAGGATTCACATAAAGAATGGTTAAAATAAAGTCTGGAAAACTTGTGTTTGTCACCATGACTCATTAAATTCCAGGCCTTTAGATAGCTGAGAAGTAACTGTGTGCTCCTTCCACCAAAAACTTCTAGTTTGTGGACACAGAGTCAAATAAAATAAAATAGAGTGTTTTAAATTATTTTTTCCTTATTAAATAAGTCCTTCCTACATAGAAGTATTCACCCAAATATTATTTTTTAATGTGGGCTTAAAAGTATTAATGACATACCATATTTCTGGGAATCCTCAACACATACAGAAAAAAATAAGCCATGAATGTTAATTAACAAAGTATGAGCTATTCAGATGTCAGCATTTCAGGACACCTGAAAATGACTTTTCATCCTCAGTTAATTAAAAACTTGAACTCTCTTGAATCAAGTGCTGAAGCAATCAGTGTGACAAAGGCTTTTAGCTAATTATTTAAATCACAGTAGGAAGCAAACAGGCTTGCAAAGTAGCTTGAGGAGCTCAGGTGAGACAGGTTTTTTTAACTGATTCCAGATTCTTACCACTCAAAGTATAGTCTGTGGACCAACAGCATGACCTGGGAACATGTTAGAAATACAGACTTTCAGGAGGGTGGTAAGATGGCCGACTACACACACGGTCACCAGACTGTCCCAAATAGAGGGAGAAGTTTCAGGTGAGAAAGCACAGCCAAGGTGAAATAATGAGGGAAAGGAGCCAAAACCTACCCTTACCAGGGATCCCATGGGAATAAGTGGTGGAGCAGAGCAAGAGGGAGCAAAATTTTGGCAGAGACCAACCCCCGAGGCAAAAAGGGTAGGTGGGAGTGTTCACTTTTCCTCCCTGCACACCTGTGGTGGTCTGTCAGCTCCTGATATGTCAGAGAGCTCTTCTACCCTGATGAATCCAGGTGCTGCTGCCATTAGTGAACTGAGCTTCTTGGGAACAGAGCACTGGGCTGCAAGCCCATGCAGGATCACTTCCCCTCACCATGGACCCAAACTGAAAATGAGGGCACCATATTGCCTGTGCACATGCCAGTGCCTCTATCCAGCTGGGGAAGTCACAGCCCTTCAGTCCCCTTGTCACTGGATTCCACATGAACATTCCCTAGCACCCGCTTGTACTGTGGCAACCACAGAGGAATGGGGAGACACAGGAGAGTAGCAGTGTTCCTGGAGTTCTGACCTGTGGCGTGGGTTGCCCCAAGGGGACTGGGAATTCCCATGAACACTTTTTAGAACAGAGGATGGCAGAACACATACTCTCCTGCACCAGAGTGCCCCTAGCTCATGGCTGAAGTTGTCTGTGGCCCTCCCAGTGGAGACTCTTCCCACCATTTGGGGCCATCTCTCCTCCTTCCCTCCCCTGCCCACTGCCACAGAGGTAGCCATGGCTGACAGGCTGTTTCTGCTCAGGACTGTCCTCTGACAGAGTGCCTATCACACCCAGTCTGGCTGATTCTGCCCAAGACCAGGAGGTCTCCACAGGGGATGATTAAGCCAGGGCACTTGAGAGCAGTTGTGCTGCCTTTGACAGAGTGCCTGTCACACCCAGGCTTCCATGGAGCTTGGGGCACACTCCCTTCCCACTAAAAAGCAGCAGCAAGCACTTTCTTGTGCCCCAAGGACAAAAGCTACTGATTTCTCTGAGGGAGGGTAGGGCTAGCACAGTCTTCTCTCTGAGTTGCAAGCTGCCTGTCTCTTCTGTGAGGAGCCTTCCCTCCCTGGAGGCAAGTCCCTGACACAACCACACTTTCCTCCCTAGAGCATTTCAGCCAAACGCCACACCCCGTCTGGTAACTCTACACACAGTGGGTTGAGCTGCCTCTACTACCTCAGCTGCAGCTAGGCCAGGGTGGGAACTAAGAATATGGGCACTTTTGTGCCCCTAAAGAACAGAGAGAGACTCTGTCATTGCTGAGAGAGGGAGGTGTGAGTGGCTGTTTTGTCCCATAGCTGCCCTCCTTTGCTAATCTCATCAAGAGGGGCCTGCCTCTCCTGTCACAAGCTCACAGTGCACCTGCCTTTCTCCTGCCTGAGCATTCTTTTGGAGCAGGAGAGCACCCACCCCTCAATATTGTAGCCAGAACCTGAACCCAGGGAGGCTTAGAGCAAGTTTGCCAGCTTGGTCTTGGTCTGGTCCCTCCAGGGCTCAAACACACTGTTGAAGGGCCAGGGAACTGGGGATTACCTAACTTCGTCCACCACTGCTGGCACCTAAACAATTTCCCAGGGGTCTGTGGTCCAACCAACCCATAATACCAGCAGCACAACAGTGAGTAACTACATGTGTGAGCTGAAAGGCAGTGTACCTCTGCCTCTCTAAACTGAGTTGCAGAGTTCCTGGCAGAGGAGAACAGATGAACCACAAAGCTATCTGTTTTGAGCTGAGGGAAGAGGTTCTAGATGACAAGGAAACAGCATAATACTCTGGTAATATGAAAAGGCAGGATGTTTCAACACTCCCAAAGGAACACACTAGCTCTCAAGCAATGGACTCCACCCAAAAAGAAATTTTGGAATGTTGGATATGGAATTCAGAATATGGATTGCAAGTAAGCACAATGGGATCGATGAGAAAGTTGAAAATCAAAATCAAGAAACAAAGAAACAAAAATTCAGGACATTAATGAAAAATTCACTAAAGAGATAGATAGTTAAAATAAATAACAGAACTTCTGGAAATGAAAAAATCATTTAGGGAAGTACAAAATACAGTAAAAAGTCTTAACAACAGCCTAGACCAAGCAGAATAAAGACTTTTGAATTAACCTGAAGACAAGCCTTTTGAATTAACCTAGTTAGTCAAAAATGAAGAAAAAAGAGTCAAGAAGAATGAACAAAGTCCTTGAGAATTACGGGACTTTGTAAGATGACCAAACATAAGAATTATAGGTGTCCCCAAGGGAGAAGAAGAGAAAGCAAAAGGCATGGAAAACCTACCTGAGGGAATAGTGGAGGAAAATTTTCCTGGTCTTGCTAGAGATTTAGACATATCCAGACACAAGAAGGTCATCAAACTCCTGGAAGATTCCTTGCAAACAGGACATTTCCAAGGTACACAGTCATCAGACTGGCCAAAGTCAAAATGAAGGAGAAAATCCTACAAGCTCTGAGATGAAAGCATCAAGTAACTTACAAAGGAAAACTCATCAGACTAACAGCAGACTTCTCAGAGGAAACTTGACAATCCAGAAGGGAATGAGGGTTCTATCTTTACTCTTATTAAACAGAATAAGTGTCAGCCAAGAATTTTGTATCCTGCAAAACTAAGTATCATAAATGAAGGAGAAATAGTCTTTCCCAGACAAGTAAAGACTAAGAGAAATTTGTCACTACTACACCTGCCCAACAAGAAATCATTAAAAGTGCTGTATACGTTGAATAGAACAACCAACCAGTGTAAAAACACCCACCAGTGTAAAAACAACCAAAAGTAAAAACTCACAGCTCTTATAAAACAGTAATACAAGGGAGAAAACAAGGCAACCAGGTAGCAATCAACAGGATGACTGGTACAGTATATCACATATCAATATTAAAATTGAATGTAAATGGTCTAAATGCCCCCACTTAAAAATTATAGATTGGCTGAACAGATTAAAAACACAAATATATGCTGTCTTCAAGAAACCCATTTAACTCATAAAGATTCTCATAGACTCAAGGTAAAAGGGTGGAAAAAAATATCCACACAAATGGAAACCAAAAGCGAGCAGGAGAAGTTATTCTTATATCAGATAAAATAGACTTTAAATCAACAATGGTAAGAAAAGACAATGATTTTCATTATATAATAAATATATAGATTCAACAAGAAGATATAACAGTCCTAAATGTATATGCACCTAACAAGGAGCTCCCAGATTCATGAAACAAATACTACTAGACTTAAGGAAAGAAATAAACAGCAACATCATAACAGCCAGGGACTTCAACACTTCACTGACAGAACTAGACAGATCGTTGAGGCAGAAAATCAACAAAGAAACACTGGACTTAAATGGGACTCTAGAACAAATGGACCTAACTGACATTTACAGAACATTCTACCCCCAAACTGCAGAATATACGTTCTTCTCATCAGTACATGGAACATTTTCCAAGATAGGTCATATGTTAAGCCACAAAACAAGTCTTAGAAAATTTTAAAAAACCAAAATCATACCATGTATCTTCTCAGACCACAGTGGAATAAAACTAGAAATCAACATCAAGTGGAACTCTCAAAACTACATAAATACATGGAAATTAAACATGTATTTTAATACATGTTTAAATAACATGTTATTTAAACTGCTGCTAAAAGATCCTTGGGTCAGTTATGAAATCAAGATGGAAATTAAAAAATTTTTTTGAATTGAACAACAAAGTGTCACAAGCTACCAAAATCTCTGTGGTATAGAAAAAGCAGTGCTGAGAGGGAATTTCATAGCATTAAATGCCTACATCAAAAAGACAGAAAGATCTTAAGTTAACAACTTAATGTCACAGCTCAAGGAACTAGAAAATGAAGAATAAACCAAACCCAAAGCTAGCAGACGGAAAGAAATAACAAAGATCAGAGCAGAACTAAATGAAATTGAAACAAACAAACAAACAAACAAAGGATCAATGGAACAAAAAGTTGATTCTTAGAAAAGATAAACAAAATTGATACACCACTAGCTACATTAACCAGGAATAGAAGAGCAAGGATTCAAATAAGCTCAATCAGAAATGAAAAAAGAGACATTACTACTGATACCACAGAAACACAATGTATCATCAGAGACTACTATGAAAACCTCTGTGCAGACAAACTAGAAAATCTCAGGAAAGCCCTAGCCAGAGCAATCAGGCAAGAGAAAGAAATAAAGGGCATCCAAATTGGAAAAGAGGAGGTCAAACTATTCCTGTTTGCCAATGATATGATCTTATATCTGGAAAATGCTAACAACTCCTCCAAAAGACTCCTAGAATTCATAAGTAAATTCAGTAAATTCTCAAGTTCAAAATTAATGTACACAAATCTATAGATTTGTAGAATTTCTATACATTAATAACAGTAAAGCTGAGAGTCAAATCAAGAACTCAATACCATTTATAATAGCTGCAAAGAAAATAAAATACTCAGGAATGTACTTAACCAAGGAGGTGAAGATATCTACAAGGAGTACTATAAAACACTGATGAAAGAAACCATAGATGACACAAACAAATGGAAAACAAATGGAAAGCATTCCTTGCTCATGGATTGGAAGAATCAATATTTTTAAAATGTCCATATTGCCCAAAATGATTTACAGATTAAATGCAATTCCCATTAAAATACCAAAGTCATTTTTCACAGAACTAGAAAAAAAATCCTAAATTTTATATGGAGCCAAAAAAGAGCCTGAGTAGCCAAAGCAATACTAAGCAAAAAGAACAAATCTGGAGGAATCACATTACCTGACATCAAATTGTGCTACAAGGCTATTGTAACCAAAACAGCATGTTATTGGTATAAAGGTAGACACGTGGATCAATGGAACAGAATAGAAAACTCATAAATAAAACCATATAGTTACAACCAACTTATTTTTCAATAAAGCAGACAAAAACATATACTGGGGAAAGGATACCCTACTCAATAAATGATGCTGGGAAAATTGGATAGCCCCATGCAGAAGAATGAAACTGGATCCCCATCTCTCACTATATAAAAAAATTCATGCAAGATGGATTAAGGACTTAAATGTAAGATGTGAAACTATAAAAATTCTAGAGAAAAATGTAGGAAAATCTCTTCTGAAAATTGGCCTGGGCAAAGAATTTATGACTGAGACCCCAAAAGCAAATACAGCAACAACAAAAATAAATAAATGGCACTTAAGTAAACTAAAAAGTTTCTGCACAGTAATGTAATAATGAACTGAGTAAATAGACAACCTACAGAAAGGAGAAAATATTCACAAACTATACACCTGACAGAGGACTAATTCATAATCTACAAGGAACTCAAACAAATCATCAAGAAAAATATAAATAATCCCATCAAAAAGTAGGCAAAAGACATGAATAGATTTTTCTTAAAAGAAGATACACAAATGGCCAACAAACATGAAAAAATGCTCAACATCAGTGAAATGCAAATTAAAACCGCAGTGAGATATCACCTCACCCCTCTCAGAATGGCCATTATTAAAAAGTCAAAAAGCTATAGATGTTGGTACAGATGCAGTGAAAAGGGAACACTTATCAAATATTGGTGGGAATGTCAATTAGTACAACCTTTATAGAAATCAGTACTCAAAGAACTAAAAGCAGACCTACCATTTGATCCAGCAATCCCATGACTGGGTATCTACCCAAAGGAAAAGAAGTCATTATATCAAAAAGACACATGTACCCAAATGTTTCTTGCAGGACAATTCACAATTACAAAGATATGGAATCAACCTAAGTGCCCACCAACTGATAAGTGTATAAAGAAAATGTGGTATATGTACCATGGCATTTTACTCAGCCATGAAAAGGAATGAAATAATGTCTTTTGCAGCAACTAGGTTGGAGGTGGAGACCATTATCCTAAGTGAAGTATCTCAGGAACAGAAAAACAAATACCACACATTCTCATTTATAAGTGGGAGCTAAATGATGGGTATATATGGACAAAAAGTGGTATAATGGCCATTGGAATCTAAGAAAAGAGGAGAGTGGGAGAGGGGTGAGGGATCAAAAATTACCTAATGTGTACATTGTACACAATTTTGGTGATAGGTACACTAAAATTCCTGACTTCACCACTATACAATTCATCCATGTAACAAAAACCACTTTTACCCTCTAAATATATTGAAATAATAATAATAATAATAATAATAATAATAAAAACAAAGCCAAAAAAGAAATATAGACTCTCAGGCTCCAGCCCAGGCTCACTGACCCAGATTATGCATTTCACTAGACCCCCGTACGCACATGAACATTTGAGAAGCACTGCAACGGGCATCTCAGACAGGTGAAGGGTTTCTGCTCTGACAGTGTCCAAGGTGAGAGCAGGCAATCCCTCGCCTCTATTCAGTGAAATTCTTTGTGTGAATTGTACATCTACATAGTCTAAGTACTGGGAATACCATTGAATAAACATAGTAATCTCACAGGAGCTCTTTGAGAAATCTACCTTTTTACACAATCAAATGAGTACAGTCAGTACCTACAGGAAAGGGTGTGAGGGGATGAAGATTGACACAGAAATCATTCTTATATCATTTTTTATGGTTTAAAGAAATAGACTATGCTTTATTTTAGTTTGATAAACTATTCGTGTAAAGCCGGTTTCTGTGTATTTATTTAGGCATACATTTAAATTTTAACTAGCTTTTTTTTACATGATAGCGAATGTTACTAAAGTGGCTGATGCCCATGTTTCTCTTCCAAGTACAGATAACTCACTTTCCTACAGTGTCATTCTACAAATTAATGTTCATTGATCATATTCATATTAATATGTGGTATATATACTGGGGTTTTACAAATAGATTAGCATCCTATAACAATTGACTTCTTGTGACATGGCATTGAATATCTAGCTGAAGCATTTAATTGCAATGTAAGGCAGGGTCCATTAGTCTGACTATTTCAAGGCATGTACTTTTGAAGAAAAAAAATGGAGCCTTCTGCCAGAGGAAATAAAGGAAAGAATAGTTTAAAAATTTCCCTTTGATCATTTCAATGATTTCTTTCTTTTGAATCATGCTATTTTCTGTTCTTTGCTGTACTTTCTTGTCTCATTTCTATGTTTCCATTTTGCATCCCATTTAGAGAACTGGGGATATTAAAAGAGGAGGTTAAAGAAAAAGAGAGGAACAAAAAAATCAAAGCATGGCAGTCTTAAAGCAGTGGCTGTCAAACGTGGCTGTATATTTGGAATCACCTGGGGAGCTTAAAAAATGCTTATGCCAGGACCCACCTTCTACAAATTCTGATGGTATTCATCTGGGGTGGGGTCATAGTATCAATATTTCCTTCCTTCCTTCTTTCCTTCCTTCCTTCCCCCCTCCCTCCCTCCATTCATTCCTTCCTTCATCTTTCTTTCTTTTTATTTTTTTAAAAGATGAAGTCTCAGTTAGTACCAATTTGATGGTGAGTACCAGTGGTGCTTGTTTTTCCATTCCTGTGACACTTCACTTTGAAGAATGGGCTCTAGCTCCATGCAGGATAATACCACATGTGTTAATTCACCATTTTTTTTTATTGCTGAGTAAAACTCCATGGTATACATATACCACATTTTATTAATCCACTCATGTATTGATGGGCATCTGGGTTGTTTCCACATCTTTGCAACTGTGAGTTGTGCTGCTATAAACATTCATGTGCAGATGTCTTTATTATAGAATGTCTTTTTTTCCTTTGGGTAAATACCCAGTAGTGGGATTGCTGGATCAAATGGTGGTTCTACTTTTGGTTCTTTGTGGCATCTCCATATTACTTTCCATAGAGGTTGTACTAATTTGCAGTCCCACCAGCAGTGTATGAGTGTTCCTATCTGTCCGCATCCCCACCAACATTTGTTGTTTTGGGACTTTTTGATATGAGCCCATCTCACTGGAGTTAAGTAATAGATATCTCATTGTGGTTTTGATTTGCATTTCCCTGATGATTAGAGAAGTTGAGCGATTTTTTATATGCTTGTTGGCCATTATTCTGTCTTCTTTTCAAAAGTTTCTGTTCATGTCCTTTGCCCATTTTTTCATAGGGTTGTCTGATTTTTTCTTGTTGATTTTCCAAAGTTCTGTATAGATTCTGGTTATCAGCCCTTTATCAGATGTGTAGCATACAAATATTTTCTCCCATTCTGTAGGTTTTTTGTTCACTTTAGTGATAGTTTCCTTGGCTGTGCAGAAGCATTTTAATTTGATCAGGTCCCATTTATTTATTTTGGTTGCTGCTGTGATTGCTTTGGGGGTCTTCTTCATAAATTCTTTGCCTAGGCCAATGTCCATAAGAGTTTTTCCAACGTTGTCTTTGAGAATTCTTATGGTTTTATGTCTTAGGTTTAGATCTGTTATCCATTGTGAGTTGATTTTTGTGAGGGGTGAGAGGTGTGGATCTACTTTCAGTCTTCTACATGTGGCTATCCAATTTTCCCAGCACCATTTATTGAATAGGGGTTCTTTTCCCCAGTGTATGTTTTTGTCTACTTTGTCAAATGTCAGATGACACTATGAGGATGGTTTTATATCTGAGTTCTCAATACTTATGTCACACATGGGAATAATATTCATCAGGGGTCAGGCAGGTGGGTGTGGGGTGGAGGGGATCGGTAAACTCTCACCTAATGGGTGTGGGATGCACAGTTTGGGGGATGTCCACGATTGTAGCTCTGACTTGAGCAGTACATAGGCAATATATATAACCAAAGTGTTGTACCCCCATAATATTCTGAAATAAAAAGAAAAACAAAACAAAACAAAAAAAAGATGAAGTCTCACTATGTTGGCCAGGCTGGTATCAAATTCTGTCCTCAAATGATCCTCCCTCCTTGGCGTCCTGAGTTGCTTAGATTATAGGCATGAGCCACTGCACCTGAGCCCATCAATATTTTTTAAAAATCTTTGATCCTAAAGATAAGAATAAAGCAATTTAAATGTGCGTATCAATACCTGAATAAAAACTAAATTATATACATTTCTCATGATTCCTATGTGGATGTGGCTCATAGAATAATCCAAGTGAAAACCCTTCATGAGAACATGTCTATTTCCAAGATTATAGATGTTCATGCATTACAATTATGAGTAATGAATGGACTTTGAAACTACAGCACTTTCAGGCTTAGCACCACACTAATATGATTTGGGTAAATAGTATTGGTAGCCATTTAGAGGAGAATGGATTTCTGACCATTGTGCGATCTGTTGCATTTATAGAAATGATTTGGTACAGTAATGGTTATTCTTAAATATCATTATTCAGTTTAGTTGGCAGGAATGTCAGAAAATAAAAGCTTACTTAAGAACTGAATTGGGACAGATTCAGTAGGGAGAAGGACCAATTTAAATGTGCTTTGTTCTGA
This sequence comes from Daubentonia madagascariensis, assembly GCA_023783475.1. NCBI lineage: Eukaryota > Metazoa > Chordata > Mammalia > Primates > Daubentoniidae > Daubentonia > Daubentonia madagascariensis. Next base: position 16,066,406 of record JAKFHU010000428.1, read on the forward strand.
GGTGTCTTCTTCCTGTCCAGATAGAGTACATCTAAAAGCCACCCAACTCACACATAGTGGGGAATCTACAGAAAAGGGTTTTATGAGGACAGTATTAAGAAGTAGTTTTCTTAAGAGGCTATAAGTGCTAAATCTTAGATTTGCCAGTCAGACTGTTTGAGTTCAAATCCCATTCGAACCACTATAGTTTTGTGACTTGAAGCGAACTACTACCTTGATGCTTTAATTTTTCTCCTTGTGGTGAGGAATCAATGGGAAATCTTTATAAAGTGGTTGGGCCATAATATATAATCAATAAATATAAGATATCACTATTACAAGTTTGGATCTCAAGTGAACCAAGCCCTTAGATCAGCAGGAGTGTCCAATATTAGAAGATGAAAGTTCCATTATAAAATGTGCCTTTAAGTATTTGATTATTCCCGAAAACCTCTAGATTAAAAAAAGAGCTTTATTTTATACTTCTTTTTAGAACCTAGTGGAAAAATGGTCATCCATCATAATCCCAAGGGGAGAAGAAACTTACAGAAATCTAAATCTGTGAATCAGAGATATCCTTATCAATCTACACAGCCACTTGCCCATGCATGGAAAATAAACTCTCTGTAGGATAGAAGTGAACAGCTATAAGGCTAACTTTACAGTCAAGTTGATTGTAAAACTAATTTTCATAAAAGGAACTCCGTTCCCCCACTGGCTTTTATTTTATAACTTTAAAAGTTCAGAGACTTTTCAGAGAGAGAGTGCTTTTTCACAGTTTCAAAGAAGCAGGCTGGAGAAAGGAATAAATTAATTCAGAAAATATTCCCTTCCTCCCTACACCCACCCTTCTGCTCATCAAAAAAGCTACAGGCACTAAAATTCATTAACATTTCCATGAACATAAATGTGAAATATTCATTTTCATTAAAGAGTCTACTGAATATGGCAAAATCAAATTTATCTAAGGAGATATCCAATGCTGCTAATTTCCTTGACAATGGGGACATAAAGCAAGGGAAACCATGAATCATTCATGAACTTCAATTTACTTCTGTTATTTTTGGTGTTTAGCATCCGTGAATAGAAAGTGTGCAGCATGTTGTAGATGCTGTTTTTACATTATTTCAAATGAGAATTAATGATTCGGCAGGCAGCAATAAAGTAAGAATGGTTTAAAGGCTTTTGCTTGTAATTGTCCTATATTTCATATTTTTCTTGTAAGTATTTATATGTTCATTTATTCATAATATTGTTTTTTCTGTATTCCAATTTCTCTTTATAAATCAGGAACACTTTAGAATCAATATTTTAGGCAGGCACATAAGGTAGTTTATTGGTGATGTAACTAAATTGAATAAACTTCCAGAGTTCTAGATTTGGGTGCTAAAAGAGACCTTGAAGTTTATAAAATTAAACTGGCCTCTCAATGAGGAATGTCTTCTACATTATTACTGGTAGGTACCCCTTTCTAATTAGTTGAAGTGTCTCTGTGGTAGGGGAAGTTATTTCTTAAGCAGGGACCTATTTCGTGAATGGACAATACTGCTCATTGGAAAATATGTTTCTTAAATTCTAAATCTACCTTCCGGCAATTTCTGACCATTGTCTGCTTATTGCTGCTGTACCATCAGCACTAATTAGTACACAGAGCCACTTGTTACTACCTAAGAGATGCTAGTTGAATTGAATTGAACCGAATGGGTTCAAATCTAGAATTCTGGGTGTTATGGTTAATTTTATGTGCCAGCTTGGCTGGGGCACAAGGTGCTGAGTGGTCAAACATTATTCTGGGGGTTCCCATGAGGGTGTTTTTCAATGAGATTAACATTTAAATCAGTAGACTGAATAAAGCAGATTGCTCTCCCTAATGTGGGTGGGGATCATCCAATCAGTTGAAGGCCTGAATAGAACAAAAAAATGACCTTCCCCTGAGTAAGAGACAATTCCTCCTGCCTGACTACCTTCAAACTGGTACATTAGTTTTTTTTTTTCTATCTTTGGACTCAAGTTGAAACATCAGCACTTCCTGGGTCTTGAGTCTGTTGGCCTTCAGACTGGAATTATACCATCAGTTCTTCTGGTTCTCAGACCTTTGGACTGGGACTGGAACTATACCATTGGCTTTCTAGCTCGCTAACTCACCCTGTACATCTTGGGGCTTGTCAGCCTCCATAATTGCATGAGCCAATTCCTTATAATAAATCTCTCTCTCTCTCTCTCTCCATATTTATATTGCCTCGAATTCTCTGAAGAGCTCTGAGTAATACACTGGGCAACACTGAGCATAAAGTTTATCTGATATATGATAGCACATTAAAACATTCAGAATGGTTGTTATGACTCCCTAAATTTTTCTTCCCAGATATCTTGGTCTTCTCCTTCTGCATGAAATTATCTCATAATATGGCATTAAGAACTGTACACAATTTTCCAAATATGGCTGCACAAGGGTAGATTTTTATAGAACAACTCATGTCTTATATCTGGACACTACACTTATTTTGATTTTATTTCCAGGTGTTAATGTAGTACATTATATAAACAAAACTTAGCATTTAAATTCTGCAAACCTCACATTTTCTCAGGGAATTTCCCATCGTTCAGTTGGGCCATTTTATCAGGTGGACATATTGTTCTTATCACATGCTATTTTTGTAGACAAGAAAACAATTATATTTTGGAAATAATCAAACATGACTATTGCTTTGCATTCTGTGTACATGTTACTATTACTGAGACCTTTAAACACAATGACAGTATTCTGAGATTAACAGATAGATTGAGTGGATAGGTCATTAAATTGAGTACATGAAGACAATGCCTAGGTTAAAAGTTGCCAAACCATTTTTTTAATGAGAAACAAGTATAAAAATAATTAGGTATCACTAAATGTTACCTTTGTTTGAAAACTTGGTTGTAGTTCAGGACATAATCAGTTAATAACTTATGGTGAAGCAAAAAAATTCATAGTTTCATTACATTTACCAGCCTATCAAAATTCCTAAATTCATTAAAAATGTTAGGTCTTTCCCTAGCTCACTCTGGCTGGACTTGAACTCCTGGGCTCAAGTGATTCTCCCGCCTCAGCCTCCCAAGTAGCTGGGACTACAGGCCTGTGCCACCGTGCCTGGCTGAGATAGTCTGAAAGAATGAATACAAAATTCTACAAATGAAAGAACGTTTTATTGCAAGTAAAAAATCTCTGCCTTAAATCTTATCTGAAAAAATTAAAACTAGACATCTCCTAAAATTCAAAAGACTTGAAAAGTTGGAGCCAAGAAATTTAACATACATTCACTCCACAAATATTTATTGTCAAGTACTAGGCTAGGTTTTAATTATTGGGTGATGAACAAAACAAGGATCCCTTCCCTCACAGGAAGTTTATAATCCACAGTGGGAAAAAACAATAAATGGAAACAAACAAATGCTACTAAGTATTATATGGGTGTTTTAGTCCATTTGGGTTGCTATAACAAAATGCTGTAAACTGGGTAGCTTATAATAAACAGGCATTTATTTCTCATAGTCCTATAGGCTAGGAAGTTCAAGATTAATGTGCTGGCAGATTCTGGCATCTGGTGAGGGCCTGTTTCCTGGTTCATAGATGGTGCCTTCTAGCTGTGCCCTCATATGGTGCAATGGGCAAGGCAGATTTCTGGGGCCTCTTTTATAAGGATGCTACAGTAGTTCTCCCTTATACTCAGTGGATACATTTCAAGATCCCCAGTGGATACCTGAAACTGCAGATAGTGCTAAACCCTGTATATACTATGTTTATATCTACATATATACACTATGATAAAATTTAATTTATAAATTAGGCACAGTAAGACATTAAAAAATAACTAATAATAAAATAGAATAATAACAATATACTGTAATAAAAGTTATGTGAATGTGGTCCCTCTTTCTCCCTCTCAAAATATCTTTATCATCATCACCTTTCTTCTTTTTGTGATGATGTCCGATGATAAAATGCCTACATGATGAGATGTAGTGAGGTGAATGACGTAGGCATTGTGACATTGTGACATGGCGTTAGGCTACTATTGACCTTCTGAAGGTACATCAGAAGGGGCATAATCTGCTTCAGGTGATCCTGGATCATCAAGCCATAACAATGTTGATGGCTGGATGTCAGGAGTAGATAATGTCGATGACTAATGGGGGGGGGTAGTGTAGACAGCACATCCATGTGGATACACTGGACAAAAGGATGATTCGTGTTCAAGGTGAGATGGAGCAGGATGGTGGGAGATTTCATCATGCTACTCAGAACTGCATGATTTAAAACTTATGACTGTTTATTTCTGGAATTTTCTATTTAATATTTTCAGACAAAAGTGAAACCACAAATAATAGGGGACTACTGTATTCTCATTCATGAGGGCTCTGTCCTCTTGACCTAATCACCTCCCAATACCTAATACCATCGTATTGGGGTTAGGTTTCAACATATGAATTCACAGGGGACACAAACATTCAGACCATCCCAATGGAAAACTAACAGAGCATTTTGAAAGAGGTTAACTACAGGTTTCTAGCTTAGTTTGGATGCTCAGGAAAGCTTCTTGTTAGAGGTGCCATGTGAAATGAGAACTTAAAGATGAGAAGCCAAAGATGAGAAAGCCAAAAGAACTATGACGGAGAAAAGCATTTCAGCCAGAAGAAACAAGATTATAAAGATGATCAGATAAGAAAAAGCTTAGTCTGCAAGAAACAAAGAAGTCTGTGGTGCTGGAGTTAAGTGTAGTAAGCAAGGGGAAGAAGGCTACAGATGAGATTAGAAATATCGAGGGAGATCAGGACACATGAGAGCTTGAAGATCAAATTAGGAAGTGTGGACAGTTTTCCCAGTGTAATGGGAAGACTTTGACTATTTTAAAGCAAAGAAATAATATGATCCACTTTACATCTCACAAAGATTACCCTGGCTGCTGGGCACAGATTAGTTTGGAGGGAGTCAAGAGTGAAAGCAAGAAGATCAATAAAAAGCTATAATGGTCCAGGGAAGAAATGATGAAAATTTGGAGAAGACTGGTGCCAATAAGGCTGGGGAGAAATGGACGGCTTGATAAATATTCTGCAGGTAGAATAGGTGGTACTTGACGATAGATTGGATGGGAGGAGTATGAGGGAGAGGGAGAAGTCAACAATTAATCCAAGGATTCTGGCTGGATTAAGGAGACTGGAAAAGAAACTCATTTGGGAGGGAAAGATCGAGAGTAAAGTTTTGAGCAAATTAAATTTAAGATGCCTTTGAAACATCAAAATAGATATGCCAAGAAGAGTGCTATGTACATCAATCTGGGGCTCAGAAGAGATCTGAGCTGGAGATATAAATTTGGGAATCACAGAAGAAAGATGGAATGTGAAGAGTTCTTTTGTGACCTTTCTGAGAACAGTTTTAGCAGAGGCGGGAGGTGGGTAGGCAGGTGCCAGATTGCAGTGGGTTGAGAGGAAGTTGAGGCAATAGACAACAGATATAGACCATTCTTTCAAGTAGTTTGGAGAAAAAGCAAGTAGAGAGATTAGGAAAAAGGCTCAGGGAGATGTGGGGGTAGAGTGGAGGTGTTTTGAGATGAGAAGAGTTTTCAGCTTGTTTACCGGCCATGAGAAAAGGGGGCGAGATCGAGGATCCGCGAGATCAGGGGCGAGGTTGTGTGTGGACTTGAGGTAATCAATTCCCAGAGGAAGAAAGAGATGGAATCCTGAACACAGGGCAGGGGCAGCCTAAGAAAGACACAGGAGCACCTCTTCCTCTGTAACACAGGGGCTAACTCAGAATGGCGAAGAATAGGAAAGTTCAGAATAAGACGGGTAAAAACACTGAGATATTTTGGGCTTGAAATGGCCTTTTCTTTCTTTTTTTCTTTTTCTTTTCTTTTTCTTCTTCTTTATTTCTTTGTTTTTTTTTTTTTGGTGAAGTGAGAGATGACAACATCTGCTGAGAGTGAGAGGGTGAGATTAGGGCTTTTCCTTAACGCATGCAGCAGAGAATGGGAAAAGGCACCCGAGCCCTCCATGATTGTCAGCCCAAGCCCTTTCCACCTCGCCAAGAGGCTTGTGGCGATCAAACCTTCACATGATAGTGTTATTGATTTCAAATTCCAAATCCTCTTTATGCTAAATTCCTTGATTGATTTTTCTATATGCCATTAACTCATTTTATAGCATCCCAGGGCTACAAAGCTATTAATCTGCTCCAAGTTCAAGCACATTTTCAATTTAACAAGGCTTTATGGCCTTTTCAATTTTACTTGATTAGGTGACATAAAGATAAGCAAAGTGTCTTTAATTTGTCTCAGAGGACCTAACCAAAGCAAACAGTTCCTCAGCCTTGGGATGGTGATGGAAGAGCCTACACACTAGTAAATTTTGTAATGCAGGCAACGGTTCCATTCTGTTTGCCACAGAAGTATGAATGGTTCAATCTTACATCAGTGGAATGTCTACTTTATCATTCTTGTTTCCCAACTGACACTAGAGCCTCTCATTTGTAATCACTTTAAAGCTCAGTTATAGTCTTGATACACTGTTAACTCAGGGAGAGCTGTTTCAGAAAATAACACATTTCTTTATGAAAAGTTAAAAAACAGGTGAATAACCAATTCATATTTATTGATACTTAGGAACATATTGACTGTGTACTTATGTAGAAACAAGCAAAGCTCATTCAAACTCCGTACTGGCATATGTTACTTTACCACTTGAATTTATTACTTTTGAGATTTAAGATCTCTTTACATTGGTTTATCTATTGTAAAGAAGGGATACATTTTAAGTAAAATGTAAGAGCTAAGTGCTGTTGTCATTTGAGGCTTTTATTTTTTTCAAGGTAACATCAATGGAATCTAGGCCTGCTTGGTTTCCTTCAACCACAGGTGGTCATCTCTCTGCAGCTGCAATTATTTGACCCTTGGCCCTTGACCTAAAAGCTAAGTTCTGTTCCAGCTTCTAGGATCTATTCTGACCTTTATAGGGATAATTTAGGAAATACAGATAGGTTGTTGGTTGATTCAGCATTCCCAGCCTAGCTGAGGGTGCTATACTTCTAATTATTGATGCTATGCTCTCTTACCCAGCTGTTGATTGCAGGATTCCCTGATGGAAAGTAGAACATTTGGGTTTGAATCTTCATTAGAGCGCCGGGTTTTGAATCCCTGCTCTGTCACTATCCTTTCCCTGTGGCCCCAGCTAAGTGATTGTACTTCTCTGAGCCTCAGATACATCATTTCTACATATTGTTAGAAATACTTATGTCATAGAGGTATTATATATTATCTAGCTTTAGTCTAGAAAATAGAAGGCAGTTCCATGTTTTTTCCCTTTCCCCTAATTTCCTGCCTTCATAGGCTCCTCTTATACAAATTCTTACAGTCATAAGTTTCTGCTTTGCTTTAGGTGAGTATCTTTAGGAATTATAGTTCTCTGCCCACCTGCTGAATCAGTTTGATGATGGTTATCATTTGCCTGCATTCACTCTTACATATTAGGTGATTTTAGACTCACAGTTACTATGCTCATCCATCTGTCCAGACAACTGGTTGCATCTTACTGAATTGCCTCAATGATTGTCATATACCTGGATTACCACCATTGTCTGACACCATATTTTATGATTACTTTGGACTATCTGGCTGTCTGGGCTTCCCCCAACCCTGCCCCACAAAAGTTATATTTAATTTCCGCTTCATTTATAGTTTTGGTCATTATATGATATGATGAATGGGCCTGGAAGTCATCTATTTTCTAATACGAATTTAAAAAATTGCCAACTTAAAAAAGAAAAATATCAACCAATAATGATAGAAAAACTCAGTATGCATTATAAAATAAAATATGAATTTTGGGAGAAATTGCTGATAATTTCAGGACTTACAATTTACAACAGAATCAATTAAAGTACTTGTCAAAATTCATCAGTTTTTTTAGTAAATGATGTAAGCCATATGAGCTTGGAATTTCAGGAGGTTGTCATATCCTAATGCTGATCAGCAGAAGCCAAGGTAAAAAAATTCACAGAGTCAGTGGAAGAGAGCTCAAGGGTAAAATCAACCCACATGTATGAGTGATCCATGAATTATCCTTCTTTCTCTATGTTAGTTCCCAAAATAATGGTTACTTTCTTGCTAAACTAATGTGCTGCCTTATTTATAAAATTTTATTAGCCATTAATAAATGATTGGGTTCATAGTTCATTTTGGCATTTAAACCAAAAGTCACTATCAATACTTTTGTATATTAACACCTTTCAATACTTACCAACTTCTTTATATAATAACCTTTAAAATTAAAATATTAATTAAAAAATAATTCATAAATTTTCTTGTTTATTCCAGGTTCTAGGAGTGTAGATCAGTGTCTATGTCTAAATCTATAGCTATATCTACATAAATATCTTTATCTATTTCTATGCCTATATACAGTGGAACCAGAAAATCAACATAATTGCTTAATAATCAGACACTAGGGAAACATATTTATCCTTCAGTAATATCATAGAGTAACCTGGAATTTTCCCATTTTCCTTTACCTTGTTAATGTTTAGATCTAGAAAGTATTTCAGGTGACCTAAATAAATATCTGTTGATTTCTCACATTATATTAAGTGGTACTATATGAATGGTCTGAATTAGCTACTGCACTTTTCTGTACTTCTGAAACCAAGAAATGGCCCAGCTTTGGTATTCACAATTAATGGGCTCAAATGCCTGTAGGTTAACGGCTGAGAAACAGTGACATGAAGATAGTCAATCGTATTAAATCTTAGTACTGAGTATTTGAATTGTTAATAAAGTAACAAATGAAAAAACAGCACAGGAGGACAAATAAAAGTCAGTCACTAGACCTGAAAAACATTAAGCCTTTGGCCCAAAGCATAAGCTCCATGAATACCATTTATCATCTTTTCTTTTCGTAAGGAAAGACACATCATTGATAAAAGACTCTGCCGCAGAGTTTTTCTAAAAGACAACAATTTACAATCCTTTAGGTTGACAGGTGATAGAACCAAAAACAATCTCACGAAGTCTTTTCACATTAAAATGTTTTTCCTCTCTTATTAATGCAGCTTGGATATTGGAAAGCCTTGGGTGAAACTCCACTCTGAGAAGGAGAAAGCTTGAGTTTATAAATTGTTGAGCTAAATTAAGTGGACTTTCCCTAATTGTTCAAAAAGATAACTTCATCAAAATGACCTTTGAATCACCAATGTAGGGGAAAATGTCACTAGATTGTGAACACCTTGAAAAATTGGCAGGGGAATACAGTCAAAAATATCCTAGTACCAATTAACTCAGCAAAAGCTTGAATTTAATTGGGTCAAGCAAGCATCCCTCTTTTTCATTCCCTTGCCCGAGTAACTCACAACTTTCTATCTCCAGGGTGCAGTTTTGCTCATCCAGAGGATATCTTCGAAGATCCATCATACATGCAGCTGTAGTTGTGATCCTGCCAGAGTGAGAAAGAAAAAAGACATCATAAAAGTGAAGACATTTCATTTCTAGGTTTCCCAGCCCCAAATTATGTTTACCAGTTGGCAGAAACAAGGCATTACAATTTTGAGAGATTATAAGGAACCAGTGTGAATGCCAACAAATTGGATAACCTAGATAGATAAATGGAAATAGATAAATTCCTAGAAATATACAACCTAACTGAGACTGTATCAAAAACTAATGGAAACTGAACACACTAACAACAAACAAGGAGATTGATTCATTAATCAAAAATTTCCCAACAAAGAAAAGCCCAGGACCAGATAGCTTCATGGGTGAATTCTACCAAACATTCAGAGAAGAACTAATACTAACCCTGTTAAACTCTACCAAAAATATAGAATAGGAAAAACTCCCCAACTCATTTTATGAGGCCAGCATCGCTCTGATTCCAAAGGTAGACAAAGACAATAAAAGAAATGAAAGCTATAGGCCAATATCCCTGATGGAAATAGATGCAAAAATCCTCAATAAAATATGAGCAAACCGAATTCAATAGCATTGATATAAAAAGATTATACACCATGACCAAATGGGATTTATTCCTGGGATGCAAGGATGGATACACAACAATCAAGAACATAAAGAAATCAATCAATGTGGTACATTACATTAATAAAATAAAACCACATGGTCATCTCAATAAATGCAGAAAAACTGAAAGCTTTTCCTTTATGATCTGGAAGAAGGCAAAAATTTTCACTTTCACCACTGCTATTCAATGTGGTACTGAAGTCCTACTCAGAGCAATCAGGCAAGAAAAAGAAATAAAAGGCATCCAAATCAGAAGGGTGGCATGTTTGCAGGTGGCATGATCACATACAGAGAAAACACTATAGACTCCAAAAAAAGAAAAAACCTGTTAGAACTAATAATTAAATTCAATAAAGTTACAAGATACAAAATCAACACACGAATATCTGTGGTGTTTCTGTATACTAACAATAAACTCTCCAAAAGGGGAATTAAGAAAACAATCCTATTTACATTAACAACAAAAAGAAATTACTTAGAAATTAACTTAACCAAACAGAAGAAAGACATGCACATTGAAAATTATAAAATATTTATGAAGGAAATAAAACAAAAACCAGATAAATGGAAAGATATCCCATGTTCATGAATTGGAAGAATTAATATTGTCAAAATGACTGCACTACCCGAAGTAATATATAGGCTCAATGCAATCCCTATCAAGATTCCAATGGTATTTTTTACAGAAATAGATGAAACAATCCTAAAATTCATATGGAACCACAAAAGACCCTGAATAGCCAAAGCAATCTTGAGCAAGAAGATCAAATCTCTTCTAAATTATATTTCTATCCACAGTGTACAAGGGTTCTTTTTTCTCCACACCCTTGCCAACACTTTTGTATTTTTTCTTTTTAATCACAGCCATCCTAACAGGTGTGAGGTGATATTTCATTGTGGTTTTGAATTGCATTTCTCTGATGATTAGAGATGTTAAGCACCTTTTTATATGTCTGTTGGCCATCTGAATTTCTTTTCTTTGAGACATGTCTATTTAGGCCCTTTGCCCATTTTTAATTGAGTTATTTATATATTTAGTATTGAATTATATGTGTTCTTTATTTATTTTGCACATTAACGCCTTATCAGATATATAGTTTCCAAATATTTTCTCCCATTCCATAGGTTACTTTTTCCAAGCTTTTTAGTTTCATGTAATCCCAGTTGTCTATTTTTGCTTTTGGCATCTGGGCTTTTGCTATCATTTCCAAAAAATTATTGCCAAGACCAATGTCAAGAAGGTTTTTCCCTATGTTTTCTGCTAGTAGTTTTACAGTTTCAATTTTTATGTTTAAGTCTTTAAACAATTTTGAGTTTATTTTTATGTATGGTGTGATATAGTGGTCTAATTTATTTTAGTTTTTTTTGCATGTGGATATCTAATTTTTTAAACACCATTTATTGAAGAGACAATCATTTCCCCATTGTGTGTTCTTGATACCTTTGTTGAAGTTCAGTTGACTGTGAACATATGTGTTTATTTATGGGTTCTTTATTCTGTTCCATTGGTCTATATGCCTGTTTTATGCTATTACCATACTGTTTTGATTACTATAGATTTGCACTACAATTTGAAGTCAGGGAGTGTGATGTCTCCAGCTTTGATCCCAAGACCTACTGATTATGATGTTAGTTCTGGATTTTACATATATAGTCTTGATCGTGTTGAGGTAAGTTCCTTTTATACCTATTTTGTTGAGAATTTTAATCATAAAAAGAGGTTGAATTTTTAAAAATGCTTTTTCTGTAACTATTGAGACAATCACGCCACTATTATCCTTCATTCTATCAATGTGGTGTATCACATTAATTTGTGTATGTTGAATGATCCTTGCATCTCAGGAGTAAATCCCTCTTGGCATTGTATATGATTCTTTTCATGTGCTACTGAATTTAGTTTGCTAGTATTTTATAGAATATTGCATTGCATTCATAATTAATGTAATTAATTCATTATTAACAATAGCCATATTTCAATGATATCACAATAAAGCTGTTAAAAAATTTTGTGATTAAAACATTTGAAGGTAGACAGATTGGGTTTGAGTCTTACTTTACTGCTCACAAGTGGTATGGGTTTTGGTTAGTTAAATTATACCCATGAGGCTCAGTCCTCTCATTGATACATGAGTCAAAGCACATACTGCATAGGATTGCTGTGAGAAAAGATAATGTGTGCAAAGCTTTTAGCCCAGTGTCCCATACTCACTTAGGGCTCTCCAAATTATGGTCATTATTACAGCTGTTATTATCTTCTGACCATTTCCATTTTTATTATCATTATCTGCTAATATCTGTGGAATTTATGAGTAGAAGGAATCTATATCATGCATCAAAGCCTATCTTCCTCTTCTGCTACAATCAAATACAACATCATCATCAACAACAACAACAACAAAACCCAACCTTCTGTGACTTATGGTGCCTCTCATTTCCCATTACTAGAGATTTGTCAGATTTATCTCTGAAACTCTGGTCCATTTATACTCACCAGGTAGCATATTGCCAGGGAAGAAGCACTGTCTTAAGACCAGAGTTTACACCGTATTTACCACCCCCAATTGAGCTTTTGTGTTCATGTGAACCCTAGAACCCTAACTTGAGATATCCTACCTGGACTTTGTTATCCTCCATTTTCTCTTGCCTGGGATGGTTTCTTTTGCTGTGGAGTCTGAGAATAACTAAAATTCATACGGCTAGTCCACTTTTACAAATTCTTGATATTACTTTGGAGTTGACAAAATACTTAAAAAATTAAATGGTCCTACCCCAAAAAGTGTAATCATAAGTTCAAGAATTTAAAAGATTCAAATTAAATAATGTTTCTTTTCTACCTTAATCTCCAGGAGCTACAACATTTGAAATTTTCTAGAAATACTCTATGCAAATAGAAGCACAACTATGTCTTCTCAGGGGGAAAACCTCTTAGATAGTAGCCTACTACACACACTGTTCTGTACCTTGCTTATTTTCTTTTACAATGTGTCTTGGATTTGGTTCTGTATTGGTAAATAATAAGTTATCTTAAAAAATGACTACGAAGTATTCAGTTGTATGCAAATGCCATAATTAATTTTCCTAATCATCCTTTGGTGGGCATTTGTGTTGTTTTCTATTTTATTTTTTCAAATGGAAGTGCTCTGAATATATTGTAGTACAGTATATACTCTGTTACATGTGTATATATGTACACACAGAGAATATACTATACTACAGTATACTGTATATGTGTATTTATATCACTATATACAGAGTACATACTTATAGATATCTATATACATATATATGCATATTGTATATATATGAAGATTCTACAAATATACATCACAGCATTTTTTGAGATTTCCAAGGTGAATTATTGATTTGTGCTAAACTAACAGGAATACAGGCCCCCTTTTCTTAAAACATTAGTACTTCCCAATTTCTTTTTGGCTTTCCTTTTGAAGGTTCACAGATGTGAACATTTTGACATACCCTTTGAAGCCTTTCCAAGACAGGGCATTAGTCAATTTAATTGAACTTAGTTAAGCATTAGACAAGAGCAAAAGGAGTTTTAAAATTTAGTTGAATTTTTTAAAAAGTGTTGTACAAAAACACCATGCTTCTGCTCCCATGATCATATGGGTTAATTGATTCACCTAATAATATATCATGAATATCTCTGGTTGCCTAAAAATACAGATCTGCAACATTATTTTAATAGTCTGCCTAGTGTTTCAAACACCCGAAATAAAACAACACAATAAATACTAAAAATTCATCAGTCTACTCTACTATAATATAATACTTTACTATATTCTTTGTTTAACAGCAGCTTATGAATTTAAAAATTGTGAAGATGTGAACATTCTCTGGGAATACTAAAGCGTGCCCAGCCCTATAATCCTATGACTTAGCTAATACTTCTCAATTAGGGATGGTTTTTGACATTTGGCAATATCTGGAGACATATTTTATTATCATGCTGGGGCTAAAGGGTTGATAATGGGTTCTAGTGGGTGGAGGCCAGAGAAGCTGCTGAACATTCTACAATACACAGGACAGTTCCCAACAAAAAAGAATTATCTGTTCCAAAATGTCAGTAGTGCCAAGGTTAAGTAACTCTGGTACAGGCCAAGTGCAGTGGCTCATGCCTGTGATCCCAGCATTTTGAAAGGCCAAGGCGGGAGGGCCACTTGAGGCCAGGAGTTTGAGATCAGCCTGGGCAACATAGCCAGACCTTGTCTTTAAGAAAAACAAAATTAGCTGGATGTGGTGGTGCACACCTGTAGTCCTAGCTATTTGGGAGGCTGAGGCAGGAGGATCACTTGAGCCCAGGAGTTTGAGGCTGCAGTGAACTATGACAGTGCCATTGCACTCTAGCTTAGGTAACCAAGTAAGACCCTGTCTCAAAACAAAAAAAGATACCCTGCTATAAATGTGGTTTTCAAACATTTTTTCTCTGTGAAAAACTTTAATAAAATGAAATTTTATAAGGAACTTCAATATATAAAGTACAAATGAAATAAATGAAAGCCATACTTTATTAATATAAAGTCATCTTATTTTTTCAAATGTTAATATCTATTTTAATGGGCACACAGACTTGAAAGCAGGGCTTATGATGAGAATTATTGTCTTAAATCTTTCTCAGCAGCAATTTATTTTTGGTTATATTTTATTTATACAGTATTGAAAGAATCCTTATAAATAGTGAAGTATTCACTTCTAAAATCTTATGACCAAGCATGGACTACCCTAAGTTGGGAAAACAACAACAACAATGAAAACAACACCAACCCTTGTGTCAAGAAACCATCTCATAATCAATGACACCTTTGCAAATAGTTCAGATCTGCAACATTATTTTTATAGGAACATTCAAAGGGGTCAGTTTCTAGAGGTGTTTAATGATGGATTAAAGGGAAGATTTATTTGGTGCTCAACCCTCTGCGTAAGCTAACCTGGCATTACAAGTTAATATGGTGGTCCTGAATGCATTAAAATGTGGCATAGGACACATGACAGTGTAAATGCTTCTTATTACAGTTTAAAATAATTATAACATTTTTAAATACAATTAAAATCAAATATTTGTGGAACCATTAAAGAAACAGCCTTAGAGACACCTGAGAATATTATCTGAGCCCCACTGGTCAGCGTATCTCACTTAATTTACTTCATTTTCAAACAAATGTCATCTGGTTAGTTGACCACTTCATATTAAATCAAGACATGCATTGAAATCTTGTACTGGATCACTGACTCACAAGTTGTGAGAATCTGGAATTTTTACAAAGCATTTGGCAATACCAACAGAGCATTGTCTATAAAATGAATAACTAATGTCTCATGTTGTGGGTAGTAAAAAAAAAAAAAAAAACAAACCAACTTTTGGAAAGCATAACTGAATGTACTATTGTTATTCATTATGATCAATCTGTTCAGCAATCAATAGATATAAGAAATATAATTATTATCACCTTGGGAAACTATACATCACACCAAGGCTTGACTATGAGCTATTGTTTTTTCAACCAAGATCGCCTGGGCCAGTTTACTTCTACTACTCCCAAATCCCATTATGATATCAAAGAGGGTTGGGTAATCATCACAGTTTAGCAAGAGAAGGAATCAAAAGCTCTAAGAACTTAATCTGAGGTAGTTACCTGACTTTCTTTGGAAAGCACTGACATTAGTGAAACAACTTCCATCTTGGGATCTTTATGTTCCAGATTTCGAACTCCCAAGAGGACTTCATTGGCCCAATTTGAATTAGGTACCAACTCTCCCAGAATTATTTAGTAAGGATTGGATAAAACCACACAAATACAAATGTGGTCATCAGAGATCCACAGGGGTCTCTGAGAAGGGAGAGATCATTGAGACCCAGACAAAAACCTCCACAAAAGCAGATACCCATGAATCTGTTTTTAGCTTGCAGAAATCCATGCAACAGAATGTTGGACTCTGCTGATTTAAGAGTTTGGCATTTCTAGATTTTGTAATGCTTATGATTAAGTGAGTTGAGTGCATGAGCTTTTCGTGAGAAAAATATTGCTCAGTAAGAATTCCTTGGATCAATATAGAGAAAAAAATGGCGCTGTGATAGAGTCCTCCCACCGCACCGCTCCCAGGGAAGGAGGTTGAAAAACGCCAGCGGCTACCTGCGAGCATGGACCGCTCACTCCGAAAACAGCATTGTGAATTACAGAGAAACAACGCCGAAGGCCAGCCCAAGAAAACAGGTACAAAATTTTCACAAAGATCGGAGGGCGCACAGAGCACAATAGAGCCCAGAGCGCCGGAAGGACACGCTCACCAGGTCGGCGCAGCGCGACCTGCCCCCCAAGCGGTTACGCACCTCCCCATCCACTCAGTCAGGGACAAGCCCAGAGTTGGGGCAGAGCGGTGGTGCGAGGCAGCAGACCCTGTGGAGAGGAGGCAATTGTGAGAGCCAAAAACAACTCACAGCTGCAATATACAGAGACCGCTCAGGGCTGGGGAGGAACTGGGCGGGGACTGAGCAGAGATACACCTTCCTGGGACAGTGTGCGGGAACCCGCAGGCCGGCACTGCGCCACTAGAAGTCAGCGGGACTGGGCCCAGGAGTTTAACTGAGAGCGGGACACACCTTTAGAGGCTGCTAGCAACTGCCGGCGGAGAAAAGCTGCGCTCCCGGCGTGATCGGAGCCCGACTGCACACCAGACTGGCGGCGGCAGCCATCTTTAAAGCCGCCCGCGTGGAGCTGTGAGCCGCGTCTCTAGCTCCGCCCCGCCCCAGCCTGGGGCTCTTTCGCTGGGGCGAGACAGGCTTTGCCTGTGGTGGCCAGGGACAGCTGCATCCGTGGGTTCCAGGTGGGATGAGATCCTGGAACTGTAGCAGCAGGACCTTTGGGTATTGGAAACAGTTTGCAGCTTGTCCATCTGGTTCCGCTACCCCAGCTCTGGCCTCCGACAAGTCCGCTATGTGCTGGTCCTAGTGCCCGCCCTTCAGGTCCCAGCCCTCCTGTACCCCAGAGAGCACTCATTTTGAAAGTTGCTGGCTATAGTGACTCATTTGGTATAACTGCTGGTTCTCATAACAACCAAATACCTCAAGAGCCACCGGCTGAACCACAGCAGCTCCCCATAACCCTGCCCAATCCATTAGGGAATTTCACTCCATCCAAGAGCGCTTCCAGTGGCCACTATTCCCCCCTCCCCATGGGAACATCCCCCTGGTGGAGACTGCTGGGGATAGAGATGGCCACCCACCTTGCCTTGGGGTCTAGTGGTGGAAAACGGGTGCACAACTGGAGATCCCACTATCAACCAGTATCATGCGGAGACGCACATCAGAAGGGCAGACACACGCGGCTAGATGAGCAACTTCTGAGCTGTGTTGAATTTTCCCAATTCAGCTCTCATATTGCAGCCAAAAGAAATTGTGTCTACCTGCACCTCAGGACGAGCAGGGTCAAAGTAACCCCTAGGAGCTATAAGGCCCCTCGCAAAGCATGGGGCTTTCGCATACCCCAACTGGGGGATCAGATTCTGCCACGGACATAACAGAATGCCTAGCTAATAGGGAGCTGTGGACTCATATCCTCAAGTACTATTCACTAGCTTAGAGCCCAAGCTGGGAGGTCATTCTCACCACACTCCACCAGGAAGAGGAGAAGACAACAGGCCAGAGATAACTCAAGATCCACCAAACTTGCTAAAATACACCTAAAGCAATATATGCCACTACTTCTCTCCCTGGCTCTGCCAAGGAATGAAAATTGTGGCCCTGGAGACAGGGCCATAAACTAGCCCTAATACCCCCAGCTCTCGACCAAGAGGCCAGATGAGAAAAAACCAGCGAAAGAACTCAGGGAACATGAAAAATCAGAGTGAAAAGTCACCCCCAAAAGAAACCATCAGTTCCTCAGCAATGGATACCAACTCAAATGAAATGGGTAGAATGACAGAAGAGGAATTTCGTTTATGGATTATAAGAAAGCTCAATGAAATTCAAGAGAAAATTGAATCCCAGCACAAAGAAACCACAAGAAAAATGCAAGAAATGAACGAAAAATTCTCCAAAGAAATAGAAATATTATGGAAAAATCAAATAGAAATTCTGGAAATGAAAGAAGCATTCAAGGATCTACAAAACACAGTAGAAAGCCTTAAGAATAGGCTGGACCATGCAGAGGAAAGAATTTCAGAGCTCGAAGACAACTCCTATGTGCTAAATAAAACAGTTGAAGAGAAAGAACACAAAAACAAGAGGCATGAAAAAACATACAAGAAATGTGGGATTATGTAAAGAGGCCAAACATAAGGATCATAGGCATCCCTGAGGGAGAGGAAGAAAATTTGCATGGGCTGGAAAATCTATTTGAAGGAATAGTAGAGGAAAGTTTCCATGGCTTAGCCAGAAATCTCGACATCCAAGTACAAGAAGCACACAGGACTCCTGGGAGACTCAACGTGAAAAGGCATTCACCACGCCACATAAGTATTAGACTGACCAAAGTAAACATAAAAGAGGCACTCCTCAGAGCTGTAAGACGAAAACAGCAGGTAACCTATAAAGGGAAACCAATCAGATTAACTGCAGATTTCTCAGCTGAAACCTTACAAGCCAGAAGGGAATGGGGAGACATCATCAGTCTCCTAAAACAAAACAAAGGCCAACCCAGAATTCTGTATCCTGCCAAACTAAGCTTCTTATACGAGGGAGAAATAAAGACTTTTCCAGATAAGTAATCACTGATAGAATTTGCGAAATCCAGACCGGCCTTGCAAGAAGTGCTTAGACCTGCATTATACACTAACCAGCACAACAGACACCCACCTATGTAAAACTATGCAAAAGCTAAAACCCCAGAAACCAGATTCCTCAATGATGCAAGAGGTAAAACAAAAGACACCACCCAATAGAATAATCAGAAATTTACCCCAAATATCAATTCTCTCAATAAATGTAAATGGCTTGAATTGCCCATTGAAGAGACATAGGCTGGCTGGCTGGATTAAAAAATACAAGCCAAGTATCTGTTGTCTTCAGGAAACACACCTTACACACAAAGATGCATTCAGACTCAAAGTGAAAGGATGGAATACAATTTTCCAGGCTAATGGAAACCAAAAGAAATCCGGACTAGCCATCCTTATTCCAGATGATATAAACTTTAAAGCAACAAAAGTAAAGAAGGACAAAAATGGACACTATATATTGGTGAAGGGAAAAATCTTACAAGAGGATTTAACAATCCTAAATATTTATGCACCCAACACAGGAGCACCCAGGTACATAAAGCAAATACTGCTAGATCTAGACAACATAATAAACAGCAATGCCATAATAGCAGGGGACTTCAACACCCCACTGACGGAACTGGACAGATCCTCCAAACAAAAAATAAATAGAGAAATAAAAGACCTAAACAGGACTCTAGAACATTTGGGCCTAACAGATATCTACAGAACACTTCACCCAAATAACACTGAATATACATTCTTCTCATCAGCTCATGGAACTTTCTCTAAAATTGACCACATCCTAGGCCACAAAACAGATCTAAACAAATTCAAAAAAACAGAAATCATACCATGTATCTTTTCAGATCACAGCAGAATAAAATTAGAAATCAATTCCAACAGAAACTCATATCTTCATCCAAAAACATGGAAACTAAACAATCTGTTGCTGAATGACTATTGGGTCAAGGAGGAGATTCAAATGGAAATCAAAAGATTCTTCGAACTAAACGATAATAGGGACACAAGTTATCAAAATCTGTGGGATATAGCAAAAGCAGTCCTGAGAGGAAAACTTATTGCCTTAAATGCCCACATCCAAAACACAGAAAGGTCACAAATCAGTAAACTAATTAATCATCTTAAGGAAATGGAAAAGGAAGAGCAAAGCAATCCTAAAACCAGCAGAAGAAAAGAAATAACCAAGATCAGAGCAGAATTAAATGAAATCGAGAACAAAAGAACAATACAGAAGATTAATAAAATGAAAAGTCGGTTCTTTGAAAAGATAAACAAAATAGACAGGCCACTCACGAGGTTGACCAGAAGCAGAAAGGAAAGGACTCTAATAAGCTCAATTAGAAATGAAAAAGGAGAAGTCACAACTGATACCATGGAAATACAAAACATCATCTTCAAATACTACAAAAACCTTTATGCCCACAAACACGAAAACGTGGAGGAAATAGACAAATTCTTAGAAACACACTACCTACCTAGGCTCAACCAGCAAGAAACAGAATTTCTAAACAGACCAATATCAAGCACTGAAATCAAAGCACTAATAAAAAATCTTCCCACAAAAAAAAGTCCTGGACCAGATGGGTTCACACCTGAATTCTACCAAGCCTACAAAGAAGAACTGGTGCCTATACTGCAGAAATTATTTGAAAATATCCAGAAGGATGGAGTCCTCCCAAACTTATTCTACAAAGCCAATATCACCTTGACACCAAAGCCAGGAAAGAACACAACAAAAAAAGAAAATTACAGACCAATATCCCTTATGAATATAGATGCAAAAATTCTCAATAAAATCCTTGCAAACTGAATTCAAATGTACATCAAAAAAATAATTCATCATGATTAGGTGGGCTTCATTCCCCAGATGCAGGGATGGTTCAACATACACAAATCTATAAATGTAATTCACCATATAAATAAAAGCAAGAACAAAGATTATATGATCCTTTCAATAGATGCAGAAAAGGCTTTTGACAAAATCCAGCATCCTTTTATGATAAGAACTCTTAACAATATAGGCATAGATGGCTCATACCTCGAAACTATTAAAACCATATACAATAAACCCACAGCCAATATCATACTAAATGGGGAAAAATTGAAAGCATTCCCCCTTAAAACTGGCACCAGACAAGGGTGCCCACTATCTCCACTTCTTTTCAACATAGTGCTGGAAGTCCTGGCCACAGCAATTAGACAAGACAGAGGAATCAGGGACGTCCAGATAGGGGCAGAAGAGGTCAAACTTTCACTATTCGCAGATGATATGATATTATACATAGAAAACCCCAAAGATTCAACCAAGAGATTACTGGAATTGATAAATGAATTCAGCAAAGTCTCAGGATACAAAATTAATACACACAAATCCATAGCCTTCATATATGCTAATAACAATCAAGCCGAGAAACAAATTAAAGATGCAATACCTTTCACAATAGCAACAAAGAAAATTAAATATTTAGGAACATATCTAACTAAGGAGGTCAAAGACCTATATACAGAGAATTACAAAACACTGAGAAAAGAAATTGCAGAGGATGTAAATAGATGGAAAACCCTACCATGCTCTTGGATAGGCAGAGTTAAAATAGTAAAAATGGCTTTGCTACCTAAATTGATTTACAGAATCAATGCAGCCCCTATCAAAATACCAACATCATTTTTTGCCAATCTAGAAAAAATAATTCTACACTTCGTCTGGAACCAGAGAAGACCCCGTCTAGCCAAAGCAATCTTAAGCAAAAAGAACAAATTGGGAGGCATCTATCTACCAAACTTCAAACTATACTACAAGGCTATAGTAACCAAAACTGCATGGTATTGGCACAAGAACAGAGACATAGACCAATGGAACAGGACTGAGAACCCAAATATAAAACCAACCTCATACAGTCACCTGATCTTTGACAAATTCCAGAAAAACATACACTGGGGAAAAGTTTACCTATTTAACAAATGGTGCTGGGAAAACTGGATGGCCATATGTAGAAGACTGAAACTGGACCCACACCTCTCACCTCTCACCTCTCACAAAAATCAATTCACAATGGATAACAGATCTAAACCTAAGACATGAAACCATAAGAATTCTTGAAGAAAACGTTGGAAAAACTCTTATGGACATTGGCCTAGGCAAAGAATTTATGAAGAAGACCCCCAAAGCAATCACAGCAGCAACCAAAATAAATACATGGGACCTGATCAAATTGAAAAGCTTCTGCACAGCCAAGGAAACTATCACTAGAGTGAATAGACAACCTACAGAATGGGAGAAAATATTTGCATGCTACACCTCTGATAAAGGGCTGATAACCAGAATCTATACAGAACTTTGGAAAATCAACAAGAAAAAATCAAAAAACCCTATTAAAAAATGGGCAAAGGACATGAACAGAAACTTTTCCAAAGAAGACAGAATAATGGCCAGCAAACATATAAAAAATTGTTCAACTTCTCTAATCATCAGGGAAATGCAAATCAAAACCACAATGAGATATCACTTAACTCCAGCGAGATTGGCTCATATCAAAAAATCCCCAAACAACAAATGTTGGCGGGGATGTGGACAGATAGGAACACTCATACACTGCTGGTGGGACTGCAAATTAGTACAACGTCTATGGAAAGTAATATGGAGATACCTCAAAGAATTAAAAGTAGAATTACCATTTGACCCAGAAATCCCACTACTGGGTATTTATCCAAAGGAAAAAAAGACATTTTATAATAAAGACATCTGCTCACGAAAGTTTATAGCAGCACAATTCACAATTGCAAAGATGTGGAAACAACCCAGGTGCCCATCAATACACGAGTGGATTAATAAAATGTGGTGTATTTATACCATGGAGTATTACTCAGCAATAAGGAACAATGGTGAATTAACACATCTGGTATTATCCTGGTTGGAGCTAGAACCCATTCTTTGAAGCGAAGTGTCGCAGGAATGGAAAAACAAGCACCACTGGTACTCACCATCAAATGGGTACTAACTGATCAACACTTACATCACACATGGCAATAATATTCATCAGGGGGTGGGTGGTCGGGAGGGGGGTGGAGGGGATGGGAAAACTCTCACTGAATGGATGTGGGGTGCACAGTTTGGGGGATGACCACGATTGTAGCTCTGACACGGGCAGTGCATGGGCAATATATATGGCCAAAGTGTTGTACCCCCATCATATTCTGAAATAAAAAATAAATAAATAAATAAATAAATCTAGCAGTATAAAAAACAACAATAATAATAAATGAATAGATGGAATATGGTCATGGATTGGAGGACTCAATATTGTAAATATGTCATTTTTATTCAAATTAACCTTTAGATTCAATAAATTCAAATAAATTCACAAAAAAATAAATAAATACATGCATATAAAACTATTTTCTTTTTAAGAACTTCAGATTGTTACAAAGCTCAAACTAGAGGGACTCTGGGTAAGGAAAGGGTAGATTGGAATGACAGTGGAGAGTAAAGAAATCTTGAGGTTCATCTGGAATGTTCTAATTTTAAATTTAGATAATAAAACTGTATATTCATACAAAAAAAAAAGAATTCCTTGGATCATTAACAAAAAGAGAGATGTCCCTGGGAAGAGTTCTGTTCAGCTCTTCCGTCTTCTGGGTGGGAAGCAGCAACGAACATCCCTAAGAAAGATTGCCCCTGTGTTTCCATTTGTTCTCCTTGCTTAATATGATTGCTCGGCAGTGGTTAGTCACCTCTACAATTAATTAACACATTAATGGAAATGTACTCACAGTGTGGCTGAAGCAGGTTGATATTATAAATCTTCTATGGAATCAAAGGGGCCAAAGATCACAAAGTTGGATGGATTGAGGGCTTCAAGATTGAATTGTTTTCTGAATTCTGTTTTTAACTTTTCACACTCAAAATTTTCATTCTGAGTGTGTGAAAATATTATTATTGGTGGATAGCAAATGAAAGTACAATAGGGTAGAACCAGCTAAAGGTGAAAGCATTAACTGGCTGTTCTTTTGCAGACAGATTTCCCAGAGGTAGATTCTTGACAGCATAACATTCATCTGTCTTCTTTCAGAGATATTTGGAATGGCTTACATTATAATACAACTTATCGACTTTTTGAAGGTTAGGTCAGAACACTATAATGGACTATTAGTTAGAAACTGTGGTCTCATGATACCTTTGAACAGAAGGTATCAACAGAACAGAAAGGTATCAATGAACAGAAATCCTGTTGCTGTAGTATTCATTTATTAAGGTTTATGCTGCATGGTTGTTGACCTTAGAAGTCATTGTAATCACAAATCATGTATATTTAATGTCTGAGGGCAGCATGATTCTTATTGCTGACAAAACATAATCCAAAAAACCTTGGGCCATAAGTAGCTTAAAATCTAGGTACACATAAACACACACAAATACACACATGTATGCACACATATACATAGGGAGAGGGCACATTTGCAAATAAGAATGTGAACTTAAATAAACGAGCAAATTATGCACATACAGTTGAGATTTTCCTCTAACTTTCGGTTTTATAGGGAAGAGCTCTCAAGTTTTAAACCTGATCTCTGTATAACATAGTTGTACAACTTAATAGAATCTGTATGAAAGAAATATGAGAAAGAAGAAAGGAAAAAAATCCCTATAAATGTTGAACCCTATTTATACCCTTAAGATTGGTGAGACTGACAGTGAGTAGCAGTCATTAGATTGATATCAGTATCCCTTAGTAGTGTGTTTGAAGAACAACCTATGCCTTGCTTGGCCTCTTGGCTGCCCCCTTAATCCATGTTAACCAGATCATCCAAAGAAACTGATGAGAGAAGATGGATGGGTTAGCCTAAGTCATGACTAATGAGTAGGTAGATTTTTTTTCAGCTAATACTGAGTCACTGCAACAGGGTAAAAAGAATATGCATTATCTTCATCATTTGCAAAAAATTTTATTAGGTAGTGGGTTGGCTAGTCTCTTTAGGAAAATACCTTGGTATTTGAAGATGAAATCCTGAGGGCACGAGACATAAATGATAATGAAACAAAAGGAGATAAACTGCTGTGTGAGATTTAAGAATTTTGGTGTGGTGAAGCAAAAATGGTGGAGCAGCAAAAAAAATTTTAAGAACAGTCATATTTGATAATCAGTTTTAAGATTTTTGCCTTGCAATGATAATACATTTTTCTCTATTTACTCAAACCAACCTGAAACATACCAAGCATGCTTGTGTGTATACACACACACACACACACACACACACACACAATATAGCCTTGGGCAAATGTTTTGTTTTTTCATTCTTGGAATAATGGAAAGAGGCTGGATTCCTCATCTTGACAGCATTCAAGGAACAGTATTCTACAAATTGAACCAATTCAGTGAAAGCAGATCTTCAAAGCCAGAGATGGCCAATCACATAAGCCCTTCGGGAAGCTTCAGCAATCTTGAGGAAGGCACTGGACTCCCACACATAATGGACTGTGGGTTTAAGCTGCTTTTACCTATATCTAAAGAGGCAGAGTGACTTTAGGATTTTGTTAGAATCCTGTATGACAGGCACTGTGCTAAGCACTTTATATACCATATTAGTTTCCTATTGCTGCTGTAATAAATTACCACAAATTGTAGAGGCTTAATACAACACAAATTTATTCTGTTACCATTCTGGAAGTCAGAAGTCCTAAAATCAAAGTGTTGGCAGGGCTGCATTCCTCCTGGAGGCTCTAAGGAAGAACCTATTTCTTTGCCTTTTCCAGCTTCTAGGAGCTGTTTTCATTCCTCAGCTTAAGGGCCCTTTTCCTCCATCTTCGAAGCACATCACATCACTGCAACCCAGGCTCCCACCCTCACGTCTCCTCCCTCTCTAACTCCCCTGCTTTCCTTGTATAGCACCCCTGTGATGACATCGGGCCCACCTGGACAATCTCCTCTTCTCAAAATCCTCAAAAAGTCCTTTTTTCCATGTTAGGTAACATATTTACAGGTCCAGAAAACTAGGACATGGACATCTTTGGGGACTATTATTAGGACCACCACATGGGCATGCTTTAATTTATTGTTTATAATAGCCTTGTCATGTTGATGCCATTTTCATTCCATTATCAAAGATAAGAAAACTGATACCTCATGGGGTTAGGAAATGTTTTCAGGTTTACGTAGTCTTTAGGCGGTAATGCTGGGTTTCAAATTCAGGTATGCTAGACTCAATAGCTAAGGACTCTTCTTATTATACTCAGGCCAGATGAGTCTAAGCAGAGAAAATTTGCTTCTTCCACAAGAAGTAAAACAAATTTAAAAAACTAAGAGTTGACCTTACCATATTTTTGGTATTCATTTATCAGTAATTCAGGACATCTTTTACCCAATCAATAATGGGTATAAAAATGACAAAGGACTTAACCAGGAATTAGGCAATACTGTAAGCATTAGCTACAGCAGTTAAAAATATCCAACTGCACATTCATGCTGTCATAATTTTTTTTTCAATACTCTAAGGTCTCAGAAGATAGAAGATAGAGCCACTGTCTATTTGTTTTATATTAATAAAATAGGTACAGTATGCTTATTTCTCACTTGGCATTCTCTCTTTGCCATCTTTCTAGAAATCCAAATATCTTACATCAGAGAAAAATTGACATTATTAGGAAAGCATAACTATCACTCAGGACCGAAATGCAAGGAGTTCAATCCTGCACTTATTCGGTTGGTGGCAACTTGGACAAAAGCTACCTTAACCTAGGTTTGTTATGTTCCATGAACAGAGGTATTATGTAGGTGGGATGTGGTGTGGAATAGGGAAAGAGAGGAGGGTTATTATATACACATACACATCCAATGCTTGCCATATAGTGGGCACCCAACTAACTGTAGCTATTTTTATTTTCAGCCTATATGCTTCTAAAGAAATAAACAAATACATATAAAATTGCTAATATTTAATATAAATATATTATAAGTTTAATACATGACCATGCTAAAACATCTGGAACATACAGAAAATTATAAATAAGAGAGTAAAAATGACTCATAATCTCGTTACCATAGTTTTATTATTTATTTTTTCTAAGTATATTGTTTAATAAAGTTGAGATTACACTGTATATAACAACTTCATTTGATGCTTTGATTAACCTACAGGTAAGAATTTTCTTAAGTCTTTGGTATTCTCTATGGATGCAATATTAATAGATACCATGTCGCATGATTTACTTAAACATTCATCTATTGGGTGACATCATTAGGTACTCTTTGGTAATGCTTTAAGAAATCCACACTGAATAAATAACATTCTCATTGCTATTCATTTTTTAAATTTTTTGATTCTAGATTTCTGCTTTCTTTTCCCCCTCTGTTTTGTAGACTTAGTGCTGAATGCTAATGAAACTCTTCTCAGTGCAATCCCAGGCAGTCAGTTTCAGATAATTAGCTACATAGCAAATGTTACGTAAATGGGCTCATTATTATTCATTTCTGTTGGGTGAGGGTGATTCATGAACCACTTTGTTAATATGAAAAGAAGTCCATAAATCAGAGTGGGAGATGAGGGTGGGCAAAAACAAGTAATAACAGGGCAATAGTAATAACAGATCCTTGTCAAAAATCCAGTTACCGGTCTTAGTCATGTTTTACCATGGATGTCTGGCTGAGTTCAAGACAGACTATTTTTCACTAATTATGTCATTTTATTCATATGTCTGTGGAGTATAAGAGCATGTTTTAATTTCTACTATGTTTAATATTTCCTAGTAACCAATTAGCTAAAATATATGTTAGGGAGCAGAAAAAAATAAGGCTACCTCTTCCAAATCAGAGCATCTTTATTATCATCATCTTGATTATCAGGAATTTCTACAGTGGACAAACTGTGAGGAATTAAGACAATAGCAATCGCTTATTGGCCTTTTGGCTAAGATCAAATGTAGTATCTGTTATCCGTTTAAAACAATAGCAAGCCCTTAAACATTGGGAAGGGACCTAGATATTGAAGTAAACGTAAAAGCCAAAGAAAATGTTTACCTAGAATGAAATGCCATGACTTGGTAATCATTAAGTACAGTAGAGTTAAACAAGGACTCTGCAGAATTAAAAGACAAAGCAAAGATATGGGTCCTCTTTCACAATTGTTATGGCTTATTTGCAAAACAGTTCTATTGCTTTGCCATATGATTCTCTCTCCCAGAACAAAGAGCTGATGCATTTACTGAAGGTAATCAGAATCATCTTGAAATGGTATTCCAGAGGAGTAAAATAAGATTCAAGAGTGATAGGGCATCCGAATATTGTGTTGTCTGAGGATAATGGCTTTATGTTGAGAAAAAACAAACAAAACCAAAAACAAATAAGGAAGAAGTATAAATTGTGCAAAATTCCCAGCTCCCTGAGGGGATAAAAGCAGGCCTTGGAATATCATCCTTTTTCTTTTTAAGCAATAAATTTAAAAAATTCAGAAATTAGTGGGGAAATGTTACTGCTAGCACAACAATTACTAATATTGTGGTATACATTTTTTTCATTTCTCTTCCATGCCTGGGGTCTTTTTGCATGTTTGTAATCATATTTAGGATTCTTTTTTCTTCCCTTTGAATCATAATACCAAAATCCTCCTTGGCATCAGGATTCCAAATTTTTCAATACAAAACACTATACTTTATATTGGACATTTAGGTGGTTTTCAATTTTATCAGTTTAAAATAAGGATAAAACATTTTTATGAATAAATGACTTTTCAACACTTTGGATTATTTTTCTAGGATAGACTCCAATAAGTAAGATTATTATATGTGGAGATATGAAAGTTTTTATGGCTTCTTACAATATATGGTGCAAAAATGCTTTCTTAAGGGATTGTTCAAAATTATAATGCAAGAGAATATCAACTTCCCTTCCAATTGCTGCTCAATTGGATATTGTACTGTTTTTATTCATTAAATAGATGAAAAAAATGAAAAAAATGGTACTTTTGCTATTTTAAGTTTTTGATTGCTATCAGAGTGAAGTATTTTTAATATATTTGTTTATAAGCTGCATTTGAAACAATTCTTTCTCAAGAAACCAAAATCATTAGTAATGTATATGATTAAAAGAAGACCAGCAATAGTATTTTATTGAGTATCAGGCAGGAATGAAGAGTGTCCCATTTATTGATTAACTTTGCTGCTGTCCTGTTCAGTTAATTAGATCAATAAATTCATGTTTTTAAATGTTTTATTATTATTACTTTTTATTTTCCAAAATATTACAAGGGTACAAATGTTGTTGGTTACATTGATGGCTTTTGTTAGGATTGAGTCAGGGTTGTAAGTGTGCCCATCACCCAGTGTTCACTTTATCCATTAGGTAGGTTTCACCCATCCTCTCTTCCCCCCCACTTGATTTCCACTGAGTTTTACTTTCCTCTGTGCACATATGTGCTCATCAGTTAGTTCCAGTTTAATAGCGAGTACATGTGGTGTTTGTTTTTCCATTCGTGAGAATGGAAGTCACTTAGGAGAATGGTCTCCAGTTCCCTCCAAATTGTTGCAAAAGGCCTTAATTCATCTTTCTTTGTGGCTGAGTAGTATTCCATAGTATACATATACCACATTTTGTTAATCCACTCATGAATTGATGTGCACTTAATTATAAATTAAAACAAGGAGAGATCATTTTTTTGAGCCACCTGAGATTAACTAAAATTAATGTTTGATAATAAAGAATTTTTGTGTACCTATGGGAAAATTAGAAGTCATACACTCCTGGTGAGAAAACAAATGGATACATCCACTAGGGTGAACATTTTGACAACAACTTGATCCAGGGGTTACCTCTCGGCCTAGCCATTCTACTTCCAGTTGCCTACTCACTTGCATACAAGGAAACATAGTAGACATGTTCATCAAATACTCCTTGTAAAAGCAAAAATGGGAACACCCAAATTGTCCAGTGAAGTGAACTGGATACACAACTCTAGTGTATATATGGTGGATTACTTTATAGCAGTTAAAATGAATGAAATAGACCTACATGTAGGAACATGGGTATATCTTACATAGTGTTATGTAGGAAACAAAAACCCAAAAACCTAGAAAGTATAGCCACAGAAAGCTACATTTAAAATTTTACAAGAATTACTTGACCAGTCCTAAAAAAAAAATTTATACAAGAATGAAACATTAGCATGTATGTCTTAGAAAATCACGTGTGTAGCAAAATAAAAAACGTATATTGAAATAATGCACAGTGATTTTAGAATAGTTGTTACCTCTGGTGAGGGAGGTGTAGGGAAGGAGAAGAGACAGTATGGGATGAGGGTGGGGTAGAATATCTCAAAGGTCTTCCTCTGTCCCTCCCACTTTCCCATCTTTCCTTCCTCTCCCATCCCTCCCTCCCTTCCAGCCCCCCTTGCCCCCACTTCCCTTTCTTTCCCTTCTCTTACGTTTGTCTTTTTGTCATTCTTTCTTTAAAGAAAGCTGAAGCAAATAGGGCAAGATGTTAACATATTTTTCATCTCTCTGTCGCTCTCCAATTTGATATCCTAAGATGAACAGATAAATCCTCAACTAATTCCACTTACATTTGTACTTTAAATGTAACTTTGAACTAGGCATAGCCACCTTTCTGTCCCCAGTTCCAGAATTACCATAGGAAAAGTAAAGGAACACAAAATTTACCTCTCCCTCACATAGACTCTATACCTAATTTGCACTTAATACTGGACAATGCTTATGATCTTCTGAAATGAGTCCCTTCAGTGAACAAATTCATCAACTTATATGGATCTTACCATTTAAAACTGATTATATATACATATATAAATATATTTCTATATATATAGAAATATATTTCTTCACATTTCTCATCACAATTTGCTATTACACATTTTTTTGTTTGGTTACTTGTTTCTTGTGTGACTTCTGCTTGAATAGGTGGTAAATACCATGAGGAAAATGACCTCATTATGATTTATTTACCAGGGTCCAGCTCAGTTTCTGGCACAGAATTTACATGCAAATTAATGGAATGAATATGGAACTTAAGGAAACACTGAAATCATTACTTCTCTAAAGAAGAAAAAGAAAAAAATAATGTGCTGTTTTTATTTAAAACTATACCAATGTTGCTTAGAAAACACATTTATGGTAAAGATCCATTTTCCTCAGCCTGACTAAATTCGTACTGAAAATTATCTTGAGTGCACTGGCTAAATAAAAAACCACAGGTTATTGTCAGTTGGATAATTTCCAAGGCCATGAAACTGCTGGAAGCATGCTTAAATTAAGCCAGGTATCACAAGACCTCTCATCTGTTACAATTTTAGATGCTATATGGCTTAAGAGAGAAGCAGCTAACACACTGGTATATGCATCAAATAGTGCAAACATGAATATGGGTTAAGGTACTCTTTCTTGCCTTGCTATTGAGAGTACCGATAGCTTAGGGCCTCAAAATACAAAAAGTTGGTTTCTTTCCTAGGAGCAAAATAGGGACTGTCTTTGCCAAAAGAATAAATGAAAGGTGTCTTCAGTAATTAATCCATGTTGGAGTTCCTTGTCATGTTAAGTGTGTGGGCCAATGGCTTGCTATGTGAAAAGCAAGAATTTACACGGCATGAGAGGATTTTTGTTTTTAACCATTCAAATATCAACTTTTTGGTCAGTATCATTAGAATACTAACTTCATGGGCAGTTAATAATTAATAATTTGGTTATATAATTAATAATTTATCTGTCTTTCAAATAAAGACAGCACATTGTCTGGCAGATTTTTGAAGCTCTCAAGGAATTTTATGGAAGATCCATAGCTAAGGAATGTAAGTGAAGTCATACGGTTCCATTACACTGCTAGTGTTTTAACCAATTGTGAATTTGATCACAATCCAGTTTGTACTACAAATATCATCTAAATTTTCTTAGCTTCCATTTGTTAAGCTGGAAAAAATTATATTAAAAGCAACTTTTTTAGGAAACAACAGAGTGAAGAGACAACCTATGGAATGGGAGAAAATGTTTGCAAACCATACATCTGACAAGGGCAGATGTATAAATATCCCCGAAATATAAGGAACTCATAAAAATCAATAGTAAGAAAGCAAATAACCCAGTTAAAAATGGTTAAAAATGGGCAAAGGGTCTGAATGGACATTTCTCAAAAGAAGAAATACAAATGGTCAACAGGTATATGAAAAGAATGTTCAACATTACTAATAATCAGAGAAATGGAAATTTAAATCACAAGAAGATATTACCACACACCTGTTAGAGTGGCTATTATCAAAAAAAACAAAAGATAATACGTGTTGGAAAGGATGTGGAGAAAAGGGAACCCTTGGACAGTGGTGGTGGGAATGTTGGAATAGCCATTGTGGAAAACAATATGAAAGTTCCTCAAAAAATTAAAAATAGGATTACCATATGATCCTGCAATCCCACTACTGGGTATATATCCAAAGGACATGAAATCAGTATGTCAAAGAGATATTTGCATTTCCATGTTCATTGCAGCATTAATCACAACAGCCAAGATATGGAATCAACCTAAGTGTCCATCAACAGATGAATGGATAAAGAAAATGTCACATATATACACAACGAATACTATTCACCCTTCAAAAAGAAGGAAATTCTGTCATTTGTGACAACATGGATCAACCTGGAGAATGTTATGCTATGTGAAATAAGCCAGGCACATAAAGACAAAAACCACATGATCTCACTTATCTGTGGAATCCAAAGAGTTAAATTCATAGTTAAATTCCCTATTCAAGGGAATAGAATGGTGGTTACCAGGGACTGGGTGGACTTGGGGGATTGGGGAGATGATGGTTAAAGGAATCAAAATTTTGGTTAGAATGAATAAGTTCGACATCTGTTACACAATATGGTGACTATAGTTAATAACAATGTATTCTTAAAAATTGCCAAGAGAGTAGATTTTTTAAAAAGTGATGAGTAAAATAATGCATATGTTAATTAGCACAATTTAGCCATTCCATAATTATAGATATTTCTAAACAGCATGTTGTACATGATAAATATAATGCTATTTTTATTTGTCAGTTAAAAATGATAAAAAGTAACTTGTTAAAATAAATTGAATGTTATATTTGTACTTTTAAGTCACATTAAAAAGTGAATAAAATAAAACAATATTTAGATAACCTTTAAAACAAACACACGTGGACATAAAGGAAAAAATAGTTTGTAACAAGAAGTAACACATGATGTTATTTCTTAGTAAGAAATACATATGTATATATAGCACACCTTCAACATTTAAAGTAATTTTAACTATCACCATTATTTTCCACTGAATATTAATAATGCAAATTTATCATATTTATATCCATGTGTGCAAAAACACATCTATACCTCAAGAAAACTATGACTGATATCTTAAAAAACAGGTTCAAATAAAGTACATAATTCTTGGAACTAATATGCTTTTTTAGAGTAGTCATTCTTTTTTATATTATTTTTTAATTTTTTTAACCTTAAAAAAAATTTTTTAGAGACAGGGTCTCACCCTGTCACCCAGGCTGGAGTGCAGTGGCACGGTCAGAGCTCACTGCAGCCTCCAGCTCCTGGGCTCAAGTGATCCCCTGCCTCAGCCTCCTGAGTAGCCAGGACTACAGCTGCACACAACCATCCGCAGCTAATTTTTAAATTTTTTGTAGAGATGGGATCTCACTATGTTGCTCAGGCTGGTCTTGAACCCCTGGCCTCACACAGTCCTCCTGCCTCAGCCTCCCAAAGTGCTGGGATTATAGGCATGAGCCACAACAGTTAGCCACCTTTTTAAATAAAGTTTTAGACACTAGAAAGTCAGCATAAATAAATATACATTTTTTCCCATCTTCCCTTTCCTATCACTACTCCTCAAACAAAACAAAACAAAACCCCTAAATATGTTGTATTTAAAGCACATATATGGGTTGTTGAAGTTAAAACATACACACTCCTTGACAGGGGAAATGATATATAGAGCTTTGCCTATGTTACATTAAACAAATGGTTTCTGAGACATTACCCACTTAAATGAACGAACAAATGTTGCAGTCCCCTTATACAAAAATTGCATGAATTAGAGCTACATTTTAGTGGAAACTATTATCCTACTAAATAAATTCAAAATCCTATACCCAGTAAATCTTATTCTTAAATTCTAATTATTTATTAAGAAAATATTGTGCAATAAACAGAACCTAATTTTGAATATTCCATATACATAATAATTTGGGTTTAAAAAATGACAGTAAAGGATTCTTGAATACTGTATATTTTAAAATAATTTTTAAATATTTAAATGCAGATTATTAGCTTAATATTTACAAATCTTATATTTATTAATTATCAGTAGTCTTACAGTAAATGGTGCATTTGAAAATTCACAGAACTTATCACTTATGTAAATAGAAGGTATTTCTGATACAAGAAAGTATAAATAACATTCCCCTTTTAAAAGTAATTGCCTAAAATTTCACATTCAAATTTTCTACAAATAAATTGCTTCATTTAATAGAAAAACCTAAATACTTCATTTAATACTAGAACTATGAAATATGAGAGTGGAAGAAACAGTGCTAGGCACTTTGCATATATTATCTCCTTAGATCTTCATAGTATCTCTCTAAGTTGGGAATCGTTGTTGGGTCAGAAGAGAAATCTGTTATATCAGAAGAGAGAAACATTATGATCATGAGTTTTGTGTTTAGATGTTTACTCTTCATCTGTGGCAAAATTTTAGATCTGAATATATGACCTGTGTGTCTTTATAATTCAGAAAAGCCTTTACCTATCATTTTGTAGGAAAAAATTGTGAAGGACTTTGAAATGAACCAAAAAGATTGCTAGATGTCTTATCTAGTGGTCAGGATTATGTCACCTTTCGTTGTCTTGGAGCTATGTTAGATCTCTGTACATTATAGAAAAATGACAGTAATGTAACTGATTCTTCTTATAGAATTGCAATGGCATTGATTATTGCCCTGTGGATATTGGCCAATTTTGCCAGATTGCATCTATTTGTAAATTCTTTTCCGTATGCTATATCTTTTCAGTATGTCTATCCCTTGGATTTTCCTTTGAGCTGGCTGTAACATCTTACTAATTCGCTCATTAATTAATGGGTTAACTGAAATCTTTGATCCATGCTTGTCATTTTTACATGATTCTACCTTTTTAAAATGATTGTTCATTAATAGTTTTGGAGGTAATCCACCATGGTATCCAATGGATTTACCTAATAGAGCCAGGTAAAATGTGTTGCCAGAAAAGTATATCTCGCAGGAGATTTACACTTAGGCATTTCTTTTTGATTCCTAGAAGTGAAACCCAAGAGGTAATAGGATGTAATTTTGCTGACTATATTCCTCTATTTTTCTTCCCTCTACTAATTTTTCTATTTGTTTTTGTTCCTTGTTTGCTTATGGCCATTAACTTATTTCTATTGGTGACAGCAATGATTGGGAATTTGGTTTCATGATCTGACAATCTAATAATTTATGTAAATGGATTAATGGGTTAAAGAGGCAAAATTCTATACTCTGTTGGCTGAGAGACAACTGAGAGTCTGGTGTGTTAGTCTTTTTGTTTGTTTTGTCTA
This sequence comes from Daubentonia madagascariensis, assembly GCA_023783475.1. Taxonomy (NCBI): domain Eukaryota; kingdom Metazoa; phylum Chordata; class Mammalia; order Primates; family Daubentoniidae; genus Daubentonia; species Daubentonia madagascariensis. The sequence goes on from JAKFHU010000428.1 coordinate 16,101,732, forward strand.
TTTGTCCATTTTAAGTTCAAATCAATTAATAATCTTGTTTCTACTGGAATGGAAAGCAGCTGTTTGATATTTGGACCCTGAGTTTTTGCATTTCTGTTTACTGTTGACTTTTGGCAAAAGTGTAGATCTGAATTTATAAGCACAGTAAGTATCTTTGTATCTGTAATTCAAACAGGCATTATATGACATTATATGACAGTTTTAATAAATTAGATTATAAAGCCTCTTAATATAAAGGAGCACTGTCTTGATTGGTTTATTTAGATAAATAAGTGCTAATATAAATAAAATATTCCAAAATTCTCAAAAAATAAGGAAAACTGTGCTTCTAATATTTTAAGTGTTCTAGACTTAATAAAATAGTTTCTTATAGAATCTAACACAGGAACATTTTAAGAATCCAAGTTCATCTAATTAAGATAAACCTTTGATAAATAAGCCTAATTTAATAATTTTGGTTTAATATAAAACACCTAGAGCTAGGTGTTTTCTGATTTATTGGTAATAAGTATAATGTAAACATACATTTTATTCCACTTTGGCTTGTTTTCCCTAACTTATACAGATTTACTGATCAATGTGACAACACTGATACTACATAGTACTTAAGATTATGAAAACTATAAATTTGAGTTCAAATAAATTAGATCATTATTTCGACAAACTTTACTTCAACAGTAATTATGTTTTGTGATATCTCAGTTTGAAGATAATTTTTACAATATATAGCTTAAAGCCTAGGACTGATATTAAATTGAGTTCATTAATGAATAATCATTGGGTACCTAGATAATTTCTAAGTAAAATAGATTAAATATTGATTACTAAACATACTTTTAAATTTATATACATTTGCTTCATCTTTTTTATACTATGGAGTGGTTGTAGCTTTGCAGCATGTTAATGAATATGTTCATTTTTGTCACTTTAAAAAGATGTTAAAAGGATATATATGGTCATAAAAATTTGTGTTTTATGTGATTATGAGTTTTGCTAGTCTGCTGAAATGCTTATGCGTAACAGACAGTTTTCAATATTCCACCTCCTAGTTTTCTTTGTGAAATACAAGTTCATTACTTTGGTTAAAATTTATTATTACTAGGACTGGCTGAGACTATTTTAGGAGCAATAGTGACAAAGGAATAGAACTCTATGTGTGTGTCTTTATTATTCAAGAAAAAAACTAGTTTTTTCCTAAAGCCATGATTCTCAAAATTTTTGATTTCCAAACCCATTTACATTCTTAAAATTTATTGATATTTATCATATTGGAAATTAAAACTGAGAAAAATTTTAATATGTATTTATTGGTTCATTTTAAGAGAGCAATGATTAAGGCATTACATGTTAACATCTTTGTGTCATTAAGAAGATGGTTCTGACCTTATAGACCCTCTGATAAAGAAGCATCACCCTAAAGTGAAGTACATGTGTGCTCCAGAATATGAAAGACTACAATAAAAGACAAATTTGGAAAGTGGATTTTATTTGCCTTGATTTATAATATCTAAGTCTGACAATAAGCTATGAAATGTATTAAAATTTTAGCAAAGTTTGGCTCACCTTTGTGGTTTTGTTTACTTGATTTACAGATTAATGCCTCTTCCTACAATGTGAAAGATTAATTTACCTTCTGTTTAATTGATTACTTAGATAACAAAGACCCTGTTTCTTACCTGAATGATTTTCTGTGCTTTGTCTTGACCTTATCGTGTCCTTGACTATTTAAGAAAACAGACAAATTAAAAACTACAAAGCTGGCACCTACGACCTTATCTTAATCAAATGATCAAATCTTTGATAATTTTTTGATTTTTGCCATTCCCAAAGCAGATTATATCTATAGCTACATCATCTACCTACCTTTTACATGTAAAGCTATCTTTTAGTTTTCCCAGAATACCCTTGAAAATCACAAAGTAATTTTGTAAGAATTGCAAATGAGAAGTTGTTAAGTAAGAACATAATGCTTACCCTGTCCCAAATTAAATTTGTATAGACAAAATATTATTAATATAAATATTTCAGAGAGTATAAATGCTATGGTTTGAATGTTTGTCTCCTCCAAAACTCAGGTTGAAATTTAATTGCCAATCTAACAGTATTAAAAGGTTGGACCATTAAGAAGTGATTAGGCCATGAGAGTTCCACCCTCATGAATTATTAAAGGACATTATCTTGGGAGTGGATTAATTATAAAAGGGTGAGGCAGCCTCCTTCCTCTCAATTTCTCTCTCTTATCCTCTCTTGCCCTTCTGCTTTCTGTCATCGGATGATGCAGTAAGAAGGCCCTCACCAGATGCTGGCCCCTCAATCTTGGACTTCCAGCCTCCAGAACCATGAGCCAATAAATTTATGTTCGTTATAAATTACCAAGTCTGTGCTATTCTGTTATAGAAGTACAAAACGGATTAAGACAGTAGGATTTCTGGGAAGTCCCTGGAAATTTGTCAATGCTCTTGCTTTCCATAATTTATTTTAACCTCAGGGGAAATATTGGTCAAAACTCTTACAAAATTGTTCTCTCTAGTTTTCCTATATTTATTAGAGTCTTGATGGTGTTTTGCCAGAAGATATTAAGACACAACAGTATAGCATTTTCAATCATAATTTCAATTATTTTTAAAAGTAAAATTGTTTAAAAGTAAACTTGATTACTTGTCTACAACTGTACTTCATTAATTTGAATCTAGCAGTTTCTAGACAGTAAGGTTCCATGCAGTCCCCACATATGCTACAGAGATCTACTTCTAGAACAAACTGTGAATTTGAGAGACTAATCTTTCAGCATTCCTCAGTGTATTTGGGGGCCATATACCTCATTTGTTAGATTTTCTTACTCCTGGTGCAACTTAGAAGTACCCTGAATCACATTATCTGAAGGCTCCCAATATTCTTTTCTATGTCATTTCTACTTCTGGGTAATGCAATACCATAAAATAGTTTAAATGTAAGGGTATATAAAAGTCCAAGGCTAAAGATGGTTAAGACACTATTGAGGGTCAGGTTTTCAGGTAATTCGTCTCTTGTTATGATTTAATTTATCAACCCAGTCTACATATAGAGGCAGTAAGGCTGATAAACTTCCCTATATCATACCTGGCCTTCCATTGCTCACCTAGCATTCCCATATAATTCTACTAACTGGTAGACCAAGATCCTACAAATAAGGCACATACTATTTTAGTGAGTGACCAGTTTGCCTTAGTAAGCACAGATTAAATACCAAAGAGTAAAAGGAATCTTGTGTGGTGGAGTTTAACTAATTTTCCCAGAATGCAGGCTGAAGGTTGAGGACAGGCAGTCTAGGTTGTTCACATCATTTGATCTGTTACAATCTACGAAAAATCTCCCCACCCTCCAACAATGATTTTGATTTGTGATCACCACCATTTCAGGTTTGACTATAACCGTGATGTAATGAGATTGCTAAGTGTCAGTTGGATCTGATTTCAAATCTGATAATGCACTTTTTTCCCCCTGGTGAGCTCATTTAAAATAATAGGTTCAAAATAGAAACAAAAACTGGCAGAAATAAAGGCTCTTAAAAATGTGGCATTTCTTTAGTTTTCACTCCGACAGTGTGGGGAATTGAAAAAGTCTCTGTGGACTGATGGTCTCTGTTTCACATCATCACAGATAATAATGGATCCTCAGGGAAGAGTCAAAAAATTCCTTTGTTGCTGATGAATGTGTCTCCTTGGCTCAAAAGAAAGAGAAAAGCCTCAGCCAAAAAAAAAAAAAAAAAAGTCTGGTGCTGATTCCTTCACTTGCTCACTCATATATTGATCATCTTTACACAAGGCACTATGCTAGTAAATGTGTAAAAAACATAAGATGTACATAAGGTGTATACACTAATAGAAGTATAAGGTACGGATGTAATCTTTGTGGTAAGAACGCGAGCGAGCTCTAGGTAGACTTCCAGTGTTCACAGCTGGGCTCCATCCACTGTTGACCTCAGGCAAGTTACTTGACTTCTCTGTGGCTCAATTTCCTCTTTTCTCAGATGTATAGTATTAGTAATTAGATAAAATAATATCTACAAAGCATTTAGAAAATTGCCTTGAAAGGCAAGGACTCAAAAATGTTTGGTATTATGATTATGATTAAATTACTTGCCACAAAGTGCCTCCAAATCTCTAAACATCTCAGTCATAGACTTAATATATTCCAGGAGCTGCTACACCCTAGGAAAGCATCATTCAGATAGACGCCCTGTCCTCAAGGTGCCAATAATCTTGTGGGTGGTGCAGACATACCACATCAGTGCTCTGTGATTAGTGCTACTGTAGATGTGTGTATGTGGGATGTGTTATCTAATGCAGCATAATAAGTTACCTCCCAAATTAGCAGCTTAAAACAACGAACGTTTGTTATTTCACAGATTTTGTGGGCTAGGAGTTTGGGCTTGTTGTGGTTTGACGCCTCTACCTCAGTGACTTTCACAAGGTTGCAATTGAGTTGCTGACTGATACTGTGGTCTTATCTGAAGGCTCCACTGAGAGATGAGTCACTTCCAGGCTCACTACATGGTTGGTTGTTGGTCAGGTTCAGTTCCTTTCATGCTGGACCGAGGGTCTCAATGCCTTGCTGGCAGTTGACTAGAGAACTCCCTCAGTTCCTTCTCACATAGGCATTTCCACAGGGCAACTCTCAACTGGCTTCCATTAGGGCAAGTGAAAAACAGAAAGTAAGGGCCAGCTAGACGGAAGCCAGTCTTTTTTAAGCCTAATTTCAGAAGTGATATTGTATCATTTTTGCTATATTCTATCCATTTGAAGTGAGTCACTAGGTCTGGTCATACTCAAAGGAAGATAATTTCATGACAGTGTGAATACCAGAAGGCAGGGATCATTGAAATCCATTCTAGAGGCTGCCTAACACAAGAGATGGTGGTAAAACAATGAGCAGAGATAGAAAGTCTTTAAAAGTAAGACCAACATGATATGAGTTTTAAAGGATAAGTAATGATTCACCAGAAAGATGTGGGGGAATGGTATTCTAGGCAGAGAGAATAAAACATGTGCAAAACACATAGTATGATTATCAGGTGTCATGGGAGAAATTATCTTGATGTCATGGTAGCTTCCAGGTACACTAACAAGCAAATTTCCCAGAGGGCCATGGAACAGAAAAGCTCACAGACTAAATTAAAATAGTTGAATAATGTGATGTATTAAATCAACTTAAAATGCAATGAGAAGCAAAGGGGAAGATATGGGGCCAGCTACAATTATGATACAGTACAAGCAGGTGTAAGAACCTCACTACCTGAATTCTGGAGTATACAATGTTTATATGTGTTCTCTCTCTCTCTCTCTCACACACTCCTCAGACTTCTGCAGTGAGAGCGTGATTACAAGGACCAGGTTTGAGGTTCAAACAAGGTAGCTCACAGAAGGTACTCTGGGCCAATGAGATGCAGGGAAAGATGCAGGGACAATTACGTTTAAACACAGCTATGTCTTCGCAGTGAGTCCCCTGAATAGCCATTGGTCTTATTTGTATTTCTTGGGTAGGGCATATGTGGGGCCAGAATCGGTCCTTTCAGTTGCTAATGGGTATTTGGGGGCATCATAGTTGTCAATTCATGATCAAGACTTTGATCTTCTTATTACTTTTTATATACAATACTCTTATTTGTTCAGTCATATTTTTCTATTTATTTTTTCTTTGGCATGTCATACATGTTATTAATTTACTCTCTATATTGAGCACATCTTATGAATTACGTCTTTGTTTCACAAGCTACTTGCTCACTCATTATCTATGCTGGATTATCTGATGAGTTTGTCTCAGTTCATTTTGTGCTGCTATAAAGAAATGCCTGAGGCAGGGTAATTTATTTAAAAAAAGAGGTTTATTTGGCTCACAGTTCTGCAGACTATACAAGAAGCCTGGCACCAGCATCCACTTCTGGTGAGGGCTTCAGGGAACTTCTAATTAAGGTGGAAGGCAAAGGAGAAGCAGGCATTGTCATATGGTGAGAGAAAGAGCAAACAGAGGGAGCAGGTGGTGCCAGCTCCTTTAAACAACCAGCTCTTGTGCGAACTAATAAAGTGAGAGAACTCACTGATTATGGTGGGGAGAACACCAAGCCATTCATGAGGGATCTGGCTTCATAACCCAAATACCTCTCACCAGGCCCCACATTCAACACTAGGGATCAAATTTCAACATAAGACTTGGAGGGGCCAAACATCCAAACCATATCAGAGTTTTACCTATACCTCATAAGTTACCGGCTTACTGTCTATGCTCAATATTTCTTATGAGTTTCATCCATCTTGTTTTTTTCTTGTTTTTTAGCACAATTGAGTACAGCATATGCACATTACATTAGGGAACTTGAAGTATTCTGGCGTAGCTGGAGCACAGGGGGACTTGCCAGGGAAGGGCAGGAAGTAAACATAGAGAGGTAGAAAAAACTTCGTATGAAAATGTGGACTTAATCTTGCAGGCAATGGAGAGTCACTGAAGGGTGTAAGCAGAAATAGAACTGTATTAGAAATACCACATATATATATATATGAAATATTGAAGTGAAAATAATGCATCATAAACTCCCAAAGAGTGGTTCAAATAAGATGATGCATGCATTTCAAGGTAGTCAAATGATGTCCCTCTGGTGTCATTGGTGTAGGTAGGGTTCAGGGAGATGCAATGTTTTATTAATCTGTGAAGGAAGGGAATGCCTTTGGTTGAGGGTAAAACCACCTAGGCTGAGAGCAGGACATTAATAAATGGACCTCTCCCTAAGTTCCTACTGATGTAGCCAACAGGTCAAAGAACAAGATTATCCTCTGTGTACCACAGAAAAGATTTTCTTGGATTTAATAATTTGAATTTTGACTCTTTTCTCCTAATGATAAAAGGTTACCCTAGTTGTTAATTTGTCATTTAGCTCAGGCACACATTTAAATCATGTGTATGTATTATAAATTAATTAGTCATTAAAACTAGTTAACTTACTTCCTCTGATTGTCTTTCCCTTAGCAATTGAATCTCAATGCAAAGTGATATTTTCATTCAAGTAAAGACAAACCATTTGGGGGGTGGAGTGGGTGGGTGAAAAGTGAGTCTTCAAAAACATCAAACAATTATTAGATACGTACTAGGCCTATTATGACGTTGTACTCACAACCAGCCTAAAATGTAGGTTCTATTTTAGAGATGAAGAAACTGAGGATAAAACAGACCTAGAGAACTGGCCAAGGTCATACAGTTAGGAAATTGTAGGGAAGGGGTTGGAATTTAGGGAGTTCTATACTAGTTTAAATTTAGGGAGTTTATACTGACTCTTAACCACTGTGGGAACCAACCTCATGTTGTTGGTGCTGGCGATGGAAGTGTAAAGAAACTCTAAGAAATTATTGGTTTTTAGTTATACAGAAAATGCTTTGGATAAGCTAAAAGAGAAAAGTAGACTTTATGAGATACTATAAATAAATTGTGAAACAATTCATTGTATGCTCTGTATGAAAAAGTGACAATTAACTTTAAAACCATTTTAGTGAGTGCCAGGTCAATAAAAAATGCCGTTTGAATAAGAACTTCAGTTGCAATTGTGTTGGGAAGCTATGTATGGTTAACATGAAACTTTCATGAGAATGTGGTTTGGAGAAAAACAAGCTTTTTTCTGTCTAAGAACTGGGTACTATACTTCCCTCGTGAAAGTCAAGGGTCTCGTATGGTAGTGAGCACAACACACCAGTCAGCTACAACTCTTATGCTATGATGATTCCCAATTTTTACTCTACATCAGTCATTTCTGTAATTTCAATTTTTTTTTTATCATTAGTCCTCCTTGGTTTCAGAACCTAGGCTGAAATCTTCTCTGGAACTACTGTCATTGTGCTGGAAACTTTATAAGAACACATTCTTAGAAAAAGGCAGACCCAGTTACACATGCTGATGTTAGAGATAATTATTTCATGGGGTACCAGCCTCCAAACTCTATTGTCCACTCTAAAATGTTACTATTTGATACCTCCTATGAAATTCCAATGTTTTATAATATTTGGTTATGTATTTTTAAAACCAATTGTCTCTTTTCTTCACTATAAAATTAAAGTTTTATTTTGCCTCTGAGAGCAGTCTGGTTTGAGCATACCTTATTCAATTAAGAAACTATTGGTTTGTGCTTACGTAGTCCAATCTTTAGAGCATTTAGATTTGAAGAATTAATAAGAATCAAGAGGACATACCAAGCTTCCTCTTTAGCTTTGGTTATAGGATCTTGACAAGAGAATACAGCTAGGAAAACACTTTAGGATTGCTTAGAAAAAGTATTAGGACACTACGTGAAAAATTAGTACATATAATTCAGAATTATATAAAACAAACCCGACCAAGAGAAAAGGAAAGAAAATAATTTCCTGCTTGGAAGAAGGGAAATAAAATTTACAGATATTCTTGTCTACATAGTAGCATGTTGAGGACTCATATGAATTTTGAGGGCTGAGAATTGTTGGAAATGACTAAGCGTGCCAAAGTAAACATCACTAAATTGAAGTTTATAAAGACATGCATTGGGTGCAGAAGGATTCTTCTTGATTTACTCCTGCTTTGTGAAGCTCCATGTTTCTCTCCAGGTGGGCAATGGGGCCGTTCTAACTTACGTGTCTTACTTGCAGCAGGGCTGGGATTGGCAGTTGGAGCACTGCTGGTGAGGGTCCATGAGCATGATGTTTAAGATTCAGACCCCAGCCAAGAAACCTGTCAATCTCAGGGGACAGAAGCCGGACAACTCCAGTGTCCTTGATTTGACCTGCCTGATGGATAATGGAGCTTTCCTCTGATTGGTGTCTTGAGTACTGTGAGCAATTTGACAATCCATCTTTGCATTTCAATCAAAAACTGAAGGACTATATGGCAGCAAAATCTAGGACAGTTTCACTACAAATTCATGGTAGCCAACCTCAGTCAGGCCCTGACGCCACTTCCACATTCCTTTCAACCATCTTTGGTGAACTTTCTCTCCCATTGAACTCAAGCAGCTATTCCAAATTTTTATTCTTCTGAAATCCCTTAAAAATAGCCAACACATATGAAACATTGCCCAGAAGATAACCTCATCAAGAAGAGTGAATCCTCTTCCCTTCATCTACAAATGCTTTTATACCTCTCTTTAGTCTCCTGTTTGAGATAAAATTCTCAATTGTTTTCATAATCCTATCCTGTCTTACCAATGCCAGGACCTTAGTCAATTAGTTACCTATCCTTTCTCTCACAACCACTTGTCCTCTTCTCAAAGAGTTCCTTAACTTTAGCCTCTAAACATGTTTTGGCTTTGCAAAACAGACATATATGCAAACAAACAAACAAAAACCCCAAATGGTACTAAAGGAACTCTTCCCTTGACCATGCTTCCTATTCTATCTACTTCCATTCCCCTCTCTTTCCCTTCTTGGAAGAGTATTTACATGCCTCTCCTATGACACATAACTCAATCATGGCACTCAGCCTTCTCTATGCAGAAGTCAGCATTGACTGTCAAATTGTCAAATCCCATAACCACCTTTCTGTTTTTACCTTGCTGAACGTCTCTGAATCTTCCTTTGATCTGGTTGCATCACCTTCCTAGTTTCCTTATGACTTAATGAGTTAAATAAAATTTTTCATATATGCTTATTTTATATTGGTATGAGAGCCATGATTTTACTTTTAAAAATTTTATTCTTTAACACACCGAACATTTTTTTCTTCCTTTTGTAATCGGAAGGATGGGTAAGATTTGCAAAGGAAATAATTTCTTCACTGTGTAATTCAATACCATTTAATGTTATTGTCATTTAATGTTCCTTAGAATCTACACTTTAGCCAAAAGTCATTCAGCATACCACCACCATTGATAAGCGTCTCCCATTTTGACAGACTGACTGGATCACATATTTCAGGCTTGGTGCTCTTCACGCCTGTGAGTAGCTCGGCATCACAGTGAAGTTAAAGTTGGGGCTACAGATATAGGTTTGTAGGTCATGGAGAATAGTTGTTAAAAGAAAATACATAACGGTTAGTTAGAAAGAATGTAAGGGGACGCTCTGAAATGTGTAGGAGGGACTTCCCGGGGGTCGTGAGGAGAGAGGCTCAGGAGCTTGTAGAGAACAGAGAATGGTATGCAGGGTCTAGACAGAATCATGATGTTTTGCAAGGAGAAAGGAAGCATGATTTAAGAAATGTAAAAATTTAGTTGATAAAAATGAATTTAAAAATTTTGTTACAACAGTATTTGATCTATTTTTAGAAAGATTATAATCTATTACTATTATCAACATTAAATTCACTATTATTTTTAATCACCTTAAAATTTTTCACATTTTTGGATAGAATATTCATAAATCGATTTCAGCAATTTTAAAATACTAAATTTTTACTCGTCACTGAACTTCAGCCTACTAAAACTTTTTCCCCATCCTGCAAACTTCTTCACCCTTGGTCAACATCTTTCCTTTCCCCATCATCAACCTTTCCTTTCCCACCCTGTAACATTTTCTATCGTCTGTTTCTATGATCAACTCTTTATTTCCACTTATAATGTAGATCATACAGTATTTGTCTTTCTGTGCCTGACTTATTTCACTTAGTATAGTGTCCTCTAGTTTCATCCATGTTGTCATAAATGACAGGATTTTTCTTAGGGCTGCATAGTATTGCATTATCTATATATACTACATTTTCTTTATCCATTCATCTAAGATATGGACACTTAGGTTGCTTCCATATCTTGGCTATTGTGTATAATGCTGAAATAAACACGGGAGTGCAGATGTCTCTTCTATATACTGATCTGAATTACTTTAGATATATACCCAGAAGTGAGATAGCCAGATCATATGGGAGTTCTATTTTTAGTTTTTAAAGGAATTTCCATGCTATTTTCCAAAATTGCTATACTAGCTTACATTCCCACCAATAGTGTATTGGGATTTCCTTTTCTCTACATTCTTGCCAACACTTGTTATCATTTATCTTTTTGGTAATAGCCATTCTAACAGCCATAAGGTGATACTTCACTATGGCTTTAATTTGCATTTCCCTTATGATTAGAGATGGTAAGCATTTTTCAATATATCTGTTGGCCATCCATATCTCTTCTTTTGAGAAATGCCTGTTCAGATCTTTTGCCCACTTTTTAATTGTTTTTTTTTTTTTTTTTTTTGCTATTGAGTTGTTTGAGTTCCTTATATATTTTGGACAGTAGCCCCTTATCAGATGTATAGTTTGCAAATATTTTTTCCCAGTTCATGAGTTATCTCTTCACTCTGTTAATTGTTTCCTTTGCTGTGCAGAAGCTCTGCAGGTCAGAAAGAAATAAGGTGATATATTAAAAAAGCTGAAAAAAAAAAATCCCTGCCAACCAAGAATACAATACCCAGTAATCCTGTCCTTCAAAATGAAGATTAGATAAAAACTTTCTCAGACAAAGAAAAGTTGATGGGATTTATCACCACTAGGCCCGCCTTAGAAGAAATGCTAAAAAAATTTCTTCAAGCTGACACAAAAAGATTGCTAAGTAGCAACGTGAAAATATATAAAAATATAAAGTTCACTGGTAAAGGTAAGCATATAGTCAAACTCAGAACACTCTCATGGTGTAATGGTGGTGTGAAAATCAGTCATATCTCTAGTGTGAAGGTTAAAAGACAAAACTATTAAAAGCAACTATAGTTACAATAATTTTTTAAGGAACACAAACTATAAAAGATACAAAATGTGTCAACAAAAAAAATTGTCTTGGGGGGGTGGAAAAAAAGTGTTGAGTTTGTGCAAGTGATCAAAGTTAAGTCATTATCAACTTAAAAAAGTATAAGATGTTTTATATAAATGTTATGGTAAAACCCCCCAAAAAATTCTCAGTAGATACACAACAGATAAAAAAAAATGTTTTGAAATATACCACTACAAAAAAAAATCACCAAACCACAAAGGAAGACAATAAGAAAGGAAGAGAGGAACAAAGCATCTACAAATTAACCAAAAAACAATTAATAAAATGATAACAGTAAGTCCTTACATATCAATAGTTACTTTAAATGTAAATCGGTTAAATTCTTCAATCAAAAGACATTGAGTTGCAAATAGATTAAAACAAAACAAAACAAAAACAAAAACCAAGACTCAATTATATGCCACCTACAAGAAACTCACTTCACCTCTAAGGACACAAAGAGACTGAAGTGATGGAATGGAAAAAGATATTCCACACAAATGGAAACCAAAAGAGAGTGGGGATGGCTATACTTATATAAGGCAAAATAGACTTTAAGACAAAAAATGTAACAAAAGAAAAAGAAGGCCATTATATAAGGATAAAGGGGTCACTCGTTAAGAAGATATAACAATTATATATGCATATAACATATATATAACATATAACATAACACCTACATATATAAAGCAAATATTAGCAGCTCTGAAGGGAGAGATAGACTGCAAGACTTCAATACCTCACTTTCAACACTGGACAAATCATCTAGATAGAAAATCAATAAGTAAACATTGGATTTGAACTACACTTTAGACCAAATGGACCTAACAAATATTTATAGAACATTCCATCCAACAACAGAATACACATTTTTCTCAAGTGCACATGGAACATTATCCAGGATAGATCATATGTTGGGCCACAAAACAAGTTTTAACAAATCTAAGAAGACTGAAATCGTATTGAGTATCTTTTCTGACCACAATGGCATGAAACTAAAAATCAATAACAGGAGTAATCTTAGAAAATGAATTTTGATGTAGCATTTAGAGATGGGGTGAGGAGGTGGGTAAAAGGGCCTTCCCTGTCAGTGGCTTTCAAACTTTTTCTTCACTTTCCAACAAGAAATGAATTTTATCTTGCAACTCAGTACAACATACCAAAAATTAAAGCAAAAGTTCCATGAAGCAATATTTACTCTCAATACTTACAATGCGTTTTGTTCTATTCTGTCATATTTTATTCTGTTCATTTGTAAAGATGCTTGTCACCACCTGCTAAATTGATTTCACTCACTAATGAGTGGCTGTAATTTGAACATCATTGGGTTTTGTTTGTTTATTTGCTAAACTAAGGAACTTGGACTTTATCCTGAAAAAGTTTAAGCACAGAAGTGATCTGATGATGTTCAAATACTCCATCTATGTTTGTTGACTGACTGGGTGAATTCAACCATCCCTGCATCTATCTATCCATCTACCCATCCATCCATCTCTGAGAAAGGGTGTGGAATAAGAAATTATCTCTGTTCAGATCACAATTTGATGTGCCTCAGAAGAGAGGATGCAAATAAGAGTAACAAAAATGAGAAATATAGCACCCAGCACTCTGGCTGCAGAAACAGGAGCACAGAATGTGCTTATTGACCCCCAGAAACCATCTTTAATGAGCAGTGAGACAGTTCACCTAAGTCACGAATTGAAACCACAGCTTCTGTTTCCATAGAAACAGGGCAACTGGTGAAGCACTTGGCTCTAAAAACTATGATGAAATATCCAGTAGCCAGATGGCCTGGCAACTGAAATTGTCATGCCTTTGTGAGCATTTATCATGAATTGGCATCACATGAGAAAAGAAATTCTTTCCAGTGAGAATGAAGCAGGGATGGGAAAGTGTGATCAGCAGGTGTCTGTTGGTAATTGACATTGAGGGCCTGGCAAAAGGCAAATACCTGGGGCTTGGAGCTCCACCCAGTCCAACAATTCTCAGTTTACTTCTGTTGTCATTTTTCCTATTGGCTTCTTATCCACTGGGCAGAGCACTGTGAAATAAACGCTGTTTCCATCCTCATAGTGTCTACAAACTAGTGGAATTTTGAGCATTCTTAAATCCCTCTCCAAGGAAATAAATTTCTTATATATCACCTGCAAATGGAACATGCTAACTATCACTAGCCAGGAGAGAGACTAATGTAAGCATTTTATATCACCCTTGCATGTGTTTCAGAGATTTTTTTGTTTTGTCAGTACTACTGCAAGTGGCAAAATATTTATGGGACAACTGTATCTGAACAGAGGCCATATTATAAGACATTAAAGCAGTAATGATAATAACTTGTAGTTATTAAATGCTTAATATGGGCCAGGTGCTGTGATAAACACTTAACATTATGAGAGTTAGTATGAAGGATATACTACTATTATCCTCATTTTACAAATGAAGAAACTGAGGTTTGGAGAATTACTTAACTTGGCTAACGTTACAGCTAGTAATTTGAGTGTAGGTGGAATACAGCCTGTTCTTATAGCCACTAAACAACTTTACTACCTGTCTCTGCAAATATAAGGCAGTGAAATGCGGGAGCTTTAGAGTAGGTCTTCAAAAACTTCATGTCATCGATGCTTTTTGCAGTTAATTAAAACCTATGGACACCTTCTCAGAAAATGTACTCATACAAAAAATTAAAGAAGGGATTTCAAAAACCCACAATTGTATCAAAATATAGTTAATAAAATTTAAAAAACATAATAAAATTATATATACTTCTTTAGTAATGTATTAATATCATACAGTGGGTCAAATATATACCATAATTTGGAAGTAGTAAATAGAGTAAATGATATTGTGAAATACCTGCAATAATTGTAATTAGATAGCAAATTTGGTATATTGCCATTTTCTATTGGTTACAAGTTACAAGTACTGATAATACCACTAGAGTCTGTTGCCTACCTTAATTATGGAAAGAAATGTTAAATTTCTAATAAAGGTTAATGAAAATAAAGATGTAAATCTGAGTTCAAGGACCCCTAGAATCCTACCCATGTATTCTTTTGGGGATCTATGAATACCAGGTTAAGGGTCCTGGCTTTAGGGCCATGGTTCTCAGCCTGGGGTCATTTTGTCCATCCCCTACCCCCACCCCATACTCCATGGGACCTTTGCTAATGTCTGGAGATGCTTTTGATTGTCATGACTGGAATGATATGCTACTGGTTTCTAGTGGGTAGAGGTTAAAGATGCTATTAACATCCTATGATGCACAAATAGCTCTGCAGAACAAAGAATTTTCCAGCTGACAACATCAACAGTACCAAAGTTAAGAAACCCTGCTTTAGAGCAAGGAGCAGAAGATTTGAGTCCAAAAGCTGGTACTTTTAAACTGAGTGATCTTGTAAAATATTTCCCTATTGAATCTTGGTTTCTTGGTCTGTAAGATGAGGGTAAGATCTACATCACAGGGTTTTTGTGAAGATAAAATAAAATAATGTGAAAGTGTGTAAAAAAGAGTACTGCATCATACAAATTGTTTTCAAACTATGTTTTTTTTAGTCCTTGGATTACCCAGGATCATTTCAAGGACTATTTCTGGGGACTTATAGAAAGACTACAAGGTCAGAATTTCAGGTATTTAACCCACATTTTAACAGGAGATATTTTAGCCTTTTATCTATTTTATATATTGAGCTTCTGTGAAAGATATTATTTAAAAGAAAAACTCTCTGCAGCTCAATATAGTAATAGACATGATCCTTATTTTAAGTATATTGTGACAAGCAAATATAAAAAAAGAGTGTGAGCCCTTTATTTCTTAGCATTTGATCACATGGATGTGCATATTATTGCATGGGTTAAGTTTGCTAGCATTACTGTAGGTCAAAGTTTGAACACAGCAGCTCGAGAGGAAGCATACTCCATATCCTTCTATGTGTCATGTTTTGGTGATTATTTTCTCTGTATAAGCATTGAAAACACATCAAATAAAAGTAGCGAGACATTCATATTTCAAAACTACCTTTTCTCCTACTGCTGAAACAGTACAGAACTTTCTCTTTCTCAGTTTCATGCACATGGTAATCAGTTTGCTTTCCTTTGAACTAGATAATTGTAAGAATCACAGAATATCCCAAGCCTGTCCTTGTATATTTATGTTCACTAACGCAGTTACACCAGGGATCAGCCGAAATACTACTGGTTCTGTTGGTTTAAATTAAATTCCTTAATCAATCCCCTGAGAAGTGTTATCCAGGAAGTAACTGCCGAACGTGCATGAATCTTTTATGTGCTTCATTCCATAACAATTTCTGGTAGGACTGTAAATGTGAATTTTGCACAACAAAAATGAATTGCTGACATCAGATAAGGCATCTGGTGGTTCCCCGATCTTGGAAACCTGTTAACACAGGCTTGGCACAGCAGAACACAGATACGATAAAGTTTTCTTGCTTTAATCCACCCCCCACCCCCCATCCACCTCCCTTGAAATAGCAGAAGCTAACATGTACTCTTTGCTTCCTTATGCCAAGATTTTATTACTATTTAGTCCCTGAAGGAATTGTGTGAAGTCAGAACTATCCTTATCATTTACTCTATCAACTGAGGAAGTCACAGCTCAGAGAGATTGTGTAATTTGCCCAAGGTAATTTAGCTTGTAAATAGCCGGATGAGGATAGGAACCCAGGGCTTTTTGATTCCAGAGCACATGGTCTGAGCTACTACTACTACTAGAGACTGCCTCTCCTAATTTAACTCTTCACCTTCTCCCTGCCCCAGCAATATGGTAATTATTTAAGCACTGCATTTGCAGTTGGAATAGGGATGGGATAAGTTACAAAGGATAGGTCACTCTGGAGTACTTGCTTCTCTGTCGCTTTCTAACCAAGGCTAACTTCATGTAGATGTACAGAGGAAATACATGTCAGTTGTAGCCTTTTACTTTTACTGCTTCTGTGCTTCACCCAATTGTACCATGAATTTTTCTCTCTCACTCTCTTGCCCAGGTAGCTGGGTAGGAACCACCTCTTGGCTTCAAAGGAAGTTGTCAAAATAGATCCAGAGATGAGAGTTGTCAAAGTTTCAGCTCTTGGACTTTTCAAAGGCTTTGTTTTTTCCTTTTCAAAGGAAAACATGAAAACAATTTGAAAATGGAGTTAGTCTAGTTGTTGACCTCATTTCCTAGACTGAAAAAAACCACTATCCTTTAGCTGAATAGAGATAGCCAGCAGCTAAGTCCAAAAGGAAAGACCTCCAAGCTCCACACAGCAAGTACAGTTGGCCAGCAGCATTGGGGCTGAAACGCCATGGCCCTTGAGAGTGAGCGCTGATAAAGCCTTTGTGTTGAGTTCCACTGGAGAGAACTCCCCATCAAGAGTAGCCGGTGTTTTAAATGTCCTGCAGGAGTGATATTGCCTGTGTGCCTAACACATTGCTCAGTCCTCCATTTGGCTTACTTGTGTGGGTTACAACAGTCTCTACACACTGAAATTGAATACTGGGATCAGGTGACACTTAGAGGGGTGGTGAGGGTGTGTGGTAAGAAGAGCTCCCCACCCAGGCAACATGGAATAGTTGCAACCAGCCTGCTCTATCTAACAGTTCATACATAGTCATAGAAAATAGCCCCTTCTATGCATAGACAGTTTTATATTCCCTCTAAGTGTTCAATAAATGGTCTGTAATAATTGTGAGATTCCAGGAGGGTAACAATAATGAGCTCCAAGTCTACAGATAATTCTTATATTGACTAAGGTAATTTAATTACTAATTGTAAACACAGCTAACATTAATTGAATTTTTTAACTGTGTGCCAGGTACTACATTAAACTTTTATATACATTATTGCTTATAATCTGCAAAAATCTCTATGAGATGATATTGTTTTAATCTTCACTTTACAGATAAAGAAACTGAGGCTTAATGAGGTTAAGTATATTTGGCAGAAGTGAGAAAACTGACAAGAAGTAGAATTTGGATTTGAGCCGGGAATTTGGACGGCTTGTTCTTAGTTGAGGAGGAGGAGGGTAGAGAGAGGGGGAGGAGCAAAAAGATAGCCAAATAGTAAGGAAGATAGAGGGATCATCCATTCATTTTGTTTGCCTGGAGGAAAAAATATATTTATGTATGTATGTAAATGTTTGTATGTGTGTAAAGGTACATATGTGTGTATATAATCTATCTTCAACATATATATGTGTATATATACGCACACACATAGAGAAAAAAATTATCTTCAATTTTGTGTGTGTGTGTGTGCACGCATATGTATGCATGGGTGGCCTGCTTTCAAAGAGATTTAGTGTTCTATTAGGAGGAAACATCAATCTCAATAATAATATAATAATAACTTGTAGCTATCCTGAGGCTGAGTGGGATGCCCCAATCTGTGTTCTCTTATGTAATGATTTTTTCAATTGTTTGATTCTCTCTTTCTCTAAACAACAAGTTTCTAGCAGGACAGAGACTATGACTTATTTATTCTTTTATCTCAGAGCCTAGTACAGCCCCTGACTGTACAAACGTTTACATACATACATAAATATATTTTTTCCTCCAGGCAAACAAAATGAATGGATGATCCCTCTATCTTCCTTACTATTTGGCTCCTCCCCCTCTTTCTAGCCCTCCTCCTCCTCCTCCTCAACTAAGAACAAGCCGTCCAGCCCCTGACTGTACTAGGCTTTGGGATAGTACAATCAGGGGCTTAGCTTAGGATTGCCCAACTAGCAAGTGGGATTCAAACTCAGGCAGTCTGGTAGTAGAGCCAAACTTTTAACCACCACTTTGCCCTCCCTCTCACAGAACATGCCCGAGATGTTAGGGCATGGCTGCTTCCCTGGTGTGGGAGTAAATCAGATTCTCCTTATACCTGCAAAGAAGATTGGTAGGAAATAAAAACTACACAGAGAAATATTGTCTGCTTATAGGCAGGCGACATGACTCCAAGTTTAAGAACAAAGCTGAGTATCCATAGCCACTTGCATCATCTTGCCAATTTCTTATTTAGTGTGTGCATTGAAACATGAATAAATATAGCAGATGAGGATGCCCCAGATGACTAGGAGCTGCCTGGGAGGATTTTATTCTGCAAAGCTTCTGCATAACATGATAGATGGAAATGTTCAAGAATACTGCACATAAATAATAGATGCACATATTAAAAAGGGAGATTCTTAAGGCTTTTTAAAGCCAATGCACCATAAGGCTTTTTGTTTTTTGTTTTTCTAGGTTGCTGTAGGTAGGTCATCTAAATTATGGATACTCAGTTTGTGGATAATTAACTACAGAGTAAGCTAGAGTTCACTGCAGTAATGATTCACACTATCTAGTTTGTGAATAATCGATTGTAGTCCTCCTGCCCTGGCTTTTGGCCCTGTTTATTGCCTATAAGCAGTCATGTAAAATTAGATCAAGGCAAAGTCAGAAAATGGGAATAAAATTTGTACACAGATATCCAACATAGCATTATTTATGATAGCAAAATCTGGAAACAAGTTAGTTGTCCAATAACAGATTAATAGTTAAATGAATTCTGGCCTATCTAGATAAAGGGATATTATGAAATATAGTAGAATAGTGTTTATGATGAAAACTTTGCATCCTTAAATGCTTAAAATATAACAGACAGTGGAATACCTAGAGTATTTGTCATATGGAGTGAATCAGTTTTTAATACCCCTCCTTCCTTTATAGGACAAAATTATTTTCAGTAATTAATTTCAGTAATTATCAATCAGTTATCAATTTTTAAAACTGATTTCAGTAATATATAATCATAAAATATAACAAATAATAATAATGTCCAGAAAAGAAACATGAATTGTAGAATTCTTATCTTGAACTTTTTATATGCAATCATGGCAATAAAGAAAATAAGCAAAACAAAATTTTAAAGTAATTATTACAATACAAAAATGGAAAAGTAATAAATTAATATTTCAAAATTACTTTTGTTTTGAAAAGATGAGGAAGAGAAGTCCACGTAGAAATACTACCAAAAGACTGAATTCTCAATGTTTCAGAGAATTATTTGCACATAGAATGACAGAATTGAAGTGACACAAGTTCTGTTTCTGTATCTTTACAACCACTATGCTCCCACTGTTTATTTCAACTCTGCTAGTCAAGTACAGGAACATACAACATAGGAGTTGAATACATGAAATGCACCCAAAGTGAGCTCAAATGATTCTGAACCCTGTAGAACTTACTTTCCAGAGGAGAGGAACACATGTAGCTAATTATGTGTGTCATGGACTATGCAGGGAGTCCTTTAAATTGACTCCCATGTAGATTACAAAATTTATTAATGTTTAAGTAGTGAAAATGTGCTAATTTGAAGCTTAAATACATATTATATTAGTAAACCCATCAATGTCTTCACTACTTGTTTAGAAGTTAGACCAACAAAAATATTGGGGGGAGCGGAAGGAATATTTTATCACTGAGATTTAGCATTGCTGGAGCATCGTGACAATATAAGGCAGGCAGAATTTTAGTTGCTTTTTATTTATTAGTTGTTGCTTTTAATTTCTCTATATGTTCCTTGCCCCTTATTGCTTGTACCTGAGGGAAACCATTCCCACTGTCCCACTCCTGAAATGCTACTGATGATACATCTCAGAAGAAAAGAAGATATAAAATTATGTATGTAAGAATACTGGAAAGAACAAAACTATTTTCAGTAATTAGTTTCAGTAATTTTCATCAGTGATCAATTTTTAAGCTGCCTTCTGCCAAGGAAGGCTGAAATGGCCCAGTGAGGTTTCTGGGGTTTCTGTCATTTGTGATACTTGAAACTGGGTGTGTCACCTGGGCAAGGATTGATCAATCCAGAAAAATATATGCCTCATATTGGATGATGGCCAGCAGACCAATCAGTGCCTCTTTCTGGAGAAATAGGAATGCCAAATGCACAGATGAAGTAGGTTAATTACATTTGAGTATTCATTAAACTATTGTTTTGGTTCTTCATGAAGTCAGTCTTGGAAACACTGTCACCCAAGTGATTATCTACTATGTTTTGTTTGTTTGTTTGTTTTTGACAATAAACTTTCTCTTATTCAAGCTTATCTCTTTGGTCAAGTGTAAAGAAAGGTTTAGTTTAAAAAATGAACAAATAAAGTAGAGATATATTATGAACACCAGCATGGAATATATAAAATGTTAACAATGGTTAAGGTGTACAGGTTGTGAGATAATGGATGCATTTTCTTATATTTTCTATGGTATCTACCATGAGCATGTATTGGTGGCATTTCAGAAAAAAATTTAACAGAGATAACTATATTTTCCATTTTCAACTTGATTGGCTTTAAATGGAGAGAAGAAACAACCTTTATATCTATAATTCCTTATATAGAAGTAAGTTCTCTTTCCTATGTAAAAACTAGTAAGTGAACAAAGTAAAAGTGCCATAACCTGCTGAGATTAAACTCAGTTTATCTTGGGCTGGTTATGTTAATTTTTGTCCCTATGCTGTAGGATAAACAAACCATTCAAAGTTCTTCCAGGATAGTAAGAGACCAAGATAATGGTTACCTTGGTAACCAATGGTAGTTACCTTGGACTGCAAAGGTGAGGTAAGTTAGTGCTTTTGACAATCTCTTGCCTATACAGAAAGGTTATTTTTGAAGACAAGAGTACCAAATGTTCTAAGTTCCCACCGTTGTCATGGAAACCTTTCAGCTAGCTGAATAGGTTAGCAGGATTTTATGTTTCCTACTTTGACAAATACAAGAAGACATGATCCCAGCTTTGCATTACTAATCAGAAAACTTCTATTTTCAAGTCTTCCAGCACTTGATTAGTCACATTTTCTTATTTTTTTTCCCCTTCCACAACATAAAGCAACAGGCAAGTTCTCTTTCAAAAATCATTCCCACTTTAGAAGCAGAGCCAAAATCGTGACTGGGCTGACCTTGTTGTGCTTGGGAGTAATACTGCTTGCAGCTCTGAAAGGCTCCTGCAGGTTAATTTAGGCTCCTGCAGAAACTCTTCTGATTTGTACTGACTTTCAGTGGTTTCCTGGAGGTAAACTCACTTGCTAATAGGCAGGAATTATTCCTCATTTTAGCAGCAACAGACTGCCAACGCTAGCTTACAAAACACAGGTAAGCTTTAGGAAAAAGGCACCCTAAGGCTTAACCCAAAACAGCCATGTCACGTGGGTGAATTCAGGTCCAGCAAATCGGACTTTTTCCTATTTGTCTGTAACATTGTCTCCACATTGCTTTGGAAGGTAGAAATGATCTAAGAATCCAAAAGAAAATTGGGAAAATAACAACTGCCTTGAAGGCAAAAGACTGACCAATTTGGGCCAACTAGTTGAAGCTAGAATTTGTTAAGCTTAAGAGTCATCAGACTCAGAGAGCCTGTGTGTATATGGGGAGGGAATTGAAAAGGGCGGCTTAAAGTATCTGGCTTGTTAAGCAGTGTATAATGTAGTAATTAAGCGTGATATAACAATTCAGAATGTGGGCTTTTCTAGCTATGTGAATTTGGGGAGTTCCTCTTGTGTCTCAGCCTCCTTATTAGTATAATGGAAATATCAATAATATCCATCTCATAGGCTTGTGGTAAGGGTTAAAAAGTTAATACCTGTACACTGCATATCAGCCCTGATGGATAATACACGCTAAACAGGTATATTTGGCAGGACAAACCCATGGGATTTGGGATAAGAGTGATGAGAAATAGAGAAGAATAAAAAGATAGAATAGAGAGAAAGAAAATCAAGAGGGGAAAAGAATCATTGAGGAATGAGGTACATCTGGCTATGGGGTGGTGTCATTTCTAGTTGCCTCAATTGCTGAATGTTGCCAGAGTCCCACCATCCCCACCCCACATCCCTAAACCCCACTGGACCAATCTCTCACTGGATGCAACTAACTGAAATGATTTTACAGAATTAATTTGACTAATGCAGTGGTTTTCATTAACTAAATATGCTTCAATGAAGTCCTGTTTTCTGTTGTTAAATGTTCCAAGGTCTGTTCTGCACTAGTGCAATGAAGCTTGCCTAAGAAATCTTAAGTTAATAAAGAAGTGCATGATGGAAACTGCTGTTTCAATGGGGCAGGAAGGGTTGGTGATTAGGGAGTTTCAACCCTGCCATAGCACAGTTGTATTTCTGCTGAGAATTAAATAGTGTATCTAAAATACATCTGTACATTATTCTTGCAAGCTAAAAGTAACAAGTTGACTGATCCAAGTGGATGAAAAATAAATCAACCTAAATATCATTAAGTAAACTTTGAAAAGTGCATAAGCCCAGATCAAAATCAATGATTTTGGAGACCATCAAAATAAACTGTAGCACAGGTTTCAACTTCAATATTAAACTAAAAAGTGGTTGCCAAAAGAGAAACCAGCCATGAAAATAAAACAGCTTCCGTTCTTGTTTTGTATGAAACACAGTTTTTCTATACTCACAAAATGGATTTTCATACAAACACTGTGATTGTTTTTGAAGACTTTTGTGTAATAATAAAAGATAACATGTATAGTGAAAATTATATTCTCCATTTAATCAATCATGTGATATCTAATATATGTTATAAAATTTAAAATTTGCCCAGTAGAAAAAAAAACTCTACTTATGTCACCTAATAATAATGATGAGGATAAGTTTTTAAATGTTATTGTACATACTGCTTTGTATTTATTTTCTCACTTTTTTCATATGGCTCTTCTCATTTAAGCTACACATTCAAAAGTCTTTTTATTCCCCACCGAGCATTTATATCAGACACTTAATAAACATGAGACGAATGAATGGATTAATTAACGACTAAGTAATGGCCATTATAATTTGGGAGCTTAGTGAATAATAAAATTAGATGGTACTCTCACCTTTTACAAGTGAATTAATTCTTATTTAAATCAAATTTCATTTTTAACAATGTTATACATGTACATAGTAAAATAATTTAAAAGGTTTAAAACTTAAAAGGGAATGAAGCAGCCTCCACCCCTCTCTACTCCTTAGTCTGGCTCTGTAGAGAAAATAACTTTGAACCACTTTGGCTTTGTCTTCTGGTGCTAACTTTCATATTTCTAAACATAATGCTTTTGCTACTGCATTCTAACAGCATTCTGACCAACTGGGTGTCCAACAATTCAATTAAATCCAGAGTTAGTTTACTATATTTTGTTGTAGCATATTCTACAGCAACTTTCTAAGAAAGCATAGAAATGGAGGCAAAATATTCTAGGTCTTGAATATCAGGGGATATTTTTATTCTATTTTTACATTTGATAGATTATTTGTTATACAAATTTATTATACAATCCCTCAGGGTTTTGAAGGCACTTCTCCACTGTCCTCAAGATTCCAGTTCTGCTGATGAGAGGTCAGGTGCCATTCTGATCCCCATTTTTTGGACATGTCTTAAGTTTCCATTATGGGAGCTCTCCGGAATTTCATCTCCAGGAGGCTGCAATTTCATTGTGATAACCCCTGGAGTGGATCTTTTCAATTTATTGACCTGGGTATTTTGGGGACTCTTTCAACCTGAAAATTCATTTTTTCCAATCAGTTAAAATCACCTGTATTTATTTAATAGCTTCTTCCCTTTCATTTTTTTTCCATTCTCTATGAAACAATTGTTTGCATGATTGACCTCTTGTGTTAATATTTGAATTTTTTAGTTTTTTCCCTCTCCTTATTCACCTCTTTGCTTTCTCTTCCATTTTCTATGAGGCTTTCTTGGTTTATATTCCCACTCTTCCATAGATTTTTTTTCCCCTAAGAGCTATAATATTTTTAACTCCTAAAAGTTCTTTTTTTGTTATTTTAAAAATAGCATCCCATTTGTGTTTTACAGATGCAATCTCTTCTCTCTTTCTACAAATGTATTTTTTAATGCTTTTCTTCTTGCAATTGTTTTCTGTTTAGTGTGCTGTCTCTGTTTCTTTTAAACTTCATTTTTCTCTCTATCATGTATATGAATTTCTTCCAATTGCAATTACTCTTACTGTTTACTGTTTGTTCTTTTTAGGAGTGAGGCATTTAAAAGTTGGTCAGGGCTTCTCAGCTGATGGTCTGCATTTGAGACTTAATCTTTGGATTCAGAGACCATCCTGTATGTTATTAAATGTAGGTTTTCCTTTGAAGCTTTTTAGTTTCTTTAGAGATAAATTCCCAAACAGTAGCTATTGTAATACCCTGGGGTGCCAGTGGTCTGTAAACAGAGGGATGACAATGGGGACAGGGTATCCAGTATGAAATGATGTAGACTTTCATTCAATTCCTTGCTTTCTGTTTGGTACTTCAACATGACCCCATAACATGGGGCCATGAACTTCCAAATTCTTTGGTTCATTTTTTTGAGAAAATAAAACTCCTCCTGCATTTGAATTTTGAGATAGATATTTGCCTGTTTGCAAAAGTTGCAGGAAAAATCTGGGTCTAAGTCTTTCTTATGAAGCCTTTCTACCTGTTCTCCTCTCTTCAGCCCTAAGCCCTACCTTGACATTTAATGGAACTTCATGTCACCATTCCTAAGCCTATTGTTGGTTTTAAGGTTTTGCTTCATCATTATCTACTACTTACATCCATAAGGATTTAGCTTTCTCTTTTCAGCTAACTCAGTAACCTTTCCTTCATCAACTTCCAACCAACAAAGTATTTACTGATATTCCTTCCTCCTGTTGTCTCCCCTCCAGTTTTTTGTTTGTTTTTTTTTGTCATCAAGGGTTTACATTGCTTTTAATTCCCTTCTATCATTTTAGTGGTGTTTAAAGAGTGGGCAGAGATAGACTCATATGTTCACTCCTCTATATTTAACCAGAATTCTGAAAAAAAAAATTTAAAAATGATTAGTGATTTGATATTTAGGAAGCCTTCAGAGTAGAATGCTGGAGTTAAAGCTGCGTCAACTGTTTTCTGCCTTTTCCAAGGTAGTGTTAATCACCCGCTCTTCATGGTCACTTCTTTTACTTGTCCCCATGTTCGTATTTACTGCCTGTGTGTTACAGAGAAGGTGGCTAACTGATGGGCCATTTTAACAGTTCAAGGAAATCCCTCTTGCCACCACTAAATTCATCTATGTATGCTTTACATGATATTTAATTTTTCCTTAATATTTGATTTTTGCTAATCTTTTAAGCTCTTTTCCATTATTTATAATTTGGAATACATTTCAACCTTTTTGGGAGGTTTGGTAAGAGTTGGGGTTGAGAGCATTAGACAAGTGAGGCACAAAATGTGATGTGTATATTGCCAAGAAAGGGAGTAGTGGTGTTCTTAGCTAAGACTGGGGAGGTCTGTGGTATTAAAACCCAGGGTTGCTCTGGAACCTTTCAAATCTGGGTTTGATTCCTGCCTCAGCCACTTGTTATGTGACCTTGAGTTGATTATTTAACCTTTGTCATTCCTCATTATAAATTGTTGTTAATAATACCTACTTTGTAGGATGTTGAGCAGACTGAATGGAATAATTAATGAGAAAAAAAACCTTAGGAGGTTGACAGGATTGAATGAGATAATAAACGGAGAAAACTTAGAACAATGTCTTGCCTGTAAAAGGATACAATAAACATTATCTACTAATATTTCTAATATACAAACACACCTTGATGATATCACAGAAAAAAATTACTTGTTTTAGAGGTCAGGTATGGTTTTGCTCACTCTTCTCATTGTTTTGTTTTCTTTTCCTGCTCATTTGTTTGTGATTGTAAACATGGTGGATTGTCCAAATCATTAACCTTAGAATTTTGGGGTAGCTGTGTGTCATTCTCACTACTATGGGGAAACCGCTTGCATGATGGGAGGGCCAGACTTTCTGTGACTAAAACTGAATTGACAGAGGCAGGCTGGGATTGTTACATGTGGCTGTCTCAAAGATGGATGTGTGCTGCTACATTGATTTGGCTGTATCATCGAATTGATCATACTGATGGCAACAATGAATACGAACATGGGGACAAGTAAAAGAAGTGACCATGAAGAGCGGGTGATTAACACTACCTTGGAAAAGGCAGAGAACAGTTGATGCAGGTTTGACTCCAGCATTCTATGTTGAAGGCTTCCTAAATATCAAATCACTAATCATTTTTAAACTGTTTGTTTTTCAGAATTCTGGTTAAATATAGACGAGTGAACATATGAATCTATCTCTGCCCACTCTTTAAACACCACTAAAATGATAGAAGGGAATTAAAAGCAATGTAAACCCTTGATGACAAAAAAACAAACAAAGGTCGTAGTCTACTCATGTCAACTGCATACGGGCATGACCAGGAATAGATTCACTCAACTAAGGCTTCAAGGCAGCAGGTAGAAATTTGGATAGGGACATAGGAACTAAGAACTTTTATTAATAGTTTCTGCATAATTTGTTAGAATAGAAATTTACTAGAGTGAAAATAACGCTGGGCTTAGAGGCAAGAGATCTCAATTTTACAATGCACTGGTGTATCATTCATTTCCAACTTAACAAGATACTTTTCAGGAAAATAAATTGAACTGCTTTTGATCATGTACATACTGAATGTGATTATCACAGTGGTTTCATAGAAAATTTTATGTTATTTTGTGCATATAAACAAAATGTGCTGAATATTTTAATTCAGGAGGAAATCAGATCTTGAGTAGTAAATTGTCATTCTCTTGAATTCTGAACTTTAAAACTTCTTTTGTATTGCACACATATTTATGGTCACTTTACAATTTCCTATAAAAACTAGGTTTGCTACATCTAATGACTTACATTTGCTGTCACTTTTTCAAGTCTTTATTATAGTGGTGGCCACAGTGCCATATTTGTTTTTAATGTATGACACTTAAATTTAGAGCAACTCCATAGCTTTTAACTTCTGGGTTAAGGAACTAATACATTTAAACGTAAAATGGTAGAAGCATAACCTAAACTTATCTCTGATAAGCTCAGATATATGGCTTGTTATATCATTAAGTAAACTACTAAGAGTACATAGAACTGGCATCTTGGCTGTGATAGTACCCCTTTCTGAACTCTGATTAACAATTCTAATTAGTTCTGAAAAGTTGAACATCCATCTGTTTTCTGATGATTTTATGTATGTTAACTTTAGTTGCAAGTAACTGTATATGTCACTATAATTAGGAATATGATATCATATACTGCAAGAAAATGAGCTATTTTAACTGAGGAAGATATGAACATGAGATAATGAAAAGATATACTCTATCATGCTGCTTCTCATACTGAAACTCAATTTTTATCCATTAAAAATATTAATCTACATCATGTACAAGGTTGTTAGTTTAAGCAGTCTCTTCAGAAACCTCACAGAAGCTTTCCTCTATCTGGCGTTCTTTCTTCACCACACCATTTTAATTGGTTGTCTTGTTGATGAAAAGGACAGGCATTGGAATAAGTATGAGACTGAGGAGACCAAGGGTTACCACCTATTACCTTTATAATGGCAGTACCTTAGGCCTTATCTGTTTTTGAACAGACCGTTGGCGACATAAAGGTGCTGAGAACCAAGCAGAGAGTCTTCTTTTCTTTCCTAATGAGGGTGAACTGGTCAAGAGACCAAAGAACGAATTTTTTACTTGTCTTTTTTTCTGACTCTTAGCTTTCATAGTTTGTAAAAATTTGTTTAACTAGATAGTCATCCTTTGCCCTTCTCTGAACTCAGTTCCAAAATAAAGTAGAGAAAACAGTCCTCAGAAATCCATCCTCCTTCCCCACCTTCACCCCGCCCAACAGTAGGCTGTAAGAGCTTCCTGCCTTGTGTCAAACTGTGAAAATTCAAGTCCCTGCCTCCCCTATCTTTTACCTGTGTTCCTTGAGCAATTGTATCAGTTAGGGTTCCAGTAGAAAAGAGATGGCACACTCAAAGCTCGAAGTAGGATAATCTGATGAGAGTTTCATAAAGTAACTAATTTTAAAGTGTAAGTAGTTTGCAAGGAAACTATAAGGGATAGTCAGCACCCTAGTTCTAGGAATAGAAGAGCTATTACCACCCCTAAACTTGAAGAGAAGAAGGACAAAATGGTTTCTGGAACTAGGAAGGAGAAAGTTGTATATAGACAAGGCCACTTTCAGAGGATCTGTTTTATTTTGTTGAGGGACATAGCCAGTGTGAGACAACATGCAGGGAGGGGCTGGGGGAATACAACTTGACTTCACTCTCTTCCCTATTTCTGGTCTTCTGCCAGGTCCTACCATTGACTAAACCCAAATGGAAGCCTGTCCACACAGGTCAGCCTCCTGGGACAGAAAGAAGGTAGAAAAGAATGGAGAGTGGATTTGGAGGGGCAGATGGAAGATAACTAAAGTGGTAAATGTTTTAGCCTGTGAGCTGCACTTTCCTCATCTGTAAAGCAAGGATAACATAGTACCTATTTTATAGAGTATGATGAGAATTAAATAAAATACTAGATTAGAGTATATAGTACAGTTCCTGGTGCAAAACAGGCACTGAATGCACAATAGCTGTCATAATTATTCTCACACACGTGGGGAATTGCTTACCAAATGGATAAAGATGGCCAAAGTGGTCAGTAGTTGGGAGGAACCTAATAAATTCTTTCAAACCTCTTCTATTTTAGCATGTACATAAACATATGAAATAATTCAAAACAATTTTTAACAGTTGATTAGAGCCATTATAGTTTATATGGTTTATTATAGATTGTGAATCCTTGAAGAACATCTTCAAACTAGGCTTCTTCCACCCCTTCACTTAATACATCATCAAGTCCTGTTTATTTTATCTGCAGCCTCTACTCTTATTTGGCTCAAACCCCCATCATCTCTCCCCTGGATTATTGCACCAACTTCAGAGGTCAACCAGGCTTCAGACTTTCCACTCCCTAATCCATCACTGTGATGCTAATCCTTCTAAATTGGGCCTCTGACCAAATTTACACCCAACTTAGAGACTTTTCTCAGTAGGTGTCCAAGTTGTTCCATGAGCTGGGTCCTTTTCTCCTCTCTGGCCCATCTCTGGCCACACACCCATTGCACTGCTCATCAGGAACAACCCATAGTCCCGTACACCCAGTGCCTCTCCACATCGCAATGGTTCTCCAAGTGTGGTCCCAGGCCAGCAGCGTCAAAATTCACTATGAACTCTTTGTCAGAAAGACAAATTATTGGGCTTTATTTAATCAGAAACTCTGGGGATGAGGCCCAGCAATCTGTGTTTTAACCAGCCCTGCTGGTGGTTCTGGGTTATACACTCAATTTGGGAGCCCCTGCCATGCCTCTTAGTTTTAGGTCATGTTCATCTCTCTTCCTGGCATGTCCATCCTACTTACTTCATTTTCTAGACCCATTTCTGGCATCAGAGACTCCAGGATTGACTTCCTTACTTATTCTACTTCCAGGAAGAGGACAATAAACACCTGTTGATTGGTTGATAAGGAATTAATCTTTTAGTTTCCCTGAACCTAATTATTTGTTCAGATGACTCATATATTTGAAAAGAATGATCCTAGCTCTTATGATAACTTTTTGGGGAAATAGTATGATACAAACATTTATTCAGAAAGGCTAATGCATTTGTAGGAGAAGGAAGGGAACTTTAATGTAATCAGATTTCTCCTGAAAATGTGCCAGACAAGGATGAATAACTACTTCTACTAATAACAGTTAATGATTTGAACTCTAATTGGTCGCTGGGAAAAAGGACAGAATTGTATGACATGATCTAGCCTCAGTTCTCTCCCACAGTGTCATGACTAACTAGTTCATTCAAACTGATTAGATATAAGGTTTGCTATAAATAATATATAAAATAATATATTTTATTTATGATTTATGTTTGTATACATTGATAAGGATTCAAGGTTACCTATATAGTAATTTCTCTCCCAGATACTTATATTTTAATGTACTTTTGTAAAGGGAAGAAGAGAGGCTAACAATATAGCTATTGATCAAGGAATTATGCAAAGAATAGAATATTTTATGGGTGTAGGAACATCATCCACCATATATATTCCAGAAAAAGAAAAATGCCATGTTATATGACTTTATAGAACTGGTGTATATTTCATGGGGTGGGGGAAGGAATATTGGGGGGTTTACTGGAAAGCCTCTCCCAATTTTATTTCTCAGTAAAGTCAGGGAGATTTTATGATAGTATTAATATATTCTTTGGTGCAGAAACGGCAGGCCTCAATCAATATATTCTTTGGTGCCTCAACGGCAGGCACAATTAGAAGAGAAAGTGACCTATCACATTTACAAAACAACCACTTTAAAGTTTCAATACTTTCTTTTTGAAAATAAGATGCCCCCGTTGTCAGTACAATAGCCTGTATTTTTATTTTAAAGCATTCTTAGCTCATTTGCTACTCTAATCTCAATAAAGTAAGAGAAGCTATTCATTTTATGGAATCACATTAACAATAAGTACTAGCATATTCAATAAACCATACAATTACCAGTGCATTAGCTATTTTACTAAAGAAATTTCATTATGAAACATTTCTTTGGAAAGCATGACTATTATGGCCTTTTTCTTATGTACTGGAAAATTGTGTCCTAAAAAGTGAGCTTCAAAAATCTCTTTATTAGTTTTTCTGCATGTACTTCACATAGACTACTTTAATGAATCATTTGTATATGTTTTATTTAATCATCTTAATTTCATCCATAGACAAAAAGCCAGACTAATGGGGCCAATCAAATGAAATTTTTACTACAATAAAGGAGAGTGGGTGGTGTTTGAGATATTCTTCTTTAAGACAATTGAATATGCTAGACTGTTAGAAAGGAACAATTTGTAAATAAGACTAAGAAAATGACATTATAGGATGAGAGACACTGCATCACAAAGAAGACATAATGGCAAAGGTAAAGATGGAAAGTTTAATTACCATAATTACTCTACAGAGGTATTTTTAATTAAAAAAGGGCCATGTTTTCAAAGTCACCTTCCTAGTTAGCTATTCTAGGGTTTCTTCAACTGACAGTCAAAGTCAAAGACATAAAATTCTATTTCTTTCTGTTTTAATTAGAGCTCATGGATTTGTGAATGAGATTCTCTGTGGACATAAACAACTAATAAATTTCTTTTCCCTTTTAAATTCCTCATATGCATGAAGATTAAAAAATCATATTATCTCTCAGCCTTATTCCATTATCTCAATTACTTTATAGGATATTTGTTCAAGAGCCCAGAAGCCAGACACACTGCTTTGCTTCAAATCATGACTTCCTACTTTCCAAAGGTATGATATTGGCCAGGCTATTCAGCCTCTGTGACCCCACTTTGCTCATCTGTAAAATGGGAAAATGATCATTTCTACTTCCTAAGGTTACTATGAGGGTTAAATAGTCAATGTTTATAAAGTGCTTAGAACAGTGTCTGATACATAGTAAGCACAATAAAAATATTTGCTATTATCACATAGACCTTGAGTTTCTCTAAGAAAGTTTTTAAAAATCTTATATTATATTTTAAGCAAAAATAATATATAAGCATGATAAGGAATTGTAACAATAAAGAAATGTGTACAATTAAATGCAAAGGCAACTACTGTTAATAGTTTGTCAGATAGTCTTCCAGAGTGTTTCTATGCATACTTTAACAACAAAAAAAAAAGACCACAGTATACACAATGTTCCTCATTCTCTCAAAGGTAAAAATATGGTCGTTAAAACTGAACACAGTACTGTGGTAAGACAGTCTAATTAGGAATAGTGTACCATCATTGGACCTTGTAGATTACTTTCCTTGTAGCACACTATAGCTCCTACCAGGTTTCATAGAGCAGTGCCATATTGTTGACTATTGTGTTTGTGGATTGTCCCATGTGGGAGTAGGCACTCAACTTCTCCAATTTCCTGGGGATGCATAAATCTGGCTCCGCTCTCCTCCCTCACTAACATTCAGGGTCCTTAAAAAGTTTTGCAGGGAGGAAGGAAAACTCTCAGTTCCTTACGTGACTATTTGACATGATGAATAATCGAACACTGACATTTCCTACTCTTTCTCTGAGTACCTGAGAACTTAGAATTCATGAAGCAAAGCTGATAGGCTACCTGAAAAAATTTAATATTGGCCACCTGATGCATTTTTATTACTGGTTATATCAGGAAATAGTGCATTTTACATTTTAGCTTACTGGATGCAGAAAAGAAAATTTTAAAAAGAATCTAACCTATGAAATTTCTCCCAGAAAATATTAGACTTAAAATTCTTATGGAGCCAGGCCTATAATATCTGTCCCTTGTATAATCAAAGGAAATAAGACCCGTGTTAAACAAACATTAGCAAGTATCTTTATAATTCATGTTTCATAGGCTGAAAAATGAGAGTTGGAGTTAAAGTTTGGGAACCCCTGAGAATTGCCTGTGCTTTCTCTATGCGGACAGGGATATGCCTTTTCTGAAGGAGAAGTTGGTCGCAGCATAAGACAAGAAAAGATGATCATTGTCAGCATTCTATTATATTATAGTGAGGGGGCAGAGCAAAGATGGTTGGTATAAATGCTTCTGAAAGAGTGATGTAAGCCTGGAGTATACAGAAGATCAAGATGAGATCAAGCCTGCAGTGTGCCAGGCCGCTAACCTCACAGTGGGGAAGCTGTATTTGTGGTCTTTCCCAGTAGTGTGGGGAAGACCATATACCAGACTGGCCTCTCATCATCCAGTGCTAACACACAATAGTCACTTACGCTGACTAACATGCTCTAAAGGAGTGGGGGAAAGAGGGAATGAAAATACTAATCCCATCCTACAACATTTTAGCACCTTTCATCAAAGCCCAAATTACTTTTGGAAAAAAAGAAAGAAAGAAAATGTCATTTTCAGCATGAAAGCTCTATTGTTGCCACTCACTGCAAGAAATCATTGTACACAGATTTTCAGTTTCTTTTACTGGAAAAATAACTTGTGAAACTATAAATGATGCTGTAGAGCTAAAACACAGAAAGAAAAGTTACAGGTTTCTGAACTGCAAAATTCTGAGACTGATCTGCAAGGGAAATGAAGAATGCTGATTCTTTATTTTTAGAAAAAGTTAGATCCTATATATTGGGTTTTCTGTGGCTCTTTCTAGTTACGTAGGCCATTTTAATGAGTATGTATAATTTTTGGTTCTATTACATAGGGATCGGAGGCTGGAAGAGGTGGAACAGGGAGGAGAATGTGGGAGAAAGAGAAGAAAGACAAGGGCAGTACAGGCACAGTAATAAAGGCAGCTAACATTATTGAATGCCACCAGGTACGGGGCAATCCTTCCTAATTTCCACCAAAGTCCTGTTAGGTCTTAGTATTGCTATGCACACTTTACATATGAGAAGAGTGAGAGACATTTAAAATTTAAATTACTTGCTTACACTCTTCATATGTTCTGGTGCTGTGAAAGGAAGGTATCTAGGGCTTAGTGATTCTGGATTCAGCTCCTTTCACTGTAGAACTACAGAGATACCTTCAGGTATTAAAGGGGAGAGAATAGTTGGGTACCATCACCTTCTCCCTCCTGTCTAGCTTGCATTTGGCATAGACTTCAGAGAAACCGCCCCTTTTCTAGCATTAGATCAATACAATGTTTGCTTGCATTCCCCACTCTTGGAAAACTGAATTTCCCACTTACTGAGTATGCATGCACAGCACCTAGGTACAGCCTATTTGGAAACACAGCTCTTGTTTCTCAGAGAAGTATCCTGATTATCACTTTGGCAAAAATAGGGACTTTGATTGGTGTTTGGTGATCAGCCAAGATTTTGATGTATTAGCCCACTTTTATAAAATTTTACCTTTTATCCCTTAGCTTCCTCTTGCTCTTGTAAAACTAGCTCAGAAAAAAGTTTAGAATCGGAAAATGATCTCCGAGTAGCTGCCTGCAAAAGTGAGAATAATCATGCCAAATAATAAATAATCACAAACATGCTATTCAGACCAAGCTGCAGGGTCAGATGATGGGAACTCCTAACAAGGCCAACAACTGAATAAATTACCTCTTGATCTCTCCACTGAGAATAAATTCATGTAAATCCAAGGAAGCTGAGCCACTGCTGCTAATCCACCATGTGTGGTGGCTAATTTATTAAGTGAAATACAAGAAAAAGAAAGATCCTCACCGTAGAAATGTATGCAAAGATGATTGCCTTGGCCTAATGCTGAGCCCTGTGGCAGTACAGAGAGTGAGCAAGGCCGATTAGGCTGGTTCATCAGGCAGTGCCAGAGCACAGAGAGCCAGGACTGGGGCCAAGCTGCTCACGAGCGCAAGCCTGCATTCACTCTGCACGTCACTGGAAAAGTGAAAAACAACTACAGTATTGCTCTTGACTTTGAGGTAACCTTGTTTCTGAGAATAGTTGACTACACTTGGAAAAGATTAGCTTTCTTTACCCTAAATACTTAAAAGCCATTACCACTGAAAATTTGAAGTTACAATTTCAGGTGAATTAGCATACTAAGTTCTTTTCTGTTAGGAGTTGCAAACTAACCCTTTCTAGACCAAGCAAGTTAAATAGGGCTATATAGAAATGACTATTTCCCATTTAATGCTTTCCCCTTTATAGCTAACTGGACAGACCCATTGCTAGTACATTTTTTCCCTGAAAACAATATGCCAATATCTTCTAAAGCTAAACATATACCTAGCCTTCATTTTAGGCACTCTAGTCCTATGCATCTCCTAAATATACATACAAGAGATATGAGTGTGTATGTTCACCAAAAGACATTCACAAACAAATTTATTTATAATTACCAAAACCTGAAGGTAAGCCAAAGAAGTCCACTAATAGGAAAATGGATAACTAAAATGTGGTATATTCACAGAATAGAATATCACACAGCAATAAGAAATGAGCTACTGATGCAGTAAAAAATATGAATGACTCTCACAGATATTATACTGATTCAAAAGAAAACAGATGCAAAAGGTTAAAGATTGTAAGATTCTATTTATGTAACGTTCAAGAACAATCAAAACTTTAGATGATAAATGAAGGCAGAATAGTGGTTACTTTTTAGGGTGGGGCATCATCTGGGAAGAATTACAAGGATCATCTGGGGTACAAAAAATATTCAGTATCTTGATCTGGGAGATAGTTACATGGATATACACACTGGTAAAATTGCATCATGGTTTTCTATTCTCAGCTTATTTCTTGAGGTATATTTCCTACAGTGGAGCTACTCAAAGAGCATGAGTGGATTTTCAGAGCATGTTTTAAGGCCACATTATTTCGAGAGGGCTGACATTATTTATGTCATATACCACTTATAAGATTATCTATTTGTTACATATTCTCAAACACAAGTGTCTTAAAAATTATTTTTTAAAAAATCAAAGTGCAGTAATTCTTTAAATTTATTTAAAGGAGCTTTACTTTACACTAGATTGAAGGTTGATTTCCCAAACACTAGCTAACTTTGTATTTCTCCATTTGCATACTGTTTTTGATCATTTAAAGATATTAATATTGAGGCTGAGACAGGAGAATGACTTGATCCCAGGAGTTTGAGGCTGCAGTAAGCTACGATCGTGCCACTGCACTCCAGCCTGGGTGACAGAGCGAAACCCTGTCTCTAAAATAAACAAATAAAAAATAATAATAAAAACAAAAAATATTGCTATTAAGTAGAATCTGTATAATGACCATATATATTAACCACAATTTTCTCTATATTTTGAATAGTGAAAGTTTATCAATTACATTTATATGCTATGTTTTCCTCATTCTATTTTTATCTTATTACAGTTTGCCTTACAGTTATCTTTACATGTTCAGACATATCCATTTTGTCTCTAATATCCTTTATTTCTTGAATGGTACTGAGTTCTTTTCTTCTCTGTATCATTTAAATATGCTACTGTATATTCTTCTAGATTTTAAAAAATGAATTACATATACTTTGAGCTGTTGGAATGTATGAAATATAAATTCAGCTTAATTACTGTCCATATAATATTTAATTACTCTAAAAATTATAAGATATTACCTACTTCTATGTTATTTTTGATGAAATGTTCATATTATAATAAAAGAATCAATATATTACTATTTTAAAATCTCAATTCTTTTTCCATTGACCATTTTCTCCTGATTTTTAAAAGTCCAACACCATGTAAAGTTCTAATACAATAGTAAAACATTTTGTAAAATTGATAAGCAGGTCCCTCATCAATCATGTGTGCACGGCTGTGCCTATCTGTCTATCTACCATCTATCTTGTTTTTTCTTCTCATCCACTTATGCATTGATATATTAATATTTTGGAGGTAAAGGTAAAGGTGTTTAGATTTAAAGTTTCTTAGAATATTCCATGGAACCTAAAATTGGTGTTTTATTGCATTTATCAATTATATTTTGAAGTACCTCAGCTTCATTATATTAAATCTTCCTAATTAGGATATACTTTTTTTTCCATTTCCTCAGTCAGAATGAATTACTCCTTTCTCCATGTTTCCAAAAACCATAGTTCTGTTATAGCATTTATTTCAGTTTGCATTGTAGTAGCCAATACTTTGCATGTCTCTGTCCTTCAGTAAATACTTATTTCCTAGAGGATATGGAACATAGTTTATTTCTCTGATTTTTCTCAACTCTTTGTACAGTCCCTTGCACAAAGTACACGCAGGATAAGTGTGGAGTTGTATTTACTAAAATTGTTTTCTTCCATTATCCTTTCCACTAAAGTTTTATTTGTTCTAAAAACTAGATCTCATGTGCTCCAAGTTAAACTTACACCAAGTGTTTAAGACACATTTTCCATATTTCAAAATTATAACTTTTTGTCTTGTTTTATAGCTATGGCTGTGTGCTGTTATTATGTAATCATCCAAATATTTTATGCCCTTTATTATTGTGGAAATTATAATTTTGAGAAAATTGTGGTTGATTTCTTAAGTTTTTAGTATACTATTTCCTCATTTGCAAAAATATCATTTCTCCTCATTTCAATACTTGCACCCTTTACATCTTTTGCTTCCTAAATAGCTCATATCAACATTTATAGTCTGCATTAAAATCAAGTGTTTACAGAGAACAATCTTACCTTTTTCTGTTCCTGAAAGAAATGATTTCAGTGTAACTTTGGATATCATGGTGGAGAAACAATGTGCTATTACACTGGTTCCCAACCTTTTTGGCATCAGGGACTGGTTTCATGGAAGACAATTTTTCCACTGACGGGGGTGGGAGGAGGCTGAGCTCCAGCAGTGATGCGGGCAACGGGGAGTGGCTGTAAATACATATGAAGCCTGGCTAGCTCTCCGGCCTGCCCCCACTGCTCTCACCTCCTGTTGTGTTGCCGGTTCCTAACAGGCCACGGACGGGTACCACAGCACTATTAAATGAAGAGCTTGAGAACATTCGGAAAAGCAAGCAGTGATCGCTTGGAGCTAGCACTGGTTCACTTGGATTGAGCACTGCCAAAATAAACTCACTCCCTTTTTACCTTTGTTTTACCTGGTTGGCACATAAGGACAAGGACAGAGAAAATCTCTCACAATACCCACATAGACAAATGGATCAAGGAGAGCTATATTCAAATTCTGAATCAGTACTCTAAAATTTATTTAAATTCTTTAAGTGACAGCTTCCCCATTGGTTAAGCAAGAATAATATTTCCTTCATAGATAATATCTGGGCATGAACAGTTACTAAATAAATGTTGACTTTCTTCCCTTTCTTAATACACCGAGAGACATAAGAAACATGTTGGTTCTATTTTTTTTAATTTTTAATTTTTATTTATTTTTTAAGATTCAGTCTCTACAGAGACTGTTAAAAATTGCCAGTGCTGACTATATTGGAAGTCCTCACAGTGGGGCATTGGGAAAAGTTTTCAATGAGCAATAATTGTGCTTTGGATAAAATACACTGACTATGATACTGCCACTGCACAAAGCTAGGTTCCACTTTTTAATACAAAATTTATTAAATCTGCTAATTACACAAATTATAATTTATGTAATACACTGTTAAAATAAATTTTTCCTTACAAGACTATAAACTTTTTGATGGCAGAGAAAGTGTCTACTCTGTTTACTGTTGTATTAATGTATTTATTGTTTAGCACAGTGCCTACCTTAGACACTTAGTAAAGTTTTGCTGAAAGAATAAATGATGTTAAATTTTGAATTAAAAAAACTTCCCAAATTTCAAAAGGATGAGTTTAAATGAATAATGTAAAATTTAATTGAACAAAATTTATGTTTTAATAAAGTATAGTGTTTAGAACAAGGGAGATAATAGGTATATTGTAATCTATGCTAGTCAGACTACATCTGAAATATACTGTTCAATTGTTTGAACACCACATTTTAAGAAGGCTATTGAAGTTAAAAAAAATTAAAAGGAAATCTAGGATAGTTCATTTCAATCCATTTTATTTGTGAAATTTTGGAGAAATGGGGCAAGTTTGTGTTATAAAGAGAAGACATTGTGAAAGAGCTCATGGAAACTCTCATCTAAAGATTTGTCAAAAGGTAGACTAAGGTATCCAAATATTTAAGAGTGATATATGGTACACTGATGAGTTGGACTTTATTTTGGGGAACTAAAAATATAAAAAGGAGTAATTTCTCTTGTCCTTGGGTTCCTCACATATAAATTTAGGGGGTTAGTTCTCCATCTTCTCAAAGAGGTTTTCTAGTTGTAAAATGCTATAAGTCTAGATTTTTATTGGGGCATTAAATATGAAATGTCTGATTTCCTTAAGTACTAAGTTTGACAGTTGATATCTTTGATATTTCACTTTGACACTTCTTGTTTTATTTTTATTGTAAAGGTACATCCTCATTCTTTCAAATGCACAGTTTGGCTTGTGATTATTTTTCAAATTTTTTTTAGAGCAATTTTTGTGAAACCATGGATAAGTCAAAAATTCATGTTATTTTCGAATATGAGTTCCGTCGTGGAACCAATGCAGTGCAAACAGCTTGAAATATCAACAAGGTGTTTGGGAAAGGTGTGGCTAATGAATGCACAGTACATCAATGGTTTGAGAAGTTCCATTCTGGTGAGTTTAATCTTGAAAATGAGCCACGTGGGCGACCTGAGACCAAGGTGGATAATGATGAACTGAAAGCTGTAGTGGAAGTGAATCCATCCTAACCTACCCGTGCACTAGCAGCAAGGTTTGACGTTACTATTCCAACAATATTGGACCATTTGAAACAAATGGGCAAGGTAAAGAGCCTGGATAGATGGGTACCACATGAATTAAACGAGCATCAGAAGAGAAATCGTCTCGAAATTTGCCTTTCTATGCTGGCATGACATAAAGGCAAACCATTTCTTCATTGTATTGTTACATGTGATGAAAAATGGATTTTTCTTGACAATCGCACAATGGTTAGATAAAGATGAAGTACTGAAACACAGTCCAAAACTGAATATTCATCAAAAAAAGCTAACGGTGTCTGTTTGGTGGTCCAGAGCTGGCATTATCCACTACAGCTTCATGAAACCTGGTCAATCAATTACAGTGGATGTCTACTGCACCCAATTGGATGAAATGATGAAGATGCTTGAGATTAAGCAGCTGAGACTGGTCAATAGAGACAGGCCAATCCTCTTGCAAGACAACGCTCAACCACATGTTGCACAAACAACGCTGCTCAAACTATAGCAGCAGGACTTGGAAACTCTCTGTCATCCACCGTATTCACCAAACCTTGCACCAACTGACTACCACTTCTTCCAGGCTTTGGACCACTTCTTGCAAGGAAAATATTCAATTCTCAACAAGGTATGGAAAACACCTTTCGCGATTTCATGGCCACTTGCTCTCCAGGCTTCTTCGCTGCTGGCATAAACAAGCTACTATTAAGATGGCAAAACTGTGTTGATAGTTTAGGTGCATACTTTGGTTAATTGTACTGCTTCTTGTTTGAGATATAATAAACTAAACTTTTGATTCAAAATTGGACATTTCATATCTAATGACCTAATAATAAGTCGGCTACAATGGAAAGTTTTGAACGTGGGAATTCTAACTACTAAATTTCTTTCTTATGAAGATTACTGAATCTGCAGTGTAGAGGGGATGGAAATGGACCAGAAGCAGAGAACTGGTCAGTGCATTATGGAAAAGCTAGGCATGATCTAGATAAAGTAGTAGTAAAAGAAATAGAGAAAAATATATGTGAGGTGCATTTTAAAGGCAGAAGTATTGAGTAGTCAACTGATTGAATATGAAGGATACAAGAGAGAATAGCATGAATGCTGATTTCAAACCTCATTAGGAATCTGTAAGTCCCGGGGGGGGGGAAGGCTGTGTCTTTTCGTCATCTCATTCTTGGAAGCAAGTAGAACAGTGTGAGGCACATTTTCAGATGCTCAATAACCATTTGCTGCTAAAGGATAGATTGAGAAGAGAGGACGTGGCAATGTCAAAACCCATGCCCAGACCTAGGCATGTTCATAGAGTGAAGGGAGTATTTCAGTTCTGCATGGCAATATCAAAATACATGCTCAGACCTAAGGTGTAGGTAAAGTGAAGGGAGAATTCTCTCTTCCTTTACAAATGTTCTGAATTAGGGTAACGTAAGTTTAAGACAGCAATTTTGTCATCAATAAAGTATTACAAAGCAGGAAAAGTGATGGAAAATTTTCTAAAAGAAGTGGTAAATGGGCTTCTTTTAAAAAATGAAGCCAAGGTAATGAAATAGAGCCTTTGTTTTTGAACTTGGGGAAGCATAGCAATCCTTAAATGATGGAGTTGCTGCCACATTTTAGAGTGAGGAAACATTGCATTCTGCTTTAGAAATCTAAGTCTTATTAAGTTCTTATAAACAACCTCATGGTTTGCATTCAAAATAATTCATCATCCACAAAAAAATCTTCTGTTAAAACCAGTGAAGAGGAAGTTCTATGGCTAAATTTTTCTTATTATTCTATCACGCTTCAAGTGATATTTCATAGAACCCATTAGGTTTCACAAAGTGAGTATTTCAGGAAAAATAAGACAGTGAAGTTTATTTTTCATGAGTAGGTTAATGATATTAAATGCAGTTTCTTGATTGGCCATTAAATACTTTTATATGAGGTCTATAAGCTATCAATGTGCAATAAACATACTATTTGCACAATTTAAAACCTTAGCTTTTAAAAACACCATAAATATAATTGATATGTAGTTTTTAAAATGCACACAAATCAGATTCCAGTTTTTCGATTTGCCGAAAGCCTCGTACATAGAAATTGATAAATTAATACAGTCTAGTGGTGTGAACTGACATAAATGGAGAAATTACAGTACAATTTAGTCAGTTGGCATTTACATATACAAAGACTACAAGTTTTGAGAGCTTGGAACATGAGCAAATAACCAGTCTGGAGATAAAAAGAAAATATTGAGAAGTTTACATACATCATGAACAAAAATTTGTTAAAAAAGTGGAATCCTGAAAGGGCTTGGATATGAGAGGGGAGTTAAAGACGTTCAATGTTAATACCACTAAGTTCTTGGCAAGGAGTGGCAAAGGATGAACCTGTAAAGAGATTGGGCCCAGATTGTTAACCTTGTTACTTATCAAGTACAGTAGTTAGAATTTTATGCCAAAATTAATGAAGCCTCTTGAGGTCAGGGAAGTTTTTGAGTAAGAAAGTGATGCAGTAAGCTGCATTTTGGAGGAAAGTAACTTTGTTGGCAGTGTGGAGAACTGTCTAGAACAGAGAGAGACAATGGTAAGAAGACCAGGTCTATAGAAACACAGCAAAATGATAATCTGGGTTATGGCAG
Organism: Daubentonia madagascariensis; assembly: GCA_023783475.1. Lineage (NCBI taxonomy): Eukaryota > Metazoa > Chordata > Mammalia > Primates > Daubentoniidae > Daubentonia > Daubentonia madagascariensis. Next base: position 16,144,101 of record JAKFHU010000428.1, read on the forward strand.
AGAAGGTAGGAATGGAGACAAAAAATGGAATTTGAGAAGCAGTTTTGAGGTAGAGTCTGAAGAATTTGAGGACCCATTGGATATACTATGTGGGACAGAATAAGGACTTGAATTTGCCTGATGAAGAGGTCCAAAAGATAGGATTGATTTGGATACTAATAGCAAAAGTGGAGCATGTTGGAGAAGCAGCAGGCATGAAGGAGGGGATTATGACTTTCATATTGGAACTTGTAATGTGCATTATGCGTTAAGTCTGAAATGCATGGAGGTCATCCAGATGGAGATATGAGTAATCAAGTTCAGATGACAGGTTAGAGTTTTCAGCAAAAAAGGTGATTTTTAAAGTCACAAAAGTGGGAGATTATCAGTAAACCGAATAAAAAGAGGATTGTATAGAAACCAGGAGAAGATTAACATTTGAGGGACTGTTAGAGGACGAGAAACAGGCAAATAATACAAAGAAGAAATAGGAATGTTCTACCTCAAAACTCATGTAAATATGTAAATATCTAAAATCATCCTTGAGGATCACACTGATGAAGGATAGAGAAAAGTGGCTCTGATTTGGGGGTTTTTAGAGTTGGACACTTGTTAAAAGCACCAGGAGTTACCTTTACCCTGACCTGATGCTGTTGTGACAGGGGAGAGAGGAGTTAACTTTAATACCATGGATAAAACTCAAATTCAAAGTCATGTTTACAGCTTGCTACCTCCATTTCTACACTAGAAAAATAATACCTACCACTTTGTAGGCAATTTTGGAAAGAATACGATGCTCTACAAAAAGGGCTCAAAGCTACTTGGATACAATATTTAAAAAATACAATGAACTAATGATAATTATGACCATCATCAATTTGTTACCATGGAAAATTTTTATTGGAACTCCAATACAGTTGAACACAGATACAATGCCTAAATTGTGTAAGTAATTGTAATTTTCCTCATTATGCCTATGTCTGGAAGTAAAAGTCTAACAATAGGCTTTCACAGTGGGTGTGAGTACCCACTATTATGTTCCAGGCATGGTGTAAGCACGGTTCATGTACTCAAAGAGCTTGCAATATTTCTATGGTTAATATGAAAAGCTAATCTAGTTCCCCAATTCATTGGATTTGTCTGTCTCCAGGGTCTACATTATCCAGAAAACCATTGTGTTACTATTTTGTGTTGTCCAATAATAAAAAGCACCATATAATAGAGTAATTTCCACTGTCATCCAGTAAATTTTGATTTCCTTCTAAACACATTTAAAGCACTGAGGAAGTGATTTGTCTTTATAGAAGCAGAACATTTCCAGCTTTTAGTAATTGAGTTGTAGATTTCTAGACCATTGGCTATAACGTGGCTGATAATGATTTTTTCCAACCTACTCATTTTACAGATGAAAGAACTGAGGCTCAAAGAAGTCAAATGAATAACAGAGGATTATTGTGTTTTGAGTTAAGCATATGACATTTCTATTTGCTGACAACCATGATTCTCTTCAAATAACTTATTTTAAACTTCTCTTATGGAAAAACCAATTTGAGTAAACATCATGCACTGTTGCTTTAATACGAAAGGCCTTAATTATTAGTAAGTGGATATGAAGTTTCCAATAGCCTCTGAAGCCTTGCCAGTGCCAGTGTGGCTCTAGGAAGGAACAAAGTATTGGGACTGGGGAACTTTCGCTTCAGGGTCAGCATTTTGACTCATATCTCTATCCCCAGAGTTTCTGTTTTCTTACTGTAGGCTGAAGTGGTAGGAAAGACCTCAAAACCTTTTTACCCCATAAATCCAGCCCTGACAAAAGTTCTGGCCTGACAAGACCGACAAATGAGGGTCTGTTATATGGAATTGGGAAGTCCTTTGGCTGCCTTCCTCTGAGTATTCAGAAGGTCTTACCAAGCCAGTGAAGGCCCAATTCCATATAATGAACACTCATTTGAGGGTCTTGTAAAACCCTCATAGCACAAATGCTCAAGATGGGTTCCAATAGAAGTTCATCTTTCAACAAGCAATTGGTGATTACTACAGTATTGCAGGCACTGCTTTTAGACACTGGTATTTCTAATCAATGGAATGGAATCCTGTCTTCACATAGTTATGGGAGGATATAGACTCATGAGAGCAAATATTCAGCAAACTCAATGGTAGGCATTGGAATTCATGCCTTCACTGACTTGACCCATAGAACTGTGTCTCTGGCCAGCTTTCTCCAAACAATACTCTCTGTTTGAATGAGAACAGAATCTCTGTCATCAAAGTCACTGAACTTTTAGCCTTCCAAGGGGGCCACTGAATATCCTCTTTCTTCCCACTACTGTAGCTCCCCAAATCCCTCTCTCACTGAAATGCTTAGAGGTCCTTCCTACCTCTGTGCATGAATTTGGGTGGTCTTTTTGTTTATTATCCAGAGATTATAATGGTATTTTACCCCCCGCTGTGGTATATGGGAGCATCCGGTGAGCATCCCTCCCATCTGCATTCAGCTCCGCACTGAATTCTTCTCACATCAAACCATTCAAAAAACTGCACATACCTAATGCATGTGGTATTTTCATCCCTGAATAAATATCACTTCTCTGTCTCCTTTCCTTGTCACACATTGGGCCTTTCATAGTAAATAAACCATAAAAATATTAAATGGAAGCTCAGCATGAGTTTCATTCATTCATTCAATTTCCTTCAGCAAACATGTATTGAACATCATAAGTCTGCTAGGTTTGAATCAGCCACTTCAAATAATTTAGCTCACTTAATTCTCCAAAAAGCCATTTGAAGTAGAGCTTCACATAGTGATTAAGATCTAGGGCTTTGAAGTCAGACAGACTAGATTAAAATCCTGGCTCCACCACTTACTAGCCATGGGAAAATTATTTTACCTCTCTCAGTGTTAGTTTCCTTACCTATAAAATGAACATATGAAACTCACTGTACCAACACAGTGCCTGGCACATAGTAGGCACTCTAAAAGTGGTGGCTGTTGCTAGTACACCCATAAAGGAATTAATACATGTTATAGTGGATGCTGTGATGTATTGCACAAACCTTCCTTTAGAACCAAAGGACTCGTCCACCAAGTCCCTCTCCATGAATTACTCTTCAATGAAGTAAACTGCCTTGCCAAAAGTTATTGCCTCCTCACCAGGGGCACCTAATTCCTGCTCAACATCATAGGAGGATACAAAGTCAACCCTGAAAGCCTGCACAACTCCAGGTTATCCTGTATAATTAGCTGAGGCCCCTGTTGCCGAGGCCCCTGTGGCCAATGCCCCACAGTTCAACTTCTCCCTCTGCCCAGTCCTATTTATGATAACATGTCAATCAGCAATGAGTGGCACATATTTGGAGGCTTTGGTAGGAGATGTATCCTCCAAGAGGTGAGTAATAGACCTACAAAGATCCAGGGTTGCTACCGCGTCAGTGAAGTGTTAAGGATCTGTTAGACTAGAATGCAAAGACATCCCCTCCAAAGTTAAAGAGATTATTACACCTTGCATTTCTCACCATTGAGAAAGAAGGCAAATACCTGGTAGGCTTTTCTTGTTTTTGCGTTCTGGAGGTAGCATATTCCACACACTTGGGACCCAAGACCTATTTCTCTTTTCTGATCTCTCTCTTTTGGAACGAGAATGTCTGCCTCGCGCCTGTCCGGGCCTGTGTTTTAGACTCACGTAACTTGTCTCCTTTCACAGATTCACAGCTTAAGGAGAATTTGCCTCAGGATGAGTAATATTTCAATTCTCACCCATACTTGATTTAGATGATATTTAGATGAGATTCTGGACTTAGAATTGATGCTGGAATGGGATAAGATTTTTGGATTGTTGAGAAGAGGCTTAATTTGTGTGTGAGAAGGACATGAATTTTGGGGGTCCACAGGGCAGAGTGTTATGGACTGAATTGTGTTCCCTCCAAATTCACATATTGTGGATCTAACCCTCAGAACCTCAGCGTACGACTGTACTTGGAGCTAGGACCTTAAAAGAGATAATTAAATTAAAATGAGTCTGTTAGGTGGGTGCTAATCCAACCTGACTGCTGTCCTTATAAGAAGAGGAGATTAGGACATACAGAAAGAGATACCAGGGATGTATGCACACAGAGGGACAACTGTTTAACTATTAGTATTGAACAGAGCTACTGAAATAATATTAAGAACATTTGAAGAGGTATTCAACAAGAACAACAAGAGGGTGGCCACCTGCAAGGCAAAAAGTCCTTGGGAGAAAACATACCTGCTGACACCTTGATCTTGGGCTTCCAGCCCTCAGAACTGTATGAAAATAAATTTTCGTTGTTTAGGCCACTTAGTCTATGGAATTTTGTTATGGCAACCCTACCAAACTAAGACACCCCCTTCATCCAATTATTGGTCTACATGCGGGGGTACAAAAGTCCAACTCTGTTAATTTCACTTACGATCAATCTAAACTCAGGGCCATCTCAGCTGTAGGGTTCCATGTAGGATTAGTTAATTCCTGTGATATAACTGTGCTGTAGTTCAGATTCTCTCTCTGCAATTCTGTCCCTTTCACTCTGTCACTGGTATTTCTGACAGTACCCCAATAAACCTCCTGCATGCAAATATTCATCTTAGAGTCTGTTTCCTGAAGACCTGACTTAGGAGACACACAAATTGTATAGAACATAGTAAATTGTATGAGCATAGTGAACATTTAATACATGTAAACAATTGCTTTCAGTGTTATTTGTATCCCTACCAGTCCAGGACATTGCACATATGAGTTGTTTATTATCCATTTGTTTAGTGAAGGGACACATTTTTGCATGAAAGAATGAATGAATATTGCAGTCACTCTGCCTTCCCCAAATGACACATAATGAGTGAAGCTGCAGAGCCAGATTTAACTTGATCAAGAAATTATAGAGAGGAGCAGAGAAGGGAGAAGACACCTGTGGCATCCCTCTCAGACACTTGATGTTGAATAATAAAAATGTAATGATGCATTCGCTTGCATTGTCTTTCCTTTCTCTTATATTTGTTTCAATTTCAAGATAACATGAACTGAATGGCTATGGAAGCAATGAGTTAATATATTTATGGCAGTAGTGAGTATTACTCACTCTATATCACTCTACTTTTTCCATTGCCTCTGCTCCGTTCCCTTCTAATCACATGGTTTAACTATTAGTATTGAACAGAGCTACTGAAATAATATTAAGAACATTTGAAGAGGTAGAAACATTGCTTACAGCTACAATTGTCACCAGATTTTATTTTGTTCCCATATACATAGTACAGCCACTGGGACTTACAGAAAATAAATGTGGTGAGATTATTTATTGAGATATTTATCTGTTTTCTTTTGCACCCCTCCTCCCACCCCTATTATAAGAAGAAAGGCAGGCTTCACGGTATTTGGATGAAGGCTTCTTGGTGATAATCCTTCTTTCTGTGTTTAGTAAAAAGGAACTTATTGAAGAGATTCTGCTAGGTATATGCTAGAAAGAAAGAATAAAAGGAAGAACTATGAAGTAAGAATGAAATGAAGGATGATTTTCTTGACAGCAGAGAGGGCATGGAGTTTTCAATAGTAGGATGTTGTGTTCTGCTCCTTGGCAATGCTCCCACTGCTCACCCCAGGGACTTTGCACTTGCTGTTTCTTTACCTGAAATGTTCTTCCCTTTGATATTGTCATGGCTTGCTCCCTTGTCTCCATTAGGTCTTTGCTCAAATGTTTCATTCCTAGGCATTCCTTGATACCCAATTTTAAATTACAGCCCTCACCATCCAGCACTGCATATATACTAAGTTTTCTCCATAATATTTATTTCAATTTGACAATACTTATTTTTATTGTCTATTTCCCCACTCTAGAAATAGAAACTCTTAGGAACAGAGATTTTTCTGGCTTTGCTCCTCACTATATCCACAGTACTTGGCAGTATGCTTAATAGCATGTGTTTAATAAATAGTTGATGAGTGAATGGATATAATCCCTGCATTGCTGTACATCCCTGCATAGTGGAAGTAACCCTGGTTATGTGTGAGGTGGAATTCTTACCCAGTACACTGGGATGGGGTGGTGGTTGAAGTCAGATGATTAATATTCATGGTTGCATATTCATACTCATTGCATAAGCATTTACTTGAAGAAACTTCTGTGGAAAGGTGAGACAAAAAAGGCTGGCATGAACCACTAATTTTTGCTGAAAGATTTCATGGTGATTAACAGAGCTAATCAGAATTTAAAAGGGCAATGACAACCATGTAAATGGAATAAAATTTTATCATCTACCATCACAAAGAGAGGTCCTTGTACCTTCATTTCACTTAAACTGTGTTTTATTGAGATTATTTAACCTTTTAGAATTAGCATAGAATTCTTAATTCCATGTTTGAGACAACTGGAATTTCTGCAATTTATGTATCTTTCTACCCATTCTTCAACCTTGTCTCAATAAAAGAGAAAAGAGATACCTGTGAATGTGAACCTTGCCCCCCCCCAAAAATAGGAGAAAATATGTCTTCCACAGTGAGTTAACAAATCACACAGAATTAATTCCATCCTACCCTCAAAACAAACCAAAACATGAAAAACATCTAATAGTGCTTGTTAAACTTTTTCAGGTATGCAAATGCACCTGAAAATTTGATGATTGTTATAAATGAAATCTTTATCCCTTCAAACTTCACATCCCCCACACAATTCTGTCTATAATCCCAGGAGCATGAACTCCTGAAACCTCTCCATGGATCTAGTAGAGAACCTCTGCTCCAGGATAATACAAATAGCTAAACACTGCAGTGTTACTGTCAAAGTCAAAATGCATGGGAAAATCATGAAGAAGATTTTATTCAGGCTATAACAACAGGGAGAACATTAATGAGAAATGTCTCAAAGAAAAGGAAGAGGATGCTGGGGTTTTATACAGTGACAGAGACTCTCTCCTTGACCAAACTTTAGTTATGCTTCTCTGAGCCCTCTTCTTGCCTAGGTTTTGACCCTGGCCTTCCATGTCTGTCCTTGCAGAGTCCACTTGAACAAGAATCCCACTAAGTCAGTTTAGCAAGAGTACCCTCCACCTTTGATATCTGATCAAGTTTCTCATCCTTACCTTTGATGTATAAGTTCTTGACCTGCTTTTAAGGGAGAATCATGTTAGGCCAGCTAAACAAGAATGCCCCTACCTATGATGTTTCCTCTTAGAAATTTTATATTCATGAACTCTGCTTCCCTCACTCTGCTCTTTGGCAATAAATCCCCACTTTTCCTCATATTTGGAGTTGAGCTTCATCTCTCTCCCCTATTGTGATAGAATTGATCCCTATTGCAATTGTCTTAAGTAAAATCTTCCTTAGTGTCTTAACAAATGTCAGAATAACTTTTTCTTTAATAAGCGGGTAAACAAGGGAGTCACCTGGCATCGTTTGGGAGTCAGGAAGAAGAGCAGACTTTGAGTCTTATTTGAGTAGTATGGGGAAGGGCTCTTTGCAGTTGGAACACAAAATGATGAGGGGTTTGGAAAACAAAATAGTGGGGAGGTGATTTCTCAACCATATCTGTTTTCTGGGAGGATGGGACTCCTCAGGTAAAATTCAATATTGCTAATTCATAAAGTCTTTAAATTTTTGCCATGAGAATCAACATTCAATAGTAGTAAGCTTCAGAGATTTAAAAAAAGTAGCTATTCTGAGAAGAAATTATGCAGAGATTAAAAATGTCTCATATTTTCTTCATAAAACTAGAGGGTAGTGATTGAAAAGGAGACATTAATGTGAAATTTGTTATGGATTGGGATGTTACTTCTAGCTTTAGCATAAGACAGATTCTTCAGTTGGAGGTAGATTTCTCAACTTTTATTATCTAGAATTTTTCACCCTCCTCCTTTCTCTGTAAGAACTAACTTCCTAATATTATAGTCCAAGCATACAGAATATATATTTTAAAAAAGGAAACCATAAGCTTGGAAAGCCAGAACGATAGTATCCCAGATCATGGGAATTTTCTCATAAAGATCCCTGATTTCCAAAGCCTACATGTCTGTTCTTGAATGTTCCAAAAGCCATATCCTCACTTTTTCTTAATTTTCTTGATAGCCCTTTCTTTATATAATCTTAGTTGATTTATCAATTTTTAAAAGTCAAAATAAATAAAAATATATTAAACACTGCTTTAATATCTCAAAATACCAGTTCATTATTATAGTCATATTTATTTATGTACATATTTTATTTTGCTATGTCTCTTAACTATCTACATTCCATATTCCATTTCTGAAAAGGAAATGCTAGATCTTTTCCTCCTTCATCTTTTACTGCATACCAAGTGAAACAAACACCCATAACCAAATGAAAAATGCTAGTGTAGACACTGCCAGAAGTTATATAGTGAAATAAGACAGTTTTAGTCCTCATGACTCAAATCTAAGTGGAGTGGGAAAGAGTGAAGAACATTTAAAAAAAAAAAACTTTTCTACAAGTCAGAGAGATTTAGCATACTGCTGCTCATGAAAACTACAACAACAACAAAAAACCCAGACAAGATAAAAGTACAAGGTGCTATCATGGCTGCAGAAATGGTCCTAGTAGGTGATATCAGAAATAAACAATTGCCTCAGGGATATTACTCCTCCTTGCTGGACTGTGAGGGACCTGGAAAATTACATTGCTTAAGATGAGCCTGGATGGCAAGGTGTCATTTAATTTTTTTCTTGAGTATTTATGCTACTAAGAATCTAGAAGGAACAATTCTAATATGAAACATAAGAAAGAAGTGAATTTTTTAATCAAAGGGATGTTTGCTTGCAAATAAATTGCCAAGTTCTTTGAAATACACAATTTTTTAAAAAGTTTGATGAAATTATAGGCTTGAGGAATATAGAGGCTGTACAAGTTATCTATTATTCCAATATTTAGTGGCTTAAAACAACAATTGTTATATTTGCTCACAATCTGTGGCTCAGCAGTTTGGGATGGGTCTAGGAGCTGCAGTTAGATGAGCTGTTGCGGGCTGGGCTTTCTAGCGCATAGCCCTGCTTGTGCTTTGACTGTACGGTGTTAAGGTGCTACACATATTGCATAATGCTGGCTTCTGCTGACAGGCTTTTCTAGCCAAAGCCGGCTCTTAGGGTGAAGAGCATTTCAAGAATTGAAGCCACTGAATGCACATGCTTTTCAAACCTCTGATTGTTTCATATTACTAATGTCTTATTGTCCAAAGCAAGTCACATGGGCAAAGCCAGCATTAGTATGAGAGGGGATTCTACAGGGATATTGCCACAGGCAAGCAGGACTTATTGGGACCACTACTGTAACAATATACCATAGAAGGACATGCAGTTCATCCTCATTATTTGCGGATTCTGTATTTCCTAATTTGTGTACTTGGTAAAATTTACTTGTAACTCCAAAATCAAAACTCTACATTTTGAGTCTACTGAACATGTGCAAAGTGGAGAGAAATTTGAATTGCTTGACACACACATTCCCAGCTGAGATTGAACAAGATGATGCTCTGCTTTCTTGTTTCAGCTCATACTGTAAATAAGTATACTTTTTTCAGTACTGTATATTTAGTGCCATGTTTTTTACATTTTTGTGTTTTCATTGGCAATTTTGTTGTTTAAAATGGCTCTGAGCATAGTGCTGAAGTGCTGTGTTCCTGAGCACCGGAAGGCTGTGATGTGCCTTACAGAGAAAATACATGTGGTGGATGAGCTTCATTCAGGCCTAAGTTACAGTGCTGTTGACCATGAGTTCAATGTTACTGAGTCAACAAGAAATATCAAATAATGTGTCTTTAAGCAGAATCATACATAAAACAATGTAATATATAGACCAGTCAATGAAAATGTTGTGACCTTCCGAGGCTCAGGGGAACTTAACATTGTATTTCTTCCAGGAGCAGTGGTTCAGTATTTGCTAATTCAGTGTCTGTGACACCTTTATAGAACAGAACTACCATGAATAAAGAGAATTGGCTGTATATCAGTTTCCATCTAGTGTAGTTTTAGAGCAGTATGCCTATATTATTTCTAGGAAGTTAAAGAAAATCGTAAGGCACTCCTGATGAATTAAGCAATAAAGGAAAAGATCGAGTGGCAAGCCCAAGGTGAACTGTATTAGTTCAATAACAATTCAATTTGATAAATATTTATTAGGTATTTATATAATTGGGTAAAGCAATGTCAGTTGTAGGTGCTGGGAATGGGGATAAAAATTTGAATACTTGGTTGTGTTTAAAGAGGCTCAGAATCTAATAAAGGAAGCTAGGCAGTGGGGAATGTGATTTGGGCTACCGGACAGATGTTCACAAAGTATTAAGGAAGCCCAGTGATGAGAAATACATTTGGCTGGTGAAATCAGTGTAGTCTTCATGGAACAGATGACAGTGAAATGTGGATGATGTTTTGATAGATAACTATGAGGGAAAATCAGATTCTTCTGTAAGAATCATGAGCAAAAGTTATGTTGCAGAGGGGAGGGGAGGAAGTTTGGGACACTTGGGAGGGGAGTGTATCATGAAGGCCTACGGCCGTGGTTACATCAAAGGTGGTAACAACCACCATTTACTGAGCATTTAATACCACTCTAAGCCATGATACATAGACAACTGATGATTTCTGAGTAGAGATGTAATCTAATCAGAGCTATGCTTTGATCAAAAGTTCTCTGTGGCAGCAGTTGTATTAGATTTAATTGAACAGAAGGAGCCACAAGAGGGTCTGGGAGAAGAATTAATATATTATCACAAGAACAACATAATAGAAAAAAGGGGCATTGGAACCCAAAAAGAGAGTAATGATTCTATAGATATTGAAGAGTTCTAATCCACAGAACTGTGGCGTGAGAGATATTATAGAAGAGTACAGAATCAAAGACGGTTCTGAGCTATCTAAATAGCACGCTGGTGAGAACAATCAACTGAAATTGGGAAGACAGAAGGTTTCATGGGGGATTCAGGATCTGGTGTTGGGCATGCTCATTTTTATTACTGGTAGAACCTCTAGCAGAGATACTCATTAGAAAGTGGGAAATTCTGGAGAGGCTAAGCTGGGGATATATATTTGGGAACTATCTGTAGAAAAGCAATTATAAGGCTGTGATTACAGATGAGATTACCAAACTGCAACAATTGTAGAAGAAGATAAAGAACGTATGTATGAAGAATTCCTTCACGAAACAGGGAGAAGGAAGCAGGAGAATGTGCAGTGGAAGCACCAAAGTAGAAGAGAGCCAAGAAGTATTTGGAAAGTGCCATGTTGTAATAATATACTAAGGAAAAGTTGTTTGGATGATCAGAAGGTCCTTAACAGCCTTAAAAGAACTGGTTTAAGAACATTGAAATGTGAAGTCAGATTGCAAGAGGTTGAGGAAGATTTGATATCTGAAGAAAAAAGATGGCATGGTAGCTCAAGAGGGTAACTGCTCAGGAAGTTTCTTCAGGGTAGGGGCTCTTTTAGAAGAATGGTTTGCAGACATATTTTGTGGTTTGGAGACAGAGGAGGTTGAATAATATAATGGGTTTAGTGAAAGTTGGGGAGTGGAAAGTTGGCATAGTAGAAATTTAAGAATATAAAAAATTCTAAGCTTCTAATGGGAACAGTGCTGAAATGGCTGGTCATGAGATGGTTTGGGTAGGAAGACAAATAGTTCGTGAACAGATGTGGTAGTCTGAAAGAACTGGAAAAGATCCAGTCCCACTGGGGATGAGGAGTAGATTTAGTAGGATCAAGAAATAAAGAAATAACAATGAGAACCTATGGATTGAGTCATAGAGATTTTTCATAGCTTTTGAATATGGAAGTAGAGTAATTCCAGGTATGTTGGAATGTGTTTGGAATAAAATGGAAATGACAGAAACTAGATTGAAGAGTTTGAGGAACAGGGTTTCAGGAAGTTTACAACATAAATGTTGAGATTACTAAAAGACTATTATCAAGAACAATGACTGAGAAGAAATTGAGAGGAAAAACACAAATCAAATATGAACAACACTGAGTCCAAAAGATTCTACAATGGCCCTGTTGCAATGAGTGAGATTAGGTGTGGTTGCTTAAGCGGTTTACAAGGCAGTTAACAGAAGCAGGTTAGAGTAATAAAAATAATAACACAATTATTTTCTTTAAGTTCTTTATATTCACAATACATCTGCGGAGAAACTAGCTCAGCCTAGGTACGTCTGTACCTACCTTCTGTAGGTATCAGAGCTCAGATTTGATGCAGTGCAATTCTGGAAGGCTTGTATGGCTGTTTTATATTAGCTTTGCCAGTTCCTTATGGAATGATGTTTAGTGAATTGAACTTTAATATATCATTGGATTTTAACACAAGCACTGCAATTACACAATATGCCATACAATATTTTAATGTATATTTTTATCAACATTTACATATTTGATTTCATTTGATTCTCATTAGAAATCCCACACATACTACTCTTCTTTTCAAAATGAGGAAGTGAGGAGCAGAGAGGGAGATTATTAAAAACTTGACAGTTCATACATCTCATTAGTTACAGTGCCAAGTTTTGAAACTATGTCTATTGACAACAGACCCCACTTTCTACACTAACCTTCAGAAATGAAGAGAGTGCACAGTGATGGAGGATTCTCTATGACCAAATATATCAGGTCTATTTTTTTTTTTTTGCCTCTGCCATTGCTCCAGATGTAGAAGCCACATACTATTTCAGGAATATTTTGCTCTAGCCCAGTGAGATTTTGATATCTGTATTAAATAGTGGAGCACTGTTTTATTGTTTGTCAGACATGAACTTTGGAATGAAACATACACATAAGATAGTAAGCCTTGGAATGAGGAGGAAAGAGAAATTCAGAAAATGAATAAGACATAGCCATTCCTTCCTGTCAAAGCAAGGGAAGCAGACATGAAAACAAGAAAGCCGTGTGAATAGACGTTTCTCAAAGAAGATATACAAATGGCCAACAGGTATATGAAATAATGCTCAATGTAACTTATCATCGGGGAAATGCAAATCAGAACCACAATGAGATATCATCTCACCCCAGTTAGAATGGCTATTGCCAAATAGACAAAAAATAACAAATGCTGGTGAGGATCCAGAGAAAAGGGAACTCTTAAACACTGTTAGTGGAAATGCAAATTAATACAGCCATGATGGAAAAGAGTATGGAGGCTCCTCAAACACATAAAAATAGAACTACCATAAGATCCAGCAATCCTACTGCTGAGTATCTAACCAAAGGAAAGGAAATCAGCATATCAAAGGAATACCTGCACTCCTGTTTATTGCACCGCTATTCACAATTACCAAGATATAGAATCAGCCTAAGTGTCCACCAGTGGATGAATGGATAAAGAAAATGTGGTGTATATACACAATGAAATATTATTCAGCCATCAAAAAGAATGAAATCCTGTCATTTGCAGCAACATGGGTGGAACTGGAGCTCATTACGTCAAATGCAATAAGTCAAGCACAGAAAGACAAATATCACATGTTTTCATTCATATATGGGAGCTTAAAACGTTGATCTCGTGGAGGCAGAGAGCAGAGCGATGGCTTCCAGAGCCTGGGAAGGGTGAGGGAGGAGGAAGAGAGGTTGGTTAATGTGTACAAACATACAGTTAGAGAGAAGGATGTGATCTAGTGTTCGATAGCACAGGAGGGTGACTATAGTTAACAATAATTTATTGTGTATTTCAAAATAGCTAGAAGAGGAGATTTGAGATGTTTCCAATACAAAGAAATGATAAATGTTTGAGGTGATGGATATCCTAAATACCCTGATTGTATGCATGCATTGTATGCATGTATGCATACATTTGATACATTGTATGCATGTATCAAAATATCACATCACCCCATAAATATGTATAATAATAAACCAATAAAAAAAGAGAAAGAAAAACATTTTTAAAATTTGACAAAATCTTAAAAAAGGAAAGAAAACAAGTAATCCAGAGAAGGAAATGAGGCAATGAAGAGAGCATGAGAAAAGTTCCTACGATTTGATTATAGAAGTAATGTTTGAGCTTTAGGGAATTTGTGGTGTTCATGAGTTGCTCTAAATTGTGTTTCTGGGTATACAGAAAGAGCATACAGAGCATACAGAGTAGTATGAACTGGTAAAATATGTCCGTGGAAAGTATTGCCTTCTTTCCTACTGGGAGATTTTAATCTCCCAGGTGATGTCATCGATTAAAAACTCAGGCCTTAATAGAGTACAGGGTTCTGCTATAAGTGATATTTATTGCTATGTTGGGGTAATAAAAATAATATTTATTATTATTATTGCATATATCAGACATGAAAAAATACAGAGAATAATATAACAAGCATGTAGTCATTCTCCGCATTAGATAGGTAGTACTAAAGACATAGTTGAAAATTCCAGTGTACCACATTGCTATTTTGCATCCATTTCTGGAATCTGTGGTTATCATTTTCAAAAATATCTTAATTCTTAAAGTATACATTTATAAACAATGGTATTGTTGTCTAATGTTTGAAAATTTATATGAATTGTACCATGTTGTACACGTTCATTATAATGAGTTTAAAAATATTTATCCATGTCAACACAATTAATATAAATCTAGCTTGTTTATTTTATCTGCAGTATGGTGTTTTGTTGTATGACTACATTGTACCTTATTTTTCCATTCTCTTGCTGATAAATATTTAGGTTACAACAGTGAAGAAAACGTTGCAATAAGTATTTCTTTGCAATTCTTTTTAAACACATATGTGAGAGCATAAATTTAGGACTGGAATTACTGGGTTGAAAAATGTATAAATTTAAATTTAGTAGCTATGACTTAGTTGCTTGTCAAAGAGGTTGTACCAAATGTATATTTCCTCCAGCAATGCAGGCAAACTCCTATTGCCAACATATTATTGTTAGACTTTTTTTTTTAAGCTTTGTCAATCCAATGGATATAAAATGGAAGTGCCCAATTACTAGCAAAGTTGACTTTATTTCATATGTCTATTTGCTATCGGAGTCTTCTAATTCTTATCAGAAATCTATGGGTGAGTTTTGACTCTTGGCCTATGTACTAATCTGATCATAGTTTTTATTATAATGAGTTATTTATATGAATGAAAATGGCAGCAAATGATATCACATTGCCAAGAGCCTTGATGTTAAATAGGCTCAAGGTGGTTCCTCTGCAGCTCAAAAATATCACAGGTTAATTCTGGGAGGACTGCTTAAGAAGGTCAGTGATAACTGTTTTCCCATCACATGTTTTCTATGATCACCATGATGTTTTTTCTTAATGGAGTATAAAACAATAGTATATCACTTTGTGACTGGTCTCAGACACAGGCCAAAGGACACTTTTCCTCTTTGCTACAGCATCCTCTAAATATCAAATATAGAAAAAGTATACAGTATCATCAATATTTTGAGATAATGTAATAAACTTTAAATGAACTGAAGGGGAAAAACAAGTGAATCACTCACTCTGAAAAGGCTAGCTTTGAACTATAAAAAGAGAAAAATTTCTCATTAAATATGGCATATTTTTTCAGCTATCTTCTCAAAAGGTAATATTTATTCATCATCTGTTTTTCCTATTTATTTCCCATTTTTTAACTTAGCCTGTTCTTCTTCATGACTAATGTATTCCACTCCCATCCGTCTGTAACAGACAGGCACACTAGCCATTTACTGAAGGTAAAAGATTTCATAGAATGTGGTATCAGCCACTTGAAATAATTTATGCCATTTTGAAGCTCCTGTATGAATAATTTGAGAAGAGTTATGTCATTCAGTATGAAGGAAGAATTTGACTGAGCTGGCTTCTAAAGAGGTAGTATTCATTCCTACTCTAAGACCACTCTAGAGTGTTTGAGCATCTATCCAGTGTGAGTACATCTTCTAAAGTGGGCTTAGTCCCTGTAAATAAGTTACTGTATCGACCTAAGTAAATTCCCAAAATTAAATTGATCAGTTTGTTGAAATCTCTTGGAAATAAAAATTGAAATTAATGATTATTCTAAAATATGATTGATTCTTCTTATTCTTACCCTGATTTATAATAATAGGGAAACTCAATATCTTATGGTACATCAAAGTGTACTCGTTTTTTTACTGATTCAGAGTATACCTTATTTATTTATCCATCTTTTGATTTTCTTCCTCCTCTACCTAGCATAGTCTATTTAATTCAAGGAATAAATGAATTTCTAGTGATGTTTCATGAACACTTTAAACACTGAATTGGATTATCTGCAGACAAACTTTTAGAATTAATATGAGTTTAGTAAGGTTGCTAGATACAGAATCAACCTATACAAATCAACAGCAACACCGAATATAACTGATAATAAAACATAATAGAGAAAAAGGGACTTAATTTTCAACAGCAACATAAACTATAAAATATCTAGAACTCAATCTTACAAAACATATGCATTAACGTTTTAAGGAAACAGAGTTGGAAGAAATCATGGTAATTATAAGTCAGAGATAATAGGCCTAGTGTTTCATAATATATGATCAATTATATCAATAAGAAGAGGGAAATTTATACACACATATCAGAAATATAGACAGTTCAATGCATAGATAATTCAGAATTAAACTATACTTAATATGAGCCAAAGGTGATTTTAGTATTATATTTAGCAGCTACAGTGGATGCAAAAGCAGTTGTTCATATCTGTAATTATCCCCCAATTCCCTGTCTGTTTTTAGAATTAGATCTGGATGAGAATGACAGAAAACCTAGAATAATAGTGGATTAAAAAATCACAGATGCTTAGTTCTCTCTTACTTAAATGTAATCTGGAGTTTAGCAACCCTGGAATGATAAGACAGCTTCACAATCATCAGGGACCTGTGCTATTTCTATCCTGTTGCTCATCCATCTTGAACATCTCCCTCCTAATGTAAGATAGCTGCTTGAGCCCCAACCATTATGTTGGTATTCTATCCAGCAGAAATGAAGAAGATTTAATAAAGGTGTCCCCATTCATTTTTAGGGATCCTTATAGAAGTCACACCCTGACTTTTAGTTATATACCATTGAGCAGTACATATTCCATGGCCATGATGCTCCTTGACTTAGAATGGGGTTGCATCCCAATAAACCTATTGTAAAGTTGGAAAATCTAAGTCAAATCATCGTAAGTCGGGGACCATCTGTATTTTGCTGTAAGGGATGGTAAGAAATATAGTCTCTATTTAGGGTGGTCATATACTTAGATAAAACTTTGGGTTTTATTTCTGAAGAAGTGAAGAATAGATATTTGGGGACTTCTACCAGTCTCTGCCACAACATTCATTAGCCTTCTACCATCGTGGAGAAATTCTGTCGGCCGATGGGTTTAGAAACAAAAGTGAAGACTGAGAGGACACTGTTGTTGATGTGACTGGAATTTAACTTGAAATCAATTTTGGGAGAAAAATTTTTCCATTTAATAATAAAAAGGTGAGTTTAATGTAAAATATGATACTTGAACACTTTTATAGCCATATCTTGCATAAGGAGATTATTGATATTTATTTTTTTTGAAACATAATTGAAGTTCCCATTTCCCATATCTTTCTAGATCCAAGTGTCTCCATGCATTCTCTAATAAACACTACAGAGGCACAAGGAGAGTGGAGAAAATCACTTACAACTCATGTCCATAGCATGACCAAGAGACAGAGAGCACCATGACTACAACTTGCATGTAAGTAGGGAAATGTTTCCAAAGCAGCAGAGCCAGCTACGGAGCTTACACTGGAGCTGACAGTGCAAGGAAAAGAGAAGAGGACTCTGGGTTGGGGGGAGGAGGTGAAGGGTGATTGAGCATAAATAATGTTCACTACAAAAAAGGGAATCCCACCACAAGTGGGAAGCATCAAGGATAGTTCCAAGACTTGATGGATCAGAGCATTGAGGTAAAGAATGTTGAAAGTTCACAGGACCCGAGGCTGCAGTCTCTGTAAGATACTATTTCTGCAGGTGGGGAACGAACTTGAAGGCTTGGTAATGAAGAGAAAGAAGGAAAAAAGTAGAGAACATTAGGAGTCTTATCAAGCTAGAAAACAATCCCAAAATAAAAAGATATACCAATACCTACTCTAAAGAACAAAATAAAACACTATTGACTTAAGAAACTACTTTCTGATATGAACAAAAAAGAGCTCTCTCAGATAAGAAATGTTAAACTACACAAATCACTACACACACCTGTTAATACAGGCACACCAAAATATAAGACAATTCAAAATGAACAGAAGATGGCAATCAGAGCTCATAAAAGAAGCAAAGAGACCTGAGAAGCACAGGCTGCCAGCTGACAAACATTCTCCCCCCAAACCTGCCACGAAGCAGAGAAAAACAGTAAGGAAACTCCCCGGCCTGCCTGAGTTAAATGCTGCTAAACATTTTCAGGCATAAAAATGCCGTTTGAATTAGAAATCAAAAATTTAGAGCATAAATTGACAGGAAGAAAGAAAAAGAGATGGTAAGAGGGAGGCGGAAGGAGACACACACAGGAGGGGGGTGGGGGGAGGTGGGGAGGGAAAGCAAATGTGAATATGTGTGAAAGTGCTGATGAATTTCCTGGCACTGAACTTTGAACTTTTTCTGTGGATTTGAAATTTGTCAAAATAAACAGTTGGAGCACACACACAGACACGCATAGCATCAAATTTCTGCATTGTACCGACCACTGTACTAGGACTAGATCCACAGAGGGTGTCTGGCCTCCTGGAGCTAAACAAAGCAATGGGGAGATAAACATACAAACATTAATCAATTAAGCACACAAATAAAAATATCCTTACAGATTATGGTAAAGGCTATGCAGGAAAATGTCAGATCCTAAGAAAGTGTATAAGGGGTGTGGGAGTGGGTATCAGATTTATATTAGGAAGTTAGGGGTAGCTTTCCAGAAGAAGTGGTATCTGAGATGAGACCTGGGAAGTAGAATTTAAGCAGCAAATAATGAAAAGACAGGAATTCCAGGCCGAAGGAATAGTATTCACGTGTGTCTTGTGTTAGGAAAAAAAGCTGAAGAAGAGTTAATCAGAATAATCAGTTTTTTCTTCATCCTTGACCTTTGCTACTTCCACCTGTACTGACACTTACGTCTCCTGCCACTGGAGGTTGAGACTAGGAAGGGAGGGTGGAGGCATGTTGGGGCAGGGTTGGGAATAGACTTTCAATTTTATTTTTTATATTCTTTATTGTTAGATTTTTAAAGTAATGAGCACAACCATATTTTATAAGAATGATTAAAAGTTTAAAAACTGTTTTTACAAAAAGAAGGGTGCTGGATATGTTCTGTTTGCCTCACAGAACTTGTCTTGCCCTCTCCACCCTGCCCTGCACCTGAAAGACTGGCAGGCACGGGTGTTATTAGTGGGCTCCCATTGCCCTCTGGCTACTGGTTGGGTTTGTCCAATGGGAGACCCAGGCAGTGGGTCAGAGGCAGAAGAGCATGAGGAGAGGATGCTTATTTTTCCAGATCCCTTCTTGGAGGGTCTGCATAGTTGGCTGTGTTGCTCTATAGAAGCCCACATTTTATACCAAGATGCCTTTTCTATACAGCTCTCTCTGGGTTCTGAAAGCTGCTTCCTTTCCTTGCCCACTCAGGCTGAGGTAGGCTTAACAACAGCCCCCCAAAATATCCATGTCATAACCCCCAGAACCTGTGAATGTTACCATATAAGGCAAATGGGACTCTGTAAATGGGATTAAATTAAGGATCTTGAGATGAAATTATACTGGATTATTTGGGTAAATCCTAAATAATCACCTTATAAGAAGGAGACAAGAGAGACAGACTGAAAGCAGGGACAGAAAAGATGAAGTGATGTGAGGACATGAACCAAAGAATGAGGACAGCCTCTAGTAGCTGGAAAAGGCAAGTGCACAGACTCTCCCCTACAGCCTTCAGAAGGACCTTCACCCTGTCAATAACCTTGACTTTAGCACAGTGAAACTGATTTCAGACTTCCGGCTTCCGGAACTGTATAATATAATTTGTTACAGCAGCAATAGGACACTAAAACCTAGGGTGATAACCACTCTCTGCCCAGGGTAGTGCACCATCCCTTGTTGGTTATCTGAAACCCAGTCCACACTTTACAAATTGTTCTTATATTAATATTAAACTGTCCTCAATTACCCAGTTTGAGTGTGTCATCTGTTTGCTGTCAGAAACATCTATGAGTTTCTGTTTTCTTCATTTTTTGCAGTGTGTATTATAATTAATAATACCTAATACACAAGATACCTGCGAGTGCAAATGAATTAATGAAGTAAAAACATATTTTTAAGTTGTAAAGATCTGTTAGTTGAAACCATTTTTCTTGCTCCATACTTCTGGGCTCCACTCACTTGGATACTCCCCTGGAATGAATAATCTAGAGTAAATAGATAAGGGTGTCATAAACTTATTTAGGTTCAGGTCCAAATTACAAGAACAGATTATGATTAAGACTCTCAAGACAAATAT
Source organism: Daubentonia madagascariensis (assembly GCA_023783475.1). NCBI lineage: Eukaryota > Metazoa > Chordata > Mammalia > Primates > Daubentoniidae > Daubentonia > Daubentonia madagascariensis. Next base: position 16,164,507 of record JAKFHU010000428.1, read on the forward strand.
GAAAATGCAAGTTTATTCTGGTAATGTGGGAAAGAAATAGTGCCCAAGCAGATACCCATCAGCTGGTTAATTAATGCTTTAAAGATTAGAGCCTTTTATGTGGCAAAGAAACTCAGCACTCTGCCTCTGGGGTATAGAACTCTTTGTCATATGTCTCTGGGCTTTTCACATGTTGTCCCTTTCCAGAATGTCTTTGTTTTCTTCTCTGCTCCAAATTCCTACTTGTCACCTTGTCCCAGAAGCCACCATGATCTACAAGTTGAGTTGGGTATTCTGCTAAGTGTTCCTATAACTCCTGTAGTTTGCTAATTAAATCTATTTACTTGTCTGTCTCCTGTCACCAAACTGTGAGTGTTTTTAGGACAAAATTATTTTTATTATCTTTATGTCTTTAACACCTGGCTCAGTGTCTGGTTGATAGGAAGGTCTTGACAAATATTTAATAAATGAATGAATGAATAATATACAAGCACCTAGAGTTAAATCTACACAGTTATTGTATGAACGTCAATATTCCCAGTGCTAAATTTTATTTATTCAGAAGTTGTTGAAATTAATAGCCTTTAATAGTGCTTAGTAGCCCTATTCAAGGCTTTAGGACAAAAATAACGCAGGGAAAATGCCATGATGTAAAAATAATTACCTTAAATGGAACAGCCAGACTTCAGAATCAAACACAAATGCTCATATGCAATCGAAAATCTGTGGATCCCTGAGAGGCTTCCCTTCCGCTGTCTAAATTTAATGTGGATAATTTATCATTCTATAAATACATTACAGCTACTGTACATTCATATGCTTTACAGCCTCTGTGTGCATTTCAGCTCTTGGCTTTAGTCGGTGTATAAACTACAAGATTAAATAACTTACCTGGATTTTCTATTGGAATTGAGTGGGTCAAAAATCTGGAGCACAGGTAATTTAACACACATTTTTTAGAAAAGAGTTACAGGATCCTACCATTAATAGATATTCTATTGTAAATTCTGCATTCCTTTCTTCCTGGTGTATATTTAATGACATCAACTGAGTAATGATGGTCCAAATGAGTAAAGAAAACAAAGAGCCCTTTGGAACTGGGAACAAAGTAGTGAACCAGACCTTTGATATATTTCTGTCATCTCACTAGCGGGAAATTATGCTTATTTTGAAAGACAGTGCCTTGCTCATCTTTAATAAGACTAAAATTTTGGAGAGCGATTATGCAACCAGTGGAGAAGGGGCACTACAGAGGCTGCAAATGGGACAGGGAAAATATATGTGCCCATCTCTACGCAGGTAGACTAGCCCACTGAATATCTTACTTGACACAAAACTAGACTTTTTTTTCACTGAAATGCCCTCTTTTAATAATTAAAGAATTTATTTACTGGGTTATTTCTAGGCCATTCACACACTGATTTATTTTTTTATTTACTAATTCAGTAAGCAAGTTTTTTTTGTTGTGCTTTTTTTGTACATCATGATAGGACAGGCATTCTGGTTGAAGTGAGAAGTTAAATAGCACACGGTCCCTGCCATTTTCATAGCCTCCTAGGGGAGACTGAAAAAATATACTCAAAATTATAACATTTAGTGAACACCATGAGATTATTATTGTAGTTACATGATATGGAAGTAGTATAACAAAAGGGAGTATCAGGAGATATGGTTTACTTAGAAACAGCAAAGGATTACTGAAGAATTTGGGACGTAGAATAAAATTTGAGTCCAAACTTGTAAAATGTAAGATAAGATTTAATAGCTCTGGAAATTTTTCTTGTTTAGTGAAAAGAAAATAGCTGAAGCTATGAGATTCTAAAGTATCCAGAGACATTTCAGTTAAGGGGGGAATGGAAAGGTCTGAACACAATCTAATAATTAGTATTGCTAAGGTCAGATATGGTAGTCAACCCTGTCTGTGCTCTGAAATGACATTTGAGTAGCTGAAGACAGGCAAACTTAAGCCATGTTATCCTTGGCTTAGTGCAGTTATGTCCACAGAGACATGAGGGTTCAAAACCAAGTCTATTCCTCAACTCTTAATAACATATAACACTGATGGTACAAAGAGCTGAGCAAAGTAGTTGCTCTTAGGCACTTAGGTCATGTCTGTCTTTTCAGAATGGACCCAACTATAGGGTAGAAATGAAAATGCCACAAGAATACAAATTGTGCACAGCAGGAAAAGAGTCAGAAGCAAACCCAAGTAATTTCTGGGACAATGACAGTGTCAGCGATCACATCAACCTCTCCATGAAGACCCTGGGTCCTTTCACACTTCTCACTATTTTAATTATTGATGTCCACCTGAACCTCAGAAAAATCCCTTTTTTGTATATTTTTAATAGCTTTTATGAGATATAATTCACATATTACACAATTCACCCATCTAAAGTCTATACGGGGATTTGGTATATTATATTATTAATTAATATAATATTATATTATTAATTTTTAAAAATTGTGGTAAGATATATATAACATAAAATTTGACATTTGAAGCATTTTTCAGTGTACAATTCAATGGCATTATTTACATACACAATATTCTATAACCATCACCATTATCTATTTCCAAAATTTTTTAACTATCCCAAAAAGAAATTCTGTACCTATTAAGCATTAACTCCCCATTACCCTCTCCCTTCAGCCTCTGGCAACCTCCAATTTACTTCCTGCTTCAATGTATTTGCTTAATCCAAATATTACATAATAAATGTAATTCTACATTACTTATCCTTTTGTGCCTGGCTTATTTTACTTAGCATTGTGTTTTCAAGGTTCATCCATGCTGTTGTATATATCAGACCTTCATTCCTTCTTATGGATGAATAATATCTCATTGCATGTGTGTGTATGTGTGTGTGTGTGTGTGTATCCCACATATTGCTTATCCATTCGTCTGTTGATGGACATGGTTTGTTTCTACCTTTTGGCTATTGTGAATAATGCTGCTATGAAGATTGGTGTACAGTCAGAACAATTCATTTTTATCATCATTAGTCAGTTACTTTAAGTAAATCCATGGACTTAAAGACAAGGAGTTAAGTAATTTTCCCAAGGTCACTGAAGAAGTCATAGTCAGGAATAGCACCTAAAGACTACGTCCCAGTTGTACTCTATTTTCTAAGACTGACTGGTCTTTATAGATTAAACATATACTATGATTTTACCTAGGGTATCTTTGGGCTTAAATCAGTTGGAGTTCCACGTCATGCTACAGAGCTGTGACATAAAAAGGAAATGTGTATAAATGTAGTTGAATAGCTAGCCATATAGGAGAGGAGACAGCACTTCTAAATGAGGGTAAATAATTGACTTCTGTGACTGTTTTCATAATAGTACATAAAAATACTGCATATTTGACACCATTGGATCAAAATATCAGCATAATACTTTTATTTAATAATAACTGCGATATCCAGATTTTATAAAACAAAGATTGACTGCTAGCTAACTTCTGGTCAGTTGTACACATAGCCTAAAAGAGATTGGAGTGTGAATTGAGGAAGATATATCCCATTGTATGATAGTTTCCTGGAAACTAATCTCAATAGAGAAGTCAATTCCACTTTTCTGACTGGCATAAGATGCAGAACATTTTGGCAAAAGTAAATAATAGACTAACTTTGGAAGCACCATTAACTGTGTGTAGTTTTCTGATCACCTAATCAGAGTTCACATACTAGTAAGTAAACAAAATCAGGAGTTGGCATTTTAAAGAAAAGAGAAACAATGAGTAGCTCAAGTTAAATACAATGTTACATTAACATCAAGTTAATGGATTGACTATGGAGATAAATGAGTTAACTTTACACGGGATTTGTGCAAGTTTTGCTGTGGTGCTGCAAGTTAAATGTCCTGTCAAAGTCATTGCATACATTAATAAATTCTAACATTCTCTTTATGAAAATTTTGTTCATTCCTTCCCTATCAAGAAGGAATTAGGTTTGAATTTATCTCAAAGTAACAGATTTTTGGAATGATATAAAATCAGCTCTCAAAGACAATGTCATGACAGCTTAATGTCTGTCAGGCTCCTGAATAGGATTTTATATTTTTATTTATTTATTTATTCATTTATTTCAGAATATTACAGGGGTACAAATGTTTTGCCTACATGAATTGCTTTTGTACAGTTTGAGTCAAAGTTATGTGTGTCCATCACCAGATAGTGTGCATTGTACCCGTTAGGTGTGATTTTACCCATCCCCCTCTCCCCCCTCCCATCTGCTTGATTTCGATTGACTTTTACTTCCACATGTGCACATGAGTGTTGATCAATTAGCTACAATTTAAAAATGAGTACATGTGTTGTTTATTTTTCCATTCTTTAGATACTTCACTTAGGAGAATGGTCTCCAGTTCCATCCAGGTTGTTGCAAAAGGTATTAGTTCACCATTTTTTTTTATGGCTGAGTAGTACTGCATGGTATACATATACCACATTTAATTAATCCACTCATGTATTGATGGGCACTTGGGTTGATTCTACATCTTTGCAATTATGAATTGTGCTCCAATAAACATTTGAGGGCAAGTATCTTTTTGATAAATGACTTTTTTCCTTTGGGTAAATACCCAATAGTGAGATTGCAGGATCAAACGGTAGGTCTACTTTAAGTTCTTTGAGGTATCTCCATACTCCTTTCCATAGAGATTGTACTAGTCTAAAGTCCCACCAACAATGTATAAATGTTTCCTTCTCTCCGTATCCATGCCAGCATCTGTTGTTTTGGGACTTTTTTATAACAGCCATTCTCACTGAGGTTACATGATATCTCATTGTGGTTTTTGATTTGCGCTTCCCTGATGGTTAGAGACTTTGAGCATTTTTTCATGTTTTTTGGTCATTAGTCCATCTTCTTTTGAAAAGCTTCTGTTCATGTCTTTTGCCCACTTTTTAATGGGGTTGTTTGATTTTTTCTTGCTGATTTGTTTGAATTCTTTGTAGATTCTGGTTATTAGCCCTTCATCTGAAGTACAGCATGCAAATATTTTCTCCCATTCTGTAGCTTGTCTATTCACTCTATTGATTGTTTCCTTGGCTGTGCAGAAGCTTTTTAATTTAGTCAAATCCCATTTATTTATTTTTGTTGTTGCTGTGATTTCCTTTGGTGTCTTCTTCATAAATTTTTTGCCTAGACTGGTATCTAGAAGAATTTTTGAAACATTTTCTTCTAGAAATCTTATAGTGTCATGCCTTGGGTTTAAGTCTGCTATCCATCTTGAATTAATTTTTGTGAGTGGTGAGAGGTAAGGATCCTGTTCCAATCTTCTATGTGAATAGGATTTTAAGTTGAGAAAACATTTTTCTGATATAGTCTGGGAAACACATATATAGAAGTTATAATTCAATAAAATAAAATCTGTTCTCTAGCTGTACAAAAATGTGACCATTTGGTCCTGTGTTTATATGCTTGGCTTTGTGTTTGATTGTGAGTTAGACTGTGTGGGTCATATCCTTGACTACTCTGATGTGTTCTATGACATTGGATAAGTTACTTCCATCCTTCGAGTTCCTCAGTAAAATAGGAAAAATAATAAAACCTAGATCTTCAGTGTTGTGAAGATTAAATAAAATAATGAAACTCACATGCTTTATGCACAGTAAGCAGTAAAACAATATTAGTTGTTATTTTTTTTTTGATGAAAATATTCATTATGCTTGAAAATGAGAATTAAATAAACACATCTCTAGATATTTTTACTGGCCATTTTCTTGAGACACATTTGCAAAGATGAACAGAACTAGATACACCTTTGAAAGAGGTGTGAGATCATTGTATATTTAAGGAAATCAAAGGCCATCCAGCACCCATGTAGAGAAATCCATTTCTATCCTTGGCATTCTTTACTAGGATTATTTATAGACTGTGAGAGGACTTAGAGCCTCCACGAATTTTAAAACAAACAACAAAAACTCAGCAACAAGCATTTGAACCTTCGCTTTCTCACCCCCAAGTCAACTAATCTTTCTTTCTTAGCTATATTTATTTCACCAGATTGTCTGAATAAAAAAGATGAAAAACTTCCAGCTTGGCAAAGGGAAAGCCCAAAGCCTTAAGGTAAATTCACGGTTTTAAGACATTCCGTGGTTTAGTTTTAGTTTTTTTTTTTTTTTTCCTGTGTGACCCTATTGATTAAATGGGAAGTATCTTATTAAGAAAATCCCCATGGTTCCTTTGTAGTTAAGCCTGTAAGTTCTTCGCTAACTCTGGGAGTATACTTTGAGTTAGTCTTTCTAAGCATCCACAGATAAGTTGAGCAAAAAATTGGAGAATAGGAAAGGTAGCACTGAACAAAATCACTGATCTCCCCGAGTACTTTATAGTTAGCAAAATTTCCTTAAAAGGGGTTTTGTTAAGCATTACGTAGAATATATTTTCTTCCCTTCCATTACTCTTCCTTGACTCAGTAATTACAGAAGCTCAAAGAGAAAGAGGGGTGGGGGATAACTGACAAAGCAAAATGTTAGCTTCTGTTACAGATGACAACCATTGAAGAAAAACTTCAACAAGGGGATATAATACCAAAATCTGAGAGCATGACTTACAAAACTATTCCTACAAGGCATTTGGTAGAATTTCAGAAGATATTTCAGAACTTACATTCACATAAACCTTAAACTGGATTGCTTTTAAAATTTTAAGTGAAATCAAGGTATGTCCAAGTGTTTGCTTTGGACAAAATTAATTTAAAGGACATAAAGTCAAGGAAAAATGAATACTCAAAGATGTCCTGTAATCCTCACAAGTCAGCATATTTTATTAAAATGACATAAACCAAATCAGGCTATGTGACTTAATTATAGTTACTTTGAGCTGGATATATCCTACAACATTGGGAAAGAGGCAACTTTTATCTTTTTAGCCACATTTTCTCTCTATTCCATAATAATTCTAGGGCCTTCTTTCTATAAAAACTATTCTCGTGAAAGAATCTTGGACCAGTCCATGTCAACTTGCATTATTTCTCTCTGGAGTATTTGGAGGTTAAGCTTTAGAATTAAAAGTAGAGTCTATTACTACAGAGATTTCATTCACCCACAACCTAGAAAGACTGCCTTTGTGCGCCTCTGTGTGTTTACACATGCATCTGTGTGCCTGTGAAATAGCCAGTGGAGGAAATACAGGGAAGCTGTCTTTGAAACCCCAACAGGTAGTCATTTACTTCACCTGTGTGTGAGGCTGTTGATTTATCAACAGATGAAAGCCCAAGATGAGCCAAGGGAGTTGTGTTTGCTGAGGAATTTTCTTGATGGCTATGCTTGGGGCTTCTCATGAGAACAGAATGAGTGGAAGAATTAGGTAGTCTGTCAAGATCCCTTCTAATAATAGTAAAAATACCCAAACTTAATTTATGAATATTTGACCTATGGTCTAAGGTCCAAGCATCATTGTAACTTTGTAGCTCTGGCAATGCTAAAATATTTGTCCAATGAGTGTCATTTGTCACCATATTCCCTGTCTGTGTTCCTGGGTTTGATCTTCAAACACAGACAGAGAAATTACAACATGGAGCCAGTTGTGGACAGAAATACCAGACCCACATGTGTGCTAAGCATGTAACCACAAAACCCAGACCTGATGTGTTAGAATTCTAATTAGGTACACAGTTCCAGATAATTTAATCATCTGATAAAAAAAAGATCATAGTGATTTACTACTTAAATTCAGATGCACCTACTTCCTTTAAACCTCAAGGCTGAATTCAATTTTCTTTTTCTCACCCTTGTCTTCCACAGCTATAGTTTCAGAGTGGGAGAGTGCAAAGTATAGAGAAATTATTAGAATGGTTTTAACCCAGCTGTTTTATTTTTTATTCTTCAGACCTATCTAAGGTCCTCTGAGGTCTTTGCTTTCATTTTCTCAGCCCCAGAAGGAGCAAATGGAAAAGCCTCAGAGCAGCATGGGAGCTGTTCCAAGAGCAGTGCTGTGAACATACATTTGTCCTGCTCAGGAGTGAGGTTTCGCCTCCACCTACGCTCTGAGGGGGCAGCTGTGATGTCTCGATGGGATGAGAGAAAAATCAATATGCATGGCAATCTGGTGTTGTGCCCATGGGATCACTGAGGAAAGACGTGCTGTGTGCTATCCCTGTGTCACAAATGAGGGTTGCCACCAGCAACCAGGGCACCTCTATGTGAAAACAATGACTGAAAGGAAGAAGAAATGGTTATAACAGCAGAAACAGGTATTTACCACCTCTTTATGTCTCCTTCTCTTCACTTGTTTCAAAAAGTCCTACTCATCCTTCTGTTCCCTCCCTATCATTCTTGGTATGATATGTCTGGGTATCCAGCAAAGCAGTGGATTTGGGGTGAAGAAGCTTATTTGCTACCTAAAATAATAGAAATAATAGGCTCCCCTGCTCTGATAAGTCAGATTTAGATGGTGGCAGTTAATGGCATTTGACCAATGAATACAAAACATCATAATACCTTTACATATTTAATAATTCCTTATAAGGTGGAAGCACAGAAATTGCTTCCTGAGGTAAGAGGGCAATAGACGGATTTTTAGAGTCACTGAACGCCCTGGGTTGGTGAAGCAAAGAAAATAATTTCTCCCTATATAGAGGTGCTTGGTATTGTTTATCCCAAGCAAAGTGACTGACTTGTCTTTGACACTTTCTTAAGATATACAGTCCTCAGAAGAGTAACTATGTGATGACATACTCAAATGCTTACAAGATCAGCATTTTTCTTTAGGAAAGCCTATTTAGAGGGTGTCCACAAGGGAGGTGGAGGCAATGGAGTCCTCATTTCTTTTCTGTTCCAAGCCTTGCATGCCCGCTTCATAAATTAATAGCATTGTGTCCCTTTAGGGAGTGAATGAGCACAACAGCTGTCCTCTGGGGCCTTTGTGTTGTAGGTTGATGAACACTGTGGGCTTTTCCTGTTCACATGGGCAGACAACTGACCAGGAAGCCAATGTCTGTTTCTCTGGTTTATAAAGGGGTAGTCAGTTCAAAAGAACTAGCATTGATAGAGCACTGAGACTTTCTAGGAGATTTATAATTTTCCATTACTGGGAAAGAGTTATTATTTCCACTGATTAAGAAGGATGTGTAGACCTCTCTTTAGAGGTCTTATTAAGCATTTGTCCCATACAACAAAGAAGACTCTTTGAGGCAGTCATGCCTATTCTGTGCTTGCCTTCCTTTCATTAGCTGTTCTCAGCATGTATTTCAATTGTCCCCTTTCTCTGTGGTAACCAGTTGATTACTAAAAGAGGTTATATACTATACAACCCAAAGTGGATTATTCACAAAGAAAGGATCTCATGAGTGTTTCTCACCCATAGAAGATGTTCAACAAATACTTATTAGATGAATGAAGACTGTGTTAAAGTGTCTACCACCTTGAAGCTGGGGTGGCGAGGGTGGAGAGTTTAGACAGAGCATTTCTTGTAGAGGGATGGCAGTCCACGCCGGGCTAGCATGGGAGGACTCATGTCCATTTCTTAAGGCTACAGGGGCACTTCTTTGTGTCAGTCTAAAACAGAGTGAAGCAGCATATGCTTGTATTTGTCTAAAAGATTGGAACAGACAGGGCAGATCCCTCTGTTACATGCTACTATTAATAAAAATAAGCATATGTGCTATTTTGGTTGGCATTGTTCTTCTTTGATCTATGATACATAGAGTTTTAGCTAGATTGTCTTTGTTTTTAACAATTTTTTATTATGAAACATTTCTTATATTTAAAAATATTTTTTATATATATACACACACACATTTTTAAGTCTAATAAGAGAACACATATTATTCACCACCCAGCCTAAAAAGCAGCACATTTCCAATCCTGCTGCATCCATTTGTGCAAATGGCATTCCTACTGCCTTTTCTTAAGAAGTAACCACAGGCAGTGGTATGCTTTATTTAATTTTCCTTATCATTCTATTCTCTAGGAAAGAATAACAAAGAATAAATAGTCTTTCACTGGTTCTAGGATAAAAAGTGTCAATTTTCCAACCTGAAAAACAGTGGATCCAGGTAGACACACCGTAAAATTTAGCCGTGCGATAGCAGTCAGTGCCCCAAAGAAGACTTAGCTTTAACTTTTTTTGAAAATAAAGTATAGCTGTAATATTTTTGCAGGTAAAGTTTCTCTTTGAAATTTAACGTTTTATTCCAAACTTTTGTATAGGCTGTTGAGTAAATTCCATTAAAAAATACAGGAAAATGATGTATGATATTGGCTCCCTTATTCCTTAATAATTTTTTTATCCTTCCTCAAGTTTAAGTATTTTCATTTTCATAAGATTTAACATGTTTAAAATACATTGTATGGTTTAGGGAGGGTACATTCAGACATATTTTGTGAAGAATGACCAGCCATCAAATTTATTCAAAGTAAGAAAAAAGTTTCTCCAATTAAATATCAGTGGTCTATGTTTGTTGAATTATGGCATGTCTAATTTTTGTGATCTTTTACTTTGTAAGACTGGCTAATGGCTACTCTTGCTGAATAATACATTATTAACCACTCTGGCTGCTTGAAATGCAAGTAAAAGGGAGAAATTAAGTACGTGCATTATATTATGCAAACAAGTGATGTAAAATTAATGTCCTAGAGCTGACTTTCTAAAGAGGTAGTTAACATTAGATAACATCAGCTAAAGATGTGGCATATATAGCTATTTTAAGGTAGCACATATTTACTGAACAACTATTTATTTCCTGGCCTGTGCAAAGCTCTATGGATTCAAACATCTAGAAAGAACTTTTGAACTCATTGGTGACACCTCTGTTATTAATGGCTCTCATCCAGCAGTCATTTCCACAATATAAGGTATGTGTATACAAAACTGTCTCTTGGTTTGGGGCTCTTATAGCTGTAAATGAAAAGTGCCTTTCATTTTGCTATAGGGTGTTCAACGTCTTTACTAAAACAAAACTATGCCTTTGTTGACAAGCCCTTCCTAAATCAGAATCCAAACACTGTCTTCTGTAAATATCCATGTAGATGATCCTTCCAGTGTCCTGGCTTCTCAGCTTCTGGACCTCCCTCCAGTGATCAGGAATCTTGTCATCCACCTACCTCAGCCACTCACAGCTAGGGTCATACTCTCTCTTGACTGTGTTGTTATCAATGAGTGCATTTCAAATGCACACATACCACTCCCCATGTGCCTCCTCCTGAGTTTCAGTTTGTTCCTTCTGGTTCCAACAACCTTTTGACCCCACCAGGACCAATAATCCACTGGCCCTATCAGCTTTTCATTATGTCCTACCCTCCACATGGTATCACTTCGCTCTATACTCAGCTTAAATTCTATGGTCAGACTTTATGATCATTCCTTTATATACATCACTGGCTCCCTTACCAATCTCTTTCCTTTTTGAATTACTTTGGCTAAAGTATAACCCTGGTTAAATGGATATATCTGCCTACTCCATACATACATATGTGTAGCCAAAAATGGATGGAGAAAAAGAACAACCATATTGATTGATCTCATTTTAAATTCATGGTCAGAAATTATGTTTCTGATTATGTTGACTGACAACCTTTTTCTCTATATAGTCTAAGCACTGTCCCTCTCTTCTGGATGACTCTTCCATCTTATCCTTCCAACATGGAATATTTCCCTCCAATTCTTACTCTCAGCTGATGACCTAGCTACCTATTCACCCAGAAAATAGAATCCATCAAAAGAGAACTTGCACATGTTCCCAGACCACATACACCTACCCATCTGATTCTATCTCATACCCTCTAACTTTTCTCGTAAGTGCAGATGAGCTATATGTGTCAGCTAAGATCAATCCCTGTACTTGTATAGTGGATCACAATCTCCCACACCTAAAATAAGGATACCACTCCTTTCTTTTTCCTGCATCCTCTGCTTTTCCCTCAGTACTGGACTACTGCCATCTGCAAACAAACATGCTTCCATCTACCATCAATTTTCCCTTCCTATTTGTTTCTTCTGCATGCGTATTCTTAGCTAATACAAAAAATACTTTTACTTAATTATCTTACTTAACACATAACCCTTCCACAAAGGCAGGAATTTTTAACTTTTTGAATGCTGCTTTTTCTTCAGCATGTAAAACAGTGCCTGGCACATACTATATCCTCAGTACATTTGCTGAATGAATAAATTAAAAGCAAAATTCAAATAGTGCTTTCTATGAGCCAGGCACATGCTAAATAAAATCTGTAGCATTTTCTCAGTCAATCTACACATCAATACCGTAAAGTAAAAATTTGAATCCTTGTTTTATAAATGAGCAAATTTAAGCTACAGAAAGGAAAATTCACTTTCTTTTTCCAAGAGCATGGCCAAACTGGAAATATATCCAGCACTGTCCAATTCCAAGATCATAGTCTTAATTACCACACTTTAAACAATGTACCACATTACTTATGGCTGTTGACATAACCACCTTTGATTAAGCAATACTCAGGGCAAATGTACCACTGTCTGATAGTGAGTGTCTTATTCGCTTCCTTTTACCTTCATTCCTCTTGTCCATTCAGAAATCTGGAAAATAAGGTTCTAGGGGTTTTTCTCACAATGCAAATTTATACCTATGTTGGTTTACAATGGCTTCTGTAACAAATTAACAAAAATATGGTGGGTTAAAACAACACAAATTTATTACCTTACGGTTCTGGAGGCTAGAAGTCTGAAACTGGGTCTTACAGGGCTAAAACTAAGGTGTTGTCAGTGCTGTGTTCCTTCTCGTGGTTCCAGGGGAGAATCTGTTCCCTTGTCTTTTCCAGCTTCTAGAGACACCCACATTCCTTTGCTGATGGTAACCTTCTATATGCAAAGCCAAAATGGTTGGTTGACACTTTGTCATGCTCGATCACTCTCATTTTGTCTCTCCTGCTCCCTCCGGCAAGGACCCTTATGATTACATTGGGCCCACTGGATAATACAGAATAATCTCTCCACTTCAAGATCCTTAACTTAATCACATCTGCAAGTTCCTGTTTTCATATAAAATAACATATTCCCACGTTCTGGGAATTAGAACATGGATGTCTTTGGGGGGCATTATGCAGCCTACCACAGTTGGCCCTTTAGCCTCCAAAGATTCATGTCCATCCCAGATGCAAAATACATTCATCCCATCTCAAGATCTCCAAAAGTCTCAACCTATTTCAGCATCAACTCAAATCCAAAATCTCCTTTAGGTCTCATCAGCTCAGAAGTTCATCATTTAATCATGTAAATCAAAGATGGGTAAGACTCTGGGTATAATCCATCTTGGGTAAAAATTCCTCTCTATCTGTGGACCTATGAATCTAGAAGATGAGTTACCTCCTCCCAAGACATAATGGTGGAACATTTATAGGATAAGTTATAGACATTCCCATTCAAAAAGGGAGAAAAAGGAAGGAAACAAGGAGTCACTGGCCCTAAGACATTTAGAAGTCCAAACAGGAAGACTCCATTAGTTTTCACAGCCTGAGAATGATGCTTGCTGGCTCCAGGCTCCACCCTCTGGGATCCAGCCTCCCCCATCAGAGTCATCCTTCCTTTCTTTCATTTTGTCTTCTGTCTGTCTCTTTCAGTCCAAGCCAGCAATGTTTCTGCTGGTATAAAATTCTTAAAAACCATGTGGGTTTCTTGTGTATATCATGGGAATTTACTTTGTTAGACAAGAGTTTCCTACAGAGATCTTTCCTGGATAATTCCATTTCTATTCCTGACTTCTACTGAGATGGCTGAGGGGATCCATGAGTCATACACATAATATCTTCAAAAAGCCCTCTGTGTGAATGAATAATCTGACCTTTTGGTTAATAGAAGCACTAGCAAAAGATTATCCAGCCACACCCTTGGCTTTCCTATTTCCCTGATATTTAAAATTCTAAATTTAGCTTATTTTACAATCTGAATAAGCTGAGAATTTTCCACATCATCAAGTCTTAGTTTCTTTTTGCTGAACAGTTTCTCCTTCAACGTATGTCTTGTCTTTCTTCGTACATTTTTAGGAAACTAGGTCTCACCCTCAACACTTTGCTTGGAAATCTCCTCCACTAAATATCCAAGTTGAGTGCTTATAAATTCTGCTTTCCTCCTAACTGTAGGACACAATTCAGGTAAGCTTCCTGCCACTACATAACAACAATCCCCTTTCAGAATCCTCATTTCCTTCTGAGCTCTCACCACTAGCACTTTTAACATCTATATTTCTACCAACAGTTTGTTTTTGGTGATTTAGGTATTCTCTAAGATGATACAGGTTTTCACTGCCATGCTCCTAACTTCCTTCTGAGCCCTCACAAGCAGTCTTTCACATCCATACTTCTACCAACAGTTTCTTCAAAGAAATAGAGGTATTTTCTTTCATGTTCCTCAAAATTATTCCAGCCTTTATCCATTACTCATTCACAAAGTGACACTTTTCCCCACATTTTTAGTTGTTAACACAGTCTCCCGCTTCTAGGTACCAAAACACGTACTACACTACCTTACTTGTGTTCTGTCTTCAGATCCACAGTCCCTCTGAATTTATCCCACATTTCACATCACCAGAACACTGTTTACAACCTAGAAATGTACATCCTGCCTCTGTACCACATCTATGCCTTGGTGGGGTTTTCCTAAGCTCTGAAGCCTGCAGACTGTGAGCTAATTGGCCAGTAGGGGTATCAGTGTATGGAGCACTTCCTTGGACCTGCTGCTGCCTGGCAATATTCCCAACCCCAAGGCAACCTCTCCCCACTACCCTCTTAGGATATTCAGATTCATCCTTGAAGGGAAGCTTGGAAGGGGAAAAAAGGGAACGTTGAGATGTGCTGTGATTAAGGAGTATTTATGGTGACATTTTTATACTGGGAAGGATAAGCTTTACAGAATTGAAGCCTGAGGGTATAAACAGGCACATTGAGCGGTACACTCAGAATAGAAAAATATCTCAGGTGTTTTTATAAAATTATTCATACAATTACAAGAGGCTTACATATTGAATGACAGTGTAAATGAACAAAATAGTAACATATTATTAATTTTCTCAACAAACATGTTTTGAATATATTGTATAAGTAAGGCACCAGGCTAGGCCTCAGGAATAATAAGGAAAACAGAACATTGTCCTTTACCTTAAGAAGCCTGTATTTCAGTGGGGGAATCATAACTTTTGTATTCAAACATATGTGACTTGGAAAGCACCATGCTAGACTTATGAACCCAGAGGCTGTGTATATTGCAGCAGCACTACTGATTCAGCCTGGGGAAATGAACAATTTAGCACTGTTTGCCTGCGTCAGATTCAGTTGTGAATATTAAGGAAACACCAACAATTCTAACAAGCCATTCCATCAGGTCAACAAAAATGGGCCAGCAGATGGGGCTTATTTATTGTGCCACATTGCCATTAATAAACTGGGGGCAGAGTGGGAGGGATCAGAGCCTAGAAAACACAGTTCATAAAAAGGAGTAATCCAGGAAAAATAAAATCCAATGAACAAATCCACTCAAATGACACAAAACCAACTACAGATTAAGCATATACACAGGGAGTCTAGACTTTGTAATGAATAAAACTATGTAGACAATAACACATAATCTTTCCCCGTTTGGTAATGCTAGATGCCTCAGGGAACTCTAACAACTGTTGGTGATGTCTAACCACCTTTGGAGGACAGCTGGTTGTTACTGCAGATCCTGAGGAGAACCCTGGCCAAGAGGTCACGGACCTGGTTTTAATTCTGCTTCTGCCACTGATTTGCTGCCCCACACAAGTTACTTACACCTCACTGTGCCTCAAATTCTTGTCTGTAACTCAACACGTATACACCGAGAGAGGCTATGTGTGATGCACAGAGGGGCTACAAGAGAGAATCACGAACGCCGTCCTAAAGGAGCTCACATTAATCTAGTAAGTGTGACAGACAAGAAAGTAAAGAACTGCTCTACAGAGTGCTTGATGTAAAGCGAATGTATGAGGTACGGAAACACTACTGAGAGCACGTTTATTCTAGCTACACCACAATCTGATAGAAAATACTTGGATTTCCATTTTAAAATACCATTCTGATGAATTTTTAAAAAAATATTAACACCCACATTATAATTCATCTGGGTATGTATTTTCTTAGAACTCTAACAACATGTCTGTACCTCTTCTAGTCCCTACACACACCCCTTTTCTCCCCAGGGCACTTCTGTCTTCTGATAAGTCATAACTCCAGGAGGTCTTTAGAGAGTTCCTGGGTCAAAATACTGGGAGAGAAAGATCTTTTTTATTGCTCCTTTCTTGCCATCCTGCTTCCTTGTTTGCATATACAAAGGGGCCCTCCATACTCTACCTGTTCTGCCCCTGTGGCAGCATCTGAGATTCTAGACTGAATCTATCCAGTGCTGGAAATGACTCGAGTATGGACCCTGTAAAGACCCAGGTCCAAGTACATGGGCCTACATGGACTCTGAACTCTTCTGAAAGTGCTTGAAAATGGATTGCTAGAGAAGCTGACCATATATCCAGGCCTGTGCAAATTTAGTTACATTCATGTATGAGTTGTTCACTCTGACCATAATCTACTCTCTGTCCAAGTATTAGCTCTTAGGGAAATATTGAGGGTTCACCATGTCACCTATCTAGATTCATATTCTTTGCTTTCTTTCCAAGGTGAAGTCTCAGTTGAGGTAGGTGTCTTTTAGGATATATTATCTGGTAAGTGCATAGCCATTAATGCCATGGGTTATTCTAAAGGTTTTAAAATACTCAATACTATCACGTGTTTTGAGCTTTCCACACAACTGGGAATGTCTATCAAGTCTGCTTTTACTTTTCTTATTCACTCTATACCACAGAAGCCGTGTTGCTCTCTCCCAAGAGAATTAAATGAAATAATTCAATGAACTCTTCAAGACAGTGTCTGCAACCTAATAAATGCTTAACATTAGCACTGTTGGTAAAAATCAATCAACAAATAAGCAAACAGACAAATAAATAATTATTCTTCATTTTTAGATTTGAATTCTTGTGGATATATAGTTCTATGAAAATATTAGGGTCCAAAATTTTAATTCTTACCAACATTCTTCACCACCTACCCCTGCCACCATCCACCTCACCCACCTCTGTCCACCCAAGGTCAAGAAGTAAATTCACTATGAAACTAATGAAACTTCAACTTCAGGACCTCTAGCTTGCATTGGACCCTTTCAAGACCTTAGAAGAAGCCTAACAATGATGTATTCGTATAATCTTTGAATTCCTAAAGCCTGGATATGCCTCTGCCCTGGTCCCATAACACTTTTTCTTAGTCTGTGACTATGGCTATCCAAGGAACTTTATGTCCCTTAGGCACTAAATGCACTATGTTCTTGAAGAAAGATTACAAGTTCTCACTGACACCATATCTTCTCCCCCTGGAGTTTATTCACTGAGTCCTGCAGTGACTCTTGGAAATGCTCTCATTGAGGAGGTCTTTGATAAAATATCTTATTAAATGTTTAAGAATATACTTCTCTTTGGTAGCTTTTCTGCACTGATGTGCTAGTTTGTATAAAACTCACCTGATGATTCATCATGGGAAAAATAGTATTTGCCATAAGAACACAGGATTTTCATTGTTTTGTTAGAATAAACCAAACAAAAGGAAAAGTAGAAGTTTAATAAAACATCTTTCTGCAATGAGGAGAAGAGATAAAATTACTTGACATGGTAGCTTTATGCATTTTCCTTCATTGTTATAACAGAAATGGCAGGTGGGAAAGGCAGAACAAGAAGACTGGCTGAAACAACTACTCATTCTAAATAGAGTTTAGCCAATGAAAAAATGTAAGCTTGTTAAAAAGAGCATGTATATTATTGTGTAGTCCTTAGGTTCACTAAAGAAACATATTCCAAATTTGGAATACATGGCTCAGGCTGCTTTCTTATTCCAGGCAATGAGACCATCTGACAAAATGACGTCAATTTTATTCCACACTGTTGAACTTATGTCCTGGTTTAATCAGCTTGACATGAGTTTTGCAAGAAATAAAAGCAGTATGTTACTAAGCTTGAGATGAGAGTGCTAGAGTCAAAACACGAGCCATTTTATAGTTAATGTGAAAGTGGTGAAAATTTAAAGAGAATCTGGGTGAGCTTAATGCTGCCATTTTCAAAATAATCATTCCTTGTATCACATTTTTGAGTATTGTGTCTGAAATAATGCATTTTGCATGGAATTTAAAAGGTAAAAAGCTTCTGACCTTTTCTTGGTCATAAAAATTATATTCATATATCAGTCACATTTTACATAATCTTGCCCTATTATAATCAAATGATGAAGATTCTAACTAATGAAGAATCATGGGATGGGGCATTCATTTAATTTAAATCCATTATACAAATATTTGCACATGCTTTCTTCATTTTTTCAGCATCCTCCCTGTACAAAATCATTACATTGATAAAGTGGGTTTGGACTAAATGCTTTCAGCGTAGACTGTTATGGAAAACCCTTGAGTTTAAATAACACCTTCAATAAAAGATCATTTTTGGAGAATTTCTATTACTTACCAAACACTTTACATATATGTTTTGTTTTAATTCTCCCCAACACTCTGTGAAATATTTGGTGTTATTCCATTTTACAAATGAGGAAATTGAGACTTAGATTAAATAAATTTTCCATGCTTATAGATTGTATGGAGACTTGCTCTAAATCCCAGTTTCTCCATTTGTAGAATGGAATAACACTACATATCTCATAGAGCTGTGGGGAGAATTAAAAACTCAGGCTTATTTATTCAGTGCTGGTTCCATGTAGATTGAAAACTTCCTCTATATGTGGTTAGGCATGTGGACTCTGAAGCCTCAGTATCTCAGTTTGACTTTTTAGCTTCTCTACTTCTTAGCCAAGTGAACTTGAAATTATTTGACTCTATAAATTAGTTTTCTCATCTTTAAGATGAGGATAAAAATAGCACTCACAACATTTATTGTTATAAAGATTAAATGAGTTAATACATATAAATCATTTATAATAGTACCTTAGAACTTCATTCCATAAAATTTAGCTATAATTGACATTTACATAGTCTCTTGACTATGGGAATCCATCATTAATTTTATATTCCTCAATTTTGACTTTTTAAAAAGTTTACAATAAAGAAAATTTTACAATAATATAAATCATATGTTTGTGGGACTATAATGGATAGTTGGAGAGAATAATCTCATATTCAAGGTGTCTACCATTTGTGTGGAGGAAGAAACTTAACACATTTATTTATAAATGAGCAATTCAAACCTGCTATATATTTATTAGACGACCTGTTGTCTTCAGATTGAATCCATTCTGCTTTATTTTTAAATTGTTCAAACTTTATTTTAATCCAGAGGCCACTTCCAATCCTTTTAGAAATAGATAGTATAAACATCTTAAAAATTAATGGATATAATAAAGTAAAAATGTTACTATGGCTAGTAATTAAACTACAGACTCAAATATATTTTTGGAAATTTGTGTTTTTTTTCATTCTGTTCAAATTTGAGTGGGACTAATTGCATATTCCTTTTTATCACAAAAGAATATATTCACCATGCTTTGAAGTCAGGTGATTCAAAGCCTTTAAGAATGGTTGCAGTGGCTTTCAGTGAGGGAAAATACATAAAGCTATCATTTGGGATAATCATGGGAACTGATTAGTTAACTAGTTAGTTAGACACATTTGGGTTTTTACACCATTTCCCACCAGGCTGGTGGTGAAGCAGGAATTAAAGGAATAATCTCTCCCTCAAAAACCTGCCCCAAATACAATTACCTTTTATCTTGATTCTGGTGGGGTAATGCTTGAGCCTTAAAAAATAAATTCAAGGACGTCAAGAAAAAGAGAATGTGAATTATAGCTGTGTAAAAGTGTGGTGGGTCCATTGAATTACTAATTTAAATGCTTAAAGGCTTTAAATGAGCATGTGTCACACTTTATGATTTTTCTGTTTGTGAATCAGCATTCTCTCAATGTGAATGGTTGGAGTGGGGAGTCACTTTGCATTATATATTTGGGTTTTCATTTAAATTACTGGAGTTTAATTTGGTTACTAAGCTGATATTTTAACTTTTTTGTCTGTTGCATTTTTAGTTTAGTCCATATGGCTGGCCCCTTCCTCTTTTCTTCATAGAAACGTTCAAATATAAGACCCTAAAACTAAGCCTGCCACTACCCTGCTTCCTACTTCTTTCCTAATATTTTTGTCCCCTGTTATGGCCAATATTCTTGAAGAGGTAAACTAAATTATTTCCCTCCAAGGTTTTCTTTCATTTTCACCACCTGACTAAAAATACTCTTATCTAAGGGTGTTAACACTTTATTAATTAACAAGTCCACTGACATTTTCTTAGTGTCATCCTTCTCGGCTTTCATTTATGCATTTAACAAATATCTGTAGACTCTGTACCATGACCTGTGGATTCCACTAGTCGCTAGGGCTGACTGAAATTGATGCACAAGGTAGAACCGAGTGTCTGCATTTATGGAGATTAAAGGCTAGCTTGAGGGGGGCAAATAAATGTGGGAGATCTATTTTAGGTAAGCTGGTAATTTCTGAGGGGGTGACAATTGAGCTGAAAACTGAAAGATAAGAAGGAAACTGCCATGTGATTTGGGAAAACTGTATCCCAGAAAAGGAGAATAAAAGGGCTCTGAGGCATGAAAGAGCTAGAAATGTTGGAATAACTGCAAGAAGAAAACTGTGGAGGCATTTGTCTTCCTTGATCTTGTTAAAACTTGTTAACATTGGTTTAGTGACGCAGCTCTCTGTGTGACCCTCTAATCATCTTTTCTTTAATTCTTGTCTTCCGTGTGGGCATTTTCTTTCCAGGTGAGAGAAAGAATAAATAGACTGTAAATGCTTTCCGGAAGTTTAATGATTCCCAAAGACCTGATTTTAAAAAATCTGATAATTCAAGGAATAAAATGGGCCATGTTAGTCACTGAGCTAACAGTCAAACATCTGTCACAGCCCTCGTCACCGACTAAGTTTTCCATGCTCGCAGTCCAGAGCAGTGGTTGAGAGCCTCAGTACACAAGGCATGATCTCCAGGACCTCAGGACTCACCCCAAACCTACTGAATCAAAATATATATTTTCACAAGATCCCCAGGTGATTCGAATGCACACCATAGTTTAAGTACCCAGGGGAGTTTGGAGTCAGACTGGCTGAGTTTTAAACATCCCTGGTCCCATTTCTTATTGCCTATGTGGCCTTGCCCAACTTAACATCTCAGAATTTTAGTTCTATATCCTTTCTCTTTTGTTTTCAAAAGAATATATTTACTATGCTTTGAAGTCAGGGGATTTAAAAGCCTTTGAAAATGGTCGTGATGGTTTTCAAAAGCACAGTTGGGGATATATGCAGGTACTAACAATTATTAGGTCTGTTGATAGGATTAATGGAGATAATGTGTATGAAGCTCTTAGCACATAAGATACACTGGTTTACAGCATGTACACAATACATGATAGTTAAATTTCTCTTGTTTGCTAAACCAATTAAAAATTAACCATCAATTTAACAAATATAGGTAGAGTTGAGTAGGGTTAGCAGAGAATTGATGGCAGTACTTATTACCGCCACTGTTGAGTAATCTGCTGGGAGATGCACCATATGATACATACAATTATTTTCTTAATTCATTTTCCCAGTGATAGCTCCAGCTGCCTTCTCAGGGAAATCTTGTCAGGTATCTTCACACTGTTCTATTCACTGAACCTACTAAAGCTAGAAGATTAAGGGAATCAGATCAAATAGGAATTGAAGGTTGCCTCTAATTGAACTATTTGTTCTGGCTTTGTCCTACCAAGGAGGGAGAGCAAGACCATAGTGGCTTGAAGTGCTTTCTTTGAATTTTCCAATCACAAGCACCAGCAGAGCTGCATCTTATCAAAGACGGGCCACCAGACACCAGGGAAAGGCTTCAGTGATCTTTGTGTCATGGTGTATTGTACAAGAGAGCCTGCGAACTCACTGCATTAAAAAACAACAACATAACCAGTCTGATTCAATTCAAAAATTATTCATTGAGTACCCACAGTTCCAGAAGCTCTGTTAGGTCCTGGGAAAAGAAAGATGAATAAAACCAGGCATGCTACCTTTAGGAACTAATAGTCCAGTGTGGTGAGGGAGGTAGACTGAGTATGTAGACAAAAATGCTTAGCTCCTTAATGAAACCTCTTTTAGAAATGAAAGTCAGCTATAAAATATCCAACATAGCCTCATCCTTCTTATATTTCATCCTTTACATTAATAAGCCTCCCAGAAAGAGGCTTGTTAAAAAACGATTCTGAAGCAATCATTCACCTGCTTCCTAAACTGGGATTGTTCATTGCTGCCATAACACCACGTATAAAGACCCCACTTATCTTGGCTTGACTCCTGTGTTTAACCCATGCGTGGTACTCTCCATCTTTTCCAAGACTTTCCAAGTATGTCGTCCATTGCTCTGACAGCTGTTTCCTTACCACGACCTCTTCTTTTTTTGGTGATCTTTTGAGCATTGCTCACAACTCAGCTTAAATGTCACCTTCTTCAAAAATCTCTGTTTTCTTTCTTTTTTTTTTTTAAGTGTTTGTTTATTTTTTTTAAGGCTACTCAGTTTAATAGTGTTGTAAATACACAATTCTCTAAAAAGTCACAAATGCACAAATCAAGTTCTATTAGTAGTACATCTTGGGAATCTATTCCTTATTAACATGTAAAAAGCCTGTGCTGTGCTCAGCTTCCATTGACTTAACTAAGGGCAAACAATGGTTAATGACTTCTGCTGTTACTGCCATTTATTCATAGGATTTAGTTTACTAGTTCCCATCTAAGTTTCTGATTCAATACTTTTTTTATTATAAATTTTTTAAAAATTTCAGAATATTATGGGGGTACAAATGCTTTGGTTACATAAATTGCCTTTGCACCACCTGAGTCAGAGCTACAAGCATGCCCATCCCCCACACAGCATGCACCGCACTCGTTAGGTGTGAATTTCCCCATCCCCTCCCACCTGCTCAACACCTAATGAATGTTACTTCCATATATGCACATAAGTTTTGATCCATTAGTACCAATTTAATGGTGAGTACCTGTTGTGCTTCCCTCTTGTGATACTTCACTTAGAAGAATGGGCTCCAGCTCCATCCAGGATAATACAAGAGGTAGTTCACCATTTTTTATGGCTAAGTAGTACTCTATGGTATACATATACCACATTTTATTAATTCACTCATGTATTGATGGGCACTTGGGTTGTTTCCACATCTTTGCAATTGTGAATTGTGCTGCTATAAACATTCGAGTGCAGGTGTCTTTTTTATAGAATGTCTTTTTCTTAATTTTCCTTGGAAAACTTAGGCGCCTATTACTTTGTGGCTCTATACCATTTTGTATATTTCCACTTTCAGGATACTTTATACATTAAACCACAGTTATTTCTTTCCTAGATTTTCTCTCCCTCTAAAATATAATATGTCTTGCTCAACTTTGTATCTGTAGCAATTGGTAATGCTGCTGGTGCTTCATAAAAGTTTGTTGAATGGATAAGCAGAGATTAACTACATAGGCTATTTGCTTGATAGAGACTCACATGTATTGTAATGTTCAAATCAAAAGCAGGTTGAATTTATATAAGCAAGGAAATCACATACTGACTTCACACAAGGGAAGTTTGGCTATTTTATTTGGGTACTATCAGTGATTTTTAAACATGTTAATTGATTAAATGTTATTATTTCATGAAGTCTACCTTGTTTCAATAATATACTTCTTTTATGCTCTTCTTTGCCTCTTTTAGACCAGTCTTCAATGTCTCACATCCTAGAAGAAGGGATAGAGGGAATAGTTTCTTGATTTTTCTTCTAAAGTATATTGGATTTTTGACAAACCAATGAACTCCAAGAGTTACAATATTTTTGATATATAAGAATTTCCAGAGAGTACTATTGATCGCAGTCTAACAAACACAGCGTCATTTACCTTGGCACCCAAAATACAATCTTCCCTTTTCAAGGTCAATTAGATTTGGGTTTAGAAATCAACCCCAAACACATCTGGTGAATAAAATGTGTTATCAATCTAAACAGTAACATCTTGAATTAAAAAAATAATTCCAAAGTGACCATAAAGTACTGAAACTATTATTAACTAACTTCATTGTGTGGCTTGTGAACTAATAATTCTGAACTAGCTCTGAAGACAAATAAATGTCATTGTCTTTTTTAAAAGGTGTTAATTTGACTGTGAAGACACTCATATTTATATTTTGTGCCATATTTATTTATCTTTATGTAGTTCATTATTTCATTCAATCAAATACTAAATGAGTACCCATTATGTGTCAACCATGATCTAGTCACTGGGATTACAACAGTACACAAAACAAAATTTATGTGCTCATGGAACTAAGTATATCTGGTGTTTGGAGCTAGGAATCAAAAATACATAATTTGAAAAATAGTTATAATTGCTAAGACAAAATCAAATCAGGGTGAGAGTACAGAAAGTGATGGAGCACCTCTGTGATTAGATGGCATTGTGAAGTGAAGGAACAGCTTTGTGGACATCTGGAGGAAGAAGAGCCTTCCAGACAGAGGGGAGAGTAAGAACAAGGGCCCTAGGCAGGAGTCAGCTTGGTGTATATGAACAAGAAGGCGGTTGGGACTAGAATGACATGATTGATGGGAAGCTATAAGGAAATGAGGTCTGGGAGCCACCCTCGGGTCAGATAATATGGTGTCTCATTTCGGATTTTTTTCTGAGTGAGGTGCAAAGTCATTGGAGGGCTTTCATACAGGAGTGCCATGGTTTAACTTCTGTTTGAAGCACTTCCATGGTTGGTGTGTGTCTAACAGACTGTAGTGTAGTGATTCAGAACTTGGGGGAAATCAGCTTGGGAGGGTCCACAAAATTTCATGCTAAATTTTACACATACCTGTGTGTGAAATATGAAAGTACACATTTGTCTTCCTAGAGGGAAAATTTCATTTTATACCAGTTTCTCAGGAAGATCTGTGACCCCAAAAACTGCTGCTATAAAGAAATGATAAGAAGTTCATTCAAGAAATGATGGGTCTGAATAGAGAGGGAGCAACAGTGGATGTACTGAAATGTGGTTGGTTCCAGGATTTAGCAGGACATAATCAATTCATAATCATCCTTAGTGTATATATGCATTTATTTCCTAATGTGAATTTAGTTTAAGTCCTTCATAATATTGAGTGACTTGGAGCAAAAGTTGGACTTGTGTCTTACCTTGTCACTAGTAAGCTGTGTGGTCTTAGTATCTCTCAACCTAAACTTGCTTATATACAAACTGTATTTTTATGAGGATCATACATAACCTGTAGGTAAGTTTTCTCTGTAGATAAAAGAGGTTGTTTAGTACAGTGCCTAAAGTAAAAGCACTAGAATCACAATTTCTAGATCTTCATAATATTGCTTCCAATATTTACTAGGTATGCAACATTTTGATAGTCATTTAACCACCCTGTAGCCTTTATTTCCTCATTCAAAATAGGGATACTAGTTTACCTCATAGGGAACTGTGCAAATGCAAAAAGATAATTCATGCAAACTGTGTTTTATAGTGCCTGTCATATAGTGAGCACTCAATAAATCTAGCATTTTATTCAATTGATATCTTTAATGACTTCATAATTTGGATAAAGTGCCTCTAGCAGCTAGTGAACAGCAATGCCAAGGGGGTCTCTCTAATAAGTGGAACCTACTATCATGAAATTAATATTGTCTTCTTTAGTTGAAGACGCTATTGATTTCAGTAGGATATTCCTTTTGAGTTATTTGTCCAAGATAGATAATTTCTGATTTCCACAATTATTATCTATGTGTAACCATCAGTTTAGGATAGGTGGGGACACTTAAAGATACAGAAAAATAAATAGGTTAGAAATATGAATAATTTCACGAGACTTGGAAAGCGCATGGGTCGTTTTCACCTACGTCTCTTGATATTATATACTAGATCCCCTGAATTGTTAGAGAATGTTTTCAAGTACATTTGAGACCACCCAAATGATTTCACACAAATTATCTCCATAAGTCAATGTTTTCACCAATCTTTCTAATTTTAGACAAATTAAAAATTACAAATAGAGACCTTTCTGTGATTTTTAGGTCCATGTTATGATCCATAGTATGCATTACGGTGTTCTCCGTACAGACGTCTTGATTTTCTGACAAACAACTGGAATATCATTTAAGCACAATGATGATAAGAGAGAGCTCAGGACTGGCTCTCCCCACCTCCACCCCCAATTAGTGCCCTGACTTTGTAAAACTGAAGGCACATTTAGGAAATGTTGATCAAAATTCCGTTTGTTAAAACACTTTGAGGAATGTGTTCAGCGTCGGTGCATGCGGTATTTGAAAAGATATTCAATTAAGCACTTTGGGGACCTTCTGGAAAAAGCTATATATAGGCTGGTTATGACCAGTTTTGAACATTACTTTATGTTTTCACTTGGTTAAGTATAGCATAGCCACGCATGGTACTCCTCCATGAGACAGCTGAACAGAAGGACCATGTTCCAAAGAGAGCAGCAATCTGTTGCTGTTAGCTTTAAAGAATTCTGCCCCGGTACTTGAGAGCTGGGATTTGCAGGCCAATTTGTGATCACTGTTTCCATCCCTTCAGAATACATTTTTTTAAAAGGGTGGATAATGACCATTTATTGAACTTTGAACTCTTCTTATTTTCCATATGCTTTACATACAATGACACATAATATGAAAATCTTGTGAGGTAGTTTGAGTTATTAGCATTTTCAGATGAGGAAATTGAAGCATTAGGAGATTGAATATTCCAAAGTTTCACAGGTAATAGGAAGAACTAGAATTCGAATGTAGTTCTGTGTGATTCCATTGTTCTGCCTAATAATACACCACACTATCTTTCATAACAAGGACAGCGAGCAGTGGATGGTTCCATATATCTTATGTCAGGAAGTTTGAATGTTGACCTTTAAATTTGAGGCTGAAATTAAATTCATTACTTTATGTGACTGATTTCACATAAACTGTGACCTTTAACTCCATGGTGTGGAGGTGGTACAAACAATTTTACAAGAAGCAGTCGTCTTGGTTCCTTCTAGAAATTTACTTGAGAGGAAGGAAAAGGACTAAGAGAAGGAAGGCCACCTTTTTCTGGAAGGACCAGAGGGGCTTTTCAGTGGTCCTACTGTGAGTCATCTTGTGAGGTGTGTCCAGTAGGAAAATTGAAGGATTTCAGTTAATTTTTACATTTGAAGGACTGTCCATTTGCAAAAAAGCACAGAGATGAACATTGAGAGAATAACTCTTTGGCAAAGAAAAACCAAAAGAATACTTTCTGGCAAATGCAAGTAGAATATTCTTTGAGGCACCATAGAAACAATCAAATTAAAAATAAATGAATGCCTATTCTAGAGGAGTGAAAGCAGGTATGTGAGGCTGTGGGCAGGCGGACTACACTATATCCAGAGCCATTGATCAGGAAGTAATAAAAAGTGAAACACATAACCATCGTATAGCAAAGTAATCCTTTTGTGGGTAACAAGGTGGGCCCCCAAGTCCTAACCTACTGCCCAACCACTCTGCTTAAAGGATGTAATATTCAAATATCCTCCAAGTCTGAGATTTTCTGATCTAATGAATCCTCCTCCCAGTGAGGACCTTCAAGGCTGCCAAACTTCAGGCATATTGCCAAGGAGCATGCCATTTGTATTCTTAAGTTTTTCAGGTTGAGAAGCAAAACTAAGTTAAAGTAACCTCACCTGAATACAAGGTATCATTTTCTCTGACCCTTGAACCTGAATTGGCTTCTCTTAGTTTAATGTAGTTCATGGGGGTACAAACAACATTGTTGAAAGGAAACCAATTAAATTGGGGAAAGGACAGAGCTAAGTACAGCTTGACGTTAGTTCAGCGTAGTGCTAAAAGCTGTCCTACTACTACAGTGCATGACTTACAGTGAGGGAAAGTAAGGCAAGAGAGAGAGGCATAGTTCTTGTTGTTTTTTGGGAGAATCCAATTATTTCTCTATCCATCCATCCATTAATCCATTTATTCATTCAAACATAATAGTATATGCTCTCATTGTACCAATTCTTAATGGGATCAAGAAATGTATAAAATAGAGTCTTTACCCTCAGTAAGCTGATAATCTAGTTGAAGACATAACAAATACTCACAAGACAGGTGAAAGGTTATTGGGTGAGGCAGTTATGAGATGACTAATGACTAAAAGGCTGGCTTTTTGGTAGATTGGTGGAGTTATAGGGAGAGTGGATGTTGAAGAATAATTTCCTCCAATGTTGTTTTGGTGCCCAGGAATGGAAACAAACAAAGCAAGAGTGACCAAGTGTGGCCACTAGCCTTCTAGAGATGGTGAAAAGTTTTAACTTAAAGTAGGAAACACATTATAGTAGCCAAGTATGGTACCCTGACTGAATAAAAGTCTAATGTGGGTGAACTGGGAAGGGACTAACAACTGGAGTTAACTATTAGGGTAGAACTCCCAGGTAGACCAAGTACAGACTTTCTGGAATGCTTTTCATATGAATGAAGCTGGAGGTTAATGAAATTAAGTGGTTAACAGTATTATCTATTTGAATGTAGAATCCACTGGGCTGAAGGTAAAATAGGAAGAAAAAGCAAAACTGAGTTATATGAGTTGTATAGGAAGGTAGCTATGACTTCATGTGGGTATAATGCAGTGCTAGCAGGGATTGAAAGAGGTGGTGTAGACAGATATATAGTGATTTAATAGCGTAGAAATCACAATTTGTAAAGAAAAGAAGATATTTACATGGTACTCCCTTTCTAGAGTTTGGTAAAATGAAGAAAATTGGGAGCTCCATGGAAGAAATGAATAGATAGGTCATGCTTTTAGAGGAGTAGTACGTCACAGGTCCAGAAGACAGACAGAAGGGTGCTGGTTATCTTACATTAAGCATGGAATTACTAAATATGAATCAAGGAAGAACAACTGAGCTTAAAAATAAATGTACTAAGTCAGTTATATATATTGGGTGGAAGAGTTGATAATATACCATCTGTCTATACCACTCTCTTTAGTATCAGCAGTTCTCTTACCACCCTAGATACTCCTGAAATTTTGGGGTTCATGAACATGTCATCAAATCATGTGATTGATGTTACCTCACTGTTTAATATGTCAACCATGTGTTTAGTACCTTAAACGAAGCACCCCACTGAACTATTAATGCAATCACAGATGTAACCTGAACTTTGAGAAATAAGCTAATATATCTACTAGTAACAGTAGGGTTGGTCTATCTGCAAGGATAATCAGTACACAGGAGACCTATAATTTTCACAGCAAAAGGAAGTGCCTGAATAAATGTATAAATAAACAATCGGCATATGAGTATCTTAAGATATAGAAAAGAATCCTTGTTCCTTTGGAATTTATATATTGGTCTGCTTTATGGGTTGAGGGTTAGCTTGTAAAAGCAATATATAAAAATCTCTGACCTGTTATCCTAGAGTTTTCACTGCTATAGCACTGGCAAAGGAGCTCTTTCTTAAATATATAATTAAATATTATTTTTAAATATCAAAGCAATTTATTTACCTCGTTTAATCAACATTATTTAATCACCCCTTTTTCCTGATTTGAGCCTTGTCAGCAGAAAGAGTGTGGATTGAAAGAAGTAAATTAAACTTTTCCATCAAGTTTTATATTATACACAGAGGGTAACAGAAAAAGTTTAACAGAAAAGGACAAGAATAATTATAAAAAAAATTTCACATTAAATCTATTCACTATTCCATGAAATAAGATTTTATGTTCTGAGTCAAATAATATTCCCTGTGCACATAAGAAGCAACCTATTTCCTTTCTAAATACCAAGAAAAATCTATCACTTGGTAAACATGAATTTCTACTGGATAATATGCTCATCAATTTAAAAAAATTGATTCTTTATTTGAAAATATGAATGCCATGCTTCGTTTTCTGTAGTGTGAAACTATCAATCTCTACTGTATCATATTATCCTGGAGTTTAAAACACATCACATATAATAGTTATCAATAGCATACCAGGTTACCTCCCCAAAAAATACCCATTAATCTCTTTTATGATGTTCTGAGATATCCTAGGAAATGTCTCACATGTTCTCATGAATAAGTCCTTTTAGACTCCAACATGACAAGGTCACTCATTTTGCATGCAAAGTTATCAGTGCCTCTGGTAATAGGGGTCTAAGCAAAAATAAGGGCTCAAATTATGCCTTCTTTATTTCCAAGATCCATGTCTGTGTTAAGTTGCTACTCCGGTTGGGGCCACAATACTACACCATACTGTAGAGTCAAGGAAGGTGCTAAAACATTGGCCATCCAATCATGGGCACCCTGAACTAAGTAGCCCTAAGCAAGACATGGGTATAGCCACTCCTCTTTATAAGTTTCGGGCTGAAGCTTCCACAAGCTTGCCCTACTGTGAAGTGATTACAACCCATGATGCTTGCAGGAGAATTCTCCTTTGGAAGATGAGCTAAGAAGCAAAATTTAGCAAACACACAGAGAAAACAAATACCATGAAATCTCACTTGAGGAATAGTAATCATAATCATAATAATTACAACAACAATAGCAGCTATTTATAAGCACAGATTATGTACCAAGCACTGTACTAAATGCCTGACATATAGTTCTCATTATTGTCCTGACAATTCTATAAGATAGCTACTATTATTTTTGCCCTCTTATGGGTGAGGAAAGTGAAAGAAAGATTAAGTAACTACTCATGAGCAAAGAAGTTCTAAGTGATGGAGCCAGAATTAGAACTCAGGTGTCCAAGTCCAGTGTCTACATTCTTAGCAATCTGAAAGGCCTTATGTTTACATATAATTAATATTTCTGAGTAGATTACAGAATAAAAAGTATAAAGTAAAAACATTATTTAAGTGGTTGTAAAATGAACCCATTAGAAAACATGAAATTAAAAATATGGTCATTGAATAAAAGTTGAAATGATGAGCTACCTGGCACATTGAATATAACTGAAGCTTGAATTACTGAACTAAAAATTAAGTTGAGGAAATGCCCATGATTTGCTTAAAAAATGAAAAAATAGAAATTTTTGAAAATATTAAGAAAGATGAATGGAGTAAGTCAGAAGTTCTAACATAAGTCTAATGGGAGCTGTAAAAGGAAAGAATACAGAGAATGGCGGTAAGCCAATATTTAGGGATTGGATAGCTGAGAACTCACCAGAATTAATAAGATATATGAGTCTTCAATTTAAATAAAATATCCCAGGATGATGAGCATACTTTTAAAAAAAAACCCGACCAAAAAACCCAACACCAAGGCACATTATAGTGGAATCAAGTATAGAATCAATGAAAGATGGAAAATTCTAAAGTATAAGAGAAATATTATAAAGTTTTTTTATTATTACAAATCTCAATTCAAAGAGCAGTGGAAATGAACCACCAAGGTGTTCACTAAAAATATCTTTGAAAGTAGAATTCTATAACCTTCAAAGTCTCATTCAATTACCCAGATGAAATAAAACATTTTCTGACGTATAAACCAGACAGTTGCTGCTAATATTCCAGCAAGAAGAAAAATAAGGTGAAAAGGAAGACGTGAGCAAAAGAAGCAAGAGTGAACAACAAAAATTAATAATACCTGTTCGTAAATACAAATGAGTATTGATTCTTTTTTAAAATTGTTATTTATTTTTATTTTTTGTAGAGACAGAGGTCTTGCTAAGTTGCCCAGGCTGGTCTCGAACTCCTGGCCTCAAGTGATCCTCCTGCCTCGGCCTCCAAAAGAGCTGGGATTACAGGCATGAGCTACCATCCCCAGCCAGTATTGATTCGTAAAATATCACAGTAATAATTATAAAGTCTCTGTGCTGAAAAATAAGCTACAATTAAAAATTTTAACAACAGATATTAGGGAGGAATGCAAAGGATAGTTAAAGTACAAGATCTTGTTATATTTGTAAAGGGATAAGAAATACAGATTAACTGTAGACTTTTCTAGAAAAATATAAGTTTAAAATGTTATTCAAGCATCACTTTATAATTTTAAAATGTGTGTGTGTGTACATCTATTTCTATCTATGTATATGCATCCAGAAGCTTAAAGGATATCATTTCTATTTTCTCAATATTTCAAAATTGCTCATAAAATAAAAAACAAAAACAAAAGTAAAACAATAAAATAACACACCAGTGATCTGGGTATCATCCTTAGGTCTGAAACTAGGCCAAATTTAGCACCTCAAGTACACACTGTATAAAATTTTGAGGCATCATTGTCACTCCACCTGAGTTGGTCAGACTCTTTTTCAGGCTAATTACAGTTTTACATATCTGAAAAAAAAATTCCTGGTTTAAAGACTATATCAGTGTATTAATTTATCAGATGAATTATAATTATATTTTGACTTTTAAACATCTAGGAAATAGCTATTATCTAAAGATCTAGAAATATCTAATATCCAAGGAAGGTTAAATATTTCTTTTGATTGATTGATTGGATTTTTATTTGTTTGTTTGGATGATTTACTTTTTGTAAGTTTTATTTTTTCATTGGCTCATTCCTGCTGAGATTGGAAAAGACATAAGACTACAAGCAGATACGGAACTTGCACTATGAATATTGTCATCAAGTCATTCTGGAACTGTTGGTCAAATAAATGAAGTTGACTTAATTCTAGGAGGTTGTTTGCAGGATATCACAAGTTTAATTGGAACCTGTCCAACCTTAGTAGATATATCTTTGACATAAAACATACATTTGCTCCCTGGGTACTGAAAACTATCAAATCTATTTTTATCCAAGGTTTGTATACAAATGAAATAAAGTCCAATAATAACAAAAATATACAACGATTGTTTAGATCAGGGTAGCTGCCATGCTAATATCTCATTTACAAAGTAGATATTAGAAAAACTCTATTATTAACATTTCTGTGTGGCATCCTAAAATCAAAAAGTCTTCATTTTCAGAGTATTGAGATTTTGACCCATAATATTTAAATCACCTTTTTTAAACAGGCTTAGTTTTGGATTGTCTAATTCAGGATTATGAATAAGCCAAAAAACATTGCCATACAAATATATGACCAAAATAATTTGAAATGGTTGGTTTCAGACAAATTCTATAAGCAGGCTAATGTCCCCTAATGCAAAGAGCTTTGTCAAGATTAATAACACATGAAGTCTTAACAGTCCCTAATGAAAATGCTAGTCAATAGTTTAACAATCAATTAAGCTAGAAAGAGAGTAGATGACACAGACACAATAAATTGTTTGGCTATATTCTTTTAGAAAGTTACTAGCTGATCGCCAGGCAATGATACTTCCATAGGCAACGGGGGTGAACTTTCAATACAAACCCAATTACTGTTCTGGTAAATAAAGTTCATGGGCTTTGCAGTATAGTGTCCTTGGATAAGTTATTATATTTAACCTCTCTGTGCTCCAGTATCCTCATCTGTTATAAGAGAAAGTATAATATTGCCTCCTGGTACTGGTACAAGTATTAAATGAAATTACAATTGTTCTCAGCAGTTAATATCTTTGAAAAACAGTAGTTGTTATTACTGAAATAGCTATTAACTTCCATTTAAAACTATATAGCACTTATTAAGACATTTAGAAAGATATCAGAAAGCTCAAATGAAGGGAAATATCGAAAAAGGTAAAGAAACAGATTTGATTGTAAATTTACAAATGCTAAGTTGATTCAAAGTTAATTTAAAAAGCATCCAAATAACTCTTTAGAGATTCGCCTTCTCTACATTAGGAAGAGTATGAAAAGGATGAGGCAAGTTATTACTTTGCTTTCCATAGGGAACTCAGTATTATTTTTGTCTTGTGATATCAGAGCTCTGTGGTATTTTTATCTTTAGCATTAATTTTATTTTATCAGAAATATTTTTCTCATTTAAACACATAACATTTTAATATGTTGCTTCTGTCTTAATGTGTCACATTACATACAAAGAATAAACATTTCCACCAAATTCAGTCAATGGGAAAACAGTGTGCACAGTACAAATTTGCTTTGGAACACATTTTGCTGGAATGTTTCTCTTCTGCTAGGTGAGTTGCATCTCTGATTACAAAGTTACCTGAACATCTTTTAAATCAGGGAGTCTCACTTTTTGCATAAGGAGTTTTAGACAGAAAAAGAGATTACGACTTGTGCCTGTGCTACTATTTTGTGTATCTGTGCAAAGAGCACTAACATCCCCTTTCCAACTTTTAACGTGAATCCATGATCTTATCTTAATGGATAGATATCAAAGTCTTAGCAGACATATAGTAATTCAGAGTCTAGGCTCGTTTGATTTCAATGCCTATTTTTTATTTCCGTAATAGAGTTAGGAAAAGGGAAGGTAATCAGGGAATAGAGTCAGGACACAGATTAGTGAGCATTTGAGAGTCTATTCCCAAATTTGTCCTTGCTGCTGCTGAAGGTCAGGGGAGGAAGATTTCTCCAGCACTATTTTAGACCCTGGAGTATTCCAGACATGGCCCTATTTAAACTATACATTGTTGTTCACTTTCTTTAGAACATAACATACAGGATAATTATTTCGCTATTATTTCATTTAGTCTCTTCAAAGACATTGAAAACAAATAAAACATCCATGTTGGAAAAAGTAAATGACTTAAGAGTACAGCCCATCATTCTTACATTCATGAAGTAGTAATATTTTAAATTTCCTGCCAATAAAAATGGAGATAAAAACAGAACAAATGAAAGTGGAACCTGGAACAAAGCAACTCATTATACTGTATTTTCTTTGCATTCAACCATAAATGCTACATTCAACCATAGTTCTTAATTTTCTTAAGCTTCTTAGCAGAAACTAAATCTCTTGGCATCTCATTTGGCATGTGCATTTCTAGATAAAAGAGAGAAAGAAGGCTGATCTTCAAAGACTCTTCACCTTTTTCTAAAAATGGCATTCCTCATTGCCCTTTTTATAAGGGGTGAATAAAAACGATTCTTTATATTTTCGGCACATACAGTTTCTTTGGTACAGAATTATCCTGTGACACAAAAGACCAAAGTACAAAATACTTGAAAATAATGAGCAATAACAGAGTTTCCTGCACCAAGATTAGCTCCACTAATCCAATGACAAAAAACTGAGAGCATAGAAAAGAATGAAATTCCTCTTCATTGTCCAGTTTGAACAAACCTGGAGAGATTCTAAGGGATAGAAGTAGATATCATCAAAGGTAATCCAAGTGATTCTATAAGGACCATGAAAGAACCTGCCATTTTGTCTTGAAAGTAGCAGAACCTCCCCAGGAAGTGGAGCAGCACATTACAGAGATAGGCTCTTAACCCACAGAGCAGTTCCTAAGAACAGGAATAGCTACCATTTATTCAGTGCTTATTAGGTGACAGGCACTTTGCTACTCATTTTAAACATATTTTCTCATTTAATTATCTCAACAAATAATACCTTTTTGGTACTACTATGATCCTACTGAAGAAATTGTGTGATAGACAGATTGATGCATCCAAGGTCTTTTGCTGATATATTGGAGAGTTAGATAATTATATCCAAAGACTGTCTGTCTCCGACATCCATGCTTTTAATCTCTATGAATATTTCCCCTAGTTCTACAGTGACATGGAGTTATATGCACCTTATAATCCATTTATTCAACTTCACACTCAGGGACAGAATCCCTTTTACAGCATTTGAGAAATGTATTTGTACTTATCTAAGCTCTCTTTAAACATTTCTAGTGACGGAGAGGCTGGAGAGAGAGAAGAACAAAACAAAATGAACAAAAACCACTGTTCTCATTTCACACATAATAGTTCTTATAAGAACTTGAAAGATGGATATTTTATAAATGAGGAAACTGAGGATCAGAGAGGTTGAGTAGCTGGTCCTGAGGCATGCCACCAGTAAATAGTGGGGTTTGGCTTATCTGATTTCAAAGCATAAGTTCTTTCCTTTCTACCAGCTTACCTACCTCTGGAGAGACACTAGTAACAAGACATTAATTCCAGTTTTAAACAGTTATGCAGCAAAATTTCTTTACAGTGAACATTTTTCACATTAGGTTCACTAAGGTAAGTAAATAGAACTAACACGTTCCTTGAAAGTTCCACATGCTGGGCTGCTGGAAGCAACACAAAGTCTAAGCTTTCTTCAAAGTGATAGACTTTCAAATATTTCAGGTGAGTTTACACGTTTCTCTACTATGTAGGTTCTTTTTCAGGCCCTTCTTCTCTAGTTCCTCCTATATTTCCTCCCAGTTTTCTTCAAATATTATTTAAATCCACAGTTCTTTTTGTTCTTACATTTTTAAGCACAAACAACTATATTGGCATCTCATCTGTGGCTTTAGAGATAGAACGGTCTAAGACAGATAATTCTTGGAGCTTCATTATCTCTGCTGTATAGGAACAGAGTCCCAAGTCCTTTGCCACTCCAGTGTGTTCCTTTCAATGCCCCCTGGATTGTCAATGTTGTTCTCAAAATGTGTCATCCAGGACCAAGAAAACAGTCTAGATGGGAACTGACCTCGTGCCAAACCTGTATTTGTATTATTATAAAATAATGGTTGGATATTTAGGCCATGAAGTTGAATTGCTTAGTTTCAAGTTTTTTCAACTTGTTGATGCCTCAATTTCCTCATTTTAGAAGGGAGAAAATGGGACTACGTATGTATGTTAAGAAGTCATATTGATGATTTAATGTTACTACCACATGGACCTATTCAAGTTTGTACCTGTAGCCTTTGCCTTCTCTGCTATTATGATGAATGAATTGTCCATGTTCCTAGCTAAGGGCTACACTTCCACTTTTGCAGTAGATCAGATACCTTCTTGCCTACTTAAGGAAATTGCCGCGGTATCTCTTTCCTCTCTCTCCTGAATTATTAAATTTTCCTTCTCAAATGTATCTTTCTCATTAGCACACTGATATGCTCCTTGTTTAGAATTCCACTCCTCCCCCCCAATTAGACTGCTTCTTCCACCATTGTACTCAATTTGGTCATGTTAAAGTCAACTGATAACCATCATGTTATTAAATCCAATAGGCAATTATAATCAGTTTTCAAATTGTTTGACCTATTAGCAATACTTGACACAACTGATTACTCCTAACTCCTTGAAACACTTTCTTCACTTGACTTCCTGGAAACCACACTCCTGTGGCTTCCTTCATGCTTTCAATTGCTGCTTATTCTTAGCTTCCTTTACTTTTTCTGCCTCTTCTTCCTAACTCTAAATGTTGGAGGATTTCTCCTTTGTCCTGACATTGGAGCTTATCTCTATTCTATGTATGCTCTCTCTCAGTAAGATAATACAGTCACATGGCTTTAAAGGCCATCTATATACTAATGACTCCAAATCCAGCTCTCTCTCTTACACTTCAAGCTTCTGCATCTAACTACCAATCAACCTCTCAACTTGCATGTCTACAAGCATTTCCAAAATAACATCCCCAAAATAAAGCTCCTTAGCTTATCCCCATAAGTATTTTGCCTATGCTTTTCTCCAACTCTGCTCTTTTAGTTCCTCAGGTCAAAAACCTTAAAAACATATTGACTACTCTACTTTTACAACCTACATCCAGATGATGAGTACTGGATTTTTACTCCTCTTTGTAAATAAGTGTCCTCCTATAATGTGTTAATTATCTTGGTTTTAATAAGTTCTAAATCATTCTTGCTTTAATAATTCCAGATGGAATATAATTCTCCTTCCCTAAAAGGGTGGAAGTAAGATAGAAGTTGAATAGTTCTGCTTTCTGACTCTTCTCTGTTAATAATATACCATCTGAACTAAGCAATGGGTATAATATATACAATTAAATTTGGACTCTTAAAAATGACCCCATTGAGGAGATAAAAAATCATTTGTGTGCTTCCTTTGCTAAATCTTTTTCCAACTCTCACTTAGAGTATGCACTTAGAGTTATTTTATGAACCATACCAAAAAAAGTAGTTGTGTTTATGTTCTGCACATACTTTTTGACTAAAAATACTGTTCATGAATTTATTCTCTACTCTTAGTTACTTCCAATAATCACCTTCAGGGTAGGTAACTATTTGCCAC
Organism: Daubentonia madagascariensis; assembly: GCA_023783475.1. Classification (NCBI taxonomy): domain Eukaryota; kingdom Metazoa; phylum Chordata; class Mammalia; order Primates; family Daubentoniidae; genus Daubentonia; species Daubentonia madagascariensis. The sequence continues at coordinate 16,202,526 of JAKFHU010000428.1, forward strand.
CATTTGAATATTTAAACATGTGGCCAAGGGTTCAAATGGAATTCCTAGAGAAGAGTTGTGAACATATTTTAAATGCAACAGTATTGACAAACTAAGCATATAGCTTTCTGAGGGGAAATATTGTAAAGAGAAAACATTCCTGTATCTACCTGTGGGTCAGCAAAAAGAGAAAAAGTATTATCCATAATACTGTGTGTATATTCAATATATCTCAAGATGCTTTATACTCTTAGGAGAAAATACCCTATGCATAAGCTATAGCAGAATCCTAAGCATTGGAATTAACCATTTCCATGTAAGTGGTTTTATTTTCACATAATGTTCCATTTTCATATAAACGGTTAGTTTTCTCCTTAAAATTTAGCAAAAATGACTACACAAAAGCCTAAGTCATCAGGGGGATATTGTTAAGAGCAAGAACCTTATAAGGTGAGTTTCAAAAATAAATGTCACCACTTACTATTTGCTTAGTACGTGCTAACTATGGTATGTACTGTGGGAAAAGGAAATACAAGGAACATACTCTATTCTCAAAAAGATTACAGATGCTCCTCAACAGGGTTAAATCCTGACAAACCCATCTGTCAAGTCATGAATTGAAAATGCATTTAATACCCGAATAAAACCATTGCAAAGTAAAATAAATGTCTAAGTCAAACTATTGTAAGCTGGGACTGTCAACATACTATTACAATTTTTGAAGAGATGAGACTAATACATGGGAAACAATAGCTAGTTGGAGAAAATATTTTATAATTAAAATCTATAGTGTAAGAGGTTCCAAGTTCTGTACAACTATGAAGAGGGGGATCTATGAGGGTTGAAGTTGTTATAGAAGATTTTAAGAAGGAAGTGATCTCCGAATTAGGTCTTGGAAGACGCACAGTGTACAGTTAAAAAGAAAAGGAAAAAAATTTTATGGTTGAATTAAAAAGAAAGGGAATGATTGAACAGAAGCTTGAAAGAAAGAATCTGTTTGGTAACTAAGGAAAGTGAAAAGAAACCAACAGTTGTGATGTAAGGCATCACGGTTAGGCAAAATCTTAAATGAGACTGTGTAACAAGGGTAGATCTAGTTGAGAACTGTCAAGTCTGAAGAGGAATTTCAACTTGATGTGGGGGGTAATTGGGAATCAATAGGTTCCTGTGCAGGAGAGTAGTATGATGACTTTGTGCTTTGGGAAAACGAGTGTACCAGTGGGGTGCAGGATAGAACAGAAAGAGAATAGAGACAAGAACACGTGCAAACTCTGAAGTAAATGAAGCATGAGTGAGGTCTGTGAACATTCTCTTGGACTGGGACACTCCTGAGCAAATGTAGTAGATATTTTAAAAATAGCTTTTATAATTTTGAGTTTTGTGATTTTTTTATCTGCAAGTGATTTGTAGGTACAACATCACATTTGGAACCATTTATTTAATAATTCTACTTTTGATATCAGCTTCCTTTTCTATTTTGGTGCCATTAAGCCTTCCCTTTCATGTCTCAAATATTTTTGCAAAATGTCGAAAAGCCGTCAGGCCCTGTGTATGTCACGCCAGAGAATAAGATGTTCTTGAGCCTGAAGAGATGAAATTCCTTTGTCCTGTGAACAAACGTGAACCTGAAAGAGCTAATCCTTCAAGATGAACCCTGTGTGGCTAACTGATCCTAAATTTAAAATAGAGCCAAGTGACCATTTGCTGACTTGAGGTCATACATACTCTTGAGTTCTGGGAAAACCATACCTTTTTAACTTTGGGACTTTCAGAGCTCCCCTGAACCAACCTGTCAGAGCTTACCTGCCTCAGCAAATAAAGGGCTCAGTGGTATCGGCCAATTAGAACTTAGCTGCATGAACCAGTTGGTACTAAGAAAGTTTCAATCCTTCATTTATATAAATGGAACTGATTGGGAACCCGGGTGGGAACTTTTGCTGTACAACTCAAACCCTCTCTTTGTTCTCTGAAACACACCTTCAATTTACACTGGAGGCTGTGACTCCTCCTTTTGCAAACTATTTACTGGAATAAAGTCACTCTCCTCTAAATTCCTTTTCAGAATACTTTTGTTCACACATAGTTTTGATATTGTTCACCCTTTATTTGAGAAGGTAAAAACATGTAAATAACATACATATGGTCATAACATCCTAAGTGGCATTCATTAATCCTTAGAATTCCACCTTAGTTATTGAAGCTTAATAATCTAAATTTTCAAAGCAATCAGTTGTTTGGATTTTAGAGCAAAAAAATTTCTGTCTTCGGTAATCCTTTGATATTTAGGAAGAGCAAACAACTCTGCTCTGCTTTAAGCAACTTTATACAACTTTGTAAAAATAGTAGTAAGAATTTGAGGATTTAATAAAAATTTAAAATAGCATTTACGTTAATTTTTGTTGTTGTTACTGTTGTTGAAGTGTTTACCACTACTTTGCAATTAGAAGAAAATGGGTCAGGCAGCTCTCTCAGCTCCAGTTCGTTGTAGTTTCATTAGAGGTTGACTCTATCCTGATAGCTCTATGCCTGCCGTTATTAAAAAGAAGAAAAAAGATTCAGGAAAGACAAAAGTAAAATTTTCCCAGGGGATATAAAAATAAAGGACTAATTCACTGGACATAGAGCTGCTCCTTATATATAACTCTCTATGTCCTGGAAAGGGCAAAGCATGTTCTACTTGGATACACAGCACTCACTGTTTACAAGCAGGGAAAAGAAAAGAAGTGGGTTATTTAGGAATATGTTTTCTTCCCAAAATGTGTTTTTTGGGTTGAAACAATCAGGGGGATGAAACACTAATTCCAGTAAATATGGTACTCATTGCTCCCTTATTTCCTTTAGATGTGACAAAGCAGTGTTAGGTTTACTGTAAATACATACTATTAACTCTAATAAGATTACTTAGCTCGATATACAAAAATGTCAATATTTTTCTAAAAACCTAGCCTCAAAAATATGTTTTATTTTATTTTAATGGAACATATCCTTCCAGAAAGCTTCTGTGACATTTCTGTTTTAGTCTAAAGTAAGTTACTGCTTCCATAATGGTGATGTGATGCTACATAATCCATAAGCAGCATGTTACGTAGATACAAAATATGATACCTCCATATCTGGAATGTTACAATGTCATAACACTTAAAAATAAGAAATGACATACCAGGCTTATTACTATATCTTATATAGAGACCACGATGGAATTTTAAGTTTAAAAAACACTCTATGGCTTCCTTTGTTATATAAAATTAGAAGTTACATTGCAATACAGACAAATGGTGGCTTCTAGGGTGGCCATTTCACCATCTGGGATACCTAACACTGATTGAAGCCTAGCTTTAACTTGGTGTCTCAAAAAGTTTATAAAGAACATACAAGCCTTTATTTTGATGATGATTATTGTTATGTAAGCAGCATATATTTACTATCTGAGTGTAATTTGTGTAATACATGTTTTATACAGGATAAGTGAATGTTTATTTGGCTCTTACTTTGTATCAGTGAATATTGTAAATCCTTCACTGCTACTAATTTATTTAACCTCAATAATACCCTATGAGATAGGTAATATCATTACCTCAATCCTATAAATGAGGAAAGATCATTATAAATGGAACATGGATAAGCATTTTTAAATTTTAATAAAATTTGTAGCTTAGATGTATTTTAATAATGTCTATTTAAAAATAATGGTTTCCCATACAGAGAACTAATGAAAGTTTCTTTTAAAATATGTATGTATTTATACACATATGCACACAAATACATACATCAGTAATTAAAAAATCAACATTTTTAGATGATATGCAGTTGTGATAAAAATCATGGAGTGGCACTAAAATACTGAACTTGGACATGATGGTTTAATGGATTAAGATGAGGGTCCTGGAGAAGATTACTTGAAAAATTTCACAAATGGTTATCAAAATCTGATACATCTTCTTGAGAAGTGGTGTCACTTGTGTATAATATAACTAGGATCTAAAATTCATAACATATCTCAAAGATGTTTGATTTTCCTTTTCTTTTTCCTTCCTTTCTTCCTTCCATCCTTCTTTTTTCCTTCTTTCTTTCTTTCTCTAATTCTTTTCTTCTTTCATGAGAGTTCATACGTGGTATTCTGCCACGAGATACAGTCAAGGTTAAGAATTTGAGGAGGTGTAACTCATATTAAGATATATTTTGGTCAGTGTTTTTACTTAATCTTCTGCATTAATTTAAATAGAAAGGTTTAATCATATGATACATCCATAGATCAAATAATCACACAATAGCTATAGTAACTGCATAATTATTTCAATTACTTATTTAATATTTGAATTAGTCACAATGAAATATTTACCAAAAAAGGAAACGCTAGCAAACACCATTTAATCACAAAGCCTTCCATATAAATAGATGAATAAAGAACATTAAATATAAAATTAAAAATTTTGAGAGGCAAAAATAGCTGCCGTTTTGCTAGAGAACATTTTAAACAGCTTTCTCTATACTACACTGATGAAACTCTAAAATATAAGTCAAGGAAAATGTGAGGGGAATAGCAACACTGGACACTTTAGTGGGAATTATAAAGAAAGTCTGCAGGTCTCCAGGCATTCTTTCTAATGACCTGAGTTACCTATTCTTTATGCATGGCTTGTTTTTTGTCTCTTTCATTTGAGGTAACAGGTTTCTTTCTCTTAACAAGGTGCATTTGTCAATATCAGCCAGTCCTCCTGTGCAAACACTACATCAGCCCACATACCTATTCTCTGCAATCAACTCCACAATATTTTTGCCCAGCATATCTCACAGTAAGTTCTGTGAGAGCTGCCCAGGACTCTTGAATGTAATCATAACTGCCTCTACACAGGGAAAGTCTGGAGGAGAGAGAAACATTCTTTTCAGGGTGTACAATGAATATAGAGAGCTTATATGAAACATTTAGGACTCTCAACATACTTTAAAAATCAGTAGTGGGGTGTGTGTGTGTGTGTGTGTTTTAAATCTGTATTATCAAGATAATTGTCTCTAATTTTTACTTTGCTTTGCCATGAAGAGCAAAGCAAGATGAGATGGTCCCCCAAGGAATAGTGGGAAACTCTATCTTTGTTTGACATTCCATAAGTATAGCCATTGATTTTATTCTCTCACACAACTCATGGTCAGGCAATGTCAAGAGTATAAAAAAAAATGATTCAGAATAGAGCTAGGGAAGCAAATATAGTAGAAGAGTTTTCAAAACCTACACCAGGCTACAGGTTAATATTAGACTCATTTCTAAAACCTGAAGCTAAGAAGCTTCTCTTTTAAATTTGGAATTATTAGTATGAGTTAGAGAATCGTTTTGTGCATTTTAAAAATCACACACTTGTCAGAGCTATTCCCCTTTATGCTGTGTACCTTCTCCAGTTATTTTCATTTCTATAATGGTGAGCAATGAAATCATCATACATAGACGTCTGTCTTTCTAGAAATGATCTGCAAGGACAGTGAGATACCTTACACAGGGGCTAAGAGAGTAGACTTTGAAGTGAGAAGACTTGGGTCAAACCCTGCTTTCAACATTTATGGTGGCTTTGCAAAATCACTTCATAAGGTACAGAGCAGTAGGCATAATATGATACTTTCCAAAAAAAGGAAGGGGCATGAATATACATACGTATATGTTAAAATAGAAGGAAAACCCAAAAACTAATGTAAATGTTAACCAATAGGGCAAAAAGGGAATGGGAGGGGGTAAGGACATAGTTTGACTTTTGAACCACGTATTTTGCATAATTATGGAACAAATTTAAATCAAATTTTAAAAATCCAAACTGAAAGCAAGATAAAGCAAAGTTGTAGCTCAACCATATAGTAAATTTTTTTTTTCCTAAACTGAAACTTAAAATGTAATTTTAAAACATAGTAATTCATCTTTATGCCCCGATGGGACACATCCCAAAGACTACATATGTGTCAAACACACACATACACACACACACGTATTTCTTTATATATACAAAGTGTGTATATATACACACACACATACACACAGATGCTCATATGTGCATTTGAAAGGATAAAGTAAATAAATAATTATGTTAACAACATTAGGAACCAACATTTTCAATAGAAGAGGAAAGAAACAAAACATAAAATCAAAGAAGTTAGTAAAAACCTTATAAACCTAAATGTGAATTAGAAATATCAGTATGAACTTATGATATCTTTTCTCCATTTCTGCCATAGGAAGTGTACAATTTAATGTATCAGAAAAAGAAGGCTATCAGGAATGCTGAGGTAATGTCAAAAGAATTCAGGAGCCAACTTAAAAGGGTTGCCACTGGCCAAAGATAAGACAAAATGAGAATTAAAAATAACAATAGCTACATGGGATTGAAACAGACATACCTGTTACAACTTGCAACTTCATAATGATAAATAAATATGCAAACAAAGAACAAAATGCCAAATCTCAGCAGTCACATTTGGGGGATTCTAGGGAAACAACTTGTTATTTTGAAAACTGCTAAAGGGAAGTAACCAAGCATGTATCCTGCTTTCACTGCACAAACTATACCTTAGGATAACTTAATAGTTGATGAGTTAAAGTTTTTCTTTAAAGAATAATATAGTTAATAAATAAAAAAGAAATAGATTTTCCGGTTCTACAATGGTGACGTTGAAGCAAGCTGGCTTCACTGCCCCCCACAGAAAAACAAAAGCAAATATAGAGCACTGAGATTATTGCCAAAAATATCCCAGAATTCAAATATGAAGATGAGACGGTTCTTAGGGCCACAGAGAAGTAAAAAAACTCTGAGCAGATGGTAAGAGAATTGGACTTCCACATCTGCAGTGCCCTTCCCCCTATTCTGCCTTGTACCAAGCATGCAGAAAATTTTCCCCCAACTCACTGTTTCTACAATGAAAAAGTGAGATCAAGGTGGACAACCAGCTTTTCCCCACCATTTTGGGTTTGCTGGCAGGAGACCTGTCCCTGCCTTAACCCATGGGAAACAGTATGAGAGACTGAAGGGAAAAATATCCTTGAGGACAGGCAGAGACGAGGTAAGGAGGTGGGACTACTATCCCCAGTTCTGGAAACTGCTCTACAACTCAACCAAAGGAGATGCCAAATCACCGTGATTGTTCAGCAGCACTATGCTGTAGGAGGTTTGTCCCACAGATTCCTTGGGCATGAATCTCTAGCCAGCCTTCCCACAGTGCTGGGACATCCCCTTTGGAACCTTCTCAATTCAGGAAGGGGAGCGCTCTGATAGTTTGCTAGAGCCAAGGTGAACCTGGACTTAAGGGACAACCTAGAGCTGAAAGTGAGGCAGTGACCTAACATTAAAGAACCTATAAGCAATTATATTCAATAAAAACCAAAACAAGCCAGACCAAGAAGACTGAAATAAATAACTAATCTTTCAATGCAAAGACATAAATGTACATCCACAAGAAAAAAACAGCAAACAAGGAGCTGTTATCTCCCCAAACGGACAAATGAACCATTAACTGACCCTAAGAAGATGATGAAATGTGAGCTCTCACCAAGAATTCAAAACAGAAGTTTTAAGGAAACTCAATGATCTCCAAGCTAACACAGAAAAGCAATTCATAAATTTATCAGAGAAATTTAACAAAGATATTGAAATAATGGTTTAAAAAAATCAAACAGAAACCTTGCAACTGAGAAATGCATTTGCTGAGCTGAAAATTCAATAGAAGCTCTCAACAGCAGAATAGCTCAAGCAGTGGAAAGAATCAGTGAGCTCAAAGATAGGCTATTTGAAAATACACAGTCAGAGGAGAAAAAAGAAAAAAGAATGAAAAGCAATGAAGACCACCTACAAGATTTAGAAAATTGCCTCATAAGACCAAATCTAACAATTATTGGTGTTCAAGAGGAAGATGAGCAAGAGCAAGGGGTAGCAAGCTTATTCAAAGAAATAATAACAGAAAACTTTCCAAAACTTGAGAAAGATATAGATATCCAGATACAGGAAGGTCAGAGAACACCAAACAGATGTGATATAAAAAAGATTACCCCAAGATATATAATAATCAAGCTCTCAAAGGAAAAGGACAAAGAGAGAATCCTTAAAGCTGCAAGAGAAAAGAAACAAACAACATGTAAAGGAGCTCTGATTCTTCTGCCTACTGACTTCTCAACAGAAACCATATGGGCCAAGAGGGAATGGAACTATATTTCAAAGTGTTGAATGGAAAAAAGAGTCCCTGAAGAATACTGTATCCAGCAAAGCTATTTCTCAAATAGGAAGGAGAGATAAAGTCATTCCCTGATAAACAAAAGCTGAGAGAATTCACCACCACCAGACCCATCTTACAAGAAATGTTAAAGGGAGTTTTTAAATCTGAAAGGAAAAACACAGAAACACGCCAAAAAAAAAAAAAAAGAATTTATAAAACCTACTGATAAAATTAAGTACACAGACAAACTCAGAATACTCTAATAGTGCAATTGTGGTGTGCAATACACTCATAACTCTAGTATGAAGCCCCCAAATCCAAATCTATCAAAAACAAAAATAGCTATAGCACCCAGTTTAAGAGATAGGTAACATAAAAATATGCGAATTGACACAATTAAAAGTCAAAATATGGAAAGGATGGAGTTAAAGTGTAGAAGTTTTTAAACATTTTTTTTGTTTCTATTCTTTTTTGTGATCTAAGTTCTTATCTCTTTAAAATAACTCATTATAAGTTGTTTTTTTGTAAGCTTCATGGTGACCACAATGCAAAATCCTATAACAGATTCATTAAAAAATAAAAACCAACAAATTAAAACATACTACCAGAGAAAAATCACTTAACCTCAAAGGAAGAATGTATGAAAGGAAGAAAGGAAGAGAGGAGTTGCAAAGCAACCAGAAAACAAGCAACAAAATGACAGTAGTAAGTCCTTACTTAATCAGCAATAGCACTGAATGTAAATGGACTTAATTATACAATTAAAAGGCATAGAGTGGCTAAACAGATAAGGAAACAAGATCCAACTATATGTATCCTATGAGAAACCCACTTCACCTATAAGGACACACACAGACTGAAAATGAAGGAATGGAAAAAGATATTCCATGCAACTGGAAACCAAAAAAGAGCAAGAGTAGTTATAATCATATCAGTTAAAATAGACCATGAATCAGACTGTAAAAAGAGACAAAGAAGATCACTATATAATGATAAAGGAGTCAATTTAGCAAGAGGATATAACAGTTATAAATATCTATGCACCCAACACCGGAGCTCCCAAGTATGTAAAGTATCCTTAAGAGATCCTGAAGGAAGAGAAAGACTACATCATAATCATAGTAGGGGACTTTACCACTCCAGTCTTAGTAATGGACAGATCATCTAGACAGGAAATCGTCAAAGAAACACTGGAATTAAACTATACCCTAGACCTAATAGGCCTAACTGACATTTACAGAACATTTACCCACTTGCTGCGGTATACCCATTCCTTTCATTAGCACATGGAACACTCTCCAGAATAGACCATATCTTAGACCACAAAACAAGCATGAACAAATAAAAAAAATACAAATCATATCAAGTATCTTTTTCTGACCACAATGGAATAAAACTAGAAATCAATAACAAGAGGAACCTTGGAAACTTACAAACGTGGAAACTGAACAACATGCTCCTAAACAACCAATGGGTCAATAAAGAAATTAAGAAGAAAGTTTTTAAAAAATCTCCTGAAACAAATTAAAATAGGAATACAACATACCAAAATCTATGGGATATAGTAAAAGCAGAACTAAGAGGGAAGTTTATAGCAATAAATGGCAATATCAACAAAGTAGAAGTACTTCAAGTAAACAACCTAACAATACACCTCAAGGAACTAGAAAAATAAGAGCAAACAAAACACAAAATTAATAGAAGGAAAGAAATAATGAAGATCAGAGCTGAAATAAATGAAACTGAGACTGAAATAAAATACAGAAGATCAACAAAATAAAAGGTTGGGTTTTTTTTTTTGAAAATATAAACAAAATTAGCAAACCTTTGGCTAGACTAACTAAGAAAAAAAGAAAGAAGACCCAAGTAAATGACATTAGAAATGAAAAAGGAGACATAACGACTCAGATCACAGAAATACAACAAATCATTAGACTGTTATGAACACCCATATGCCAAAAAATTGGAAAACCTAGAAGAGATGGATAAATTCCTAGACACACACAACCTATCAAGATTAAACCACTAAGAAATAGAAAACTTCAATGAACCAATAATGAGTAATAAAACTGAAACCATAATAAAAAAAAAATCTCCCATCAAAGAAAAGCTCAGGACCTGATAGTTTCACTGATGAATTCTACAAAACATTTAAAGAAGAGCTAATACCAATTCTACCCAAACTCCTCAAAAAATTTAAGAGAAAGGAATACTTCCAAGCTCATTCTACAAAGTACAAGGCCTGCAAAACAAGACAAGGACAAAATAAAACAAAAAACAAAAACAAAACAAAACAAAAAAACAAAGAAAGAAAGAAAACTACAGGCCAATGTTACTAATGAACACAGATGCAAAAATTCTCAACAAAATACTAGCAAACCAAATTCAACAACACATTAAAATGATTGCTTATCATGATCAAGTAGGATTCATCCCAGGGATGCAAGTATGTTTCAACATATGCAAATCAGTAAACATGACACATCACATTAACAGAACTAAGAACAAAAAACATATTATTTAAATAGATGCCAAAAAAAGCATTTAATAAAATTCAACAACCCTTTATGATAAAAAACCTTCATCAAACTGGGTATAGAAAGAATATACCTCAAAATAATAAAGGCCATATATGAAAAATCCATAGTTAACATAGTACTGAACAGGAAAGAAATTGAAGATCTTTCCTCTAAGATCTGTAACAAGACAAGGATGCTCACTTTCACCACTTTTATTCAACATAGTATTGGAAGTCCTGACCAGAGCAATTGGGCAAGAGAAAGAAAGAGACATCCAAATTGGAAAGGAAGAAGTCAAGTTAGCCTTGTTCACAGATAATATGATCCTGTACTTACAAAAGCCTAAAGAATCCATCAAAAAATTATTAGAGCTGATAAATAAATTTAGTAAAGTTGCAGGATAAAAAAAAAACAACAAACAAAAATTTAGTAGCATTTATATATGCCAACAGTGAATAATCTGAAAAAGAAATCAAGAAACCAATCTCATTCACAGTAACTACAAAGTATAAAATACCTAGGAATCAGTTAACCAAAGAAGTGAAAGATCTGAACAAGGAAAAGTATAGAACACTGATGAAAGAAATTGAAGAGGACACAAACAAATGGAAAGATAGTTCATGCTCACAGATTGGAAGAAATAATATTGTTAAAATGGCAATACTACCCAAACCAATTTACAGAGTCAATGCAATCTCTATCAAAATACCAATGACATTCTTCACAGAAATAGAAAAAAATCCTGCAAATTTATACCCTGAATAGCCAAAGCAATCCTGAGCAAAAATAACAAAGCTGGAGGCATAACAATTCCTGACCTCAAAATTTAGTACAAAGCTATAATTACCAAATCAGCATGGTACTGGCATAAAAACCGAAACATAGAGCTATGGAACAGAATAGAGAATCCAGATATAAATCCATGAATTTACAGCCAACTTATCTTTGAAAAGGCACAAAGAATATACAATGGGGAAAGGACAGTCTTTTCAATAAATGGTGCTGGGAAAACTGGGTAACTATATGCAGAAGAATGAAACTAGACCCCTATATTTCACCACACAAAATTAAAACAAAAATGGATTAAAGACTTAAATCTAAGACCCAAAATAAAGAAACTACTAGAAGAAAAGATTTTTTTGTGTATGACTTCAAAAGCAGAGGCAACCAAAGCAAAAATAGATAAATGGGAATACATCAAACTAAAAGACTTCTGCACAGCAAAGGAAACAATAAAAAAAAGTGAAGAGACAACCCACAGAATGGGAGAAAACCACCAATCTGACAGGGGACTAACCAGAATATATAAGGAGCTCAAACAACTCAATAGGAAAAAACCAATTAATCCAATTTAAAAGTGGGTAAAAGATCTGAGTAATCATTTCTCAAAAGAAGACATACAAATGACCAGCATGTATATGAAAAATGCTCAACATCACTAACTGTCAAGGCAATGCAAATCAAAACCACAATGAGAATATCGTCTCATCCTAGTTTAAACGGCTTGTATCAAAAAGACAGGGAATAACAGATGCTGGCAAGGACGCAGACACAGTGGAACACTTGTATACTGTTGGTGGGAATGTAAATTAGTATAGCCACTATGGAGGTTCCTCAAAAAATTAAAAATGAACTAGCATATGATCCAGCAATTCCACTATCTAGTATATATACAAAAGAAAGGAAATCAATATATCAAAAAGACATCTGCACCCCTATGTTTATTGCAGCACTATTCACAATAGCCAAAATATGGAAGTAACCTAAGTGTCCATGAATGGATGAATGGATAAAGAAAATGTGGTATATATACCAAAGGAATATTATTCAGCCTTAAAAAAGAGTGAAATCCTGTCATTTACAGAAACATGGATGAGACTGGAGGTCATTATGTTAAGTGAAATAAGCCAGGCACAGAAAGACAAACAAATATTGTACCCATATGCGGGAGCTAAAAAAGTGGATCTCATGAAGATAGAGAGTAGATTGGTGGTTATCAGAGGCCAGAAGGGTAGGGGGAAGGGTGGATTGAAAAGAAGTTGATGAATGGGTACAAATATACAGTTTGATAAAAGAAATGAGACTTAGTGTAAGCTAGATCAGTAGGGTGACTATTTACAATAATCTATTGTACATTTCAAAATAGCTGGAAGAGAACAATTTGAATGGTTTTAGCATAAAGAAAAGACAAATATGTAAGGTGATATATATCCAAAGTACACTGATTTGATCTTTACAAATTATATTAACATATTAATTTATCACATGTACCCCAAAACTATATACAACTATTATGCATCAATAAAAAAGAACAGACCTTCCCTTCAACAGTTCTCAAAAGGAACCAACTCTGCCAACACCTTCATTTTTGACTTCTAGCTTCTAGAAATACAAAACAATAAATTTGTATTGTTTAAACCACCCAGTTTGTGGTACTTTGTTATGGAAGCCCTAGCAAACTACTATAATTATGTAAAAATTAATAGGATTATTGTAATTGATAGATCCCATTGTCAATATATCTGAATCTGCTCATTAATCTTCACATTATAAGAAAAGAAAGAGATAGGCATTTTGTATTTCTTCATAAAAGTACACTATATCACCTATGAATCAATCTTGCCAGAACACAATACCAAAAACAAGTCACCCAAATCTGACCAAGTCTTAACATAGGAGATAGAGGAGAAAATTTACAACTAGCGAGTGTAATCACACAAAAAAGATTTCAAAAAATAATTCACAAGGGGCTAAAAAAATGAACAGGGGAAACTGTAGAGTAAAATGGATTTAGACAATTTATTAATCAAATGCAATGTGTGTACCCTTTTGGACATGCTTTTAAAAAGTAAAGAAATAATAAATTATAAGACGGGAAAAGTTACTTAGATCTCCTAGTGTTTGTTATCTGTAGCATCAGCTTAATAATAGCGCATAGTTCATAGTGTTGTAGTAAAGATTAAATATAAATATAGGTACAACATTAAGCATAGTGTCTGACATCTAGTATGGTTTCAATTACTTATATACATGGGTTTTGGTTAAATTCCATGATATAGTTGCTATTAATATTAAGTTAAAATGAGTGGTGGCTGGGCACAGTGGCTCAGGCCTATAATCCTAGCACCTTGGGAGGCCAAGGCGGGAGGATAGTTTGAGGTCAGGAGTTCAAGACCAGCCTGAGCAAGAGTAAGACCCAGGCTCTACAAAAAAATAGAAAAATTAGCCAGGTGCTGTGGCACATGCCTGTAGCCCCAGCTACTTGGGAGGCTAAGGCAGAGGATCGCTGGAGTCCAGGAGTATGATGATGTCACTGCACTCTGTCCCAGGCAACAGAGCAAGACCCTGTCTCTATAAAGAAAAAATGACATGGTGTGTACATCTTACTCTGTATATACTTACAATGTGTGTATACAGACCTACATATACACTCTGCAGCACATGTACTGAGTTCTAATGTGAGCTGGTATTGGACTAAAAGGCCTTTCATTTCCTGTCTTAGTCCTTTTTGTGCTATAACAGAATACCACAGGCTGGGTAATTCATAATAAACAGAAATGTATTGGCTCAAAGTTCTGGAGGCCGGGAAGTCCAGGATCAAGGGGCTGCATGTGGTCAGGGCCTTATTGCTGCATCGCAACATGGCAGAAGAGCAGAGAAACTATCACAATGCCAATTAAAGTTTAACATGAGTTTTGGAGGGGACAAACTTTCAAACCATAGCATTCCTCATTCCACTATGCATTCTCACATGGCCCCTCAAAACCACCTGACCCTGGGCTCACCTCTTGTAGCAGATAAAGGAAGCAGCATTGTGGAACTTTGAAAGGAAAGCAATGGCAGAGGTTAAGAGGGGAAGGCAAAAGGGAAAAAGGCAGTTTTCAGGAAGTTAAATACTCCACTAAATGTCTTCTCCAAATTAAATTGCCTTATGTCTGCCATTTCAGGGAAAGATAAACACATTCTTTCAGCAACCACATGGCTAGGCCTTGGAGAAAATCAGTGTGTGCAACCAGCTGGATCATGTTTGCACAAGAAGGAAAATACATCTGGTCATTAATAGTAATAATTGCTCTTTGGTTAAAAGCCATCATTTAGATATAGGAAATGTTGCAGCTGACAACTATTGTGAGTCAGGTGACTGCATCCTATAAATTTTAATTTCATTTTAAAAAACATTTATCGGGCATCTTTTTGGTTTGAAAGCAAGGATACAAAGGTTAAGGAAATGTAATTCACATTGTCAACAAATATACAATGTTATTTACAACACGGGAAAATAACTAGAGAAAGATAAAACACCACAAGAGTTGCAAATCTCATGGGTCTTTGCGAGACTAAATGTAGTAGGATATCAAATGAGAGAGTTCTCATCTGGTTAGGAAGATTGTGAAAGTGGACACAGAGAAAGTGGAATATGAGAGAGGCTTTTAAGAAAAAGGAGAAAGTGGTAGGTTAGGGGAAAGAGTGTTTGAGGCAAAGAAGGGAGGGCATTTCAGAAGGGCTGTGGGGTTGCCGAAAAATTCAGGTTGCCTGGTTAAATCTGAATTTCAAAGAGACAAAAATATTTTTTCATATAAGTACAGTTGACCCTTGAACAATGCAGGGATTAGGGACTCCAATTCCCCCATGCAGTCAAAAATCCATGTATAAATTTTGACTCCCCCAAAACTTAACTACCAATAGCCTACTTTTGACCAGAAGCCTTACGGGTAACATAAACCCGTATTGATTAACACACATTCTGTATATTATATATATTGTATACTGTATTCTTACAATAAAGTAAGTTATAGAAAAGAAAATGTTATTAAGAAAATCATAAGAAAGAGAAAATTTATGTACTATTCATTAAGTGGAAGTGAATCACCATAGAGGTCTTCATCTTCATCATCTGCAAGTTGAATAGGCTGAGCAGGAGGGAGAGGAGGGTCTTGCTGTCTCAGGGGTGGCAGAGGTGGAAAAGGCAGAGGAGGAAAAAAGGGAGATGGAAGAGGCTGGTACCTTTATTGAAAAAACTCCACATATAAGTGGACCTGTGCAATTTAAACCTAGGTTGTTCAAGGGTCAACTGTATATCCCATGCAATATTTGAAACATGCTTGTGTTTGAAATGCCTTAGATACATTTAGAGAAATAAGTAGGAAGTCTTAGATTCCAGAAAGAGGAATAAAAACTTAATTTTGGGGGAGCAATGGAGACATTTACTTTTCTTCTTTCGTTTTAGTGTGGGAGTAATATGATATGGTCTGACATGCTCTGTAGGAAGAATAAGATGGCAGTGAGAAGATGGAGGAAAAATGAGACAAGAAATTGGCCAGGAAGTAACAGATAGTGAGGATGTTAATTTAGGTGGTAGAAGTGGTTTGGAAATGGGGAAGATGGTTGAGATAGAGTGGAATAGAGGCAACAGATTAGCTCTCAGGGACAAAGGAGATGTGGATCCCAAAATGCCTCCAAGTTTATGACCTATTAACTGTGATGATGATGATTTCATTAGCACCTGGGAAAGGAAGAGGGCCCAGTTTGGGGAAAAACAAATGATATGAAACAGGGGTCATTTCAGGAGGAGTTGGCGGGGAATTCAGATACAGATGCTCAGCATGCAATTAGAAATCTTTCTGTGAAACTCAGTGGTTTGGTATTTTAGATACTTAAAGCTATTAAATTCAATGAGCTGGTCAAAGCTTGAGGAATCCCTATAGTTCACAGTTAGAGGCAAAATATGAGCCAAGGATGGAATAGCAAAAAGATAGAAGAACAAGAACAACAAAAAAATAGTGCTGGGTCTTGGTCAGGGTCAGTTGTTACTCTTAAATCATTCAAAGAAGTCAAGAGATAGTGATGGTTTTGGTAATTTTTAACAGAGCTGTTTTAGGAAAGTAGCATGGGTGGGGGTCATGGTGTTGTGGACTGAGGAATAAATGGATGGTGAGGGAGTAGGGGAAACCAAAGCTGTGAGAAAACTGGGGCTTGAAGAGACAACCAAAGGGAAGAAGTCAACAGAGGAGGGACACTGAAGATTTAAGTAAAAGAGGGGAGCAAAGTCTGAAAGAGTGTGAAGCAATGATTAAATGCATACATGGAAGAGCAACATCTTCCTCAGAGTAAAATGGCAGGCAAGGAGGAATGACAGAAGAATTTTAAGGATTTCATGTGTGCCATTCAGGGAGTTGATGTTGTACAGTCTCCACTTTTAAGCAAGAAAGAAAATGACATTATGTGCTTTGAGAGGACCAGGGTGGAGAGCTCCTGGGAAGTGGACTAAAGTCCCGGGCTCCTAACACAACTTATAGCACATAACAGGCATTCTTTATTTAGACCCTAGCTAACTGAAAGAGGAAGTAACACTGGTTGCCGGGTTATTCCTCAGTGTAATGTATTTTGTCACAGGAGGGATGACCCAAGAGCAAGAAGCATAAGGAATGATCTCTCTCCTATGTTCTGAATTATCTGTTGTGTAGTAGCCTGTTTCCTCCAGAAGTACCAGTCCCCCATCAGAGACCATTCTCTTATTTTAGAGCATTTACAGGACTGTGTGCCATCCCTCTGCTATAAAATATGATTTGACATAGTTTGCAAAAATAGAAAATAACTCACTCTATTCTTATGGCTTCATATAAATTAAGTTACAGCATCCACATTGAGTTTGAATATAGCAAAATTTGGTTTTAGTTTAATGCTGTGCTCTTATGATTATGGAATTCCTGGCCAAAGGGCCTTTTCGATGTATTCAGAAAATCTCACTGATCCCATCATTGCTAAAACCTATGCACTAATACATGGTCTCATTCACAGTGACTGTTAGCTGGACTTATGGAAAAGAATAAGGCAAGAAGTTTCATTCTTTTAATTACTCATTTCTAAAATAAGTACAGCTATAAATATGCCAATACATGGGTTTTCTAGACATGTGTGCTTAGGAAGTGATAAACAGCAGTTATTCTCAAAAAGGCTCTTACAAAGAAAAAAAGTACAGATCGTCATTTCTAAGACTAGGAAATGTTACACCAGAAGAATTCAAGTGGACACGCCTTAATATATAGGATCACAGAAGCAATGGAAGCTAGGTTCATAAGGGAATTTAAGGATAATTTTGTTCAATCTCTTTCCTCTAAGGTTGGGGGATCTGAAGCCCTGGTGGACAACATGGCTTACTGAAGGGCACAAACTAGCTAGGCCACAAATCTCTTGACCCACCGTCCCATGTGCCTTCCACTCTGACACAGTGACAAATGTCTACCAAGTTTCTGGAAAATTATTGTCAGGGCCAAAATGCTAAGTGTAAGACACATTCTAGGCACTCAGTGAGTGTATTTTTAATTGAACAACTTTATCTCTGCTCTAATCATTGATACTCCTGGGAGTTAGAAAACCACCCTCAGGATACAGTTTTTCCAGTACCTAATAAGGCTGTATAAGGTGCAATTACTATACAAAAATATAATTCAGGACTTACCCTGTATTGCTATATTGATTATTTCATAAGATCTTCCCAATAATGAGTTAGGGGCTATTAGCCCTTACTGAAGTTAATAAAACTAAATCTCACAAATTTACATAATTTGTTCAAGGTCAAGCAATCAGAAAATTGTGGAGTTCAAGTCCAACTTTGGTCCTTTGACTCCAGATGTCATATTTTTTCTGCTCTACCTATGGTCTCTCCAGAATATTTATTAATATAACCTCTAGGGAAAAGAAAACCAAACCCATGAGGGAAGAGAAAGTAGGGAAGACAGGGAAGGAGGAAGGGAAAATACCTGAACTGGTGTGAGGCTCTTATGGAGAAGACTGGTGTCACAGAGAGATCAGAGAGCCCAGATGATAGATGAATGGTTTGTGTTTCTCTTTGGAAGGTCAATGCCTTGTTGCAGGCTGCAAGCTACAAAGACCTGGGTTGGCTCCAAAGAGAAGAAAGCAACGTTGTACAACTTGGAATAAGTTGTTGACCTCTAAGTGCATTTGAAACGCAATGGAGTGAACAAAGCACAGGTAAGGGAATCAGGATACATCAATTTCAGTCCCAATTTTTCCATTACTTTATTATGCCCTTAGATAAGGAACTTCCCCCTTTTGTGTTAGTTTTCCCAGCTATAAAATGACGTGTGTTCAATTTCATGGTTATCAAATGTTTTTCTTGCTTTATATCATTCCCATTGGTAGAGACTGTGAATAATTTGATGACTGAAGTGAGACTCTATAAACTGAGAATGCAAACCACATTCTTACTTGCAAAAAATGACTTTTTATACATTCTTGACTAATCTATATATTTACACATGTAGTGGTTGATTAGCTCATTAAGTTAGGTCTTGGAATATTCCTCCTGGAATACGTTAGAAGTATAATTCATCCCTTTAAACATTTGGCATATCTGATAAAGTTTACATAGGTAACAGAAAAATTATGATTTCCAGTGCATGACT
The DNA here is from genome assembly GCA_023783475.1 of Daubentonia madagascariensis. Classification (NCBI taxonomy): domain Eukaryota; kingdom Metazoa; phylum Chordata; class Mammalia; order Primates; family Daubentoniidae; genus Daubentonia; species Daubentonia madagascariensis. The sequence continues at coordinate 16,221,631 of JAKFHU010000428.1, forward strand.
CATCACTAATGATAAACCACTGATCTTGGATTAGTAGATTTTGCCTGTAGTAATTATTAATAGACTCAAGGGAACTGTTAGTTTATTTTACCATTTTTCTGAGAGACATTTGGTTCAGAAATTAACTCGAGTTAAAAGCTTTTGGGGTACTGAAAGAATGGAAAATTTCCAAAGATCATTTTGCCAAGATCAACTAATGCTATTTTGCTGTGCAAATGAAGACCAAAGCTATAACTAAATAACCAATCGCTAGGTTAAGATTAAAAGTTTTATCACAGATATATTTTTTCACTTGCATATTGGTTGGTAGTATTGGTGAATTACAGACATTCATTGTAGTATTTTGACCTGTAACCAGAGTTTTAACTTAGTGTTCGTGGTACATAGCAGGATTTTAGGGGGCTTATGAACACTCTAAAATGGTGGGAAAATTTGGGTCATATATGAGTTTGTGGATATACAGGTTTCATTTGCTTCTCAAAAGGTGACACCAAAGGCTAAAGCACCACCACTGTACATATCCTATAATAACAGATTACAGTTCAGATATTTCTTTCACAAAACTGAAAGATAATTATGAAACATTGCCTAAAATTTCTAATAAGCCCTTAACTACATAAGGGTTAATAATAGACCCCATAAGTATATGATACCTCCTTTATATATACATCTATATATTCTCCTACTTGCTTCTCTCCCCTCTGCCCACTTCCAAAAGTAGAAAGTAAAACAACAACAAAAACAACAGTAAAGCATGCAACATAAAGCCATTTACCGGAGTCCATAGAGAACTGTTCCATCAGGATGCAGTCGGATCATTCGATTTTTCACTGTGACCCCATGCACAAATGATTTCTTGTCATTCAGAAAGTAGGTGTCTGGTACCCAGAGTTGGTCAGCTACCCTATTGTCTAGGGTGAGGTTTAGTGGGATTCCAGAATAAGAAAGCCTTTTGTCTTTCCAAGACTGCTGGAAATACATGGTGAGTGTATAATCCTGTGAAAAAAAGGAAGCCAAAAAAGAATTTTACTATCATTATCATCTAAGCCTTATTGTTAAGAAACTGATAGCATGTGGTATTGTGGATGCCCAGAGACCCACTGTCCTGATGTTCCCTACAAGATTATGTTTGAATATATTGAAATTTGCACCTCCAATAATAAGGCAACCAATAGGTTAAAAGTACTAGAGCAACACTTGAATATATGCATAAGCATTTCCATCCATATAGAGCAAATACATGTAATTGAATTTTAAGGCTTGAAGTTAAAAAAAGTGATATAGGGAAGGTCATAAAGGGAAATTATACAAAGAGATCCATGTTCACAAAAATTCACTTCTGAATATTATATGTATAGTTCTATTTTGGAGAGGAATGTTTCATAAATAATTTAAAATGGATGCATTTAAAAAGAGAGGGTGTTTTTCAAATTGTAAATGCTTTTTGAGTAAAGAAACATTTGTTTGACTTATGAAGATTATCGATTGCCACTAAATGCCTCTTTTTAGTGAATTACAACTTATCTATGGGTCCTGATAAGTAATTATAAAACACACATAGATGATGATGTTTATTTGGCCTGGAGACTGATATCAATGGTGGAACTACTCAACAATTTCTCTCTTACTACTTTCCTGCTTTGTTTCAGAAATTGGTTTGAGAATTGGAAGAACTTGAGAGTTTGTTTCCTCACCTTCTGCAAAAGTACATGCTGAGGACATCCTTTGCCCTTTTCGTCTACACAGGTTTCCCCTGGCAGTTAGACAGATTTGGGCTCAATATAAATGGATCAAGCTACAGGGGAGGGATGGTGATGATTATCCTAGGACTTCAGTTGTCTGTTTCTAAAGAAGTCTATTAATACAAATTAAAATGTGCACATATGGAAGTAACATTCATCGGGTATCGGGCAGGTGGGAGGGGGGAGGAGAAGATGGGTATATTCACACCTAATGGCTGGGGTGCACACTGTCTGGGGTGGGGGCATGCTTGTAGCTCTGACTCAGGTAGTACAAAGGCAATATATGCAACCTAAACGTTTGTACCCCCATAATATTCTGAAATTAAAAAAGAAGAAAGAAAGAAAATAAAGTGGAAGCAGTAAAATCACAAAGTCTTTAAGATATGAATCTCAACATAATAAAAACAGAAGGTTCACTTTTTCTTTTAAAACATTTATATGTCAGGAGTGACTTTGTGAATATCTTAGTGACTATTAAGAAAACACTGTGTAACTCCTGCACAAGGTCTATGTGCTGCCACTGTTACATACACCACTAGTTGAAGAACAGTGAATCAGATCGTGCCTTACATCTGGGCAAGCTACATTTCATCTAGCTCTCCAAATGGGTATATAAATGCATGTCTGAAAAATCCTAAAAGGAAAACATTGCCCACTATGGATAATGATTTTAAGTGTCCTTTAATCATTATATGCAAGAATGTTTATACTGTTTACTCAGTAACTGGTTATCTTGCAATAATTCAAAAACATTCTTTCTTGTTCAATGGCAAGGATATTTGCTCTCTGCTATTATTAATATACAACATCCTTTTAAGGGTCTAAAACCTCCTTCTACCTTACCTTCACATAAAAAGAACACATAGGGTTATACACAATTCTGTTCTCATTTGCTACCATTCTAATCTGTATCCTCTTCAAGTTCTTAACATCATGACTTTTCAGAGGAAAATGAATTGGGTAGACTATGGGTCTTAGATTCCAAAATAGCTTGATTCTAATATCTACCACATGTAGAACCATGTAACCATAAGCAACTAACATAACCTCTTGTACTTCAGATGCCTCATTTATATGCTGAAAAAAAAAATCCAGCATTGTATTGGCTTATTGTAAGCATCAATTGAGAAAATTAAGGTTAAGGTACTTTAGAAACCTTAGAAACTGTAACGTGTCAAAGAAATAAAATATGTTATCTTCAAAACTGCTAATTGCTACATGCAGATTAATATTATACTTCCACATACTTGAAGTATACATATTCATTTTCACAAGCATTTCTATTTTTAAAGAGATGTCTACGATAAAATTTGTAGGCAGCGGGACTCTGTTGGCCATGAAAATAAGCAATAGTCTGTGATCAATTCTAAGTCTTGGTGTTGGGTTCTTGTTTGTAATTCAGCCAGTGTGAGAAAGTTAATATTAGCCACAGTTATATTGTTGTAAACTTTGTCATGGTTATGTGCACAATTAACAATGGAATAGATGTTTCAGTGCTCACATTGAATCCTCATTAGCATCCATATTTTCACAGTGCTACAGAGGATATCCTGACAATGAGAACTTGTGGTGAAATCCTTACTCCACAATTCTTCTCAAAAAAGTTTTAATGTGTGAAGGAGAAAACATATTATTCTAAAGTATAAAGTTATCTTGAAAATTGGTAAGAGGGTAGATTTTACCTCAAAAAAGAAGTATATGAGGTAATACATATGTTAATTACCTTCATTTAGCCATTCCACAATGTATACATATTTCAAAACATCATGTCATGCACTATAAATATATACAACTTTTATTTGTCAATTAAAAAATGGCAAAATAATAAATAAAAATTTATTATTAATTATTAATAATTATAATAATATAATCATGTATTTTAAAATATATTATTAAAATATTAATGAAAATACTATAATAATAAATGCTTAAAATGTGAGCTTGTGGTAGGTAAACAATGGAAAGTAGAAAGGAGAAAATAATGTAAACATGACTAATCCCTGCTTAGAGATGTGTGTGTGTGTGTGTGTGTGTGTGTATAGACTTTTTCCCTTTACTCTTTGGAAACTATTTTGTTTCCTGTAGAGAAAGAGCTATATGCCACGTGGTGATATCTTTGCTATACACAACTCATTCTATGTTTAATTAATATTGAAAAAAATAGCATCATGGTTCTAAATTAAAGCAATAATTTGCTCAATTTGCCATAAGTAGCAGTCCAATGAAAATTCATATATGTTAGTATGTTTCGTCTGGAAGTGGGTGATATGGGAAAAGTACCCTTCAGAGCTCTTCTTGTAATGCATCTCTAGGGTTAGTAGCCTAATCAAAGACCTGGCTTTAAGATAAATGAAAATATGGACATATGAAATTGATAACTTTGATAAAACCTTTTTGGAGATAATGATAATTGTGGTGATAATGATGAACATTATGGAAAGACCTAAATACAGCAATTCCTCCTTTTGCTACTATCTATATTATACCACATGCATGGCAATAATCCCTATCTGCTGTGGCATGCTCTGTGCTCTGTGGGTCTCCTAACCCTCTCACAGCTATTATTGGATTGTGTTCTCACAGCAACCTTGTGAGACAGGCATATTCTCCATGAAAGAATTTATGATTTACATGTCAGAGAAACTATTTACTGTATTTTAAATAAATTATTCTTATTATCTACACATTAATCTAAATGTGAACAGTGACATCTGAATATAATAAAGCCTATGACTTTATTTTGGTGAATTCTATTTTTAGATGGAAAAGAAAGGCTTGAAATTGCTGTATTTTGTTCTCTCATATGACAAGTTTTCTATAAATTCTTCTTTGGTACAAAGTGCAAGCACTCCAGAGAAGATGGAATATTTTTCAGAAAAAAATTAATGCTCTTTGGCCAAGAGCACTAAAATCATTTTTCTTCCAGGTGTACTTACGAATGTTCATCCAGCTCTCCTAAGTGCGCAAGTTACTCCTCGAGAGGAGGTGTGACATATTTAGAAACCACGGGCCACAGGGGATTCTCTGACACTGAGGTAATTAATGGGATTAATGGATGTGAAATTGTTAATGAAATTAGTCAGGCCAATTCAGGCATAAGAGAATCTGATTCATTAAGGAAAGGCAAGATAGGCGATACCAGATCAGTAGTGCTCAATGAAATTCCAAAAGAACATACTTTTTACATCTAAAAATAATTAAAGGTACAGTACAAGAAAATAATTATATGAAATAAAAGTCATTCTTTTGGAGAATAAAGGTAACATTCTTCTCAGATCTGTAGTTTTAAACTCAGGGTGATTTTGCCCCCCAAGGTATATTTAACAATGTCCAAAGACAGCTGTGGTTGTCACTACTGGGAGTAGTGATAGCGTGCCACCAGCACTGTAGGTAGAGGCCCGGTGTGGTCCTCAACCCACTACAATGTGCAGCACAGCCTCCTACAACAAATAATTATCTGGTTCAAAATGTCCACAGTGCCAAGGTTGAGAAACCCTGCCTTACATGAAAATAGCCTTCTTTTTATTATTGGTAAAATATTTCAAAATCTTTTACCATTATTTATCATGAAAAATATGCATATTAAAATGTTTACCCTGAACTTTTAACATATCCCTCAAAACTTTGTGTTATGGAATGCTAAGATAAGATGGTTTATAATTTGCTGTTTTACTATAAGAAGTCATTTGATAAAATCCATTAATTAACTATCATTGGAATAGGAAAAAGTTATGTGTGATGGGCAAACATATTAAATGCATTTTACCAGAATGAGCTCTAAGAAGACTGAAGTGGGCTGGAAAAGTGAGAGTCCCTTATTAACTGGATCTGCACGTGTCTCAGACTGTGTTAGCAGAGAGACAATATATTGCTTTAACATCTAGTAATATGGCATCCACTCACAAGGATCATATAAGCAATCCTTCCTTTTCACACTATTCTTAGGAAAGGCTACATATATATCACATATATATGAAATTTTATATATATGATTATATATATGAAAGAACCAAGGCTCTTGATCACATTTATATTTTATCTTTCATCAACTTTAATATACATTATAGAGGTCCCAAGCACAAATCCTGATTCCCTGTAAAATATTCATGCCAATTTACTTGAGCTCTGAGATCTGCTCTTTGCAAAGCTAAGGCTGCTTTACCCCAAAGACTGATTGTAGTAGAGCCATGCATAATTGCCCCGCACTTCTACCGTTCTGCCATGATGGAGACTGCCCTGCGCACAGCCCCTCCTGACTGAGCATGGCCAGGTTCTATGTCACATGAACCTGCTCTCTTCCCACCTTGGCAATAGAGAGTAGATAACTGATTCAAGAGCAGCTGATTCACAGGCAGACAATAAACATGTGCCTGGCTCAAAAAGCTGACATGGACCAATCAGAGTCCTCTCCCAGAAATTTGCTATTGGACAAAGAATCTGAGACAGCATCTGTGGGACCAAGTGCAAAGGTTATGACATAGAATTAGGGTTGCAATGCTATTATGAGGTTATGAGAAAGGAAAGACTATGAACAAAAAGAAGCTAGCCTGTGAAGAAATAAAGAAAATGGAGAAAAAACACACAAAATAGCCATAAATGGCAGAGTTCATTGTTAGAGAATAAATGATTAAGTTCAAGAAGACTTTCTATTTTTTATTTCTAGTTCTCCTGAGGAATGTTCGATATTTTAGCTCCTTATGATCTCTTTTTGTATCTTTACACCAAACTCCACCTTCCTTGTGCTAAATTGATCCCATCTTTATTTCCTCCAACCAGAAAAAACATAATAATGATGCTGATCCACAGATATATCAGAATCTCATAAGCAATAATTATATATATTAAAGGTTAAGGAAACCCCAAACAATCATCTGGTCCATCTCCCTAAATTATTTTTTTTTACAAATTTAAATTATTTTTAACTTTTTAATTTTTTTTTTAATAGAGATGGGGTCTTGCTCTTGCCCAGGCTGGTCTCAAACTCCTGAGCTCAAGCAATCCTCCTGCCTCGGCCTCCCAGAGTGCTAGGATTACAGGCGTGAGCCACTGCACCTGGCCTCATCTCCCTAAATTAAAATAAAGGCGGTACTATGAGGAATCTGAGACTCGGGGATGTTAAACGACTTTTTAAAGTAGAGAAATATTTGGTTTTGGTTTTTTTACTAACCAGGATAACAAGTAAGAGAAGGAACACATACTTACTTCCTATCAAATCAATTCCCTATCAAACACCATGAAAATTATCAAGAAAAGCCACATGAAGACCGAGTGTATATGTATATGCTGGTAACACGTAGTGTCCCTTACAAGGATAGGAAAAAAACCCATAATTTATATCTCAAAAAAACAAGCTATAGTAAAAAATGGCCTAATAAATAAGCCGATTTAAACTATAATTGTAATGAAACACAAAATACCTGTTTCTAATAGACCTCCTGTTTAAATGAATGTTTTGTGTATCAATGTCACCAATTAAATGCATTCAGAATCACAAATTCATCATGCATCCTCCAGATTTACTGTTAATTGCTAACTTTTACCTTTACATCATCTAGTATTATGTTAATTACTAAGACGTGTTTGCTGTACTTATTCCTTAGCCATGTTTTGTTACAATACCTTTAAAATACATGCATTCTTCATTACCATTGCTGCCGAAGCCCATGTTCTTATGTACTGATTTTTCTCACCGGTCGTAGCCTAGTGTGTACCTCAGAGAACACAATCTTCTTTTACCTCTATCTCATCCTAAATAGCCCCATTTGGTTTATCCATCTGTGTACTCAGACTTTTTTGTCAGTCTTGTGTTGTGGTCTGAAAAATTATGGAATTAATCAACCCAGGGATGAACAAACACCTTTAGAATTATGGTTCTATATCAAGTGAGAATCATCTGAGGAAATCACATGGGGCACACTATAATACATGGGGCATACATGACATCGACATGCCAACAGGAGAATGAGACTCACCATATGAAACTCAGAGACTGTACTAGTACAGCACAGGGTTTTAGCATTTGTGATCCAATATCTACTCTTGAAACTGTAAAGATCAATTTTGTTAAAATATGAAAACCTTTTTTTTGGCCAATAAATCCAATTTCTTAAGATGGATATGACAAAATTTATGTTTCACACAGTGATAGCCTAAATGTCTTATATTCTAGAATCTAAATAATCAGAAGCTCCAATAATTGGAGTTGTTTCCATGGTGAGATATAGTGAAATGTTGAGCCTGAATCAGGGAAAGTTTTCTAGAAACTTCTGAGTCAATAGGTTATTATTAATAGAATGACTAATTCATTCTGTCAACATTTAATGGTTGTTTACTATAAAGAACTGTATTATGTCAGATGCTGAGGAGAAAAAGTTGAATAACACATATTCCGCTCCTCATGGAGCTCATACGCTGGTGGGGGAGACTCAGCACTGTTTATTTCTACACTGTCCCGTCGTCCACTGTAAGCTTTTCAATTCTTTCATCGCCTTTGTAACCATCTTCCTGCATGAAATTCCCTGCACTTCAAGCACTCAGAGAACTCAGAGTGGTTCCACTTTTCTTCATTGGAATCTGCCTAATAAAGTAGACAAGCTTATTGAGGAGGAGGATATCAGTTTAGTAAGCTCTTGTGCTAACTTAGAGAATAAATAAATCAGGGCTGACTTAACAAAGCACTGAAGGGGGGATGGAGAAGAGGAAAAACACACGAGATGTTTAAGAGAGCACTTGGAGACCTTTTAGCATGAGAGGTTAGGGAGAAGGGGCCATCAGGGATGGTCACTGGGTTTCTGACCTGAATAGGTAGAGAGATTACAATAAGAAGAATTCAAGCTTGGGGGCTGAAGATGACTAATTTATTTCAGATGGGTTTGTGTTGTGGGTGTCAGTGGGGCAGGCACGTAGAGGTGCCAAGTAAGTAGTTACGGGTCAGAACATAGGAAGACGGGGCTCCGGAGAAACACAGCTGTGTGAGTCATAAGTGACAGCTGAAACTGTGGAAATGAATTAGCTCACCATGGAGAAGTATAAGGTGAGAAGAGAATAGAACCCCTGGGAAATTTGATTCCAGAATTAGTCACTCACTCCTTTGAGCTCCCACAACACACTTCTGCTTTGATTGTGGCACTTATCCTATTGTTTTGAAATTATTTCTCAGTCCCACTAGATTCTGAGCTCCCTGTGGGCAAAAGTTTTTATTTTGGGGCCCTAGCAGAGTGCACAGTGGATAGGAGATGATCAAATATTTTAGTTGAATGTGAATTAAGTAGTGCTGTGTGTTTGGGGCACTCAATATCAGCAATAAGTTGTGTCAGTGCTAAGTCATCTTATTGCAGTCCAATTTTCTGAAAAATTGGTTATTCTTAGATAACATACATGAGGACTTACAAATAATCAAAATAATTAATAAGCTAGAATTTCTATTCTCTAACAACTCACGATTAATGGGTCTATAATTCCTTCTAATATAGGGAGTTGACAAATTTCTGGCAGATGATAAAAGCATACAGAGTTTCAAACAAACTTACTCTCTAGGACTGAATTAAGAGTAACTTTATATGAAATATTAGTAGATATATTTTGATTTATATCAAATGAAATTTTATTGATAGTTCCAGCAATTACTCTCATCCATTTGGAAATATAAGGCTATTTATACTAAAACTTTAAAAATAGATCTCTATGCACCAAAATTTTGAGGCTCATTTATGAGTTAGTAAATACTCAAAATAATCAGATATTAAATGGATGATTAATTCATCAAGAGAATGATTCATAAACTTCACTGACACATAAAACCACATGATGGCATATGACACATTAGGTTTTTTTTTTAAGTTCCTTAGTTTCAGAGGTTCATAGAAAATTAGTGTTGCCATTTTTCTCAATATCTAAATAAAAGAGCAGAAATAAAATCAGATATATGCAATATCTAATGGAATATTCAGAATGTGGGGATTTGGGCTGACCACCCTGAGTTGGACTATGAATATATGACCAGAATGGGGACCAGGATGTGGTATGCATGGCAACCCAAGAAAGCCAAGCTAGTTTTGAAGTGACATAAGCTGAGAAATTATATGAAACCCAGAATTAAATCAAGATTCTATCAAAACCCACACTACTTAGAAGAGATAAAAAAAATCCATGTATAATTTTCTAGCCTGGAAAGCCAGTTTTCTCTTGTGATTTGTGATCTTGTAATGTGTACAGAGCTTAAAAGGGAGCAGTCTATAGCAAGAATTCTAGGTCTGGTACTGTTATGTTGGAGGAGAATTAGGTTTTAGAAACTCGTAGCTTAAAATACATAGGATAGTAAAGGAGGGATTAATATGAGCTACAGTAATATCCATCTCACGAATCAAGTAGTTCTGATATCTCTTACAGCTTAGTTACCTTCCCATGGTGGAATCTATTGGGCACATTCAGTAACCTTAATTTCAGACTTCCTAACATGAAGATGGATTTTTATCAAATTATCCATCAAATTATCATCTTAAAGAGATTATGGGTAGTGGTCTCCGGGGAGTCCCTGGGGAACTCTCAAAATAGAATGGGCAGCCAAATCATAATGCCCAAAGGTCAACTTTACCATGTTCACCCTCTTGCTCCGTGTTCTCTCTTCTGTGTGCCATTTGTATTTTTAATAATTTACTACTTGGAGACAATCACCTTTAACATATTGGTGGCCTTCTCTCTCTCTTTCTCTCTCTACCTGTTTTAAAAAGAAGATCATTTCCTATGTGCTACTTTTTATTACATGAGTTGTTACTTTTGTTTACAGCCATGTATTTATTCACCTATTTGTTTGTCTGTTTGTTTATTGCTTATCACCTCTTCTCCTCCATTCTACTTTCTTTCTCTAACCAATTAATAATTTGGTTGGAAACTTTTTATATATTTGTTCGTGCTCATAAAATTATATAGGAACATATATACATAGATTGGGCTTTTGCCATTGTTTAAAAAAATAGTATATTATATTCACTTCTGTAAATCTTTCTTTCATAATGACACAGCACAGAAATCCCTCCAAATCAATGGGTGAAAATATAATTCATTCTACTTGATGCTACACAGTATACTATGATACAGATATACTTTTAATTATTTAATCATTATCCTATTAATGATCATTGAAGTTATCTTAGGTTTTTTTTTACAACTAAAATAACTCTGAAATAAATCTCTTTGTGTGTGTGAGTGTATATACACATACACACACACATATATGCACACACACAAACATATATATGAGATTCTCATATTCTTTCTCAGCTTAGCTCACTTCATAAATAGCTTGGCTTTCTTGGCTTGTTATGTACACACAAGGTGCAATATAAAATAAACACCAAAATATATGTGTGTGTGTGTGTGCACGTAAGCACAAGCACAAGTACTGGTGCTTTATAACATCTTTTGCTTTGTATGATGCCATGCTCTTACTAAAGTAAATAAAAATAAAACCATGGTTCCTTTGGAACCACCATTTTATGAATACTGAACTAAACCCAAATGTATAAAAAATATCAAGTAAGACCTTAAAGTCAGGTTTACAGAACCAAAGAGCTACATAAATATCCATATTAGCCATCTCCAGTGGCTCAAATTCATTGAGCATCTGTTCAAACTTCTGTTGGTCTTTGACTGGGTCTGGCTAGATAGAAAACGTCCCGGCAGACGCTGCTGGAGAGAAGGACTTTGGCAACAATATACCACATAATGAGAAGAAAAAAAAAGAAAAAGAAAACCCTAGAAATTTCTTTGTGAGTGAAGAAAAATGGTTTGTGAATTCTAAAGCTAACAATTCTGATAAACTTAGTTTTCCTCTGATGTTCTTCATTCATTCTTCATAACATTCTTCAGATGTTAGCTTTATAGTCATCCTTGTGCCTGTACAAAACATACACATCTAAGTACATTAAGGATATAAACTGGACCCAACGAGGGATAAAACCTCTATGCTAACACCATGGGAAAACAAACTGAGCTATCAACTAAGTCTTCGGCTAAAATAGACATTCAGTATAATAATGAGAAGCAGCATTAGGAATTGGGAGAGTCGAAATAGATTTTAAAGACTCATTGTTTATTAATCCTGTGATTTTTGGAGTAAATCTGTCAACTTCTCTGAAACTCAATTTCCTTATTTGTGTGATGAGCAGGACCACTATTAACAAGACTATTGGAATGATATAATTGAACTGTATAGTTCTAAAATTCTTTAAAAACTATAATTGAACAAATAAGAAAAACCAAGTTGCTTAAAATATGTTATAGAAGAATGAAGTGCCTAATATGTATTTCCATTCTCTTTGGCTTAGTTATCAATTTTACACCCTCCCCAATACTTAATAATGAGAGCTGCCTGTCACTAAATGTTTAACTATATGATCAGCACTTTACTAGATGCTTTCTATATGTTATGTTATTTAAACCTCACAACCACTCTATGAAGTTGGAGTTAATGTTTCCCTCTTATAGATGAGACTCTGAGTTTAAGAGATGCCTAAAGTGACTCTGCTCAAAAATGTGAAGAGCCATGATTTGAACCCTGATCTGTCTGACTCTGAAGTCAAAGTTCTTCCCACTGTGTCACATAACAAGCAATGGTTTAAGCACGTACCACAAGCACAAAAGGTTTTCCTTCTAGGGCATGGCTTTTATCTCTTGCCTAAGGCTTACTTCTGCCTTGCTTTTTTATGGATTCCAATTAATCATTAACATTCAGTTCTGGTGTAGATTTTTCGGTCCTTTCTGATGTTTTATCCATAAATTCTCCTTCATTAGCCGGGGATGGTAATGAACACTGCTGCCATGCTCTTATCTGTGCGCCGTTGACATCCCCATGGAATGCTAAATACAATCAATTGTTCATTGCTGCCTTGGACAATTCTTCAGATGTTAGCTGAGGGAAAGCCAACATTTTTGTTCCATAATAATCCTCGAGGAGCACAGGGAGTAGAATAATTTTCTTTTGGTAGGATGGCTTTTACATTCAAAAGCCTGCCAAAGTATTTTACCACTTCCAAGTAAAAGCCTCATTAATCATTAGTTATGGTAGCAACTATATTTCCCTTGATAGAAATTATTTCTAAGTGACAGTAAGATGAAAGGCAAATACCTTAAGTGCCTAGAGGCTAAGGATCTCTTAATTTAGATTGGGTGTGCATGATAACTCTCTAGGAGAATTGGGTGAGCATAAACTGATTGAGGGAAGGGGTTGCTGAGCTTTACTTCTACGCCCCTAGCACCAAGCTAATGGGATGATGAATACAGGAGCTACCCCTGGCCCAGCCTGGAGTTATGCCCACCCACCCTTAAATCTGGTCCTCTATCTCTACCCCCATTCTCAGTCTTTCCTGATTCTCTTCCCTTCTCCACATTCCACATTAAACAAATCAACAAAATCTGGCATTTCTATTTCATAAAAATATTTTTTATTCTGTCCACAATTTCTACTATCTAGTTTGGCTTTTATCATTTCTCACCTGATTTACTGCAATGTGCTCCTTAACTAGTCTTCTCTTTCTAGAGTTGCTCTTCCCATTTGTTGTATGGGAGAAAAAGTGGTATTTTGATTTTTTAAAAAAAGTTGCCGAGAAGATCCTCTTGCTGCCAAGGTTAAATTTGCTATAGCTCCTCAATGTTATGCGGGTAAAAATACAAATTCCTTAAGGGCAGACAATACCTTCCTCAGTCCCTGCCTTATCTCTCTACTCGTACTTCTGAGTTGTTTCCACTGTTACTCTATCCTCCAGCCACCTGGTCTTCGCTCAGTGTCTCAAACATACCTTTTCTCTTGCTGTAAAATCTTCTTAGCCTGGAGCACTCATTTCTCCTCTCTTTTCCCTTTGCCTGGCTACCGCTTACTGATACAGGCCTTAGATTGACAGCCAAACTACACCCTTTTCTCCCTGCTCAGGAGCCAGAAAGTCTGGGTTTGGCCCCTCCTGTCTGCTCCCCTAGTATGCTCTCCTCATAGCCTGTAAAACTCTACAAGGAAATTGGCTGGGAGCTCTTCTACTTCCTGCACAAGACTCCGAGCTCCAAAGGGGTGTATCTGTCTTGTTATATTACCATCGGATGGATGCCCAACTACTATTTGTTGAATGGATCAATAAATGGGTTGGGGTAGAGGCAAATCCAGAGACGGACAGCTCAGTGAAGAAACATTTAAAAACTATAGTAGAGGTGAAACGTGCTGTTAGCCTGACAAAGGAAGAAGGAGTAGGAGGTATTATAAGGGGGAGGAATAGAGATAAAAACATTGAAAGGAAATAGAATGGGCTTAAATTGCTTGCTGTGGGTATGTGAGATGAAGAAAAGAATGTAAGTACTAGAGGAGGACTGGAATTCAGGGGAAAATCGATCGATATATTTGTGTTGGATATTAATTTGAAGTGCTTGAAGTTAGAGATATAAATGGTAAAGGGCAAGATGTGAATGATGCGTAAGACTCACTTCTAATCTATATTATATATTTTAGTGTATGTTTCAAAGTTAGGAATCAGCAACAAAAGTGGCCCGGAGAAATAAATTGCCCTCAATAATTTACCATCCAGTCAATCAAATTCCTAATTAAATTGTGTAGTCACACTTCAACACATTCTTCTTTAGGATATTTAAAGGCTATTAATTTAGTCACATTCTAAGCTTTATACTATCTATATTTTTTCTAAAAATATTACTTTTAAGAAAAGTCATGCAGTAAAATTGGTTGGCTGAGGATGAACCTGAGGATCTAGAGAAGTGTGTTTTAGATCCTTGGCAAGTCAAAATCCCAGAAAGTGAGCTCATTTGTTTGGCAAAATGAGTAGATTAACCTAGATCAAAAATTCTCATACTCACTAGACACAGTCACTACCAGGAGGACTTGGACTACTGATGATGATTCCAAGGGGCCCAGTCATGAAATCTACATTTTTTGGTAGATGCTCCCAAGAATATTATTATGCTATTAATTCTTATATCATAATTTGACAATGGTCTATGTATTCCTGAAGGGTTCTACAAAATCCTAAATGAGCAATGTCTATGCTTTCATTAAACCTATAAAATCTGTTCCTGTCTTCATTTACGATGCCATTTCCTATTTTATCAATTTCCTCTTATGTTCTCTCTCCACTGCAGCAAAAGAAATATAAGCCTGGAAACTTCTTTTTGTGTTGCTCTATAAAGACACATTTTCATGAATACTAAGAAGAGAAAAAAGGGAGAGAGAGAAAAAAAAAGAAAGAGAAAAGGAGAGAGAGATTTTTATTATCTACTTTCTGGTACTGTGTGTTTTCCTGTCTTTCCTTATTTCTGGCTTTGCATATTTGTTTTTAAAATATGTAAACTCTGGAACATACTGAAAATTGAATCCCCAGCTCAGATGTGAATGGAAATCAAGGATCAGCAAGTGATGTGGGCACTAAAGTGATATCTGCAAACACCATGCAGAATTTTATTTTTGAAAAGTGGCTTCAGTTCCCTCCAATCTTTCCTGCCTCATCTGTGGCCATTTCTCCATCCTAAAGACAGGAGAGACTGCAGGACAAGAGACGTCTTGTACAGAAATGGCATAGGAAGCCTTAGGGAGAAAAAAGGGCTGCACTGATACATTTTTTCATCTGCATGAAGCAATGTGTATTTTGGTACAGTGTTAAAAATCCTCAAGCAGTTTCTTTCATGTCACAAGTTTAAAGAGTTATCTATGAATGAGTCAGCCTGGGAGTTGCCATGGTAACAATTCTCATCCCCTTGGAGCCAATCCCCTTCTGATGTTGCCACTGAAATACCTTAGTTTCAGGAGTATCTGAAGTTCCCATTGCATTTAAATATTCATTATGTTACATATGCATTCCCAATTTTGCAAGATTACCTGACTAGAAATCATTTTTAGAGAACTATAAATAGACATGCTATGTTGTGCTGCTTTCCTCCATGAAATGAAAGACAAGCCCATAAAAATCCTTCCTGCACTCACAGCACAATCTCTCTCCCCCTCTCTCTCTCTGTTTCTCTCTCTCTCCTCCTCCCTCTCTTCATCCCTTTTCCTGGGTGTGAGTGTGGGCATGCATGTGTGTAATCAATGTTCTTCATATTTGAGTATTTGAAGAGGACACTGTGGACAGTGATTATAAGCCCCAATTTTCAGGAGAGTAGTTGAAAGTACTTGTGGGTTTGCCACACTGCAACTGCACATGAATGCAAACGATGCTGTAGTTTGGTGTGGAGTCAATATAGACAGCATTTGTGTGGTTTTCGGATTTATATTCCAGAGAAGATCTGCTTGGCAGAATAAAATTTCTTGTAGCTGCCATACCTCCAAAAAGAGAAGTCCAGATTCCTCTTTGACAGGAAAGGTTTTCGATAATCTGGTTTAGTCTACTTTTCCATCATCCTTTTTCCCTTGACTACCTGCTCACTCAGGCATAACCCTGCTACAGACACATGAGCTACTCAGTATTTCCTTAACATTCTTGTATTTCCTGTATCTCTGTCTTAGGTTTTATTTTTTCCTGTTCTTGAAGGTCACAATCCTACTTATCTATAATGCCCAAGTGGATTCCAGTTTATTCAAAGCCCTTCCCAATTCCCATTCCAAGCCAAATTAGCCTCCCCCTTATTTCGTTACTTTGTTAATGTGTCCACTATATCATTTATACATTTGGCTTGGTGTATGTGGTCATGATTTAACTAGGCATCTGTTTCCCCACTTTATGTTCTTAAGGGTATACGTAGCCCATGTCCCATTCTTCTCTGTGTACACACAATGCCTAGAATGTGCACACCAACATATGTTTTGTACATCTAGATTTAAATAGATTGATATCAATATTCTCACCATGGTTCACGAAAAAAGCCAGCTGAGGAGCTTTTGGGTTCTGGTTGCTCACGACATAATAGACAAATCATAGTGTACACAGTCCTAGTTTGAGACAGATATTTTTTTCTAATACAGTGTATATGATTACTCTATTTCTGCGGTAAGCATGTCGTGCTGTTATCTGTGATGGTTTCCCTAAAATCCATTGCTGTGCTGCACTTTTAAAAGCTACAGTAATATAGTATCATGATGACAGTATAGGATGTGGAACCAAATAGATCTGAATTCAATCCCAGCTTTGTCTTTTATTAGCTTTGTTACCAAGTCACTTGACCATTTTCAGGTCCAATTTCCTCATCCATTAAATAGTAATTAATTTAAATAATGTAATAAAGAGCTTAGCACAGCACTTCGTACACAATTATGTGTTCAACAACTAGTAGCTATTACCACTGCAAGTATAACTCAGGGATATTCCAAGGTGTTGCTTTATTTCAATTGTTCTCACAATACCACTGGACATCACCTCTGTGACTGGCACATGAAATAGCCTTCTGACAGTGTGACATGTCCACAAATACTATTTTTATATGCATTTGACCATACTTTGGTCAAATTACTTTCCCAGGCTAGCCCCAATTCTCTGATACAGAGAAAGAACTCGTACGAACTGGGTAGTGGGCCATGGATTGGCCTTGAATATTCATTCTGCTCATAACAATGGTCTGTACTGGATAGAGACTTTCTCTTGAGTTTGAAGGTAAGACACACAGAAAGGACACAGTTAGTAGCATAGGGAAGAAACAAAGGCACACAGAGAGGAAGCAGTATATGGGGGGGAAAAAAAACCCAGCAAGAGCTGCTGGTAAAAGCAGGCGAATCAGAAATGTTTAGAGGTAAAACAAAGATGATGAGTAGCTGAACCATCTGACTGGTAGAGCAACAGGAAGTAAAGGTGCTGGAGTCGTTTCAGTGCTGAAGGATTTCTAGAATTAATCCTGCATCCTGAGTTGGGTCCCAGCTCCTAGTGACGCCCAGCTGTGTGGATGCGAGGACTGTTTTCAGTTCTTACAAACTACATGTCTCATCAACCAAAACAATAGGAACATATCTATTCCCTTTACAGTCTGGAAGTACCTACCTTAGGATCTCAATATTTCTGGTTTTTACATGCCTACCGTTTGACACTTACTCTAAGGCAATCATTTATTCATCTACCAACTATTTTTTGAATACCTACTATGTGCCAGGCACTCTATTAGGCATTGGAATCCCGGGGAGAGTTACTTTCTCCCTCCTCTGTGCTATTACTATATTTTAGTATTAAACTTCATATTCTGCTTTGCTTTATCTAATTATGAGTCTATACCCCTTCATAGACTCTGACTTCTCAGCAGTCAGTGTTTGTTTTTTTACCACATCATGCACAATGTCCAGAATACAGTAGATATTCATTAACAATATTGGATGTTTACATAGATGAATAAATTGATCAAACAGTGCTAAGTGTGATTTCTTGGTGACACTGACATAATTTTTTGAAGAGCAGTACAAATGGTCTCTCTAACTTACAAAGGCTTGTCTTAAAATATTTTGACTTTACAAATGATGTGAAAATGATACACATTCAGTAGAAACTGTACTTCAAATTCTGAATTTTGATCTTCCTGGGCTAGCAATATGTGGTAAGAGGGGTTCAGTCGAAAGGCTGTATTCAAGGATCCAGAAGGCCACATGGGGCCACGAGGCCACAGGTTCCCTCCTCACTACCAGTTAGGTGCATTAAGTGCCCTTTCCATTTAACAATATTTTCAACTAACCATGGGTTTATTGGGGCATAACCCCATTATAAGCCAAGGAGCATTGGTATGCAATATAGAGATCAATCTTACTTTATTTCTAGTTATGAAGTTGTGAGCAACCTTCCTCCAAGTTTACGATAATTGATTTGGCATATAAATAAGAATTTTTGCAAGTTCAACATTTTAAAAGTCTATATTATGCCCTGTTTATTAAAGTGTTTAATCCCATTAATACTCAGTTAATTTTGCTCTTAATACAGTCTACCTGGTGAGATTCTTGGCAATGTCAAAATAAGGACTTGAAGCAAGCATCTCTGGTATTTCATGGAAACTATTTTTCAATACAATTTCATAGAAGACAAAGTGATATACTTATGATCCATTTAGTTTTTTCCAGTCAGCAATATTAAGGAAAAATGTCTAGTTCCCTTCATTTGTAACTCCTTCCAGATATTCAAAATTGAACATTGATTTCAAACTCTTAAGAACAAATGCCTAGTTTTAATTTCTAAAGGGTTTTTGTTGTATTTAGTTGTAGACTATATTATTTGATTAATTTGACTATAAGATTTAATAGTGAGAGGATTCCTGAGAAGATTTCAAAAAGAGAAATAGCCACAAAAATGCTGTAAGAGCCAACTGGTATCCATAAGGAAGCCTTGAACTAGTTAAGTACCTTTACCCAAGGTGCTTGCAATGTGAAATGAAATGGAATCAACATTTTTTGAACATCATCAATAGACCAGATACGTTTTAAAACAGCTTTATTGAGGTATAATTGATATGCAATGAACTCCACATATTTAATGCCTGTAATTTGATGAGTTTAAATATATGAACCCATAAACCCATCACTACAACCATCACCTCCAAAAGTTTCTTTCTTCCCTTTTGATTTTTTTGTTTGTTTTGTTTCTGTGGTACAAACTCTTAATATGATATCAACTTGCTTAACACACTTTTAAGTGCACAATACAGTATTATTGACTGTAGGTACTATGCTTATACAGCAGCTCTCTAGAATCAACTGGTATAAAGTTTCAATTATGCAAGATGAGTTAGTCCTGGATCAGACACCTTGCTATTCATTTTCTGTAAATTATCTTACATAGTCCTCTTAGCAATTCATAAAATCAGATGTAATGATATAAAGACTGAGGTTGAGAGTGATTAAAAAGGCTAGTTGTAAATGTCTGAGTTGGGTCTTGAATCTAGGTCTGCTCAACTCCAAAGTTGTACTCTTTTTCAGCAGGCCTCCTATAAGTGGGCTGAATGGTGGCCCAAGTCCTAACTTCTGGAACTTGTAAGCATAACCTTATTTGGAAAAAGGGACTTTACAGATGTTATTAAATTAAGGATCTTGAGATGAGATCATTCTAGGTCATTTAGGTGGGCCCTAACTCCAAGGACAAGTGTCCTTATAAGAGACATACAGGGGAGAAACCAAGATTAGAGTTATGCAGCCACAAGCCATGACATGTAGACAAGGAAGGATTCTCTCCTAGTACCTTCCTAGGGAGCACAGCCCTGCTGACATATTGATTTCAAACTTCTGACATCCAGAACTCTGAGGGAATAAATTTCTGTTGTTTTAAGCCACTCTGTTTGTAGTAATTTATTATGGCAGCCATAGGAAACTAACACACCTCTTAGAATTGTTCTTTTGAATTTTAGATATTTTTTGGATATTCACAAACATAATTAGTCACTCAGTCAGCCTTATCAGTAATATTTTGGTACTTAGAATTTCAAGTCCTGTGTGGAATATAGAATTTATTATGGTTCTTGCTTTCAGTGTAGTCAGGGAGAAAAGATAAATACATATAAAACAACGAAAAGTGTTTATTCATATATTTAGAAATATTTATTCAGTGCATATTTGAAGAAAAGATAGTTTTAGGTGCTGAGGACTCAACAGTGAATAAGATAGAAAGCTTCTCTATTCTCAATAAGAGTCTAGGGAGAAATAAATAGCTAGTTCTGGGCTCTAAAGGAGAAACAAGCTTGGTGGGCTAGAGGAACAAAAAGGAGGCTTAAGATGTATTAAGCATTTTACTAGATATGAGTTGATGTATTATTATTATTATATTATGAATGACCCAACTATCATCTAAGCAGAATATTTAGAATTTGCTGACCACAAGGCAGTGTTAGATTCTTTTGAATATGCAAATACAAATACCAAGGTACTGGGTACACCTGACCCAGAAATGAAGTAGGCGATTGCTTGTGAGGTTGGACATAACAAGCACCTCCAAAATGTTTTCTCCATCTATGTGCCATGCACTACCCACATTATACCTGGAATTCTAAGGGAAACCATGTTAATAAATGAATATATTCAGTCTTTCTATACCTGCCTGTGGTTTACTTTACAATATTTCTCTAACAGTGTCCGTGTATATGTGTGCGTGGGGGTGTGTATGTGTGCTCCTCCTGTCAAGATAGAGCAATCTGTAGAAATCCTTGACATTTTAGGACAGGATATCCTGAGAGGGAATAAAAATAATAAATACAAAAAAAATGAGGGACACCACTAAAGACATTTTATGCAATCTGCAACATGCCTGGAGTCAGCACTGCTGGAAGGGCATTGCTCACTCAAGTGGCATGTTAAAATAAGAGAGAGAAAATGTGGAACATTTTTGGTGATAGCCTCCTAGCTTCCTGTTCTGACCTGCCAGCCATTAGGTGGGAGAAGCATTTTAGCTTGCTGCTCTCATTTTGTAATATCATAGGAAAGTCATACCAGACTACTGCTACTAAAAGTACTGGTACAAACTTTCTGAATGCAGTTCACAGCATATTTTTAGCTTATAAGGAAAAATATACCCACAATGCTGGCTCCCAGCAGGAAGGTCAAAGAAATCATGCTTTGCATGAGGACCAGGTGAGTATGATTGCAGAGAGAATTTCAATGAAAGGAAATTCATAAAGAAGAAACATATTTATCCTATCATATACAAACAAATGCTCAAAAAGATACTGAAAATCACTGATTCAAATGGAAGTTATTTAATTTTCACATCTCAGGCAATCCTGGTCATTCATTAACTTGAATCATCTTGGATTTTGTCTTCCCTTCACCCATGCTTCCCACATCCAATCAATTACCAATTTCCTTCATTCATAAATTATAAACACACTTCAAATTTATCTCCCTTCTTTCCTACTGATCTTAGCTCAGGCCACAGTCTACTCTTTTCTGAATAACTGTATAATTCTAACTAATTTCCTTGCCTTCAATTCACTTATTCCTCCAAACCCATGTGTAACATTATGGTCAGAAAATCAAGTTATAAAATGAGAATCTTATCATGTCTCTACTTTGCTTAAATGGCCTCCCATTGCTCTCAGAATTAAATTCAGATTTCTTGACATGATTGCTCAGACCATTTATAATCTGTTTATATACCCAGACTCATATTTTATTTCTCTGCCTATTTTGAACTCTATAGGCATAAAATCTTATTTGTCGTTTCTTGAAAGGACCATATTCTTCTTAAGCATTCTTTCAGGATCTCCTACAATAACTTTCAGAACACATCTTTTAGAATTTCTACTTATCTTTGGCTTTGCCCCAAGTCTGAATGAACTCTATACCTACACCTCCTCTTCAACTCTCATTATTTAGTCCTAAGTTGATGATTAGAATTTTGATGTCCCTTTATCTGGGGATAATTCCTTCACCCAACAAGACCAGAGACACTCTTACAGCACCTTATGCTTACCTTGATTTGATCTTAGTATTTATCACATTTACTGAATTTACCTGTTTCCTTAATGTCTTCACTCTATAGCTGCAGTCCCCAACCCCCAGGGGCAGACCGTACTGGTCCGTGGCCTGTTAGGAGCCAGGCCACACAGCAGGAGGTGAGTGGCAGGCAAGCAAGCAAAGCTTCATCTGTATTTATAGCTGCTCCCCATCGCTAGCATCACCACATAAGCTCCACTTCCTGTCAGATCAGTGGTGGTATTAGATTCTCATAGGAGTGTGAACTCTGCTGTAAACTGCGCATGCAAGGGATCTAGGTTGCACACTCCTTATGAGAATCTAATGCCTGATGATCTGAGGTGGAGCTGAGGTGGTGATGCTAGTGCTAGGGAGTGGCTGCAAATACAGACTATCATTAGCAGAGAGGTTTGACTGCACAATAAACGTAATGCATTTGAATCATCTTGAAACCATCCCCCCACTCCCCTCCGGGTCTGCGGAAAAATTGTCTTCCATGAAATCAGTCCCTGGTGCCAAAAAGGTTAGGGACTGCTGCTCTATAGTGTAGGCTCCCTTAGGGATGGAATTATATTTTATTCACCTATACTTCCTAGCATATAACTGATGATTAACTCACAGTTATTGCTCTCAAGAAATATCTTCTAAATTAATTTTTATATATGACTCAGACAAACAAAACAGCTGTTTCAAGGGGGGTATGGTTATAGAGGCTGCTTCTGTGTTAGCTGAGTTATTAGCTCAGGACTATCTTTAAAGGGTTAGTCACTTATTAACGTATGGTCTTGGGATGATGTTTGGTGCAATAGATATTTATTTTTACCTGGATTCACCTTGAAGTTAGTGAGTGGCATGCATCCCTACAGAGGAAACTGAGTATCCAAGAAACTAAGCTCTCTGGTGCTGGCTTATACGTAATTAATAACGATATCAAGTCTTTCTGAGAAATGATTGCCAACTTCAGAAAAATTAGAAAAAATGTAGAACCTTATAAAATAATACAGGTATGTGAATGAATCAAGATAAAAGGAGTAAATAAAACAGGGTAAGAAATGAATTTCATAGTCCACAAAATATAATATGCATAATGACCACTTATTTTCCCACCAGCCATGTTTATAAAATATGAATGACTGCGCACCTATAGCCAGAACTGAAAGGATTAGGAGAAAACATCTGACCTAAGCGGAGATGATTTGCTACTTTTTCCTGGAAATTTTGAATTTAAATAAAGAAATTATGGTTCTGTGATAAATTTTAATTTGAAAACTTGGGCATGCTCATAATGTACTTGTCATGTAGACGAAAGAGCAGAACCTTGTCTATAGAGAGAAGAATGAAGCAGGCAGGCAGACAGGAGCAATGATGAGAAATGGAGGTGTCCTGGTGGATTTCTGGTACCAGGTTCCATCCCTGTCCTGAGGCCGACTACAGTCCTAGCCTTGGTTAGCATTTGACATCCTTGTATAGGAGTGAAATTCAACTGAATACACTAGTACAGCAATATCAGGTTTTTTTTTTTTTACAACTCTATTTCATTCAAACTGATTGGTACCCATGCTGTATTAGTTTTTAAATGTGTTCTACCTTCCTGTCTTAGGGCCCATGGTAATAAATTCTGATATTTTAAATATCTTTCTCATAAACACTCTCAGGGATTATAGACAAAACATTTGCTATACAATCATCAAAGGACTATTTAGGCAATTGCCAAGAAGGCTGAAATTTGGCAGTTGTTAAATATTTTGAATATCACCTCACCTCTATATCCGTATGGGAAATATATCCCCTTTTTTGATAAGCTAGCTTAAGTTAGTTTTGCTCTTTTAGAACAAAAGATCTCTTAATCATACAGGAAAGATCAAGAGAATAATGGGCTGAGGTATACATGACCCAAAGTACAGGAAAGGGAGAGGGCTCCTTCCCATGGCAGGAGTGAAGAAAAAAAGAAGTAATGGGACATACGGAATGTCAGAGCTAAGTAACTCCTAGTTTGTGTGATCGGATTACCCACTTTGTTTTGCATGTCACTGCCAAGGTACTATTTTTACCTCATACCTGACAAATGTGATCATGCTAAGACAATTCTGTCCTTTTCTTCAAGGTACAAAAAAGAATTTAAGAGCTGTTTCGGGATTTTCTGATTTCTCTAGTACCTAATCTATTTGGAAGGCATTTATGTTCCTTTCTCTAGTTATTATAAATTTTATATTTGTACCGAGCAAAAACATCGGAAAATTGTATATTTTGATCGGACATTTTTGGCTCAGATAGAACTAGTCTCTTGCAATTACATTTTCTTCTTATGCCCTCAAACCTGATATGAGAGATCATGTAAGAAAAAGTCAGACAAAATTTTTTATATTGTCAAATTACAACATGCATTATATCTCACAGTGTTCACAGGATTTGTGCTTCTCCTTAAGGCTTGTTTTGCTTTTATGCATCCTGGGAATCTTGTGATTTTTTCTTATTTGATTTAGCTGCCAGGAAAGTAGAATTGCGGTCTTCTTCCACGACTCTATGGTGTCATACAGCCTGTGTGTCCATGTGACAGTCTTCTCTCAGCTGTCCTACCTTTGTTTTTCCATAGCCCAGGTTTACTATTTACTTAACCTTTTTAATTATATGCAATTTTCTTGCTTCTTTCATATTCTTCGTGAAATAGGCTAGAGCCTCCCTGTTCAAAGTATGGTCCATGGACTTACGACATCAGCATAACCCGGAAGCTTGATGGAAAATGCAGAATCTCAGGCCCTCCTCCAGACCTGAATTTTCATTTTAACAATACCCAGGTGATTCATATTCACATTAAAGTTAGAGAACTCTGCAGTAGAACATTAAGAATAAGCTAACAGAAATTTATCTAAGTTAGTGGTTAAAATTATGCACTAGTTTCAATTCTGTCAATTTCAAACTAGCTGAAGCCAGTTGGGGAGTTGGTTAAAAATGAAAATTCCTAGACTTTGTCCTCAGAGTCTGATCCAGCAGGGCCAGAATGAGACACTGGAGTCTGTATTTTGTTAAGTTCTCTAGGTGATTGGGATGCAAATGACAGGCTTAATTTAAGTCCTAGAGATCTTCACTTTCTCAAGGACATGATTTCAAAATGTCAGTAGCTAATGTTAATCAATATAAAGTTTCCTTGTTTGTTCTGAGGTGAATAAATAGAAGTGAATAAATATTGTAAATTTATAAGTTGGGTGAGTTAAAAGCAAAAGGACTGAGGGGATATGGACCCTAAAACCAATATAGAGTGTTGTCTGGAGGCCTTTGTCACATGTCTGCTTTGCTGAGGTCTGAGGAATAACAGAGACGGTGGGTCTGTTGGGAACTGTTTTAGAGGCACTCCTGGCTCGAAGCCTGTCCTTTCCAACAGTATACATTTAGGCCTGCATAAAGGATTCAGAGTCTGTTGCGGGAGTGATAGAAAGACTCACACTCCTGATCAATTTAAAAAGTTAATCTATCCTTGGTAGAGAAACCAGGTGCCCAAGGGGATGAAGAAGGGTCGAAATGGTTGGCGTGTGTAAGAGGTGCCGTGGAAGGAGGCTGGTCTTCAAATTCTCACAGTTTCCATGTTCATCCCAAATGTTTGGGAGCCACTTACGTGAGCTATTTATGGTAAATTAGTCAGGTTTTCTTTAATTTCAATGGCAGAAATCCAACTCACACTAATTTAAATGTATAAGGAAATTCATCCATTCTTATAGCTGGGAGGGCCAAAAGGAGCCTCTTTCTCATTTCGGGCTCAGCTAGATCCAGTTATCAAATGGCATCGGAATTCTGCCTTGCTTCATCTCACAGCTTTTCTCAACTCTGTCTTCATTCTCAGATGACCCAGGTTCACATGCCTGAAAGACGGCTTCTAGCAGCACCAAGAATATGACGTCTCTATACCTTCTCCCAAAGAAGAAGAGAGTATTTTTCTTGGCAGCTCTGGCAACAGTCCCCAGGAAGACTCTCATTGGTCTAGTTTTGATGACCTGCTTAACTAAACAATCACTCTGGCCAGGTTGAGAATGAACTCAGATTGGTCAGACCTGGGACACGCCCAGCCTTAGGACTGAGGGGTGGTGTCAGCCCCCGTCAGAACCACACGGACTAAATAGGATTACTGAGGGAAAGAAGCAGGTGATTATCATAGAGCAGGGGGCTCTGGACAAATATCTGTTTGTCACTACGGTGATCAAGCTGAATTGGCCCAATATCTTATGATACTGATCAATAAAAGCCACCTTCAAGACATTGATTCCAAATTGTTGAAGAGGAATAGATACACTTTTCCTCTTTTTCATTTTTGAAACATCTTGTCCATTACTCTAGTGGCCTGATGAGCAAATGGACTACTTCCCTAAATGTCCAGCAGGGATTGTCTTAAGAACTGAAGGCCATAGAATCCTACCAATTTTATTTTGTTTCACAGAGAATCAGCGCTAAGTTGTAACTTGCCATTCAGATAACCTTCAATATGTACTGACCAAACACTACTGTGTTACAAAAACCTTTCAATATTTTCTCCGGACATCTCACCTCAATGCAAAGGCAGAAATAGCCAATCTAATCACAATCACTTTGGTAAACATGGATATTTCTATTCCTGCAGGTTTTCTGTCAAATTAGTTTTTGCATTCCTTTGTTTACATATACATATATTGAATTGAAACAAATTGAATTCATTTTAGTTAAAAATTTCCCCAAAGTTTAATCTGACTTTATTGGTTTTACTTATTACTGTATGGTCCAAATTTTAGCAGAATTTGTAAGAAAATTGGTCAAGTAACAAAATGCCTTAAATATTTGTCATTAAGAATAGTTGAAAAGCATCTGTAGATGTCATGGTCCATATTAGCCTACATTTTTGGAATTGAGGAATAAATGTTGCAGTTACTCATTACTGGCAATGAATTTGGTGTAATATGTAAAAGAACAATAAATGTTTTAAGCTAGAAAGACAATCATCTTCATGGCTACTTCCAGCTACCCTCTTTATATATCTCAACAGAACATGAACATCTGTATTAGGCAGAGAGTTTGGTTAACGATAATAAATATAGCATTCTATTCCATTTGAGAAAAACTAGTATTTGTGAAATTTTAATTAAGGTATTTTACTACCTGTCTTTTCTGTTCTCTGTCCTTTAAATGACCCAGGCAGCTCACACATCATCATGCCAGAAACCTAGCAGAGCCCTGACGTGGGCAATCATGATGGTCTCTGGTACTCATGAGACCACCTCCAGATCCCTCTTTCCTGTGGTTCCTTCTTCTCTCCTAGCTCTGATCCCTGATTAGCCCACACTTTCAACTTCACTTCCTGATATGCACCCCTTCCCACATCATTCTAAAGTTTGGAATGATTTCTCAAGCTTTGACTCTCCGAGCTATCTCTAAGGCAGGACTTGGTTACAAATCAATGTTCAGAGCAAGTTAGCCTCCTATGTCCCCCTTCCTGCATTTTCACATCACTAAAGTCAGTCCTACGCTCTCCCTCTTTGTGTAATGACTTTAGATTACTTTTTCCCAGGTGCTTGATTTTTGGGAAAAAAATTAGTTGAAAACTTTTCCCTCTACACTCAGTCTTTGCTATAATGATGCTGTTCTTAGTAAAATTACACAGACACTATATATTTATGTTAGTTTCTAATTATATAATAAAATTAAAGGCTAGAGATACAATAAACCTAGTCTTTTAGTTTGGAGAGACGAAGTATGCATACCAGGGCCTATGGCTATCCATATGGCTACTACGTGGGTACTTAGAGACCACAATATTATTGAAAGTATAATAGAAGCTATGGATTAAACAGCAAGGTTTTATGAGGGGGGTCATATCATTAGAGAGGATTGGACCCACTTTTTTTTAATCTCCCTAGATTCTGCAAACCATTGCATTTCAGTTAAACTAGGAAGGTCTTCCCTGACCTTCTTGACAAATTCAGCAGTCTGTGTTTTTATAAATTGTCTTTCCTTTTGTTCTTGGTAGCATAGACACCCCCTTGTTTCTTAAGCCTCCCAGAACGGTTTTCATCTATTTTTTTTCTCTTTCATTCAACTAGCGGTTACTATTATTTTTCAGGTGGTGCAAGTCACTCAAGGTAATTTTAATGTGAAGGTGATAGAGGAAAGCCCTGAATGTTACATAGGCATGTAGGAAGGACACCTGTTCCAGGGAAAGGGAAGGCTTCTCAGAAGTGATATTCGGCCTAAGCTTTTAAGGATGAGTAGGCATTATCCAGGTGAGGAAAGGAGGAGAGGTTGTTCCAGACAAAGCATCTAATATTTTTAGAAGGGCCACCGTGTCCATAGCATGGGGGTTTGGGAATTTCAAGTAGTAAATATGTTTGTATCATAATTTGGGTTTTAATTTAAAGGCATGAGGGAGCCACTAAAGGGTTTTAATCAGGAAATTGCTTTGGACAGATGAACATTATATAAAGATCACTCTGCTGGCAGTGCAGAAAGTAGACTGGGAGAGTAAACTAAAGGCTGAGAGACCTCTGGTTGACCGATGCAGGAAAAAGTGAAGGAAATAATGCACTAAGGAATAAGCCCTGGTGATGGGAAAAAGAGACAGACTGAAGAGATATTAAGAAGGGAGAATCATTAAGACTTTGGTGACATAAGATGTGAGAATGGTGCCTTTACGTATTTCTCTTCCAACTAGTGAAATGTCTCCAGTAGCTTCTCTTCTTTTCCACAATGTGACTAAGCTGTGCCAACAGAGGAATCCTGGGTGCTGTGCCCTCCTTTTGTTTCTGCTTCCTCTGGAAGTCATCTGGGCTGCCATTGCTTCATCTGCAGGAAGGATGACCCAGTTTCAATGGCACTGCTCTATCCCCTTATTAGAGTGCTGGCAGGTGATATCCACATACATGTGCTGCTGGTTCCTAAAGCTTACCATGATGACGTGGGGCTCAACACCTTTACCCTAAAATTGGCATCTCACTGTTATCATTAAAAAAAAACCTAACAGTCATGCTCCAGATTTTCCATGATGACAATATTCTGTTATTTTTACTATTGTCTCCTTTACTCATTTCATCTGTAAATATTAAAGTCTGACTTTTCCTTCTTTGCATGCCCAACCAAACCTTTATGCCTTTTTGTCCTTTTCCACATACTACACTATACATTTAGAAAAGAATTCTTTCCTTTGTATCACTACTTCAAGACTCAACTCAAATTCTCTAGGAATGTCAATCTCACCTACCTAGAAATTTGACAGAGGATTTTTTTTTTGTGGTAACAGTTTCAAGTTTATAGAATAATTACCTATTAAAAGAACATGATATAATTATTTTTGTAAAATGAAACAATTTTTATATTTTTATTTATTTTAGCGATTTTCTCAAGGGCATTTATCATTATTCTGTCACTGATACTTAAAATTTTTTATTTTATTTCTACTTACTATTGTTTTCTTTCAACCTCATAATCGGTGACATCAATCTGTTACATGGTTTTCTTTTCTTTTCTCAAATAAGCTAGTTATGGGTGGTTTTATTTATATTTCATGTGATATAACCTCACTCCCTAGTTATTAGTAAATAGAGGGTGCAATTATCCAGCACTAGTATTGGCAGGTAAACAGCACTAATCCTTTTCAAAGTACAAATAAAAATTGTAACATAACCTTTGTTTTTGGCTTTGTAATGATTCAGGGGAGTATGACTAGAGACAACTAATTACTAACCTTTTTGTAGAAGTATCCTAAATTGCTAAATGTAAACATAGAAGAAAAGACTTTCTAAAAAAATTATAAATAGCAATACATATATGAAATCAACATCAGTAGTTTCAATTTCCCTATAATAATTTTGAAGTGGTGAGATATTGACTAAAAGTTCTTACATAGTGAGATAAAAATGAAAGATTATTATTTCCAGAACTAGCTTTTTACTTCTTACCATGTAAAGTATCCCATTTCCAGGCTAAAACTAGTGGATGAAAATTTGATGAGAAACAGGGTATTTACCTAGCATCAAAGAATTCTTTAATTATTGTAGAAAGGAAAATTCTATTATAATTTATAACAGAGAAACCTGGAGGTCTCCACCTTAACCAAATGATCAAAGATAACATTGCCAGTAATGGAACAAACGACATCATGTACCTTCTGAGGGGATGCAATGAGGACACAGCATTATTTCCGTGATATCCCTGCCAAAAATGTATAACCTGAATTTAATCACGAGAAAACATCAAACAAACTCAAATGGAGAGATGGTCTGTAAAATAGCTTGCCTGTCTCTTAACAATGTTAAGATCATGAAAGACAAAGACAGACTGGCGACTCATTCCACGTTAAAGAGACGTGATCACTACTGCAATGCATGATCCTGGATTAAATACTGAATTCAATATTAAGCTGAGAAAAATATAACTAGCCATAAAAGACATTATTGGGACACTGAGGAAATTTAATTATTAACTTTGGAATAGATGACAGTAACATGCCAATGTTAAATTTCCTGATTTTGATAATTGTACTATGGTTATGTAAGGAAATGTCTTTGTTCTTAAGAAATATACACTTAAGTATTTAGGGTAAAAGAGAACCTCTGCTATTTATTTTTAAATGATTCAGAAAAAAATGTGGGAGGGGTGGAGAGAGCAAATAATTGAGGAAATAGGCAAAATGTACACAAAGTGAGACTTTTGGTATTATTCTCACAACTTTTCCTTCAGTTTGAACTATATCAAAATACAAAGTTACACAAACATATGTCCTTTTATTTATCATAATTTTTCTTTACATTTTTAAAAGGATGCTAGCTCATTCTAGTATTCTAGCACTTGGTGAAAAGATCTCTGCATGTTTTTTAAGACTTAAATTAGTTAGAATTTATCAAAAGAATTTATGTGCACTTTTAAAAGATAAGATAGTAGGGAAGGACTTTCCCTATTTTGTCTTCAACCAAAACTTTTAACCACTCCTAGTTTTTGTTTTGGTAGATGTGTCTATAATTCTAAATAATATGCTTATTTTTCCTCTCTTAATTTATCAATTCAAACACTATTTTACAGATTTTCTGCCTTTGTAGATTAAGATCTAGCTCACATCCACCTTCCTTTCCCTACAATATAATTATAGTATCATTTTCTTCTATTGGTAATCTTTGTTATTAAAATATTTTCTTATATTTCTATTAGTTATTTTATACACAGTATCTCTTGACTCTCGGCTTTGTAAAATAAGGATATTTGTATACTGTTTCTCTCCATGTCTTTTCCTAGCCACTTTCTAATTTCTGTCAGCTCCAGTTTTGCTTTCCCTCTTCAAGGCTGATTTGATAACATTTAGATTATAATGCATAAATAGAATTAAATCTTTTGTAACCTGCTACATATTTAGTCTAAAAGTTAAAAATCGAGAAATAGCATCTGCCTTCTTATGGCTATGAGGATAAAGTTCCAGGCAGAGCCAAGTAGTGTGCTATGATGACATTTTCTTACTTCTGGTTCCAGTGTCCAATCTCCAGAGCTCAAGGAATGCTCAGTGGACCCTCCTTTCCAACACTGTACCAATGACTCAAAATCATACCAAATTTTTGTTTCATATTAGGATTATACCTACTTTTACAGTTTTTACCCAGATTGCTTGTGTGTGTGTGTATGTGTGTGTGTGTGTGTGTCTTTGGAAAGTGGGGGAAGAAACCACATTCCTAATGTCTTATAGCTTCTGACTCATCGATTGCTTGGAATTCATTCCTTTTATTGAAGAACACTAGCTTTTAACTTTTTTCTTGGAGTTTTTAGTTTCCTTTCTTTTTGTTTATATTCTGTGCTTTTTAAAGTACTTCCTAAGTTTCAATCATATTTTCTTTTCTAGGACACTGCTTCCTTTTTGCCCTAAAGACCTCTTTCCTGGAGTCTTCCATCAGGTTGATCATATGTGGATTGGTTCCTCTTTAGACAACCACAGAGTTGACTTTATGGGATTTCCCTTTACTAATTTTTTCCCTTTTGTTTCTTTTTTTTTTCAATTGTAATTATTATAGGTACATAATAGTTGTATATCTTTATAGGGTAAATATGATGTTTTGATACAGGCATACAATGTATATTAATCAAATCAGCGTAATTGGGGCATCCATCACCTCAGGCATTGATCATTTCTTTATGTAAAGAACATTCCAATTCCATTCTTTTAGTTATTTTAAAGTATACCCTAACATATCATTGATTATGGTCACTTTGTGGTGCTATCAAATATCGTTCACTCTATCCAGCTATCTAACTATATTTTTGCACCCATTAACCATCCCCACTTTTTCCCTCCCCCTCACTGCTACCCTTCCCTGCCTCTGGTAACTATCATTCTCCTATCTGTCTCCTTGAGATCAATTGCTTTAATATTTAGCTTCCACATATGGGTGGGACCATGAAAAATTTGTCCTTCTGTGCTCGGCTTATTTCACTTAACATAATGTTCTCCATCTCCATCCATGTTGTTGCAAATGGCAGGATTTCATTCTTTTTTAAGGCTATATAATATTCCATTGTGTATATGTATGTACCACCATTTCTTTATCCATTCATCTGTTGATAGACACTTAGATTGATTCCAGATCTTGGCTATTGTGCATAGTGCTGCAATAAACATGGGAGAGCAGCTATCTTTTCACTTCTTTTGAATATAAACTTAGCAGTGGAATCACTGGGTCATACGGTAGTTCTATTTTTAGTTTTTTGAGGAACCTCCATGCTGTTTTCCCCAGTGGTTGCACTGATTTACATTCCCACCAACAGTGTACAAGGTTTCCCCTTTCTCTGCATCTTTGGCAGCATTCGTTATTGTCTGACTTTTTAATAAAATCCATTTTAAGTGGAGGGAGATGATACCTCATTCTAGTTTTGATTTGCATTTCTCTGATAACTAATGATGTTGAACATTTTTCATATATGTGTTGGCCATTTGTATGTCTTCTTTTGAGAAATGTCTATTCAGATCCTTTGCCCATTTTTTAATTGGATTATTTGATTTTTTTCAGATTGAGTTGTTGGAGTTCCTTACATATTCTAGTTGTTAATCCCTTGTCAGATAGTTAGTTTGCAAATATTTTCTCCCATTCGGTGGGTTGTCTCTTCACTTTGTTGATTGTTTCCTTTGCTGTGCAGAAGCATTTTAGCTTGATGTCCAATTTTGCTTTGGTTGCCTGTGCTTTGTGACTATTACTCAAGAAGTCCTTGCCCAGACCAATGTCCTGAAGCATTTTCCAAATATTTTCTTTCAGTAGTTTCATAGTTTAAGTCTTAAATTTAAGTCTTTAATCCATTTTGATTTGATTTTTGTATATGGCAAGAGATACGGGTCTAGTTTCGATCTTCTGCATATGGATATCCAGTTTTCCCAGAACCATTTATTGAAGAGACTGTCCTTTCCTTAATGTGTATTCTTGCCAGCTTTGTCAAAGATAAGTTCACTATAGATGTGTGGATATATTTCTGGGTTCTCTATTCTGTTCCACTAGTCAATGTGTCTGTTTTTATGCCAGTGCCATGCTGTTTTGGTTACTACAGCTTTGTAGTAAAATTTGAAGTCAAGTAATGTGATTCTTCCAAATTTGTTCTTTGTGCTCAGGATGGCTTTGACTATTCTGGGTCTTTTGTGGTTCCATATAAATATAAGGATTTTTTTTTCTATTTTTGTGAAGAATGTCATTGGTATTTTGATTGTACTGAATTTGTAGATTGCTTTGGGTAGTATGCTCATTTTAACAATATTAATCCTTCCAATCCATGAACATGGAATATATTTCCGTTTTTTTGTGTCTTCTTCAATTTCTTTCGTCAATGTTTTATAGTTTTCATTGTAGAAATCTTTCACTTCTTTGGTTAAGTTTATTCCGAGGTATTTTATTTTATTATAATTATTGTAAATGGCATTACTTTCTTGGTTTCTTTTCCAGACTGTTTGCTGGTGGCATATAGAAATGCTACTGATTTTGTATGCTGATCTTGTATCCTGCAAGATTTAATAAATTTAATAAATTTTAATTTTATTAAATTTAATAAATTTTTTGTCAGTTCTGATAGTTTTTTTTGTGTGTGGAGTCTTTAGATTTCTCTAGATAGAAGATCATATTGCACACAAACAAGAATAATTTGACTTCTTGCTTTCCAGTTTGGATGCCCTTTATTTCTTTCTCTTGTCTAATTGCTCTAGCTTGAACTTCCAGTACTGTGTTGAATAACAGTGGTGAAAGTGGGCATCCTTGTCTTGTTACAGATCTTGGAGGAAAGGCTTTCAGTTTTTCTCGATTCAGGATGATATTAGCTGTGGGTCTGTCATATATGGCTTTTATCATGTTGAGGTAAGTTCCTTCTATACCCAGTTTTTTGAGAGTTTTCATCATGAAGAGATGTTGAATTTTGTTGAAAGCTTTTTCAGCATCAATTGAAATGATCATATGGTTTCTGTCCTTCATTCTGTTCATAGGATGTGTCACATTGATTGATTTGCATATGTTGAACGCTTGCATCCCTCCCTAGGAGGGATGATACAGGGATACAGGGATAATACAGGCCTCGTAGAATGAGTTTGGAAGTGTTCTCTCCTCAGTTTTTTGGAATAGTTTAAGTAAGATTGGTATTAGTTCTTCTTTGAATGCTTTTTAGAATTCAGCAGTGAAGGCTTCAGGTCCTGGGCTTTTCTTTGATGGGAGACTTTTTATTATTGCTTCTACCTCATTACTTGTTATTGGTTTATTCAAGTTTTGGATTTCTTCCTGGTTCAAGCTTGGTAGGTTGTATGTGTCTAGGAATTTATCCACTTCTTCTAGGTTTTCTAATTTATTGGCATATGATTGCTCATAGTGGTCTCTAATAATCTTTTGAATTTCTGCAGTATCAGTTGTAATGTCCCTTTTTTCATGTCTGATTTTATTTATTTAGGTCTTCTTTCTTTTTTTCTTAGTCTGGCTAATGGTTTGTCAATTTTGTTTATCTTTTTTAAGAAACCAACTTTTCATTTAATTGATCTTTTCTTTTTTTGGTTTCAATTTCATTTAATTATGCTCTGATCTTAATTATTTATTTTCTTCTACTAATTTTGGGTTGGTTTGCTCTTGTTTTTCTAGTTCTTTAAGATGCATTGTTAAGTTATTTATTTAAAGATTTTCTATTTTTGGTGTAGCCATTTATTGTTATAAACTGTATTTTAGTACTGCTTTTACTGTATGCCATAGGTAATAATGTGTTTTTGTTTTCATTTGTTTTGAGAAATTTTTAAATTCCCTTCTTAATCTCTTCATTGACCCACTGGTCCTTCAGGAGCATATTGCTTAATTTCCATGTGTTTATATAGTTTCCAATGGTCCTCCTGTTATTCATTTCTAGTTTTATTCCATTGTGGTTAGAGAAAATACTTGATATGATTTAAATATTTTTTTAATTTTTTAAGACTTGTTTTGTGGCATAAAATCTACCCTTGAGAATGATCCATGAGATGAGGAGAAGAACATAGATTCTGCAGCTGTTGGATGAAATGTTTTGTAAATATCTATTAGGTCCATTTGATTTATAGTGCAGATTAAGTCCAATGTTTCTGTCTGGATGATCTGTCCAATGCTGAAAGTGGACTGTTGAGGCATCCAATAATTATTGTATTGGGGTCTATTTCTCTCTTTAGCTCTGATAATATCTACTTTATATATCTGGGCGCTCCAGTGTTGAGTGCATATATATTTAGAATTGTTATTTCCTCTTGCTGAATTGACCCTTTATCATTATATAATGATCTTCTTTGTCTCTTTTTATGGTTTTTGTCTTGAAATCTATTTTATCTGATAGAAGTATAGCTAGTCCTGTTCTTTGTTCATTTCCATTTGCGTGCAATATCTCTTTCTGTCACTTTTTTTTTTCAGTCTATGTATGCCTTTATAGGTGAAGTGGGTTTCTTGTAGACAACATATAGTTGGGTCTTTTTTTTTTTTTTATCCATTTAGCCACTCTATGTCTTTTGACTGGCGAGGTTAATCCATTCACATTCAATGTTATTACTGATAAGTAAGGACTTACTACTGCCATGTTTTTATATGATTTCTGGTTGTTTTGTGGTTCTCTTTTTCTTCCTTACTTCCTTTCTGCCTTCCTTTGTATAAAAGTGATTTTCTCTGGTAGTGCATTTTAATTTCTTGCTTTACATGTTTTGTGTATCTATCGTACGTTTTTTGATTTGTGTTTACCATGAGGCTTGCAAAAAAATTTTTTATAACCAATTATTTTAAAATATGACAACTTAACTCTGCTTACAAACAAACAAAAAAACCAAAGAGAAATATAGTAGAAATTCTACATTTTAACTCTATCACTCCCCTGCTTTTTAACTTTTTGTTGACTCCATTTATTTCTTTTTATACTGTCTATCTCTGAAAAAGTTGTTATAGTTATTATCTTTGGTAGGTTTGTCTTTTAATCTTCCTAATCAAGATATAAGTGGTTTATACACCATAATTATAGCAGTAGAGTTTTCTTTATTTGTGTACTTCCTGGTACCAATAGTTTTATATCTTCAGGTGAGTTCTTATTGTTCCTTAACATCCTTTTCTTTCATATTGAAGAACTCCTTTTAGCATTACTTGTAGTACAAGTCTGGTGTTGATGAAATCCCTCAGCTCTTTTTGTCAGGGAAAGTCTTTATTTCTCCTTCATGTTTGAAGGATATTTTTGCAGGATATAACATTCTAGGGTTAAGGTTTTTTTCCTTTTGCACTTTGAATATGTCATGCTACTCTCTTCTGGCCTGTAAGGTTTCCACAGAGAAGTCTACTGCCAGGTGTGGTGAAGATCCATTGTATGTTAATTTTTTCTTTTCTTTTCTTTTTTTTAAAATGTTTGCAGCAAAATCTTTATTTCAATAAGTTACTTTATCAGGAAATGGCACTGCCATGATTTACATGGAATATTAATCAGCAATAATTTTTTTTTCTTGCTTCCTTTAGGACCTTTTATTTATCCATGACCCTTGGGAGCTTGATTATTAAATGCCTTGAGGTAGTCTTATTTGGCTTAAAGCTTCTTAGTGTTCTATGACCTTCTTATACCTGAATATTGATATCTCTCTCTAGATTTGGAAAGTTCTCTGTTGTTATTTCTTTGAATAAACTTTCTACCCCATTCTCTCTCTCTACCTCCTCTTTAAGACCAATAACTCTTAGATTTGACCTTTTGAGGCCATTTTCTAGATCTTGTAGGCATATGCTTCATTATTTTTTTATTCTCTTTTCTTTGTTCTCTTCTGACTATGTATTTTCAAATAGCCTGTCTTCAAGCTCACTAATTAATTCTTTCTTCTGCTTGATAAATTCTGCTATTTAGAGACTCTAATACATTTCTCAATTTGTCAATTAAATTTTTCAGCTCAAAAATTTCCACTTGATTATTTCAATTTCTTTGAAATAATTGAAATTATTTCAATTTCTTTGTTAAATTTCTCTGATAGGCTCCTGAATTCCTTCTCTGTGTTTATTTGAAGTTCATTGACCTTCTTCATGACAGCTAGTTTGAATTCTTTGTCTGAATGGTGACATAGCTCCATCACTCTGGAATTGGTCACTGGTACCTTATTTAGTTCATTTGGTGAGGTCATGTTTTCCTGGGTGTTCTTGATGCTTGTGGGTATTCATCAACAGCTGGGAATTGAAGAATTAGGTATTTATTTTAATCTTCACAGTCTCAGCTTGTCTGAACCTGTCCTTTTTGAGAAGGGTTTGCATATATTCAAAGGGAGTTGAGTGTTATGATATAAGTTTTCATTCACTACAGCTATATCAGCACTGAGGGTGCCCCAAGCCCAGTAATACTATGACTCTTGCAGATTCCTGGTGGTACTATCTTGGTGGAACTGGGTAAGATACAGAAGGATTCCCTGGATTACCAGGCAAAGTCTCTCACTCTCTATGTTAGGCTGCTGGAGTTGGGGAAGGATTGATGTAGACACTCCCCCATGGCCACTGCAGCCGGGACCTGAAGCCAGCTTGGGTTCACCCAAGGCCTATAGTGCCTGTTGCCTGGCTACCTCTGATGTTTCTTGCAAGCCCAAGGGCTCTTTAGTCATCAGGTGGTGAATCCTGCCAGGAATATTTCCTTCCCTTCAGGGTAGCATGTTTCCTTTTGGGCCAGGATAGGTCTAGAAATGCTGTCCAGGAACTAGGGCCTGGAATCAGGGACTTTAGGAGTCTGCTTGGTACTTTATTTTACTGTGGCTGAGCTGGAACCCAAGTTGCAAATCAAAGTCCTCTGAACTGTTCCCTTTCCTTTCCCCAAGTGGAAGAAGACTCTCTGAGCTGCACTGCCTGGAGTTGGAGGAAGGGTGACACAGGCACTGGCTTAGCTGCCACTGCTGGTGTCTCACTGGGTCATGTGCACCCCATGCCCACTGGCTTTGAGCCAGCACAGCTGCAAGAATTGCTCAAGGACTGAAGCCTTTGTGGCCTGACTGTCTTATGAGTTTTTCCCAGGTCCTAGGCTGCTTTTTGTCAGCCAGTGGTGGGGATAGCCAGAACTCGGGTTTTGGGATGGAGGATTTCCCTATAGGTAGGCTGGTCTAAATGCTTCCTCTGTGGATGCCAGCAGAATTCTGCCTTGTGCTATATTCTCCTGTGACAGGGTGGCCCTGAGTTCCAATGCAAAGTCCCACAATAACTTCACTCTCCCACTCCAGGCACACAGATACTCTCTCCAGTCACAGCATTGCTGGGGGATGGGGGATGGGTGGCATAGGTGATACAAGACTCTTTTCTGCCCTCTTCAGTGCCTTTTTCCTTAATATAATGTTAAAACCAGGTACCATGATCACCTACTGATTTTTGGTTCTTCTAAAGGTGATTCCTTGCATGGATAGTTATTGAATTTGGTGTTCTTGTGGAGGAATGATTGCTAGAGGTTTCTATTCAGGCATCTTGCTCTGCTCTCTCTCTTTACTGATTTTATTAATCCATGGATCCTACATCTTTCTCTCTTTTTAAAAATTTACTTTCTAAATTTTCTGGTAAACATTCTCAAGTGGTCTTCTAAGTAAGAGTTTATAATAGGCAAATATTCTGAGCCAAGTCTTGAATGTATTTACTTTCTTAATTTACTGACAGTATGGCTGGCCATTGAATTTTAGCTTTGAGACTATTTTTACTTAGACTTGAACTCATCATCTAGTCTCTAGTGTTGCTGAAGAGAAGTTTAGGCCAATATGATTCTCATTCTTTGCTGGTATGCAATTTTTTATTGTTGTTTATTTGTTTTTCCACTTCACTGGGAACTTTTAAGATCTTTTCTTTACCTTTGATGCTCTGCAGTTTCATAGTGGTGTTCCTATGTGTGCTACTTTGGTCACTTATTATTCTTTATATTTAGCAGCAGTGTATTTGAATTTAAAGACCATACTTTTCTTCATTTCTAAGAAATGTTTTTTTGTTATCTTATGGAGTCTCTCCTCTCCTTGATTTTCCTCTTTCTGTAATCCTATAATTGAATCTTAGACTTCCTGAACTGATCCTCTTAGTCTCTTATACTTTGTTTCTTGACTATATTTGGGGGAATTCCCTTGCTCTTATTTTCCCTGTGTTTGGGCTTTCTTCTTAAATTTCAGCTAGCA
Source organism: Daubentonia madagascariensis (assembly GCA_023783475.1). Classification (NCBI taxonomy): domain Eukaryota; kingdom Metazoa; phylum Chordata; class Mammalia; order Primates; family Daubentoniidae; genus Daubentonia; species Daubentonia madagascariensis. The sequence goes on from JAKFHU010000428.1 coordinate 16,261,319, forward strand.
TATTTTTAATTACCAAGGGTTCTCTATCATTTTTGTTCCTTCTTCCCAGTATCTTGTTCTAGTTTAAAGGCTGCAATATCTTCTCAAACCTTTTTAAAGATATGTTATATTTTGTTTAAAATATTCTTGTTTTTCATTCTCTTTGTTTCTTTTAGGGTAAGATGTTCCATTTGTTCTGCTTGTTCTCTGTCATAACACATGCTTTCTTCAATTATATGGAAATTCTTGATTATCATATATAAGAATGAAGCAATAAATAAGCTGACTGGAAGTTTGCACACATGGGTGAATTGATGGGAAGCTAGCCACTATCTTGGGGATGTGAGGATCTATGTCATTATGCTATCTCTTACACCAACAGGAAAACAACAAGAGAGAAAGAATATAACATAAATAGTGATTCATATTTCCAACAAGAAACAAAAAATAAAACTTTAAAAAAGAGGAAGAAATTCAATTTGAATGGTAATTTCCTAATGAAATCAGCCCAATGCAATGTTTTATGAAATGATTTTTGTTCTTCTTCAATACCAACATAGTTAAATATCCAATAAATATGTGATTTAATAAATCAAAGTAAATAAAATAAACCTAAGTTTTAAAAATATGAAAACTCACTAAACTACTTCTCTTTCTGAGGCAGTAGCCTAGAGATTGTTTGTCTAATTAAATTGTAAATTAAAATTTAAAAGGAAAAGAAAAAAAGATTATATCTAAATATTGAATTCTGATTCTATGAGCTCTAAAAAAACCCATATTGCTCTGCCAGAGTAATCAGTAATGGTTCTCAGGTATTGTACTTGCCAACTAGAAAAAAAACAGATTTCTTAAATCTCTTCTGATAGTCAACCTTATCTGAGAATTCAGTAGTTTGCAAAAATTCATGCAAAGTTAGTAACAGAATAGAAATATAAACTGGGTCATCAGACTCCAGGTATTGGTTCTGTCATTGTATCATAACACTGCATCATTCATTTGAATGTAATAAATATTTCCTATATCCAAAGTCTCCTGCCTCTCTGCCTTGCAGAGACAAACAATGATGCAATCTACAGCAAGGGCTACATTATATAAAACTGACTTGCACTCAGAAATAACAAGGCTGTCCAGAAGAAACACTGGACTTAAGCATTCAGAAAATGGCCTCTTCAGTTTTCTTCCAGGGCTAGAGATAAGAGAATCTTTGTGTAAATGTGAGCACACAGAGGCTGTAAATCAAGAAAGTATGTTATATTTGGCTATGGTTTTGCAAAAGCATAGACAGACTTCAGCTTCAGTTTTATGCTACTTGTCAGTTTAACCCCTGGTCCAATTCCAATGAGCCTGTTCTCTTTAACTGCACCTAAAGGACATTCATAACTTGCCTTACAGCTAGCTTTCTTGATATAGCACTAATTCCTTCAACCAACAAATATTTATTGAGCTGCTACTATGTGCCAAGCTCTGCGCTGAGAGCTGGGAATACAGAAATAAATAAAACACAATACCTGTCTTTTTGGCACTTAAAGCCTATGGAGTCCCTGCTGTCATGATGTTTATGACCTACTACAGAAAACAGACACCAATCTAATAATTATACAATTAAGTATATAAATACAATGGTAATAAGTGTCATAAAAAGGAGGTACTATGCCTCTGTAAAAGTGTATAACATAAGGATTTGACCATTTCTGGGTTGGGGTGGGTGGGTGAACGGTCAGGAAGGTCTAACAGGAAGGGATATTTGAGAAAAGCCAGAATAAATAAAGCAATAGTGAGGCAGAAGAGGGTTTTAGGCTGCGAGAATAACTTGTGCAATGGCTGTGTTGTAGCAGTGACACATATTTTCCAGGAACTACAAGAAAAGCCACAGTAGTTGTAGCCCAGATATCATGGGGGCGTGTGCAGTGGCATGAGGCTGCAGAGGTGAGCGGGAGGCAGCTCACTCAAGACTGGTTAAAATTTGTGGTCTTTATTGTGAGGGCAGTGGGAAGACAGTGAAGGATTTAAGCAGGGAAATAACATAATCAAACTTACATTTTGGACAGAAAACACTTGGTGCGAGGGAGAGAATGTGGAGGAGCAAGAGCTGTGGTTATCAGTTAGTAGATTGTTGCAGGAAATAACCATCCAGGCAATGGATGAGAGGGTATGTGATTCCCTGGAAAACTTTTTAGCAGACATTTCAATATACTTTGCAAAAACTGAATGTTTTAAAAATGAGACATTGATTTACACACTTGAAAAATAAAGGCAGATTATTGATATCTATTTATCGACATATATATTCACACATTTACCTACCTACCTTTTTGTTTTGTTTTGTTTTTCTTCTATACTGGCCTGCTTTCCATTCCTGGAAGGTCGATTCTCTCTCTCTCTTCTTGCCTGGGGTCTATGAACACTTGATGCATTCTCTCCTAGAAAATGTTCTTCCTTGCCCTTCTTCCCACTCTGCCTGGCCAAATTCTAATCATTCTTGCGCATTAGTTTAAGTATCTCTTTTTTCCAGGAAGCCTTCATTTACCCCTAAAATCCAGAATAGCTACCATAATGGTGGCTCCCATTGCACCATAGTCCATGGCCATTAATTAACTACTCATAATTGCTGATCTAGTTGTTTGTTTCTCCCATTCAACTGTAGGTTCCTTGAAGGCAGGAACTTTGTCTGTCATATCATCATTTCATATTAGGTACCTACAATGCCTGGTACATCATAGGAACTGAAAAAGTATTTGCCAGTTAAATGAATGCATTGAAATATAACTTATTTGACGAGACGAAATCCACATGTATCTTTGAAATAGTTGTTTTTAAAGGTGACAGTGCATGTTTAGTGTTTGGTTTGTGTTACCTGTTGGGGGGGGACATCTAAATTACTTTAGTTTGAGGTCTGCTTTGCTAGTGATTTTCCATCATGCTTTTATTATGATGAATGCTCTAGAAAGAAGACTTTGTTATGGACACGCAGTTAATTGAGAAGGATATTTAATTTTAAGATTCAAAGTTTATGCAACATATTAGCTCATGTAGAGATATTCCACCTTTAATTGTTAGACTCTAGAACTGTTGCTATGCTGTGGTTACACTGTAGCAATAGATGATTGTGCTAAGCATTGATATTTACCACAGAGCCCCCAGGGTCACTCTCTAGTGGAGTGAGGCAGATTTTAACCATATAACTTTCCTATTAAAATCTGAGAAACCAGAATTTTTATTTGCTGTAAAAGCTACCATAACACCACAAAATGAATATGAATAAATATTTATGATGAGAGAAATAGACTATGATATTTGAGTTACCCATTAAAGCACATTCTATGTCTGTGAAAACCCATCAGGAAATCATTAATTCAATGGCTGGTCTAAGAAGAGACACACTTACATTGTCCAAAATGTAAGTTTGATTATGTTATTTCCCTGCTTAAATCCTTCAGTGTCTTCCCACTGCCCTCACAATATAGACCATTTCCAAATGCCAGGAAAAATTTACAGCAATATTTTTATGTTGTGTTTGTGCAATCATGGTTAAATATGTATATTTATATTGCTGACACTATTTTATTATTCATTAATTCCTTTAGCTTCTACCACAAAAAATAGGTTGCAAGTTAGGTCATTACTTTTTCAACAATGTACAATTTTATCCTTAAACAATTTACCTATTCAAGTCAATATAATAAAGCCCAGAGTGGTGTGATAAAGACAGAAAGTCATAGAGGAGAAGACAAGAGACTGGTGAGATCAAAAGGAGGAAAAGTCAGGAGTTCCACATTGTAATATAAAAAACTAACACGTGGCACATAGTTTTATATCACAGAATGATATTTCCCCAGGAAGTAAAGGTCATTGTCCCACCTCCAGTTATGTCTAAACATTCCAGAAGAGGAAAACCTCTGACATACAATAACTCTCGGAAATATGAAGAAATAAGAAAACTAAAACGCACGAAATTGGCTATGTGATAGGATTTTTGTACTCTATGTCGGATTTTCTTTTTCTAGAATCTTATATAAATTATATAGTATAAAGTCTTTTGTGTCTAGCTTCTATTCAACATAATCTTTTTGGGATGAAGTAATATTTCTCCTTCTATTCATGATATTAGTAATTTGTATCTCACCTTCTTATTGCAATTAGTATAGGTAGATTAGTTTAGGTAGAAGTTTTTCTATTTCATTGATTTTTTTCTTTTGCCTTTATTATTTGTTTTCTTATACTTAATTTGATTTAATTCTCTCTTTCAAGTTTCTTAAGATGAAAGCCCAGATCGTTGATGTGAAATATTTTTTTCAAGCACTTAAAGCTTTAAATTTCCCTCTTTACTAACTTAATGACATTCCATAATTTTAATTTGTGGGATCTTTATTTTAAGTTAGTCAAAAATAAAACTACATCAGCTTTCCTATTATTAGTTTTTGAGGTTTACATCTTTTTACATTATTCTACTTTAACCTCTGTGCATCTTTATATCTAAAATGTATTTCTTATAGACATTTTCTGACACCCTCTGCCTTTTCATTGGAGTTTTTATATATGGTTTATATTTAATATGATTAATGATTTAGTTAGTTTTAAATCTACCTTATTGCTATTTATTTTCCATTTGGCCTTCTCTTTGTTTCTTTTTCTTCATTTCCTGCCTTCTTTTAGATTAATTTAGATAATTTAGATAAATTTTTAGTATTCCATTTTGTGTCTGCTATTGGGTTACTAACTACTCATCTTCATTTAACTTTTTTAGTGGTTGCTCTGTAGTTTACAATATGCATCTTTAGTTTATCACAGTGGGAGGCATTATTTTAAATCTCATTTTACAGATGAAATAACTGGAGACACAAAAAGTTTTATATACTTTCCTGAGATTATACAGCTTATAAGAGGCAAAGATGATGTTCAAAGGGAAACAAAACTGTTTAGTCTAGATGAGGTTGCAGAAGAATAGCATATGAGCAAAAGGATAGTGAGAAAAGATTCATGAAAGACAGTGGGAGAAAGATACTGCATGCCAAATTACTTTAATGCCTAATGAATTAATTAATAAAGAAAAAGACAAGAGTCCTAGAAACTGTGGTAGCAGTAAAGAAAAGAAGAAATAATTTCATTGAACATATTCTTATTTATTTCCATTCATGTTGTTGGGAATGGAAACCAGTTGAGGCTAATTTAATTTGTATATCCAAATGTTCTAATACCAATTTCAGGGAGGTATGTATATATAGGGACGCCTATATGTATATATACATATATGTTTGTGTGTGCATATGTATATATGCATGTATCTGTGTGTGCATTATAGTCTGCTTTACAATTCTAGCTCTTTATAAATTAAGAGCATGCTAATATCATTCTTATATGTTTGACTTTGATGAAGTTCTTCAGTCTATTAGTCTCATTATTAATATTACAAATATTTAGTCCATACAAGATACTATAATTAGGAAATGAGACTTAATGTAAAGAGGCATTTCAATTTTTTTTTCTATTCAAACTGTATCAGATTTTGGCATATTTTTATAATTCAAAAAAGTGACATGGAAGGGGACAGCTGTAATATGAACATGGAAGCAGAGGCTAACCACCTACATAGAAAACATTTTTAGTACCTCATCTATCTTGCGTAGATATAGGAGGCTCACTACAGAAAAAAACAAGTAGAAAGAAATATATGTTTTGTTCAGGTACCTTATTTCCTCCTCTTTTTACTGGTTAAGCTTCATTACTGATCTTCCTACAATATTTTCGAGTATGTCCTCTCTCCTTTGACTCAGCCTGTGCACAGTCATTAGCTCAACCTTGTGATACTTTTTACCTATTTGTTTATCCACTAAATGAATAACAAGCTTCCTAGCATAGCATGAAAACACTCCGTAGTCCAATGCTTAATCTCCTCTACAGACTTCTCTCTCATCATTCTCTTATATCAACGTCATAGTCAATGTGATCTGATGATTTTTGCCATTTTAAGTATATGTTTTGTTTTTTGCAAGCCCAGACTTTTTTCCACCTTTATTAAGGTGTACTTGACAAAGAAAAATGGTATATATGTAAGGTGTACAATGTGATGTCTTGAAATACATATATATTTTGGAATAATTGCCACAATCAAGCTAATTAACATATTCATAACCTCACATGGTTATGATTTTTTGTGTGTGTGATGAGAACCCTTATGATCAACTTTCTTAACAAATATATTAACTATACTCACCATACTGTACGTTAGGTCTCCAGAACTTATTTATCTTGTGTAACTGAACCATTATGTCTTCTGACCAACATCTCTGCCCCCTACCTGGGCCTAATAATCCTTGGCAATCACTATTCTGCTCTCTGCTTTTATGAGTTTGACTTTTTTAGATTCTACATGTAAGTGAGATTATATAGTATTTGTCTTTCTGTGTCTGGCTTATTTCACTTAGCATAATTTCCTCTGGGTTCATCCATGCTGCTATAAATGGCAGGATTTTGTTTTTCTAAAAAGGCTGGATAATGTCACATGATATATACATATATTTTCTCTTATATATATGACATTTTTTATCCATTTATCACTTGATGGACAGTAAAGTTTTCTCATATCTTTATATTGTTTATTCATTAACATATTATTACATCTATAGTTATTTTTAATAATTTTGCCTTTTAACTTTTATACTAAAGTTAAAATGACATATGCACCACCATTACCATATTAGAGTATTATGAATTTCACCACATAATTACCTTTATCAGTGAGTTTTATTTTTTATGTATGTTTTCATGTTACTAAATAGCATCCTTATATTTCAACTTAAAGAACTTTTTGTGTCATTTCATGTAAGGCAGGATATTTTGGGGATAATTTCTTTCAGCTTTTGTTTGCCTGAGAAAGTCCTTATCTCTCCATTTCTGGATGGAGAGCTTTGCTGGTAAACTATTCTTGGTTGGCAGGTTTTTTGTTTTTTTTTTTTTTGTCTATTAACACTTTAGATATATAATCCCACTCTCTCCTAGCCTGCAAGGTTTCCGTTGAGAAATCTGCTAATAGCCTTATAAAAATCCCCTTTTATGTGATGTTTTCCTTGCTGCTTTCAAATTTCTCTATTTGTCTTTAACTTTTGATAAGTTAATTATAATATGTTTCTATATAATCTTCTTTGGGTTGATCCTGTTTGAAAATCTCTGAGCTTCATGGATCTTTTTATGATTTGTTTCTTTGTTTTCCTGATTTCATTGAATTGTCTGTGTCCTCTTGTAGTTCTCTGAGCATCCTTAAAACAATTATTTTGAATTTTTTGTCAGGCAATTTATAGATCTCCATTTGAGGGGACCAGTTACTAGAGCTTTATCAGTTTCCTTTGGTGGAAAATCTGATTATTCATAATCTGTATAGCTTTGTGTTTATGTTTGCACATTTGAAGGAGCAAACACTTCTTGTCTTCACAGACTAGTTTTGGCAGGTACAGACCTTCTCTTGCTGGGTACCTGGACTAATGGGACTGCCTTTAGGATTGCAATTGAGCAGGTCTGGAGTCATGTGGCTGCTGCCGGGTTTCCAGTAAGCCCAGATTTAACATGCATCCTCTCTGTTTGTAAAGCCCTTCTAACGCCAACATCCAATTTTGAAATTCTACTCATTCTTCAAGACCATGAGGATGTTTTTCAAATGATCTCTTAGCTTTTTTGAACTCCTCTAGCAATTAGTTTAAATAACTGATAGACCCATTTAAAATCTTTATGACCTCAAGTTTATAGTTAGGGTGTATAGTTTTTTATTCTTCTATTGATTTAGGTTTTATATATATAAAACCTAAAAAGCAAGATTATATATAAAATAAATATAAGAAAAAACTGAGTTCATTTCATCTTTAGCTCAGAATGGTATCTTTAGTAAAGTTGTTAGTAAATAAATTGTATTTAAAAGTCTGAATAAATAAATACTGGATTTATTGAATATCAAGTTATGTTATGACATCAAAAGGTTAGAGCATTGGAAGAATCCAGGAAAATCTGAGTTGTGTATCTATTTGCTTTCAGACCATTGTAGAATGGCAGCCTCCTATTTTTGTATGCTAATTTAGACAGTATAACAGCTATTAAATTTTTGTTTCTCAGCTCAGTCCCAACCTTTTGTACTCTGTGGTGTTGGGGCTGGTACTTTACCACACATTTCAGTTTGTCCGGATCATTTTTCTTAGGCTGTGCCAGTAGAGGAAGCTAGAGGAAAGCTGCAAGACTGGAGTAAGAAGATACTTGCTCTTTCCCGAGGGTTTCCTTTGAGCTTCATGTCCTATATGGTTCCTGTAAGCCTCACTACCACAAGGCTTCTTCACCCCAGAACTGACAATTTTGTCCTGTGACATAAGCTGTTGCAGTTTTTACAACACTTGCAAACCCACCTCCATCATGCTTCCCATCAGAGACACCAGCTCCTGCCTAGCAGCATCCACTCCTCTGAGGCCTGAGTTTCAGCTCTATTGGGTCCCTCCTCTAAGTGTCTAAGTTTTCCACACTTTTCCTTTATTTCACCAACCATAAGGGTAGTACCTGCTTTCTGAAGTTGCTACTTCCATAATTCTCTTTTTACTTTTTCATTTTCTCAGTTAACAAATTTATACCTAGTTAATAACTCTTTATATTAAATTTCTCTGGTCAAAAAAAAAAAAAAACCCCAAACCTATTGTGGTTTCTGTCTCCTTACTGGACCTCAACTGATAATCATAAGAAATTTATTAAATGCAAAAAGAAGGAAGACTTTCCTGGAAGAAAATGAAGAACCAAATAGGGTGAAAATTATTTCACCCAGAATGAATTCAGCAAATTGAGATTCAATATTGTCAACTAAAATTTTAAACCTCTCTGCAGAAAAGTATTTCCTTGGCCGCTGATAATTCCAAGTTTTCAAACATAATCCAGTTATGTGATTTTGAAGGTACAAGCTCAGGGCAATATTACAGAGACGGGATGATCACATATGAAATGCTGACTGGGCTTCCCCAGAAGCTCTGCTTTAGGCTGTTTTTGGAATCTGAGAGTTTAAATAGTAGTCTGGAAAGTAGTTAAGGATATAGACACCATGGAGATGAACTTGACAACTAAGAAATATAAGTTCCTCTTTTTTTAATACTCACAAGAAGATCACGCTTAACAAATTCATGTTACTTAACCATGAAGTATTAAAAATAAAAGCTTTAAGCAACTAAATATTTTAAGGTGTATTTATATCAAAGGACATTGATAAAACATATTTTGTGTTCATTTAGCATAGTCATTTATTATATAAGTCCTTTCTATAAAAAAGCTAAAAATTCCAAATAAATGTTATCTTTTATTTACATAAAATAATTTAAATAAGACTCAACTTAATGAAAATTATTTTGCATATTTATCCTTTGAGATGGAATCCATTTCTATGTGTAAGATTTTCATAGACAAATATCTTAGATACATCTTAGTTTTGTGGTATTTATGTATCTTTGTATGTTATATACTATGTATTTATGTGTTTAATTTTTGAAAATCAAATTTTATTTACACCATGTAGGTAACATGAACAGTTAAAGGAAATTAAATAAGTTCTTTTGTAAAGATGATGAATTTTTAATTACGAACTATTTTTAAGGTTACAGAAAATTATACTGGATAAGGGATACCACATGCACACCCAGTTTATTAAATCCTAACAATTTTCTATATTTAACTGTTAATTTTAAGAGTAAATAAATTATTATCAATTTAGTTGAAGAATCTTGCATGCCCCTAGAATCCATTTGCAAATTTTATTCCCAAAGTAACCACATGCTGATTTTGATACTTTTCTTTTTATGTATACTTTTATATTATTACTTCATATGTATATATTTTAAAAATATATATTTCCTTTAAACTTTTTCAAACATTATATAAACTGTATTATACATTATATATAGTAATAATTTCAGTGTATTTTTTGCCTAAAATTAAATTCCTGAGAATTATCTATGTTGATATATGGTAGTTCTAGTTCATTCATTCTAACTGACTTCAAGTATTTCATTATGAATATGCCAAAATTTGCTTATCAATTCCTCTATAACAGACATTAAAGTTATTTCCAATATTTTTTACACAAATAAAGCTGCAATGAATGTTTTTTGCATATCTCCTGATATATATGAGCTCAAGTTTTCTTGAGTATATAGTTTGAAGTGAAATCCCTTGCATTGAAAGTTACACACATTTTCAACTATACTAGATATCGTTAATATAAGTATTGCACCAAAACATTTCTGCAGAGCATGAGTGTTGGTTTTTTTTTTCTTTTTAGACAGGGTCTTGCTCTGTTGCTGGGACTAGAGCACAGTGGTGTAATCATAACTCACTGCAACCTCAAACTCCTGGGCTCAAGCGATCCTCCTGCCTCAGTCTCCTCAGTAGCTGGGACTACAGGCATGTGACACCACGCTGGGCTAACTTTTTCTATTTTTTTTTTTTTTTTTGGTAGAGAGGGGGTCTCGCTCTTTCTCAGGCTGGTCTTGAACTCCTAGCCTCAAGCGATCCTCCCACCTCAGCCTCCCAAAGTGCCAGAATTACAGGCGTGAGCCACCATGCTTAGCACATGAGTGTTCTTGTTTCTCCAGTTTCTCACCAACGTCAGATTGACTTCTTAATTTGTACCTACATGTTGAGTATTTAATGATGTTGCACTGTTTTATTTTGCATGTACCTGATTACTAGTTACATTGAACCTCTTTTCAGATGGTTATTGGCCACATGGGTTTGTTTTTTTCCTGCAAATGGCCTTTTAAAACCTGTTACTTATTTTTCTACTGAGTAGTTTTATATATTGTAGATTGTAATACTATGTGTTTATACACACTTTGAAAGTCTGTCAGTCTCTGAGTTTTGTGTTTTAATTTTATTTATGGTGTCTTAGGTTGAAGTGGAAGGTTTTATTTTAATGTGGTCAAATTTAGCAAACTTTTGTTTTATGCTTTGATTTTTGCATCTTGTTTAAAAAACTCCTATCTCTCTTAAAGTTATATATATTTGCTTCTATTTTCTCCTAAATTTCAATATTTTACTTTTGGCTTTACATATATCTAAAATTTGGGGGATATAATATAAATAAAAATAGAATTTTATTTTATCCCACATTTATAATCAATTCCAAGTACATTTTATTAAATAGTCAATCTTTTTTTAAATTTTTAATGCTCTATTATATACCATGTGGGTATAGATATGTTTACATATGCATACATTTTGTTCCTTTGGGTGCCTCTTCCTGTATCAATATCAAAATGTCTTAAATGAGTTTCAAAATCTGGTAGACCATGTTTACATATACATGTACAGCTTGTGAATGTTACTGGAAAAAGGAAGGCTTATTTTTTTTCAGTTCTTTTCATGTCAAACCACTTTCATATTTATTTTAATTAACTTTCTCTTCTCTATATCTTTCAGTGTATATGACACCTGCCTGCATTGCAAGTTGTGGTTGCTAATATTAGAGGCAGATGTTTGGCTTAGAAATGCATCATCCAGCTGGCATATCTCTGTTTAGCTAGCCAGTTTGTTGGCACAGGCTCTGATGCTTATTTCTGGAGGTACTTGGAGATATATATGTATGTATGCTTGCATATATACATTAGGGTGTGAGGGGGTATGTGTGTGTGTATTTACATGCATTTTCTGAGGCTACAACTTCAGTAATCATGCAATATTTATTTCTAAGAAAGGTTGAGGGGGTACTTTATTGGGGTCACATATACAAAACCAAGAGCCAATTATGGAATTCTGAATATTGCTTTTCCTCTGTATAAAGCATTTTCTATTACATTTGAGAGGACTAAATAGTAACTGGCAAATCAACAGAACTTTTGACAGGGTTTTAACTGAATTTTTAAAAACTATAAAAACAATATTAAATATTTTATCACAGAAAAGGGTGTTAAGTCATTTATATAGTTTCAAGAAGCCTGCCTTTCTATGACTTTAGGTTGAATTCTTCTAGCCAATGAATTGCTCATTGAGTCCTGTGAATGATGAGTCTCTTTAGTTATATTCACTGAAATTAGGAGGCAGAGGGCAAATGTGAATGCAAACTAGTGTTTTAAAAGACAAAAACCTTTGTCCTTTAAACTCAGTGGCATTTGAACTGTATAACTTTTCACTATGAATTCATCTTCATTCTTATTAACACAGGTCTTAACACCTACACTAAATTCCAATCATCTCCTTGGACCCAAACCTTTAGTCAGCAATAAAATAGCCAACTATTTACATCTTAACATTTTATATCCTATATATTTTATTTGAATAAATGCTTATTAAGCTTTGCCTAGATGTCAGGTTCTGTTCTAGGTTGCTGAACATATAGAAGTGAACAAGTCATAGACCCTGACTTCAAGAATTTTGTAAGAAAGGGGAATAAATAAATACTTAGAAAGATTATGTGGCAAATGACTTTACAATAGTGACCATTTGCTGATCATTTCCTGTGTACCAGATACTGTGTTTAAAATGTCTTTAATTTATCAAAACAATTCTATATGTATTTTCCTTTATTATACAGATGAGGAAACTGGAGCTTATGTTGTCTAAACAATTTTCCCAACGCATTTCATTACCAATTACCAAACTTTATTATATGAGAAGATATTTCATAATCCAAGAGTATTTCATGACCAAACTAACTATATAGAAAGAATTTTCAGTTGATTCTTTAACAGGAATGTTTCCTAGAACCTACGACCAAAAAGTAGCCCTATAGCTACTAAATTTTAGTTATATTAAGTGGTAGAATTAGAGATATTACAAAATGATTGTTTTTTCCTGAGCTTCAAGATGCTCCTAAGTAGAATATTGGGTAGGAGTTTCAGAGTTGAAATGTGTAGATGATGAAGAGATATTGGTATTAGAGGAGATTCCACAGAGGAGAATGTGGCTGAACTGAATCTCAATAAATGGCTCACCCAGTGGAAATCAGCATCCTCACTAGCAATCAGAAAGGCTGAATAAAGCATCCAGATTAGAGAGGTTTACTTGTCCAAAGACCTGGAGGCCTGATGGTGTGTATAACATGGGGATTCTACATATTTTTATATGGGTGAACCCTATATCTTATGTGCATGTTTTGATGCCTGTAACTCAAGTATTTTTCTGAAAACTCAGAGGACCTGATTCTTTCATAACATAAAAATATAGAAACCTTTAGTGGCCCTTATTATACACAAAAGTGGTAATTTCTGAGCTTTCCAAGAGCTTGCATTTTATTATGTTGCCCAAAGATAAGTACCAGATGTTGTTATTACAATAGTAAAAATACAGAGCCAATAAGCCATAGTATCTAACCAGAAATCTCCAGGAAAAATTAGCAAAGTGTATACCTTTTATTCTCTCATCTAAAGCCAGACTAATTTACTACTACATGTTCCAAAAGATTTAGCAGTGATAATTCTGCTGACTTTGGAGACCAGATAAGTAGAGTGAATGAAGACAAATCATAGCACGAAACATTATGGTATAGTGATATTCTCTGCATGTCTAAAGACATCATTTGAAACGGTTTTTGCACATCTTTGCTGCCAGGTTTATCACTGGCAGATGTCTGTGGCAACTATTTTGTAACTGAATGATATTCCATATTAAGGTCTATCTGCAGGGAGCCAATTAAATAATTGAGACGAATATCTTGGGCTAGGAATGAACTTCCAAATACTTCACTAGAAGAACAGAGAAATAATTCCTAGGGAAACAAAACAAAACAAACCTTTCTCTTTGTGGATCCCATGAATACTGCATTAAGTAACTAGTTGTAAAGTATACCAACCTTGACAATTTATTTTCTCATAAAATACCCAAATAAAACTAGCAGTTAAAAATCACAGGCTATTTGCAAAAATAGTTTGAAAGTTGAAGTTTGTTTCTCCCCAAATTAGCAAAACAAAACACCAATACTGTGAATGACTTATATTGGTTAAATGTAGAAATTGTTCTGAGGTTGTCCTTGGCAAAGATGACACAGACCAACTAACACAGTCATTCACAGTAGGAATAAAATGAAGTAAATAAAATGCAAATCTACAAGGTACAGTACAAATGAAAGAATCCCTCCATGTGGTTTGTTTTAGCATTAATGTAAAATTGGATTAAACATACAGGAGATGGGAAAAGACTTTATTTTAAATAATCAGAGAAATTTTTGATTATTGTTAACTATTCTATGACATCATGTTAATACAGTACATGTTTGATTAAAAACTCTTGATATGTTAAAAAAAAAGTATCTTCCATTTCATTATGTGCTATAAAAAATTACGGACTTTTTTCCAGTGCATATTAAAAAATCAATTTTCAGTTGATTCTTTAATAGGGATATTTCCTAGAACTTAATACCAAAAATGAAAATCAAGTATATTATACCTAATTTAAAGACAACATAAGTTGAATATATCTTTAAAAAGTAGTATTTTTATTATTTCTTCTATTTTTCCAATTCACTTCTGTCAAGATCTTATTTATTTACACTTTTTCAAAAAAAAAAAAGATTTAAAGTGCTTAAAGCATTTAGACAATGGTACAAGATAAAGTAGGTAAAAATATCAAGAAAATATTATTAATGTTAGTGTCCAAAATTTAAAAAACATTAGATGTTGATGATGATTGATATTTGTGAAGCCAAAGAGAGGGAATATTCAAACAGTTTAAAGAAAATTCATATGAAGGAGTCAGTCTGAGGAGAAGGGAAGGATTCCATTTTGGCTATCAAGCAGTTTAAATGTCTATTTGCAATTAGAAATGTGTACTTCAAACTCATGAGAACCATGAAGGCTTGAGATATTAAGCTTACAGCTGTCTTTAGAAAGGAGTAATTGAGATCATTACACTAGTTGTGATTTATTACAGTTATGTAGTAGAAAAAGAATATTCAAGAACTGGAGCTATAATCTTGGACTAACCATATTTGGGGAGCTCAAGGAAGAAGAGGAGTAAAGTCAATCAAGGAATAGAGAAGCTCTAAGAGAAAAGGAACATCAGGAGACAGCAGAGATATCAAACTGGAGTTGGAGAAAATTTTAAGCAGGACCACTTTCATGGCCATGCGACCTGTACAGAACTTTGAAGATCACCATGCTTGGTTTAATGTTTGGTTTTAGTGTGCTCTTGACTTAAGAATTTTTGAACAAGGAGCTCTGCATTTCATTTTGCATTAGGCCTTGCAAATTACGTAGCTAGTTGTAGTTTCAAAAATGAACATTGGAGTCAGCATGGAGGTGGATTAAGCCATGGAGGCTTCCCAGGATTCTCATTAAAATAGCTGTAACTATATGAAAACAGACCAAAAAAATGGCCATAATGCTACAAACTAATAAAGAAGAAAAGTCACATGACAAAAATTGGGGGAGAAATTTAAGAATCTGCCTCCTTGATGAAGATGAATGGAAAAGTACATTCTTGGACAACATAGCTAATATTGCATGCCCAGGATCACTGTTTGGCAGATGGCCACAAAATATATAGGTGGAGGTGGGGATGAACACATTCATTCATTGACACTTTTATTGTCTAACCTTGGCATATAGGGATAGCTAAGACTAAAGAGAAAAAGGCCTTCTTGCCATAGGCATTTAGGAACAATCTTTGAAATGAAACAAGGCCAGAGTCCAACACCTTCTGAACCAATCGGTTCTTAATCTCTGTGTGCATTCAGAAAAGTACTCTGAGAATGGCCTGTGCAGAAGTAGAGGGTGGAAACAGAGTCTGTGGACATATACCCTGCATTTTAGCTTAGATAGTAGAGGAGGGTGTACCCTGCCCAACTACAGGATGTCTCAGGACACTCTGTGCATCTTATCTGTTGTTTAAAAACAGAACTGAAGGGACAGTTCCTTATTTATGGCTGAATAAATTGAAAAGTAAAAAAAAAAAATATCTGGGAAATTTTGATTTACTGGTGAAGCCAACAAAAGACTTTCGTTTTCAGTTTGTGTTTTCCTAATTTGACAAGGTGTTTTATTAATCTGAAATATGGAACAACTAGAGTAATGATACTATTATAATTAAGGACATGGGCATTAGAAGGTAAGAGAAAAAAAAGTTTCCCTTCATGATATTTCTCCTCCTTTCCATGTATCTAAAACTTACCCATCCTTTATAGTTGGATTAAAACCCACCTCTTTTTTGAAGTTTATTTTGACTAATTCTTTTGACTTATTTCTCCCTTCTCTGCATTCTCATCGGTTATATTGCCATTTATCATTTAAAACATGATTATGTATTCATAATTATATATTTTATTTCATTTAACATGTGATTATGTATTCATAATGACATGTTTTCTTTCATTTAACACACGATTATGCACTCAAAATTACATGTTTTCTTTCCTTGCTGTGACATTCAGCATCTTGTGGATAGGGATTCACATTTTTATACATCCTCCCCATTCAACCATCCAACTCCATTCCAAGCTTAATATAGAGGTAGATGCATAAAAAGTATTGTCATTTAAAGGGAAAACAGAAAGGGATAAAGGAAAGAAAGAGATAAAAGAAATACAGATTTAGAGAGAAGACTTTTTTAGTTTAGAGAAGATAATTTTATAATTATACATATTTATAATTTCAGAGGCAAGCATGTGATTAACTTTCTTCATAAGGATGTAACCACATCTCACAAATAAGAATATAAGTTTCATAAGGCAGGGCTTATTTTATTTCACTGCTGCATCCTCAGTGCCTATTGTCATGTTTGGCACAAGGAAGGTACTCAATATACATTGGTTGAATGAATAAAAGAACAGAAGAATTATGGAACAGGGTACCCAACCTAGAAAAGGAAAGGAACTGACAGGTGCTATGCACTTTCTGTGTATGTTTTCCTTTTCATCACCAGGCTTAAGAGTTGTTTTTGTTCTTGTTGTTGTTCAACAGGTGGAGAAACTGAGCCTCCAATAGTTTAAATAACTTAGTCAAGATAACATAAAGTATTAAGTGGTAAACCTGATAATCAAACCAGGACCTGCCAGACTCCCTCCAAAGGCCAAGTACTTTCTGCTATATAGTAACAAAATTGTAGAATACTACTTTTTATTCATGGAGGAAAGCAAAAGAAAAGAGGACCTCTAATATGCCAAATGAGACTTAAAATTAGACAAGAAAATTGTATGCTAGGATTATTAGATTGCATGGGATATCTAATAAGGCTGTATCTTTGACTGGCAACTGAATGGCAGACGAGGCACCAGTTTCAAGTTTAAGATTCTACTGTCCTCTGCCCTTTAAAGCGGCATTATGAGAGATTAATCTTAATTTAAAATCAATTCACGTATGTGTGTGTGTGTGTGTGTGTATGTGTATATGTGAAAGCATGTGTTTGTGTTGCTCTGAAATTTATAGTTCTGTTGTGGTCCTCATAGCTCTTACATTTCTTAGTAGGACACAGATCCCACTTTGGATTTTGTCACCCAAAAGCTTAATAATGCCAGATATTTGTGAGAAATTGTAAGAATTGTCTTCAACTGTCAACTATACCCCCATATTTTAAGTAATAGAACTATAAAATGACACGCCAAAACTGAAACTAATTTTAACCTCAAAATGCTTCTAATTTAGCATTCAGAGATATAGTCTTTTGAAGAACTAAAAATTAATGAAACATTTTTTTTCCAAATCACAGTGAGAGATTCTGTAACTAGACCCAATTTATTTTTGTTATAATAGGCATATAGAATCCTTGCTTCATGTTATAATATCTCTTTTGTAAATCTTAATTGCAATTGTAATCTGAGTTCATTTGCGTCATAGTGAAACTCACCCAGCTTCTTCAGAGAAATATAGGTTAAAAGTCCCTGGCATATGGAAAGAGCTCAATAAGTATCTGTTGAATGAATTGAAACTCACATATTCTCACATTTTGTCAACTGATTCTCTAAATAAGGAATTAATGTTGCTTCATCTTTTAGATAGACCTGTGTTTAATAAACCATCACTTTACCAGTATCAAAGAGGGTATGATTTCCCAAACTTGGCTTTCACCAATATATTAAAATATTTTGATTGAGTGAAAATTGAATCCTATCTTATTTACCATGAATAAAAATGTTCCACATTCATAAAACAGATACCCTTCAATGTCTTTTGGGACAAAATACTATATGGCTTATTACAATTTACTAAAATAAACTGTTTAATTAAAACTTTTTTTTGATCAAGCAAAGATTTGACAAAAACATATTTTTGGATAAAAATTTCAAAAATAAAACAAACAACCCCATTAAAAAGTGGGCAAAAGACATAAACAGAAGCTTTTCAAAAGAAGATAGACAAATGGCCAATAAAGATATGAAAAAATTCTCAGCATCACTAATCATCAGGGAAATGCAAATTATTAACAAAACTACAATGAGATATCATCTTACCCCTGTTGCAATGGCTTTTATTAAAAAGTCCCAAAACAACAGATGCTGGCATGGATGCAGAGAGAAAGGAGCCCTTATACACTGTTGGTGGGACTGCAAATTAGTACAACCTCTATGGAAAACAGTATGGAGATTCCTCAGAGAACTAAAAGTAGACCTACCATTTGATCCAGCAATCCCACTACTGAGATGTGGAATCAATGCAAGTGCCCATCAATTAATCCATGCATGGATTAACAAAATGTGGTATATGTATATTATGGAATACTACTCAGCCATGAAGAAGGATGAATTAATACCTTTTGCAACAATTTGGATGGAACTGGAGACCATTATCCTAAATGAAGTATCTAAAGAATGGAAAAACAAACACCACATGTACTTACTATTAAATTTGAACTACCTGATGAGCACACATGTGCACAAAAGGAAGTAAAACTCAGTGGAAATCAAGCAGGGGGAAGGAGGAAAAGGGTATAGGTGAAAACCTACCTAATGGGTACAACGAACACTATCTGGGTGATGGGCACACTTATAACCCTGACCCAAACATAACAAAAGTGATCCATGTAACCAAAAACATTTGTACCCCCATAATATTTTGAAATTTAAAAAAACTTTTTAAAATTTCAAAAATAGCTTTGTTCAAAAGATATACATTAATGGCTTGTGCATTTTACCATTATGTTATGATTTAATTAACAAAAAAGAAAAGATGGAATTGGCTATGTTTAGGAAAATGAAGTTACCACTACTTATTGAAGAAAGATTTATTTAATGATGAATAGGTAAGGTTAGTGGTATCTCTTAAGACTTGTAAATAGTTTAAAAAAAACTACTTAAGGGGGACATTGAAGAGAAACATAGTGAAGATGGAAGACGAGTTAATGGTGTGGTAAATATTTCTTACTATCAGATTTGACGCAATATCTTTAAACAGAGATTCACAACAACCTTGCTGTGTTCTTAGAAACAGTCCAGAGCCATTAACTTCACGCGATTGACCCCTTAGGTTCATATTTGTTCATGAACTAATTCATCTCAGTTTTAGATCTTAACTTATGTCCTGATTATAACCTCCTTCTTGACTTGGATTGAACACTTAGTATCACTCCATTAGCCTTAAACCTCTGATTTCTGCCTTACTTTTTCCATTACAAGGCTAAACGTTTCATCTTTTTGCTTCTGCCTTTCTTATTCTAACTCACAGGGCCTTGCACACTGACGCAAGCTCTGCGTTTGTCAGAGCTCCACTGGGTTTGCTAAATAATAAAGACCTAGAAATGTACAACCAATGCCCTTGTTTAATTCCTGGGATTCAAAGAAATATAGTTCTCAAAAGATCTGAAATTAACTATTCCAGAAAGTTCCAATCCTGCCATTCATTTGCTGTATGCAGGTTACACCTGAAATAGCATTTCTAAATCTAACATTCCCATGAGCTTCACGACCCTAGGTCCGATATCTGATGGATATCTCCCCCTTAGATGTCCTTCTAGCCTCTAAAACTCAAAGTTCCCCAAAGCTTATTTACCATATTTCACCCATCATCCACCTCAAACCTAACGCATGCCCCGCACCTGTAAGTCTTACCTTCCCTGTTTGTATTGAGACATCAGCCTTCTTCCAAATCAACCTGCAACCTTGGGCCATCTAGCATTTTCCTCTTCCTACCACTCTGAGTGAAGGTTAGGCGCTGGTAGGTTTCAGATAAAATCATATAAAATTGTGGGTATATGAATGACAAGAGCATTGTTTTCATCAGATTCTTAGAGTCCAACCAATCACCAAATCCTATTTAAATATTACAAATTCAGTGTCAATATTAAAAGGGACTTTAATGATCTCCTAACTTACCCTCCTCTATATTATTTTTCCTGTCATGTCCTTTCCCATTGATTTACTCACGAGCCAATAATGTCTGTTGCAAACAGCCTTCTATCTCATCCCCCAGTCTGTAGTTTCTCCCCACTCTAAGCCATCCTTCAAACCACGTTAACATTAAACATGCTAAAGTAAATATTATTATACTACTACTCTGCTGAAAAATATTAATGATGGCCCATAACTTATAAAAACATACCACCACATTTGTAGAGTGATTTAATGTGATCACATAAATTTCACATAATATTTCATTTTAATCCTCACAACAATCTTTAGACTCAAAGCAGCTCCAAGTCATAAGCAGTTCCCTTCCCCCTTACACCTCAGGAAACAAAGTTCCTGTAAAAAGCTCATCAAATCTTATTCTAGCAGTTGAGTTAATCTCTCCAGAAAATAGGTAAGGTAGATAATTTGAACTCTGTGGGAAATGATGCTTATCTTCTCGATGTTCCATTTTAGTGTCCTGGCTATTAGGAATTTATCAAATTTGTCAAAAATGTATTCATCAAAAAAGAACTCTGTAAGGTAACATCTGTGATGCAGTTATGCAATTGGTTTACCACTTCCTATAATAAACTAATACTCGCTAAAGATGCTCCTCATAAAAGCCAAAAGCAATAACTGTAATCATTATAACATGTAATTCTAAACTAATTAGTATGACAATATGGCTGAAGAGCAATGGATTATTTGTCAAAACTTGATTAGGTGGAAAATTCCCTTAGCCTTCCTTTATCAATAATTATTAATATAGATAAACTTCTGAACTTTGTAGCCAGAAATACATGCTTTTTCATTAAAGAAAAAATAAAATGTCAAAAATCCAAAATGTGCTATTTACATCAATGTGATTCTTACAAGATTTCGATCTACCTGATGACATTAGAACTATTTCAGCACAAAACTCATGAAAACCTCCAGAAGGTTTATCAAAGTTTCCTTTCTATTAATCCTTTCCCATTTCTTTCATGGATTCATTTATTAGTCAAAAAGTAGAAAATAAGGCTGGATACATTAGTTCAAATGACTACTGAGATCTAAGCTAAAAGTAGTCCTTTAAAAATTCAATGGCCCCTTCAACCTTTTGTGGAATTAATTTTCAAGCATCTGTGAAATTCATCTGAGGGGATTCTGATTGTTGGTGGTAGCAAGGCAAGTTCAGAGAAGATGAATAACATTTCGTGAATATAAAATTACATAACTATACATGTGAAGTGGATTCAAAGTTGATTCATTTAAATTTGAAAGTAGAGGAGATTTGGGTTATTATAAACACAATTGCTGGTTTCCAGATAGTTGAATATAACAACAAAAACAAAATATTATTGATCAAAAAATATCAACCTTTAGCAACTTTTATTGATTTTTTCTAGGCTTCTCTGTCACTCCTGAAGATAAAGCAATAATATCTGAAAGTTGCTTTCTTACAAAATTTGGATTCTTTTAAGTTTTCTGAAAATTCTAAGTTTTAAGAAAACTCATTGGATATTTGGGATTGCTGACAAGGAGATATTTTTATTTTTTCTCCAGATTGATTTTTCACTCAACCCATAAATATTAGTTAATTTTTACAAATCAGTATGTGCCAAATACTACTCTAAGGGCGTAACATATATTAACATATGTTAATATATTTGTAATAATTCCTACAACAACCTCAAAGGTTGCTGTAGGATTAAACTGATATTACTGGCTCAATTTTACAGATGAATAAACAGAGGTGCAGAGAGGTTAAGTTACTTTCCTAGTGTCACACACCTAGAAAGCAGTACAGTTGAGATGTCATTATTGTTATGTTGAAAACCATGATATCTAATGAAAATATCATCATTTATTAATTTTCCAAAATCTAATGGGTAAAATCAATATGGAAAAAATCTCAAGGGGACAGACAAAGGATAATTTGTCCAGAGGAAGTTAATCGAGTTGGTGAGCAATTGAGAGAGGCATCAAGTAGAGGCTGGATATCAACTAATCAGAAAAGCTGTAGTAAGGATCCCAGAGGCTCTATCCAGTTCTAGGAATCTAGGATTCTAAGTACATCACTAAATATTGATGGTGGTGCAACTACATGAAGAGATCATCATAAGCAAAAGGAATAGGGGATATTCTATATTTCTTTTGAGCTGATATCCTTAGGCCAAATTTTGTGAAGTCCATTAAATGGCTGCCCAGAAAATCTTCAAATTTTTCAGACACTCTTTAACTGATATACAATAGTGTTTCAGAGAGGGTGTGATAGAGTTTATTTTCTTGCCAAACAGGAGGCTCTTTTCCAATAATACTCCAAATGGAAGATTTTCTGCCTATTAAACAACCACCCAATCACCACAGCATGAAAAAGAATAGAAGACAGAACAAGAAACAGCTA
Source organism: Daubentonia madagascariensis (assembly GCA_023783475.1). Lineage (NCBI taxonomy): Eukaryota > Metazoa > Chordata > Mammalia > Primates > Daubentoniidae > Daubentonia > Daubentonia madagascariensis. The sequence continues at coordinate 16,283,941 of JAKFHU010000428.1, forward strand.
CCCAGAGTGAAAAGATTGTTCAGAACAGGGCTAGACAGTGAAGAGAAAATCACACAGAAACAAAGATCCCATATCTGGGAGATAAACAAAACAGTTACAGTCACTTTTGTAGGATTTATTAGAGGACAGTCAGGCCTGCCTGTCATCAATCATTGAAAACTAAACATTAAGCAACCTTGGAAAGAGATGGGAGGCTTCTTAGTAATATGAATATTCATGCAAGAAAAAGAAAGGGAAAAAGGGAGAGAGAGAACTGCAAATGAATATAGACCAAGGCTTGTATGAACCATAGGAGAGTTGGTAGGATTTGCAGAATCTGGGAGAAAATAAGACTGAACGCAAAATGAAACAATACCCTGCAAAAACTGTCGTCTTAATGGAAAGTATTTGAAACTTATTACCACAACTCTCCCATAAATCATCTGTAATTTTTATATATAATAAAACTTAAGTTAACTATATAGTAAACTTAATATACATTTTTTTCTGTAACATAGATTTGACCTTTTAATAATATTAGTTCAGTAAGCCTTCAGATTGTTGTTAAGGCATGAGATAAATGTCTTTAGAAATTTCTCATTCTGCCTCTAGAATTAGACCCATGGACCGAGTCTGGAGCCTTGATTCTGTTTTCCACCTTTTTTTTTTTGATCTTGAGTAAATTAATTAACCTCCTCAAACTTCAGTTTCTTCACCTGTAAATTGGGCACAAAAACAAAACTATTTCAAAATTTTGCCATAAAGATCAAATAAAAACCCATTTTGGATGTAAAAGGGTAGAAAAAGCATCACTCCCAAATGTATAAAAACAAAAAAAATCAAGAAATGTATAAAATTACAACTTTTCTTGAACCAATGAGAGTGCTGAGGTCACACACAGGGCAACAAAATAACCTAAACTTTAGAGGAAAATAGTCACCTCTGAGAAGAGGCAGGATGTTAGCACTTGCTTATTTGTGGCAGATGCCAGATTCCATACAAGCCAATTAAAAAAAATTAAAAACTCAACTGCAGATAAAATGCTGGTCTTTGGAGTAGGATGACCACTACTCAGACGTTTGCCTGGCTTTTTTTTCTACAGATGTATTATATGTTATGGTTGCAAAGGTAATTTTTTCCAAACCTTCTATTACACCTCAAAAATTGTATTTTAAAATACTTTTATTATTGTTCCAATTCAATCAGTATAATTCATTGGTCTTAGCCATTGACTAATTTCTGTATAGAAATTTAAAATATAATTTGAATTTCACTAGAACTAACTTGAACTAATCTAAACTTTCTTGTATTGAACAAAAAACTAATATTGTAGAAAGGCAATTTCTTCAATAACACATACCTTGATCTAGTTACACAGAATAACATAATAATCTAGTGAAAAAACTTTTTCTAAGTATGAAACCCACTATACAGCAGTCTTGACACAAAAAAATTAATTCAATAAAATAATTTGGGTTTACCTTATAGTTTATCAAGATATCTATAGAAAGCTACCATTCGGAAAAGATTTCCAGCTGGACATAAAATATCTTTCTCATGTTTCTGAAAGCCATAGGTCTGTTTTTCATAATTGTCACTGAGATATGATGAATAATAAGGACTCTGGAATATAAAGAACAGAAGGCCTTTTCCCTACTTTCTTTACATGTATTCATAAATAAACTACTTACATTAAACTCAGTATCTTGAACATCTTCATTGGGCATCCCACAGATTCCTCAAACTCAACTTGTCTTCTCCCTTCTCATCTCTACTTACCCTCACACACCTGCCAAACATGCTCATCCTCTGTGTTCCAAATCTCAAAGAATGCACAACCACTTATGCAGTTGTCCACATGGGAAACTAAAAGTCATTCTTAACTTTTGCTATCCCTAGTCTCCTGGTAATTACCAAGTCCTGTTAACTCTACATTCCTGATATATTTTTGGATCTCACCAAATTGATGTAACTGTGGCCCATTCTTCACCATAGACTATTGCAATAACCTCGCCTAACTCCAGTGTTAATCTTTTTCAAGCTAGTCTTACAGATGTAGCTAAAGTACCAATCTGATTAGCCTGTTCTGATGCTTTAAGTTCCTTGTCCTCCATATGCTGGCACCTGCTTTTCCCTCCATCTTCATCTCTTGACACTTTTGGGCCCTATATGTTTCAGCCACATTGTACAGTTTGACGTTCTCAGAACTTGCCGTTTAGTTGCTCATCTCTGGGTTTTTGCCCTGGTTTATCTCTTTCTTCAACTGGATAACTACTACCTGTCCTTCAGGACTTAACTTAGGCTTCACTTCTCTGGACTCTTACCCTGACCTCTTAACCCTAAGTAGGTGAGGTGATTCAATTCTTCATAACTACTCCCATGGTTCTCTACACTCTTCCCTTTTAATGCACATTCTATTTGCCTATTTACTTGTTCAACTCCACAACAATCCCTCAAACTCATTGAAAGGAGGGGCAAGATTATTTTTATTCTTACATCCACATCTCCTAAAAGAATGTACTCGAGGGTAAACATCATGTGGTTATTTGTTGTTAATGGCTTGTGGTTGAGTAACACATAACAAAAGCAAAATATTATATCTGAATTTTATGTCACAACTTTAAGTCCAAGCTTCCTCTCCTATTTGGGTCCCTAAACTATTGACCCTGTTTGTAAATGCAGATGGGCAAGTCTTGTGAAACTGAGAAGTTCCTTTATCCTGTACCTTCACAGCCAAGTTGTTATGATGACTTGCCAAGTGTTGTTTGACTCTTGGTCATTTCATTTTTCAATTTTTGAAGTAGAAACCAGGTTCTGTGCTAATTAAAATGGGAGAGTGGAGTTTATTTGAGCTCTGATAAAGACCATCAGTTTCCCTCTTTCTTTCTAGAAATATGCTTCAGAGATGAAAGAGGTTCTTTTGTAACAATGCATTCCTAACTTCACAGAAAAAACGGGCACCCACCTGCCATTTCACTCTCTTTCTGAAATAAACATACCACATCTAAGGACCAAGTTTTCAAAATCAGAATATAAAATACTCTACACCTGTATATTTCCCCATCATTTGACTGGTTCCTTTGACTCTTAAAAGAAATGTGTTTTCATCTTGCTGTGATGTTTATTGCCATGGCATCTGCATTATTTTTTACATATAAGCACCTTAGAAAAAGCCAAACATAAATAATAGTTACTAAGCACCATAGGATGGGAGTCAGCACAGATGACCTCAGACAGAAGTGATTTTTTTTTTCTTCTTTTTATCTCTACCCTTAAAAGGAGCTGCTTGTTGCAGTGGCAGTGAGGGTTTTGGCCCAAGGAACACAGGGTAAAATAAAGGTTTTGTGATTTTCAATTAAATGTAGCTTTAAAAAATTGGAAGTTGTATATATTCCACCAAAATAGAACAAAGTAATGCTAACTTCTAAATAAAGTTTCTCCTCCTAATGGCCTTGTTTTTTCATATTTAAAATCATTTATAATACAAGACAAAGCTGGCTTTTACTCTGCATTTCTATTTTTGTCTGAGGTTAATGCCTGACACATTCCTCTCCTGCATCCTAGCTTTTGATTTTATGGTAATAATTTGGTTTCATACATGATTCATGCACTTATGTATTAATTGACAAATATTTACAGGACATTAACCATGTGCTATGCACTGAGGAATACACTGGGGCATGGAATCTAGCTGAAAAATATGTGAGTGCAGACAGACCTGTCCCAAGGGAGTCTATCATAGTGAAGGTGAACCCATGTAAAACTTCCATTATACGGAAGACTAAGTCCAACCTTCTTTGTATGGCGCATGAAATTGTTCGCAGTTTCACTGCAACCTAACTTGGGAGCCTCACTTATGTCTCTCTATCTCTCCTACACACCCTATTTCACAGATACAATGTCCTATTTTCAGAGCCCCTTCACATGTTATGGTCTTCTACACCTTCTTGACTTTATACAAGCTTGTCTCTCTCTTTCAGAAGTACCTGCATGTCCCCTCTATTATACATTAAGACCTAGTTCTTCATGTCAACTCTGTATGGCTCTTTCTTTCATTCTGATATTTGGGTAGAGTTGGCCTCTTATGGGAGAGTATTTCCATAGCTAAGAGTAGGGGCTTTCTAATTTTTACTTTTACTGTGTGTACTGTATTATAATTATTTTTAAAAACTGATTCTCTCCCTTGCTATTCCTATCTCTGCTCTCCACAACATATGGCAGCACAAGCACAGTGCAGAAAAAACTAAAATTTTATTTAAATCAGTGAATGCTATGGGAGCACAGAAAGAAATCTAATTGATTCTAGATGAGGAATCAGGAAAGACTTCTAGGAAGAAGAGGTCTATTTCACTTAAAATTGCACCACAACTTAAAAATAAGTCCAAAATTAGTTGTACATAAAAATAGTCAAAACATTTCAGACTCACAATATTACTTAAAAGGTCAAGAAAAAATGACACTACATTGTTCCTTCTCCTCAGGAAGTCTAACCAGCTTTTCTTGACGTATTTCTGCCCAGACCCTGTATCCTAAAGAACCACAGAGCCTCCTGAAATAAAAATTAAAAAAAAAAAAACAGTTTTGAAATCTGTATCAGTGGTTTTAGGCTCTTAGAGACAATTTTATAAATAACTAATATACAATTAACATGATCATGTGTGAGTTCTTATCCTTAAAATATTATTAAATAAACATTTTCCTTAAGATTTCTTCTAGAAATAATTTTCTAGTTATTTGATTTTTATTGCACTTTAATTAGAAATAGGTCCCCACTCCCTAAAAATATAAAACAAAGTATCATTCTTCTTTAGCTGTCCCCTAAGTTTTTGAAACCCTGAGCATATAATTTTAATATAAAAAACTTAAGTAAATATATAAAACTGTTTACTTTATTACATCCCTCCTTTGATAATCTCTGAATGTAGTTTCTAGAGTAAAATAGAATATAAATATTCTTAAACCAAATCATGTAGGCGAATTTACAACTAAATGCTTTTTCCTGTAATCTCTAAATACGGCATTTAACTAAGAAGTTTGTTTTCAAAAAAGTGTTTGGTTGGCTTTTTTAAAGTGAATGTAATGCTCATTAAAGCAGAGCATTGACAACACGAGATATCTCAGTTTGGGATGCACTTGCAGAAGTGTACACAATTCTTCCTTTATTTTATAGTGCCTCTCTCTAACTTTCTTGCTCTAAAACCACTCAACAGCCCTAGAGAGACTTTTCTACAGGTGTGATTAGTGGGGAAAAACCAGTTCTGAAATACTGTTTGCTTCTCTAGCATTTAAAGGACAAGCATGGGGTTCTGAGGGTAATAGAAAATGAGCAATCCACTCACTCAAAGATGGTTATTAACATTTTTTTTAGTATAAACTTTGTATTTGTATTTAAGAGAAGAGTTACAATTGTAATGGTCACTATGAACTTCCAGCAGCAGGTAGACAACTTCATGTAGCTCAAGGAAAGAGCAAGGAACAGAGTAGTGATGCCTTGCCTTTGGGATGTTTATAAATTATGTTTGCCAGAGCTCACACGTTGGGTAATAGAGAGTCCAATATAGTTCATAGTTTATCCTTGGAGAGATGGAAATAATTCCCTACAACAGTGATTCTTAATCTCTCTTCTGTTTAATACACATAAAGAATATGACCAAACTCCCATCCCTGATACAGTGGTTCCCTGAGATCTAGACGTGGGTATGCCCCTGCTAATGGAGAAGCGCACTTCTGTAAACTTTTTTAAATGTTTGCTTTGTTTGTTCTTTGACAGAATTGTCAAACCCAAGAACGAGATTCCTTACTATGGCTGTACCTACACGGTCATGGTACCTATATTGTCAAATGTAGAGGAGAGTACAAAATACTTTGTATTGCCCTAGAAGTCAGAACTAGGACTAATGGATAGAAATCACTGGCAAATCGATTATTTTTCCCCTGAGTATAAGACCTACCTAACAAAAATACCTATCCAATAATTGAATAAACTGCTTCTAAGATGTTGAATTTTCTTTCAATAAAAATATACAAGCAGCTACTAGGTGACATCTACCTGGGGTTCTTATAGAATAAGAACATGGTTCATTAGCAAACTCTGGATTGGCATCACCATAATGGGCATCACAATATGGTACAGTACCACAGTATCTCACCTCCCCCACCACCACCTCCAATTCTTGACAATTATTTAACTTTGGGAAATTTATATAAGCCTGAGTCATAGTAAATGTCAATTTTTATTCTATACACACCTCTTACACTAGTGTCAGATTCATAGAAGATAATGGATGTTAATATTTATTTAAAAACCTAGTCATAGTGGATGCTGTAAAAAATAAAGCATCCACAGCCTTATATTATAAATTAGTTTCAATACCCTACCCTATCAGGACTCTTATTTGCAAATATAATAATAAACAAAAAAAGTAAAATTTGGTAGAAACTCTAATTGAGGGGAAAAAAAACAGTTCCAAATGGTGGATAACAGAAAGGTTTGGAGTTGTTCCTCTGTGAGAATGACAACATTCACTTATAAAGTTTCAAATAAAATGCCAACACAGTAATGAGCTCTTTAAACTACGTACAGTGAATCAATAAACCCCTAAAGTAAATGATACACATATTGATTTGGGGTGAGGAAGGAAGACCTAACACCAGGGAAGACTTAGCAAATTTTAATGAAGTTGAAATGGAAATAAAGAGGAGAAGGAAGAAAGAAATTCAGTTGAAAAACACTTTTTTGTGTGTGTGCTAACAAACTATATTCCAGGGAACCTTGCTAATTGCCAGTGATAGAAAAATGAGTGACAGTTCTTGTGTCCAACACACTTCAGTGTAAAGAAGAGTCTGTGTCTGGGTGTGGTGGCTCACACCTGTAGTCCCAGCTACTCGAGAGGCTGAGACAGGAGGATCATTTGAGCCCAGGAGTTCAAGATCAGCCTGGGCAATATAGTGAGATCCCATCGCTAAAAAGTAAAATAAATAATGATGATGATGATAATAATAATAAAGAAGAGGCTGTGGAAAGACTGCACGTATAATGCTAAGTATGTCCCAAGTTGGTAAGGCCAAATGAGTGATAAAAATAGGGTGCCAATGCAAAGTTTTACAATCACAGATACTCATATATTGTACCAAGACTAAGTTTTTGAGAAATAAGCTAGAAGACTGAGAGATCTCGGATTAGAGAAAGGCTAATTGTGAGCCTAAGTAATCCAAGATAAACTATAAAATGGCTGGTTTGACAACTGAGAGGTACATGTTGCTTTCAAAAGATTTATACCTAGGTCACATTGAATATAAATGTTATTATGACATCAAGAAGAGAATAAACATCCAAGGGTATTCTCCCTTTTAATTCTCATATCATATTCATTCATTTATTCAATAAATATGTGTTGGGCACCAACTATGTGTCAGGCAATATTCTAGGTAATAGAGAGTCAGCAATAAGTAAAACAGACAACATTCCATGCCCTAGTAGGCCTTACATTCTAATACAGGAAGAACAAGAATGAATAAAATAAATAAGAAAAATATATGTAAAATGGCAAAAACTGTTGTGACAAAAAATAAAGCAATAAAATGGGATAGGAATACTGAGGGTGGGAATGGTGGGGGTTCAATTCCAATTTATTTGTGGTCATGGAAGTTTCCCTTGATTGGGTGTCATTGGAGCAAGGACCTAAAAATTACGGAAATGAATTGTGCAGCTATCTGGGAAAGAGATTTTTGGGTGTAGAGACATCAAGCACCGAGTCCCAAGGCAGAAGCATGCCTGATGAGTTCTAGGAAGAGCCAGGTGGACCTTGTGGCTAGAGCAGAGTGACAAGAAGAGGATTAGGAGATAATGTCTGAAGAAATGAAGGGACAGGTGCTATAGGATCTTGGCAGCCATTAGAAAAGTTTTGGTTTTACTCTGAGTGAGATGGGAAGCTACTAGAAGCTTTCGAGCAAAAGAGAGACATGGTCTGATTTTTGTTTTAATAGGATCACTCTGGATGGTGTTTTGAGAACAGAATGTAGGCAGTCAAGGGCAAAAGAAAGGAAACCCAAATGTATTAGTTTTCTAGTGCCACTGTAATAGATTATCATAAGCTTAGTGGCTTAAAATGAAAAACTTTTGCTACCTTACAGTTCTGTAGGTTAGAAGTCTCCCCAGGCTAAAATCAAGGTGAGTACAGGGCTGTGTTCCCTTCTGGAGGCTCTAGGGGAGCACCTGTCTCCTTGCCTTTTCTAGTTTTTGGAAGAATAGTCAGAGATGCGATACTCCAGGCTGTGAAGATGGAGGAAGGGTTCGTGAGCCAAGTAATGACTGCAGCATTGCATCTCTGACAATTCTTCCAGAGCCCATCTCCCTTTGACTCCCTCTGACTCTGCCATTCTTCCTTCTTATCACATCAGGGAAAGATTCTCCATTTTTAAGGACCTATGTGATTAGATTGCACCTCTCTGGATAATCCAGGCTACTTGCCCCATCTCAAGGTCCTTAAATTAATCAAATCCACAAAGTCCCTTTTGACATGTAAGGCAACATACCCACAGGTTCTAAGGGTTAGGTCATGGACATCTCTAGGGGTTGGTGATACATTTTTCTGCCTATCAAACCAATTTACCACCATCTACCTTTTACTTATGTTATTCTTATTTGTGCACTTGCCTCGTTCTCTTTACAAAGCAACTAACTCTTTGTAGGGATAGACTCAGTGGGTATATCTTACCTCAGTAGCCATGTCTTGTTTCCAGTGCCTTGTCCTTCCTGGTCTGGCCTATCTCAGTACCTACTTAGCCTTGGAGTTTTCATTCTAATTAGTGGGAAGGCAAAACAGAAAAATAATGGAATAGCAAAAGACTTCTGGGATCTTAAAGCAATATACAATTTGGGAAGCTGTATGTTCTGTCTGTATAGGCAGTTTATATTCACACTGGCATGAGCACAAAAGGAGGAGATCCTTCGAGATGTATTAAAGTATGCTAGACCACCATCTGTGTGAAGGCAGAAGGACAGACCATACAACATATGGAGGTATGTTTCCAGCTCTATGACTCTATGACAAAAGTCCTTTAAATAGAATGGAGATGGGCTCAATAAACAAAATGAAGTATTTGTCATTATCCTACTCTGAGCACTTTATATTTGGAAAGATTTTGCATTGTTTCTCAAACACATGGTTAATCTATCTGATGATTTTTTTACCCCAGGACAAAAATTTAAGTTGATATAAAGTAATGATTCTCATTTAAATTCCAGGTAAGGACTACCCATGGCTTATGGATTATGCAAGTGATTGATCTTTGGAATAAAAGGCTTCATTAAGTTATCAAAGATAATAGTCACTTCCATTGAAGAATAAGCACAATTTGCAAAGAATACATTAATATCCACATCTGTGATATTCAAGAGAGACTAACTTATCAGTGACAGCTAAGGAAAGTGACTGAAGAATGTGAATTTTAAAAGATCAGTACAAATCAAGAATCAATTTATGAATTTCATGAGTCATAAGCATCTCTAGTGTTTCCCCAGGCCTCCTCAGCCTGTAGGTACAAATGGTACAGCATTCAGAGTTGGCATCATGTTCCAACAACTCTTATTCCCCATCTGCATGTGCAGGATACCAGCTCCTTATAAAGTTTTTACACATGTACGGGAACCAGGCTCCTTAGCTGTAGCCATTATTTGCTAAGCACAGTACTTTTCCTCTGTTCTTGTCCCGGTCCTTTTTGTCTGTGAACTACAGGATCCTTCATATGTTGCTGTATCCACAGACTTCTATTGCTCTTGCCAGGTACGGCCACCTCTGCAAGGTGCCCCTGGTGCTTCTGCTTGGTCTGTCACCATATATTTGGGACGTTCAAGCTGCCAGAGTTGTTTGCAGTTCCAGCAAATGAGTAGTTGCATTAATCTCTCACTGTTATATAAAATCTGTTAAATACTCTGTTAAGGGTTTCTGAAGCATTGTGCCTCACAACATTTTAGTGGAATGACTTAAGTTTGCATTTCACAATCCTATTCCTTACCAGACCCTCAATGAAACACTATACTCTCTTCTGGCAAGAGTTTAGTCTTTACCCTAAAAACAACAGTTAGAAGTTAGAGAAAAATTTAGTCAATGTAGAGCAGGTAGATCAGGGTGGGATGGGCGGAGGACAAATGAAATCTGCAGGATTTGGTAATGAACTGGAAACGGGAAGGTGGCAGCAGAGCACAGTGACTTCTAGGCTGGAGGAACAGAATGAACAGTTGTGTCTGCCACTCACTAAGCCAAGGGGTTGGTTGGAGGGGACAGTCACAAGACTCTCCTGCTTTCCTGCTTTCAAGAATATCATCACATTAACACGGGAAAGGAGATAACCACCAAATACATGGACCCTGTTATCTTGCTCTGCTCGTCTCTTCCTTCAGTACCTAGCATCAGTTCTAATATTTAGTAAGGGTTTTAAAATGAACTGCCTTGTTGATGAATTATTTTTATTAGTTTTCCATTCACTTAATATATTTTTGCATATTTATTGATTATGCTGTATCCCACCATCTTTTGGTTTTTCTTTTTATCTGTCCTTTTAAATTAAAGCCAATATATAGATGGGCCTTTGTAAACAAGAAAAAATTGAGAAAAGTTAACAATTAGTATCTTGAATGAAAAATAAAATAGAGTGACAAATAATTTTTTTTTTCTACAAAAGAGCTATTACAGGGTTTCTCAACCTTACCACTACTGATTTTTTGAGCAGGATAATTTTTTGTTATGGAGGGCTGTCCTGTGTAGGACGTTTAGCAATATCCTTGGTTTCTACCTAACAGATGCCAGTAGCAAGCATCCTTCTCCTTAAATGTGACAATCAAAAATGTCTCTGGACACTGCCCAGTGTCCACTGGGGGGCAAAATTATCCTGTGGGATATTATGAGCTGATTATATGAAAATGTGATTAGTGCTGTTAAGTCACATACTATAAGACCAGAGCATAAGAAGCCTATATTCTTTGAGGAGATGGGGGACATTGTTTGGAAAAGTTTCACAGAAGAAATGACATTTGAGGTGGGCCATGAAAAAAGAGTAAGAAAGTGGTAGGTAGAAAAAAAGCTATCCCAGGCCAGGCCCATATGCCTCAAATTGCACAGCACGTTGAGGATCGACGACTCATCCTACGCTGCGTTGGTCCATAATTTATAGTCCATCCATACGCATCTTTCTGAAGTCCACACAATTAATGTAACAGGTTCAATAATCTTTAGCAATTACAGAGGTAGAAGTGGTTTTTATTTCTCTCTCGCCTTGAGATCAATCAAAAGGGTCAGCGTACGCCGGGATCCCTGTCCTTAATTCTTAAGGGAGAGAAGCGATAATTAAGGTGAGAGCATGACAGCTCTAAAATATTCTAATAAGCCATTGTGAGCACCCCGAGGATATGCCCCGTGTTGTGACTGTCCTGGCCAGCAGCCGGGGAAATCTCATGGCAGTGCTTGAGTTTGACTGATTCTCAATGTCCTCACTTTCCATATTCATCCTACCAGCAGATTCCAGTTTTACACAATTCCTGGTTCTGAACACTTCAGATGACTGAAAAGAAACACTGTTAAATGGCTTTGGATAGCAATTTTTGAGAAATTTTGTAATCCGAAATAGATGGGACAGGATCTCAGTCTACTATAGGAAAGTGTAACAATTGATTGCATTAGACATTTCCAGTTCATGAAATTAATAGCATGTCATTCAAACTCCTTTGTTAACAGGATATAAAAGTAAACAACTTATTTTCAATTTCCTAGCCCTCAGGCAGGTCATGTATGGCATTAATAACTTTCCCAATCATAACAGTAATTGTTTTTATAGTCAATGAAAAAAAGTCTGATAACATTAGCAGTTTCATGATGAGAAAATCAGAAGGAAGAACAATCACAAATGTGATAGAACTAAAATGGCATTAGCCAGAAATAATTTTCTAGGATTATCAAAGGAAAAAGTATGATTTCTGCCCTGAATCTGTTACTTGCAAATAATAAGATAACAGCTGATATGTTTTCAATAGTTCTTATTATGGTTTAAAAGAGCCTAGAATTTCTTTTTAAAATATAATTACTACTGCAGCCTTATTTTTTATAATATTCTATTTTCCATATATTTTCTGTTATCCTCCCAGATTTTAATAGCATAAAAGGTAACCATAGCATAGATATTATAATAATAATTCTTTTCTATCCACCAGATGAAATTGCTCATATATCTAATTATTGGTTATCTGAGTATTTTGATTATAAGTAATATTTGATTCTTAAACAGTTTCTTTTTGTTTCTCCTTTATTTGTAAAATGCGATGTGTTTCAGAACTTTTATTCCAATCCTCCTGATGTATTTTTTGAATATAAATAGATGCTAGAGAGAGAGAGAGAGATGTTCTTGTCTATTCTCTACCCAAACTCTGTGAAGCACATGGAATAGGGATATGATGCTAATTTCCAAATGAATAGTCTTAAAATGGTAGACACTTAGTCCACTTCAAACTGGAATACAGTGCCCTTGTTTTCCAAGTCGAGGCTGTCCTCATAGGTCCATGCGCTATTGCAAAAAGGCAGATTATGGGGACCTACTGGGGCAAGAAGGGAGAATGGTGAGCTCACTCTCAATAATAAAATCTAAGGATGCAGGTCACTGAACCATCTCAACACCTCAGAAGTACAAAGGGGCTGCAGACCAGAGATCCCCAAAAGGGAAGACATCTAAGTTTTTGAAGATTTTTTCCTTTACCTCCTCCTCACCTTCCCTGTTTGTCAATCATTGTGATTAGGACTGAAGCACACAAAAATTTCTTTGTCCTTTAAGTGGAAAAGCTGGAGTAATCAGATCATACCCATCATCTAGGATCAACTATAAAGATTACCCTCCCCCAAAAAAATCCTGGGAATTGGTAGCTAGAAGAGGAAAAGAAAAGAAGACGGGGCACCTGATTTACACACAAAATAAAGAAGTCATTTTAAGTCCAGGAAAGGTTATCAGGGACAATCATATTGTCTCCTCTTTCAAAAAATGTAATATTTCTTAATTTTGCAAGCAAAGGTGAGCCCCATAAACATTGGCTATAGGTAGGAGAGATTACAGTTAATTGGTCTTTTGGAAAAATCAAGCAGGCCCATGGGGTGATGGACAAAGGCACAGTCATTGGATGGAGAATAGCAGTTGATAGAACAGTGAATAACATATCATTTGTTAAATATTGAACGCAATAAGAATTCCCTGCTTTGGGGCCCTTGTAACATAAGCAGACCTTTCTCAATGACACAACTGTAAGGAAAGAAACAACTCTTTTTTCAGGGTGGTTCTGCCTTACCTTCCTGCTTCCTGATTCTCCACTGTTCTTTGTTCCACTATCTGCTTGTTCTGCAAGCCTGGCTCTTTCCTCCTGGGGTTTTGGACTGGTTCTTCCCCCAGTCTTTATGTTGCTAGCTCCTTCTCATTCTTTGGGTCTCAGTTTCAATGTTACTTCCTTACAGAGGCCTCCTCTATCTCCCACTTAAAATTATTTTCTTTGATCCAGATGTTCCTGTCTCAGCCTCCTATGTGCAGTACTGCATTTGTTTATTGTTTGCCTCCCTTCCACAAGGGGAGAGAGTGTATGTGTCTCCTTCTCGGCTCTAACCCCAGCACCCAACACCACGCATCTTCCCTAATTAGTGTTCAATAAATGTTTGTCAAATGAATTCTAATGCCTCATGTTTTTCTAAAAGTAGAAAAAGTAGCATTTTCTATGTTCAAAGTGCTTTCACGGAAGGAACAACGTATAGTAGTTCATATTTCTTGTCCTCCATCATACTCATTAACAATAATAAATAAGAATTAAAATAATACCCAACTTGACATTTCCAGATAATATCATGGCATGTGGAAATTATGATTTTACTACAGACACATATAAGAAGGGAACTATTTCTCTTAGGCCCTAAGTAGGTTCCTAGGTTACAAAACAATGCTAGCTTCTTTGTATCAAAATCCTGTTACTTCCTATCAGACAGTGTGCTAGGTGCTTTACACACATATCCTCTTTATCCCCTCAACTAATCCTTCACTTAGGTTTTATTGTCCTCATTTTCCAGACGAGAGAAACAAACCTTAAAACATGATGCCAATTTGAGGTAGTGCTAGGATTTGAACTCAGATTTGTCTGACTCCAAATTCTTCATCATGTTATGCTGTTTCCCCCAAAATATTTTTTTAAAGTTCTTTCAAAGGAAAGTTCCATGATATTAGGGGATGATGTAGGATTATTATTCACATTGTTTTAAACCAGATATTCTAGAATCTAATCTTCCTGTCTGGCAAACCCTGAAAATCAAATATTAATGCTAACATATTCTATTGGGTCCTGTGCCCTGAATCCTAGCTGACCCTAATCTGAACTTCAGGTATCTCTTGGCATGTTTTGTGAGTTGGTGAGGGAATAAAAGCCTCGTTTGATTACCCAATGCCATTTGCACAGATTAAGTATAAATCCTTTGGTAAGAATTAATGCAGGCAGAGACTGAAGGAACTTTAAAAAATCATGAAGTATCTTGTGAGATGTATGAGTATAAGCAGTAGAGCCTAGGGGCCCAGGTGGAAAACTGTGTCATGAAATGGGGGAATGCATCATTTCCCACTTCCACATGGGACAGAGCATGATCCCTTGCACTGTGAAGACAAAGCAGAATATGGTAACATTTTGGCACTTTGAATGTGCAGGATTAGGAGAATCAGAGTGACCACTCTCATGGAAACATCAGAAGCAGTATTGGGGTACCATACTCCAGCAGCCCCCTGGGCACGGGACACCAACCAATAAGAGGATTGTCTTGGAAGAAATGAAGCTCTATGTGAGAGATCACGTGAGACACCACTGTGGTCTCCAGGCCATCCTGTGACATAGATGGGGAAGGTGAGCCAATGAAATAAGAGTGGCATAATCTGACAGGCACAGGAGCATTTTTATTCTCTCCATAGACCCACTCCATGAGTTTCTGTTCTAGTGTCCAGCTTGGCTTAGGGTGCCCACTATTGATACGTCAATGCCTGCTGACCTCCTTATTGATAAAGTTCTTAGTTCAGATTAACTGAAGTGCTCATAATTTCCCTTTATAAATCAACTTTTGATAATACTGTCCTTTCTCTATCTTTTATCCTTTTCATAGTTAATTTTAAAAACAACCTTCTAATATAAAATAATATATTAAAGACTTGGTTTCCTTTTTAAAGTTGGAATGCTTTTGATAACATATTTGAAGAATTTTATAGCCAATTATTATCTTGAAGGAAAATAAAAAGCTTTTAGATAAGGAAATTCCATTTCATATACAAAACAACCATTAACCAATTCTCACAGACCATACATTTACCTTTAAAGAGCTGAATGTTTATTTTATTTCACCTAACAAATGTATTTTGTGTTTTTATATATTTATTATTATTGTTATTATTATTTTAATTTCAGAATATTATGGGGGTACAAATGCTTTGGTTACATATATTGCCTTGGCACCACCTGAGTCAGAGCTACAAGCATGCCCATCCACCAGACAGCGCACCATACCCGTTAGGTGTGAATTTACCCATCTCATCCTCCCCCCCACCTGCCCGACACCCAATGAATGTTACTTATGAATGTTACTTCTGTATGTGCACTTAAGTGTTGATCAATTAGTATCAATTTAATGGTGAGTACCAGTGGTGCTTGTTTTTCCATTCTTGTGATACTTCACTTAGAAGAATGGGCTCCAGCTCCATCCAGGATAACACAAGAGGCCAAGGAAACTATCATTAGAGTGAATAGACAACCTACAGAATGAGAGAAGATATTTGCATGCTACACATCCAATAAAGGGCTGATAACTAGAATCTATATAGAACTCAGGAAAATCAAAATAAACAACAAGAAACAAGAAACAGCAAGAAAAAAATTAAACAACCCCATTAAAAAGTGGGCAAAGGACATGAACAGAAACTTTTCAAAAGAAGACAGACTAATGGCCAACAAACATATGAAAAATTGCTTGACATCTCTAATCATCAGGGGAATGCAAGTCAAAACCACAATGAGATATCACTTAACTCCAGTGAGATTGGCTTTTATCACAAAGTCCCAAAACAACAAATGTTGGTGTGGCTGTGGAGAGACAGTAACACTCATATACTGCTGGTGGGACTGAAAATTAGTACAACCTCCATGGAAAGTAATATGGAGATACCTCAAAGAACGAAAAGTAGAACTACCATTTGATCCAGCAATCCCACTACTAGGTATTTACCCAAAGGGAAAAAAAAATTCTGTAATAAAAACATCTCCACTCGAATGTTTATAGCAGCACAATTCATAATTGCAAAGATGTGGAAACAACCCAAGTTCCCATCAATACATGAATGGATTAATAAAATGTGGTGTATGTATACCATGGAGTACTTCTCAGCCACAAAAAAAAAGATGAAGAGCTGAATGTCTAATTAAGAACCGACAAACATCTGGAAAGCAGTTGCTTTTCAAGAATTCTCCATACTATTCTCTGAATACCTTGAGTTTAGCTAATTATAAGAACTCTCCTTCTTTTAACACAGTATTTAAAATCAGGGTGTTAAGATGATGAGAATGTCGGCATTGCAGATTGTTATAATAAATTACTCCTCCCTGTGTCTATGCCCTTTTGCAACCCAACCTTGCTACTCCTGCCATCAAGAAGTAGAGTCTATTTCTTCGCCTTCTTATAACTAGGATGGCCTTTGGACTTGCTTTGACCAACAGAATGTGCCAGTAGCAACACTGCAAATTCCACCTAGACCTTAAGAGACCTGGAAGCTTCTGCTTTCACCCTCTTGGGACCTTAGATTACCATGCTGTGCAGGTGAGAGACCATCTGGAGGTGACAGGACACAGCACAAATTGTCAGATATGAACAAAGCTATCCTCAGTTGAGTTGCCACATGACTGAAGCCACAGGAGCGACTCCAGATGAGATGAGTGAAAGAATTGTCAAGATCACTAATGCAGAGAATGATGAGACTTTAAAAAAAATCATTATTGTTTTAACACACTAGGTTTTAGAGTGTTTTGTTATGCAGCAATAATAACTAAAATAATTCAATATGTTCTTTCCTTCCCCTGAAAAACAAGATCTCCTGAGAAGTGAGATTTTTTTTCAAAGAACCTGCTGTTCTAAATTTTTTGTTTATGCTAGTTCAATATACTGTTTCAGTCTCTGTGTCGAATGCCAATATTGAAAGTACTTTATTGTCATAGGCAATCTGTGAACTGACAAACACAGAAATTAAGCATTATATCAATACAAAGTGAATGTTATTTACCTACAAATCTTATTTTCACTTGTTTTGGAAGCAAAAATAAAGTTCTGAAAATTAAAATACAGACAAAACCACAAAATCTAAAGTAAAATAACATATGTACTGTAGGGTCTGTTCATTAAACTTTCAATGTCATTAGGGGGAAAACTACTTTGTATTTGGTTGATGAACTTTTATCACAGATAGGGTTTTTCATAAACATCTGTCATGGAATGAAAATGTTAGATCTAGATGCAATTTTAAAGATTATTCATCAATGACAAGTCCACCCATTTCATTTTAGAGATGAGGAAACTGAGGATAAGTGAGCTAAATGTCTTATCCAAAATCATGTAATAAGTTAGTGATAGCCTTCTAAGGTGACGAAAAACAAACTCGCAGGTTAAATAACTTGCTCATGGTCTCACAAGCTCATAAAAGTGGCAATTCCAACTGCCCTTTTTTCAGCTTCACCATAATGACTCCCAAAGATTGAAAAAAAGCTCACCTTTCAGGTCCCTCTTCCTGGCTCTTCTGGGAAACACTCTGGGCACCTGAGCCACCCTATTTATGAGTCATTCTAAATAACTTACACCTGAAGAAAAGTTGAGCCTGAGGGATGGGAAACTCACAATCAGCCAGGTAAGAGAAGCCCAGAAGTAATAACACCTACCATTACAAAGCTCTATTTTGTGCCAAGTGCTATGCTACGTGCTTCTAGGCATTGTATAAACTGACTCTAGGGAAGGATTATTGATGTCAGAGCTGATTATTCAGAGTTTCCAGACTTCCAGACACATAAACCTTTAGAGAGATGAGAGAGAGGGGAGAGAGGAAGAGAAACCAATATATCCTGCACCAAAGATGCTTTGGGACCTTGCATTCACTTTTATTGGGTACATTTTTTGAAATGCAGGTTTGAGCAATCCTGGTTTGAGGGTATTTGTGAAGGTAGATAATAATCAGGCTTAACCAACTAAGTGGTGATAAGTTATACAGATTACCAGTTGATGGTTTAGAAGACAATAAATGGCTTCTGTGTTTGCTTTGCAAAGCCCAAACCACATACTGGCAGAAGCATTACCACAGAAGGCTGGAATAGAAATGGAGTGACATTTCAGCCCAACACATTCTGTTTATTTAAGCTGTTATTGATATTTGTCCTTGAGACTCAATTTAATTTACCCTCCATGAAAGAAACCATAGTTACTTTACATTCATATTGACAACTTACTCTAATAATTCCCTTTGATTAAAAAATGATCAGTCTTAATTTCAAGGAAGAAAGCTATATCCTTTTCTTATTTTTGTTTTCTTTTACAGCTATTTTTTCCTATGGGGCAATACATCTTTACAGCCTATACCCAGGGACTGGAAGACTGGAGTTGAGAGACAGAATGAGCTGGCTGGGAGCCTAAAGTAGGTGGCTAATTGTGCAGACCCCCTAGTGAGGTATGTCTTTGATCCAAAAGTGATAATAGATGAGTAGAGGCCTGGGAAAAATCCAGAAAAATTATTGAGTGGGAGTAGTAAAGGTAAATAGGGGTGACACCTGTTAACAGATCCAAGGCTTCCAGACTAAGAACCACAATTACAAGGAGAGGTACACCAGGCATTAGTAGACATTGGTGTGGAAGAAGAAGATGAAGAGTCTTGGAATGGAGATCGGTAGCTAGCAATGTGATAGAGCTGCATTGACAAACATTAGTGTGCCTGACTAAAGACCCAGGGAAGATCAGAGGGAAGACCACCCCACTTTAATTACTGGTCAGTCTGCCTGAGTGAGCTTCTAACCCCAAGTCTTCAATGTAAAGGTTTTGATGAACATTCAATGCTCTATTCTGACAGGCAATGGAAAAATTGAATGAAATATATAGTAATTGGCTTTATAAGAGCATATGTTTCATAAAATCAGACATTTAAGAAAAGCTGTTTAAGTCACCGCAAATTAAAAGCAACTCAGATAAGGTTTGCCTACCTGTACTAACATATGATGAATGTGTGTGCACGCACATGTGTAATGATTGTCTCAAGAAAGGGGAAGTCTAAAAAATGCAATGAAAAGCATAGGTCCGTGTCACCTACAAACTTAAATGACCTGCTTTACAAAGCAGAGGACATTATCAAAGCCTGAGTTTCAAGGCATCGTTAAATCATTGAGAGCCCATCAATTACAAGACCAATGATCTCCTAAATTCATCTAATGCTGTATTTATTCTAGTATGCTTCCAAAAATCTTGTTAGACGTACAGTACAGTAATTTATCCTTTTTTTCTCTTCCTTTGTAAAAGCATACTATAATCAAGACATTTCTATAGCACTTTAGCAGAGGAGGTCAGGGTAGCCTATTATTCATGAATATCTGATAATTTCATAGTCTATTGCATATAATCGTCCATTACAGGCAATATTAAAGTGAATTCCCTGGTTTTCCCACAAGCCTGGACATCTCTTGAATTGGTGATGTCAATAGAAGTTCAGAATGACCTTATTTATAAAGATAGAACATTGTGATGAGCAAAATAGTTCTTCTAGAAATGAGAATCTAGATATTCTCAGATATTTACTAAATGAGGTGCTATCTGTTCTGCATGTATAAATGAAATAGACTGCAGAGTATTGCAGGGAGGAGGGACTTTAAAAATACCATATCTTAATATCCCTAGTTGACATCAGGAAACTAAGGCTCATAGACATTAGTGACATGCCAAAGTTTGGGAGCTGTGGGATATAGACTCCCAGCCCATTACACTTCCTGCTGCACCGATCTTCCCCCAACTGGCGGACATGTGCAACAGATGGTAGGCAAGACAATTTTAAGTAATTTAAGAAATAGCAGAGAATGACATAGTGAGAAAGTTACTCTCTTTTTAAATATCTCGCAATACTTTGGACTTATGTCTAGTAGAAAGCCTTAGTGTGAAGCTGATACAATTTTTAGTGTCTTTGTAACATCTACTCAGCCCTGATTTTAACAAAGGGAGCATGTCAGAGGCACAGTAGGCAGCAGCATTTAGTTAGAATTTAATGACAACTTTTTTATTGAATTCATTTTTGAAAGTTATCTTTTATTTTTCAAAGTGGTATTTGTTTTCCATTTATAACAGTGATATAAAGTTTCTTTTTAAACAAATTAAATTTGGTAATGAATTAGAGTTGATATAAATATATTATATGAGTAATAGTTCAGATGACCCTCAACTATTACAAAAATCATAGAAGTGATAATAGGTGACTAAAGTTGAGTGAAACCAAATACAGCAATAGCATCTACACCACTAACTGCAAGTTCATAACTTCTTATATTGGTATAACTTCACACATTACCTAAAGTTATTTATAGATAATATTTAATAATTTTGAGAAATAAGCAGCTATTTAATGATTTTGTGAAATAAGCAAAGCAAGCATCACCATCTCTGTTTTACAGTGAAAGAAAGTGGAGCCCAGAGAAATAAAACCACTTATATACGATCACAGAACAAATGATAGCGCACCAAGAAAAGTTGAATTCATTTTCCCCAGAGGCTATTCTGCCTTGTTACACAACCCACTATTTTAATCAGAGGTCTCTGGCCTCAAGAAAAATGGAAAGTTTTCTATGAAAAATAGCCAGTAGGCATTAATCATATTTTCATGGGTTCTAATATCTAATACTAGGAAAAGGCCATTATAGTACCTCCTGCCTAAAATATTCAATGTATAAAAATTGGATAAATTTAGAGTCATCAACCCTTGAATATGAAGGAGGAGGAGGAGGTATATTAAAAAGTTTGAAACTGAGTTTGAAACTATGATGATCCTTGATCACAAATATTGTATACCTTATTTGAATGTTTAAAGGACTGCAGAGAGAGAATATATTACATAAAATTTAGAGAATAAAAAGAAGAAAATATAATATTAAATGTATAAATTCAGTGTTTGATGCCTTGACAGTTCAGAAAATATTTATCACCTGCATTTGTGTCAAGTTTATATAAGCTACTTTATTATGAATTTTCTTATTCAATTTTGAAACAATCAAGAGATTGAGATTATCATAATTCTGCAAATGAAGAAACTGAGGTTCTGAGAAGTTAAATGACAAGCCTAAATCTCTTGAATAGTGCCTCAATATTTGCATAAACATATCTCCATTGCTATATCCCCATAATGATTTGAGAATAGAAAAAAATCTGATTTTGCAGCTATGTCTGATCCCTTAAGTTCTTTGGGTCTTAGTTTCAGACAGCTTTTCAGAGGTATCAAAGGCTTCATTATGTCATCTTAAGCTGGGATTATTTTTAATTCACAATATTCCATTCCTCAAGATCATTATTCATTGTAAAACATAATCTTACAGGATTAGAGCTAAGTCTTCTTCTTTTTTATCCCAGCTTCTGGATACTGTTCAAACTACAAAGATACGTCCACCTGATGCACTGGTCTTGCATATTGAGTAGGTTTCACAATATTGTTAAGTATAACTAGAGCATTTTCATCCAAAAAGACATAAATCTAAGCAAATCTCATTTGTGTTTACCCACAAATCCATAAATTGGAGTACCATTAGAGAGGGGCCATAAAGTTCCTCTCTTAGCCTAAACATCTCCCCCACCTGACTGGTAAACCTACAGGGTCATTGTTTTTAATTAAGGAATTTGAAGGCCTTATTTAAAAGAACATAAGTTACCTAGGACAGATTACACAGCAGTCTATGCTAATGTGTTCATTTGTCATAATATATTATGTTTGCATGACACTTAATACTTCATACTTACTCTTTGCTCTCATCCTCATAACTCCTACATTCCAAAGTTGACGGAATAGTATTATTAGTTCCATTTCATACACAAGGAGCATGAAGTGTATGCCATTTGCCATGTATGCAGAGTTAATTAGTGACATTCAGGACAGGGCCCTAGTTCTTCACTGAGTGGCCAGGGCTCTTTCTATGCTGATTTCCCTTAGCAGAGAGCAGAACCCTGAAGGAACAGGACTCTGGACACTTAGGATGGAAAAGAAGAGTTGGAGGATAAAAAAATTCCAGGGAGTAGATCTTTGGCCAGGGGCAGTGGTCAATAATAAGTCATTGCTATAAGAAAAGCTGGATATTGGATGGCAAGGAGGAGGGCCCAGAGGTGAAATTACAACATTACAGGATGTGAGAGCTGAAAGATATCCTCAGGCTCACTGGTGTCACATTCTTTTTTCACAGATGATCAAAGTAATCTTGTAAGAAAAACTAAGAAGCAAACTAAATGACGCACAGGAAGGAAAGGAAAAAGCTGACATAAAAGTCAGACCTAACTTCACGCACTGTGCCCTGTCACTCACCTTACAACCTTGATGAAGGATGGTGTTTTAGAAAAAATTTAACTTAGGATAAGATTATTTCCAATGTAATAGGGAAAAGTTATGGTGTGGAGGTGACATTTTGGATGGAAAAGGTAATTTTCTGGGCTAAGTGAAAAGTGTAAAAGAGAAAACAAGACGTAAAGAATAGCCTATGCCTGTACTTAGCCAGGCATCTGTTAAATTTTTCCAGTGACTGATAATGCAGTAATATTTCTAATCATTAACAAAAACACAAGATGTGAGACTTTCAAAAAACTACTCTGTAGGTCTTTGATAAGCTAATTTTTAGCAAAGAGGAAAGGAAGAACAAAGCATCTCATGTGCTTTCTCTAAAACTTTATTTAGAAGGGTGTGATATTCTGAAGGCAAACTCTTTATTGAGTGATTGTGTTTTTCTTAGCATGATTGAGAGAATGCACAGTATTTTTAGTGAGTGTTTTGACAGGATATACTTAGCAATTTGTAAATAATAGAAAACTTTCTGATTGTACATTCTACTCAAAGTGTATTTGTCTCAAAGGCATTTTTAAGGAGCATAATACAGATGACATGGAATAAGTAGAAAAAACAGCTACTCCATGGATATTTCCCCTAGTTCATTATATTTGTTCCATGTTCCGCGTAGATGGTAGGGAGGTCATCCTTGCCATGTGGGTGGCTTAATGCATATTAAGCCCACTCCTTAGAATATTTTGTGACCTAAAGTCTTTAAAGGATCACTCTATTCAAAAGAAATGTAGCTCCCAATAAGCTAAGGAGTAAAGGAGTAAATATTCACCTTCTCCAGGAACTCAGTTCTTTAAATCAGGATCCAGTGATACCCATGGTAACACAAACCGACTTTTGGGACTCAGGTAAATTTCAACTTCTGATAGAGTTCCATTGCACGTTCAGATTTATAAAGTATATCTTTTTTCATGCAAAGTTTGCTGGGGGCAGGAGTAGAGAAGAGTCATACTTAGTGACTGGCTGTGGGGACTGGGGAGAAAAAGAAGAGGATGAGTACAGGCTTGGTTGGCTTGGCAGATGGCAATGCCACACTGATGTGATTTTATAGCCTAACCTATGACATGAGAGGTTGTTAGTTCATGATTTGGTCTCCAGCCTGGAATGTCAGCAGTGGGCCAAGGAGAAAGGAAAGTTGTCATCAGTGGGCTTCTTTGGAAGGAGACCCTAACACGGGGCCCCTATGAAATCAGTTTACTAAAGGAGTGCATTCAGAAGGGAAGCAAAAGAAGCAGGGATCTGATGGGAAAAATAGCTAAGCAAGTATGTTGTCTCTGTGTCTCTGGTGGAGAATAACTTTAATCTGTCCCACAGGGTAAGCCTGGAACATAAATTGTACCACAGAATTGTTCTACCTGGGGGCAAGGATGCTGCCTATTTTTTTTTTTAATGAAATTGGGTGCTGGCTGCTGGGGGTAGGGTGAGTAACCTCTCAGGCAAGACTCTCATTGGACCCAAGACAATTCTCAGAGAAGGAAGCTGTTGGGAGCTTCTGCAGCAGCAACTCATAGCTGCTTTGGGATGAGTTTACCAGTCCCTGAAGGGGGTCTGGGCTAGCCACCAACAGCCCAGACTGGGGCTAGGAAACTAATCCAACTGCAGGGATGACTCACAATGGAAGCAGTCAGTGGTCCATATTTAAAAGAACGTACGGCACTCTGGTTTAGTCTGAGATGACGGGTACCCGAGGGGCACCTAGCTGGTCTAGTTATGAGACAAAGCAGTGAGAACCTCCAGAGAAGTGGGTCATTGGGTCAAGAGCTTCATGAAACAAAGACTTCCACCAGTGGCTGAAGGAACAAGGATAGAGACCAGCCTCTTAGGAGAAAAGGGCTGACCAGTCCTAGCAGATGGTTAGGGCACTAGCCAATATGGCTGGAATCAGACAAAGGAGTCAGTCAGTTCTACCTGGGGAACTGGAATATAAACCAAGAAACAAGACAAAGGCTACATCTGACTGGAAAACAGAGGGGAGATTAGGGCAAGTTTATGGCTTCATGAACACTGAGGGACATGAGGTCCCCTCATTCACACAAGGATTACAGAAGGAAAACTAATTCTGGGCCCCGTTGGCTGGTGGATTTTCATCTACAGCTATACTTGATATTTATTTCTGGATCGACCCAAGCAGGCTCCAAGGGGGTCTATGTTGCCAGGCTTCTGTGACTCCTGCATTTTTGGAAAAAGGAGATGCCGAACCCTTAGAACCCTTAATCCCAATATTCTTAAGTATCTACTGTGGTAGAAGATGCATCCATAAACGTGCTGAATCTCTCACTTTCCCTCTGTTTTTACTTATGCTATTATCACATTTTTTCTAATATTTTGTATGACCCCCATATTGGTATGTCAAGTAGTAATTTCTATGCAGAACAAAAATCTTTAAAAGGATAAACTAACACCCTTATTACTGAAATAGGCATAAAAACATAACACTTAATTGGAAGAATTATTTGTATATCACAAACAGGCTGGCTGGAAGGTGGTATGCAAATTTCATGCCTTCCTGTATTATTTTTGAAGAGTAGATTTAACATTTTATTCACTTGTTTGATTCACCTGCTGTGACAGATGGAAAGACCAAGCATAAGCTGCCTATTAAACCACAGCCTCTGTGAAAACAGCTCTGGCTTGGACAATAGGTTTTATTTCTAAATGCGCCGCTGAATTAATGACTGTAACAGCATCAGGTATCTATCTCCTGATTTGTATATATTTCAGAATTGGTTTAAATTCTGATGACATTTGCAAAAGGTAGTTCATCTGGTACCTGTGGAATTGTCCATGTGCTGCTTTTGTTGGGTCAGAGACCGCAGTGGGGAAAAATCACAATGCTTCTGATTTGCTGCCACAACAGGAACATTTCCAGCAGCTTTCCCTGCTCTCTGATTTCAACTGAATTAATTTTGCGTGCTAGTAGCTCCTTGGTGAAACAGAAATGACTTATACGGCTTCACATTGGCAGTGAAAATCCTCATGGGAGCCATTTTTAATTTTGGAAGAAACTTGCACTAAAAGCAGCTCTTCCTCACCATACCTTGGCAAGAGAAGGAAGGAAATTCCTCCATTTTAGTAACGTAGATATTTTAAGTGATTTGCCCTTAAATAGTGAGATAATCCTGAGATTTTCCTACTACCACATCTGCCATTTAGTTACTTTTGGTACTGTGCAGAGAAAAGATAAGTGGTTTCAAATTCAAGGAACAATCCAACCCTATTGGTAATTATAATTCTTTCAGTTTTAGATCCTTTCCATCTTTTCATGACAATTACATATTCGTATGCTAGATAAGGCTCAAAGGGCACCTCTTTTGAAGTCTTCCCTGTGTTAGTCACTCCTGTCTCTGAACCCTGTTAGCATGTTGTACATGCCCTAGTCATAATAGTATATAATATTGCAACAAGAGCTAACATTTACTGAGGACTTCTTATACACCAAGCACCATGTTAAGCACTTTATATCCATGATGTTCACTTAATTTTCTTAATAATTATATGAGAAACATAATATTGGTACTGTATCCCCATTTTATAGGTGAAAATGCCCTGCCTCCCACATCTCTGCCCAGGCAGTCCCCCACCTCCTTATGTAGTGCATTTAAGAAAATATTTTGTAAAATTTAATGTGAGGAAATCAAACATTAGCCTTACATGCTACAAGGGAGGATTTATTTTTGAAGAGCTACAAAATACTTTAAACTCTTGAATTGTATGCCACTTTTAGATACAAGCTTCAATTACATTATACATTTGAGCATATCACATACGTTTGTTAATTTGGTTCCTTTTTATACAGGCATTTTTCAATTTGCTACCTTTTTGTATACTTGCTTGTAGGGATGTTTTTTCTATATGAAAAACATTCATCGTCCCATTTTCCCATAAAAACAATGATTAAAATACCATTAAAAATCTTTGGAAAAAGCAATGTTTTTTACAAAATTATATCTGAAGAAAATTGTATTTATCTTATACCTATTCTTTGTAATTTAGAAATAATCCAATGATGGCTTGAAATTAATGATAATCCCAAAGAAAACAATTGGGTGTTAGAGATACCTACTAATCTGTGTCCTATACATCAATCCACAACAAGCTCTCATCCCATGATGTTCTGTGACATCTCTGTTCATATTCTAGCTGCTTGCTGACCTCATATCAGATAAATAACTGCTCAAGTCACCTAATTTTAACTAATGGAAAAAGCCTTCCCATCTCTGTGACAAAGAGCCTCCAGTTCACTACCAAGGCACTCTAGGTGGTGCATGAGTGCCAGAAGAGATTACTCCATTCTTCCTCTGAGTACCAAACTTTCAGATTTATAATTATTGGTAGTTTAAAGGCAGGAAAATGTGGTTCTGGAGAAAAGCAAAAGTAATTTCCAGAAACAAAGAAATTCTTTGAAGTATAGATAAAAGGCCAATATTTCCAACTTTTCCATAGGTGTTGAGTCATCCTGAAGTCTCCCTTTTACTT
The DNA here is from genome assembly GCA_023783475.1 of Daubentonia madagascariensis. Classification (NCBI taxonomy): domain Eukaryota; kingdom Metazoa; phylum Chordata; class Mammalia; order Primates; family Daubentoniidae; genus Daubentonia; species Daubentonia madagascariensis. Next base: position 16,311,037 of record JAKFHU010000428.1, read on the forward strand.
GTGTGACCTTCTGTTACTGGGCTTACATCCACCACCCTACTCATCCATACCTGAGTTTCATGCCCACTTAGAACACTGGACCATCTGGTATATGTTTGAATATTTATTTTAGCCTTAGTTAGTGGCTAAGGATCCACATTCAAGATGTTTAACTGAAAGTAGTTTTTCAAGTAAATGGGAGAAACAAAAAAGGATTAATTCAAATTAAGGAAAATAAACAGTTTAATTTCTTAATAAATCTTTAATATGCCTTTTATAAGAATATACCCAACTTTCATAAGGAGAGCTCTAAATAGTTCCGGACATTTGGATGGTAACATAAATGTTATGCCATTTTCCTTCTTTCCAACCACAGCATTGATGAACTTACTTTCCTCATACCTCCGTAATTTCCAAAGGAGATACAAAGAAGAGAAGCAGCCTACACAGTTAAAATAGCTGTTGCCATCTAGAGAGTCTGTATTTAATCCAATTCTGGATATACTTTGTGGTTAACTGTAAGCATCTGTGTTTTAATAGTTTTTCTGATAAGTGGCAGTCTACAGATCTATAGTAAGAACCATCCAAATTAAAGAGAAAAACCATTCTCAGTACACTGTACAACAAAAATGGTCAGTAAATACTCACAAATGGTGACACCGCCAGTGTATAAAATCACATTAACAATGGCAGGCAGATTGTAACATTAATTTAAAGTACTGCCAAATTGGATGTATAATTTCCAAATGTTAATTTAATTAAGTTTGTAACAACACATAAATAACAATTTTCACGAGAGCTATCATAAGAGAAAACAGAGACCAGCTTACTAAATTCACCTATATTTAGTTGCATAATATAATACGTAACAAAGTGCTGCAGAAATATTATTCTTAGGAACTAAGAATATATGTGTAGATTAAAATTTATAGCATTACCTGATCATTATGCAAACTTACATTTTTTTTAAGCATTAGAGAGATATTATCAAACATGATACCACATAATGAAAGTTGTATTTAGCTAAATACTATAGAAAAATATAGCAGATTCCTTTATGCTGTTTATATAGTATAGACTCTGCTGGGAGCCATAGTAGCAAACTAACATTTCCTTTTGCTCTGGTAGCAATGGCCTTTGGTGGCTTGAAGAATTGCTACTAAAACAGGTTTAGCTTGAATGTATAACCTGCTGTGAGTTATAAAATATTAAACTCTAGCTTTTTTCCTTAGACTGTGATACCAAAAGAAACCCTCAACAATGTACATTTCAGAATTGTAATCCATGTGTAATCTTGATGGTAAATGTCATCAGTTGCTTAAAACGGTAAAGCCACAGGAAACCACTACACCTAAGCGCTGCAATGTAATAATAATCTTCGTGATTGAATAAATATACTTCAAAGCCAAAGTTTTCTTTAGAGGGCACAACTTAAAAAATAAATTTGAACCTTTTTCAAAGCAGGAAAATATGCTCTTTTCTATCCAGTCAAGATGACTTTTTGGATTGTTATCACTTCTACTTGTTTTTCTCTTTTTATTTATGACTAAGAGGTTACAATGACTTCATTTCCTCTGTAAATCATAGCTAAGGAAATTTACAATCACAGAATGGTTCTCAAAATATTCTAAACTCAATTTCATCACCCCTGTCACCCTCAGCACCCAATTAAAATAGAACAGGATTTCTATGCTTTGCTAAAAAATAGGTTCTATGTGTATTATATTTGCATTAGCTGGCATGAGAGTTAAAATTTTTTTTAAAAAATGGAAGAGTTCATTTAACAGATATCTATTGACTGCCCTCCATATGCTTGGCATCAGTAATACTTCAGAGAAGCAAATAAATAAAAGCCCTGTCCTATGGGAGCTAGCATTTTCTGTTGAGGTAACATGGAAAAAGAAAACAAGAAAATGGGAAAATATGTAATATTTCAGGTGTTGGTAAATTCTACTGAGAAACTAAAAATAAGGTAATGAAGATAGGGAGTCCTGGGTGGGGGCTGGCTCAGGGTGTGGGCTATTTTATTCAGAGCATTCAGGAAAGGTCCCACTGAAAAAATATTTGAGCAGAGACCTAAAGGACAGGAGGGAAAAAAATCATTCAGGAATGTGGGTAAACACATGCCAGGCAGAGAAAAACAAGTACAAAGGCCTTGAGAAGGGAATGCATGGAACAGGAGAGTAGTAGGTGAGATGAGAAGAGTAGCTAGGGCCAGAAAGATTTTACAGGCAAAATTAAGGGAATTTTGTTTTGAATAAGAAGGGAAGTCACTGAAATGTGGGAGCAAAGGAGAAACATGATCTGACTTGGGGTTTAAGAGGAGCACTCTCGCTGCTCTTTTGAGTATAGATGGTGGGGCTTTAGTACCGAAGTGGAGAAATTAGTTTAGAAGCTTTTGCCATAATTCAGGATTCAGATGATAGCAATAGCAATGTGGGGAATAGCGATCAGCCTCTGAACATAGTAAGAAGGCAGAGCACTTAGGACTTGTTAATGGGTCTGGTACAGGATATGAAAGAGAGAGACATCAAGGATGACCCCATTACATGGACAATCTGAGCAATTAGAAGGATGATGCTGCTTATTGCTGAGATAAGAAAAATTGTTGAGAAGAAAAGTCTAGGTCACAGTTGGGGTTGGGAATAAGGATATTGTTTGTAGACATGTTAAATTTGAGATGTACATTAGACTTCTAAATGGAGATGTCAAGCAAATAGTTGTATAAAGAGTTTGGAATTCATGCTTGAGATCTGACCTTGGAAGTCCTTAGAGTGAAGTTGGTATTTAAAGCCATCACACTGGATGAAATTATTCACGGAGTAAGTGGAAAAAAGCAAAGGTCTGAGGAATGAACCCTGGGATATTCTGAAGTTGAAAAGTTGGCAGATAAAGAATAATCAGCAAAGGAAGCTGGGAAGGAGTGGCTGACAAGGGAGGACTCTAGATGGAGTGGTATCCCGGAATGGATACCATCAAAACAAATGGACAAATATTTCAAGAAGGGCAAGTACAACACTCTTACTGAGTAAGGTGACTGAAAATGATCAGTAGGATAGCAACATTGGAGGTCTTTGTTGATCCTGACATGAGTTGTTTTGATGGAGTAGTGGAAATGAAAGCTGATTTCAACAAGTTTGAAAGGAAGTGTGTGGAGATAAATTGTAGATAGTGGGTACAGTCAACATTTTTAAGAATTTTTGTTGTAAAGAGAAAGAGAGAAATGCAGCTATATTTGAGATTCAAATGTACCACGGTAAACGAGACAAGGAAAGGAGAGATATTTTTTTCTGACAGGTTGAGTGGAAAGCTCTAAAGAGGTGGTGATGTAAAGGGCTTTGATGGATGGGCATGAGAAGATCTTTCTAGCCATTTCATAATCAAAGCACAGGAGTGTTTTAGGAATAGCACTGAGAGATGGGGCTTTGAGACAGTGTGATTCCTGAGGGTATAAACTGGAGTGAATACAAAAATTCAACCAGAAAATTAGGTGAGGGTCAAATTAGGGAAACTATAAAATATTGGCTGAGGAGTTTATACTTTAAGTGATGTAAACAGGAAATAAGCAGAGGTTTTTCAACAGATAAATTTTAATGATTACTTTGGCAGATTGTTTGGATTGGAGGGTTTATTAGAGGATTGAACAGAATGGAACAAGAAGATAATTAGAAAATAATTTCATTTTTGAAGGGGAGGAATAGAGGCCTCAATTAGGAGGTAGAAATAGGACAGATTTGAGAAACATTTCAACAATATATAATAAGTTACCTATAGTGACTGAGGGAAGAAGGAGCTTGATGGTAACACTAAGGTTTCTGGAGGGTTTAGGCAGATTGGTGATTAGTTTAGCATGGTAACAGAAGGGGAAAACATTGGTTTGGGGGGAGGCATAGTTTTCTATTTCATGCTAAGTATTCTGGGTCAATGCTGACCTAAATTAATCTCACATGGAGAGATTCTATGAGTCCTCCAAAATTGGGAATGGAGGAAAGAAGACAAAATGTAGAGAAAAGAAGAGATTAGTTTGGAATAAATGCCCAGAGTGATAAAAAGGCACACTTGGAGAAGTAATCACCTTTTGGAGAAACCAGGGCTTGGCATTTCTCCCTGTTGTTACAGCCATACCTCATTTTATTGAGCTTTGCAGATATTGCATATTTTAGAAATTGAAAGTTTGTGGCAACCCTGCATCAAGCAAGTCTGTTAGCGCCATTTTTTTTAACAACATGCTCACTTTGAGTCTCTGTGTCACATTTTGGTAATTCTCACAATATTTCAAACTTTTCCATTATTATTATGTCTGTTATGGTGATCTGTGATCAGTGAACTTTGATGTTACTATTGTAATTGTTTGGGTCACCACGAACCATGCCCACAGAAGATGGCAAACTTAATTGATAAATGCTGTGTGTGTTCTGACTGCTCCACCAACCGGCCATTCCATTTCTCTCCTTCTTGGGCCTCCCTATTCCATGAGAAACAATAATATTGAAATTAGGCCAATTAATAACCTGACAATGGCTTCTAAGTGTTCAACTGAAAGGAAGAGTTGCACAGTACATCTCTCACTTTAAATCAAAAGTTAGAAATGATTAAGCCTAGCAAGGAAGGCATGTTGAAAGCCCAGATAGGCTGAAAGCTAGGTTTCTTGCACCAAACAGTTAGCCAAGTTTTAAATGCAAAGGAAAAGTTCTTGAAGGAAATTAAAATTGCTACTCCAGTGAACACACGGTTGATAAGAAAATGAAACAGTCTTATTGAAGATATGGAGAAAGTTTTAGTGGCCTGGATAAAAGATCAAACCAGCCACAACATTCCATTAAGCCAAAACTTACTCCAGAGTAAAGCCCTAACTCTCTTCAATTCTATAAAAGCTAGGAGAGGTAAGGAAGCTGCAGAAGAAAGTTTGAAGCTAGCAGAAATTGGTTCATGAGGTTTAAGGAAAGAAGGTGGGTGAAGCAGCATGTGCTAATGTAGAAGCTGCAGCAAGTTATTCAGAAGATCTACCTAAGATCATTGATGAAGGTAGCTACACTAAACAACAGATTTTCAGTGTAGTTGAAACAGCCTTATACTGGAAGAAGATATCATCTAGGACTTTCACAGCTAGAGAGGAGAGGTCAATGCCAGGCTTCAAATTTTCGAAGGACAGGCTGACTTTCTTGTTAGGGGCTAATGCACCTGGTGACTTCGAGTTGAAGCCAATTTTCATTTACCATTCTGAAAATCTAAGGGCCCTTAAGAAAAGTATGCTAAATCTACTCTTCCTATGCTCTAGAAATGGAAGAAAAAAGCCTGGACAGTGGTATGGTTTACTGAATATATTAAGCTCACTGTTGAGACCTACTGTTCAGAAAAAAAGATTCCTTTCAAAATATTACTGCTCATTAACAATGCACCTGATCGCCCAAGAACTCTGATGGAGAAGTATGAGGAGATAAATGTTGTTTTCATGACTGCTAAGACAACATTCATTCTGCAGCCAATGGATCCAGTAACAATTTCAATGTCCAAGTCTTATTAGTTAAGAAATACATTTTGTAAGGCTAAAGCTACCATAGATAATGATTCCTCTGATGGATCTGGGAAAAGTGAATTGAAAGCCTTCTGGAAAGGATTCATCATTCTAGATGCCATTAAGAACATTTGTGATTCACAGGAGGAGGTCAAAATATCAACACTAACAAGAGTTTGGAAGGAGTTGAATTCAGCTCTCACTGATGATTTTGAGGGAGTCAAGACTTCAGTGGAGGAAGTAACTGCACATGTGGTAGAAATAGCGAGAGAACTAGAATTAGAAATGCAGCCTTAAGATGTGACTGAATTGCTGCAATCTCATGATAAAACTTTAACAGATGAGGAGTTGTTTCTTATGGATGAGCAAAGAAAGTGGTTTTATGAAATGGAATCTACTCCTGGTGCAGATGTTGTGAACACTGTTGAAATGACATGACAGAGGATTAGGATTTAGAATATTACCTAAACTTAGTTGATAAAGTAGCAGCAGGGTTTGAGGGGCTCAACTCCAATTTTGAAAGAAGTTCTACTGTGGGTAAAATGCTATCAAACTGCATCACATGCTGCAGAGTAATCTTTCATGAAAGGAAAAGTCAATCAATGCAGCAAACTTCATTGTTGTCTTATTTTATGAAATTGTCACAGCTACTCCAACCTTCAGTAACTACCACCCGGATCAGTCAGCAGCCATCAACATTGAGGCCAGACCCTCCACTGTCAAAAAGATGACAACTTGCTGAAGGCTCAGATGACCATTAGCATTTTTTAGCAGTAAAAAGTATTTTAAATTAAGGTATGTACATTGTTTTATAGACATAACATTATTGCATATTTATTAGACTACAGTATAGTGTAAACATAACTTTTATATGCACTTGGGAACCAAAAAAAATGTGTGACTTGCTTTATTGAAATATTCTCTTTATTGTAGTGGTCTGGAACCAAACCTGCAATGTTTCTAAGGTATGCCTGTAATTGTTTCACATTCCTGAATTCAGGCCTTCTGTATTCTGAGTGCCTAAGCAACTGCTCTCAGGGCCTTGACATCTCTGAGCCATACATCTTAGAGGTGATTTATTAAGTTGGTTTCTTCAAAAAAGAAGACATTTTAATGAGATACAAGTCTCAACCATTTAACATGATTACCGTAACCCAGTAAAGACACATAACTAACCACATAATTTGAAGCATACTGTGTTAAAAAGGATTTAAATATTTAAATAAATAAATTCTTCTTTTTGAACATCAATGTTTTATTAAAGTTCACCTAATTTTTTCAGGCCTAAGAAACTCGGTGATTCCAAGTTTATCGATGATTTTGTTCTTTTATGGATTTAGAATAGAGCCCTGCCTTTCATCCCTCACTTTGTAGCCTAAGATCATGAAAGCAGAACCACCATCAAGTTGTTCAATTTGAAGGAGTTATTTATAGTGTTTTGCTAATTTGAAGACTGGCAAGGTCAGACTGCACCCAGTGATTCGGAGTTCTCATATTAAGACAAATTTAAAACAGGGAAATTTCAAGACATTGCCATTCATGGCTCGTTGGGATTTTATTCTGAAGTATCCAAAGGGGTTTATTTCTGTCATCTTAAAGTTCTTTGCACAATAATTTCTTTATCTTCTTTCATGTTTTTGTGATGTCAGTTTGTGAATGGGGCTATCATTGTGAGTGACGAGCTGCCTAGCTGTCCTGGGAGAGCTGAGAAATTGCATAGCTCCAACAAGGAGGCGGTTTTCCAACTTTTGCTAAAGGGGGGGAAGAAAATCACATGTCTGCATGAAATAGACAATGCACATGTGGGTTCAAGGGAAGAAATCTTTATTATGTGAGAGATGAAACATTGTTTTTATTAAGAAGGGTTGTTATTGGATTGAGGCAGCATTGCACGCTGGTGTGTGGGTTTTAATATGCCATTTGTCTTTCCAACCTTGACTGCCATTTAAAATGTCGCCAATGTTTCCCAGTGGTGAGGTAAAACCATGGGAACGGCATTCAAACTACTTCACAGAGTACAAGCCAGTTTTAACAAATTCATAATAAAAACCCAGCCAAATCTCTCCTTGTACTGCCAAAGTCCTTCCTGTGTATTTTCCAATTAAATATCCTTTCTCTGAGGAAACAGGCATCTAGAGATGCCCAAACTGAATCACTACTGTCTTTATAACAATGAGACCTTTCTGTTCTCATACTATTTTCAAATACCTGAATCCCATTGGCTTTCATGAACATTTGTAGAAGTAATGCATCCATTCATTCATTCAATAGATATTTATTGAACACCTATTACATACCAAAAACTGTTCTAGACTCTGGGGATATATCCATGAACAAAACAATGTCTTTTCAATCATGGTGCTGCTGTTCTAGCAGGGAAAGCAAACAATAAGCAAATAAATAAATACATACATTATATAATATTAGGTTGATAAAGTCTATGGAGAAAAATAGAGAAGGGAAAAGAGAGTGGCAAGGTGTGCCACTTTAGTTAGAATAGGCAAAAAAAGCCTCCCTGAAGACGGAACATTTAAATAAAGATCCGAATAGGACAGGAAATTCCAGGAAGAGAAAAAGCAAATGCACAGGCTAGAGACAGACTCACCTTGAAACTAATGAAGCTGAAGCTTCAAGGCCTCTCACTCAATCAAACTCCTGCCAAGGCCCTGGGAAGAGCCCGAGCTTTGAATTCACATGGTCATGTACTTTTTGTAAAATTTGCACAATGAGGAATTTTAACCACAATTGGTTATATTTTCTGCCTCTTTTCATTCCTACTTCTACTTCCATAATGCTTTCCTCCTTCCTGTCAAGTGGCGTTGGAATAGTCAGTGGCCTTGTCGAGGAGAGCATGGGGAGAATCATTTAGTTTGGGCTCAATGGGATATATTTACGTGGTTTGCAGTTGGTTTTTACTTAATCTATTGATGGCTTCCCAGTGTAGGAATCCAAGAATACTCCTACCATCCACTGTGCCAACACAGAGCAGACACATTGAGGTGTATTCTAGGAAGATACTATATTTTACTTTTTCCTCAATATTTATCTAACTCTTTCCAAAACATTTAGGAGATTTCCTCATTAGCATTCTAATTCTCATAGAAATTTTGTAATGGAAAGAGAACTGTTCTCAAAGTCAGGAAACTTGGTGCTGTCATACTCAGCCACATGTCCTTGAGCCTGTGTCTTAAACTCTCTCTGTTTTGATTTTCTTACCTACTGGTAACCTTCTCAAGTCCATGCCTTTATTTAAGAAAAATGTTATGTTATGATGTTTGCCAGTTTATTTAAACTTATAAATCAGCTGTGATTTGTTACCTCATTTTAAATAAATATTCATTTTTATATCTAGTTTTTATATTCTCTTACCTAAAGAGGATCCCCAAAATTGTATAAGCTTCAAGCTCACAGCCCATGTTGGGCTCTGAGAAGAGAGCATCTTTGGCATGTTCAAGGCCAGCACGGGCAGG